>CM036883.1:28340836-33340836 GCA_020796165.1 Pantala flavescens | reverse complement strand
AATAAAATAATGAGGAATAGTTATTGAAGCAGAAGTATCTACGTGATAAAACCGTAATTTTTAGAGATATATAAATCTGATTGTACGAATACACGTCGATGTATTTATTCAACTACGATTGCCCTTAAAATTCATTAAAAACATTACTTTTCCTTTTATAGAATATAAATATAACACATTGTTTAAAATAAATCATACAATTAATGAAATTTCCTAAAATGATAAATGATCGAATACAATAAATTTAATAATGTTCTAATAAACTTAAATTAAATTGGATACACTTCTTCGTATTCATATTTCAAATTCTTTATTTCTGATTTTATTCGTTCACCAGATGTACGAAAGAGATACGTAAATTATTTCATTATAAACGTCATTCTGGAGAGTAATTTACCCAGGCTACAACACAGTCTACAGTTAAAAACAAATATTACGTAATATTATAATATTTACTATAATCTAAATAAATGACTGAATCAGCGTGGTTTCAACCTCGACTATAAATAACACCAGAAAAGTATTCAAGATATACATATGACTAACCATATCAATTCTCTAGAAGACTACGAATGTCAGAGAGTACACAATGCGCGACAATATTCGCAATTTAACTTTAAACCGATCATTATTCAATTGAGCTAAATAAGTTTATTATGCTCTTTTACAGAATCGGCATCGACTGCCCCCACTTCAACTCGATGGGGCGGCTTCGCTCTCATCTCTGACAGATGCATTGGCGTAAATAGAAAAGTAGCCGTGACCCACTCACAGACGCTAATTCCGACCACGAAGCAAACACACGCATTGATTCCATAAAAACGTAAACCATTTTAGGACTTTCGCATCTCTAAGGGAAACCGATAGAAAAAGAAGGCTGAAAAATATAAACGAATGCATCTGGGTGAACAGCGGCACTCTCCTTCAATTGCTGACACGTATACATTAGAGCAGAGAACGTACGAGATAAACACGCAAAGAAAGAATGATGTATTACTACATTCCAAAACAATATATATTCTACTTAACACATCCCCCACAAACCTCCAGATTTGGTTAATTACTGTGTGGTACCTAAATCAACAATGGACGTATAATCTACAATATCTATATCCTAAGGCGAAAATTTCCAGCTCATCTGGGATTCGAACCCGGAACCTAAGCGTGACAGATTTCTAACCACTTCGCCACGCATACCAGCATTACCTCTAAAACTACATAGATATTAATCCTCAGAATAAATCTTAATATATTTGCCATTTATTGGTTCATCCCAATACTATATCCAATAATTCGTTAGGTTGTGATAATTTTAACTGATATATTCCAGTGATTCGCTACGACAGATAGGTAATAAGCAAAATAAGTAAAATTATACATAATTCAATTTATATTATGAAGAATATTATTCATTATGGACCTGAAATGCACATTGGTTTGAGATTTGATTACATGATTTCGGTGAAAATAAAATACAATTCTTATGATGATTATAAAGCAGCAAAGTTACATGTTATACATCACAAAATATCCTACTACAAAAGAAGCCATGAAACTGTTCATTACGATTCTGGACCAGTATTTCGCAATTAAATTAACGTAATCTAACCAGGACGATTGAGCAACAAGATGATTATGACATTCCTGGAATTTCTATAGCATTACAACACCATCGGTCGGTAAACCATCTGCTACTTAAATTTCTGGGATTAAGATCTTTAGTTAACCACCCTTCAATCTGATACGGTTCGAAAGTACGCGAAAACTTTCAAATCGTTGGTAACCGAAACTTTTGCAACCTTTCTCCGATCCTACGCGATGACAGCTTGATTCATTGCATAGGAACCGTGAGTTAACGACAAGTGAGCGATTGGGAAAGACACATGCTACCAACTGGCATTCCTCTTCTTCGACATCTGGTGACGGGACGGGAGATTTCCAATCTTGAATTGTTTTGTGCGCCTATTTTCTACTTAACCACGAGAGCTAAGTTTGAGGATAAATAGTAAGATTTCACAGTCGAAACGACGCAAATTGTACTATCGTTTCATTAAAAAATTTCCAACGTATACAATTGGAGCACTAGGATTATTAATCCAGTCAAAAGTTAACGTTAGTTCCTCCAAACATCACGTGCTGTACATTTACTCCAACGAACATCATCCATGTGTTTTGTGTTTCACCACGACAATATGATAGCCAAAGAATAGGGAAGATAATCAACAGAAAGGACAGAATTTTATATAATATGAAAATCGATTGTCATTACATTCATCGCATTAATGAAGATATTAAAGAGTTTAGAGAGTTTAAGCAGAAATGAAAAAAGGAGAACATTACTGGGACTCGAAAATGGTTCTCCTGTGTCCCCACTTGCCTGGTACGTATGCAAACCGCTAAACAACCAAGCTGCATTAAGTAGGAGACATGGGTTCGATTCCCAGTCATTTTCCAACTGTTTTAACCCTTTGTATTCACATAACACGAACTCATCTCAAATAGTTGATTCAACTTACATGAATTCCTTTATTTATATACTAGATAGAGTACATATTGAATGGAAAATAATTCACTTCTTCCATATATAACATCATAAATACAATATGAAAGAAAAAACTTTTGGAACAGTAGTTTAATCCATCCTAAAACGCACGGGCACGACAGTGAATGGCATCCGAACGCTGGAATACTCCACCCATTGATGTAAAGGTCGCCATTCTTTATTTACGAAACCGATACCTTAAACAGAAAATACAAGAAAAGAAACATCACGAAACTCTTTCTCAGTTTTGAAAGACAACACTCTCGCCCTCACTTCTGGGCAGACGTCTTCTGACCAAATAAGACCAAACCATCGAGGAATTCGAGAGACATACGTTATAGACGTCTAATAGAGAGTTTTAAAAATTTCGTATCGACGCATGATACAACAAAGACTCTTTTTAGAACGAAAAATAGATAACTTTAATCCTCGCTCTGTTTATTTATTGCATCCGACCTTCAAACTTTTGTTTGGGAGCCGGAAACGTACACAGATCTACGCATTCATCCATCCGAACTTCTTTTCGCCTTCAGCTGTAACCACACCCCCGCGGTGTATTTCCGTGTCGCGAGAATGAAAAAAGAATCAAAACAAGGTTTGGAAAGGGGTGCTTTTTAAGGGGAGGAGTAAGTTTAAGGCGCACAGTTCGGAACTACGGGTTGTTTATCTGGGCATGAAGGAGAGGAAGTCCCCACAAGTAAAATAAATGAGTTGAGAAGAGGATATTCCAACCCATTAGAGAAATATTACAATACGATACATATGAAGCTTAAAACTATATCCAAGAATAGAGGACATCCTGTTCTCCTTAGGGATAAAGACTCGTGGATCTATAATCTGCAGTTGATGAAGAAGTAACAAAACTCCTAATCTAGTAAAGATCCTGTTACATTCAAAAAAAGCTAAATTTTATTCAATTTGATATACAGCATAGCACAAAGAAGCACTGATAATGGACACACATCGATGTGTTATAAAAAAAAACCGAAAAAATGGACATAAAGAAGATTCACTCACTCACAAATGGTTATTCGGTAGATAACTTCACTGCACAAAAAAATAAAATCACCTGTAATTTAAAAGGCTAAGAATGTAAGGCGCGAGGAATTTCAGAATAGAGGCTAAGATCAAAGTATACCGCGATAAGATATTCTCGTGCAAGATTCTTATCGCATTTTAAAATTACCATCACCGTCTTATCTAAATCTATTTACATGACGTATAAACTGCAGAGTTTCTGTGAGACAGAAACTACATTAAACTTAGGAAAGCGTGAAGGTTTTGTTGAAAAACTATTTGTTAGAGAAAATAATTCAAAATCTTTGCTAACCAATGATTTAACGTCTTCGCTAACCAATGATTCAATGTACGTCTTTGCGTACGAATGATTTAAAGTCTCCGAGAACGAAACTACTTTTTACTCTCGATCATAGCGTGGGACGAAACATCGAATTATTTATGACTCGATATTATTTGTACGAAAGTTCCGAGCAATGATTCTCTTGCATCAGTACGACATTACGAGAGGGAGAACGAGTTTTGAGCCGCGATGAAATTCGAAACAGCCTCTATAAATAAATGGAAACAAACAAAGAAGAGTAAGGAGACTGAATATCGATCTCTCCGTGGATACGCGTTTGTGAAAGCTAATCACGGAGTAAGCAAATAGCTGGGAGAATAATCCGAAGATCTCAACCTACTCCCACGCGTTGCCAATAAAGGATGCCGGGTGAACAAGAACTTTATTTATCAATTCCATGACTACGATGACGATTTCCGATAACAACGAGCGGCCGATGACGAAACATAGATATAAAAACTAGACTAAGTAATTTCTATAACAGGGTAAACGACACCACCAATGGATGGGTAACATTTGAGGAATAAGTAAGAGACAAAAAGGATTTCTCCGCTTATTTCCGCGTGGAAACTATTCGATAGAAGTTGATTGGGAACCGGTTCGAGGAGTGAACCACAACGAGAGAAATATACAAATAAAAGGACGGGTTTGGACGAGATATTCCTTAATTTTTGGCGAGGTGATTTCCTGAAAAATTAACAGCTGTTTAACTGTATATGATAAAGAACTGATACTAATAATACAAATATATCACTGCAGCAAGCACATAAACGCAATTGCAGTTTTCATCTCATCGAGTATTTACATTCACATCAGACCGAAAACGCAATGAAATCCTTATTTTCTCTATAAACTTCTCATGAGATTTGCGATCGAAAAACGAGTTTTTGAATCCCACAGCATAAGAGTAAACTACGGTATCTTTGAATAGAAAAATTTTCCTTTGTAATATATAGGTCATTTATGAGTAAGAAAGCAATTTATAGGTAAGACGTATTGAATTTTAATAGACATTAATTTAGAAATCAGAATTTTTTATAATATTACGACTGACAGTAAAAAAGACAAATGAATAAGAAGAGCTCAAATAAATATTTATCGTTGAACGATCAAATTTAAAAAACAGAAACCTCATACAAATGGGTAAAATATCAGATGGTTTGATCCCTTTCAATTTAATACGTGACTGTTTCAGCTAAACCAGCCTCCAGTCAGCTCCAACTGACTGTAAGATATGTTGCAACGAACACAGAAATAAATAATTGTTTAAATTTAAATTGGAATCCATCTACTGCACTTGAGTTCCACAGTGTTGATGATTATAAATATATAATTAAAAGCCGAAACTTCATTCAAAAAACGAATTTAATCCACAAACCAATTGAAAAAATGTGTCCCAAAATGTACGTAACATTTACGTTTAATTACGTTTTTAAATAAAGTAAGCTAAATCCTCTCTTTTACCTCAGTTACCTTTACAGTCCGTACATTTAACCGTTTTCTAAGCAGAGTACCATCGAAGTCAAATGTAAACGACCGTAATTTAACAATCGGAATAAAGCTGAAAGCAAATCCTTGTAAAGACATAACAGATTCAAATTAGTTGTGAAATAAGTACATCCGCTGCTCTTATCTCCATAGAGACGCAGAGTGAAGTATACTACCGCAGCGCATCCTCAAAGAATTTGAGCAACGAGTGAGAGATTTATTAGTAGACTTTGGAGACGGGTTCCGCTCCTAGGGAACATCCATCACACATGGAAACAAATGAGCCTTCCAACGCATTGCGAGAGGTTTCATGCAGATGCCGAACGTACGTCAAAATTTATGCTTTGTTTGTTCTGAGGACTTGCTTTTTTAGACGGAGAGCGACGGAATAATCCTAACCTTATATGAGAAATTGCGCTTTGATCCTATCCTTAACCTTACAAATGGGAAGATGGCAAAAACAAATCGTTAGAAAAAAGCAGGATAGAGGGACATAAAGAAGACTAATGAACAATGAAATAGCTGAGAATTAACCTCTCTAATCATTCGCGAAGATATTTTTCAAGCTAACTGATGTTTCATTTACTCGATCATATATGAATGCTACGTGCAGATATAACTTTCTTAGTGAGTGATGCTTTTATCATTTATAAAATAGCAATCGTACTATCTACCTTCCCAGAATCAATACGATACAAAGAGTACACAAAACATTGATTAGAAATTACTTCGAGCAACACTCACCAGTTAAACTTACGTTTCCATCACCTAAAAATCATACCACAACAGAAAAGAAACTCACTCGTATTTTGAAATTTGATGACTTAGTAGATATGAGTAGAAGGATTTCCCTTCCTTGAATGGATGGAGCAGTATTTGAAGATTGAGAGTACGGGATTTTAAGGGAAAAGTGTGCTAATACAAATTTGCGGTAACATGATAATAGCAAAATGTAATGAGCATCATCATAAGTATCAATAAAACAAAGAATAACAAAATTTGTAAGTAAATTAGAGGAAGACAGTCAAGAAAACCTAAAATTCTCACAACGACATACAATAACACAGTCGCTTCCTAATTTAGTGCAATGTTTTCGTAAATTTACGACACAATACGTTGATAAAGGACGAATATTCTCCTTATGAATCAACTTTAAAAAACGGACAGTTGTGACGAATCATAATTTATTTTCACCTTAATTAACGAGTATAAAAAAGGTCAATTGATTCCAAAGTCAACCCAAAGTCTCTCGTACTCCCTTAGCTCCTATAATTCTTCAACATCGTGTACTTTTCATGACAATGCATCCTAATCCCTTTACCTAACGACGTATATTTCCACACAGTTAAATAATCTTCAAGGACGTCAATATTAGTACATCAAATTTACGAGAAACACTATTTCGTTCACATAAATAATCGCACTGAAAGGGTATTATTTCCGATCCCTCGGCGACTGAGGGGGATCTTCCCAAACACTCCGAAATATACACGAAATTCATGGCTTTTGGGAGACGAATCGCTTACGAGAGTAAGGCCCTCTATACGGTAAAACAGATAAATCTCGGAAGCTTAAGTTTATAAGACGTTGGCTGGCAAATGAGGCAACGGAACAGCTGTCTGACACCACATCGAGATGAAATACGTATCACGATATCGTTCAAACACATTTGGATCCCAATACATCTAAGAGTATTCCCACTAGAGTATCCGGACTGGAAATCCGTTCCATAAACATCCATAACACTTACAGATGTAAAACCATTGGAAAACATTAACTCATCTGTTGAAAAAACAACGACGCACAACTTGGATGCAATACTTATTTACGCTTACGATGATCGCATCGGAAAACCAAATACGGGATTCTCTTATATATATAATGCAACTCACATACACCTCATGAGTGCTCATCTAAAGAAAGATAAGTTAGGAACGCGCTAAAGTCTTGGGTTGCACCGCGCGTCGTTTAAGCCACTATGCGAGGGAATCTTTTGTACCGATGTCCAAATGTTAGGTAACACCAACTGACCATTGGAATACATTAAAGTTGAAGGATAGAGGTCGCAAAAACGATTAAAGGTAATGTAAATCTTCTCGGTGACAGATGAATTTCACTCCGAGAACTGTCTTATTAAGACTGAAATACAATTCGTTTTCTATATGACCATTCGTATAAGGTGATATCTTACGAGTCAATCGCTGTAAAGAGGGCTGATTAATTTATATACAATGAAGTCGAGACTCTAATATTCACCGCGACAGTAGATTTCTTTTAGAAAACAGAATATGAAAAATGGACAAAACCAAAATATAGTTATTTTAATTCTTTCAATTAAATAACAGTGGAGAATCAGTTAAATATTTTCAAAATCTCTCTAATTCAGGATATACCATAGTTACTATAGTATTATATAGTGTTATGTTATAATTCAGGATATACCATAGTTACTATAGTATTATAGTCTGTGTTACAGATATCTCCTTACAAACAATAGATGTTAAATCACGGTCGATTTATTCCCCTTCTTAATGTAATCGTAATTAAAGTGGATACCATACTTCGCTGATAAGAAATTTGAAGGATAAAACAATGTACAGAAGCCCTATTATAGTAAGAACCATTACGTGATTATTTTGAAAAAAACTCGAATTTCTACTTATCGCCTTCACTTTCTCCAACCTTTCTTTCGAGAAAAATGTGACCAAGATATTGAAATTCAGCCTTGAAGAATGCACGAAGAACTTCTAAATAACGGGCGTTGACAATTTTAAACCTCAAATTATGAGTCCTTCACTTCTCATTTTTTGTCTAAATTACTAGTGAAAAAGTCATCGTCTAAGCACGTATTTTGGAAAGGGAGCGCGCGAAGCGTATCGTAAAGTTTTCAGAAAAAAATAGGACGACGGAGAACTGGGCAATCTGCCACGAAGTTTTGAATGGGATAAGGGATAAATAGCTTCCGTCAGTGAATAACCGTTTCATTTCAAATCAATTAGAGTCTTAACGAATTCTAATCCAGCTTCTTAATTTTTCTATTGTCAAATTATAAATAGGTTTTAAAACTAAAACCATATCAGCCCTATTCATTCGTATAATTATATATGAGTAGGTATACCATTATATATACGAGATACGCACACTCAAATCTCTAAGAATCAGAATTATCTCTTATTAGAAACGAATTCCGCACACCAAGTTTACGCAATTCCATTCCGTATTCTACTTAATATTCCCAAAAACATTAAGAATGAATTTCTTGGGCAACAATCTGCAAATATACTATCTCAGACTTTAGTCAGAGATATATCAGTTAAACTATACGTCTCGTTTTAACTGATAAACATTTCTTAAATTTAATATCAAAAGTATATCACCATAATGATAATGATTCAAACTTATAAATCTAACTAAGAAAACAAAATTTAAAAGAATAAACTCTGGATCCAATCCAAAAGGCACTGAATGTAACACAAACAATAGGATTCATGAAAGATTCTCTATTCCACCACCATCATGGCCTTGCGAGCCATAAATCTTTCAAACAATACGCGCTGTACAAGAAAGAAACTGAAATTTACTTGATGGAAATAGTTCTCACCTATTCAACCTCGTAATCCTTGTAAACTTTTAATGGTAACAACCCTAAATTAAAAGAAAGGAAAACAAAGATATAGAGACATTTGATACTACATGAAACAAGCTCATCAACGGACTTAAACATTAATTTGATAACATACTACGGTAATCAAAACACTGACAACCACAATGAACCATTGGCTTCGATAAAACATTTCACCTTCATACTTCCACACTACGAGCAACATACTCAACCAAAAGGACAACGTCCTACAATTACGTATACCAAGGTTAGGCGTCCAACATCTACCGATTATTTAATATCCGTCCCACGGCATTCGCGTAAGCTCTAACGTACACACCTGAACACGTTGGGCGTGAAGCCATCTTTCATTGAATGTTAATCAGATGTGAGAGGTCCCTTTTGTTTTAGAAAGCGAATAGAGGTTGCTTCCTCAACCACTTCCCTTAAAAATTGCTAAATGCGTGCCAATATTCGAGGAAAAAGTTAATAAGTTAAAAGAGGAGGTTAAAGGTATTTCTCTATTTATCGAGACATAATAAGTATTTTAGGAGATAAATATGCCAAAGTAAAACATGTTGTTATAAATAAAACACCATGTTGTCTACGAAAAACTCCACGTACGTATTTGTGTAATTGTCATGTGTTTATATTATATTTAGCGTGAATATTACGCAGCAGAAGCAAAAGTTCTTCGCCACTCCTTCCTAAGCCTGGAAAATATAAATTCTAACCTATCTGATTGAAATGTATTACATTTATTACATATTAGATTCCAATGCTAATCACTCTTGCTTCAAAACTCTTCCCTTAAGCTTAACTTAAGAAACACCGAAAGTTAAAACTTTCATTTTCCATCGAGAAAAATTAAATCTGTAACTTCTTTACTTCATACTCGAGAAAGCGAAAAAGATTTCGAGATGACAAGAACTCTGAAAGAACGCGTAAATGTGTGAGTTTCAACACGTCGTGAATTGGGTTGCATGTTCTTTTAAAATAAATACAAACTAAAAAATAAGTTAAACAATACAGTAAAATGACATGTGAAAAGGAGCGAACATTACTTCGTAACATGACGCATATATATTTTTATCAAATACTAAATCAGATTTCATAAAAAATTTCTAAGTCCCTAAAATAAATAAAACACAATAAGAGACCCAAATATAAATAAACTTCGATTTCTCCACCGAATATTTGGAGTGAATCATTTATAAGAAACATGGACATCATTTTTAAGATAAACTACGTGAAATGAACCTATCTATGGTTAAAAAAAATCCTTCAATCTCTAAGTAAGGGAATCATTTAGAGGCAACCAATACTGGAGATGGAGAAAAACACCATGATATTTTTCAGAGCGTAAAATAATAAATATACCCTTATCTAGAGAAGTCTAAAGTATACGTAGACATCAAGAACGAGCCCTTTTATAATTTCACTCCCAAGTCTTTTTACACCCTAAACAAAACAGTGGCAGTCAAGTCACAATTACAAACGTAGGAAAAAATTCAATGATCACTCACATCCTGGTGAAGGTACGTTCTTCCTGGTACACCTGTAGGGCTGATACGTCCCCGGCACCACCTTCCCATACATCGTGCGATCCATAGCGACTCAGCGATGACAGCTTCGAGTCCCGTCGAAAAAAACAACAACACAACCAACTTCTTAACGAAGAATATCGAGAGAGCGTCGAACTCACAAGTTCTTTTCCCAAATCCTTCCTAAACTTTTCCACAGTTCCCAGAAGAGCGTAAAAACGTCCGCGGAGGAAAAAAATCCCACTTGAGTCGCGTCTTTGGAGGGTGATCCTTGTGGTGCGGATAGAACAACTTCGTGTGGGATAAGTTGTCTTCTGGATAGAGGGCGTCAAAAAGTGGAGGGGGGAGGAGAGATGAGAAACCCTTTGCGCACAAGATGATGCGCAACTCCTTCTGGAGCGGGAAAATACGATGTCACCAGTGCCCTCGACAGATCAAAGGGGAAAATAGTTTTCAAAAAGGGGGCGTGGCCACCACTCCCTACAAATTGAGTTCCGTGACAAAGCCTATGTTTCACCGAACTTAGGCTGTAAATCACTGGCGCACATCCAGCTCTGATGCCGAATTAAGGTTATGCGACCTCCGTGGACTGTTCATAGACACTAACTGGAAACAAACTTTGAGCTGAACCGTCGCAGCACAGCTGGAGAGAGTAAACAGTGACTAGTGAAACTGATTAGATAACTAAAGAAACCTTCGAAGAAGCATTTGGTGACAGTTTCTTTGCTCAATTCTAGCAGCAAACTTTACGATGAAAACAAATTTCAACGTATAGCAACGAACTTAAACAATCCAATGATGTAGATTCATAAATTTATCAAAACACTAATCGGAAAACTACAATTCAAAGCATATATTTCTTCAGAAATATATCATACTATAATCCAAGCACCTCCAGTAACTTTCCGGAAGATCAATCATCAATTATCTTACACTATCACGATGAACAATACTACAGTCCCCACATCAGTAGATACCTCTTCTCTTCTCACACACAACCACTCTAATACACACACCCATTCAATCCCGAAACGCCACCCCAATTAAAATAGCAACGGCATCAATGGTAAAAACTTCGGCGAAAGAGCGCTATTATCCGTGGTGATTCCGTCCCGATTGACGTGAAAGGCGGCAGATAAAAAAACCTTGCGTAACTTATCGACGTTCGTCGCGCACAACCGGTACAAACCGAAGGCGCGGCTGGTGACAATCAAAAACCCACGGAGGACCGCGTGCTGGCACAAGAAAACGTGAAAGCTTCCCGCGCCGTTCCAAGAAGAACAACAGCAGAGCCAAAACCTCGTAACACTCTTCAACAACTCTTCCGGTACACGTTCCACCCTCGAAACACTTATGAAACTTCAGAGAAATTAACACTTTTCCACCTCTTCGGGGGCGTTAATAAACACCCATCCGTGGAGGACTCTCAAGCGATTTCTGCGGCTGGGATGCTTAAACAAAGATCACATCACCACAACACCACCACCCACGCCGTCCTCTCTGCCAACTTTAAAACAGGCAGTCAGCTGTTTACCTCCGAACAGAGCGCCCGCGCGTTATAAACTGCTCCAAAGGGAGAGAGAGAGAGTGTGTACGCCTTTCGCTTCTATATCTCCTACGGCCATCCCTCCCCTCCTCAGATATGGAGGGAAAGAAATGATCCCCGCCCCTTCCACGTTTTTACCTCTTTAGCTCCATCGACATACTGCCGCCATCTGTCAAAACTCGCGGCCGATGGGGGAGTCCCATTAGCGCAGCTGTTTTTCGCGCTGAGACGGATTCCTGATACCGCGAGATAGAACAGATTCCTCACGTGTTCGTGTCCCAGAGGAGGGCAACAATCCACGCATTCCACAGCCTTCGAGAGCAATATGTAAATACCGAGAGAACGTTTAGCGAGGAGCGCCTCTAGGTCGCATGTTCCTCTCACGAAGCTTCCCAAAACTTTGCGATGAGGTTTCTACATTCTACGACGACTAGAGAAAGTTTTGACGTTTTTGAGGAATTTAAAATTCATCGTTGATTGATTTCGAAGACTTAAGAACAAAGAACTGATGGGAATTTACTACAAATAGCTCAAGTATTAACCAAAATGCATACCTTAGATCGCAACATTAAAAAGCTGTTGGTTACTGATTTTGTTTTTTCTTTACGAAAAAAAAACCGATGGGAATTTATTAAGCACTATGGCTTTCAGTAAATAGTATGCCTTAGATCGTCAATTCCACGTTGTTTCATTTAGGATTCACGCTAAAGAGTATTTTTGGCATCTAAAGCAACCCCTACGCTTTTAGGTACACAAATACATCCGGAACATTATCATCAAAACAAAAACAGGCAACTTAGTCCACACGCTGATTAACTCTTCACATTCTCCGCAACTCCTGAGTGGTTTAGACAAATTATTGACTGCGCTCAAGGCTAAAACGTTTTAAAATTTCTCAAAATTTGCTGGTAGAAACTGCTCTAAATCAACGATTAAGTTTCCCTTTTCCTAAACATAGGAAGGACAACAAGGCTTCAAATTATTTTATTTACAGCACTTTGCGGCTGGGTTAGCCTCCCTAGCTTAATAGCCTCTCTTCAACCTAACCTCATATTAAGCTACTTCGGACGGCTATTTCATCGGTAAATCTATTTCTCAGACAGTTTAATTCAGGAGCACGAAGAGGGGAACTAATTCAACTTGTACTTGTTATATAACTGGTCTTAGAAGTAAATTTCATTATAATGGCGAAGTGAAAGATCGACAGTTTGAATGTATTTTAAAATATACAGCGAAATAAGTGAATTGAAGAAATAGATACATGTTTTGAAAATGAAATACAAGAGCTATGAACTTGTATTGAATGGAAGTTATTTCTAGCATAGATAAGGTCACTACTTTCAATTTTATTGCTTCATACAGTTTAAAATATTTGTGATTGCGGGTATTCTAAATAACGATAATCTGAGAACAGTTAGCTGGAAAAATAACTTTTAGCACGAAAAAGTGAGTAGAGATATCTAAAAGCATAATATTTCATCGGAAAATCTTCCATCATAATAACGAGTACTCAGAAAAAACATAAAGATAAAAATTGCGATTCCCGTGAATTCAAGTCTTTACAGTTCAAAAGCATAACGTACCATAAAATCTCGGTTCAAGCTAATCAGCACACTGCATTACAAACATTCTCATAAAATCTTATAACGTCACTTAAACGAGGAAATATTTACAGGATTTTCTTTGCAAATACTTCGCGGAAGTTTATATTTTTAATTCGTACATATTAAAATTATACATACTTAAAACTATATTTGTCGTAGGTTTAAATATAATTATCTCTCCTAACATGCAAGGGTAAATAAATACATATTTTCAAATATAATAGTATTTATTGAGATTTTAACGGACGTAAAAAATTCGGATATAACCGGGATTCGAAATACGATCTTCCTATTTCTTTTCTACACTACAGCAACCTACCGGAAATTGAGAGATCCGGGTTCGAGTCCTGGTCATATCATGCTTTCATCACATCCGTTAATTCCTGAGTTAATACCGAGCCGCGTGATTTTTCACACTAACACATCCCTATCCCTTTACCTCAGAACAGTACTGTTTCACGGACTTCAACCTGCTCTGACGCAACAGTTCAGCACTCTCTTACCTTGACCTATCTTTAGAGCCCACATCATCAATGTTGTTACAATCTGTGTGGTGACATTTGTAAAGGAGTGACGGCAAACAGAAATTTGATACATTGTAACTGGTGTTACGAAAACGACAAATATTCTCGTTCACAATTATCATAATGATTAACAGCTAGCGATAGTTGATTTTAGCAATAAAAGAATATTCCTTCACCAACAATAGATTTATCCCAATTCCAAATTATACAAGAACCCATTGTCGTATGATCTAATAAAATATTGATTAAAATCCTAGGACATTATGTACATCTTATAACCTCATATTAATTAAACAACTGTTCAGGATTTTAGAAAATGAAAATCATTTAATATACGATAATCTAAATTTGATCTCGAATAAAGTCTGTGAGGAGAATTCCCAATGATGCAGCAAAAGTAATATAGCAGTGAAACTATAAGATACAAAAATCTTCGACTACGTCAAAACTGCTATTCAATATAATCTTTAGAAACAAAGGAATACGGTACACAAAGCTACTAAAGTGCATTTTAACACATTTAATTTAGGATAGATTTAAGAAGAAAGAGTAAAAGAATTAATGATACTATACGCTTACACTCAGAATTAAAGTTTAACAGTCAAAACGTTGCATGTAAGTGTAAGTTACTATATATCCTATCACTGTACACTGTACTGTAATCCAAACACTGTGATTATCGAACATTCTACTTTTCAAAACCGACAACCAAGGCTAAAGCAGACTTAAACGATGATGAAAAGACACGCGTATTATCGACACCTATGCGAATGCACAGTTCGAACGGGAAACATAAAAAAATGACAGTTGATACGATCGATTGTGATGGCGATAAAGGAATGGGAGCACCGACAAGATGATCGTGTACGTCTTGCAATGAGACAACATTACGCACTGCAATTCGAGTCGGTGATTAAAAACACTCTTTCCCAAGCATTAAATAAGAGATGAGACTTGGTACACTGGTACCGCAGAGCGAAAACTAACACAAATAAAACGTACTGTACACGTTACGCGGATTTCATCACGTACAAATGGTATCTATACTGCGACTGTTTCACAAGGTGACCTAGAGAAGGATTACCAAAACAGTAAACGAGTAAGAAAAAAGATGGATTAGATATACGCTCTTCGTTTCGAAATTATAGCCAACGCAACCGTATTAATTACTTCTATTTATAAAGTATAAAAATATTTATACATGTAAAAGAGAATGAAACACGAGAATGTCTGTGAAATATTACCATTTCCTGAAGAAGGTGACTATATTTAGATTTAAAAGATAAAATTTCTGCACCGAAAAATATGAGGAAAATAAAGCAAATAGCTGATATCGACCACAATATTTGATAAAATTTCATAGACAGTACTCTTCGGAATTAAAAACAGAATATTTTGTGAGAATACAAAGGAATTTTCATTCTTTACCTACAATTTACTTCGCAAAATATATACATTCTTATATTATAGCGTGGATGTATACGTATCTTTATCATAATATACTGACATCTTAATATGCATAAAAAGTTTCACTCTACATTACATATATGCGGTAAATATATTTAGAAAGAAAAGAAGCTAAAATTTTCGACAAGAAATGTATCAAATCTAACTCTTTTCTTGATTTGTAATCAATGATTTGTACATTCTTTGTGAAAGACAATTAATCAAAGAGTAAAAGCATCATAACGAATCTCTCCAGAAAGAAATCAGTCTTTCTGTAACACAGAGCTAATGACGTATTTAGTAACATAACATTATTCATCTAATTTATTGCGATATTACCTTTTAGTCTATTGAGATACCTTATAGAGTTATGAGCTGATAAGTTGTATAAAAATAATTTAATAAGTTTTAGAAAAAATACAAATGTTTATCAAATACATTTTCTACCGAATGCACAACCTAAATACACTCAAAAACAACAAATAATAATAACATACAAACGCAAAGTGGGCCTTAATAGTGGACGGATGGATCCAACTATACAAAATTAATAGCTACGCATAGGTGCGAATTATATCTTGATTATTGGATAACCTCGAGACGACCTCTATCACGGATAACTTTCTCTCCCCTCGTAGAATTAAATGGACATCTTCGTATCTAAATCGCTCTCACTTGAAAGTGTGAGTTTTAATTTTCATAGCAAGGATTACTCAGGACAAAATTTTCCTCTTTCATGATGATTTCATTGTCCGGTGATTCTGCAGTCATCTCGGCAAAAGATGAATTATCTTCTAAAAGCATGATGACACTGCCGACTCATACTGAAGAGAATACAAGAGGAATCGAGCAGGGAATTCAGTTATCAAAACTCATTTGAATAAACGTAAATATTCGTACGTAATAATTCAAAAATAATGTCTTTTGAGGTCCAAAAGGGAAAAATACGTTTGTTATGGAATTAAATGGAATTAAAATTTATCAATATTTTATAATTTAATTGACAAAGAGCATATTACGCAGTCAAAGAATTACGTCTTCACAAAAAACACAAAATTCGATATAGTCATTGTAATGCTATGTGAAGAAAATAAAAACAATGTGATGAGCTATAAATGTAAAGAATTTGCAGGGTTAAATTATAAAATTAAAATAGCTAATATAAGATAAAAGATAATTCGAATATTATTACGCAAAAAAACAGGAAATAAGTGAGCCAAAATTGAACATGATATAAGTCATACACATACAATATAGCATGCATCTAAACTTGAAGAGGCAGAAGCTAAAAACAATTTCGTGCGAAGAGAATTTACTGAACAATATTTAAAACCCATTTTTTCAAATATATATACATCCATTTATGGACATCTGTATATGAGTATTCGAATGTAGATTGAAATAACGCTCCGTTACAATAGATACGTACACGTGACACGACAATACACTAAGTACGTTCAATGCAAACATGTCTTTCAATAGAAGAAGCTAGTGTTTCAAACTGCGTAGAAGTAAAATGAGAAGCCTATATTGTCTAGACGCCTAAAGGAATCTATATGAGAACCAAAGAATACGTTCTCATAAACCTTCAAGTATAAAACACAGAGGTCGCGATGTTAGAGCAACTAATTCTTAAAACCACACTTCTATGAAAAGATAAAAGTAAAATTACGCACAACTACGTAATATATATATATCCTCATCATATCTTTTCCTCATAAAAACACGCCATATCCAACAAAAAGACAATTAACAAGAAAAAAGAGAAAACTCGACACCATCACGAATTCCGTCCCTAAGAGATCATCTTCCCAGAAGCCGTAAGCACTATTCATATATGACTTGGCCATTAAAATAAATACTTCAATAAAAGGACTCGTGAAGAGAATCCTTGAGAGTTCATGGGCATGAAAAATCGAGAGATGTTCCTCTCAACACGCGCAAAACCGAAAACAACTATTTACAAGTTCGTAAAAGAAACCCGAAGGACTTAAAAAAGGACGCATTTTAATGCGTAGAGAGAGAGAAGAGGGAGACCACGACGGCACCAAAATATCGCCATTTATCTCTTGGAGACGGGAAATGCGAAAGGCGTCGAACGAGTGACTAATAGAGAAGGAATATAAAAATAAATGGAAAAGAGTCAAGGCTGTGGAGATACGAAATCGTGGCGATCCGAGGTCGTGAACTCCTGAACACAAACGTGCGTGCCATCCCCGATACCTGATAATACCCAATACTAGTGGGTCTTTAAAAAACACGTACATTCTCATAAAAGGCAACAATCACTTTAATATATTTATAATTCAATAATTAAACCCACGGATTAATTGACCAAAAACGCAAGCACCGGAACTCAAGCTAGGATCTTCCGCTTTCCCGTTAAAGCAATCCATCAGAAGGTCTGGGTTCGAGTCCCAGTCCCGTCATACTTTATCGTGTCCTTTAATGCTTGACTTTAATTCGAGCCGCGTAATTTTAACGCAAAGTTTACCTGACCCCTTTACTAAAGTAATATTTATTACAATATTACTTATTGCTTTACTGTCAATTTCAATCACAAGCTGAATTTTTTAAATATAAAATCAAAATTTTCAATTAAAACTCCTCAATCAAACGAAGTTGTACAATTAGCTCGTATTATACGATGGTGAAAATGAGTGTCTCATTGCTCAAGCGTGATTTTAAATATTCTTCACTAAATTCACTCCCAGGAGTTAAAATCGCCAAGATACTATTCTTACATTCATCTCATTTTCAATATAAATCTTCGATTCCTAAACTGAGATTGACTAAATTACAAAACCATCATCTACGAGTAATTATAATGATGAATGCAGAAACATTTTCTCATTTATGCCTTTAAATAGCAATCCACTAATTCAAGCCAGAGTTATCCGATTCTTTCAAAGCTCCACGCAAGCTTGAAGCCTGTTCCTTCGTTCCAGATGGGTTGACTATCTTTCATTTTCTGCCTTTTGGAAAGGTTGGGCCGAGAGCGATGTATATCCTGCGACATCCACACCAAATTCGGAATTAACTGACGCTAAACACACATCCGGATATAGCTGGCTGTCCCAATACGATGTTTGCGCACGCTAATTCGTCTTCAAGTTAAATTACCTATCTTTGTATGATTTCCAATGGCCCTCGACAATTTATTCCAAGTGTGTCTACTTGTTTTCAAATAACGAAAATAAGCTTAAGTTATCTTTTTAACAATCAATAACACGGCAAAGTAATTAAAATCGAATAAAATACTCCCCATCAAATAGAAGAAAATAAATGTACAAGTCTCTAAAAGAAGATGAGAAAAAAATAAAATCGGTCAGGGAAACGAAATTGACGAGTATTCCACTCATTATTTACAAGTACTCGGTGACTTAGAAACGTGTTTTCCCCTAATAATAGAATTCCATGTGACTGTACTCCTCCAATAGGACTACGAATTGAATTTAGTTTTGAATGAAAGCCTCTGCCGCAACAATGTAGAGTAAATCCAAGACATGTCTTTATAGCCACTCAGTCTGCACGGGTAGAACTCAAATGGGATCCAGCGAAGATATTTTGGTGCGTCAGTTAGGTGCAACCTTTTTTTAGAGGCACTGAACCCTGAGGCGGGAATAGCCTCTGACTTGCAACGACAGGATAATGAGCACGGAGTAAGTAAGGAAGGAGAGTTTCGATTCATCATACGCTACAACTCCATTCTGTGTCTACTTGAGGCGAAGGGATCATAAATTTTGACTCCTAAATACAGATGTTTCAAAATAGTAAATTACGTATATGAAAAATTTGGATCATTATCTATTATTGATATTTAGAAAATCTAATGGGAATAAATAGTGTGTACATTTCTGTAATCTAATAATATATGATATAATATAATACAAAATAATATAATATCAAATAATATAAATAATGCAATAAATATCTCTTAACCATTGTTGACGGAATGCTACGATAAAAAAGCGAATGTCTATCTCTATTAAAATTCGTAATTAAATCGTAAATAATTCCAGATTGTTTTTTTTTAGCCTTTCCAGTCAATTTTACCATAAAAAGCTGTATATTTATCCCACATGAATTTGGACAACGTATTTAAAGATGTGAGCGAACCTTATGGTGAGCAATCCTCGATGGCAACAAAGTGAAGGAGACGAGGCAAGCAAATCAACGTGCATGATACCTCTCCACTGCATTTTCATTCTATGATCCCATCAATCACGTACGCACTGTCTTTTCGATAATGCACCCACCGTTCATCACCCTCTTTGCCAAAGCCTTCATTTCCGTAAAGATCGTCCGTATCCGTGTCACTAACCTCGTACTTTCACCAGTTCGCATTTCCCTTAAAAGATTTTAACTACTTCTTCGTAAAGCTCTCATTTAAAAGCATTGAATTTAATTATAGATCAATTAAAATTCGTTACGCATTTTTCTTATTCCATTATGGCTTGAAATGAATAAGATCTTATTGTAATAATTTCTCTTTCACTTACAGATCTGTTACTTAAGAGCTCTTAACTTTGGAAATAACAATTAGAACTGAGCGTATTAAACTACACCCTACTAAAACCATCAGGGAACTGGATTCGAAATTTTATGTTTACAACTTTCGAATGTATTTGCATCCGTCAAAAATATCATAAATAATAGAGTTTATATAATATAATAATAATAAATCCAAAACAACACTATGTACATGTAAAGAAAAATCTATAAAAATCATTCAGGGGCGATAAATTTTCATCGAAACATTAAAATGTTACGAAATTACGAAACAATTGTACATTAATTATCAACAAAGAAATTATTTCGTACGTAAAAGCGTAAAATTTTCGGACCGAAGAACATTAAAACAAATAAAATCTCTCCACCACTTTCCTTAGCAAAAGTATGACAATGTCCTTCCGTGACATTTCCCATATTTCACCCAATTATCCAAATTACTCCCATCCGAGAATCAAACCACCTCATGTCCCGTCATCTCCTATTGAAGCTGGCAATTTCACACTTGGCCACTCCCAAAGGCGTGCCCTTTAGTACGGAATACTTCCCTCCACTTTTCACCTTTTCCTTCGTCGTCAGTCACCAAGCCCCAGGGACAGCGATCGAAGGCATACTTTGATGAAAGACGTCGATCCAATAAAACTTGCTGACGACTTTACAAAATGAATTCTATGATATGGAAAACGAATGAATAAGTGGTTGCCTTCCTTAGGTTCTGTCACCGGTAAATTATCAGCGAGAGAAAAATCTAGTACGATCATTGGTACCCAAGGGTGTGTACGATCGAGTATGTAAATGCCATCATAGGCGCTATAGGATAAGAAATATGAAGTAAGAACTAACTGAACATGTCTGGTTGATTCCTTGAAATAGACGATGAAATCACACTCGACGAGATTATTTTCTGATACGATTGGAAGCAAATGTACGATCAGCCTTCAAGAAGCCTATATAATAAAGAGGAAAAAAGCTATGCTATATGCCTGTATTTGCTTTTAATTCGCTTTAATTTGCTTTAATTTATCTTAACCATGTATCATTAAAATAGAATTTAAGTCGCCTATTTATTACTTATATTACATTGCGTAAATATTGTTAACCATTGTTTCATATATACCGTGTTTATTTTTCTAAAATCGTCGCAAAACAATTTCTTATAACTTAGAAATCAATTTAAAAACCGCGTTATACTGAAACAGCGTTAAGCGGGGCATTACTGTATATTTAAAAAGAGACTTTATAATATCAATCCTAGCCGGAAGAAGTCGATTTCTACTGGGTAGATCTTCCATATTTTAAGTTAAAGTTTCACCGATTAAGCTTTAATTCGATATTTAATTTCATAAAAATAAATCATAAGGATAGTAGAACTTTGATCAACATTAGGAATAAAGGAAAAATAGATGTACGAAGTAATAAAAGGGGTATCTTTACCAGAAAGAGTAATTAAGACAATACTATCAAATCAAATATAGTCTAAATTTGACGTACAAACTAGAAGAGCAAAAAAGGTACGTAATTCTTAGCGAGCATAATTAATGGTATTAATCTTTTCTCAGCGTTGAACATTCATAAACACGCGTAGAAATGTTCGATAAATCTGCCCGGATATGAACATTCTATAAAATTCTACTTAAAGAGAACGCTTCATTAGCATCCATCCTCTAACGGAACTTCCAGTGATGTTAATTAAGGAAATCTTCAACGGATCTACACAAGACCACCGCTGCGGTGACCGACAACTTTCATAAAAAGTACACGGGCGCATTCCAAAGAATTATCCGGGACATAAATTTATGCGAAAGTAAATGGCTTGATTCTTATGTAAATAAATCTCACTTTAAACACATACGCTTATAAATAATTTACGTAAATAAGTAAATCATTATAGACCCGGACGTAAAACTTTGCAGGTTAGAGCTATATCGTTGCTCTCTTTTTAACCTATATTTCTAGCTTTAGTAATAAAAACATACGGGATAAAATATAATAAATTACGCTATCAACATTTCCAGATTTATCTGGTGATATTTCTTTATCGCAGAGCCATTTCTGTGTTTTAAAAATGGAGTGACTTAATTTTAAATTTTCTGAGCTAAGAGCTTCATGATTTTTGAATCGATACAGATAGCATTAAAATTATGAATTTACGTATTTGAAGAAGTTGTGGATGATTCATCATTTAATATTTTTTACACGATCAAATCTACTACATATTTGATACATCGAATTTTCGTTATGATTTCAAAGACATTAAATGCTCTACGTGAATTACGTAGAATTCATTTTTTAATCTTTCATCGTTGTACGTAACTTTTTTTAGTTAACTCAACGTTATCTTTATTTAAACTTGCTTATAGAAAGATTTCTCATGAGTGCACATGCGATTCATTTTTGGCTCTCATGAGCTACAACAGACAATTGCATTACGATCAAAATTGACAATCGAGTTCATTATACGTAGATTTCACTTCAAGTAAACCACTCTACTGACAGCGAATCAATGACCCTTTCAAAGAAAGAGTTAAATCTTTGGATCTTGAAAAAAACCCTGACTCAACACCCACTTCACGATTTTACAAACATCATCTCATTATAAGAACATCAGCCCGACACATGAGCTACGGTAATTAAATTCAGCAAAACATCTTATCTTAACACCGCGCACTTCCCATACGTGTAGTAACAACCACGAAAATCGTTGAGGGATCGACGAATGCAAAAGTGACAACTCAAGAAAAAACTCTTGTAAGCAGTTACGATTATGTCAGCGTATCATCTCGATACCAAACACGAGCGCAGCCGCTGTCTATCTGCTCAACTATCTTCTCGAAGGCGATATTGAAATGACAACAACATCCATCGGAAGCGATTGCCCGCCCCCAACGGCAAACATGAGAAACATTTTTAGCGAGATAAAGTACCCTGGTTATCGAATGTGTGTTACCGACTATTGAGGCGTGGAGGGAGGTAAAGTCGATGAGTGAATGATGGATGAGGAGACGAAGGATAATCTCACCTTTGTTGTGGACGAATATAGATACGAGGAGCAACGTAACGATTGTTAGGGACGTCAATGGCTAAAAGAGTTAAAAAATAGAGGTCTGAATTCTTCGCAATGTATATTCGCCATTCAAAGTCGTTCCTTATCTTAAGTTTATCGACAATCAATTCCTTTACCATGAGAATATCTTAAAAGATTTCTTCTGATTGTGGAGTGATGACTTGACTGATGAAAAATACAAAAGAAATTTCGCTTCAAAATCATTACTACCGATTATAAAATCTGTGCCAAACAATCTTACAAATGATGTAATTATTTCATCTTCTTTAGTAAACGGGACAATTAAATTCGACATTCAACCAATACCTTGTAGTAACCTTTGATTAGCCTTGAAATCACTGATAACGTATATACCGTTGGCTCTTACGTTCATCATAATTTTCCTTTAAGAAACTTCATAGACGCATGCAAAGGAAGGCTAGCCCTACAATATCTTTCCAGTAAAAAAACCTTCATATTAACGATCTTAAATTCTTACGAAGCTATTCGGAAAATATGAAGCTAAATTAAAATAAAGACCGTATGAAAACATTTACATTTAAACATCAGTAGTAAATATCGCATGCTCTGAAATATTTGTCCGAATTTCCTACAAAACATAGCATTATTCTATACATTGCCCTTTAATTTTCAATTTGATGATGGTAACGAAAAATAGATATTTTTTTTCAATCCATTCACTGACTGCATAATAATTTTCAACTACAAACACTTTCATTTGAGCGACTCAAATAATAAACTGAGCTGTATCAAGATTAAACATTCATCAAACCTAGCGATAGTAAATACTAAAACATCTTAAACACTGTTTAGAATCGTTTCGTATTTACACATCTATCTCGAGCACTTATCATAGCTTAAAATATTCGTCTGTAATCACTCACGCAAAAATTGAAACAAATAACATAATTTACAGAAATGACCAACAACTTCAGTAGATAGAGACAGATGATAATCGCTGAAGTCGTGGGTTAAAGAGAATAGTAATAATATAACTCTGTCTAAATAAAATTAAAGTCTTTTTATGTTAACATACTACTAAATATTTACTTCTTCACACGCAGAAAATTTTCTAGAAAATGGAGAAATGTCTCCTTGGACAGTGATATAGGGTTTAAAGATTACACCGACAAAGAGGAATTCCGATAACGTGATAAATAAATAGCCGCATGATAAGAGGGAGAAGAGAATAGTGAGCTAAGCAAAACTTGGAATTTGTTAGCCTCTTCGGATGTCCTTGAAATGATAAGGCCATTAAAGAACTGGTTATTCGCTCCACGGACTAAGGGATGCTGAGGAGAGAGCAAAGAATAGTCCTCCAAGAAATGAGATGCTTGCATTGAGGGTATAAGTACGACAAATTTGAACTCTAAAAGTGGTAAGTATACGTATAGTAAGTGGATCGAACATGTCCCTGAGAAGGTAAACAAATAGTTTAAACTAAACAGCTATGTTCAATATGTGATATTAATCTTAATTTTACAAAAAAAAACAGAAAGAAAGAAACATAACGGAAAGATAATTGTTTTTTATCGATAAATTATCAGAGATTTTTAAATAAAATATTGGCTATAATATATATTAATTAATTAAATAAATCGATACACGTATGAAATACTTGGATGATATGTACAAAGGTCTTGAGATTAATTCGCCAATAGGTATTATAATCTAACGAATTATTCAACGTCACTGAACATTTTTTTCCATATCCAAGCGACAGAAAGACAGCAGTTGTATATAAAAAAACGGAATTTAAATTACATAAATAATCAATCAGCATATGGTATATAAATTGTTATATACCAATGCATTTAATAAGTTTCACCGTTTCAGCATCGTTGCACAGCTTACGTCTTATACGGTTCTAAACAGCCTCCCTTCATCAGGGGGCGTAGCTCAGATGGTAGAGCGCTCGCTTAGCATGCGAGAGGTACCGGGATCGATACCCGGCGCCTCCAAGTTTTTTTTCCTCGCTAAAGAGGAAAGTTCTATTTAGAAAATTTAGATCAACAATATATATTGCAGTTGCCCATATTCTATTTTTCCCTAAGAAAATTATTGCTTGAAATGGCCTATCCTATTAATGGATGAAAAAGCTAATTATTACACTAAATTATTATATTGTCCATCAGGGTATAATAAAAATAAATAATTATCAAAAGTTTTATAAATTGAACAAGCAATCATAGTTACATCCTCAGTTGTTTAAATAAACTCATGGATTAAATGTGTCAAACGTACTGATGTATGAAAAAGATGTGTGGATTTCAAAACATTTATTCCTTTTTAAGTATTCCCTCACTTATTAAATATTATGATTAATGAAATATTTCGCTCGAAATGTATAATTACAAAGGCATTTGCATGTTCTTAGTGGTAAGTTTACAGCATAAAAAATTCGGTAAGAATGTTTATTGAGCAATAGCAGAATTTTTTCCCTATATAAAAAGTAAATTTGGAATTTTTTTATTTGCCGTTGGATAGAAATTGATCGGTTATGTTGATATTAAAACACGTCGATTTACAGACTGAAAAATGTGGACATTTCATTTATTCTTTACAAAAAACAACCAACGTTTGGAGAATTACATTGGTAATTAAATCGATAATAGATAATAAAATATTTTCTCCTCTCCCGCGACTTGTACCCCTAAAATATTTGTTATTATATTAATAATATAAGCAGATAATTATCATTTTACAAATATGAAATTTTTATTACAAAGCACAGTTCGATTGGAGAATCTATGGGTTTGAGAATAAAAAAATTCACTCCCAAACAGATAGAGTATAATTTGTTGATAGACTATCAAAAAATCATACTGGGTATTTTCTTTTTCAATGTATTGCAGATGGGCATAAGAATGAGTATCATCAGCAATTGATTTATTATACCGTGATTTCCTAATATATTTATGAAGATATCCAGAAATATTTCTTAAATATTCAAGAAGCCGTATAATATCGAAGATAAAACATTGTATTCGTTAACATTCATATCTTATTTGAAAATATAATAGTTATTTAAAATCCAAAAATTATAACCAAATAAAACTTCGTCATAATAAAATATAAATTTTGAGGAAGAATAGGATAATTATTCACGAGAAAGAATTCCGGTAAACTGATTTTCTAAAAATTCCATCGCATTTCAATCATTATTATATACATGGGAAACAGACGAGTGCTACATTGTAATATTGCCACGCATATCCGCCGCATTCTTGGGTGATGCGAAGATGTACCCCCTTATTGTATAAGAGAGGATAATACGTGGCCCTTACGAACGTACGAGCGAAGAAGACGTGAACTGCATAACAGAGACGTAAGGAAAGAATTTGGATATATGCCAAACTCTTACCCCAATTACGAATCTTGGACTGTCTCTCTTAAACGAAACAAGATAAACAAATCGTAAAGCGTACATACGACAATAGGTTGGTGGGTCATTAAACCATCGACTAAAATAATTTCCCTAGATACTAGATAACTAATCTTCGGTAATAATATTATACGTTTTTAGTGATAACATACATTACTATTCTTTCATTTACGAAAATCTCTCATTGCAGTAGTAGATCGCTCAACTTAAATGATGCAGGCAAAATGGTGAAGGTCGAAAATAGCCAAATAAAACTTCTATAATCCAAGGAAAAATTACCTTTTCACTTCTGTTTTTGATTCATCAATAACTGAGAGATAGAGTATGTGTGTTAAAGGTTACGGACGGAGATCAATCTTTCGTGAATTTAGTCTACCGTCCATGCCGCAATTTAAGGGGGATCGAAGATCACAATGCGCAATCTGCGACCTTGCTGAATACCTATCAGCGGGACCTTCTGCATAAATTTCTTAAATGGAAATCCTTTTCATTTCATAGAAACACTAATGATTGAAAATGTTTCACTAGCTATTAATATATAGCATTTGCGTTTATAATAACTGAATGAAATAGCAAATACATGCACTAATGTTATTCAATCAAAACCAATAAAAAGGGAGGTCAATAAACATAGGAGGGTGAAACTTCATAATAAAACATAATTACTAACATGCAAATAAAGTAGTTATTAATCGATAGCATTTATAACATCGAATAAGAAATGCTATAGAATATGAATAACCCAAACTGGCGATTATTTCATATGTGGATGTAAGGCAAGATAAAAGCTTAATATATTCAACCCTTGATTCTTCATATTAATAATGAAATTTATTTTTAAAGGCTTGAATATAATTATTTTAAACTATGAACTAAATACTCAACCGCACGATTTTATATAATACGATTGCAGATTTATATTCTGATTTATTATACTTGCTTATTAAATAGCAAGGAATTATTACTCCGAAAAGCAAATCATAATAGGAGTGGGTAAGAACGATATAAGCTGCAAATTACCTTTCTATTATAAATGAATGATAGCAAAATGTTCAAAATTAATGTTTGTTGACAATGGAACAAATATTTTTCACAGGAAAAGATTGGTAAAAACTTACCGAGATCGTCCATAATTACACAGATGAAGACTCGCTTATTTAATCTTCACTGATCAATAACAGACACTTTAAGTAAAATCCTTATTATCCGTTTAACTAGTTATAAATGTACAGCACAAACATTGACATCTCGCGATCTCCAGGTAGAGACAAAAATATGGCGGATATGCACATTCTTTTCTTATGACGTCAGGAAGAGGAAAATTTGGATTAGAAAATTTGGCGGTATTCGCCTGTAGAAGACGTGTCACCCATTTGGGTTACTTCTACTGAATGATAATCAAATGAATAAAACGGATATAAAAATGATCACATGAAATTCGATTTTTGACAATGAATCGGAAAATTACGTTTACGTAGAGATAATAAGCAGGATTTCCGTACTATGTGTACTTCCGTAATAATGCCTTCCTTCCTGTTACTATCGCGAAAATGAATGAAATTAAAACTTCAGAATCTATTCCGGATGTTCTTTCATTAAATTGATTGTTGGCATCTGTATACACAATCGACAGTTACACTAGTTGGGAAAGTAATTACATTTGAGTATCAAGTTCATGCAAAATATAAACACCATATCTTTGTAAAGAAACGATTATCTCCCAAATTAAATAGTTCAAAGGTTATGCATGAGCTTTAGAGACAAACTAGGCTGAGAATATCTGTTAATTACCTAACTTCAGTTCTCTCTAATCCTTCCATAAACATATCATTATCATAAATGTTTACATTTAAAGGTAGTGACCCATTAAAATATTCTTTCTGTGTAACAGTTTGAATAAGCATGTAATAAAGGCATATTCATATTACTTAATAACTTTTGTTTTGCTTCAGTTAAATAAAAAATAAATCTATTGATCTAGTTTACTACATGATAAAAAAGTAAATTGGACAAATTAAATAGGAATTTGACAGTCTGTCAATCAAAGTTCTAATTTTCTTCCATTATGGTTCAAACCATAGGGCAACCACCCTTTAATAATTATAAAAATCATACAACATACAAGAGAAAATAATTATTGCCATTGTTGAGGTATAGTTACAGAAAAGAAACACTGATCCTTTCATTAAAACTAATTTTCACTTCCCAAGTGAAAACTAGAATATGTTACTCATTATTATTCTTATAATTTGAAGAAAATCAAATGAAGACACGCATGATCTTCCATCTTCTCTTCATTGTCATCACCAAGTAAACATCCAATTGAGAAAAATAATATGATTTTGGAATATAATTCACTTCATTTAAGAAAAAATATTTTGCATCAGGAAACAAAAAAATTCCAGTCAGAAATGATATTATTCTTGGGACATTTTCAATGCTGCTATACATAAAGATCAAAGTTCCAAATATAGCAGAGCACTAGTATGATAATAGAATGATAAGATGCAACTAGAGGTAACCAATATCTCAGGTTAATATTGTTTCCAACTTTCAATGGTTGTAAGATTTAAAAACTTTGCAGTTCAGTTTTTAATCCATATTTGATTCACTAAAATTTAACACATTAATTTCACCAACTGCTGAAATCAAAGTCATATCCAACATTTTTCTTTTTCTTGGGAGGTGCAGGTACAGAAGAAGATGGTTCAGGGGTATTACTCCTGAAATAGTAAAAAACAATTAAGATATAAAACACATTATCTAAGTGTAATAATATTTTTTACCCAATATCAAGACTTACTTGGTTGTTTCTGATAAGTCAATATATTTTCCTACGCCTGATCGAAAAACTTTCAAATTCCCACTTTTATCTCTTTTTGGCTGTTTCACAGCAGCTGCTGCAGCCGCTGCTGCTGCTTTTTTAGCTTCTTTTGCCCTTTCTTTGGCAAGCTATAAAGAAAGCATATTGATATACACAATTATTTTTAGAATGTGGGAAGCAAGAGATGCAATCTTAATTCACTTAACTAGAATAAATGGACAGTGCAATTAATATGCATAAATTTTGCTAACACATTTATAAACCATAATTTCAAAGCCCATCTTGAATTTAATAGGCTTCTTAGAATGATAAATTTTTCTTAAAACCTCTTTTCAGATTTCAAAAATTGGCATCAAGTGTATGCCAATATCAATATATTAATGTATGTCTTTCTCATAATACAGCTGTGGACATACTGCCGAAACCTCATTATCAACATTGAAAGACAATCATTTTAAAGCAAAGAGTAACAAAAATTTAATAGAATTGAAATTGAAATATATTATTCGAAATACCAATTGGCAGATTAATTCATCATAAAGAATGTAATTTTGAAAAGTTCAAATAACGCTGATAAAATTCTTTCTGAGGGTAGCATAATGATACTTTCTTTAAATACAAGAACTTCCTGCTTCACATAAATAATTTTTAATTCAGAGAAAACAGTGATATAATATTTTTATGTATGTATACTAATCCAAAGAATCCTCATTATAACATTTTCATGGGAAACATTTTTTTCTTAAGGTATATTAAATATTTATAGGGTACTTTCACTAAAATCATAAACCCAAATTGCACTAATAGGAGACACTTTACCTGTTCATCTGCCTCCTCAAAAGGATCAACAAATACTCTAGCTGACTCCAAGATAATATCCTCTATAGGACGATCTTTATTATCTGTTTCTATCTTTTCAATAGCACCTAATGTATCCAGTCCGCCAACAACACGGCCAAACACTGTGTGCTTTCCATCAAGATGACGACAAGATCGATAAGTGATAAAGCTGTCAAATGAGCATACAATATTAAAAACATTGAATTAGGAAAAAAATTGTAGTACATTTTATTATTTTAATAATTATTAATTATAAATATTTTTATCATTAATTTTACAAAACTCGAAAATTATATTTTCCAAAAAGAAGTTGAGAGTTAAATTCTTGATTAAATACTTGTTTTCAATTTTACATTCTTATATTCTCACTTCACTTGATTCATAGATACATCTTACAACCCTAATTGTTTGTTTCCTTTTAGATTTCTCAAATCTTTTCTTTTTATTGTCTCAGTTTCTTTTCTACTTTTATGATAATCAATATTTAAGCCTCAAACAATCTTCCAACAATCTATTCTTTATAAGCTATAGAAGAACCCTAAAGTTAAGCAAAGTAATCAATGTAAGTAATGAACAGCTTTTACCTCTTCTGTTCTTGTAATGTAACAAACACACTTACAATTGAGAGTTATTGGTGTTTGGTCCTGAATTTGCCATTGACAGAATACCCCGTCCAGTATGTGTTAGATTAGGTTTGAATTCATCTTCAAAAGATTTTCCCCATATTGATTCACCACCATTTCCAGTTCCCGTTGGGTCACCGCCTTGCACCTGATTTGAGAAATGAAAAATTAGTCCAAGTGTAAACAATAATCTTTTATGCGATGAACTAAAATCCACAATTGAAAACTGCAAAAACATTTCAGATGATTAACACCCCACTATAATGCACTTTCAGGGGTCCATAAAATAATTCCTGATGGTTTTGATAAGTTATACCTACCGATTACTTTAATTCAAAATTTATTAAAGAATAATAAATTTTAAAATCATCAGCAAAGTATCATAATATTAAGAAGAAAATAGTTAATATATAAATTATTAGAAGGAAAACTTTCCAAATGAGAAAATAGAAAATTTCAACAGAAATTCAGAAACAGAGATTATTTACCATAAAATTCCTAATTGATCGATGAAATTTGGTTTTGTTGTAAAAACCCTTTTCACACAATTTCATAAAATTCTCACAAGTTTTTGGTACCATATCACAGTGAAGTTCCAAATTTAAAGGGCCAAGACTTGTGTACAGTCTTACATATCCTGAAACATAAAATATTAACATGATATATAAAATATTAACATGAAACAAAATTTTTACCAAAAATATCTTTATAAAATAAACTAAAACAAAAAGAGATATATATATTTGAAGGTGAAAGGGTTTAAACATCTATTATAATAATTTTATAAGAAATTTTGAATTCAATATCACCTTTCTTTTTGACCCTTTCATATCTAACTAGATCCTCTTCCACAATAGCTGCTTCATGAACAGTTTGCGGGGCCATTGCAGTTGATGTAAAACCAGCTGCTACTGCTCCCGTTGAGTAATGTGCCTATTGGGTAATTATAAAATTAAAAACTAATTAAGTTTTTTACATGATATTTTCTTTCAAAAAATTTTCATTTTGCAATCCTACTTATAATGAAAGTTGCAATAGTATCAGGCACAAATACCATGAATCTACTATTTAATATTATGTAAAAAACAAAACAACAGGAATGACAAAAGGTGGGGCAATTAAAAGTTGGGTGGTTGTTATTCAAAAATAATTCATTTAATTACCTTGAGGGTAAGGGGACAAAGAATAGGAAAGGCAAGGACCTGATGTAGATATTATATATTCATTTATTTTGAAAATTCTCCTACATTAAATTTTATTTTTTGGACTAAAGTTCATTTAACTTTATGATTTTTCCAAAAGAATAATTATATTTAACTCATTAATAGCCTTCTATTTTCAATCTTCAATGGATAAAAAAATGATTCAAAATTGAGAATTTTACAAAATACAAATACATGGATAAGCATAAAATGATAAATTTACAAACAATGTATAAAATCTGCTTTAAGAAGATGGTATGGAGTATCTCAATGTTAAATGTAACTTATGGGATAATTAGTAGAGCAATTCTCTTATGGGATAATTAGTAGAAAATTCTCACACCTTTTACTTTCACGATACTTACAAGAAATTTCAAAACTTGAAAGAAGAACATAGTTAGAAAAGTTAATTGATACTTACTGCGTTGAATTTATCAGCAACTTTTTTCTCTTCTTCTTTCTTTTCAGGAGCTTTATACTCCTTTTTTAAAACATCTAATATTTCCTTAGTCTCAGTATTTACATTCTTGAGATTTGCAGCTGGATCACCACGATCTTGAACAACTTCTGCAAGGAAAATTAAATAATTAATAGTCTCAAAGTAAGGTGGTTATTTTTTCATAATTACAAACTTTTACACAAATTTCTATAATTATGTGATATGTAAAAGACATGTCTATAGGAAATTGTATTTTTTAATGTTAAATTTACCTGATGTTGTCTATCAAGTAAAACACATTTTACAAACATGAATAAAGAATACATACATTGAGAACTGGGATGATTTTAAAACCACTAATCTTCTAAACAAAGTATATTCAACATCAAAAATGGATTAATTGAAAATTATTTTAAATTGCGATTACTGATTTATAATAACTATGCACATAAATACCTTCATCTTCGATTTTAAGGTTGTTTTTCAAATGGTGAAAATTTGATAAATTGAACTTTTCTACATTATTAGGATCCTGAATAACAATTAATTCTTTTCTCTCAAAAGGTTCATCTGTCAACAAATCCTTCCAGTTCTTTACTTTAATGTTTAACTGCTCAACTGCCTGAAAATTAAAGAATTGTGGTTAATACACATACTAATAAAGTCATGTGAAACTTAGAATTATCATAAGAAATATAGCATCACCTCATAAGAGAACACATTTCCTGTTTTCTTCACGGCCACAATGTGTGAATTGTTTGTAAATGTTTTATACATAACAGGACAATGATACTTTCCATCATGATTCTTATGGAAATTAAGTTTTATTAGCCCCTTAGTATCCATGGGCTGAAAAAAATACAGATTTAGTACGCTTACGGCTTCATATACAGTCTGATTTGAACATATTTAAATAATGTGTACCTCTCCAGTGATGGGATTTATTTTAAACTTTTTTACGAAGGCCATAATCGCCTGTAATTCGAAAACATTCCCATGCTTATCACAATAAGGGTGTTCAAAAGGAGTTAATGATACAGAACAGAAGTCGAATGGTAAACGACGAAATCCAGCCTTATCACCTGGCCGTCTACCTTTGTGTCCACCATACAGTGTTTTCCATTCCGTGCACGTCAAGTACCTAAAGAATGGCAAATACCATAATAGTTACAGTTATGTTTTAAATAACTATAAATTGATATCGCTAGATTCAAAATACCCACATTTTATCTTTCTGATGCTGGCGCTTCCCCATTGTTGCTTCTTGTAATTGACAGCTAAGAGTAAATCTTTCTCCACACAACTATGGACTTATAGTAAGTATATAAGTGAATAGGTCTTAAATACCCAATGGAAAAAATGCATTCAAATCCGTATGTCTACTCTATACTTTCCACACATGTAAACAAGCAGGATCAACACTGATCAAAACAATTCCAGAATTTCATTCTTCATTTTAATCCGATGTTCTGTATAGATGTCGGGTATGTAATTTTTGTCCGAAGTGCGGGAGTTTCGATTCAGCATTCGGTTACGGATTTATTTAAGTTATGGATGTCATATTTATATAAAAGTCCCCTCATTATCTCTCAAAAAATAGGCTATTAATATCTTTTTGATAATTATTTTCTCTTTCCGGAATGCTTTGGTTGAATTTAGTTTTTTGATGATGACGTACACACTTACGAAGTTAAGATAATTTCAAGGTAATCGAGAAAATAATAGATTTCGTAAAAATAGAGATAAATATTAGAAAATTATCACATTATTCAAGCCGTTCAAGAATATTTACTTGATACTTGCGCCTTTTACCCTACTATCACGTTCTGTTGATTTTGGCTTTGTTATATTTTTTGAATATTTGAAAATCTCGCATTAAATGTGTGTTCTTTTTGTAAAAAATACCAGATGATATTCTTACCATTCGTTAGTATCTTCTCCGTCAAATGTTGGAAACTGCACAAGGACAGAATCAATTGTAAATCTCTTCAAATGACCTTGGAAACCAACTTCACTCTAAAAATGTTTGTGAATTTATCTTTCCTGATTTATGTTGGATTGAATATAGGACAGGATATCTTTTAAAGAGTTAGAATTTTCTAACTGAAGTAAACTTTTTTAGTAGGTAAAGAAAGGGCAAAAAATATTTTTGAAAAATTATGTTTAGGATTTTTGTAAAGAGGGTATTTTATTTTATCATAATATTAGTTTTTGTATGTATGAAAAAAGGCTTGGATTTCTTGTTCTTGTAGCAAGAACTGTATTTGTATTAAATTTAAAAATACTAATATAAAACATAAAAAAATACTTTTTGTAAGAGAATTATTTTTTAAAATCGATCTAATCTCTATGTATTGATTAAAAATGTGTTTAGTAATATTATTATTATATTTTATTTTTATCGTGCAGTTTGTATTTCATAGTAAAATACCACTAAATTGTGCTGTAATAAGTGACAATAATAAAATTATTAAATTCACTCCTGATAAATTCGCATTGGATACCATGGATGTAATTGGAAACCTGAAAATAAGGAAAATTCAGATGAAAATAAATTTATTATAAAGGGCAAAAAATTCAATGATGAAATCAAATTTGTTTCTATGACTGCATATTTTCTTCCTTAGGTTGTAATTTCATTGAAAAATGGATTTTTAAAATTTTTTTCTCATTAAAGTAATTTAATAATTAATCAAATCATCATCATTTGTAAGTAACACTCATTGAAGTTTGATAATGGAGCAATAGACATAATATAATAACTGTAATAGAATAACCTAAAAAATTTGAATAATCAAACTGTGGAAATAAAAATTCTGAGAAATCTATAATTAATACTATATTTTTGCCTAATAAAGAAACATGCATGAATGTCTGTATTATGCTTTTTTAAATCACCCTTGTAGAATCAATATTTCTTTGGTAGGAAGAAAAGTTCCATCATAACAGTTTCCCTTGATGAATGATTAATTATAATTAATCAGCAAAGGTGATGAAATGAAATCATGTTCTGTTACAATAATTGGGATGACCTATTTATATTTACAATAATTTTCATAACAAATGAGAATTTTATTTTAAGTCTGAAAGATATTATCACTGTATGATTGAATCTTAAATTAGACCTAAGATAATAAATTGATCTACTTTATGTATATTTCACTTACATGGGACTATTTAATTTTCATTCAGAAGATATGTTTTCAAAGTCAATTTTTATGATTTTTTGCCAATGCGATCACATATCTGTGAACCAAAGTTATGAATTTATTTGGAGATGTTTTATGATAAATCATTTTCCCATAACTGTACGCTTATATGGATGAAATATTACTGCTAAATTAGTAATGTTATTATGATTTGTGATATTTATTTTAATGCTTGGTTTGATGGATTGTTTGCATTATTATATATTTGTATCATTGTAAATATTGGCTATCGATAGCCTTGATGCTAACCCTATCAACTTCACTCAAACCTGTTCCTGGCTTCCTATCATCTGGAAGCCCTCATATAGAATGGCTTTAATAGTATAAAAACATCTTAGAAAACTTAGGCTGACCTCATATATTTATTTAAAGAGATATTCTACCTGTTTTTAATAAATATCATATTAAATTTTAAGAGAAAATTACCTCTAAATGTGTTATTTGCTGTTCAAATGTGAGCATTTATGAAGTGGTTATAACAATGATCTGTTAAAATATAGAATATTTAAAGCATAGAGAAATTGGATGGGAAATGAGAGATAAGTGCATAAAATATATTTCTCAACATAAATATATCATACATTTTTAATTCAGTCAGTTAATTCTATTCTGGTAACTTCATTCTCCTTCATAAAAGGAAAAGAAAGAAAATTAAAAATGGAAACAAACAAATGAATACTTGGGATTAGAATTATGTACTTTCATGTGTATATGATTAAGAGAATTCAAATTCTGTATCACAATGAAATGCGGATTTTTGAAATGACTTATTTGATATTTGTTTCATATTTCAGATAATGTTTAGAAACTGAGCTTATTTAGAGTAACAATTTTACTTATCAAAATCAAATATTGTAAGAAGCTTATATAAAATATCACACTAATTTCTAACCCAATTTATTGACTCTATATTTACACTGCAATATATTTTTCTTTGTTCCCATGCAGAGAATAACAGTTAACATTTTTGGAATTAAAATCACAGATGACGAAAAATTTTCCTTGAATTCTCCTAAAGTCTCTCAACATTTCCATTACATCACAAGATAAAATTGTTAGTTATAAAACTATCTGAATGTAAAACTTCATGTAATTTAAATGAAAAGATTTCTTTTTTCATAGAATTCCATAATTATCAAAAACTTGTCAGCTGCATATTCTCTTTTTCATAAATTTTTGAACATCCTTAGGCCATTTATAGGATTTCATAAATAATTTCTTGTACTCTGAAGGAAATAAACATATTGAGATGTGTAAGAGTATTTCTCTAAAATAAGATTTATTTTTGTATTTATACTATTTTTATTTTCAATTGTTTGAAAGATACAAATCAATTTCAATTCAAATTGAAAACATTTCTAATTATAGTATTCAGTTAAGAAGATTGCACATGAGGTTAAAGTGAAAAGCATGGTATTATGAGAATAAAAGAAAAATAAAGTAAAAAGCATAATAAATCATGGAGATGGATAGCATGATATCAAATATTTGTTAAAATGCATATTACTGGATTCCAATGATGCCGCATGCAATCCTTCCTCCTGAATGACCTGATGTCTTGGAGTCATGATGTCCTCCCATTCCTAGGTCATCTTCTTCAGCATGTACTACTATTGCTCTGCCAACCACATTGTTTTTATGCAAAGGTTGTAAACTTAGATGCTGATCCACTATAGCTACAGTAGCTATGCCATCTTCATCAGCTTTTATGTTACCCAAATCTCCAACATGTCTAATGTGTGATTCTTTTGGTCCATGATTCATCTTAAATTAAAGAAATATATATTGGATACTCAGAATAACTAAACAATTACATGCATTATTTAGAAATAATATATTTATTTTTGTAATTGTTATTTATTGTTGTAATTGTTACAAACTGCAATGATACACTACTTACTTGATACAAACTGATAGTGAGCATTGCAGGAATTGATAATATAAAAGTGTTACTGCTTAGTAATGTGCAACTAATAGGTTATATACAAGTAAGTGTATTTAAAATGATTTTTTCTGAACTGCATTCAACTGAATTGAAGAGGATTCATTGCCTGGTAATGAATTGTCTTATTTTTATTTGATTTTGTTTAGACAACCAAAAATGGTATGGTAAAAAATATAGTGTGTTTTTATATGAAGTGTATTCAAATCAAAGGTAAGTAAAAAATGGTAGTATTTCTTTTACATTTACACTCACATCATGAGGATTGAAGTGTGGTCCAGTTGACATACATCCATCAGTGAGGTCTCCTTTCTGGTGAATATGCATTCCATGCAATCCTGGTGACAAACCTGAAATCACTCCTGTGATAGTAACTGGTCCTCCCATACTATCTTGGGTGAATATGATATTTCCTTTTGTTTTGGGTCCATTAACAGCTGCTGTTGCTTTGATAGTCTGAGAAGTTTAATAATAGCTTTCATTATTATAAACATGAAAAATTATCTGAAGTATATAGCATACATCTCCGAGTTTCTTCGAGGAAGATGATGCACTTCGAAAAATAACAGCTGATGACTCTGAATTAGCAATTGGCAACCCATTTTTATTCTCCATCCCCTAAGAGTTTAATAGCTAAAAGGTTAATAAACCTTACTCCGAACTTCGTAGGAAGTAAAGTGTATTAGCAAGTGTTTGCACAAATCAATTGTAAGTCAAATTTTGTAAGAATTAAAATGTTTACGGAAGCCCAAAAGAGTTTGGTATTGGTATAAACCGAAAATTTACAAATTAAAGCAGTTTAGTACATCTTATAAAGGTATATAAGGATCGATAGCGTAATTCAATTTGTGTTTCATTCAAATTCAAAAAATTGAGGCTAGGAAAATTATTTTATATCAGAAGAATGGAGAGCCAAACGGTTAATTTTATTTTCTAAGTTGTAGACAGGTGTCGTACTCTGATTTAGTAAGAAATATCGTATAAAGTATTCATAAAAAAATTAAAAGGCGGATAAGACCATCAATATCAAATTCATTAGAATGAGAACAAAAACAAGGAATCCTTTTTTTAATACCTCATATCTCTACGCACCAAAATATCTCTACAAAAGAATTATGCTAAAGCTGCTACACTTCAGCCGCATCTTATGTTTGATCATAGTTTGTTTGTAAATATCCGAATCAAGAAGAATGTGAACGTGGAATCTTTAAAGTGAATAAAAATCAATTAAATCTAATCTAATCTATAATAAATGGAATTTCCCAATAATTGAAAACAAACAAGTATTCTATTCTTATTAGGGGTATTTCGGAATAGATCGAGTCACCTGTCTCTTTCTTGAAACCTTTGCCTTAAAAATTAAAATCTTCAAAATGAAATGCTTTGATATATTTTAAAGATACGGGAATAGGGGGTAGCATTGCATTGCAGGGATATGTAAGGCAAGTTTCTACTTCGGGACCGCTACGCCAGCCGAGAAGATATTATGAAACCCGAAAATTACAGTAAAAGCAGTTACATATAGTAGTTTAAATTTATAATTAAGTCTTTAGGTAGACAGAATTTCCACCACGCTTATCGCTTATAGCCGACTAGCAGATTATTTATAACAATAAAAAATTATAACGATAAAAATTTATTTTAAATTACTATAAGGTATCAGTCATAGTATACATATAGCCGTAGGCTATTAAAAGTGTAGGATCATTAAAAATTACTATACTTGAAAATTTACTCTCACGTTTCACGTTATTTAATTTAATATTATTAAGAACAAAAATTAGCATTTTCTTCTACTGTAACTAAGAGAAATAAATTAGTTTTGATCAAACATTTTGAAATAATTCGATAAAAAGCAAGATATTAAACCGAAGGAATCGAAAATATTTCCAAAAATTTTAAAATATTGTCAATTTATACAGCGTAACATTTTTTCTCAATTGTAATTAAGTGTGAAACTTTTAAATAGATGAGCTTAACGAATTAATCTCAGATATCAAGGTTACCTTCGTAAATTAGATGGAAAAAATTCACTGCCAATTACTGTTCACGTTCAATAATAATTCCTGCATCATTATAAATGAAAGTTATAATTAAAGAAAAACGCAAACAAAGGGGTAAGATATCAGCAAGTCTTACGCTAGCAATCACCCCATTATCTAACGGTTAAGAAATTCATAGAATCTAATAGCTTTTGACAAGTTGCTTCATGCAATTATTCTAGAAGGAAAGGTTTATTTATAAAATAGCTAGTAAACCAGTTTCCATCAAGGTTCTTGCAATCGTTGACGGTTAGAGTAATTCCTCTAATGGGCACATTCCAAACGAATGAACACTTATCCTAATCCCCTGATTATGAACGAGATAAATGGCTTCCTATGGATACTGTCTCATTATGAATGGCTGAGTCATCTAAGTACTCGAGTCTTTAAATTTAGTCTCGGTGGTAAGTCGACAGAGAAACCAATTAGAAAATTTAACTCTTATGAAATTTCAATCGTTTCGAGTAACCACGAATGACGAAGACCTCTATGAATATAAATATGTAGACAGCTGTTGGTAGAAACGGAAAATTTTCATGGCCTCTATAATGTACGAAAGACTATTTTCTGCACATCAACAAGAGTTGATTAAAATTAAAGAGAGTCACGACTATATTTAGTCCTTTCAAATATAACGGTGTAAGTTTTCTGGGATAGAGGAACCTTAAAATGCAACTATAGTCATAGATGTTTCCGAATAAATTATTTAGGAAACAATCTTTAATCATTACGATATTCTAAAATTTCAAAAATTACGATAAATATAGCGTGATAGTTAATATTTTCCGACGAATGGTGAACATCGTTCAACGCCTACTATATTACTGCTTCTCTTATAGGGTCTCTTGAGTAATTTTCTTTCACGTTTAAAACGAGAGATTGAAAAGTATCTTCAAACAATTTCTCACTTGAGACAAGTGGATGAGAGTTTAAAATACGTAACTTTTCTGTCTGAATGATTAACAAATGACAATTCTGACTATCAGAAATAGTTCATAAATCTTTATTTTCACCTCAATTAGTCGCAGTTATAATTTGAACGTGATGATTAAACCATTATTATTATGTAAGACGTTATACTTACCTCTGCTGCGGATATTGATAATATTATCGATAAAGTAACAAGGAGTTGACCGAGAGTTGGATGCATTTTGTCTCCCTGAAAATAAATATGTATGTAAAATGTATATAATAAACTTATATGTCATTGATAAAATATGATATTTAAAACTTTGGTTTTATTTCTTAAATACCAGAAAAATTCAAGAAAATGAAAGGAATAGAGACGCACGGAGTCTAAGCATTCAACTAAAATGAAAATGTTCCCAAATATTAATCAACTCTTTAATTTTTTGCTTGCCTGGCCTCTTATACAAAAAAATACATTTTCAATATAATAATAAGCGAATGAATTTGCAATAGTGATTGAAAATGTAAAAATCCTATATAAAGGTCCATTCAGTTACTTATAACAATAAATTAAAGATGCACGAGAAGTAATTCTAACACACGCAAAATATTAAGACAATGTTTTTAAATGAAAATAAATTCATTATGCTCAAATATAACATGTAATATTATGTTATGTAGTATATGTTGTAATCAGAAGAATTAAAGGGAGACATATCAGATGAATCTACATTTTTTTCTTTAATGAATTCACATAAGAGAAATCGATACTCATTATGTTATTAGAATTTACATTTAAAATTTTTTTAAGATATTAACTTATACTCAAAAATAAATGTTGCATTTCAATGATTTTCGTAACCTTATTAGTAATGAAACTTTTCTATTATCAATGTGTTCTTTGCTTAGTGAGAAATGTTAAAGTTAAACCAACATGAAATTCTTTTCACTTACCTGTGAATATTTTTCGTCTTAAAGGTAAAAGTTCTCGGAACACTGCAGCTAAAGATCTAACGGAAAACCAATGCAGTCCCGAGTTTAGCCCTCAAGTTTTGCCGGTATCTTGGGGTTGCAAAATATTTGCGCATGCGCGTGGTCTAGTCTTACGTAAGGTCAGGGACGCAATTATTCTTGCGCTCTTGGGTTAAATTTTTTACCGTTCTTATACATAATATCATTTACTTACTTTTTATTTCAGTTAACATTAATTTGAATATTACATTTCAAATCAATTTTTTTAGGGAGCAAAAGACCAGACATAATCGATGATATCGATCTTTCGCAGTCTCGTAATAATGATGGGGATATCAAAGGAATATGGACATAAGAAAAGGAAATAGATGAGTGAAATTTAAAACAAAAACTCATCTAAAACATGAATGCTGAACTTTATAAAAGTATTTTGGAATAATATATTATTTTAATTTTTAATGGCATAATATTTGAATTGTTTAATTGAAAATTTTAAAGTTCTTACTATACCTTCTCGTTTTAATTAATTTTTACTTCTAGAATAATCATTAATATTACTAGAATTTTATTAAAAATTTATTTTTCTTTTATGAATTTTTTTATAATAATCAACTCTTTCTCTTTTGGAAATGCCTAAAACTTAGTAAAAATAGCAAATGTAATATTATTTTCTACGTCGTCGGGTTAAAAGTAAATGTAAATGTATCTACATAAATTTTATTTGTCTGTAATATCTTCTATATACTATATACATATAATAATTTATCATGTTCACTATCTATTTTCATACACTACCATTTATGACAAATTCTAGAGTTCCAATAATTTCAGAATTTATGGATTCTTTAAATAAAACCGATTTGAGATGACACAATGCAACTTTAATGTAAATAACACTTAGATTTTGGTGTCAATTACAATTTTTTTCATTATTATAACATTAGATTATAGATTGTAAATAAATTGGAAAATGTTTGTGTATAATAGCTTGAGTGTAGTTATTAATGGTGTTCCCTCACCTTATGCATTTCAATAAAGAATGCACACATAATTTTGAATGGAAAAGAAATCTTGGTCTCAAGCATTTCTGACTTACAAACTACACAGTAAAGATAATGCCTCACATCTCACTATTACAAAATTAAAATTTAAAACTGATTTTAACATATTTTTGAGAAAATTTTATTATGAATGTATGCTTATATTATTTTATCACATATATCATAAATATTTAACTTATATACTCTTGATATAAAGTATAAATATTAATTTCCTTATTTATTTCTGCCAAGTAGCGCTGAATAAGAATGGAAAAAACTGTTCTTCTTATCCATTTATTCTAATAAAAGGCATATAAATATACATACACAAATACATATACGAATATAGATTCAATTATCTAATACATATATATCTTTAAATATAAATATTTACATTTTTCTATAATTTTCAATAATTCATGAAAATTATTTAATAAGTCTGCATTTATCTATAAAAACATATTCTTTACAAAAGATCACATAAATAAATTGTAGTTTGAGAAATTTTATCTTATCTTATTTACAAATGATAATTCTGAAAATTATTTCCATAAATAATATAAGAATACAAAATATTCTCCTTTTTTATATCGTGCAGGGAAAAATAATTATTCTTCTTGTTTGCCAAATATACTTCTATGTCTATTTTTAACATCTAAAAAGTTGACTAAATTTAATAATGTATGTAGCATGTAATTGAATGATTTTTATTGGCAGCAGCTACTGATGTAGAAAACTTAGCCATTATTATTCCAACTAAGAAGGTTTAAATAGATATACATTTAAAATATTTATATTTTTTCAAGTGTAAAGAGAGTAGAATAATTTAAATTAGCATACATATTGAATTATTGTAATATATGCAAACAATTAGACTATATATTATGCTCTATATTCTATCATCAAATAACCTATAAATCAATTGATGAAGTATACTTGGGAACTGCTTAACATAAATAATTAATATAAAAAGTTATGATGCTGGCTTTGGCTTATAGTGATGATCCTCCTTTCTATTAACTTTCAGAAATCACTTAAATTTTACTCTCTAATTACATTAAAATATAAGTTAAGTAAATAATAATCAAAGTAAAACCTAGATGATGAGTTGTAGTAGATGCTTGAGATGCCAAATGTGTAGTTGGAGACCTGGAATGATGGAAAATATGAGGTATTATATATATCAAAGAAATACAATTTGAAATAATATCTCAAACCATGTTTAAGTATTTTATGTCGGTTTCAAAAGGAAAATAAAGTTTGTGATTGTGATGTTAATTTTTATTTAGGGTTAAATGTGAATGTAAACTTTCTCATGAAGCATTTGCTAAGCAAATGGTGAGGCTTTCGCAGCTTATATTTAAATAAAATTTCAAAATTGCACATTTATTATATATTTTATTTTATTCAAAAATAACTTTTTAGATGATTTTCTGTGCAGCAAAATCTCATCTCTCTGTAATTATTTTGTCTTTCATTGTAAACATAAATAACAGTAACTTCATTTTAACAAATAGGTATCAGCATTGAAGTATTGAATCAAAGAATTCAGTACTGGATTCCAATGACACCACAGGCAAGTCTTGCTCCGGCATGACCAGATGACAATGAATCCTCATGACCTCCAAGTCCCAAGTCATCCTCTCCAGCATGAACAACCATTGCTCTTCCAACAATATTGTTCTTTGAAGTTGGAATCAAGCTGATAACTGAGTCTACAATAGCAACCTTGGCAAGCCCTTGACTATTGGCTAAAATATTGCCCAAATCTCCTACATGTCTATCAGATGATGCTGGGGAGCCATGAGTTTTCTGTAATAAAATATTGCTATTATATTCTTACTTTTTTAGCAAAGTTAAAATAAATAATTTGATGTTTAAATTTCATGCTCATCTTCATTTTTTAATAGTACAAAATAAATAATAATATTGAAAATTTTGTAATTCAGGAAGAAATTGTATTGGCACAATTTAAATTTTTGATATCAATGATGTCTAAGGAAAATGTAATATCATTTCGTATTTAATTTCTATGATTCCATCAAAGATTTTCATGAATAAATGGTCAGTGGTAATAATAGTAATTATTTAACGACAGTGTTATAAATTGACTGTAAACTATAATAAAACAATTCAAAGTTAATCTGATTCATTTACATAAAATAAAGAGACTCCTTTTCAGACTCATAGTTTCAGAAGCCTAGATTTTAAACCTTGTGATTCTATATAAGATGTGAACATCTGAAACTATGTATTAACCTTATAACTATTAGCAGCCTAAGAGTAACTTAACTCCAAAATTTTTAAATGTTTATTTTCTTTTCTATTACTCTTTTTCACAGTTTAATGTAATAACTCTGAGAAATAGTACTAAAAAAATATATCAAAACATAAGATAAGGGTATTCAGTGTTCATTGACAGAGTGTTTCAGTAAAGATGAAGATTGATGACAAATTGTTGTGCATAAATAGCAATTTGTAATACATTACATTTGCAATGTGTAAACTGTTTATGCTACCATTATGAAAAATTTATAAAAGGCTATTTGTTTGCCAAGGTAACCTACTGGATGAAGTAAGCATGGATTAAGTACTTTTTGCCGAACAAGCTGGTTATTTTTTATTAAGTCAGTATGAATCGCAACTAGAAATTCCTTAGAAATATATATTCATTCAGAATTTTAAAAACTGCTTTATTTCTGCATTTATAAATCTTATTGCATGGTATTTCAATCCAAAAATTCGTCTTTATTTATGTAATAATTCAATATCCTATTTCATATTAATTTCCTATGTTTTAAAATTTTATTATATTAATGAAGTTGTGAAAGTCAATAAAGATAGTGATTTTCTAAAAAATAATTTTCATAAAAACTTGTAAAACTTATTTACTTTCTACTAAATAGCCTTTTAAATTAAATTATAAATAAAAGAATTTATATCATATTAATGTTCTTCATGAACTTATATTGAATAGACAAGGATAGATGCATTGGATGACAATTCCTAGATTCACTTATATCATTTTCAATAGAGATAAAACTTTTGCATTTTTTGAAATTTTTGCATCCTCCCCTAGCCCTCGTATATTATTATAATATTATAGAAAAAAATTGGTTTAGTGCTTGGTTTTTATACTACAATACTTAGTGATATATTAATTAAACTCTTGAAATTTGAATATTAAAATATTCTATCTCAATTACATGAGCAATTAAATTCATATTTAAGAATTGCATTTCAATGTAGCACTGTTTGAGCACATGCAAAGTTTGAAAAGGAATATACCAATATCTTTATATCCAGCCTTTTTTATGTAACAATGCCACATTCCAGGGGAATAAAAAAGTAATTCAAACCTAGAGTAAAGAAACAGGGAGACTCTTGTTAATCAAATTTTGAGCTATTGATAATCTTACAACTCAAGAAGGTCCCCTTTATTATCATTTTAATGAGTCTAAGCTATTCTTTGAACTGGGGTTTACAATTTGAATTTATTTTTTCCCTGTTTTGCCATTCAGTTTTGAAACTGATTATAGATTTTCATTCGTTGTGGAAGAGCTCACTCACACAATAAGGATTTCATACAACACTCATCCTCTATATATTTACCTGATGTTTTCTTAGTGGAAGTTACAGCTACAATAATCAACATTTATCTTATATTTTCTTGTAAAATATTTATAATTTATCAAAGACATCATGAATTTATATAAATATTATTTCATGACATATGATATATCCTCTGGGCTGTTATCTTTAACCATCATTTATGTTTTATAATTAGTAATTTAAAGTGAAAAGGATAGTAATTATGAAGCATTAAGGTATTATCCTATAATATTATTTCATAATGAGAGTTTAAAATATCCTTGTTGTAACTTCTTTGCTTACTTTTAGAATGCCTCTACTACAAAACATTATGAAAATGAATTTAAGGATTTATGTTTTGCATCTTATCTATCTATCGTTCATGATTTCTTAAAGAACTTTTTAGCTGAATGCTTTTAAAGGCTGAGAAATGTACTGTACTTTTTAAACTTTTAAAGAATTAATAATAAGACATATCTATAAGTACACCTATTTAATAAAGTGTTAGATCCCAAAAATCACAGAGAAAATGGATGAATGATAAGAATTTTTTAATGTAAAGGATGAAAATTTTCTGTAAGAAATTAATAATAGAGCCTGCAAGAGTAAGAAACCAGCCTTATCAAACTATTCTTGGTTAAGATTATTTTTGTGCTTCCTGTGGTCTTCTGATAAAAATTATCTAAAATACTTCAATCCATATTCTATAGATTATTCATTAGGTATATTCAGGTTTCTTGTATTTTAAGTGTCAGCTTCAATGAACTATTCGGATATTAGTTATCTTTTGCTTAGTTATCATTGCTTCGGATAGTTAGGTTAGGAAGAGTATAAGGGATAGTGATAATCACATATAACCTACTCTAATCCAAAGTCAATATCATCCATCATGTTTTGTACTCTGATTTAAATAATGAGGTTGTTAATGGTAGTCCACGTAAGTTTGAACAAGTAATCTTACGGAGAAATCCTATGGAAAGAGATTCGATTACATTCACGAAAATGAATATAGCTCCAGAATAGGTACTCGCCGTATAAATGACGATAAATACCAGTTGTAGGAAACCATAATCGGAGTGATGAAATAAGCCCGCTGCTGGGTGACGAACGAAAGAGTAAATAACGCACAATGGTCGATCAAAATATACTGGCCGCCCACCTCGACAAACTTCACGCATAATCTGTTATTAAAATACTTTCTCAGTAAAGTTTTTATCTGAGATTAGCGTGGCTATGGTAGTTCCGGCAGGAAATAAAAAAAGTGCAATCTTCAAACGTTCATATCTGCAAAACGGATGGAGAGAAACACCTATAAAATAATTCGTAAGTTATATATAAACCTATAAAATTCGTAAAAAGTATCCTCTACCGCTATTAGCAAAGTCGCGGGACACACAAGTCTATTAATCCGTCATTGAGTCAGTCAATTTTCCTTTGTCAGTTTCCTTTATGGATTTAAAATAATAATATAAAAATATTCAAATTCAAGAGAATAATATAAGCAAAATATCACATTCTTCGTTCGGTAGTTTTTGCGAAATGTGGAAGTAATGAATGAAAATCTACGAAAATCAAGCGTTTGTGGAAGAAAGTAAGAAACGAAAATTACCTTACAGTTACGAAAAATAATTTCTTTTGCTAGATTGATCTATTAATTTAGTATTTGTCTGAGCTTAATATGTTTTCAGTGAATTCTATTCTCTTCTCAGAGATAATTTTCAAAGATAATAGGGAAAAATGGCTTCTAAAATCAACGAATTGCATAATATTGAGCTAGAGCCTTCTATATATCGCCAAAAACCGAGTGAAATTTCGTCCCGGTAAACTCTCTCGAGTGAAGTTTCGTCCCAAGTAAAGTTTTGGATTTTCCAGAGCGAAAATCCACTAGCTACAGTATCACGTCCGTCCGTTTCCCCTCACCATCTCGGGATTGAAATGCGATCCTGTGCTGCCGCATCCTCCGCTCAGATCCCCCTTCTCGTGAACATGCATTCCGTGAAGACCAGGTGAAAGTCCAGTGATCTCACCGGTAACACTCACGGGGCCACCTTCACTGCTCTGAACGAAGGTCAAATTGCCATGGACAACGGCTCCATCGAGGACGACGCACGCTCTGATATCCTGTGAAAAAAATATGAGGGATTAGAGGGATGCAGTCTTTTTGCGCAATTCTTAAAGTGCAGCCATGAGGAAAACACGAGTAAATTACATTCCAACCGGTGTCTGAATTTACTGCGCATTATCCAAACGACACCGGTAATAGTCGGAGAAAACTCGATTGTTTTACTTACCTTGGATGACATCATACCGTGAATGGGTCACGAGGAATCGATTGGCACCAGTTTTTACTTACCTCTTGCATTGAAGCAAAAGGAGCAGTTACGAATCAACCTTAAGAAACGTTTTTCTTATCAGAGATGTTTTTATTTCTTGATTGATCGAAAATATTTTTTCATTATATACTAAAAACATATATTGAGTGATTAGTCTAGGTATTTTTTTTATTTTCCAGGATGTTTTGATGTAAAAACTATCGTCATGAACTTTATTACACCACATTATTATTCAATATCTTTTATATGGTACATTGATGAGGATATATTTTTATTTTTGTGTGAGAATCTTAAAGGTTTAGAGCCCCAAATATACTTTATCATTTTTAAAGAATTTTGGAGCAAGATTTTGTAGAAATATACCATACGAAAACAAATACTATCCGTTTAATTAATCGTGGAAATAAAAGATTATTTTGATTTTTATGAGTGGTCATATTAATATTTAATTCGTCATATGTGGTTTTAATGTTTATAAGTAAGAAAAAATATTTCGCTTACATCAAGAACGATTTAAAACATACAAAATCAACGTTTTCGAAGAATGTATATCTCTATTCTTCAATGCTCATGATAATCTACATCGTTTCCTTATAGTTTCTTTTGACCGATAACTTCCTCTGTTTTTGGTTTTAAGTAGAGCAATTCGGTGGTGCTGTATTTTCGGTAAATATTTGTTATAAGAAGGGAAATCAAGGGGGAGTCAAGTGTCAAATGATACCATTATCTACATTCAGAGATATGAGCTAAAACCTTCATTTACATTCATAACTTTGAATACCACCACGCAGCTATTTGATTGACAGATTTATTACGCAAATATTTATTGTGATCTAAATAGGATTCATTACGCCCATCAACGTACTTACGATTTTTAGGACTTATTAACCCCTATTAAAAGTATGATTACTAACCACTAATGTATATAAAATCGTAAAAATTAATAGTACTTTATTATAGGATTCTTTTTGTAATATTTAAATGAAATTTAATCCACAAATATTCACTAGAAAAAATCACATGAAATATCCATGGTAATAAATATTTTCTCTGAGCAAATCGAGAACCAAGAGAAACGTTCGGTTGAAATACTGAGTTCATACAGTATGGAAGACGAAGATAAACTAAAATTTTTAGTTTCCCGTTTCCTTTAATTACTGGTTAAAATTCTCACGTATTTATCGTGAAATATCTAGTGACATTCATAGCAAAGCTGATGGAATAGAAGATGCATTGCACGGATCAAACGCTTAATTGCAATTGGACCTATAATTTACTTTTACCTTCGAAACAATCCTTACCTCAGCTGTTGTGAATGATACAAACAAGCAAAGGAACGCGGCAATTCTTATCATAGCGGCCATTTTTCTCCAACTGTAAAGCAATGAAAAAATCATTAGAGGAGACTTACAAACAATGTAGGAATCGCATCATCAGCAGAAATAACAGAGTTGTATGTAATGAAGAATTCAAACTCGAGAATCTTTCAGAAAAAAGAAGCATTTCGGAGAATTTCGTGCGCTTATTTTGAAGGTCATCGCTTGAAATCTTTCTCCGTAGAAAAAAATCGGGTCGCACCTGTTGTGAACCTGTTTAATTTTACTAGATCTTGCAGCGATTTCGAAATCGAATTTTATTTTATAGGGACTACATCATTCTCAGAGTCCAGTTCGTGGATCCCAATTTTTACTGCCAGTTTGGGTTATTTCGTAACTATTTGAACCGTGTTCTTTGAAGTTAAGTTGGGTCGTTTGATTTTTGATTGCGGAGAACTCTGATGACGTTGGCTTATTCAGTCTTCCAATTTTTTAGATGCTTCTTATAATGTACGTGTTTTAAATTTTCCTTAAGGTAACGCATTCTCTGATGAAGGGTCAGCATTTTCTTTATTCATTTATATTTTCCTACCACGAAACTATCAGATGCACACTCCTGGTAACTGCTAAACGGTTTTGTATTATTTTCAACGAATGGATTACATTTTTATAGAGTTCTCAATTCTTCTATTTATCCACGCTGATTATCATTTACATAACTTCTAGAAGACTCATTTACTTGCAAATCTTCCCTAGTTATTTACTTTCAGTCATAACTAAACCACAATTATATAAACACATAACTAGATGTTTTCAAGGTTCTTCCGTAGAAATTATTTTCTTGCGGCCAAGCCAAGATTCATTTGTAGCCACCTTTTAATTACGAGAATTATATAGCAAGGGCATGACGATCTATCATGGGTTTCAGCGTATTTTACCGGAGGAGGCTGTGTATTTATTTCACCCTACTCTTGACAAGTTTCAACGTCGTACTTCAGTAATTTCATAGGATTGATGATTACCTACGTAAGAGACTTATATTACAATTTATAAAGCTATCTTAATAATTTAATTTACCCAGGCATTGAAATATCTCTTGGCGTGCTCACACTTAAAGAATATTACTTCCTTTCGGTTTCCCCCACAATAATAAACGTATTTTTGATTAAAATTCAACGCACTTCTGATAAACTAAACACTCAAGAATTGAATAGCGAGAACTTGGAATCATTTGTAAGGTTACAAAATGTACCGGTTTCTTTCGTCAGACGTTGTTTATGGTAAACGTCACGAATGTGAAGGCACTGGATATGAGAAGAGATTTCAAGGGATGTGCTGCTAGCCATTCCATTCCCCTAATACTCACGAGCAAATCGTTGCCTATAAATCAAATATTAATCTGAGAAAGAGAATGTTTCTCTAGACTATGAACTCTGATTTATCTAGTTTACTTATAATTCTGCAAAAGTTGCTTTTCTTCTATCATTCATGCTGACCAAGATTTTCCGGATGATATCTAAAACATACGCAATAATAATACTAATAATAATTTATTTAACGTAAACAGGTTGCCCCAATTATATACGTTATAATAAATTGAATAATAAATGAAATAATATCTAAATATTTTTTAATAAGGTACACACTTCTCTTTCAAGAGGAAAGAAGTAATTTTGCTCCTACTTGATTGATCATTAAATTTCTTCACACTCATCAAACTAGTTTTTCTTCTTCGCTTGAAGTTTTTAACAAATCGTTGCAATCGAACAATGAGATGGAATATCGTTTCGACGATTTTCATTTGTCAAAAGATATGGAAATTGAATCTATACAACTGCTACGTGAAAATATGCATGCGTATGATAATTTATGGAAATGAGCGTGATGGTTTGTTCTTAAAAGACGACGCACCCTCAAAGGTATGCTTATGGGTGCGGAGAAACGTTTACTAAAAAAATCAAGGCTAAAAGTGAGATTAAGGTTACGTGATGATAAAAAATTACGCTTCCTTAGGATGAGTAGCTCAACAGATCTCAGTGGTAATGCTTAAAGTTTTTTCAAATCTCATTTCCTCGAAAGATGTAAATAACGCATGAATTTTTAGTACTATAAAATAAGATTTTAGTATAATAACAATGGACTCTTTGGAAACACAAATTGTTTTATTTGATAGTGACTGAATCAATTGAGTTAGAATGTTTTTGATCGAAAAGGAATTGTAGATGAAAATAATGAATTAAATAAGACATAATTTTACTTCACTAGGAAGATAATAGATAACTTAAAATATTTTCGGAACTGATTATTAGGAGACGTTTTAGAGAACCAGCAAGAGTATGAAGATGTTTTTTGATATTTATTAAAGCGGAATTGATTAATTTTAAATGATTTAGCTTTAGCAAGAGCCCGCCCTAAAAGTAAACAATCGCAGGAAGCAACGAAAGTGACGCATAATTTAAGAGTAACTCTCACCTGCAACGCAATGGAAATTATTCATCACTGGTTAATAGGAAAATAGTAATAGACGCTGAGGTTTCTATTTCTTAGCGAGAGATATGACTGATTATTTTTTTTAATGGTATATTAACTTCTAAAATTATCTTATTTATAAATGGAGTATAATTACAATGTTTGCCGATCACACATAGATAAAAAGTTTTGATATAGTTGTGGAAAGACTTAAACTATACTGAAATATGAAATTAACTATTTTTCTTCGATTTTTCATTATATGCCTCAGAATAATATATACGAAAAAGAAGTACTGTTTTATAGCCCGTTATATAGCCGCTATACAGATCGATTGAGTTTTTTGTTTACCTTTTCTTAAGTCGAAATACTACGTCGAGTCCTACAGCGGATTTAGAAAATAATTTTCCTAATGAACTGTATAAATTATTTATATGGTCCTATTGACATATTCTTCTCCTTTCGATTTTAAATACATTCCTAAGGAACGGACAAAAACGATCTAATCCTACATGCGTGCGAGCCTGTAACAGGTTGTGTTATTGATTGGTGGAGACAAAAATGATATTCGTCATTCCCGGAAAAGGCGTAGCAGGAGAAAGAAACCTGAGAAGCATAGCGATTAAATGAAAGGTGGAAAGCAAATTGATTATTACAACAGTTATGAATCATTATTCCCCAACGATTCTGTTCTTGTTCTGTATTTAAAAGATTCTTATACTAAAACACAGCAAATTATCAATGGGATCTTTAACAAAGATAAGGTTTTTTTTCTATCAATTATCTAAGCAAATAAATAGAATTAAAACGTTTCTCCATTGTTTATGTCATCGTAAAGAATAAATATACATTTGTATACGTACATTAATTTACATTTCTAACATTTAAATATATACGTTTTTATTCTTAAATAAATGATGCTAAAATCCATTTAAAAATCCATCAAAGTAGTAAATATGATCAATTTTTTATTCTACTCAGAAACAATGGTAAATTCCGATAAATTTCTCTTCGCTATCTTACGGTGAACCGAAATATACATGCAGTCGCCCTCCATTTCATTGCGTTATGCAGACTTGCTATCGAAAGCTCTGTTACTGAAACCAAGCCTCTACTCACCGTCCGGATACCTCCTGCGTGGACCAGTAGGCGGATGTTGACTCGGATGCAAGGTTTTAACTTTTACGTCTACCGCCCTTGTCGGCGGGGTCTTCACTCTTATGAAAGAATCTAGTTCCTCGGCGCATGCGCGAGGATATTTGTTGCGTAATGCGTTTCAGGAGAGAGACGAGGACATTCGAACTCGAGGAACAAGTGCACCGCTATCCGTAAGGTGCTCTGAATAGAATGAAAGCTTCTTTACGATTTGTAGGTAAGGATGTTCAACGAGATTTACGAGAAAACTCTTCCTCTACGTAGAAGATGTTCGGAGACGGAATGGTTGGGATTAAAATAAATTGGGAGTTTCCCGCGCAAAAATATTTTAAAGTGCCTGTCAATTATTTCTCTGACAGTTAAAAAAATAAACATTTTATCAATCAAATTCATTAATATACACTTTACAATTAAGCACCGGCGCTATGGAATTTTAAATTAAGTAGTTCACCAACAATATGTTGCAAGTTAACGATCTATATTCTCAATACTCGGCTCTGTAAATATTTATTATTCAATTGGTTTAGAAGGCATTTTAGTAAAATTTCATATTCATAGATTAAAAAGTATGAACACGTTCAAATTGAGTACAAAACAATTTCGGGTTAAAGTGCTTGTTATCTACGCAAATTCGAAATGGTAGTTTTCAAATTTTTTCAACAAATCTAAATTACTACTCCATAATCACTGTTGAAATGTGAAGATGCACTTATAACATATTCTCAATTTCTTAATCTTCCCTTACTTTGTTTGATCTAACCACTGTCGGGCAAATAAATCGTAATATCCAAATAAGTACGTAGTGGTTGTTATGCTATTTCTACTGACATTAAAGCCCCATCGATCTAACCACACCTCTTTTAATAAAGGAAATGCATCTGCCAAGCTACTTCAAGACCTCGAGATGCAAATTTATTAGTTGAAATTGTTGTTTTTATAAGCCATCGTCACACTAAAATTTAAATGATCAATGGGAATATTTTTGGCTATAAAAGCATTTTTTTCTACATCCTCCATCGTTGAACTTTTATGGTTCAAGCTGAATATTTAATTTTTGGATTAGAAACTCTGCAACTAAATAATTCTTTAAAATCGCTCGGTATTCTATAGTAGAGAAAAATTAATCTATTTAAAACTTTTTCCAGTATGTACGAGTATATATAAGAAGTTCAAATTACTGAAAACCAAGAGAATACGTTTTAGCTTGAGCTTGATTGCATTCTCTTCATCGTGTATAAAATGCATGTGAAATACGACGGGTAGGCTTAATCAGGGTGTGGAGAAAAGACCACTTACTTCACTGACCCCATTCAGTTGAACAACTTCGATTCGGCAGATTTGGGATAACTTTCACTAGCTGAAAGATCATCTGGACTTAAATAATTGCATCAAGAACAAGAAAAAAAACCTTTAAAATGTTTTGAATGAACTGCGTCCAAATTATACAACCAAAGTGTTTTAACGATTTTTTTTAAATCTTAAGTCGAATTGAAAAATATCTTTCAATTTCACAGATTGTGATTAAGCATAAAATGAAATCCTACTGATAGACAATAGAAAGTAGTCTTTAAACGGTTTTTTAATATGAATTAAGCCGAAAAACTCTTTTTAGTAGTTAAGGATACCTATAAGTTCTCTATCGTAAATAGCTATTACCGCGGTATTACGAGTATTTTCTGTTTTCCAAGATCATTCACTTCAAGGCAAATGTTTCTCTGGTATAAGATTAGATTTGTAAAACACTCGAAGCAGAACTAGGTGAGATCATTCTTCGCTCTTTTATTTGGGTCAATGTGAGAGTAGTTCGAGAGTTCACCAGATTGATTTCCAAAGACGTGAGATGAAAAAGAAATACAAGGTTATTTCCTTTGGTTTCCACGGTCTTTCAAATCTTGTTTAGGCGGCAAATTATGAAAAGCTTCGCTTCAGCAAACTAAGTACATTGCTGACTCTACAATTCTATTGAGAATTATCGATCATTCCAATATAGGTATCGAATTCTAATAAAATTCAGAACAGAGATGGTAGTGGAAACGATATAGATGTTGGAAAGTTTTCTCAATCACTATGATTTCACAGTTTACATATGACACACTTAAGATCTGCAAAAGAGATTTCTCTTACGTCTTGAAAGCTTCTTTAAGAGACTTTCCTCCTATTCTTCAAATGTCAATAGAACTATTGTTAGGAAAGGTGTTAATGAAAATCGTACGTTTCCATGATAGATCGATAATACTCTGCAGATGACTATCTCCGACCCCTTTAAAATCATGATGAAAAATTTGTATTACAATCGGTGGGAGCAAACAAATCAACTTCATTTCTCTACGAGAGGATTATGAAACTTATGAAATATCTACATTCTTATATATTCAGTCTGGAAAAAATTTTCACAAAACTTCATTTTAAGAGCAGGTAATTATTTCATTACCTAAAGGCAAAATATGAGTTAATATAACATAAGAATTGGTTTTAATGTTCATCTATCACAGTGGTAAAAATTGTCTCTCTTAATTATGCTTCTCACTTCAGAGACATTTAACTGAAATTTTACAATTCTGATGTAGCTCCTAACATCTATTGCTAAAATTTGATGTAGTTGCATAATTCTGAATGGCAAAAATTTCAAAAGACCGATTAACAATTAAAAATGCACTTACAGTTCATCACAATGTTTTTGTTTTTTTAATTTATCATCCAGAATATGAGTAAATATTGAAAAGTTAATAAAACTTTATAATAATACTGCAATTCCCAAATTTTTATAACATTTCTCTAATATCTATGAACCAAGCAGTAATCAATTGATTTGGATGCCGGTGGAGTCAAAAAATAGTATTTATTTCCTGATAATATTACGCACCTCAATGAGTTTATCATTGCCTCAAGGCAGAGGGATAGGTTTAAAAGTGTAAAGGATCTTACAAAAGATTACATTTCAATGAAATCTCTTGAGTTAACTCTTGTATACAGCGAATTTAAAAAATATGATTTAATTCATTATAAAGGAAGGGAAAGGTTTTAGAATAAGTAGATTAATTGGTTAGTGGAGTAATACTTTTTATATTAATTAATTTTAAATTTCTATTCATATAAATTAAGGCATTTACAAATATTTATTACTAAACTTCATTTGTAAATTTTTATTACTTTTCTTGAGGGAATAAACGTAAGCTTTTATTTGACAATTATTTGCTGTATAAATAAGACAAACAAGTAATATAGGAACTGAACACATGTTAGTTTCATTGTTTCAAATTTACTCTTTATTGCTTTAGTGAGATACTATTGCCTATTGATTAATGGTTAAAAATTATGATTTATAAATAAATAAGCATTAACTTATTTTTTAGAACATTAAGTTAAACAAATACTTAGTCATGAACAACAACAAATTATAATAATAGGTTAAAATTTCTAAATCATTTTAACAAATACAAGAATACTTTTGATCCATTACATGGATATTTCTCAATATTATTCAGTTGTGCAAAAAATACTCAACAATTTAAACGAATAATTTTAAGGGTCAACAACTAGTAGAAAGAGAATAAGGGATTCTTGTGAACATTTTCATATAATTTAAAACTATTATAATAAGTAAATAAAGCCATAGGAAAAACAAGTCTTCTACAAATGTTTGATAAAGTAAATAATTATAAAAATATATTTCATGGCAATATATATATAAATGGAATAATTGCGTAAGATCGATCAGGCCAGCTTTAGTGACATGCAGTACATGAACCTCTATTCTCAAGGAAATTATTTATATTTACAACAATTTCACAAATTTAGTTCATGAAATTTAAAAATTAAACAAAAATATTCAACGGGTACCCTTACAAAAGCTTTTCTACAAAATTTGTCTTTTTACTCCATAAAATTTATAAATGCATAAGTCTGCTCAACAACGACTAGGACAGAAATTTTCCTCTAAATTTCTTGGCATCTTCCTTATCCTTTTCTTTTTCCATTTTCTCAATTTTCCTTATCTCTTCTGCTGCAATACCCTTTAGACTTGAATCCAACTCAGCAGCTTTTTGGTAATCTAATTTGGCTTCTTTTGGATTCCATGCCCCAACATGGGCTTTAGCACGCCTAAACAAAGCTTTCACATTATCTGAGGAGAGATAATAATCAAAAAAGCTTTGAATTTTCAGCAAGTGTCAACAGTCTGAAGTGAATGATTTAATTATATAGGTTTCCTAAAGTTGATAATGAGACAGGTTAAAATAGTTTACCTTGATTGATTAATTAATTCAATCTTAAAATCAACGTATAAATATTAATAATTTTTTAAATTAATGTTTCTTTTTATCAGAATTAAATATTTGTGGGTCTATAATAATACAATTGATCTATTAATGTCATTGATTAATTACTTTCTTACTTCATTCTATAAAAGTTTGAGAAAGTGATTATCATTTAAATAATTATACACCTTAATAAATATTATTTAAACTGTGTGCATAAGGGGGGAGTTCAAATAACATGATACACTCATTTTAATCAAACTGATGTTATAGCAACATATCTTATGTACGACTCTTATGAAAAATTTAAATAGATAGATGGAAACTGAGATAATTTATTCGAGATTTCCAATCCTCTTCAAAGGTTTGTTAATAAATCAATTTCAAATTAAACTACACAATGAACATCGACTACTTTTTCAAATAGGAAGTTATGTCATTATATCAATACTCGTAGCAGATACTTGGCTAAACACCTTATAAAACAAATAACTTAAGATATGACAGTAAATTATTAAATGAGTAGTCTGCATATCTCCAATGCTAGTTTGCAGCAAAACTCATTAACCTTCATAACAATTGCTCATTCCCTACATTAATTCTAAGGTAAAATGAGAATTTCGATATATTTTTCTCAATTATTGACTACTACTCCTTAATACTCTAAGATGTATAGGAAAAGCTGCATGGTGACTTATGAAATATACTGCTTTATTCTAGAGGCAATTCTCATTGTACAGAGAAAGTAAGAAATGTAAGATATTTATATACATAATTTGAAATATGATGTTTTTGATGGAAGAAATCCATACCTATCAGTATAATTATATCGATTTTAAGTTCTCACATTATAATTGACTTCATTAGCAAAATTTGATCTATACCTATGAACTATACATATTAAACTTACCAGGTTCACTCTTTAAAACATCGGAACAGTGTTCAATTACAGTATAATAATCACCCTCCAGGAGTTTACACTGGGAGTAATTTAAAAGTAGAGGGTTTTTCATTCCTTGAAGAGCAATCCATTCTTCATCACCAGGTTTTTCCCTGAAAATATATGATAGGTCATGGAAATTTATATTAAGAATAAATTTATGTGTTGCGTAATAGTATAATGATAGTATTGCATGGTATTATAATGATAAAAACTCGTTTATTCTTTCATATACCACCATAGTCTTTTCCAAGGAGTACTTGCATAGAATGACAAAAATTTCATCAAAACCTTATATCATGTTATAGTTGCATAAAATGTAAAAGGCTACAATTCTTGAATTACATATAACATTAAGAAATAATTTGTAGTTAAAAAAATATCAAAACTAGAGGTTGTATCCCTATTTTAGTAATAATCATTCATTTGAATAATTTTCAAAGGGAAGTGCTTTATAGAAAACTGAAATAATTTCTCTCTAATATGTATTTAATATTGATTTGAGAATATTCTTTGAAGAATCATAAAGTGCAATAAATATGCAATAAATAAAATAATCTAAGTGGAAGTATGAATTTTTACTAAATTATTATCCTACCACATAAGAGAAAGGAGGAGTCAGGAGATGTCATTCAGGAGTAATTTAATGGGACAACTTACTTCAACATTAGCTGTTCAATTATTCCTATAGCCTCTGCATACTTATCAGTAGCTGCTTTGTAATTTTTAACTTTGTATAATTCATTTCCTTCATTCCTTAAGTGTCCCACCCTCTGCACTTTCTCATCTTCATTCATCTGCCATGATTCTTTTTGGTATTCATCAGGAGATTCAACTTTCAAAAGCTCTAGTAAAATATGAATAATAATATATTTACCACCAAGTCAGAAATAATAGCGTCTGATCTGATGAAAATTATATCAATACTTAAGACGATAAATACAAAATCAACAAATGATGAATCATTAACTACAATGTACAATATCTGTAAGAATAAAATAAATGATTTCCACATACCGATTGTAAATTCTAGATCAGCAGGTTCTCTTAGAAGATCATTTAAATCTGGATAGCCAATACCTTCATTTTGTAAGGTAACTCCACAGCAGTGATGTCTTCTTGCTTCCTTCGGTAAACACGATTCACGCAAGGTTTTAGAAACAAATGGATATGCGGTCACTAGCTGGAAATGTACAAACATTTAAGTTGAGATTTCCGATGTGTAGAGCTGAGTAAAAATTTCTCTGATAGCCATCTATTATTGAAACAACAACGTATCAAGAAAAAAACGTATAACATTCTATTTAAGTTGGAACTTTTAGCACGATGATCATAATAAACTGGATTTTAAAAAATCTTAAGTCAATATTAGTTAAAGCATAGAGAAAATTTTAAAAATTACAGTTTTACTTGTCTCAGGCCGTATTATTCTCATCATTTGATATATCACTTACACTTTTGTCCACGGTGAAATGCGCAACTTCATTCAAAGCCATAGTCTGAATAATTGCTTCCCAGACATCTAGTTTAAACTTTTTACCCAAAACGAGTTCCATTGGCTTTCCCATCTTTCTACTGTCATCGATAACTTTTCCCTCAACACCTTTCTTCCTAGTTTGAAAGTGGAAAAATACCTGGAAAGGTTGAATGTAATATCCTACTTAGAGATTTCTTATGTTAGTGGAACAAATTTTGAATTTTATACAATGGCATACTCGGGATCCATTAGTAAACTGTTTCACAATAGTTCCTGCGTGTAAGACTTTTTTCTGAATCTTCAAGTCCGGGTTGTTTACATCCATTTTCAGAAAGAACTAAGTACGATAACAGCAATTGATTTGTTTTATTCTGCTCCGAGCAGGGTGTGCGCTGATGTCAACTGTTACATTTTGATATGGGCGCTGGTGACGAAATTTGAAAGAGGGGTAAATAAACGCTATCTTCCCCTGAAACTGCATACAGATTATAATGGGGAAAAATAGCAACTTAAGTTTAGAATATTTTCTATCTTCTTTTGTAAAAATATCCTTGACTTTATTTTCAGTGAAATTGATACACTGAGAATATCTAGAGGATGATAACTTAACAAGAAAGTGCTTCACATAGAATGAAATCCCGCTGGTATAGAAAAATGATTTTTTAGAAAAAAATCATTACATTTAATAAAAAATTGCTGAAAAGAGGAATTTTAAGAAATTGGCAAAATAGTGAGTTTTCCTTAGTTTTTATTCTTTTTTCATCAATAAGATATAGAGAAACGCTGTTTTACCAAAAATCATGGTTCAGAGAAAGATTAGTTTCACGAATTATTACAAGATAACAAATCATTAAATATGGCTGATAATTACCATTAATTTTAAACGCTACAAATAATTGAATTTTCATTATTAAATTTGACTTAACTTTGACCAAATTTTAATAATTTTGACTCAACAATCACTTTTAGGTTAATATAAAGTTAAATGCTATATTAAAGCAAATATTTCATGAGAATAATAAATCTAAGAATAATCATTGAAATCATTTATGAAATTTTCGCCAAATAAATTATTTACATGATAATTTAGTCGATGCGAAAATTATATCATTAAATGGAAAATAGATCGTGTAATTATGAAATTACTCATAATATTTTATTATAATTCCTTTGTCATTAATCATCATATTTCATCTCTCATACGTAAAAATGTCTTCAGATTAAAAATAAAATACACGATAATAGAGCTAAAATTTCTTTAGTGGGGCAAGAAATTAACTATATTCTGCAATCGGTAGTGATTCAATTATTTAGAAAATTTACTATTAAATATTTAAATGCTGAGAATTATCGAACAATTCTAATTATAAACCTAATCTTCTTTAGCATTATAACCCTTGAAATTTTACAATCGAAAGAATCAATTAACAATACGTATATATTATATTCTTCTTCATCTTTGGATTACCTTATACTTATCTTTTTATACACAAAGTAATGCTCAGGAAAACTTTGTAATGGAATTGCATATCCTAGGGTTATTCAGCCTCTTTTAGATATAATTTTTTTGGGTAGCGATTAAGAGATAGGAGCATGTTTTTTTATTGAGGGGGATATTTCATATATAGTGATACATGATTTTAAATTCAAACTGCTTTAGAACGTATATTCAACCATCCATTCAAGTTAAACGACGAAGTTCATAATGGAAGTTAACTCCGTCGAGGGAAATTGAAAGTTTTAATGATTACCAACACTATAAATTCGGGTGATAGAATAAATTTACTTAAAAGCTGATATTATTAAATTTGTTTGTGTTCGGCAATTAATATTAATTAGATACTTAAAAAGAGCTTATTATATTATTTACCTATGAACTCAAATCATGGCAGTATGATAAATTCTGGAAAGTAAAAAATATTGTACCTTAAACGATGCGGAAAAACTGAAGATTGTATTCAGCTGCAAAGTTTTACTCTTGCCATTTATTTGTAAATATTAAAAAGAGAACAACGTATTCTTACTTAATGATTAAGGTTCATCAATATTTGTGGTATAATTGTTAAAATTTTATTCTTCTAAGAGAGTGCATCAAAAAGTTCGCCTTGAAACAAATGGATAGTATTAAACTTAGTTTTAGATTTGTTTCAAACTCAAAAGAGTTTGAATGAGTTTAATAATCCTTATATTGCAATAAACTATACTACGAGACTAGCACATACACAATATTACTAGGTAGATAGACAGATCGTCTAATTTCAAGAAAGTCTGGTATTGTTTACAATCGTAAGAAAAAATATTACTTAAAAGAAGCATTGATTTGATTCTGCCATCCTTCATAATGTCGCATAATCCCGAGCAAACTAAAAATATACACAACTGCACTATTTTGGTCTTACTGATTGGTAATTTTTCGGTTTGAAAGCCTGTATCCTTCCGGCTGCAGCTGCGGCAGATAACTTCACGAAGTGAAATCACAAGACGTTCCCGTCAAGTTGTTTTCAAAATGGTACACAGAGGACCTTAACTGTGTGAATTTCAAAATTTGATTACCGTGCGAAGTTTGCATCTGAATAAGTGATGCAAAACGTTTCTTGTGCTATTTCTATATTTACGTTTTAGGAAGCTAGGGAGAGGTACAAGAAAATGAGTGGGGTAAAATTAGAAGTGCAGTGGTCACCAATCCACCAAGACAAATTTATAATTTGGGGGAACGATATTTATCTGTATGAAGTGTCACCGCTGAAGGATCCCTTAAGAACTTCCTGTAAGTTTTCTAGCACTAACGTAGAACCAAAATGTTTTGAATTTGATTCATGTTAAATACATACGTATTTACATATTATTTAAAGGTGGGAAAATATCGGAATCGACGGTTGCTTATCTCCTAGCATCTAATACCAATCAACATTATGTTAAATGCGTTGATATACATCCTCATCCAGAAACCGACATCCTTCTTGCTATTGGGCAAGCCAACGGTAAGGTAGTGTTGACTTCATTTGGTTCTACATCATTTGACTCAAGAGGACTCATCGGAAAGGAACTTGGTACGTGGAATAAAAAGATTTATCGATTGTAATTTCCAAATTCTGAGGTTTATTTATCGATCAAAGGTTTTCAAATTATTTTCAGCTCCTAAGCATGCAAGGCAGTGCAATGCATTACAGTGGAGTCCTGCGGAAGTGGGACTGTTGGCAGTTGGTTTAGATAAGCATCGAGGGGATCATTCTGTGCTTTTATGGGATGTAGCTAATAGTTCTCTAGGAAGCAGTAGTAATGAATCTTTCTCTGCAAAACCACTGTTGGAACTTGGTCATTCTGAAACTGCTCACTCTCTTACTTGGATAGCTCAGGCTCCTAGAAGTTTAGCTCTAGGAATGAACCATAAGCATTTAAAAATATTTGATTTGCGAGGTGAGTCATAAAGTAAGTTTTTTCCATCACAAAATCAGCTGTTATTTATGCATTTGAGTTAAGTATTGTACAAAAATTTTGTTAAGATCCCAAGATATTGCAATGTCAAGATTTGCTGTTTTACTTTGAATTTTTATTCCAGACACTACCAAACCGATTAACAGCACTCCTACTAAAGCTGTTTTTGGTCTTACTTCTGATCCTCACAGTGAAAATCAACTAGCATCATATGTTGAAGGACAGATTTCCATTTGGGACCTTCGCAATTTTGACAAACCTATTCTCTCATTGTCTCAAAGTAAACCCATTACAAAATTACTTTGGTGTCCTACACGGTAAGTAATTTTCTATCCTCGTAGTTCAAAGTTCAGGTTTAAGGGTTTGCAGTTTGATGTATAATAATATAATCTACTTTATGCACATATGTATGGTGTGCTCAGTCATCTAGATGAGCTATTCTCTTATGTAATCATTGGATTGTATATTAAATTTTTTCTAAGGCTCTATCATATTTAATTGGCATTCATTCCAAAACAATATTTAGAGCAAAAGTAATGTAATCAACAAATGAATGCATTATTTTCTTATGTGAATTTTTTATTAAAATCATAAGATGTCACTCTTAATCTTTATGATGCTACAAATATCATTCAAACAGCCGGAACCTTCTTGGATCCTTGACACGAGATAGTTCATGCATCTATTTGTATGACATTCAACATGCTGTGGTTGGAAGTGCAGATGGACCTGAGCCTGCAATTGCAATTGAACGCAATGTCACTCCTGAACCATCTGGATACCTTGCTTCATTTTCCTGGCACCCAAGTCATGAGAATAGACTAGTAGCTATCACTGCTAGAGGTTTGTTGTTTGTTCTTGGATATGCCTTTTTATAAAATTATGGATAGCCAAAATTAAAGTTTAAAATTGAAAGTATCTATGGTTTCACAATTTAGGTGGGAATGCTATTTTTATGTCACCATTAGGTTGAGCTAGATGTTGCTGTCCATATTCCAATTTGTCTAAAATATTTTTAATTGAAACATTTTAGAGTGAAAATGTTTTTGAGTTCATAATCAAGTCATTTTGGCTAAAAATAACAAATGGGAAGAACTTTCAATGGAAGATATTGAAAAAATTCATGTACTTTTACTTTCCTGACAGGTAAAATTTCAGATTATACTGTGATAGAAAGGATAACCTTGAACTGGTCTCCCTCATCTAAACTTGTGTGGACTTTTGGACGTCAAACTTTGAAGTATATGGATGAGCAGCATCCTTCTTATCATTGTTTGAATGACATTTCAGTCAAGATTAAGGAAAGGGCACTAAATGATTATGGGCTTAAGGTAAGTAAGTAAGCCAAATGACAAAGCATTAGGCTACCTTAGAGCCATTAGAAAGAAAAAATATTCATTGAAAATATAAAAAGTCAAATCCAAATGTCTGTTATCTATGCAGTTCTTATAAATTATCTATGGACAGTGGAGATAATGTTGTGATGATTTAAAATCCCTAAAACACTTCTAGAATAAATATAATATAAATAAAACAAACTAGAATATCATCATTCTGTAGAAAATGTCTCTAGAAGTACTGCAGAAGCAAAGAACCGTGAACTTTATATTTATATATATCTTGTTTATTAATTTTAGATTTTATTATTACTCTGAAACTAATTGAAATTGATGTATTCATCCCTTTCTAATGGCTTTTGTTGTAAGAAATCCCTATTCAATTTGTTTGTTTGTTCTCATAGATGTTTGATGTTAATATGTTGAATAGATAATTATAGGGAAATCAAAACTTTAAATAGTTATTGTGTAATATGATATATTCCATCCAAATTGTTTTTTATAGCAAGATCTTTGGCAGAATGCTGAATTGGTTGCTGAAGATGAAAGCTTAAGAAAGTTATGGCTCTGGTTAAATACTAATAGAGCTCTAATGGGAGATGAAGTTCTTGCTGGTATTCGAGGAGTTAAGCATCCTGGTGTTAGGTAAGCATAGACAAATTTAAACAACACTGAAGATTAGAAGGTTACTATTTACTCTAACAATGCTGAATGAAGGGATTTATTAAAACATCCTACATATCTACCCCATCATAGGTTTTAATTTCCTTTATTTTGATACTTCTGTATGAAATTTTTTGTACTTTACTAAATATACATAATTATATATAAAAAAAAATATTAAATTAATGAATTTCTTATTCTTGAAAAAATGTCTCATTTTTCATTAGCTGCCAAAGTGTGATCTAGCTAGTGTTAATCAACAGATTTTTTTCTTTTTACAATGTTTCTAACTTTTTATGTTTTGATTTATTAAGCCATTTCTTTAATTGACCCAGTAAGTATATTGCTATGTTGTTGTCAATATTCTCATCTCTAGGTCAAAGCATATCTTCTCTTATGTTCCCAGAATAAATCCCTTCTAGTTCTACATCCTTTCTTCACTTATTTATCTGGTTTTATATAACTTATTTTTAATTTTTCTGAAATTAAATTTTCAGAGCTATATTAAAAATGGAGCCTTACCAAACAAATGGAACTTCTTCGAAGTCAGAAATGATATGTGTACCATGGTCTGATTTGGGTGCCTCATGTCAGTCAGCAGTAAGAATTTACAGGTATTTTCATAAAATGTCATATTTATCTTTTCTCCAAATTTTTCAATTCACAGTATAGTATTCAAAGTATTCAATTGAAGTATATTTTATAATAAATATCATTCTACACGATTATTTAGAGATATTAAAATCAAACTCCAAAGAAAAATCTAAAATCAGAAATTTTATGCTCATACATTATTTTCAGCATTATTATGTTGTATAAAATTTTAACTTTAGTTCAAGAACTCCAGAGGAATGTTTGAATTAATATAACTAATAATGCTCTCAATCCAGCAGTATAGTTTGTCAGGTCAGAATTTTGCAAAGAGAATTGGCAAAATAAAAATTTTCAGGTTTGAAGAAGAATGTATGAGGTGCACACAAACAAAATGAAGACAAAAGGAAAAAAGGCCTAAAAAAGTCTTGACATACCACTTCTTTCCTGAATTCCTTTATAAGTATTACCATACTATTGTCAACAATAAATAATTTGGTTTGGTGAGCCTGAAAATTTAATGATCTAAATAATTTTATATGTATGTTTGTGATTCTTAAAATCAAAGCACCCTGTAAAGTTAAATAACTTGAGGGAAATCATCCTGCAAGCAACTTATGGCATGAAATCCATTAGATGCATATGCCACATTTCACATCCTTTTGGGGTGAAACTATAACTAATGGGGTGAAAGGCCATATTTTGTGTTAGTGATTTTGTTCAAGAAATAAAGGATGAGGCTGAACATGAATAACTATTTAAAAGGGAAAAGGAATTAAAATAAGTAAAATGAAAGTATAGAATGTAAGCTGTAGGGCTTGAGTATAAGCTTGACTTATGAAAAGTGATTTTATTTACATATATATAGATTTTTTCTTTACTTGAATGACAATTTTTTCTAAATTTTTTGTATTTCATAGTCCTGTTTCCTTATAAATATATATATATATTTTAAGCAATACTTTTATATATATTAAATCCATAGAAGCATCAGTCGCATTCACACACAAATCACACACACATACTTTTATATATATTAAATCCATAGAAGCATCAGTCGCATTCACACACAAATCGATACTGCAAATTTATTGGCTCATTCTAAGGTCCTTTCATCCTTTCCTTGCACTCTACACCTAGCTTTGGGTAGATTGCTCATTCAAAATGTATGATTAATTTTCCCTCGCACTTCTATCTATCAATTAGGCTGATATGTCTGTAGTGAATAGGTATCATGTACGTATGAATAAGGATTACATTTGTATTAGAATTTTGATAAATATATTTTTGTACATCTCGCATTTTTAGGAGTGAAGAGCGTGAAAGAGCCCTTCAGTTGTGTGGATGGAGGTTTGAGAGATGGTGGTTAGAGGGTAGTGGTATGACTGGATCTGGTAGTGTAGGTATTGGTGTTAGTCTCAACTCCTTCCTTGATAGATTAGAAGCAGAGGAAGAGGGATCACATACAAGGGTGGCAGCTATTGCTATTTTTAACCTAAGGATCAAATTAGCTATCCAGGTAAAACTTGAATTTGAGGATTTATATGTATTCTAGCAGTTTTTAGCTTATTTGAAATCATCCTGTTGTAATATTTAGACTTAGTTTGATATAATAAGGTGTTGGATTGCATATTATTTATACACTAGTCCTTTATTACATATCTGACTTTAAAAGATGATATACATATTCTATAATTAGTTTTATTTGTCTGCATGTTTATATATATATTATTTGTGTGAATTTTGGAGCATAATAAATTATACCAAATAGTTTAAATCTATAATATTGAAAATGAAATTTCTATTATGAACAGAACTTTATTTAATCCAAATCTGCTTGTTTTATGTTTACCATTCCTCTTTTGAAATAATCAAGATATTTGAACATCAGTTGATGTATTTAATTTTTTTTTATTAAATTCAGGTTCTAAATGGAGGAGCTTCTGCAGCTAATGCTGTGTCAATGAACAATCCTGCTGGATCCATTGATGGTTCAAATTTGAACATTGTTGCCATGGCTCTTTCTGGTAAAAATTGATCAATATACTTCAATAACTCTAAGTTTTTATTTTACCTCTCAATTATACTGAAGTTAAATAGATTTAGTCTATAAATTAATAGTAATCTTTAATTGTATCAACCTAAGTTAGAGGTAAAGCAGCGTCAGAATCAATTTCAAACCTACACAAATGTGATGATGTTCTTTACTTTATTATTCAGTATAAATGAAATAATTTATCCCAACTGAAAGGAAGTAATAGTGATATATTGCTTTATATCTCTATTCTTAATCGAGAGAAAGATTTATCATGACCTTATTGATAAATAAATATTTATTAAAATTTATGATTTTAAATTTCTAGCTCATAATTTTAATCAGTTTATTTCTTTTCTTTATAGGTTATACGGGAGACAAAAATAGTATTTGGAGAGAACTTTGTTTAGCATCTAAAAACAGTCTCACAGATCCATATCTCCGAGCTATATTTTCATTCCTCACTGCTGATGGTGATGTTTACGACAGTGTACTTGTTAGTATTATGCTTTCTTTATTACTTCTTATATTCAATATTACTTATAAATTGAACATATTTTTATTGGTGTCTGCATCTTTCTCTTCATACAAGTTAAATGGCAACAAATAATATGGTTCTTCAAAATGAAAAGGAACTTTTCTCCAAATAAGGAATATTAGGTTGTGATGTTGTTTACAGAAATAATTTACATTTGCAACTTCCTTCTATTCAGCAAATGATAAAGAAACTTACTTTTACTACATACATTTCTTCTTCCTTTGTTAAATTCATTTGAAAAAGACTGTTTTGCTTAAACCAATCAGAAAATAAATCCTTAGATCTTAGAAATTAATGAAGATCTTTCCTTTTTCTGTTTGGAATATTGTTTTTATTGAAAATAATTCTTAAATAGTATTCTAAAAAGTAGTATAATTAATGTATCTTAAGAAGTATGCCACCAAACCATATCCTCTACAATTAAATAATAAAATGTATATACAAATCTTTTCTTTGATAATTGCTTTATGGCAAGAGAGTGGGAGAGAGTCTGATTAACTTTTTATACTCTCAGGATGAAGAAGAGAGAATATTTTTAATATTACATAAAATAGGTTTGATTGTAAAATAATGAGAATAGATATATAGCTGATGAAAAGCTGGATTTTATTCCTATATTAATCATTACTTATTTATTGGTTTTAGTTCATATTAATATCTTTATCTACATCTCTAGGAACTTGATTTAAAGATTGTTTATCATTTAATAATTCAGACTTATAAATTTAATGCTGTTTTGAAATTTACAATCATTATGTTTGACTGAAAAATAAAGCAATTCCTAAATAATTCTAGTTGATGCAAAATTTTCAAATTTAATCAATATTGACTTTAGTTTTTTACTTTGATTTTAGAATGAGTCTGGAATGGCTGTAGAAGATAGGGTTGCTTTTGCCTGTATGTATTTATCTGATTCTAAACTAAGTGATTATTTGGAAAGACTGACATTGAAATTGATAGAAGAAGGAAATTTGGCTGGCATTTTACTCACAGGTAATTTCTTTTAATTGGTATTATCTTTAACAGATACTAATAATTATGTTTTTAGTCTTACTGCTCTCTAGATTGTTAATCTATTTTATCACTATTTTTTAGGAATTAAAATATATTGCTGTATTTAGAATAGAAAAGAATATCATGATCATATTTAGGCATTCCGATTAATTTGTATCGTTAGTTATGGTGTAGAATATTAACATAGTTCAAGTAAGTAATGAGAAGTCCACCATGTAAACCATTTAGTTCAAAGATGTGAAATCTTGCTAGCAACCCCAAATTGAGAAATGTCAAATTTCTCTTTCTGGTGTTAACAGATATACCCATCTGATATTTCATGTTTGCAAAGTTGTAAATAATGGTATCTTAATTCTAATTTCTGTATTCTCTCTTTCTTTTCTATCGTATGATCATGTGAATAATTGGAATAAGATGAAAGATTGATTAGATAGGAATTTTAAAGGATAAATAGTTCTAAATGCACTGCTTTAAGTTTGGGAATGAACTTGAATGTTTTTTACTGATGTAAAATTTAAAATTCGGATTAACTACATTGTGCATGCTTATTAAGAATCACTAAATGGCATGTATGAATGTTTGGGCTTAATTGACTGACCTCAACTGACTGAGCATTCATAAGACTCTACTAGGCTACTCTCTTTATACTTTACTCATGTCCTTATTCATTGCACATTTTCTAAGCTGAATGATATTTTTCAAATAATTATCTTCATCCTACTTTTTAAAAGTTAATATTAAGTATAAATAAATTTTCAATCAAACTCAATCCATCTAGTGTGAATGTAAGGAAGTAGAATAAAATTTTTTAGAAAATTTCTGTCTGTGAATGAATAAAAAAATTGCTATATATTATGTATTTTAATTAGAAATGAAACCTAAGATGTTAAAATATCTGAATTATAAACTAAAGTTGATATATTATCAGTAGAAAAATAATTTTTTAAGGTCACGTTGACTAAGTTAGTAGACCATTCTACTTAATAAGTGTTCTTTAAAAGGTGTAATATTTTAATTGCGTCCAACATGGCATTAAATGAGGTGAACATTGTTTATTGAATCTTAAGTTCATTTTGAAAAATGCATGAATGTGCTTCATTTGCCAATAGTAAATTATCATTTCAGAGTTGATTGATTAGGTTTTTCTAATAAAGTGAATGCCAAAGCTTAATCATAATATTAGCGCATATTGAAACAATCATATTAGTAATTCTTTTTGATGCTTAGATTTGATGTGTGCAATATATGTCTATGCATTAATACTGAATTGTTTGTTAGAATAAGTAGTGCTTCATTTTCTCTTCTTTCATATTATACTTCTCCTCTCAGGTACCAGTAAGGAAGGTCTTGACCTTCTTCAGAGATATGTAGATTTAACAGGTGATGTACAAAGTGTGAGCGTTTTAGCCGTTCGTGCATTCTCAGTTGAACTAATCAAGGATCAGAAGGTTGTGGAGTGGCTTGAAAGGTAATAGAATTCATTGAAATTGAATAAAATAAAACAAAAATAATAATATTTGATAGAGAGAAGTGTATTTGTTATATATATCCATTAAATAATAACAGAAAATAATGCTTTACTTCCCTTTCCCATGAATTGCTGAATTTTAATACTACATTATCTATAATCATATATAATTATCATATAATAATTGTATCATAATCATAATAACTATTCTGCTTTCTGCTGCATTTGGAGGCCTATTTTAATACTTATGTGTAATCTTACAATAAAATTGAAATAATATCCTATTTTTATGTAATTAATATAAATTTAAAATAGTATTGTATCTGTATAGAAGGAAACATTACTCATATTTGCCCTTATTTAATATAATTATATATATGTATATTTTATCATTTTATGTCTTGAATGAAATTTCTTTAATTTTTTTGAGCATGGAGACTCAAAAGTCACTTGAGCTCTTCAGATTAAAATGCAAAATTGATACCTAAATTTTCAAAAATATTAGTATGTGTTTTTTGTTGATATTACTAAATCGAAGAAAGGACAAGAAATGAAATTGAAGTATTAAGGAATACTCTCTGCTAACTCGGCTTTGACTTAGTGGTAGACCCCTATAATGAAAGGGTGAGTTAATCTATAACCATCCATGGTTTTGATTTGCAAGATAATTTTCACCTGAAGACGATCTTCTAGAACAAAACTATGATTGTGAAAAAATGTGTGGTAAAAGTTACTGATTGTCCTCCCTTTCAGTAAAACTTAAAATTATTTCCTCATATTTTGCCCTGGTTATTAATCAAACATTAAAAACTTTTGAAATAAAAGAACATTAAATATTTTGCAATTGATTCATTTGTTAGTTATATTATGTGTTGGCATCATGTGTAATTTAAGTAAGTTGTTATGTTTTATTTTTCTTTAAGAATATTTGGTTTAGAAAAGAATCCTACAAGCATAATATCATTCAAATAGGTAGTAGGAAGAATTTAGTGGAATTCATAAAATTACATAGTATCAATTATCAGTCAAAAATATTTACTATGTTCAATTTATAATTATCAAAATGCATGTTAGAGTATAATATCAGCCATAATGAAGATGATTTTTAAGCACATCTTGAAGTACTATTGAAATTTTTCAGTTATAGAAGCTTATTAGATGGATGGAGACTGTGGAATCAGAGAGCTCAATTTGATGTTGCTCTTGGTGCTTGTAATCCAGCAGACAAACCTCCCCAACAAGTATTTCTATCTTGCAACTTCTGTGGTAAAAGTGTGTCAATGTACATGCAGGGCCTTAGCCGGAATAGAGGGCCATTTGGCCGTCTTGGTGGTACATCTAATAAGCATAAGGTAATTTGGTTTTAGAGTTTTTTGTTTATAAACATTTGAGAAAAATACAGTAAACATACAGGTATATTGACCACAAAAAGTTTGATAATTTAGGAAGTATAGTGCATAATTTGTATAGCTAAAATTGCTTAAGTGACTAGAAATATATGATATTCATAAGTTTAAGATTGATTTTTCTTGACCAAATTTGGATAAGTTATTTATCCTTTGACTATTATTTATTCCATTTTAGATCTCTTCCTGTCCTAACTGCCGTAAACCTCTACCTCGTTGTGCAATATGCTTAATTAATATGGGAACAGCGTCTGGATTTTTAGCTCAGCAAAGACCCTTCTCTGAAGAAAGAATTGGTGATGCAGTTGTTCCTGCCGGAACTTCAGGAAACAAGGAAAAGAAATTATCTGAATTTTCTTCGTGGTTTACATGGTGTCAGACTTGCAGGCATGGGGGTCATGCAATGCATATGGCCCAATGGTTCAAGTAAGATGATTAACTTATCTATTATTAAAATTTAAATCAACTCCGATTATTTAAAAAAATTCACTTAAATGATCTTAATCAGTAATATTATTATCATGTCAAAGTAAAGTATATGATTAATATCTAAGGAATTCAAATTATATTAATCTTGTACTGTATTATAGTAATCTTGTTTTTTAATTAGGAATTATTTAAATATCTACCAGTTTATAGATTGTTTGTTCATATACTTATATAATAAATGTTTGTATCTTATAATGATTTATTTACTCATAGAAATTAAATTTTTATATTGATTTATATATTATTGATGGTTTATAATAAAACTGATTTAATTCCAGATTACATGCAGAGTGTCCAGTAACTGGGTGTACTTGCCGTTGTATGATGTTGGATGCTGTTGTTAGACTAGGGAGTGTGTCAATTAGTGGAAAAAATAATATGTGATCTTATTGAATATAAGCAAATGAAATATTAAAGCTGCACTTATTGCCTGTTTTACATTCATGTACTTCATTAGTCATTTTAAAGTGGGAAATAGTTTATTGTTACTATTGTGAAATCATAGGTAGCACAATGTTAAATGTTTGTTTTATTTTATGCAAAGTAATATTTGCTCCATTGTATGATGATTCATAGTGAATCCTGTTATAAGTGATTATCAATCATGCTCTTGTTAAATCATTGATGTCAAGTATTTTGGCTAACAAAAAGTGAAGATATTTTAAGAAAACCAAACATTAAGTTCCTTTTGTGTAATACTATATGTTATTTTTGTATCCTTTAAATATTAAAAATTCACTTATTATTTTAAATTTAAGGAAATTGTGTAATAGTGGCTACATATGTCACTAAATTTAATTTATTTACTCATTTGAATGCTCAATCAATTTTATACATAATTGTGGAACATTATCTATTTCATATTTTGTGTATTATTAATGGAAATTTATCTTAGTTCCTTTATTGATAAATGAAATGGCAATATGCACTGCCTCATTACTTGAAAAATTCAATGCAATTTCTTGTTGAATCAGTTGGAAAGTTTTATGAAACCTAAATTAAATTGTATTCATTCATTGAATTCACGGAAATATGTTTCTTTGTATTATATTTTTAATAATACATGTATCACTTATTTACTATTCATTTTAGTCCCTTATCAGATTTCAGCTGAGAAAAGATTCATGTATTTAAGTACTCTTTTGTCACGTATAATATAATTTTTCTTAGTTGTGAAATTAATTTACCTTTTCATACACATTAATATATATACACAACTGCTTCATATATTGTATTTAAATTATATTTATAATGTTTTGAAAAAAAATTTTTGTCGCTAGTTTTTTTTCTATGAAAGAATTTTGTGTAAAATTACATTCTCTCCATAATGTGGTGATAATTACTTATAGTATTGTCCAAAATTATTGCCAAGAAAGTAGAATATTTTTAGTATTTTATTCTTGTACATGGAACTATCAAAACTGTGCATACTTAAAAATAGCTGAACCTTATGATGATCTCTGAAATGTTTATGATTATTAAATAGCTTTAAAAATATCATTAAAATCTTAAAACTGAATTTACTGATTCATGATTTACTAATGATTAATTAATTACAAAAGAAAATTAATGGTCAGAACTTTCTTTATTGAAGTTAATCTGATTTGAAATTATTCATATAATATATTATTGATAATTATTATTATATTAAAATAAAGGAGAAATTTTTTTATAAGTATCTTTGAATGAAAACCACACTAGAGATAATTGTCAAGAAAAAAGTAATTGTGGTGGATGATAAAGAAAATAATGAATGTATGGAAATAATGCAGTTTCAGTATATAAATAATATGAACTGATATAACAATATAAATAAACAATTAGATATCTGTGAAAAATATCTAATGAAGGATTATTATAATATTAATTTATTACATAAAAGAAATGTGTGTTTTAAGGGAGGTAAAGTTTTCAGCTTAATATTAGCAGAAGAAATACTTCGAAAAGAAGGCTGAGTGATTACCATTTATGATGGAAGACAAGATACAAATTTATTGTGCTTGTTGAATCTCTGCTTATAAAAGTGGTATATTTTATATATTTATTTCATCGCAAAATTATAATCGAGCAAAGATAGACGATTTAATTAGAATATTTGCGAACAGAACGTTAGTTTATTGATAAATAGTAAGTACGTAAAATCTCTTGAGTCGAATAATTTAGTTTAATATATTAATCGCAAAAAGTCCTAGATGATCGATAAAAATGGATGTACATAAATATTCTTTAATTATCTCCTTTAAAAGATAGTCTCTGAACAATTACTGCCAGTGCAGCTACTCTTGGGAGTCATTAAGTAAAAGTGGAATCGATCACCTTGGAGTAACCTCAGAGAATAACTCAACTCGGCTTACTGACGGCCTTAATTTATGAAAACTATCACATTAATACCGAGGATTCTTCAAGTTAATCTTAGGAATGTTCCAAAAAAGTTCGAGGGATGTTATTTTACGTTTCTATAGTTATATCTCGGATATGAGCGAAGTATTTGGATTGTGCTGATAAGTTCCATTAATGAACTTTATGGACCATACGTTTCATAAATAAAAATAACAAAAAAATAAATGAAAGTTATGTAAATGATTCAGGATGAGAATCTCTGTAAAGATAGGAGCTCATGATACTACTGAAGTATATGTAACGGATTCACTTTTCTCAGCACTGCATGACTGCAGAACTACATAAATTAATTGTGTAAGAATTATCGTAATTTACGAAAGATTAAATGTTCAAGTAAGTCCTCAAACACAGAATTTTACCTTTAGCATCTAATAATTCAAATAAATCTCAATTGCAACGCTAATATATCTAAATGTTATGGTTTTCGTTGGGTATTTCAACCGTTTGGTTTCAATATAGAGCAAAATAACCTCAAATTAATTTTTAAATGATTTTTTTACGGTATCACATCGTCTTACAGGCTATTAAGAGCCTCATCCTTGCGTAGAACGTTTTAAGGTCGATGCAATTCTGTATTTTTTGAGTCATGTTTCCCTCTGTGCCATAGAACAGTTAAAACCACTCTTCTAAATCCAATACTGCTTTTCTCCTAAAGAGGACTTCGCTTATCTCGTTTTCATTTAAACCGTAAGGTAACAGAGAGGGTTTAAAGTAGTTTACCCTATAAACGTTAAATACTATACTTTCGCTCTTTCTATCGTTTGTCGTAAAATTTCGTTCCGCGATTTCGAATCCCTACTCCTCCGATGGAATCAAAGATTGCGTTTATCCTTTTTATGTACCATTCCAACTGCGTTCTTACCCTCCCATAAAATGTTTCCCCAACTATATTGCTCCTCAAAACTGATTTAACTCGTTTCGTCATTCATTACATTTGCTCGAGTTCCTTTTAACCGCTTTTGTTCCCGAGATATTTCTTTAATTGCGCAGACAGCGAATTCGACGTAAATGAAGGAATCCATGATTGCATTCTTTGAGAGCCATCCTCATATATCCTCAACAATTATGGTATTCCAGTAAGGGCCGAGGATTACGTTGCAGAATTGGACCTCCACTAGAAAATGTATTTACAGGTATGAATGGTGAAGGCTGTGGTTACAAATTTGTACTGAAAATTTACCAAAAATGATTATAATTGAAGTCTCTTAGTAACTATTTAGTTTGAACTAATCCTCATTACAATTTAATTGTTCGTAAATCAACCACTGATATACCAAATATTCTTTAGGAAAATGTTTGTAATTTACTAATAAGTTTTAGGAATTTATGAGCACCATATTTAATCATCGTCGCAAATAAATATTAACTTTATATAAAAACTAATTTTAAAAATATTAATGAAAAATAGCAATAGTAATAGTAACAGTGTGATATTTGTAATATATATTACAGATGCATTAAAATATCTTAACTGCTATCCCAAGACAATAAAGAAAATATTTGTAGCATTATCATAAGTATATAATATTTTTTAAATAAATAATAATAAATTAAATAAACAAAATTTATGTAGAATAAAATAAATAATAAACAATATCGTATAGAAATAGATATATATCGTGTGTTCTTTTGGTTGCGTATTTAAATATTAAGTATTTATTAACTTCAATCTCATTTCCATCCCTCATCAACCATTCAGCTTCAAGAAAACCGTTTCTCGGAGAGAATAATCGATCCTTGGCAACGAATAGAATCCATTCCGTTTGAAGAAAGGAGGGATTTCGAAAAGAGGGAACTAGTTTTACTATTCTCTCCACGAACTTCAGGAATTGCTCTCACTCGCATGTCCCCTCACCTCCCAGCTCTAATTTAACTTACGTTTCTTTTAATCTCCCGAGCTCTTTTAGCTGCAATTATCCTACTTTCGGCAGGAATGATTCCCATTTCCAATTTCCCTCTTCACCTTACTTTCTTTTATCTCAGGAATCCATTACACCTTTTTGATCCTTTCTCGTCAATCCATTGTAATGGTGACGATCTGGGTCACTGGGGCAACCTTCCCTCGGCGGATCCATCGTAAAAAGGGGTTCGATTGACGAACAATTGCCCCTTTCAGTTTGGTAGCGAATGGACACATGGATTCACGCGACAAGAGCTCTCCAAGGGAAAAAATGACGATCGTAATAAGGCATTTGTACCGCCACAATCTTTCGAGCGATCTATTCGGTAAAAATCGAAAAGGATTTTTACCTCTCGCGGAAGATTTTTCTTTTATTTTTGATTTTCAACGAGGGAACCATTTTTATCGAACGTTTTAGACGCAGCGTAATCATTGTCACATTTACTTCTATTTTAAAAATATTATACGAAATTTTTATGGATATTATGATCCGTTTTCATTTTGAAATTTGTCTTTTTCTTTGTGAAAGATTAAAATTTCAAATAATTGCTATGTAAACGCAATTTAACTGTAAAATTTAAGTATATAGTAATAGTAATAGTAGTAGTTGATTAACGCAGTATTAGAGTGCAATGGGAATTCAATTAACATAGAGATTTTTAACACATTTTTCGTAATATTTTTCTGAAGAAATTGAAAATATTTCATTTAGGAGAAGAATATTTTACAATTTGGATAATGCCTTTTGAAAACTCTCAGGACGTCAGTCGGATTTTACGCGTAGTATTGACCTATTTGGTGATTTAATGAGAACATGATGAAACTGTTCTTTCATCGAAAGAAAGCAAGAAGTTGAAGCTTTTTTTAAGGTAGAATAATTATTGTAATATTTAATATACATTAATTGATGATAGACTAAGTTATGTAGTAAAAGTCTTTTAGGCGTAAACCATCGTGTGCTTTAATGTTTTACCTTACTGGGAATAATTTGTTGAAAGATACACAGAAACGTATTTCTTCAGGTAGTATTTCATTCCTATGGTTACTGAAAGTATAATAAATGGTAGTATTTGCTCTATTATGTGGCACAAATGTCATAGATTGGAGATAATATAGGAGCTGATTTAATAATTATTATTACTTAAAATACTTGAATTATGTAAAGTTTTAAATTAGAATCAAAATAAATCATACTGATCTTATCTTAATGTAATATAAAATATTCCGGCATTTCAATAATGATGATCAGCTCAACCTCACTAAAGAGAAGAATTTTAAACGAAAATATAAGCTTAGAGTAAAAACAGCTGTGTGTTGATGGATTAAAATACTTGCAAATGAAAGTATGTGAAGTTTATTTGTACAAAATTCATCTCTTGTAGACTAAAAAGCAAACTATTTGATATGTTGTTACGATTTATGCAGGAATGTAAGTCGTCTTTCACTGTTACTAATTTTCTATGATAACAATTAAAAAATATTCGAATAGTTAATCTGAAGGAACCCATTAGCATGTTTAGGAGAAATAGTACAATAGGTTAAATTATTTATACGAGTGAATAGAAAGCTATATGAAAAGGAGATTATGCTTATACTCCCTCTGTGGTTTAGAATTCCAGTAAAATTTTTGTTCAGCGGACAGGTTATTTCTGAGGGAAGATAATTAAACAAAATTCCATGCAAAGCATTCGAAAACAGTATTTGTTAGCTAGCTTTCCATCTACGAACTGCTCATCACGGTGCATTGAATTAAACAGTACATCGTAAGTTAATGTAAGCACTACATACATAAACGTAATAAAGGACAGTAAACGGTGGGACTTAATCGAAGTAATATTTTTCCAGGCTCATCAGAAGAAGCAAGTTTCTCTCTCTCTCTAGGGTAGAGATATGTCTCTCATTGATTTTGGATTCTCACCCAAAAAAGGAACCCTTTTTAAATTTATGGACTTGGCAAATTTTCTCCATTTATACTATGATTTATATTTTTTCATATTTATATTTTATCACCATATAACTTTCAAATCCACTTTCGCTCAATTTAGCCCATGATTAATCTGTGCCGTTCGATAAACAAACGCGTCCCTGTTTCGAGCATAAATGCAAAGATCTGCGATAAAATAAACAAAAGAAATGAGAAATGAAAGCTTCAAAACTAGGACGAGTCAGAAGAATTGAAATATACAGCTAAGAGATTATGTGCTTCGTATATTATTCAGCTGACTTAAAATATAAGTTAATACTACATATTATACGTAGGAGGATTATCTTCTGCAAATTCGCAACCGAAAAATTCTTTTCAAGGTATGTCAATGTAGATTCTCTACTTTATGGTCCACCACCTAGTGACGGATAATTTTCATTAAATATTTAGTCGATTAAAACTTATATAAATACATATTTTTCATTTATTAAACTTAATATGCTGTATCATTTAATTTTGGAGTTTTGCAATCGAATTTAAAAAATTAGATATGATATGTTTTAATGAAACTGATATAAACAAGTTAAAGCTTATGGGATGGAATGATTTTTATATAAAAGCCATAATTTATAAAATATAAGTATATAATATAATTATATAATAAATATATATATTTTATATATCCTTTAATTTTAATGTTTTTCTGCAGGAGTTTTGTCAATACGACCGTTCCTTGGAGATGAGATTATTCATGCTCAGAAAAAAAGAATGGACCATACTTCATCCCTTTGCACGAAATTTAAACGAAATTCAGAAATATTTTTTTATGAAATCATGTTGATTAACAACATTAAGACTGAAATTTCTACGAGGAATTTACAGTATTTTGACTTTAACAACTTAACCCTATCGGTAGTTAAACCACCATGACATCGATTTTATAATTCCTACGAAAGTCACTAGAGAATACGCAACTAACCAAGAAAATTACATTTCAAAATATACGTTTCGTAGTGTTCATAGATAACTATAGAAGTATTCATAGATGTCTATCAAGATTTTTAAGTGACTTCAATCTTCTTATCGTTTTTAAAGGGAACTGCCGCCTAAAAAACGTCACTCAGATCATAAGACGTCATTAGGTGAGCCAAAAACCCGATTCATGCACGAAAATATGCTTTCTTTTAATCCTTTCGAAAGATGGCTTACCATTCGTTATCTTTTGTCCGACGACGACATCTGATCGTCTGCGAACGAAGGCATCGTAACCGATCGCCTAACTTACATTCTCCTTTCTCGAAGGAGCGTCGTGTGGCACATGTCACAAAAACAGGAAATGAAATACAGACTGACGTAGGATGGCTTTACGTTATGAATCGTTAAGGGGCCCGTGAAAGTAATACGATTTTCGGTTCAATTTCCTTTCGCAAGCGTAAGCTGGAGAACTGCTGATAATGAAGTTTGGCGAGAATAATAGGTAGCACTCGTGCAAAAATCGATACGTGCGTACTAGAGAGCAAAAGGCTGAAAAAAATCTAATTTAACGGGCCGTTACGTAATAACAGCGTACAAAAGTACAGGTAAATTCTGAGGGTTTTGAAATCGACCAATCAGAAAACAAGAGAAAAACAAATATTTTCAACAATTAATATGAAACAATGAGAACAGTTTCCAGCTTAAAAATAAATAAATAAATATCGTCTTTCGCGAAGCAAAATTCGTAAAAATGTTGGCTTAGGTTAGTTGATTAAAAGTGATACATAAATATTATTTCGTTTCCTACACAAAAAGAGTAAATAGAAAAATAAATTTAATTTCCAGGAATAAAATAACAATGTATTTTAAGTTTTACGAAATAATTAATACGAATAATTAATTGAGACTAAATTAATTTCGTGAAGATTGAAATAAAAAGTTAATCTGTTCCTAAAGATGGAGTATAACATAGTCAAGGCTTCCGTTATTGATTTAATCGAGTAAATACATCGAATTTTTATTTCATTGAATATTAATAACATAATCTAAAATAATATCTTTAGTAACTTTCTTACATAAATATACATTTATATATGAATTATCGCGAATATTGGCTTTAATTTATCAATATCCTCTGATCAGATATCAAAATACAAGTCTTATATTATTAGCCACTTGATGTTAATACGTTAACGAAACTGGTTACGATAATATACGTGTATATCATGGAAATTACCGTATATATATAAAGTTAATATGGTCAAACATTACTTTGTGGAATGGTAACATACCGAATAGATAACTTCGTACTTTCCACGGATAAATTTAAAGCACGAAGTTATTTATTCAGTTAGTTACCGCATACTTATTTAAGATCGTAAATATACCATACTTTTCAACCTATATCCATATTTAGGACGCAGTAAGCACCAGTACCACAGCATTCGAATTCGGCCCCGGTAACCTTCAAAAGGACGTATTAACTTTAAAATAGCCGATAGAAAGCGCAAATTTCCGGATTCCTCGCTCGATTCTATTAAATGCGAGCTGTGTGAAATATGGAGCTGGAGATTACAGAGGTGGACCATCCGAAGTGGCCGAGAACATTTGGGCAGAGGCTCTCTCTACCGCAGAGCGTGGTCACAAGTTACTGTTATTTACCGCAAGCGTTGGGAAGGCACGGTCGGAATGAGGTAAGGCTTAACTCTCACTGCCCCCAAACGCTGAAAGCAATCCCTTTAAAATTTACCTCCTTCACCAACAGCCATGTCTCAATTGCTTCGCTAAACGTACGTCATAGATGTATTATTTCAAGAGATAATCGATAAAAATATCGATATGATCGATCGAGATATCGATATGATCGATCGAGATATCGATATGATCGATCGAGATATCGATATGACTTTGTTTAAACGCAGCAGGCTTTTGTTTTAATCGATTCAGGTCAAATGGATAATTTCCAGTTATTTATTGTTTAATTATAAATACGTATACAACGTATATCTAATGAAATATATAATATACGTTTATGAATCCAAGATATATTTATTCAATAACAATACATTTTTATAGAATAAAATTTTATATGCTGTACACCCGAAATACATGTATTATTTATATTTCAAATTATTATCTCATTATTATATTACATTGATAATCATCAAAATTGATGGATAATTAAATCTGCCAACTCAGTAAAATATACATACGTACTGAAAATGATTTTCTATTAATTTAATCGCACACGAACAATTACCAATTGAAGTAGATATCACATTTACGGAATACTACTTTTAATCACTTAATATATTCAAATCTCGTAAATCATTGTGAATGTTCTTTTTGGATGGATAGAGAAAGCTCTGAAATATACCTTTGGAAATATCTACGATCGATTTTCCTCACAAGGTCATGAACGTGCTTGGGACTCAGAATCTTGAATACGTTTAAATTTGAAGACTCAATTATTCATTTATTTAAGAAAGTTTAAAGCTTTTAGTTGTACTTAAAAGTGATTACTTTATCAGAAGAAATGGTTTATTTATATTGAATTATTTCAAGAGTGAATTCAAGTGAATGATGTAATTAAAGAATGCGTTTATTTTCAGTTGGAAACCCCTTAACTTCATAAGTATATACAATGAAAGCTTTCGGAAGATTTAATACATAAAAAAACGTAAACTTTCGGGTTCGCATCTGAAGTCCTTTTAAGTTAAAAGAACCCATTTGCAAATCTGTGTTAAATTTTACACAGATTTGCAAATGGGCGCTCCAAATTTCTATAAAAATAAAAATATTAAAAATAAAATGAATTACTAACAGATATGTATTCTCACCCTATGTATTTGAAATTCAGATTAAGAGTACATAATACTCTTCTTTCATATAGGTAAGGGCTTTGAAGATGATGAAAACATTTTTGGCATTCTCATAAAATTTATATAATAATGAAGATATAAGCATTTACTAGTGCAGGATAAATACTAAATAATCAACTAACTCCCCCTTATTTTAATTACATTATATTGAGCTGCATAAAAGTTTAATGGATCTCTATAAAAATACAGGTTTCAATTACGGATATAAAACTTGGTAGTAAAATACGTGCAATATTTTCGAAGAGGTGGTGAATTTGAGTTGCGAAAACAGACTGTTTAAACTAAACAATGAGTAAAAAGTAATCAATCGGAGAGTTCAATAATGCAGGACCACACAACACTTATTAATTGGGGTTGAGACGAAAAATATTAAATAAAAAAGCAATCTCTCTAATCTGTTATATCATTATATCATCTGTTAACACTTATTTTAAGTTTTTCTGGAGTGATTCGTTCACTAAGAACTAAATTCATAATATTCAAACTTACCGTCGCTAGATGTTATTAAGAACAAAATAAGTGTAAGTATAACAGTGAAAGACATAGTTTACCTAAGAATATTACGATAAATACATTTTAAGCATTTATTAGTTAATAGCAGAAAACATTTTCTACTCGTGCTTAAAATAATAAACGTTAAGCATCGGATAAATCATAGAATACGACAGCTAATGTGTAGCTTTTATATAAGGTTATTCCGTGCACAAAGAAGTTAATATGAGAAAAAGAAATCAAATTACATCTTTGCCCCAGCTTTCTTACAAAATTAGATTGTCATTGTGCACCTAAATGCGGCTTGGTTTTGGCCATTCAGGGACTCATAATACTGTATCAAGAGAAGCTGTATCATAGGAGTTGAATTATCTTGGACCTGAAACGACCTAAGTTTCTGGAGAAATAGCCTGGAACATCGTCAAGTCTTTAATGGGTTATTGTGTGAATATTCCTTTGGGTGAACATTTCTTACCTCGTTCTCTGTGAAATACGTTTCAACTCTTTCGGTTAATATAAATCGAATTTTTATAAGAAGTTTATCATAATATCATAGGGATTTACTCTATTTTCTTTAAAGAACATACCACGAGCATATAGAGAGATATGCATTTGACAATATTAATCTCAATGAAAACGAAGAACATTATGAAATGTAAAAAAATCGAAAAAGATGAGAATGTGATTGTTAGGATGACAGCTAGATTAAAGGATACTATAAAAATAGTTCAAAACCTCCATATTCGTCTGATTAATAAGCTTCATGATAGGCTTCACATTAAAAATACATTTACTGCTATTATTTCTTTTAATTTAAACATTAGAAAAAATTCGTTGCTAATGGAATATAATTTGTATATTTCATCCAACGACATCGATTACAAGAGAACGTTTATTGATGCTTTGATTATGGTATGGCCCAAATTCATCAATTCGATTTTTATAAATCCATTTTCTCCAAAGCTGTATACATATCTTCATGCAATTCATCTCTTTGAAAGCATATATTTGTATTCGATATTGAAAAATATATTACGAAAAACTTTTTACGTAAAAATTTTTGATTATATAATATAGGAAATTTCTAGCCTATGTTTTTAAGGAATCAATAAGATTTTATAAGTTTTAAGTGTGAATACTTTTGCGTAATTACTCGATTATTAACATAAATACTTATGTTAATAATATTGTTTATAAATAACTAACTGAGAAACGTTCATCTCTGTTACATTACAATTAAATATCGTCATCATAGTTCGAAGTTTACGTAACAATAACTCTAACTCATTTTATTATAACCCTATACTCATATATTCCCTATCTTCATCCATCGTCTGTTCATGAATATTAGTCATTATACATTCCACTCCTTTTCGTGACAGATTAAGAGATTCTTCCCACACGAAAAAAAAAATAGAAATGAAAAACAGCTCATTTAAACGTACATTATTAAAGAAGGCGGCGAATCCCCGCGAGTAAAATTCACCTCGGGAGAAAAAAAAGAAGAACGTAAAATAATCTTGAGGGAACGAGATTAATGCTCGAAAAACTCGGAGGGTTAGGTAAAATGGCAGTCGACAGGAAGGGAAAAGAGAAGGACGACCGCGAAAGAAATTGGTTTCAACTTCGGAAAGGGATTCAAATGTAATTCGAATCCTACGGGAGGGTTTCAACGCCTCGACCCTTTATCCCGGAATAAGTGCATTTTATCACATCGGATGGGGAAGAAAATTCTGTCCCCGGGAGATGATTCGATGAAAAGAAAACAAATGAAGGGGATCGCGGAAGATGGACGACATCAATTTTCGAATGAATAGAAAGGGAAAGGTGCTTATCGGAAGGGATTTTTTCTCCGAAGCCATTTCCGATTACCACGGAGGACATTTTCTTCGTGGAAGATTTTTCGACATATTGGTGACTGTTTCTCAAACAAAAAAAAAGAGGGGCGAAATCTTTCGTCGGCGGTCGTAAATTCCGTCGGTTAGCTGACGTTCCCATTGGTCCCCTATTGAGTTGTCTGTGAAATGAAAAATCGCTGATTAAAAAAATCTATGCCGACATCTTTACTCTCTTTCTTTACGGCTCTCTTGAGCGGAGTTTTCTTAGGGTTTTACGACCATACGGCTTCGTTTATCGAACGTTCGTAACATTCATCATGGACGATTGTGTTTTTTGGAAATTGGATGAGTTTTATTGCAATAAATCGTGAGTTATTTATTATTTGGGGACGTCTTATGATTTTACTCGTAAATGCGTAATTCTGCGAACATTTCGCGAAATATCCTGAAAAGCAATGAGGAATATATTTGTAATTTTAATACATAAATAATAATAATAAAACTAACAACAAGATATCTTCTTCATGGTAAAATTCAAACATTGCAATCGGATAATTAATGACAATATAATCGTACATAATTGGTAACGTCCGATAAACTTCCGCGCATTTTATAATATTTCGAACAATTTCTACTCTTATACTCGAAAGCATTGCTTTAAGTAATAATTTTCATCCAATTAGGCGTGTTTGTCCCAGTATCGGAACGGATCCTATTTATAGTTCAATTCAGCTCGTATTTCAGCTTATTGGTCATAGAAACGAGATTCTCATAGAGTTATAGATAAATAGAAATTCTTTTTCACTCCCAGATCGTATCACAATTAAAAAATTAGAGAAAAATTTCGAGCCTATGATAAATCTTGCAAAGCTCAAGGAAATTCTTGTTAATCTCCTCTGAAATTCCTATTATAAGCTCTGAATGTTCGGCTAAAATCACCGTAATACATTTTTAAATTATGTCAAAAGATGTATTGAGTGTTTTTAATATATGTAGATGACGAATTGGCTGAATTTTTATAGAATTCTCTCAGTTTTTATTAAGATTGTTATTTACAAAAAAAATTTGCCCTTTAATGAATACAAATTTTGGAATTTTACTAGCCATAAACACATTCAAATGACACCTTGAAGTGATCTAACCATAGAGAGATAATTATTCCGCTTTTTCACTCCGCAGAATTCTTCTCTCTCATTGTTCAAACCTGAATGGCGACCTTAAGGATTAACCACATTTTACTCGATTACTTTCGGTGGAGAGGATATTAAGGTGAGTTAACAAGCGATTAGAAGCCTGCAAGTTCCCTCCTTAAGAGCTCTTTACCTCAGCTGTCACACAAAAACCCACCCTCATCCCTTTAGTGTCGAGGAATTTCACACCATGTTTAATTCCAGCACTCGAAAAACATAAGGGGGACATTCCCGGACGAACTTCAGCGTTGCCGTATACAAGAGCTTAAATCCTAAAAAAAACACGCTTTCGAAAGATTTTTCTTTTAATTTTTTCAAACCGACAACAACCACATCCATCTCTCGCTACTTTCAACTACAAATATACAAACAGAGAAACGCACTGTTCGTAAAATAATGGCGCTTCACTCGGAACGGGAAATTATTTTAATTTCGTTCAACACCTCGTTTTAAAAAAATTCCCGTTACCAACGGTCTATTATGCCCAACAAAAACTTCCATCATCGCTTAGCCTCGATGGGTAACTCTGTTATGTTAAGAGGAATCGACTTTTGTTTCCGCGGACACGGTGGTTGCACACAGCGCAACAGTTCTCGCCCGGACGAAATTAATTGAGCCAATATCCCGCTTCTTTTGTTTTTTCCCGAGCGCATTTCTCCTTCCGTTTCGAAATGAATTACCATATCGCGCGAGAGATACTCTTCCCGACAGGGTGATCAATGCAGATGTATTTGGAGTACATTGCAAAACGTAATAAAAGTGATGAAGGTGGTGTGTGGCTTTATTTTTACAGGACATTATCGCTTTCACTCTTCCAATAAATTTAAATAACACTTTAGGCCAAATGCTAAACAGAGTTGGAAAAAGCGACATTACCGAGACTCGAACCCAGGTTCCCAACTTTTCTGGTGAGCATTTCTGGGACTTAGGAAAAGTGAGAGACCTGGGTTCAAGTCCCAGTCATGTAGCCATTTTTCATTTCTGTTTAACAATTGTAATAATGATAATAACAATAAAATGTATTTATTAAGGGTGAAATTAAGACTGAAAAGTCTCTCCTTCCATTTAACTCCGTCAAATTTATGACAATTTCGAAGAACGATAAGTAACATATTACTAGGTTAATTTAAATTAATCATTAAAAAGTTTGGAAAGAAAAAGAACTAAATCTGTAAATAAAAGTATGTTCATTGAGGTCGCACGAACCTATCATGTGAATTTATATTCTCTGGTCCTTAACCGAACTATTTTAGTCCGTGAAACAGGCTTAATATCTCAGCAAACATAGATGTATGAAGTTATTCTTGACTTTAAGGAACACCAATAATATCGAGGGATTGCTTTGGATTGAAACTTTCCTTCAAAGTATATTAAACCTGCCGTATTGTACAAAAAAGATTTATAACGTTCTAGAGAAATACGACAAACAAAACTTAAAAGAAAAAACTGAGTTAAAAATCTTCAATCCTCTAAGTAGAAGAGAGATAATAAGAGATGACGAGGTTACAACTTTCTCTTCAAAAATGCAGCGTCTTCTTCGTAACGCATTTCTCTTCGCAGAACCCCTTTAGCGCAAGAAGACGAACGGATCGAAATATTTCCCGATAAAAACGCCTCACAAAAAACAGGAAGCGAGTAGACGGCATGCGGCAAAATGAGGCCGAAGAAAGTAAATGTGAGCTATGGCCCTCCGATATCCTCAAAACGAGGAAATTGGCGTCTTGGAATAGAAGAATTTCGAAGAGGGATGGCCGCAATCAGAGCATCGATGATCGAAGCAAACATTCCAACTTTTGGCCAATCGATGCAAGAAATGCGGTGGCCATGTTCGTTCATAATGGCCCCAAATTTGACGAGAGATTTGAAAAGCCCTGTCGGTGGATTAATTTCCCATACCCACCCACCCCCCAATTCCTGACAGCTTTTAAAACCCCTCGTGCGAGATACGTCACTTAATTGAACTTCCAGTTCAGAGGGGGACTGCACTAACTCTGCCATCTAATTAATCACATCCGAGCCCACAAAGAACAGCACACGATGATATATCGCGGAGGTAATGAGGCGGGCGAGTCCAAAAGCATTTGCTTTTTCATCGAACGAACTGTTTCATTTCCTCTCGATAAATTATATTATTTGAGGGAATCGAAGAGGGAAATGATTTTATTCCACGATAATTCTCCGAGCTATTTTTGGAATTAGTTGAGTTACGATGCTTTTTACGTCTTCGAGTGGGATGGAAGATCATTCCCGAACGACGTCGCTTTCAAGGTTGCGAGTTAATAATCCCTTCTCTGGGAGGAATGTGGAACATCGACTTAAAGCGAGTATTGCCTAAGTAAAATTAAGTAGAAGTAGGTTCCTTGCTTTAACTGTTCGAATCATCCCCTTCTCTACCCGTGGGAAAACCAGCGATGGATACCGTATTAGCATCCCGGTCTAAGTTTAATTAGAAAAATATCGAACTTTTCGTCAACGCTGGGGTGCGCATTTTAATTCGATTTATAACTTCTACTATTTGGGTCTTCCGGTACGACAAAGTTGTCCCATGCAGTTTTCCAAAAGCGGCTATTTGAGCGACGGAACGAGAACTTCAAGCTAGAGCCCGCCTCCCGAACTCGCCTGCAGCACGTATTAAAATGTAAATACGGAAGTAAATTGGTTACATACGTGCATCTTACAGTATACCTATTTCTGTGTTAGATCGTCTCAAAATCTTACGGAAAGATCAACTTTCGATTCAAATGTTTTGATTGGGTTAAAAAAAATACTGACGCGTATTTTCTATGAATTCAGATTTCTCCCAAGCTTTCAAATGGTACCGAATAGTTTTGGAACCTATTTATGACTATTGCTCCTTCGGCGATAAGGTTCAGGGACAGCCTTGATTTATAGCTCGAGTAATTTCCGGACCCAGAAGTTTCTGCGCGCCGTGGTTAACACTGACCCGATATTAGTCGGAGAGCAAAAGTCGTTGCGAGAGAGAATTTACGCGCCATGGAATTTCGCCCGTTTCTTCCCGTAGTTACATAAAGGTCACTCCGTAGTGTCGCTCGATCTTCAATAACATTGATTTTTCGACGTAACCAAGGTGTCAACTGAGAGTGCCTTCGGGGTAACGCGGAAAAACTTCGCAGCTCTTTTGTCAGCTGGTTCGATATAGAAAAAAAAGAAAGACGTATACCCACGCACAAAAAGGTTGACTGGAGAACCTCACTCTGCCGTATTTGGGTTCTTTCACAATCGATATCTTCTCGGAGAAATTCGGAAACAAACGCACTTACTCTTAATAACATTCTGAAAAGCTCTAAAAAAACTTTAATTCAACAAGAAAAATTACGTGTAAAGACATTTTTTCGTGCATTATTTTGGAGGTTTTTATTAAATGAACTTTTTTATCCACGTGTTTCCAAGGACACGAGTCTTCAAATAGATCGCTCTGGTACGCCGTTAATGAAAATTCCGCTTTATCTAGCTGTTTTAATTCGAAGAGTACAGAGCGAGATAGCTGTTTCATTTCCCTCTTCGTTTCAGCGTTGGCTCATACGAGAAAAATTTGAGCGAAGGAAAAGGCCCAGTTTTGGTTTCAGCTACGGAGAGCCCTTTGATTCGTCGGAAAAAAGTGCAAACTTCCACAACCTTCTGGTAAATTCAAAGCGTACGAGCGAAATAATCGGAAGACGAAATAAAATCCTCTCGCGATTGAATGCGAGAGTTGTTAATATAAGTTCCGTGGTTAAATTTAGTGTCTGTGATGTGAAAAAAAATCTTTTGACGCGAGAGATTTTTCGACACGAGGTTTTCAAAAAAAAGAACGGGAACGGACTGGATGCATTATATAGATTGGAGCGTTTTGCTTGTAGGCCAAAGGAGATTTAACGTTATGTTACGTAGATTAATCGTATTCAGGATATTACGCTAATTGGAAGCAAATTAATTCGCAAATGAGATTTATGATTACGTGACAGTTTATGATAAATTATACGCTGTTGTGTTTACGGCATGATGTTGATTCGTTTGGGGGAAGATTTCATGATTGAATTAGCAGGTCAATTGATTTTTTTTTTCTCAGGATGTTTCGTAAAGCACTTTGGAAACTTTTCGTAGCCTCCAATTTGTGAAGAGTAGTTTTAAACCTCAAATATTAAAATAAAATAGTGTTTCCTAATGATTTTTTCGATCAGTATTCGGCATGATACTTCATTGTACAATATTTATACTTCTTTTGAAGTTGACAAAAGTAATATTAATTTCCAAGGAGCTTTTCATTAACCTACATTCGTGAAGGAACTATATTTTTTGGATTTGCCGATGAAAATGTATCAGAATAATTAATGCAAGTAACTAAATTGAAACTCTACGTAGATTTTTGTATCTTACATTATCGATGTATAGTAAAGTAGTTTCCTTTCAGTGCTATATTACAATAAGTTACGTATGTATGGACTTAAATAATCGAGTCGTTTTCCTGTTTATACATTCAATAGCTTTTAATATTCAGGTATGATTACAAGTCACTTTAATACAGTGTATCCACCTCTCTCGGTGATGGAAACTTCAACTGATTCAGCACGATAAGTTGATACGATTTGAATACACGGTAGAACATAAGTCAAAACAGTGATATGGCTTGGAACTGGGTTCGAGTCCCAATCATGTAGTTCTATTTCACTACTGATCAACCTTCTTTTTTCATCTTTCACCTTATTAACGTAACCGAGAAGTTAAATAAATAATACGATATCTTTGCCATGGTAACATGATGTTTACTGAATATATAATTAATGAAAGAGTTAATAAACATAGAACTACGAAAGAAAGTTCAATGAAATACAATCTAATAAAAACAGAAATTACTTCTCTGAGTGTTAATCTTTTGTTTACATTTCAATTGCATGAGTTCAAAATTATTATTAATTATTAGAAAATACTGCATATTAGAATATCGTTATGCAAAAGAGTACCTTATCAGAGTATCCACAAAGACTTTTGAACCTGTGATACGCGGTCTACGATTATACACGTCTTTAGTAAACCCTTTTCTGGTGAGTTGAGAAAAAATAACAAACAACTGCTCCCTAACAGTATAAAAAGGACAACTTATATCCTCTCTTAAGACTTAAGCGAAGTCGTAAAAGGGTGCGTCAATGAACACGGTGGACCATTTTTTAGCCTCGGCAGAGGAATGTTTACCGCAGTCCCCTTCCAAGTTACCTTTCCAGTCGTTTTTCTCGCCTCATCAATCTAGTCCTAAGTTCGGGGGATAAAAACTTGACCGTCAATTAAAACAGTAAACTTTCACTTTTCCATTCGGTAATTAAATCTAGGGTTCTAAATCTAGGGTTCTCCGACAACGTATTCACCGATGATGCAAATGTCAAGGATGAATTGGAATGACTTGAATTGAAAGTTCCATTCTCAAATTTACTTTAAGGGGGGTATTTAATGTAATAGACTGAAGAAATGAGATAAGTATTTTAAGTAGGTTATGATAGACGAAGAAAATCGTTATATCGTGAGCGATTTGTAAATATACTCTAAATAACTATGTTCATTTGAAATTAATTTACGTTAAGTATCCCAAATAAACTATTATAAATCGTGTTTAATTACGTATTTAAATTTTGTCGAGTTAAATAAATTTAGGAATTGAATAACTTTAAAAACAATACCATTCGGTGTTTATTGAGCAAGATTGTATATGCTAATAATCGATATTTCGATAGATCGATCTTTAGATGATCGATTAATCAATAATCGATACTCTAAATCAAATACAACTTTCGGCATAAGGCTTTTATTCAAATAAGATATTCATCAATCACTACGTAAATATAAAGAAAACAGATGTCACGATCTTTCAATATTACTTATATTTTCATCTTACTATATGAAGACGCTTCCTAATAGCTTTCTTACGTACGTATATTCTCTTTGAATGCATTTCCCTAGCTTATTACACGCAACATCCATTAAAACCAGTTCGATTCCTTCCTCCCTTAATTATCCTCTGATGGCTGACTCAACATCGATGCACAAAAACTATATATATCGGAACTTTCCCGCGGTGATCTATCTCCTCACCAACCTTATTCACATCCTTTCAATAAAGATTCATCTCCCATTGAGCAAAGTTTCGCGATGGGTTCGTGAGTAACTTCGTTGCCGCCAAACTTTCTATAAATATATTTTTTTATCTCGCATTAATTGATTGAGTATCAAGATCCTTAATTCCTCTTCGCTTTTTACGCAACTTCTTCTTCTTCTTCTACGGCACCCTCTTTCGCCTCCGTAGAGAGACCATTTATTTTCCCCTTTTTGTTATCTCGCCCCGTTCTGGGGACTTTCCCCAAAACTTCCCTCCCGATGCCATATTAAACGTTAACTCCTATACGTCTCCCTTCGTCCTGAGGGCACAACCGTTTCCCTTAACTCCCGCATACCTCTCCAACAGCCCTAATCCTCGCAAATCTCATATTTTAGTATCGCCGATCTAACGAGACTCGAATCGCTTCGGATGGAATAGAAATTAGGGAAAAGTTTTCAGATCTTACTTTCGCTGGATTCTGTGTCTGGAGCAGGGCGAATATATCAGATTACGAATCGGTTCAGCGTTGGAATGTGAGGAAGACATCAAAGATGGAAGGGTTATATATATATATATATATATAAATGTGACGTGAAATATTTTCCTTAGAGCATTTTTCTCCGTACGTACGTATATCATACATTTATGTTGCTGCATACTTTAGTATTTTATTTAAATCTGGAATCATTATAATTTAATGTATTTGGCTCCCTTAATAAGAGAGATATGAGAATATGTCAAGGGAGTATACTGAGAATGAGGATAGAGAATTAAAACCATGAAGAATATGTTAATTATTATGATAAATGCTTTAGAATAGGATGACAAACAGAAGTAGAAATCGATATGAGTAGTATTCGAACCCAGCTCCTTTAATATCCAGGACATACCACGTCTTTGAAATAGATCAATTTTTATTTGACGACTGTATATTAAATTTGGTTACATTTTAAATCATCGACATAGGAAACCTTAAGTTAACGAAGAGCAAAGAATGAAATGTAACAGTATGGAATGAAATCAGGAAGTCAGATCATGTCATTGCGTCACGTCATATGGAATAGGGTTCGAAAAATTTCGAGCCACATCTTCCGAGAGAAAATAACAGGAGAAGAAGACATTTTGATGCGTACAATGGATGCGTAGGAGAAATTCATAAAAGGAAGCGATGGATGCGAAATCTGCAGGGAATCTGTAACGATAAAAATGTTTGGAAAGGAAATACTTTTGCATGAGAACGAAAAAAATCTAAATAGATAACTTTCGTAAATAGTAGTTGAAACGAGGTCTGCAATTCTAAAAAAATACCATTCAAGGTTAAATAGAAATTACAAACGTGAGTGAGGTTCGAACCTAGGACCACTTTTCGCTAAGAGGGTATGCTTGGTACAGAAAAAAGAGATGGACCGGTGTTCGAGTCCCAGTCATTTGATTATTTTTCACTTCCTTTAATCTCGTATTTATATCGCACAAACTGATCGTGAAGAGTTAATTAACATTTCCTCTTAAAATTTCTAATCTTTCTCTCGAGGATAATTTCTTTGTTTCTTCGTTAACCATTATAACACTGAAAAGCATAAAAAGAATACAATGTACAGTACAGCATCATTGTAACACTCTGAATAGAAGCTCATCCTGCAGTTACATTCATCCTTTGGAAAGGAGAATTCATTTAGCGAAAATGACTCTTTCGGTGCCACAAAATGAAAGGTATTTGTCTTCATAGATGGAGAAATGTCTTCAAATTAAATATATTAATTATCTATCTAATTAATATTAAATTAACTATCAAATATGATAAGATAATGTGCATTATAAAAACAAGCAGTATTGTTGAAAAGGTCTACATTGCTCAACTAAATACAGCTATTGTGTTCATAGATAATTGTTAAATCAAACTTTAGTGCATCGCTGCCCGTAAATGACCGTAAAGTAAATTGTAATCCTGAAAAAATACCATAAATCGTACTTCTCATAAATTTCCAAAGCTTTGCAAAATGTGCTAAAATAATACGTAAGATAGCTAAGTTGAAATTAATAAAAGATAATTGTAATCTAGAGAAGTCTCATACATTTAAATTGATCGCAAAATGAGCAAAACTAATAAGTTATGATAACTAATTTGACATTAAGTTACATACGTTGTTAATATATATAATTAAACAGTCTAATCAACATATGACACACACACTGGCACGGAGTGACCTTCCTCATCAGGGGAATCACTTCCCTCATATTATTGACCCCATGACCGGATGGAGCAAAGTTCACGTTCGCTGCAAATTCCAAAGTTCAAGTTGCGAACGGAGCGCTCCCTCAAAACCTGTAAATGACTACTACTAGGCGCATCTGATGACAAAGGGAGCACGACAGGACTCACCATTAGACACATCCTCACCCCTAAAAGACATTTCTGGAAAAGAAAAGACACACTCTACACCCACCCAAAGAAAAAGATGAATTTTTTGAAGAAAGATCCCCCGTTTGATTATTCGGATCTCCAAAAAATATTTCAAATTTCCAAAAAAAGGAGAACGAATCCTCCGTTCCTTCAACGATCCCTCGAGGGACTGGATTTTTAATTTCTTAAGAGCCGGCCGCGTGATATAACAAAGCGACACTAAATTTAACGTAGCCATCTAGTGAGCAGCGAGCAAACCGTGTCGATTGACCTTTTCCAAATAACCCGTTTCCATCTCGGTACACCCACGTCCTCTTGGGCCCCGCGTTCCCGCCCCCCTTTACGCGCCCATCGCACCCCCGACAAAAGGATGATTTACTATCGGTAATAAGGTCGCATCTTTCCGAACCGCGAGTTTTTTGGCGACAAATACAATTCCGACGGAGCACACGCACCCTGAGGAAGGAGGCCGATTCCCGAAGCGAATTCCCTCTCCTTTTTCCTTCCGTCCCGAAAAAGCGAATATCTTTCTCCAGCATCCAGATTGTTGAGCTCCTTACCTTCATTTTTCATCCTCCGCATTTTGTGAAGACGTCTCGAGTTCAATCAAGCTCAAAAATTGATATATTCGAAAGCAGTTTCGTCTTCTCCTTGCTGATGTGTTTCCGCGAAATATCCGCACGCAAATAGTTCGCTAGTTTGAGCTAGGAAAACGTTGATAGTTTTTTTATAACGGTAACGTTTAAAAGGTCACAACTACGCCTTGTTTTAACCTATACGTCGTGTCCATTCGTGTCTCTCTCTTCCTTGCTACACCCTCGTTAACATCATCTCCTCTTTCTCCCGGTAGAGAAGTTTGTGCGTGACGGACGTCACCTGGTCCCGGTGGGTTGCGAAAAGGTATACAAGGCTATCTCGATTAAAGACACTTAGTCGCCTTCGTGCGAAGAGTCCGTGTTCCCCGATTTTAAAGGGAGAGAGCGGGGTCAACGGGAAATTATAGGGCAAAAATAGACGGGACGCTGTGTGTGACGATGGAGAAAGTGGCAGTGGGAAGAAGAATAGAAAACGGGAGGAAAGGAAGTACGACTCAAGGGGAGAAAGATATTGAGTTACGATTGGAGACAGGAAGAGGAAAATGGAATAGTCGGAGGGGGCAGATGAGTGGATGGTGCCTTTTAAAGGGTGGTGGAGGCAGATGTTAAGAATTTCGCAGGAGAAGGGAAAGTTTGCGAAAAATATCCCGAAGGGTACGTATACGTACGTGAATTTCTTTATTAAATTGAGCTGTCTGAGAAAATACCAACATATTGCGAACGTTGTATAAAATTATAGCTATAAGTGTATTATGTATATTTTTATAAGTTACGAACGTCGTCAAAAAGTTTAGATCACTGGAATGGATAAGGATGGATCGTTAGAAGAAAGATGAACAGTCGTTGAAGGTTTATAATGCAGAAAATCAAGCAATGTGCAGAGGCCAAGGAATGTACTGAGGGATAAACGGAATAGAAACATAATAAAGTACACAAGGCTAACTTGGTAAAGTGAGCAATATAATAGAGAAAATTTGAGAGGGATGTGCTATCTGATTGAGCATGACTCTTGATGATATATATTACCACTTTTAATAAATTAATATACTTAAATATGTTACTTTAACGAGCCAGTAAGAAGTTTACTCGAATGTATAAATTACGATCCAATAAAAAGCTTCGAAGTATGAACATAAGTAAAGGGATATATAACGAGTTGTTGTGTGAGAATAATAGTAGTACTAACCCTTTCCGATCCTTGTAAAGGTCATATCGCACGTGAGTACTGAACATCAATCCCTGAACTGCTTTAATCGAAGTTTATGGTATCTCGTGGTAATGGTAATACTAGGACGGCTTACGTATCTATAAGTATTCGTTAGATATTAGGAATAATTCAATACGAGAATTGGTTGTTGTATACAAACTTCCATAGGGTATTGTATAGCTTGCTTTCTTATCGTTAAATACGTAATGATATATAGTTTTATGGAAAATAAAAGACGAAAACATATTAAAATAAACTGAAATGGAGAACGTATGGCAAAGATCGAGTTAAAACATCGATAAAAAGATACAGAGTGGAGCAGAATCGAAGGAGAAAAATTGATTCCCTGAAAATGAACTCCGAAGTCGCAACATACCGAGAACAAACGGAATATGACGGTATCTCCTAGGCGAGAAAAACAAACCGAAGTCAGTAACAGGACCCATAGATGTGTGAATAGGGGATACGAAAGGGGCTTGAGGGGGTGGGGGTAGAAGAAAGTGGAGGAAGCGGTGACGTAGGCGGAGGGGAGCAGAACGGCACCTGGATCTCGTGCTTCCACTCCCGGCCGCCTCTACCCAGTCGCGCTCCTGCACTCCACGGCACCGCTTCTCCCGTTTGACCACCGTTCGGTCCTTCCCGGGAAGATAGCTTTTTTTTCATGGGCGGCCGCGAGAGCATCTCCCGGTGAGGAGAGGAATGAGAAGGCCGATCTGAGGCATCGCTACGTCCCTCGAAGACGTGCTCCGACAGCCATGAGGAGGGCAGTGGGACTTGACGTGTTCGGCCTGCAGGTACGTAACGATCTCATGATCGTGCTGATGAGTCGATCACAAAACTTTTTTGGGGTCCGTCTCTTTATTTGCCCGTGAAGCGAGGATTAAATTCTCTCTGAATTTGAAATGCGCGGGTTCATGAATGGAACTATGAGCTGCAAATGTTCGCGAATCATAAATTCATTCGAATACGTAAAATAAAAGGTTTCAAGCTTAATGGAATACTGGAGTAAAAACTGAATTCACGTCTCTGGCTCTTGTATACTAGTACTTTGCGTACTTTTACGTGTGTGTAACGTGAAACACCATAAAGTTTGTTCCAAAGTTTTGGTAATTAAATTAAGTGGTCAATAATAAACAGACTGTGAAGGAAACGAATTAATTATTTATATTTTGTTTATATTTGATACTGCCTGAATTTTTCCTTATATCAAACCCAACGATAAGGTATGAATTAAGCATTATGTCGAAATAAATTAAAATTTATAATTTATCATATAAATATATGATAATATTATTAAATTAACAATTTATGTATTTACTCTGAATAAATACCAATTCATTAATTGTAAGAGAGTATTGATGCATAAATGTTTAAAATTAAATGAAGAAGAGGTTGCATTCAAATTGAATTGACTATTAATTAAACAGCGAATAAATTGAGAAAAACAATTACTTTTTTTAAGAATCTAATTATGAGAAAAATAAAAACTAAGGATTAAAGGTTTGTGGTGCTTGTATAAAAAATGAGTTATAAAACCCTTCTAATGACCATCTAATTAATCTCTCGGAGCAGCTATTCTTCTATTAAAACAATTAAAAAGTTAATCATAAAAATATTAAATAAACTGATGCATAAAAAAATCAAGAAACATGTATTTGTTACATCAATATTTTAAAGCTCCACTAAAAGAGGAAGCTTTCGCAAGAGAAGTCACCTCAAGGATGGTCGTTAAAAAGATTACGAGATAAACCCGTAATGACTCCCTCATGATCATCAACCAAGTAGATAACATCCAATTAACAATAATTTCACTCACGCAACATTACGAATCTATTATCACGCGTGGGTGGATATCTATCCACTTTCCATTTGAGATTATATTCCAGTCACAACGGCGGAGTTTAATGAGTAAAGTGAGCCTAGAATCCCGAAGTACTACAACCACCCTTCGTCTCGCATTAATTGTTTTTGCTAATGGGAGCGGAGCACATAATTGCAGATAATGGTTCTCGTAAATATAACAAAGACGCAGAGAGTTTAAAAGCGATAGCAGAACCAAGTTCCAGAGGCTTCTGATTAAGGAAGGATGAGTTAACTCGCCGTGATCTGAATTCAAGGTCGAACTGAAGTGAGAAATTGCGAAATGACCGGGACTCGAACCCAGGCCCCTACCTTCTTTCTAGCAAAAGGATGTCGCTACCAACTTGTCATAATGAATAAATGCAGAGTTATATTATAAAATTTATAATAAATAAATAAATGTATAAAATATAATGAAATAAAATTCAAGAACAATAAACAAAGTTATTCCTAAATCCTCCCGCCCGATTTTTCTTAAAAGACACGAATATAATCGTAACTATAACAACAGACAAAAAACAACACGTACACTGAAACACACACAATATCACCCATAAACGACGTTAATGTTTAGTAAAGACCATTCCTAATGCATCTCTCAAGATGTCATCTCATTATCTCGCGGGAAAATTTGTAATTAACGAGATACGGCGCGATAAAAATACCTCGCATCCTTACTCCAAAGAAAGGCAAATATTCCAGCCGACTAATTACCACCTTGTATTTAGAAAATAAACGCTTCAGCGTGGGACAATGGAAACCTTTCATCTTTTGTTTTGTTCCCCTAAAGAGTAGTATTCCTTCTTGGCTCGAAAATTATAAAAAAGGATTTTTTTGAGAGCACCAACGTTTTTGACCCAGAAATTCGTGGAAACTTCTCTCGTTTTCTCCTTGCGTAGCCGTGGCAGGTCGAATATATATAAAAAAACAACTAGCGGGCGAAAAGATGGCTTTTTCCGTTGAAATATTCGCGTTCAAAAAATCGAAATAAGGTTTCGGTCGGATTTCAATTCGGATTTTGCGACGAATCGTGCGGAATTGTGAGGTATTGTGTCGGGAATGCTACGCCGTATAAAACTGCATCTCATTTATATTTCACGCTCGAGAATCGGGTGTAATCCGCGCTAATGCAAGACTTAAAGGCGATGCTTGGGAAGAATGCGGAAAACTCTCTCCATTAAATAGCGCATTCGATAAGCGAGGTTTTTATTTCACGCGAGAGATGGAGTTCAATTAAGACGAGCGCTTCCGAGCAGTTTGGCAAAGCAAATACAATTTCCCTCCGCTAATATTTGATTAATCAGAAGCGAGAATGACCTACTATTATAAACGCCAGCAATTAATCTTTCGCTACCAGGAGGTGCGCCATCCCTACAGCGATTCGAATGACTGAAAATCCCTTACCATTTGTTCCGAGCCAGTTCATTTTACGAGAACGAATTGGATAAGTATTTGCAGAGTACTTCCTTCTGAGCGGAATTGATTCGAACTGTCTCGCCGTGTTACCATGGCGATACGACTCGTTAGTCGAGTGATTTCTAAGTATTCTTTTGAAAAGGTAAAACTGGAAGAAGTGTGGAATTAAAGCGTGAAAATTGAGACGGTGCCAATTTTACTATTCGGGAGATATTTGGCTAAAATTCTGAGTTCAATCAATTAGCAGATTCAGCAGGCGAGTACTTGAGTCAAAGTGGGGAGAAATTGATTGATTCGATGGAGCATTTCGCCGGGCTTTGGTATGCCAAACTAGTGCTTCCCTCGTCCCTGAGTGAGACCAGTCGGATGGCATGGGATATAAAAGCGAAATTTCATGTTTATAATCAATTTAAAATACTTCGAGAGACTGTTAGGTATTCGTATACATTTTATTCGATTATCACAAATTCCTCTATCATAATCAACTTATTAACATTAATTAAATTATTAATATTAATATATTTTGGCTTAAGCTTAACCTGAGCACAAGGATTATGTACTTCATATGCCATTCACTAGATATGATGAAATAGATGATGATTGAAAAGTTATTATATGCTAGTGAATAGATTAAGAAATGAAATTACATACACAAGTATCATAGTTTACTATTTTGGCGATTAATTAAATCGTGATTTTAAACAAAAAACACAATGGTCCAATTACTCAACCCTGAGGGACACCCGAGGTGATTTTAACTAAGCTAGAGCTAATACAACCCTGAACTACTCGTTGCATTCTGTCGCTGTCTTCTATCTAGTTTTTCACTTCCCCATCTATATATACAGTTTTAATATATACAATTATTTATTAAATGTGATCTTAACAAATGCTCTCCAAAAATCTAAAAATATCGCACGACTGGAAACCAGTTATTCCAGTTTTGGCTGACCATAAGATTTCACGAACGAACAGCATCAGTAAAGACTCAAGAGATCGAGTTTTCCGGAAAGTGTTGATTCTTAATAACGAAGTCGAACGTGCCTATAATATAGAAAGGTCATTATTATACTTGCGATTATATGTTCCTTTATTGTTCCACATATCGACTTTAAACAGATAGGTCGGTAATTGTTCCTGGACTGGACTGGTTCCTATAACCTTTTAACTAATGGAGTAATGTTTGTAGTTTTCCACTCTCTCGGGACATCGCCATGCTTCATCGACTCTACGAATTTTGCTTTAAGGAAAGGAGCTACTTCCTCTGCTAATTTTTTTGGATATTCGAAACGAAGTATCTTCGGGACAACGGTCTTTATTAGGTTAAATTTTCCACAATAACGTGGTAGTGTCCAGTTCTGTGAAGATGATTTTTGACATCCCTACACGATGGTCAGCTTCCTGTGCGGTATCTAGTGAGCTACGTGTCATAAAAACGATATGAAAAAATCGATTACGATATCTAATTTTCCCTTTTGGTCACAAACTATGTTACTGCCTTTATCTTTCAATGACTCTACGGATTATTTTTTACCCCGAACCTCACTAACGTATGACCAAAAGGTTTTTGGGCCCTGTCCATGTATTCGCAGAATAACATCTCACGAAGTAGTTTTTATTGGGCTCATTTCATTGCGGTTTATTGAAAATGCTTTATATTTTTATGTAAAACTCACCGGTGAAAATATGTCAATCGAAAGACATGTTAAGAACGCGTAAAAAATTTTAGGAATTCGTTTTCCCAGCGATATAAAAATTTGAAGACTATAAAGGTTTGGAAAAATACGTTGTTAGGCAGAATAAAATCATTCGAGTAAATGCGCTTGCAATGCATGTCGCTACGATCTTTGTTCACATGAATGAAGTGAGTGTAAAATTCTTATCTGAATTCCTGCAGAAGTGGCTCGGACCTATTTCAAATGAATTACGATATCTCTGAAATAATGTACGTTCAGATTAACGTACGTATAAGATAACCCAAATGTGTTTCCGATGAATATTTGATTCCAGGATCCTGTGGACTGAGCTTGCTTCTTTGAATAACTAACTAGCACGACATAGCAAGAGAAGGTGGGCTAAGGTGGAGCGTTTCAAAGGGAATACATTACATATCCTTTAAACAAGGGGTGACATCTCTATGAAACACTTGTAATTCATCGACTAATTGCAAAAACAACAAAGTGAATTTGATGCGGGAAACTTCTATTTTGGGTGAAATCTCCGGAATATATAATTCTACTTTACGTGAAAATATCTCAACCTGCAATTAAAATGGTAATGACAATAAATGATACATTTACAATAGAATGGAAAGCTAATTGTTTCTAGATTTCTAGGAAGTTTACTTTTTTAGTGTTATAATTAATTTTCTCTATAAAAACGAAGTTTTTTTTAACTGTTTAAAGGAAAACGATTAGCTGAAAAAATAAGTATTGATGGGCAAAAAAAAGGCCTACGGATATGCAAAATTTCCCTTACGTTTAAATTATCATCTCTATATGATTCGGAATAATATAAATTCATTATTTGACTAAGCTAAAATAGGTAAATAAAACTGTTGATTACCAAGACCATTTGTTCTGTTTAACATTTAACAAAGTTCATAATTGATTGTACTATAGTTATGTGTATTTTCAATATTTGGAGTGAATAATTTGCAACATCTGGTGCTATTTTCATTCATTGTTTTCAACAAGAATAAATTGCTTCAGTTAATAAAGCTGAATTAGATTTAGCAAAAATCTATGGAAATGTGAAATATCACTCTCTTCAGGTACAATATTATAAACAGAGATATATGATTACACTTTATTACCGTGAGCTATTCCAAAATAATGAGAGAATGTTCAAATAATTTTATACATAAGAGTGCCCTCAAACATATCCAAATGGATTCATTTTATAAACAATCTCTTACTTTTAATTATCTTATTTTGATGAATTAGACTTTTTCCCTTTTTTATACGTATACAAGTCTTTCAACAGCAATTCAATTTAAAAAATGCCTAATCCTGAAATTTATAAGCACATAAAAGTTTATTTTGAGGAATGAGAATTATTATTTCAGAGGATACATTTTGGGAAAATCATACGCTATATTGTATGATAAATGTTGAGCGATTATCATCAGAATGTTTTTCATCGTGCCCTCCGCAAATTTTATTCAAATGTATGACGCCTACCAACGAATACTGATGTGTTGGAATATGGGAAAGAGTGGCGTTAAATCTATGATAAAGTTGAATGGACTGAATAAAATGCCACATGAAAGGACGCAGGTTGGAAGTTACTCCGGTAATAAAGTGGATTGGTAGAGACATCAAATGAAATAAGTCGGTGGTGTGAGGTTAGGCGTCATTGACATTCTGCAGAATTCTTCCAATTCACTTGGTATGAAGCAATAGCAGATTGAAAAATAGTTCGACGATTTAAAATACTGATATGCATAAATATACATGGCATAAAATTATATTCGAACTTACCAAATTTGAATCAATTTCATTCCTAAGAGGAGAAGAAACCGATTTCGGATGTTTATATAGGTAACTAACTTCAACTTAGAAATCTTCCTAATATTTACCTTGATGTTAAAATTTCAAGGAAATTAATTTATTACTTCATTAAATGTGTATCAAAAGGAGTAATCATACACGATATACTACGAAAAATTTTACAGAAACTTATTTTTTTACGGAATTCAAAATAAATAAAAGGTTTTTTTGCCATTTAAGAATATAATCTCTAAGTAAAAGGATCTATAGTTTAAATTATATATACGTATATTATTAATAAGAATTTGGGATTCGTGTAGATTAAAGGCTGGTGGTAGCTTTGTATCTATTTATACAATATTTATTCCTAAAACTGAAAAAGAGATAAAAGAAATATGAAAACTATCTTAGGGACAAATTAAATAAGTGATTTTCAGGAAGTATATACGTTAATTTAATTTCGAAATATTTAATTTTCTGATAAGAGTTATAAAAGAAACCCAGATATCTTATTCCACTCTATAATAAATTTAAAAATTTCCAAATATATCTACTCAAAAATAAAACGGAATATTAAAAATTGTGGAGTGAACTCATAGTTTCCTAAATATTAAATATAAATTATATACATAGAATCAAACAGTTAATTTATATTATTTATTTATTACCTTTTGGTTAGAGGAAAATCAAAACACCATTAAACAATCTAAAATGCATAACATGGAATTTTCACAACAGTTTAAAATTACAGAACAGTTTGAAGTAATCGCCTAGCAGAATGCTCTCCTTATCATATTTCTGAGCATCACGTACGTCATGAAGAATCGACTGTAATAAAATCGCGATGAAAAATCGTCTCCCGCTAAAAAAAGAAAAATCCTTTTGCGCCCATGATGAGAAAGTGTCTTACGTCTGCGACTTCACGTGGGAGAAAGACTTTCTGGTACAACTGTAAAAGCCAACACGGAATTCACACATCGCGACGTTATCTGTAAACACAAGCGCGAGCCCTGAATACGTATATAGGCGAGCTCATAAACAAACTGTTCTGATTCGGGACGGAATACGAAGTCACGTGATTTCGCGGAGAGAAAGAAATAGCTACATGTCGGAAATGACGTCAACCGCCCTCGTAAGGAAGTAAAACAAACTGCGGAGGAAAAAAATGAGAAAATCCGCGGATATTTTCGAGATCAACGTGAAAAGAAAATCTACTTTCTCAGGGTACAAAGTGAGATAGGGAGGATGGTCGGACGGGAGAAGTTTATAAGGTCCAGAATAAGAATTCTGAGTTGGAACATATGAAAAACCCACGATGAGGTAAAGAAAATGAGTCTTCGGCCAGGGAAAAAAAACAAAAGAAAAGCGAAATAAAAACAAAATAAATGTGTTCAAGGTCTGTCTAAAAGTGCCCCGTGAAGTAAAAACACGCCTACGTATATAAAGGAAGGAAAAATAGATCACGATAAAGAGATAGGGAAAATGTCCCGAATGTTACCTGCATTAATTACGAAACTTACGAAAGAGTTGTTGATTCTGCTACGGTGTTGCCAGGAGAGATTGATAAACAACAAGGGAGGACGAATTATTTATCATTATCCCATTTTTTTAATTTTTGGAAGCGTCTAGAGAATGTGTCAAGGACGCCGCAAGGGAATTGGACGAGAAAAATAAGCACGGTCATAAAACGTGTATGTGTGCGAGGATTTTTAGAGGAACAGCGAGGCGACCATTCATCTCAACCGCCCTCCGCCCGTTTATCCTCATCGACCATCTCATCAGGCACATCTCCGAGAGACGCTTAAATGTCCCGGGCACCATCCACTTGCTACCCCCGTCGCCTATCTCTCTTTTATATAAACCGACCCTTTTATATTTTTTATTACGTTTTTATTCCCCCCCCACACTCTTTCCAGCTCGCGTCTCGTCCTATATATTTATTTCTTCCCTTCAGCCTAACTTTATTTCTCAACATTTGTCTCTCGTGTTTTTCTCCGATGTTTGTTGCGTTTGTCGATCTTCACTTCGGAATCTTGATTTTTACTATTTTCGCTCGTCTTTTTTTTAATAACGAGCGTCGAGTTAAGGGATATGGAAACTAACCGTCCCTGAGAGGTTGGAGGTATTTTAATGTCATCAAGTTAGCAAGGCCAAGGTTTATTTTCGGAATGATAATGCAAATTTTTTAAGGTTTTTTTGGAATTAATATACAGAGGAACTACCGGAAATATATATGGCTAAGTGTGACAAAGCTATTAAGAGATGGGATTTGTAATTAAGGTCTCGACAATGGTCGGCTTAGCTCAGATTTTCTAGAGATGCCATTTCTCTCGCGAAAGGTTTTTTTTAGTTGTAATGATCCTCGTTAGAGATGATTTGAGGTCGCCTGTGTCAAATTGATTATCCTTCCTTTTTTTACGATGTAAGTTCTGTCTATTGAGATGTACGGAGACGCTCTTTTGTTCGTTCGTGAAGCGAAAAGATTAAAGCAATTTAACGTGAGATGGAATTGTTTTCCGATTATGAATCTACTTCGTCTTGCAAGGAATGACATTTAGGCATTCAGGTCAAAGATTTCACCGGATTGGTATCCAATATCTTTGCCGTTACAGCTTTTTTCCCGCTTGCATCGATAGTAATAGTTTATTCGATAAGAGTCTTCATCTAATGGGATGGATTGGAAAGCATTCATTGTTCCGATCTCGCCCAAATATACACGTATCGTTTTAATGTTTTTTGAGAGGAATAAAAATCAAAAAATATAATAATATAATCACTTCAGCTGTTTTTATTTTCTGATGCAATCCTCAATATATCATTCGATAAATTACTTCGAGTGTTTCACTTGGATATAATACTGGAAATTAGAAAAATACCGGGACAAACTTAAATGAAATGTGAGTTTTTTGCCTGTCATGGACTTCTAAAATCGACTGTAATGATAGTACTAGTAGCGAGTGTTTTTTTATTAAATAAAATGAACTATAATCCAAAAAATTAAAATCAAGCTTTTCAAAATGATTTGAATTTATTTATGACATTTATTTGATACATTTACGGTTTGTTTTTTTCAAATGTATTGCTAGATTTAAGATTGAACCGGGGTCTCTCACTTGCTGGGTACGTAAGATTTACTAATTATGTTATTACTATATCACGCTATAATCACCTAGTTTTCGTCAAGTAGGGTTCGAGTCCAGGATGTTTTTAGAAATTAATTTACTTCTGTTAAGCGTCAATTTGAATATTTTGGTAATGTAAAGTGCAAATATAATGTCTGTAATAGGGAATTCCTTTTTATTCAGAAATTCTTTGTCATCAGTCACATGCAATTTCTCGGTTCACCGCAATTATTTTCGACTAAAATGCCGAGAGTGGTCACTTAAACTTCATTTTATATTCTAAAATTTTCCGGAACAGCTATAATTCTGACACTTAATGCTATAAAAGGATATTTTAAACGAAATTGTAACAAAATTATGTAATATATTCTCAGAAATTTCGTTTAGTATGAGCTATAAATTTATAATAGCAAAATTATGCGTGAAATATCCATGAAAGGAATGCATATGATAAATCTCTTTGCTTTTAATGCACATGGAAAAGGAATTTTTAAATGTATTTTAGGGTAGTATAATTTTAAAGTAATAGCGTATACATAGCTTTTAATAGTTTAAATGTCATGATATATGGATAGATATAAACATTAGGTGAAGAATGAAATATTAAATAACAAACAACACAGGAATAACTCAGAAAATATCTTAATGGCTGGATTTGACCTAATTTGCAATTAAGCTTTTACTTTCTTAATTTTACTTCAATTTAAACGCATTAAAATGCATTGCTACCAACCAATTCCTCTCATTATAGAAAGCAAGAATTAAAGTTCCAACTTGCGTACTTTAGTACTGTAACAATAAAGTTTTTCAAAAGGACAAAACGAAAGATCAGAGTTATATTTTTTAGTGACAAGTCTTCATAATTAAAAAACACAATACATTATTTGATTTAGAAATTAGTACAGAAAAGTTGATTGATAATTTCTGAATCTTTTCCCAACAATTTAGATGAACCGATAAAAAAATAACCATAAATTAAATCGTTAATCAAAGAAAATAATACCAATGCAATTAAAAAACGCCCTTACTCTCTTAAGACAATAAATTTTGAACTGAATATTGGCTGCGTCAAGATTTTATCTCGCACATTATCTCGATGTCCAATCCAACTGAAAATTAATGGAGAATATAACTTTTATTAACTATTAATATTTGTTTCTGGCAATCGCTGTTGATATTATATATTATAAAACTATTTTTAGATACATGAAAAGCTACTGATAATGTCCAACAAAATGGATGATTTCATTTTATACAAAAATAACCATTTAATTTTATCTAAGGTGAGCCAAACCCATTGTTCACGATTTAAAGTACATTAAATATAGAAATAATTATCAATAAATTTATTTTGGCGGTGTTTGCATAATACTTAAAAAGATATAAGCATTTACTTCATTCTTAAACACGTAGCATAGTGAGTGTTAATGTATCTAACAATGTTTCCTCACTATAATTCTGTTTGCTATATTAGCAAAACATGAACAATCATCTAATTCATTTACCATAAACGTTCAGTTGGTAATTGGAAAATCGAGTGTAATAAGGGGAAATATTAAATTATATCTAACTTTCCTTTTTATGAAGAATAGTTTCGGTACTAAGTATTTCATAAATAAATGAAAAATTTTAAATAAACGAAGGACTTCCGCAGAAATCTATATTGGAAGAAGTTCCACTGAAAGTTTCTGCTACATAGTTATTTATATTGTCTATTTAGTATGGCTTCCTTACGGTAAGATTTAAACCTATTATTGTTTACAGCGTAGAAAAGCTCACAGATCGTATACATATTGCTTATCCTTATCCTGTAAACCAATTCATGCGCATGATTTCATTCCCTTCGAATCGTTTCGGTACGAAACACAACATTTTATTATGTAGCCGTTCATGTTCGAAAGTAGGAACCTTTGATGCCAGGGGTGAAGAACCTCAAAAGTAAGGCCAAAAGCCACAAAGGGGCATCTGCCCTACACACCACTTTGTTTTATAGTTATTAGTTCCTGCAGAGACGTCACTGTCTGCTACTTTCCAACCCGACCTCTTTTTGAACCTATTTCGCTCTCTACCAATTGCTTTTCACTACCCTTCACACTCACTTCCGATTCTTACGAAAGTCTCCTCTTTCTGTCTATCTTTCTTTTATGTATCGTTTTATTCACTGCGATCTATTTTGCTTTTCCCATTTATTTTATCTATGCTCATAAACACTGCTCTTATCTCCATTTCCCTGTTGTTGAAGTCGGATGACAATAGAATAGAAGATTTACGTTTTCATCTGATTTTCGTCCGGAAGAAAATATAATCTCGTGTTACTTATCCACGTTCCCGTTGTTTTTCAGTCCTAAGAACGAGATAAAATTCATCCAGTTGTCTAATTGATTTTGGAAGTTTATGAAGTGTCCACGAACTTCTTCGTTTATTATGACGTACTAACATTGCTCCGACATCGGTCTCGAGAATTTCTGTAACTCGCTTAAGAGTTTGTTAATATATTTTGTTTGTGGCCTGTGTGTCACGATGTACGTAAACTCAATTTATCAAGAAGTATATGAAAAGTTTGACGACCTCTATGGGTTCAAATTTTCGGACTTGAAATTGATATAAGGTATAGTATGAACTTCTTCTTTGAAAGCTATTTTTCTCTCTCTTGAAAGAATAAGAAGTTGTAAATGAACAGCGTATTAAATAACTGGACTATTAGGCGATATATTCTACATTTCACTCAGTTGCGAACTCATTTTCTCCCAAATGTATTTATTGGAAGTATGATACAATTATCGAATATAATTATTCACTTAAGACTATCTAGTCAGTTAATAAAATTTCTCGAAACATAAATTAATAAAATCCAATTTTATTAGATTCTAGTGAATATAATCATGAAGTTAAATTATTAATTCTATCTTTAATGCTACAAACGAAGGAAAACAAGTTAAAAACACATCAAACAAGATAACAACAAAGTAAACAAGTTAGCAACAAATTAAACAAGTTAACAAAAAAGTAAACAATTTAACAACAAAGACAAAATTTTACCGAGTATTCGATAATTTTTTCATGAAGGTGCAAGAATTTCTTATGTAACCGGTCGCCAAATAAAAATCTACGAAAAATACCATAAATTACAATTATTTTACAAGGATTTAACTTGTAAGGAAACGTATTTGGAAATAAAATATAGTTAATAGAATGATCGGAGATTTATTTGAATTGAAATAGTAGGTATCATTTTTAATTACTTGAAGTAATCAGTTTCAGGTAGTTAATTATCAACTCGTCCAATTTCTCAACATTTATCACGAGATTCATATTCATCGAATACAATCTCTTTCGTCGAATTTCACTTTATAAAAGGGCATACCCTTTTCTCTCGTGCCGTCGGAGATTTATTTACTCTCGACTAAAATATTTTCCTTTTTTAACCCTCTCATTTCGCACTTGAAGTATCCAAGGACTTCACGCTGTCCGCTTTTCATCCCTCTCACTCAACGTAATATTACGTCTTCCCACACATTCATCGAACTTTTCTCCTGCGGAAAGAACTTTTTCTTTTTGAACCCTTAAGCGCTCCTTTGTTTCCCTCAATCCTTCATCCTCACTCAACGTCACTTTTCCATCGTTTATCCTTGCCTCCGCCCCTTCCCGATATCCTTCTTTTTCGCACGCATTTGCTCTTATCGAGAGACTCAAAAAAAAGAACATCGCGCCGCGCCTCGGAAATGGCTCCGAGTACGAGTAAGAGGACGAGGACTCGTATAATGGGATGAATGTAACAGGAGTCGATCTTTATCGCAAATGACGATTCTTTGCGGGAAACAATCGGAAGCAATTGGCAGATCAAAGAAGTAGATCTCCTCGTTAAATATACTTCATTTCGTATTTATCGCTTAGAATCCCAGTTGTATGAGATTAGGTTGTTGTATTTAATGCTGGATTTAATGTAAGCTTTTATAATGTAAATGGTAGAATCCTAATTGACCAAACTTAATGAAAAAACTTCTGAGTTACATGAGTATTAAAGGTGACCTTAATACTATCTAAATCCTCAGCCTCCTTTAACGGTATTAACTGTAAATAATTGTTGATGTCCCTGTTTTATACATCCTTAGTTATTACACATTTATTAGATAAATAAACATTTTTAGCGATGTAGACATATGAAAATATACATAAATATTCACGTATATTTTTATTAGCATGGAAATATGGGTTTTTATGTTTTAATGCTGATTTACGTAAAAAACTTTCGTTATCTTTCGGAAAGCAAGCGAAATATTCGGCTATCTCCACTCTAAATGTACCAATCCTATTTAATTAACAGGAAAGGAACAAAACGAACTTTTAATGTAGTCCAACGTTGTTCACGAACATTAACACTCTCTCTAATTCCGGTAGGAATTGAAAAATCGAAATTTTTGACGCTAAACCCGTAAGGGATAACGTTCACGAATGCAAAGCGCAGTAATCTCGCATTATTCATTGTTTCAAACGATCTACGACATCTTCATACAATTACAATTCATCGTATTTTTTATTAATGGTTCTCTCTCTCTCTCCATAGAAACGCATCTCTAAACAGATCTAGTATACGATAAATAAAACGGGTGCATTTTTCATGGAATCGTGGAATCTGATACGATCAGGCAGATTGCCGCAGATTTTTTCTTCTGGCTTTTTTCCCCAACGGACTGCGACGGATTAACTGAAAAGTAATCAAATGGAGGAGGGGTAATAGTTTTTTATTCTCTCGATCTGCGGAACGATTCCCATCCACAAACCTAATTTTCCATTAAAGACTCCGATAAAATAGCGCCTCTGTTGGGGAGAAAGGGAGTTAGATGTGGTTTTTCGGAAGCAGCGATATTCCATAAATAATTGAATGGGCATTTTTTATTCCGATGCATGAATCGAGCCTTGATCGAAGAGCATCGAAAAGGAAAAAAATATATATACACGAAGCGCGGTCCCGATCCGTGAAATGTGAATGTGAATGCTGTTGGGTCAATGAAAGTTAAATAATACGAGTCTGCATTTATGGGATTTTTTTTTCTTCGCGACTCGGCTGTTTTTAGTTCTCTCGTGATGGGGATGCAAAAAGAGGTGGGATGTGAATCTTTTTTTTGGTAGCATTATTTCCGGAAATGACGTCGAAACAGCAGTGTTGAGTCAATATTGATGTTTAATGCCGTCCTAGATCGTCCGTAAGATCTTAGAATAGGTTGGAGATTTCGTATTTTGTCGTTGGAATTCGAAACTTTTGTGGAAGGTTACGTTTTGTTCTCGAACCAATCGATGCTAGGAAAACAACAAAGGAATAATAATAAAAATCGACTTCATAGTGGGTTAGATTGGGCATATGAAATCCTTTGTTACTTGCGAAGAGCCTTTGTAGAGATAAGAGAAAATAAAATGTTTAAAAAATAAATAACGATATATTCCTCAATGGAGAAAGTTAAAAAAAAATACACTAAAATTTTTATTTTAATTTACTTGCACATTTTCATTATAATTAAAAAATTATAAATATATGTTCTATATCTTGAGATATTGTAATGTTATATTGTTTGCATTATTATTTGAAACCCTATCAGTCCAATTTGATGATGAGAATAACAGTAAAGAGTATATAAACTATGTAAAATATTTTTTTTTGAAATTAAAAAAGTGAATACTCTCTGTGATAAGTACTATAATTAATTATACGTCTTTATGTAAATTTATATCATCTACCTTTATATTTAAGAAAGTGAAATTTATTGTTTTTTATTAATTTTACGAAGTTTTAGTCCTAAATTGGGTACATGAATAATCTTCTTAATGTCCACAAGTTTTTGCACAAGAAGGTTCATCCTCTTTCGTTGGATTTTGAATGCATTAATTCAGAGTCTATCTGCTCATCTTTTCTTCTCAACTTTTTAATGAATAGTACGAGTTAACTTCATGAAAATGGGAAGCAAAAAAAGTATTATTTCCATTCTTAAACGTTTAAGAGAACCATTTTAAAATTAGTTCTCCATCCATGAGATAAAATGTTTAGATTAGAATTCTAAAATATAGTTTTTATCAATAAAAATTACAAAATATGTCGCAAATCGTTATCATATTAGCAAGGAAGAAATAAAAACGGCAAACTTGACTCTTTATTCTGCTGGAAGGCTGTCTCCCGCCCACCACAAGTTTTCCCATCCTTCCCAGTTGAATGTATTAAGTTTCAAAAGTTGAAAGTTTCATAAACCTACGTTTCTTGTGGTAGAACACAAATATGAGAGGGAACTCACACAAAGATTATTACTTTTCTCTCGCATTTGGCAAGCGTGAAAAAAAAAAACAAAATCTCAAATGAATATTTCATATATCCTTCACGTAATCATTAAGCATACTCATTAACAAATGCCTTCGAAATAAATTCAATATATACTTTGGTACGAAAAAAATTACGTGAAGAACTATTTACTAAGCATATTTATTAAGCAAACATTTCATTGAAATTTTACAATAAAAATCATTCAAAATTTTTTTAGTTGTCGAATGATATTAATTATTTTAATATTAATATATTATTGCAGTTAGGTTTATTCAGTTCAGAGTCATCAGTATATATGGTGGATAGAATCAATTTTTTTTAGATCAGCTTTCAAAAATATCTTTGAATTTTTAGGAAATCTGTGAAATTGTCTGTACATTATTATATTAAATATATATATATTCTTATTATTTTTCATTATTAGTTTAGTTTGTACTGATTCCAATATACTTCTTCCACAGGTACGTATGTTCCATATTATTCCTCAAGGAGCGTATAAGGACATATCATTATATTTTCTTCATCAACTCTGTAAGTTCTCTAGGTCAAAGTTCTAAATACCACGACCTCCAGCAAATTTCACTTGTGTTTAATTTAAATATATTCCTGTGAGTTATTAACTATAATGGGTTTTGGGGATTATCCTGCCGCTTATCTCAAATGTAGGTCGACGCTTTCTGGCATTGACACGCCCTGAGAGCAATGCTGAGCTCATATGCAACACGTTATCTCAAGACGAGTAAGAAGTAACTTGAAGCTGAGGCGCTGGTTATATTCTTCCAAAGTTAAGGTCAAGGCTAGGCGTAATACCAAGTACATGTAACTTGACAACCGTCTATATGTCTTGAGATATACCGGAGTAAACAACGGAATAGACTGAACTTTTAGATGAAGATGACAGTTATTTTGCAGAATTAAAAATTTTTTCCATTGAAAATATCCAGGGGATAAAAAAGGTCAAAATCTCCAAAATTTTGAGAAAATGAAGCTTTAAGGAAGAAATTTTGTGCACTCCATGATAATAGATATACCTCCCATAATGCTAATGGAAATAATAAAAGGTTTAAACTTGATAAGTATATTAAAATTCACAAATACTTCGTATTATTTCTGGAAATGTATACAAGTCTGTTCTTTCATGAATATGCTCATATGTCATCAATTTTCATTTTCAAAGAATTGAATTATGAACAAAGATCAATAATCAAACATTAATAAATGAATTACCAGTTATAACCGTATAGATAAAATAGTAACATTGATATAAGATAGATTTACCAGTGGAATTTACTACGCTCTAAATATTTTAAGCTTACAACTATCTTAATTGCTTCTTAACCATTAGCTACTTAAATATTACTTGAATGTGCAATAAATAAAATAAATCAAATTGGGCAACATAACGTGGATAGATATACAATGCACTATACGTGCTTCACCCAATCGTGCTGGGAAACATGCTTCAAACACTGCTTTTTCGTTTTGTAATCAAGAATTCACTAACCCTATGCTCAATGCATGACTTGAATGCAAATATTGCATACTCTCACACATTCCTGAGCTGGAATTTCCGTAAATTTTACGATATTTGATTATCTCTCCCGTTATTCGATAAAGAATCTGAACAAATTAGCTTCAAAGGATGTTGTTTCCATCCAGGTTATAGGGTTCGTATTTAGTTTGATTATTGCTTGCACCAGTTAGTTTACTATACTGTTTTAAAACTGCTTGTAACCCAAATAATATCAGCTTATGACTGTGTTTGTAAGATAAAAGAGGATTTTATTCTCTAATATAATATAGCCATAAACGACATTTATACATATAAACGAATTTACATATATAAACGAAGATTTATACTTTATAGCGTGAATATATTTAATTTTCATCAGCTTTGGTGTAGAAATCTAACGTTATATCGAGAAAAATCATTCTTGCGTAAAAATTCATTGAATAAAAAGATTCAAATGTACAGTTTTTCTCGTTTTACTTTACGAATCTCTCGATATGAACTTCTCAGAACAGTTCGAACCTGCATCATAACTCATAGCTCATAAATCATAACAAGAACCATTAAGATAATCCAAAGAACTGAATGTAGGTAATGAAGTTAAGTACCAGAATGCTTTTTTTAATAGCCACCGAAGAAGTAGTACCGTTTCCTTGATTTATTTCCGCGAAATCGCGGAAAGATAAATGATAAGTAATCCGTCGGTGTCTCACGTAAACGGGACGAACGAATATGAAAGATACGAGCGTCCTTTGCTTTCATTTCCCTCCATAAAACTGTGTCGTTTGAGTCACATCATTTCACTCGGCGCACAGGGCAATGAAACCACTCGTCCTCGCAGACATTTGTGTAATCACCCAAGTGCGCTCGGAAGACACGTTGGCAAGAAAGGCTTACGGTTTCCATACACATGCATGAATCGATCTGAAGATGACTTAACATTTCTTCCGCCTTGCTCCCATCCTCGACATCAATCACGCTTCTGAGGGTTTTTATCTTCTCGCAACTCATCGCCGTTTCTTTATCCATTCCTCGTTTCCCGTTGGTTTGTCGCACGCAAATACACGCTTTAAATAAATTCATCCTTTTCGTTCTCTTTTATCAGTTCGTCTTCCGAGCTCAAAATTTCGAGCAAAAAGTGATATTTCATGGTAATGTCTTCCTCGTGACGGAAATAGACGGAAAGAGGGTTTTTTTTTACAAGGATGTGATTTATTTTGGAGCCTCCTTAACGCTAGAGGGTCTGAAATATAAACACGTGATTAAGTAATCGAATGATGTTTTCCGTATCTACTTTCGAAATGAACGGAATAAGGCATAGATTTCATGATATGTTAATCCTTGGTACAACAGAAGGTTACCTTGGAGATAGAGTATATTTAATCAGGGAATGAGCAAAACAAGGAGTAGGTACTGAGGGTGTATTTACGTGAGGTAGTTATTTTTTAATGGAAAGAAAAAGGAATCAAAATATTGTTCCATTAAGGATAAGAGTTTTTCTTACCCCTCGTAAAACTTTTCTCATTTCAATCGATTGAGCTAGTGGTAAGGCAAGTTTTAATCTTAGGAACTTTAGTTCTTAAAATTTCTAAACGTATTTTTGAACTAGTACACAATAAAACTAAATTTAATTTGTTCAATATTATTCCAATTATATAATAACAGGATCAAAGCTACAATTTATATCGATTTTAAGTATAATTATTATCTAATTATAGAATGAGACAGAATGTACTCCTATACCTTTCTTACTGTTTCACTTTTAGTTATAAGTTTGCTTACAACTTATGTTAATGTTAATAATAGATTACACACATTTAGTATATTTAAGGTTGAGTACTATCTGTTTTTTTAAAACTTTGCAGAAAAGAGCAAGGCAATGTTATTAAAATATAGATATTTTATAAATCACCCTCTCAAATCTAAAAAGTGCTATAAAAATCTTCTTAACCTCTCTCATATCATCTGAAAGACTAAGCTTCGTATCATCTTCTTCTTTTTTCGTTTCACGGCTCATAAATCACCAAAATGGACGTGGGAGAGCGATGGCTGATGAACATTAAGCTATCACATACTTAGTTCATCAAATGAAACCCTATATTCTCGAGTAAATTTGATGAGGAAAATCCAGGTCCAGAAATACCTTTAACCTGAAGGAAACGTAATACGGTTCTTTAAGATTGTGAAAATATTAACAATAAATAACAATTCATCATAAAGCTATAACTGGAGTTATATATAACACATGTGGGTCAAATTACAAAAATTATTAATTCATCCGTAAGGCTATTTATTAATTTATTAAAAATGAGAATATCTAAAAGCAGATGGACTATGATTAATTAATTAGTGGCAGAAGGGATATATTTATACATTATATTATTATAATAACAATCTGAAAAGGACTATTAATTCTTGAATGTATTGTTTGACTCATAATCGAACGTTAATGAATGAATTACCGAAGTTATAACTGTACAACCGTGTTCTAATAAATGGTTAAAATTGGAATTTCTAATTTTCGACTACTGGTTCATTTTTTTGAAACTTCAGTTTTTATTCATCCTATTTTGTATTCTATTGATATATATATATATATATATATATATTTCTGCAGCAAGGAAAGCTTGGTAAATACTCTTAACCAAATAGGATTTTTTAATTCAAGACGTGAAATTACTTATAATTATTGTTATAATTCACAATTCGTTGGATATAAAATAGAGGAAAAGCTTTGGTAATCTTATATGGAGATAACATGGTAAATTAGGCGCGACATTAGCATATTTACCATTACATAGATGTTCGACTACTGTTTATGCTTGAATTTTAGTCATCATTAAATAATAATTCTATTATTATAATTCATTAAGATGATATAGTTGAATATCTGGATAATTTTCGAACGTTAAAATATTTCTATAAATGTTTATCAACATAATTCTTTAAACAAAACACATCAAACTTCTTGCTCAAACGAAAACGCCACCAATTTCACGATTTAACACTAATACGATGACTTATTCAGTGATCAGAACTAAGTTTTCGTTCGATCTCATGACCCATCGTTTTAAATGGATAACTTGATGCATAATTTATGATCGCATATAATTTAACGCCCGCTTTTATATTTATGGGAATTAAGTCAAACTATGCCAATAACACCAGATAAATCCAAATATTTCTCTAAATAAAACACAACTAAAGGTCAAATGAATATGCGAGCAAATTCATGATTCGAAACTACTCTAGCATGTTTGATTTAGTAATTCGCACTAAGTATTCGTACATTATAACGATACATCGTTTTGGATGTGATATTCTATTTATGATTTATAACAGCACATAATTTCACGCAAGTTTTTGTATCAAACGGGTATCAAATCACGTCGATAACACGAGATAAATAAGCCAATCAGGTTTATATCCAACTTATTTATCTTACGTAATTCATTCGTTACGCGAATTACGGTAGTTTCGGCCGTAAACCGTAAGAGGGCGTATCGTGTCTTCTTCACGCACTCGTTCGTTCCCTTTCGGAGTACTCGGACCACTTCCGTGGCGGTATCCGATTCATCGTCAAGATCGTCTGTTTACGCTTCAAAAGGCACATCTCTTATTTTGCCTCGAAACATCCCGACATTCATTTCGCGCCGCTGCTTTCTCCGTACCCACACTCCGCTTAATGCCCTCAATCAACCTTGTTTTGCCGTCTCCTTTGATACCGTCACTCCCTATTATGCCACCGATGTTGTTTTTTTCCTTTCGTTTTTTTCTCATCCACTCTCTTTCCAAAAGTCACACTAATGATTTCTCCGCTCTTCTGTTTGTCTCGCGTTAACGCTTCAGATGATCTGCTGATTGCGGAGCCGCGTTTAGACACATTTATGTTTATCTTACGGTTTTTTTCTTTTTGATTTTACGAGATTTCATTCTTCCCGCGTTCGTTCTTGTTTCTTACAATATCTCCGTTTTTGAAGTACTATGATACAAGGATGTGACAATTGGACCTTTCTATTATTTCGAAATGTTGTGGTTTCTGGGAAATGTTTACTGTCCTAAGATAAACTATTTAGGTAATTATACTGCATTGTTTTAAAGAGATTGAAATGGAGATTAAATCTGATTGGCTTAATGTTACTCTTATCAAAAGAGGCCATACTAATAGATAAACAATGCTCGGTTTCTCAGTATTGCCATAAAGGTTTGTGGAAATGGTGGAATTCTATTTTATGATCCAAAATAATTTGTTTTAGAAGTTACCTAGTAATCTGTGTTAATTTATAAATGGAATGGATCGATTTTGGCAGCAATTGAGGATAAAAGGAAATTTCCGTCTTGACTTGGCTAACCGGACTTTTCTACTTATGTTTGTATAGGAAATTATGAAATAATAACATACAAATATCATGGATGAAAAATCATAAAAAGCAAAAACAACACAATTTAACGATTATGGCATCAGTTTGGTGTATGTCCCTTTCTTTAGTACTCGTTGGTCCTATGTGTTAATATATTGATATAAATATAATATGTATTACATGAATAGTTACAAAGTCGTTTTTATTTCAATTTAATATCCTCGACTTTAATTCCATAATTTACGTAACGCAATATTCTCGGATTCATTCCATAATTTACACGCAAATTTAATTCACCAATCCTCTTCAGAAGTGAGAATTAGCAGGAATTAATTATCATGAGAGTCACGTAGCACTCGGAACAAAGTTTTACATCTTAATGGATCTTCGGTCGACGTATCTCGACACCCAGAGCAGAACTGCTGAACCAATATGTGGCGGGGATTCTGCTCAAGTGGCGAAACGCCCCAGACCTACGTAATTACCATGCTAGCCACTTCTCGGCATGTGGTCGTCTATTCAGGTTATCTCGCCATTCAGTCCACTACTATCGCATATTGTTCGCGGAGAGGATTTCTGTTCGTAGCCGTATGAAATCCTACATGGAGATCTAACAGGTCCCAATAGCGGAAGGTACTTGTTGTTAACCACGTGTATGATTACGAAATATCCTCAACCAACATGCATAAACTTCAGAGATAATTATCATAATAATAATTAATTTATCACAAATAGGTATATTTACCCAATTACGTGTGATTTTCAATACGAACGAATACGGAAATCTATTCCTTAGTAGAAGATATTTCAATTTTCCGGGATTCGAACCCGGGACCTATATTACTATGCCAACCAATCTACCAGTTACGTAGTTGGTTATATATAGATTAAAGTTAGTATATAGTAATGTAACAGATACATTTAAGTGCTAAAGTTGAGCATTACCTCATTTTAAATTGATTACGTATTGAAGGAAACTATGGAAACGAATGATTAGGATCCTTTCCGACATTAGACGTACGAAACGTACTCAGGATCAATCTAAGATAAAACGAGTTACAATTAAAATTGATTACTGTCGTCGAGTTGAGAAATAGTTAGGATTTTTTCCCACTTTTCTTGGCAACCATAAATCACTGTCTCATCAATAAATCTTCTTGTTTACCCAACCACGTAAACTCATCCCCCGTTTCCCTCAAATCATTCGAAACGCATCTCGCGTCTAAACTGTTCTTTGTCTCATCGTCCCATTTTCTCGGTCCCATTGTGCTTCTTAGAATAAGAAGATAAGCCTCCGCAAAGATCCGCGAGAGGGAAATGTATTCGACGCATGAGTCTCAAACTCAGCGGTGGTTTGGGACGTTTTCATTTCCGAGGAAATTAAATGGAACGTCTTTCATTTGCTTAGTTTTGTGAGATGAGGTCTCGCTCAAATTGTTTTCCTTTAAAGAGGAAAAGCGAGCGTTGAATATGATGAATCTTATGCTATTTAAGGAGATGGCTCGTTTCCTCACTTCGGATTTCCGATACGGACTGTAACGATGGTAACGGAAACGAAAGATTATGTGAGTGACAGCTTGGATCGAATAGAGGTGTCACATTGTGAAATCGTGTGCTATCTAATAATAATTGATAATTGACAACTGTGACCTATATTAATTATATGAGATAATTAATAAAGCAACAAGAGGAAAATACAGACACAGCCATTTTAGAAACCACTTTTGACGTAATAGCTTTCAAGAATGATGTGAAAATGAACTTATTAATCTGATGCCTTTTGGATTATAGCTATGTGCTAAATCGTGTTAATTTTTCTAATTTTTGTCGAAATATAATTTACGTATATCTGCTGGGTATTATTCTTGCAATATATATTAATTTTAAGATAATTTAAACGCTTAACGGTTCTATGCATCTATTAATTCACTTGACTTTGTGGTTGTATGCTATTACGATAAACAGAAATCTTAAACACGTACTACCATATTTTAATATAGTACGGGTATAAGCTATCATTTTATTTCTCCGTGTAACGATTCTCCAAGCTTCGTTTTGAAGACGTAAATATAACTCCACGAACCAGATACTCTGAAGGCTTTTTCCACATCTCGAGAAGCTTTGTAAAGTTATCGATTCTTCTACAAAATACCTTGCAATGCACTCTTAAGCATGGGCTTTATGGAATATTTAAACGCCCAGTGTGAAGGCATGTTTCCGCATCTCTCATTAAATATTTCTATGTTTTATCCATTCCGCATCCAGAAATACAAAAATCCCTCAGAAAAATCGCGAGAAAAAAGACAACAAGATAAGCGAGCAACAATTCCATTCCTCAGAACACAGAAGTAAGTCATGGATGAATAAAAATTTTCCGCCAGGATGCCTACGCAGCGTCCTTTTTTTTTGGTCCACGCCACAAGAACATTTTATCTCTATCCGAGAACCGTGAATTCCACACGTCATTGTTCAAGTTACCGACGAAGGGAGGGAAAAAAATGGGCTTCTCTAAACGGATTGAAGTAGACGGAGTAAGATTCCTGTCGACAAAAAGTGGACAGCTATCAAAAAAATAGTTTACGGAGCGAAAGTAAAGCGAGCTAGAAAGGATTTGACAGGGTTGCTGTGAATGGTTTCTGAACGTCGGAAAGAATGGCAGGGAATTATGGTCGGAAAGTGGAAAAGAAAGAGATGCAAAACTATCCGAAGAAGGAAAAACTTCAGGGATGAGGAGGAAGGGAAGTGCGCGCGGAAAACGGAAGAAAAAAAAGGAAGGTTGATGCGCGGAAAAAAGAAAATTGAAAGCGGAAAGTTTTTGAGACCGAATCGGTTCATAACAGGAGGCGGCCGTAAGATTTATAAGATGAGAGTAAAAAGGGAAAGGATGTAAAATATGAGACTTTGAAGCGAATGGGTCGAAGGAAGACAACCCTGAAGGAAACACGGTCCGTTGAGTTTGAGAAACGGTTGTGATGGAGTTACGCAATAAAGAATTTTGAAAGAGGAGAGGAAAAAGATGAGGCTGATCAAAATTCGGGTAGTTAAAAAGAATCTGGGCCACGGGAAATTACCCAAGAGCATTAATATCTTGATGCTAAATTTAGTAAGGTTTAACAAGTGGAGATGGGAGCATGTGTTGAAGCAGACGTACCTTCACGCTCGCAATTTCCGTGCCCTTTTCTTTTTGTGCCTATTAATCATTTGAGCCCCTGGTTGCCAGGTAAAGTTGCTGAAAACATTCTTTATCGCGAAAAAATTGGATGATTTAACGATGAATCTGCAGTAAAGTCAAACGGCTACGTAGCATTTTGAACTAAGAAGAACGGTTTATAATCGCGTTAGCCACGATGCCAAAGATTATACTAGGATATTTAACAAAGAGTTTTCTAAGTTTAATTACTTATTAATCACAGGAAAGTGATTTATTATTTATTTAGTTTATTATTTATATAATATTCTTGTAATGGTCGTAAAAGATGGTGTGCTTATTTTTGACCTCAAATCAAAGCGATTCCAAGGAAAGGTATCAAAACTTCTTAAGCGTTTAAAGTTTTGATGGAAGGTGTAATAAAGCTATCAGGAACTTCGTTTCATTTATTCAGATTGCGTAAAGGAATAAAATTTCCAGGAAATAGTAATTTTTGCCCTTTCAAAATACAAAAGTGGCTGGAAAAATTTATAATTGACATTTTATTCTTAAAGTAATAATAATTTATTAACTATTTCTACCTATTTCTTACCCTCAAGAGAAAAAATATTATTTACTTCTTTAATAAACATGAAATCATTAAAAACATTAATCAACATAATCCTTAGAAAATTCGCTGTAGAAATCTTCAATTATTTAATAGAGACGTGCAGTATATTTATGTACATTTATAGCACTAAAAACGAAATCTCCACAGTTTCTATATAATAATACAGCTCTATTTTTAGACACATCTCTTTATGTGAATAAAAGTGAGATGTTTGAGCGAAAGGAAAAGATTTCGAAGGAAAAGAAGGAACCGAAAAAGCTCTACCTTTGTCATCTCTCCTGTGGTTACAATCCTGATTTGCTCTCCCGCGGTCCTCTTAACTTATACAGTCTCTTTGAGTCGGCACTTGGAAAAAAAGCCCCTCCGTTTGGGGAAAACTCAGGTGAACGCGGGTGGGTTGAATGCAGCATGACGCTTTCTTGGGCACATTTACAAACCTGTTGATTAATTCATCTCTTAGGTTTTCGCATCTGCTCCGTATTTCTGTGGTGGAAAACGTTTACATGACTTTTTTCATTCCCACCTTTCCCGTTTCTTTTGTCTTTTGCGGGCTGCAGAATCTCCCAGGGGCGGTGGGGAAAAATGATGGCGACGATGCGCATCATAGGCTAAATTAAGATGGCGGGAAGCGGAGAAAAAAAGGAAGGGGCTTTGTTATGTATGCATTTTAATTCCCGATTATCGGACGGGAAAGGATTGTATCGGAAGGAATGGCAGCGGAGTTTCGGAGCGACATTTTAATTGGATTTTAAATTCCCTCCGTTTGGTCTGGCTGATCGATTAGTCTCGGCGTGAATTTGGGAAAAGTAGGCGTGAAAAGAATGTCATTCATGGACTCGAAAGGAATGAATTTTTAGTAGCTTGTTATCTTGTCAAGGGTGCATTTGCATGGCGGATCTCGTGAAAAGCTTCGGCGCCCGGAAATAAAAAAAGAAAGAAGGGAATTGGCTTCCGAATCCCTAAGTGCAGTGTGATGTATAAGCGAGGGACGGGGTGTTAAGTGCACAATTGTAGAACGATTCGAAGTGGGTAAGATTTGCTTTTTAACGCGCTAGGCAACCATGTTATTTCACGGGCGTTTTCTAAAATTCTAAATAAACCCTCTGATTAATGTAGTCGATTTCAAAACCCTATCGGTTTAGTAAAAATAGTAAGATTCAAAAGAGCGGAAATCTATAGTGAGTTTGAAACAATTAAATAGTGATAATGGTGTAATACTAACGATTGTAGAAATATTCAATTGTATTAAATAACCACGTTGCTCTTTGTAAGCCGGCATCAAGTTTTAGATTGATTTTTTACGAATTTTTTCTGAAAGCTATTTGAATTATACAAGCAAGTAACTCTTGTATGAATATATCATTGTGGTTTAAAGATACTAGATTTGACGGCAATAATTTATGTGTGCATATTATACTTTGTAAATGTAACAATGTACATGTATAAGATAGGTAGACGCAATGGTGTTTAAAAAAATTTTTCAAAGAAAGAATCGAAGGAATATTAATAAGGGATTATATTGACCTTCGCAGTAGTATCACTACTGTTGCTGTAAAAAAATATCAAATAAACTAACCGGTACCACAAAAAGTGAGTTAAATTGACTCTTTGGGTTATAGGCTAGAAACTATATTCACCCTTTAAATGAATTCTTTGCGGTTACGGCACATTCTAACTTTATTATTTATAATGCAGAGCCACCTTAATGTTAATGCCGATCATAAATTCTAAAGGCGAGCTTAGTTTATTTATGTTTTAAAATCTAGATAGATACAGAAAAGTTTAATTTCTAGATACGCTTATGATTCTGAAAGTTTGTAAATTTTAAATGTAATAATTTTAAACTATATTTGGAAATTTCTACTATGACATTGATTTTTTAGTTTATCTTGTTTTCGGGATATAAATTGTTCTGTATTTTTTAAGTATCTATATAACTTATCCTACACAAACATCCACTGCTGAACAATTACAGTATCTAACTGAAATACACGTACACTACAATCAATACCCTCCTTACTCCTTATCTATTATTCGAACCTGTACTTGTTGCTTTTAATGAAAAACTCTGGTATTATCCGCCCGAAATTAAAACACTTAATCAATAGTTTCCTTACCTAAAATACCTGTTGTGAAAAGTGTCATAATATTATAAATCTTAAGAGTAGTCGGAATCGGAAATCGGAATCGGAAAACAGAAATTGGTGGCTGCATAGAGCATGCAAACTAAAGCGACATCAAACGCATATAACAGGGCTGACTCCTCATCCCGTTTCGTCTCATGAAATTCGATTCAGAGAAAAAGCACTTTACAAAACATCCATTTATCACGAGGCGAAATCCATTTAGCCACGATCAATTTCTACTCAATTTCGTACATCTCGGTCGCTAATGAACGATAACCTTGAAGGTCTTTGGAGGTCAACTGTAAAAGGATCTCCGCTAATCTGTTTTTTCGAGGAGGCGTCATCAAGTTTTCTGCTTTTCGGCAGGTTTGTGGCCCCTCAGACATTCTCGTTTTTCTTTTTCCCTAACTACTTCTTCCGCTATCCCGTCAAAATTCACCATTTCCGTACTTATTCTTCTCTTTTTACAGCCCTCTCGAGTTTCCCTACTCTTCTCATTAATTCGTTCATGATGAGGAGAATAAAAAAAATTTCCTCGGAGTTAGGAATAACAGGACGATAGGCCCTGTTTGCTTATATAATATTCGTTTCTGGAATGCCTAAAACCTTGTAGATAGTGTTTAATCTCCTTTTCATTCGAAAGCGAAAAGTTTTTGTTTGTTTGATCTCGGTCTACCAGGTTTATCCAAAATAGATTGAAGTGGGAGACCTAGGTTCGAGTCCCAGTCATATCGCTATTTTTCACTTGTTTTTAACATTGCGAAAGAGCGCAAGATTTAACGTGCGCTTTTGCAAGTATTAGTTTCACAAGTGTTAAAATGTATCCCATCCTTTATAAGATCGAACATAGTTTACGTATTTATGTACTCTTCCATTCCTTCCTTCGTTAGGCGTCATATCAAAGTGTTATTCACATTTTATCTTCTCTGATACACTCCTCAAAGCACAATTTCAGTCGCATTATACTCGAAGATCTTTTCATGGGCTCTAGAAGCGTCTTTTCACATTACAACTCAAGTCTTCGCTTAAGATACGGCGTCCGTTGATACAGTTCCTCCTTCCCATAGTCCCACAGCGCCCCTTTCTATTCCCTCACGTGCAGCGGTAAGGCGAAAATTCGTTACATTTTAAACTACGCCAAAAAAAAGCACGGAATTGGAGCAAGTTCTTTTAGGATTCAGGGTCATGTTTTCCCCACATCGCGGCGCTCTTTTTGTAATCCGGCACGTTATCTGTTGAGAGGAAACGTGCTCGAGTTGTCCCTTTGTTTATCGCCTTGACAACTGGCACGTTTTCGAGGCACTGCCATGCACTGGGAGAATAAAATTTTCGAATCGTATTTATTGCTCAAGAATGGTGCCCTTTAAGTTCCACTATCGTCAGCTCTCGTGATGAAAAGGTGATTTTATTTTTGAAGGTTTGAGATGAATTGCATCCATGCCATCGTGTCCTTTCGTATTCTCTCGGTCGAATTGACGTTTTGAAAAGGTTCTGCTATGGCGATTCCTGTACCAAAATCGGATTTTTTTATTGCACTGAAAGTATTTTTCTCATATTGGTGAGGTTCAATTATTATATTACTTTGCCCTATCACTATGCTATGGATAAAAAAATTGAGAATTATTATGTAGAGAATTATGTTTTGATTGCTTGACCATTTATAACACTAAGAAATGTAATTAATTTTAATTTAGATGATTGATAATTTAATATTATCTATTATTTTTCTATTACCTATATATTAATATATAGTTATATTACACGTCTTTATACTGGAAGATCAATGCATTTTTTAATCTATTTATAGCATCTATTCTTTGTCTACATTCTAGGTAATAGATTCTTCTTTTTATGAACTTTATTTTACGCTATTTTGTTAATGTTTTTGATTAAAACCTTTAATTTTGTATCAAGCAATTACTTTGCCGTTACTATGAATAATTATCATGTTTCTAAAATATTGAATTCACTCAATAGATTCGTTTCATTAAAAGATATTCTTATTTTATTTTAGGTGATTTACCCCCTAATATTTTTATCCAAAGCTTGTTATAATATTTTCAATTAATAAATAATTATTCATTTGATATAAATAATTTCATTCAAACTCAAAATAAATGTTAAGTAAGATATCGTACTGTTAATATTATCTGAATAATAAATTAACACTAAATACGTGAGCTGATAACTAAATAGGCATTTAACATAGGGAACATATAATGATGACGTATTTTGCTTAGCCCAATCACATTTTGATACAAAATCAAGCAAAGCTTCCAGATGCTTTTAAGTTATTCAATCAATGGCCAATTTATCGGAAATAAAATACATGACGCGATGAAAAGCTATTACAAATCAATTGATGTTTTCAAGGTATCATTCAGTCCCATGGGAACTGTGCGCTTACTACAGATCGAAAGAGATTTCTTGTTTACTGAACGGTTTCTGGCTCCTTTGGATCATAAATAGTGGAAAAGGTACTTAAAGGCTCTTTGAACGACAACCATTACTCAAAAAGAGCTGAAACTCAAACGACTTTGAAGAGACTTCTCCCTGGATACATGTTACTTTTTCACTTTTATACGCTGAAAGCACGTTCTATTTAAATGACCTAAGCAGTTATATAAATAGAATACTCGATTCTGATCTATTGCATTTGATTTATTTTTCCAGATAGACAGCATTTTATTTAATTGGAAACAGATTTTTTTTCAACAGTATCGCATTTAGATTCATCCCATTCTTTAAGGATCAATAAAAGCTTACATTCTCGCTCTTACTAAAGGAGAGTTGCATAGGTAAAATATGGATCCGCGTTCAATTGTGTACATATTATAAATATGACTCTGTTTTTATGAGTTACGAGTGTTTCATCGCTCATTGACATTGATTTTAATGCTTAAGATTAAATATTCATCAAGGATTACAGAGAGTATCATTGTTGAGTTGAGATAATGAATCGTTTTGTAAAGTGAGTAAAGTGATTGAAGTTGACAGATATAAATACACAATTGATTTTAAGAGATAGTTAAATAATAAAAAATTGCTTGTATCTTTCATATGAAGTTGGATGTTTTGTTTTGGGGAAAACTTTTAAATTGTGTAAACTGAACGCCATGATGGAATGTCTATTAAAATAAATACTTGATTAAAATAATTTAAGCCGTATTTTTTAGTTTATGAGCGATATATTTATGATGATCATTTAAGAATTAGATATTTACGCACTCGATCATTTAATTGTCATTATTTGGATAGGATTTTTGTAAAAAAGCTTGTCCAATTCACCAGGTAGTCTTATCCAATGCTTGTACTTTAAAAAAAAAATCTTCCTGTATTGCTATAGCTTACTATAATTATTTACTTTTCGATCAATAACGGGAAGCTCACCTCACATATTATTGATCGCAATGTTAAGATGAATGAAGCGACCCTCATCACAAAAGGTTTGGTGTAAATATCGGTATCCTTGAACGTAGGCAATAAGCAACCGCTTGTGTGTATTGCGGGTTGCATTTGATTTTAAGTACGGCGCTATGCGTCGCCCATCGAAGGTTGCTCCCCAACTTAATTCCTTTTATAGATTATTATCTATAATTTATATTTTCTTAATATTAAAATTTACAAACACAAATATATAGATCATAAGTATATTTTTTTATTAATAACTGCTTTTTTTAATCCGTAATTCAGCATTATTACTTACTTATTATTCGTTTTTTTTTACTTTATTCATTTTACTTTTACATTAATCATAATATGTATTCATTTCTTTCTATTATACTTTACTTTATATTCATTCTTCCTTAACATAGAAAACATGTTTGGAACACGGTTCAGGGGCATTAATAATGCACAATAATTCCGGGTATTTTTTAAGACGATAACAAATCGAGTAAAGGGGAAATTTTTATCGTCTATCTTGACTTACTCTTTAAGTTACCCCTTTTAGTGATCCTCGCTCTAACGCTTAACATTATCTCCAAGTGATGGTGAGAATGGGATCTCATTAAGTTACCGCAGGAGTTTGGCTAAGTTAGGATAGCTCAGGTGCTCAAGGAATTGATCCTATATTCTTTGCTGTTATGAAATCGATAACTCTTGGCTGGTTATTTTCCTTATACTTATATAAATCCTATGGAGTATCAATCGGTACCTTTTCCTAAATATGTATCTCAAACTAAGGAACTTTCATACATTCTCACTAATAATAACGTTAGACACATCGTACAAGAGGATATTTAAAATGTTTTTCAATAATTTCTATCATTTCAACCATCCCTTTGTAAATAAACGGATCCCATGAATCAAATTGTAAAATCTATCCGAGATAAAACTTAAAATTACTGTAGCCTCATTTCCAAATCTTAATTTCTTCAATGTTTTTAGCATCTATTTATCTTGGTGAATTATAGAACTTTTAATTTAACTAAACACTATCTCTATATAGAAACATTTTTCATAAAAATCAGCTCAAAAATATTCCAATTGGATGAGTTGTACTTACATACTGAAATTATGATCAAGGACAGTAACTGCTAATGCGGTTCTTTTTATACAAATACAATAAATAAATAAAACAAAAAAACATTCCCAGCGTTATATTTAATGATACTGTACCATAAATTTTATTATTCTCATTCTTTATAAAAGAACATCATTAAGTAAATCATTAGTTATACGATAATTTAAGTTGACAGTACAGTGTGAATAAAATGACTGTCGAAAATTAAGTTTAGTTAAGCTTTTGGTTGAAAACAACTGAATATTTTCCGGAATTTCGTATACAAATGCCCTTGTCTAATTATTACGAGAATAAAACGATAGAGAAGTAAAAAAATAGAACTTCTTCCCTGTTGACCTTTGCATATAAACAGTGGAGCCAATAGGACGTCTGAAGAGCGCCCAGTCGAAAAAAAGCCATATTTCATTCGCTCCCTGCATTATCTCTATGTAAACTCATATCCCTACCCTTTCCTTCCAAGTCTTTTGCCTTAATTATACCTTATAATTCATTTCCGTCCCCTGGCGAATTTTCTGTCTTGGTTCCCAAGTCCCATGGTTTTTTTTCCCGGGATCATTTTGGTACTTCATGGTAGAAGTCTCTTTCACCGTTGATCGATTTTCGCTCAATTCCATCGAAGGTGATGCATTTTGCGGGTCAAGAAGTTCGAAAAAAGAAGCACTGGAAGGAGTGGGAGTGAGCAATATAGAATTCATGAGGCGAAGAGGAGGGATATGAGTGAAGTGTGGATCGGATGACAACGACTCTTTTGTCGGTGGGGAAAATTGCGGTCGTCTATTGAAAATGCAGGTACGGAACGAGTAACTCTATTACTGCAGTTCATGTTCGTAAAGAGTAAACTTGCGTTACAAGAACTCTATTCGATGTATTGGGATCAATATGTCCTGTAATCCGATGTCTACAGTACAGTTTTTTTAAGGGTTACGTAATTATAAGCGAATTATTTTCATACAAACTTGTAAAGAAAATAATTTTTAATATCGTTCATATCTATATAACATTAATAACTATGTATTCGGAACGAGGTGATAATTATAATCGAATTATTTTCATACAAACTTGTAAAGAAAATAATTTTAAATATTGTTCATATCTATATAACATTAATAACTAAGTATTCGGAACGATGTAATAAAATTGGGCTTCAACAGTGTTCTCTGTCTCTTAATTGAAGCCAGTGACCGTTAAAGTATAACGATGACAGTAAATGATGAGTATAAAGCAATGGAAACTGTGTACGTAGTCTGTTATTGTTCAGACGTTTAAATTTCTATTTGATAACTTTATATGCACTCGATGTTAACAAAATTTGAACTCTAGCAGTAATTTATTTTTACGAGATTTTTAAAAAGTAATTTTTGCATAATGTATGCAATTCATAATGCAATGATGATCATGTTAAAAGGAAAAAATTGTTTCGAATATATCAGTGATGGTTAAATACTTTATTATCGATGTTTATTTTGCACAAATATTAATCACGAAATTTAATCAAGGACTAGAAAGCATTAATATTTTAATGGAACCTGTCATTATGAATTAAATCAGATTTTGTATACTAGAAGATTTGTCTATTTATGAAAGAATCCAATCTCCTTAAGTAATGTAAAAATGACTTCTGCGTGTTTTTTTCTGAATGATGGCTTACGAACCTTTCGCGCATCGAATTAATTAAATTCAATCATCAACTAATTTGATAAGAAAATTTAAAACGTAAAAGTGGAGAAATAATCCATCAAGAGATTAAAGATAAGAGAATACTTTTCTCTTAAATAAAATTTTCACTTTAAAATCTTTATCTGGTCGAGAAAGTGTTAAAGCTTTTAACAGCAAAGATTACCATAGCAGAAAGGTTCTTTAATGAGACGAAAGAAATAGCAGGAGGCCTTGAAAAATATATGTGGGGGTGGAATTGGAAACAACAACCTTGGATCTAAATCATCCGAGAGTAGGGATGCAAAGTAAATAATCTAAGAAAGAGATCAGAAGATTTAGAGGGAACGGAATGTCGGAGAACAAAGTTGAATGGATTGGAAAATTAATGAGAGAGCTAAAAACATGGGGAGAGTAGGTCATTGATTAAGGAATAAGAAAGAGTGGGAGGACTTTGGAGAAACGGATATTGAGAAATTGATAATCTGCGGGAGGGACTAGAAGTTGGATTTTAAAAGAACCGAACTAAAAGGAGCTAATTATGAGATTGAGACATTGTTACTGCAACAACAATACGTGAATAAAAAGACGCGAAGAAAATTCTAGATAAATCTACCGTGAAAATACGTAAATATAAAATGTTATATAGGCTGCAAAATAAGATGCTGTACGTATAAAAGAACTTTACAAACTGGAGCAATATTACGGCGATGTTTCTTGGGAAAGCAGCTTGACCTTGGAATGCGCGTTGCACATCCTACGTCCTATATTCGGTAAGTTCTCGGCTTCCACATTATGGCAAACATCTCACGTGTGGCGGTATTTTTATATTACATCAAAGATGCAGGATATCTACAAAACGTTCTGTTTCAGGGGTTTCTTTTTCAGCAGACGCATTCTACAGAGTCGTCTCTTCTTTCAGGAGCGTTCCCTTGCATAAAAAGGTGTTACATATATCTTCGGGAAAAAAGACACGTGCTAAATTGCGGTGGAAGTAGTTTTTCCTTCGGTGTTCTCTCTGAGAAATGGAGAAGAAATAAGACGTCCGTTCTCAGCTTGTGGCGTTCCATCATCCACTCCGAAAGATCGCTAACAATGTGAATAAATCCTACTAAAGTGATTCCGGAACTTTTCTTATCGTCCTGCGATGGGAATATACTACTTTCCGAACTAAAAGCGAGTAACAAGTTATATCGAAAACAGGTTGGTGGGCGAGTGTCTTTATATCATGAGTAAGGCTATATTTCTCAATTTGTTCGATAAAAAGGGATAGGTTTTGATGCCTCCACTGAGTTCCTAATTTATAGCATTTCCTTTCTAACTAAAACCGGAATTTATCATCTGAATTATTCGCGAATAAATGGACGAATGATTAAATTGACCTTTGATTTATCTTATTGCTCTAAAATATATTAGCCTGGTCACCTCTTTTCCTATTTTTGCCGTCCATATTTGTCTGAATCATACGCATTTCAAATAAATTAATGTATGGTAACTTTCTAAAGACTGTAATAAATATCACTTAAATCAATTCCATTGCAGGTTTGATATAAAAAATCAGGAATATATATATTTAGGGAAAGTTTGCCATGAAGACAATATAAGTTTCTTGAACACAAACTTCTTCATTGCCCTAACTTTTATTCATAAAAATTCAAGTGTACAAAAGTAAGTATACAAAAATAAACCATTTTCAGGTACGAAAATAATTGAAAACAATACCTTAAGTAATAAATTATATTATAATAATACATAAACTAAATTATCCTTGAAATATGCCTTAAAATATTACCAGTATTTCTTCTAAATCAATAATCAAATCTAGATAACGTGAAAATGCTAGAAATTCATTTATTTTATTTGTTATCGTTTCATTAGATTAAAGAAAATATTTCCTTTATTTCATTACGAAAATTGATTCTTTTTATGCGAAATACGTGCGTAGGATCTAATCTTTATTAGTCATATTTATAGATAAAATTATTACGCTGCATTACACATTACTCTCATTCACTTAATATCAATCACTATGTCGGGTCAACACTCAACAGATGCAAAAACGTTCTCCGGTCAACGCTGCAAGGGCAACTGTATGCAAACACAGTTTATCCGTTCTGTGTGTGGCACAAAGCATTGAGGTAGTAATTTAGGATTTAGTCGTCTCTCAAAGCGAATTCCTGGAATCTGCATTCGCTAGCACCGCGGGTTATTTATTAATACACCCCGTCTATGTTAACGCTTCCAACGAAATTTCGTGTTTGAACATGCCCGTTTTCTAGCCGAGTAAAGACGTTTTATTCCAGTTTTTTTATGGTGTCCTATTTGTCATCGAATGAGTCGTTATGCTTCTGTTTTAATTTGCTGGACATTTATTTTTAAAATATGAGACAGTTTAGCAATAACGCTAATGGATAACCGAACACGCTACACATGTTCAATTGAAAATGTACGCGTTACAACAAATATTGTAGGTTTTTGAACACTAGCAGCTCTTCTTTGAACAAGATACCTTCACCTCATGAAATGTTTTTAAATGAATATTGAATGCAACTGTATATGGAAATTAGGAAACTTAGGTTCTATTACTGCTAATTAGGAAGTTTCAAAAATATATTCGCCACAACAAATGAAGTTGTTACTCCCAATTACCATATTTATATCAACCATAAATAAAGCAACCATCATCATTACCATTCTAGTTTGGTAAAATGTTTCACTTAGAAGGGAAAACTCTTCCTTCGTTGAATTCGAAGTGCTATGTTATCCATGCTCAGTAAAATATGGGAAGTCGTTTCGAATAGTAGCTTGAATTTCGCAAATATTTTTACTCCAGAAAAATATACGATTATTATTCAGCTAACAAATAAAGTGTAAATTCAGCAGATAGGTATTCCTGAGTCTTGCAATAAAATTCATAATATATTCAGGAAAGGAAAAGAAGTTTACGGCCGGAATAAGAAATAAAAAAATTGGGCTCAAAAAGGCACGGGAACTAGCGATAGCTTCAACTCAGTCTGCACGTGCTAATCACTATACTATTAGGAATGATTAAGAAAGAGGTACGCATTAAGAATCAAACATCAACACGTTTGAACCGTAATTTTTAAACTATGACTAATATGAAACTGCTTAATTGTTCGTAATAGTTTTAAATTTCAAATAAAGATTTGAAAAAAGAATCTTTATAGTACTATTTATATACGTTCGAAAAAACCATAACTGTAAGCACAATGTGCTTATTGAAGTTCTACAGTCACAGCTAATCGGTCGGTATCTTTAGGGCGATAAATCAATTACAACCACCCATACAATTACAACCACCGAAAGCAATTCCGCGTAAAGAGGTTTTGGTTTCCCGGACACCCTTCGCACGCATTTATCCATTCCATCCGTTCTATCGAGCATCCGCACGCCGATTCATTCATCTTTCCATCCATCTCTACTTTTTCCAGTTTGAATCTCAATTTGTATCTCCACACACAACATTCCTCCCCTTTGCAATCCATCCTTCTTCGCATTTTCCCCTCATTTCTGCACGACGACCATAAATCTCCCGTCCCTCCTGCATCGTTTTCATTCCGTCCACTCCGTAACCTATCCATTCACCTCCGTGGGTCGCACGGTTTGCGAAACAAATCTTTCTCCCTCAGCCCATCCGTTTGACATTCACAGTCCCCTCCTAGCTCTCCCATCAGAGCCGACTCTCAATCGATACATATAGCACGGGACTTCGGAGCCGCTTACGTACGCCTCTAGAACGGTTCCTCGCATTACGAAAGCTCCTTTTTAATGCTACGTCTTTTTTTACCATGTGTGTATAGTTTCGTCCCGAGTCTTGCTCTTCGTTTTTCGATTGTCTTTCGAGTGTTCCCGCGAACGAATATGGAGGGCGTGACGATCGCGACGAAACGGCGGGAGCTCGCGAATGCGATGGCGTAAACCAGAGGAGCTCGTTTCGCGAAACGATGGGAAAAGTAGGAGCTGAGTCGCTTTCTTTCCGTCACAAAGCAAATAAGTGCGCGCTCCCGTTTTTCTCTGTGATAATGACGAGCAAACAATGCCGTTTGAGATGTGTTCTGTCACCTCTATGCAACTCTTTTACCTTATTTAGCATTAACGGAGTTTTTATTAAATGCATGTTTTCCAGTTCATCTCCACTGCTGAGGTAGGAGTGTATTTGTTCAAGGATAAAGATGTTATAGATAAAATAGTAAAATTATTTGTATCGATAAACTAAAGAATGGAAGAAATAAAGTGAAAAGACGGTAAACTAAAGCATTTTTATTCCCTTATTTATTCCGGAGCAGTCCAAAATTAATGCTATGAGATTAATGTAAATGTACTTATTAGATTAAATTTCACTGCTTAACTATTTTGAAATATTTAAAGCGCAAATTATAGAAACAATAGAAAGGAAAAAGAAATGCTAAACTAAGTATAGTTGCTATGTACCTCTGGAATACCTATACCTCTCGCCCATAATAAAGACGGATATTATTATTAAAGTATACTTTCACTAGTATAATGTAAATGTTAATATCATGCACGATATATCCACGAATTATTTTGCTAGAAAAATTTCACAATTTAATTATTTGAGTGCAAATTAAAGGAGAATATTTTCTTTAGAAGTATATAGATCGATGCATATGAAAATGAGAATTATCTCTACCTCTTTCGCAGATTCCCTCAAACATGAATTCTTATTTACAAATTCTTTCCCGGAAGTCGGATTTCATTCAGTACTTATGAAAATATGCAAATGGAACGTCAACTTTGATGTTCTATTTACATTTCGTGTTCTTAGAAAATCATAATTAATCTTTGCTTAACAACATGATAGAATAAAGGATTGTAATTTATTTTATGAAAAATTTATGTCACATCCCAGGGAACAACATATTTGATCAAGATTCAATTATTCTGAATATTTCTTTCGATAAATAAGACAGACTTCATGGCAAGTATCTTTATGATAGCATTTGTTACATTAGATCGTGATCAATTATCCATTGAGTACTTAGCTGAAAGAGAAAGCATTTTCTTTAATAGGACGATAAAAATACTTTCTAGTTTTGTGATACGAATTTTGAACTCAATCATTCCGGAGAAAATTTTTGTCAGTCCAAACGGTGAATCAATAATCACCATGATAAATATTTCATACGATATTGATTTTTCATTCATTCATCGTTCATTTCGAAATCATGCAATTTTATATAAATACGTTGCTAAGCAATATTCTCTTTAACACTTTTCAATCAGAACGTAACGCGAATAAAATCAATCAGTTCAGTCAACCTTCATTTCGTAGAATGCAGACCAAACCATTTCGACAACAACATGTTTTATTAAAAGATGCTCTCAAAACACATGATGTAAACCCATCAATGCGTTGAATCGATGCATCACTTGGACCTTGTGAATGTGGACGTAAAAACTACGAATCGCATGAATGGAACCAAAAAGCTATTAAAAGCGCTAAAAGAGAAGCACGAAACGTCATTACGATCATGAATAATTTCCTTCAGATCCACGAGCGAGATCATTCAAGTTTTAATTGGAGTCGTGCATTCGATTAAAGTTTAATGTTCTCAGTTTTTGGGTTCGTTCATCTACGGACATCGCAGGCGGAAGCGTGTGTGCGCATGATCACACGGGAACAAAAATAAAAATTTTAGGAGGGAATAGAGGTATCTGATGTAAGCGACACTTGTTTCAGGGGCACGCAATCGATAAGGAGTAAGTTAAGTTAACCTTTGGTATTCAAAATTTCCGGTTGGACTAACCCGGATGAGTCGTCAAAGCAGTTTATATTTCCCGGAGACGTACATCCGGCTGAAAAGGCTCATTCTGTACCAAAGGTTATCTTCGAATCTCGAAAAGGGGAAATTATGCTCCGATGACGTTTGCTGAAATATGTCGCCGATATCTGCGGATTTCTGCTGAATTGTTCCAACCCCATATTTGCCTTTTTATGACGAGTATAAGTGCCTCGAGACAATGATCGTTATTCCGCTACTCAATAGAGAAGAGAATACCTTTAACTAACAACGACCCTTACACATCATCGCTGTATCAACTTTACTTAACAACAAATCAGCCACTGCCTTTATACCATCAACTAAAGATGCATATTCTGTCCACATTCGAACTGATAGCATATGTACGTATTTATAACTTTGAAATTATTCTAATTCACATTTATCAGGGACATTAAGGATAGTTTGCGTATCCATAGATACGTTCGGTTAAATGCCGCTTTGTTAACGAGTAAATAACGCGTATAAATTGCTTCTAATTCGATTTTACTTTTAGTTTTACGTAAATGGGTTTAAATAGAGGAAATATCTCGATTTCCCTTAATGATCAGCAAACAAGATATATCGATTTATATGTTTTGCGAGAAATCCCAAGTTCAACATCTTTTATACATATTCATATATTTTGCGTGTTATATATTCATTTCATTCGATTCATATATTAAATCATAACATACGAATAAATATCGTCATTTTTAGAGGCGATCAGGTTTCAGTTCAATGAATATTTAAGGGAATTAAAATGCCTAATTTTTAATTTAAATAGCGCTTAAAATTCGAATAAATTGTTCCACTATTATTCATGGATTATTTCACAGTTCAATAACTCGTTTTGTAGCACATTTTAACACTTCCCTTCTGTAGGATTTATAAAATATAGATGACAAATCGTCAGTTCAATCTGAAAACATTTTCAAACGTATGCTGTTTATTGGAATTTTGCTTCGCGAAATTAATCCTCGATAGAAATCGACTTTACTCAATTTGTCATCTTAATAGATATCGCTATTTAATTGAATGTGGTTTTGGAGTACGAAGGTGAAAACACATCCTGGCGTTCGGCCAACGGGAACATCTTACCCGTGTAGCAGTGAGCTCCACCAATATAAATGACTAAGGTAAGCTACAAAAAAATCTTTATTGGGATTAGAAAAAAACAAGACATAAAAACCTGTTTGAACGAGATTCATCCGTAATGAGAACTGCGATTTTTACAAAATGACTTGATAAATACGTTCTTTTATTCTTTTTTTATTAAAATTGCTCGCGATGAATTGAAAATGTTGATTAATTAATAATCAACTAAACGCGAATTCAACGCACGAATTGGATTCATTTAATTTCGTAATTAATTCTTTCACCTCATTTGTAAAACGTCCGCAATTAAAAAAAATGTAGCACGTGCGTAAAATATATATCTTTCCCTCAATTATCCGTAATTCATAGTTCTTTCACAAAATAATTATGATGAATGGAATAAAAATTTCACCCACAATTATCGATGATAGTACATGCTAATTTATTCTGAGGATATTTAAGAGAAATTTATCTTGTTCGAAGTTATTTTAGACCTTTCTCCTATCTTACGTAAATGGATAATTCGAACGTATAATTACATTTAAATCATATTATTACATTGCAGTGGCCTTCAACAATATAACGAATTCTAAAATTAAGCTCAAGATAACTACATAGTACCAGTTAGTAATTTAAACGTAATTAAAATTAAAACGAAAGTAAAGTATTTCATAAGAATGATATATTCTTACATTAAATTATACTTAAGGATAACGATATCTTCATCAAATCTGATACAATTAAATCTGGCGAAAATATTTTTATTCGCTAAAGAAAGTTTTAATATCCTCAGTAAACATAATTTTGAGGAATTCATTCAATGTTTAAATCAAGATGGTTTCACTACCTCCTTTGCATTTTCAGTTGTCACACGTTAGCTTGTGGTGAAAGGATCCCATTCCCAATAACAGCCCCCATGGGATTCGGTTGCCGAATCTGTTCTGCCATAAATCTCGCTCTGGATTTTGAATTTCAATTCCACATATGCGGATTGGCATTAGCATTTTATAAGGAATTCGTTAAAAAAACTATTTTATATGATATAGTATATATTTTCAATAACTGAAGTAAATAATTGATTTAAGAACATTAAACTATGTTTAAGAATATTTTTAATGGAATTTGTGAAAAACTTATAACGTTACCGGAGATCAAAAATTGCATCTCGAAGTATTTGAATCAGTCATGACCTCCCAAAAAATACAGTGCTACCGACCGGAGATATCTTGCCATTGTGAAAATACCTTTTCAAACGACTAACAATATCACACAAATGGAGAAGAATTTACGCGTCACCTCGCAAGAAGTAAAAAAATACGATAATCGTGCCTGTTTCTCTTTAGACCTTCATGGCCCAGTTACGCTGAGCGATGCAATTCATTCGATGCCCGAAAAATTCCTTATAAAAGTCGCTTACGAAGAAAAAATACATCCATTGACTTTTTCGTTTTTCACTTTAAAAAAAAAACCGAGCGAGAAAAATGGCGATGGAGTTAGTCAAAACTCGGCAAAACCTCTTTTAGTTTCGGTCCATCGAAGATCGATGGAGAGTCGTAAATTGCGAAATTAAAATTGCAGCGAAAAGGATTAAATCTCTCCCACCACTTTTTGGGACCTCCCGACGAATCAATAACAAGAGGCGTTTTGAATCGGACGTGTTGTTTGTAATAACGAAGGCGTGCGAAGCCTATTTTCGCGATGTGAATGGGCGACCTTAATGCGGACGGGAACTTCATGTCCGCCATCTTTCAAAAGCGTGAAACACGCTGCTTTTATTCAGCCACTTTTTCAACAGAGGATGGTGGCCATTTTTTCTACAGAAATCTAGTACTTGCGGAAGTCGCTCCGCGAAAAAGTTTTGCTCATCGTGGAGATTTGAAATTTTTATCTCGAATTGATATTTTATGAGGAAAGTTATCGGTTGCCATTCGTTAAGGAATCCTGGTAAGAATTTTCAAGTATCTCGAAGAGAGAATATCTAGGGTTGGTCGATTGCTTAAATTTAGCTTGCTCTATTGTCGTAAGATATCTTCTGCTTTATAAGTATGGGTACGATGATGTTTTTCGTTTTTTATTTTTCAACTATGTTCCAATTCTTATTTAATAAGCTCCTAGTTATTTTCTTTAATTTTTAAGCAATTTTTACTTATCTGAATTTTTATACCGTTGGAATACTGAAAAAAAAAACGAAAAAATTATCGTAACAATTATAATCCACGCTATAGATTTAAGATTCTTTAACATTTTGCTTATCAGGCAAACTCTAACAAACTTGAACTTAATCGAATAACAAAATTATTAGAAAATAAATCGCACATTATGTTTCGTTTTAAGTAATGGGAAGTTTGATTCTGTTCACTGATTCAAAATTCCAAAACTATTTAATTGAACAGTGATGTAAATGATTCCTTAGAAACTATTAAAAAGGCCTCTTAATTATTCATAGTTAAGGTTTTTATAAATCTCTCATTTTTAGTGAATAAACAAAATAGTGACCTATTTAGAGAGATATTTATTTTGGTATTATTTCTCGAACGTTCGCTAAATATACAAATAAACACCATTTAAATAATTATCGCATCTATTAAATAGTACGAAAATATAACATATTAATCAGGTAAATATTAATTTTAGTAATGGATTAAATATTTTTAAAGAGCATATTAAAATAACATTACGTTAATAGAAATGTATTTCGGTGATAGATAAAATGCATTTATAATTTAATTTTTTTTTAAAGATAGTTTTAACAAGATCATTATGACAACTCAAAAGTGACTAAGGGCAAGAGGTCTCCCTTTAAAATCTTTTCTCGGCAGCTTTCAGAAACTCCTGAAGTCACAGAATCCCTATTCAGCAGACATTATGGTTCTAAAAGCACCGAATTTCCTCCACACATCAAAGCATGGTTGATCCTTGCATCGAATTTCACCACTCTTTAGTCTTTGGAATTCCTCTACATCAGCTCTTTCCTTTACTTTAGAAGGAACATTCCTTTAAATTGATAGAAGATTTAAAACACAAAGTTTCAGTTTTTATTTAAAATTAATTAAATAGCATAGGTTTTACGAATTTATCAGCTCATAGTTCTTTCATACTTCAAATAGAATATATTTTAATTTCAACATACATTTTAATGAATTTATTGATTAAAAATTATATTTTGAATTTTATTTATTACCATAAATAGTTGTTCATCAAAATTTAGGAACCTAGTGAATAAATATACTAATGTATATAATGATACATTTAATGATAACATTCGACATTTAATTAAGAAAATATAATAAAACACGAGGGTTTTAAGCGATGTAAATTAAAGTTAAACAATCAAAATAGAATCAACACTTCCTAAAAATATTTTCAATAGAAATTTATTACTTCTAAATGAAGAAAATAATTGATTTATCTACGTAGTTTTGATTTAACCTGAAATCGTTCGCCTGAGTTTAACCAACTACCGCAAATCCATTTTATTCCAACTAAAACAGAATATTCTTATGTTACGTTCACAGCTGCGCTTTGCTTACGACGAACAATAACAGCATATAAGTTCCAACAAATCTAACATGACAATATTTGAAGCATCACTCGTCCTCAGGTCTAAACCGTGCGGTATCTAGATAGCGAGACATACTTCCATCGTATGCGGCTACATGTTAATGTATGGCAGCTTTTTATTTTCGTACATGAAAGCTTTTATGATTTTTTCTGCCGCATTTTATCCTTCACACGAAAATTTCAGTGGAATTTTCGGATAAAGAGGAGGTTGATGGAGAATCACAGAACATTAAAGGAAAGAGTTTTACTGGGCTTTTACGGAAATAAAAAGGTGAAATGTTCTTTTTTATTAGCCTCCCTCAAGAGGTAATATAAAGTTGATTTTCGGATGAATTGAGGTAAATACATAGGACAGTGGTATTTTAAACGATGAGACAGAGCACAGGATAAAAGAGTCATGTTTAACTTTCTTTATAACAATCTTTTTATAATATAAGTAAAACCACTCTATATACAAACATATTTAATGTTTTAGTTTACTCTTTTGGGGTTTTTCTAAACAAATATACAATAACTTTTAAAATATTTATAATCGATTATCTCATTCGTTTGTTAATGAATAATGGCTTCCAAACGTAACTTTTATAAATGTTTGAGTTGTAGTTGAATCGAAAAATCCTAAATCTGCCACAATGTGCATATAATTAAATTAAGCTCAAAACTTATATCCAAGAAACAGGGAGTTCTGCGTATTGTAGGACGAAAAGTAAATAAAAAGTACTTTCCTTTATTAATATTGTAAGATAATCCTAATAAATCATTAAATTATTCGAACAGCCAGATGTGGAGATAATGTTTTCAGTGCAAGTAATATTTTTAATGGTTTAAAAGTTTAACTTATACATTCTCATTAGTTAAATTAAAAGAATAATTCAAATAGTTGAATCTAAGAACCAAAACCTTTAACTTATGTTATTCAAGATCATCTTTTCACTTCATAACCTCTCTTTTGTAATTGAAATTACTTATTTACGTGGAAAACTCAGTCCCGTTTTTAGCTTTGTGATTCCCTAACATCTTTTGACATATGAAGCTCTGGTGATAAAAAGTGTAAATATTAGATTAAGAAAGAAACTGATGGAATAAAATGAGAAAATAAACTATAATGTCGTATTCGAAGTTCCAGAACGATACATCTCTAATAAAATTAGTAGTATCGCTTTTCTGTGAAATCCTAGACAAAGTAAAGGAGACAAATTTATCACCAGTGAATTCATCTTTTAAGTTAGTTTCACAATTTTGGATAACACTTACAAAAGGGATAAATTTCTTAAGTAATACTTTTAGATGAAAATCTATGATTCAACACGAAATACTCCGACGCCAAAAGAGGATTTGGGATAGAATAAGTGGTTATAAATTCCAGATCGTGGCAAGATATTCTTTCGGAGATAAGCACAATTTTCAGCGACGAGTACATATACATTGCGCTGCTCTCATTTTTTCTTCAATCTGGAAAAATCCCTGCCGATAGATAGTAGAGATACGGAACTCGCAAACGAGGGTAGCACATTTCCCGATCTGGAAATATATAAAACCTCACGTACAAAAAATTCTTCGCTATCAGCAACTGCGAAGGCCACCCAATTCCCAATCCGGATGCTTCAGTGTCTTCTTCTTCCTCGTAAAATATTCTGCGATCCTTTTTTATTCTGTGGAGCCTAGTGAGGTCGAATAAGAACCACTTCGCGGGTGAGATTTTCACATCGGATGATGCAGACTTCATCCTATTGGAGGATTACGTCGAAGCAACGCAATTTCATTGGATAAAAACTATACACCTAGGATACTTTATTAAATACGAGTTATTTACTTATTGTTATTGAGGCTTTGAGTAAGTTAAAGAAATGTTTAAAATTATTACTCCTTGAGAATATTTAGAATACTCTCTTTTAGGATTTAGAATTATAATGATATGCATTACCATAATGATGTGTCGTAATCATCAGGTCTGGTTATCATAAAAATTCTATTGTGTATAAATATATTACGAAATAATGTACTAATAGGGTTTGTTCTTTCTCGAGAGAGTAATAAATTCCTATTTTCTTTGCCTTAAATTTTCTATGCTGTGAAATAGAAGAATAGAACCTTACTGCTGTTATATTTTATATTGTATTTCAAAACTAAGTATTATTATTATTAATAGTTATTATATAATTCTTATTTTCGAAAAATTAATACCGCGACAGGTAAAACAATTTCACAAAACAATTTTTAAATAAAAACTATCTTGAAATCAATGACTAACAAACTGTAATGTTTATATATATAAACTATAATTACAGCTAAATGATAAATGAATATAAAAAAGCTAGAAATAAATGACTTGTTATTTTCTGGGCTTATTTTATTATTTATCGTATACTTTTATTGTTTATTAGTGATTTTATTCTTGATATATCTTATATCTAGACCCATTTCTCACTCCGTTTTACACAAATATATTTTTTCATTTTATATATCGTGAGAAGTTAAAGGTATAAAAGAAAACAAAAGTTTTATTTCCTTTGTTGATTCAGAGTGAAGAATTACTGCAATGGAAACGTGTGCATCTTCCTAAAAGATAAAACCACATAAGCTGCTTTCTACTTAAGCTCTAGTGAAATGCCACATTCCCATAGGAAGGTAAAACATTTTAAATTCTCTAATTTTAGCAGGAAAACATAAAAAAGGACCATGATTACTCCTTTGAAGCTCAAAAAAAAACAATCCGTAACCGACACACTTGTTCAAAGACGAGGAATTTTTGGCACAAACTCAACTCAACTGTTCCACGCTATTATTCCTCAAGAATCTTTCAATTGAAGCGAAGAAGCCACGAAATCTAAATCACAGGATAATCGTTTCCGATCCATAAGGATTCATTTTTTGCATTAATCAAGGTGATGAGATATTTGTTTGCGACTTGCGTATTACCATTAAGCGTTAATGACCTATATATTTACCGTTCGTAGACTTCTGAGATAGGTAAATCTCTATCATTTCAGACATAATCGTTCAAAATTTAAGATAATGATATCAAAAAATAAGATTTATTTTGCTCTGCCCCCCTTTACTAAAAAGGTATTGTGATCACGTAGAAAATGAAACCATCAACAGCCAACAAATGAATATAGAAGTAGCAAATTTATTTAATTAAGTACAACTGATTCGCTAGCAACATAAATTTTCACAAAGACAAAGTGTTCTAAACAATGTAGTTTTCCTTTCAAACTACTCCACAAGGTAGTGCAACATTTTTAATGTGTACTATTATTTTTCAACTTAAAAATATTTTATCGCGTTTATTCCTTATTCAGTGGAACAAGTAATTTAATTCTCTACGTACATGAACTACCAGTAACATTTTGTTGGCCGCACACTTAATTTCTTTAAATATTAATTTATCCTACGATTAATCTTGTCTTAATTGTTTATTGAAAATTAATAAATTTTTTCTGATATAATTATATGAATTTTAGTACTATTTTTGGATGACCACTCCACTATTTTATCGTAAAATCTCTTCGATAGACTTCAACTGTACAATAAGATTTCACAGAGTAATTTCGATTAAAATAATTTGAATAAAACTAAATTGATAAAACAACAAAAAATGATTACCGAAAGTAATTATAGTGCACCTCTCATTCAATTAAAAAACTGAGTTTACTTCATTGTCAACAGTATATATCCTGAAGTCTGAACTGGATTTCGAGTGCATGTCATGTTCTGAATTCCAGTGGGCAGCACATTACGTATGCCGCGTCGTAACTCTCTAAAAGGTCAGACGCAAGATAACGTTGAATTTCCTGTTTACGAAAACAAATGAACGCTAAGATGATAATCTCCCAGCAAATAAAAATCCCCTAAGAATTCTATCTACTTCTAAACAGTCAGCATAATGGTACATAAGCTTCTTTGAGTTAAATTCTTTTAAATTCCTCGTCTTCTTTTCGATTTCGGGTGAAATAAGTGAAATAAAGTAGGTGTTTAATAGAAATGTATGTTGCTATTGTATAATTACGTAAGGATAATATGGAAATGCATCGATTAATTTTTATTCTCGGTGTACTAAGGAATCGTGTTGATTGTTGATGTAATAATTTGCTCATACGTATGATTTTTATGAAGAAACTGAAGTATAAATAACATTATTAACGATATTATTTTTAAAGCTATTTCTTAATATCTTATAAAAATCCTTGAAATTATTTTTTATTATAAAACCCATACACGTTTGGAAAATTTTGAAGCGAACGAAATATTTTACACTACTTTAAGACTACACTTTATAATTATTCATAAAATATTTCACAATCCATTTGGAAATATATTTTCTAGACTATTTCCCCTTCAATATTAGCAATGTACTCACAGTATTACGAATCAGTCTTTCTAACTGATAAATGGTTATTCCAAAGTTAGATTCCAGTGTTAGCAAATAGAGAAGTTATTTCTTTTATCCTGTTCATTGTTTTTTATCCGAAGCTATGTCAAAAAATCTACTCTCTTTCTTTATCCACGAATATTTACGTCTCGGAGTCCATCCGTATAGATGGTCACGTATTGTTCCCGGAAAGAAAGAATTGCCGTAGTACGAGCGAACCAGAATTCTATCTCGTGATCTGACCGACAAAGTTGGCGAAGGATACGTTTAATCCGAGAGAAAACACACTGGTGAACTTGCTAAGTAATCCCAACTTTGTTTCCCACCCACTTTACCTCTGAGAAGACTTCCGACCTGAATCTGTGTGAGAGATTCTTTGAAAAGTTTACTCTTTCGGTGAATTTTAACGAAACGCACCGCCCCAACCTTCGATCATTACGTTTCCTCGAATGCGGCTCTAATTAAGCAGCTCCTATTAGCTAGCAGCGGATTCCAGCTGTGGCCCAATTAACGATGAATAATGTGCCAACTCACCCAACATCTCATCCGTACACAGTTCACCCGAAAAGAAATTCGTTTGAGGTATTTAAATTACTATCCGTTTCCAAAATTTCGATTCGGACGAGAATTTCGATACATACGAATGGAAAGAATTATCATTTATTTCATAAAAGGACGTCGTACAATTATCATGTGAATTAAATATCCTACCTCAACTATTAGCTAGATAATTGCACTTTCCATTGACTGTTATTGAAGTATAATGCACCGTGTTAAATATTTCGATACATAAATTTTTATACAACTTTTACAAAAATATATTCCTACGATCATTTTGTGAAATAAATAGACCAGTTTACCAGTCAATAATGCAATTTATGTAAAAGTGTAAAAATGGAAATGGTAACTGGTTAAAAAATGTGCACTAAAAAATCTGATATATATTTAATTAATCTTCGGCATGCAATTAATATTACTTCGTATTTTTAATAAATTTCATCGTGTTTAATAACAAGTTGACCGTTTCAGGAGTTTAATCTTCGTAATTAGAAGATTAATTGTTATCTTTTGTTTTATAAATCTTACAGTATAAAATAGCACACAAAGTTATTTTTTATTTAATTCCTTTCATTTATATCCTATCCTTACGATAATAAATGGGTAAATTTCCTTCATTCAGATCCATCAAAAATAAATAAGAAATTTCCCTTACAACTCAGCCAGACATCTTGATTTATCACAATCGCATTTAAACCAATTCGTCCCACAACGACAAATACGAAACGAAAAACGTAAAACACGAACAACTCACGCTAAAAATTTCGAAAAAAAATATAAACATTCTGTTTTTACGCAACCGGTACTAAAAAGAATCAATCACGTTCGTGGTCGTCACGAAATGCTATTATTTGGCAAGCCCCGCTGTCAGCGGACCTTCTGGACAGAGAGAGGACATGCCATCCATATTTAATATCCGCCTTTTTTTACGCAGGGCGAGGGAGGTGGTTGCTGCCGGGGAGGGACGATGGGTAGCGGGGACATGAAAGACGGGAAGGAGAGGGCGTTCCTGGAGGCCGCCGAAAGAGGGGACAGGGCAACGCTGCTTCGCTGCCTCGCTCCCCCATCGCCCGTAGACGTCAACTGCGAGGACGCATTGGGCAGGCGGGCCCTCCGGATAGCGGTGGACAGCGAGAACGTGGAGGTTGTGGAACTGCTGCTCAAACAGCCAGGAATTAAGATCGGTAAGAATAAAAAAAGACGGGATTTTACGATGGGAAAAACCCCCTCCGAAACGATCTATCGGAATCTGGAGTCAGGCCTGGGTCCAAAATTTCACGTTTTTTTTCTCCGAAGGTTCTCCGTGGAACAAAACGACGCCAAAAAGTCGTTGATGATCGGGTGAGAGAATCTTCTTTTTCCTTTCAAAGGTTTTTTCGGATGGGAGCTGTCAGAAAAATATTCGTCGCTCGGGTTCGCATCGGACCCGGACGGTAAAGAACGATTCTGACGCGAGTATCGCACGCCTTGGCCGAGGATTAACCCATTTCGGATTTACTATATCTATCTACTACAGTCGATATGAATCGGAAAAAAAATACGAGTGGACGACGGGAGGAATGACTCCAAATGAATGAATGATCATATTACTACGACGTATGCGTTAGAAAAGGGGGAAGGAACAAAGACATAAATATCGAGACAAAAGAGGAAATAAAGAAAAAATTTCAACCCTCTGATAAAAAAGATGATATGGAAGTCCCCGAAGTATTACTATCGCATTCTCTGAAAAGAGGTTCTCCAAGTTGGAGATGTTTTCCTTAAAAGCATAAAATGTACATTTGATTTAAAACCTCGTGATGGTCTCTCATAAAAATTCGAATGAATCATACGCCTTTAAGAGAAACAGTTGAGCGTATTCTTTATCTTCAGCACATTTATTTACTTGCTTGGGTGTGTTAAAATTTTCTATGGGATGTGCCCTTAATTCATGGGGTCAACTGCTCAAGTTTACAGAATAGTGTAAGCTTCTCTTTCTTATGGATTCAATAAACCTTAAAGGTTAAGTCTTCTATCTTGATTACTGTTTCTTTATCTATTCTTATTTATATAGAAAATTCAAAGGTTAGGGTTTGATTAGATGGAGAATTGATTAGTTTCAATGTCGCTCATTCAAATTTTCATTTATTGATTAATAATTATTTAAAAAATAATCTTGAGGTGTTGATTAAACAACATAAATATAGACTATTTTAGATCTTGTTTGAACTAGTTATCGAATCAACTTATACAATATTAAGTTTGAAATTATATGTATTTAGGCTAAAATAACTCTTAAATGAATTTGTTTTAAGTTTAAGTTTTCAATAACCCATTCTTCTACAATATAAATGGTTGAAATGCGTTTTAATCCTCCATTCAGAAACCCTCAATTTCATAATTGGAAGTTCGGAAACTTACGTCTGATATTCCTAGCCAACTCATTGAGAAAGCATCATTGTTTCCAGTTTCCAATGCCCTAAATGTGTCCAAAGAGTAGATATTTCCTCGCGGCAATACTCGTGTCCTATTTTGATTATCCCTTTCCGAGTTTTGGCCTATGTTCGTCAAAATGAAAATTCTCGTAAGTGCATCACATCTAAGTCCACCGGTTTTCAGGAAAACTGCATCAGAATGATTCGAACGACACGTTTTGCTGCAGCGTCGGTTGGAGTTAAAGAATTCGGAGAGAGAAAACGTGGCAGAGGATATTGATTGATTGATTAACGCATTTATTCGGGCGCAACTGAGATGAAAGGGGCCTCTTCTTCCATCAGGGGAGGGGGAGGGAGGGGGGAATGGACCAAAATAGACGGACGTACGGACGGATAAACGCTTTACTTGGTGGAGGTAAAGCCTGCCTCATCTCAAATACTTCATTAAGGCGTCTGGTAAATGATCGAAATTGATTGAAACGTTCGATGAATACGAAAAATTTTACGACTTTCTACGAGAAATTCCGAATCGAGGAATTTAAAAATTTTAGGATGCTATGGTTTTGTACATTTTCAATTCCGTGAAATTTCAAAAATATCGATCTCTTCTACGATTATAGATTCGCGTACTATGTGTAAGTCGTGTTATAATGAATTTATGTCTATTTGATCATCTTTTTAAAGTAATATTCTACGTGAACAGGTATCTTTTTCACGTAAAATACATTATCATTTCGATTTAAAGTTCTATCATGATTAATGACTTGATTTTGAGAATAAATTACGGCAAATATTAGAGATTACTGAATTTACGTCTGTTTTTATTACTGATCTATTATTCTACGTGAATACGTATTCTTTTAAATACGTCATCATTTCGATTTGAAGTTCTGTCGTAATTAAGAACTTGGTTTCGGGAATTAGTTACAGCCAATGGTAGATGTTATCTAAATCTTCATAGTATTTATTCGTCCCAAATAATTATTACATGAAATATCCCCTAAAATGAATGACTAGAACATAAATTACTGGAGTAGACAATTCAGAAAAATACACAAGCCATCCCTTCCAAAGAAAATTAGCTCCTGAAAATGTATCTTTAATTACCCTTTCTGTTACTGCTAGCTTCTCTAACTTTCCCCAAGAGCGGAATATTGAAGGCAATACCATGGTAAACAGTCAATCATACATCCGAGGCTTAGCCAAGCGACATTTACAGTGGGTGATACACGGCCATAGGAACGACCACCTTGGCACCTGAATGCCACGTTACATATACCCATTCAGATAGCTCCCAAGTTCAACATGACATCGCTTAACATCGTTGCCTCAAAAGGGGAATCGAGCAAGGACATTATGACCTAACGAAGCATTGCTATTCGGGGGCAGTGTGGTCCGAAAGTTTCCATAACAACCTTGGTTAATTTCTAACGATTCATACTATGCATATGCAGATGAAACAGTATTTACGAAAGGAATATTTCTGTCATTGATGCAAATAGTCTAACAGCGACGTATATTTATAATAAATAAATGATGCATTCACCACTAGTATATACGTACTATAAAATTTCGTAAATATATTTAAATATGACTTATTTACTCCCCTTTTTAAATGTAATATTTCGTAAATAAATAGGTACTTTTTGAAGTAAACAAATGTCGTCTAAAACAGATATATAACGATAAATATAATCAGTCTAAATAAATTTGATACAATGACGTTTTCAACATTAATTTAAGGTACAGGAATTACTCATTTAAAAAATGCAGTGGTAGGAATGAGTCAAAAGAGAGAAAGAAATGCTTTTGAGTGTACGGAATCTCCCACTCAAGTATGCCATGTTCGAGCCTAAAATTTCCCTGTACGCTACGCGCGCTATGTGAATATTCCGGATTCCGTTTCAGTGGGTAGCTTTTTGTGAAATGATTAATGGTCTGAGAATCGCCATTATTCACGAGGATACGGTTGTACTTGTGGTTATAATTCTAAACTTTTTAGGCCTATGATGGATAGGAGCAAACAAACGACTCCGTGATTGATGGTATTATTTAGATTGCCATGTTTTTGCGTTGCCATGGATTAATTTACTAATACTTCGGGATACTTAGTGAACCAAGATATCGCAACACAAAAAAGTGGGGTGAAAATATGAGGATGACAACTCGATTAGTTGATGATCCTAGTTTGCTAGTGAAACATGTCGTATCAATGAAAGTTTCTTTGGAAATGTACTAAAGGTTGTCTCGTTGTAATGGCCTTCCAAGAGCTAACATAATATCATATTGAGCTTTTTTTAAAGATGAAATAAATTGAAAACAAGTATATTTGTCTCCTTCAGTTAAAATTTAAATTGACGAAAGATATCGATAGATGTCTATTATAACAATCTATTCTATATATTTTAATTCATACGTACGTCAGCCTCATATACATCAAACATATCTGCTGTGCGTTCAAATTAATATAATTTATATTTTGAAATATATCAATATTTTTATAGACAACCATTTATCATAAACGTAAAGCAAGAAAAATTTAAGTATTGATATAGGTATTTGAAGATTAATTTAAAGCAACCAATGCATTTCTCATTAATCTTTTTCATAGAGCCTTCACGCACATCCATCTTCAGGATACATAAATTCTATAAATGAAAGGTAACCCATCGCATTCGAGCATGGAGTTTTAAAGACGAAAAGGTTCGGGGAAGGATTCATAAAGATATGATACAGAAATGACGTTACGGCCTCAAAATTTTACTTCTCCTTTGTAATGGTCCGCAATAAATTCCGAGGAAGAACGACATCAATAAAGCACAAAGATTTCGACTGTTAAAACGTAATGGGTTATAACATGTAGAGAAATCCTTCGTAAGATTAAGATATTTGATTTTGAAAAATGGAACGGAAAACAGATGTACCAAATGTGAGGAGTCATTAAAAGATAGATAGTGATGAGGTAATGGGAAAAGTTAGCGTATTTTTATATTACGAAATAATAAATTATATAAGATCGAATTGATATTATAATTCTGGGAAAATAAAGAAAATGCTACTTATCAAGAAAAAAGACAACGAAAAATTATTTCAATCTACAGTAGAATAAGGAAAAGACAGTATATTAAAGATATAAAGCAAATAATGATTACGTAATATTGATTATCTTCAAATGAGTATGCAGATTTTTAAATTACGAAAAAGTAAAAGAAAAAAGAACCAGATCGCTAAAAACAAATGGCTAAGTAAAGCTAAATATGGCATGTTTAAAACGTCAAAACTACGAGTACTACATTCTAGGAACTCAAAATTCGTCATGGTCCACGAATCATACTTAAATTTCTACCTTTGCCCTGCTTTTTATTAGTCACGCATTGGGACTCGGAAAGTTTTCGGATATAAAAAAGTACCGGATAGCGATTTTAGGGTGGGGCGGACAAAATTTAATTTAAATTTGCCTCAAGGACTCATTTTTCCCTCCGATATTAATTAAAGCGGGAGAAAAATATAGAAAGAGGGAACGAGTAAAAATTTCCCACCGAGGAAAATCTACGAATGGCCGCTCGATATTACATTAGTCGATACTTAATTGAAGGCGGGCGAGTACAAGTAAATGCTGACCACTGCCCGTGTGTTTGAGCTTACATTTTTACGTACTCTCGTGGTGAACAGGTAAGACGCATCAGTGTACTACATCAACGCAACAGCCCGCTTCTGCGCTAAATTTATAACTCTGATATCGATCTCTGATCACTGCTCGTATTAATAGCTTATAACATGTGGATGTTCTCTTTAAAAGGTTGCACGTGTCGAGCGAATATTCCATGTTCTATACCATCTCTACTAGTTCCAACGTACTGTTTCCAACTTGACCTTCACCTTTGTTCTGCACGCACAGTATCCATACAAAATAACCAATATCAGCACTGAAAAATATCGAATATACACCTCGAAACGAAGTATAAATTCAATTAGTCGAATTTTGCTCGAAAGTTCGACGTGAGAGTTTCGAAGCAACTCGAGTTACATTCGTACCGAATTCACTGGGAAATTGACTTGCTCAAATTATTATTGTTTTATCATTGATGAGGGAATTCTAATTAGTCCGGAAACCTTTGAGGAGTCCGGAGAAGGTCATCCGAACGAGGAAAATTTAATAAGAAGTAATCGAAATTGCTGTGTCACTTAGAGGAAATTTTCTGCTGGAATGTAAAAATTGAAGGGCATCGCCGAACAATGGAGTTACAAAAGTTTAAGTACGAAGAGCCCTCGTACAGTAGAAAGAATCCTTAATAGGAATAATATAATTGAAATTAATGAGTGAGAGATACTAGAATGATATACTTTTTCCTCTACAATGTAATTATTGTTTTTCATATGCATACGATCTTATTATTCGTATACTTATTTAGATGTGATTTCTGCGTAAATTTGTTCAATATCGAACGAAATAGATCTGTTAAAATTCAGTAAACATATATTTAAATAAGGTGTTGTTTCTTTTCTATGCCAAGAACGTAATTTGGTTAAATATCCTGCATCCAGAAAAGCCCATAAGCAACATGCCTGAAGACGATTTGGAAACCTAAAATTTCGCTCAAATTTCACGTAAAGATACGAAAAATTCAAAGTCATATGTTCGTCTCAAAAAGAAGTGAAGTGATTAAGAGCGATAAGGTACACCTTTCAAAGCAGTTTATGAATGTGAGGACGTCGGATTTTAGGAATCAAAATTCACTTGATCAGGGCTTAGCGTAGATATGAAAGAGACTATTGGAAAGCAAATATGGAATCGGATTTTGATACGAAAAAGATCCGAATAAAAAGGAAGGGAAAAATTGGTGTCGGAGTTAAAATAATGAGAGTGCATCTGAGAAAGGGAAATAAGCGAAAAAAAAATGAAGGGAATGATTCTGAAAAGCTTATCCTTGACTTGAGTTAGGAGATTCAGCTATGGAAATGGAGCTTTCAATAATATTCTATCCACGATGAGGATTTTAAAGTGGATGCGATAATTTATTAAAAAGAACTGAGTTATGTAGTATCGCGAGTAAATAATGCATCTATTCCGGGGGCGTTTGTTTACGTCTAAATAAATGAAGACTAGACGTCCGTTAGATGAGATCGTACGTGGAAAAGAACCTGGAACGTGGCCTGGATACCGCAATTTTAGACTTTGATATATGTTCGCAGATACGTTTCAACGAATGAAGAGGTCTGGTTTGAGGTCCATTTCGTTTCATCTGTTACGTAGATTATAGAAAACTCTTTTGGTACTAAAATCGATTTATCTAGATCGTGGATGAAGATCGGCTTTCGAATTGAATGCGATGTTTAATTGTTTTAGATCAGTGAAATTTTTAGTGTTCATAGCCTTTATCGGTGAACATAGTTTTATAATTAAGCAATCAATTTCATCGATTTATTTCTCATTTTAACGTTAATTAAAAGAGATATTTGGATTTATCTAACATAAGCATCAGGGCAGGTATCGTGATTCCCGATCAATAAATTTAGTTTTACGAAAAGTTTCTGTTGATTCGTGTTCAGCGATTCCTTTTCAGGTTATTCTAACATTTCTTTGATATTTGTTAAAATATTTTATATCGATAATTTTTGTTCTGTTATTTTATTCGCACTTAAGAGTTTTGAAACTCTTTTATTCAAGAGAAACTTCTGTAGAATTCCAAATTTGAGCATTCTCCGAGATTATCAATTAGTTATAATGAATTTTTTTCATCCGTTATCTCATAAACTCCTTGAGGGTTCTAAAAAATTCAATTCATGATGAATTCGAACTCATCATTAGAGTAAACTTTCGTAAAACAACACTTTATTAAATACACGACTATGATTTTATAAGGATTCCGTTATGTCCTCGATTAATTTAACGCTAACTTGATTATTTATTTCAATACAAAGTGAGAGAACACGAGAATGTCTCTTATAATGATCTTATTGCGACTAATCTGTAATAAATATAGCTTGTATCTATAAAGTCGTGTTTGTTGCCTGTGATAATTATTCTATGCTATTTATTACTCTTTCTAGGATATGCATTTATGTTAGATTCTCATAGATAATGGCTGCTCATTAATAATTAACTATGATTCCTTAAGTATTTGGAAATTGCTATTTTAAAATCATATTTAACTTAATTTTCTTATAAATACGTGAAGATAAGGGATTTTGAGTTATATCAAATTGTATGTAAGAAATCATATCAAATAGAAAATAATAGTGTCAACTCGATATGACTCATAATTTATCGCAAAAACTATTATGAAGGTTATATCCAGTTTCAATTGATTTATTATAAAAAACTTTATCACTGTAAATCATTTAATTGAAAAATATTCATCAATTACTGAATTCACGTATACAAACTTTTTTTAAAATAAAGTTGCAATTGATTTTTTAAAATCATTTCACGATTTCTTGTTATTTGTTAAGTAAATATTGATGGGAACGGGATTGTGATTTAATGGGCGATTGATTCATTAACCCATTTCATTAATAAAAAGTATTGTGATGTTTAATTTATTTGAAAGTTCGATTCTAAAATGATTGCCACTAATTTTCTAACTTTATTTTAGAGCAGATAACAGAGCCGAATAACATAGCCATTAGCCATAATCAAACGAAACTATAAAATAGAATTGGTACTTTTTTCAATGTATACAATTCCGGTTGTTATTCTCCTCCGTAAACAATATACGAATATCCTCTTGAAAAATAAAAGGTTAATGAGTATTAGTAAAGTATCTCAGAGTATAATTTAAACGTGGTTAGTTTTTAGAAGTAATTATCTTAAAAGTAATATTTTTATTAGCATAATTTGTTTATATTCATACGTCAAATAAAGCTTGATCAATACTTAAGTAATTTTTAAGGAATTAATTTTCTTTTATTTACCCGATTTGGAATATTCGCTTTAAACTTTATCTTATTCAGAATATTCGCGATTTTAAAATTGGATTGATTTGATGTATTTGACTACCGAACCGTCTGTTTGAGGAATACACATCCATCAAACTTTATCTCCTTATTTGAATCGGATATCCATATCTTTTGTGGAGTTATTTGCATTTTATTGACACTTATCCAAAGATAGCATTCTTGACCTAATTCTTCGTTATCTTCTCGGAAGAGACGATACTCATGTTATGAAGCCATTTGGGGCTTATACTCTTTCGTATCAGTTTCATGGATAGATGTTACAATGGAACTGACTTTGTATTCCGGCAAGTTAGTCGCTTTCAAAATACTTAAACCGGAAGTCACGACTCGAATCAAACTTCTACAACTGAAATATCATAAACGTTATGATATTTTGATGATAATGCTTGAGTTTACTACCTTTTATCCTCCATCGGAACAAAATGTTTAGCAATTAACTTTTATGATTGGATTTTTCATGCCTTAAGATACATTTTGACTTTATTCTCTGTCTGTGAAATGAAATTGAGATAACTTTTGTAGTTCCTGTTTATTTACTATTAACAGTGAGTAATCTAAAAAAATTGATTTCTCGTAGAGATTGTAAACAAAAGAAAAATTTAAACTTGGTTTACAATGAGAATACATTTTTGAGTATAAATTAACAAATAATTTCCGCTATTAATTAGGGGATTAATTATTTTGAATCGGTTTGGTTTAATATTTAGATATTCACTTTATAACGGTGTTTCACAGCATTGAACCTTAATGAAAACGTTTGAGAGAAAATATCAATTTGGTATGAAAAATCTTTTTCGTCAAGGACAGCTATTCTGGGATGGAACGTACTTTTATTGCTATTGACTCATACCTTTCATTCTCACCAAATTCGGAAAATTGTAGCTCTATATGACATTCTTTTGGAATATATAACTCAAAATTCAATAATGATAGTATCCGATAAAGTTTAGAACGGACTTATTGAATAACTAAATGGATTTTCGAACAACCTTGACACCTCTTTTATGAAATAATATCGCACCGGTCCTTTTTTAATTTCATACGTCATTTTTTTGGATTTTTCATAAGAAAAGAATTAACTCTCGATTTGATAGAAAGTGACAATACAACTTAAGGCGATTTGAATTCACTATCCTTCCAGAATTCTAATTAAAACTTAATTACAGACAGTGAGACGGTGTACACCGAGCGAATATGAAAGAAATTTAAACTATCACTTAAGCTCAAATGAATAGAATGGTTGTCATGTGATCAATTTCCCGCCAATTACGAAAATATTCTCAATCACAATATAGGCATTATTTAATATTCCATGTCAGTTAAAATACAACCACATTGATTTGATTGAATTGATACATCCCCTGTCACAGGCTGACGGGCAGATTGTAAGGTATTAATGTAGATTTAGAATTCAATTACGTATTAATGGATCAAAATTGGCAATGCCAAATTGGAGAGTAAAAAAACACACAAGCTTGTTAAATATTGACAGGATATATTAGGAAAAATTGTAGCTTAAGCATTTATGAAAAGATATACTCGCATACTTCTTGTAATTCGTACTGGAAAACCGTAATGCACATACATACAAACATTATATATATGTAAATATAAGCTGTGAGTTTGAATATTAAAGAAAAAACATACAATATAATAATCATAACGTAGTGATGCGACGAGAACGGTATCATACCGATGATCCTAGAAAAAAATTTAGGATAGAAGGTAGTAAATGAAGATTCCATGGAAGTTGTAGTAGAAAGCTGCACTTATAAGAAAAAAGACGATAGAATGAATAAGGCAGGAGACTGGAACGTTATATTAAATTTATATTTCCGAAACACAAAATATTTGTCTAAATTTCTCAAGCCGATTGTATGGTAAGTATGATATGGTAGAAAAATCGTCAATATTAAACCGTAATTTATAATATCACACTCCTATTTTAAGCTTGAAATCTCGGGAATTATGAATAAATGGATCGAAAATTCAGAGCTTCAGCCCAGAACTTATCCACCACAAAGAGACATCATCCAATTTCTCACGATCGCAGAATACACGAGAAGGTATCATAGGTCACCAACGTGCGGTACTTAATAATGAACTTTTACGAAGTCGACGACGAGGTTATAAAAATCAAACTTTGCCAAGATATCAAAATATCTGGGATATGAAAGGAATAACCGTTACTCCATTTTCCCGCGGCGAGAGAAATACAGCACGTCCCAATAAACTCTATCGCAGTCCTGATGAAATTTCCGGGCGCGTCCTTCCAGAGACGAAAGGAAAACTTTGTGTGCTGCACACCTATATCGTTTTGACGGTGCATCGAGGTAAAAGATGTCGCGAAAAAGAGTTGAATTCCATGAAAGGAATTAAAAAAAAATTCCGCTCTTTAATCAGAGAGGACGATATCCGAAGCGGTGGGGGACATTTTGAAAAGGGAACACAATACGGTTGAATGTAAGCCATTAGAGAGATTGCTTCGACAGCTGTTATGAAAAAAAGGAGGTGACATTAATTTGATAGAGAAATTTAAGGAACTTTTGAGAGCCACGGTGTATAAAAGAAATTGGGGCGGATCGTGAATGAAAAATAATGGAGAAGTTCGCCATCTGGCATGCCCGGACGGATGAATAATCATCGTATTAAGATCGACATCGTTCCGTCGCAGGACGAATTTTATGGATACTTTGTCGAACGAATTGTACCTTGATATTCGGAATATTTCAGGGCGTGCGAGCTTTTAAATATATGAAGTTTTGAGTCCTTCGTACATCTCTCGTGGGATGAAAACCATCTTTAGCGGTATTCGGAGTGTCAAGTCGGAGATATTTTCCCGAATTTCCTCGCTGTTTGCCGTGGATTTTCTTATCGCTGACCCGCCAGAACGGAGTCGAAGGAAAAGCGAATATTCTTAGCAAAACAAGGTGAAAATATTTCAACGGTCTTTATAGGAAGTAAGTTATCAGAGGCGAGTGGAAGGAAATCGTATGCTGAAATTGATCGACTCACGTTTTTTCGAGCGGTTTTTTTCCTCGAAAACTTCGACTAGAACCACGTCTGAAAGTTGGCAGCTTTCATACGCCGGCACTGAAATTTTATCGTATTTCCCCGCTGTGGTGATATGGTATTCTCGACGCCGACTGGATATGAAAAACATTCTTGCCAGGAAGATGACATCAGGCCGGAATAACTGAATACTTATGCGGAGGAATAGGAAATTTTTAAAGTCTCGCTTAGCTTTTTAATATGTAGTAGAGTTGAAATAAATTCACAGGCCCGCTGAGGTGACGTGTACCGAGTTGCGCTGAAGAATGAGAATCCCATTATTTGCTGTTAACCAGATTGAAATGGTCGTTTTTTTATTTTCTTTGGGATGAATGACAATGAGGGAACAATACGATTGCGTAGGGGGAATTTAATTTTTGAATCGATCGCTGTCCATTGTAACTACTAATCAGGCGAATTGTCGTACATGTCGCATTGTAATTAATTCGATTAATGAGTAACAAATATCTATAAAATGGAATTATGAAGTTAAATATTTTTTAAATTACCTATGAGACTACAATAATGAACTATCAATAATGAGCTGAATTGTTTACGCTCTTGAAACCTAGAAGTTAAGATTGTTTTCCATTATTTTATAAGTATCAATAACAATTGTTTTTATATTCACGCACATCAAATATCATTATGTTCCTAATTATGAAAAATAATTGAATAAAGTTCTAAGGGATACTCTTATAATTTATTACGTATACAATAATGAAAAAATAGTATTACTCAACATTTTTCATATATTCACGAAAGATTTTAACTATATTTTGCGTAATTTTTGCTAAGGACTAAGAGACTTCTTCTACTCTCCAAAAGGATAAATTCAAATGTAAACAACTCCCATATTTACGATTGTCTCACAGCAACTCCGTTTATGTGATACGACTCTCTTAACATAACAACTGACAATCGCAATCTTTCATCGCATCAGCTGATAACTTACGATCGGAATACTTAACCCCATCCTCATCAGTAAGTACTTTCGGAAACAACTTGTCGTCCAAAAGAACGCTACTTATCCAATCACAATTTGGCTCCGCACGGAACTCTCAAAAAAGGCCAAATCTCGTAAGTAACGAGAGAGAGTCCAGCATCTTCGAGAAAGTAGCAAACGGGATTAATCCAGCCCTAAAGTGGTTGCATAAGTCTCCGGATTAAAGGAGACATAAATCCAGCACCACAAGTACGAAAGAGAAAAATGTGAGGGATGATTCATTAAAGATTCTCTCAGAAAATTATCTCTGGGAAAAAAAATATGGCCCCTTCCCTCCTTTTATCTCTACTCTTTCTTTTCCCTTAAGGGGGGGTTGAGACCAAATCCTTAATTTCACTTTTCCGGTAATATTTCTGCCTTCGTCCCTTTCCTTCCCTGGCTACCATCCATCGTAATTTTTTTTGGCTCTTTCCCACACCCCCGCAATCTCTTGGCGCCCAGCCATGACATCGTAGCCTGCTCGATATTTCGGACGGGGTTACGGGAGTGAGCTCTCTCTAGAGGGAGACCAAAGGGTGTCCGGGAGCTTGTTACCATGTCGATCCTTCAGAAACTCGAGATGGATTTTTTTGTCCCTCGTAAGGGTGATCCAATCGGACAGGTTCGCTTACTAATGCATCGTCGTCGGCTAAAATTCCGGCGGAAAAAAAAAGGTTCCGTCGCGGAATTTCTAATTGTGTGGCTTTCTTATGTGGCCCTCCAAAAGGGATCGATGGTCATCCATGGAGAGCAAAAAAAGTTTGCATAAGTGTCTGGACAATTAGAAGGAGACGAAGGTCGAGGGAGTAACATAAGGGATTTCCATGGGGACGGCCACAAAAAGAGAAGCAAAAAGATTTTGATGAGGGAAAAAATGTTTATCGCTCTCGAGTGCCCAAAATATTTTCGCGAAGTGGATCGTCCATGAAGTATATCGGATGATGATAAAAGAAACTAGAGGATTGAAACGGTGTATGTTTTGATCTAAAGGTTGTTTTTTTATTTTACGTAAATTATTTTGTAAACATGTGAGAAATTGGCGTGAAAGTATTGGAGAATAGTTAAAGCATAATTTTTTTAAAGGGAATAATAAAGAAACAATATTTATTACCTCTTTTTCCAAAAGGAATTTTAATTGGAAATAATTATACCAGACAATCAAATATAAATTAGTTTTCTTCCGATTTATTTACCTTCATTCCTACTTTTCTTATTTTCTTACTATTTTAATACTTCGTAATCGACCGAATTCAAATGATTATTCTTCGAATACGTAGTAAATAATAATGCATTAGAAGGAGTATGTACAATGCTAAACAATCGGTATGTTTAAAAGTAGTCGAATGAATAATATTACGAAGTAGATAATAAAAATAAGCAAAAATGAGTAATTAATTTCCTATTAATGTACTTATCTTATCAAAAGTTACTTTGAAATGGCTACAAAAATATTACGTGTTTACCTTCTGCAATAGAGACGCAACAAAAACTGAACTTGGAAGTCGAGTTATATGCAAATAAAATTTAAGGAAGGTAAAACAGACAATGTTTCAATCATCTATGATTTAACCAAAAGATCGAAAAACCTATGAATGATTATTGGATCAGCCATTTCCATAATTTTTATTGTAATAGTACATATACAAACACTCGGATTTACTGGTTTTGGGACATATATTTCGATGATGGCTCAAAAAATGAAACTTCTTTAGATAGAAAAACAATTCACGAAAATATTTATGCTTATTATTTATACGAAAATATAATGCTGCAATTTCATGACCCAATAAACCATATTTACAAAATTTATATGGATTTAATTTACTTGAGCTATACATGCGAGAGATTCCAAACTAAATCAAATTTTCCCTAAAATATTGCGCGAATTAGATAGACATTGATCAAATTGATACGGAATAATTCGTTCTCTTTTTATACACCCACCGATAAAAAAATACGCTCTCCTACGTAATAAATCGCTGTGCTTCCACTAATTCGATATGGGCAATGGAGGAAAAGTTCTCAACGTTCCAAATGGTCTCCCTAACCATCTTAAGTTTCCATCTCGAGGACATTAGGTCCACCGATTCTCCTTTCCATCCCTTGTCAACCCCAGGAAATTCATGCATTTATTTACGAGAAAATGCTCTACGGAGGTCCGTGGTTGATTTCGGTTAAGTGCTACGCGATGGAAAAGGAAAAAAAATCCACTCGACTCTCCTCGAGCGATTCCCTCATCCCACACACTCCTATCCTCCAACTTTTCTCTCACGCGTCTCTTCTTTCAAGAACACCTCCATTTTCTCAGAATACTTTCCTCTTATTCTTATTTTCGTTCCGCCATAATGATGAAGATCGATATCTCGCATATCGATATCTTTCAAATCGATATCTCGCACATCGATATCTCTCAAATCGATATCTCGCTCATCGATAAATAGATCGATATATCACTTCCTAGTTTAGAACGTACTTTTTGAATACCTAATATCCTCATATGTTATTTTCACTTATTCGAAACCCTGCTCTTTCCCGGACTCTTAACCTTGTTTCGATGTTCAACAACTTTTTCCCTTCCAGACTCGAAGCACGGTCACGAACTTATTTCACCCACACGTACACTTCTCCTCTGCACCTGGTGCCTCTCCAAACTTCCGAATTACCGTTCGGGAGAGCGAAATGATGAAGAAATCGATGCTGTTATTTAGGAGACTCGGCCCGATTCGGAGAACGCATGCTGATTAGCCCACAGACGCAACGTATGCTCGCTTTGAGATTTACGAATCCATTTGTGAGACGTTAGTTCTGGAAACGGCCGTAATATCCCAACTCACGTTCCCCGGTGAATATATCCCGAAAAGATTTGTTTTCTTTGAAAAGCAAGCTCGTGCTCGTTCCCATTCTCTGTCCTTACAACGGATGAGTTGAAAACTTCGCTCTCATGTGTATATATACAGTGGTGTTGTACCATTAGACGCATCGGTACGTAAACAATCTATTTATTGAGTCCGTGCTTACGGAGAAAATTTATTGTTAGGAATAATAAAGTGGTACGCAGATAAGCAAAATTCAATTCTTACAGTAAGAGAAGAGCTGACTTGAATAAGAGTTAGAATAAAAATTTACCCGACGAGATTATATGAATATTTAAAGTACATTCTGCGTCTATATTCTAATCTACGGTAGCTAATCGGTCAACTACACAGTCCACAGTATAATTACATAAAAGAATACCGAAATTATATAAAAAGGAACATTTGAAGGGAATTTTATTATTTGAGATCTTAATGCTGAACATAACGAAGGAATTTTACACACCAGATACATCATAATTAGCAGAAAAAGGGATCAATATGAAATTTGGTACGAAGTAAGTTCGGAAAATTCATGTACATTTAAGTTTCGGAACCGCTTCTTTTTTCAAACTGAGATGATTCTTGGTGAATTTTAAAGGCAACTTATATCACCTGCAAATTAGAAAGTAATTTATGATTGGATAACATGAACTTCTTTCACATTGATATTCGACTGCTCGAAAAATACTCCCGAAAGAAATGTGCACTACCTTAACACAAATGCAAATTTATGCAGCCTGATGATTACTTGAGTGTATCACAGAAAGATGGAACATACATAAACGCTTTGCGAAAGCGAAAGTTATTCAGTATGAATGCAACCTCGGCAAAAAGGAGCTGAATTTCGGTCGTAAATATAAATCGAACGGGAAAATAGTCCCCTCTTCAGGCGTGGACTTGATTTAAAGACATCATAAACATCGTTCTGTCCTGACCACGTTCTCCAAGACTGCGCAAGTGTGCCGACCTCCTCTGAATTGCTTTCGAATCTCGTGTGACCGCACGACATACGTCATCGACATAAACCAACGCCAACGACATAATCTTTACGGTCCGTACCCATAGGTAGAATAGGTAACAGCGATAACTTTTAACCGTTTAATCGCAATCGCTAAAGAAGGGAGATTTTTATTACGCTCTTCCTCAAACCGTATTTGGATCATATCTTTAACCCGTTTGGGGGTGCCATGATGGCACGGCGCTGCCAAGAACCAATCGCTTGGGAAGGAAAGAATGAAGTCACCATTTCGTCAAAGATGGAAGCAACAGCTGAGTAAGAGCAACGATTCCGATCCAATCGAGATTTTTCCTCCGCCACGGAGCACTTTCCAGGATTCCTCTTCAAAAAGCGTGGGGAGAAAAACTTCTTCGGCTCTGCATCCAGCTTTATTGGTCTTTTTCCTCGATTACTTCCTTCCGACGCCATAAAATGTTCCTCGAGTCACTCGACCGTTTATACAAAGGTCTCTCTCTCTCCCCTCTACATCGAAGGCATCGTTTGATAAGTTGACGGAATCCAAAGGTGATATTTCCCGTCAATCGGTGCCAACGAGATGGAAAAGTTAGGATGTCTGGTTTTTTTGAGAGAGTCTTCCTCGAAGGTGTATCGTTTCTGCGCCTTTTGAATTTTTTGAATTTGTTGGCTGGAAGGAGATGAACTTTGACTTTTGGCTCGAACGTCTTATGTTCGTTTTACGAAAATTTGATTTTGTTTTCGAGTAGAAACGAGCCGTGTATTTTTTGAATCTACAGAATATGGAAAGATAATGGAATTTGTGTGGATACTTATTGTTAAAGATGAGTTTAATTTTATATTTGTAATTCCGATTATATTTAATCATGTATTTAGGTCTATTCCAAAAGAAATGTTTCAATCAATGAAATGAATAACAGTAAATATTTCTGGAAGTAATATATAATAAGATAATGGTAGAAAAACTTATCTATTGTATGATTGGAAGAATATATTTTGGGCTGATAGTTTTATTTCTGATCATATTATAGTCTAACTGTGCTCCTATATAACTTATTATATAGTGCGATATATTATTGAATGTATCTGAATTCATGAATTTTGCGCAAAATGTTGATGCAAGAAATCAATAATATATAAAATACCTTGTAAAATTTTAAAATAACATAAAAATTTCTTGTAATTTTCCAATGTGTTCTATGGTTTTTCTCGTGAATATATGTAAATGTCGTATATTATATTGTGCTAAATAATCTTTGTTGATGAAGGGAGATTAAAAGAAAATTTAGAACGTATATCTGAACTACTTGATGAACATCCTAAATAAAATTTTCCTTGGGTATAATTTAAAAATATTTCGTTACAAAATTCTAAAATTGTAATTACGATTTAAAAAGTCGAAATAATACAGAATAACAATGTATAACACGTATAATTACCTACGTTCTTCATTTAATCTATCAATGTATTCTTTTTAGTATTCTTCATTTTCTTAATACACTTCTTCATTTACTCTGAAATTCAAATAATATACCGTATGTATGTTCAAGTTCAGACGTTTCCTATGTTCATTTTTTTGTAATTTCTAAGTCTGTGAAGGTTTATCTCTGCATGTCTATATAGGCCAAGGTCATTACCTATCCCCCGCCTTATACCTAATGTCGAGTTCTCATCATCAAGTCTTGCGTTCCCCTTTGAAGAATTTTTTGCTGTCATAAAACTCTGAGTCTTACATCTTACAGCGGTAAAACTTTGGCCTGAAATTAGAGGAGGACCATTACGGAAAATTCATTTTTTATTACGGTTTCCATGGAAACTACGTATTTAATCCTTTCCATATTTGAGTTAGTTTTTTTTATTATTTGAAAGACTATTTGATTAATTCATTGAACAAAAGATTTAAATATATAAAAATTAGAATCATTTTCAGGTTTTACAGAGTTGTTACCAAATTTTATCTTTTGGAATTGAATTTATACTCATTTTTATTACCCCATTCCTTTCTAGAAATAATATTTTATCACATTTTATCAATTCCATTTCTAGTGCTTAACTTCTATGCTTCTACGAATATAAAATATATAAAAATATATAAAATTTTTCGTAATAAATATTGAAAATTGCCATCAATATCTAATCTTCTTCCGCCTCTTATTTTCAAGTCTAATTTTCATGAATCCTTTCCGATAAAACAAATAATGTACGTAATAAAGTTAAAGAATCATTTGGGGTAGATTACTTAACCACTGTAAATAAGCAAAAGATACGAACACTTTGAGTGCTTCCTACAAAATGTAATCCCATCTAAAATCACTCGGACTATATCATCTCACAACCCTATTGCATCCCTTTCCTTTCCAGGAGATGCATTGCTACACGCAATCACGGAAGGCGTACCAAGGATCGTGGAGATGTTGGTTGACCACCCCAGCGTGACGGTTGCGACCCTAGCGCCGGAGTGGGTGGCGTGGCGCGGGGGGAAAACGGGGGAGGATGGCGATTTGGTGAAAGATTTGGCGGCCCAATCACCATCCCTTGGAGACGAAGGTTCAGATTTCTCCCCAGATGTCTCTCCGATCATTCTTGCAGCTCACTGCAACCAATTCGAAATCCTTCAGCTCTTCCTCACGAGAGGTAAGGGTTCTCACTTTTATTGTTTTCACTCTATTACGCTCGAACAAAGCCCGAGAAGGCCTCGAAAGAGATGGATTAAGAGGCTGAGAAAGTTTGAAGGGACGGGAAGTTAGTCATTTAAAGGGAGTGCAGGGAGCAGATTGGGTTCGCGAATTATAAAGTCAGATTCCTTGGGGAGAAGGAGGTATCTAATCGTGTCTTTCCACGCGTGAAGACTTAATAGTACGAGGGGCTGTAGCATTAGGATAAGAAACATTTATTACTTTGCGAAAAGAATCAATCTTCGGAAAATTATACCGATAGAAACTTCGCATTTTTTAACCTATGGTTCGATGAAATAGGTTGATGAACTTTGTGTTAAGGTAGAGATATGGGAGGAAGAATAATATACTCTCCTTCACAGTTCGTTGGAGCTTAACTGTTTTAAAATACGAAAAGTTTACGTTGCATTTACTCATCAAACTAATCGATTCAGTTGTTTGACAAATTATTTCGAATTAAAATGTTACATTTGAATCATAATGTATCATTTTCATTCGTAGGAGGAAAATTACCATTTAAATTACGTAATATAAGTATATGGGCTGCGAATAGACTTATACCGCGTAATGAAAGAAAATTATACATCAATTAGAAAACAATTCATTGGAAAAACTTTCAATAATTTTGTTTGAAAAAACCCTTTAAGATCTTTATAATGATATGATCCCTAAAAGATATGGATTTTTCTTCTATAAAGATATTTAAATAGTATTTGTTAAATATGGAAAAATATACGCAACAATAAGAGGTTGGGAACGAAAAAATATTTGAAACAGTAACGTGTCGTTGAATTTAGACGTTCAGGACAAATTACTCCGCAGATTACAGGAAGCAGAAACAGAGTAGCTTGAGACTAAAAGTTCCTTCCTTCATTAAGAAATTCAGTGTAAGTATTCTGTGCCGTTATCTTTTTCTTCGCTCGTAAGTAAGGAAAATCTCATCACGGATTCAAGCCGTAGCGTGCTCGAAAAAAATTCATGCAAAGAACTCCCTGAAATCTCCCCTTGCTTGGGGCTAGTCGTTGCTGTATAAAACAGTGCACTATATATAAGTTCTGCATTTCGTTGTGTTCATATATACAATGGTTCATTACAAATTTATAAAAGTAGGCTTGCTATTTTTTGGGGGTGCATAGAACATTTTAAACGTATAACGATGCTTCCTTCAATTGATTTTATCTCAGATTTTCTCAGAACAAAGTAGTAACAAGTGATAAAAACACTTGGTGTTATCATCAACAGATGGGAATTATTATTCGAGACAAAGTAAAGGTGAATAAACTTTATAAAAGAAGCTCTTGAGACTTGAATACAAAGTTGACGTAAAAAATAGTGACTTGAATAGGGTCACGAAGTCACCAGATCTCGCAATTTACGGACAGTTTCACTAAATGAAAAATGCGGAATCAGGTTTTGAGTCCCAGTCTTTTCGCTACGTTTAACTTTCGTCATAACCAACTATTTTCAAATATTTAGATGTGAATCAGTGGTTCTTATCCAAGTAGTAACGTACCCGCTGCATTCTGACCTTAAAAATAATCCGATCCGAATGCATAAAAATGAATGTTAGGGTAACAAGTAAAAATTTCCGTTAAAGAAGTTTAAAAATTTTAGGAAATACGAGTGCAGTGCCAGAAATTTAAATTTATGTAAGACATTTGGAGGAAAATTGGAGTCGGGAAGGAGAACTATTACCTTACAGACCAATGAATTTTTCGTTAATAAAAAATGTGTGTCAGAAACTTTTCGAATAACTCACAGTCATTATAATTTCAAATCATCGAGGATAACAGAAATGAGGAATGAATTTTATGAGCGTATGACTTCTTATTTGATCCTCTATATAGGTTTCTTTTAAGACACCGAATAAAAATTTTTCTGGTAGATAATCAATTGAACTCTTTCCGTATCCAAAGCGATTTAACATTACTTTGATGTAGAAATGCATTATCTGGTTGAATTTGAAACTTATTTGTTCGGTGCATATAAGAGATAGAGGATTTTCTTCCTTTAAGCATCTCCGAATTGGATCTTTATGAAAGTGGATCCAAAAACACACTCATTCTTCCGTTGTGAGCATGATACTCTGCCTGCAACGACGGTGCTTCTAAATATCAAAAGGAAAGAATAAATTCCATAATGGCTTCTACCTACTAAAGATTCTTTGTGTGTTTTCACCATGATCAGAAACTCATTCTATTTTCATGCATGAGAACAATTCAAAACACGACTATCAGAGCCAATTTCCTAGCTTTTCAACGGAATAACGAGGCAACTATACCAATCATTTTCATACGCATGAGGAAATTCAAATATCAAATTTGTATAAATGCTGTTTGCAGTCATTTGTCATATCGATCTATAAAAAAGCATACGAGAGAGTTTTGAGTTGAGTTTGAATAATTAAATATACGTGTCAATAAAAACATTCGAGGGATGAATTAAAAAAAAAAATAATTTTAGCTTTATGTATTATAAATCTCTAATCATATAATCGCAATCCAATCGCTTTGGGCTTCAAAATCAATTTTATTATCCATTTTCCATTTACGCACATCCTTCTTTACTGTTAGAAAAACACCTTATCAGTACTTTTGAAACTGTCACGGTATCGATCAATTTATTTGAATAAATAATTAAATATCTCCTTGGATTCCAATATGTCATTATGAAAATCTGTTCCTGTTCTTGCAGTACATTCAACAACATCGAATTCTGGCATTAAAAAAAAATTTAACTTTAACAATTAATTCTACGTATAGGCGTGTGAATGGAATGAATAGAAAATAGTTCTACTAACAGCAAACGAAAAAGAGTAAAAGTTTTAGTAGTTTTGGAGTAGATAATATCTTCTCTAAACTCCTTGGAGGTGAATTACGAAGCGTAAGGGAATTCGGCATAGCAACGGAACGATCTCCACGTAATTATCATGCCAATTCTACTAAAAACTATCGCCCTTCTTGAATCATTCAACTTCCGCATCTTCAGGTGAATATTGGCATCGTTTTGCAGCTGTTGTATAGCGGTTACTATCTCTTATTTCGTTTGGTATCTCGTCCTGATTCTCCCCTGATGATTTACGCGTATTGATCACCAGGGTTGGGAGACAGCGCCTAGCTCGTTTAAGAGGAAATATTACGACAATTCCGCTCGAAACGTAGAAAAATAAAAGAAAATCGATTATAAATACGCCATTAGTCCACCTTAATTATCACACGCGACTCTCTCTCTCTCTCTTATTCGAATAATTTTCGACTACCAGGCTTTAACATCGAGTATTTATGACAGGATCTTTTTTTACGTTTAATTTCCAACATCGAATCGGAGCTCCAAATATTAATTCGACCTGTGCAGTAATTACCGAGCTCGTAGTGAATCCCTTTCTGATTTTTTTACTCCGCGAATGGAACGGCAGGATGTGCTCGCCCCATTTCCTGGCAACGTGAATGTAAATGGGAAAGCATTTCCACTCAAAAGGATTCGGAAACAGCTAACCTAAGCCCACGTCAGTGTATCCCGAGACAAAGTGAACATAACACGAGCGCACTCCGTCCCATTTCGTGTTATCTCTAGTTGTTTTAGGAATGCATTCAATCCCAAGCTTTGATCCATTCGTAGCTTTATCATAAAATTTATTGCGTCGCATATGCATTAGAATTTTTAATATTAAATGCTTAGTAATTTGAGAACGATTCGAATTCATGAAGATAAATTTTTGGTTAAAATACTGATCCTTGTTAACGTATCTCAAATATATTTCGAATTCAATACTCAATATATCTATATTCGTCGAAATTTAATGATTTCTCATTTCCTAATCATTCTGAAAATTTTATTTGGAGTAAACTGAGGGAGGAATTTCATTAAAATCTATATTTTAGTGAAAGTATTCTCCTTTCTATCATCAATTTCCTTGAAAAATATATTGTATTTATATTTTATCTTTAGTTTATATTCACCAATTGTACGTAAAATACACTTAAACCGGAAAAGTATAAGTATACGTGCAAGTTGAACCTAGAATTTTTCGTTTCCATAACGTTTCATTTCAGATTTTCACTCTATATGAATAAGTAAAGGGATTCTGCTATCTATATTACAATATCTATATTACAACTCTTCCTGATATCCTATAGGTAATAATGAAAGGACTGCACCATCGAAAGCTTTTGAAACATTTAAGATTGATGTATATGCCTATTTGTGCATCACCATACCGTTTTTTGCTCCCCAGAACTCGTATGACATTTTTCATGAATTTCTCGACTTGATTTCTAACTTTTTACAATTGAACTTCACATAAGATAAAAACCTGCATCTAAACGGGAGTTTCTTGTACGTATTGGAATAGCAATATTTCTTCTAAAATCCTTTTCTCCATTAAATCAAGTGTCGTGAATAAAACCTTGAAATAATGAGATATCATATCGCTCCAAATCCCATCTTCTTCTCCAAAATGAAATTTTTCAAATTCCTAGAATTAGTTATAATTAATTGTATAATTATTAAAAAACTTCCTTCTTCCATCGCAATATTCAAAAAGGATACCAAATAAAAATTATTCCGTAAAAGTTTCAGACTCCAATGGTTCATAATTTGCTAATACACCGTTTGATTCTCAAGGTTACAGTTCCTTAACATTCACTTCTTCCGACCCTCAAGCAATTGTTCTGGTAACTTACCTACTATTCTTTAGGGGTATCTCAAACCAAATCTCTTCCTCTTCTGCTATAATAGGTTCCTCTTATAATCTGATACGGTGTAAGTTATCCATATTTATTGAACGAAGAACAAATAATAATTTCCGAAGATGCTCGTTCATCTATATTTTTTTTCGTTGAATATCCTGCTGAACCATGTAAGTTGATAAAGTCTTCGTACCTTTTCTGTACCTACATGTTCCTAAAGTAAAACTAAATATTCACATTCTTCAAAAGTATCAAAAAACTTGATACTGATTGGTAATAGAATAAATCAATTAATATATAATGCTTCGATGTAAGTACTGAGGCACACGACTATTGTAAATGATTATTTTACATGGGTCTTATAGCCTTACTCCTTCAAATGTATCAGAAACGCAGATGTACTGTTTTTCAAATAATAATGGACTTTTTAGTCTCGCAATTCGTTAAAAAGTTCCAGAAATTAATGTCGGATAAGCCATAATAAAATTCGCTCTCTATATCAGAAAGTCAGCTCAAGCTATTAGTGAAAAAAATACCCCAGAGTTCTTTTTATGAATGTTTCTTCAAGCGAGTAAGGGTGAAGGTAGAAAAAGGCAGAGGTAGATATTGATTTACTGAATGATTAGCGGAATTCGGGAAAAGGTTTTAAAACTGTAGTATTTGAATGGACCCATCATCCTTCACCAAACCTTTCTTCATTTCCTTTTCCCTCGCGGATTCCCATCCACCGCATCCCCATTAACTCGCCTACTCTTTTATTTGATCCCAACGCGTATACTTCACGCAAAATGATTCTGTTTATGAAGATATATTTGCAGACCCTTCGGTTAATTTTCACCGCATAAGTCCGCATTATGGATTCTCCCTGGATTATTCTTTCCGAATGACCCTCGTAGCTGTTCAACTTCCCATTAAATTATCTTGTTTCGGACAAGGGTTTACTTTTTCGGAGTTGAAAACTATTTCCTCGGATTCTCTCCCGTAGATGAAATTTATGGATCAAGGCGATAATAATGATAAAGTATATATCTAAGATAATAATAAATATATAATGAATATTGATAAGAATGATCTCTAACGGTATTTTGGGGAAGGAATTGTTTTGTTTTTTAAGACTATCCGAGACGTGGATTATTTAAAGTCTTCTGTACTAACACGTCAAGAATTTAATCCCAAATATCAGGGTTATAGAAAGAAGCATGAACTTATTAGACGAGAGATAAAAATCTCTCAGTGTGATTGTTCAAAGCTACTTACTTACTCTTGTCTGAGAAATTGTGCTCTTTTACGAAATTTGAAGGGATTATATATATATTAGTCATTACAGTTAGTTATCTATATATCTGTTTTTTTATCTCGGAGACATTCACGTACACACGTACGTAAGGAGAAACGAGATACTAAAAATTTCCAAATGTTCCGAAAAGGGTTTTTCTTCGTTCACAAATAAATAAATCTTTGTGATTAATGCTGCTGTGTGCTTAAAAAGCGCCATTTTTCATTTGCTTCAATTAACGAACTTCCGATTTATTGCTTCTGTAGGAAAATGTACGAAACAAATAAGCTCTTCGTTTTGGAACGATGAATGAAAACAGCTCGGTTTGCAGTTTTTGCTGAAAAATCAATGCCCTTCTCAGATTGCTCCATAAATCAACTTTTCTCTTTAACAAGATTTAAAAATAGCGTGGAATCTAAATGTTCCGAAAAAAATTAACTTTATTCGTAAGAAATGATAACGTATGAATTCATGTGATATTCATCTGAAATAATCTGTGATGGAGACAATAAGTTCTGATTTTAATCAGTAAAAAGGAATAGCTTAAATGATAAATCGTCTATCTCTGATTGAAAAATAAACTTTTAAAAGATCGCTAATAAATTGATATTTTGTGATTGTAATATCAATAGTATTTAAAAGATGCTTAATCTCCTTTATGAAAATATAAAGCTGTTAAATATTTTGTCGACACAGCACAATAAAAGTAATTTCCCATCAGTATTCTTCGAATCTAACCTCAACATGCAAAAACATTATGCTGAGAGTAATAGTGAAAAGTATTTCATCATTTGGGAAACATGATCAGTTATAAATAAATAATTGCGATATTATCTTATGGATACAGAATAAAATATTGATAAATTAAGAATATTGTATTTTCAGAATTCTAAAATCATTCAGGAATCAAACTTTAATTGAAAAATTATAATTAGCTTATTGGTAATTAACATTATTCAAGACTAATAAGCCTTACTTAATTTTAATTGTAATTTTAAATTATTGATAACGGAAATATACATCTATTTTCACATTATTACTCGTAGTATGATTTATGATGTTATTGCTGAATTTAGATAAAAAGAATTTGAAGAAAAATTAGAAGCTCCCGTCTGAAAAACTGGAAACTAATTCTTCATCGTCAGACTCAGAGATCGCTGATATAAATCATCGATTCTGAATACTGATTTTTTAGAAATTTTGAAGTTACCTGACGTGGAGGTATCTCATATTTTTTAGTTTAAATTACAGCATTTGGAAAACCAGTTACGAGTGAGTATAGGATTTCAACTTTAGATATAATCATCTTTTATTAGATAATCAGCAAATTTACGATTAAGATTATACATCAATTCTGCGAATGTCTCTGAAAGTTCGTAGGACTAAGACGAGGGTGAAATACGGTTTCAGTGAAGTGGTAGTGAATAAAATAAGGAACACATTAATGAAAGTGATTTATCATAGTGAAATAAAAGCAATTTGGATAGTAATGCTAGAATTAGTGCACTACTTTTCCTTCTAATGAATATAGATACGTTTGATCATAGCTAATATAATTGTCGAATTGTGACATTAAGTCTATAATTTTAATATTAAATGATGATAAACGATTGAATTGAACCCATCAGTTCACAAGGATTTCACCCTCTCTTATGGGAGTTCGTTCCCTAAAACCTAAGAATGGACTTATAAAAAGTACAAATAAAATATAATATCATTGTTTGTTTATAGTCCATTGTTAAGACCTGGTGTTGTCTATGGATTTTTTAATAAATAAACAAATAAATATCGGAGTCAAATTCGATATCTATCGATATATTTTTCAAATCGAAATATCTGCTGGAAACCAATTTCCTCTTATGATTTTCTGAAGGTGCCTACATCGAAAAGCCTCATCCGTTATCTTGCGGCTGCAGGCGATGTACGGAAGGAGTCTTAAGGGACTCCTTACGCTATTCCCTACGCCGCATTCACACCTACAGGGCACTAGCTTCTCCTGCGTGGATTTCTCTGACCAGCCGAGATCCAATCTTAGCAGCCTTCAAGGTATGTTATACAGCACTTCTTCTTAGTTCTCATGTAAATTATATTGCCTAAGAATTGATTCGCTCTCATAATCATACCTTACTCTCCATCAAATAAGAGATAATAAGATAAATAATAATAAGATAATAGTAATAAGATAAAATCTAGAAATTGCTGAAATTTTACGTAGCAAATATAAATAATATCTAGGACTTTTACATTAATTTGTTCTTTTTGTGAACTTTTGACATATTATTATTATATATAAGTAAATACATTGTTTTATAAATAAATAAAAATTAATAATTAATCCATCTTGGAATATCAGGAGGAAAATTTTATTCCCATGTTCGATGTACCGAACGGATGGTATCTGCTTTTCAAAGTTTAAAAGGAAATATATAAATTACAAAAGAAAAAATGATCGACTTGGATGAAAATGGAATTAAAGGAAAAGCTTGGATTGAGATACTAAAAAATAAATAAATCTGAAAATACTTAAAGTGGAAAATTTAAAAAATAATAATAATTAAAACATTTAAAATCTTAAACCTTTTGTACAGTTCATATTTATCTCTACTTTTGAAAAATCGATTTAATTATTAATTTATTCAAATGCTATTCTATCAGTCTCTGAAGTAAAACGTATGTTAGAACAGTGTTCATAATAAACGAGGACATAAATGAAGTCTAAGTTATGACTTCTTCAGTTATGTGTTATTTTCGATTATAATTAGCTCCAAGCCAAATACCACACACTATTTTTATATGAAATCGTAAATTTCAGTGCTAATAATATCGTTCTCTTTATGCAGCTATCGTGGGAACTAGAGCGTTTAGCCTTGGTTGAAAATGAATTCAAGGACACGTACTTGGAACTTAGTGAACAGTGCAAGAGATATTCCTGCGATCTTCTGGAACAATGCCGCTCCACGGAAGAGGTAAGAACCATCCATTTCTATTTAGCCATCTAATACGCCAATAAGCTCTTTTCATATAGACTAATTTCTTTTTCTTACGCTCATTTTTCTATTATCTTCCGTCAATATAAATTTAAGTACGCATATAAATCTTCAGTTAAGGATTTTTTGTTACGCATTTACAAGGTTTTAAATGTTTATCAGCATAATCTTCCTCAAGTAACATCTTCCATTATACTAAAGATAAACAAAAGAAAAACGTTAGGGTCTTCCGAGATGCAAGGGAAAATCAAAAAGATCGATACAAAATTAACGCAATACTATTTCGGTAATAACAAACCTTACAATCGTTCTTTTTGAACGGGGTGGTGAACTGATATTTTTGTGCGGCTACTTAAAATGTAATTCCTTTATCCAGGTTATAGCTGTCCTTAATCGACAAAGCACGAGCGAGGATGAGGATTTTATGGAGGATTGGGAGGACGAAAGCAGGGAAGAGCGGAGGGGGATGTCCTTAGGAAGGAAGAGAGCAAAGGGGTGGTCCGGTGGAAGTGGTAGCGGAGTGTTCGGTTCTTCCACAGGAGAAAGACTGACGCTATCCCGCCTCAAACTGGCTCTTAAGTATGAGCAGAAACAGGTAAAACTGTAACGTTCATTAATCTACGGAAAACCATAGGAAAGATTAAAAGCAAAAAACTCCCTAATTAAGAATATCTTCAATCTCGAATCAATATTTTAAAGAATCAATTGGTTTTGTTTATTCTACACTAATTTGAATGCGTTTTGAATTGATGAACTGTAAATCAAATCGATTGTTTTTTATTTTAGATTGAATATGAATGCTTTCAAATGAATACCACATCATCTAAGAGTAAAAAATACGAAGAAAATTACTTTATAAAAGCATATAAACTGCTGATAGAATTCTGTCAAGATGATTCACATTCTAACTGTCGATTAGATTCGCCCTCCCCAAATAATTTTAATTTCCAGAAGAATGATAAGTTTCCTTTCCAATATGCAGTTTTATAAGATGTCTTCTCGATAAATAGAACCAGTATTTACAGTACTTTTACTTCTAATTCTCCAGTTAAGAATCTGAGGATTATATTAAATAACATTAAATACAAAATTATTAAATATATAAACATACTAAATTATATAAATACATATTAAAACTACATTTATTAGTAAGAAAAATTTTTAACATTATGAAATAAAATTAAAGCAAGCATTATGTTACAAATTTTACTTATCAGGTTCAAAACTTTATGTACAATTACATTAATATATTTTTACTTCTACAGTTTGTCGCACACCCCCATTGTCAGCAGCTATTAACTTCCATCTGGTATGAGGGATTTCCTATTTGGAGGAGGAGGAATGGTGTCGTCAAAGTGCTACTTTGCCTTGCCATCATTGTAGCAATGCCTTTCATTGCCCTTACTTATCTTCTATTCCCACGTACTTCAGTTGGCAGGTTAATTCGATCCCCGTTCATGAAGTTCATTTACCACAGGTAGGAAACTATATGAACTTTTATTATTCATCCATCAAAATTGTATAAAAATTTTCTGAGTGAGTGCACTTCTATCATCAACATACTCTTTTGTTTTGATGTTCTGTCAATTAATTAAGTGTAAAAACTTAGTATGTTCTTTCAAAATACAAGCTTCACTATCTCTTTTGATTGGTTTTCACAGTATTGTATATTACCTAAAAAGTAAGAATTATTTTATTGATGTTCTCCAAAAAAATTTGAGAGGTAGAATAAATTAAATAATTACAGCGGGAGACTAGGTATACCATTCAATATAATACATAAAGCAAAATTAGAAATATATCATCAAGTCAATAAAATGAACTGAAGAATTAGAAGTAGAGACTTGTATGTATGTAACTTAATATGTAAGTTAATGAAGGTTATAAATGTAGAATAGACAGGAATAGGGAATAACAGCTACAATGAGGAAATAATTGCAAGATCATGAAATAAAAAAGGGAAAAGCATTTAAACATTAAGTATTTTTGTTTACATCCAATATTCATTTGAAAATATTGAATTCATAGAAGCCTAACAGAAGCAATGTGCATATTAACAATTGGTATAAGATTTAATAAATACTTTATAATGCTTTTTGCTTCATTTGAGTCTGATTTTATGATTTAAGTATAAAGGAAATATTCAGTTTCTAGTTTCTAAAAAGTAAGGATACACTATCATTGAATATTTGAAGACTGGATATTCTTAAACATTTAAGACCACTCTAGGCTTGCATATATGCTTTCCAAGGCCAAAATACCTGATTAAATTATTTGAGAGTCAGGAGATATATATCTATTACTCTCATCCATGTATTTTTAATTATTGCAACTTATTTATAACAAGATAACAATCATATTCTCATTTAAAAATTGCTTGTCTTTTAGTGCTTCATTTGGATGTTTCCTGGTTCTACTAGTTTTAGCTTCAACAAGAACAGAAGGCACAGAAGTCTACCGACAAAACATAAGAGGTCCATCTCCATCCCTCATTGAGTGGCTCATTCTCTTCTGGGTTTTTGGAATGGTCAGTTGCTCAAATTTTTTCCTTAGAAATAAAAGCTCTGTTGTAGATTTACCAGAAGATGAGTATATATAAACAATTAAACAGCTAGTGTGCTGTGCTATAGAGGCAATAATATGTTGCACTTAATATGTTACAATTTTGTGTGCTTTGCCATAATCTTAAACTAATAAGGATATAGGAGGAGCAGTCATATTGTAAAATGCATACATTTTATAAAATATTTTTAGAAATAGATACAATTTTTATTCTAATGTGCTATTCATCAATTTTTTACAATTTATCATATTTATAGCTTAATACCAAAGCCAAAATTGCATAATTTCTTTAATACATGAATCAATTCAGATTAAGCATTTTTGTGCATCTGCATTTAAATTATATTACTTTCCTATTACAATCTCAGAAATATCTTTTGAAATCCAAACAAAGATATTTTGTCAACAAGATTTCTTCTTCAAAATTTCATTTTGTTTTCCCTTGAAGTAAAGCTTAAGTATTATGCTTCCTCTTTAACTATTTTCTTCCAAATTCTTTTCAAGCCAAAGTTACACAATATTTTACTCTCAATAAAAAATTATCATATAATCAAATTCTATTATGATCACATATGCATCAAGAGTATTCACTAGATACTATTAATTTCAAGTTACTATGCATGCCTCATTTCTTCATTGCCAATATGTGCAATAACAGTAGTTCTGCTATCATTAGTAAGAAAATAGATTTAGAAGTAGTTTTCAGTATTTGTCTTGATTAAATACAGAATCCTCATTGTTTTTATTTTGGTCTTCTTATTTTTTTTCTTCTCATCCATAGTAACTGAACACACACAAAATGAATGTTAAACTTCAGATTATCTTCATCTTTTAAATTGTATTTTTATAAAATTAGTGTTTACATCCATGCCAAAAGTTTCTGGTGAAAAATTATTTAAACTTTCATTATATCTATTATTATATCAATTATTAATCCCTTGATAAGGATTTTATTAAATATCTTTTTGTCTTACTAAGCCAAGATTAAAGAGTTCTTCTTCTCCATCATGCCTTTTCATTTATCTCTCCAAATTAGTAAATAAATTTTAACACCCTTATCCAATGATGATAAAATATTTACCTTGAACTTGAAAATTGAACTAAAATAGTATATATGGTACATAATAGTGGAAAATTTAATGTAATATTGTATGTTTTTATTCTACATATTTTAGATTTCAAAAATGGAATGTAATATCATATTAAGTATAATAAACATTCTTAGTATGCCATGATTGATAATATACCAAAGGTATGATGGATGTTATATGATTTATTCTCACCACTTACTTGAATTCAGATTCAATCATTTTTGACACGAAACCTTTGCTGCGTGAATTTTAAAGGCTAATAGATATTGTAATTATATATAGATGAGTTCAATAATACCAAGAAAACTTTTTCCATAATTATTTCACAAATGTGAAATTAAAAAAATCTTTACACTTCATAAAATATAAAATTATAATCAAAAAGTAATCGAACAAAGATTTAATCAAACTTGGTTTCTATTGTCCATCATAAAAAATGATCTAAACAAATTTCTCAGAGTCAATAGCATTTTAAGCAGTTTTAGTATCTCAATTAAAAATGTGAAAACATTCTCATCACTTACTTTTAATTATTATTATACTCAATAGCTTATATCATAAAATTTGACCTTTTTCTTTGAACAATTATTGTTTTCTTCGTGTTAATAGGTTATTAAATATAACAGCATTAGTTCATTAAAAATAGAAATAACAATTTATTGATCATTGTTTTGGCTACACAATTTGTATTATCATTTGGACATATCATAATAGTAGGAGTATTTCTCTTTCTAAACTCCTTTAACAAACTCTAGTAGTGAGCAAATTGCTTTGTACTATTAATGCACTACCATACCAAAAGTGCCTAAAAAAACACTTCATTTTCAATTTGATTTCATTCTTTGTATTTCCTAAAAAGTAAATTAGCTGTAGAGAGGTCTGAATCTATAATTCTTTCTCACTCTTCCTGCAATTTCCTATCTGGTAAATTATTATTATAGCTATTTGTTTAGAACACTTTGATTGAATAATTATTGGCTTCCTCTGGCTTCCAAAAAACTATTGCACTTTCTGTCTGAAGAATGTTTTGTTATATGAATTTTGTCATGCTGCAACATATATAAGTAGTTTATGATGTAACTCATTGTTGTATCTTCATTTGATATGGAAAATAGTGGATGCATATAAACCTTTAATGGGAATGTTAGTTAATGGTTATTGACAATATGAAATTTTCCTTTTCCCTTCTGAAGCACAGCCAACATCATATAACAACAGTTAGAAAGGGATGAGTTAGGATCTGGCATAGTCATATTAGCAATCCTCAAGATTGATTCCACAGAGTTGCAGTGTTTGTCCCTTACATTCTCTAATTACAAGAGGGAATTATCAGAAAATTAAGATGATACTTGAACATGGTTGAAACTAACCCTTAACTTTACATTTTGCCAAACACCACTACTGTATTTAGAATTAAAACATCATGATCATGATCACAATGATTACATGAGCCTCATACTTTCTGAAAAATAATACCGTAATAACTTCATTTGTTTTTTACTTCATAGAGCACCACTTTATAATAAATTCCTATAACTAATTAATATATTTTTATACTCCTCTTCATGTTTTTAAACAGAGAATAATTTTTATTTAAAGAAGATACATAGTATTGAAAGAATATTTAACTGGTTAAAAGTAAAAAATACTGCAATAATTTAAAATTATATCCTGAAAAATAAGGAGTGATTGAGAAAAAGGAATAAATTAAAGATTGTGCAAGTGATGAGGTTGTAAAATCAATAGAAGAAAGTTTTACTAAATGGTAAAATACTAATTAAAAACAGATCAAACTTTAAATTTCACAATTTTTTGTGAAATATCTTGTCTGCAGAATAACCTGAGGAGTAACATAAGAAAGAATCTTATTGTCTATTACCGTAATGAAGACCTCAAACTTAAGAATGAGAGGTCTATGAGAATATAGAGTTGAGATTAATGTTTAGAGAACAACAGTGCATCATATGGTATAGGAATTTAATTACATTTTATGGGCCTTAAATTCAGGAATTTAGATGAAAATAAAAAATAAGGTAAATGAAAGCAGACTTTTAATAATGAGAATCAGCAATACAAAGACCTTATTTAGCCAAATATACAGCTTCATTGGCAGAGTGGTTAGCATACTATATTTCTAATGCTATTGTCCAGGGTTTTAAACCTGGCTGAGTTGTTGAATAAATTTCTCTTTTAAGTTATGACTGTTAGTGTTTGTCCATTGTTGATTAGAGTACCACCAAGTAATTATCAAAAAGTAGAATTTTGTGAGGCCTAAGTTAAATGGATAGTATGGATGAAATTATGCATATAGTGATAATTCTGCTGCTCACTTTTCCATTATTTATTGCTATTTTGCAATGGCAATTCAATTCCTCTTTATCTGAGCTCAAAGGTGTATCCTTCAAATTATAAGAGAAGATTTCCTTTCTTAGTGTTTATTCATTCACAAATTGGCAGCTTAGATTTTCATCTATGTTTTCCTATACTATGAATACAAAACATTTCATTCATTCAAACTATTGATACACTTTCTCTAAAATGTGTTTCACTATCATTATTTATGAGCTAGTTCAAATTTTGTAGTTTTGAACACTATAATTCTCATAACCTTGAGTGCAGCTCTTCCAGTAATGCAACCATAATGAATCAGTACCCAAGATGAGTACTCAAGATTGAGCTGCTAAGGCTTTCTGTCATAACAATCTTTATACTTCCATGTAGAGTTATGATAAATTTGAAAATTTTTATGGAAAATTTTAAGAGAATCTTAAGTTATTTCTCCTATTTACTCATGTTTATATATATTTTATTCTCAAATACATAAATTACTTTGCTTACTTGAATGAACCTCAAATCTAAAACATCCCCAGTCAGAAATTTATAGAACACTTTTCTCACTAAGCTTGTGGCGAGTTTCCAAAATTATCTTGAATGGATTGAAAATACCTTCAAAATTTTATATCCTTTTCCATCATAATTAACTTAAATTTGAAGGATTATTCTGACCTATACTTGAGGCAATAAATTGAATGGGAAATAGATTTAATGAAATGAATGAAAGGAGAAGTAATAAAGGTGACTGTAAAATAAAGTAAACTGAGATGAAAAACAACAATCAGTAAATCATTCACTAATTAATAGACCTAATAGATATAATTCAACATTAAAAAGTCCCTTTTCTGCCAACGTAGTACAGCATTATTGTAATATTGGAGTTAGATGGTTAACTTATATAATCTGACACATCATCAAGTTCCAATTATTGTCATCATAAGCTCTGATTTAATGAAGCAGCTAAAAAAGATTGGAAAATAATAAGAATAAATAGAAAATTATAAAATAACCAAATAATTGACTCCTAATTATGAGGAAAATGAACATAACTCCAAGGCTTACCACAAAAATAGAATCTATAAAAGAAGAAAGATACTTTGAGTAAAAGAGATTTAAATTTCACAAATGGTGTTAAAGTTAACAATTCATGTACAGTAATAGCTAAATAACAATGTAATGAGTATAATATGTATGAGTAATAATATTTAAAAACGGCTTATCCATGGTAGCTAATAATGAGAAGATAATAATATTTATTCCTCTTTGAATTAGATAAAAATATATATTCTATCAATGAAAAAAACAGTACTTAGGTAAAAAATTAATCTCACTGAATCATGTGCAACATCACACAAACAAATACATACAAAATTTAAAGAAATAATAACTAACCTAGATTTGGAACTATCCATGGTCCATTTATATAAAATTAGGAGCCAACAGAATAAACTCTTGTTGATGAGTTTCTAAAAAAAATTCAAAACCATTCATGTCCAAACTACTCTGATATGTGAAATGAATCAGAACTAAACAGAACCAAAATAAAATTAATGAAAATGATTAGATAAAGAGTGAGTAAGATTATACATGCTGACCATGTTTAATTTATCAATCATAAATTGAATGAGGGAAAATCATGATAGGCCAAGATATAGATTGATCATGAGCACTTGAACGCCAAAAAGTAATTAGATTTAAAAATGGAAGTGAACCTGAAGAATTATGAAGTTGTGATTAAAAGCCTTGGATGCTTGTTCTTTAACTCTCAATGTTTTACAGGATAATACCACCTGTGCGTCAGTCATCACATAGAGTTTGTTGCCTTAGAGGAAGATCAGAAGAAATACCAAATAAGCTGAGGAAAGGAGAATTCAACACTAAGGAATGTCAATGGATACACAACAAGATGGTGATCAAGAAAGGTTAGAGAATCCCCAAGAGATAAATGATGCTATCAGAAGATACTGAACACTATTATAAAAATACATTGATGTTTAATCAAAGATAGGAAAATAGAAAATGTAGAAATGGCAACTGATGGAATCCATTAGCTCAAAACAATGAAGAAATCAACTAAAGAGAAATTCTTAAGGTATAGGTTCAAGGCTCTAATCCTTGATTTTTATTCATATATTTCATTAATAGAAAATTTTCAATAAATGTTGATCTGTGGTTCAATTTTACGGACTAAATGTTAGAAAATATTCTTCATCAGGGACAAAATTCCTCCCAATTTCTATATGTCATGAATGTGTAAATTGATTGTCTGAGCATGAGATAACTAAATGCATGCATTGCTTGAATTGGCTTCTAGTTCTTCATTATTAATTCTATGAGATATATGCTAAATTTTTATGTTTCTGTTGCCAGTATTTTCTTATAATTAATAGAGGATACTCTGCTCCACTTTCTGGTTGATTACTGCATGACTATATTAAATTTAAGAATTATTAATTCATACTTCTTATAATGCAATATACCTCATTCTCTGTCTACAACACCTGAAACAAGAATTCAAATAGAAATTTTTAACACAACAGTAATTGACTTTCTATTTTGAGAATTTTCATCAAGATTGTATAAATCAAAATCTTTGATGCACATAGATTACATGTTTGAAAATATTTTCTATAACATTACTATTTCCAAAAAATAAATCGAGCTCATTAAATAGAAATGCCTTAATAACACATCACATTTCCTTCTGGAGCTTTCTAAATCTTTTAAAGGGAAATTAAGAATTCTTTGGTGAATAGATGAATATCTCAAAATTCTTTTGAGTACATTTCCTTTCTCTTTTAGAAAAAGTTTCCCAATGCATGACTAGATAAAAATTCAGTAAACAGCAATAGAATATACTATATGATTAAATAAAAAATATTTTAAAGTTGAAACTACAATTTTGTAGTTGCAATTCATGCAATTTTCTGAAAGTATTCTGAAAAAAAAATTAATAATGCTAAGTAATACGAGTTATTACAAAATTTAAGAAATGAATTTAAACTATTTAGAAAACTGCAGTTCTGCAAAGCTCAATTTAAAATGTACTCTATTGATGTTTTGTCTTATGTACAGAAATATCCTGACTCCTTACCTGATACTAATTTTGTTGGAATATTCATTGGAAAATAGCAAAATGATCCTCATATTTACTATTACTACATAAATGAAAAATTTAAACTCTAGGTTGCTGGTTGCATTTTGTTTCATACAGCCCTTATGTGTAATTTTTTAAAGTATTATTTTAATATGACATCATCTTGAAATTTTCTTAAAATCGAAATTAAATCACTTTTAAAAATTAACTGATGTATGATTACTTTATTTATATGCATAACTAATTTTTAACATCAACCTAACCAATACATTCTCTTCTTATTTAGGTATGGTCAGAATGCAAACAACTTTGGGAAGAGGGTTTAAAAGCTTATGTTCGTCAATGGTGGAATTGGTTGGATTTCATAATGCTGTCACTTTACCTGTGCACATTTTCTCTTCGTGCTGTTGCCTTTACACAAATCAATACATCCAAATATGGACCAAGGTGAGAATGAATTTCAATAAAATATAATTATTATGATAAACAATTTCAGCCTTTTGTAAAAAAAGAAAGATATAAAACCTAATTGATACACTTAGTAAATATCAAATTTAAACATGATATGAAACACAACACAAACTATATAATTTATAAAATCCTTCAACAAGTGGAAAATTATATATAATGAAGCAGTTCATATACCTTACTGAAATCTGATGTTTTAAAAGCGTGATAAATATTTGATATCTAAATTTCATGGTCAAATTTTCTCCACAATGATACTTTATAATGAGCCATTAAAATTTTTTCCAGATTCCTTATTTAAGAGCTTGCTAACCTAAACACCCTAAATTAGGAAAAATGTAATTCATCAAGCAAAATCTTAAAGGATTAAAAGTTGTTGAATTCTATGTTAGTTTATTTTGGATAAATTGGGTATCAAAATTATATACACATACAAATCTTTTCTATATCCTCTTTTTAATCTCTTACTTAATGTTATCTCTTTATTCCAATAAAAGCAATTTACATAATAATGTCCATGCTATAAGGAGGATATGTATATTTATTGTAAAATTTACTCCAAAAAATTTTGTTTTATTCAAATTCTTGTTTATGAAGAAATGAATAAAAGCAGGTTTACAGTATTTTTGAAGAGTATATACTTCACTGATCTTGATATGATATCCAACTGATCTGACTGATATATACCATAGTTATCTCCAAGGTTTACTATGACATTTAGGTTAAAGACCTATAAAAACTTAAGCTCAACACAAAGTAAATACTTGAGTCTAATTTACTCTAGTAAAATGCTTATCCTCTTTATTCAATAGAGAAATGCCAAGAAATCAATGGCCAAACAATGATCCTACTCTCATTGCTGAGGGTGTATTTGCAGTAGCCAATGTTTTCTCCTTTGCAAGGATAATATATTTATTTCAAACCAATCCACACCTGGGACCTCTACAAATATCCCTTGGTTGTATGATAATTGGTGAGTGAATCTTCAGATACTATATATAATTACATATCATTTTACAGCAAGTTCATTTATTAATACTTTCATTAATAATAATTTTTTCAGATATAGCAAAGTTCCTCTTCATATTCTTCTTAGTACTGACTAGTTTTGCATGCGGTCTCAACCAACTGTATTGGTACTATGATTCCACAACAGAATATTGTCGACAAAAACCAAATGGCAATGTGGAATGCCAATCCAATCCAGATGCTTTCATGACGTATGTCATTAAATGAACTTCATCTTTGAGGAAATTTTTTGAGTAAAGAGTATTTTTATACTATTTCTAAATTTTAATTTCTTGCAGGTTAGATGTCACTTTTGCAACTTTGTTTTGGTCATTATTTGGCATCAGTTCTCCAAGAAGCACAGAGTTGGTTGAAGGGCACACATTCATTGAACTAGTTGGTCAAGGAATGTTTATGGCTTATCATGTATTGTCTATAGTTGTGCTCATCAACATGTTGATTGCCATGATGTCCAATAGTTTTCAAGTAATTGAGGTAAGTGTCAAGATCTTAAATTTCATTGAATCATTCAAAAGGGAACCTGACACTAGGTAAAGTTTCATTTTCTATTTTTACTCTGATATATACAAAACTCAAAGAAGTAATTCAGTTTATGCAGAGGGAGTGAACAATATAAAGATCCCAAAAGAAATATATTTTCAGCATTAGGTTGAAAAAAGAATAGAATCAACTCATTAACATTTTGCAAAAACTTATGACAACCTAAAAACATAAAAACAAAAATATGAACTGTTTTCTTCCTTGAACAGGATCATGCAGATCAAGAATGGAAGTTTGCAAGATCAAAGCTCTGGATGAGTTATTTTGATGAAGGCTGTACTCTGCCACCTCCTTTTAATGTTATTATAAGTCCAAAATCAATATTGTACTTTATACAAGGTTTAGCTGGTCTATTTCAAAAACTATATTCTCGTCCTCAAAAAGTGCCACAAACAATAAATAAGGCATCAAGGGGCCAAGGAAGGACTTACCAAAGATCTACTGAAGTACCAGCTCAAAATCATCAAGCAAAGGTAATGGAAAAGTCAATATTTTAAAAGTTAATTGAAAACACTGTAAACTAGATAAGAAATTGAAATTTTAACACACCCTTTGTATATCAATAAATTTTCTTATAAAATAATTTTAAGAATTATGAGAATAAGTAAAAGTCACTTTAACACTGTAACTTGAAAATTATGCAGCACATACATATGTGAGCTTTGAATAAAATCTTAACCTGCATTTTAAAAGAAGATCGTATAACATTAAAGTCCAAAGTAAGACACATATCTTCATTACACACAAATAATATTTTCACATAAACTCATACATCTACTTTATTTATGTAAATTGATAAACAAACCTGAACTCAGTTTACTACAACAAAAATTACAACTTAACCATAAGAAAAGGAAATTTTGAACAAATAAAAAAAAATTCTGATAACAATCCATCATCAATCTCATTCCAGGAAGTAAAGGAAAATTCAGAAAAGAATAATCATCAGGATGATGTGAGTAATGCTGAGAAATTAGGCAAAATAGTTAAAATGATATCATATAAATCAATTATACCTTAGGTATAAACATACTAGATAAATGTTTGAGTCAATAAATGAAACAGGTTGCCAAAAAGGGTACTAATTTAAAGTTGGGCATGATATATCTGATTGGGAAAAAACATTCAAATGATTTTCCAAAATGATTCATTCATAGGAAGAAAATAATGGAGGTGATAGGTCAGAGGAAAAGGATGAGCACATTCCACACTGGGCACCCCATTACCATCCCAAACCAGCAAGCTATGAGGAGGTTATGTGTCGTCTTGTAAGAAGATATATACATAAAGCTAAGAAACAGATGCGTCAAGATGGTGTCAGTGAAGATGACTTATTGGAGATTAGACAGGATATATCAAGCCTAAGGCAAGTACTTCTTTCTCAGAAAGGAAAATATCCTTAACTGATGTGATTTCTGTGGAACATATTATTTTCAAAGAGAGCGTATTTACTATTATTTTCATTCAATATAGCTTTTTATTTACCAATAATATACCTTGAAACACTTCACACAAAACTAAGGAAATGTAATTTAGTCATGATTAGCCATATTAGTAACCTATTTGTTCCTAACAGAAACCAAAGATGATTAATTTTTTAATTCTACAAGCATCAATAGATTTTTAAAGTTTAAATTTTGACCAAAACTACTATTTGATGCCATAAATCAATAAATTTTAATTCATTTACTTTTACTTTGATTTCCTTCTATTTACAATTATCTTTGAGATAAACCACCCAAGAATTATTCCAAACTTAGAAAACCACTATAATACAGTATATACAATACTTGCATTACAATTAGCAATCTTCATTTTGAGATTTTTATAAATTATGAATCTGAATATCCACTTCAAAAATGTCCCACAATCCTTAGGATAGCAATTTTTTTCTAATTATAGGCCAGAAACAAGAGAAATTTCTTTCATTTTACTCTGATTACAATAGTTACTAACTGTAATTATAATTGACAAATCCTTTTTCATTTCCCTCTATTATTACCATGCATAGATGATAAGCAATATTGTCTTCCATAGTAGTTATTCCAATAATTAAGAATTCATGCTACGATTTCAACATGTTCTCAACAATTATTCATGGGTTCAAAATGCTTATACTTTTTTCTCCATATAAAAAGCAAACAGCATCCATTTACATCCATTAAATTAATGCAATACACCAGCCATAAGCTAGTCATTGTAACTCTTTAATACTAATCTTTAATTGCTATAACATTCCTTGAATAGATATGAATTAAGAGAAGATAGAAAAAGAGAGACAGCAAGAGCAGCGAGCCAAGTGGAGTCAATTAAGAGAGATATGCTGCAAGCTCTCCGTGGAATAATTCCTTCAACTTCTACAAATTCCTTACCTGTCTACACCCAGAACTCAGGAGGCACATCAGTTCAACAAACCACCCAAACACAAGGTCTTTTACAACAAGTACCTCACCCACTACATAAGCATTCCCAATCAGTCCCAGCTAGTACTGCATCTCTAGCACCCCCTGTTCAGCACCTGCATACTCCTCATTTTCTCCATGCTGTACCTCAGCAACGTTCAGTTGACCTTGGAATGCTTGGATCTGAGAGTTCAAGAGGAAACCACATGACAATGATGGACAGTCAATTATGCAGCCATCATGGAAGCATCACTCGGGGTACAGACCGTTTCTCCTATTCTCATGGTATGAAATGCTTGCTATTAAAACAACTAAAAGTTAATATAGATAAACTTATGTTTATCTGAAACTTTAGAACGGTGTTCCAAAGTGAGTAAAACATATTCTGCAATACATTGCTTACATTCAATAAAAACTATACATGCAGTGAATCAATTGATTTCTATTTTACAAATGCAAAAAAAATATGCTATACATTGAGCTTGGAATGAGATTTTATTCACTAAGAGCCTTAAGCTGAAAAAATTTAAAAAATATATAATTACTTGATATACTATATTATTTAATACATAAAAATAAAAATTATATAATAAATTAGATCCCACAAAAGCCAAGAATATACAGAATTAACTACGAGAAAAATCAGTCTTGGTTTCACTGTAAAGAAAATATTATATGAGAGTCATACAATAAAGGTTTTTTCTACATTTTGTAAGAAACCCTTTTTTATATGAGATTGAGATGTTTACTTGATTTTTACATTAATCGTACTCTAATTGCTGCACAGATTGGAGAAACCCTCCACTATCCACAAGAATTATGGATACCCTTACATTATACTTTTTTTCTTCAGCTCAGAGTCAGAGATCTCTTTTTTTCATGTATACTATATTTTTCAAGTTGGGAAATAAAAGCATCTTAAGGAACTAAATGTAGATGATACCATTGCTGTGGCAAAATTGGATCAATAATTCAATGATTTTGGCCATTTTAATCCCACAAGTTTACACCTCTGATTTGATTTAATGGAAACGGATCTTTCTCTCTTCAGAATAAGATCTTTTTATCTTGAATTTTCAGTTCAACTAGTACAATACTAATGAATTTCACTATCTAGTAATCAATTGACCACTTTCCTAGAAACTTATGTAAATGATTCTATGAGTACCCCTTAACAACCATGACCAATACCTTTCCAGCCAATAGCACATCTTTCCCTTTTCTGGAGCCCATTTGCTCTCAATACATTCTTTTAACTCTTGTCTCAACAGTATAGAGGTTTATTTTTATTTTTGAATATATTTTTTTGAAAAAAGCAACAGAGAAGATCATTCATCACTAAGACGTTCACCATTACTGCCAAATGCCAAGTGGAATCACATGAGATGAGGAAAATGAAGAAACAAAGAGGAATCAGATAATATAGCATTAGTTTAGTTCCCTGATTGCAACAAGGATTAGTATTTGAGAGGATGCTTCAGTTGCTTTAATGTGAACTATAAGACACTAGAATTAAACTGAGAACATGGCTTTGTAATTAATGAAGCTGAGAATCTGAAAACAGAATCTACAAACATTATGAGACATTGTCAAAAGAATAATATCCTGCAATATGGAATCAAAATACTGTATACTTTCACCTTGTCACTGCAGATGATAACACAAGAAATAATTTTCCAAAAGTATTATCACAGTTAAAGGTTTAAGATAAGTGAAGAAGTCACAAAAATTAAATATTGCTAAATGCTAAGCTAACTAAATAATAAACATTTAAAACATGATTTCATTTGTGTTTTCAACACAAGAAATCAAAAAAGGAAAATTACAACAAAAGTTTATAAACTATTACAAATCAAAATCATGACTCGAGGAAGGTAAAACTCTGCGTTGATTTTTTCACTAAAAGAAAAAAAATCAATAATTGGTGGATTTCAGAATTTTCTGTTTGTAATGCATGAGTCTTTTTAAATTATTTCTTGCAGATAGTATTATTTTAAGAGCTTTGACAGCTAAGGAATGCATGTGGGGCCATGAAAACCTGGGACTGCTTTTCTAGATATAGAATACATAATGATATATTTAGAATATGCTGAATTCAGGTGTGAGGAAGCATTTGGAATATATACCACAGTGCTCTTTGTTGTTCTGAATAAATCACGAATAACTTGTGATTAAAAGTAGTGAATGATTTCTGGATAAATAACTTTAAAACTTCCAATAATGGAATTGTAATGTTATTTATCTGAATATTTTTAAAAAGTCATGGTATATCTTCTAAACTAGAAGATGCACGATATTTTTAGATTTCTTAGGTCAATAAAAAAATACTCCAATATGCATTTAAGAAATCCATTGAAGATTTATGAAAGAATACTTTTTCACACAACCTCCAGTATAAACCTATTTATGCTTATAGCTTAACAGAGGATTTGCAACAGAATGTTTTAAGTGTGATCCATAGTTAGAACATTAGCTTAGATGTAAATAGAAAACTATTTTGGAATAAATATTTTCTAAAAGCAATATTGCTATTGTTTAATGGAAGTCTAATTCTTGATGCAATATCCACAACATAATTAGAATTTTATATCTGATACTTGAATCAATCCCTCTGCTAGCTTATATAAACAATTGATTATTGGCTATTATAAACTACTTTATTGAGGTAAAGATGAAATTTGTCTTCATGCACTGTTGAAAAGCATTTATACATTTCATTTGGGACTGCTAAAATCCTACTGTGAAACTAAATAATCAGTGTATACTTCAATGCATTAAAAAAGTCATTTTAAGTTAAAGGAAAACCTTTGATGGTTAAGCAATATAAATAATATTTCATAAAATTTGTCAATTATGCAGCTTACTAAAGAATATATATGTATGTATATTTTTTAAGATGTAATCTTAAAAAGTTAATTTTCCCAATAGGGAATCTTTCAGCCTCACCCTCTATGGCCACCACAGCATCACCTGGGGGTAGCAGAATATTTTTACCTCGTCAATCTTCACATCCCATGCCTACTAGTCACAGCACCTCCGCATCCATGCAGCGCCATTACCACACTCAATGGGACTTGGAACAAATGAAGAGTGAGCTCATAGCAACTTTACAAGCTGAGTTAAGAGAGGCACTTCGAGAGGTTACTGGACACATGACTAGCAATGTTCCGATGGCACCACCATCATCTGTTGTAATGCCCTCCACAGCACAGTCAACTCCTGCCCCACATCCTGTGCCTCCCACATCATCTAATGCTGCCACTATCCTTCCACCAGGTAGTGGCCATCTATATCAGACTCATTTGTACACTCAACTTTGATTAAAGTTTTCCTCAAATGGTTGGGTAAAGTGATATACTATTAAACATTTAAGGCCATTAATGCCTATACTGCCAAAAGTCAGGAGATATCCATGTGCAGACTTTGCCAGACAAAGCATAAGTTTGTTACAGTAGAATAAAGATAAAAATAGGTGCTATGGGGCTGTGAGATGGATGCTGACATGGCAAAGAACACCAAGGAAATCATCTACAATAAATCATAAGAAGTTGAGAATGTAAGGCCTGTCTATAAATATTTAGATCTTAAAAGAGTTAAGCTTTTTGAGGATATAGTCCTGTAGATAAATATTGGTTGTAAATAATTTCATCACAGAGTTTAAATAAGTTGAGTACCATCAATAAACATAATCTTCCTCAAAGCTGCAAAATAAATTTCAATTTCATTGGTTTGCATTTCATGAGTTAATTATCTAACTTTTATTGCTAGAACAATGAAAAGTATGCCTACTGCTTATTATAGATTGAAATTCATGGCTAAGTCATCGATATTGAGCTCATGGGTAGTTCTTTCAGAAGAAATACCTGGTATGTGATGAGAGATGGGGTCAATCTCAATAAAAAGTTGAACAGTTCCTGTTCTGCTTTAAAATCAAATTTTGTAAAAAATGCAATCCATTATTACTTTATGTAGAAAAAGAAAATATAAAAGATTGAAACCTAATTTCCCAAGATGTGAAACTTGAATTTACATGCTGAATTGGGATCTGGAAGCTCTACAAGACATTTAAATTCATAAAATAGATGTCTTAAATACAAAATAAAGTGTTCCTTAGTACGAAGGATTTGACAACAAAAGTAAAGTGACTTAGATATTATGATAAATATGGATAGATGTTACAAAATTCATATTATGCACTTAAATATAGCAGATATTTACATTATTTGAACTGTAAATAAGAGAGAGAGAGAGATCAATCTGAAAATTTAAAAATGGAAAAAAATCCAGTTTGATTTTGGAATAAAATAAATATTGTATGAATAATATTTACTATTTTTTCATTAGAACACATTAAAATATTACTTTAGTACATTGAAATTTCTCTTCAGATTTTCTTTCTTTCAGTGGTTCAAGATTACTATTCAAGTCAAAATAAAATTCATCAAAAGAGATTTAGAGAGGAATTATGTACTTTTAGGATAGAGTCAAATTCACTCAACAGAATGGACAATGAATGTTCACTTTCTTGCTTTCATTGGCTTTTCATAAAAAGTTTACACACTTTTACAGAATAGAATCACAAAGAAATTGCCGATTTTCAATCGACTGCAAAGGTGTTAAAGATTGTTAAAATTTCTTAAATAACTCATTTTCCAACGTCTGTTTTATCATCATTAAATGGGTACAAACTTTACTATCGGTCCAAGTCTAACATCGTCGTAATTTTTTTTTTTTTTCAAATAAGAGGTAATGAATGAAACTGATTTTCATCTAATCCTTCATTTCTATGAAATAGAAAGCTTACATAAGATTGCCCTAAATGGTCGTTGGTTCGATTCTAGGGGGCGTTAACTGTATCCCCATAAGAAATGTATAGGGAAATAGGAACTACAATGTATGTTGCAAAAATGTCCTTCAGTTTATGTTTAGTATGACTTATCAGAATAATCTTACGTTTTATTAAAAGATTTTTTCCGATAGCTTGCTGTCAGCAAGCGCACCTTTACTGGTATTAAACTAAGTTTACATTGAGGAAGGAAATGCCAGTATATCCACAAACTTACCTTTCTGAAAAGATAATCTTAGTAATCACTTCTAAAAGCAAACCAAAGTTGATTGTAAAATATAACCACATCCTTCTTTTTAAATGAATAATACTTTAAATTTTGGTTAGACATTATTCATTGCTTAATTTTGCCTATCCTTTCCAGTAATAGCACAAAAACTTTTCCAAGAAAATATTATGGTAACCAATGTGACTTAACCTAACTTGGTGGGATGAAAATAATGAATGAAGTAAGACAAACTGTCTATACTATTAAAGGGAGTGGAAAATTGATTTAGAATAATATCTATTTAAAAAAGAAATTTGGTAAAAAATTATTTCTCTTTAACTTATAAATTACTTCATTCATCGCTTCTGTGATGCAGCCTAGTACACTAGTCCTGATATATTAACATATTAACTCTTCATAGTCAAAACTTTCTGTTCTTTCTGATCAAGACAAGTTTACCCATCACCTCACAGCAGTTAATTTTCCAGTTTCAAATGTTGCCTTTTTCTGCTTGATGAACGTACTAACCATGTATTGTCAAAATCATCTTATGTTACTCCAAGAAATTGGCTAAGTATTTCAAGCAATTCCTTGCATGTGAGACTCATTAAACTCATGCAGAATGCTAATCATTCAGTTCTTTCCACACTGATACTATTTAATAGAATTTAAATGTTTAGAAATACACTGAATTCAACACACTTCCATTACTTCAATATCTATAATTATTTTATTAACTTTCAAACAGAAATATTAATAATCAATGAGAATATCTAATTTTAAGTAGAAGTGATAAGTAATTTTACAATAATTTTTCTAAAGTAAATTATATGATAAATAAGGAAATCAACCTTATAATTTATATAATAATAGTTCTAACAATCTTGCAATTATATACTTAAGAATTTCATCTATAATTCATGATCCAATTGATAAGACGGAGAAACTCAATAAATGGAAAATGGGCAATTATGAAGTTTAGGATAAATACTGAAACATAATTCGAAGGAATAATGGATAAGATAAACTTTTTAAAGTCATAAGAGAATAAGAAAATCATAAAGAAAAATATTTTTAACAGGATTATGAAAATAATTTGTCTATGTGCAGCAAAATTCAACAGTAATTAAATACCCAAATACTATCAACAAAGAATTTTGCAAAGAATAAGGTAATGATAAGAAACTTGATATCTTTTAAACAAAAACTGAAGTATATAAATTTATGGTATTGCTAAAAAAAACTTCAAGTAGTCCCATATTTTCAATAACATATCTATACTAATAATTTCAGAGAGTATTTTAAATTTTATTATATCAGTTCTCAAATTTATATCTTTCTGAAGGCTAATAAACCAAGATTGTTTAGGATACATTTCTGAATTGAAAGTTGAGCCATTCAGTATTTGCATTCAGTACAACTTAACCAATTTAAGTTAAAATTTTAAACTTAAAACTGAATTTTCCTCAGTTAATGTAAAACATGAGTAAAATTCTGATTTGATAATAAGTGTATCAACCAATATAAGTCATTGTCAATTAAAAATTGCACTATTAGCTCAATTCACCATTTTTATTAAAAAATATTAGTATTGCTATTAATATTTCCATTACTATGACAATATTTACAAAGATTTTATAATAAATATATAACAATCTGGAATACATGAATAAAATAGAGAGCTTTTCCTATACATTGATCTACTTTTTGGCATTAGGGTCCTTCAAGGTAATTACATTCTTTCCAGTGGAGAAAAAATACTTCACATACTGAGGTAATGGCTGCGTTACAACATTCCCTTGAGTTGCTTCAATGAGAAATTCACCTAAGTCTGGATTACTTATACGAATTTTACTTCTGCACGGGTATCCTTCCATCTCAGGTAATAATTCTCCAATACGAAATCCTGATTCACTCTGAAATAAAAGTTTTCAAATATATATATTACAATGCTTCACAAACCCAAATCGTAAACAAGGACTATTAATAATTTTGCAATTGACTTCATTCTTGACCTTCTTAATCAATTGATAATATAATAAATATAAGCACTTATGTCAAGGGAGTTAGGTGATTTTTATCAGAAAAGTGAGAATTACTATTGGGAAACAAGATTTGATTATTTCTATCATTGGCTCCAGACTTTTGTAACTTACCAGGAATAGCATGAGATACTATTTACCAGAACACATCGTATCTATTCAAAAAATTTGGGCAAGATAGAATATTAATTACAGTTAAGAATATTTCAAGCAAGCAATCACACAAAATCACATTCTTTGGAGTTCAACAAAAGAACTAAATCACTGTGAATTGCTTTCATTCTTTAACCCATTTATGACGAAGGTAAAAATTTTTGAATTTTTGTCTAATATTCATACATATAAGTTTTAAAAAATTAAAAAACAAGAATTTGAAAGAAAATTTAGTTAAAGTTATATGGTTACAGAGTTACATGGTGTTCCAAAAATGGAACACTAGGCAAAAGCCCTACCTAATACGTAAAATGTAGTCTTTGGTATGACAGTCCTGTGAGCACTTTATATGAAGGGCAACATTGCATTTTTTACAGCAAAAAGTGGTCTATTTGTGGCATTCCACAATTTTTTGGTTTGCTTTGTTTGTTTTGCGAGTATACGATTCTGGTCATCATAACGGGAATCAATATTGTATTTCTAAGGTCTTCCCAGTTTGGGCCGAATTACCATGGGTCTTCAGAAAATGGCATGCCACACAGCGACGAAACTCCAAAAGATCCATTGGCTTTGGATTGTAAGTTTTATGCAGCTGCCAAGCATTTTGTAGAGCTAAATCGAAGCAGAACAAAGAGCTTGAGTACCACTTCTTGCCATGATTTAATGCTCTATATTTGTCAATATTTTCATCCTCTCTGAATACTCTTCCCATATATTTGTTATATACTTTTATCATATTTGGCTGCTGCACTTGGATCTTCTTTTTATTCTTTTGTGAATAGCGATTGACAAGGCACAGCGGATTGACTCCACCCCCAGTTGATGTAACTGAGACAACGCTGTTATTATTCAGCATCCGTATTGACTTTGCCATCAGTTCTGTAATCAAATGCAACCCTTTCTTTAATTTTTAGAGCATCTTCTGATTCCAATAGGGGTTTGTCGATTCGATTTGTTCTCACTGTGCCTGTTGCTTGATGACCATTTGAACTAAGTGTATCAATAAGTGCAATGTCCAGGGTGCTCCTTCATGACTGCTTCAGTAAATTGTAGGACAACGGATGCACCCACACCATATTCCTCATAATTAGTGTTTGGGTTTTTACCTTGATATGGTTGAAACCAACAAATATAACCTAGGCGTGTAGCACCACATCAAAACTTGCACCCAAACCGAATAGGTTTTCCACGAATAAACTGTTCACGTTTATGACGACAGAAGTAAGAATTAATGGACTCGTCAAAGCTGAAGCATGTTTCGTTTGGTACAAATAGCATGCAACTCTCTTCTGGATCAGAATCATCTTGAACAAGGTACGCAGGGGCACACAAAGAATCATGCAGATTATTTATTGTTCCACCTTCTTCATCCTCAGAGTCCTCATCAGAAACAGGAGTTGTTGCGTTTTCAGGAGGTTCTATGATAATTGCATTTGCTTTTATGTCATAATTTGTCAGCAGGTCAGCTATTTTGTGTATTGTTAATGTTTTACGCAACTTGAGACTTAGAAGTGGTGAAAATTAAAAAACAAAGATAAAGGCCATATCTGTAAATAAAAAAATATACGGCGAAGTCTCAGTAGTGGTTGTGCCTAGTGTTCCAAAAATGGAACACTCAACTTTTCTATCCTCTAACTTGTATATGGATAAAATTTTCTGTATTTTCTAATTATAACATGGAACAGTGAGTATTCAAGTATTAATAGAACAAAAATAAAAGCTATAGAAGGTAAATCACTTAAGTTGTAATTACATTTTATCGAGTGGGTATTGAAAAATCGACTCAAAAAATAAAGCTAAGTTTTACAACGCCCACCTAGCTCTGTGTTCGCTCAGTGACTAATTCCATGAATTCGGTGATGCTATACATACCCTTACAAAGAAGGCAGGAAGTTTTCACCCACTTCCCAGAATTCTCGTAAGCGATAGGATATAAAATAACTTTGTGTAACTGCCGTTCCAATAATGGAACGCTAGGCATAAATGGGTTAATTTGTATTATTCCATTATAGAGATTAAATACAAAATGCAATAAAACTTGATGGGCTCATAAGTCTGAGAAAATCAAATGAATGTCTAATCCACATTCCAATGTGATTTTTTAAAATATGTCTATCTCTATAGTTTCTCAATATTATTATTTAGCTTTAATGTTGAAGATGAACATTAACTTCAGATATGCCTATTGAAGTTCATAAATAACATTTATATGAAAAATCACTGATAAGATAGTTTTGTATTGTTATTGATAAATACTAACCTTAATAGTGAAAGAGTCAAAATCAGGAGAGTTGCTAACAAAACAGTTTTTGATTTCAGCTTTTAAGGAGTTGTCTCCAGAGAAATGATTCACCATTGAGTTTTGGAGGTATCCTGGAGAAAGTGTAAGAGGAAAATACCGATTATTCACTCACATTAAAATGCATGTTTTATCAAGCAAGAAATAATTTTTATTATTGATGACAACCTCGATTGTTGCATTCATCACTCCTGACTTTAACATTTAAGGCTTTGGATTTCTTCTGATTGAGAATTTTCAAGAGTGTCCAAACATCCCTTCCATTTAATTCTACCGTTTCCAGTGATTCATACTTCAACGCAGACGAAATAGCCTTGAATGGAGAAAATATAAGCATCAAATAGTTGGTTTCCAATGGAACAAACTAATCCTTAACTATGGTCGAAGATACTTGTATTTAACATACCTGCATTAGTTTGAAATTTATTTTACGCTTGTTTATGAATATGAATCCTTCTCCGATAAAGTAAGCAATACACAACACATTGTCTGTCTTCGATGAGGTCATTGCCAACCTAATCCAGGCAACTTCCTCATGCATAATTACCGCAATATCCTGGCATTGTATGTGAATTAAGAACGAACAACAAGTCAATCATATCTCTTATGAGCAACAAGTCAGTCATATATCGTAATTCGACATTTAAAACCTATATGATACTTACATACTTCAGATCCATCTTATCAAACGTTCTGGCGAAATCCTTTTTCAAACCTGCTTCTGACTGCATATCATTAATCTTCCTCCCACAGAGCTCAAATGCATACCATATTCTCCTTTTACTGTGTAAAGCTATCCCTAATTCTCTTATTATATAAATTACTGCGTCAGATTGACAACAATCACATAATGAGAACACACTTACCTGCCAACTGTACGTAAGAAAACTTTTCCTTCAGATAAGCGAAGTTCATGACCTATTAAATAACCATGAATTAAAGTGACCTATCATTTAGGTACATAATTTAAAATATTCAACGCTTTTAAACAAAATAATATAGAATATATACCTCAAAAATATAATTAACACAATCTTCTTTCCTCCATTTGTGCCTGTGAGATTTGAACTTCTTTGCTAGATCATTCGCAATGCTATTCCCGAATGTAATACTACAAGCATTCAACAAATCGGAAGGCTGAAGACTTTTAACAACCTTGAAATAATCTTTCTTCAATCCTGTAAAATATTACATATCAGAACCACTTCACTCAACTATCAATCATGAACAGGTATGATTAATCTAAATCGAAACAGTACTACTTACGAATTTCCATAGCCATTATATAAGTTTTAAGCAGAAGTTTAGGAGTAACTAAAGCACTGACAAACGAAAAATACGATATCTTTAACTGATTTGATATATACACAACATTTCCCGCTAAAATATTGATAACAACACGGATTGAAAGACAATCGAAATGTTACAGGAATGAAACACCTACGGGCAACTTACTACCTCCGTTACAGCACAGCTGCGACAGCACAATTTCCTCGGTCCACTCTCAGATGGCACTAAAATGGTGGGCATCATACTGTGTTATATACATGTAAATCATTTACCGCGTTTGTCTTGAACTGAATATATTGTTCCTGTAAATATTTACATTCGCTTTATCAACCAAAGTACCTAACGGAATCCATAATTAAGAAAAATCAAGTATCTATTATTATAAATCATATCAACAAATACAACAAGGAGTATCAGAAAAAATTCTCTCTAAAAAACTAATAAAATTAACATGAAATGCAACAAACTTTCTCGAGTTTCATCAAGGAAGGGAAGATATCTATCGAACATATTTGAACTGAAACTACTGTATATTGACAATATAGTAAAATACTACAGCCTAATCATAGACTAGAATTCCTCTCTATGCTTTAAAAATATCCCTTTGGGAGCAGGGGGTGAGACGATGTTTACGAGCACGATCAATCAAATTAGAACCATGTATAAAATGAACAGCACATCTCAGCTGATTTCAGTTCCGTAGATCTCCCTCTAGCCGATGGATATTACCTTTCTTTCGTTTGGTGCAAATTTACCGAATTTATATGAGATCGCGTGCTATTATCTTGCGATATTTATACGTGCTATTGAAAAACGAATGACCTCACCGCATGCAAATCTCGAGTTTGTAAGAGAGAGAAGGAAGAACAAGTTAATAAATTACTGGAATTCAAAATTAATCTATTTAGTTAACATGATCGAAAATTAAACGAGGACAGTATTTAAATTAAAAACCAGTAATTGTTACATATCCACAGTTAACCTTATTTTTAAATCAACGAAAAGGAAAAAACGAGACTTAATCCAGTTCTAGCGCTATTGAAGAATGGAAGAGGAAAACCTGCTCTGGGCGTTATCTCCGATGTTCAACATAAATGCTTTATCCGGGATACCAATCGAAAGATTTCTAAATTCAAGGGCTAGGAATTATCTTGTTAGTAGCTTCTTCTTTTACACGATTCTATTTGGTTTTTCCATCTTCCTGGCCCTTAGTACAGTTCTTTATTTAAAATCCTATTATCGAGTTGTAGACCTAGCCTTGGTAGTGAACTTATTCTGGTCGGGAACCGTGCTGTTTTTATCAGCTTTGTCGGGATACACACATTTGTTGAAGAACAAACAAGTTAGAGACATTTTCTTAGGCCTTTCTCGATTGGAAGGTTACTCAAAAGGAATTTTTGCTGCAAGACGGATAAGAAGATCTATCAAGATCCAATCTGTTGTGCTAATCACGGTGATAGTGGTTATAACAACACTTGGAATTGAATCTGAAGGCGACGGAAGTTTTTCCATATACTCTTTCTTCATTCCCCTGGCGATGTTTTGGACCTTAGTTCTTATGGAACAAGAGTGGCAGTTTTATAACGTACTATTCTTACTCCTTGAATGTGTTAAAAGAGTCAACAGTGAGTTAGAATACTCTGGGTCAATGGATATTTCTGATCATCAAAAAGAAGATTGCAAGAGAAAACTAAAAAGATGGAAAAGTTTTTATCTTGATTTGTACCACTTTTACAGATCTGCGGAAAGGATTTATGGTATCCCAAACTTGGTGATGGGTTTACAAACGCTATTGAGATTTTCTTTCGTTTTCTATTCTATTTTTGATGAGGAAATGTACCGATATAGTGCTGGATGGAACACAGCTGCAATGCTCAGTACCATTTTCGCAACACTGGCTGGCTTCTTCATCATTGCGTTCATAATTGCGGCCAACAAACTGTTAACAAAAGAGGTAAATACATCTTGGGAGGATGAAGAAAAGTGTCGTAAATATTCATTTTTTTGTCATCAAGGTCAATTATTCTAGAAGGGAACTAAAGAGACTCTTAGTAGCTTTTTTTAAATTTATTTTCGTCGATATGATTATTTTTTCGATTAATCGATATCGTCATGACACATCAGAACCGAAACTCATCTTAATACAGTGCTACTGCATACCGTGCTGGACATAAAAATCAAAACCTAAATGTTCGATCAAAATTACAAAGACAATGTTGGAGCAAAGCTCTAAAATCTAGATCACAAACGCTTTTATTTTATGGTAAATAGAAATAAATGGACTGTTATCACGTCATGGTTGAAAGCATTGCAAACATGTAAATTCAATTAAGTTCAGAACTTAAGCGGAAGATAATTAATCTTAAGATTTGACCAGACGCTTGAGGTATAATCGTTCACCTTCCAAGTTTACCTATACCTTATCACCGGAAGAAAAATAGTTTTTATGACTAAAAGGTATTCCTGTTTACTTATTATAAAACATCTTTACTACTGAAATCTGATTCAACTCTATAGATTTATTGAGATTGCTTACAAAAAAGTCAAAGACCCATTTCATTTAAAGGCTGTCACATTACATAGAAAGCAAAAGAAAGATTGTTTTCTATGATCAAATGCAGTGTATTTTATGATGGATATGTAAGCTGTCTATGAACCCTTTCTTCTTTACTTTTACACAGGTAGGAAAAACTGAGAAGCTGGTAATCGATGTCATGCTGAAGGTTAAAGACTATCGATTGCGGAGAGAGGTAAGATATATTTCTAACAAATTTTTATTGTCGTTTCCATTTAGTATAGTATTCGCTTATAAATTATAATTTCCAGTGTAAATAATATAATAAATTACCAGTGTAATCAAAGTTTAGTATCAAACTCATAGTCGACTTATTTTTTAAACGGAATATATGGTCTAAACAAGATTGTCAATATGTATCAATGAGTTCGATAGCAATCGATATGCAGAACCCATTGTTGAATACTCCTTTAATATATTAAACATTTCCCCTGAATTTTTTAAAAGACTTTACAGACATTCGAGCAGTCGGTGTATCGGCTTCCTTTACATTTATGTGTAATGTTTAATACACCGACGCCTATTTTGAATTGGACAATGAAATGGGAATCATTTCCATTAGCACGACATACTGCCAGTAACACATTTTTGGCACGCGAACTATATCGATACGTTGATAAAAATTGCGCAACTTATTAATATTCTGCGAAATAACGAGAGTACGAATCTGCCTTCTTGTGATACAGATTAACAAATAAGAGTGCTATGTAAGTGTAAGTGCGAACTTTTTACTCCGTACACGTTATAATTGGGATATGGCATTGAAAATACCATACAATCTACTTCGCAGATTAAATACGGTTGAATACGTGTTATTGGTTTAGTTACACGCTTCTAAATGAGATCTCTCAGTCAACATGTAGTGATAACGAACGGTCTTTTCACCTTTTAAAAATGACTGATTTTATTTTAAATTTTACAATAGTATAAGATGAAGTGAATCATTTCCATAGTGTTCTAGGTTCTAAGAATCTTAGGTGAAATAAAATGGAGAATATAAAAGAAAATTAACATATGCTACGAAAAAATTTGTTTCTTCATTTATTATTTATATTTTTGAATTGTTACGCAACCTACGGCGACAATTCAAATTTCAATTGATAGCGATAGTGAATAGAACTGATAAATTCCGCATCCCTACAGCTTGCATGCGGTCTTTCAGAAAAACTCAAATATTCTGGCTTGTTTGACTAGAATCAATTATACGTTCAGTAAACTACGTTCGTATCTAAAGATCAGAACTGATAAAATTTCCGTCTCTGGTCTTGCGAGATAAGGAACCTTTAATGGAAAAAGAAAATCATTTGTGTGAATAATTAAAAAGTTATGAAAATGGTATGCGATTTAATTCGTTCACAAATTGTTCATTTGTGATATGGGTGTTCATTTCCTTTCTCCTTCTGTTCTTTATCCGAAAGAGAAGAATGTTTTTAATTCACTTTGGAATTTGTTGATGGTACCTCCCCAGATTAAACGATGAACCCTCTGGAACGAAAGAAAAAAAACATATGAGAATCGCCCAGATTCTAATCTGAATGCATGACACTAAATGCAGACTACGCATGAATTTATGAAGCGGAGATTTTGGAGTATCAGCAATTGAAAATTATATAAAAATCTTTAAGGGGGAGAAGAAATGTAGGAAGAGATGCACGGGTTTCCTCACCACGCAAAGACGTACCGTGCCCGGTGCGTTATCTCTTTTGAGTGGAGGGATTCGCCAGCTAACTACAACTGTTAAATGACACGATAGTACGTCATCAGTTGCAGTACGCGAGCCCTATGAGAACCACTGTGCGTCGATGGCACGAAGACCACCGCCGCAGAAAAGATAGACATGGGAAACTGTTAGAAGATCTTTCTATATTTAATGGCAAAAAAGCCGGTATGAACCGGAGAAGGTGTTGTACCTAGCAAACTACTCACCCCATTCCCCCCAAGAGGAAGAGAAATATCTTTAACGCCCATCATGTGGGCCCTATTACATTAATGTAGACCTGTTCTCTAATACCCGTTGGATGGGCCCCTTTCTAAAGAAACCTACCCTAAACCTACCAACCTATCTCCTGTAAGTGGAGGAAGATCCCTACCTTTGCAGCGGAGTTCCTCCATCGTCGGCAGATCTCTGCGTTCCATCGGCGTACTGAATCTCCCCTTGAAGTCACTCACACTATCACTATCACTAGAATGACCATTTCACTATTTTTCACGCACAAAGGGGGTATAAAATCACGAGGGGAATGCACATATCTTCATAAAGGTGCACTAAGTATCTGCAAAGATAAATATTAAATTAAATACGAAAGTTTCAGTAGATTTGAAATGCAATGTTTAGGAGACTATAGAGTACGGCTGCTCAACCTCTCACCTTTTTTTTAAGTATCCGATATTATTCCTTGGACGATTCTTCAGTTGCTAGTAAACGACTTAAAATCTTTATTTTCATAGATGTTGGTTCTCTTGAAACGAGATTTAAGAGAGTCTTTAATTCTCGTAGACTCCAAACCTCTGAATTCATAAAAATCCTTCAAAGACATTCAGCAAAATCTCAATGATTTCCATTGGATTACAAAGAACACATTTTAGACTATCGAGTGATTCTTCTAATTCTTCGCAGGTAACTAAAAGACTTCTCCCGGTTGCTGGGAGTAATATCCGTTTACTTCTATCACGTGGCGGAATCGAATCGTTATGAACTTAGGAACCTTAAGGCCAAATCCCTTATATATCAGCTTATTTAGATCACGTGACGTTTAGATGGTTCCTCTTTTCGGTTTGAATTGACTCTGTCGGTATTTGATTCAGATTTTGAAATGCTAAATTTGCCCGAAATGAATCAAATGCATAAGGAACAATGGAATGATTGAGTTAATTTTTTAAATCCTACTTTCAAATTAATTTCATAAATGGTCTACTGAGTTGATGTTTAGTGTTTTCTTTTACAATCGGTACTAATTCAGTTAAACTCGTTTATATCATCGGTACTTATACATGGAATTATTTGTGATTGATTCAACAACTCCCGCACCTAATTAAAAACACGATTTTTAAAGGAATTTTCGTGATTACAATATTTCATTGGATTTTCATTAGATAATATTTAAAAAATAAATGGGAAATCAACCAAAATAGTGAACGAATGACATAAATAGATATACGACTGCTTTTCAGATTAAGTGTGAAATCCCTCAGTTTCTCATTCTTGGTTTCAAAGCTTCTATGCAGGTATGCCAGCGTCAAATGCGCTCACTCGGTGGAAGAACTCAGGGTTGCTCGTGTACTGTATAATTTGAGAATACAGTATGAAGGCTACCAACAGGACGAAAGAGACTAATTCTAATGAATTTTCTCATTTGGTTTAAAAACTTGAGGTATCGAAAATCACACCATTTTCCCTCAATCAGATCAAAAATAATTAAGACAATACATATCGATCTAAAACTAAGTTCACGAACACGTAAAAATTGCGTTTATTCATATCGGGAGAAAGCTTGATTGAAATCGAGCACTTTAAGAGCCTAAACTCTTGTTAACGTGCTTCTCCACGAATACTAGTTTTCATTTCATTAAAACGTTCTGAATAAATTTCCATCAAGGCTGGTTGCATCCATTATCGAAATGATTTCCTAAAGGCTTACTCTAAAGTAACCTCATTCCAATGTTCCCTTTCAGAGGCAATACTGCAAAATCCAACTTCCTTATCGAAAGCACTACATTCTAATCAATCGAGATTCCTCAAAGTTTAAAATTAGGGTATCCCACTTCGATATCAGGTAACGATGGGTGTTATGGAAACAGCGATATACTCAGTACAATAAGTCAGACTTGGTCTATTGTCAAATGTTTCTGCATTCAATTCTTTTTATCTTTTCGAATGTGGCATTTTTTGAAAGCTTACTCTATCTTCACCACTGAAGATAAATAGCATGTGTGGGTCAGCTTTAGTTAGGAAAATTCTGTTAATTGGCGTTGCAAGATTTTAGATTTGTCTTTCGGTTGATTCACAGAATATAGAGGTCTTTTATGCCTTTCTATTTACCTATCTTTAGATAAAAATTTGCGCGTAAAAGAGTTATGTTTTAGAATAAGTGAATCTCGATAATCTGAGGATTTTACTTCATATACCATCTTATTATTTCGCAGTTTCATCTCTTCGCTCTCCAGCTGCTTCATACTCGATTCCAGTCCTCGGCCTGCGGGATCTTCTCATTGGATCTTACCCTCTTCACATCGGTAAGCCCTTTTTCCTTTTACGTCAAAATCTCTTTCTATTTATAGCTATCGTTGCTTTCACATCTTTCCTTAGTTGTAGATTGTTCAATAATAATGCATTGATTGATTATTTATTCTATTCCAGATGGTGGCTACTGTAGTCACTTACCTCGTTATTTTACTGCAATTCAAGAGTTCCTCATGAAGGGGAAAAAGTGTCTCAAATAATTGAAGTAGTGAACGTCTATAAAAGAGATTTATTGGATATTATAAAGAATTTGGGTGTATAATCGATTAACTCACAAGTGAGCTAAGTCTAAGGCTCAAGAGGATTAAATTTCTTTTTCTTTATGGATAATGTTTCCTTGAAAATTTTTTGTCACTTTTTATTCATTGCCGGTTATACCGATTATAGTTTGTTATCCAGAATAAATAAAATTTTTTTCGACAAAATATGCGCTTTCGTGATGCCATACGATATGAGAATATTTTATTAACTTAAGAGTGATTTCTACATTATTGTATTGAAGAAATTAAATTTTTCCTCGACTTTATGGTTACAACATGTATACCGATGAACCGCTCTTTTTACGGCCTGAGTTGTGCTGATCACGCAAAATATATTATCTCTAATTTATCTTTATCGTGTAATAAAATATTTTGAATCGTATTATATCTTTGAAATTAGCTCGTTATTTGTCCAAAATCGCCATTCTCAGTCCTTTCCATTTTCCTTATAAATTCCATAAAAATTGCACAACTTCCATTCAAAATATTTAGGTTAAGTCTTTTCGAAATTTTATTCTTGAATTTCACAAAATAACCATCGGTATTCACTCGATTTATGGCATCGCAGTGAAATAATTAGAGAGACAATATTCTAACACTACTCTTACTAATGCCATTTCTTATAAAGCACATTTCTCCTCGTAAAACTCATTGCGATAATAATGAGGGATAAGAAGACCTACATAATTCCTTTGATCGTTAACTCGTTAACAAAAAGGAAAAATCTTAAAGAGAACTTTCTAAAGTCATACCGATCACGCTTGGGTGCATGAATGAATTCTGATTGCAACAACACCTCTTTCTTGATGATAGGAATAATTCGAGACGTGAGGACTTCTTATTGATTTTTCTCACGTTCATAATTAAGGCTTGCCATATAATCGCGCTTTATGCTCCGTATTACATACACGTAGTAATAGTCTACAATACTGACTACAAGTAACATTACCGGATGGTCAAGGAATGCTTTATTTTCTATCACTAGTTCCAAAATATATCTCATAGATTACACTTACCAATACATGATGTTATCATAACGTTTGATTAGAATGAAACTCCAATTACACACAACCGTGACGAGTTATCCATTCGTTTCTAATTGTCAAATAAAAAATCTATAATATTAAATTGAAAGAAACCTCACATTTACGAATTATTTGTTATGGCTGGTATGTTTTCTTATTAAAAATCTCATTTTTTTATATTTTTCTCTATTTTAGTTTCACACTCTAATGTACAGCATTTTTTAGATTATAATATGAAACTATTCTTAATCTATTAATTTTTAAAATTTAAAATATGAAATTCAATTTTTCTTCAGTAATGCGCACAATCATTTTTCATTATTCTTATTTGACATTATATATCTTATTATACGATATGGCTCTTGTACAAGATATGTAAGAAGTTACATGAAAGAGAGTCTAACCTGGGCCTAATATGGCCAAATACAGTCTAATAATACTCATAATATCAGAGGATGATATATATTAACCAATTCTCCCCTTCATAATGTAGTAATTAATAAACCAAGTCTTTCAGTTTCTTCGTAATAAAAAATGGTAAGGTATACTTATCTGTTGAAATTATATTTAACTTTTGAGAACTTACTAACAATAGAATAATAAATATATTCTAACTTACTATTCTTACTTCTTACTAACAATAGAATAATAATAATAGAACTTTTGAGAACTTACTCTTGTAAGAACTTTTATGTGGTTTAAAAAATAAACCACATAAAAGTTCTTAGTAAGTTAAATAAAAGAAATTAATATTTAGCTCATTAATATATCTGTCCTCTTCATGTCCATTCACTATTTATGTTTTTTTAATGAATTGCTAATGTGAGAAGTCTGCAAATTCAGGGAGTAGGTTAAGTAAGATAATGTCCCAAGGGATACAAAAAACATTCATAATCATGGTTTTCTTTTGAAATTGAATTGTCAAAGATGAACTAGAGGAAGTAAGTGCTATATTGGACCAAACTAAAATCATAAAATTACATTATAACTAATGAACAAAAATAAATAAACCTAAGATTTTGGGTTTTGCAGCATTTTCTGTATTCTAATGAATGCTGAAGTAGATATAAATTACCATATTTTTAATTTCTTGCTACATTAATAAAATAAATTAAAATTACAAGGTTTAGGGCATTGTAAGCCTAACCTATAATTTTATCTACATAAACCTTCCTTTCAAAATGCTCATTGAGAATATTTTGCTAAATTATTCTTATCTGAAAATATTTCCCTTAAAGTGATACATGAGCTAACATGAGAAATTTTCTAGTTCTTCTTGAGAAACATTAGTAACAATTATTGGTACTAATTTCTTTATTTATTCATAATTAATGATATAATTCATTTATGAAGAGAATAAAAATTTTAACAAATACTACTAGCGTGTGAATATATATATCCTCAAGTAGGATAAAAAAATTAATGAACAACATTTATAACATGACATAGGGCAAAATATAATATCAGCAGAAAAAATTACAAAAAGTCTTAATAAATACTAGAATTTAAATTCAATTATGACTAGTCATCGTAAGAATGAATGTTAAAATTAATCTATTGAGTAAATACCATTCATTTTCAAAATAAAATATATACAGTTTTAAATTAAAAATAAAGAAGGTGAAATTTAAGGAAAGTAACAAAGGTTTGCAAAATTCAATGAAAATGGTAAATGTTTAAATAAATTAGCGATATTTTAATCTTGTTGGCACAAGTAGTGCATAAGTAAATAGAGTTTTCACTAGAAATTGAAAAAGCAAATAATTAAATACGAGGAAATTTTGATTGACAATTGTAATTTGTTCAATGGATATCTATGTAGAAGTGGACATGTTTTGAAGAGTAAGATAAAACTTGGAATTTAAATTTTGTGTTTGAATTAAATAGTTTTTACCATCCACACATGTGTATGGTCATGGATGAAAAAGACTGGAATTAAGTACGATAGATTTGTATAAAATAAACTTTATTTAAATGATCTAATTTCAATCTCATTCCCTTGCCTCATTCAATAGCAGTCATTAAAATTTTGTTTACACTATTTTAATGAAAGTAAAGTTAATTTTTTTTGGATCCAAAACAAATCTCTTTTAATTCTTATTATTCAATGGAAATGAATTAGTTACCTTACTTAAGAGGAAAGTTTAAAGCTTAAATTGTTCTCAATTTTTACAATCTATTATTCTTATTCAACTAATGGCATTTATGCTGGAATAGAGTTTATCAGGATTTAAATTCAATAGAAATATATTTAATTGGAAAAATGTTTCATGATACAGAATATATGGTATAAATGATTCTTTGTTTCTTATTCCTTCATCTTCTTTAAATTATATATGGAGATTCTTGAAGTTTTTTGATTTTCTTTCGACTAATCCAAAAGTTTCTTCCCAAAAAATAATTCAGATTATTTCTGCTTTAACAGGAATATTTCATAGAGAATGTTGGAAATTTCTGTCATTAAATTTGCAAATGTTTTTTTAAATTTAATACTTTATTCTAAGCAAACTTAGGATTCTTTCATCTATTTAACTCACAAAATATTTGTTTATGGAACTAATAATAGCTTTATAAATCATCAAAGACAGTACAGATTTTTATTTCAGCTATATTATCCAAAAGAGATTATTGGCTTAAGACTAACTTATCACTAGATATTAAATCACAATCTTTTACCACTTCCTTAGTGACTCAAGATTTTTTAACAATGAAATAGCAATTATATTGAATCCAAAGTATAAATTTAAACAGTTATAACTAATAAACTCCCACATGTTTGCTATCAGATGTACAAATTCTCAATTCTTAATAGTAAGGAATTTTCTTCAATTAAAATTTGAAAAGGTTAATTGTACTGATCTGAGAGTGATCTTGATACTGTTCCAAAATAGACTTCTCGAGTTTTTGCAGTTTAATTTCCAGAAATGGTTAAAAATAATGCCGAAATTTAAATTAAATGTATTCAATAATAATATAGAATATCACGAGTTTCACTTACATTCCGAAACATATAATCCAGATAAAAATTCAAGAGCATTGAAATTTATAGTTTTATTTTAAATCAAGAATTATTAAACGTAGAAATGCATTAGGAATGTGCCTATTCAGAAGTACGTGATATCATCAATACTATAGGATGAATTAATTCTATTTTTATTCTCGTAAACATTATTTATCGATTCTATAAACTTAAAAAAACATATACAAATAATGAATTTTACAGAGCATTTTGTTTCAGACATTTTGTTATCGCTCCCATCCTGGATTAATGCAACGAATTGGTGATTATAAGGACTTTTAACAATCGCTGCCTCTTCGTAAGCGCAATTCTTTTGTTCGTTAGTAGTACGTCATTTCCCAATCAGATATGGGTCAGTTATATTTTTGGTAGTCTTTCGAAGAGGAAATCTGTTTTGGATAACACTCTTTGACAGATATGTTTAAAATGAGAATGATCTGTTTATGCGATCATGGCATTTTGACGTATCTGACTCGTGATTAACAACCATGGAAGCGGATTACCATACTAAATTTAGCCCTAATCGGACAATGACAGGTAAACTTAAGGCATTGAATTCTATCTTTTAGAAATATAGTGTTTAATTCACGTGTGTTAATTATATAATTAGGCATTATTTGAATTCTAGACGGAAAATCGTGGATGAACTACATTGGATTTTGTTGATATATCTCAAAATCAACAGTCAGATTATTATTGTTATGATGATAGACGATCGTTGTCACTTTAGTCGTCCTAGCTTCGAATAAACTTTTAATTTCAATTTAATTCATTCAAATCTATTGCAAAACTTATCATTTTCATGTTGCTTTTCAAAATTGAATACATTAATTGTTGTGTACAGCAGATGTCTGTCAGCAATGTTCGTAGTTTGTCCTTATCATGAAGCTTATTAAAAATATCCTTTTTGTATTTATTGCTTAGCATCACACATTGATCATGAAGATCCATATCCCAGTTTATCCGACTACCACGATTATGAACCTAATTTGGAATTTGATGATACAGAGCTACAACATGCTACAGTAAACACTGGTAAGAGTGGCGAAGTTCCACTCCGTTTCCAAATGGGTGTAGGGTGCCTGCAATTATGTCTTTCGATCTTTGGCTGTTATTTTTCGATGCTTTTTACGTAATGTTGGAATGTTAATTTGAAATGGCATGAGTTTTTTCATAGTTGGTGTGGCTAACAGTTTGCTTGAAACCCAACAGTTCTACACAAATTACTTTCACTCAATGTCGTACGCTTATGTTGCTACAATTTTATCTGAATCGTTAATTTTGCAGTAGTAATGGCTATGCTCAACATTTTTTTTGAAAGATATGATTTTCTTTCTTTATCTTATGAAGTATCAAAATTTATAGCAGTGCTATGGGATACTCAATGCTTTCATTTAAGAAAACTAATGGATTACTTCACAGATCAGTATTATTGCCAATAGAAAATCCATTACAGAATTTTATTTTGTTTAATTCTTCCTTTGTGTATATTTCCATAATTTTTATTTATTTTATTGTGATGAGAATAAGAAAATTTTTAGTTTTTATTAAATTTATATGAACCTTGGAAAGGGATATTGTTTTAAATTATGGCAATCAATTTTTTTTTCCAAATAAATCGATTCTCATTAGCATTAAATTAGATTAGTATGTCAAACTGTAAATATTTTCAAATATAATCATATAATGACTTGTATTGTAAATATATTTAGAAAAAAATCATTTTTTTTGTGCATTTCATCAAAGCAAATAATTTGGTTAGCAAATACACCTATATTAACCATCCTTAACTTGTAAAATAGAGCATATGATGCTTTTGAAAAAGACTCAAGAAACAATCCAAATTATCATTTTTGTCAAAAAATATGACCAATTCTTGATATTAAATAACAGATTTATTATTTACTGATTGAATAAAGCTCATCATTACTTTGATTACTATCTAACTTATTTGAATTTTTATCCCTCATGCTGATTCCCTTTATTTTTCAGGTGAAATTAATAGTGCTTTAATAAATTTAATAAAGCTTGATAAGAATTATAATTAGTAATATAATGATTCAGATTTCAGTCTTTATCTTTTTCACCATGTGAAATGAACTTAGAAATATGAGTTTAATTGTTAAATATGCCTTTTTTCTAGCATGATGCCTCCTGGCTTTCTCTTATTGGCTTGTATTTATATTTCAATAGTATAGTATGTATCTGTAGATTTTATTGCCAGTAGTCATGCCTGACTGTAAGCTGCCTAGTATTAGTGTGTACCATATGTTCCTAATGAGAAAATCTGGTTGTCCCTATCTTTATATGTGTATATCATCATGGACTTGTTAATATTTACTTTTTGGAAATAATTGAAATGCCAACCGTCTATTCTGTAATTATTGAAGTTAAGCATGAAATATTTTAGTGTATATTGATCCATCTGTAATCTGTCCTATATTATTGAATATTTTACTATCAAAATTTAATCATTTTATATTAATTACCTTTACAAGGTATTTGTATCGATTAAATTATAACTGTTTTTGATGAATGCATTTTTGTGCATGAACTCAAGCTGGTGTTGGCTGCTGACTAATTAAAGTTGAATTAGGGGATGAATTAAATATTAATGCTCTTGATTCAAAACTAAGATGAATGTACTAATTCAGTTCAGAAGATTCTAATCTAAGTTTTTTTAATGTTAATAGTCTTTTAGTCTTGTTTAGGGGCATCAAGGTTTTTTTAAAAAGAATGCATTTTTAGGATTTGATTTTATTGCATGTATAAATTTTATATATATTTCCTGCTAATCCATCTATTCGATATAGTTAGTTTAAATTTGAAATACAAAATTGATGCTGTATATGAACATTTTTGCTTGATTGCATGTTTTTATTATTCTATACTCAGTATTATTACTTTATCATCCATTCATTCCACCATTAAGATGCTATAAAAGAATTAAAAAGGTTTTAAACTAAATTTTATATCTAAATATGTTATGTATCTATATTTTCTAAGTGATAATTAATAGAGTAGCATTCTATATGCATTTTGCTTGCTGATTTGTTTCTGAAAATATCCCTTTAGATCATAAAATTGCATCTCACCAAATCAACCATTTCTGTCGATAACTGTAAATATGTAGATATTTTCTATGCTGACTTAAAATTCAAAAATATTCTAAATTCAGTTTTCTTTCACTAAATTAACTTATAATTAAAAGATTCACTGAATTTTCCTCTTTTTAATGAGTGTTATAAATTTATTAAAAGATTGAATTTTCTTAATTTAATGTTGTGAAATTAGAATTTTTTAAAGAATCTCGAAGAAAGATGCATGGTTTATTAACTAATGAATTTAATTTGGATCTTATAAGTTTTTTCTGAATTTTCAAGCTCAACAATGAAGCATAATTATTTGATAATCTAAAGTTAGTTACTTTTTAATTCTCTTCTAAAATAATTTCCTCATTTGTTTCATATGTTACTGTATCATTAGATCTGGTACCACAAGAAGAATCCCTGGATTATTTAGAATCTCCAGTCTCAGATGGTACAATTGAAGAAAATTTTGAGGAAGAGCTTGGAAATGCTCCACCAGTTGTGGTTCCAGGAAGTGGAGGGATACAAGGGTTGAATTCTTCTGTGGATGGAAGTGGTGAGATTGGTGGGGTTGGTGGAAAGGGTATAGGTACTGGCCTTGGGGGAGGATATTGTGCACCAGGTATTGGTGAAGAAGAAAATTTCGAGGATCTGGCCAAACACGAGATGGTGGAGGTGGTTGGTGATGACACATATGGAAGGAAAGTGATTGTTGTTTCAGCATGTCGTCTACCAAGCAACAAGGAATTGGATCATGCCAGATTTTTAAGGTGACTTTTTATAGACCTTTATTCTCTTTCATTAAAATATAATTTAGTTATGATTGATATCAATATTCATGATTTTATTCATCATTATCTTATAATTACTAGTATATGTTTTGACATAGTAAAATTTTAATAATTAAATGTTCAGCATTCAAAATTTTACATGCCATTATAGTATCAAATGATAAGCTCATGATTGATTAAGCATTTTTATATAGATGTGAATTAACTACTACATGAAAGCAGTTTTCTTAGTAAATTTTAATATTTTAGAGAGTAGATATTCTAGAATTGAAAGCTGATTGTGTTCATATTTCATAAATGTTATAAAATTAAAAACTTTAAAATATATGATTTGAAGATTATGTTTTGTCCCTAGTTTAATTTTAGCATTTTTTGTGATTCCTTCTCTTGCATAAACCATTATAACCAATTTATAATTAAGATGAATTTTGAAACATGTTTATTTCTCTAAGCTGTATTTCTAAATCTTTTATTTTGAAAGGTACCTGATGTATACATTGGATAAGTATGTAGAAGAAGACTACAGCCTTGTTTATTTTCATTATGGCCTCACTAGTAGAAATAAGCCACCATTATCATGGCTTTGGCAAGCATATCGATGTTTTGACAGGAAGTACAAGAAGAATCTCAAAGCTCTGTACCTTGTACATCCAACTAACTTCATTCGATTTGTTTGGCAAATATTTAGGGCTGTCATAAGGTAAGTAGGTTTATTTACAAATTATTCATCATAAAATACTGAATAATAATTTTAAATAGTTCTGAGACAATAAACTGAATATCAATCTTATTTTTATTCATAATTTTAATTTTCCATGCTTTTTAACAGTAATTCTCTTTTATGTATTTAGTGCTAAATTTGGACGTAAGGTTATGTATGTCAACTATCTCCATGAGCTGAGGCAGCATCTGCATTTGGATCAGATCTGCATTCCCCAGCCAGTTCTTGAGTGAGTACTAGTTATAAATATTGTAATTTGGTGATTATTTCATATAAAAGAATAATTTACTATCAGAATTAGTAATGTAATCATATTTTCAAACTGGAATCAGAGAAGATGTATATGATGTATAATGAGAATAACTTTAGCTATTTCATTATTTCATCTGTTTGATGAAATGATAAAATTTGTATTATTATAATTTTATTTTATGTTACTCTGATAGTTTATTTTACATTTTATATACTATGTTATAAATGTTAATTTTATTCAGCTCTATTTTTGTGTGAAAGAAAGTAACTGAGATATACTAAATTCTATAGTTTTTATCTGAATCTCTCTATGTGGCAATATATCCAGTAATTTGCAATATTACAATTGACTTATTTGTTAATGTTTTTCAGGCACGATGAATTCCTGCTTTCTAAAATGGGTAAAAATGCTCCTAATCTTAGCAATGATCGGGTGGATGCTAAAAAAGGAGCAAATGCACCCAGTGAGTTACCATCGATTGCAAAGGGCCCTCCAAAAACACCTCCTCTGGAAACACAGCAGTTTGGAGTATCCCTTCAGTTTATCAAAGATCATAATGGAGGTGAGGTGATTCCTCCCATTGTGAGACTGTGTGTGGAGTATCTAAGTCAACCTGATGGTAAGTAAATATGCATATTCCTAGTGAGTATAAAGTGATTGACATTTACTTTATTTTCTTCCTAAAAGACTAAATGTTATAGAGTTAAATAGAGTTTTTATTAGTCTGGACGATGATAATTTTCAGAATTCTACAATTTTGTACATCTTTTTATCATAGAAGTTATGAGGACAGTTTTAGTTGTTTAGAAAGGCTAAGTATTCTAACAAAGCGCATTCACATACTTATTACACTTGAAAATCAATTCTAATTGAAAGATGGCAGTCTGATCTTAAATGTTGAAATTTCAGGGTTGATAATAGGCTTTTGAACAATTAATAAATAATGGCAAGTATGATGTAGTATGATTTGCAACTATGAAGATTCTTTCCCATTCAATAATCAAATATATTGCAAATCAATTGTGTGATCCTTGCCTTGTGGTACTCTAAAATCAAAAAGAATCAAACAGGTGCAAAAAAGAATAATTTGCACAAGTCCACCATGTGGAATACATTATTTTTGTTTTAATCTTTTGCATAGGATGTGGAAGAACTTGTATTATACTTTGAGAATTATTCCACATCAATACTTGACGCATTTAAAAATTTAAATTTTGGACTGTGGGGAGTATTATGGAGAAAGAACGTACAATATAGTTCTTAAATCAAATTTTAAATTTTTTTAAATTGAAGTTTTCAAGTTTTAGAAGCTTCTAAGACCATGACATTAACATTTGTTTATTTTTATGTGCAGCTTTGGAAACAGAAGGACTCTTTCGCCGCTCCGCCAATGTTTCTCTTGTGAAGGAGGTTCAAGGCAGAGTCAACAGAGGTGAGATAATAAACTTTGAGACAGAAGCTGCAAGAATATCTGCTGGTCCCCATGGAGGTGGGGATGTAGTGCATTTGGCAGCCGTGCTTCTCAAAACCTTCCTTAGGGAACTTGAGGAGCCCATAATGACCTTTGATCTATACGATGAAATCACCCAGTTCCAGAGTGAGTATTTCTTTGGTTTTCTTTTGTCAATCTTATATTACTATTATTTTTAAATCACAAACCTAATCTCATCTGAATAATTTGTATGTAGTATTAAACATGATCGATGGATTATAAATTCTATCGACGAATCAATGTTAATAATGCACAGCAGCTTATTTTATAATAAAAATTTAAATATTTGATGTTGAATTGCGGTATTCAGCCATGAATTGTTTATGTAGTTGCATTTTCTCATTTTAGAATTGGTGAAATAAAATGAAATTATAACTATTATATTTTTATACAGAAAAATTCCTACAACATTCTTAAATTATTATTTTAGCATTCTAGACTGATAATTATATAGATAGAGAGTTCAATTAAATCTTATCGAAATAAAAGAACAGAGATGTTCTTAAAAATATATACATTTCAAAAACTCTTTCTATCATACAATTTCTCGGATTTTTGAAGTCATTCAATTTTAAAGGTATTTCCGCCTGTATTACTAATTGTGAGAGTAATGGTCGAACATAATGTTAGATTTTATCAAACAAACCTGTATACTTAGTCATTTGTGGCATATTTTTCTGCATGCCCTTAATTTTGGGATGACTACAATAGGTTTTTATTTATAACATGGTTTTCTTAAAATTACTTAAGTATGAATTATTGTTTGTGATGCCTTTCTTTTAAGGTTTGTCTAAGGAGGAAAGATCTCAAATGCTGAAGGTTATAATCTTAGAAAAGCTGCCTGAAGACAATTATATTGTCCTAAAGTACATTATGCAGTTCCTTTCTAAGGTATGATTGTTGCTTAATTTATCCACGAAAAACTTTTCTTTTCTATGAATTTTACTATTGAAAGTTATTGTCCTCCATAAATTGAAATAAATAGACAAAAAATTAGTAAATCAGTTTTAGCTTTTGTGTACTAATATTTCATTATTATTAAATTACAATTGAAAAATTTTTGTTCATGTTTGGATTAATGGCATATCAATAAATATTCTATATTTGATATCTGTTGTTCGATAATAAGATAGTATATATTAGCAGTCTGTCTAATTTTTATGATACACAACATTGTAAATATTGAATTAATGATAGGATGTTTATTGACAAATTTTTTATGCTTTCTTTAATAGGTGATGGACCGTTGTGACCTCAATAAAATGACATCTTCGAATTTGGCAGTCGTATTTGGGCCTAATTTAGTTTGGTCTCAATCTGGTCAGCTGTCTTTGTCAGCCATAGGCCCGATAAATGCCTTCACAGACTTCATGCTGTCTCATCAGGAGGAAATATTTGTAATTTAAAGAGTCTAACATTTAAGGCAACGATTGGTATGAGATTCACGGTGATTGGTACTTTGATTAGAGTATCTTTCACTTAAGCATGGACTTGATAAATTTTGTCAAAATCAAGTACAGAAATTGTCTCCTCAGTAACCCGTAGCTGTAGAGGAAATCCAATTTTTCACTTTTTGAGAAACATTTTGTGAAATACATGAGTGTGGCTGACTCATGGTTGGTTAGGCTGGTTGCATTTCTACTGGCTACAGCTGGCAGAATTATAGCTGCTCAGCACAGTCAAATTTTTTAACGAAAATTTTTACATTATTATGTCTTACAAAATTAGTTTTCCATGGTAGACTTTTGGATATCACAAACATTTGTTTACTCCCTCTTTGATTGTAGAAGAATAGACAGATACATTATAAGATTTGTCAAGACTGAAACTAAGAAGCCTTCTAATTTGTATGGAATTCCACACAGAAGTCAATGTCACACTGTCATTTGGGATAATCAAATGGGTTAAGTCTTTGTTGCCAGTAAAAATGGGTGTATTTCGTGTGCTTAAAATTGGTTGGTCTTGTGCGTGGGAGCTAATGCTCTATCCAATGGAAACTAAATGTACATCTTTGGCTGATTATATACATAGGAGACTAAACAACTGATGCAAGAATGTTGACATGGGGATGAATGATGCTGGATCTTATGAACAGCATTGATAGCTAAAGCAAAAATAAACATCAGTGATTTGAAATTTATAATCATATTGATGTGCTGAAACTAAGATAATAATTCATGTCATGTTACCAAAGAATAAGAATTTGATAAATTTTCCACCTCCTGATCCAAAATGATTCTCAAAATCAACTTGCCACCTAAATAAGTTGCAAGAATTTTGCAATACCTTGAGATATATCTATATAATATATAATAAATACTACTGCAATGGGTTTTGGTTTACAGAATGAAATTTCTGATTTTGGAATTACTAAAACACTGATTTTCTTTTAGTCAAAATATCTCTAATGTGATGTAAATAATGGGGTAGTGTTCATGTGCCGGTCACATGTAACCTTGTGATTGTAAATGCATATTTTGCAACCATAACTCATTTTAAGGATGAAATTAATACCAAAGATCTTTGAAGGGTGATGGAAATTAAACTTTAATCGTTTCCAGAAAAAAAGATGCTATGGGAATGGCAAGGGAATTGAATCTAATAACCATTTTATTATAAGTAATATTATTGAATCCTAAAAAGTCCTTAAATTGGATTTCAGCATTTATCATTAAAACATATGACATAAAATTATTGAATATTATGAAACAATTGTACTCTTTATGCAATATATTTTTTTCATTACTAACAAATGTTGAGGAAATTGATGGATATACTGTTTAGCTGGAAAAAAATTGTATATTAGGAAGGTGAAAATTATTATATTGAAGTTGTGATAGAGTATTTGCATTTCCTCTTTATTGCATTTGCTGTACAAATTTTGACAGCTGCACATATAACTCTATATGCACAAAGTCATGCTGAATGTGATTCAAGCCTTTGTTTTGTCATTTTCGGGTCTTAATTTGTAAATGGAAATAAGTCATCTTGTGTGATTTCAAAGAATTAGTTCTTTTTTTATTAGCAGAGTGAAACCTCCAAATAAGGGTGCTCTTTAAACCTCCCCCATTGATTATATTTAGTGTTTGCTTTTTTTCTGCAGAATAGAATGAGCTTATCTTTTTACATTTTATTTTTATTGCTTGGATAATATTTGGTGAGAAAAGCATGTATAAATGGGAGTGAAAAGATTATGAAAATTGGTCTATTTATTGCATTCCAGTGAATGGGTGAGAGAAGCATATAATATATCTTTGTTCATGTAAGTTATAAAATGTCATAGAATGAGTTAATGTACTAAGTACATTGAGTAATTGTATTATTTGCATAAGAAAGATATCTTGATTAGCATCTCGATAAGTATCTTGATGTGAAGTGAAAAGATCAATTATTGATTTGTCTATGTATATAAGTAAGTAACAGTTCTGAAAATTGATATTGCAGAACCTATTATTTACCTCTTTACCTATCTGTGTAAACTTATCTTGATATTAGAAGTATTTGAAAGTTAAATCTTTGGTCAACTCTGTAATAGCAGGGTGATAACCTTTGTTTGTAATTGAGGCAAAAATTAGTGAAGGGATAAATGTTGCTCTTTCTTTTCATTTTTGTCTACTTCTGCATTTTCAAGCATTCTCTATAAGATCATAAAACGTGTCGTAATATTTTAATCAATAGGCGCACAAGTTGAGATTGTTTAGCTTTTTGTTTGATTGGAAAAGATTTTTATTATGTTATTTTACATTCCATTGTATTATCATTAAATTTACTCTGCAATTTTTACACATTCCGGTTCATTTTGAATTTGGAATGTCTTACATTATAACTCTCCTTGTATGTTTTTAAGTTGGTGCTTCTTGACTTCCTGTCAACTCTTATCTGGTAATTGTCAGTTACAAACATATTGTGGGGAATGTAGAACGATTGATCTTTTGGCCTAACTAAAAATGGAAATTACTCTGTTAGTATACTTCTGTTAGTTTTCGATCAGTTTTAAGTGATTAAAACAATTTTAATGGCTACAATTTTATTGTTCATGATAATATCTCATCTAAAATTTTATACTTATCAATTATCTCTTTCAAAGTCATTGGTGTTTTGTATTTTTAAGATTTATTCATAGCCACTGGTAACCTTGCAATTTTGTGTGCTGCATTCCTGCAAATTCTTTCTGCCTAAATGTGTAGTGTAAGCTTTGTGTCCTTATTGGTATAGAACAGTGCACAAAATTTAACCTGTGATAAGTTTGGTAGTATGTAAGAGAGTTGATATTCATTTTGTGCTCCTGGGAATGTCATGAAACATCAATTGCTGTATATTGGCCTAAAAGCTGATCCATGTACTGTATGTGACGATGGCAAATGAAATCATATAATGAGCAATTACAGGGTCAGAGCTGAGTATGTTTATTTCCCGCTCAATATGATGGACAACTGTAAAAAGATGCTGCAGAATATCAGGGATCACATTTAAGTAGCGATTCAGAGTGTATGAGTGTGTGTGAAAATGTGTATTTCCTTCTCTGCCCATCATAATCAATTATTTGGACACACAAAGTGGTGAGTTAAAGGTGCCAACTACAGGAAATTGGCACCACCGTCCCCTTCCTCCGTTTAACTTAGTCTTATGATGACTATGATAATGAAGAGGTGTGTTTTCCAAAATTCACTGAAAATTGTCTTGATGTCGGTCAGTGGTTAAAATTTCAGGTATACCTTTTAAAAAGTTTTATAGAGCCCTGTGTACCTAATTGGCTTGGAAAACATTGGTGAAAAAATACCTGAATCTGCATGATTGCCAGCATGTCATCAATATCCCTCAAACTATGTGGAAGTAAATTTAAATTAATAAATATATTTCTGTGAAAATTGCAGTTTTATTTTATCATTCTAACCTTTACAATTACAACTTTTTTGAGTTCAGTTTACTGTATCTCAATTCAGTTTCTTATGGTGCTTAATTTATCTTCTTTTTCACAGAAGTTATTGAAAAGGCCTAAATGGAATTATTAAGTATCAAGAATGTGACCCTTTGAGAAAAATTCGTGGTTATTATTATTAAAAAATTTTGGAATACTACAGAGAAAAATTATTTTTACTCACTCATCTGAAATTTAGTTGTCATTCTTTGTATTAAATACCATTTGATTGTGTTAGAACATTAATAACATTTAAATTTAAATTTGATGAATAGATTTGATCCTAATATTTATATGCACTAATACTATATTTCCCTTAAATCCTAGTGAAGTTTTAAATTAATCTTCATACTTACATAATCAATTTTACTGCTATTTGAAAAGCACCTTCTGTCCTAGTCTTTTCAAGTCTATTCTACCTTGAGAATTATCTTTGGCACTCAGCGTATCTGTGCAACACCCTTTGATTGTTCCTTAAAACAACTTCTGTCTTAGGCACTTTGATTTTTTTATCATAAACTATTATTTATTACTTAACTGATGAAAATAAGACAATGGAGCACATCTTCAACTGACATGTGCCATTACACTCCCTTATATTTCAGCTTAATTTTCTTGGTGAAACTAAATTCTTATATTCACTGGCAAGGACTCGACCAGAATACTTCAACTAAATATCTGCAGAAAACCAATAAAATTCAGGTTATTATCATAAATTGGAAAAAAGATAACAGTTCAATACAACTAATGAAGCATTACCATTTATACGTACTATATTTTGTGAAATATAAAAGGTTGAGATCTATCATCCATGTTTTAGATTGATTTAGTTGATAGAATCAAGGAAATTATTATATATCATTTCAATTATTATCACCACATGCTGATCGCAAGTGGTACAACAGGATATTGATGAATAAGCTGGAGCTATAAATATCAGAATTTTTCTTGTTTTAATGATACTTTCATGAATGTCCACATAATGTTTTAACATTGAAAATAGCTGCTATTTTATTTATATAATCCTTCTTGAGTTATGGTAATGCTGGGAAACTCAGTTTAAGACAAAGTTTCATTATTAGTATCAGTCAATTATATATATGCTTGCATCTGAAAATATTTTCTTCGTAATTAACAAATTTTAAGGTTATATGTATGTTTCTTTTACATATTCTGTGGAAAATGTTGAGCGATATAACCAAGTGAGGGTATATCTTCACTAAAAGGGGCTATTTTAGTGTTCTGCCTAGAAATCATGTCCAGCCATTGTCATTTATAAAGGAATCTGAAGTTGCTCAGATATATGTTGCTCTTTTTACCCATACTAAGTGCGTGTTACCTCAATAGGGAATGAATGTCAAATGAAGATGCTTGAGATTTTTCGATTTCAGCAAAATTCTTTAGAGGAAAAAAAATCGATTATTTGCCTATAGGCATTATTTCTTGATAAGGAAATATATAATTTTATCAATGGAAGTTCCCAGACGTAATACTAAAAATATTTTGTTATCATTGCTCCTTAGTGAGTATTATTCATTTATATAGGATTTTTACCTGAAGATTTTATGTTGATATCAAGAGCTAAGTGACAAAGATATTTTTCAAAATCATCTCATTTTTACATTACAGGTGACAGTTAACATTGACGTTATCTTTAACCTACTAATGTACACTAAGCCTTATCATTTAACACTTCGTATTCCTCAAATATACATATTCAATGGAAAACTGTATTATTGAAGCGATAACTATACCAGCTCATACAGATAAGTGGCCAATTTGGATCTTAAAGGTTTTATCTCTAAGATGCATCCTTATTGGGAAACACATAGAGGAAAAAAACAACAAAAGTATTCATACCAAATACACTAATTTATTTTCAGTTACAAGGAAATTTCAAATCTCCTCGATAGATTGCTGATAAAGTGACACACATTTTTGGAGGTGGCCGACAACTTCTTTGAACACAAAGGTTGTTGCCGGAAGGTTGTTTCATAATGGTAACTACTTCTTTCCTGCGTCATTCATGACCTTAGGTAGTCCTAGAAGGGAGTTGATGAGCTCGGAGTTCCTCTTGTGAGCGGGCAGGGGATGTTCGGCACCTCTGGCAGCCAATTGTGTCAGCCAAGATGCAATCTCACGAGCGTACTGGAATCAAAACCAGGCATTCAGTAAAGATAGGTACGACATAAGAGATAAGTAGAAAAATTATCCATATGTTACATGATACCGAGCGTGTAATGCAACAAGAGTAATTCGGATTCACAAATATTATTTGAAATATCCAATTGTGAAAAATTCCCTTTATTGGATTAAAACATATTCTATTCTCCGTTCTTAACTCATTGTAGCACGGAAATGTTTTGAGATGCGCAATGATACTTAATTTAAATTCGCGAGTAGTCATTGTGAAACAATTTATAAATATCATGATCGATATGGAAGATGCAATTTGGAGTAAAGTCAATTGCTTGTAATTTAATTTCTCAATTTAAGAGCCAATGGAAATATGAAAACTATTAGTTTCTAAGACCAGAAGCGAATGAAAAGCACAGTAGAAAATATTCGTGCAAAACAACTAGTATGTCACTGGTACAGTTAGTACATTTGTACACCAACCAGTTTCATACAGCCAATCGTCTACGTAGTGAATATTTTCACAGATTTTCTGTAAGTAAGCCTCGACATACCTCTTTATCCAGATACTTCTCATCTTCGGAGTCCATGCACAAGGCAAATGGAACACGGAGCAGGTACAGAACGAGGATAACGGATGCGAGGTTCTTCATCTTTGCTGGTGAGATGTTTGCTCGTGCTGGAGATAGAAACAGGAGTACTTAGAAGGAGTTGGAATATCTCTCGAGCTTCTTCTTAGACGTAGATCGCCTTACCTGTGGGTCTGGTGGAAGAGGTAGTTCTCTTGTGAGCTGGCGAAGAGCGAATGATGCTCCATTGCCAGGGTTGCTGGCTTATAAGGGATAGGGTGCAGATTGAGAGGATTCGTTGGGAGGCGGCAGTGGGTGGTGAGCACCTTTCAGGTGCAGACGAGGAAGCTTCTGGCGTGGGCGATGTCCTGAGATGCTGACAAGGGAAGAGGGTTGAAGGGGTATCGCTGGGGAGCTGGACTATGAAGGTGTGCATCACGCTCCCGGTTCCCCGCGTTTTCTGGACAGCTAATCGATTGTCTACTGGAGTTCTAGCATTTCCCTCCATTTTAATTTAGAATACAGTCGATTTTACGAAGACGAGATAATTATTCCATTTATAGAGAGACGTTAATTTCAATGTGAATTTATTACAAAGAACTAATTGAGGTGTAAAGATAAATATCAGAACTTAAGACGTTAACAACGGATTACCATACAAGTACCTCAACTGTAAATAGCGGAATAGGCGTTCACAACTATAAGATTAAAACATAATATTTTAGATTTACACGAGCTGTACTCGAGTTAAAACAGTATTTATTAATTTTTTTAATGACTGATCGGTTACGATAACTGGTGCTTTTGTTTAGCTAAAATAATCAGATTCATTTCTCGTTAACATTAGAATATTACCTACTTCTTGATGAGGCTTTTTGATACACCTAACTTTTAAAATTTTTTTTACAAAAAACGTTCAGCATCCGGGCTTTGGTTTCTAATCTAAAACTTAAAACCAGTATGGCTGTAGAGTGTCTTTTATGAATCAGATGTTTTGAAGCATGCTTTCTGATGAACATTTAAAGTTTATATTTGCTTCTCCAATCTCTCAGTTCTTTTTTTGTCTTCTAGATGAATGCCTCCCTTGTGGAAGGAGTGGACACTCCGGAAATACGAATTTGTGGAAAAATAAATCCAGTCGGGTATTCTCATGCGGAGAATGCGTCACACCTTTCCATCCGTAACCAGCTACAAATACTAAAAGCGAAGATAATTACGCATACACATTTTTGTTGTCGTGAATAAAAAGGGTATATTATTTCTAACTACTAAGTCGAATCAGTCCAGAATTCGGGTTATGTAGTTATCTTTGATGTCTCTATCATCGTTTGAGTTGACGTAAAATTTTAGGGGTGTTTGCATCCTCTTACTATCGTTATTAGCTAAGTTAACGAGAGTTATAATACGAATTTCCATCCCTCATTCTTTTATTACCAATCTGTTATATTTATTTTGACTCTCTTAAACTTATTTGAAGATATTTCTTACCTCATTATATGCCATATCATTAGAGAATCGTGCATTAGCTCAACTGTCTCTATACAACTCAAATTTAACAGATTCTCTCTAATAGTGTGAAAATAACCGTAAGTTACTGATTATTTAAAAGAATAATTTTTTATATTTGAGCTAGATCTCAAATTGCGTGTGCATCTCCGGAATCAACTGATAATAGTATAGAAAGATTAACATGGTGAAATTACTTTCAAATTTATCAGATTATTTTTTATGGAAATATTTTTATTTTGTATTATAGTAGAATCCTCTATCTCAAAAATCATGTAAATTAAATATCACATGATAATTTAGCTAGAGAAGCTAGCTTTTTCCTCAGAGAAATTTATTTTCTCGTCTAATATTCTCTAGTTTTCATTATCGAGGAAATAAAGAAAATGACCAAAGCCATCTAGTTTTAAAGTAAATGAATTATATTCTATGATACATGATATTTATAATATATTAAAAACTTGGGCGATGGGAACTTTTTTTATTGCATCGATGCAATACTCATCCCTGAATTTTAGAAGAACACAAGAAGGGAAGCAAACTCATTTACTAGTTTGTGTGACAAGTCACGAGCTTTTACTCTATCACCCAGCCGCAATAAACTGCGAATTTCTTCTGCTAACAGCTCTAGAGACCTCATGATATGACGAAGTTAAAGTGAAGCTAGAGGGACTTGTCACCAATAGCTGTATATGTTCGTCTTTATATCCAATCATATGTAATCGGGTATATGCACCTGATTAAGGTAACTAAAACATTATTATTATTGTTATATTAGGGTATTATTGCAAATCTCTCAGGTTGTTGACAGCCAGGTTGAGAACTGTACAAAGTAGCTCTACGTACAAGGTTAGTAACAATCTACCATTTATTCCAAAAAAGATTAATTACTTCGCGAACCAGGAAACGAATTCCTCGCGTTGATGCGGTATCAGATTCGCAGTTCGCGCAGACGTGAACGTTTTAGCTTCGACGTTGACCATTTGGCAAATGTCAAAGGTTAAACAGGTGGGATGAACTTGGTGGTTAGCGCTTCTGCGGTCAGGGGCTTGTTTCACGGTCGACGACTGAAACGGTCAACGGTCTCTCTGGTAAGAGGGTGGAGAGAGATAAACAAAGTGGATGGAAAGAAACAGAGAATAAACGGCGTGAACATGGGATGTGGGATATAACATACTAACACCTGAGGAGAGAATAGTAAGGACTAGATATGAAATTTGTCTTACATGAATCAGGTTGTTTGAAATATATTTGTACATAAACATACTCGCTGACAAAATGTTAAGTATTGAATAGGGTGTTCCTATAAATAAGTTAGCTACTGGTATTTCCAGAATTTGCTAACTTACTTATTGAACTGTTGTGTCGATTCTTCGTCATGTCGTTTGCTATTTTCTGTCACGTCATCAGGGTCCCAAACGCGATATTAATTAAAGGGTTATTCCAGGATATAATGGTATTAAAATTGGCTAACCGTTGCCTGTTTCTTAAATTGCCACTGTACACTTTCTTCACAAATAGATATAGAGTTTCATCATACGCTCCGTTGTATATTTCATTTATTTAATTTCATATTATGCTGGAGGGCGGATCCCAAATGCAATTATTTAATTGACTTTTAATCATACATAAAATCTAGAAAATAAAGGAAGGATATATTTATTTATTCGTGAACATGAACATGATTTGCGAGTAGCTTGTAAATTTTTACTTCTAATGGAAGTTACATATATATGTATAAATTCTTATAGCATAGTAATTGATTTCTTATACAATAAACTTTAGAAGGATGATTAATGATAAACGTTTTTCTTGAATGATGTTCAGTTATCTTATTATAATTTCTTAAAAATTTATTGATTTATAATTGTATTTAATTGATTGATATTGATTATAGAATTGCTTGTAATTAATCAATTGTATTTTTAATTAATCACGTTAATTTTATATAATTTAATTTAATCAACGAAGAATAGTAATTTTATCCTTAATTCAGTTCATTCTGTAAATACTTCCAACCTATTAATTATTCTCTCTTATTAATTATTTATATTTTTATCAGAAAAAGTAATATTTTAAATTTTAAAACTATGAATCATTATATTCTGAATCAAATAAAAAATCCTACGGATAATATAACTTAATTACTATTCTAAATAATATGATTAACTACTCTTTTGTCCCTTTACTAAATAGAAGACTTCACGAGTAATATAACGATAAAGGAATAGAATAGACGAATAAAATAAAACAAAAAATAAGCAATATCTTCTGCAAAAGTGTGTAGAATTTTTCGAAGATTAAAAAGTATAATCTTTCACATTATAATTGGACATCACTTACTGCGTACTGTGAACTGAAAAACGAATGCGGTACAAACACGAAGGGAAAACATTTTTACTCCACCAATTAGGCCCTGTTATATCCGAAATTATACTCTTATTGAATAAAAGGGTAAATTTTAATACGCAGAGGTTAAGTGAACGGTAAGGTTCAAAAGAAATTATCAAGCAATTCATCACCTGTCTTGAGTGACATAAGTCATTGTTACGTCACTGACAGAATTATTAAAGGGAAGGAAAGGTCTCTATATTTTCCTTTTTACAAATCCAACATATCATCGTTATTAACGAATAGGTCCGAATCCAAAAAAAAATGTCCCGATGATGAAGTGATGCGAAAACCAGTTTTGGCGAACGATGAACAAGCGATTTCAATTCAATAGACGCATATGAGAGGTCCTTTACTTTTTGAAGATCTCATTCCATTCCGCAGCGCGAATAAAAATCAATTTACAACAATAATAATAAGATTGGAAGAAGAGATTTTTGAGCGACCGGAAATCGTAGCTCGTGGGCTTAAGAGACTTACGCCAAAGTATTCTTTTTGGCAAGGTCAACACCTTTTCTGGTGAATTCTTTTTTTTTTTCCTTCCGTGGACCGGGTGCATATCGCGGTCCATGACCTTCTCCTGTTTCAGAGGTTAGTAGCCGATGTCCCTTAAGAACCTCTTAAGCCTCAATCTACTTCCATTTCAACCTCTTCCTCCGTTCCGCAGATGGATCGAATCAATTTCGTATTACACAACAAGAGAATTAGGGTTAGATAACCAAGATACGTAAAAAAGTCATTGTGATCGTGGTTAATATATAACGAAATCGGACTATGGGAACATCTCGTGAACTGGTTTGAACAAGTATAATGTGATTTAAAAGGAGAGTGGAATAGTTTTTTTTTCGTTGATTCAAACAACAACAAGTTATTGTCGAAATATGTTACATATCACGTAAGATTCATGATTTTTGATATAATTCATTGTAAGATTTAAAGTACGATTTTGCGTAATTTCAAATTAAGTTATTTTATTTATTTTATTAAATTATTTAGCTTACGTATTAGTGACTAAAATAATCCAGACTTATCGAAATAAAAGCAGGAGTAGTTAATCTCTTGTTTGGTGTTGTTTCGATGGATACTTCAGTTACAAGTCTTAACGAATTATAGTAAGAATATTGAATAGTTTGAATCGAGTTGAAAGTCGAATTTTCTGCGAATTTCATCTTATATTGAGAGGTTAGTAACGCATTCTTTCAAGATAAATATTTCTCTATCCTCTATCACCATCCCTGTAATGAATGACATTTCAAAACTACATCGAACCCTTTCCCTTCCACGTATTCATAGCATATCTTAATATAGTATAATTGTCTATGACTATTGAAACATACAGTAACGGTATAACGAGGATTGCCTGTTATTATTGATCAGCTGACTGTACGTAGTTAAACAACGAAGGAGCCAATCAGAATCATCTATACCCATTCATACTCATATTCCATTCCTATTGGAGAGATTCCGCGTGCTACTCTATCATCGCCAAACCCATCCTCCGGCACGTTGGCAAACCCAAAACTAATACCTCACATTTCAACACCACGTTATTCGCCTAAATTCGTCGCTATGACAATATTTGACGTGTTTGAAGCGGTCAGGCGTTGTCCTCTTCAAATGTCGCCAGTGGTTCGGTAACATTTGGATAGTGTTGGTGGGAGAGTCGTGTAGGTGGAAGAATTTGTCCTCTGAAGGAAGGCGTGGGTACGGGTGTCGTTGGCCCCTAACTTGTCCCATCCTCCCCTTTCACCACTGTTGATGCACCACGCCAACAGAAATTTACGATCATCAAAATACTCGGGGTCAAGATCTCGTGTCGTGTTCGCAAGAGGTAACGTGAATAATGGTTTGAAATACTGGTAATTATTAAGTTGCTTTACAAGGTATGGGAAGTAAACATAAGGGAGGGGAAATGGGGGTGGGGTTGTAAGCGGTAAGGGTCAATTGGAAGGTGAGGTAATTTCAGGATGGTAAGATGATGTGGCGAATTTAACTAAGAATAATTGATCGGTACAAAAATTTTAAGAAATGCTTTAGCTATAGCCTTAAATTTATAATTTTAGGGAATTAAAATATACTCTTCCATTATTCATTAAGAGAAAGTAATCCCGTGATACTTTTATTATGAGAAACGAAGAGAGCGATGAATAAAACTGTTCTCAAACAATGATTAGAGAATCCTAAAGAGATTAGAGAAGTTTCTCTTATCAACATAATTAGCATTTCATTAGATAAGATCAATCTAAAATACTGTTTCTATTTACATCTGAAAGTTTATTTTGGCAGTGTTAGTCAATAGACATAACTTGGACGAATTATCCCCTTTAAAGTTTCCGATTTGCAAATAAATTTATTCAAACGGATGATGTATTTAGGAGTTAATTTATAATGAAACTTTTTTAATTGTCTGAAGAGGCATCAGATAATGTTTTCCACACTTAGCACTGCTATAACTAAAATATCATTCGTAATAATTCGACAGCGTAATTTAGAGAGAAATAAATGTGTTAGTATTCATGAACTAAATTTTCACTCGCTAAAAGACTAACATAATTTTGTTCCGGTAAAAGTTTTGATACGAGCTTATCTGTGTCTTTCTTGTAGCGAAATTAAACTGCATTGCGCACAAATTTTGTACGGGGCCCATTTATATGTTACGAATAATCATTAATTTACTCATTCATTCTCATTAAAAGCAATTAAATAAATGTTTCGTATGTATTAAATTAAAGAATTATTTTATAGAAGTAAGAATTATTTCTTACTTCTTATAATGGACAACTTGTGAATAAACTATGATCATTATCCAAGGAAAATGTCTCCGTAAGAATTTGCCTCGATTCAATAAAGCGATGCAGATTAACGTCACAAATTCTTGGAAATGTCTTTCCCGAACGCTGAATTTCCTTCGAGAAAATGCTCGCTCCGAAAGAAGCGAAGACAAGTGGAAAGAAGGATGACGTATCTGTTCGCGTGGAAATCGTCTTACGCAAATGTTCTCTTAAATATTAGAGAGATACACTCTTGAGGCCTCTCCCACGCGAATAAGACCTCGGTCTGGTGCTCCTTCTACGCGAGGGTGGATCCGAGTACCTGAGAATCGAGTGCCGATGACGTGTATCCGTCTTTTAGTCTCATCTGCTTATCGACGCGTACGTCGCATTCTTGGGAATTGCTTATCAATGTCAGGAGTGGGCCCGACTCTCACATTCATCATATGATGCGCAAATATTTGTTTTGCGGAGTTTGAAGTTTGTTTAATTTAAAGTTAAAGGCGTTTACGGCAATGCAATCATGCTCGTTTGAAATAAATTACATATTTATACTTCCCCACGCCCTTTAAATTTTCAAACAGCTATTATTTTTTATGGGAGGGATTTTACATTAGATTAAACTCAATTCAGTTTGCATTTACATGTACAGAAGTGGTAGTTCAGCCAAATATGGTGGACAGTTATTCCATTTATAGTTTCTTATACTTAAGAATATTTTAAGGAAGCTATTAATGAAATAGAGGTGGGTTTTCGGTTTGTTCAAAATGATGTTGGCCTAGCATAACATGGGTGATTATTGAGGTAAATAAGAAAAGATTTTTAAAGAATTTTTGCGAGTTTATCTTATGATGCCAGTCGTATTTTCGCCGCAGGATAAATAATAGTTTTGCACTAACAGAATACTCAAATTGACATCAAAGGGGATTCTTATCGTCCATAGCAAAGACGAATAGCAAACTTAAAGGAGAAGAAAAAGTATCTACATATTCAGTTTTTTTTTCGAGATACTTCGTTTTATTATCGTTTTTTATTTGAATATTTTCATTCAATTTTAGCTAAATTTAAAAATGGTGTTGCTTTAATTATAAATGACGATATCCTTGAGTTTGAATGATTTCTATATTTTTTAATACATGAATAATAAAGATATTTCGTTAAAAATTCTGTTATAAAGGTATATTTTATATGTAGGATTATTTACGTATTTGTAAGCAATTTGAAAGTAACCTTTAAAAATAATCTAATCGTATATTCGATAAATTAATCAAACTAATTAATTAGAATGATAAGACGTCTTTCTAAAATCAATACGCTAGGAACGAACTACTACTTCCTTACTTTAAAGTGTTTTTGTTCTACCAATCATCCCTCCTGCTTCCTTGATTTGGATGAATGGTTGTTTTAGAACATTATTGTTAACTGTTATAAGCATTTGGATAGTGATAATCTGGAATCGCATCCTCGGATTAACTTTGAATTTATTTCCAATGGTCATGCGTGTTTGGATAATTTGTATACTCTATACACTACGTTCGTCGTTTTTTTACACAATTCGGAAAGCGTCTTCCAAAGTATTGATGAGGAAATTAGATTCCATTCGACTGATTGTCTATGAATGAATTTCACTCGCACGAACTTTAATGGTGAATAATTCATCCTCAGTCCTCAAAATTCTATTCTGTATATCGTTTGTGTATTTTTTCTTGTTTGCTCCAACGTATCTCATTGCTATTTCATCTCGCGCCTCTTTTATTTTCATGCAAACCACCATCTCACATCTCCTCAACGAAGTTTATTCAACCGAGTTTTCTTTCTCGACTTACGTTATTCCATCCTTTATATACCAGCCCTTTATTTTCGTATAACAAGTTTGATATCTTCAAAAATTCATTTGTCTCTCACTTTAAGTCTTGTGGGTAGACTCTAGCTGCTATTATACCCTTATATTACACACTACTTCGCATTTTATATTTAATACAAAACATCAGCTAGCTAACTAGAATAGTTCAGAAGTTTTTATTTAGCTATTTAAGAATTTTCGTTGTTTTTGAATGTACTGTTTTTTTATTGTTATGTAATATGGCGATATATTTGTTCCTTATTGTAATTCCAAAATGTAAATATTATCATGAAATTGTTCTAATTTGAAGATGGTTGTCACCGAATTATTAGTTCAATTGCAACACTTTTATAATAATAAAATAATTTGCCGAAGTAATGAAATTAAGTCTTGAGAAAAGATTATTATATTAAATTATGTTTTGATTCGCTTATTTTAAATATAGTAATGCTGTCACATTTTCTTGAAACATTGCTATTAAATATATTATCTTTGGATTTCATTCTCGCAGATGCAGCAAATATGATTAAGTCTAAGTAGACTGAGTCAATGTGATGATGATCGACAAAGAGTCTTCAGCATTAGACATGGTTTCGTAAGTATTGAAATGGGAAAACAAGATGATGAGATTTTTCACACTCATTGCAACATCTAAAGCTCTGCTGATATCTCATTTGTGTTGTTAAATGCTCGGTAGTAAAATAATTAACAATAAGGCGTTGATTGAGTAAAAAAAGGGGAAAGTGTACTTATCACAATTGGTTGAAAGAAGGAATTAAAATGTCATATAACTAATTTTTTCTCTTATTCAATGTATTAGAGTAGTAAATCAAGAGTTTTTAATTGCATCTTATAAAACCGAGTGTTATAGTTTTATGATAAAGAAGAGTGAATGTTGATTTCTCTGGAGCTGGAAGTTTGTTGTAACATATACACGTAGATCCTATCAGCTTCGAGAAGCTATTTTACTTAATTTTGTACAAGTAAACCGAAAATAAATTACCACTTTCATATTTTGCATTTCTATGGTGAATAAAGCTTGAGAGAGTATTCTTAATGGCTGCTCAGCTTGGAGGAATTATATTTACCTAACAAACCGGGCAGAGAAAATGTTAAAAACTAAATTTACTATATCTATTATCAAACTAATGTTTACACGAAGCCCAATCGTCTTTTCAATATATAAGACCAGCGGAAGATTTTATTCGTGGAATTTCCCTAAACGTTTGAAATTACGTATCGCTGATTTATTTTCAAATGAATTTTAGTATCAGATTTATAGTCAACTCTTAAAATCTTGGCGAGCTCCTAGTATCAGCGTAAATAATAAATAAATGTTTATCTATAATCTTTGCGATAAAACTGTATGTAAACTTAGAGCGGACTTGGCTGAACATGCGAGTATAGACGATGCATTGCTGAGGTAAGCTCTGGCGATAATAAAAGGCGAGTCCTTAAGTTCCGTCTATTGCTAGCACCTTTGACCCTTCGTTGCGTTTAAAAACGAACCGGAAAATCAGTAGACACTTGAGTTCTCGTTTACTGCCTTTCATTTTTTCCACGGATCTCATGAGATTATATGATGTCATCCACGATCAAAGGGGCGGTCACTCAACTTTAAACCGTTAAAGAAAGAAAAATATGGCGTTTTAAACGAACATTGAACCTTGTTCAATGTATTATACTCTCTCGTCATATGCCAGCTCGAACGATTATGATAAGAGCCTCATCACATCTAACTTCGTAAATCTTGAACTTCATTCATACGATTCATTCTCGTACGATTAAATAAAACCTTCGATCTTTTTTATCGAATGACATGTTTTTATTGCTATTGTTCAGAAATGTGAATACAGATAAGCTGAAAACCTGGTGGTAGCAAAAATATTTCGACCCTGCCAGGATTCGAACCTGGAATCTTCTGATCCGTAGTCAGACGCGTTATCCGTTGCGCCACAGGGCCATGTTATTGTAATATGATACTTATAATAATAATAATAACATCTTGCAATTCATTGCGTTAATGATAATCTTGCTTTACTTTGATAATTAGGCTCCTAAAACCAATTAAGAGGTACAAGTATACTTTGGTTGTCTTCGAAAATTTATTATTATATTACGTTATTAATTTACGCATTTCGTTTATGAAAAATATTGACTTAATATAAAAGTTTCCGATTTCATGTCCATGTCCCTAATCAAAACAGTGTTTCGTGGGTAATGATATGTGTGAAGAAACTTAATAAACAAGAAATTTTGTTAAATAAAGTTATCTATGCCATCTATATTATTCGGATACATCAATAAGTTAACTGTATTCTAGTTTCCAAAAAGGCTTCAATTTTGGAAGATGCGCAATAAAATTCCCATAAAATATCGACCTCCCTTAATCCATTCCATCACACCTTCCGAGGTGGTGGAATTGGAAACACGAGATTCCACTCAATTTGCCATTTTCGGTCTTCGTGCGTACCGTATCTTTAACTAAGATGACTACTGAAGGTCGATGGAATAACAACCTGCCGCACAGAATGATTACAGGTTAAATATCGGAGGAGCGCGTTTGACCTTTTAAGTAAAAACCACTCGTCCTTCCACCACGGTTTCGATGGGCCCACTCAAATTAGTTCCGCCTTGAGGCCATCCAAATACAATGGATTATATATTGGATGGCACGCCCACCCGATTCGATGTCGAGTTACGAAACCTGAAATTTCCTTGATGTTCCGAATGAGGTCATCTGCTTGCGAGATTTTCTATCGTGCTTCCGGCGAATTTCGCGAGATCTTCTTCTTGGACCATGAATATCGAATGATCAATCAAATCTTTTTCTGCCATTTGGTTGGAATTCTGATAAACTGCCTTATTAAATCACATATCTATATGGAAATAAGGGCATTGAGAGCTTAAACCACTGAAGGTTTGAGGGAAGTGTTAAGTTTAGGTCCAAGGTGTCGTTTATACACGTACATTACTTCATCGAAATGTTTTATTGTTCTGTCTGTATTGTTACCGTCAGCATTATTGGAGCTATTTCATTACGTCATATCAATAAGTTTTAATTCTTATAGAGTACCAGGTATTAATCATATATAATATCTGGTAGTAATCATATTGATTTTAACTATACACTTATTATTACTTAGAAATGTAGTAAACCTAGAGATTATTCAGTGATTAACTGAAAATTGAATTCTAGTATTTTTACAATACAATAACGTATTCCTTAAAAAGAATGTCAAGATACGTTTAGTTAATCTCTGTCTTTTAACTAGCTAGAGACTATATGTATTATCTTTTTGCTATTGAATATAATGGTATAAGAATACAAAATTAAAGAGATCCAGATTTAGTATGTGCTTACATATAGCTTGCATGCTTGCCTTCTTGAAATTTTCTATTAAATCGTCAAGAAAATTTATCTCAAGTGTACAGAATTATTCAATATTTTAAAAACTACGGGTTTTAATAGGATAAAACCTATTTCTGTTGCATGCAAGCTACTGAACCATCATACAATATGACGTTATTCATTTTGGATGTACCGAACCGCGTATTCAACAGGAATTGCACCACTACCTGATAAGGTATTTCCTGTCATCTTAAATTTCCTCTTCCTTACTGCTTCTTGGAAAAGCCTAGCATTTTCGTATATATGCAAATTCTTTCCTGGCATGTTTTCCCCATGTGAAACGCCGAAAAGTGACTTGCAGGGTAAATATGTAGATGTAGAAGAAGATCATGTTAGCAAAAGAAAATTGGTACACTTTATTGGACAATAGTTGGACGAAATAATAAATTACATTTAGATGATATAATAAGATATAATGAATTGAATAAATTAATATTATAAAGAAAATTTTAAAAAATGTTTTATAATTAAAGATAATGAAGTTATAGATTATAAATTAAGTAGTTCATTCTATCAAGATAATTACGATTAAGATATAATTTTATATCTTTATAATTTTTGATGAATGCGACAAAAATTTTTGCAACCTCTGTAAGGGAATTATTTTATGGGCTTATTTAAAATTCATAGAGACCTAATTTATCATTACAAAAATTCATAGACGAAAATTGTAATGAGCTATATCGATACGGCAGTAGACGGAAAATACATTGCAAATAAAATGCTTAAGGGGTTTGCTTAATAAATAATTATAGATAACCATAATTTATAAACAGAGAAATACATACCTGATATAAGAATTCAGAACTCCAGATTCAAAGTAATGGAGTATAGAAGCAGATGAAGGAAATTATGAAGTCGAAAGATATCAAAAAAGAAATCTAAAAATGCAATTTGTGTAGCAGATGAATTCAGAGCTGCTATTTCGATAGAAGGGAGCACCTGAGTTTTCAGAAGACTCTGATATATGAAAAAGAATATAAGGTAAAAGAAAAATTGCTGTAATAAACTGGTATATGGACTGTGAATTTTTGAGATACCCAAGTTTCGAAAAAAATACGCATCTTGAGATTTGAAAATGTGCTTTAAAAATTTTAAATTCGCTAATAATCTAATATATTAGAGACTAATGTCTCTCAAGACTTTTGAACGTATGTATATAATAAACACTGTATTTTATGTATAAAACCAACTAACTTCCAAAATTGATTCCCATAGCTTCATGCCATACAATCTTCTCCAAAATATTATACCGGAAGTCTCGCATATTTGGTGCAATGACGTCATTCACGGCCCATTCTAATAAAAAAGGCGAAACTTCTGGATAAACGAATGCCTCTTACTCATATAATCTCAGAAGCAATGCAATTGCCGTCAAATATTGTGGAATCGGGGGAACATTTCTCGGTTTTGAAGATGGGATGGCCATTTATCAAAACAGGTCATCGAACTGCATATAAAATTCGTAAACTCTGATAAACGCTCTCTTAAATCGACAGTGAAATACGAGGAACATCGAGCAGTCTCTGCCATAGGATATGTGAGTAAATTTTTTCACTATTTATCAGTATTACGAAGTGAAGCCAAGGCTTACCTTATTCTGATACGTTCATTGAAAATTAGGGTTACAGATTTTTCAGCGTATTACATTCCTGACTGAGATAGGTCGTTCGTGAATCACATTTTGACGAATTGAAAACATTACATGATCGTTTACTTATGGAACCATTTAAATAGCATTGTTAGATATCCTTGTAAAATATCATGTTTTCATCTCATATTTCATCAAAACGATATTTAGAAATTATATTTAACGATTAATTAAGCTTCATTTTGATGCATCATCTTCTATCGCGTCTGTTCAAAGAAAGTATAATAATCAGCTGTAAAATAGTCGTGTAAATCGATTTTTGGTTGTCAATATGAAGTTCATCGAAGAAGTTTGATGAAAAAAGAAAGTTGGATAGACTAAATTGCCTCGTTTACTATTTAAAATAATTTTTTTAGAAATTAACATCTCCTGTCCAGTTTATATATTATATCCGTAAAACAATTTTTCTCAGGTGTCTTAAAAATTTCAAGATCATTTTATTTGTATGAATTTTAGATAGTAAACCTCCGTGAATTACGTATGTAAAAATTAACTTTTTGATTAGTTGTAATTTTTTAGAATGAATATATGAGCTCTTTATTCTATGGAATTTAGTGATCTAAATTTACCCCATTCTTCGTTAAACTTGGGGAAGAAAGGAATATATTTCCTTCCGCCAAATCTTGCATCGATGTTGGGTCGACGATCTTCCGATATTTTGCATGGGGTCGAAGACCTTAAGGGCCCTAACGTACGAAAATATTCTCATTTAATTCAAGAACTGGTGGATTTATTTATGACCTTGAAAGATGTATTACGTACTGCAAGTCAGAAAGAAATCCAAACTAAATGTCTCTCTTAAATAGTGCACCATATTTTTGATTGACGTTACTCATATAAGTATTCATTTTAATTAATTCTGAAACGGGTCTATATAGCAGACGCTAGTTAGTAGATAGCGAGTTAATGTCCTTAATGATTAGCTGATTCCTCACCTTACGGCAGAACATACGACTTTAGCCAACGGAGAGGTAAAGGATATAAGTCTATATAACATTTCACCCTCTTGAACACCTCCCGGTTGCCGTTCCCACAAATCTTTAGGAAACCGCTTTCGCGTTGACCATATCGCGTCTTCCACATCCGAAGAAAACCTGTAGGATGCACCAGCCGTAATTCTCGGAACTTGAAGACTCAGGAAATCGAAATCTGCAACTTTAGGCATCGGGTGGTTCAAAGTCGGAGACTTGAACGCTTGTGTCGATGTTCCAGAGAGGGTTTCGACGATAAGAAGTGTTGGGTGGAATAAGGGAAGAGCAGGTGGAGTTGCTGGGAGGTGGGGCCAGGATTGGTTAATGGGGGAGGGTGAGTTTCGAGGCCAGCAGGATTGTGCGGTTGGGGCTAATGCCATACCATCTGGTCATCCACCTCTGCCAGCCAGGTAGGGTGTGCGGAGGGTGCAGGGCGAGGTATCTGGAATACGAACGACCTTTGAGATTTTTTTTTCAGCAAAGGACGTTTCCAAAGTTCATCTTGCCTTTTAAAGTTCCCGTAGAGGATCCCTGACGATTCTAGATCGTTTACAGTTCGTTTCGAACTTATAGTTTCGATTTACGCGATCTAAATCGAGCCCTCTAATTTGTTGATTATTAATCGGGAATTAATCCGTTGCCAGGGTATATTTATGAGGTTGCATTCGTAATATTATATTTCCACTTACGTCTTCTTCAGCTCATTATGTTTTACCATAGTTACGTCTCAATATTTACTCTGTTTAATCTATCCTTAATTGTATTATTTTACTCTATTTGTCTCGTGTCATTTCATCATCTCTTCTTTGTTAAATAACTCTCGTTACGTCCCAAGATATTTTCATTTTTATTTTTCTAATGAAACCGGTTTCAGTTGTTAGCGAAAAAACACGACTAATCAGAATTTAGATCGATGGAAAACGAGCGAAAGAAAAATTCGAATTAGGCCGTCGTTCGTCACAATTATTAGCGAACGGACTCTCAAGTTACCACAGATGATGGTGACTTTGCGTTTCATACGATGTAAGCAATCATTTGAAAATAGTATTTTTATAGGAAAAACTTGATCGTGGATGTAGTTTGCCTCGTCGTTTAAAGTTAGGCTCAATTATTTTCGTCTTAACGTACTGTAACAAAAAGTACGTATTCACTCCATTTTCATTACGTTAGACTTCCTTCACGACTTAGTGATATCTATTTTAATTCAAAATTCCAATCCATGTGCTGATTAAATATCAAAATTTTATTGGGAAGATGAATTTTCAAAATGTAGTATTCTCTTAGAAGTTTAATTTCTAGGAGGAAATTTTAGGAACTTTATAAATTCTAAAAAAAATCATTGTAAGCTCTTAAAAATATATAAGAACAGGATTTCGATTTAATAACGAAAATTTTTATTAGTTACTTACGTTATGCTTACGTATTCATCAAGAGAAGAATAATTATTCAATTGAAGAATGAAAAATGATTCCAGAATATCATTTTTCGAGGTTGAAAACAAATCCTAGATGCATTCAAGTTTCGATTGTCCTCATAAGCTATTGATTATCTCAGTCAATCTACCGTTTCGTACATTTAAGGATCAATATTTGATATAAACATATAATTTATTCATGCACTATGTACTGCTATGTATTTTATTATAAAATAATAAGGCCATCAATGAAAGGTAATATCATTAGAAATACAGGGCGAAATATCTTGTATTGATGTCTTACTTTGTGTCTTGTCTCGACAAACTGAAATCAGATAACAAAGATAAGATAAGAATAAGAATTTTATGTAGAATTTGGCGTAATATTAGGTCAATTAATGATGAAGGAGTACTACTATAGGAATGACGATATTTTTCCTCCAAAGATAAGGATAGAATACTTTTCATTTAATATTTAAATCATGTTTTACTAAAAGCAGATTGTATTCTAAATTACATTTTAATCAAAATGTTATGCTTTGTCTTATTTTAAATTCCATGCCAAATCCATGGATTATATAGATTGGCATTCCTTAAAAATACATATTTCTCCGAAGTGAGCGGTGAAATTGACTGCCATCCAATATCGGAGTTACAACTGGATGATAAAGGAATTACTTCAGCGCAGAAATCGGATTCGATACAAACCGAACTTAATTGGCATCACTTAATTCGATTCTGACCGGTTTAAATGGAATTTTCTTGTCGTTGGCGGAGCTTAACGAATGGGACGAGTAGAAAATATGAAATAGCCTCCAGGCCAACGGGAGTAGGCAGGATCGCATCGGTATTTCATCGCACAGACAAGTTCTATATACGTCTAATACCTCACGGTTATTACGTAGTGGGTCAATAGGTGAACAAAGAATACATATCAATAGGTATTTGATTTACGCACACTATAAATTTTTTATCAATAGAACGTACTATTAATAAAGAAATTTATTGATTGGTTTCATATTTATAGCAGTCACTACATTTCACTAATTCAATACGTATTAATTCACTTTGCAAACACAACTGAATGATTAAAATAGAAGTAATTTAGGAAATCGAATTATAATAAACAACAATGAGATCATACTTTTAAGTATATATAAATAAAATGGACTGTTTAGTTGAAAAGTTGTATTTGATAAAGCAATTCTGAGTTCGTTTGTCAAGTATTTAATAATATGGAAAATTTGCAAATCTTTTACGAAAGTTCGACTTTTATATTTACTTTTTTTTGCTTTTTTTCTTTAATATTACTGTATACAGAATGCAATTCCATCATTTTATTGTAACTCTCTTCTCTCTTGCTACTCAGGATTACAAATGAAGTACCTCATTCTATTTCTGACTCGAATTAAAATTCTACAAAACCGGTATATACGTTTTGTTTCGACCGGTTACCAAAGCTGCAATTCTTGAAAAACTCCGAACTCTATATTCGTGAATTATCAAGTATCTTCACAAAGAAGAACCCAGAAAAACAAACAATGTGTCGCATAGTGGCTAAATATAATCTCAACTTTCAAGCGGCGAGATTGATTTTCTAAGGAGATGGCACAACGCCATGCCATTCAAATACAGAACAATAAGTGCGAAACTTGTACCTCAGTGTATGTAAGGAAGACGCCAACCATTCTTCTCATTTTCTATCTTTCACGAGGCCATTTCACTGCCCATGTATGCTGGAGGACATGCATACATCATAACCGTTCACTTTCCACGATTTCTTCCCAAGTACTTCATTTAAGATTAGTTTGTTTCAAGGAGAAGAAATATCTTCGTCAACCTCGATTTGAATAAAGTCATACTATACTATTTTTTTCTATAAATCAAAGTTATGAGAGTATTTTTCATTCAAATATGCTGTTGTTCTTTAATTAAATATTGGTTCTTATCTAATACAAAAAATTTTATCTTATCCAACCAATTACCTATAATTATTTGCTATGTTAATCTATGTTTAGCATTGGAGTTCATTCACGATGCGAATAAAATCTTCTTACGAAGACTTAATCTTGAAAAAAGGAACATCCGTAAAAAAGGAGTCGAAATTATGACCTCTAGATCTGCATTTTCCTCACTTATGAAAGTAGTCTTAAGAATATCATGCACGAAATGTTTGACATCCACGCAATCTGGTAGTCACGAACTTTTCTGCCTCATAATCAGACCGTGATTTTTCTTTCGCCATTATCTTACCTCATATATATATTTTATTTTACGCGATAGCTTTTAAAAATCGTTTTCACGTGCTTAATTATGAAAGTGCTACTTTATAACTTATTAGAATGAAACAGATAATGCGAAACATTTGGCAATTTTCTTGCTGCAAAATTATTGAGGTCTTCTTACATTTTCTTACACCTTATAATCAAATATATTTTACGGTGGAATTCGCATGTATATATAAACTCCTTAAGGGCATAGCCATAAAAATTCTCGTCTTTTTTTACCTTTTGCTTGTTTTTTAGATCCTCCTTGATGATTTCATAGGCATTTCAAAAGAAACGAATGGAAGTTTTCGTTTCGTCTATATATCTTCTATTCGAGGTGTTATCTATCCACTAGCAATATACATTTCCCATCCATAAGATATCCATCTCAGTATAACGTTGAAATTTCTGTGTCTCATCTTTCCTTAAGCTCTTCCCATCTCACACAGCACTCCATCAACTCCTTTCTCCTACTCTCTTTTGCATGCTTTCCAGTTTTCTTCTTTTTTTCTCTTTCGAATTTTTTAACCCTTCATTTTAGTCTTTTTTCGTGTTGAACATCTACTCTTTTCTTACACTTAAAGTTCTCTTCGTAGAATGCGTATGCAATATCTCTTCCCCTCGCTAGTTTTTCACAAAACAACGATTTATTTCCTTCTGTCTTTTACTTGACCTATAAGAGTTTGTAATTCTTCGAGACTGTAATATTAAGTTTGGAATTCTATTGAAATTGATACATCCTCATGTATCGTTTTTACTGTATTCATTAAAGAATAGTCTTAAATGATGTACATAGTTATTTTTCGTATAAAAGAATTTATTTTCATTATTTTATATCTAGCTCAATTCTAATTTACACTCATAAAGTCTTAACATCTTATTTTTATTTATTCTGAATACTTTATAATCTTTCGGACAACATAGATTCATACCAACATTCAAGTTGATTTTTTACCTTATATTTCTATCAATAATTCGATGTTAAAATAAATTACAACTTGTCTACTCCTCGAGTATACCTTTGAAGAGGAATCAAATATTTGATTTGAAAGTATTAATACAAATATTTTTTGATTATAACAATTATGATAGTCAAAGTTCTTGATTTCATAATAATTATTACTCTTCTTACTTTTATTCATTTTATAATTCCTCAACAGATATCGATCAAATAGAAAATATACGTAAAATTTGCAACACATGACGCTTTTAATATGCGTTATGCTTATGCTTTTTATGCGTTTTTTTATATGTGACGTCATAATGGTAGCTACGAAATTTTAATTTTAAAAAAATTGGTGAATTTTACTTCCGCTTTCATGATGTACGTGGTGGTATTGTACTTACAGCGAGCTGTCATCATAATTTGCAGAATGTAAATCAACGGAAAAGACGGTTTTGAAATTAATTACGCAATATATATTCCAAAAGGTCGACCTTAAACAGCTTAATTAGTAACCCCAAAATTACTGCGAAGCCCACATCTTTTCCTCATATTTTCCTTTTCTCGGCCCAACTCCTTCTTCCCGAGTTCCCGAGATTTCCCGGGACCGAATTGCCATTTCCCCCGGTCAGTGGCTTCTCGAGAGCGTGACCTTGATCTTGGTGAGGAGTCAACGAGGGTGGCATAAGAGAACCTCTTGCAGAGCGCTGGGGTCCGCTGGGGAGTGGAATGGTGGGTCGCCGAAATGAAGACTATAGATAGCACATGCCGGAAAAACGCCTTTACTTTCTTTTGAGATTTGACGTAAGATTATCTCCGAAGACGTAAAAGTTAGGTAAGGTCCTGAGAGATACCATCAAAGTTTCCAAATGGAAATTCTTTTATTTTTATAGAAAAAGCCAAGGGGTGGAGAGAACTCATACCTAAGAATGCTTAAGAACAATAAAAGAAAACAAATATAGTAATAAAGGACTGAAAATGAAGCCTTTTTCGACAGCATAAGTCTTTGCTCGTATGTAATACGATTAAATAATATCAGTGCTACCAAATTATGGGGTGATTGGTTCATGGATATGAATTAACTACCAATTAAAATGAACTAGAATTAACGTCAACAAAAAGTCAAATGTGTCAACAAAATGTGATAATAAAATTTACGTTTTTTCTCCTTCTATTCTCATCATCAATTTCTAGTTTTTCCTCTCTTCATTTTGTTAAATTTGTTTCGCTACATCCAGAATATATTGTTTCAATTTTCATGGACATTATTATATCAGCATAGCGAAAGCTATAGAATTATACAACCTATAAGACAACGGATTTGACTCATAAGTCATATAAGCTTTTAAGAATAATTTTTAAAAATATGATTAAAACTCATATGATAGGAGTTTTTCGCATATTTAATTACTCATTAACGAGATATTGGTATCAGTAATTACTCGTTGACAAAATACCCTCCTTTCATCCAAATTCATTGCTACAATATTATCTGCGAGTAATGATTTAATATATTATATACTTTAATGATTTTAAAAATGACCCGACACCTTAAATGGAGCAGACTTCATCAGAAGCATCGGCACGAAAACTTCCAAGGTCATCCAAGGACACCTTCAATACTTTCTTCTTACAATTTTATTTGTTTTTCGGAGAAGTGATTGATCCACGTGGGCGTGACTCTTATGGTATGCGATGCTCTTAGTGAGCCCAAGGTACCGGGATCGACAATCATCAAGATTTATGTTATTTCTGACATAATAAATTAGTCACTCTGCTTCATTTTCTGCAGGTCATAGCTGATTTTTTAGTTTCGCACGTGCAGCATACGTTTATTTAAATTTCAATACGAGAATGTATATTTGGAAGAGAAAAATGTAAGCGACAATATTTAAACTAAAATCACCACTATTGTTACGCAGAACAATTTTTAATAATTTATCGTTATTCATATTTTATTCATTTCTCGTAATTGATGTGGTTGGGAGTAATAATAGGAGCTATAGAACAGGAGTAATGTATAGGTACAGATGGATTGTAAATTTCAATAGGCGTAAACAAGATTTAACTCAAAGTAATAGTAATAGCTCGTTGCTGAATGTTATAATATCATTTTATAATGTATTATAAATCATCTAATGTTTATTAATATATGTAAAAAATAATGAACCTTATATGTTGTTGCTAATTAGAAGACGGTTTATAAGACGAAATTTGTAATTAGTATTTCCGATAAACTTTGCTGAGAATAATGTATTGTCTTTTTAAAATACCGTGAAAAAATTCTGATAATAAATCGATAGGTATCAATTTTTAGGTTAAAATCATTACGTAAATCGATTGAGAGCTCCTATAATATCATTTATATCCCCTTACGTAAAATAAGAGGAATAAATAAATAAATATATATATAGTATAAAGACTAAAATATATATTGTCTTATTACACTCATTTTATCGATATTAGATATCCGAGGGTTTGAATTATGGCTCACGACTTGTATACACGAATTAGACGTATTGTTTCAAATAATTTCGAGGTCAAAGATGAGAATTTTTATTCATAATCATAACACGCTAGAGTTAGAGGTAATCCGAGAGATATTATCTGGCATTCGAAGCTGACTAGGCGCAGTAGAAGTACATTGGCTGGGAGAGTGGATGATGTAGCACATCGTAAAGGTCTGGAGATTGATGCCCGGAACATGTAATGCGCCCTAAGCCTCATACAGCGATGTGTCGACACGGAGCTCAATAAAGGACGGAAAGGATGATGTCCAACGCAGCCATTCATAAAATCTATGAATTAACGCCGTCTCTGGTGAAGAAGCTAATAAATGAAACATCGACTAGGATTTAAGGATTAATTTTTCCTTATATAGAAAGCTATAAGGAATCTTTCCGTAAATGAAAAGGTATAGAATTATTAAATTATATTTGAGGACGAATTCCAATTTTCTTAGTAATCGAGTGATACTCGAGATGACGAAAAATTATAAATAAGTAAATATCTCGACTAAAATTTCTCATGAGCCGTTGTATAAATATGATATGATAGATTTATAATTTTTCTAACTACATTAGGAGATCGTATTTTACTGAAAAAAATACTAAAAGAAGGATATAATTATGGATAGAATATAGTTATAGAATACAAAATGCATGAAATTTATTTTTATTTCTTATTTAAATTTTCTCGTATATTCTTATTTTATTTTTGAGTGATTTGAAAGACTTGGGTGATGACTTATTAACAATTTTACATAGTTCTCAATTTTTCTGCCACCATTTATATGAATCTTTTTATTAAAAGTATAATTATCAAATAAAAATGTTTAAGGAGCTAGTCAATTTTAAACATGAGTGTGTATGGAAATTAGTTATTTTCGAACAGCTCAAACACTGAGTACATTTTTTATAATGTTTAGAAATTTTCTCCCAAATAACTATGAAGTAAAATGACGAATTCAAGTGAGTTTTAAGAATCAGCGCAAAATAATACATATAGGTTGATAATATATTATATGAATATTTTAATTTTCATTTGCAGCTCTTAATACTTGCATTAAATCACGCATAAATGACAAGTTATTATTATGAATAAGTAATTGACTTTATCATCATCTTCGTAAATTAAATTATGACTTCAAGAAGTAATCGTAAGGATTGTGCTATTCAAAACAAATACAGATTAATTCTAATTAAATAAATAAAATTTTATTTCTTATAATTATCTTTTACGATTATTTTCATCGAAACGTCCTTATAAAAGTATTTTTCAAGAATTTGCGAAATTCGCAGCAATAATGATCTGAGAACACGATGGTTGTTGTCCTTCGTGAAAGAGCAACATTCGTAATTTATCCTACACTCTCTCCTTGGAAATATATGAGAAAATTACTCGTGTCTTGAGCTGCGAGAAATCATTTGCGGCAACACTTGAAAGGAGTGGAAGATATTGCCCGCAATTTGAACATCCATAGCAATTACAGGAAGCAAGCAGTGACATTTGCTCTGCGCATGCGTTCATCGCTCATTCTTTTGTATTTTTTGTGTCATTTGCATCCTTGTTCATCGGAACGGCCGCCGTATTTTGTCATAGTGAAGTATCGAAGTGCAATCCATCTCTCGGAAGATGCAGAGGCGAAGAACACGAACTTGGAAAGCGATTGAAACATAATCTACATACGCTTAGAGTATAGAATAATTATGAACTGTCGTCTATAAGCTCTCTATACTTAGCGTTCATATACATGGATTTCAAAATACAACTTTTAACGTAACATTTCTAAAATTTAGAAAACGTAATTTAATATTTAATCTTGATCAACTCATTATATTCTCTGTATACGATATCTTAAAATTTTACTAAAAAAGATAATCTATAAAAATGCATTACATTAATTGGATAATAATAAGAATTAGTTTAAATAAACGTCTAAATTAATCCGTAAATAATGATTCAAGCTGTCTTTCGCACAAAAGCGATTCTTTTGTCATTTTACTTATATATTTATTAGTGTGTATGCGTGAGAGTGTGTTTGTGTATATGTGTGAATATGTAAATTTAATCGAATCAAACAGTCATTCCTTTATCTCTATTTTAGAATTAATCAATTTAAAATTGAATTATGGGCATCAGGAAGTAACAAGTAAAGCTCCTCGATGTATTTAGCAATGCTTATTAGCAGCCAGGCTTATTATTTTTTTCCTCGTAAGTGTTTAATCGTAATTTTAAGTCTCTTTTGTTTTCGCTGAAATTCAAATTTCATCGATAAAGCTCTTATGGCCGTGGACATAAAATCTAACGAGAGAAAAAGGTATGAGTCTTCGATATGAATATTCAAACTCGTTGCCAAAGTGTCGCTTAGTATAGTTCAGACCGTCATCTTATTTCCCCGCTTCGCATCTCGCCATTAACCTTTTTGCGGTCAATCCTTCTATAGTCTCTATTTACCATCACGCAAATGCACCCCTGCAAACAAGGCAGAGGTGGTCGTTCGCTCAAAAGCCACACTTTCCGTGTCTAACGCTGTGTTTACCGACATTAAACGGGTGCCCACACGCGCAAGGAAAATGGACTTTTCATCTACGGTTCGAGAGCAAGAAGACGGAGTTCATCGAACTGCTCTATCGCACGCCAAGGACGATCTCCTTGACATTGGCAAAAGTTTCAGTCACGTAGTTCACCGCGTATCAAAATGTTTCTTTTTGTCTCCATTTCTCCTTCAAATGCGTTACTTTGGAATGAGGAAGTCCAGTGTCGCTGTTCGGTTACCACGCAGGACGTCGTTTCGTTAATCATTTGTTTTCGTAAACGACGTATATTTCGGGGGAATTGTGGGAGTAAACTTCGATTTTGCGGTGCTCTATATATATGACGTGCTACAGTTTTCACTTCATGAAGGTCTAATGATTATTCTAGGTGCAAGAAATATTTAGACGTATAATATGCCGTTTACGGAGAAGCGACTACTCTACTAATTTTGATACATATTTTTTCTAAAATTTACGCAAATAATCCAAATGGTTCATACTCTTTTTATTACCAATCAATTCATTGATCCATAAATGTGCTTCCTTCTTATGAAAGACGTGTATAATTTATCACCATCTACTCATTGTTCTAGTGAAAAGAATGTAGCTCTTGAATGAACTTAATGGAATTTAGTTCAAGTTTTCTTTATTATCCTTAGAATCTTCAAATGTCGATGTAGACTAATGCGGAAGATATGTCATTCAGTTTAGTATTTTTTCTTTTCCTACATACTTTTTACAAGCTCCTGGACTCTACTAACCAAGATTTCTCTAAATCATTGAGAGAGGTGTATAATATTATACTTATATCGGAATAACAGCCATCCAACAGAATATGATCTTTACCGCAAATTACACACATAAAATGCTAACGTACACGTATACATTATCTGTTGTAGCTGTTGAACAGACCACGTTACATTATGTTTACGATTTTTACGACAAAAGTATTGATATCGATCGCAATAAACATTTATATCCTTCTTTCTCCTAATTTTGGCATAAGTTAATCAATTAATCGTAAGTGATATTAACATCCTGAACTTAAACCCTGTATAATGAATAAGATGAGATATTCTGAGCTTCCTTTCATATTTTTGTTTTACTGACCTTATCCCAATCTCTCCGTATCATTCAATCAATCGATTCGATTCATAGATTTAATCTCCAGGAAGAATATTGTTACTGTTATAATACTCTCAACAGATGGTTTCCTGTACTCTAGATCGTACTTCAAGTACTCTACCACTAACGTCAGAATAAAGTGAATAAGGTACAAATATAAATCTCATCGTGGATTCAAATCGCTAACTGATTCTTTTGCATCTGAGGCAGTCCTCTAAGTGAATCAGTTTCCCGCATGCAAATTCTAGAAGGGCGTTGGCGTGGCCTGCTAAAGGTCGAGGCCCTCTGCCACTTGTTTGGACACCTCGAAAACGCGAACTGGAGGGACCATGTGGGAGTAGTAATCCTTTCCTCCTCATTTTATGATCCTTTCACTCCTTTTAGATCATCGATAGGATCTCTTAAGAGGCTGATTGGGTGGGAAATGGAGCTATTTTTTGGCTCTTCCCACATCAACCCACCTGTTCAATATTTCAAGCATTCTTTCCGTCCGTTTAAATTTTTATTGTTACCACTTTTGTGTGCTCAAGTTACACTTGACTTCCCGAAAAGATAAAGAGTTTTATTTGGGCTATTACCAGGGTGACGTTCTGTTTGCTATTACATTGTAATGCAAGTATCACGTGTCTCCATTCAGAAGTGGGTACATTTAATGAGTACTCAAACTATTCAAAGTAGGACTGCATACAATGTAGGCTGTCGACAATGACACTTTGATAATCGTTCTTAACTACAGTTGTGCAAGGATCGTATTCCTCTCGGTGAATGAACTTACAATTTAACTGTTATGATGAAGTTTTTGTATGCATATTATAATTAAGTTCAAATAAATAACTTGTGAATCCGTCCACGTATTTTTAGGTTATTTATGAATTTATCTAGGGCTGATTATGAGTTCCGAATCCAATTCTATTGGTGTATTGATGCAGAGTTGTCTTATTTTTTCTCTCAATGAAAATATAGACGAAGAAATGTACGTAGTGTGTTAAACAGGTATAATAGAAATTGATATACTTAGGTATATACTATATTAGGCCATGCTATTACTATTTATATTAAGCCACGTTTTTTTTAATTTCACGAACATTCGCTCGTAGATTAATGCCATCTTCGAAAGGAAATTCTATAAAATGAATTCGTCGATATTTAAGTATAATTGTTATAGATCCGTTGTTCTTTTTTTTCAAAAACGTTATCTACTGAAATGTGGGTAAGTATATTACAGGCTCATGTAACAGTCCTCACAGTTAGTTTCCGCTACTGTGATGCAAATGAATCCCTTCCTTTAATAGCGTTTCACTCTAAGAACGGTGGAGTCTGAGGAACTCATCTCTTCTTCTAGTCTCGCAGGTTGTTCTTTCTGTTCCCGAGACCAGTTGAGCTCGAACCAGTTCTGGTAGGAATTATAGGGCTGTGGGAAAACGGAAAATAGAGAGCAGAAAGTAAAAGCTCGAAAGGAAAAGTAGTGAGTTAGTAGCGGAAATGGAGTCAAACGAAGGAAAGAGTGTTTTTTCCATCGTCCGTTGGAGCTCATCTCATTTGGGCGTATCAATCGATGTGAGACCGTTAGAAATTCAAACTGGTTCGGTTTCGAATTAGTCCACTGATATATATAAGCGAGGTTTTTTCTCGCTATTAACATTTGAGTTACTGAATTTTCATCGGTAACTTTCTTTCATCATTCCAATATATTTTTTTTAGAAATGTACTTCAATATGTTTGTTTCCTCAAAGGATATTTGGACACGTTTCTGTAAATAGACCAAATTAATCGATCTTTATAAGGCGTGTATTGATCTCCCACATACTTTGATTCTCTTAGTTTTATGCTATTATTTTATATTTATGGCAAAGTTTTATAAAATTTCCAACGATTGGATTCATTCACCATTCTACCAGTTACTAATCTATGTAACTGTGTTGTTGAACCCCTGGCTTCTGATGGGGGAAGTTACAGTTACAAATAAAGTGAGACTATTTTATGTTCACTATGATCTACTTATGGATATTGCTAAGCTTTAGTCTCATGTAAATAATACGCAAGTATTGATAGTATTCGTAATTAATTCCGTAATTTTTAGCATCTCTTAAAATTACTTTGGAAAGTGAGAAAGTAGGATTTTCACTATTTTAATGCAATCTATTATATAATAATTTAATATTTAATATTTATGGTAAGACCTTATGTTTAGAGAAGCGTGAATGTCACAAATAATAAATGGTACAGGTTTCTTTTTGGTATTTTCGGTATCTATTCTAAATTGTGCCTATGTAGACAAAGTTATTCATAATTATAATAATTATATAGCCCTTTTTATTGTCTATATGTCTTCTTTCTTATAGAATATAATTCCTCATTTGTCTACTTACTGATCTTAGATACGCGTTACATCAATCATAATTATACTGAATTTTCCGCTCTTGTAAAGCATATTCAAAATGTCACATAAGATCCTAAAAATATCCTTTGATGTACTCGATTTATTATTGATAACCATTCTGAGTTATTTTAATGCTCTCTCATTGTAAGTCGAGTATATTTTAAAGGAAGCTTTCCCATGTTTTCTTCATCCCATGGACCGTATTAACTAGTGATTTGCCCCTTTCTTTTTATAAATACTTGAATTTTCCATCACGTCAACCGACTTCCCATTGTGCGGACTGATCTAGAGAAAATATTCTATAGATTCCAACGAGTAGCGATTTACAAGATTCCAGTTTACCTTTTTACAGACAGTTGGCGCTATAAGCGATCCGTTCTCACATGTGCTCTGCCCCCTAGTCACATTAAAGGACGTCGTTTGTTGGAAAGATAGCTTCGTGCTCCTATAAGGAGTTGAAAATCAAGACAGTGAAAGAGGCGATCCTCCCACACTCGAGTCTTATAGTTGCCCTACTCGATTGTTCACTACTGCATTGTAGAATGTACTCCTTTCCTATTTAAATACACTCGCTGTGTTCTGTCTCGAGATTGCAAGATACATCCTTAAGAAGTTGAAGTGCTATTCTTGTGTTTCTTAATTATAGTCCTTGATTGTCCTCGACCGTATTTTGATCATGTTTAGAAGCAAAGATAAGTGAGAATCTTTCCCTGATTATTGCTTTGGTTAACGATTGTTATGAATCCATCGTTACGATCCAAAGAAGTGCATTCTTGGATAGGTTATACAAACATCTTTAAATAGTCGAGGGTAGTGGATTTAAGACCCTAGTACTCAAAAAATTAATAAGAAAATAAACTGAGATAAGTTTGCAATAAGAATATAGTTATTTGATAATCATAAGCATTATAATACTTTTTAAGTGGATAAATATTTTCAGAGAAAAATGTATCTTAAGTTGAGAGAATGCTTTATTTCAATAATAATTAATCATCAATATTCAATTTTAATTTATTAAAAAACCTCTACATAAAGTCAAAATATTTTTCTTATTGAAACTGATTTAGGTTATCTACTCTCATTTTTTATTTAACTTCAAAGTTTCTACCTTTTACTCAAAATAAGACGAACACGAATCTTTCTATTTTAATCATAAGGCAATATATAAATAAATTTGTTAATGCTAATACAATAATAAACTGCTATGCCCATTAAGATTCTGTTATTTGTTTTCTTTCCTAACTTATTGTTATTTGCAGTTTTACATAATCGATTTCCGACAATTAGTTTCGACAATTTAATTTACATTCTAGACTCCCATCCTTTCAATTGGAGAGCGGAATATGTACCCTTTTTTATAGAATCAAGGCCGAAGACGCTGCTTAATTCGTCGAATTAACTCATCCTGCAGAAAAAAGAACGATTAAAATTGAAAGGTCGATCAATGTCATTCAATGAAACACAATTAATCGCTATCGAAAAAGAATCAAGAGAACTCTTTGTGAATAGCGTGAGAGAGTAGGTTTTTGTAGCATGTCAAGGAATCTTCTTCGAATACCCTTGGCCCGATTGAACGGCTATAGGAAGGAATAACGTATGCTAAGGAAGACTTGAGCATTTAATGGTAACCGTGGTTGATGTGGGAATTTTTTGGGATGTTGAAACATTCCTACAGCGTTTCGGTTGATTTTAAGAATTAAATCTTTGAAGAGGGTTATTATAGTTTTCTTAATTTGAGATTTCTGTCGAACTTTCTGTAGTAATAGTGACCTTTGATAATTGAATAACTGCGTAGATATATTCATGCGATATTTTGGGTTAAATATATTTCCTGCTTCTAACCGTTTTCTGCCTTTAATACTTAAAAATATTTTCGAAATTTTTCAAGTAATAAAACACAAAACTCCAATTTTCTTTTAACTGGAAAGAATAAATATTATTTTGAGAACGAAAATGCTATAAATTGGTACTTATGAGACCAAGATGGTGAATTTTATTTCCCAAACTTTCAAAAAGATATTTTCTGACTCTGTGATAGGAATTCTACAAATATACTAAAATTAATGCTAATTCATGAATATACGTAAATATTTTTTTCACTGATGGCACTTTAAGACTATTAACGGGAGCTTTATACGAAGAATACCATTTGTAAATAACGTTGGCAAAGTTACTTTTTTGGTTTTATTTTTAAGAGCCACTTCACAATCTGCAGCTAAATTTTTAACTTCGCAGAGGGTCACGGGGGTAGGGGGGGAAAACCGTAGACCAAGGGCTAACTCTTTTGAAACAGATGGGGGAGTGTAACATTTGAATTCTCGGATGGAAACTATGTGCCCCCGTGCTCTTTAGTACAGTTGAGGTATACCAAAATATAGTTTATGCACCAATTCACTCCACATCACAGCCAAATATTGAGATTGTGAGTCTCTTTGGAAACACCAATTCCTGAATTCAGCCTTCAACCTTCAACAGATTCTTGCCGACCAGAGTGCCTTCAAGGCATTAATATAAGTCAAGTTAAATATTATTATACATACATATTGTACATATATAATATATTATAAATATAATATACTTATTAGGAAAGGATAAATATTTATTACCTGATGGATTTAGCACAAACATAGACAGCCAAGAAAGATTTAAACGCATCTTTTAGGAAGGTAACTGTTCTTTCAGAATTTCTGGACCACTTACGATCAAATTCTCATTTCATGCTTCATATACGATGCTTACGTTATTATACTCTTAAATAAAAAAATCAAGGATCTAATTACGTTATTATACTCTTAAATAAAAAAATCAAGGATCTAACTCCTTCAAAATTAAAAGGAACATCACAGAAAATAATGCTACCAACTCAATAATGCAATGTAATCGTAAACGAACAGGATAAATGATCGTTATCAACGTCCTAGACAGGAAAAGGCTACATTTACTGGAGCCCGACGCAGACAGTAAACAAAGTGGATTGGACACGAAGGTGCACGAATATTCCCTTCACGTTGTGACCTATGCACGTGAACATGGACGCGTGCGTGAGTTTGATGGAATGGCTGGAGGCCGGAGACGTTAAACTGTCCCAAGTACTCCACCTAACGATCCTCTACATGTTTTCATATCGCGATTGAAGACGCGACAAGAATGGTTATATGTGTCCTAGTATAGTTCCAATTGTCGTCCACTTCATAATTGTAATGATGTAAGCTACTCAGTTCAGTAATATAAAAGTGTTAATTTCAAATTATCCAAAGCGAAGAAGAATGACTTCAATTTTTAAAAATAATAACTAGCATGTTGGAAAAATTGGTCTATCCATGTAGAGATCTAAATAAATAAGCACTGGAGTGCTTTTTCTTTCGATTTAGAATGTCTTTCCACGAAGTGCGGCCATCCACGATAAAATTTAACATAAATGATATATAAACGAAATCTTTGTTGTATTTGAATTCTTATTTGCTGCTAAATGACCCGATTACTCAAGCATTAAAACGATTACCACAGTTCCTTAATTCTGCTTTTAAAGTTATACTGAAGACAAGAACTAGCTATAAAGCTCTCATATTTTTTAAATATAAAAAACAATCGTGTCGCAAAAAATATCTAGCTAAATACTTTAATAAAAACATAAGTAGTTATTAACGATAAATGAAGTGGAATAATTAAAGGATTAGCATTTTTATTCAAACAGTAGAATGAGAGGTTTAAAACAATACATCTCCCCTTTTAACTTTTAAATATTCAAATGAAATTTTTAACATTATGCATATACACATACAATCGTAAAAGCCAAAATACGTATTTGAAGTCATCAAGGAAATTATTTTACTCATGTTTTTAGTTCTTTTGCTATTTGAATATATTCCTTTTCAAATGCATTAGTTAGCTGTCACGCAGAGACCTTCTTAAGAGCAAAAATATATAATGAAACAGTAAACTAAATAAAGTAGAAGGTTTGTAATTCTTATCAACGTCTTTGGATGGTTTGGAAATCTTGCGATGTCCATTTCTGCTGCTTTGAATATTGACACGTTTTCTGAAGACAAAAAGGGGATCTAGAAATAAAGAACTCGGGTTGCTCTCTCTCAAGGTTGTCATGATATCCGTCGATGAACCCTTGAGATCATTCACGACTCTTCATGCAAGTACGCTGCTCGAATAGAAATTGCGCTTCTTATTTCTCATCTTGCCGCAGACTTGATTATGTCCTCACCGCGTTAGAAATCATTTTCGGATATGGAATTCAATCAATTGGAATATACAGGCTAAACTCCAATCCCATTAAACATATAACAATTTATCTGAAACTGATCTATCTTATATTCATATTAGATGCGAAGATTTATTAAATATTATCCATCTGAGGTTATAAAAATTATTTTTATTACTATCTTAAAATTAGGAATTTACTGATCAGTGGATTACATCTGTATATAATTAACTTAATTTGTCAAAGCAATGAAGACTATTTTTATCGTATCCATGGAGTTGCCTTTCAGTAATAATGTTGATGTTTCACATGTATGGGATATTATTAGTGGTTTACGTAAAATAATGTTTTATATCTGACTATGAAAGACTGGTGTAGGTAGAGAAAATGCGCAACTGTTGATTTATTTAAAATTTCGAATTTTATTAAACTAAATAAATCCATTTCATAGAAGTTTCTGAAGAAGTATCGTTCTTCTCAGCTTCGAATTATGCCAAATAAATACCAAAAAAACTTATATCAATTTGAATTTTATTATCGAAAAGTTATGCAAAATAATCTACAATTTAATTCAATACCTCGTAATATATAAATCCAGGGATTTTATATACGAAAACTTAATACTTAAAACCTGTGTTTAAAGTTAGAGATCTTAGTTTAGAATCCTTGTATAAATGTATGCAATCCTCGTATAAATTTATGAATAATATAGAAATTTTCTGATGACGTAGATATATCTACGAAGCTATTCGCCTCAAATATATTCTGTGGTGACTACAAAGAGTTACGGTTCTTTCATTATGACTGGATTTTACAAAGTAGACCTTTATATCAGAGTTATAAATTCCATTACAATTCTCATATTAAAAATATTCTCACGCTCGATCCACTACGAAAAAGATTTCAGCTAACGTTTTTGCTCTGGTTAAGTATTAGGATTCTTTACATATTTCATTACACTTATTCAAGAACGACAATGTAGTTTAGAGAATCGTGTAACTTATATAACTAACTTATGAATACTTTCTAACTTGATCGTATAAAACCAGCTACTGCTACAGGAAATAGACTACATTGTCTTCACAGGATTGACAAAATACGTACACCACAGTCTCAACGGATCCTCATATGAGTCAAACGGAAATGCGATGTGGTTTATGAGCTTCCGAGCACGTGGTGCCTGCAGCGGTATATCTGATTTATGAGAGAAACCGGAATAGCAAAAATGGACACTTTCGCGTGCAAATTCCTCCTATCTCGTGTCATAATAAATATTCACGCGTCCGAGCTGACGCCTACTTGCCGTTAATTAGTCTATCATCCATCAAACGCGTATATGTACACGTTTAATAAGCATATTCATTGCTACTGCGTAAGAACTTGGCTTCTATCATCTGCAGAAAAAAAGAAACACAATTCGGTAGCTATTCATTAATCATCCGCTCTTTCGAAACAGGTCGAGTGAGGGTAATTTATTATTCTTTGGGAATCAATCCCATGAATCACTGTTTTTTCTGATTGATTCGAATTATGATTTATGCATAAATCAACATATAGCATTATTGGCCATTTTGAAGTCGATTAAATAACTGTATATGTATACAGACGATACGCGTACGTACGAAAGTTAGTTAAGTTACGAACCCGAGACCTTGGCACTGAAAATAGCGCTAACCACATCGAGGTCAGGAAGGGAGCTAATACGTATGTGATGTTTTTTGGAACTTACGCGACATTAACGCCGTAACTTATGAAGTTATGTTCATTTCAATTACGTAATAGGCAAAATAATGAGTCTGTGATAAGTGTATGATTAATATATAATACTTGGAGAAGAAAAGTTATTTCCTTACGCTGAATTCATATGATTATCTCCCTTCGCAAGTTTTTATTTAATCATTACTTTCAATTCACTGTGATTGTATTAAATTGAATTTCTAAGGAATTTGGATTAGAATAATTTGACGTCATTTATTTATATTCATAATAATAATAGTTCACTTATCAAAAACAAGCTAAACCCAATTACATTTGATCCGATATGAAAATGATAAATTAATACATAAGATGAATTCAAAAAATAAAATACATAAATAAAATATATAAAACAAACACCATAAGACAATGAGAAAGAATAATTACAATATCTTATCTACTTCCATAAAGTTCCATAATTCCTACTATTATGTGGTTGATTAATTTAATAGGAATTGCATACGAGAGGTGTTAGTGCAGTATTTATTAATTTATTTTAGTGTTGATTTTTACCTATGATTTCTTCTTTCAAAAACAATAAAAAGATTGATCGAAGCAATATTTTCTATTAAATAAATAGTAATATTAATCCCTTACTTATTTTTAATACTTTTTCTTTCGTAATATTCCTTTGTCTTTTAATTTCTCATTTTAATTCGTAATCCTTTTTATATATATTTCTATGGAATATATTAATTTTATAGCTCACTGTATTCCATGAATATAAATAATTCACTCTTGTATTTTCCCATCTCATTCCTTTAAATCTGATATAAAAGAGTTTTTACCCAGTATTCCTGTAAAGCTTCCTCATCAATGCAGCAATTTCATTCAAGGAAAATTTCATCGACGTAGCTCACGTAAATAATTTGTATTTACCGCCTCAACGCATCCTTATCGATTTCCAGTAATAGCGTACTTCAAGTTCGATCGTTTTATAAACTTCCCGATCTATACAGTGTGCGCTGTAGTCTTGAGTCACTCGTAACATTCGTATTTTCCTAACCAACTTCTGAGTCACGGTTATCAGTGGAAAAGAGTTACAACGGCTTCGTCCGTCCATCGGCATTCCAATCACGCTCAACCCAAAACCGTAAGTTGCCGAGGATGCGTTAGGGTCGCGTGGGTGGGGGAGGCGATTCAAGGGAAGCCGATGTGGGGGTGGGACTTATATGAGAATAGGGGAACGTGTTGTGAAGGAAGCATGTGGAAGTTAAAAGGGGACAGAGTTGGACGCGTGCTTATGAATGGCGGCCTAATTCACCATACGCACGGTCGTGTGTTTCGAGTTTAAGGCTTAGTCCAAGGATCCCATTTGACTCCCGACTGACAATATAATACTCCCATTATTACATTGTCAAGCTGGTCATACCTTCTGTCGTTAAGAAACTCTTCTTAAAAGACACGCCGTTTAAAGAATAGACCCTGAGGAAAAAAACGGCGTGTCGTAAATGAATGATGCACTACCAGAAGGTCTTTTGCTTCCACGCAATTACGCCACGAAGAAAAGTGCGATTTCTGATTCAGCCGAGACCTAGAGCTGTTTTATATTAGTTCATTTAAATATTTCAACCATGCTCAGCATTGTAATCTGTACTCAGGTGGATATGACTCATTTATCGACTTGACATATAGAAATATATATGACTTATCAAGAGACACGTATGTTAGACTGTAAATGCTTACTTATAAATTCATATTATACGGAACATAATTAGAGATATATTTCATATTTGTATAGGATTATTTCTTGTTTCGCAATTGTTCAGCATTGGTCAGTATTGAAGAATTGAAACCTCATTGTGATTCGCTGATGTTAGCAAAAATATAACTCTAAATAAATAAACATAAGTTTCCGCTTGAAAAATAAATTCATAGATTTTTATTAAATTTTTTAAAGTTAAAGGGGTGAAGGTAACTAAAAATTGGTTTGGACCAATCAATTAACAGAGGTGAAAAAAACTACGACTTAAACGGGACTCGAACCCAGATCTCTGAGTTTCCTGTTAGTCATAGAGCTATCTTGCCAGGATAACCTATAATGCCAGGCAAATAATCATTGGAAATAATACTAATTAAGTAAAAAATAAATGAATGAATATTAGTTCAATATGAAATCTTAGATATTAATTAACTTCGAGCACTAGACCTCTAAGATTAATCTACTGTAAAATACCAATACCAATATCCTATAAATTGGACGAAAACTATTTAAATTCATACTTGGTCATTTACTTCTTCATACTATCGGAGACTCTATCACATTAATCCCAAGCTTATTGACCAGATTTTCCACGCACGAGCAATTCATTCGGAATCTTAAACCTCGCATGTCATTTTCATCTCGATTAAAGCCGATTCCTTCGCTACCACTCTTTATCCTATTTTTTATACGGAGGCACTTGCTGTCGCCTACGCGAACGTCCGATCGAAATTGATTCAAAGAGGAGAAACGGTAATGAATTATTTACCCTTTTCTTAAACGCCGCGCAGCTCCTAAATTTACAGCTCTTCTACGCGATCCACCACTCAATTTAATCCTCCTCACTTTGCATGTTCCGAACGACTTTTCCTCAGCGTTGGGAGTGTCTGCAAAACGCCCTTTCTCTTGGAATATTTTTGTTGTGCCGCCTACGTCCGATTTCGCGGTTGCAGGACCGCTTCCTCTACGCGATCAATCCTCGCTTATCTACCGATGACTACGGAGAAGCCAACTCGCCCTCGCATCTTCAAACCAATTATCTCTGAGTTACAGTGGTTACAACGATTCCTCTAATTTATCCGTCTCACGTTTTAACTGAAAATCAAACGCTTTAGTTTCAAACCTTCTTTTGTCGTTTAAGAGTTAACGGGATTTTTAAAAGTTTCCCACTTCTCGAACAAATCACTCTTAATTACATACTTATCCTCAAGGTTTACAAATAAGGGAAGAGATCAATCGAGTTGTCTCGAGAAGGTTAATTTATCCGTCGTTGATGTCTCTACTGTACCATCTTCCAGTTTACTTAAATTTTAATGACCTTAAATGTCCTACGAAATTTCTCAGGCATTTGATGATGAATGGTAGTTAAGTTAATTAGTTAGTTTCTTAAATTCGTTCCCGTAAATGAATCAAAGAAAAAGATCAATTGATTCCTTGTGATTGGCCTTGACAAGTTGAAGTTTGTTGTATTGACAATATTATTTTGTTTGTTGTATTATATTATTGAATATTTGTGACTTTGTTTAATATTTTATTGTTTTATTTTATTTAGTATAAAAGCGTTCTATATAATCGCATCAAACTTCTAAGAGGAAACGTAATTGCTCATTTTATTTGTACTCAGTGAATACTGATTGCCTACATGTTTCCGAAATATCATTAAAGTCGATTATATAAAAGCTATAAAAATACACGACTGATATCAAATTTAAGGCTCTAATTTTTGCAATTGAATGCCTATTTATTATATATTTAACATAAACCATTCTAGCTTAGCTCATTCTAGCGTAGAAACAAAAACAACACAGAAATAGCTTTGACGTCCATTTATTATATACTTATGTTCAGTTAAACATAGAAAATAAAAAACTAGAGAAAATATACTATTTATAAATTGACTACACTGTTGGATCAATAGAGCCCTTTTGGTCATTGGAATTATTACAACTAGACAATATACCATGGTTTAAGGACGTGTATTTGTTATTCATTGATCTTATTTAAATCGAATTTTAAAAACTTAAAACAACGCAGTTTCAGTTATAATGCATAAAAATAACTAATGATTAATATATATTTGAAAGTTTACGAATACAGATAATAGTAAATAATAAGACTTCATACTAAGTTGGAAAATTTATCTTTCTAGCTTTGGATAGCACATTTCACCTGCTAATCAACCTAACTTATTTCTGAATTTCTTGTACCAAAAACTATCTTCACCCTTTTTTCATTGAGTGATTAATTCGAAGATTTAGAATTAACACCCGGACACAAATTTTAGGCAAGGACGCGAAAACCGAACATTTTATCATCTTCTCTCCACCATAATTCCTCGGCTTTGTTCGAGATATTCTGCAACTACGTGTCATGGTCGAGCCAAACAGTTACGTAATCCGCATGTCGCAAAAAAGGGAACCATTTCGCACGATATAGATAAACGGAGGGAGTAAAACATTCCGCGTGTTTACTCCACACTAATCCTTCCACATCGAAACAATGGGCGAAGCAGAATTGAAGTGCGTCGGAAGAAGTAGCGGATTGGAAGGATATGAGATTAGCGTTCGGTAGGTGAAGATGGAGATGAGATGTTAAGAAGAGGTGGGGATATCGCTTGGGAGGGAGCGGCTGGGCGTGGTTCTATTCTCAAGGACGCGAGGCCGAAGAGGTCTTTTTGGCTGTGTCCCACCGCGGAGGGGAAGGGCATCGGAGGAACGGAGGCCCTGCAGAAGGGGCGAAATCTGCGAAGATGAGCTATTAGATGAAGGGCTGTAGCCAAGAGGTCTTTTATCGGGAAGTTCTTCAGGTGTCGTTGACCGAAGTTCGCCAAGATAATGATGCTCCTGGTTTGAATTGGTGCCTGATTCATTTGAAATGTATCTAAGCACCATTATATCTACTATAGTTTAAGATTATTCGGTTATTTCTAGAGTATTATCTGCTATATCGTAATTCGGGGTAATGAAGAACATTCTCTCTTACGAGTAGATCAGTAAAAACGATTTTATTTTTCGACTTTGTTTGGTATTAATTCGAAAAGTTTGCATGAAAACTTCATAATCATTTTTCTCTAAAACAATCTCATATTTTTTAATGCCCTGGTTTCTTTTTTAAAGGAATTGTAAGGCTAGCTGTATATCTCTTACCTGGAGTTCAACATAAAACCCTTAATATAGTGTTCTATTGTGATATAATTAAATGGTAGTGAGGAATAAAGGGACCATAGTATAGTAATAAAGTAAAACGTAAATTCTGAAGTATTATTAATCAAAGTACATATTGTCTTCTTTATTTGATGAAGACGTAAATACTCATTCACTCATCAACTTGAGTGGATAAATGTTTTATTAAATTGATATATTGACTAATTTGAAAGATAGGAGGGAGAATTTTATTTCTTTCGTCGTTATTTTTTATATCCGTTCAGCAGACCAGTTTCCAGGCCAGCATTTTCGCTTTCTTTCTTGCGGCATTTCAAGTCAAATTCATTACTATTGCTTTTTGAAGGTTCCAAGAAAATTTATACGAACATCTTCTTGGGTTACATAAACATTTTTAGACGATATAGGAAAATTTTCTAAGGAATATCGTCATTTTAGATTCTTCTTTATGCCAGTCATAACTTCTACCAAATTGAAACGGTATAAACTCTAAGGTTTTCATTTTAAAATTGTTGAGTGATTTTGTATTAAGGTATCAGAAGGTAAAGTAAGGATAATCCGTAGTTAAATTTAACAAGTTATTTATTATAAAATGTTAGATGTAACATTTATGATTCTGTAAAAATTTATGAAGTTTTCTTAAAATTAATAACGTATCCACGACTTGTAAGCTACACATCATCGATACTCCAACATTTAGAAATAAATAGTATTGTTGAAAAGAAATTATATTTAAATTTCTTCCAAAATATGAGGTAATCTCGCCAATAAAGGTCAATCCATCCCTTTACCTTATCAATAAACCGGAAAGACTAGCAATAATATAATTTATTTATATAAATTTTACGACGACAAGATAGTCTAGTCTACAACCTCACAGCATGTAAATGGAAGCTAAGGCTTGATATCCATTGGTATTGGACGTTAAAAGTGACCTAACGATTCAAAACAATTTAACATATATCATTGAAGAGAATTAGCAACAATCAAAAATATCCAATATCTCACATTTTATAAATAAGATATAATATTTATAATAAGTTTTTGTCTATTGGAATTTTTTACATTTTTTAAAAGTTCCTACGTATGACTCAAATCTTCTGAACGCCAATAAAAAGGATAATAATTTATATTCATTTTGGGGTTCCGATATTTTCCCGAAGAAAATTAACTATTTCTCGCGGAAAAAATATCGTACACCAGACCATCCTATGAAGGCGTAAGGAGCACAGTTCCCAGAACATATGAGTGAATGGGTTTTTTAGAAGTCAAAGTTTCATCCTATTTTCTAAAAATTAAATTAAATTTTAAATAAGAGCAGGCCAAACTTAATGGATTTTTTTCTATACCCAAAAAACAAGTAAGTTCTTATATTGTGAATTCAATGTTAAGTTCCAGTTAACTGTTACTTTGGATCGAAAAATTTCAATGGCTTTACGAACAAATCGATCAGTTTCGCCCAATTTGTAAGTAAAACCTCTAAAAGTACCAACGCGAATTCGATTTCGGACTCCGAGAGAGACCACTTCCCTCCGCCCTATTCGCGTTCCCTTTTTTTGCGATCCTCCAACCATCCTGACCGCCGAATGAGTCCGTCTCATCTCGAGCGGCTGCTCTGATTGGCTGGGCGGCGCCGTCGGTAGCAGAAGAGAGTTCAAGGTCAGGCAACAGCAACGCCACAACGAGGGGTACCGGGGAGGAAAGATTTTCGAGTGTCAATTGTCGCACCCCTTTTCATCCTCCACCCCCACCACCACGGAGGACGCAAAACCCCTCTTGGGAGGCTCGTTATAAAAAGGGAGAGGAGTTCCCGTGGAGGGGCTCAGTCGAATCGCTCAGTCCCTTCCTCCGACGAGAGGAAGAGTTCAAAAAGACGTGCCTTTGAGTTCTCAGTGGTGTGCGTGCTTGGTTCGTGTTGGGGGAAGTGACTTTTCGAACCGTTAAACGCGACGTCCTCCTTCCTTCTTCCACACTGCCATGGTTCATCAGTGAGTGGGTGGACACGAATCGCTTTAACCGTGAGGAAGGACTGGATTTAGTGTCTTTCAAGGAGGGAGAACAACAAAGCACTCGGTGGAAAGAGATTTTAGATAAAGGTGAGTGGTCGTAGAACTTTTATGTTCGAGAATTTTTGCAGTGCGCTTAACTAGAGTTCGGGTGTCGTTCGGTAGATAAACAAAGGTGTTCTGCAATTTCCGTTTCGGGTTACTGCGTGGACATATGCGCTCGTATATTCACTGTTTGATGTGCTCTGGCGACTGCTGAGGACACTGTAAATTCTCACAGGCGACGCAAACGTTCACGAACTGATCTCGGGCGTTGAAGTCTCCAACGTTTTATTCCACGTTCGCTCGTAACGATTCTTACAAATTGCTCCAATTTAAATCTTATCGTACACAAGAGCTGTTTAGCGCTCAATTGTTCTCGTGTGTGTAAAAGGATACTTTGTATTTCATTCATAAAAGCTTATTTGAACGTAATAGTGAAGGCAGACTCTTTCACCGGAAGCTAAGTGTTGGTTGAATACCTTTTAAATCGTTGTTTATTGTTTAAAATTCAGGATAAGGATGGATCGAAGTGTAAATTTTTAAAATGACCAAGGATTCTTCCGAATAAGTATCCTATTAAAATGAATTTGAGGTGAGGAACGTTATCCAAAAACTTTCTTGAATAATATTTTCGTAGCTCGTACAGTATTATTCAAGTATTTCGTTACTTTACAAAAATTTGGTATTTTCGATAAAAGCACCGCTATAAATTTTATTTTATTTAAGAATAGTATCGAAAATTCCTTAAAAAGACGTCTCGTAAATTATGAATATAGATTTTTAATCATTTTTAGTATTTTAATTCTCTGATATGTCAGTATTGATTCAGAGTGCAGCAAAAGTAATGAATATATCTTTTAATTCTTCGAGATAGTGCAGTATGTCAGAAGCTAATAAATATGAGTATATATAAGGATTCGGATTTCAAGGGAAATGTCAAATTCTATCCATTTTCGAATTCTAACCATCTTCAAGCATCGAAAAGCAATTGACGTAGCCTCATAAGTAATACCCGTGCGTCCACTGTAGCGAGTGTATTGGCCGTAGAGCCGCATGTCTTCCATCGCCTGCCGTAAACACGACTCTTACTCCAGCCCTTATCGGTCGGCATCCTTTCTAGGGGATACGTGCTTCAACGTCATCCTTCCTATGCCTCCATTTCTTCATCGAGGGGTGATGCACTACGAGAGGCGAAGGAATTCTTTCCGCCTCATGAACACCCGCTATAGTCCCCCATCTTCAGCTCGATAACCCTATTAATTACGCTCCAGAAGACCGTTTTTACAATCCGAACTTCTTTCTTGATTGTTACGTTCTCATTGATATCGGTTTCCCGTCCCACGGAGGTTGGGATCTCACTCTGGGTCGTTATCCATCAAACCTCTTAAAACCCCATCGATTTTTTTCCGTTCCCTTTTCATAGTCGTCTAATAGTCGTCTTCTCTGCCATCAACCCTCTGCCCATCATCTCCTCACACCACCACTCCGAAGACGCACTCCGAAGCAAAGAAAGAACCGGTCCCCTGCCGGACTGGAAGGGGAGGTTGCTTGGAGAAGAAGGGTTGAGGAATCCACCAGATATACGAAGCAAATAAAAGCTCCTCAGAAGACACTAACCACCCCTTACCAGAACATCTCAGCCCACTTTCCATCCCACAATCCTTCAGCAGGTGTCCAACGCTTTATTTCCTCAGATGCCCTCCAAACTGCTTTGCTCTTTTAGGGTTGTTTAAAAAAGCCCACACGTAACTTATTTTACATCGATTGGGTTTCTTTTTTGTGCGATTTTTGTATTTGTCGAAGCATGTTACGTCAACGATCTTTTCCTTCTGTTAGCCCCAGTCGGAGATATGAATGGAATGATTTTGATTTTAATTGTATGAATTTAAGGTAGAAATGTAGCTATTGAAATATTTTATCACCAGATTTTGCTACAGCTGGATTAGTAATAAAGTTTTGGTGTAAGAAAAAATCAATCGACTTGGGTGTGGCGGCCTTGGACTTAACCTTGTTACTTTTGAGGATTTAAAAAGAAGATTTAACTTTTTCCTTTGGTTTAGTACATTTTTATAAATGAAATATTAGGATGAATAAAAATGAACAGAAGCTCATAAATTCTTTTTTCAGATGAAGTTGATCCAATTAGCTAATTCACTGCTTTATTTTATATCTATGATACAAGAAATTTTTCTAAAATTCGATTGCTTTTTTTGACGTTAGTTCAACATAAATTATTACAATAATTAAAGTTATTAAGCTATTTATAATTGCTTCTTTATATTAATAATTAATATTATTATTAGTAAGTAAACGTTTATACTGAGAAATTAGATTATTAATTACGTACTCTATGAGAACAAAATTATATTAATTAAATTATACAGTCAATTTGTAGAATATCAAGTAGATAGAGATTATAACTTATTCTATCAATAATAAGGTAATAAATGGTAATTACTTCTTCCTTTAAATAAAGACTACTTTTTTGCTGAAAACGCTAACTTAGATAATCATCATTGCAGCGTTAATCGTACTAAATTAACGGACCGCGTATGTGAACTATTTTAGGAGTTAAAAATCCCTTCAATATTAATTTATAAACTTAAAATACTAGTAAGATAAATTTTTCTTGGATCAAAATACGTTGAAAATTGTTCAGAGAAATAATTAATAAAATATAAATATATTCTTGAACCAGGTCCTCAGAATTTTTAACAGCTTTTAATTAAAATCATATATATATATATATTGACTCTTATCCTCAGTCAAATCTTTTCCAAATGCATTATGGATACATCCCTCTAATACACCAAATAAAGAAGACGCTGACAGTAATCATCTAATATCCCTTAAGCACGAGTTTTTTAAGAGTTTCTTTCGGCCTTTGATCAAGCAACTTCTAAGAATCTCACTCACAGAATAATCAAAGACATCATTCACTTTCTATGCCAACCGTTCGGGACCAATTTCATCCGATGACTGGGCAAACTCTCCGATTATCTAATCGCAATTTTTAGATTCGTACGAGGATGGAAAGGAAATTGGAACAAAACATTCAGGGGTTCCTGGGAATTCGAGCGAGCGACACCGACCGGTGTCGACCGTGACTGCCGACACAATTGCAGATTTGTCTTCGTGCGTTTGCCGGAGGAAGTACGAATTCCGATGAGAAATGTCTCCTTTGCGTGCCACTACCGTCTCCTCCAAGGTTGGGGTCAAACCTCTGGATGGATTGCGGTCACGCTCCATCGACTATTGTGGTGATTTCAACGCTCGAGGCGTCCCTGCCAACAAATAAGCGGCGGGGTACTAAATAATGCAGCGATTGTCGCCAATAGCGTGCGGTCGAATTCTTTTTGCGTCGAAGGAAAGGGAAAGCATGCAAATCGTGGCGATCCTCGTAGATCACCTCTAATTCGTGAAAACGAGGAAAATTTAAACTCGCTTCAAACACATGCATTCCGAAAGATGTATGGAAATGAGTTGGAACAATCCAAGGTTTAAAAAAGACGGAAAAAGTCGAAAAGGTATGGGACTCGAATCCGAGTCTCCGGATTGAGGGTCGATTGCGTTGATTGAGCAATATTTGCTAATAATTTAGAAGTTCTGTCCAGGGATACTTTTTATTACCTTCCGCTTTTCCTTGAGTTGGAGTACTTTTTTAGTTAGAATCATTTTTATTGCTTACGTTAAATACTACTTTTCAATACGTTTATTTTATTTACTGTACACTGTAAATTAGTATTTTTTCGTATAAGAATCAAATAAGTAAATGAAAATTTGCTTTCCTCGATTTACGATTTTACCTAGGATATTCAGGTGATGTCATTTCCAGTTTTATAGCGGTTATGTTTGGAACGGGATGTACTGCCATTCAACTAACTTCAATTTAATAGTTCAAACTTGATCGTGTATTTAAATCTTCTCTTACAGTTTTTTTTAATCTTATTATAATTTCTCTTATAATATAAATCTTCTCTTATTTATTTTTGTGCCTTAGATTACGTGACGTTTTTCCTTTAAAAGACATGCGGGACGTATTGTTATTATTAATTAGCTAAAATATGTGCGGCAAAATTAAGCAGCGATTTCGAATTTAACAGAACATTGTTTGTTGGTGAACTATATTGTATAGGCAAAAGGCATGTGATATAATAAGCTCTCTAAGCAAATTCAAATTGTATCGCAATATCATTTACTTTCATCAATGTCCTCATAAGCTTATGTCGCAAATGAAATTGGAAGAGTAATTCGAATTAGAAATGTTCAAAGTTACTTTGTATCTTTATAAACTATTAAATCTCGGAAACGACATGATATCAAGCCCGAGAATATAGTCTTTATTATTTTACACAACTTAACCTTTTGTTTGAGATATCACCACATTATTTATTAAGATTTTATTAATATCATCGTTATTATTATATATTTATCGTAATTTATTGCGTTTATTCCAAATTTAGCTAAAAATACTCTTGATTACAAAAAGTATTTCGAAGTATACAAAAAGTTTTATTATGCAGGAAATTAACTGAAATTTTCATTTGTCTTTAACCTAAGAATATATTTTCTTTTGTTTTTTCCGAGGAATTCTGAGAGAGAATGAAACGTTAGGGTTGTACAGTTGTTCTCGCTGTTAAGTTCATGCAATCTTCGAGTTATCACAATGATCTGTTGTGATGTCAGTTATCCAAGGGACGTGAGGTCGGAAAGATTTGATGAGGGACATGAGATAACAAGGTACGAGTACAGTGGTGGGAATAAGAAGAACTCAAAGGGAGTGGCTAGTATTTTTAGCCATAGGAATTTATTCAACTGTAACGGTATATATGTATACGACCGAAAAGTGAAGAAAAGAAAGAAAATTACGCGCTATCTTATTTCAATTAGCAAAACAATATTTTTATTGGAATGTTTACATAACGACACTGTTTAAACTTAATGCTTTCGTATATTAATGGCTTTTAATGCTTTCGTATATTAATTAAAGAAGAATTAAATATAATATTTAATTTTTTAAAGCCATATTACGTGATTTAACTCCCCGTGATATGAGTGTTACAGTTCTACTTGTAAACGATATTTATCTAACAACAAATAGTTATGAAATAACATCAGTAATTACTATGAATAAATCATCAGCTCCCTAGTTGTAATCGAGTTACTTTTAATATTCATGTTATTTGATGTTAAATATCAATTCCCTTTAATGTTACTTCAATTCATAAAGTCGTTACGATTGAAACGTTTCAGAGATTGATTGTGTAGATTATCGACGCTCGTTTCCCAACGAAATCTTCCCAAAACCATTCGTTTTCACGGGTGTAACATTTCGTAGTTATCCCATATTCTTTGCAACTCATTCGGCTTCCGTGCGAAAGTATTGTTTTTTTTTCTATCGGGTTGTCAAGAACTGAATCTGCAACTGTTCCGTGTTGGCGCTGTTCGGGAGATACCACGACAGAGCGTTAACCTCCAGTGACTCTTACTTTTGTCGTAACTCGTAAAAAAAAACAGGTGCAAATGTCAGCCATTCTATTGTGCTAATTAAATGGATAATATTCAAAGTTGTAGGGATTAAAATTGTGAGATTCTCATGAAAACCTCATTATGTACCAATTGTGTACATAGTTGATAATACGTGTGTTAACTATTGTGGTGTTCATTTAATAACTGATTTTAAATAGCATCAAATGTGAGCCCGGATAGCTCAGTCGGTAGAGCATTAGACTTTTAATCTAAGGGTCCTGGGTTCAAGTCACAGTTCGGGCGAATCATTTTTATAATTCATTGAATGAATACTTGTCAATTATAAGTATAACATGTTATGACTCCTTCGAACTCTGACGTCATGTCAGATGTCAGCAAATTCCAGAACGATTTTTAGAAATAATTTAATTATAACTACTCTTTATTTCGCTTTTAATCATAGCTTTAATTATCATGTATACCGAAATATTTAAACAGTTTTTAATAGCTTTCATTTACATAAAAACGATGAAAACTCATACTATATGAACGGAATTTTTTCCACTCTTTATTACGTAAAATGTACAAATGAAAGTAATGAGTGTTATGTTTCTTCGCAGTCTATATTTATAAAAACATTTACATAAGATATTCCTGTGCATTATAGATTCTTGTAGACAAAACGTGACAAAAAATTAAGTCGTTTCAATGAATGGCTGTCGTATAAACTTTCAAATAATATGAAAGGATAAAAGAGGCACCTGAGAACTCCAACCAAGCAATTATCTATTCACGGAAGTGAGTAGGTTATAATTTCATTTCTTTATATAATGAATGTAACTTCATGATGATAGAATAACATTTCGGATAATCCAAATTTGTGAACCATAGAAAAGGAATTGAGCCTTAGCGTATAATTTTTAATTCGGTCTAAAGATTTAAACCTTCGGTGGACCGCGAGTGAAAGATTATACTAACATGACTTAAGCTATCGATCTTATGGTCTTTGCAGGGTCTTCTCATTGTATTATAAAACAAGAGTGAGATATTAAACATCAATTTCTTGCATCGAAAACCTGAGAGACGAAAACCCCTTCTCCTTCATACTATGAGTAAAGAAATAGCATTATTGAGAATCATTAGGAAGGAAGTCGAAAATTAGAGGAAAATATTTGTCGGTCTATTGGCTCCTACCCTCACACGCCTGCGAAGTGAGTGTGCCGTGCATGAGTCACGAGTGGGAGCCATCACGCATGCGCATTGTGGATCATTCGATGATTGTATTCGTGACGAAAGATGCGTCTTTTAGACGGACAATGACTTGGTGGGCGGAGAATCCCGGAAAAGGAACTTACATGTATATTAGATGGTAAACATGAAAAGAAGTTATTTCGGTTTCAGAACCATCCTTCCTTTATTTAAAGAGACCGCGTGTAAATATCGTAGAACTTCAATGTTTTGTTCAGAATGTTTCTTATGGGTACGTAAACTGTTGTTAACGAGGTAATAAATTATTTAGCGAGAATTTCTTCTAACATGCGCATTAAGGCGGCTGTTACTTACAAATATTTACTAATAGATGAATATAAATTTTATTTAATCTTAAACATTTCGTATGAAAAGGGAAAAAACTTAATTCGGAAGAAATGGATGCTATTAAAGTTAACCTTTGCTCAATGATGTATTATCAATCACTAAAATACGTACTATTTTGAAGTCTCACCTCGAAAGAAAATAATGTATTCCTCTTTAAATTTGGATCTGTTTTCTTAGCGTATTAACTTGTTTTAAGAGGAAGCTTGGAAGATTAGATTCCTTGTGTTTATCTAAAGATAAAATAAACATAACATTTTATCACGATTTCTTGGATTCATAAAGAAACCGTTTTCCTCAAATTTGGTATTCCTTGGAGAGATGCCCAAATTCCTTCCTGAATATATAATTGCTACTCAACGGTACTTCGTTTCTATCTATGCCGGCCTCATTGGCGGAATGGTTAGCATGCTAATCTTCTAATGCTGAGGTCCCGGGTTCAAATCCCGGCTGAGGAGGAAATTTTCCTCTCAGGGTCTGGATGTCTGTGACGTCCGTTGTTGAGTTTGAAATCTCACTGTAATTGTCCCGTAAGAGGATGTTTGTGAGGTATTTGTTAATAAATAAATAAAATAAATATCTCTTTTATATTTCACATTTGTGAATTCCTTGCCCTAAACAAAATTTCTTTACAATTAGGTGTGCAGAATATAATGAATTTAGTTTATACCTATAATAACTCGACTTACTCCGTGCGTCAAACATTTTGAATTTTCAAAATATCTATTATATCCAAATTGTTGTTAATCGGAATAAAAGTTTAAAATTGATCTAGTCCTGGCATTTTTGTTAATTTAAAAAATAAATTGCATCGTTGTATTCCATTACTTTTTCAAATCTTCTTGAAACTCATATAACCCTTTAACGAAACAGATAAATCATATTTGAATTAATCACTAACTCTCATGATGCATATTGTCTCATTAAATTAATTTTCCATATTTCCTCAACTTCGACGAATACTTATATTATATGTAGTTATAAATAGACCTTAAGTAGGAAAATTTTATTTATTTACTTAACATATCCCAGAAAAACATCTATTAATAGAGTAATGACGGTGAGGTACTCAACAATCTACGTACACCAACATTTATGAGAGGAAAATTTCCGTCTTGGCCGGGATTCGAACCCAGAACCTTAGAAAGTTAGCGTACCAAAAATCTTGATCGTTTTCTTGTTAATCCATTTATTGTTATCGTTAACAAATATCTTTCGTATTTCTGTACTATTTAATCGAAATCAATATATAACTTAGGTTTCCAAAAATACCCTTGGACTGTAACTCATTCTTTGGATTCGTCTTATCTTCTTGTGAGCCACAAAATTAATTGAAAGCTGTCTAATGATTACAGTTCTCAGATTTGAAAAATTGTGATGTTTTATATAAGTTTCTCACTTCGTCTTTCAGTAGAACGTAAATTATGTATTAGAAAATCAAATTGCTTCGGCTCGAACTCAGATACATTCCCTATTTCATCTTGATTACCAGTCCATATAATATATAAATATATAATATAAAATATGTACTGTATAATATATAATATTTGATATGTAATATATAATATACAATATATTATACATAAATATGATAAATGTAAACAAATGAACCCTCCAGAGCGCGAGAAATCAAATATCTTGTCAATTTACGCGAATCACAAACATGAATCTCCTTCGACATAAAGTGGAGACTGCGTGCTATCCAGTAGGATCTTCACGCGGATTTAACACTAGCGACGCGTGATATCACAGCCGTTGAAGAGGAAATGACGTCACATGCGCTCCTTTTTCGATCTTCATAATAAAAAAAAGAGTCGGAGGATGAGGTGTCGAGGAGCCGTCGCTTATGATGAAAGGGGTAAGATAAGGAGAGGAGGTTGAGTGATCCGGTAGCTTTGGAAAGGGAATCATTCCCGTTAAATATTCACGGTAGCCATCAAGATAACCAAGGGAAGGAGACGTTCTTCAGACTCATCAACGATTCTTCCGTTTTAAAAGGCTGGTCATCTTTTGTCTCGACTCAAGGACACTCCACGGTGTCTGAATGACGCACTATAAAGAATCCGTGGCCACGATTGCTCATAAATAGATTTCACTTTCGTTTCGCCGAATGGGAGACCGCGATTGAAGACCGATGCCCTGAATTTGCGTGATTTGGCATTCTTCATCCGTTCGGATTACGGCGGATATTTATAGAAACGCGTTTAGGGAGGATTTGCAACAAGCAACGATAGCAATAATTTTATATTCAAGTGCAGAGATAAACTATATTGTAACTACGAGGGCATTGATGCTTCTCTGATATATTTTAAGTAGAAGCTCAAGTAACAGTATTGTTGTAATACTCATTGTATTCAAGTGCAGAGATGAACTATAGAGTAATATACGACAAGGACGTTGATATTTTGATATTGATTGACGAGGATTCTGATATCTTCTATAGAATAGATAGAATAGATTTCATAGATATTAATCTTCTATATCTAGCAGAAGCTCAAGCATAAGTATTTTCATTCACGGCTGCATGCTATCGTTGTTTAGATAGAGGTATTTGTTGTTTATAATCAACATATTGTTGAATGAACTAGAAGCTATAATAAACAATTAGGAATATTTCTACTTTTAAACTCATAAAAAAGTACCAAAACCTGATTAAACGGACTTCCTATTAAGAAGTCGCGTAAATCAAAATTGGTAGGCATCGTGGAAAGTCATTTCAGAAAATGATGTGGACAAAAGGTCTGGAATCCTTATTTTGTATATATGTAGGTATTATGTAAATTCAAGAAAGGGAAGACCGATATCTTAGTGTTCATTTCATCAACGATTTTTATTAAAATATCCCCCCGATATAATCAAAGTATCTTTCCTTTCAGTATCCAGTGATTGTTTTTAGAGTTCCTAATTAAATCATTTGACTCAACCATCGTTAGCTTCACTATCGTGTACATAGCGAACCAAATACTGATTTAACGTAATATTATAGGATATTCTGCTTCGGTTCCCTTATTCTTCAGCGATTAAATAGTTCGCCTCCTGTCCATTCGTCACATTCCTTCATTCGCAGCCGTGAGTCCATAAAATGAGTGTCAAGGTGAAGACGCGACGGGAATTCGGAAAGCTCTCGCCAATTGCAAAATTTTGGCGACACTGTTTTAAAAGAGCACGGGAATCAATACTACAAGAGTCTGTCATCCATTCCGTACCGAGAGATAATGGTGTAAATGACTACACCCTAAAGTAATGACTACCCTACTACACACTGAATAGGGCGCGTAATTAAAAGATAGAGTTGTCTCAATATTTAAGATTTTTCCAGTGATATCTATGCAAATTTTGATAAAAATCGCCATAAATTATATTCTCTTACTTCGGCAGTAGATTTCAAAGCGTGGTTCATGGTAATTATCCCATATAGGAGTAATATCACAGAAAGTTCTCATATCTCAAGTAGATATATTACAAACACATGCGCTGATTTTTTTCTAAATTAATCTTGTCGTTATGATCTATGAAATCACACATCTTTATCAGAAGTATTTCATCAATCTCACACAGTGTGATCGATCTATACAGTTTCTTCATTGTTGTGTAGACCGGATTATACTTGAATGCCAGGACAATTGTACAAAATCTGTTGAATAATCCAAATAAAAAATTCCCAGAAACATGCTTCAGATATGTTTTGGCTTTAAACAACACTTTATAGAGGTCCAGATTAACTTATTGTTTTCTGTAACTGTACTATACGTGGGAGATTTTAATAGTTGCGAAACCCTTTTTCTTCGAATTGACTTCACCTATATTTTTTATCATTTTGAAGTATGATGAATGGAGCGAATTGATAAAATTGATTTGAATGAAACTCACAACTGAAAAGGGCACAGCTTAAGGCGATCAATTTCTTAAAGATTCATTAACTGTTTCGTGTGAAATGAAAGCGAGCGAAATATTAAGAGATATAGATACATATAGATGTATTTTTAAGTATGATCTCTTTCTTTCTGTGAAAATATTAAGAAGAAGCACAGTTTTCTAACGATTTGACCTACTTCCACACTTGAAAAGAAGCTATCAGAGTAGTTAGATGTTTACTTCCATGGCAACGCTATGGAAAACTGGCATTATATAACTTGGTTTATAATAACCAATACTCAGATCTCTCCATATTCGAATCTGCATATTTTAGGTAAACCCTTGATATTTTTATCTCGAGAGTTAAAAATCAGCATGACGTTTTAGAACTATAACTCATAGTAATTCTTAATCTCTTTTCTATCACGGAATATTTCATAACACATCAACGAATAGGCACAAGCGAGTGAAGTTAAGGATGACAGACGGTGGTAAACATCTCCGAATGTTGCACGCAGAAATGAACCCCGATGAATACTAATTCTAGCTTCGTGTGGGACATGCCCCCTACTTCGAAGTATCCTTTCGTCACGCTCTAATCGATCACCCCTTTCATTTATTGCCAAGGTCAAATTTTGCAGTCTGATCGTCATTTGTTTTGAGATAGAATTTGACAGGATAATTTGCCATGTTGTTTGGATGGATTCGGTGACAGGGAATCTATCACATTGTAATGGAAGTAAGATCGTGGGAGATACAACGTTCAGCACTTACAATGTCGATTGGTTCTGATACTGACGGATTTCTAAGTCTTTTGACCACATCTAACCACGTAGTCTTTTTAAATTAGTTGCAATTTTATATTTTACCTTTGAGCTTGGATTTATGAATTCAATTAATGAGTGTGTATTTAATAAACGTAAATTTTAGTGGAGGATTGAAAACTAAATAAAATTTTGGACAACATATATCTTAAAAAGTTTACATTTAAGTTTGAGGATGAAAAAATATATGGAAAGTCATATCTTAAATTTCAAAATGTGTAAAAGGATTCAACTTCGTCATAAGGATTATTTAAGTTTCATTTTGTTTGTTTACTGAAGAGGCATTAAGAATTTATTATTTTTATCCTCTAGTTTGACTTTTAAAAACCGAACTCCATCATTTCATTCAACGCCACTTATAATATTATCCAAGTTATTAGTTAGAAGTTACGTATTATATCTTTTTGTAATTTTAACCTGAAAATCTGAAAACGAAACCTGAAAAAATTGGCTAAATTATACTGTCAAGTTTTGATTCAATCGATATAAAATGAGAAAATTTCAAAAGTAGATTTTAGTCGTGAGTCAACATATAAATATTTGGTCTAAAAGATTCGCGCAAAATTATATTTGGAAATACTGACAAATATAAATGAGTCTTCGATCAACATAAATAGAAATGTAACCTAGTAACCAAGTAATACGGCTCGATTTTTGGTAATGTTCTTCTTATGCTCAACTAGAGACTATGATATTCATTCGAATCTATGATTCTCTTTCAGAAAATGATTCCGTGGCGTTCGCTGCTTCTAGTGGCGGCGCTAGTTGTACCGCCCCTATGGTCTGAAGAATACACCCCACAGTTCCAGCGCGGTGCAGTGGAGCGCGTTCCCGAACACACGGACGCTCCCGCTCGTACCTCGGCGGCATACAAGTGAGTAGAACTGGGTTTTTGTTCCCAATGTCGCCCGAGCAAGCAAAGGATGACCATCTACGATGTGCTCACATATGTTTACATCTCCTATGTATGCTAAAAGAATTCTTTCAGCATGTTAAATTAACTTTTAACATTAACTGTTGTACTGTTTAGTTTCACCGATTTTTCAATTTTCCTCTATTACAATTTGTCAAATGAAGCCAAGTACGATATTAATCAGATCAAATATATAGATGATGAAGAATGAATAGAAATTTCTTAGCTTCCTTCGAATTCAGTCGATACTCTTTCGTGCACTTTCCTTTTCGATTTACTTACTTGATTTTTATAGTATTTACGAGTTTATTTCCTGCGTCAGTATACGCATCTTATGTGAAGCAATACTTTTTCATATTCAGAAGCATAGATCTGTGATCGTTGGATAGATATATCACTTCATACCTATTACCAATAAAAACTTATGAATTTACTTTATTTGAGATTCATTATTTAAAAATTTGTAAAATTATGTTAGAATTGATACTTCATAAACGAATGGTTGACTGCTTTGAGAAAATCGGTTTCCTTCGTTTGAAATGGTCAAGATCCAGGAAGTTTTTTCTTGCTATATTAATTATATCCATTAAAATTATTTAATTTAATTATTATAATAAATATTATCATTATTTATTTTTAATTTTTTTAAATAGATATAGCGTAGGAAGATAATTTTAGATTTATAAAAAAGGGTTTTGGTAACAGAACGGTGGACAATGTAAGAAATTTAATCGAATGAAATCCAAGTTAAATACCATTGTAAGACTGAAAATAGTCTACAAAATTTTGTTCAAAGTGTGCTCATATAGTTGTCCGACATTTAATTACAGAGCACTGAGTTGTAACCACACATCATTATCCAAAAAGGCAACTTTTTAAATGTACAATTAATGTGATCAAGCGTAAAACCATCAACGAATTTTTCAAGAAATAAAATTTTTGATTTAGTGGAATTGAATTGGTAATATTGGATTAGAATCATCAAAATTTTTTCGGGGATTGTAGAAGTACAAAACTTTCGGAAAGGAATTCATCAGCGTAAATGCCTATCAATAAATTATATCCTTTTTTCATTTTCATTATCTACATAAATATTTTACATTATCATAGTTTTGTTCATCTGCGGTATTGTTTTATAATTTTCTCAGACCATTATATTATATAAATGTAACAATATCTTTTTATATCGACAATTTATACCTCAATAGTTATTTACATCTCGCCAGATGATAAAACCATGCTTTGATCGATAGTGAGTGAATGATACGAATGTTTCAGATAGAATTTTAAAAATATTTGACTGATAACAATATGATTTTCGCAGAACCTGGCTCTCTGAACATGTATTCGGCACGCGATATCTACCGCTACGAGAAGCTGTTGAACATGTGCCTACTCAAATCGAAAGGTAAGTGAACTCATCGATCATTATTGTAACCATATTATTAGATTAATAAGATTAATATTCAAAGCAATTATATCTGGATATAAAACTGCTTATTAACTCTAAATGTTTATATATATATGATTATATAAAAGGAAACATTTTTAGAACTGTTTCACTAGATTTTGTTTGTTGATTTCTTGTTCTAATTTCCTCCTCCCAGGGCTCAAGAGATTATTCCTTATAGAGCTGCGGTGGAGAGTCTTCCATCTCCACCAGTTTTCAACACTCAGCCATTTGCATCTCCTCCATTCGTATTCCCTCAGAATTGGTGGATGGTCCCCAGTTCCTTCGGATGGTATAGAGTGGCCAAAGCGAATGCACAGCCTTTGGGAACTCCGTTACTCACCCAAAGCAGTGGTAGAAAGACGATACGAGTAAAAAAGAAGAGAGTTAGAGGTAGGTACAGCGTTGATTTAATTTAAATACAAACATTACTCTATAGACAGGATAGTTAATTTAGTAAATTACATTATAAACGAACTAACTCATATCAATATTTAAGTTTAACAAGCTTTAATAAAAGTTGGCGATTTACATATCTTTCTTTTTATATGTCACGCATTGTCTAGTACACAGATGTATTTCACTATTTGATCGTTTTATATATATTATCACATTCTTCTTTCTTCATTTCATTCTTTAATTTCTATGCTTTAATCACTGTGTATATCTGTATTTCTATATTATTATTATTATAAAACATAAAAGTAGGCATAACCTGTTTGTTGTAGAATTCAATAAATTATTATATATATATATATATATATATATATATATATATATATATATATATATATATATATATATATATATATATATATATATATAACCGTAGTCTTTTTCGTGATGGTGTCATATCGAAATGAACAATTTTGGCAAAAATAACTTAAGAATGGGATTGTAACGAAGTAGTGAACATTTAACACAATTTCATTGATTATTTGATAAATAACATTTTAACAGATCGTGATGGAAGACGCTTGAATGATGCACCAGGGTTCCGCAGAAAAACTTATGGCAAGAATGGCTCCCAAAAACTGGTTTGCTACTTAGAAAGTTGGTCGGTTTACAGGAGAGAGCCTATGGACTTTTCCATCACGCACTTGGATCCATTCGCCTGCACCCATCTCATTTACGCTTTTGCTGCCATTGATCCGCATTCCTTCTCCATCGCACCCCACAACGAAGACTTTGACATCGTAAAAGGTAGATTCTTTTTTTAATTGAACTTAAACTATGCACATTATACATATTGTATGTATTCTGAGAGTATTTTGCTTGATAAACTGTTTTTTTTTTGAGTGTTTTATTTTTTTAAGAGACTTAAAAGAAAGACTAAGAATTTTGAATCAAAAGATATTCTTTGAAACTTTATTTAAAGTATGATTTATTTGATGGCGACATTCATTGTATCGCAAGTACATATAATTCAATCACTATTTTATGGACAATTAATATTTATTTATTTTTTCTACAATTTTATATTATCTAAGGCTAGAATTTTTTAAAATCTGTATTTCGAGTCAAATACTTTTATCTATCAACATTATATTATATGTTATATTGTCATGATATTAATGGAAACTTTTCTGAAACTATTAAGATGTAATTTTTCTTCAAATGTTTCATTCCATTAACTTTAACATAAGATATTTTTCGCATAAGTACAAAATTCTTATCTCTTTGCTCTCTAACATTTTATTTTATGAATCTCCAACGTCATACGCGATAAAAAATTAAGTGATTGATTACTTGTTCCCACGTGCAGAATTCTCCAGTCAGTCATAGGCTCCGGGTGTTCCGTTTTATGCATCAAAGTGATAGCCTCTTTATTTATTGTAACATTCGGAAATTTACCATTTTTTTTAAGTTTTGCTTAGCATAAACCTTTTAGATTTTGGCCCCTAGCTTCTCTGCAACAATCTTTTCACTTATGTTTTGAGCATTGCATACTCCACAGGGGCTAACATTTAACTCTTACTTTTCAGGTGGTTATAGAGCCGCTCTTGGACTAAAAAGAATGAATCCAGACCTTAAGGTTTTGATATCTGTCGGTGGTTGGGCAGGTGAGGGAGGGCGGAAGTTCTCACAGATGGTGTCATCAGCCTCAAGGAGACGCGAGTTCATCAGATCGGTGATACATTTCCTCAAGGAACACCAGTTTGATGGATTGGATCTTCACTGGGAATATCCTGGTGTGTTGCATTTACCCATTTGTACAAAAATACTTGAATGAAAATTGTATGAAGCCTAATTTAGTAAAATTATAAAATTTCAATTGAAGTAATTCATCTTGTGATGTATTCTAAGGGATTCTTTCATATTCTAGATAATGAGCATGAGCTATTACTCATCCTAATGGTTTGTTTAAAGTTGTTGTCCTTATTGTTCGTGAAAGAAAGATTTTTGAAACTCATCTCAGTAAGCCATGCAACCACTTCAGAGAACATGAATGCAGAAATTATTCCAATTATTCCTTATAGCAATTGCTCTGAGCTACATCCTAGGAAATTGGCTATTTCTTTTCATTTTCTTTTTATTGTTAGCCCGAAACATATTTCTATTTTTTAGATTTTGACAATTCGCATTAAGATTTATTATTTTATATTGTTATATACTTTGGTAACCCATTTACATATCCATTACCTATAGAAAGAGAGAAATTTCTTCTTTCTATTATTGCATTGGAAAATGCATCTATCAAATGTTATCTGAACATATTATTTCTATAATAACATTAATCATCCCTTTATGTATTTAAGTAACCATTGTTCAGTACTTTTTCTCTTGTATCCCTAAAAAATAGGTGCTGTTGAAACAGGAGGTGTGCCTGAAGACAGAGATAGATTTGCTCTATTGGTTGAAGAGCTCTCTGAAGCTCTTGGTCCAGAAGTCATTCTTTCCGCAGCTGTGTCAGCCTCTAAATTCAGAGTGGATGATGGCTATGATGTTCCACGCCTCTCCAAAAACCTAGCATTCCTTTCTTTGACCACTTTTGACATGCATGCTGAAAGGGATCCAGGTGCAATGCACCATTCACCACTCAAACCAACCAAAATGGATACAGGACTAGGACATTTCTATAATGTGGTGAGTGTGAAAGAAAAATTCATAACTTTAATTACCTTATATTTTATTAACTCATAGTTGACTTTTCTATCATAATAATATTTAAAAATCTAGCAATATTCTATGACTAATAAGTGCAAGAGCATAAAATGTTAACGTTTTAATGAAATGAGGAATCAAATCTATTAGCTATCAAAATTTTTATGATTACTGTATATTTGATCAGTAAACATAATGATACTTTTTGCATTCAAGGACTATGCAGTTAAATACTGGTTAAAGAGGGGAGCTCCAGCTGAGAAACTCATAGTGGGAATTCCATTTTATGGAAGATCGTTTACACTTGCTGATCCCAAAAACTATAACCCTGGTGCTCCAATCAAATCACTTGGTCAAGCAGGATTTTATACTCAGGTATAATTTGTTCAGAAATATTTTATTTCCCTTTCAAAGCAATTGAGATCTATTATTATCACAGTTCCTGAAATATATTTTTCCCTCCATATATTAGGAGGAAGGGTATATAGCCTTCTTTGAAATATGTGAGAAATTAGAAGAAAATGGAGGTTGGATTCAAGGTATGGATGATGAAGGATCCCCTTACCTGGTGAAAGGAGACCAGTGGATTGGATATGACAATCAGAAAAGCATATCTTCAAAGGTTAGATACATCTTTTGTATAAAGTTTCAGTTACTTAGATATTTCATGCAGAAACAAAGAAGTTATAAGTTAAATATGCATATTGCAATATTGCCTATATTCACGCAAAACATCATTTTAATAAAATTATATGAGATGGAGTCTTCATAAACATATTTTCAATCAAGCTCTGAATTCAGAAATAAATAAGACTCTCTTTAAGTTAAAAATATTGAGATTAAAATTTTTCCCATTTAAATAAATTAAATTAATCTTTTTCTACTTGAATGATTTTATTTTTTATCAGATAGATCCAATACTATATTTAGTTTTCATGCATGAGCTAGCTCTCATTTTCAGTAATTAAGTAACAGTGATTCTAAACATTTTAATGTTCATTTGTCATTCATTATTTTCTAATTATGGAATGTTTGTATATCATGAGTATGTAATGAATTGTAATCTCTGTCTTTGGGAGCAAGAATTTAATGGATAGGTTTAATGTTGAATCAAATGGCTTTTAACCACATTCCATTCTAGTGATTATGTTTGACAGTTTATTCACTTACATGTTACATGCAATCAAGTATAGAACCTATAGATATTATTGAATGTTTTGATGGGTTTTAAAGAGATTCATAAATTTTCCTTATACCTAAACTATATATTTTATATATTAAGGCTTAAGCATTACATTCACAAGTTAATTTGTTAGTTTTAACAATACAAATGTTTTAATAAAACCTGAAACTTTATTTGACTTGTAGTTTAATACACATCTCCCATTCTTATCTCCCTCCTCTGAATCTTACAGATGCATTACATAAAGGGAAATCAACTTGGAGGAGCAATGGTATGGTCAATAGATTTGGATGACTTCCAAGGATTTTGCGGAAAGGGCAAATTTCCACTCCTGACAACAGTCAGAAATATCCTTAATACAGGTAAAAGTTATGCTCATATTTTATTATGAGTACAATATTGTTTATGGGAGAATTTATTTCAAAAGTATGACAAAATATAATCAATTATATAATATTATTTCAATAAAATATTCTTTATTTCACAATAAAATTATACAAAAATACTGAATTTTCTATGCTATTACAATAATTTATAATAAACAATATTGCACATTATTTTGTGCTTCAAAAATCATTTTATTATACACTTTACAACATCAAGATAGTAAATAATAAATGTTAATACTTAATATGAATTAACATGCAATTCTTTCATTAATGGTATTATTACTACTATACACTATCATATCTTATGAGGATATGATATTATTGACTCTTATACTTTAAAATACATCAATATTTTGGTGATATGGAGTAATAAATACAGTTTCCTTTTCTGGTAAACTGAAATGATTGGAAAATTTTAGCTTAAATTTTAAAAACTTATGCAATTAATACTTGTAGAGATAGAAATTGAATGATAATGTCAGCCATTAATTTTTCATTCATGATCAACTATCCCTTACTATCTAATACTTAGTTCTTTTCTTTTACGATTATAGAACCTGTATTAGCTGAAGTGGTAGAAATGGAAAATGAGGATATGAGTCAAATGATAGAAAAGCCAATGGGTGAGTCTGAAAAACCAATGGAGAAACCAGAAAAGCCTATGAATGAGATAGAAAAACCAATGGGTGGTGCTGGTGGTATAATAGAAGGGGCAGAACCAGCTGGTGGTGAAGAAGCTATGGTCATCCCTTTACCAGGTGAACCTGTCGTAGTTTTTGGTCCTGGTGTCACATGTACAGGAAGAGGATATGTTAGGGATCCAAAAGATTGTGGAACTTATTACAGCTGTGAATATGGAACTAAGCACACTTATACATGCCCTGAAGGACTTCATTTTGATATAAAACTTAAGCTCTGCAACTGGCCATATTTGGCTAACTGCCAAAACATATGTAAGTATAATTATTATAGTTTTTGAATTCAGTGTAATACATTGAGTTTGCTTATGATTCCTTCTTCATAAGTTTGAAACTGACATTATGCAATATTAGTGATATATTTTTCTTTCATCAAGCTCAAACAGCAGAAGCAGAGTCAAAAGAATTGTGTGCTGGAATGGAGGGGTTAAGCATACTCCTGAGTGATGCTCGGTCTTCAGACTGCAGAGGCTATATTTGGTGCTTCAATGGAAAAGCAATACACCTTCAGTGTCCATATGGTTACAGTTTTGATGTACCAAGTGGCCGCTGTACTTTCAGTAGTATCGCCAGGTGTTTTGCAATGCCTGTGACACCAATGCCTATGAAAACACCAGTTAGACAGAAACTATATTCTTCTCCATACCATCCAAGAACATATCCATATAGTGATACTGAATCACTTCCTCATAAAAACAGTGTTCAGTTCATTCCTAGTCAGAATCAGAAATTAATTGGTGGTGAGTTTGAGATAATCCTTCAATTAGATTATATTATTGAAATATTAAATTTAAGTATAAAATAAAACCTAACAAAACAAAGAATAATATATGTGAAAGATACTGCTTCCAAGAATGAAAATATGAGTGAAAATTTTTATGCTTAAGATTATGTTCTGATTACTTTTCTGAACTTTTATTTATATAGTTTAATAACCAATCTCTTTGATTATACTTAGTCAAATCGCAATTTTGCTTATTAATTTTAAAATAGACCTTAAAGCTGCATAAATATAATATTTTTTTCTTTCAGAGGAAAACTATAAAATAGTCTGCTATTTTACCAACTGGGCCTGGTATCGTAAAGGAGAGAGTAAATTTGTTCCAGAGCATGTGGATCCTCGTCTTTGCACACATCTGGTTTATGCATTTGCATCCCTGGACCCCCATAAACTAGAGATAGTCCCTTTTGATCCATGGGCAGATCTTGATAATAGTAAGACAAGTTATATTTTTTCTCTAAAAATGTATCTTTCGTATACATTTAAGACTACATACCACTTAATAGAATAAGTATTGAATGATTTTAAATTTTGTCTTGGCTTAAAATTGTGGTTTGAGCATTATGATGTTTAACTTCATATTTTTCTTTCTTACTACTTTCTCTGATAATTATTTATGAAAAGATAAAATACTATAAATAATCTAATAAAAATCTGCTAAATTTGCCATGCTATGTTTTTTGCCCATGAATCTGATGATAACAAATAATTGGGTTTACAGAAATAATATGTTTCCTAAAAATATGCTAGCTAAGAGGATTTTCACAAAACTTTCTTATAATTCTTAAAAATATATAATTTAACCTTTATTTTCCAGATTTCTACCAAAGGGTTACCTCTTTACCAGCTCCTAGAGTAACCAAACAAAGACCAGGAAGTGAGAGTGACACTGGAAGGATTTCTGTTCTTCTTTCTCTTGGGGGATGGACTGATTCAGCTGGAGATAAATACTCCAGACTTGTCAGTGATAGTGGAGCAAGGCGCCGGTTTATAAGTTCAACTATTCAATACCTACGCCGCCATGGTTTTTCAGGCCTACACATGGATTGGCATTATCCTCGCTGCTGGCAATCAGATTGCTCCCGTGGTCCTGCAACTGATCCACCAAACTTCACTAAATTAATTATGGTATGGATATATTATCACTTCAAATATAAATTTTATAAGTAAAAGTTTTAAATGCTAATAAGAGTGTCAAAACCTTGACAACCTTCAAACATCTTCTAGAGATTAATATTTCCATCCACTATTTTCATTTAGGCTGTACATTACTTTATATTTTATCAACTTATTTAGGATGATAGTTTTGGTTACTTGATTCTGATGTTTATATAATTTTGTAAAACTGTTTTGTAAAAACAGTCTTTGATAGAGTAGAGATAAGAACTAAATATTATAAAAGGAAGTTTAATTCACAGAATTTTTTTTCCTTAAACCAAAAAAAGTCACAGTATAAAATAAGGGATTCAAGTTTTGAGAAAAACTCTTAATATGCTCTTTTAAAGAAGGTAAAATTTGAGAATTATTTGATTGGAAAGAAATATATTTTATTTATATTACATTGTGGAATTAAAAGAAAAATTTAAAAGTTTTTAAATAAAATAGATTATGTTTATTCAACTCAAATTCAAGGAAAATACAAATAATTTTAGCAATTAATATACAACAAAATCTTATTACTCCTCAGTAATAATGGTTATAATTTGTTGGAGACAAGTAGAAATTGAATAAAATACTTGTAATGCTTTACTGATCCATTTTTAAAGTACTCATTGTTGATAATTTCTCCTTTATAATAATATCATGTCCGCATTACTATTCTTATCCTTTATTAAAATTATTGACTTGGTAATTTGTTCATGTTCTAGTTCTTATTGGTGTCATATTGAAACTGATGGAAACTTTCAGTAATATTGTCTTTCAAAGCTCTGAAATTTCTATTGACATGGATAAAAAATCAACTCTCTTCAAAGAGAGTATGTTAGATAAATTAAATTCGTAGCTGTAAACTGAAAGTGTATTTTAAACCTTGATTAGCAAATCATAGAATAATCTCCTTAGTTTCAGCTGCAACTAAAACTCACTATACATATTCATAGATAGTTTGACTTAAAAAATGCCAAAAACTACACTAGTAAATTAATACTAATAAGTTTTATTGTTGTTGATTTCAGGAAATGGCTGAGGAATTTCGTAACCAGAATCCACCATTGATAATAGCTGCTGCCATATCTGGCTATGATGATGTAATAGACAATGCATATGAGATTGCAGCTCTTTCAAAGTACCTTGATTTTATGTCTATAATGACATATGACTATCATGGAAGCTGGGATGGAAGAACAGGCCATGTGAGCCCCCTGTACTACAGACAGGGAGACAGTCAACCTCATTACAATACAGTATGTATATAGTCTTTTACTTCTGAAGGCTGCTTTTAAAACCTGTTTCAAAAGTGTTTTTCTTTCACTTCTTAATCTGATTTATAATTTACAATACTTTACAATTGTATTTACTTTATAGTGATTCTTAATAATTAAAAAGAAATATTTTAAAAACTAATAAGGATTATGAATAATACATGTTAATATTTGGTTATTTTGTACATTTCTTTTGCAGAATTTCACTTTAGAGCATTTAGTATCTAAAGGAGCAGCAAGAGAGAAAATCATTGTTGGAGTTCCATTATATGGTCAGACATACACATTGGCAGATCCAAATCAACATGATGCTGGAGCAGAAACAATAGGAAATGGACATCCTGGAGAGTATACCCAACAGCCAGGAATGCTGGCTTATTATGAAATTTGTGACCAAAGTGAGTAAATTGAGCTTATTATTTTCAGTAATTTAAATTTTAGAGTTTCCATATCTCTTGTTGTTTTTGTATGTATAATTGGTACAGTGTCCTTATTTGCTACTAATCTTAAAGTAGGTGCAATAGAATTCATAAATAATGAGAGAAAACTAAAATAATATTTTAGTATCACATTCTACCAAACTGCACATATTTTTATTTGTTGAATAATTTAATTTTGTTGATAATTGAATACCTTAATTAATCCGTTGCTGAATTATTTAATTATTAAATATTTTATAAATAAATAATAATAGAATAAATAGATAAAACTATCAACAACAAAAAATTTATACTCCTTTATACATTTATAATTTTTCTTAGTAATTCATTAAATAATTCATTTATGCCAATTTAAGTAGTTTGATGAATATATTCATTATATGATTAAAATTAAATTTCTATAATTTTTCCAATCTTGTGAATGTATTTTTGAAAATTCATGATTTATTCCACTGATTCAGTGATAAAAACGAACTAAAACACATGCACTGTGGCTATTAGTTTTAAGTCTACTTAAATATCTCAATACTTCTCTATAAACAGTTCGAAGCCAGCAGTGGAGATTGGAGAGAGATCCATCTGGGGCTACAGGACCTCATGCATACTCTGGGGATCAGTGGGTTGGATTTGAAGATAGAAATTCTGTGAAAGAAAAGGTTGGATTAAATTTATATTGGTAATCGTACAAATGCTGAATAAAATATTTTTTATTATCAGTGAAAAGCTACCTCTACTAATTCTTTCAGATTGTTAATTATTATTTAAAGATTAGACAACATTTTTCTTTAAATTTCTTGATTTCATTAACCATAAAAAATATTTACAGGCTAAATTTATAAAAAATAGAGGCTTTGGTGGTGCAATGGTTTGGACAGTTGATTTGGATGACTTCCAAAATAGATGTTGTGGAGGTGCCTACCCACTTTTGACCACCATAAACGGAGTTCTTGGACGTCTTGGAGAGGATTGGGAACAAAGAAATACAATTGCTAGTCAAGGAAATGATTGTACTAAACCTCCTGCTCCTATTACTCCCACTCCACCCACTCTTACAACTGGTGTTGACACTGGTAAGTGATGAAAAATCAGGCAAATATATCTGTCTCTTATGGATCTTACAGCTGCATTCTATAACCATTTATTATATTTTTTTTAATTTTTAGGTGCATCCACCAGTTCAGAAACCACAACTCCTCATGACCATTATCATCCTACCCAAACAACTACTCCAACAACAACCACACAGATGACATGGTGGCCAACTGCTCCTAGCACCACAACAACAACAACCTCAAAACCATGGTGGGAAACTACAACTACCACCACAACAGCAAGACCACCACCACCTACTACAACATCCATGAGACCAAGACCAACAACTACAACTACTACATTCTCTCCCCCAACTACTTCATCTACTGCTCCAAGTAGTCCCACAAGGTAATTTATTCAAATTTTATTTGAATCTAGTGATATTTTCTTCTCTCATAACTCATAACTGTTATTTATCTATCTGAGATATTTTTTGAAGTAAAAATCTTCCTCTTAATAGTTTTCCAATGTTAAATTTTAGGGTATAATAAACAGACAGAGTAACAGTCAAAATGTGAAATATTTTTATGGTTAACAGAAATAATTGCTTCATTCTACAGATAGATAAAATAAAAGCCTAAATAGAATTGATTGGTAATAAGAATGTAAGATCAGAGCAATAATAGTTTTAAGTTGATGACTATGATTCATGATGATGATGGATGAATAAATATTAAAGGATGAATCATCAGAATGATAATACGGTAACATAAAAATTAGAAAATGAATTACTATAAACCACAGAAAAAATTACTTTTTGTTTGAGAGGATTTTACACTCAATTCTTGATTCTTTGATTTACAAAAATTTAAATACGTTTTACTTTTTATCACTACATTTTTACAGGCCTCCAACTTCTGAAGGAGAACCTGGTCCTGGAATTTCTTGCAGTGGAGGAGAGTACTTCCCAGACCCTGCAAATTGTAATGCCTATTTCCGGTGCATTCTTGGGGAGATGAGGCGACAATATTGTGCTGGTGGACTTCATTGGAATGATAAACGAAAAGTATGTGACTGGCCAAGTGAAGCCCATTGTACTCAAGCAGGCACCAGTGAGGAAGGTTAGAATATCGAATATATAAAAACGATATGATTTTCTTGAAAATTTTGCCATTCTTCCAATGACATCTAAGTGCATGCATGATGAAAATCAAGTTAATTAATCTAAATTATGTAGAAGCATGAAAACAATTTTAAATACCCCATACATAGCTACATATATGTGAAGGATTGGCTGTTTTGTAGCTTAAGTAGTTGTGATCTATGATATACAAGTCCTCTGGGATAAAATAAGTACTCCAAATTTCTAAATTAAATTACTGATTTAATTGAACAGGAATAATTTTGCAACTAATAAAATATTATAGTCCTCCACTGGACTTAAATAAAATATCTTTTTCATTTTCATTAATTTTGTAAAGATATACTGAGTCTATTTAACAAATAAAGATATAATTGAACTACAAAAAGTACTTCAAATATTTATAGAAACTAATGTAGTGATACCTGATGCAACAACAACAACAACAACCACCAAGAAACCATGGTGGGCAACAACTCCTACAACTACATCAACCTTTGCTCCTGACCATTGGTGGACACCATCAACAACAGAGGGTAATCAATGGTGGACTACAACTACAACGAAACAACCAGAGGAGACTACTTCCAAAGCACCAGAAATAACTTCAGCCCCAGAAGAGCCCTCCGGTCCTTGCACTCCTGGTCAATATTATCCTCATCAAGGGTCATGTAACAAGTTCCGCATATGTGTAAATGGAATTCTAATGCAGCAAACTTGTGCTCCAGGACTTTATTGGAACCAAGAGCGACAGATGTGTGATTGGATGTTCAATGTTCATTGTCCAACCTCTTCAAAATACACTGGTAAGTTTGACTTATAATATTAAATTACCTGCTTACATGCAGGCATGGGCTTACAAATTAATACCACAATAATTTGGATTTTGATGCCAATTGAGTACAGAATGACAGTTATTTTAACCTTATGGGTTCATTTGTACCTTAAAATCTTCACATAAAACACTAAAATATCAGGAAAAATTCTCATGAATATCCATGTGCTTATGAACATGAGCATTTTTAAATTATAATTATTTTATATAATTAGAATTATATGACATTTTTACAATGAATATAAAATGAAAATTTGTATAGAAATAAATATAGTGGATAGTGAGGTTAATAATAGATAAAAGTATTAAGATGCTTGATAAAAAATTCATGTTTTTATAGAATTTAAATAATGTATATTTTTTAAAACTTAATTATCAATGATCTCACTTGTCTTTACTCCTTTACTAAACAAAAGTCCTTTACCAACAGTTGCATTTTCAGCTTTGAAAACAGCTAAGCCATATGACCCGTGTCCTGAAGGGTCATACAGTGCATTCCCTGCTGATTGCTCCAAGTATCTGTTTTGTCTGTGGGGAAAATTCCAAACCTTTGAGTGTGCAAATGGTCTTCACTGGAACCCGGTAAAAAAATTCTCTCACTCATTACTGAAGTAAAGAGATACATTAGAAAAGCATGATGTTTTTCAATCTATATATATGTATATTTTTTTATATTTAATTTTGTATTTCATAATAATAGGTCCTTAATACTTGCGACTGGCCAGCCAATGCACACTGTGAACAAGGAGGAGTTCCTCCCCCAATGGGAACAGTTGAGCCAATGCCAGCTCCCCCTGCTAAACCTATTCCAGAGCAAACAACTTCCACCACCACAACAACAACAACTAGAAGACCATCCATAACTCAAACAACTACTCAACAACCCACTCAGAAACCAGGAACTCTTGGCGATTCTGTTGCAACTGGTTTGTGATCAATTTAATCACTTAATCTCTTTTATCTTTATCCTACAGTTCTTTAATAATGAGAGTAGTAAGAGTGATTTCATATTTTGATCAATGTTTAAAAAAAGGAAAATTTTGATTAATTAATTTTCCTTATATATTTTGAGTTTATTCTACAAAGGAAACTTTTTTATAAGAAATTGTTAATATTAATTCTGGAAATTTTTTTTACTTCATGACTTACTCATTAAGCTATCCTTTCCTTAAAATTTAGGAAAATATAAAATAGTTTGCTACTTCACAAACTGGGCTTGGTATCGCCAGGGTGCTGGAAAATATCTTCCTGAGAATATAGAACCAGACCTTTGTACTCATATTGTATATGGTTTTGCTGTATTGGATTATGAGAACCTAATAATAAAGGCACATGACTCTTGGGCAGATTTTGATAACAGTAAGTAGAATAAATTGATGAAGAGAACACTATTCATAGGAAAACATAAAAATTGATTTCTTAACATACTCTGGTATCTTTCAGTAATGTTCAAAATAAAATAGTAATTAATTTTTATATAAAATCTAAAATTTAATATGCTTAGTACTGTGTATAATGAAAAAATAAATGTCTCACTTCATTAAAAAGTACGAATCTTAGCTTTTCAAGTTCAAATGCACATTTTATTATTCATAACATTCATTAACCAAAAGCAAAGCAAGGAAATAATGATAACTATGTTATATTAAATTCTCATTTTTCAGAGTTTTATGAGAGGGTGACTGCATATAAAAAGAAGGGTAAAAAAGTAACCATTGCCTTAGGAGGATGGAATGATTCAGCAGGGGATAAATATAGTAGATTAGTAAACCGTCCATCAGCAAGAAGGCGATTCATTGAGCATGTTATTGACTTCATTGAGAAGCATAATTTTGATGGTTTAGACTTGGATTGGGAGTATCCTAAATGTTGGCAGGTAAGTAAGGAAAATATTTTTTATTTGGGAGAGTTATTGAAAAGAAATATTTTGAGAGAGCTATATATATATTTATATATAGGTCAACTGTGATCGAGGGCCAGACTCTGACAAGCCTGCATTTGGTGCATTTGTTCGTGAGATAAAGGAAGCATTTGCACCTCGTGGATTGTTGCTATCAGCTGCTGTATCTCCAAGCAAAACTGTCATTGATGCAGGTAAGAAATGATCAAAAGAAACATATCATCTATATTTATGAAATAGAGTCAATAATTTAACATATTGCCATTTTATATTATATATTATTTGCATCCAGCAGTTTCATGGAGTTGTTTGTTATTCATTATTTGCTCTTACCTCTCAATTCAATTCAGAATATTACACAAAATTTTAAATCTCTTTATGTTTGGTATTTTTATTAATATCTATGAATATTATTTTAATAATATCTATACTTTAAAGTAAAATACCAGAATAATTTAAATATTGTAGTGATGTAATTTATCACTGATATAGTATTAGTCGATCTTTCATTAAAATGGCACGTTTTATAATTATTTTCACAAATTCAGGTTATGAAGTTCCTACTCTTGCCAAGTACCTGGACTGGGTTGCTGTGATGACCTATGATTATCATGGTCAATGGGATAAGAAGACTGGACATGTGGCTCCAATGTACTTCCATCCAGATGATGACTTTTATTTCTTTAATTCAGTAAGTATCAGATATTTATCTTGTAAATATAGAATTATAATCAATTTTAATGTTTGAAAATTTTCTACAGAATTTCACCATAAATTACTGGATCTCAGAGGGTGTACCAAGAGAGAAGATTGTGATGGGTATGCCCTTGTATGGTCAATCTTTCACTCTAACTCAAGCCTCCACAAACGGACTCAATGCACGGGCTTCAGGTCCCGGGCAGGCTGGTGAATTTACCCGTGCAGCTGGATTTCTTGCATATTATGAGGTATTTTCGTTTTTCCCTTGAAGTTGACTTATTATGTTATCTAAAAATTCCAATCAAATAGAAAATTAATGATTTAGATACCTGGGGATATACACCTTCTAATATTTTAAGGATTATATTTTGAAATTGACTTTTCTGTCATTAATTACTTCTATTTATCATTATATTATTAGTTCAGTATTCATATTTCAATTTAATTTTCACCATCAACCAGCTTTATATGCATAGTTGTTTTCATTCTTCCTGTTAGCTCTCGAACCCCAACGTCCAGTTTTACTAACTTTAGAATGGTTATGATTACTAACTTGTTCACAGGGTTCACTAAAAGACTAATCTGGTTTAATCAAATTTTCAACATTCCACATAAAGAGACAATTATTACTATCATAATTATACATCAATTACCTAAAAATATTAGCTTTTTTGCAAATATATTGTGAGGTGATTATTATTTTCTTAATCTTTAAACATAATAATAAAACATTCATAATATTTATTTCGAGGAAACTTTATATCCAAGTAAGGATTCCACTCTTATTTAGAATTCATTCTTTTTTGTTAGATCTGTGACAGAGTTAAGAACCAAGGCTGGACTGTAGTCAAAGATCCATTGAAGCGAATGGGTCCATATGCCTTCCATGGTAATCAATGGGTCAGTTATGATGATGCAGAAATGATTCGATTAAAGGTATTACAGTTCTCATTCAATTTAGTTGCCCATAAATTTAAAATGAAATCTATTCATTTCTGTAAAATTTACCTTTTTAGTCTGAGTATGTCAAATCAATGCAACTTGGAGGAGCAATGATCTGGGCCTTGGATCTTGATGATTTCCGCAATCGTTGTGGGGATGGAATGCACCCATTGTTGGGAACTATTAGATTGGTACTTGGAGAAGGTGGTCCAATGGGTGGCACTGAAGTCACTACCTCTGCCCCTTCATGTAAGTTATTTTTACTCTCTATCATACAGGTTTCTATGAATTGATGATGCAAGCTGATTTATTAAATATCTTAGTCAAAATTTTAATTTTCTAATTTTAAAATCAAATTAATACTGTTATTTTGTTATATTATTACAGTTCATATCCCATAATTTGATTGTAGGGGTAGATTATGATCATCAATGACAAAAATAAAAGTGCAGTATGACCTTCTTTATCATCATTTTTCTAAATTTCTTCAATTTTGAGTAAAAATGTTTCATTATATATATACTGAAAGCAAGACTCTTTAATTAATTTTTATTTATTAACACTATAACTTTATGATGAATTTTACATACCTTTAATTAATACCTTAAACACAATTCTAAATTATTAATTATAAAGATCCTGGATCACCTGAGACACCTGGAACAGGGGATCCTGATCAACCCCATGAGCCTGAAATATCTGCAGAAGAGGAGGAAGGAATGGGTCAACAACCAAGCTCCACTCCCTCTTCTTCAATTGACCTAAGTACTACAGCCACTGTTTCTTCTACTGAAATGGCTAAGCCAACAACACCTGGAACATCAGTAACAACAGGAGATTATAAAGTTGTATGTTACTTCACAAACTGGGCTTGGTACAGGTAAAAAGAATTCTTAAAATCAATTTAAATATAGTTTCATTTATAAAAAAATAACAGAGTTAAATATAATTTGTTAATATATCAAGATTTATAAGGGTGATTCTTTAATGTAATCACAGGATAGTAATTGATTATCAAATAAATACAAGAAGTTTTCTAATTTATGCTTAAAAATTAGTTAGTCATTGGACTTTTAAATTAAATTTCTTGAGATTTAAAGAAAAAATACTTATTTTTATCAAGTTTATGAGAAAGTATCATTTCATTCACAATAATATGCAGAACATTTCTGCAGTCATCAATCATCAATCCTTACCTAGTATATCTAAGAAATTTCTTGCTCTTATCCATTTTCATGATAAAACTATGATAAAAATTTATAAAACATCAGCAAAAGTAAAATATGTATCACAAAAGTTATTAGTCTTAAATAATTAATATTTACATGTTATGATACTAATTATGGTTATGAATGATTAAGGCGATTAAGGTATTTCATTAACTTATAACAAAATAGAAAATTTGACAATAAAATGTTGTTAAATGTTTTTAGGCAAGGAATAGGAAAATATCTCCCCAGTGACATTGATCCAGAGCTATGTACACATATTGTATATGGCTTTGCTGTTTTGGATGGAAACAGATTACAGATCAAACCTCATGATAGTTGGGCTGATATTGATAACAGTAAGTACAGAAACTGTTACTATCGACCTAGTTCATATATATTATTATATCGTGTTCTTTTTCTGTGCATTTAAAGATAATTTCATTCCAATAAGAGTTTATTATTGGTCTTTGATGGTTGACATTCCATCCTTTTTACTCACATAAATTTGGAAGAATTCATTTTCAATTTCTGATTTATGATATACAATATTGCATATTTTTTCTAAATAACCATCATAAAAAAACTCTATACTCATATATTTGCACAATTCAATGTATTTTACTTAGTTCTTCCTCACATGTTATTTAGTAAAATTGTTAACTATTGTACTCAAGATTTCAGATTAGTAGTTCACTTTACTAGTCTACCTCATTTTTTATATCTATATATTTATCATCCAAAAGTGAAATATTTTCTTGTAAGTTATTATACACTAAATATAGCTATTGATTGAGGAACATCTTGTTCACTATACAAATTAAACTTCATTTGAAAATGTTCGATTCACAGAATTCTATGAAAAAGTAACAGCATTCAAAGCAAAGGGACTTAAGGTTTTAGTTGCCATTGGAGGCTGGAATGATTCAGCAGGTGACAAATACAGCCGACTTGTTAATAATCCAGGAGCAAGAAGTAGATTTATTGAGCATGTAGTTGATTTCATTACAAGCAATAATTTTGATGGATTAGATCTTGATTGGGAGTATCCCAAGTGCTGGCAGGTAAGTGATAGTATCATTTGATGAAAATCATCAAGATATTCTTTTTAATGTGTAAATGTAGATCAGTATGCAGTAATTTGTACATCTAAATGATTGAGAAAACTAAAATTTAGAGAATATCAACTTACTTTATGTTTCAAACTATAACTATTTTGGGTCGGGAAGTACTTAATTATCACAAAATATGTTTGTTTCATTTATTATTACATAGCTTCCGAATATGAAACCGCAATAAATACTTCCCTTAAAATAATGGAAATCTTGTACTTAATTATTTTTACAGGTTGATTGCAAGAGAGGTCCTGATTCTGATAAAGAAGCTTTCTCCATGTTTGTGCAAGAACTTCGTAGGGCATTCGCCCCTAAAGGTTTACTTCTGACAGCAGCTGTCTCACCAAGTAAAGTTGTAATTGATGCAGGTAAATTGTTATTTTCTTTGAAGGATAAATCTAAATATATTTTTATAATAAAATTTTCCATATAATTTAACTGATGTCTTTAAGGGAATCAAAAACAGTTATTATTAATATTTTAGAAATATTTCTCATGTTTATAACATTATTTAATTGTGTAATTGTGTTTCCAAAAGTAAGGAAAGCAAGTGTATGATTTTCTTAACTTTCATTTACACTTATACTTGACAGTATTAAAAATCAAAACTTATTATTCTATATTTTCCTGCATTTATGTTACTAGTATTTATTTATTATCTATAATATGGTTTAACTATAGGATATGATGTACCTTCACTATCAAGAAATTTGGACTGGATAGCTGTTATGACATATGACTATCATGGTCAATGGGATAAAATAACAGGACATGTTGCACCTATGTTTGACCATTCTGAAGATATTGATGCTACCTTCAATGCTGTAAGTTGCCTTTTTATCTATTACTTAAATATTTTAAGCAAGTTTCTATAAGAAACTGGTAAGAAGCAATTCAAAAGAGTAAAAATGGTTCATGTCCATTCTGTTGATGAGTAATAAAATTTTTACCCTATTCCTCACAGGGAATAAATTATCAGGAATTTGCCATTAGCAGTATTAATAATTTAACTTCTATGGTATATTTCAAAATGTTAAGGCTACATAAATTACAAACATAAAATATCTATGTCATTTTCAATGATAATCTTAATAATTAATTAAAATTTTAGGCCGTCATTATTTCCGTATTACTATAAATATAATCATAGAACTGCTTCACTTATGATTCTTATTTAGATTCTCATAAATCACAAGAGCAATCAAAGGAATTCAATAGTTACACCTTAACCAATTTATTACTTGATACTATTGTGTTCGGTTAATAGCAATTTTTCCTTATCCAATTTATTACTCTTATGCTTTCACAGTAAATAAAACATTGTGTTGATCATACTAAATAATTATAATTACATAAAATATTAATCAGAGTTTTCTTTCTTGGTGATAAATAGAACTTCTCCTTAAACTACTGGATAAAGAAAGGTGCTGATCCGAAAAAGATTGTCATGGGTATGCCTATGTATGGACAATCATTCAGCTTAGCTGATAACAATGTCAATGGACTTAACTCACCAACATATGGAGGAGGTGAAGCAGGAGATTCCACCAGAGCTAGAGGATTTTTATCATACTATGAAGTAAGATATCCATATATGAGATTTCTCATATAATCTCATATCTCATATCTAGTTACAGGAACCATTTTCAGCACATAGTATTGTATTCTCACAATAGAGAGAGATTGATTTCTAAGTGTTGTGACTCAGTTAATCTTAGAATAAGTTAGTCAAATATTTATATTATTTAGATAAAAATTATTGCCTTACAGATGTAGATCTTTAAAGAAACTAATTTGATAAGAATAGAATTTATCAAGGATTTTGACTTTAATACATTCTTATTAAAACACATCTTTAGAATTTACATTTCTATCTAAATAACTGCCAGATAATGGTTTCTTTAATTAAAGATCAGACAGATACAAAGAATTCTTTCTAAGAACTAATATTATTGTATATTTACCTTATAGATTTGTGAAAGAGTTCGAGGTAGAGGATGGAAGGTTGTTCGTGATCCAGAAGGTAGCATGGGGCCATATGCATACCTAAGAGACCAATGGGTATCATTTGATGAAGTCAGTACAATCAGAAGAAAGTCTCAAATGGTTAAAGAAATAGGATTGGGAGGAGCTATGATTTGGGCCCTTGATTTAGATGACTTCAGTGCATCATGTTCTTGTGAACCTTATCCTCTTCTAAGAACAATTAATAGAGAGTTGAGAAATTATGGAATTCCTGATCCAAATTGCAATGATATGGATAACTCAGGAAAACGTGAGCAACATTTTACAATTATATATCATTAATGAAAGGCAAATAAATAATGAAGCATAAGAATTACTCGTATATCCAGAATAATGATCTCATTATGACTTTTCTAATGATTGTAAATCTAAAATTCATTACAACTACTTTCATGTTTTATAATTTTTTATAATTAAATTTTAATTGCAAATAAATTACTCTAAGTATTAGTCAGTACAAATTCACTTCTTAAATATGTTATTCTGGGCAAACGAAAGACATTTACACTTAGATGTGAATATATAACTTAAAAATAGAAATAATTCACTTTAAATTTTAATATTTATGTTGAATGAAGAAGGATTTTTCATCTTTTATTTGAAAGCTATTTACATGATGTCCTACATTTAATTGAGGAAAGAAATTTGTTAGTATATTTATTTTCATACAATCCTTTACTCTATAATTCCATGAACTTATTTGTTTGTTCAATGGCCAGAGATGTGGAATTATACTAGTAATTATTTAATTAAATTTAAACAGCACACAAAAGGCCAATGCCTGTGGATTCTGGAAAGATTGATGAGACTCCTTCAAAACCACCGGTTACTTCCTGTGCTGGACAGACTTACATAGCTCATGAAACAGACTGTGGAAAGTATTACCTTTGTGTATTCAATGAGCTTTTAGAAATGTCCTGCCCAGGTGGTCTTAACTGGAACAAAGTAAGATGTTTTACTAATAAATGATATAATTGAAGTGTATGAAAATATTTTTGTTCTTTCCACATATTAATATTCTGTTCTTGATACTTGTTTTCTTTAGAAATATGCATGCACTGTCATTTAAATGAACATCTTAAACCAGTTGCAAATTTTTATTAGACACATTAACACTAAAGATTCATAATAACATTTACTTGAAACCATAGAAATACTTAATTTGTTGTAATTCCCAGTTGAATTGCTAACTGTACCTAAATAATCTAAAGAAAAAGACAATAATTGGAACTTCCATCTAATTTAGAAACTCATAACACATATAACACATACACACAATCCATTGCTATGATATCAGAATATATTACGAAATTATGAATGAATTATGAGAAAAATTATTATTACTCTGTGATAGAAAACATTTTTATACATAAACACTTTCATATCATAATATATTTTAATTATTTTTCTTATATGTACTGTTTTAGGATCGCTGTGATTGGCCAGAAAATGGAAACTGTATGAGTGGTGTGCCTCAACAACCTATCACACCTCCAGCTCCAACTGCTCCTACAACGGAACTTGTTCCATCCTACCCTCCATCGGTTGAGACTAAACCAACAATGAAACCTCCAATGAGCACAACATCATCCCCTGCTTATGCAGATTCCCAGTTCAAAGTTGTTTGTTATTTTACCAACTGGGCATGGTACAGGTATAAAATTGGAACACTGAAATATTTATTTATCTATCAAAAGATGCTTTTATTTATATTTAATGTTTAAATTCTCTTTACTTTATATCAATATAAATAGACAAGGAGTTGGAAAATATTTACCAGACGATATAGACACCTCACTTTGCACTCATATTGCTTATGGATTTGCTGTACTTGATGGAACATCCCTCACAATTAAACCCCATGATTCCTGGGCTGATTTGGATAATGGTAAATTTTCTCATGCTTTGATGACATTTTAAATTCCATTTAGTCTCTATTCTAAGAATACATTTCACTCTTACAAATATTGCATTATTTCAATTAGTTGCACTTAATGTTGATTTTCTTAATAACAAATTGATAATGAATTGTTTTACACAGATCAGTGTGATTATTTATAGTATGTTATGATCATATTTATTATAATAGGTGACTTATAAATTTATTTACATTTGACCATCAAATAATTTCATCAGCTGATAATATTTACACCTTTATATAATATTAAATACTGATGAAACTGATGTACATGGTTCAATTTTTTTGCCTAATTATGCAAGTTGTAAGAACAATATTTATTTAGTAATTTCTTCATATGATTGAATTGAAATGAAATCTTTTAATAAACTTGCCAATTTATTATGTGTTAATGTTAAAATATCACCATCAAACTGAATATATTTATTTTAAAACTGAAATCATGAGAAAATAATCTACCATTGACATTCACAGTCACCTTATCTTTAATATTTAGTTCACTTGAACAATTTAGTTAAGATAATGAACATAATAAAATTATAACTAGATTATAAAGGTTATTTCTAATTTATCTTCCTAAGTAGGATTCAAAGCACTATTAAAATTATGATATTTCTTCTTTTTTAAAATAAGAATTGCTATTCAATTTAATATGAAATGATAAAGGATACTGGAATATTTTTCATTTGTAAATTCAGATTTCTATGGAAAGGTGGCTAGATTAAAGGAAAAAGGACTCAAAGTTGTCATAGCCATTGGTGGGTGGAATGACTCACTAGGAGATAAATACAGCAGACTTGTAAATAATCCAGGAGCAAGAGCAAATTTTGTGAGACATGTGGTAGAATTTATTGAGAAATACGGCTTTGATGGACTTGATTTGGATTGGGAATATCCTAAATGCTGGCAGGTATGTTATATCCTTCTTTACTTTTAAATTTATACTTGCTATAAATAGTTAGAGGGGTATTTATAGTTGGCTTCAGACAGTTTACCAGTACCTGGCATCCCTTAGTGACTGCCAGCTCTTGCCTGAAGCCAACTATAAGCATACCCCTTTGTCTTTGACAGGTTAATATCCTGCATTTCGGATTAAATATATTGTATTTGCACAATCTCAGCAGTACATGATTTGTATAACTATGATCAGTCATTGGAACTGCGATCCTTAACTCTATAGAGAATCAAAACTATTCTGTATAAAATATTCTTACATCTATTTTTAGGTTGCAGTTTATTCAATTTCAAACTCTAAGTTTATTTCTTGATATCTTGACTTTAGCTACATATGTTCTCCTTATAATCAAATACACAATTAATATTCATAATTTTTCTAACAAGCAACATCATATTTTTAAAGATAAACAAATATGAAATTTTAAGGCATAAATGTCATTTCTGCATAAAATCCATGAAAATGGAGAAATGAGTACCAAGATTTTGCTGTATATATCAAAGCTAGTGAAACTTGATATTTCAGAAACAGGAAACTTATAATAATTAATGACCTATAATTAAGTAACTATTACTTTGAGATACTAGAGAGGGCCAAAGCAAGTATTTTTTCTGTGTATTTATCAGAATATTATCTCAATGAGCTTCAAATATGAACAAATATTTTAGAGTAATACAAAAAGTAAATATTTTTTGTGTAAACTGCACATATATTTTGACTTAAATTATAGAAGATTAAAATCATGATAAGTTTTCATTTGTGTACATTTATAAATACTAATTTGTGGTATATTAGTAATGCAGAATGTTTAAAAAAGGCTTTATCTAAGTAATAGTTATTGTTTTCAGGTGAACTGTAACCAAGGACCTGATTCTGATAAAGAGGGCTTTGCTAGCTTGGTAACTGAGCTTAGCAATGCTTTTAAGCCCCGTGGGCTTTTACTATCTGCTGCAGTATCTCCTAGCAAGGTTGTTATAGATTCAGGTATGCTTGAATTCCAACATTTTTTTATAATACTAATAAAATTTGAATCTATGTAATGGTCATCATTGTTTGGAAACATAGCAAAAGTAAAGCAAAGTATGAAGCATTTTAATCAAATGGAACATTTATTCAGAATTGAATATTCTGAATGATGTTTTTTCAAGTGTTAAGGTTCATTTTTACATGGTTATTTTACAGGTTATGATGTACCAACATTATCGAAGCATATGGACTGGATAGCAGTGATGACCTATGATTTCCATGGGCACTGGGATAAAAAAACTGGTCATGTTGCTCCTCTATACTACTTCCCAGGAGATACATATGATTATTTCAATGCTGTGAGTATCACAAGTTTTACACTGTCCACTGTACCAAATTTTCTAAAAGCATACATTTCATTCCTTTTAATTTTCAGAATTTTTCCATTAACTACTGGATTGAAAAAGGAGCAGATCGTAAAAAGATTGTTATGGGTATGCCACTGTATGGTCAGTCATTTAGTTTGGCTGACACTAATGATCATGGCTTAAATGCAAAAACTTATGGTCCTGGAGAAGCTGGAGAATTCACCAGAGCTGGAGGGTTCTTGGCTTATTATGAGGTTTGACATTATGATATTTCCTTTATATGTACTTTTTAGTGGTTCTCAAGTATGTTATACAACTTTCAATTGTAAGTTTATTCTATATTCTATTTAAAAACCGTAGACCAAAGAGAATTATAAGAATTTCATAAAATTATCACAAGATAAATCTAACATTTTTACAAATAACCCTACCCTCTAAATTTGAAACCATTGCTAATTTTTTTGTTTGAAAATATTCATCAAATTCAACATTCATAGTAGCAGTATCATATTCAGTTTTAAATTTTTACTAAAATTTGAAAGTATGTTAGTAATTGAAACATTCAAAACAATGACTAGCAGAAATATCAAACTGAATTCAGTAATTATCATGTTATTTCACATGCCTATAATTGTTAATATCACAGTCTTAAAAAAATGATTAGAATAAAATTGTATTCACACTTTTATCATAATTATACTTTTAATATTATAAGGGTTAATTTAAAACCTTACAGATATGTGATAAAGTCAATAGAGGCGGCTGGACTACAGTTCGTGACCCTGAGGGACGTATGGGACCTTATGCCTACAGAGGTAACCAATGGGTATCTTTTGATGATGTCCAAGATATTGCAAGAAAGGTAATAGGTCATTTAATTTACCAGACTCAATTTTCCATTGAAAATTAAATACATCTGCTAAACTCATTCTATTTTTTTTTTCATATTTATTTAGGCAAGATTTGCCCGTGAAATGAATCTTGGAGGAGGAATGATATGGGCTCTGGATTTGGACGACTTTAAGAATAGATGTGGTTGTGGAACTCATCCATTGCTTAGGACTCTGAATCAAGAGTTACGGGGTGGTTCCTTCTCAGCACCTGGAAGGGACTGCACAAAGTGAGCTGAAAATTTACATTTAGGAAAACAAGCACAATATTCTACCTCCAGTAGTCAAGGATATATTTTATTGGTTTAATGTGTGAACTGTTGAAAAGAGAGAATATCAAAAACAGTGAAATGAAGAGCTTCAAGAAGAATAAAAAAGACCAAGTGAAAATCTTTGATCTAGGTATGGAGGTAAAACAAAATTAACTGGTCAATTGAAGTATGAATGGATTATGTAAATATTGTAAGAATAGACTTCTTGCATTAAATTTGGCTCTCATTTTGATACCATATTTGTATCAAAAAAGAGGAGTTGCTTTTTGTGATGAAAATTATAAAAAAAGAAACATTTAAGAACATGTTAAATTGAAATATCATGTTTCCCTAAAAGGAAATGTTCCTTGGAAAAGTGATGGGGACCAGTATTAACATCATTATGCAATGAGGAAGAAGATGCAATAAAAATCTCAATTATATGAAGGCATTTATATTTAATTATGTTCATGAAATTTACACAATGAAAAGAAAATGCTCACAAAGATATGCTAGATTTGAACAATTTTAGCGTAGCAGTTTTGTAGCACATCACACAAAGATTCAGACACTGGATTTTGAATAATATACTAATATTTGGTATAAGTAAGAAAAACTTTCAGCAATCAAAATTCTTTCTTTTTTTTGAAAAGCAAATACTCTTCCATCTATCAAGTACATGTATACTCCGAAAATTGAAAAGAAGGAATTTAAGGCTTCAGACCACTCTGAAGGGGTAGAATTCTTATGGAAAGTTGTTACTCATAAAAAGTTTCTAATTTTCATCCCCTGAAAACTGATACCTTGTAAAAATAATTGCTTGGCTTTGTATAAGTAAATTAATCTACTAAATATGATACAAGATAGATATTTTAAGATAAGATATTTTTTTCAATTTAAACCAATTCATTTACTTTTTCCTCCATGAAAATCCATAAAAATCGGAATTGTCACTTGTCACTTATATTTATGAAGATAAATGCTATGGATACTCAATATAGAGTAAGTAAAAAATTATTCTCTATATACAGTACCATCATACCATGAAATATAACATTAATATGAGCTAATCCCAAATACTGCCCAGATATATTTGATAGTAACATTTAAATTTAACATTTATAAATCATTTAAGATTAATTCATTTAAGTAAATCCATTCATCAAATTTAACATGTATTAATTGACATTATTAGTTATTAATGAATGGATTTACTAAAATTAATAATTTTTATTAAAATCGTTATGTCATATATAAGTCCTATAGTAATCAATTTGAGAAAAGTAATATATATATTTACCTTAAGGTATAAAAACGTAATCCAGGCTCAGTAAAATATATCATATGAAATAATTAATGAGTACGAGTATATGTTTCTGAAATAGGAAAGGACCATAGAGCCGGAAAACTATCTAGTAGATAAGTTATGCTTATGTCGACACTTTTATAATGAAAAACGTATCTTTTCGAAAATTTAAAACAGGGGAAAAGTATTCATACGTTAATCAAACATTCTAACTAATGAAAACCGAGTTCATTAATTCTTTTTATGTATGAGACGCAAAAGATTTCAGGGAAGAAAGAGGGGTTCATAAACTGCGTCGTGAAGATTGTAATTTACTAATCTGGAAGTAGTATTCGGCAGTACAGGTAGAGAATGTAGGACCGAGTGAAAAGACACCACAGAACATTTACATCTGATAAGCTTGTAAGATTAGACTTCGCAAACCCCCTCATAATGTATAAACACAAGTGATTTTGTTCAAGGTCCTGAGTAACTTGGATACGAAGGGTAGATATCTATAGAACAGATGAAAATTATAAGTTGTAGAAAGGAAATGAAGTGAAAATTTCGTATTATTTGGATGAAGAAGAATTCTATTCAAGTACGCAAGAGGAAACTGATTACTGTCCTCTCCTATAACTCGATACCCCATTTTTTCCTTCCCCTCGCATTCTATCTTACTTTATATTCTTCCTTGTCAGTTAGATTAAAATTCTGAATAAATGATTCACTTTCTGCTCCTTCGCATTTTTCCCTATCATCCGGGTTTTTTTTCAGAAATTATCTCCTGATGATGGCGTCATGTATCGTAAACGATTATTTATTGTACTTGTTTTCGAAAATTTATTTCATTTTAATGGACTTAAATGAGATAATGCCTTCACATACTGTTTGAACTTGTGTTTACTACGTAAAGTTGTAAGTTGCAAAGCCCTAGAAAAAATTATTAATTATTAGATAATTAGATATAATTATCAGATAAAATTAATTCACAATAAATTAACCACCAAATGCTTGCTAGCGTGTGATCATCTTTCATGTGAGACTCGAAATAATAATTCCTATTGTGAAGGTCATTAAGTTGCTTGCCATATCAATCTATGTGGAAATAGCTGAAACTTAAATCAACGGCTTTTCCTATTTAATTACAGAAATGATGATTCCCACAATTAATTACTTATAACTTTATTTTCGTAAATACTAATTGCTTGTAATTCACGCTTCATTGTTACGAGAGCAAGAGAATTGAAATGAGGCCGTCAAGACCGTCCTATTCCTACCCGTTGGTATCGGGACCATTCTCTTGCAGATCATCCTTTGTCAGAGGTCATAATTCAAACAGGAAAGAGTAGTTCAATTTCAAGATAACCTCAGTGCAAGTAGAAACAGATATAGAGCGATTTATGAATCAGTCTTCTTTAAGCCTCCGATCCATTAGCCCGCACAACTTACGAAGTTTGAAACAAAGATGGCAAGATGCTTAGTATTAGTCGCAATCCTGTGCAAAGTAGTGACAGCTACTTCATCGCTAGCTTCGCTGTGCAAGAGTGAGTACGCATTAAGTGTTACTGGAGCAAAGAAAATCGATGGCGATTGGAAAACAAACTTTTCCATCGAAAATTGGAATGCAACAAATAACTGGACACTAATCGTTGAACACAAAATGACGGAAGATGAAGGGAAAACAGCTTCTTACATAAAAGGTTTCTTAACAGGTACATGGTTACATTGAAATTTCTAATAGTTGTGTTCCTACTAACATATCTTGTAAAATTCATAGTAATCCAACTGTATATTATCTAGTTGTAATACGTACTCTATCTCTATTCCAAGATTAAACACTTGTTCTCGAATAATTTATTCTGTATTTCTTGGTTATGAATCTATTGTTTTCGGACGCTGTGGAGAAAAATTATAGAATAGAAATAATACCGTACGTAATTAATTCTTCATGAAGGCTAGCAAATTGATTATTTGTATACTTATTCGAGTCATTGTAGTTAATTTTATAGTAACTTTTGATTATTGAATGAGTATTTATCGTTCCTTTGCGTATTGAGCCTAAAATTTCATCTACGTTTATCTAAATTAATTTCCCACTCTGTAATGCTGTTTAGTTATTATCGATTACAGCCCGCGATTTTTGCAATATTTAATACAAATTTTCTTCCTCTCGATAATTCTAAATAATTTCCCATCAGGAATTTATTTAGAATTATCGCCTAAAATCGCCAACAAAAGAGTTATATATACCGAAGTGCAGTAAGCAACAAACATAATGGATATTATGTTAAGTTAATTAATTAATATAAGTAACTTCTTATAGTTATTTAATATTGAGTTGGCTAAAAGCTAGGTAGTTTTAAATCAAAATGATAGATGTAACATATTTTTCAAACGGAGAACATTCATAAATTTAAGTTTCGTAGCATTAAAATTTGGAGTGTATTTACTAAAAGATTACTCTTGTGCAAATCGAAAATTAACTCAAGCTTCGTGGATGTCCAGATACTACTTTCACGCATTTCACTCACTTGGTTGCACAAAAAGATTGTATTCCTTCTCCTGAGTTTTTCTATGATTTAGTTTAAAATATTGCTCTTAAATATGATTAATTTTATCAAGCTGGACGCATATATATTAATTATAAAAAAATATTTGAGACTTAATTTATCGAGTCTAATACATCGTATTTATATTCTCAGACTTAAATATTTCAACTGATGGCATAAAGCAGTTATGGACCTGTGAAAATGATATTTCAATAATAGAAAGTAGTAAGTATTTCTGATTCGCTACATATTAATATTATTCAGTCTTTGTAGTATCTTTCAATAACTATATATCAGTATATTCTTTATTGATTGAGTTATTAAAGATTTGATGAAAAAAAGCATTAGCATAGAATACTTTATAGTATCAATGCGAAATGAAACATTTTGAAATTTAAATATTTATAATTCCTCTGTTTGTTTTAAAATAGTTCGATGTATTTCATTCTGAATTCTTTTCATCATTAAAACCTGCAAAGGATTTATAGTTGAATGCTGATATTTTCAGATACAAAAATAAAAGATGATTTTGGGGTGATTCCATATCCAAAGTGGAATATAACAGAAGATGTACAATATAAAAATTTGAGGTACTAGCAAACGTCTTATGATTGCTCAAGTTTATCCGGATGTAGAAGTAAGCTACGGGAAATTTACAGCCAACATATGAAATCTGATGGCCGCTTACTGGATAATTTCCACATCTTGCCAGATGGAAGTATCATAGAAGGGGCTGGATGGGACAGTCTGTATGAAAATGCAGTAAGAATAAATATAATTTCTAAAGCCAAGGATGTAAATCCATCTAATCTTGCTTTGGAGGCATTTGCTTACTTGGCGCAAGTTGTAGTGAGTTTGGGCAAAGCTGTTAGGGGCCCTCAAATTTTGGTACCACCGCACACAAGTGGGTCGGTGGATTCTGAGGTAAGACGATGGTCCAATAGCTACAGATTAGGCTTCGATGAAGATTTATCTCTTGCCAAAATTAGTCTCGATGGTGACCTTAGAGTGGTTTCGAGGTCAGAGTGGAATGGGATTAGACGGTTAAGGGAACTGGAAAGATCAAAGGGACAAGCCGATATAGTTGAGGTAAACATCAAAACCTCAGATTGCTTTTCTCTGAATAGCTGCGCTAAATTTGTTCGAAATATGCAATTAGCACATTTGCGAATCCACAGTGATATCTTTCCGAACTTCATTTTTGCTGGCGATGGTAATATTTACGAGGGACTCGGGTGGAACTGGTCAAGGAAGGATAACGCGGTGTACTTTGATATTCTGGTGGATGCTAAATCTAATGTCCCTTGGTTACACGTTCTGACTGCGTTCACATTACAGCTCAGGGAAGGGGTGGACTTGGGTTGGATTTCGGAATCATATAAGATAAATGTTGTCAGTACTGCCAATAAAGAAACTACAGCCAAAGTGATTAAATGGGGTGAATGGGCGAGGCATATCGTGAAGGAAAACGTAACGGTTAACCTGCAGATTACTGGAGGTTCTGACAGTATAATCACTCGAATTGACACAGGTAATACTGTGCGACAAAAGAATGTTGTAGTTCAGTCTCATCCCATAGAAAAAATTCACTTCACTCAAACAAACGCACTATGTTCCAAACGAATCGACTGTCTTCCTTTCTATAGAAGCCTAGGTTCAAAGTCTTTGAAAAGCCTGAAGGATATCAAGTCTAACTTTTATTTCGTGGACGACAATGAAGATTACGGGGTTGTTCATGAAGGCCTTGGATGGGATTTAACGACGAAAGAGAACGAAGTTGTCTTCGAGTTCCTCACGGAGAATGCAAACACCCTGCCATCGAATAGATCAATGTTGGCTTCTTCGTTCATCATCAGAGAGGGAGTTAAAAGAGGAATTTTGAGAGCAGATTACCAATTAAGCGTTGGAAAACATACTACTATTGAATTTGAGAATCAAGTCAGATTCTGGGACAAGAGGATCAGAGAAATATAATATAATACATGGATTCGAAGTAAATGAGTCTATTTTTATATTATTTTTTATTATTCATCTCTACATCTTTATCAGGAAAAAGTATAAGAAAGTAAAAATGTTATAATTTCAAATAATACGAGATACGAGAAGAAGATCTCGATAGTAGAGATACTGGCATTTGATACCGTCACCTTCTTTGCTTTAAGTTGATACTGAATCTTATATGACATTTCTATCTTTGTAACTGAATATTATTCAAAAATAAAATATAAATAAACGTCTTTACTTTGGATTAATTTGAGCCAATCGACTATATTAAATGTACAGCGCTCAGGTAAGTGAATCTAATTTTAAGACATTCAGCTTAAAAATTGTTAAATAGTTCCCCGAATATAACAATTAAGAGATGAAATCTGAAACGTTTTAGAATATCATTATCAAGTATGAACATATTGGGGCAACATATCGGTAGTGTAAAAAACTTAAATCGAGAAAGTGCGCAAAGCATCAAGCTTCTGCTTTGAAATGAGGAATATGAACTCATAAAAATTGTTCCACTACTAAGATGCAATGTATAAGGGCACTGAAGGAAAGCTGATAAAATCCTACTAAATGCACTTACGTAACTGTTTACGTTAGTGATGAAATTCTTTGAAGCCGAAAGAATAAACTTGATATTTATTATGGGGATTTTTCACTGAAATTTGAATTAAATTATTAAGTTGAGGTTACGAATAAAATTTCTCATGCACTTACAAGAATTTTAGGATGCATTGTTTAAAATATGACGAAACAATGCTTCCTTGGATACATTTTTACGATGCATCCTTAGAATAGGAAATACGCCATTACATATCTTCACCTAACCGATAACATGAGATATAAATCGATTCGTTTAACACGAACTACACCATGTCCGTGCTTTGCAGACTATGGCATTGAAGTTGACAATTCGAAGGATTCTATGCGTGTCCAATGTACATAGACATTACCTACTACAGGTCTAACAAAACAAAGCCGAGCGTCTCTTTCTTATGCCGTTTCTCGCATCGTTTTCTTGCGAAGGATCAGCGAAACACTTTCAGGGACTTGAACCACTCTGTCGAATGTTTTCGAGTGCGAAGATTACAGGAGGGCTCCTAATCTCAAGTCTTCTTAACGGAATGACTCATCCCCCCGACTCTTGCGGAGGAGCAGTTCCTTCGCAGTAAGAATCTAGCATATGCATTCATTTAAACATGGAGCGTAGTTCACGCGCGATTTTGGAGCGAGGAATCCGAAATAGGGAACGACAGAGCTTAATCACGCGGACAAAAGGGGGTGCTGCGATCCCGGGGCGCGAAGAAATATTTTCTTCGCGACGCGGAATCTTCGATAGCGTCACTTTAAATCGGGTGGTTTGAAAATGATCACCCACGCGGTGCACACGCAATAAGTACTGTAAGATGTTCGGTGGAGAAATCTGAATTTAGCGTTCCTCGTCCGGTGAGTAAACGTCGGAGGCAGCGATAAGAAAGCGCGCTCTCGGAAGAGGATTATCCCCGTCCAAGGCCCTCGAAGATGCCGCAGCCGGTTCAATCGGAGTTCCGGCCGCCCATGCGGAGGGCGTGCGACTTCTTACATTTCGCAACGGGTTTACGCGGCAATACCAGCAACGGAAGCGATTACGCTTCCGATCCGTTTCCGTGTGAACGAGCATGAGCTGTCATACGATGGAATCGCTCTGGGAAAGGATTGATGCATGCAGCTGCGGTCATACGAAGGCTACGATCGAGGCAGGGGAAGGTTTCGGCGGGAGCGTGTTTCCATGTGGATTTGGTGGCGATGCGTGAGTCCGAGGAAAACTGCGTTCGCGTTTTGCTACGTGCGAGTTAATTTCGGTATCGGATAGATGAGCGGCATTCAGCAACATCATAATCTATTCGAAAGGAAGCGCGCTCTCGACATAGAGTCTCAGCGCTCTGCCGCAGATAGCGTGCGGCGACACTGGCGTTCGTTGAGACAGCAGACGCTGTTAAGGTTCTGTCAGTTCCCATTGGAAAGATTTCTTGTCTTACAAATTTCCCTAGAATAGGAATTCCTTAAGAATGAATTAGGACGCTTTAAGAAGCATTCGAAGTGCAAGAAGTGTGTAGTGAACCTGGAAGCTCGAAAGTGCGGTGGAATGTAGTTTCAATTAGTTCACCGGACTTTGTTCAGAGAAAAAGTGAAACGGGAATGAACAGTGTATGTAAATTTACAAGAACCGGACTTCGCAATGTAAATATTTCGAGTTCAATTGGGTTTGCCCTGAAGGTGGTTGGAATGTCGGCGCTACTCCTAGCTTGCCGACCTGCTGCTGGTATCCCTTACCTTGCACAGATGGCACTGTGCGGAATCGGTTAAATCTACGTGATTTTCGACAAACAGGAAACAGTTTAACCATAAATCTGCTAAAGGTAAGAAAATAGAAAATATTTTACTTTTTCTAGTTCTAATAAGTAGTTATGCTAGCGGTGTGGTGTGATTATGAAGAAATAAAAAACGTAAAATACTTCACTCATCGCAGGTCGGATAAATGCCTCTTGGAACGGCGACCTCAAATTTTCCTAGAATCGTCAGTCTTAATTCCCTTCATTCGCATAAATCTTTCGCCTTTTACTAAAGATTTCCGTGGAGGGGATTATTATGACTCTGTAAAATAATTTTTTCTAGTGCCCGACGGAATTTTCCGTTGGGCCAATAATTGGTACCACTTAAAAAATCGAAAAGTTCCTACAGCTTCATGTGCTGGGTTTCTCTTATCGGACCATTGAACGTGATGTTGTTGTTGCTACAGTCTTAGTTACCACGTATTGAGTTATACCTCGTTTACTGTTAATAGCTTACTATGAGATGTCCGCACTTCTTCGATGCTATGAGTTAAGGGCGAACTTGGTTTAGAGGCCCAAAATTTGAGGAATTTTCCAATCAAATTATAGTGTATAGTTAGTATGTGAAACTAGACAACGTTCATAACGAAATCTCATATATTAAGTAAAAAATAGATCTACTTTTTAGCTTAGTTTCAAGAAAAATAAATTCCTACTATAAACAGAAACATATAATTTGTCGGAGATGCACATTATTGAAATACTGAAGGTAATAAGTAAATGTAATTAGCAATGTTTCAGATCAGGAATCACATTGCACCATTTTACACACCTAAATATTCGCAAGGAAATAGTAAATTACGAATACAGTTTTTATGAATAATTCTTGCGTATCATAGACCTACCTTAGTCTTAAAGGTGGAATAACAGTGATTGATTCCCAGTGGAAAACTAGAGCTACTTCAAATTAAGTTTCAATATATTTCAATAATTCACCGGGGGAGACATGCAGTTTATGGGTACGTATGTTGGCTGTAAGTGAGGAATCCGAATAAGGTTGCTGGAATGCATTTCTAAAATAATTATAGAAATGAGAACAGAAAAATATATAGCATAGGTTTCTATTAAGATAGAATACTTAAAAAAAAAATTCTATAAAACTGAATCAAAAAAATTTAAATTCAGATAGACACCAAGCAATATAAGGTATATAGTCCCCAAATAGAATATAATTGCACTCCAACTGAGCAACTGATGCATTATTTTGTACATTTTGTTGATTTTATAATTGTGTGCATGTATATGAATAGATTAAATAAAATAAAATTTTCAACGTGGTTTGGTCATGATTTTTAACATTCCATTTTATAATACTTACTTCAATTTAAGAAAGATTGTATACCTAAGTTAGACTACTAATCAGTTAGGAGTACGTTCTGAGTAGAGAAATTTTGTTTCAATCGTAGCATATTCTCCTTATAAACTCCTTCCAAATTTTATTTTTCTCCTTTAATTCTTAAATTAGATGTATTGAAAAACTTCATCCTCATGCATATGAATAGATTAAATAAAATAAAATTTTCATCGTGGTTTGGTCTGTTATGTAATATATTAAGGAAAGTATACGTTTCAAGTAAATTGAAGAAATGAAAAAAATCCTATGCAGACGAGTATTTAATGTATGCTGTCTTCCATCAAACGTATCAGCAATAAAGTTCATTTAAAACACTTAGGATAGCAGCGGAATTTAGAGCGACTTGGCATCAAGTTGACCCTTTTTCCCAAAAGTGGCAGCACTATACTGAGGAAGGTACCTTTCCGAATGACCATGGTAAACAAAGCAGGTCTGCATTGTGCTGCCACTACTCGGAGAAAGCCTGAACATCATTTGAATAAGCTTTGCATTATGCTGCTACTTTTCGGTAAAGGCGCAAACTTAATTTGAAGTAGCTCTAGTTTTCCACTGGGAATCAATCACTGTTATTCCACCTTTAAGACTAAGGTAGGTCTATGATACGCAAGAATTATTCATAAAAACTGTATTCGTAATTTACTATTTCCTTGCGAATATTTAGGTGTGTAAAATGGTGCAATGTGATTCCTGATCTGAAACATTGCTAATTACATTTACTTATTACCTTCAGTATTTCAATAATGTGCATCTCCGACAAATTATATGTTTCTGTTTATAGTAGGAATTTATTTTTCTTGAAACTAAGCTAAAAAGTAGATCTATTTTTTACTTAATATATGAGATTTCGTTATGAACGTTGTCTAGTTTCACATACTAACTATACACTATAATTTGATTGGAAAATTCCTCAAATTTTGGGCCTCTAAACCAAGTTCGCCCTTAACTCATAGCATCGAAGAAGTGCGGACATCTCATAGTAAGCTATTAACAGTAAACGAGGTATAACTCAATACGTGGTAACTAAGACTGTAGCAACAACAACATCACGTTCAATGGTCCGATAAGAGAAACCCAGCACATGAAGCTGTAGGAACTTTTCGATTTTTTAAGTGGTACCAATTATTGGCCCAACGGAAAATTCCGTCGGGCACTAGAAAAAATTATTTTACAGAGTCATAATAATCCCCTCCACGGAAATCTTTAGTAAAAGGCGAAAGATTTATGCGAATGAAGGGAATTAAGACTGACGATTCTAGGAAAATTTGAGGTCGCCGTTCCAAGAGGCATTTATCCGACCTGCGATGAGTGAAGTATTTTACGTTTTTTATTTCTTCATAATCACACCACACCGCTAGCATAACTACTTATTAGAACTAGAAAAAGTAAAATATTTTCTATTTTCTTACCTTTAGCAGATTTATGGTTAAACTGTTTCCTGTTTGTCGAAAATCACGTAGATTTAACCGATTCCGCACAGTGCCATCTGTGCAAGGTAAGGGATACCAGCAGCAGGTCGGCAAGCTAGGAGTAGCGCCGACATTCCAACCACCTTCAGGGCAAACCCAATTGAACTCGAAATATTTACATTGCGAAGTCCAGTTCTTGTAAATTTACATACACTGTTCAGTCCTCGTTTCACTTTTTCTCTGAACAAAGTCCGGTGAACTAAGCGAAACTACATTCCACCGCACTTTCGAGCTTCCAGGTTCACTACACACTTCTTGCATTTCGAATGCTTCTTAAAGCGCCCTAATTCATTCTTAAGGAATTCCTATTCTAAGGAAATTTGTAAGACAAGATATCATTCCAATGGGAACTGATAGAACCTTAACAGCGTCTGCTGTCTCAACGAACGCCAGTGTCGCCGCACGCTATCTGCGGCAGAGCGCTGAGACTCTACGCCAAGAGCGCGCTTCCTTTCGAATAGATTGTGATGTTGCTTAATGCCACTCATCTATCCGATACCGAAATTAACTCGCACGTAGCAAAATGCGAACGCAGTTTTCCTCGGACTCACGCATCGCCACCAAATCCCCATGGAAACACGCTCCCGCCGAAACCTTCCCCTGCCTCCCGCTCGCCAACGCACTCCTCGGCGGGGTGCGCTCGTTTCAATCTTCCTTCCGTTCTTGTCACCAGCTTCTCTCTCGATCGTAGCCTTCGTATGACCGCAGCTGCATGCATCAATCCTTTCCCAAAGCGATTCCATCGTATGACAGTCACGCTCGTTCACACGGAAACGGGTCAGAAGCGTAACCGCTTCCATTGCTAGTATTGCCGCGTAAACCCGTTGCGAAATGTAAGAAGTCGCACGCCCTCCGCATGGGCGGCCGGAACTCCGATTGAACCGGCTGCGGCATCTTCGAGGGCCTTGGACGGGGATAATCCTCTTCCGAGAGCGCGCTTTCTTATCGCTGCCTCCGACGTTTACTCACCGGACGAGGAACGCTAAATTCAGATTTCTTCACCGAACATCTTACGGTACTTATTGCGTGTGCACCGCGTGGGTGATCATTTTCAAACCACCCGATTTAAAGTGACGCTATCGAAGTTTCCGCGTCTAAGAAAATATTTCTTCGCGCCCCGGGATCGCAGCACCCCCTTCTGTCCGCGCGATTAAGCTCCGTCCTTCCCTATTTCCGATTCCTCGCTCCAAAATCGCGCGTGAACTACGCTCCATGTTTAAATGAATGCATATGCTAGATTCTTACTGCGAAGGAACTGCTCCTCCGCAAGAGTCGGGGGGATGAGTCATTCCGTTAAGAAGACTTGAGATTAGGAGCCCTCCTGTAATCTTCGCACTCGAAAACATTCGACAGAGTGGTTCAAGTCCCTGAAAGTGTTTCGCTGATCCTTCGCAAGAAAACGATGCGAGAAACGGCATAAGAAAGAGACGCTCGGCTTTGTTTTGTTAGACCTGTAGTAGGTAATGTCTATGTGCATTGGACACTTGCGTAGAATCCTTCGAATTGTCAACTTCAATGCCATAGTCTGCAAAGCAAAGTTCGTGTTTATTTTAATCGAAATGATTTACATCTCATGTTATCGGTTAGGTGAAGATATGTAATGGTGTATTTGCTATTCTAAGGATGCATCGTAAAAATGTATCCAAGGAAGCATAGTTTCGTTATATTTTAAACAATGCGTCCTTCAATTCGTAAGTGCAAGAGAAATTTTATTCGTAACCTCCACTTAATAATTTAATTCAAATTTCAGTGAAAACACCCCTAAAATATGTCAATAGTTCATGCTTACAGTAGCAATTATTTTTTCTTTCAGTATCTATGTTTTAATACGTAATTTTTATTTACTTTGTAAATAGGGAAAAGGGAAGGAGCGGTGAGTGAGACTTTCATAATGATTAAAAGTTCGAATTTGATGAAAAGTCGTGTGGAATAGAGGTGTTAGGGAAGACTGTAAGGGTTACCATCTCTTGGACTACCTATATCACTTATTAACTAAGTAGTTCATAGCTTTCTCTAACAATATATAATAGGATATAACTCCACGTTTTTAAGTCTATTTGATAATTTTTGAATCATAATAATCTTGAGGGAATATTTTTAAAACTACGAGCTTCATTGAAGAAGTAAACTCCTTATTTAATCTCCTTCCAAGGCTCAAAGAGAACATGAAGCTTTTTATCTCTCATTTTACTAAGTTCTTAAACCACCAAGAGCTCAGATTAAATAAGGGCCATTAACTTAATTTTTCCTCGTCCTCTTGTAGTGTTGTGAATACTTTCGGTAACTTCGATGAGTCAATATTCGTTTACCTTTAAAATTGGTACGGAGATGTCGCAGAAAATTAAATCGAGAACGTTAATTTCGAAAAGAAAAACATGATGCTAAGCAAGATCTCAAGCTGTCACTACTTAGATTCAATTTACGATTTGGGAAATGATTGAACATGCACGCTTCATTTTCTTATAAATAGTACTGTTCAATTCACCCTTCATGGACGCGAACAGCTATAAAATGGAAAATATCTCATCTTGAAGGATCTTATATTGGCTGAGAAAAGAGAGATAGAGCTTTCGGATAATTTTGTAGAAATTAATCCAAGAAAAATATAAGATGTCATCAAGTTTCACCTATCTTTTACTATTCACATTTGTCATTTTCAATTCAGCATTAGCTGTTAGCCAGGATGCTCTGAACGACTGTCATGCTGAGGTAGGAGATAGTTAAGAAATTTGACCAAATATCATGACAGGGATCAAAAGTATACAGTTTCGATTGGTTTTGTTTTTCGGTTTTGTATAATGTTCTTTAATTCCCTTCTTCAATGATACCTTAATGGCCAAGTAGTTCGACGACGTAGTCTTGACCCAGATGGAAATATCCGATCCTGGACACAATGCTGGGGAAGTTAACATATATGTGACGTATCCGCCAAAAGGAGTGAATTCAGATGCAGTCATATCTTGCGTGCAAGCGAAAGATTTGGTGAGTAAAGACATACATAAAGATAAGACAATAACGACGAAATTCATTCCTCAGTGGAACGAACTCCAGGAACGTGGGTAGAAATACTACTTAGTAATATTTAGCAGTACATTTTATACTGCTATAGTATTTCATATTATTGTCAATATGTAGTATTCATAGTATTTCATTGTAAATAGTTTATTTAATATATAGGCATGCGAGCTATTTTGTCTGGATTAAAGGTCTGTATCGTGGAATGTGAGATTATTAATTCATTTTATCAAACAGATGCAAACAATGACATAGCTAGTCTCTCTCTATAATACTTCTAATTTAAAATCAGGTCAAATTTTATCTCTATACTTAGAAAAAAATTTTACGAGCTCCATATTGCTGGTACGTCATCTATTTTTCTATATACTTCTTCTATCAATTTGATCTTCGGAATTATCTTCAGCCCCATGTTTCAGACTAAATCCTTATCTAACTTCTTTATTCATTTTAATTCTTATCCCCTTCCCATCTTATGAGCAGTGTCTTGATTTTTATATTGTTGGTACTTGAGTGGAAAAGTTTATTCCATTATTTGGAATAACTTTTTCAACTCTAAGTTCAACATTCTTGAAAGCTTTTTCCAAGTCTTTAAATGCCACATACACTGGCTTGATGCCTAGCATCATGTATGCTAAAATAATTCCTTTTATCCTCCTGCTTACAATTTTGGATGCATGAGGGCAGACTCAGCATAAGATGGCCATTATGTCTCAAAGCTCATGTATTCCTCTGTATCACAACCATTACTTCTTAATATTCTTCAGTAGGCTTCTACCTTTTCAGCTTTCATTGATAATTCCAAAGAGGGTGTCTTTTGATTTTCTCTTCAAGGGGTTATAGAATCTCTCCTTTGCTTACTTCTGCTCCAGGTTATCTTTTTGTCATTAAATCCTTTACTTTGCTCTCAAATTCACTTTTTGCTATCTCTTGGCCTTGATTATCTTTATCCTTATTGCTATTACTCAATGATCTATCTACAAGTAATTTGATCGTTGTTGTAATATAGGTTTCAATATAGTCTCAAATAAATTCCCATCTATAAGCACCTGTTCTTAAGGAATCCAAAGAAACATTTTCTATGATAAATTAATGATGCAGGAGTAAAATCGTTCTTAAATATGCTTATAGTTATACTTGAAAAATTGCCATAGTTCTTAGGATTGTATTATAAAGTTTGTCTTTCTATCCATTTCCAGTTGACCGCTGGTTCAGGAAGTACTGCAGAAATTTCAAATGGTGGTAAAGGAGCAACATTTGTAACTCTCCGCTTACGTTCCAAAACTAGAGGAAAAGCAGACTTTTCTATTATTATTTATGGAAAGCAACCTCGTAGAAGAATTTAGTTAATCATCAATATAGTTCTTTAAATTATTAATGTTTATGAACCTCAAATAAACTTTTATATTTGCTTAATTACTAAAAATAATTTAAAAAATCATTGTGAAAGTAATTTATATCAGAACAACAAAAAGAAACGATTCATATAAAAGCCTTAATTGGATTGAAGATGCATGTAAGGTGACTAATATTTAAAAATAAGTTGAATTGATTTTAGCAAAAAGAAAATATATTTGTAATGCCGGAAATGATTTAATGTGAGATTAATGGAACTAATAATTAACTTAAATTTTAAAAATAAATAACTAAAAATCTTTGTGAAAAGACTGACTTAAGAAAGGACAGGAAAAGCTAGACAGGGACTTGATACCCTAAATTCCACCCAGTTTCTGTTTAGCTATCTTGCTTGAAATTTGACATCCTTTTAAGAAGTACCTTGTAAACATGGGCATTATTAGTTTCATTTCAGTTCATTATGGAGCATTGTTTGTCCCAGGTCTCATGGAGGCAATGATTATACAAATTGATGCTGAGGTAATAAATAAATTCTTTGCTTCAATATTCTCTAAATATTTTTAGTCTACGCAATGCAAAAAAGGCAATTAAGAGTTACAGGATCAGAGGAAGAAAATCGATCATTCCATACTGTTGGTGCCCACATTCGTTTCCTCATTACACCACCCACAACACGAAAGACAAGAAAATCCATTTAACTTCCAGATCATATTCGATTCTCAATCAAAGGATTAAATAAGCATTATCACACAATGTTATCACTGAAAATTTACTTTTATTGACTCTATACTTGTGTTCACTCGTGTGCACACAAGTTCAAATGATGTGCAATAATTGAAACAATAATTTTAAACTAGTTTGGAGAGATGCTATCTTTCTTTTTGGTATTTATGCCTATAAATCATATCCATTATCTCAATAGCTTCATCAATGTAAAGTTCCTAGTGATGATATACTTATAAAAGGAGGCAATAAAATTTGAGATTGCTTCCAATAAATCTCATGAATACTTACGTAATTTAGGATGAGCAGCAAGATCAGTTAACAATATTCAGACTTGGAGCTGTCTTCTGATATCTATATTTCATTTGATTTCTATTTTAATCTTGTAACTCTTAAATAAATTTTTCATAAAAATAATACATTTAAAATGCTGGGTGTTTTGTGAACAATTTTTTACTATACTGTATGAAATAGAAATTCAATTATTACCAATGCTACGTATTTAATTTAAAATAAGTAAAATACTAGGTAGCAAATAAGAATACTTTAAAAATGAAGAGACAATTTCCAATAATCATTTATTAAATATTTTCCATGTACTTTAGAAAAATTAGTCGTAAAAATATTCACACAAATAACACAATCGATGATAGCTTAGAAGTCCATGCAATATATGGCAAAACTTTACTTCTAGAATATTCTGAAAATTTCTTAAGATCGAAAAGGATGCAGACATCAATATGCCCTAGAAAATCAAGAGACCTTCAAAAGACTTGACTATAAGAAGTGTCAGGTAATTTTTTCAATAAAAATTATCTTCAGAAAAAAGAAAACTTGATATTCCATACCCACATAATAATTAATATACAAAGCTTTCCAATTGATGAAAAATAAATTGATTACTTGAGAAACCAAGCTGATTTTCTCAACTTCTGCTTTGATAGTAGTCTTATGCCTAGCAACTTATGCCTAATTTTCTTAATTTTGACATCAATTTAACTGGCATTCTGAAGATGTTTGCATAATAGTTGATTCCATGCAACTCATTAAAATATTGATTTAGATATAGTTTTATTCCAAAATCCATAAATTATTGAGCGAAAAGCACCAGTAAAATAACTATGAATTCCTGATTCCAAGAGCTTGTTCAAGCTCTGCCCTCTTTTGCTGAACCTTGGTATAAAAATAGCGACAAACAGCTTCTTGAGTCCAGGGTTGATAATAAAATTCTGATCTTCTTTCCTCCTCTGGATTTCCAACAACATCTGTCATTGTCTGTAATATAATTAGGATAACAAAGGAAAAAACCCACATGAGTGAAACAGTATCTTTTGTTTAAACTAGCATACAAATCACTACGTATTATACTTACCTTAAGATCTCTGCTCTGAGATATTATCCATTTATTAATAAATTGTTGAGGATCTTTAGCAAAGCTCAGGAAAAATTCTCGATTGGTTTTGAGTTGATTAATGGTTTCCACAGTTTCATGTATTTTATTATCAAGGCTCTAAATTTGAATGAGACAAATAATTTCATCACATAAAACATTTTTACACATGAAAATTATTTAATTTGAATAATTAAAACTAATTAATACTAAATTAACAGATTGAGAACATTCCCGACAATAATGATGAAAGTCTTACGTAGATGAAATGCAAGAGTTTTACTTTGATCACAAGAATTATGGTATATGAAAGCCTAACAGTAAAGCACCAATACTAAAACTTGTGATAGAACCTCCAACAATACTTCAATACATTAAAACCTGAATTAATTATTTGTCATTTAGATAATATTTACTAAATTAACCAACGACCAACCTATTTAATTAGTCTCAATTTCAATAACTATTCCTCATAGTTCCAAGTGTTCTTCAGTAAAACATCTACTATTATTTTGGGCATAAACATTATCTCTTCAAAATAAAATGAATATAGAGCTTCTGAATTGATAATTGTATAAAGCTACATTTACAAGAATCATCATGATTTTTTGCATGTTCATGATTCTTCTAAAGAATTCTTTTCTTTGGTTTTATATCATAATATTATGATAATCATATAAGATTATCATAATATTCTGTTTTTAATTTTAGAGGAACTAGATTTGCTTAAAAAATTATATTATTATAAAATAAATAGTATATATAAATATAAAAATAATAATATTATTTATAAATTCGCTTACATTATAAAATCTGTCTATATAAAATTTTTCAGGCAATAATCAGATAAAAAATGACTTTTCAGTGATAATTACCTGAATCTCCTGCTGACTGGCAGTTGACAGAAGAAAATTATTCATCTGAGTTTTTAGAGTATCATCAACTTCTACATCAATATCATAGCAAGCAGTTTGTTTCTGTTCAGCTCCTTCAACACTAAAAATAAATTTTGAAATATAACGTTTTATTGATATTAATTTGTAGACAGTCATTTATCATCAAAATTTATTTTAATAAGATATACCCTCATATATTGAGATAAGGACATCTAGAGACATGTTAGTTTCTAGATTCTGAAATATTATAAACTTAAATACTTAACTTATGTCAACAAATCCTATATGTTTGTTGACACAAAAGTCAAAAGCCACTCATAATTATATGAAATATCCCATTTAGACTCATAAACAACAGTTGGCAAGAAAATACACAAGGGGGCAAACATAAATTATATCTAATCTGTTCTCTAAAACTAGACATGTAGAATTATGAAAATGTCACTGACACATTTTTAATACAAAAGATATTTTTTCTAATACTGCACCTTAAAATAAAGTTATTTGAAATATCAATTATATGAATTATCTATAATGATTGTATATATTCATTAAATGAAAAAAATAATTATTAAAAATATATAAATAAAAACAATTTATGGAACATAGATAGAATAAACATGTTCTTATGAGATCTTGTATTCAGTAATTATTTCATATTATATTATACATCTCTAATAAGACTTTGTTGTACTTAAATCTAGCATATGCACATACCTAATAATGTGATTGATAACAATTGGATCAGGTGGATGTAACAAAGGATTTAGTCTTTGAGGAATTTCTGCAAACTTCATCCGCTGGCAGGCAAATATTTGCTCCAAGTACTTATCACAGTTGATGAATTCTCTTTCATGTGAATCCTATGATGAAAAGAAAATAAATGAAAAGAAAATAAATATTTATACACAGTAATAGTTTTAGATTAATGGTAATTAATCATATATATGTAACTTTTATAAATTTATTCACACCCTCAACCTTGCCACATGGTAAGGAGCTAATTGCAATGGAATTTTCAATGACTAAATAAATACAGGTCTCTAAATATGTTAATTCCTGATATCCATCTAAGGAAAATGTGTTATGATGTTGATAAAATAAAAAATTACTCAGTCAGGCCACTAATAATTCATTAAAATGGATGTATAAATAAGGATAGTAGAGTGAGCTGAACTAAACAAAAGTTTAGCATGATTTGCACATCTGAATACACATACATTCAGATATTTCATAAAAAGTCATTATTGTCCTCAACATTGATAGGCCTACCAGTCCCATTTTGGAATAAGTACTGCCATCACCTAACATTAAATTATGTTTGATATGACTAAGGTGGATAAGAGCATAGTTCCAGGAATACATATCCATTGTTTTACATTCTAATACTTCCTCTACAATATTGTTCCTGTCACTAGCTGCAGGATCATGTTACAAGTACCCATTTCATCTCAATTTAGGTTGGTAAACTACGGTTTAGTAGTTTTCTGGTTCTTCATAATTAAATTTATAAGGTAAAACTAAAAATGTAATGGCTAAATAATTTATCAGCATATATATTAAAATAGGTGATCTTCCACAGTATTTGGAAAGTTTTTACCTGTAACTTGTGAGTTTTTATGTACTGCCATAAAGCACTAATTATTACTGGTCGAGTTTGAGTGTGTACCCCAAGAAGTCTAGCAAGACGAGGATCCAATTTAAACTGCAGAGGCTGATAATCAAGAAGCAAGAGGATGGTGCAACGGACATTCTTATCCCCAGGTCGTTTCACCTAAAAATAAATTATAATATTCATTATCATCCAACTCCATAAGTTGTGTGTACTCTATTTCTCTTTAAAAATCAGAAAATAGCTCTTTTAATCTTGAAGAAAACCAAAAGGGATATCTAAAAAACATGATTTTTATAAAGTAAGATAAAGTTATTAAGTAAGATATACTTACAAAGTAAGAATAATAATAATACAAATCTTTATTAAGAATCAGAGAGCTTATCGCATATAAAACCTAACAAGAGAAAAATTATGGAACTATCTGGAGTAAGTAGGAGTCCAGCACCAATAAAATTCAAATTTTCTCAATGATATTACTACTATAATTCTGCAACCATACCAACAAATGTTAAGAAGTAATTATCTTCATTAACAATAAGGAAATATTCTTGCTCATCTTTGCTAGTAATTTTCATTGAGTTTATATACTTCGTTCTAGGAAACTTACACTGATATATTGGAATTAACTTAGAGATTACTTTTGCTAAAAGAAAAGAAAAAAAATTGACTTTAATGAATTATACTAAAATCATACTGGGGCTTGGATCCTAGATAAATTCCATTCTCTCTTAAAAATTGAATACTATTGTCCTTATCCTCAAGTATTGTAATGTAAAGATTATTATAACAAGAATTATGTACATTAATAAAAATTACTTTCCACAAGAAAAACATATACACCATTTGCAGACATTAATGGTGAATAAATGTAATATACGCTCAATAATGAAATACTCACCTGAAACCCATCTGTTTCTTGGGTGGTAGGAGTCCTATGCCATTCTACCAAGTGATTATCAGGACCATAGAGATCCTTGTCTAATTCTATGACAAGACTCTTGAAAAATGAAGAAAACTTTCGTTTCACCTGAAATTCAGACATAATTAAGCACTGCACTATTTCTATTCTGACACAAAAGCAAGTGATTTGTTTTTCAAATTGATTTACTTTATTGGGGTCATTCTTTGAATCCTCAAGGAGACGACCTTCAACTCTCAGTTCCCAAGATGCAACTGTCCCTTCCTCACTTTCAGTAGGTTCTTTTGCTGGATAAAAAGTGTTTGATATGAAAATTCGCAGCTTCCTCTTCTGTTTCATTGGTCGCTTTAATGCTTCCTGTTTACAAGAAAATATTTGGTGGAAAATTTCAAAAATAATTTCAGATAAACAAGAACCAAGTAGATGCTAATAATACAACACCTGAATATCAAGTCTCTTCCTCATAATTGTTGCATCAAGTTTTCTCTCAAATGCTAGCAGGTCCATATATGCTTGAGATTCAGGTACAAGATCTCTTACTTTCTGCGGCAAAATTTTGTCAGCCAACTTTTTCTTCTTTTTACTGGTAGGATGAGAAAAGTCACTATAAAATGCGAAGAAAATAGTGAGACATATGCCCATAATATGGCCATAGATCATAAGGGAAGGTAAGTTATATATTAAAATGACCATCATGCAAAAGGGTGTACACAACAAGGAATATAAGCGTATGTGCTTGGGTGAACCATATGCAATATTGAAGAAAGTGCTTAAAGAAGAACTTACTGATGACCAACCCAAGTTAATTATATGAAAGAACATACACCAGATTTACATTAGTGAATTTTATGAAATTAAGGTAGATTAGTAATATAATTGTTAGTTATATATTCAATACAAGAGACATCTTCATGATCTTAGTTCCAACAATAAGGTACAAAATTAGGTTTAATTAAATTAATTACACAAGTTATTTGAGTAAATACTCTCTATGTTTATCAAACAAAGCATTTGGCTAACAATTATAATCATTCATCGAGGATATGTTATGAGAACATTTTTATATGCAAAAGTTGGTAAGCAAGTATTGAAAAATTAATGAATCATTTTCATACTGATTGAATCTGCAATTGGCTTTTAAATAGTTATTTAAATTTGATCTTTCAGTAAAATTGTTTATTATGCGATATAAATAAATTGTCTATCCAAAGATTTCAGTGGTGTTTCACGAGCAAAGATCGTCAGGAGTTCTATTAAAATCTACAGAAGCTTTCAAAGCTAAATGATTGTAATTATCAAACAATTTCAAATTATTGTCACATAAGTAATTTATTTTCCCTTTCAATGACTCACTTAATTTAATAACTAAGTGAGTTGAAAACTAAGAGACACTGATGGTGAACAACTTAACAATAAAACCTTTCATAGAGGGGAGAGAAGAATAGTATGTTAGTGGAATGACAGGGGATCATGGCATCATCATTACATTTCTCACCCATTTTTCATTCATTCACCAGAAGATGACCAATATAATACAGCTAGCTTCTTAAAAAAAAATCAGGAGGCAGATATTTAGGCACCCTTCACTTAATTGAGAGAAAGAGGATGAATATATGCAAAGAATTCTCTTACTTCCCTATGATTTACGTATCATATGATGGAAATTTATAAGAGTGCATTATTTACTGAAAGCATCCTATAAATATCCATAATAGATATAAGCAATTCAATTCATTTTTATGAAAATATTTTTACTTCAAAACTTTTACATGAACAATGATTAAATAAAATAAAGGATACAAAATATTTGAAATAAAATTTACTAATATTAAAGATTAATATTACTCATGATACTATGATGAAAAAATGTGGAAAATAGAATTTAACGAAAAATAGATTAATACAAGTTACATTATGCTAGAGTTGAAAAGGATTTCTTATTAAATATAAATATAATGAGATTTGAGGGCTACTGAAAACTTTAACTTGATCAATAACTATTACATAATAATACATACATAATTCATTTGGGCATTATAAATAACACCATTTTTGTGTATTTAATTGACTCTGATTGATTATGAACTAGGCTGAGGGTTATAGAGCAAAAATAAAACATTAGCATAGTAAATAAGATTGCATTATTTATCTTTTTAAGCAAATTTTTAATATTAGAGGAACTAAAGAAAATATTTGAGTTAGGTAGCATAAATTACTTTGAAGTTATAATTTTGGGAAAAGTTACAATAATCATAAAATAAAAAACCTGCTTTAAAAAATGAGTAAACAATTCAGATAGTAATGGTTACTAATTCTTTTTAGTGAAAGGTCAAATTATTAAAAAGGTAATAAAATTGCAGTTCAACTTATGAATGATATTCATTGTCAACTATTCTTCATTCAGCAAGGTTTTAGTTTAATCTTTCCTGATACTCATACAAGAGGCAATATGTAAGAGTCGACACATCTTTTCTAGAACTGGTTTGTAAATGCAAAGCAAAACATTTATTCTCCATCTAACAATATAACAACAATAACATCAAAATAACACGCAGCACAAATCATCTACAGGTGGATATCACGATCGAAATATTGAAGAACTAGAGACTACCTCTTTTGCTGAGGTGGTGGAGGTCGAGGCTCCTGGGGTCTCTTGGCTCCGGCCTGAGGACCAGTGGGCATTGGACCCGGTCGCATAGGGGCATATGGTGGCTGCTGTGGTGGACGTTGCATCATTCCTCCACCAACAACTTGTGCACCAGGAGCCGGAGTTCCAGCGGGAGAAGTGCCCATTGGTGGTGGAGGTCCAGGAGCGGAAAAACCTGGCCTTTGCTGCAACTAAGAATAATACAAGAGATTACTAATCGCATTGCATTTTGTAGTAAGTTAATAATCTATTAATTAACAAAATATTTCTCTCAATTTAAACCATAAATAGAGCATAATAAGGCTATACTTTAACATCAACAAACAGAAGTCTTGTCGTACATATCAAAAACTGAAGGTATATCGTGAAAATTAACACTACTTACTGGGAAATTCGGTCCGGCATATTGTCGCATGGAAGGCGGTGGAGGAGGAGGATACCTCTGCTGAGGCGGTCCAGGAGTACCTGGAGCTGGTGACACAGGGAATCTCTGCGCCATAATTTTTTCTTATTTTTCAGACCTAACCTTCACAGTAGCGTCGACCGCGTCGACTCTTCTTACTTTCAATAGACTCGATCTCTACCGACCTATCGACTATCGATTACACTCTCGAAATATATATCGTAAACAAACGTACAAGCAGTACAATTTGCTGCCGGTCTCTAAAATATCCACGAGTGGTCAATGGAAGTTTTATTGTAAATTCATTGTATATAATTATTTACATGGATCTTGTTACGTAGGAAATTTGATACATTTCATATTTTCCTATAAATGCTCCGCTTAGAAGGCGCTATAAATTCGAAAATTTGACATTAGCTTTCATGTATCAAACTTGAATACTTACTATACTTTCTTGAACTGAACTCTATTCAATAACAATAAAAAGTGGCCTTGGCCACTGATCTTTAGCTGTTAGTACATTGAAACGCGTAATACTATGCAAAAATATGAAAAATTAGAGAAAATAGGGGAAGGTATGTATTAAATTAGATTATGTCTATTAAATCTAGGAAAACTTTGGAACGGGAAAGTTACTTTTCAGGGACATATGGAACTGTATTTAAGGCGAAGAACCGAGAAACACACGAAATCGTTGCCCTCAAAAGGGTAAGGCTTGACGACGATGACGAAGTAAGTCGATTCGATTATGGGACATAGTTTAGAGTTCAATACAAACTTTCCCTTTATGAAATTTTTCTATTCATCACTATCCAAAGATTGAATAGGTTTCCTGAGAAATCTGAAATTATTTTAAGACTTCAACTCTGTACAGGGTGTCCCATCGTCTGCTCTCAGAGAAATATGTCTTCTCAAGGAGTTAAAACACAAGAATATTGTTCGTCTGTATGATGTATTACATAGTGATAAAAAGCTAACACTTGTGTTCGAGCATTGTGATCAGGATCTAAAGAAATATTTTGATAGCTTAAATGGGGAAATAGATCCTGACATTGTGAAATCGTTTATGTAAGTAATGATGATAATACGAGTGATTTCTTGTTTTGTGTCCACTATCCCTGCGTTATTTTTCTATTTTAAAAACTTTATATTAATATTTTTCTAGGTATCAATTACTACGTGGCCTTGCGTTTTGTCATAGCCATAATGTATTACACCGGGACCTAAAACCTCAAAATCTTTTGATAAACAAGGTGAAAAAAGGTTATTTTGGAATATATTTTTTACAAAAACTTAATGATCGATTTTTTCTCACTCTTAATTTAGAATGGTGAACTGAAACTGGCAGATTTCGGTCTAGCAAGAGCCTTCGGTATTCCTGTAAAATGTTACTCAGCTGAGGTTGTTACTCTTTGGTATAGACCTCCTGATGTGCTCTTTGGTGCCAAACTCTACACAACTTCTATTGATATGTGGTCAGCAGGATGCATATTTGCGGGTTAGTGAAAATTTTGGCATACTCATTATATATTTTGTTTCGTTGAAAATTTCTAAACGATGTTATTTGGAAATTTTTACATAGTAACAGAGATAATAAACGTTGTTTTACTCGATTTAATTGTAGAATAAGGAAAAAAGAAAATTATAACACTGAGATTTAGTCTACTTGCGTAGAAAATGTATAAAAATTATTGCAGCGATTTTTTTATATCCTTCCAATCAAGGAATAAGTTTATTTCTTAGCTATTTTGAAAAGCTCTCAACACATTGCAACTAACGAAATTTAAGGAAAATTTATTATGAAACTTAGACTGGAAATAAATTTTGAAGTGAAATGGATTTATGAATGGTTCAAAATATTCCAGTTTAGGCAGTTGAAGCAGGGTAAGAATATCTAGTTTTCGGAGATAAGTAAAACATGGCTGGCTGCCTTAATCTTCATATATTTAAAAATTATTCTTAGGAAATAATGAAATATTCCTTGGAGGTAGTAGGAAAAGGAGGATAAAATTTTTAGAGAATTTATCTAGGTATTCAAGCCCTAAAGCAGATGTGTTAGATTTTAAACGGGGTTTGCTCTTCTCTAATATGTGATAAACAATACATTAATTAAATTTTAAAAAAGATGAACATAATGAAATGAGTAGACTAAGATGTTTGTTAGGTATTTAAGCCAAATTATTATTTTGAGTAAAGGAAGATATAATAATTGTTTTTCAACTCTTTATGGGGCGGTGTTCTTCTGACAATGGAAATTAGTAAAAGATGACATGAGAGAGCATCAAAAAATTTTTATGATGTGGATTGTTTTACTAATTTATCTACTAATCAAGTATTCAAACTCATTATTTAAACCTTCTAGTGCAAATGTATCTTCATTTATCCCTTTAGAATTGGCTAATGCTGGTAGACCGCTCTTCCCTGGATCTGATGTAGATGACCAACTTAAGAGGATATTCAAGTTACTTGGCACTCCAGATGAAGGATCTTGGCCAGGAGTAACTCAGTTGCCAGATTACAAGCCATTTCCAGCCTACCATCCCAATATTGGATTTTCTTTGCTAGTTCCAAAGCTCAATACGAAGGGACGTGACTTGTTACAGGTTTGTTTTTAAGTTTTTGAGCTATTTTCTCATCAGAAATTATTTTAGATTTCTTTGCTTTATACTTACATAAGACCAATTGAGTAACATAAACATTTCTTTACATTTTGATGAAATATTTTTTAAATGAACAAGAATTTTCTATAATTAAAAAATCAGCATACTATTATAAAATTCCTATAATATTTAGAATTGGGTTGTTCTAAACTGGCTTGATAGTTTTTGTTATCTTTTTGTACATAACATTATATGTTCCTCTTTTGTATTGTTATCGACATTCCTGTTTTACTTTCCCATGTTTCCCCCTGATATCATATTTACTAATATTTCTTTACCTACCATACATTTGCATCATAATGATTTTCTGATTCATTGTTCTATAAATTTATGTTAGTTTTTTGATGTAACAAACATTTCCCAACTCAAAAGATTTGAAATGGTAATTGCATGTTATTTGGGCTGAAAAGAAACCCTGTTTATTACCTAATGCTGTTTATGTGTATTCATATACTATTTTAAATTGAACTGTGGTTGAAAATTAACGCTTACGATTAATTTAAGAAATGCAATTATTAAATGTGAAAAAAAATCTCCAAAATTTATAAGCAATTTTTAATGTTTCTGATGTTGTTTGCTTGAGTAGTGCATAGAATATAAAAGTGATTAGATTATCAGTGGCCATATTTCTTAAATCTTATTTTTATTTACATTAAAGGCTATCTTCTTAAAATATTATTATTATGTAACATGATTCTTTGTTTAATGATCTCAATTTCTATGCAATAGATGAATAAATTTGTGATATTCTATATTAACCTGCACAATTTTACATGTTTTAGTATCAGAATTAAGTATAAATAAGTATGGCTTGTGTTCAAGAGAATGATTAATACCTTTAATCTAGTAATTTGTGCTCATAAGTCATCACCACCCTCATAACAGAGAAAAATTACTAATTACTCTTTTCTTCCTTAACATTTTTCAGAAAATATTAGTTTGTAATCCGGCTTTAAGAATGGCTGCAGAGGATGCCATGTCTCATTTCTACTTTGCTGATCTCAGTCCAACCATCAAAAATGACCGATGCCTGTGAAAAGATTCCTATCGGTTCAAATTTGTAATAACCTTAAATCATGTAGATAATTTCCCTCTAATGATTATTTTGTAACATATCTATACCATAAATGATGAAACTGGTTTATTTATTTATAGGGTATTCTTTTAGTAGAAAAAGATATTAAATTCATGATCTTGTACAGTAGTTTTTGGTTAACAGTATTCTTTGTATATATATATGGTTAATCCCTTTTATTACTGTGACTAATTTTCTTATGTTTTTATTGGATTACTTTTAAACAGTTTCAAGAAACTAACTATTCAACTTGTGGCCATTAGCCTTAGTTGCTTTCTGTGAATTGGAAGAGTATATTTAGCTTCCTTATCAATCCTATATACTGTGCAGTGAAATTTGACTAGCTTGCTTGATGATTTCTGTTATTTATAATTTTCTCCGTAAATTTTTGTCTATTTGATTCAATTTGTTTGCTTGGTATATCTGTGATCTTTCTGGAGGCAATTGGCTGATTTTACCCACCCCTGATGTAGTACATGGAATAATTTGTGAATAAATAAATTTTGATTGTGCATGTACCTCAGCTGGTGATTATCAGAAATATTGTGAAAATTTACTCATAAATGTATCCTAACTTTACAAAATTCCTTTTAATGTAAGTTAAATTTCATGAAATTATCTTTAATGTGCATATAATTTTCTTTCAAATTATATATTCAATTCATGTTAGAGGTGATTGGTAGCTTAATGAAAAAAGATGAGGAATTATTGTAAAGCTATTTTCCAACTACTGCAGTTCAATTGGAAAATTTTATTAATCAGTTTTAGTGTAACTACTTTTGGTGACACATAAATGATCTCGATCACAGCATAATCATATAGTTTTTACAATTGAAATAAATTTGTACCAAAGATAGTTAAGACTATTAAATTCAATGAGCTGTACTTGTTGATCTCTAATTTTACGGAAATTCATTCTTTAATTTATCTCTTTGGAAGCTGTTAGTTCCTTTTAACCTGTAATCATTTGTAAACTAGAATTAATGAACATCTATCCTTCCTAAGAATTCCCCTTAGTCATCAAAGAAGGAAAAGTAATTTATTTAATTAAAATAGTAATTTTGTATTATATAACATAATTTTCTATGACATTGAAGCATATAATGTAAAATTGCTGTTAGAATTTTTCTTAAATGCCATTACAGGAAGAGTGCCTTTTTATCTTTATAATTTTATTTTTTAAAAATGTATGAGAAAACCTAGAAGTTGATTAGAGATTTCTCACCGATTCTCAACCATGCTTGGATAAATTTTTATTCTAATGAAACATACTGTTCATCTTCTGTAGAATATTTTTATGAAATTAGTGCCAGAGAAACAGCTACTACATGAATTACTCATATGACATTCATTGTTCTATTTGAGTAAATGCACTATACTTATCAATCTTTTTAATTTTGATTTGCAATTATACTGTATTTATGATGCTGAGTAACCTTTAATGGGATTTGTAACCAATGGGAAATATAGATATATTTTTATTATGCAGCTCATTTGTGTTAGAAATTAACTATTTATGCTTTTAACTTATACATATCAATTATGTAAGATGTTCATCATAAAAAAGTAGCTCATGGTATGTTGCAGAGGTTGACCTATTAAAATGAGACCAGAAAATTTGATAAGCATTTTATCTTAAGTAAAGAATCACATCGATTCAGCTGTAGCTGAATATTATATTCTAGCATATTCATTGATCAGGTAGTTATTTCAATTTTTTTGTAAATCTGTTCCACGCAAGTGCATATATATTTCACCAATTTGTAAATTATTGCTGTAAATAATTACTTTCTATGCATGTTTTTACATTTGCTACATCATTTTTACAATATATTTCACTAATTTTTGTAATTTAAAATTCATAAACCATATAATTCATTTTCAGGAACTCCTAGCTTACAAAAGAATCAGTATGATTTTACAAAAGGTTACCAAATCTCATTAAATACTTATTTAAATTTAAAGGTATTTCATTAGATGCATTCCATTAAAAATCGAGAGAAATACAACTGAATGTAAAATAATTATCCGAGTCTGACGGAATAAATTTATTCGAGATGGTATAGTTTCACACCACCTAAAAAACGGAACTTTCAATTGACTTTTCCCCTTATTACCGGTATTTAGTTTTTATACCAGGGAAAAAGATACTTTCATATTCGGACGAATACTGACTTATTAAATTGTTTTCACGCACAAGTAAACCGATTTTCAGTTATACTTCGAAATTCACAAGGGAATACCTTAATAATGGTTACGTATCATTAAGAAAGAAAAACATTGTGTAGTAATGTACAAAGTAGTAGTATATTGTTAAATAGCTATTTTCAATAGGTTAATCATGAATATTACAAATGATAGAAATCATCTGCAGGGTGAGAGATTGGTCGAGTTACATCCATTTTATTTTCACGGAATTATATTATACTATACTATATATTATTATACATAATATATTACACACCCTTCTCCAACAAATATATTTCATAAACTTATATATATAAAGGTAATATAAACAGGAAAATTTGATTGTGTTCAGAAGATAATGTATATTCCCATGGAGTATACCTACACTCTGAAATTAACTTAATAGTCACTCACAGAACATGCACGTTCATTATAATTAATTATGAAAATATTTTGTATGAATTTTCAACAAATTTAAGTAGAAAAACTTTATCAATGTGTAAAGGCACCAAGTTCGAGGGATTGTAACTTTACCTGGGGAAACCATGAAGCAAAAGAGGTGAATGGCGTCAAGAATTCAACGAGTTTGTTTACTTTATGCTTCCGTAATAATTTCCATGCGATAAAATTCGCTGAATTTTCCGAGAAAATCAAAAATTCAACTCTGGGCCCTATGTATCAAGAAGAACAATTTCCACCCGCCTTTATTGATATTTAGACCCACCAATGAAAGCGGCTACTAAGTAAACGTATACCTAATCAATAATCATATAATTGAGAAAAAGAGTTATTTTAAATTAATGATAACTCACGATAAGTCTTAAATAAGAAATGCAAGTGGATGAGTAAAAATCGAATTCACGAGTATTTCGTGGTGCTATACGTGAACAGCAGAGGGCAGACCTTGTCATAGGCGTCGAATAAGTGACTACGAAGTGCGACTTTCAGCCAGCAGATGACACGAATCCGTGTAAAACGGGAGAGGAAAGCAGTCTGCTATAGTCAGTTTAGTGTTGGTTACGTGAGAGTCGTGAGAGGGGTGAAGCAGTGGCGGGATTGATAGAGTAAGCTTTATTGGGTCTGTGAAGTTCCCATAAATAAGATAGCTTCATCGAGAGTTTTCGTTCTGTTCTGGACGAGGAACTTCTCAGAACCAATTTGGAAGCTCACTGTGGATGGATGACATTTATATTCCATAAAAATGTCTCTGAAGGTGAGTGAATCTGCCTTAAGAAAGTAAAAATTGCAATAATTAAAATTTGAAAGTAATATTTTGTTAAATAATAAAACACAATAAGGCCCAGCCACCTTTAAAATCGCAATCTTCCTGGCCGGTATTGGTTATGTACCGCGATTCAAGAGCTTTAGAATCTAATTTTATTTGAATGAATACCTATAGTTTTTAAATTTTTCGCGATTCAAGAAAGTTAGATAATAAATAATTTAAAAGGCATTAATAAATTTGATTGTTGTAATGTTGATATTATTCCTTTGTTTTCGCGGGATAACTCATTTTCTTTGCAACGATAAATTAGGCTTTGTGCATCATAAATGCCGATTTTTAGTTGTATGATATTTTCGCAAAGATATTAAATCTATTCCAAAATATTATGTAACTATATCTCAATTAAATATTCTCTACGATATTAAAAAACGGCAGATACCGTGTTCTTAATTGTTGCTCTTACTTTTTCAACTCCAAAGACCGATAAAATAAGAAGTTAAAACGGAAATTAATTCACCGGTTTCTCTGAATTGAATTCGAGTAACTATAACATTTTTTTATTTATATAACAGAGGTATGCATATTTAATATTTCTTTATTTTTGAAACAATTTTATCAAAATGTAACCAATTCCAGGATCATCGTTTTATTGAATGAAATGTCGATGAACACCGAATAATCCTTTGAGTGCTCGAATGAACAAAGATGCTCGAATGAAGCAGAGAAAGTTTATGATTGATATGCTATAAATATCATTATCCCATTGCTAACTAAAGTAATTGCATTACTGGAAAAATACGCGAATTTTGAAACCTATTTGTTCCCTAATATGTAAACATAATTTGAATAAATATACATACTATGCATACATATTTATAATCCTACAAAAAATCATTCGTATCTTATTAGCGTAAATAATCATTTCGCAGATTCGGTTATTATTAAGAAACGATTAAAATAATTATCCCTTAGTTGAACGCTGCTGATGAATCTGTAGTAATCCAGACTCGGTATAAAAAATCATTTTTGATGAGAATGAGATGGAAGCTAAGCTCTCTTGTAGACAAGAATTCCTCCGTGGCTAGATTTTTGTCATCGAATGACACACGAAGCCTCCGTGGGAGCCCGCAACCACCGCCGCATTGCAAGGCCATCAACTTCGTAATACTTCGCAAAATATATCAGTGCGTTCCCTCTCATGCGAGTCTACGAGTAGGAAAATGTCATCGTCTCCGTGGACCAGATTACGGAAGCAAGCGCAGATGCTCAATCTCTACGTATAGTCTGTCTCGTTTCTTTCTTACCTGTTTTATTGCCGTATCCAATGAGTAACCTTCAAAGGTCAAGGCAATTCATGCATGTTGTTCGTTTTTTGCGCACACCTTCATGACATACAGATTTTCTTCGTGACCTACTCGAAATTAGATGTGTCGTTTATTGTCATCGGGATTAAAATAAAATGGTTGCGTAAAGGGTTTCTTTCTCGTATTGCTGCAAACAGCGAAGCAACGAAGGAGAGAGTAATATGCCAAGCTGCCTCTATACCGGTAAGGAGCTAACGTCAAGGTTTAAGGACGACTTCGTGTGAAAAGTCATGGGAGTGAGAATAGAACAGGAAAACGGATGTAAAATATTCTGATATAACTGGGATCGAACCAGGATCGCTCATTGGGTTATTGTCAACTTTTGTGATAACACGCAATCTCATTTCAATTGGCCATCGCGTTGATTTTCGTCTCGAAAAATAAATGAAAATCGAAAGTTATATTTATTATAGTATTTATTTTAGCGAATTACGTCATAATATCTATATAATCCTCAGGTGCTGTTATAAGCATTGGTTGGGTTTGAAATCACTTCAGAACTCCGGGACCGATTAATTCACTCTTTTACTTTGTATACCCTTAAAGTTTTTCTATTTTAACTTCTCCGAATCACAAGGTAACTTTGTAGATTGTTACCCTCACTATTAGAATTAGATTCTTAGATTTTCCGAAAGAAGATCGTAAATCGAAGGCATTAAAGTGCTTTTCTTAAATAGGATAAATGGAGAAACATTTACAGGCTTTTTGTTAAAACCATTTCTCCACGAATGTTTTTGAAGACAAGTTCGTAGGGTTTTCAGTTTTTCGAGTTAAACGATTGTCATTACCCTCTTTCATAACTATTTTGAATTATGATGTATTTGGCCTTATAATTACGTTACTAAAACTAGCTACATCTGCTCATCTCAAGTCCGACCAATAATTTAATCGAGTTCGGAAAGTGAAAGTATTAAGTGCAGGGTATTATACGTTAATAATAATGCGGAAGTGTAGATAACGGAATTTTGCAGATACAATTCGTAACGCGAGTGCATTAAAGTATTGAAAAGAGTTTCATCCGTCTGGTGATGTTAATGATTTAATGGAAGTATTCTATGAACCGTGAGAATCTTAAAATTATAACTAGAAATCTTAAAAATAGAACTACTTTTTGCGGAATTTAAACCAGTCCCTTTCACTATTTCATCTATGCGTTAACTAGATATCTCATTTGTTTTACGTGTGTGTGGAATGAATCAATGTTTCATATATTAGTAAAAGTTTGAAAGGATTTTTTGTTTACGAGTAAGGGGAGTCGAGTTAATAGAAAAAACAAAAAAATTGTTGAGGGACGTTGCGGTATAGGTCGACTGTCATCTAACCAATGAACCCTTTTTAAGCCTTCTTATGCGTCAAAAAACTGTAGAATGCACAGGAAACGATCTATCGAATTATGAAAAGCTCGTATGTATTTTGTGAGCGGTAATTCAGAGCAGATTCATGAATTATTAGGACGATTTTGACGATCGAAAAGACTTCGGGCCGTTTGTAACCTAACAGTGAGTAGATTTACGGAAGTTTACTTTCAGTACTATTGCATTTATTTGAAACGAAGCAAAATCCTTCAAAGTTAAATGTATTAACCCTGTTTAAGTCTATCAGGATCGATCCCTAACAAACAAGTTTTTTATAACGGTTTATAATATATAATTTTAATAATAATGTATAAATAGTAAAATTTTAATTAAACTGATTTTAGAGAAAATGACAATTATTCTTCTTTCGCTAGATCAACAAAGATACAAATCAATTTACATATATAAAAACTGGTAAATTATTATTATAATAATAAAGTTTGTCGAAGATCAATGTTATTTTGTCTTCGGGGATACCTTTCGTACAATTCTCGTATTGTGATGAAATTATTGTGGAACTTCGACATTGGTAAAAAGCAGCAGTAATTCGAATGTAGCTATGTTTCTTATACTATATTCTCTTTACTCCACCTATTTAGTTGTATATTGTTGTATTGTATGTATATTATATTATATATAATATTTATTATGCAAAGTAAATTTCAAATTACTGCTTGATAAGTTGCTCCGGCCGCTGGTTCAGGAATTATCACTCTTTTATTGACAAAAAGATCGTGAAGTTCGGCTCTAAGTTTTTATTTTACCTGTATTGATTTTATCTTCTTTTTGAGAATTTATGAGAGGGTAAATAGTTTTAAATACCTTAAAAAATATGCTACTTTGTGGATAAATGATACGTATGATAAAGAGTGTAAGATTAAAAATCTCATGCACAGCATTAAAGATTCTTAAATATTTCAAATCTTTTCCTACGAAGGATTGCACACTTTGGAACACTTTTTCTATTCCTCATCTAACGAATCATGCGCAGTTTTAAAGCTAAATCATTGGTCTTATTTTTTCCTGATGATATCTGACTTTCTCGAAAGTATTTTTATTTTGATATTACTTTCTTATCGTGACTTTGACGACTTGAAGTTTCCAAAGAATGTAAATCCATTCCACTAACTTGATTGAGTAAATAAAATCAATGTATAATATATAAATAATATGTAGAATATCAATCTATAAAGAATGAGTAGAGATATTAATTATACATCCCCTAGAATATCCCGTTACCTCTATCCTGGAATGTCAAATATAAATATGGCATTTAGAGTGAATTGAAATGAAGATTATGGAAAAATGCTTTATTTTCTTTTATTATTTTTCTGCTCTCAATTTGAAGTTGAGTTGATTATTTGGATAATTGCAAATACTTCTTTTTACTGTCTTTTTTAATTCGTTTGTGCTTCAGACCTTTGTACTTTTTTCTCTCTCGAACCCAACCACCGATTATTTCGTTAAAAAATTGAACGAGAAATACAGCACCATGACGTATGGATTCTTTAGACTCAATGATACGGGATTTCCTTACTTTTGCATCTACTCCTCTAAAACTTCACTTTTTTATTTAATGCAGGATATTTTCAATAATCAGCCATTGGACTTTTATCATTGAACTAAATTTTATTCGATGATAGCAGTAACAACGTTTAAAATTTTTTAAACAACCAGGATTTTTAACCTCAGAAGTTTTTTTTCAACCATGTTATTTAAATTGTCATATAGATCATTCAATATGAATAACAACAATTTTATTTTCGCTATTGAATAAATTTTAATGATTTGGCTTACGAAAGACTTTGAGTCTATGAAATATTGTTTAGGAAATTTTAAATTCGTAGTTCAATTATCTTATTCTTGAATATTTAGGTAGGTCATGTTATATTTTTTTTTACTTTTACCAGCATCGTTCTTTGTCTGAAACTAAGTTTTCAAAATTAATTCAAGCTCCAAATAAGACGATGATGATTCATATAAGATATCATAGAGAAAGCTAATTGAACTCATTCAAGTTTTCGGCTCCCTTAAAATCGTCTGATAATCTTAACTTTGGCTATCAGTCTTTGTATTACATTTTGTCTCCAAAGTTCGTTAATGTTTTGACACGAGCATTCGTTACATTCAATCATGCATACAATGTTCTGGTTTGCTGATCACCGGAGAAAATCTTATCAATCAAAGATATCCTTTTACATGTTAATCGCACGATATCTCTACATTCAAAACGAAAATTTATAACAAAAGTCTTGAGAGTGAAGATGAACCTCTTCCAGTCACTCAACCTTTTTTTTCTGAGTACGATTGTTTTTGGTATTTGGTATATTATCGTCATGCGTTATGTTTTTGTTTTGCAGAAGGAGTCCAAGTCGGACGTTATGCTCCATTTGGCGTCGCTCAGAGGCGACTTCCACATGCTGCAGAAGTTGCTGAATAGCGGAAAGGTTCACGTGGACTGCAAGGACAAGGTAAGGAGGACGTCATCCTTTCAAAAGAAAAGTTCTAATTTTACGGAGTGATTCAGTTTTGCCATCAACCAATATGGCGATTCGATCACTCATCCCTTACCGCAGATTCTCCCCAAGATGCGAGAAAGGCATAACGATCACGAACGTGTTTTTTTTTTAAAGCATCTCCCAAAGAACGTATTAGGAAAGGTCGTTTATCAATTTATTTTCAAGAGGCCAATTAGGGAAGTTGTTTTGGAGTGTAAGGATTTTCAAGAAGGAAGTTTTGCTCGGAGGAGATTCCTAGAAATTTCGTTTTATCTGTCCGTACTTTTATTTTCTAGTCTTATTCGTTGCGATACCGGTTATTTATCATGTGAGTTCGTTCATTTATCGCTAGTTATTTGTCATTTGGTCAGTGGTGTATATTGCAGCGGAGGATGGGCGGTGACAATTGAATGGATATACCTTGGGATGGAAACGTAAATGTTTATTGACAAATGACAAACGAAACATATATAGAATATATATTTACATTAAATGCATCTAAACTAATGTGTATTATGCTAAAGTTTAAGAATAAATGAGCAAATAAAATCTGTTTTTTTTCTATATTCATCCTAGTATTCAAATATTTTGATTACAATTATATTTAGTCTTTCGAATTCTTTATAATTTTTGTCATAGGGTTGAGAATTTTTCCACGTATTTATTCCACAATATTTTGCTTCATGCTTTTTGAGAAGTAAATATTTATCCTCATTAATTTTCCGTTTATGCCTTATAATTTTATTTCATTATACCCATATAAAATATAGTCGTTAAGATCTTTTCTCTTATGTAAATATTCCCATCCTAGCTCTGCGGTAATAATTTATTGGCTCTCGTCTTTTTTGCGCTTTTCCGATGACGTATCGAGTTACCTTTTTTATTTTTTCTCGTTTAAACCCATCTCGGGTGTTTCTTAAAAGTATGTCCTACAAACTTCGATTTTCTTTTTCGTCTTAATTGGATTCCAATCCGGCCTGTGTTTCTCATAACCAATTGTCGATATCCAAAAACTTTTGAAACTGTATTTCGATACTTGAATTCGAATTGATTCGATATAAGTCCCCAATTCATTCTTATAAAACATTTTAACGTTAAGATATGTTTATAAGAGTAGAGCAAGGCTGATTTCTAATAAGGCTTTTATTAAATTGTTATCCTAAAACTATAAGTATCGTTCGACTTTCTTTTGAAGAACATGGTACGCTTATATTTTAAGTCAACCCTCTCAACTAACAGTTCTAAGTTTATTTGAAAGCTTCAGCAATCGCATCTTTCCGTTTTATGTCGATTTAAGTCATTTGCATACATTTTGATTTTGAATCGGTTGGAAGATTGCTTATATAAATTCGTAAAATAAGCCGTTATCGGTATCGGAAGGTATCGCTATTGATAAATTTTCCACTACGCGAATTCAGTCTCTTTCGAAATATCCGTGAAATGGATTGGATGGATAGAGTTGTCCAATCAGTGTTCATATGGAATAACGTGAGCTTAGTTAAATGCATTCTACTGGGGATGCAATGCCTCGTGAAGTAATACCCCTGACTAGTTGATCACGCGGTACTGAGGTTCGTGTGCTTTGCGCTAATGCAGTTAGTTCGCTAGTGAGAAATTTTAAGCTCAACATACGGCCCTTGATTGGATGAGAATGCGACTGTTTTCAGTTACGTTTTTGGCGCGAATTATTTATCAATGTCGATGTATCATTACGCAACCTATTTCAATTGCGAATAATAATTTTGGATCATAATAGATAAAGAAATTTACATATTATAGATTTGATTACTTTCTTCGAGAGTAAGCAGAGATATTCGATTCAAAGATAAAAGTTTATCTTCATATAATTTATATTCGAAAAGCAAATAATTAAAATTAATGTTGATTGCTGCGAAGTATCTCGTAAATATCAACAAATTTCGAAAAATTGTAAAGTGAGCAAATTCTAGCGCAGAGAAAAGATTAAAAATATTAGATAAATCTATCGAAAGCTTAAATTTTATGGACTTATGGATGGAAGCGAAGTTCCTTTTGTTTAGAGAAGTAATAGTGAAGATAATCAGATCTGAGCTCTGTTAACTTAGATACTTTCTTTATTTATCATATATGAAAAGTTGTCCTTAATTACATCAAATAGAATCCCTTATTCTTACAAAATTGCGTATGAATTAGCTTTTGAATGATCAGCAATGAAAGCAAGCATCTTAATATTTATTTTCTTTTTTTCCTTAGATCATGGAAAAATTTACCCTTCGATTTGATAAACTCCATTTAAAAAATTTAATTCCATGTTTTCTGTATGAGTAATTTCATAAATCGAAAATTATTTTTCGTATCTGATAAAAAAAATCGTCACAATTTACGAATTATAGCTCGTGAATTTTTTTGCTGATAGACTTTCGAGAAAAGAAATAATATCTTTGGAAGAGTAAATTTTTAGGACGATACATCTTGAACCACCGAATTTTATATGCTGGTTTTTATTTCCGCGAAAGAATGGACGACCGAAATACACGTATATCGCTGTAATGATATTGTATGAGTTGTATACATCTATCTGTGATATCAGAGCTCAGGATACTCATTATTATTCCGATAGAATATCTTTCTCTTTGGATACGACTTTCTATAACCTTGCCGTAGCGTCCTACATTATTTTTGGCCCTAGTTCGGTGAGAGCTGAGCACCGTAGCTCTCAGTGAAATAGTCTACTCCTTATTTAATGAGTTCCTTGAAAATGTCCTCCTTTCCATGTGTTTCAGGACGGCACGACTCCACTGATGCTAGCGTCAGCAAACGGCCACACTAAATGCGTCACCGAACTGTTGGAACAAGGGGCTGACCCGACATGCAAGAGACTGGTGAGTGAAATCAACTTTTGTGGCAACGATTCTGATAAATTTATGATGATGAGAAAAATTTAATTCCTCCCATGTTTGCAGATTTTATATAGAATGATTTTTTCTATAATTGGAATAGTTTTTCTATGTTTGTACATCTCTATCTTCTTCCATGACTTGATGATTCCATTCTAGATGATCTGATATTATATTGTCAGGTGAAAATCAGGCTTCTTAAAAATTCCCTGTTCGTATAAAATTATCTAAGATTTTTAAGAGTCAATTAAACGAAGAATAACTGTCCTGAAGAATCTTCTAAGGGCTTGAATCTTTTTATTTATGTAAAAACGTATTTTGTATATAGAACATAACACAGGAGTGTAGCGATTCTCATTTTTAATCTTATCACAATAATATCTTCCTATTTAATTAACTTATGCTGTAATTCAAATTCATAAGAACTTCAATTATAGTCAATAAGATTTGTGTTTAGGAAATTTATTCTGTTGACTTTGATGAATTAAAAAAAATGGTTCAGAGATTTATTGGGACAGAATCATCCTGAGGGAAAATTGTATTATTTATAAAATTCAATCAAAGAATTGCATATTTCTTCTATATTTGTTTCGGTAGTTATACATTTACTTCGAAATAAATGATTTAAGTAAAGGCATCTCACAAATTTTTTGTATCGATCGATTTGTATATTTTTTAAAATATCGATTACTTTTTATCGCATAAAATTGAATTGTTAAATGAATCACACTGTAATTATTCAAAGAGCTTCATTTCGCATTATTAATTTACGTTGGAAATAACATCTACGCAAAATATGGAGATGTTTTGGAAATTATAATCATCGTAGCACACATTTATTTTTAGTAAATATTTCGTCAGTAACGAATGACTGAAAGAAAAGTATTGCGTACGCGAAGAGCAAAAATACTACCGCATATTGAAGAATTATATTATATTGAATACTTAATGGTTAGTTATTCTTTAATATTAGATGTAAAAAAAGTCAAAATACCAACAGCACCCGGTGTTCCCAGGCGGTCACCCATCCAAGTACTATCCGGGCCCGACGATGCTTAACTTCGGTGATCGGACGAGAACCGGTGTTTTCATCGTGGTATGGCCGTTGGCAATACCAATTTGCTATGTAAAACATTATGAAAGGTGTATGAATATTTATTGACGTGTGCAAATTTAGGTAGCATAAAAACAAACGTACTTTCCAGAGACTTTTCGAGCTGTCGCAATATAGCTTATCATTCCATGCAAACTAGTGAGAGATAGAGAAAAAAATTTGCTGAGATAGATCTATGAAGGATTAGGAATTAGATTGAGGAAATTCATCCCGCTTTTTGTGTATTATACTAATTCATTCTGTATCCACAGTAAATTTTACGTGTATATGAAGTTATGCCGTTCTGTGAAAATATTCGTTGTCTGTATGAATGTATTTTCATCCTATGAATTGTCGTGACATTTTGTTTATCTTTCGATTTAGATGATGAGAAGATGTAAAGGTTATGTATCGCTAATAAAAAGAAGAACATTTTACATAATTATCTTTAAATTTCCAATGTTAAGGTCTTGGGTTCGAATCCTGATTAAAGAGGAAATTTTCCCATCCGAGTTTGGATTTTAGTGTACGTCCATTATTGATTTGAGTAATTATTCAAAATTGGATGTTCATGGGGGCTATTTGAAATGAACAAGAAGAGTTAAAGATCGATAAAATTTTTTTCGAAGGATGCTAAAATGTATATAGGATTTCGTAAGGTTACGTTTCGTGATGTTTGAAATGGCCTATCTCACCGCTTCAAGGTTTTATCCATTCATAAGAATGACTCGGCCGATCGATGTAGAAAAAACCTTCATTCCAATCGGATTGTAGCAGCTATATTCAGATCATTGACCGGATTAAATACAAGGATCGGATTCTATCTAAAATAATCTGATAGCAGACGGGAAAGCCGCTGAATTAATCGCTTTCGAAGAACACCTCTGGAACAGGAAGCCGCAAAAATTTGCATCCGAAATATATAGAAAGGAACCGATAAAAGAGAGACCAACAGGTCTACGATATTACTCTCCGACCTACTTCGAATAATGGCTCACTTGAAAGATTCGAAAAACTTCGAGTCAAGTAACCGAAACGAAGAAAAACAAGTCTTGATTCTTGAAACACCTCTGATACGTACGAAATAAAATCTAGATAAAATTAGAAAATCGTATAAGTAATAAGATAAATTCAGTTATTCCGTTTTTATTTATTATTTTCAAGGAATTCACGTATTTATAATGTATATTGTTTATCAGTTGAATTAACGAGGTTCAGCAGTACATTCAAAAATCATAATCTTCATAATTATTTGATTGTAAATGTAAATATATGATACTTTATAAACCTTTGTACCTGATCTAAGCATATAAGAAGGTAAATTACAGTTTAAGACATAAGATATTGAAACTACATTAAATTGTTGTAATCGTGGTTGTTTACGAACTTCTTCCATTATAAGGAATTCCTGCCTCAATTTATTGAACAGGATGCTCCTAATACAGGTATTAATTTACATTCAGCATGAAATTGCTATCAAAAACTTAACTATTTATTCCTATATGTTAATTATTGCTTGGTATTATTAATTCAGCATCGATATTTTAATGATGGTTGCGAACTCTTATATATTTTCTCCTTTTGAGTTCATGACATTTTCACGAGCGTTTTTCACTCTCTCCTTACTTAGAATTAAAAGTAAGGGGATTGTTCAATTTTTCTCTGCCGATGTTTGCGTCTGGCAAAGGTTATCTTAGAGTCAACATTGAGCACTGTCGTATTATTGCCCTTCTTCATGATTACGTCTCAAGAATTGTGCCCAACGTCGTTGAGAGTCGTTTCTTGCGAGGAATTTCTGTCGTCTTCATAATAATCGTTTATGAAATTTCGATAGAATCGATTCAAATAGTTGGAAGAAAAATAGGCGAAAGAGAGTGTAAGCGACCATCTACCATTAGAAATATATAGGAAATTATTTTTAATGGCGTTTACGTAATCTAAGATGTTGGGTCATTTAAATAGAGAGCGAGAGTCGATATTATTCTGTAACGAATTGGATTCTTAAGAATGTATGTACCGCGATCTCATGAGCCAAATAATTCGCAGCTTGCCTCATTGGGAAATTCCTCCTTTGCAGCCAATATTGAGTAACTTCTCTAACAGAAGCTTTGGGGAAGTCCCAACGAGATGAATAGGAAAGGATTTCTCTAGATATAAATTTTTGCGAAAATCAGCTAGAAGACAATCGCTAGAATTTCGAGAGAATTGTTTTAATTTATTCTATAATCCTACTCGTAAAAATCTGTAGATATTTCATTTTTCCGTCCGCGAAGAATTGCAGTTTCTTTAAGAAGTGTAACACATTTAAGACGATAATATTAAGATGATATGAAATAAGTTCATTGACTTTCGTATCAATAATATTAGGAGCAACATATTAAATTCCAGTTAACATTAATACTTTAGTTTATAAATTAAAACTTTTTCTGTTTTGGAACAATTCCACAATTAGTGAATCACTAATTTTTATAAATATATAATATTAGTCAATTATATTTAAATATTTTATTTTAAAATACCGTACGTCTATTGATATTGTTGGTAACATCAAATGGCCTTACTTAATTACCATGGCGAACATTTTCACATTTCAATTACAATACAATATCAACACATATTCAAAATACATGCACGTATTCAATTAGCCAAAATCGGTACGAATGTTTTGCTTTGCATTTCAAATATCTCTATCATGAAATTTAATTAGCGAAGTAAAATAATCCATCGATTGCTTCGGAAACTCATACGAGCAAAAAAGGTCGAAGTTTCAATCTTGCTATCGTAATAGAGAGTAGATTTTAAAATGACGATCGATTAAACAGTTAACTCTTAACATATGTTACATTGTATTGTTTACCAATATGTCGCTATAAATAGACTGAACGGCTCAATGGCATGTATTCCTATCACATCCGGAAGGCGCGTGATACGTAAAAGGATCCGAGATCTGAATTACGTATGAGTAAAACGGTAAATAGATTCTCGAAGGATCAGTTAAGTTTGAATAGGTCGCGAGTGATGTGAAGGTCGAATGAAATGACTTTGAAAATCCAGGTAACAAACGCTTAGAGGTAGTCTCTCATAAGATTTCATTCGCGGTGTGCACATCTAGGATTTCCTTAGATAACCGCTTAAAACTTCCATATAGAATTGCATGCGAAGTGTTTTATGAAAATAAACTACCGCTGAATCCTTCTTATGGAATGTTATTTCTCCACCGGCGAGAATTTACTTTCCAATAACATTTTCTCGCACCGGTACTCAACCAAGAGGAATCTGCAGTAATTTTTAAGTTGTTTCGCTTAGCTGACTTTTGAGAATTGTTATGCGCTGCTGTGCATGCGAAATTCAATTTTCCTTTTCGCATTCAGTGCCGTGAATGAACTCGCGAAAATTAACCCAGTTAGCGATTTTGTGTACAAAATTTTTGAGGCGATTTCTCAATACATCCGTATTTATAAAAGCACGAAATTTGCTTTGCTAATTAGGTTCGAACATAGATATATAATTTAAATGTCTGATATTTACTTTCATAAATCAGAAATTCCGTAGCAAATCCCTAAATTCAATCCTAGGATTTAATATATGATCAGAAAAAGATAAAATTCGATATTTCGTATCATGAATGTTGATAAATTTTCTTTTAAGATAATCGTATGGTTATCGTTCGAGTGAGAAATTCGGTTGCAATAAAGAACACATGAAGAGATTATCTCCGGTTAACGTTATTACCCGTAATTTGTTAAGCATGGCTTCTTCATACCTTCCGCATTTTTTTTAGAAACCGTTGTGCAGTTACGTCAAAAGGGAAGTAAGCATACCAACAGCAACAGTAATTAACTTCCCCACATATGGGTGGTGTTTGAGGCCAATTTTGAGATCATCGCGTAATACTTTAACTATGTGATTAAAAGTTCCCTCGTCGCGTTCGAGATTGAAGATAATATTTCTTCCCGAGAAATGCTGTATTCACTTCTGTTACGTAACGTCAATTCGCTATGCACTGCATCCGTTTCGTAACGTCGGAAAACCATCTAGTAGTCTAAAAAGAGAGCACAATGAGTTGATTCCGCTAGCCCACGGCAACGCCTCGTAAAATATAATGGTCAAACTGAAGCCCAATTTGTTATGGAATCGCGTTGGAAGAAATCTTTCATGAGGACTGAGTTTTTTTTTGTAAACTCGAAACTTAAAACTCTTTATAAATGAATTTTATTTGTATATATTAAATACTAGATATGATAAATATTTACTTATGATTTTGTTTATGAATAAAACTTTATTGTCTTTATAAACGTTTATTTATTAACTTTATTGCTTATGAATGAGTTTATGAATAAAAATTTATTTTCATTATGAATAAAACTTTTCTTGCGTGCTGTATATCTGAAAATGGTTGATTTAAAGTTGCACAATAATCCTTAAATATTACGATGGAATACGTATATCATCGAAGTTCAACTAGAATAATTTTTTAATTCTTTTGGAGAGGAGTGGGTTAAGTTTCGGATGTTAAACAAAGCTCTGCAGAGCTTTTGGTAAACGTTAGTCTCACGCAAACAGGGGCGTGAATGATTGCGGGATCCATTTTTGGTAGTCCGAGTGAAAGATCGCTTCTTATTATTCGCGTGGATAGACTTCGGGGGCGTTTGATGGAACTGCCGGTAAGGAAGGAAGTCTTCGGACGGACCCATAATTCATCAAAACCCGACGACAAGATTTCTTTCTCCTTGGTCACGCTCCCTTTTACCACCGAAGGAGTCGTCTCCCAAAGAGAGAGGAAGTAAAGATGAATTCTCCCGAGTGAAAGAGCGTAATTTTCACGGCCGCCGTCCACGTGGCGCTATTCTACGTTCCGCTCCACTTCCCCATCCGCTGAGCCGTTGTTACCATTTATATCCACGTAAATCGATGCTACATCTCTCTTTCCCTTCCCGGAATCGTCGTTTTAATCGCGCTCCCCTCAGAGCTTTTGCGTACTCCCTGCATTGTGGCCTTTTCATTGTTTCCAAATTTTCCCGCTCTTGGCTACTTAATGATGTAACGATTCGAGGTTTTTGTTCTCGCTCGATCCTGGCGATTTTCCTTTGTTTCTCGTCTTCTGATTTGCAATGTTCGTCTTTGATATCGCGTCCACGAGTACTCTTCTTCCTGTTCCTAGTGAATTTGATCTTCCCTACCCATTCACCTTTTACACGTTTAGCCGTATCAAACAGTGAAGTTGAAGGATCCCGGTTTTCCCTCTCTTCTATGTTAAAAATAGCCCATTTCTCTGAAGTGGACTAAATCACGGAAGTAATTTTTCTCAAGAGCGGCTCTTGATGGAAGATTGGATGTTTTGGCGTTCGTTCGCCGTCGAGTGCTTCCCTGTAATTGTCCCACGAGTAGATATTTACTAGGGCAACCTTCAATGATTAGATGCGAAATTATGAATGCGGTATATATATAAACGGAAGTGCATATTAAAAATGCTAAAAATTATTTTGGACCTAAAACGGGTTCTTTTTTGAAAAGCTGAGCTGATATCTAGCTGAAATTTTAGCTTGTTTATTTCGTTAATCGTATGCTGTTGTATTGAATCTCGTTCAAACTGTGTATCGCGTTCATTTTACGCGAATAATTATTGGAAAATTCACTTCCACGATTGGATTTGTGAATTTTCTCGCTTCAATTGTTTTCATCTCTCTACTCGAGTTATCGGTCTAACATCTCCGTTTTAGAATTCGCTTCTTTGCTCTTTAAAATAGAGCAATCGATGCAAGATATTTTGGTTGCACAGCTGTTGGAGTTTAAAAAATAAACAAACTGAAAATTGAGAGCTGTTTGCTCTTTTTTTCGATGAAATTCTCAAGTATAAAGTCTGGTTGTCTCTGTTTACATTATTATGTTTGCATTATGATTTGATCTCGCTCTACTTTATTTTGCCAAGTGAAAATGAATTGCTCAAAATATTTTTATCCTATTCATAATTAAACTTCAGTTGGTTGGTTGGCGTCATGAAATCAGATTTTCTGGAATTGTTCAACCGTTCAGGGTTATTTTTCCTTTTGATGGACATGTAGAAAGTTGGAATACTTTGTAACGTACTTCGTTTTATGCTTAAATTAATTGAGAATATGATAGTTATTAAGTTGATCATAAATTATTATAATGAACATTCTCAGACTTTTTCAATAAAAATATTTTAATAGTGAAATAAAAATATTATGACATAAAAAACTATTTTTATATATTTAAAGGTATAAAAATCTTATAATATATATTATTAAAATAATTATAAATTAACCATTAACTTAATTAAATATTGGAACCTTATCAATAAAATCGAAAGTAAAAGTCCAGGATCAAAAGCATGTGTTTCACACACATGCTTTTGTGTGAAAGTTTTTGTCCTTCATGTTTTAAGTTTTAAATATTTATCTTGTCATTGAGTGATAAAGATGAATCATCTGAAGAAAACATCTGAACCAACACTAATTTTAAATTGCGAAAGCCCTCTCATTTTAAATCAACGAATCTCGTGAGAATCTCGCGTTGAATATTATTCTTCATCAATCCTACCCATCTAAACTCTCTAACGTGTAATACGAGTTTGATTTTGAAAGTCGAAAGTAATAAAGTAAGTTCACCTAAAATTGCTCTTTTATCTTCTTCCTTCTTTTTTAATAATCCCTATGGTCCGAGATTTAGTAATAAGTAGGCATTAAAGATCAGTCATAAAAGAGCTTCTTTAGAGGAGATTTGGATCGTTATTGACTTTCCTTAAGTTCTACTCGAATGTTAGAACAAGGCGACGGTAAGCACGAAGGCACACCTCGAGGCATAATGAGCGTTTCCGCTCGGGATGATGCACTCTCCAAATAGCTGTCGGCGATTCAGAAATCCTTTCACTCACGGACATCGTCATATTAGGTGCCTTTTACTTCCCCACTTTATTCTTCGCTCTCTCCTTTTGACCCTTTTCTCATGGTTACCTTTTCCGTAGTTTTTCATCGAAATTGTCAGATGTCAGAAGTCGGCAGGGAGTGATTCTTTCAGAAAAGCACCGCCTTATGTTAGATACACATAATATATACATATATTTTTGCATTAAATTTTTATGCGCACATTTTCGATTAGTCGTTAAAGTGTCAATTACACGAAATAAATTTTTCGAACTGAATACGAAAACCGAGCTCTAAATAAACTATTTTTAAAAATGCTTACACAATGTAATTAAAAATGCAATACAATTATATTTGAGCGTAAACTAGTTTGTAATGAATTAAACGTAATCGATTTATCGAAGGTAATACAAATATCAAGCTCAAAATTTGCTACTGTTTATAAATGTGCGTACAATGTTGCGAGGTTGATTAGAGAAATGATTGTTTTGTTACGCTATAAAAGGGCTGATTGAAGATACGGCGGGCAAGAATGGAGCATTGAGCATTATAATTAAATAAAAAAATTAAAATTGTGGAAATAAAAGTGTTGCGATGTTTATTAATGCACGATTTGGGAAAGAGAATTATTTTGACGCGTTTGTTAAGGGGTAATTGCAAGAGAAAGCGAGCAAGAATGGAAAAACCTACTGAAACTTATAATGAATTAAAAGTGAGGAAATTAAATTCTTATTAATTAATTAAGCTTCAAAGCAACACAAAACATGAGCGTCGTTCAACCCGTTAAAAAGTGGATCGTTACAAACACGTAGAATTCGATGTTCATCCATTAAATAGAACGAAGCAATGAAAGAATAAAATGAAAAATTAATATACGTACTTATATATTGAAACCTCACTGCTTTTATCCACTCGCAGCTTATCTAAAGATCTATTATGATTCGATTTATATATTCATCGGAAACTTAACTGGCAAATAGGTTGCGTAGAACGGGTCTCTAAACATTTTGCGTATTAAGTAGGACAAACGGATGCAAAGAGAACATTAGGTGTTCCCCCCAACCCATATGATTGCTTATGATGGCCCTGGGGTCCAATGAACCACGCTCAAATGCGTCGCTGTTATTTCATAGCAACTGTTGTTTTCTCTCAAAGGAGAGCACGATCATCTATCCCGGTTCCACGCCCTAAATCCAATTCGTCATCTTCTGGGCGAACACATCTTAAAAATGAGCTCATCTTTTGGACACGAAGTTCCACCGTATTGTCGATGACGTCATCGAAAACTAATGAAATTCACGAAACAAAGTCGCATCGTAATATTCTGTGCTATTAATATAGGAAGTTTTTTTTGTAAGGCTTCTCAGTAGATAATGATTTGATTGTACCATCGAGAATTGAATTATGGTGGAACTGCTCCATTAGTGGGCGTGCCTCTTAAAAAAACTGAGGCGATTGAAAAATGCTGGTTATATTTTCAGCGTTTAATTATATTTATTTTTTTTATGGTGGAATGATGTTGTTTCAAACTATCGGAAACCATGATGATAGAGTTTCCCTTTATCCCTATGCGTCTTACTGTATTGGATGAGTATTCGTTTCGTGAGCATAATAATAAAAAAGATGCTTAAGTTTACAAGTCGCTTTGGCTTTATAGTATTCTTATTAAAAATTACATTACATCTATCTCTCCTGTAATGGAGGGTAAAGTTTACCTCTTTAAATGATTTATCACTGATTCTGATATGTTCATCTTGTATGTTAAACGTTTTATTCAAAGCTGTATTTATTTTTGAATCGAGTCTCATAAATTCAATTTCGTAAAATAATAGATAATACATACATAGACATACGGAAAGTATAAATTAAACGTACCTTCTACTTCGCTGTATCTTTTATCACAGGAAAATACGTCGGAATAAAACATCTTTCACCAGAAGAGTGTCTCTTAATCTTTCACTATAAATATCGAGAATAAATTCCTTTCAATGCGTTTTACTTATCAGCTGTTTAGCGCAATCTTATCATAATTTCAATCTCAACCTGCATATGAATGAAAAACCTCTCTCTCCCTCTTGCGTTTGTTTACGTAATTGGCACGAGAGTAAAATGTCTCTTAGATACGTAAAGCTAACGGATTCTATAGGATAACAGCTCTTGTTGATTAAGTATCGTGAGAGGCTAATAAATAGAAATTGGAGAAGATAGTTTTAGGTTTTAGTTCTTGGTTAACCTCAAATATTTCCTTTCTTAGAGTTTCTCACTCCAGTGTAACTTGGAACAGAAACAAAAGTGAAAATTGGGTCAGTTTTCAACAACACGTTTCTCTTAGGAATGAACTCCAAGTTAACGATAAGAACGACTTCAAACACTTTTCGTGATGTTAAGTAAATTAACCTACACTAGGGGAAAGCAGAATTGCGTTAAAAATTAATCATTAGATAAAAGTATAATATATATAATAAAATTACGTGTAGACATTTTGCTTTACGTGCATAGATTATATTCTCTGTTCTAAAAATACGTTATAAATATACTATACATACGTTATTCTCGTTGGAGCTTTAATTATCTCTAATTAAAGTGATATTGTAACTAAAAATATCTCTAATTTTTTTTACTTTAGACGTCTAAATATCTTGATTTGAAGTTACCTGCGTAAAGTGAAACCCTACCTTTTCTGGTAAGATTCATACGATGTTTATTAGTGGGTCACTTAGAATTTGAGTGCCCTGACAGCACTCGGTTTACTCAAGATAAAGTTTTTCACTTCCTTCCATCGCTACGCGTTATCTGAGCACTTTTTTTATGAGGCGTAAAAGGAATGCAGTGAGAAAGGATTGGGGAATGCACTCAGCTGTTATGAAGCTGTTTTGATTGAACGAATTCCTAGTTATAGTCCTTGACGACAGTATCATATCGCTCTAAAACATCGCGTTGGACCGTTATACATCCGCAACCGCACGGAAGACGAATGGTAACTGTGTGATTGTATACACATACGCTGTATCGTATTTCGGACGGTACTGCATGAATGAGACTCGTATAAAAAACTGTTTATTCATTTACTCGTTCGATAAGCACCGTAAATGTGATCGAGCGCTGAGCAGTCGTGAATAATTAATGGGATGATGTTGATAGCACACTTGTCAAACCGAGCGTTGAAGAAAGTTCGAGGAATTAAGGAGATGCACCATCGGACTGTTTCTTTGCGTCCTGAATGGAATTTCACTGGTTGGTCTATAAAAGCTTACGTTATTTATGAGGATGATAACGCGAGATTCTTCCGAGAGAAGTTTCTCCTTTGTCTTCGTTTGATCTCGGAACAATTCTTATCTGTAATTACTCAAATGCATGTTTGCGTGAAAATAATCATGAAGCGAGTTTTTTTATTTAATCGACGGATGGATGAAGATTGATATGAGTTGGAGAGACTTTGGAAAGATATTATTGTTATTAATCTACTGTTGAAAAATAATGTATTGACTAGGTTCGTATTATCCAGCCCAAATATCGCCTTAGCTTTTTTCACGTTTATGATTCTTATCGAACGAATAAATTAACTAACAGATTTTTACGAGGAGTAGGGGCTCATTATGCAAAAAACTTTGTAAGTATTATCTCCTCATTATGTTCTATTCTAACTATAAGGCCGGAGTAAGAATAGAATGTTGTTCGATATATATTTTCTGAATTTTCATGTTATGAGTCTTCCTTAAGGTGTTTAGATGTGCTGTTATCATTTATTATAATTACGAATTTGACTTTTTTGTTACTTTGAATTAAATCTTGTTTACCTACCCATAATTTCTTAAAATTTAATGTAATTTATTTAAATAATAACTGAGATTTTTTCATCCTTAAGACCAAATACTTTGATAATTATCTATGACTTTCAAATGTTGTTTTTTGTTTCAAGTGAAATGCACCTATTTACTTAGAGGAAATGCAAAACCACACGAGTTGATAAGACTCCTGAGGTCTCCGTACATAATTTAACATTCCTACTTTTCAAATTTTCCGTTGATTCTTGTATAAAGTCTAAAAAACCGTCTATAAATCTCGATAGAACATGGCTCGGTTCTCTGCAGAATTTGGCAAACTGGTTATAGATTATCAGATTCTGGTTATTTTCGGAGTGATGAAAGTTTCCTCTGCGCTTTTTCCAAGAGATGGAATTGGAGAGGGGTATGTACGTATTTTCTCTGCATAGATCGATCCTCACGGGAAAGTTCAAGCCAATGAAAGCGGCAACGAAGAAGCCCATTTCCGTATACGATGTGGGGTCTGACGCGACATTTGTCGCAGACGCTACCAACACCCTCCGCTTCGTACAGCCCTTCCGGCTCGCCGCTATTGACCTCCTGCAACTCCATCAAATGTTGTTTACACTGTGGGACACTTTCAGAAAAAACAGTCCTAAAAGAATAAAGTCAACTACCGATTTAGTTAGAGTGGGAAACACGAATGAACGGTGTAATAATAAAATAATACAAAAACAATAACAATAGTCGATTAAAATCACAATTATTGATTGATTCAAGTGGATTATATTTACGACAATCATTGTAAAGGGTAATTGTTGGAATGGTTAACGCTGATGATCTTTTTCGAGTATTATGTTACAGCTATTATTATCGACTACTTATCATAGTTATTTATTACTTCTAACGCTGAGGTCCCGGGTTCAAATCCTGGATGAGGAGGATTTTCGTCTCAGGGTGTCGATGTTTGTGTACGCCTATTGTTAAATACCGTACGGTAATTTTCCAAAAAATGGATGTTTGTTTGATCTATGTCAAATAAATATATAAATAAAAACTCGTTATAAAAATTTGATGGAAGGTCTTGAAAAGTTACTTCGAAACAAGAGGTCAGAAACTACGGTTTTTGGAAAAGATATTTTGTATTTAAAAATACACGATATTACGTACTATTATTGCGAAAGAGGTTTACTAAAGCTATTATACGTTTAATACTAAAAATGTTTAACGAAATTTAGCATTTTCGTGGTTCCGTGAAAAAAAGTAACTAAAAAACTATTTTTTGGACGCTAATATTGCTGAGAAGGTTTCTTTGGCATTCGTTCCTTGGGATTTCTATTTTTAAGCGTTCTACTCTCTCGGCCTTTTTATTGGACGACTATTATGTCTCGTTTTAGAATCGTTATTGTAACACAAGCCCAAGAACTTAAAAGGGTAGAATACGTAAAAATAAAAATACTACGGCAATTACGACAAAATACCGTGTACTGCTGTTTCCTCGTTGTAAAAAGTTTCAGATTACGATGTAGGTCTGTATGTATTATCGAAAAAATAAATGCATCGTTTACGTAGTTTTTATTCGTTCGTCAATTCCGGAAATATGTTGCAAGATTAAACGAAATTATTTGATTTTGAATTTATCTTCTTTCAATTCTAAGCGTGTTGAACAAAGTTTAGAAAATGTAGGGCCTTTATGTTGAATCTTGTAAACAATGTCGAAACCGACAATTTTTTTCTCTCCCGAGTTTTAATTAGACTCTTATTATTGCGCATTAGCAGTAGCGGACGTTAATAATGCGGAAGGAAGCCGACAATGCAATGGAAGTCAAAGTGAGAAATGTCTTTAATTAAAAATTTAATGAATATAACACATCTGTGTTTCATTACTAATAGAAAACATGCGAATTCAATTCAAGCATGAAAACGGAACGGGTCTGGAAATTAAGGGTTTCTGGAAAACTTGTTCTCTGATAAGGTCCCTGCAGAGTTTGAACTCATATTGAATAATGCAGAGCTGGTTTCGGCCTGAATTAGCTACTCAAACAACCAGATACAAGTCCCTTCGTAACTGCTAAATGCACCTTTACCCACTGATATAAAAGTAATAAATTACTCAGGACTTACTAAATTTATGTTTTTACTTATTGTTCGATAATAATCCGGAAAAATTTTCTGTTCAACTCTTATTACTTTTAAGAACGACTTGAAACCATGATAGCGTACTATACAATTTAGAGAAGATATCGTGTAAGTTGGAAAACATCAATATGGGAATATCGGGAACACAACTGTACCCTTATAATCATTAATACATTATAGTCGTTATTTTAAATAGTACAGAATGTGTAATCGAATAATATAACATATTAATTTATATTACTATTTTCTCACCCAATCACCACTGAATTTACTGAACGTAACATTTCCGTTTTCTCAAAACTGGTTGCCGAAACCGGTAATTCATATATGCCTCTGTACGAGATAAACAAAATATCGTAGTTCATTAGTTCGATATCCCGAAAACGTAACAAAAACAATGGTATTGGTGTACATGACGGAGTCATAAGGTATGGGGGGTTGAAGTCGACGTAAACGGAGTGTCACTTCCTAGAGACTTAAGAGGGAATGTAGTTCTGAGTTAGGGATTCATTGCAGAGACAGAGGGTGGTGTCCAGGACACCGCAAACTGAAAGACCGGCTTTGGAATCCGGGTCGCTGGCAATGCATCGCCACGCTATGTACACCGAGATGGTTGCGGGGGACAACGACCTTATAACCTTCTGCTCACCTATCCCTTCGGGAGTGTTTCCCTACTGGAATCTAATAGAAAGGGGGTTGTGAGAGAGTTTTGCCAATATCCCGAGGAGAGAAATTTTCTAGGGAAAGCAACGCTTTCTGCACCGTTAAGGCTTTTTATCATGAAGAGAATTTTCCACCCCTATCATGTATTCCTGGACGGCGCACTGATGTCTTTTGGGAATGATCCAATACCACCGATATGTATGTCTCAACTACATCGCCTTTTGCGGAATTATTTTCGATTCGATATTGTCTCCATGTGAGTTAATATGTATGTGATTCATTTGGGTTTACCACTTCCAGAATGACTCATAGATCCTGTCGGGAATTATTCTTTGAAATGTACTGGACTACGATTTTACTTCATTTAATTTATTACGAATTAAATGTTACGGAATATGGATAAATCAGCTGTATATTTTTGCCCTTAGTTACAGCTTTATTACTATACAATTTTTGTATATTTAACGAGTTTAGTTTTGTATTTAACTTATTTTAAATCCAGCGGAACTGATTAAATCCGGAAGGTTAGATAAACTATGGTAGATCTATCTATAATCCCTCATTATTTATTGTCGTATTCAAGTTGATTCAAGAATGATTAGATTTATAATCATCATAATCTCCCATTTTATATAGTATAAAATTTAAGTTAACTAAAACTATCTATTTCAGTTACAATCACATTTACATGAAACTTTTGCGGAATATCTAAAAGTAATTAGAAATCCTTTTCTTGTTTATAAACAGAATGAAGTTTATAGAGTTTGTAAATTCGATTTCTTTTTAGGTGGTGTTAGAAAGTATTGCGGTGAGAAATTAGAAAATTGCATGATAACTAGAAAGTAATAATTAGAGTAAAAGATTTACTTTAAGTGAGTGGAACTGAAATCCTTTTTTAATGAGTTGTGAGAAAGGAGAAATCTTAAGAGTGTTATAAGAAATATAGATGTGTGTCTGAAATGCTTCTAGGAGCGTTCGCGATGTTTACATCTCCGGAAGCATTACATTTTTTTTATTTTAACCCACGCACTGAGTGATTTTCATGTGGCTCAGTGAAGAGCTGGGTCGAGACGAATTTCTTTGAAATCGCGCCAAAGATCTTTAATGGCTTTTCTTTTCGGTGAATTTATAGATCAGAAAGTTGACACTTTATTTGGTTTGATCTTAAGTCATGTAAATAATAAAAACTACTCCCAAAATTTGACTGAAGTTAATCTTCCGTCAGTAGACTGAAAGTGGTCGTTATATTTGGAATTTATTGGTAGAGTTCGGTTGAAGAAGAGAAACGTAAAAAAATGATAAAAGCTCAATGAATTTCAAATAATTGCTCTCTCGTAATGCACTTTATGAATTTTTTTCATTTGCTTAGAAATGAATAGAGTGCACATGCGGAACAAATGATATAATTTCTACTAAATTTTTGGTGAAAAATATTTTGCCTGAACGTTTTAACATTTATATCTAAAGAATGTTGTTTTCAAGTCTTTGGGTCAATTTGGCGCAAAGAGATTTGCTTTTGAAAACCACCGAAAAGTTTTAAAATCCCTGAAATTTTATATATATTCTAATAAAACAATGTTTCCCTATGTACGTATATCGTTTATTCGAACAGTAAACTTGCTAAAATTGCACGGATTGGAAAATATTTTTTGATTGTATGCATGCGCTATTATCCTATTCCATTTTTGATAAACTATTTTTGTGAGAGATAGAACTTAATTATAAGAAATTCCTTGTTTTTATTGCCTTCCAATATTTATGTTGATGCATACTGCTCAAAAACTGATTACTATTACGAAAACTTTTTGAGGAGAAGCTCTGATGATTGAATGGATTCAACCAAAAAGTTTCTCGGTAATGTTACCCTGTAGCGACAAATGTTGCAACGTTAAAATTTTTCAATCTCGAACTTCGCTCACTGAAATTCCGTAATTAATCGCGAGTTAATTATTTTCGAGAGTAATGACACCTTGTTTCGAAATTCTCGTCGACTGTAACAAGAGAGTTTTTCAGAAATACTACAATGGGTGAGACAATGCGACCGAGGAGTTGCGAAAGCTTTTCATTTTTATAATTCTTCCTTGGGAATACCAAAACATTCAGAAGCTGTGCGAAAGTGAAACCTCTCCATTAGAGAAAGTGAGAGAGGGTTACCCTTTGCCCGTTTTCTCTAAAAGGAATCCTGGAAAGCGCCTCTGTTTGTCGTCTCGTTTAATCAGTGGAACTTCTTTTTTGTTGGAATGATATCCTCTTCCCCATTAGACTGCTGGTTCATGTCGAGTTCCCTCCTTTTATATGCGATGGAATTTTTGTTTGAAATTCGAGCTTGATAGATGTAGAGATAATTCATGTTTGAGTGGAGCAATTTTGCTATGCATATTTTTTTGCGAAATGATCAAGTTGTGAGCACTTTGTCTACTTGTAAATTAAATTTAATTAAAATAAACGTAATATATATTAAGATGTTGAAATAAATCATATTTGAGTGGAGCAATTGTACTATGTAAAGCTTTTTACGAAATAATTACACTATGATCATGTTATGCCTACTTATGAATTACATTAAATACGTACGTTAGATTATTTGTTTTGGTCGAAGATCTGTATTGGGTAAAAGCGATCAACGAATGTTACAATACTTCCTTATTTTCTGGTATTTCTTTACTGCTCATTACAAGGAATATTTTCTAACTTTCTAACTAAAATTGTATAAAAATCGCTGATGATTCGAAATTATTTTTGTTGTAAAGATTGTGAGTCGTATCTTGCGAAGTATGCTGTTAGTGTGTGAACTAATGGAACTTGGCAATTTACAGGTTCCACTAATGGATGACTTACGTGTTGAAATTGCAATTCAAACCGTACCAGTCAAAGTTTGAAATATTTTATATCTTCATCGAAGTGCCAGAAAATCTCGTTAAATTTTAATCGTACAGTATTAAAACTCAAAAGAAGTTTATAATTTTTGAATTATAGATAACAATCGTGAACGATTATTACATTTCTCCCTTTGTGAACGACATCTTTGACATATTTAAGATTTAAGAAATACTCTTATTTCACATGTTGATTAATAAGAGCGTAGAAGTAGAGCTAGATATATATGGATATTAATATGCTTTATGTTTATAGCTTCAGATTTTAACTAGAAAATTTTAATCACTTAATTTGCATTCAAATTATTTTCATTGTATTAATTAAATTTGAAAATGCTCGAGGAAAAATTAAATTAATTATACGTGAAATCGGTTAAAACTTTGAGTTATATTAGCTCCTAACGATTAATATGCTAATTTTTATCGGTTTTGAAGAACTTGGATTCTTTTGACCTAAGAATGAACCACTCTATACATACTTTTGGGAGACTTTTGAGGTGATAAAAAAGAGATTTCTGGTTAAATTCAACTTGAGAATCTATTCAATAATTCCGTTACTATACGTAACAGTATTTGGATTTTCTTTTAAATCTCATAATTTTTGAAAAATAGAATGTTATATCCACTTAAAGAAATCTGTTTTTCTCTTATTTGGTGTTAGTCTTTCTTAAAATGCATTTTCGTACTCATTTTGAAATCTCATAACTGTTACTGTATTGATATCTTTCGTTCATTTCCTTACATTTATGTAATACCATTAAAAATGTCTATGAATTGGAGTTAGAAAGAAATTGTGGGATTTTTACTTGGGATTTATCGCCTTTTTTATTATTTCAATTTAGGAAGCTTCTTCTATCACTTTTTAAAAAAAATTTTATCATACTATTCTATTATCGAGGGTTATCTCTAATTATCTAATATTTTACTTTATCTATGTCTAAAGTTCTCTAAAATTATGTAATTATATCTTCCATCATTTTTTTGTAATCAGTTGATTATTTAGAGCTTACTAAAAAAAATCACTTATGTTTTGGTTACTATCACTTTCATCTAAAAATCATCGTTTTTATCCGTTAATGTTTATTTCGAAAGGTTCTACGAACGATCAAACACTATCTTGAAAGATTAGCATTATGATAGTTTTTCTTTGAAGTAGATAAAAATTTCGAACCATCTTATCATCTTGAAATTTTTGGGAATTATAAAAAAGTCTGCTATTAGTGTACCGAGATAGTTCCAAAGTGTACGCTACGTATCTATTTTTCTGTAAAATGTTTTCTTAAGATAAAAAAAATCTCTTGAAAGTTTGAAGAAATTCGAAATTGTTTCACGCTTTAAGGGCTCCTCTAGAATAGTCGGCACCCATCCAATTTCCATCTATATTTAGAAAGATTCAATGTTTGTGATGTTAATAAACATTGAAGACATAGATTCACCAGAATAGTAAGAGGCGAATGTACACGCTCTTCTACCATCTTGCTCTGTCTATAAATGGCGTTTCCCTATTGGCGTCAAGATATTTTCGAACTGAGAAAACATTGTTGCGTCAGAGAAGATTTGAAGCTTTCCATTGTGCATTCACAGTGCAAGCTTTCCCTGAAAAAAACATCCTTTAGCGATATTTGAAACTACAACGTATAAAATTTACTCCTCCACTCTGTTGTTTAGCCTATTTAGACAAAAGCCATCCGTCATTTACGTGATGGTGTATTTTTACAATATATTTTAAATTTTGGAGAACTATTTCGTTGCATTTACTATTTCGTTGAATTTTATATATCCATGTAAGCTAGCTGATGTCATTTAGAAATTTACGGAAATTAATACTAATTGGTATCCAATAATTAATAATCAAAGAACATATATGTAATTTTTAACCAAATTAAACTATCAATCCTTCCTTAATTGCGTTATTCGTTGTAGAGAAAATGTTCTGAATGTTAATCGAATTAAAATTCTACCGAAAGCTTCAATCTATTGGAGTGCTTCATGCCTAATAGAATAATGGTCAAAGAGAAAAGCAAAATAGTAATAAGGAAAAAGTTGTATAGGCTGAATAACTTCATCTGCTTGAAACTCAATTATGTATAGCGATAGTGTAGCTGATTTGATCGTTGAATACACTAAGAAATATACGTCGAGTAAGCAGGTTAGCTCACTCTTTTTCTCTCTATGCAAGTTTTCCATTTTTGGCCTCAACTATTTCTACCACGTAGCGTAACAGTAACAAAGATCACTGTTCCATTTTACGTTTACAAGTTATAGGTAAAAAATTCGAATTTCTAACGATGCTGCGACCGGGAGCATTAGATAAAAGTCTGAATTTTAAGTTAAGAATATTTATTTCTGGATTTACATAGTGAGAATCTAATTTTCTGCGTATATAATGTGTTAGACTTAAAATTAAGTAAATTGTGATTACGCGCTATACCGGATGCTACCTTTGAAAGTTTCTTTAGCCGATTTCACCGAGTTTCCTATACTTTGTTACGGATTTCCGTTCAAAATATCATTTTTTTAAATGTAAAAGTAAAGGTAAAAGTTCCTTTGAATGAAAATTCTTTTTTCTCTTTACAGACAGGTACATCCGCCCTTTTCTTCGCTGCTCAAGGTGGATTCTTGGATATTGTTCGTCAATTACTGGATGGCGGTTCGCCTGTGGATTCTGAAAGTTTGGTAATTAACCCTCTTACTGCGGATGGGCCGATCTATCGGCCCTCGCTTATGCACGCCGGGCCGATAGATCGGCCCATCCGCAGTAAGAGGGTTAATATAATACTCACGAATAATAATTTTAGTTTTCGAACGATTTTGTAATGTTGGGCCATTTAAAAAATTACCCTTTAATTTCCCAAAAAATCAGAATACAATTATCCCTTAACTATTTTAAAGAAATAATTATTATTGTTACTCGTATTCATAAGAAACTTGAGTATTATGCTTTAATCAAGGGGAAAGAAACTTTTTTTATTATAGTAGCGGTACTTTATTCCAAAATTGCACTGTAAAGTGCATCTATTTGTTTGAGAAAGCGAAGGAAGTTAAACTGTGCGTTATCAGATGCTGTTTTCTTTCTGCTCTAATATTTACACGTCTCTGAAACAGCTTTTTCTTCACCAAAGTTCTTGAAGAGAACTTTAGGAGCTACGTAAAAGATCATTCGCCGTCTGTGTCGTAGTTCTATTTTTACTGAGGTTCAGATCCGAAGTCAGGTGGAAAACATCCGATATCTTCTATTAATGATTATCGCTCGTTACATATATTGAATTCTGTTTTATTTCACTTCATCTGGAAGGAGGACTTTAAAAATTATCTTTCCTTTGATAAGTCAAGGAATGCATATGATTTATTTATAAAAGCATTATGACCTACCTTATTTTCAGATCTTAAAGTCGAATAAATCTGCTGACGACATTAATTTAAGATTTAAAATTCCAATAAATTATATTTAGAACTGATGCATATAACCAAAAGACTACTTAATTTTTCAAAATTTTCGTTTTGCAGACCTCGCTTAAGTTCCAGTGAATACTATACTAAATAAGACAGAAAACCTACTGAAATTCATGTTGTATTCCCATTACGTAATTATGAAATAAATATAGTTTGAAAAAATATTCCAAAGCAGAGCTGCAATGTAATAATTTAACACGTATGTGATAAATTGAATTTCCAATATCTAACGAAAAAAGAGAAACAACAGGACACGACAATTCAGCTTTATGCCAATAAGTGGAATACTCTGATAGTCATAAAAATATGAAAAATTCCGAATAATATAGTATATACATATATACACATGTATATATTTATCCTCTTATAAAATATCCTGACACATATAAGTCTGTGTGTCAGGATAGCTTGCGAAAATAGTGTAATATTTTTATTCCTATTTTGTAGTTTTTTTCGCAAAATTTTACATTATAATAATATAATTATGTAATTATATTATTTTTATTATATTATTTCAATTCAATAATAAAAGATTGTATATTCACAGGATGGGGGTACACCTCTTTTTGTTGCTTGCCAATGTGGACATCTAGATGTTGTAATGGAACTAGTTGATAGAGGAGCAAACCTGAATTCGAGGATGAAAGTTAGTATCTATATGATATTTACTTTTGGAAAAGTAAACTTCACCCTTTAATGCTCAACTTTATTGTTACGCATGTTGATTTCTCTATTGGAGCGTTTTAAGTTTAGTATGATGATTATATTTAAAATCATCAATATCAATGCTAATAAAATGCAATGTGTCCAATGTGTTTATCCAAGTATATTTAATTAATAATCTTGTTGATATTCATGAATGGATCATAGTTCAGCTTAATGTCGCTGTTAATAATGATGTTAGTAATCAAAATACTAAAAATAGTTCTCATTAGTAAAACTAGGTATAATGCATTTAGTATATTTCTGTTGTCAATCATAATGAATATTTATAAAAAATAGAAGAGAGAGTCTAAGATTATTATCAATTGATGTACTGATAGCTTATTTTATTAAGACTTTGTATTGTTATCTAATTTCTAGGATGGTGCAACTCCATTATTTATTGCTGCACAAAATGGTCACGTACGTATTCTTCTCCATTTGCTAAGCAAAGGAGCTGAGAGTGATGTAAGGAGACTAGATGGAGCCTCTCCACTATGGATAGCCTCTCAAATGGGTCATGCAAATGTGGTTAAAGTGCTCCTTGCAGCTGGAAATGTACAGGTTGATGCCACTCGGCAGGTAAGATGATACTTCTAATAGTACTATCTTTAGATTTCATTTTGTGCTGAAAGGTCTTAAGCATATATATAGCATTAAAATAAAGTTGATATAAATTTAAATTTATGATCAATATTTATTAAAGACAATGAATAATATAACACATACTTATAAACACATTATAATAAATTTCATCCAATCTTTGTCTGATTAATTACCAACTATAATTTGATACTATCTTTTATGATTTGAATTCTATTCATATTTTATCTATGAAAATAGATTATTTATTTAAAAAAACTTAAAAAATAATTCTTCAATTTATCTAAAATATAAAATCATAAGATATAATCAAACTATCATTATATATTATACAATTATTCTCTTAGTAATTCATAGTTGTTATTATTAATTCTGTACATTAGGCCTTTTTGCTATAGCTACATATCAATATTTATCTTTACTTGTATAGCAGAAAAGAGACGGGTCACTTGCAATGTGTTTTTTTTACCAATGTTTTGATATACGTATTTGGCTACTGTTTTACTATAAATTTAAACTTTTTATCTTATATCTTATTGTGATTTACATATTAAACCATTCAAAGTAATTAAAGGATGATATGTATGAAAGCAACCATTGAATTTAGTTGTAATCATAGCAATTTAATATTTTGTCTAAATTTTTATTCTGAAACCCTCAATATTACTTTTCATATAACAAAATTTTACTGAAGTATTTTTTCTTATTTATACAGGATGGAGCAACTCCATTGTTTAAAGCAGCACATAAAGGACATGCCACAGTTGTTGATGAGTTACTGAAATTCAAACCTAATCTTGGGCTTCTTCCGGTAAGCTTTCAATCGATTAACTTTTGCTTGTAATTTCCATGGTTCAAATTTTCAGTTTCTAACCTTATTATATAATTTTCTTCTTAAGCCCCTGTAAGAGAAGGATGATAAATATTTTAGTTACTTACATTGTATTTGATTGTCTATAGAAATCAAAATACCTTTTTCATATCTAAAATCCTCTCTAAGATCACAGAAGGGATTTTTACTTCTCCTAAGGCCATATTTTTCATTTTATACAGAACATCTTTAATGGAATCTATTTTTGATGATTCTTCGTACTGTAAATATGTGTATATACTTTTATTTACAGAATGGAGAAAGTGCTCTACATGCTGCTGTTTTGTTTGGACACACTCAAGTTGCAAAGCAACTTGTACAAGCTGGTGCTGATCCTAATTTACCTAATAGTGATGGAATCACTCCATGTCGACTGTCACAACAAACTGGCCAAAAAGAGCTTATGAAAATCTTTGGGCATACTTCTAGAAGCACATGGTGAGGGTTTCTTCCAAGTTATGTAGAAGGGAGATGGAATTCAGCTTAGTTTAGGAAGGCATGAATTGAATGGAGCTGGGAGAAAGATTATAAGAGCCAATTATTTAATAAAAATGCATGTACAATTTTTAATATAAGTTGAAAAGTTCCTCTTGCAGGTGTTTGTACATAAATAATCTATGATGTGTGTGATTGTTAAGATGTTGTTAAAAAGTTTGCAGCAAAGCATTAGAAACTTGTGGCCTAAAAATGTGGAATTGAAAGATTTTTAAACATTTAACTTTAAGGCCTCAGACTGCATTTAATATATTTTAATGAGATGTTATTCATTAATACTTGTATATAAATTTAATGTTTTTTAATAAAATAATAAAAGAAATTTAGTTGCTGTTATGTTATTTAAGTAACTATATAAAATAAAAACTAGCATAGGAGATTTAATAAATTTTTATATTATAGATATATAGAGATCAAATAATTGCATGTAGTGAAGATAAATCCATATTTGTGGATTGTAATCCATAAAAATCAATGAACAGTGTGAAATCCTATACATTTTATAAGAATATTGTTAAATTGATTTGTTTATGAAATAATTATTAAATTAAATTCTTTACATTTTAATAACAATTATGTAACTGTACCGAGAAATGAAGGAATACTTTAAGATTTGTAACAAATCAGTCAATTGATTCTCATTAAAAATAAATTCAAGGTCTGTAGGTAAATTTAGGGAATTACTGAGTCTTTCCTAAGTCAATAATATAATTTGTCTCATAACTTTAATGCGAAAATTCAATTTATCCCTTTTATAGCTGGATTGTTTTTTTATTGTATAAAAATTGGAGAATATTTATGAAATTATTAAAAGCTAGAATAAAAATCATTATTGACATTACTACAACTTACATCCTTCAGTTCAAATATAAATCTTGGAATTATAATATCAATAGAATTTGTATCTGGAATATTGTGTATTGCTAATTATTTTAATGTGTGTGTCTGTGAGGAAACTGGAACCGAACGAAGATGAAACATAAGTCATACTATAATAGTATATACCCTTAACAATCCAAACTCAGGTATGATACAGTAAAGATAAATATAAATTATTTTACAAAATCATATCAACTACATAAAAATTAAGAAAACTATCATCAGTTAATAATTGAATGCAATACATTACCTTGTTATATATAATGTTCTTGATAAAAAAAATTATTGAAATTCTCAAAATTAAGCAGAAAAACATTCATAAGATATAATATAGAATAATGAAAACTAATTACTTTAAAATTTTTATTACTTTATACACAATTCATATATATATAACAAATAATTGGAACACCTATTCACATCTAAATGGTTTTAAAATTGTCATAAAGAATCACAATATATATATTATTGTACAGAAAGATGTTGAATCTATACTCTCTTGTTAAAGTTTGTTAAATTGATAACTTAAGTTGAGCATAAATAAGCTCTTATGAGCAATAACTTTCTCTGATGAAATTTCTTGTTAAAAATTATGAGGCATTAATTATATAACATACACTGGATACAAGTTAATAACAGCCTTCATGGGGATAATCAACATATTTAAAAATTAAACACACTGTTCAAAGAGCTAATGATACTCATTTTTCAGAACAAAAATAGGTAAACTGATAATGAACATCAATTAGGAACATGGTATTTTACATCAAAATCTAAAGAGGTTTAACATATTGGTAATTTAAGCAAGTAAGCATATCATACGTTACACATCTTCATTCACAGGGAAGACAATACATATTTATTGATTCACAAATAAATGCATGAAATAACACGCAAGAATCAAGTTTTGTTTAGAATATTTCTAAACATTCTGATGACTTAGCAATGTTTACTCTATGAAAAAATCACTGATCCTTAAAGGAAAATGGATACAAATATTGTATGGGTATTACATTTGCATGATAATGAAAGACATCAAAATCCTTACATCCACACATCACCAAAATACCATTATTAATAACAAAGGAATTTTTTTCCATTCAGATACCAATATCGGCAAAAATTTCTCCAATAAATAATTAAAAAGTCATCACTGATATATGTAACAAATGTTGGAGTATTTATGATGATAATAATGAGAAAATATTGAAAATAAGAATCACACACACACTGAAAATTAAATGAAATCTTTATAACCAGGGATAGAATTCATACTTCCACATTAAAATAAAAAAACAGATGAACCAGGATTCAAACAATAGCCAAAGAAAACTTCAATGGAGAAAGTGGCTAAGATGGCAATATTTTGTGGAAAATCAGAGATGGCTGTTGAATTTGATGGAATTAATTACATTAAATTTAAAATCTTTGACTACTTTCCAGATTGGATAACTAAAGCAATTAAAATGCATTCAGAAAAAAAAAATTAAATTTTCTCTAGTTATTCAAAAGTGTTTGAGCAAGATATAGGATTAACTAAAAATGGCAAACAATGAAATTCTCTTATACATTTTGAAACATGCCACTATTAGCAACATGAGAATAATTAACTTATATTTCAGTAAAGAAATATTTGTAATCAGCAATGTCTTCAGTAAAGATTAATTTTGAAAGAAATTAATCCCGAAACTTGCTATTTTTTTAGTTATTATAATTGCCATCATATCTGTTGTAACATGCAACCTGGGCATGTCTTCTTTCAATAATAATTGCAAGAAAAAGTACACAGATGTATAGACATCAATGTAATTACAAACAACATTCAAATTATTCATTATTCCACACTGTAAGATGAAAGTACTACTAGCACCATCAAATAGGCTGTTCACCTCCAATACATTCCAACAATTGCAATCCAAATATGGAACAAATATTTCCTCCATTATTGCCTTTGAGAGACTTATGATGATTCTCAATCACAAGCATTGTTACTTTCAAAGACATCAATTTAATTCAAACTATTTTAATTTAACTTAATAATCACATTCAAATACATATAAGGGCATTAGGAAATTTCTTTCTGCTAAGTATCATGAAAAATGGAGAGGTTCAACGGCAACTGGGAAAAAATGCAATGAAGGATGATATAAAATGTCACTGTGTAGACTAGTAATACAATGATGAAAGGTTAGATGTCTTTTTAAAGCTTATATTTTAATCACTATACATGTAAAATGGATATCCAAGTTATTTCATAATGGTGCCACTCTGTACAAATTCTCTATTTAAAGCTCTAATGTAAATTTTAAGATTTAAATTAATTCTTTTGATAATTATTGTTCTATCACACCATGTAATAACTTTGTTTATTTGATCATCACACAGAATATAATTTCATTGGCTAGCTGTAAAAAACTAGTATTTTTTGAATACTGAAATCTTGCTTGAGAACAATTATATCATGGCATGGTTTGGTCCTCTTAAAGGGACAGAATTCAATTTCCCAATATGTAAATGGAAATCTTACATTCATAATGGTAATGTCTTTAATCATGTAACATAACGTATTCTCTCTATGTACTCAATGGAATCAATTTCAATATTAATAAGCTCCATTTCATCACAGTGACTCTCATATCATGACACAAGTATTCGTTAGAAATAAGTATACTTTGGGTCAACTGGTAACATCAGATTCTATTGTAAACAGACTCTTCTATGACTGCACCAGATATCCTAATAGTTGGTTACTGTAAGTTAGATGCTTTGTTTAAAACTTCTGATAATGGAGAATCCAAATTGATACACTCAGGTGAAATTAGTGTTACTTGCCTCCATCTAATACAAAGCCTGTACACATTATAATCCTCAAAAAAATTTGTATTATGAAATGGGAACCCTGCAATATTATTTTTTAGCTCCATCACTATCTCTTCGCAGGCCCCATCTATCCCTCACTCAGGGATTGTTTTGTTTATTAGAACGTAGACGAGCCAGTCCAGACCGCTCTTCTTCCTCATCACTTGTGTATGAGGAAATAGCAGCAACTGCTCCCCTTGTAGACGTTGCTTGCATCAACTCCTGGTCTGGTCCATTTCTATTTTCATACAGTAGGATGTTAAGGGCTTCTTCATAAATACGTGCCTCAGGGAATTCAACCTGTAAGTTGAAAGTTTAATATTATAATATGCTTCAAGGAGGAGAATTATTTCTTATACAATAATTTGAGGTTAAGATTGAATTTATCAGAATTGATAAGGTAACACATTTAGCTTTCAGGAAGCAAACTTTGGTTAGGGTTAGCAACTAGCTACAGATGTTGGTTTTAAAACTCTGCTAAATTTTTGGCACATACCTTAGTATGCTTCTTGTCTGTAGCATAAACAATGGAAGTACAGCAAACTTCAGCAACTTTCCTCCCATGCCCATAAAATATCCAACAGCATATTTCACTTGAGCCAATTACATCTTTAATAAATAGAACCCTATTACTGAACCTTAAAGACATCTTGTCAAAAAGTTCAATATTCTTTAGTAGATTATCATCTGATGTGCTGTGAAAAAATCATAAGAAAATATGAGACATGAGAATATAATGATCTTGAATTATGAACTAAAGATCTAACTAACTAACATGAATGAGTTAAAAAAACTTTCTTCTCTATATAGAGAATACAATGACAAAGAAACTGATATTTCCTGCCTATTAAATTAACATTATATTATATAAGAAATTTCTAAATCAATTTTGAATTGAATTTCTTTCTCTGTTCCAATAAAATAGGAAATTACAACAAAGCTTTTCACTATATGCTGAACAGAACTATTTAGAACTCCATAATATTCTTATATATGACTGACAATAATCAAGACATTAATATGAAAACATGAGAAAAAACAGGCTTCAATTTTAATAGTGTGTGTTCTTCATTTTCGAGAGAAAATCAAGAAGCCAATAATAGTCATTAAAACACACTACTGATTTACTAAAAGTAATCAAATTCGTCGAACATCATAAAAAATTGAGCTCTTAGACTGTACACCAAATCATTTCAAAAATCCACATAAAGCAGTGATCACCAACTTAAATGCACAGAGAAGTTTTATTTGATTTGAAATGAAAGAAACTGACCTTGTGTAGGAATATTTATTGTTGTGTCTGTTGATCAATAATTTCACTACCGGCTGAAAATATAAAGATATTGAAGTATAAATCATTGACAAATGAATTGACATATGAAAAATGAAATATACCCTTGATTCGTCTAAAATTTAATCAATAAATGATGATATAATTACCTTAGTTGTAGAGCTTATAAGTAATTGTTCCTCCCTTTGGGATGTTATAAGAGGAACTCTACAAATTGGTTCGGCATCTCTTTCTCGTCTAGCAAAGGCCTGCTCACATGATTCTACCAACTCAGCTATACAATAATATTTGGCTTCTGAGAGAAGTTCGGCAATCTCCTTGCAGCTGTCTGGTAAAGCGACAGTTCCATCACGCAGAAAATTGAGAATGGTCCCAAAATGCTTACCACATCTGTCAATTAGGATCCATCCTAAGAAGAAAGCCCATAATTGAGTATTTCACCAATCAATTAAGAAATAATAATACAACAGTGACTTCAAAAATTCTTTATATTACCTTCTGAATCAGTCAAGACTTCCATTCGTCCGCTAAACATTGCCCTGAGCATCGTATCATGTTTAGTTAATGTTCCAATTGTAGTGTAGTGTAAAGAGCCTCCGACATTTAATTTCACATACTGAGAAGGATTTCCTTTGATCAGCGTTTTGTGATCACCCGACATAGTCGAGCAATCCAATACGTTTATGTTAGCAATTTTTGTGGTTTAATGGTCGATGACAATGGAAAAGCACCTTGAGGATGTCGTAAGTTTTCGCTGTTCAAAAACTGAAAACACTCAGTTACCTACAAATAAAAAATGTACACGTTTTAATTAAATTTCCAAATATTTTCCTAAGATTAACGTAAATCCACTAAAGCGAATGATGAGGAGATTGAAAATGAATTACACAAGACATAAACACAGCATATTGCCTTTCGAAACTCACTTGAGTACATGGCCAGTTCAAATAACAACTGACCACGATTAATTGAAATGCACTAAGAAAAATTTTTAACCGTGCTACACGTTTGAAAAGACTCTTTCAGTTATACCCGGTTCTCACAAAATATATCCTACACAGACGTCAAAAAAATAACACTTCATCTACCTTAGATTCCAGCAGTAACCGCTACACAGCGCTGTTAACTTATTTAAACAGGACGAGCAACTTAGAAATTTGTAACACAGTTTCTTGAGAGGGAAATCGTGCCGTTTATTTAAGATTCTAAACTGTTACTACAGGTCGCTCTTGCATAAGATCCTTGGGATCCACAATTCCTTCAGAATGTTATTGGAGAGTTATTATTGAAAATCGACTGGTAGAAAGTAAAAATGGTGAGATTGTATCGGCTGTGAATCAAGTTGTGACAGAATTTGAATAAATCAATAGTGAATGAGAATCAGAAGTGGCTGTGAATCACGCTGAAGAGTGAATCATGAGTGAGCATTTAAGTAAAATGGGCCTTCATTTCGATGATTTAAACAAATTGCGAGTCATTGATCCATCTGTCGCAATTCAATCAAACCAAATAAAAGATGAATGTAAAGTTTTGAATAGTAGTAAGTAATGCTGAAAGCGATTTTTATTTATGAAATTTTTATAGCTTACTTGAACGGATAATACGTTAATTATTTGAACACGTTTATTGCGATGTTATTTGTATGTCTTTTATAGAATTAGGTTAGGAAATGGAGAAATTAAACAGAATCGGCAGAATTTCATTTCCACGTTTGAATAAAAATTTTCTTACAGCTGTTGTTGAGTTTGATGAAATAACCGCGGAGTTTCTGGATATCATTGACAACGTTGCGAAAGACCTGGAAACTGAAAAAATAAGAGCTTTGGGTATTCACAACATGATCCAGTCTTTATCTAGAACAAAGGAATTACGTGAGCAGCATTTGAAGGTAGATTTAGGCCTTATTGAATTGCACTAAATTCATTAATTATTACCTGAATAACAATACGCCATGTATGCCTTGTGGATTCATATAAATAGGTACTTATTAAAGAAAAGGCAATGGAACTGGAACGACTGAGTGTTCAACGCCAGGCTCTTCTGAAAATGGAACAGGAAAGACAGGATCTTATTGACTTACTTGCTTATGAGAGATAAAAAAAACGTCAAAGCTATGTACCAATTCATTTATGAATATTTAACTTAGAACTTTGACATTAAAATTATTAAGTTTTCTGCTTAGTTTTTATTCAGGTAATATTTTCTTTTATTGTGGTGAACTGAGTACAGAGTCAGTTATACATGGATAATTTACTTTAGAGCTGCATCATAATGTTGTCCATTGGTAAACAATGATCTTCATATACTCACTCTAATCTCAGGAAAAGATATGCTTATGCTTTTCCTGAGATATATGGTTTACTTTTCTTCTTGAATGTCATTATGGATTTTAATTTTAATATTTTAATGGTTTGTTTCCAGTTTTCTTGAAATTATTTAAGTTTTGTATATCCAAAATTGAATGGTAACACAAAATTATTATACATGGTAATTCTTATTAAAAATCATAATTAGAGTTTAAAGATGAAATCATTAATGAAACATTTTCTATGGGAAGCTAAGGCGGTTAATACTGCAATTGACTCAATGTGATTGGAATTTTGACTTGTAGTTTCCTATGAATGTCTTAACCAATAACATTATACATCCTTCTATGTGCTGTGTCTTATGACTTTCCTTGGGAAATCTGGGAGGCAAATGAAATTTTTACTAACTTCCTACTTACAGTAAGGTAAAATATTTGTGAAATGAATTATTAATTAATTTATGAATGACCTGATTATAATTACCTCTCCTCAAACTTATGTTTTATTTATAACATATGGTTAAATGGGTCCTTTAAGTGAAATATCCATTTTATCAGTATTTCATCATCTATCTTTGAAATTTTAGTAAATTAAGTATGAGTACATGAGATAACCTTTTTTAAATCTTGTTTTATTATTTATAATGAACATTCATAAGACTTACAAGATAAAAGGAAATCATTGATGAGAACCTCGTGTTTTATATTTTGATTGTTATATAAATGTTTGAAAAAAATTATTTGATGCCAAAAATCAATAATCATTATGTGTCATTTAGTCCATAGATTGGTTGGCTGAAGCCTTCCATTCCTTTCTAACTAACTGCTAACTCTACTATATCCTGATTTCTCTTCTTTTCTATATCACTCTTTAATTGATAATATATTAACATCATCATTACTAATAAAGAAAATAATTGTCAATATTAAAAATCTTTCTTACAAATACTCTGAAAACATTGTTTAGCTGTTGTAATAATAAGATCATTATTAATGTATGTTATTTTAGTTTTATAAAATACTGTAGCAATTCTATGAATAACATGCATCACCATCAGCAATTGGCTGTCTGATTTAGTTCTAGATCTTAGGTGTTCTTTGTGCCATTATGAGTTTTTTTTTATTATTCAATCATATTTAAATAGTTGGTGACAACACACTTTCATCAATCCCTGATTCCTTCTCAGTCACTTCACATCTCTTGTTGAGATCTAGTGATGCAGAGCAGTTGATTTTACTTCTTAAATCCATTTCAATGATGTTAAATTTTTATAAGTACTATCACATATCACTTCTGTTTGTTTCATTGCTAAACGTACTGAATGTTGCTATATCTGAAACAAATTTATTGATATTTTAAAGACTTTTTGCTCGCTCATTATAGATCATCAAATCATAACTGCCGTTTTGGTGTTTTATATGTATCACAAGTAAACTATATTGAAATTATTGTTAATGAGGTGAATAAAGTCTGACCTATCTTTTTTTATTCACTTCATGCAACTTATAATCCCTTCCCCTCTACCCTCCCTCCCTCTCCAACAAACCTATATATTCCCTAGCAAAACACCATTCCTTGCCTGAAGATGTACTTTGATATTATAAAATCTGTCACAAATATACCAATTTTCTGTGGAAATTTACAAAGTTGTTTTTATTACTATGGCATTCCACGAAGTCACACCTTCTCACATTGATTTCATTAATTTTCAATATTACTTTTGATTTTTATCTATCAAAGCACAATCTAGAAGTATTCATTCTGAGTCATCCGAAAATCACAAACCAAATTTTAATAGCCTGTCGTGGCATATGGATGTGGAACATTCTACTGCATCCATTCATTAATCCAGCTTATTCTCTGGAGTGGGCTGTGGATAATGTTATTCAGTTCAAATGATGAATGATAGTTTTTCATTTCACAGCAAGGAAGCTAGTGGGATTAGGGGGCTAATAGAAATAAAATACCATCACTCTCCTGATTTCCACTTTTAGAAGGAGTATTTAAATCTTCAAGAGGTGGGATAGGCATTAGAGATGAATGGAAATTCATCCGACATCTCTGTATTAACAATTATATAGTTAGAACTGTATGAACAATTGCAGAAGACATATCTGCTTGATAATACGATGTAGTATTTGTAATTATTTGGGTATAAAGTATAAGTATAAAGTATAAAGATAAAGGGAGGCTTGTAATGGAAGAACATAGTGTGCCTGGTGAGGCCCGCATCAGTGTTTGATTCTAAATGGTTTATGATGATTGCATTTCAGTCTATTGATTTGTATATTATGTATAAGATTGAAAACAGCTGTTGCATGTACTTTCATTAAACAAGATTTGAGGCTTCAATCATGCTCTTGGTTTTTGGATTTTGTTTTCTTCTGCCCACCTTATGATTATATTTATTTAACATACTTTTACAGTCTATTCAATGTTTTAAAGCTTCTGAATTCTCTGTATCTTAGTACCTTTATCTGAATACCTTGGACTATTCGATGACTGTCACATCATCTCATCCCATCTCTTGTCATCATTTAAATTCATCTAATTTTATAGATATTTACTCAAAGTAAATGTTATTTATTTACTGGTTTTAATAAGTTCTAAGAATTTTCTTTTGTATTACTTTATTTTGACTTTGCTGTAAATATCTCTTCTTTTCTATCCTTCATTTTTTCGATATATTTTTAATGGCTATATTCTGTTCTGAATTTTACTTTTATACAACTCTTGTATTTTATTAAAAGTATTATAGTACTATAGGAAAATAGTAGTTCCTGCTGCTGATTAAATTTCAACTAATCTCTATTAAAATATTGAAAGATATTTTTGTACGGATTTTTTTCATTCTTGTTTGATGAGTAAAATTTTCAGTAAATTTTCATCAAATAGTAGTTGGTTTTATTAATTAGCAAATTAAAAAAAATAATTTTGTGTCGTTTATGATACCTGTGTGTATTACACCAACTTTCAGAATAGTATAAAAAGGTTGCTTCATTTGTTTGAAGAAGAAATTTTCATTTATTTATAGAATTGTAAGAATTTCATCTTTGCTAATGATGTCAAAAAATCTATTTATTTCCTTTTACTGTTGTTTGGTGGTATTTTGTTTGTATTGATTTGGTTTTCAAGGTTTTATAAATTTATTCAATTTCATTTTATTTAAGTTATTCCATAACATAGATAAAAGACAAATTTATTTACAGGGTTCAGGCTACACAAGAAAACTATATTGAGTTTAATTAACAAGTTTATTGCTACAATATGAAAATATTCTTTAAAATGCCAACTTAAATTTTTATAAATGACTCGAATCAATTTTACAATATTAAGCTTATTCTATGAGTACCATCATTATCTTGAAATAGTTGATTTCAATTTGAAATACATCTTTGAGCTGATTTTCAAGATTTGGTAACATAGGAAAATATAATTTATGTAATAATTTTAGTTGAATGATGAGATTTAATTTATCACAGTTCCATCTTTGAGTTTTTTTTTTGAAGTTGGCTGTTCTTTGAAATGAAGATGGCGTGATTGTGATCCCCAAAATCCTTCAGAAATATCATAACCATTAACAACATATTATACAGAATTAAAATTATATACATTTTCACTTCTGCTTTGCCGTTTTACATGCAATCGTCCCATTTACTGGTTATGGGGATTTTATTCATAATTTACCTTTAGAGCAATTGTTTTCTTGAAAAGGTATTCATATTTAATCATTTATTATTTCTTAAATAAAGCTTTCCATATGTACAATGCATCTTGCATTTCCTATGACGGGTGATCCAAGAATATGGTGGTGGATTAATGATAAATGGAATGACCCTGAGAGTTGGAATTTTGCATAGGTTAAAAAAAAACAATCTAGATTTAGGAAAGCTAAGGTCTCGTACAATTGCATAATTTTGTTTAATTTATGATAAAGTGTATCAGGGCCATAGCTGTGATTCATTTCTAGAGGTATGTCATCAATGCACTAACTACTTTCATGGACAAAATGTCCCTTACATGGCTATATGCAGATGTTTAGGTATCTCTGAATCCACAAACTCTGAAGACTATGGCCCTGTCTTGACTTATTATTTCTTTCTGTAAAGGGTGTGAATCAGATAAATTGTACATATGACCCATTGGCTTTTAAGTAAGAAATTATGACTATATCATTCCAGAAATTAAAGTGAGAAAAGCAGTGAATAGGTAATATGTAAATAGAAATAAATTTAAACCATTTTTATATTCACTAGAAGTTCTACTCTCAGTCAACAAATGCTAGGTTTGATGCATTTTTTCAATTTTAGTATATGTACAAAATGAGATAAGAATAGCATATCTTTATCATCCTAGAACTCAAGAACTAAGGTTGCTACTGAGAGCCTTAATCATAAATAATAGATAGTGAGTGCTTAAAAAAGGATTTCAAAGCTCTTCATAAAATGGTTGTGAAGAAATTTGACTGTCATTTCATATTTAAACAAAGATATAGTGATATTGCACATACATAAAGTCTTGAAGAAGATGAGGAACAGCTGTACAATAGATGAATATAGAGAGAAATGTAAGAGAGTGAGATGTAAGCTTACAATGGGATGAAATGACACAGTATAAGACTGTACATTTGGTTTCAACCAATTTCCTCCATTTTTTTGGAGGAAATCAGTTGTCTCAGTGGAATTGTATAGGTGGTAAGTGATCACCACATCTTTGGAAATTCGGTGGTATAGGCGGTAAATCTGCATGTGTTCCTACATGTACCATTAGGTCCATACCAATCACTGTGTGGAAGAGGAAGTGACAATGGAATAGCCAGTAACCTGCAAAAAAGAAAAATAGTTTCTTAAATTTCTACAACTTATTATGATAATAGAAAAAAATTGTGTAATTATTAATATGGATTATTTATTGTATACAAAATATATATACCTATAATATCAAAGAAATTTTTGATATACAAAAGAACTAAAACAATATCTAAGGTTTTCTTTCATTTAAGAAAGATTTCAATCTCTTTTTATAATAAATTTCATTGATTTTTTTTATAGTGTGTCATTGACAAATTTCCTAAATTCATAGGAATAGTTATGCTTGAGAAGATCTTATTCACTATTCTGATTGATAATTCAGTGTCTAACGTGACTCACCTGGGTTATTTGCTCTGAATCGGAGGACTACATATCCATTGTTAGGCACAGCAATCGTATCCTTAGCAGGTGGCAAGTTGAACTGACGGTGGAGAAGTCCTCTTCTGTCAAGATCTAAAGCATGCTTCAAGCTGATCTTTTTAATCTGTTGGTCAGGAGAGCGGCCAATACCTACTACATTGAAGGCATATCCATGGAGATGGAAGGGGTGACTCAAGTTTGGCTGTTGAACTGTTTTAGAGAAAAAGAAACTTCGTTAATTAAAACACAAAAAAGGGAAATATTGGTGTGCAGTACTGCAAGAATTTCTATTAATTTCTAGAATTTCTATAAGAAATGCATTTCAAGATTATTTTATGGGCATAATAAATCATCATCACTTCTGAAGTCCTGCGAATATATAATAATTAATTTAGATAAAATATTTATTGAATGTCTCTGGGAACATTATAAAATATCCATATTGATTGGCCCAAATTGATTATGAAGGACGCAGTTAAATCATTAATAGAATAGATGTAAATGTGAATGGAAATGGATTTGTCATGAAGAACATCTTTCTAAACAATGTAGAACAGTAAGAAGTTGACTTGTGGTATATGCATTATTGGTGATGGAATGGAAGAGTACTCTAATGACATGAATTGAGATTTATATACACCCTTCTCTTATATGCTTTAAGAGTTTGATATTACAATAAACCAATTTTTTTCTCTTACCTTCATCAACGAGAACAACTTCAACAATGGCATTAAGTGGAACGTCAACTTTGTGAGTACACATGCAGTTTTCTCCACAATCTGGGGGTCTATTGTCTCCATTACAGAACATCTCAGGGGGAATGTCCTCAATTTGAGAAAGTGGTGGTGATGGAGGGAAGACGAAGGAAATTCCATCAACTAAACTGATGACATGATCACCATTTGGAGCCACTGTAGATAAAAAAGCAAAGAATAGTTAAGCATTAGTGTTGGATTGAAATAGAAAATATTCTATTTGTCAGCAGATTAATATGTTCATTTCAGTAATTATATATTTCTATTCTCTATGTTAAGTTTATTTGCACTACATATACTTCAAATTCTTTAATTTTGGTCCCTGATGAATTTACCCTTTTGAAATTTGCTCACCTAAGAAACGGTTGTAGAGATGTGGCTGGAACAGCTGTTCAGGTTGGTACAGAAGGAACCTAAAGGGCAAGAAAATCTTGACATCTGGGTGTTCTTGGAGTATTCCTTCATCGACTGGTCTTGCGTTCTTAAGCTGAGATACACAGATGGCATCTGGGCGCTCAACATTACAGATTGCATCAAGAGGATTGAGGACCTGTTTGGATTGAGAGAGGAGATATTTGAAATGACAATAGACCTTTGAATTAAAGAAAATTTTTCTGATAGTTTGAAGTATTCTCTATATAAATTTATAATTCTATTTAATCAGGAAATGCACCAAATCTTTGTTCAGAAAAATTGAGATTATATTTCTTTACATGTACATTGAGCGTTGTTGAGCTATGTTGATGTTTACTTATCTTTCTAATGAATACAAATACCATATTGTCCTCTGTGATGCTTCTAATTTTGTGGAGTTTGCTTGAGGCCTAATTTCATTTGTAAACCTATGTTAATTAGTCAAATATTTCTGATAAAAAATGGCCAAATATTGTTACTAACTTACTTTATCGGAACTTTATCAAGTTACAGTGGACAAGTTGTAATTTCTAGAATCATATTACTGGAAAAGCATTCCACGATTGTTTGATTCTAGCGTATTTCTCTCATTGTCACTATCAATTAGATTGAAGTAGGAGGATAGAAGAAGAGTTAATATGTCATTCATTAGATTCAATGAAATCTTTCCATTTGAAAATCTTTCAATTTTCCAGTGAATTTAGAAGTAATGACATATGGCAACCTCATCGAGGCCGAGGAGTACGTGTCCAACAGCATGATATTTTAATCATAATTTTGAACTCACCACTCCTTGAGCTAAACCGTAATCATAAGTTGGTCTTGGAGAAAGCGGCTCATATGGTGCACGTGCGTATCTCAGAACTGCCAGTTGCTGTGCTCGCGTGTTTCCGCACTCACCAAGGCCTCGAATTTGAATCCAGTATGCGTCAACATTCTGATCTGCCGTGATCACGAAGTCGTAACGTTCACCTGAGAATACGAACAAAATTTGTTAAAAATATCTTTTTGTGCTCTTAAAATTTCTTCTAAAAGTAACGAGAGTATAAGATGTGTGTGAGACTAACTGTAAAAATCAGATTATTATAGCTTATTTGCGGAAAAATTCTTTGTGATTTCTCGAGGCTTATTAGGCACTCAAGTCATGCACGTATTACGATGCATCTCAAGTTTACCTGGAAAGAACCGGAAGAAGCTTTCTTGAATTTGGTAAATATAGAAATATGATTGAAAATCAATTGTTTCGACTACATATAGTTGACTAAACCATGCCAGAGCAAGGCTTTCAAGAACTTTAAGGGCAGGATGTAGCCGTAACTTAAGGATGGAATTATTAATACTCGAAGAATTATTAAGCAAGATATCTTTAGGATCGTAAGAAATATTTATCACTCACCAGTGAAGGAGATGATGGTATTTACTACCACAGGGTGTACAGGCTCTCCATCAGATGCAATGACAAGCAACGGGTGGCCTTGAATAGTAAGCTGTGCGGGACAAACGGTACAGAAGGAGTTGATGAATCTAAATCTGTATCTGCGACCAGGAGTGACGGTGAAAACTTCAAGAGGAGTGTTGGTCATGTATCCGGTGTTAGGGTCCTGTAATGAGAGAAGAGGATAATGATGTTAATAAGATCATCCATTTCGCAGGGTTATTTTTTTGCAGTTAAACGATATATCTCTTTGAAAAAGAAGATTGTAAAGAAAATTCGAATCAGATCTTTTCATTTAGAATAGTAATGTACATGTATTATTTTCTATTCATTGTGAATGGGTGCTGATCTAGAGTTAATTAAAATAAGAGTTTATTTTTACCAGGAATTGTCCCTTTCCGTTGATGAGAATGTTCTCTGGTTCTTGTCCGGGAGTTCTCTGCAGGCGACCAGGGAATCTTTCTTGAGCCACTTCATGCATCCAGTCACTGGCCAACATTACGTGAGTCGTGAGGTCGTAATCATAGAGATGAGCATGGACTTCTTCGGAGGGTGTCTGACGTACGATGAAGCTTCCGTAGAGACCGTCCAGTTTCTGTAAACCTATTATGGAGGTAAAAAAATTATTATAGCTAGGTTGTTTACTTTATTGGTGAAATAGATTCTACGACGTATTCTTTACATTTAATGTAATGAATGGATGATTAACTATAATTCATTTATCTAACCATGTATCTATTTCTGTAAGAAACAACTCATTTGAGAAGATAATTATTTTGGGCAATTGATTTTAATATTTCCGAAAATGTAACTATGGAGTTATTTTCTCTTTCTCGAACGGTCTAAAATTCAGAAACGTTTATGAAAATAACAAATTCAGACACATTACAGTTAAAGAGATAGAGCCAAAAGATTAGTAGATGGTGAAGCTGCTACGATTCACCGTCTACTTAATTTTAAATACAAGGAAATTTTTGAATAATTTCTAATATTATTAAGCGATTAAGTTATAAATTAGAAACATACCGCATTTAATCAAATCTTTTTATTTTATTTCATTTCGTTAATTAATAACGGATTATTGTATGTACTCGTAGATATTTTAAATCGATGTTTCGAGTTTTTCATATTTATGGAGGATTATGGAATTCGACGTGATATTCTGTTACTATAAGCATATATTGTCTTATGTATATGTAGCGTATTATGTATAGCATCTTATACATGTCATCTTATACATATCATACGATATCTTGTTGGAGAATATTTGATAAAATTGGAAACAGGAGAAGTTAAGCGGAATAAGAATATAAAAGGATTATTATACCTGTATGGGCGTGATAGAAATGAGTTCCAGGGTTTCCAGCGTTGAATTGATAACGGAAAGTACTTCCTTCCGAAATAGGACATTGCGTAACGTAGGGTACTCCGTCGTAGTACTGAGTTCCCTGCTGCCAAAGACCGTGCCAATGGAGAGTCACTTCCATACCCTGCATCTGGTTATCAACGTCAATGACGACCCTGTCTCCTTCGCATACCTTTTTGGTAAAGAAGTATTTTTTGGTTAATTAAGTAAAAAAAGCGAGATTTTATCGGTTATTTTAAATAAACTTATTGGTAATGAAGCAGAATAATAATATATTGGTATCAATGTTCTTCTCCCGATTTAGGGGTCCGAGTGTATTATTAGTTTAGTCTGGTTTTGTGAGGATTACCTCTTAATAAGAAATCTCAAATGTATACAAAATTTAAGGATAAAGGTTTTATTTTTAAATTCGGGTTTACAAACAAAGTCGAACTAATAACTGAAAAATCACTCCAATTATTACGTTAATTATTAACATAAAAAGTATAGTAATTAACCGATATAAATTTCTTAAATTTATTTACTATTATGTCATCGTTCATTTATTTTATCTTCCACTAATGTTGAATCAATTCCAAACTTCCTCTTGTCATGGGGATGAGAAAGATTTTATCATTGTGTCCAGATTGGTAATATACGTACCATTGAAGTCTCCTACTATCAGTAGCTACGTATTCATTAATCTATTGAGACTTTATTTGACTATTATTCAATCTTAAATTTATTCAACTCACCTGAATGCTTGGTCCTGGAATCTGTCTGTTGATCGTCAAAATTCCTTTCTCGAAACCATCAGCGAGCACACACTGACAGTGGTTGGTTGCATTTGGTAGACACAGCTGACAAGCTCTGAAAAATATAAGTCAAAGTCAGACCCCTGAAAAATATACCATTTTTATCTATTATATTTATATTTTAGTTTGCAAACATTTTTTGGGAAAATACAATGAAAAGTTTTCTTTCTTGTTTGAATGAATTAATATTTTATGTAATTATTTATCGAAATTATGCTTTAACTATTTTATTGTTCAAGGAACTAAGCGAGTGTAAGCTCTCAGTTCTTACCATGTACCATTCCCTTCTCCAAACCCTATCGAGTTTAAAGTGAACGAATGATGTTCCAACTAGCTTTTGAGCTGAATGATTAGTAGAGAATTACATAGTTTAACTTACGCTCCAAGAGTGGTGTAAAACTCGAGGTTGAATCTGTAGTAGCAAACTTTGGGTGGTTCGTCATCTCTGCAAGCGCGAGCACACTCGTCAGGGCTCGAGAGACCGGCCATGTTGGGCTTTCCGTTGAAATTTAAACCAAAGCCCGTGTTTGCGTACAAAGGCTTCAGAAAACTGCTGCTTCTTCCACCTGGAAGGTCCCCACCTAGAGGGGGGTGCGTCTGCAAGACACTGTGCGATGAGGAGAAAAAGTCCGAGCTACCGGAAGATCCTCCAGCGCCAGCGCTGCCCCCTAGACCTGAAGCCGGGAAGCCTTCGTCCTGGTTCCACCAAGATGCTGCGGCGCTAGTCTGGTCATCGGATCCTTCTGCAAAAAATAAAATACCTTTAGATACGTGTTTAGGACGTAGTAAGTGTTGCGTTTGTCAACAAATATTTTGCTCAAATTCTCAATAACGTGAAGAGTTTGTTTCCCTCATATTTCGAGCTTTGAGGATCTAGTATGTCGTGGAAAATTTATACGTAAATACAAAATTCCGAAGATTGTAAACGTCAAGTTTAAGGATTACATTATGTTAAAGTGCGAATAGTTATGCCGATAATACTTCTCTAAATATATAAAGAGGGTATCAAAGTTGACCTAGGCGATCATTTACACGTCTATTATCGATTCTTTGAACTATATGCTGAATCAATGCATCTGACAACCGTGTAGGTTTGTAGGTTTTCTCGATCTTCATAGTCCATTGTACAGTTGAAATTATCCTCATCTAGCAAATGGCGGCATGCCGGATGAATAACGGTTTCGGTAATCGATTCTCTTTTCTTTCACGAATCTTCAATCATTGTCATTTCATCCAGTACATTGTAAGAGGCGTAATTGGGACGTCCTTATCGGTGAGCCATCCCAAGGCATTGATTTCCATTCCTCAGCCCTTTTATTCTCTCGTGTCGTTGTTGTTCCTTGCAATTATTTTCGCGAGACCTTGGAGCGAAGTCTCAAGGAGTATAGAGGGTGTGGAAGGGCACGGCTGGAGGAAGGCTTTAGGGAGAGGGCGTATGCGTTCAGAAAATGAAGACCATTCACTTTCCCACGGTAATGCTCTCCTCTTTAAAGTCTGTATCTTTTTTTCCTCCTACGGTTGTTAAAAATACCGTTTCGCAATGCCAAGATTGACTCATCTTCCAAAGCGGTGCATAATGCATATCGATGCTGTACCAAGCTTGTAAACGTAAATGAGGATGAACGTAACATGATGGTCGTGGCCGAGAATTTATTTTATCGCGAATTGTTGACCTTACGAATTATATATACTTATTTTTATGTGGAAGGATATATTTTTCCCCTTTTATTTTCTCTGGGTGTGTATTATTTCTCTCGATTTTGGTTTTATATATCATTTGCTGGTAACAGTAAAAATAATTAATAATTTTTTTCATCGTTCGATAGGTTATAAAGGTTTATAAGTCGAAAGGTGTATAAGTACCATATATCAATCTTAATTTCACTTTTCTATGCTCTTCTGTCGTAATGAATCACATGACCTTTGAAAGTTATTATTAGCTTTCAGTATGTTTTCTATCTAAACTAATCTACTTTCTATTAACATAACTGATTAAGTGCTCTATTTTATTCATTCGTATTCCATAGGAAATTACATATTTTATACTTAAAAAGTTTTTTATTGATATATGATGTTTATGAAGTTGAAAAATTGCGCTCTATATCGTGGTTAACTCTGAAGTTCGTTTCATTGGAAATGAAGTAACGTATTCGAACAATGGACGTCATTGAAGAGGTTAAAAAGACAATACTTTCGGTATTCAAATCTTTTTTTATATAAATAATCGAGGAACGAATAGAATTCCCTCCCGTTATAAATGATTGCTCCAACTACTTCATTCCAGCATTTATTCTCACGCAGATTATCTTATATAACCATGAAAGTATATGAGGAAATTTTACATCCAGTCAGCCTTGTTCTAGGGATCAATTATCCGCGGATATTTATGGGTAATTGATAACTAATGTTTTCAGATCGTGAATTGGGAACAACAACTTTTATTTTATCTCGAAATAATACGTATATTAATATAGTTGAAGATTTTAAGCGATCGGAAAATCTACGTTACGTTTACATATAATTGTTCTGACACAGAGTGTAATCTGGAACGAATTTTTTTAAGCTTCTGGATTTTGAGAGCTCTTGGAAACCACTTGGAAACTTCTGAAACCCTTTGTGAAGTCACACCCACAAATTCACGGAGGACGTCTCAACTTTGGCCGATCACGTTGTTCACGATCAAGTGGAGCTCGGTCCGATGTATTGTCAGCCAGCGGCGGCAAACGAGATTTTCCATTGTATTAGAATGAGTCGCCCTCGTTCACCTTAGTATCTGTACCGGTGGCATTTATAGAAGAGAATATATTAAACTTTTTTTGCTGTAGTCGAAGAGAGAAAGAAGCTGTTACGTAAGAAGAATGTTTTGTCAATAAATATTAATTTAAAGGTTCGCCAAGTTTATGATATGGCTTTCGTTATTACGTAATTGTTATGATATTGTTACGTAATGGAGCATAAATTTGGAGCGGTCTGTTTTATTAAAATATAAAGATTTAAATTGAAAATTGTAACTTAATATTACTGCTGGTTACAATGCTGTGTTGATGTTGGTCGATTTTGAAAATAGCTTCAAAGGTTATTGGTAAAAGATGTCGATTTCTAATTTTATTTATGATTTCTTGAATTATGACTCGATGTTTGCTGACTGTATTTAAAGTAGAATAATATATATTTTACCTGCTTCGCCTTAGAAAGACATTGCACGGGAAAAAATCTGATATTTAACTAAAAAACGAGTCTCAGTTTTGCATGAATCACGTCTGGCAGCGATAAATTAGCTATTTCCAAGAACTGCCGTACTTTTTCCAGTAGAAAAGTAAGTTCCGAATGAAACATACAGCGCAAACATAACGTTCATGATCCTGGAGGGCTTTACTTGAAATGTGGCATTTAGTTTTGCTTGTGATTGCTTAAAAACACGAAAAATGTCATATGATGGAGTGGAGTGAAGGTTTTTGAGCGCAGGTCGAATGCTGTACCAAAGAAGTGAAGGGGGTGCATGAATTATGAGATTAGGTCAAACTAAAGTCACGCTCAGGTCTAAGGAAAGCGTAAAGGTTCACTCGCCGAATATTGATGTGCTTATCTTTAACCGAGAGATTTTATGCAGAGAACGAACACTTGTTGATTTTGTTGTGTATCGAATCGTGATATTTGCTCGTGAATTGGACTTGATTGGAAGATGGTTATTGTAATGAAAAAATGATTGCGTATGATTGTGTTGAGCAGAATATTGATTCACATTTGAAAATTAGTTGTAAAAGATTACCTATATTTAATGAGAGTAGCCCAGGATAACTTTCCGGGTGAAATTACTGGCTCGAAATCTTAGCTTTAAAATTCAGACCTTTACGAAGATTGTTATAGTTTTACGTTGTTATCAAGTAGTGTCGTTCTGATACTTCAATCAGCAGTTGCATCGATAGTTACATATTAAAAAAGTGTTTCGTATTTGCGAAAAACATTACAGTTACGTCTTATAGAAGGCGGTAAAACAGCGGAGATACTCGCAAGATCGTTATGTAACTCAGCTGGTAGAAAATGAGTGATTCATTCCCTTAAGTGTTTTCTGTATTTCTTATTTCACAGAAAAAGTAACTGTAGCATAGACTTCGAAACGGAAATTACGGAACTCACGCGAGCTGCTTTTTTTATACCATCGAGACACGAAAAAATGTGTATCATCGAGGTTGGTAATCACGTGTCGAAATCATTTCATTTCGAGGGAGGTAATTTCCTTAAATTGTGGAAAAGTTCCATTGTGGGGACAAACACGACATACTATAGAGGCTCATTCATGACATTCGCTCCGCTTTCACCTCTTTTGTCTTTGCGATTCCGCTATGAAGTGAGATTCCTCCATTGCGTCACGGTGACGTCACCCGTCGCGTGGTGGAACGCGTGTTCCTCGCGGTTTAGATTTGTGACCACCGGCCTTCGATTTTTATATTGGGAGGTCTGTTAGGTTTATCACGTGCCTATGGCTGGAGCATAACCGCGTGAATTATTAACAGACGACTCCTACGTATGTTTGTTCCTTCATCAAGAGCCATTTGAGATAATCGGATGGATACGTACTAAGCGCAGCGACTCGTGACCTCGCATGAGAGAAGGTTAATATCAACGACTTATTTGTTGAAGGAATGTTTATTTTGAGGTGGAAAACTATTAAAAAGGTTGCATAATATCTAAACGTTGGGTTTTTAGCGGCAGGAGATACTGTTGAGGGATATTCTGCTAAAATTGTTGGATACATAACCTTATTTATCTTGATAGTTAATTACAAAAAGATTCAGGTCCTTAGAATGAAACCAGTGACGCCTTTGGGGTTGAGAAGATGGAGTTTTTTTAGTTACAATAAAAATTTCGGAATATACGGTATAATAATTGTTAATTTGGAATATTTTCCAGTCAATTATGCTAGCAATGTTGAATAACTATTACGAAACATTTAATGAGTTCTGTCTCATAAGTTAAAATATCATATTAGTTATTAAGACAAGCATATATAATATGGGTATGTGTTCCCCTTTGCTTTATTCAAAACAATGCAGAAAAAAAAACATTGTCGTAGTCGACGTATAAAATGATTAATGAGGTGCTAGACTTCGTATTAATGTAAGCAATGACTATCGTTTTCCAGAGCGCTAATTCAACCTCGTTACTAAAGGAAGAGTGATTCTCAATGTACTCTAAGTACTTAAAATATTACATTATTCACAGCCATAAGGGATACCCTTTAAGGGATAGATGACAGTACGATTTTCTTAAACCTATTGCGGTATAGGCGATAGAATACAAGAAACCAAATAGAAACGGATGGAAACAAATTTGAGAGCAGATTCTTGACAAAAAAACGATTTTATTTTGCTGATTTTAATTTAATTGGTATTATAATTAATTATATAATATATATTTGCCGGTTCGTGCAACTTATTTTCGGAAGAAATTATTCCTAAGGCACCTGTAGGCTTTTGAGTTCATGCGTTTTCTACCTATTCCATTTCTAAATAGATTTATAGTAGCATCTTGTGACAGAAAGCGACGTTCTCTCAGCTGTGTACTGCTAGTTAGCTTCGAGAGTTTAAGAAAGTAAAAACAAATGAGGGCACAGATGACGCGACAGCTGGGAAGGTCGATTTGTCCGTTCGATCTATCGGGACGATAATTCACGATTTTCCCGCCCTTTCTCGTTATTAATTCTTATCCCAATTCAATTCTATGACGGTTTCACTTCATCTAGATAAAAAACAATGGATTCTGAAACAAAGCACGCTTATTTCTATTCTACGGAATAGTTCGTTCGATTTGGAACGTGCTAACTCCAGTTTGTGGATGGAATTGGAATCGGTAAGGGTAACTATTTTATTTCCACAATCTAGCAAGTTCTTACTGTCATATCATGCAATTAATTTTTAGGTTATATTCAGAGTCGTGTATTAGACAAGTAACTCATTAAAAATTCACTAATAATTAAACGAAGAACTCTTTGTAAGTCCCAATGGTTTATTGGAAGCATATTTCGGGTATGTAGTGTCTCTTCCTACCACAAAGTTACCTTTGATCATATCAGATAAGAAATACTCGAAATTAGAGAATATATATCAGAATATAGCTACATATAATCTTTAGCCGTGATTGGAGGAATATGTGAATTGAATAAGGTTTAGAAATAGATATGGATAGCTCATGCATGAGGATATTTCCAAATGAATTGAAGTTAATATATTTCTTAGGTTATAAGCTTGGAGAAGTTTCTGCAGGTGATAAAAATAATTGCAGGAAATTATTTACGGGAAAAATATTATAGCAATTACTTTTAGTGCTACAAACAGGTTATTAGGAGAACGTCTGCATAAAATCACTGTTTATTTTCGAATTAAAAAAGAAAAAAAAAACGTTTACGAGCGGCGAATTAAGAAGAGGAATATCGGTTGAATTCATGCTGCCTTTATTCCTATTCTTGGATTGACAGTGATGAATGATTGACGATGTATTTCAACTCCTAAACTTTGATTATGAATGTTCTACATTCAGGTACGTTCGATTAATGTTTCAGCTAATGAATTTTAAATTTTCATCGCTTAAATCACGGAAAAGATTTTTTTAGAAAGTCCGCGTGTAGAATACATTTCATTTGGGCCTTTCTCTCAGTGAACTAAAATTTCGTTAATCGCCCGGGTGTTTTTTTTTCGAGGAGGGGCTGGATCCGAGGTGGAACCTCTCACGACGAATCCGCCTTCTTTTTAAGGCTTCCGTTCCGGTCCTTTCACGAACCTAGTTCCATTAAAAAACCCCTCCTTAATTGGAACTTTCGATCATGTCACCTGTTACTTTTTTTCTCTCCTTACCATCTCGAGAAGCGGCGCACGAACGCTGATCGACTTTGGAAGAAATCGAAACGTAATTCTCTCCCCCTTCGATATGTCTCCAATTCACGCGAATGACTTTCACTCGATAGTTCCAATAAAATTTTTTAATACGTCCCTTTCGTGGATACATCTACGAGGACAACTTTCACCGCGCCGATTAACCCGGACCAAAAAAGCCGAAAATTTTTACGTCGAATATTTTTGCCCGTTAAACTGGATACGCACTCCTGTTCCGGATGGATATCGGACCCGATTTTGAAACGTCCCTCTCATTTTTATGGTTCGACGGTCGTCTGCATTCTCTGCAGAGAAAAGCGGCCGTTCTCGTTGAATTAAATTTGGAGACAAGTTCTGGAAACTCGATCTTTATCGCCGTATATGTCCGCAGTTGCATAAGTACGTATACTTGGTCCAAATACTGGTTCCTGGTCACTTTTTTCCACCCGGAAGGCTACCCGAGCCCCGAACCCGAAGGCGGGTGTTGTAATCGTAAGAAATACGATTCGGCGATATGATGGAATTTTGATTTGAAATATTAAAGAATTTAAGGGATTTTTGTATCGAAGATTAGTGTCTCCGTTTGAACTCGAGGTTTTTTATGACAGATACGATGGGTTCGGTACGAAAGTAAGTTGGTTTACGTAAAAAAGTTGAAAAATGTTTTTCGTAAGGTTACGTTTACCTCTGTATCATATTCATTGAATTATTTATAGCCATTATCCATAGAAAATGTATACATATTTTCCGATATCTCTTGATAACCACTCTAAAGGATGTTCGACAAAAGTAAAAAAATCGGAAGACATCCAATTACCTTCCAATGTTCACGTTCCCCAGCTATAAAGCATGTGGAAAGGTAAAATGTGTCCATCCAATCCAACACAATCTAACAAGGTCTAAAATCGTGGAAGGTGTATAATCTGGAAAGAGAAATTTGTAGGAGTTGTGAAGGCTAACAAAATGTCTGTAGTGTTCATTGTGGTTGTCCAGGTGACCGGGTTAAGAGAGAGAGAGGCTGTATTTCTATCCATCGCACGCATCAGAATCTTATGCTCTTTTTTATCTTAACAGCGCTTTTCCATTTAGTGAGTGGTGTGTTGTTTACTACTGTTGTATTTGTACACCTGAAATACCTTTCTGATTTCTAAAATTGTCCTTGTGGTTTCTATCGCTGAAAACAGAATTCCATCTTTGGTTTATGAAAATCTTAATAATACCCTTCTAATCCGCAGAACAAGCGGCATTATGGAATAAAATGTTTACTTTTGGTATATTCTACTCGTAGAAGCTTTCTCTGATTTTATAGATTAATGCTAGAATTTATATTTATGGAAATTAACTTACGAAATTACTGACTGCTTACCATGAATAATTTCTGCAGAATACTATCAAGATAAGAAAGATTTAATAAGAAATACCTTTAATAAGAGCCTGTATTGTTAATTATTGATGGTAATCTATAAATCAATGTATCAATCGACCTAGAACGAAATCTCGTGGGTTGGGTTTTGCGAGTCGTAAATCGCATTTTTGCAGCGGTCAGAGAATTTCCAGTTCTGTGCTCGAATTCGAACCAAGAGGCGACGAGGCGGACGTGAACTGCATGCAGTCGTGCATTCGTGAAGCGTGGATACAGACGACCCGCTGTGAGTAGTCGTGGTAAACAAATATCGGCAGCAGACCGAGAGCGCAATCTTACTCTTGTTCGGAGATCCTATTCACCTCACACTTCCCGTCTCTTCACTCTCATCACCATGGTTCTTCCCTAATTATCTACACGTAGGACTCTGAATGATTGAAACATAATACAGAAGGATAGAAATAACAAAAAGAGAATAAAGAATGATAGAAACTAAAGCTATTGTGATAGAGAGTAGACTTTCATGTATTCCCTAAAGAGTGGAATAAGTCACTACTGTTTTAATTATTAATATCCAATATATATTTCTTCGAAAAGGAATTATTTGTTTAACTCGCGGATGGACATGAATAGTTTTTCTTTTTTTTTTGGCTAGCTGATTTCAAATGAAGTAAATCGTTATTTATCTTGAAAGGAAATAAAGTAAAAATATGATATTATTGGCGAAATATATTGAAAATCCTTAATCCAAAATATCTTTTTAATTTCCTGAATAAAACCATACATAAATTTTAAAGGCAATTGGGTGTGGTTGACCTTTGGGATTTTATGTCGATTGGTTTAATTTAACAGGATTATCATGCTTGTAAATTTATACCAATTTAAAATACACTTGCTGTGTATTTTAAGAGTTCGGTTCCCTATAAAGAGGGTCAACAAGTTATTCCTTTTATTCTATTCTTGGAATGATTAACATCTTTCGTGGACAAGTTTAAAAAGTGGCCCAATTCCGAAACCTAAAATTCCGAATAAAGACTGCGTATACGTAAAAGCGAGGCTAATAAAGTAACATCTCATTTAAATGCGTAATTTTTGAGACATCCATTTTTGGTATGGACTTAAATATGCATAATTCTGCCCACTGCCTCAGAAGTGGTCTCTGGGACAACGATACATTAGTTTCGTATCCACTTCGATACGACACTCGGTTGCTATAATACCCTAGGTCAAGAATATCGTAATCGGGCTCAAATCGCTTGAACGTTTCACCGAATTATCCCTTGGTGCGTATCAACGGAATCTCTACGTAGTACCACTCGCAGATGTCAGAAGAAAGCGTTCCATCTTAGAGAATCCGGCGGGGAAAGTGCTATCTATTACGGGCAGGACTCTAGGCCAACTCTACTTTCGTTGCGGAGATGCACGAGTCGATGTAACCCCGAGATACGGTGAAAAACTCCTTTCTTCCGATCCACGAGCACTAATCGTTACGAGTAATTATATTTTAACGCGTCGATAAATCAGAGTTCCGAGTGAAAACGGTTTCCGCGATATTATCCAAGAAATGCAGATGTTATCGGTGAAAAACAACTCTCACGATCGAATGATTTTTATCTTTTTAACGCTTTTTTTATCGAATCGGGATTTTTTAAGCTTGGATTCGTTTGAGGTATAATTTTAATGATGGAGATACGTCGTCGATGTTGTGAACTTGTCTATGTTTTACGATGAATTGATTTAGGGATAAGATAGCTCTTAAACGATACCCTTTCATATTAATATTGTATCTTTTAAATTATATCTTTTAAAATTTGTACTTTTTCTAGTTTTAAACTCAGCTTTCTTTAACTTCTTTGATTCCTTGGCTTACGTAATTTTTATTGTTGTCGAGCACGAATAATTGAATAACGAATTGATGTCAATGATGAGATCATACTACAATAATAAAATAAAAAAGATAATGAATATCTGAAACAGTGTAACGATATAGAACCGAGTGCTATGTCTATCGCAATTTTCACGAACAATTTTATTTTGCATGGATATTACCAATAATTATTTTTCTTTGACGAATATTATTCAAAAATTGAATATTTGAGAGATATTATCAGAATTACATTAAGGAGCTTTTAAAATAGAATTTGATCAGTGATTTAGAATTTATTTCGTATGTACTGCTTTTGCTTCGGGTGGAAATAAAAAAAAGTACGTAAGATTTCGTTTCTTGTGGAGCCAATCAGTTTAGGCGTTTGCTACATCGTGAATGGACCGTGCAAAAGAGAAGGAATTTACCGAAATCGCCCAAATTACCAAATGGCTTCCGTTGCGAAGCGGTCCAAATTCTTTTCTCACAAGCTAACGCATTTCCTTCCTAAGGAATCTGGGTTTTACAAGCCCTCGGAAAGGGTAGCCGTGAAGGCGTGGGAAACCCCCGGCAATTGATTGCGATCGTGAGCGGTCGACATCGTTGCAAAAACTTTGGCACCGACGTCGTGAAGGAGCAGAAATTGCCAACAAAACTAAATTCTAAAGAATTTTACGAATGTGGAATCTGATTCATGCGTAACGCCTATACATAGTCTTTCTCAGTCGGAATGCGAGTTTATTTTTAAGCTGTTCGAATACTTTTGCGAGTCGTATTTTTAGTCTTTTTATCGTAACGTTTAGCCAGATTGGAAAAAGGAATAATTAATATACATCTATAAATGGATAAACAATAAAAAACTTTAATATTTTAGTATGATAAACGGCAGACATTTTTGTATCGTAAGAATAATATAATTAGACAGGGCGAGGTCCGAGGATGCTTATCGTAAAAGCAATGCTCATAAAACACTCGTATCTTTGATACGCATGATTATTCTAATCCGGTTTGTTAGATCACGTGTCTGTTTAAACAGCTGCCGACAGAATATGCATTTCATTTGAATTACTTATCGGAAAGTCGACCTTATAGCGATCGCGTGAGTTCAGTTAGCCTTATAACGGTCACGTGATTTGGTAGTAAACATTTCAGTACTACTTCACTATATATATGTATATATATATATCTCGCGAATCACCCATATTTACATAACACTCTTCCTCACGATATGAATATTTATTTGAGAATGCATGAATACGTTCAAGCACGCGTTTGAATATGTTAATCAGATCCGCTAGATAATGGGAGTTAATTATTGCGTTTGAAAGGTTAAATTATTCAGCCAATTATAGACACATCTCTGTCAGGATTTGGTTGCAGCGCGTGTTTTCCTATAGTTTGATATCTTCCTAGAAATTGAAAGGTCTATCAGAGGTTTTGATCATTAAATAAGTAATTTATCAGTCTTCTGTAGACATTCACACAACCGTCTACGAAAACTCGTCGCTCTCTTTTGCAGTCTTCCCACGGAATCTTCTTCTTCAATGTCACGGACAAAGGGTTGTTTGTTTTCTTTTGGAAGAGGAGAGAAATGGTGCCGCACATTTCATTTTAACAAGAAGACGCGAAACTTTCTTTTCGTAATGCATATTTTTCGTGCTCGATTTCGTGCCCACTGAAATTCTACGCAGATTTACGGCCTTTTGATGGGGCCAGCGATTTCGTGTTAAAATAGGGTGAAAGTATCGCTTAAAAAATTAGAGCACCTTATCGCTGTCCATTGTTATGCGATGTCGAAGTCATTTTTATATTTCGTGGTGATGTGAATTAGGTTTTGGAACTTTTTCTGTTCGTCCCGCCTCACGCATCAAGTTCGTGATGCAATTTTTGCTCCAATTTTGGGTGTTTTTGTAAATTCTGGTATCGGAACGTGCGGTGGATAATAATTATCACGAAATAGGTCGATGTACTTCAAAGTTTCGCTTTCTTTCGCGAAAAGTATCTTTTAAATGTAAGAATATACATGCTAATTTACAGAATTGCACACGGAGGAATTAATTTATAATCATTACTTCGTATGAGATTCTCTATTCCTAAATCTTCACGCAAGTTTTGCATAAACCTTTTCCACATAACTAGACAATCATCGAAATTTTCTTATGCTTATGACTCAAATATGAAAATGAGCACTCGCTAAGTTGATTGAATAATGAACCTGGTTTTCCTAATCTTATTCGATTAAAACTACACCTCTCATTTGAATCTTAATCATTATAATCGGCCCTCTGATCCCTTGGATACCAGTAATTTATTTTCTCTCAGGTTGTCGAACAAGTTTCTTGATATGCCTTATACGAATCCATTGATCTATTTAGCCTACTTTCATCACCTTATAAAGTTTACCTGGTAACAAGGAAAGCAGATGATGTTAATGGCACACGCATTCTAACGACTCTCGCTGAATCTCGAGTCAAAGGTGATATCGCACAATTTTTAAAGATCCAAGACAGTGCGTGGGAATTATTTACTTTATGGTTGACTATTTTGAGAAGGCATACTTTTTCAAATGATATTTTTTTGAGTCATGGGAAGGTATTTACGATGTATATGTATATTACTTTCGAAGCTACATCTTATGGTAACTAATTTACGGTTTTGACAAATATAAGTACATACATTACTCACAGATTGAACGTATGTCTATAGATATTTTAGGTTTCATTTGGGAAAAATAATTGAATTTTGGGTCGTTACTTACGTGTAAAGGTAATATTGGAAATCCTCTAGCAAATGATTTGTTAATCAATTGACGTACTCGATTTTAACTATATTAGAAGGTATCTAAGCTAGATAACTGTTCTCGAGTTAGTTCATTACGTAAGTATTAGTTTAGATAGATGGTCGAACAAGAATGTATGGCAAATGTAACATACTTTTAATGATTTGTAGGAATTTAAGTCATAATAATATTTCAATGATTCGCAACCGTAATAGTTCATGTTGAATGCGAGGAATTAAAAAAATTCCACTCATCAATAAAGGTGCATTTAAACAAGGATTCCTGTTCATTCGTCTTTCGTTCTGCCATTTTACGTAAGAAATCAAAGGGTACATGTACGTGGAATAGCGTTTTCAGTATCACGTGCGTATCAGAAATTGTTACATATTTTTTAAAAGGATTTCTTGCGCTCAAAAGTTTCTTACATTATGTTAATACGTCCGCCCTCTCTCTTCGTCGCCCTTCATCTTCGTCAGCTGCTCGCATGCCCTTGAAGGTTTATAGAAAGTCCTTGTCGGGTTGAGGTAGGCTTCGTAAGAGACCACTTGTCTTTTCTTTACGCGAATGAACTTTCCGTTGACGTTTCTCATACAGTTATAGAAAGACCATAGATTTAGATTCTTTTGGCTATTCAATAACGCTGCACGAACTGGTAATGGAAAACGATATTTCTCTGTCGTCGAAGTATACATGTATCGTTGATGATTTATTGACTAGAAGCTTATAAACCAAATGTTTGCTCCAGAATGATATATCAAACCCTGGATGGATTGATTTTGAAATTAAATAGAAATAAATAAATTTAATACCATCATAGTTTTCCATTTCCGAAATTAAATAATTATATTTTCGTTTGGTATGTTCTTATTGCTAAATTTAACGCTTTTGCCCACAAATGACAATGGATAAAAACATTTCGATCATGACAACGATTACGTGCCATATTTTGCTCAATATTTTTTTATGAAATTCCTTCCAATTTATCATTGAAATCGAATTTTATCTAATGTCTAGAATCTGCAATATACTTTCTCAAGCTAGACGTTGCAGCAATTTCATACATCAGCCTTGAGAATTTGCTAGAGATTGATCGATACAAATCTAATGGACTATGTGCTTGGAAGATTTTAAAAAATCACTGATTTGTTACCGATTACTTATTGTAATTATGTATTTAATGCTAGTAAAATTAAATAGAGATTATCGTGTGTGCTGCGTATATATTAAGCCTTTAAACAATATTCGTGGGTTTCATATACTTTGTCAGTATATACTGTGTGTATTTGAATATTATCGATCTAATTCAGTAGTATTAATTGATATTATCTTATCAAAAGGAACATATTGTAGATAATGCATGTTCACTGTGTATTTATATTCAAGATACTAGGACATACGAGAGGACACATGCTCTTAATCAGATGCAAGGACGTATTAGAACTAATCAGCATTCGGTCGAAACTTAAATTTTCTATTAGTTGTAGCTATTTAGTTACGGAATGAATTTTCATAGGAAATTTTAAGGCTTCCAGAAAGTGAATTCGAAACGGTTCCACAAAAAATAAAGACAAAGAGAATTTAAAATTCCGTACATCCTGCTCTGAGTAACAGTTGTACAATCTAAGGAATCCAGTCCGTAAGGCTTTACCAGTACGCTTGCAGCCTGCGAATCGTTCGTTCGATTATTTTCGGTTTAGTTGGACATTGATGATTTACTCAGCCGCATAGTATTTGATTTATCTCTAGTCGGGATGATGGAGATTTTTTCCACTCTAGTTCTTCAGTTACGGTGGCCTCGCCTATCCGAGAGTGGCATTTCACAATTGTTGTTTGAAATAAGCGCTCGCAAACGGTGTCAAGGTTCTAAGTCTGACATGTATCGAAGTCAATTAAATCAGGAAACAAAAAATGCATCCGCCACGGGCTACGAGAGTTAAATGATAGATTTGCCACGAGTAAATAAGAGCGCAATGATTAATAACTCGTTACTTACTGGATCTTAAATGTTGTTGTAATGGCTAACGACGGTGATGAACATAAATTTTCTCAAAATGCTGCCTTTCGTGTTTTTTTTTGATCCTTGCATTACGACGTCAAAAATCAACGACTCGAGTTTAGTCTGTTTGCTTCTCCTTATGCAATTTATCATATCATTAGACAGCGGCCTTTTAGACTCCTGATTTATAGCAATATGTCGAATATTAGGAGGAATTTTGAATTTTCTTTTTGAAATATAGTGAACGATTTTAATCAATGAGAATTAACATTAACTTTAGACTATCTAATGGATTTATGGGCAATAAGAGTACCACAACGTCTAACTTTCATTCGATAATTTAATATGATCCTTGTATTATCCTGAAACCCCTACCTACTTCAATGTAAACTGTACTCTTTAAATTCATGTAGAAAGTTCTTGAGTAAGATATCTCACTGTAATTGCTATCAATATGCTTTGTGACGATTTTTTAATGAGATATAGTAATTTTGTGTTTTAATATAGTTTTAATTATAGTTTAAATATACTACGAATCATAATATTTCTTTCAATTTTTAACACTATTTTAATTCAAATCGTCAAAAATTACTCCGTACTAATATCTTTTTTATTCTTGTAATTTTTAATTATTAGAAACCATGTTAATAAATTTTTCTCCACATATGACTGAAATATGATGAGTTCTCAATTTTACGTTGTTTTTTTGCGTACTTGACCATTACCGTACGCATATATATTTCCCTTGAAAGCGCGTGTTATTTACGTTTCGCAAAATGTATTTGCATACATTTCTCTCCGTAACTCCGTTTATTTTTCCTCACATTTCAACCTTTCCGATTCTCCGTTAAAAAAACTGGATTCGCTCCTCGTTCATCCACTTACATATTTTATTCACACACCGAAATTTCTCTGGGTTGAATCATTGGCACTGACCCCATCCACGAGACGAACACGCTGGAATCACTTCTGGTCCACCTTGATCTTGACATTTAAAGCAGAAGTTCATCCTGCTACAGGTTCTCTCATCTCTTCCATATCTTCACACCTTTCCTCATTCTACCAGTTTCTCAACCTTGCCGTTTTAATGTTTACCACGTGCCGTTTGGCGATCGTCAACTTTCCAATTTCCAAGAGGAGACATCCTTTCGATACTTGGGAGGGACAAAATGTTTTTTTGAAACGGGACCTGCTTCGAGACGAAATTTTTTAACGGAGAAAGGTCGAAAGTTTTTTTGAACCGCAAGGTAAACATCATGTTCTGTTCTAAAATGAAGAAATATATGTTGAACGAGGTCGTTGAAGTAAAGAAGTCTTTCCCTCACAAGACCTCGTTAAAGCTGTATTAATAGGTGGGAATCGTGAAAGAGAAGGCGGTCAAATATTATCTCGTTCCTGAAATCATTATTTAACTTTTCAGAATCTTGTTACAGCGTCGTTCATCATCCGAAGTCCGCTATAGTTAAGTGATTTTAACGACCGATAGCTTAATGTAAGAAATGGAATAATCTCATAAACTTTATTCGCTATCTTAATTTAGTTTATTTTTGACGTAATTCGTTGAATTCGAGTGATTTATCGTTGCAGTTTTAATTTGATATATCTCTTTGAATTGAGGTTTTACGTGTTTAAACGTTCTAGATCTTAGCGCTAGAATCTATAACTATTTATGGGCGTAACTCGTAATTATTATTTTACATCCTCCATCGTGCGTTTAAAAGTAGACAAAACAATTATATCTTAGAAGTTGGTAATTTTTAAGATTTATAACCTAAAACAATCAATTATAATCAGGGATAATAATTTATACTCCATTACAACTTTTATATGATATTTTATATCCATACATCGGTTTAATATTGAGGCCGCCTACTTAAGTATTTGCAGTAGAATAAAGAAGTGCAAATTCACCATTGTCGACGAATGGAGGGCAGTTTGAACACGAAGAGAAATTGGGATTAAGGGCAATATTCATAACCCTCATATCTAAATATCTCATCCGCAAAATGCAATTAAAATTTTCAACCTGAGATCTGTGTTACTCATCCTTAAGGAATATTTCGTTTTAATTACTTTTAGGTACCTTTATGTCCTCCAACAATTCACTTATTCATCCTATCCTCACTTTAATGAGTTATTTTTGGACTTGTCCTTAAACGGGAAAAATAAATATCGTTTTAATGAATAAAATATTCGACGTTTCCTGCTGGAAATAGAAGTTCTGCATAGCTCATTAACCACCAGGTTTAAGTGCGAACCAAGATCGAATTCAAATGCAAATCATCGATTAAAATTTATGAAATCGTTCCGCGTGAAGTTTTTAACTCGAAATTCATCTATTCGTGAAATTCAATTTGTGCTCGTTAAAAGCATATCAATTCATTCTCATCTTCGCAAGTCATTCCAACATTTAAAAAAATATGCGCATTTAATTACTAGTATTTCGGGTGCGTGTGTCGAAACATTTCAGAATCACTCTCTCTCTCTCGGACGACCTCGTAAACATAAACGATTCCCCCCAAAATCGACCTCAAGAAGATCAATTATCATAAGAATCGCCGAAAGATATAATCGGCGCAAGTTTTGTTATCCCTCAATGCTTCGCGTTCGAGTGAAAATGGTCAGCGCGAGCTATGTAATTTGTCTCGTCTCCCACAGAAAGGGGCACGCTCGGAAATTAATATTCTCCGGCGAAATTCCGCGAGTGAATTTCTTCGCTGATGACCATCGGACGTGAGCAGATAACGCTCGGGGCACACGAGCTCCGAAGAATCGTGTTTTCGAATGAATTTGAGGTAATGGGGGACGTGCTCGAACGGTTAGAGAAGAGAAAGTTTTAAATAGAGCTCGAATTTATAGAGGCGGTGTCTGTGATGGATTAGGATCGAAGAGATGAATTTGTGTGGTCGCGTTTTCTGATTTGATACCGCACTGGTTTTTCCCGAAAAGTCCAGTTCTCGCGGCGTTCCGTTGAGGGCTTCGGAAAATGGATCCATAACCCATTATATCCGCTTTCTAAATCTTAAAAAAAATCCAGGTTCTGCGATTCTAGTAACTCGATGGAGATTCTAAGGAATCTACCTCTAAGCTCGTAAGATCTTACTTTCAACGGGTTTGATGCCACGGATTCAAAATCGAAATAAAATTATACGTTTCCGCATGTACGATCTGCATACTGTACGTACATTCATTACGAGATCTATCATTACCGTCTTAATATTTGATCTAAAAAGTAAAAAGATCTACCTCACTTTAATCTCGAATTAAATGAAATTATGAGTTTCCCTAGACTTTGATCATATCTAAATATTAGAACAATATATTGAAAGTAGACTGTTCTCACATTTAAAAGTTTGACTTTCATATTTGAATCGATATTTTTTTTGGAATGTGCAAGTAGTTCATCGTTCTATTCTTTGTTTAAATTTCGGCTCAGATAAGTGACGAGTTTTGTCGTTTTTTCTTTCAATACATCAATATTTCAAATACGTTTTCTAAAGCTAAAGTAGGTTTGTTTTATCATTTTATGATTAGATATGATACGCATCAACTATTGCGAGATTTAATCCAAAAAATCTAAAAGTAACTTATTTCTCGGGGATACTAAAATATACAAAACAATATTTCTAATACATTTTCTATTGCTGTAAGTATTTTTAATCTCCTTATGCTTTTATGCAGTTATGTATCCCAATGAGAGTTTCTTTCTAGAAAGCCAAACATCAATCGATTCCCATAAGATGCAATCGTTTCAGACGCATCGGATCGTTCGCACAAATCGAGAATAGCTTTCAATTCTCGGCCGTAATAACAAAACCGCAGAAGAAGATCGCTTCCGAGGAGTCTCTATATAGAAGGCCATACAAGGATCAACCGTGACCTAGCTCAATCGACTCGTCCGTAATACTAAAGGTCAATCCTTCTGGATGCATCTTCTTTCTCGCTTCCCCACGCTTTCGATCCGGAGTCGTCATCTCGGGTGAGCGGCGTCGTTTCTTTAGCTCGCGATGGATCGGGGTCAAGAGGGATTCCAAGGGAGGATTGCTATCGTGTGGGATACCTTCATGAATGGAATCTCCCCACATCTACTCTCTCTTGTTTACCTTTTTCCACGCCATCCGCGGAGGTTTCTATGCGAAACGTCACAGTGCTAAAAAAACGCACTGTTTCCACAGTCCTGGAACAATCATTCGCTCATCCCGCGTTCATTAATTCCTAATATATCGCCAGCTGTCTACTTTTACTCCAATATCTTCAAGGGAGGAGAAGGACGCGTTCGTTAACATTCGCATGGTTCGTCCTTCGACAGAGTTTCTCCACCTGCTGATATTCGATGGTCTTGTTCTCATGGTCCGGAAGGGTTTCCGAGGCCATACGCTGCAAAATTAGCGTAATCGAAAGGAAAAATCGCAACTCTACTGTTTCGCAATTCCGTTGGGGCGAGGGAATTGGGTTCAGAAGAGAGGAAATTTAAAAACGCAAAAGCAGAGAAGTGTTTTGTTGGAAAAAGACTGTTTCAGATTATTTCAGATATTTTAGAACGATTAACGGCTCAAAATTAAGGGGGAATTAATGAATAATACATTAATATATTCGTGTGTACATATATAAATAACTTTCTCGTAAAATTTTCCAAACGAACGAACTATTCCTCATGATGATATTTGGAGCGAAGCGATTTCTAACAACCGCACGCGTGTGTACAAACTTTATTGCTAAACGATCCTTACGTAATTGATCATAAGATAGGAGGAAACCGTATCAATTAGGGAACTTCCCACGTCATATATATAATATCAAACACCGATTTCGTATTAATTAACGAACCGACTCGTTAAACATTACTCAACGTCAAGGAAGAACTAGCGTTCTGTCAGGCGTAAGCACCGAAGTGGAGCATTCGAAACGTAACTAGATTTAAGTCTCGGGTGACACTTCTGCGGATCATAAAAATGTTTAGATAACCGTGCCAAGTAGCTCAGAAAGATTGAGTCGACAACCCCTGGCGAGGAATTTCATAACGCTATTTCAGAATAACAACGATCCTACGCTCTACGGTGAAAGTTTAGGTAGAAGCTCATTTTTTTGTAATAACGCACATATAATATCACGGTGGCTGGTCGTTAAAGTGTAACGGGAAAGTTTTGCGACGCGTTGCATAGCGCTGATTCAAATGCTCCACATCTCTCAACCGTTCCTAAACAAGTGCAGCGAGTGAGGTAAACGTACTTCTGCTGAAGACGTGATCAATTAGTTCTCGTGTCGATGATCGAATGTTATTCTTCTTGAATTACCATAGAAGGGCAATTAAGGGTTTGATGATAGTATGTGTGTACACATACGTACACACTATGGTACGATGCGTATCGGTAAGAGAGGATGTTGACGAAGAAGAAATCTCGTGGGATAAGAGAGGAAGGGAAAGGAGATAGAAGGACGTTTAACTGCGGGAAAGTGAAAGGGAGAGTGTGTTCGGATGTTAAAGACGGCATTGACTGAGATGTGAAGAATAGAGGAAACGAGATGAATTCTGATTTTTTGAAAATTACGCCTTTTGATGGCCACCCATCGTTGAAAGCACTTTTAAGAATGGTTTTTGAAAGTCTTATTAAATTAATACTCATGCACCGATTGTATTCTCTATCTCTTTATTTGTCAATTCTCTATTTAATTTAGTTCATCGCTATTGCTCCTTAATGATTCTATTGGACCAAAAATTTTGAAACGTATTAACCTAAAATCTCAAAAATTACTATACAATGAGGATATTTCAATCAAAACTGATGAATTTTGAAGCTCTCATTGTCGTTTTAAATATTGAAAAGAAGTAATTTAAACGTTTAGTCCAATTCTACTTAAATTCTATCTCGACTCTATGATTTCATATTTTTTAATGCGTGAAGTAACACTTTCTCTTCACTTGCTACTTCATCTCGCATATTTTTTATCTGTACATGAGATTCTATTGTGATTATTCATCCCTCGTAAAGCTGATTAAATACATAGGCTATAGCCTGCATTTCTTCTGATACCATTAAGTCTCTCTTCACAGTTTAGGAAGATAATTATTTTCTCCTTTATCATCGTAATTTTCATTTCATATGTAAGTATATATTTGCTAACATTCGTATTTAATTATCTACATGCAAACTCTTAATGTTTAACTCAGTTTCTACGTGGTTTATTAGTTCTTTCCCCATCGTAAATTAAATCTTCTGGGTCGAGGATTCAGTACTCTTTCGTCATAAACAGAACAGACACAAGTAGCGCATTCCGTTTAATTTATGCCGTTGTAGTCGTCATGTACATCCGTTCTTATGCGTTATGAGACGCATGCCATTCTCGCGCATTATCTCGAGTCCTCGGAATGGAATGGCATTAACCGGTAAGCTAAGTGTAGGAGCGCGTTCAATCACCGTCGACATCATATTTAGAAAGCGAATCGTGGCGGAATCCGTTCCATCGCCAGCATTCTGGGAATGGTACGAACCGAGGCAAAGAAGAAAACGAGGAAAAACTGAGAAAAATACGAAGCCGAAGGATGAATGCGACTTGCTCGTTATTGATTACAATAGAGAGAACATTTCGAACTAATTTCCTCATCGTATGACCCAAAATTTTCATCAGAGTTTAGTTCCATGTGTAAGAAACAGTGGAAACGTGATGGATTAAAGCCTTATTGATTTCAATTAGATATTTTTTCGCTGTTGGCGTAAACATTCCCCTCACTACGGATGTATCGATAATAAGTTTCAGTGCAAGGACGAAGATAAGGCAAGGTTAAACCTCTTTCTTCCTTTAAAAGCTCGGGGACAAAGGAAATAGAAAAAGCCAAGTTCGTCTTTTCTTTCTACGGAAGTCAGTATGCATTTTACATGATACCGCTTCCTTCCTAAATGGTCGTAAGTTTTGCGGAATAATTTTTAGGCTTTAGTCTATTTGCTAATGGAGACCAACTGATTCTTGATTTATATTATTAATTGATAGTGTATTAGTGTTTTACGAGAGATGTTATCTTATTGCGTTAGAACTCTTAGTGTTGTTTATTTATATAGATTTGACTAATTTACTAAATCATAAATTGAGAATAATTCTGGATAAATAAGACGTTTATAATGTACAGATTTTTTCATTTAATTAAAGTCATTAATGTTTAATGAAAATTCGTTTTTATCGAAGTATAAATGAGAGAAATAAGCTGTCTTACGAAAAGGTGTTGATTGAAAGTTGACTGTTACTACAGAACCTGGAAAATGCGGGGAATTCTAGGGATCCGGCAATTAATTTACTAAATTATGATATTGAGAGGAAGATAGGATTGTTTTAAGTGAAGACGTGAGAATGAATAGAGGGAAAGGTATCAGCTGTGGACTGAGATATAGAATGAAGGGGGGCATTGTTTGGAGAGAGATAATCAAGAACAACATAGGCGCGTGTCTGCTAGTCTATATATGGGATGTTTGATGGGATAACGTGGGTTGGTAGGAGAGCAGTGAAAGGAAGTGGAGGTGCTTAGAGTAAACCGGTGGTGCACTGTGTCTAATAGGGTGTGGCTGTCCTCAAGTGGTGATTGTTCGAGCATCCGTTTCGCCCATCCATTCTGGAATGTTAAGTAAGAAATAAAATTTCCCTAAACAGAATTGGCGACTTTCTTTGTTACTGAGGTATGTAGGACGATAAAAAGTTTTTCTGGGTGACATCTGGTGGTGGAAATACATGAAATATGGCTCGTTTCGCGTATTGTATCCAATCGTTTACGTCTATGCTCAAGGACTGGGTATTAAGGCAGTAGGTCATTTGGGTCTACGGGTAGATTGCCTACTATGAGAGTTCGCTGAATTCATCAACATTTGTTGGAGTTTATTTCTTTTGATCAATACCTGTAGATATGATATTGAATTTGCTCGCGCATTTTTGGAAGATCCGTCACATTGTTCATCCAATTTTTTATATACTAGACGTAAATGATATTTGAATCCGTTAATTAAGAAATAACTAATATAATGTGAACTAAATTTGCTAGCTCTAGATGAATTTATTAATAAAAACGTTATGCATATTTAGTTTAACTCTAAAAAGTCATTCATACATGTCAATTTTACTATTTTCTATAAGGTGCTAGATTTAAGAATACTAAAACTGAAAGTAATATCACTATTATCCATCTTAATTATTCGTGTATCGTGAGTAAATTATTATCATTTTTCATCGATAGAGGGCAGAAAAATCGCAAATACACTTCCATATATCTTAACTCTTAAAATTTAGCACGAATCGTAACCTACTTTACGAACGTAATAACATATCTTCTTCTCGTATAATATAATTATTACTTCGTGGTTGCTATTACGGACCTACCAAGCTATTAATGACTCCAATCTTCTCAATCGCGGAAGAGAATGGTGTCTGAAGTCGAGATAAAAAAAAATTGTGAAAGTGCGTGAGTTTAATGGGATGAAAAGTACTGTTTGAGAACGATGCATTTGTTTCCCTTCCGCTACAAAGTAATAAAAGTATGCGCCACGCCTGAGAGAAGGAGTAAGAAGAAATAGAATTGGAGTGAATTTCTATTTCTATTAAGGCTGGATTAGAAGTTGAGCGGCAGAAAAAACAGACATTTTTCAAGTATCTTTGAGTAAAGAATTAAGTAAATCTTTTATTAGATTGTTTGAGGAAGGGAAATTTGTAGTATCATGTAAAATGGATTAATGGAAACGACCTCAAATTTTATATATAAAATATTTATTAATTTAATGATTAAGCCAGCCGATTATTTTAAGAAAAAGGGCAAATTTCAATGGTTGTTGCTATTAATAATGTTAACATTTGTGAGGGTAAGAGTCTTACAAACATTTAAATAGATATTGGTTGTTTTTTCAAAGAATTATTTATCGTGTAACGGAGAAGATTTATGTTCAATTTACTTCATAATTAGACTAGGGCGTACAGGTGAATATTCTTGATATTTGAAGTCGCGTTACTGGATGGTAAAGTGAGTAACTATTTGCATATTTCTCGTTTTCTGCGAATGGGAAAGGGTATGCCGAAGACCGATTCAAGCTACGAAGTGAGTTTGCTGAATGCACTTTGAAATGACGCCGGAGGATAGGGTGTGGCAAGAGGTCAGCCACACCCCATACGCCTCTAACACGACCCGTCGTTCTTTTAAACAATGCACCAATCACGCAATCACTAAAGATCGCACTAAGGAAGCGTTGAAATCTCCAGCGGGCGTTAAAATCACTTACGTATCATCTTTCTTCCGCAATGTACAAGTCGAGTTTTAACATCACCTTTTACTAATTGCAATTAAGACGTTCGTGTCTACGTTTATTTGATTGACGATTACGAAGTCCTTGAAGGCTGTCAGCGCTTTAGAATAGAATTAATAATTAACGATTTTCAATCCGTTTAATTTTCTCTAACGCGTACCAATTGAAATTCAGTTAAAGTTTCACTCGTTACTTAAAAATACGTCGTTTTCAATTTAATACATCCGTCTCAAATTATCTTCAGTTTATCTCCAACTTAATCCCAAAAATTTATGAGCTAATCATAAGCAGAACGGACCTTGGTAAATATTCCTACGGCGAGGAAATTAATTGCCACGCGATCGTAAATTATTACTCCAGTAACTAGGATATTTCGCTAGATCTTAGATAACCATAGCTGCTAGTGTACAATAAAGCACTCTCAGTGAAGCGATATTTCAGCTCTTTAATTAGCAGCATAGGCTTCACGATTTGCCAATCTCTAATTCCAACGTTTTGGTTTGAAATATTGTCCATTCATTTTGAAATCCGGTCACTTTGTCTATTCGAGAAGTGATGAATCACCGGAAAACTTTCGTCAGTCTCTTTCCAGCACTGAGAAACATTTGAAATAGACGAAGAAGTTTTTCTAGTAGACAAAAGAAGAAATTACATTCTGAAATAGACATTGTTCTAGGATTGCTCATCTTCACGAGATATCCCAAGCATATCGGACTCTCTACCTTCTATTCCTTTCAATCCTGTGAAGACGAATTTTTGCGAAATTTGTATTATGCTACGTTCTCGCATCGCGTGATGGGTCTAATTGCATTTTCACTTGTTTTTCTTTTACCCTTTGTTTTGTCCCTAGGCTTCCTGAATGCCATTCGATCTCTCCCCACGTACTGTATCACAGCATCGACCTTGTCTCGCTTCAAATCGAGTGGAGTTAACATTCTCGTCGATTATGAACGCGTCTAGAATTTTATTGAGTCTTCGGAGCGGTAACTATTTTCGCTGGAATATTCAATGCGTTCCTAAGGTACTACAAACCTATACCTATAATCGGATTAATTCTCCAGTCGCTTGGACTGTAGCGTATTGCATTACTTGTTTATGTAGGGAGACACTAGATTGAACTACCATTATTCCTCAAGCACGATTAGATTTAAGAATCTGAAATATCTCAATGAAAAGAAAACGTATTCTCCTTGTCTACATAGGTCACGTTTATTTATTACATAATCTGAACTTTTCTTACGTCGAAATATGCTATTTGTATGTGTGTGAATTGAATAATATTGAATTGTTCTAGTATTTAACCTATTTTACGTATTTTTAAAATGACCTATATCTCTTCCAAGTTAGATCTTTAAATGAGAGAAAAATCAGTATATTAAGCCATTAATTCTGAATGAATTCAGGATAATTATTTCGTATTTTTCAGAGTATATTTTTATTAAATTCGAAGTGTTTTTTTCCTTTTCTGTAAGTGATCATCTCAAAGTATAGTACTGTTAATGAAAATCAAGAACGAGATACGTATTTTCACGTATTAGGAAAAGTTTTGATCAATCCGTCATGCTGAAGTAAGTATTACGCGTACTAGTAAGAGGGAAAGTCATAACAAATCAATTAAGTTCGGAGATCACAACTCCCCATCAATCATCGTAATCCTCAATCCAATCTGTTTTTTTATCTCGAGGAATCCGTAACGTCTTTCGGAAAACGTATCTTTCCACGAGCAGGTGTTTGGCGAAACATTCCAGAGTCATATTTCACGAACGAAATATTCCGCTTTTGAAAAAGGTATCTCACGGATCGAGGACAAATTCCGACGTCTCAATCGCATTGAATCGACGGGGAAGATAGATCGGTGGATCGGGAAAGTGTTTTAGAGAGCGTGAAATTGTGCGGGGAGGTGTGGGGACAGGAAGTATGAGTGGGTCGAACGGGGAGGTGGTGCTTGGTGCGGTGGGCACGCGAGAAAGGGCGGCGGTAGATAGGGAGGTTTCTTACCGAAAGTGGGAGGTTATTGGACGGAGGTGGGGAACGATTGGATGGGATGGGGTAATATCTCGTTTCTAAAGTTATCTTTTTACCTTCTCCATCTAGAGAGGGATGGGTTATAAGGGGAGAATATGAAGGTGGGATGGGGAGGAAGATGATGGATTTTATACGGAAGATTTACTTTTGGAAGGGCTATAAATATTTTTCAAGGAAAGAGTTGGAAATTCTATGAGGAGAAATATATTTCTGAGGTGAACTATTTGGTGGGAAAGAAATATTGGTTGATCACGAGGAATATTTGTAACTATCTTAATGGTATAAAAATATGGTTTTGATTGTTAGATCTGGCTTTAATTAAAAATAGACAAGTATAGGTATTGATGAGACATTCTTTACTGATTAAGTACGAAAGAGTTTTGAATAATCTCATAAAACTTTGATGAAAGTTAAATAATTTTATGGAAAGTATAATATTTCAGCAAAACGAAAAAATAGCAAAAATTTAACTCGGCCTTACTAGATAAATTCAACTTAATATCAGAGGCAAAAAAAATATGCAGCAGCTCATACTAGAACAAAAAAAGACACATTAAAGAAGAAACCCTATAATAAAAGTACCAATCGACGATGATAATAGTTAGGGTAATAAAGAGTTGCAAATAACATACAAGGTATTATTAAAATCAGACTGAACACGACGCGGGAATAGAATTGAATAGAGAAACGATATGAAAAACTGACTCGGTTATCAAGGTGTGGAAATTTTCCTTAAGGAAAGAGTTATTTAAATGAAATTGGAATGACTCGTCAGACTATTATGAGGTATGGGAAAGAAGTGAAGGGTTTTGTGGAATGACTGGCAATGTGGTTTTGCTACGAAGAGTGGGTTGGGTTCGGCAATGGGAGTAGATAGAGAGGTTGGAGCGGTAGACACAATGCAGGGACTCCGTTAGGCAACCTATCTGTGTCGTTTGTCACTGTGGCAGTCACGACTGCAAGCGAATTTATTTTTCGGTTGACAGCGGTCTCTGTCTCTGTAGGTCGAGTAAATATCAAGCGAGCATATTTTGCAGTAAGACTTACTTTCGTTTTTCATGGAGATTAATGCAAATAGGTGTCATTACACTGTTTTTGTTGGCGTCGGTCTATCGCCGAAGGTATATTTAAGGATAAAAGTCTGCGTTGCATTCTCTAGAAACCGGTTGATATGCGAACGTTCTAAATCGATATTAGGTTTCATACATTGTGGATTAAATAATGATAGAAAATGTTTGCATTTCTGATGCGTACTCATATTTTATTAGATATTTTTTTTTGGAATATGATATGAATAATGAAAATCTATCTGTTCAAATACGCTGAATAATTTATAATAGGTATTAATTTTTTGCCATCGTCTCGTGTTTCTCCATCGAGATAATATATATTCTATTGAATATTTGATAACTTGAAACTTTTATTATGATTGAAATTGATATCTTTAAGCTTTATTTGTCTTTCATCTCGAAGATTTGTCCGAGGTTAATTTCCATTTGGCCCCTGAAAATGCGTCTACCCGCAATGCATATTCATTGGAACTTCACGGTGGAGATACGCGAGCAGTCATATGTTCGTTCATTTCATATAATTGAACGAAGTAAAGAAAAACTTCATCAACTGATTCGTTCCATTATTACGAGAGAAAATGAGATAATAAATTACCACTTAAGCGCAGAAATTTTAAAGAAAAGATTAAGGAAGGAATTTGATACGAAATAAAAAAAGCTGTGAAAGCTATGAAATTTTTAAAGACATTACGTAATTATGAAACTTATAAATCGTTAATTCGTTTCGTAATTCTTAAAAGTTTGACTCGTTTTTCTTTCTAAACGTTTCATTTTAAATATCGTGCAAATCTTCCTTCACTAAAAATTATTAGTTAATAAACTAAGTATTTCAGGAAACATTTTGGCATAATATATCATATACATCACTGATATATTCAATTTTATACATTCAACCATTTTTATTTGGCAGAATTCGTCGTACTTTTCCACTGCATAATTCGAGTCAAAGGTTTTAATTTTCATCCGTCAAGATTTCACGAAAACACCTCCATACATTTTGTTCATGCACATAATTTTATACGGGATTGCCTCGATAAAAAGTGACACACATTCAACCTTTCGTGCATCGGAACATTACACCGAAACCTGGTCGCATTCGTTTTATTCCTTCGGGTTATGGAAACGTCGTCTCTCACCGTCCGTCGTTTCTCGCCAGAAGCTCTTATTTACTCGCTCGAAGACCATCGAAAAGGAAAGTTAATATAACTCACTCCAGTTCGAATTCCTCCGTCTGCGAAAGTGACGACATCACGTTCCCTCTTTTGGCCCTCAACGTATCCACCGCCTTTCGCTCTCGTTGGGCCCGCGGCGACCACGCCATCAGGTCCTTGAGGGCGAACGCGTGTGTGGGAGAGTGCAACGGCGAAAGGGAGCAAAAAACGAAGGGCGGTCGACAGTAGCGTAACGGCACCCGATATTCTGGAAGATAAAGGTTTTTCTCCCTCCCCGCCACTCCCAATGGTGTCTCTCGGAGGAGAACTGAGTGAAATCGACTTGTTACGGGCAACTTGCGGATGAAGGACGCGCAGTGGGCTACGTTTAGTTCTCTTAAGGATGATTACCGAGAAATAGGGCTCCGAGGGGTGTGGGATTTTGGGATAAAGAGCAGGTGCAGCTGTGAGGGAGATTGTGGGGAACCAATGGGCGTATTTATAGTACAAGCGGCTTTACAGTGACTGGGTGTCCTTTCGGTTTTTAAATATCTATATCATCTTCACCTAAGGAAATGTTAGATACTGGAAAGCAGCTGGGACTGGGACTCAGCTGACTATAATAACGGTCCTTAATGATATAACTTCCATTCTATCCCTTAAGGTGTGTTCGGAAATTATATAGAAAGTTTTTCACTGTTTTCAACCCGACTATCGATAGGATAGAGTTGATACAACGGGAAATTTTTATATGCTACAAATTCATTGCTAAAAATCTTTTAAGTCAGCTTGCGAACGGAACTTTAAATTTCACCGGAAATTTTGTTTCTAGGCTACCGTCAAAGGTGAAATAATGAAATTAAATAATCGTCTTTCACATTACCTACCCTCATCCAATTTACACTTCCACTTTTCTTATACAACTTCCTGCAAAACTTTTCCTCGGTACGTCTCTCATTACATCACAACCTCGTACAAGACCGGATATCAGACTTTCTCCCAACATGACAATTCTTCGTCGTTATTTTGCAGAGGAAATACAAAAAGACGCGAAAGAAATGATGAAGTTGTCGAGGCATATCTCGAAGGAAATTCCCCAGCGTTTCATATATGAGGAAAAGTCTAGTCTAATAATCGCCTCGAGGTAAACTTCAGTTCGTAACGATCATAAAACTTGTATTCAGACGAGAATTATAATTTTGATACTCTATATATAAGATTTTGATAGTAATAATATTTTCATGACTCAATTTTTTTATTCTATTGGAAATTGAATATGGGGTGTGAATCAGGGTTCTATTCTGGGACCACTTCGTTATGAAAAAGAATTTCGCGCTTTCATCTCCACGACACCATCCCAATTTCAATGTACATCTGGTTGCTTAACATCAAGGGGAGAAGAGTATTTTAGATCTGCCATACCACAACTCTCAACGTGAACTGAAATACCATTTTTCATCTTTAGTTTTACCTATTCAGACCAATATGTTTTTTGATCGATAAAATATTTAACTCAATGAATACTTCACTGAAACTAACGGTGTATGGACGTAAAAAGCATGCATCTAGACATCGTCAATCTTCGATTCTTGTTTTCCTACGATGGATAGAATTGAAGGCCTACCGGACGAAGGAAAAGAATGTGAACTAGAGTGAAAAATAATGAGCGAGCCAAGTCAGTGATGGAATTGTGGGATTGGTCGTTCAGTCGCTGGAGGGGTGAAGGCTGGACGATCGCGGTCCTAGATATGAGACGTACTCATGGGAATTGAACTCGATCGCCAACAGCTGAAAGCATTATGGTCATTGGCATAGGATCGGAGAGGCGGAAAAGGTAGCGGTTTAAATGAATGAGAAATATTGAGGATAATTACGAAGATATACTACGGTTGACAAATTCTTGGCGAATGAGCCAAAGGGGAAAGGGCGTTGAATTCCTGTTTCACTCGAAGATCACGTATGAAAGTATTTTTATCGCCAAATGGATATTAAAAAAGGTAATTGGTTGCGAACTGGATGTTTGGAGAAAGGTGAGCGGAAGTTTTGATCGTATAATAAAAATAACAGACATTTAATCGCTTTCTGTTATATAAAACGCGATGCGGCGATTTAAAAAAATCGTGCCCATAAAAGTCTGGTCTATTATTGCGTACCCACGTATTGATTGAATTCAATATTCCCTTCCTGCCTCTACCATTATTTGGAGGCATTTGTAGCTTTTAATAACCGTGCAATCACATCAAAACATGCGTTCCACTTCAAGGAAAATGGCAATTTTATCGCCACTGTTTAATAACCTCCGTATAGAAAGTGAAAGGATCCAGCGCAGTCCGGTGGGATTTTTTTTCTCAAATCTCGCCACCAGAGGGTGAGACGAAATTATGGGCAAAAAGAGTTATATCCGGTGACGCCTTTCGAACGTAGAAGGTGCTGAGTCTCTCCTTTGATAAAAAGCTTCCTTGAACGGTTTGAAAAGTCCGACAGAAAAAGGACTGTTAACATCGGAAGTCTGCAAGGAACTTAACACGATGTACTTCTGAAGTTAAACTCACCGGAGAATCAATAAAGTAGGTTTTAAGATATCGGAAATAAGCGTAACTACTCCGATAAACACTATAAAATTTCGTATTGAAACTACTCATATTACTGATTCAATTATGCATGATATCGGAGTTATAAGATGCTTTTTGTGGGCAATGATACTAATCAGAAAGGGTAGGCACGTACGGTGTTAGGATCCCAGTCAAACATGACGGATGTTAAGGTTGATTTCACTTCACATGAAAGATGAGCCGGTGGGAGGGGATTAAGAAGATCCGAACGGAGAAAAATATAGAGTTTCTAACTCACAAGGTGTAGGTCACGGAGAGAAATAATGTTTGACTCCGAAAGGTGCGAGATGCACTTTTCTATTCGTTTCAACGCCACTTCGGAAAAGAAGCTGCCGTCCTTTGATATTTCAACGTTCAACTTTCTCCTTTTTTCGAATAAATATCAAACAGTGAGACTCGTATTTCTAAAATGTCCATTGAATCGATTTTACGATGTTTTCTACCATGAATCATCAGCTTTTTACTTTCACGAAGACGTACTCGATGCTACTTAGGTTTTACGAAGTGATCTTTCAAGATCAAACATTCAATTCGTTAATTTTACTATTTTGTAACTCTACCACATCGGCGACCTTCTAAAATATTCGATCGTGGTCATCGGGAACTATTACGGTGCTTTCCTCGACGAAATTTGACCTAATTCGTTACCGCTCGATGTTTATGCCTCCGATTACTTTTCTGGAACTCGCCTAAACAAAAAATAGCCCACAGATGCAAGTTTTGTATACCACAGATTACGTAACTCGCAATCCTGTTTCGTTAAATAATAATTTTACTCGGAAACTTTTTCGACCAGTCTCAACCAGTTTTGCCCCCGTTGGTGGTGTCGGAAACCAATATTTATAGAGTTTACTGGAAGGATCGGAGAACTCTGGTGCAAGCCAGGAGTGAAAGGAGTTCGAAGCCATAAAAAGATACGCAGACCGTTCTCATCAATCGGTCGTCGATGCTGTCAAGGTCTCAGGAGATGCAGAATCCTTAACAAAACGAGTTTACGCTCTCCTACGAGAGGTCGCGACACGGCGTGTGAACCTTTTCTACCGCCTCTTTAGTTTTCAAGGCTCGTATTGAAAAAATCGCGAAGCAGTTTTATTTTCCTCGGGGCAAGATGGGAGAGAGAGCGCTCTCTCAGGGATGTAGTTGAGTATTAAAAGGCGGGAGGAGTGAGAGCTCTAGAATAGTGTTTACGTGTGCGGTGGGAGACGGAAGAATGGGAAGGCGGGGTGAAAGAACTTGCAGAGGGGAAATTAGATTGAAGAGGGAAGCGGTGGGTAGAAGAGGTTACGGGTCGGTTGAGAAATGAAAAAAATTGGCGACCCCAGAAAGGAAATGTTTATGTGTAGGCTATAATTTACTAAGGAGCTGAGAATGTATGAAGTCAGGTTATCGGGGATTGTGAGGGTTAAAGATTCCGGAGTACCCGAAACGATTTATTTTGTGAAACTGTTTATCGTGAAGGAATATGTACGCAAGTTGGAAGACGATGTACGACGATGTAAGAAGATACAGATATGTTTTTCTTAAGATAATAATTATCTTAAAAATTAAACTTTTAATTAATCGTTAGCATGAGTTGTATAAATAAAAATATGAGGATTTGGCTGGATAATCTCTAAGAAGACGCTTATTTCTTTACCTATTAAACAAGTTTCATGATATCCTCGTAACTAAAAATCCTATTAAATCCCGAATTCTTATAAATTTATTTTAATTCTTATAACGCTTCTTCCTTAACGATGTTTTCTCGATTCAAGTTCAATTTTTTTCTTTTTTGGTACACAGTGTCCATGGTACATGAAGAAGTGCGTTTAAGAGAGATGAATGAGCGAGTGCGTTCGGTTAAAGAAAGCGGTCAGCAGGTTAAGTGATGCGTCCGTAAGACGGAGAGGAAAAGTTCTTTTTTTTAACATTTCTCTCGGAAAAATTGAGTTGAGGAATAATTTCAGTTAATTTAAAGAGGAGGTATTCTAAACTAAAATATTAAAAATAAATCTTATTAGGACGTTTTCTTACTATCATATGGAGCGATAAATGTTTGAATTACGTACTTAAATGTACTTCGAGGTTCTATCGTGTGAAATGTACGCCTGAATGTCTCTGAAGGTCGTAATTGGTGACTTAGATTCACAAAAATCTCACTATATCTTCAACACGGAGTGCATTCAGTAAAATGTAAACCTCCGAATAAAAATTTCAGAGAATATTTTATGAAATATTTTTTCGTACATAAAAATTTATTTACTTTCCGCATTTGCAATGCGAAGCGAATTTTCGCCCAAACTTCTCAGTCCTGAAAAACTCATCCAAACGAATGTTTTGGAAAGGTAGGGAAGAGCTCAATATTTGTGATTTGAATTACCAGTTATATTAAGAGTAAATGAATGACGTAGAAGATATTTTCTGAAAGTGATTTCCAGTGAAAAAATCTCATTTGAGATCCAGGTCTGCTATTCATTTTCTCTTCCTTTGATGCTGGCTATCTGAACTACTCCCCTTATTCGCCTGAGTCATGGCAGAATGTGCATGAACTAAAACTCTTAAGATCTCTTTCGTGTGGAACGTATAAGGATTTTAGTAGTAAGCAGAAGGTTCCATGAATAAAAGAGATGATAGATGTGATTTATCACTGGCAATTCAGATATTGGATGATTCCTATCTAAAACCCCTTTTATCGCAGAAGAAAAGAACTCGTAGATATTAATTGTAATAGCCTCTGTGGAATTTAAGCAACGCTGGAAAGAGTGAAATGAAAGTTAATTCGAAACGAAAGGACGTAAATGATTATTCCGATAAATGAATAATGTTTCACTTTCGTGGAACGAATTGTAAACAAGGCCTCAGGTATGAGAGAAGTTCTACCGAGCGAAAATGGGAAAGTATTCTCATCAAGGCACCTTAACTATCATTAGATCAAATACTATTCAACTCACTCATAATTCGAACTCGAAAATTAAAAGTTTATAGCAGTAAAAATAAAAATTTATGAAACCGTAACGTTTGCAATTAATGTCGCAAACATAAATCTCTTTTTATAGCCCAAAGAAGGTGGAGTTCGCGAAGCGAAAAGGTTTTTTGTATTTGAAACAGCGAACGGTGATCGTCGGGGAAAGGTTCTACTTTTCTGTGGTTTAGAAACGACTTTAGAACAAAGCAGGTTCCTAAAACGGGTGTCATCTGGTTATCTTATGACGGAGAAACCACTCTTTCCCTCATATTTTCACCTAAAAGATGTCACAGAACCGATCCCAGCACAGATATTTAGAAAATATAGGGCCTAGTTTAAATTTCCGAGAGCTTTCTAGGGATTCGTGGGGAATTCGGACACATTTCGTGGTCTAGGTGTGTATCCCGGCAGGGCGAAGAGACTTGCGGACGCGACAAGGGATCGCCGTAATCCGAGCAGATTGGCAGAAAACAGGAAATATATAGGTCAATCGACTTCGCGATGACACACTGGGTGAGGGGAAAGAAAACGGGTCTGGCTCGGCGGATGACGTTGCATCTCTGTAGTACCGTTTTTTCAGCGTATCTGCCGGAGATCCGAGCGGAATCCAATAGGGAGAAGGAGCGGGGAATTCAAAGTGCTCTTTCGGAGGGTACGCGAGCTATAATTCGATAATAATTAGATTGGATATTAGTTTACAGTTCGGAAACGGTTGATCAGTCCGGATTAGTCCTTATGAGTGTTGATCATTACTCATTCTTCGTTTACGTTACGTTCGAAAATTATTTACGAGGTAATTTACGAAAACGAGTGAAAATTGAAATATAAGATGTTGGGTGGTAAAGAAGGCTATTAATTATCATTTATCTTTCATTTACATTATAAGTAATGAATAATAGAAATGTGAAAGTAAATATTCTTTTCTCTTTGCAATTGCGTCAAAGAAATCCAAAAATTTACGTGGAGACTTCAACGCCCGAATGGGTATGAACGCTAGCGCATTCCGTTGTGGGATGAATGATTATTGAAATTATTTGGTTTTGAATCGAATATTTTCCTAATAAGATAGCTTAATGTTTGGAGATTTTTCTGAAAATCTTTTCAAGTCCAAGTTCCGACGAATTTTTTTTCTCGCCATCATATCGCCGAACGTTTGCCTCAACAACAGCGCACGGATGTACGAAATAATCCATTGCGATGAGAACCGCGCCGCAACGTTCCACCACAGCTTAGAGAGGGTCGTAACTAGATGCATCACAAATCTCCAAGTTACACCTGATATTGCACCTCCACGTTCCACGAGTGGGAATAACGTCACAGAATAAATTAATCCATCCGGGAATTCACTCACCTTTTCTCTTCTTCAGACGAGTATTTCTACGTCCACCACCACCACCTCCAACGTCCACGCTGAGTACTAGGAAGACTAGCGCCAAGGCGAACAAACACCTCTGCGTGAAGTCCATGATTACGAATAAGTTTAACACTCGTCCAAGTTCTCAAAGGTAATGTTTTAACCGCCGGACAAGGGCGGGGATAGAGTACGTAAGAAAATTAGGCACTGAGCGACTCTCGTTGTACGTTAGGTGCGGTATCCACGTGACGACGGTCAACCTTGCACTTCCACGGGAGGGTATGTACGGAGGATGCACTGTGTCCTCTGGGTTTTAGGGGACGTCGAAGGGGGAACAAGGGAGTAATCCCTTCTCGAGCTTTTCCTCGCGTCCGTGCTTCTGCTCCCACTGTTTCCGCACCCGATACAACAACGGCGAAGGTTTTCCCTATGCACGGAGGTTTTATAAACGCTACGCCCCTCCACGATGCCGTTGGATTGGCGGAAGCCACGGGGCTGCGTCCAATGGGGTCGGGCGGGGAACGCAAATCTCTCCTTTTCTATCCCTCCCTACTGTCTCTGTATCTCTCTCTACAAGTCTCTTTTTACCCCTCCCTCGCGTTTCATTCTTAGTTTTCCCTCTCACCAGTCGGTTCCTCCGGTAGGGTGGGGTTAGGGGTAGTAGAGGGGTAAAGAAGTGGCGGTATAGAGAACCCGTATCGTATTTGGAGCAGGCGTAATGAAGGGGTGTCCCTCACACCCCAACCATCCCAAATCTCCCCTTCAACCATGGCGTTCTTCCCTCTCACTTATTCCCCTTCCCTCTTACTTCTTGTTCCTCTCAGAATTCATCGCGTCCCGTTCCATTTCTGTATCCGCTCTCTATCCATAAGCTCTCTATGAGTCGCATTGTCTCTCGATGTAGTCTATGTCGCTTTAGTTTTAGGACGACTTTCACCACGAGTCAGGTGTATTAGTTGACCACTCTGTCGAACACGTTTGGTTGATCGTTTTTTTTCGGTAGGTATACGTAAAAGGAAAATAAAATTGAGTCGAGTCCAGAGATTCCTCGTCCCGGTCTCTCTTATGTAACGAATTATGAGCGAAAATGTGTCTCCATCTAGTTACCACATCGATGGTTTTTGGCACAGACCTAATTCAGCTTTCGGGTTAGAAGGGCTACGAATCAAAGGGAAGGTGGATTAACTTGACATGCACGTGTGACCAGAATTGATAGGTGTAGAGATAGGTTAAACTGATGTGATAAATAACGATGTGGCTGGGACTCGAACCCAGATTCCCTCACAAGGTGTTGTGGTTGAATTAGCATAAATTCCGGAAAGTGGGGAACCTGGGTTCAAGTCCCAGTCATGTAGCTTTTATCTTACATTACCTGGTACCTTTTATGATTATTTTGCTTTTATTTTTTAAGCAAGTTTCTTTTACGACCCGTATTTATCTTAAGGTGATTTTTTTCTCTTATTTTTTCAATCTGCTTTGTTTTATTTGGAGAGGAAGGTTTGTTTAGCCCACTTATTCTCGACCTTATTTGAAACTTCCCATAGTTAACCTTAATTGTGCTGTAATGAAGGTTATCCCGGAACACCCAGCATTTTTGATTTCTTACGTACATCAAGTTCGATCTGAATATGTATCGTTTGAAAAGAAACCTGTTCAAGAGCATTACAACGGGAGATTTCAAAATGTCATCTCCATTATTTACGGGGATGGAACATGACGGAAATCGTTTTTCATTTTCTAATGTACAACTCGTATAGAGTAATTACTCGGGTCTGGTACTCGGTCAAGAGACAGACGGCGTTTTAACTGTACATCAAAAAAACTCTGTGCTTTTAATTCGAGGTAATTTCTTTTCAGACGTATTTAAACGCATCTCTTCCTGATTGTGGCACTCCTCCATCAACGTCCATTCATTTTCACCGATATCCGACAACTCGTCCGATAATTCGGCGTCGTTGCGAAGTCAAATAAGAACGCCCTTAGCTAAAAGTTTAATTCCTTCTCCTAAAGACAATTTCATGTTTTAGAAACGAGATCAACTTACTTGTGTCAAGAACGAGTTTTGTGGAAAATATTCTCGGAGATTTTTTCCAAACGCTCGATTACTTTCGCAACTTCAACAACTTCCTAAAATTAGCATATTTCGGAACAGTTCCGCGCATCTAATTTAGACTTTCTCTGCGAAATTATTTGCCGAAATTGTCCGTTTCCTTATACTTGTAGTGGACCAATTGATAGGGTAAGTATATTGGCGATCGCGTGAGACATATTTTGAAGGGTCAAATGCTTTCTTTCGTGCATGTGTTCAAATTGCTTTCATTATTAAGGTTTAATTAATTAATTAATTTTGGTGTGAAATAAATGTACGATACTATAACTTCTCAAACATGTATTAGGCTCTTTGAATATCCGGATACTATATCCTTAACTCATCATCAAGTAATGTCCTTTGGTTATCAAAAAAAGTAGTAGGAAGTAAATGATGATGCATCTTATGCATCGGAGATTCGAGTAACATACTTTAGTATTGATATAATAATAAGGCGAACTCCATTCCATCATGAAGTAGCTATTAATTCAAGTAGACTGATAGATAGCATTTTGTAAGCATAAAAATAATTTTCCTTGTAATTAAAGAGTTAATGAAAGCTAATTGGTATTAAACTTTCTCTTCAGATCAAATGAAGCATAAAAAATAGAAGAATAGTTTTCGGTTTTCTTCCTATTATTATGGGGTTTAACTATTTTATAACTATTGTATTATTTAAGTTATTATTAAGTTGTCAGGTTTTTAAGAAGTGTAACGAGAGGTTTAGAGTTTGATTTCTAGCAAATTGTTGAAATCTAAAATGGTGCAGTGATACGTTTACTGAAGTATATCAAATTACTTCAAAACCATGGTTACATTCTCTTATTTTAAGGTTAAACATGAAATGGATATACATTTTCATCGTATTACAGCCAAGTAAAGATTTGAGAATGATGGAATGAATAATCAAATTCATTATCACATTATTTTATCTATGTTGTTATCATATATTTATAAATAATATAATTAACAGTAAGTTAGAAAAATAATTAAGAATCCCTTCAAATTTTTTAATTTTCTTTCTTGAAATCAGGCTATTTAATAATTTTATAATTTTGGTATAATGTGTCGCTTATCTTCTTTTTAGGATTTAAATTTCTTACATCCATCATATTTCTATGAGCTTGTTGTCCATCTAGAGTTTTATTTATCAAGGACATCATTCTTTCATTAAGTTTTAGGAAATGTATTTAGGAACGTAATTGTATTTTCAAGTTGTACTATTAGATTTTTCATGCTCGAATACAGAATTCTTATCTTACTTACGAAATATTTGTATCTAATTTTGGTTTGTAATTTTTCTCATTAGACTTCCATTTAATTGATAATAATCAAGCTGATGATTGATTAACCCCTTTTATGCGTCGATATTAGCTCCTCTATTTCCTATTCTTTTCTAGAACCTTTCATTTATGTGCAAAACCTTGCCTTCTTCACATTCACCTCGACTCCCCTCTATTAAAATTCCTTTCCGCATCCATCTGGAAAAGAAAGAAAACTTTCGCTTCTCGTATCGTTTTCCATCGTTTGAAGTTCTGATTTCAGGTATTTATCACGTACGTCGATCTGATAAAAAATTCGTGATGAAATAAGTGTTTTGCTCAATTGCCGTGTCTTCATCAGCCATCTCTAGCGGCGAAATCCTAATTTTCAATAGAATTTATTGCCTCGTTTTGTAAGAGGTGACGATGTTCATTGAAAGATCGGTCATGAAGCGCAAACGAACAAGAAACATCAGGAATGCATATTTTTCGTTATTTTAAACAAAAGTTTGCAAGGACGATTGAGAAATTTTTGATTAGGGCGAAATCAGAATAATAAATCTTGAAAGACTGATTGTTACTGTAAAGATGCTTATAATATATTATTGTAGTAATTTAATATTCAATGCTTATTATAAATTAATAATGTATTATATCCTAAATATAATATTTTAAGTTTCTTGGAGCTTGAAATCTACCGATTCTGGCAATATTTTATTCTTTATTTAAGCAATGGAATTTAGTCTTTTCAAATCCATCTGGTTCATAATTTTTGATCGGTTATTAGGGATGATATTTGATAGGAAATTTTTCAAATTATTATTTAAAAATTATTATTTATTTAATGTTTCAAAAGAATGTCCATACAAAAATCGAGAAAACCTATAATGGCATACTACATTTCAGAAATTATATACCACGTAGAAAAATATTAAAGAGATTTTTTGTTATGTCTCTTTCTACATTTTTAAAGAATGTTTGTCCTTGATGAGTTCAATCAATGGCCCTTGCGTAATTACAGTTTTATATTCTAAGATTAGTTTTCTTTATTAATTTTTGAATCAATATTTCCGGTAGCAAGGAACTATCTACTGGATTCTTGAATGAAAAGATGTATAGATATTTGAGCTGTCATTGGTAGTAATATATCTATATACATATATTACTCACTGCTAATTAGAAATCAAACAGTATAACTAGTATATATCATCATCAAAAATTACCATTCCTCAATTTTAATTATGAGAATCTTATTTTAGTGCTTCGAAATTCCCTTCCAGATGAGGAAAATTATGCCATTATAGGGAAAGAAGTTCACAATTATTTCGTAATCCTTGAAATCATAGCTAGTATTATTGAGTCATATTATATCTGCTATTAAACAAAATTCATTGGGGATTTCCAAGAATTCATCCTATTGTGAGAACTTTTGAAATTTTATAAAATTATGCTTAAAGATGATACAAATTCTGAGTGTCATAGGTTGGAAGTCAGTTTTAAATTATTCGCTTGCAAATAAGTATAATGAGGAAGTAAGCTGGGTATTCTTGAGGAAAGATAATAATTTTATACTGTAAGTAGGAAATGTAAATGGAAAATCCACACTCATTGCTTAGTAAATCTGATCCGTCATATTTCCTGCGACCGATTAAATTTTGTCGTCTCTAAATATCTATATCTTTTGATCTGAATAGAGGCAACAGATACATAAACACAACATATTTTATGAAAAAAGATAAATACCCATAAATTATATTTATATTTTATATTCAATTAACAAATAGAACACTTAATGGTTTGTCGTGTAGTTCTGTGAACAAAAATCGAAATAAATTGTAAATGAAGGCATAATATTGATAAATATTTCAAACTATACAATCAGTTGAATAAATCGCAACAGCAATCAAGAATAATAGTATTATTGAAACTTTTCAATATTACGGAAACTACTTAGAAAGATATATATTACTGATAATGTTCTCTGCTTAATATCAAATTCATGGGATATTTAAGGAGAAGTAAGAATGTCTAATGCAGAGTGAATAGATTTTAAAGTATTGAAAGATTTAAAAAAAAAACGAAGTCATTTCAATGGCTAATATTTAAAGTTCAATAAATGAAGATACAATTGAGCGGAGAGGGGCATATTATACATGCATGGGTAAGGAAATTAGTTGGTCTCTCGTAGTAGTGGTTTACATTTTATATCGCCAAGGTTGAATACATAAATTCATTTATATCAAAACATAAATCCTTCATTCTTTTAACGATCAAGAAAAATTATGAATACAATAGAAATTATGCAGATATTTCGTCCTCGAATTTGATTTTCCTTTCCTTAATTAACAAAGTATCAACATTCATTTAAATATTTTAGAACGAGCTTGATTATACGAAAAATAAGACGCTATCGAATCTAATTTTCATTGATTAAAAATGAAAGTGAAATATCATTCTTAATTTGTGTAGCGAGACAGATTTGTTTATTTATTTTGATATAATTACCAAAATTACGTATATTATTAGATTACGTAAATTATTACTTACGTGTATATAAAAATTACCAACCTTACGAATAAAGATACTCATATTCAGTATTAAAATTTCTCTAATTCAATTTGTATTTAAACTAATTCGAATAGGTTGTCTCTATATAATGTTATTCATCGGAAACTTTTCCGTTTGCGATTCCGCTTTATTAATTTCCCACGAGGAGCAAATGGAAGAACTTGAATAGGGAACAGATAGCTTGAAAAATGCCATATGGTCCCAAGCTCGAAGTAGGTATAACCCAATCTCATACCTCACGTGATGAGGGATCGCTAACGGTCAAGTTAAGCGGAGACCGATAGATTGCCTGGATAAGGAGACAACCTTATTCACAGATTTTCCAAGAAGGCATGGCGTAAGGTACCCTCTTGCCCTAAAATAGGGAAACTGGCTCTCAAGGTGTATGATATAAAATTTATGGACCAGTATGTCCCATGGACATGTATTGTCACGGTAAACTACTATATCAAAGATCGTAAAATATTCTACTATTCATCAACCTATGGGAGTAAGGCGGGTATAGATATTACGGATCACAGTTATTGGTTGCTAGGACGTAGCGTTAGCACTATAAATAAGACAAGCAAGATTGTTATCCAATAAATTCTCACCAAGCAATCAAAGGCCTAAGTTTGGAAAATTAGAATTTTTTTACATTGTTAAAAATAGGAAGGGTTAGGATGGGTTAAACGTTTTGTGTTACGATCTAAACATAGCTTTCTAGAAGTATTTGATGCAAGATGCCCCGGGAACGGTGATATATTTTGAGGAAATTCAGGATCATTCGCTGTAGAAGAGACAAACAGATGGATATGCGAAGAAATTTGAAGACTAGTCAAATATTTTGCAGGATGAGAATCATGAACATGAGAAGGAATAAATATTGAATAAGGAAACAAAAATTGAGAGAGCTCTGGATTACTCAAGAATTACTATATTTAATAGACTAGCGGAATATTTGTAGAAGAAATGATTTGGAAAGGTATAGAACAGCTAAAAAATTATCTAAATCCAAAAAAGAGTAATGAATGCAGGATATGAGCTGAAGAATAGAGGAAGATTTGGCATGGCAAACTCTGGAAGAGTGCACTTAACGGTAAGAGCTCTTCAATTCATTCCAAGAACGTAAATGAATATTTGAAAGATAAATATGGAAAAAACATCTTTGAGAATGAAGATGATGCAGACTGGAGGAAAGAACGTAACGAAGAATTACATAAGAAGAATTAATGAGAATGAGATGATGGGACAGAATTGATAGAAATGAATCTAGAATAGAATGAATGTCGATGATGTATAGAAATATTTGTTTGGACCTATCCATTTCAATAGCTTAATTAATGAAATTGAAACGTATCAAATTCTATTTAAAATTTAATGGTATCATTTCCAGTTCAGTTCCAATCAATAGATAGCTCTTGTTAGCTAAAAAATTTGATGTTCTTTAGAAAAGTAATTGAGCCATTCCGTGCAGACGTATTACTATTCCATTGTTCGGTAGAAATATTTCGCGTCATCTTAGCCAAAACAAATTGGCTGAGCGCATTAGTTACGGGGCATTAATTGCTTCAATAAGGCTTCTGTGGATTCAGTCTGATTGTTTCGTTCTATCATCGGCTCTGCGGCACGATAAATACGGAACAATGAGTCTCATATATCGAGGGAAATTTCGCCCACTTCTCCATGTACTTTGACCTCAAAAAGCTTTTTTGGTCTTACGGCAGCGGCGTGTTCTTCGTAAGCGATTGTCGATATCTTTTTACGCTCCAAAAATTCTTTCTGAAGCGCATTCGGTAATAGGTATAAAGGAAAAAAAATACTTTTTACTCATCCTCATTCTTATAAAAGCTTTGTTTTGATGAGGAACTGTTCAAACGCGTATATGTCTCAACAACGTTCATACGTTCTCAATTCTAATATACATTTTACCAACTATTTTGAAACATACTTTTCCTTCTTCGATTTCCGTTAAATTATTTAACAATCGTTATTACATATTAGGTGTACTTCATAAAGCTCAAAAACAACAGAAAGCACGTAAAATCAGGTTGTAGAATCGACTTAAAATCCCAAAGACAGCTGTTTTGAAAGGACGACCTTAATTTCATATCGCTGTTGTATAGCTGTATTTCCCTACTTTTTCATTCTTCATCCGAGGGTCACTTGAACAGCTATTTCTCATTCGAAGGCGTGGATCGACCATTTACTTCGATAGGCAACCGAAAAATAACATTTAGGAAGGAACATACATCTTGGTCTTCTAGTTTATTTAGAACTTTTTATTATTGCCGTATAAATCCCTTTCAAGATCAACGTAAATTACGAAATAAAAAGCTCACGTTTTCACAAGAAAAAACACGAGTCGTGATTTGATGGCCTCCATCCAGGACGTCCTTGAAGGTAGGGGTAAATCGCGAATTCACATCAAATAGTTAAGAAGATCGCAGTGGTGAGATACGAGCAGAGTGGTTACAATTTTGACAAAGGGGAAAGCGAAATTTGCGCAAGAAGCGTTTCGGGGTGATGCCTCAGATTTGAAATCGGATATATACATTTGTTTCCTTTTTTTACGGAACTCTACTTTGAATAACCATCAATAAATAGTTGAGGAGAAACTTTTTAGCATTCACAATTAAAATACCTTGAGTTTACACTTCAATTCGTTTCGTTCAGATATTATTGAGAATTTTGCTCTATTTCTTAAAATTTTTTCGTAATTTACGTAGGTTTAGAAGGCTGAAGAACGAAGAAGTGAGCGAATTCAGTCATTCTGTCGTTATTTCTTGAAAGAAACAAAAATTCGTTTGATGTTTATTTTCTTCAAACATACACGTTAAAGGGATCAAAATGTCTTGCGTATTCTTACGATGAACGTACCAATTATATTCCGATTAAAAATCAATTATTGAGTAAAATTCAGAATGTTACTACCCATATTTTCTTTCTTCTCCTCAATGGAATATCACAATTACCAATTTTACAAACGTCAATGTTAATTAAATGGTAAAAGAGAATGGTACTTTTATAGTACGTGTTCCTACTCTTGCATGAGAAGCTATTACCGTTTATTTTCCGAATGTCGCAGTTAGATTAAACCACGTCGAACTCCTATATCTTCCGGTCGTGTTCACGGAATGTTTGATCATCGCTTCACGGTCGAGGAATCACCACATCTGAGGAATGGGAGCATCATAGATAGCAGGTGCGATTCATGGGCCAAATTATGTGGAAGTTCCGGGCTCAACGTGTTACACCATTCCGATACTGCGTCGTTGAAAAAAAATATGGATAGCTGAACTTTCGCACACGTTTTAGGATGAGATACAATGTATTTATAGTTGCAATCTCTCATCCCATCAACTCATGATAAAGGTTAAGATGTACTTAGGGAGGTATTCTAGGAGGTCTTCTAGTCGTACTCTTGTCCTAAAATAAAGTCATCATATTATTTACTTAGGTACAAATTATCCTACGTATTGGTAACAGGAGTGATTCTTCATCTCATCTTAAATTAATATTCCTTAGATTAGGATGATCCTCTTCGATCAGTAACATAACTTATAATAAAGGATGGGATAGGCTTAGCACAGGCATCACCCAATACAGAATTGGAAGTGACGCGGCATAGTGGTGTAGTGGCGTACCTGCAAGTGGGAGACCTGGGTTCGAGTCCCAGTCATGTCGCTATTTTTCACTTCTGTTTAAATTTGACACAACTTTGGTACCTTTGAAACTTCTAGGGAGAAAATTTTATATTTATTTCCTTTTCGGGCCGAATTACGCCGTTCTCATATGATATTATAAGATTTCCTACTTTCTTATCTTCTTCAAAGATTCGTACCATTATTTCAATTCCACGATTTATGCTCTTTGCGATAGCAATTCCTAGCGGAAATGTACACCAATTTCCTGACTTCCGGAAGAATGTACATCTTTTTTCGTCTAATTAAGCTTTCGTTGATTTATCGCGTAAAGTATCTTCGAAAGAAAGCGGCAAGCGATGGGTAGGAAGCTACTTTCATTCAACAATTTGTCCGGCAATTAAGGAAGTTCATTTTTAATCAATTTCCCGAACCACCATGGATAATTGAGCGCGAAATTCATAAGGATGTGTGCTCAAGAATAGGTTTATGACCTTAGTGAGAGGTTTTAGAATCCTATGACTGTGAAATTGATGCATAATTATGCTCATAATCAGCTATTTTTTAATCTTCATTATTTTAACAATTCTGCACGTCACACGTTGCATTTTATTATATTAATCTATTTATACTTATTTATATTATATGAGAATTAACCAAATTTAAGAACGGTTTTCTAAAAGCCATCAGATAGAGTAATCTAAGAGCTTAAAGATTGGAAAAATATAACGTTACCTAATCAATTTCTCTTACTTTTGTTGCTAATGAAATCAATGTCTAAAAATAGTGCTTCACTCCAGAGATATATTCTAACTTTGAGAATAAGAATAAAATTCTGGGCAAAAAAAACGATATGCGATTTCATGGGTGCAATGGTATGATCTACAGGTGCTTTTGGAATTTAATTTCCATAATATATGAATAAATTACTGCCCAAAAATCTTTTCTTTTTTGAGAGTGCAAGGACATGTTATAATTTTGGTTCGATTCGTTAATTTCGGAATCTGTATTCGGGAACACGCTTTGGTAGATATCGTCTTACGATAGCTTTTAAACAAGGAAAGAGAAATTGGTCGCGAAAATTTCCGACATATCTTTAGAACGCGGAAAATTACACAACTTGACTAATGCTGGTGAAAGCTTAAGTGTTCGTCATTTGGGATTTTCAGATTTCAATATGTATTTTTCGAGATTTTTTGTTGCCGAAACAGATATACCTGTAAGTCAATATATCGGGTGATATTGGTATTACAGCTTTCAAGTTTTTAATGGATATCATCATGGTTTCCGGAAAAAATGTAAATGGGTGTATTAGGGTGTAAGGGATTACAAATTAGGCTCTAAGATTTAGGATTCATCTAAGTAAATCTACACATATCCTTAATACAAGCTCACATACGATTAACGTATGAATACTACTAATAACTATGAATTAACGTAACGCTATCGAGCACTCTATTCTTGATTTTCTTGCACTAAATTTATTAATAAATATATATAATATTAAATTTAATACAATGTGTAAAAATTCATTTATAATATATACATAAATATACATATAAATGCTGATATTTAACAATGAATTTTTGTATAAAAAACGTGTGATAACACAACTTCTGCCATTTACTTCACCGTCTTCATAATTATTTCCAAGAATAAACACTTTTCAAGGACGTAATATAAATGGATTGGAATTAAAATAAAGGTTAACAAATAGCAACAAGAGAAGGTATAAGAAATCTTACTTCTATTTTATATCATTTTTGATCGTAGGTATAAAATACTGCCTTTTTTGTTGTTTCATCTAGAATGTAAATGTTAGTTTGCATAGGAAACTTAAACAAAGACGTACGTTGCTATGTAAACATCAAACTTCCAAAGTCCAGATATTCGACCATGACGACTAAATTCCCAAAATATTAGATCAGGATTAGTATTCTTCACTTATTTGTCCATCCTGATTCTCTGCTGGTAGTTGGTGTAGGAAGCACTAGCTTCTATAAAGCGATTCTCCTCTCTGAAACTGCGGCCTTCACAAAGGGTGATTCACCTTAGTATCGGCGGCCTCAAACGCGTCCTTTGCACGTTTTATGCGCTTCGGAACACCCACGCTTCTTTCAACTACATTTCCTCTCTCTTTACTCCCTCGGGACAACCGGAGGCGCATTATCGTTATTAAAAATAGTCCCATGATTCAGCACCAGTGTTCTTATTAGTTCCCTTTCCTGTCGTGTTTTTATAACACGGATTTTTCCATTGAAATGTCAATTTCCTTATTCCGTCAATGGAGACTTTTTCCTGCATAGACAATTTCAAGGGAAATTCTATTCAGTATCAAAAAAACCTATAATTTTGCAATGAAGTCTATTGACGTGGAATAAGGAGCACTTTGAAAGGTAGCGGTATCTGTAAATGGTATTTGCGTCTTGGAGTCTATTCTTACTCCTTGTGATTTTTCTAAGAACATATAAGGCATTTTTGCAATATAATATTATAGTTATACACAAGGAATACGCAAAGTAAATTACTCCATTTTAAAAATCATTATTCAGTATCCCTTCAAAACATTGAATTTGGTATATGTTAAAAATAGTGCAATAATTTTAAAATCTACATTCTCGGGCGTGAATAAATAAGCCGTAATAAAATTATTACCTTGAGAATTTTCCATAACTCTTTATTAGGGTACCGGTTTCGTAAGAGGAACTTACACAACTAGTATAGGAATCTAATGTCTTGAATGAATTAAATCTCAATGAGTCCTTAAGACGAAAGAACAAAACTGGTAACCAAATAAATGTAAGAATAAAAGTCATCTATTTATATTTTTGTGTATTAATGACTATTTTGTCAAATATAGAAGGCCAAATTTAAGTAAATCGCGAAATTTTCGTATTTATAATTATTTAATTTTCATATGTTTTTGCTTGTCTGTTATTCATTAAATTTTATAAATTTTATTTTCATTTTGTTCTGAATATAGTATAGAGTTAACATAGAATAAGGAGGTTTGCAGTGATCTTAATTTGAGTCGAAATAATTTTCTTACAATCTAAGTGCATCTTCCTATAGTTCTCTTATCTTTTCAATGCGAAAAAATTTTAGAAATCCAAAATAATAAATTATTTTCTACCTTAAAAAATGAGTTATACATATACCAGCTTTATATGAATTGATGAAAGTTTTATCTCAACTTTTATAGCTCAATGTTTATTACAACGTTTTGTATTACTATTAAGTTTCATTCCGTTGGAATTAACCGTAGCTGCATAAAATGCTTTTAGAGCGTCTTATGAATTAATATTCACAACCTCCTTCAGAGAATGATTTATAATCCGTTGAGAATGATACAAAGTGTTTGCTTAAATAGATTCAGCTGCGATGCTAAACACGTGAAAGGACCGCTAATTGGATTTTACGATTGGTGAGAAGTCATGAAACTTCTAAAGGGCTAACATTTCGTCGATGCTATGTCAGTCATTATTAATACTCTTGCTTTAGAGAGCGAACATACTCTTCGATGCAAAAAAAGAGGTTACCTCAGTGTGATTCAAAGTGGAAACATGTTTGGGTGATCTGAACGCGTGCCTCTGCTTGTAATCCATTTGACCCCTTGACCGATATGCTCCCCTAGAGAATTTATCGGTACGCTCGTGGTTCGTAATACTTCGCATAGTTCATATATCTTTTGCTTAAAAAGCTCGTTTTGTACATCAATCAACTTTGTAGAGAAGCGAGGCAATAAAAATGTACCCATTAAATGTTTGATGGGAAGATCTTAAATCTTTTGTACATCCACGTAAATTTTATCATCCGACTTTACGTAAATGTTTTCCGCTAGTTTTATGGGAGATAAAAATTATGCCGAGGAAACTCTGTTTGTTTATCATTTGAGCTTTACTAAGGTATAACAATATCTTTTAATTATCACTTCTTAACTTTCTTTAAGTCCTAGTATGTCCTACTCAATATTGAATGCTTTTATCATGTATCAATTTGTTTTTATCGTGCCCAATTTTGACGTAATCAGTCATTATTTATTGTTTATTCAATGTTTGATTAATGAATATTTTAAGAAGGATATAGGAACGAGTTCATCCAAGAGATAGGAGCTTTAGGGAAGTTAAAAATCATACCGGTTGCACACCTTAAAATTTGACCGTCTTCGCCCAACAGACGACAAAATTGGTGAAACCGCTTCTCTCGAAATCTAACGAAAATTTTCATCTGCATTCTTTGGTGTCTGCTCAGCTTCAGACTCGTTTTTTCCTTCCGGTCGTTTATGTGACCCATATTCAGTTTCCCTTTTCCTCAGCCCTCAGGGTGTACGATGCTATGCGGAGAATCTTCGCAACCGACAGCATCCTCAAGCATTAAGCCTTTCACTTCCTACACGCATCGTGTCTCTCTCTACTTCGCCTCTCGCGACTCTAATAGCGTTCAACTCCGTCAATTAATGAAGTCACCGCCTATTATTTTAAGCAAATACTTTTATAACAATCCTCTCTTTAGTCAATCAGCGAGAGTTATACTTTCACGCGCTTTTTTAAGCGGCGTATTTCATGGTACGAGGCACAAGTGGGTGTTTGTTGACGATCCAAGGATGCCTTCTGTTGTGCCAGTTTGTCCCGCTCAACCCTCCATTTTCTCCGAGAAAAGCCATCCAAGTCGCAGATGTTGAGCACATTCAGTGGAGAGAAAACGATGAAACTCTTACTGGATAACGGTAGTCGCTTCCGATTTATTTGAGGAGTGGAAACAGTGAATTTAATGTCCCTTGTTCTGAATTACGAGCCGGAGTTTAGAAATTGGATGGAATTTCTGTACAGCCCTTATTAAATGGTTTGAATCGTACGAATGATGTGTGTTTGTTTGGGAAATTTGACGGGGTATTAAGAAATTATTACTGTATCTAATAATGAAATGAATGAATGAAATAATGAATGAATGTTGAGAAGTTGTGAGTCGTATTAGAGATTGAAATTAAGCATACGTGACTCGTACTTGTGATAGCTGTTAACATGAATTCTGAATTATCTTGCTAGTGATTTAAGTTTGATTTAGATACAGTAGTTATTTTTTGAGTAACTACTCAGTAATGGGATAATAATATACTTCTCATTAGTTGATGCATCATTTTACAAGCAAATTTTCATTGAAAGTTATTACCTCAGTATTATTTAAAATATACTTACGCATCATTTTATATAGCATAATATTTTTCTCTTAAATTCATATATAATATATTATTTGAATAGCATCAGTTTATCAGAGTGTATATTCTAGTTTTTAATAAGCATTTTAATGTGCTGAACTTAACCGTAAACTTGCTTTCATTGGATTTAATTTTCCTCGTGGCTTAAGGTATGAAAATCATTAAATACTCAATTGACATTTAAAATTCATATGAAGGGAGTGAAGTAAAGTTACTATTAGAATATGTTTAATTGTGAATGAAAATAATATTTTGAATTCTCGTGGGTATGATTATAAATTAATTCTTTAAATTCTAAGAAAGCAGGTGCTATGTGAACTCCCTTTAAATAATCTAATCTTGCATGATTTATAGTTCATTATTACTATTGAGCATTAAACTGTATATGCTGGTAATAAACTTCTTACTTGTTATTTAATTCAATTAGTAAATTAATCGATTGATTGAATTCTATAGAATAGTAATTTAGAATAGCGTTGTATTAATCATAAGTTTATATGGATCTAGCTTTTTGCTTCAAAGCGTATTATCATTCTCGTTTTATACTTTCGAAGAACTATTATTCCAGGAGATGCAAAACCAAATTTGCGACGTTTCTAAAAAAGTTTTGCGTTCGTAAGAAACCGAATCGGTTCAAATGGACTGAACTCATTCTCCACTTTCATTCCAAACTTTTTTGAGGTGTCATAAGAAAATTGTAGCGAAAATTTTCTCCTAATCTCACCGAATGATCGATTTGGGAGAATAGAAATAACTTTCTTCTGGAGTTTGGAGGCACGCTTATAGAGCAGCTGACTGATTACTTCTACGACAAGCGTAGGAAAAAGAATCTCAGTGAAATTCGCCGTGATCGTAGAAATCGCGTCTTTATGGTTTATTACTTCCTTTTAAATTTATATTCCGTTGTTCGAAGTTCGAGGAAAAAATTTTTAAAGGGATTTCCCTACGTAGAATACTTTCAAATTTGTTATATTAAAATGTTTTGATTAAGGTTTTAGTAGATTTTGTACCAGTTTGATTTAAAACAGTAAATGGCTTACATTAAGTATTAAAATTTTACAAGTTAAAATTTCGAACACGTGGTTAGACTATGAATTGGATGAATTAATTTTTTATTTTAGTGCGAATTTAATGAAGTAAAAGTCACTTTGCCTAAGTGCCATTCATTTTAGGCTGATCAAAGACTTCTTTGTATTAAGCGTTAAATAATCTCTTTAATCAGTTGATTAATCATTGACGGTTACCTGAGGCTTTATATTACGTGTATTCTTTATTCGTCATACATTTCTTCTTCGTATTTTTATCCTTATTGCTCCTCTCCCATAATATGTGTATAATTAGGTAAATAATTGGTCATTTAATCATAATTTACATGATTTACTCTTGTTTTTATAGAGTCGAGTGAATTATTCTAACAATTTTAGTTTTTCGTTCATTTATTACTTCTATCTTTTCCCTATTTAAACATTTAATTAATTTTCTGTTAATTGAAACCTTTTGTGAAAAGTAGATACAATTGATTGTCCTTTTACATCGAATATTTTCCTAAATTGGCGAAAATTTGGAAAGATACTCTGATAAGTATTAATTCGTCAAAGTTTCTCTCTTAATGAACTGTTAAGAATTCTTTTCGAGAGCTAAAAGTCGAGTGATTATTTAGTAATCATTACCCGTAAATTATGAAAAATCGAGTTCATTAAATTAAAGCAAAGAATTTCATGAAAAATGGTTTTTTTGCTGTTTCATTGTTTGAAATTGGTGTACTTGGGATAGGAAATGCACTTTTAACAGGAATGAATAATATTTGGTAACGTTTTATACATATACTCTTTGAGTGAATTGGAAATCATTTTCGTATGTTAATGCGAGGAATGTACGGAATTACCTGGTTCGAATCGATTTTAATTTTCAGGAATTTAAAAGTAGAAAGTAACATTTCGTTGATCAAAATTTAACGACCGAATCGTTTCTTGAAATTGTTTCTTTTTGAAGTAAATTGAACCGATATCATTTCTGATCGAAACTTGATTTCCATCAATTTTTTATGTTAATCTGGATTAGTCAACCATTACGAATGCAAAGACATTTTATGAGACGGAATATGAGTAATATGTTCGATATAGTGCGGAAAAAATCTGTTTATAATGTCATGATTACTTTAAAGAGACTTAAGTATTATTACTATTACTTCACCAAGTTTGTATAATATTTCTGTTGATCCGATTTTATTCGTTGTCAAGGTTTCCATATCTGTTGGTTCACCAGAGTTAGTTGTAAGAGCCAATGTTTTATACATGTAATGAAAACTAAAATCTGAATAAATTTGTGTGATTTTTGAGGTAGCTGCTTCTCGTGAACAGGAAGTTAACCTTTACCAAACAATCACACCTTGCTCCAGATATAAAACGATCTAGCTTTAAGAGTCATTCAAATTCTCATGACTCATTACCAAGTGGAAACTGCAGCAATAGCCTCCGGGAATTGTCCATTCGTGTGCCGTTGATTTGAAGGGACTCTAAGTCCTTTAAATACGTAGGCTTGCAATTGGAACGCTAGTGGATCGAATCGGGAAGTTTTGGACTCAAGCGCACGCTTGATTATTTTGCTGCATTTCCCCAGTCATCGTCGCCGATTGAGAAATGCCGACATGAAACCTTTAAGCGTAAAAAACTAAGAATTATTGAAAGAATAACCTACTTTATTTGATGGGTTTTCAATGAAGTATGCAGTCAATTATTCTCGTATGCCTGTGCAGCTGAAGTAGATGTGCAAAGATAAGAAAACTGTTGTTCATTTTTGATTTGGAAATCGAAATTTTTGTGTTAGAATAGTTCGCGAATGATTGTAGTCTAATCTAAGATTGTGCTGACAAAATTGGAAAGGCGTTCTGTGTACTGCAGACAGTAACGGATTGGATATTTACAAAAGAATCTAATTTTACAGTCTAAAATTATGGTGGGATATTGATCTCGTATTAGAAATGTAGATTAAACTATACTATTATTTGTGCTCTAGATTTAACTATTACGAATATATGTTCGCGGATGTAAAAAACACGATGTGAAAGCACTTCTTAAACTCCGTCATTTGCTAAAATTTTATCGTGCATAGTCCCACATAATTTTAATGGAATGCACTCACGCGTAATACAAACAACGCCTTCTCTTTTGAGTACGTTCCTATATATCGTATATGTTCCGCAAATTTCTCTTAAATCGTTGTCATTTCGCAACTTGGTCGTATTTGGGTTTTAATCTCGATCAGCATAAGAAGAAAGCGAGTAAAGGTGAAAGCCTTAAAGAGATCAAACAAAGGATCTTGTTGTTAGAATTTTGAGAACAAGGAATTTGGCTCACTAGCCTAATTTTGCGTATACGGTCACTGTTCTTGAGAATTTTCCGGAATTCTCGTTCGGGAGAGGTTTCATTTCTTTCGCTAAAATTCAAAAGGTTTTCGCCTTCGTTGCGGATGTAAGATTGCTCAATACGTTTGGTTCCCGATTACTAAGCGGGTATTTTTATTTTGGGTATCTCCAAGCGACTCTCAAAATTAAAAGAGGCGTACTTTCTCTATCCGTGTTTGTTTTATATGTTCGGAGATCATTGAATCAGCACGAATAGGGAAACCCCTTTGCTACAGTAGCAGTTGCATAAATTCGAGGTTTAAATAGACAAGGTCGTGGAAACAAAACTTATAAGGTTTCCGCAAAAATTTTGATATCTTAACAAGAAAATTGGAGTAGTCGATCTCTTTAAATTGGATTTTCATGTTTTATTGGAATAACTTTTACGAGTTGTTGGTGTTAGAGAGGAAACATAACGTAGGCAAAATACTTTGTAAGCAGTAGTTTATAAGTAATTTAATTACGACGAGTATCTCGAAGTATAAGTACAAATTCCCATGATAAATACTTGTAGTTGGTTTTTATAAACTTGAAGCTTCTTATTCTTCGTACACTTCATTCTAAGGGAAAATATTTCGTAAGAATGCTTTCTTCAAATTTTAAGAACTTTGCTTTTGTCTATTTAATAGTATAAAATAATATATAGGGATATCGTATAATCTACATACATAATAGTATGGTATGGAGATAATTTATAATTATTCAATTATTTTCCATGTACTTTTAACGAAAAGGAAGGTAGCTGATAATTTTCATATTTCGTGATCTTAGCATATATTAGTGTATATTTTATTACTGTAATTCTTCTTTAGAATTAATCACGTACCGTTTACTTAAATTTCAAACTTTACAGTATATATGTCTATCTTCAAATATCAAGGCCTAACTTCATTCTTAACCATCAAAATTAAAACTTTAAAGGAACGTATCCGCACCTCATTATCCGAGGTCATTGTACTGTATGCTCTAGAAAAAACGAATAATGTACAAAATTCTCCAAATAATGGGATATCGAGGCGTAAGGTCCTTTGAGAATTATCTCTTAATTCCTTCATAATCATCGGAAGTGGATTATTTGGAGTTAGCGAAGTTATTCAGACCGTAAATACAGAATGGGCGAAGAAACGTTGTATTGGTCGAGGGATGATCAAAATTGGTAAAAGGTCGTTACCGTTTCATTACCAAGACCATCTCATAAAAAAAAGGAAAGAAAGTTTAGTGAAATTCTTATGAAAGCCTCGATGTATGAAAAAAGATTCGAATTTAATGAGGCACACGCTTCGAAACAATTACTCGATGAAATTTCCTGGAAGCGAAGATAAACACTCCGCACATAAAAGTTCTTCTTCCGGATGGTAGAAAGGCTAACTCGAAGAAAATGATTCAGACGCTCGACGGATCCAATTTTCTAACAGAATAAAAACCGAATGCCGGTCAAGAGGAGAGTTTAAAAAGTCATACTTCGACTAGAAAGATCGAATTTCTCTTCAATTAGTCAGTGCAGAGGCAATCCCTTGCAAATAATTGCATTCGGAACAACTCCCCCTTATCGCGTCTCTTGAGAAGAGTGAATTGAATAGTTGACCTGATTTGGAACGGACATTGTTATGAGGCAAAGTTTAGATTGAATGAACTAGATTTCATGCTACGTTGACCCTTGTAAGGTCCTTTCAGTTGCGAATTATTTCGCGATTCTATTTTCTTCCTCGTCTACTTTCTCGTCCATTGTTGATCCTCAAAGATCCAATCGGGTATGAAATTAAACCCTAAGAGTTGTAATTACGTAGGGAGACATTCTTGCTGACGTATTTTTTGTCGGTAATAATATATGCAATTAGTTCTAACTATCAGAATAGAAATTTAGTACATAAAAGAAAATTAAATGAATGCGTAGATCTTAATATTCTGCGTATACGTACAGGAACTGCATCCTTCATTTATTTCAACTCTCTGACTACATGAATCGATCGCTGAATCATTCAGCCATAATTTACTTTCGTCATTACGTCCGAGTTTCATTTCTGAATAACCTTTCTTGATGTTTTTACGTAACGATGAAACTTTTTCCATTGTGTTTTGTTCTCTGTGTTCATTTACCTCGACAGGGGATTAATTATTGGATATTGAGATTTTTTTCCGCATTTTCATTTGGGTGTTGAAAATATTTAGAATTGAAATCTATAACTCACAAACGTACGGTTATTTTAGAGGTGTTGAAGTATTAATAATGTACGAATATATTGTGAAGTTCAAAAATGTAATAGAAACATGGTTATTATTTTAGCTTTGCAAGATTAAATTTCAGGATTATTGTGCTATAGTATAGTAAGTATAGGGATTACAAAATATCCTTATGTTTATGCTTTTAATGATGTTTGTATGGGTTTAACTCAAAGCTATTCATCAAGATTGGGACGTGCCCGAGTCCGGGAACCGGAGACAATGGTCCATTATCGAGCATTAATCTCAGTTCGGAGATTACGATGCATTATTTTAACGCAGAGCGCAATTCTTTTAAGGACCCAAATACGACCGACAAACCCTTCCTTAAGTCTTCAAAGGTTCTTCTTTTTTTATCATTACTCTCGCTTCGCTCTACCATCCCAACTTACATTATATTTCCATTTTGGGCTGGGGCTTCCCATACCCACGGCCCTTTTTTTGTGCGTTTCTGTGTTGGTGTCTGGGATTCAATGGGATGAGAGTTTAAAAATAAAAGTGTGTCAGTGGGCCTTACCTTTCTCTCACACCCAAAGCTTCCTCTATTTCCCTACCTTTCCTCCTTTCTCACATCTACTCATGATTCACCATTTCGAGGCTTTCGGAGAGAGTGGAAAAAGTGACATATCACTGCGCGTAAAAGGATATGCAGGGAGAATTGACGAAAATGAAACGGAAGTGTTCTGACTTATGTTCGGTGATGTAATTAATTTTTTGTGGAGTCATTTTGGTTATAAGAAGATGTGGGTCTCTTATGAAAAGGATGATGATTTAAAAAAGACGCCATAGAATACTGTGAGCTATCTTACGTTTGAGAGAGATTTTGCTACAGTATGCTAAGTTTTCATCAGAATCCCTGAATTCAGAATCACATTGTAAAATAAATATCATATATACATACGTTTATTATTATTTCGTATTTAAATAGGAGTTGCATTCAACTGAAATATACAGGAGTAAAGGAGTTATACGAAGAAGAGTTAAGATTCTAAGGTTATACAAATCTTATTTCCGAAGTGAATTTTCTGATATTTCATCGATGTAATATTAAAATGAAATGATAGTTCTCCATGCTACTCTGATTATTTTTTTCAATTCATTCGTATTATGAGGAGTCAATTTTATCGATTTTTTTCCTATTCTCATTTTAAAAATATTTCAATTTTCAGAGAGTTTTCATCCATTTTATCGAAGATGGATTTCAGTTAATTCAAAAGCTCAAATTATTATATATTTTACATTGAATTCTGTATTATTCTACGATTTTTGATACAAATTCATTTACTCACTCGTATGAATTTGATACTAGGTAATGTGATGGTATGAATGAAACTTTAGAGTGTAATACATTTTTTATGATATAATTTATCAATGAAATGTAAAATAGCATCCGAGATATCGAGTAAAAAACTTCCTGATGAAAAGAAAAAGAACTTTGTTCCTTCATTTTGTAGTCCAGCAAATATTTCAAGTTATTTTGGAATAAATAAGAATTGTATAAGTTGAAATTTTCAATTATAAAGCTATTTTTTCTAAGATTTTATGAGGTTGAACTTAATACGCATCAATACGTTTTTACATCAATTAAAACGATGAATATAAAACAGGATATGAGATTTAGGGTTGTAATTGGATCACTTATTATAATTTTGTATTATTGTAATAATTTTTGAATTATTGTAAGAGAGGTAGATGAGTTTGTTTCCTTAGAATAAATAAAATACGAGTATCACTTAGAATCTATTTCAGAGTAAACGGTGAAATTTCTCGGAACAAACAAGTATATAAGTACTGGAAAATCCGCACAAAGGAATTTGTTCTCTTTGGTATAGGTGAAATTTAAAGCAAAATAACCTACTTAGAAATCATCGCAATTCGTCATTACTTCTTCATTTTTTTGAATCATTATTTAGTCGAAACCTCCTCCCGTCCTGGATTTCTCCATATTTATCATCGATATACATCGCAACCTATTGTGCTCCTTTACACATCCCTTCAAGCTAATCTACGCGAAATAATCGCCCCGCATTTTTGCCATGTAATCTAGCAATAGAAATTCGCATCCTTTTGTTACGAGTACTCCAGTACCTCCTAGAAGGAGGTCTCTTTATTCGCATGTACCTTGGCGACCATAGCCCAAGAATTTCTTTCGTCTTCTTACGGATGTGCTCAGTCACTACTCATTCATTTGCACTTGATTGATGTTTCCTGAAATTTGATCTCGCGTTGCTGCGTATGGAAATTTTGTTAACTATGCCCTTCCGTAACGTATCTCTTTCGAAGATGTCTATAGAAAGTGGTGTGTACTCGTAAAAGGATGGAGAAATTATACAGTATGCAGTAGGAGTGTAAAAATTCTTGAATATTTCGTTTTAAAGCATTTATAAATTTAAGTAAATCTGCAGGCAAGTATTTTGAAATGAACTCAGTAGATATGCGGATTGAAATTCTTATCAATACGGTAGTGAAATCTTTTTAACTTGCCCTAATTTAAAATGATTCTCGACAGAATATATTTCAAAGCTTACCTTGAACTAGAGTGTGAATGACGGTTGGAAAATCAGTTAGTCAAAAATCAATTAAAATTAATTACAGATTATAAATACATCTATAATAAAAATTAATAGAATAAGCAAAATGAATTAAATCAAAGAATTGCGCACATTTTGAGTGAAGAGTTAATTAGGAATGACAATTTATTTTTATATATTTAATTTCTAATCTGATTTATCAATTAATATATCAATAACGTCTGCAAAGTTCTTTGAGGGCATATTAAATTTCTTGGGACAAACTGAAAAGAATTCTATTGAAATTTTTAAGAATATAATTTAAAGATGAAATAAATGAGAAACTCAACAAGTCAAGGGCTGCGATTGAGTACTTACGAAAGTTATTTCAAAGTTTCAATTGGTAGAAAATACGTATATAACTTAAGTTTTTACAGTTTGAAAAGGAAGGTTTTGAAAGGTTATTTCACAAAATGATAAATCGTTTTCACTTAATGCACATCGAAGGGAATATTTGTTTTTCAAGAGCTATTTCATTTCGATTGTTCAAGATTTATGGTGTCGATATGATAGTCGAAGGCTATTCTTGCATTTTTTGTTCATCGGTATCTAATAATGTGGGACCGCCTGCTAGGCATCTAATAAGACAGATCTCACCATCCCTAGTCATTCTTTGGCACGAAGGGAAATTATGGCCGTTTGAAAATGTACTAGAGCGTAAATCATTTTACATTTGCACCTGTTTCTTGTTCGAAGAAATTCCTTCGAATTTTTTAAAAATTTGATTTATAAGAGGAAGCACATGTTGATTTAAATTTACGTAGTTTTGAATTCTAGGAGAATGAAATCTTTAATAGAATTGGAATATTATTTAAAGAATTTGGATGGCAAAGAATTAACTATAATTTTACATACTTTATTCACTTAAGTTAGTCTCATTTAGATCACTGGTATTTAAATGATAAACATTTTAAATTGTGAGCAAATTTTAATTTAAATGAATTAAGTTACTTCATATTGAAAACACAGGAGTTTTCAAATTTTTATTTTGTTAAGAATTTCAATCAATAAGTTACCATATACAAACAAAAAATTAGGACAGAATGACATACCGAGTGTAGTCATTTATTACGGCATCTCTGTATATTGAAATGTAAATGGCATTTCTATATCTATCTATATTGAAAATATGGGTATCTTTACAAACGTTTAGTTATTTGGAATCATATTCTTATTCCATTGGTATATTTAGCATATTCTTAAACTTTAAAACACTCTAAACACACTTGAATTGTTATTTTAAATTTAAACCAATTCATTATTAACTATTTAATTACTTATTATCACTATGAAATTCAAGCAGAGACCTACCCAAAGAGATAAAGAGACACATAAATTGAAGATAGAATTATTATCTCTGATTAGAAAATAAGAACTGAAAGTCATTCATTTTTTTCAGCCAAAAGATTAGAATAATATACCATTTCCTAAAATAATTTGTCTCTATATTCTTTCCTAGATTTCTTCTATCCGTGCAGGATTGCATTTTTATCATTCGTCCTCTTTGATCATAATTTAATTTATGAATATGTTAATTTGTATTTTATTCGAGCTAAATATTCCACAAATCACCTAGAATCTTAACTTTTCTCGTTACACTTCGACTTTAAATGAATCTGCAAATAAAAATGATCGCAAGGTCGGTTCTTCACCACAGAAACGTGTAGCTCTTGTTACATTGATTCGCTTGATTTCCTTCAGGGTTCAGTAAGATGGATAATTCGAGTTATTTAGTCTCACAAAAAACTAACTCAATTATTTTCGGAAATTAAAAAAAAGAATAGAAGGCAAATGAAAAGAATTGATGAAATAAAATAACTTTCGATGACGCAATTGCAGCCAGAATTAGCCCACAACAATGACCATCATTAAATTATTTACGAATGGTCTCCAAGACGCGCGTCTTTTTTGTGGGAAAAGAAAATTGGTGATTGAAAGTCAAGTGTTAAGATTTGAAAATCGTTGGTGGTGAAAAAATACATAACAGAAGTAAACTCTCGAAGTTGTGCACCAACCTAGGGTTTGGGAACTTCATCAAGATATTTTTAATTACTAAATTATTTTTTAAAAATCTTTAGTTTATTATTATTACTTGTATTAATAAATAATTGAGAAATATCGGTTTTTTACCACAGTAAACCGCTATCGAATGATATTTTATCGACTCTTGTCCTTCAACTTGTGTAATAATGATATTCGATCACATCAATTTACATCATATTTCAGACACATACCAGAAAAATTTATTATTTGCTTGCTTGAAGATTTAGAAAATTACACAGTCACGCCGATATTTAAAACATTTACTTAAATTATAAATAGATAATATGGTAAAAATTTAATATAAGTTTAGAATTCCCAAGTGTAAAGATATTCGTAACGGAGCTAAATGTATTTATTTTATATTGTCGACAGTGAAATTGGAAACTTCACAAGAATTAACATTAAGCTACATTTTTTAACCTTTGTAAATGTCTAAAAAAAAATAAAGTTTCTCTTATTGACTTTGAAGATGTTTCGGTTTTATATTCCAATCTGTTTACCTGAATGTCCCATTTGACTACGTTATATATTGTTTTTCGTCAAGTTCATCTGATTAGATATCTCCGAGTTTGACAGTAAAGGATTAAAAATACAGTGGAATTGTGTTCTCAGAAAGTGCTGTCATGCTCCGCCTAGTCAACCGGAAAATGGACTCGAAAGAAATTAAACGTTAACTGAAGGCTATTCAGATCCGGTTTTCTTCCGTTTTACCCTTTCCTTTAGATTAAATCGTCGTCTCTTAGCGACCCTAATAAATCGTGGCAATCAGAAGCCCTTGAGAAGTTGGGAAAAGGGGGATCATTGGCCACGTTCTACGATTGCATCAAAAAAATGTCTTTCGTCAAGGTGCTGATTTTGCGGGAATTTATCGTTTTTGTTCGCGTTTTAACGTTTTTGATGTTAACTGCTTCTCTGACGTGCATTCCTATTTGTGGATAGGGAAGCTGATTACTCGAATCCGATTTGATCGTGATGCTTGATCGAGCACAGTCGATAATATCTAAAGTAAGAAGTATAAAAAATGCGAGCGAATGGTGTTGTTACGTTGTGAGAGGGGAGTACAAACATTGGAATAAATATGCAGCGAATGAAAAAACCCACGCAGTTGAGAATAATCGATGTTGTATCCGAGATATCGATTTATCGCTTGATCTCCTTCAAACACTCGTCAATTGATCGGAAAAAATGGACGTTGGAGAGGTGGTATATGTAAGAGGAAACATCTATAGTAAGATTGAGAACACGGATTTGTGATTCGTATTAATGATTTATTTTATTGATTTGAATACGATATATTATCGATATATTTTCATTATACAGTATGATTACATTACATATGCATATGCATATACACATATGCATGATAGAGTAAGACCCCGCTGAACGCGGGGGTTACGTTCCAATAACTTCGAGCGCTAAACGAAACAGCGTTAAACGGGGCAGCTTAACACGTACATACATATGTATGTACGTGTTAAGCATGGGGGTATATTCGCAGTGCCCTCCTTCCACGTTGAACGCAGTCTTGGGTTGCGAATCTGGGTGCATTGGTATTTGGTGATAACCACTCGTCATATCCAATGTCGCGAAATATTTACATCCCCCCAAATGGTCGAGAGTGTCAACGATGCTTGGGATTGGATAGACATCAGAGATGGTAATTGCATTTAACTCACGGTAGTCCACGCAAAAACGGTATTTCGGTGTGCCATCGACGGACTTTTTCGGCACAAAGACTATCCTAAAAGCCCATGGGCTTTCGCTGGGGACAATTATTCCGGCGTCTAGCTGCTCTTTTACAAGTACGCTCACAATTGGTCTTTGCGAGTGGGGAGTCCGATATGGCTTACGATAAATTGGGATGGAATTTCCCGTGTTTATCGGGTGTGATGTAATGCTCGTTGCCGGTGGGCTCCCTCCCTCGGCAAGTAAATGGCAAAAATCCTGTAGGACTGGTAAAAGTTCTTCCCTTTCTTTATATTGCAAATGGCCCAGTTTATCAGAAAAATCCTGATAATTTTTTCCGCTCTGGACTGCTCGAATTAGACGTGTACGCCTAGCCTCCCTCAGCCGTTCGTCGGAGTACGTTAGATACGCCTTTCCTATCAGCACTCCCTTGTTTAAGGTCACGCTCTCGCTCCCTGCGTTTGTTATTTTAACTATGACCTTAGCATCTCTCGTTACTAGGCACACGCCTCTAGCCACATAGCAATCTTCATTTTCTAATACACGCTCTACGATAACTTCACCTCCGGATGTTATGTTACCGTCTGAGAGCCTAACCATTAAATACTCTTCACATCGCGGAGGAATTGTTTCCGCGTAACATTGCGCAACAATATTCAAGTAACGGGCGAACTAACGAAAAATAAGCAACCTCTTTGACTTTGGGTTGACATCCCTTGAGAACGCGGTTACATAGTCTGAGCGTCCTATCGACCGACCCCATTATATCCTGAATGTGAGCTTTAAACGATAAATTACTACTGATGTAACACCTAGGTGTTTATGCTGACTAACGAATTCTAGTTTTGTTTCGCTTATGAGGTAAGAAATTTGGCTGGAGGTTGGATCCTGGGATCGGTTTATACTCATAGCTACACATTTGTCTACAATGAATTAATATTATCTATTAATGAATATTAATACTAAGAAAGCACAATACATTCTATAGAGATAGAAAGGACACTATCTCTTTTAAATGAGGTAAATAGAATAGAATCGTCCTCAACCATTTAAATCACTCGCGATCACTCTGTAGTATCTAAAATGCCTCATCCTATTTTCAGGCGTGCAATTCGTTAGCCAATTCCTTCAAAACAAGTCGAACAACTCCGTCCTGTTCGCAGGGAGCATTAAAATTTTGGTTCTTTGGGATGGAACGCTCTTGAGGCATTAGAAAGGTCAGCCACGTACCTTCACAATACGTCTTTAGTCAAATCATTTGACTTAGGAATGAGGCATGATGGGAGAATTTTCGTCCGCGGTGACAGCTATATATTCTAGGAAGACCATAGTAGTCCGAGTTTTCGACCTAACCGTGGTGCAGTGCAGTTCACTCCAAGTAAGTTTGAGAAGGCTGTTATTCTGTTACATTGAAGAAAGGAGATTATTTCAAGAATAGTATTCTAACGATTGAATTTTTAACTGGCGAATCTGTTTTTTAGGTCATTTCAGCTTCTTTGTTGACGTGAGCTTTGGTGATCTTAATTGTACTTTTGGATCGAATTCTAGAGAAGAAGATGGATTTGCTGCTTATGCATTTGATTGGTTACGCCGAAGGCTTCCACACCAAGTGAGTAATTTTGAATTCGCGATCTTATTAAAACATATCGATTTGACATACGATGATACCGGTATGAGATTTTAGCTCTTTTAGAAACCACGTGTTAGTGATTTTGATGGACTTACGAGGCCAGAATTTTTCGTATGATTCATTATCTTAAATTGACCACACATGAAATTTGGCTTCTTTTTAACGGGAATCTATTAAAATGTTATTTCCTCATTACGTTTCCTTTAATTTTGCTATCGACTAGTCCGAAATATTAAGAAATTCTATGAAGTATGTTCATTTAGTCGGAATAGTATCTCTAATTTGGTTTCATTGTTAAGTAATTTATTTGAGATTTCAATGCTGGATTGCCCTTCTCAAAAAAAACAAGTTTAAATGAAATGTATATTAAAAATTGATTATTAATCCAAAGTTAAGAGCTTAAAAGTATATAAATATTATTTGTAAATTAAATTTTCTAAATAAGTAAATTGAGTATCTTATGGGAGTGGATTGTAAATGCTTAGAAAGAAATTGTAGCTTTTTTATCAGTCGCTTTCTTTTGAGCCCAGAAAACGTAGATATTCGGATTTTCATATTCAAGGTACTGCGAGCTTGATTAGGATATTGATATGTGTAATGATAGTTCTTACCACGCATTCTTGCTTTTCCATCTATCCGACTTTACGTCAGAGAAGTGGGTTGACTCATACTGTTCCGTCAGCTGTGTTCGCTCAAGACAGCTGCATGTTTCGAGCCAATCCGTAGACTTCTTGAAAGTAATTTATATTGTAAATACTGAAAGTCAGAATTAAATTATCACAAGTCAAGTCATATCGGCACTTAGATGAGATTCGTGTGACAATAAAATTTCAAAGCGAATAGATTGAGTGGGTGGTTTACTGTTATCGAGTTATAATTATCATCATCATAATCATTAACTCCCTTTGCTCTCATAAACTAAATTAACGCTCAAGAATGTTTAATTAATATTCCGGTTCCATATTCCGATAGGCATTTTGCTGTTTTGGCTAGGTGGCGCCAAATGTCTTAACCTTTTCCGGTTTGCTATCAAAATCATTTAAGGATTCCGTGTGACTTTTATGAGTGAACTGAAAATCCGATGAAAGGCATTGTGTATATTTTATCACTTGTGTTTGTCGGAGTCCGGCAAGCGGAACCATCTCGTAAATATTCGGCTTTGAATATTCAAGATATCGTGAGCTTGCTTAAGGAATTAACATGAGTAATGGTCTTTGTTGCCACTTGTCATTAATTGCTCCAGCTATCATATGTAGTGTTGATGATTTATTTTCTTATTTATTGCGATAGTTTTTGAGTAATAATTTTGGTTCTCCATTTACAGGTTAGTGGAAAGTGTGGTGTTAAACTGTTGGTCATAATTGATGGATGATGGCTAATCGATGACCACATATCAACATATGGAAAAAGCTTCCAGTTCCTTCTTAGGATAACTTCTCTTTAACCATCTGGAGATTCATAACAAAGGAATATGTGAGTATATTATTTTTTTGATTATGTCAAGAAAAAATTGCGTTGCTAACAATGATTACGGATTTCCCGCAACTACTGTTGTTTTCTACCGTTTTAAGTAATTCATCAACAACGGGATGATTTATTATCATTAAATCATAAATGAATGTCTTCTATGTCCTACGTATCTTTTATATTTATGGAATGGAAAATGGAAATATTTTCTTAGTTACTTATTTGAGCGGAATTTTTATTGATTCGCTTATGCAAAACTTCGCTAAATTTAATCTATCATTTACGTTTGGCTTTATCATAAATCTACGAATGTAGATTTCATTCCATAAACTCCAAATAAGAGGCAGCTAGCAACATTAAGAATGTTAATAACTTAATAATTTTAAGTAAAGATATCGACCTTTTCGTGAAATAAAAATCTATTGTGTATATTTATTTCTCTCTTGTATATTTTATGGACAGATAAGATACAACGAAAGTACATCAATATAAAAAATTGCTCTTTTATTATTTGGTATACTTTAATTTTTGAACATATTCTTGAATGATAGTGATACAAAACATCCACCAATTCATAGAAAATTGAAATTTTTGTCAAATATCTTAGCGTTTCCGTATTCCTATCAAAGTCATTTTAGATTTCAGAGTATTTTAATGGATGAACGGTTTATTCGTAGATAAAATTTTAGATATTTTATTATTCGTGTTTCTTGGAATCAAGTAAACATAAACTTGTTGAAAACTTCAGCAATGAATATTTCTGTTACTGAGAATTAGGTTAAGAAATAAATTTGAGTAAATATAGTTGTTACCACCTGTCTTTCTTGCTCATCCAGCTATTAAATAAAGTTTTAATGTTCTTTGTGTTGGCACACTTATTTTTGTAATAATATATTTGTTTTTTTTCGCAGGTTAGTAGAAAATGCGGTGATAATCTGTTTTCTTGATAGAACACCGAGAATCATACGCGGGTGTTTCGCAGGCGGCTCTTTGGACCAATTTTCATTCATCAGTAATTTGCTGGTAATTCATTACCGAGGAAAGTGTGAGTAAATTAGTTTCTTGATTTTGATGAGCGGAAATGTGTTGCTAAGAATGATTACGGATTCCCTGCATAGCTTTCGTAACGTATAGTGTACTTATAGAGTAATGAATAATTCATCAAAAGGGCTTTTTTTGTGGCAGTATGAAAATATTGTATAGTGATATCAAACGAAACGACTGAATTTGAGTGAAAACATCGCGGGGAAGTGCTAATGTTTGTACAGCCCAAATTCCTACGCGAAAAATGTAATGTTTTCCAACTATCGATTTTTCTTGTGAACGGATAATCCTACGGTTAATTAATATATATTTATCCTAAGTTTGCTTTTTATCTTTCAGGAGACGATGTGTTTAAAGTTCAATTTTTCGAAAATACACAATTATTCAATTTCAGAAATACAATTAAGTTACGATAGTTGTAGAAGATACTAAATATCTATTTATATTTCCGAAACATCCGCTATTCGAGCGCTAACTTTGAAATTCCAATTTCAGAATGATGAATTTTGCGCAATTATATACCATAATTAACTAAATTTTTAAAGAGGAAAATATTTGTGTACATAGTCAATAGTTTTTATTTCATTTTCGGATACTTTATCTTGTACTTGCAAATAACCTTTTCATATTGCTAACCACTGTTGCTCAAGAAAAATTGCACTACTGGGACTCCGCTAAGAACGGTAGTATATTTATGTCAGTCATCTAGATCTAGAAGTGCTCCATATCGTTCTTCCTACTCCAGGTGTGCCCTTTCTCGATGCCCAATATGGATCGTAACCCATCTCCTATGACAAACAACTCAATCACCATCGACATATTCTTAGGCCTTGTCTCCTAGTTATACCTGGCAGGTGGCGAGGTGCACATTGCACTGAGGAGTCGCCAGAGTTTAGACAATTACAAATCAATACAACTTAGAATAGGGCTTTGTCCCTGTGCGTTATGCCGCGCGACAGATAGTACTGAGGCGTCGTTAGAGTTTAGAATATTACAACATCTCCCCCGCCGAAAGACAAATCCCGGTGTGTTCCAAGGAGTAGATACGGTTATTTAATATTCACAAAACAAAAAAGAAAAACAATTACAAAATACACACATAAAAGTACACATGAGTTCACATTAAAACCCCTAATATAAAATTCCTTATTGCACAGCTCTCAATAAACACTGTACTGTTCTAATCGTCCATTAGTCATTCAGACACAAATAATATCTGTAGAGAGGTTTCTCGGGTTGACAACCGGGTACATTCTGCGGACAGGTCCAACGTTTTGGCCACTCTCTCTCTGGTCATCTTGAGGGTGAAGATGGCCACTTCACCCTAATGATGGCCACAAAGAGAGCGGCCGAAACGTTGGATCTGTCCGCAGAATGTACCCGCTGGTCAACCCGAGAAATCTTTTTGCATCACATACACCGGGAAACAACAAGATCCTTCACAAATAATATCTATTTATTTTATACTACCACTCCTTATCCATCGAAACAGATCACTGAGGCGTCGGTAGAGTTCAGACAATTACAACATTTCCCCCAACGAAAAAAAAATCCCGTTGTGTTCCTAAGTATATTCTCTTCATTTTTATACTTTTAGCTGGCTTCCCATATTTTCCTTTTGGTGCTTTTACTGTATTCCAAAATTGTTTTCTTATTTCTGTAAAATTATGCTCTATTTCATTTCCAAATGTTTCCCATGAAGTTTGTTTTGCTTGTTTAACAACTTGCTTACAGTCGTTCCGTTTTTGTACATACCCTAATCTAGCCTCTTCTGTTTCAGTTCTCAAATATTGTTTCCAGGCATTTTTTTTCTGCTTTACTTTCATCTTCACTTCTTCTGTCCACCAACTACTTCTCTTCCATTTGTATTGAACTTGGCTTTCCCACACACTTCAGTTGCTGTTTCTATTATTATGTTCATGAAGTTTTTCCACATCATTAAGTTCCATATCTTCAGTTATCTCAAAATTATTCAATTTTTGTTCAATTAATTCTTCATATTGTTTTTTAACTGTGGGATCTGATAATTGTTTCACTTGTACTTTCTCAATCTTCTGATGTTTCTCTCTATTTGTTTCTTAATCCTTGTCTTAGCAATGAGTAGTCTATGATCCGTTCCTATTTCCGCACCTCGTATCGCTTTTACATCCGTCATGGCATTTTGGAGTGTGTGCGAGTATGTTATGTAGTCAATTATACTCTTTGCTTCTCGTCCCTCAGCTTCAACCGTTATCTTATGCATTCTTTTCTGCGGGAATGGTTTCCTTGCAGCAGTTGATTTTCTGCGCAAAATTCTATTAATCTCTGTCCATTTTCATTTACTATTCTTTTCCCTCCGTATGGTCCCATACCTCCTTGTGCTCTCAACATATTTCCAGTACGACCATTAAAATCGCCCATCAGAATGACTTGTCTACCTTCTTCTTTCTCTGCATCAACTGTTCTTTGTACCTGGGCATAAAATTCTTCTTTTACTAAGATTTCACTGTCTACGGTTGGAGCATATAATTGTATTACAGTAATTTTTCTTTCAAGGTCTAATCTACAGCTAATTATTTTGCAGTTCACTGGCTCTCATGCACTTATACTTTTTTCCATTTCCTTACTTAGAATCAAACCAACTCCTTCTTTTGCTCACTTTCATAGTGCGACTCCCGCATACAGTAGTATGTATCCCTTCCCCAGTTGCATCATTGCATTTCCTTTCTTCTTCACTTCACTTAGTCCCAGTATTTCAAGTTTGTATTTTTCCATTTCTTCGATTACTTCTACTTTTCCGTTCAATGTTTTTATATTCCATGTTCCTATTCTCGTTGTCCATGTTCTCGCCCGTTGTCTTCGATTAAAACCATCCTTTCCGAGGCATCCCGTGTTTCTTTGAATCGGTTAGCATCCATCATGCGGGTTATCGGCCCAGCGATGGCTTCACCAGTACCCCTGTTAGCCTAGAGTTTCGTAGTTCTTACCAGGCCTTCTCAGATACCGTAGCGGTCACGGGACACAAGTTCCCACTGTTCATCGCTTGTGGCAAGTTCTCTGCTGCTTACCTAGCTATCACCTCCCACGACGAGGACGTAGGGGTTGGACTTTCGGAGGTAACCAAGGAATAGAAATGGTCATTTAATGGTCACAAAACAAGAGTAAAACAATTACAAAATACACACATAAAAGTACACATGAGTTTACATTAAAACCCCTAATATAAAATTCCTTATTACACACAAAGCTCTCAATAAGCACTCTACTGTGCTAATCGTCCATTAGTGATTCAGACACAAATATCTATTTATTTTATACTACCACTCCTCCTTTTCAATAGTTTCCTTGGCCACATCCTCTTGCTCATTTCCTCGAATCTTATTGTCTAACTCTCTTCCTGTACAAAATTGTTCCCACTCGTGTTCCTCGTCCATTCCGCTGATAAGTTCATCTTCTAAAATTTCCCGAAGTAAGACTCTCGTCATCTTCGAAAGAGCATTAGACCCTTCTCTGTTGTCCGAGTAAGAAATGTCAGAGGCACAACTTTGTGTTCCTTTATACAGTTCGAAAACGCGAATTCTTTCACTTCGAGAGACTACGGTCTGCCCTAAAACATCGTCAGATCTCCTTAAATCCGTGTCTATCATCCCTTGTCATTTGTCTCATTTGTGAGCTAACTGACATCAACAGCTCGTACGGCGTGAACCCTGTCACTGTATACGGCGTTGTGTTATACACGAAAATCGCTTACGGTATCCAATCATCCCAGTTCAGTGGGTCTTCCACAGTAAAAAGCCTCAAATACTCGACCAACGTGCTATGACTTCTTTCCAGGGCCCCATTGCTTTGAGGACAATAGGCCGTAATATTCTTTCTCACCCCTAGGCCCTGCAGGTGCGTCTGAAAACGTCGCTCATGAAATTACTTCCTTGATTGGTCAAAATCGTTCGAGGGATGCCGAATCTCAAAAGAAATGTCTTCACAAAAGCCTGAGACACTGTTGAAGCTCCTTGGTCTTTCAACGGAATGGCCTCGGTGTACTTGGAAAACTCATCTTCCAACGCCAGTAAATACCTATTGCCTCGACAGATTGCAATGGCCCCACAATGTCCAAAAGGCACTTCTCAAACTTGATCTGGAATGCTTGTCAACTCCAACGGCATTTTCATTTTCTTCTTAACTTATTTTTCTGGGTTCATCTGGGTTCCTTATGGACCACATCTTGGTCCATATACGACAAAGATTTGAAAACCTATATTCACATTTCATTATTTTACTGGTGATATAATTACAATTTTGCGTTTCACTTGTCTTATCTTCTTCCACCTTTCATCCTAGGCTTTTGCCTGTTTCCTTCAGTACATTTCCTCATCGCACATCCAGGTTATCACTTCATCTTTTATTGGCCAACCCACGCTTCTCTTTCCCTTCGGAGCACTGTCTCTTGCCACTTTCACTATCCTCTGTTCCTCGATTCCGTCTGTATGCTCGTTCCATTCTACGTTCCTTCGATGAACCCACTGGTTAATGTCTTCCACACCACGCTCTTTTCTAACAGACCCCCTCCTTTCCATGTCTAATGACGTTTTTCCATCATTCCTCAGTAAAATTTTCATTTCTATGGTTTCGAGTAGCCTTCTTCCAAAACCAGTATCTGGCCTTGTCTCTCCTACACATGTTAAAATTGGTCTCGCTACACGTGTCTTATAATTGTATTAATTTCGGTAGTAATACAATAAGTGATTAATATCATCATTATTTTTTCAGAAGAAGAAAATGCATCCGGGAAGAGGAATGAGGAGTAGATTTCTTTGAAAGGATTACTTGCAGTAGCCCGTAAAGAGAAGAAAGGAGTTGACAATGGGCAGGGAATGAATACACAAGAATTTGTGTAATTTATTAAGGCAGGGTATTTTTGGAATTTCATGCCATTTACATACATACATGCACACATACAGTACCCCCTTCTCTACACCTCCCATCTGGTGGAGGTGGGAGACGGTGTCCCCTTCCCTGCACTTCCTATGAAGAGGAGGTGGGGGAAGGATTTCCCCTTTGCTGCACCTCCGAGGAAAGGAGGTGGGGAAAGGTGTCCCCTTCCCTGTGCTTCCTATGAAGAGGAGGCAGGGGAAGGAATCCTCTTTTCTGCACCTCCGATGAAAGGCGGTGGGAAAAGGTGTCCCCTTCCCTGAGCCACCTATGAAGAGGGGCAGGGGAAGGATTCCTAGTTCCATGTCATTGTCTTTTTCCTTCCCGTCTCTATATCCTTCCCTCTCTTACTCCTTTATCCTACAGACATCTTCAACAACAACATACTTCTCAACTCCTAGACACCCACAACTACCCTTCGCCTCCTACTCCTCAACACTAAAGATGGAAGATAAGAGTGGAGAAGATTGTAATGTATATAACTAATATAATAATGTAATAATTAAATTTTTAATGTTAATGTTTTCTTTATTTTACGGCTTCGATAGCCGTGAAGGCCGATCAAAAAGTAATATTTATTGTATCTATATATATTGTAGTGTATATAAAAACAGTGAATATTACTGTATATAGCATATATAAGTTGTCAACGGACAATTGTCCACTTGATATTAAATTTAAACAATTTAAGTTACATCTCTTTTTAATGGGTTGAAGATTTCCACGAAGGTTGTAATGAATAAATTTATCTCTATTGAATTATACTATTTTCTTTTATTTTATCTCAACTCGTTTTAATTGGGTGAAAGGGAACTAAGGTTGAGGAAGTTGTGGGGGTAAAGTTAAGCGGTAGGAAGTTAGTGGGGTATATTCGGAGTTTCTATACTTCTCGAAATGTGAGAGGTGGTGGAAGGGAAATGATGAGGATCTCTCATGAGAGTTCCATGAGGGAGGACTAAAAAGTAGGAAGAGTAATAAAGTATGTATACCCGGAAATAATAAAAAGAATTAATTAGTCTGTAATGATCAGTAAACTGTTTTTCCATTGCTTAGAGACACTCAAATTTTCAGATCAATTCTCAAATTTATTTCGGAATGTATAAATTCTCCTGTTGATTTGGAAGTATTTGTCCATCAGAGTTATTTCTATTTAATGTTGTTAAGAAATTTCTGAATACAATTGAATATTCCTTTTCGGATCTTTTCCGAAAAAATAAATTTCATGCACGCAATTAGTAAATGTTCATATGATTTTAAAACCTCCTGAAATTTTATTATATGATACATTGATTGAGAATATTCAAATAAATTTTGAAAAAGTATAATTACTGTAATAATTGCATAAATAATGTAATGAATTCTTTGAAATTTAACAATATCAATCGATAAGAAATTCTGCTTATGAATAAAACTCGGAACTAATATGCCATTTCATTGAAATTAGAAGTCATTAAGCTTCAGGGCAGTAAACAGTTTGTGTGTAATTATTAATCTTTCCTCGAGATATATCATCTTTCCAAGTTACTCCGAAACTTTACTTTCGTAAATGAATGAAAATTACATCCAAAAGAACTAATTACTAATGAAATTGGATATTAATTACTAACTATATAACATAAATGCGATGAGTTAGAATTAATAATATCATAGAATGAAAAGTAAAAAACGAATATATAAGTAATTAAATTAGTAACGAATAAATTTAACAAAACAGTTCATTTGCTAAATGATAAATGATATCTTAGTGGGTGAATTACTTTTCTATTGCTTAAATCTTCCATTAAAAATCGACAAATTATGAAAGCCTAATTTTGACCGATGCGATCTTCGAATAAGAACTAACATGAAAAATAGAATAAAATTTAATCATTCTTAAACAAAAGTAATCATTATTAAAATGTATTACTTTCAAAACTTAATCCGTTTAGAAAGGATTAAGGATCTAAATTTAAAATATTCTATACTGAACATAATTTATTTTCAAAGAAACTAAAGAAGGAATTAAATTACCAAAAAATTAAAATCTGCAACAAATGTCAGACATGGGCAGCTCATGACATCTACATAAGTACCCTGCAAGCCGCCTTTCGGCGTATAGCAGGGGGTGTAAACACCTATTTTAATTTATCGCGTATTTTAGTCTATTGTTGTCACGTATCGTGCGCGGGAGGAAGGAATTTTTAAAGCGATTCGTCCTAGCATCTATTTCGCGTATTTTTTTTATTTCGCATTATCGGATCGGCCTAGATAGCAGGATGGTCGCATAATTTCAATTACGTCTTCCGACAAGATACTTTCTCTAAACTTATATACGCAATCTGGCTGCTGATCTTCTATTCTTCTTTTGTATTCAACAGCTGAATAAAACTCAAATTTTCAAAGAAAACATATTCGAAAAACGTTGGATATGCATAGAAAAGGATTAATTTATAAGAGGAGAGATTTATATTTAAATAAGAGGGAATAAATTGTATTGCTAAAGAGGGCTATAATAAAAATATAGAATTGAAAATCAAATATCAAATAAAATATAGATAAAATTTCGTGTTTCAAATCCGCATAAAATGACTATCACGAATACTATACGTTTAGACGCAATTTAGTTTTCCCTTCACCTTAAAGAAGGTATAACCGTCCCAATGTTTGTTAACTCATGTGAATTTTATTATATTCAAATTATGCATAATACGAAGATTTCAGAGTATAGTATGGTACTTGAATTTTCTGCTGTATTCTTGGAAAAATTTAAGCGTTATCTATTTTTGAATTAAAATGTTAGCGTTTCACTCAAATTATTGTTTTACATATATATTTATAGAAATGATAAGTATATGCCGTGAATTTTGGAAAATTTGGATAATTAAAGCTATAATACTTAGACATTAACTCGTTTTTGATTTATAAAAAAAAACATTTTTTATTTTGATAATTCCATAACTTTTTAGATCGTACTTACGAGACATAAATTGTATTTCGTTGACGTCCATTGATTAAACCAGAGGAATATTAATTCAGATATTAAATCATTCAGAAAACGTTTCATTCTATTAAATACTTATTTTATTCCTTCAGGCATCAGTAAATAACTTTTTGTATAAAAAATATCTTATGAAGTAAAAACAAATTATCGCGTAAATTATCAGAGGATATTTATCGGTTGCATACTTCAATGGCGAAGGATAATTAAAAAAACAGTATGCTAATTAAAATGTCCGTGTTCACGTCACTCATGCTGACCTTTTCCTTATTTGGGAGTGGCATTCGATATTCCCACCTCTGTCTAATCATATCATTTCATCCTGCCCCAATTTGCATTCCCTCTACGTATATTTCTCCACCGTAGCAGTTTCGATTTCTCTCGATATTTATCGCCTCTTGCGGTCATCATTCTCGCCCTTGGCTTCACTTTCCACGCATCGATACGGAGGATCGAATCTTAACCTTTGGAAAAGGTTGCAGTGGCCCACTCGGAAGTGCATCGGAGAGAAAATGCATTCGGAGAGAAACTTGGCAGATTGAATTTTGATTTATGGTCCATCATTAAGTCATTGAGAGAGTAATTTTCATACCATTGCAGCTCCTAATGTTGTAAATGCTGGTAATTTAGGTTAATAAAAACGAAGGGTATATCCTGGCGTAGGGCGTACGATTAAAAAATGTTCTTGCTATTATCGAATAAAATAAATCCAATGTGTTCAAATATGTATACGTTCTTGCTATCATGAAGCATATCGAATAAAATGAATCCAATGTGTTCAAATAAGTATATTTTTGCAACTATTATTCATTATCCTAAGTGTCTATAAATTACTTTCTGCTGTAAGAGACGAAAACAAATTTTATTTATTATTTTGATAGTATTAGTGGATATTAGAGAATGGATGATAATTTAATATTACTAATGAATGTGATTTCATATATGTATATCGCATCACCAAGAATCTTATTTATCTCAGACGGGTTTATTATCGTATTCAGATTCACAACTAGCGTGTAGTAATTATTATAAACCGTATAGATTATAAAATAAAAAATTGACGTATTAATACGAGTAATTGTGCATAAAGTAATATATTTAACTTTGGTTAAATGGGAGATGGGACACTCTAGTCCCAATTTTGCCGAATAAATTTGTATTCTAATTATCTAAATATCGATAATTAAGTGCCGAATCGCTAGAAAATTGAACTAAAGCCTATCAATAATTGAAATAAAGCCTAACAATTATTGAACTAAAGCCTAACAAACTATAGTAACCCATTGGTTACCAACAGAATCTGATTCTACTTTTTTGTGTCTCGTTTTAGTATACGTAAGACGTTATCCAAACTCCTAGTCTGTTACCGAACCACTCTGTAATTGGACGATTTCCTAACGGATTTCACAAGAGCCTATTTATATATATTGACGTGAACATGTGCAAGGAGATGGCCACTGCAACGCGATACCTTATTAGCGTAGCGTTTCGCATACGATGCCCCTTAAAACACTCGACCGCACCCATTGCTACACGGTTTTATTTGGGGATGCAGTCCGCGGTTGACCTCCTTGGATCGTTGTCCGACCGGTCTTACGGCTGCACTCCGATGCATCTGCAATTTTTAGATCAAGGAAGCAACGGGACACGCCTCGCTCTCCCGAAAATCGCCAATAACCATAAATCAAGGATTTTTAAGCAACACGAGCGCTTAAGGAACGAACGGCCGGTTGAACTTTTAAAGTGAGAGCGATGCAGTTTCGGCTCACGTGTTATGATTCTTTATGATCTTTGACGAATCAAGGGATATATTGTTTGTCTGCGGTCTGGTTATCGCATGAAAATTGCAGCACTCCTTTTTACGACTTACCGTCTTGATCTCCTTTATGCAATTCCATCGCTGAAATCGTTTCTTAATCTCGAACTTTAGCGGTTGATTTATCGCGATGTGTAACCCACGAGAGGTCATCAGAAATTTTGCTTTTTGGAGCAGTACAAATATCCAACACAATATATTAGCTTCTTATATTCATTATAAATATAGTACAGGTAAAATATTCTGCTGAAATAGTTAATTATTAACATTAATTAATGACATTTTCTGAGTGGTCTTCATTTTGCTTAATTATAAACAAAATCGGTTTACTAGTATATCTTTGGACTGTGTTTCTACTATCTTTCTGTACACTACTTTCAGTGTATCTAATATCTATCAATTTCAGTATTATGAGCATTAACAAGGATGTATATTATTATGAGTATATTAAGGATAATATTGAAAATAAAAAGATAAGAAAATGTTTCGTAGACGAATTAGCTTCACAAGGAAACATTTCTTTTGCATTGGTTAATATGTTAATAAGAGAAACCAGGAAAATGAGAAATAAAATACGTTTAATTTAATCTCTTCCTTCATTCCGAGCTCATATTATCGGAGGATAAATGGTATTCACAGTATTCAAGTTTTTGTAACTTTTTATAGTCGTTTCGTCATCGTTTGATGTTACTCATAAAAGATAAAGTAGTTAGTCGAAGGAATTTTGTTGCTCGTTTTCAGTATACGCAGAGTGAGATGTCATCCATAATTTATACAAGTAACGATTCGGTAGATTAAGTCTTAATCGGTTTATTCAATTGAAAATGAACATCCGACAGTGGAATTTTTGTTAATTAACCCATAAACGTAATTATTCAAAATTTTCCGAAAGGATGCATCAAGGTAATGACCAGATAAAAGTGGGTCAAATTAGCTTTTTTTCTCTCGGAAGTTATCAATTCAGTTCAGATAATAAGAAGAATCAAAGAAAGTTGGCCGGAGGATTTTTATCCTGCAGCTAGAATATTTTTTTAATTTTGTTATTTCGTATTTTGTTATTGGTGTTAAAACCGTGTCATAAATGTATATGAGCCTTCCTAGAGAACATATTGTTACACTTCTGAAACTTCTTTTTTTTCCTTTCCATATTACAAGCCAGTCTTTCTGGGAATCCCGATAATTACGATGACCAGCGGTGGTCATTAATTTGACGTTATCGAGTACAACTTGAAGGTCTCGCAGCCTCCGACCTATATAAAGAAAATTAGGCCCCCAACTGAGTCACTCGGATCCACTTCGAACCAGACTCTCTCGTGTATAGACAATTCCGGTTTCTTACGGGCGTCATTAAAAATCTTTGGACATAATCCGTCAAATCAGTTCTGTCCTCACGCACATATTCATTAATTATAGAATAAGATGAAGATTTTATACAATTTTCTTTTCGTATTCGCACTTAATTAAGATATAGATGTAAGTATAGATTAGTACATTAGAAATGAAAATTAATTGATTGATTGGGAGAGTATTTTTTGCATATCTCAATTTGCGAATAGGTATAGGAATTTGTAAAAATTATTTTGGGAGTATCTAATTGTTAGTTGTTTTTTGCGTAAAGATTAGATTGTGCTTTTAGTTTAAGCTGATCAATGGCTAAAATAAAGATCAATGGAAAAAGATTCTTTAAAAACATTTCCTCTTAGGAATAATTAATATTACGCCAAACTGAACATAAATTGGGAATCATGATCTAGAACCATTATTCTTTTAGCATGATCATGTATATTTCTCCTCTAGAATAACAATGTAAAAAACGCAGTTCGTTTTACTCGTATAGAAATAGGAGTGAATTTTCAGTTTCACTGTTTGAAATTATTATAAATTAATATGCGTAAATATTTTAGTGATCACTCCATCACACTTTTAACAGTTAAGGTTAAAAATAAATTAATAATAGCGACATAACTGGGACTCGAACCCAGGTCTCACACCCACAGTTTATTATGCTATTTTTAAGGAATATTTTCGTCTCTCTCTTCCATTCTACGATATATAAAGCTTTCATAGTCTATAAAAATAATAAATTATTAATTTCAAGTTGGATAAGATAATATTATCGTCGAATTTTTTGTAGTCGAATGTTTGTACTGAAAATGTGCATTATTTGCCCTTGGGAATGACTTTTCCTGAGCATTACACAAGTTCATTGATTCTTAAACATAGATTTCTATTTTTCCCGCATAACTATACTCAATAACGTACATGACATCTTTTGAGTGGTCATTAGAGTTGATTCGGTCATTATACGATCTAGTATATACATCTTAAGCCTCAGTTTCCGCGAGAAAGTTGTGTGGGAAACATCATAATGCGATGTGGGATTTAAGGTTAGGTAATCCTTTGTAAATGGATACTCGAGTTTTAAATACAGGTTTTTCAGATCGATTTCTATTATGCGATTTTGAAAAATAAGAGGGAATGTTATGTGGGAAGGACGGTCTTAAAAGACCATTTGAAAGATAGTGAAGCGGAAGTATCAAGAGTTGGATATGTGAAAACGATCTCTGCCGAAAGAGAAATTGGAAATATTATGAAAACATTACGTAACAAATAATCGTCGAGGTCAACGTTCAGCTATTTTCAATGTGGAAGGCGAGATTTTTGGTGTCAGATTAATGAAGCAAAAAAGCCAAAAAGTTCGAATAACACGTTGGATAGATTAAGAGAAAATTCGAAAGCTGTCCCCTGGCGTGTTTCCCATTTCGCCGAGATTAGCTATTTCTTCTTAAGAGAATTCGTTCTCGAGAACTACTATGCGATATCTTATAACATACCTCAGAATATTAAGTAATTAACGAAATTAATAGGAGGCAACTACCCATTGTTATGGATGTTTTAGCAACATTGGTAAAATAATTATGATTGAATTTCATGGTTTTCCTTTACATGACATTAAAGTTATATTTTTCTTTAAATATTGAGGTAAAATATTATATTCTAAGGAGAACAGGGCTGAAAATTGATCACCTTCCACAGGTATATATAAATAATATATACATATATGGTTTTTGAGTCGGAAAATTTAAAATTAAACACCAAAATTACAGACGTTTTATTCATAGGTACATATACATACTGTTTTATATAAATGTTTATCTATATCGTAGGGAAATAAGTAAGGTGTTATTAAGGGAAATGGAGAAAGGTAACTTTGCGTGAAAGGTCATGCGTCTCTGATTAAGCCTAGGAAATTCCCCACTCCTGTCACACTTTTTTTCAAGTCTGTTAATTCCTACGTTTTCATAGGTGTTGTGATTTTATATTTATTAAAGGGTTGGTATTTTTCTTTGCTTATAATCAGTGGTGTTTTCTCCAACTGTCTTGGTTCCTTAGGCCACATAATTAAGTACATGTATGTTGCTGCACTTTTTGATTGAGCAAGAGTGTCTATTCAGTCATTGAACTGAACTCAAAATTCCCTAACCCTTGAATTCGTTGTATTTATTTCTAATTTGAAAAAACAGAAACACATTTTTGTCTTCTAGAGTTTTTCTATCAATTCTTAAACGCTATTTGTATACCGTTTCCTAGGGGTTTAAAATAAATATATGAATTATCCATCGTGAATAACTAGAGTCAATAGATCAAACCTATAGGTACGTGGGCGACTAGAGATTGGATTCTAAGAGAGCATGTCGTACGAAACGACAATCAAGATTAACATATATATCCTTCATATTGATAAGTGTTAATTATTTGCTTTAGTTTCAAGAAGGAAAACCTTGTATGCCCTCAATAAGTGCTACAATTTATTAGATAATTCCGCCCACGAATGTGTAAAGATAAATATAACTGTGCAGTTTGGAATTACGTGATAACCTGCACGATTCGTAACGCACTGAGAATTTTTCAATTTTTCTATCAAGAGAATAAGCCGATCCCTTGTTCTGTTTTAGAAATACGTTCAGAAAAAAAGAGCCATTAAACTTTGGCGTGTTGTACATTTATGACTAGATACACGAGAATTATTCGGTGTAATAGCGGGCAAAAGTGGATCGTTCGGTCGCTGTTGGAATTGAATCACTGTTTCTTTAACTGTTTCTGATAGTTGATTAATTACAACAGCTGGAAATTATCTCCTCTACAAACATGGTTATCGGTTTAACTTTTACTTGACAGATTCAACTCTATTAGCTCAGAAAAAAATAGGACAACAAGATCGCTTTGTTGGTTTCGCCTAAGAATGAAATGTTACGCGACGGAAATAAATACCGGATCTAAGGGTGTAATTATCAATTTGGTGTACGGTATAAGAGGATCATTTTAGGCTTTTGGGGTTATCCGAGTTAATGATAAATTAATTTGAGAGGAAACGGGGCTTTCTTTGATTGCTCGATTAACATTTTATGATTGCCTCGATTTATCTTGATTCTTGTTTGTCCTTAAAACTTCGAATGATGTTATTTCAAGAACAAACTAACGTATCTATCAAAAGCGTTTCTGTGTCACATTATTTGAGAAAATTAGATGCTGAATTTACTCAGCAGCGATTACTAGTTTAATAGATGTTTTATAAGTATCGTTCCTCCAGAAGTTGATAATTTTTATTGGATGAAAATACGCAAATAAGGAATAATTCGTAAAACATATTTATTTCTACTACTTATTTAAGTTACTCCACGTTTATGACTTTGATTAAGTTGATTCTTATATACTCATAACAAAAGAATATCTCCAAAAACAAAATTTTTCAAATGTTTTTCATTAAGTATTTATTATTATTCCGGTAATGGAAGTGAAACAAAATATGTATCGTCATCCAATTATTTATATCGGACCTGATATATATTGAATGCTTAAAAATAAATTACAAGATCACTATTCTTTTACTTCTATTTAAACTGGTAGAAAATAAAGTTTCAAAGCGATGTAGTCAAAAATTTTGAAGTGTCGAACACAGGGAAATCTTCTTTCAACGGTGTAACGTAAAAAAGAAAATGATGCATATGAAAGCAGATTATTTATTTCCTTTTCATATATACGAATTTAATTACCGTAAATATATTATCATGACATGATATCTATCTCTTATAATTTAAAAAGATCAATCTATAGTTGAATTGTTTACCGAGCAACAGTTCAAAATTTTGTCTATTGATTTTGATGAGTCGTTTTCCATCAAATTACCTCTTTGCTTTTTGTAGGAACTAGATGTTCAATAGAATTTCAAGTTAATTGGGTGATTTAGTTATTAATATACACGTATCATTATAAATTTTCTCTTGAAATCATGTGGAAGCTTTCAAACTAAGTATATCGAAACTTATTTCGTACTTGCGTTGTTTTAATGATAGAATCTTGGTAAAGTGAAATGGACCGCTTGGATCCATGTGAACTTTCATTCCGGATCCCATTCGATATGAGGTCATCATCCTTAAGCAAGTCATCATTGTTATTGGCCTTGATTTTAAACCATCAATACTAATGGATGAAGATTGAAAGGTTTATTCACTTAATAGTTACCACTTAATTACCGAAAACCAGAGAAAGTATTTATTTATTATTTTAAAACTTTATTTCACTCAGTACCACTTTAAGTAGAAATTGGCAATTTAATGTGATATTACAAAGAAAATTAAATTCAAAATGCCTAACATCATAGACGAATAAAAAGAAGGAAGGATTTTCAAATTTTCATAAATCAAATAAATTTTAAAAACGCATAAATGAAATTTTGACTTTAAGCATCCAGTTCATCAAAAATAAAGTCATTTTCTTGTGTCAATGATAAATAAAGAGTATGAAAGATTGCAGATTTCCATAAATCAAACAGTTTTTAAAATTTATAATATACTATTGGTAATTTGACTTGTAGCCTTCAGTTGAACAAGAATGCCGTCTGTTTCTTTTGTCCTATATCACGGTTAGGCATTATTAAGGTTAAAAAACTTGGAGAAGTCAAGGTCCGCCAAAAAGTTCGAAATCGGGACTTTCAATGAGGTCCTATTCAAGGGTTCAGTGAGTAAGTTTAGCCAGTCGTAAATATTGTTTCTCCTTGGGTAACTATAAACGGGATTTTGAGGAAGTTCATTCATTTCAAAAGGTCAATGAATCATAAAAATCTTCCATGAATGAAGGCATAATGGAAAATTTTAGGGCGTTAACGTTTTCTTTAAAAAGAAAATCAAATTTTTCGAATTTATTTGAGTGAGCATTGTTAGAGAATTGAACCACGTTCAGCCAAGAATGAAGAGTTATGTCGTGACAGAATGAGTTCTTTTACTAATACACTGTTTCAGGGGTTACTATGGAGATTTACGGCTACAGGGAAAAATATCGCCTCTTTGTATATTTCTACAATAGATATAGACATTTCATCTTGATTTTTAATGATAGTCATCTTTCGCCGAAGGAGTGGAGCATTTCCTTATTATATGTCGTAAAGTTGGTGTGATTTAAAAGTTAACGTAGGTGATTTTCTGTCGTATGACTGCTGTTGAGTAATATACCTTGTACAAGTGTTATTTGCGTGGTCACTTTTTATGAAATTGGTTGTATACCCAGGTGTCGCGATGTGTCACATCACAAGGAAAATAACTCTGATGGGGATTCTTCCATTATGAACATCAATTGCAATATTCAGTTCAATTGCAAGCGGAAAAATTTCCCTAGGAAACTTCTGACATCAGTTAATATTATAATATTTTCCTCCTTTCTTTTTATTAGCCAGGGTTATCCCTCTTATTTCCGTAAAATTTTATTATGAAAGTGTCAATTCCCACTATCATCATTATGCACAATTATAGGAACTGTTATATGATACTGTTCTTTTGTATGCTCAATTTCTGTTGATTCCTGCTGTTTCTTCTTTGATATATTTAACATTATTTTATGTTATAGTTGTGTTGTAGTGAATCGCTAAAATATGATGCAATTGAAGAAGTTACATACGTTGAAACGTATGGTGTTTTAACATATACAATATGTTCTGCATTCAAATACGTAATATTAGTTTATTTTTTATTCTTTCTTTTGTAATATTTAAATAATGGATATTTATATTATTAAGTACCTAATTAACATTTTTTAGTATTATGTGCCGGTAAAATTTCGTATCTTATAAATAATAAATCTAATCTTTTGATTGGATTTGTTTTTGTTTTCATCGTATAATTTACGGATGAAACTTTAAAGAAACAGTAATTTCATTTTTTGTTACCTGTAAAGTGTACAGGGAAATTTTCCAATACTGAAAACCATTATTATTATTAAATTATCATTATGCATTCATCCCATGCAGTAGTTAACACTTTGTCCTCTTATAACCTACAGTTAAGATACCACAGCCATTTTAACAGCCAAAATAATAATTGATTTTTTTATTTTCAGATTTATGAAGAACTCGAATGCCTCTTTTGAATTCGGTGTCAGCACACCCTTGACTTCTTTCAAAAACCAAGAAACGAAAACATTTTCCGCATGGGAGGCTAAGAGCAGATTAGGCAGTAAAAACCTGATTTAGCCCTCTGGTGGGAGGATAATGAACACCGCCCCCGTCCAGTTTATTTTACTTTCACCAGATCGGTTTGATACCAGCACGGACCTCACGACATATAGCTTTCTCCGGTAGGCTTCCCAAAAATACAGTCCTTTTTCCGTAACTCGTCCCTAACACGCCCAATTTCTATCTGTACCGCTCTCTACCGTCTCCTTTGATTCCCACCTTTTTATTCGACCGCATATTTTGCAGATCTTTCTCCGATTGTACGGACCCCATTTGACTCCTCAAAAACACGTGGGTAATTGGACAAACGTGACTTTCTGAAGTGTTTTTTTTATCACCTCTGAGAAAGAGCATCGATATTGCTTTGGAAGAAATTTATTAGTGATAATAATTGTCTCGATTATTAGCAAGATTAGGGACATGAATTCCCCTCTTACGTCTAACCTCCGTTATTTTAAAATAAAATAAGAATACATAGTAATGATATATAGTTAAAAAATGAAAGAAAAGAAGAATCGCAATATATCTTTAATAAAGAAATATTAACTTACTTTACTCAAGAAAAATCAACGTAGTACAAAAGGGGAGTGTATGAAACTTGCGAAATATGCATATTGTAATAGAAAACTTATAGAAAAATTAGAGATAATTATTTACATTAAATTTCCATTCTATATATATGCGGTAAAAAGCCGATTATATTTTCCAGAAATGTATTACATCCTTCAAATTCCTATGAAGTTTAATTTCACAGCTTTTGGATATATATATATATGGGACGTTTGAGTAAGCCCAGAGTTTAAATGTGAAAGATAAAACATGTTTAAACCCCTGAAATTTAAATATAAAATAATGATAAACTTACAATATAAGTTGAGCGTTTCCAGAGAATCTATTGTAACGTATACCATTAATCTCCTTGGAATAGAAGTAATGAATGCATAATCATGACTTCCTTAATCTATCCTTATTTAAACATGGTGCTTCAAAACTTTTTCAGGTACAATCATTGCTAATTAGAGTTCATTTCAAAAGATTTTTATGTAGGATCAATGTTCATAAAATCATAATTAAGGATTAGTTTAGTTTCTGATGAATTTCGTAGAAAACAAATAGAAGCAGAATAACTTAGTCGCACCTGAAGATGCTATTGGCAGCGGAACGAGGCAACAGGAAAAATTATATCGTGAAACATTTCCTGGTTGAGGAAAAATGTCCTTCCTATTTTAATAACCATAGCTCTCCAAAAAGTGAGCATTTATTTATAATATAATACTTTATAATAATTGTAGTAATCGTATGTCGGTCATGGTTAATGTATTCATAGGTTAAAATAAATAAACCTTAGGAATTAGCGACTGCTTAATTACCTTTGCATTTCACTCAGAGTCTTAAAGACTAAAAGCATTAACAGTTAATTTTGTTACGTGCCCTTCTACTTACATTACAATTGGAGTCGTGTTTCCTGATTATACCACTCGAAAAGTAAAATTTAATGGCCCATGTCTTGCCTTTCTTTTTCGATCAATAAAAATATCCCAGCACAGTTACGCTCCAATGAAAAGTATATAGTCTCGCTTTTATTTTCAATCGTTTCGGAATTTCCTCGATGGAAATAGCTTTGAACGTAATCTTCCTTTCTCCCAATGGGGAAAATTAATTTCTGACAAATTTCACTTCCTGTGGATTGAATTTCAGGGAAAACGTCGCTCCCGTCATATATGGCTCGAACGCTTACCGCTTGTCAACTGGAAAATTGAGCTTTTTTTTACGTCATTTCCCGCGAAATAATTTGATTGGCGGCTTATTTAATTGTGAGCAACAGATGAAATTTCCCTCATTTCCGCTTGTTACGTAATCCAGTATATTCTAACATTTCTAAAAAAGGAATGAATTATCAGTGCGAATGATAAGTCTTCCTATTTTGGAATCCGCAATAAAGAATGTCATAATATCTAGAATATCTCTTATAAGAGTATGATTCGAAATACTTGTGTCCATATTTTACAATATTTTCATATTCTATTTGAAAGTTTTAAATTCCTTTTCTTCAAAATATATATCGTATAGTGTATATTTTATGGAGGTTTTACTTAAGACAATGTTTATGGGACGTTTTGATGGTAATTTTATTTAAAAGCGGCTATATTTTTTCATTATTAATATGATTTTAATTTTTAATCGAACACAAGTATATTGAAATATCGTAGAATTGTTAAATACCTTGAGGAATATAAGTGGTTTATAAGAATGTCCCTCAAGATACCAATGGATTGTTTTCAATTAAATTACTTATATTTCGTAAGTAATTCTATTACATTATATATTAAGGATATTTAAGGAGTAAGCTTGTTTCAAGATTTTGAGTTCAATTATTTTTATTTCCTTAAATATTTATCATTCATAGTTGGTTGTGTGCATTTCCATTTTTAAATCTTCCAAAATTATATAGTTTCAGTTACCTTTGGTTGCCTACAGTGCCTAGTTTTACTGAAATATTATTTTGGTTAAAACTTTCTAAACACCTCGGTATCACTTGTTTCTTCATATAACCTTTAAATGTATGCTTATATTATTAGTCTATTCAAGATGTCATTCAAACGTTTAAGTTCTCGATTGCATTATTTAATTTGAATATCTTATTGCTATCTCTCATTGAAACAAAGTATAGGAACCTTTATGATTTGAGTTGTTTTCTGTGATCTATTTTTGACTTATTATATCATCTTTTATTTTTCTCACAAACCGCTGTATTTCACAGAAACCGGTCGTGACCTAGACAACTCCGATTTTTTCATTTACGGAGGACGAATTCGACAAGATAAAAAATCTAATAAAGAGAAAAAAAATTCGTGCAATTACGTAGGTCTTATTATTTTGGTTTATGGTCGAAACGAATCGTCTCTAAAAAAAGGAATAAGTAAAGAATTTTGTGACTGTTTCTCGTACAATATAATGAAGCTCAAAATTACTATATCCTCTTACATCTTCCTTAAATTAAATATTTGTTTATCTACCTTTTTTGGATAAATTATGGGATAAATATTTCCTAATCGCGTAAAATATTTTAATGAAAGGCTTTTGTTCGTAGAAATATTCGTAATAAATATTTATTTGTAGAAATATTCGTACCTTAAAATATGAAGAATTTGAGATGTGTAATCAGAAAAATTATAACTTAACGGATCAATATTTTAAATTCATATTCTGAAATAAAATGGAAGAATTTAAAGATTTTTCACTGCAGCACCTTATTTATTTTCATATAGTTTTTTCACTATCCTCGTTTCAACTTAAAATTTTTTCGTAATGAATGCAATAAGCTATTTATGAAATCGTTTTTATGTGAATCCCAATCATTTTTAAAATTTTCTTTTTTTATAAAAGTTGACGATAGGCAATTTAAGTATTTTAATTATAGTTTAATGTCATCCTTAAAGTGATATTACGATAAATGAATTCGATAGATATCCAAGTATAACTTCTGGTCGTGTTCGTCTGTTTCTCTTTCATTTATATCCATATTTAGCACATCGCGTAAGTTTGTTGATAAAAAATACGTAAAATATTTTCTTAACGAGAAACTAAATCGCGATTTGTATAATAAATTCTGTAGACATAGAAATATTGTTCTAAAATTCAAATCTAATTAAATTTTAAAATCGTGAACATTTATCGTGATTAAATTTAATTAATCTTATAAAATTTGTCCATAATTAAGTGTAAAAAAGGCGAGTTATTATAATTCGCTGTCGCATCATAAGGGAATTCCCTTTCACATTTCTTCGCAAACACAGCAATAACAGGTTGCAGTCCTTTTTTCAAAGCCCTTAGATAATCATTGGCCATACCGTTTCGACATCATTCGTGCTTCAGATCCTAATTAATTGGTTTCCACATCGTTTTCCCCTTTTTATTGTAATTTCTTGTTGCACTCAAGATTTGCTTCTGTGTTCGACGGAGCGCTAAGAATCCAACTAATGGTCGTGGGAAAATCGGACTTGAAATCTGAAAACTGGATTTTTCAGATTTACGAAAGAATGAAGCGTAATTGTTTCGGAGTACGACAATGGAATCTTTCAATTCTCAATGTATCGATGGAATTGACGAGTGAGACTTTACTGTTCATACATTTCCCATATATCTTTTCCAAAACTATTATGACAAGATATGGAAGTCACGTAATATTTGCACTCCATCGTCGAGAATTTTTTACTTATTCATAAATGTATACATCGATATTTGAGTGAAAGTTTTTTTCATTATTAATGAGATACATACCTATGAAACTGGTGTTTGTAATATTAGCAACGTCTGCTTTGTTGCAGATTGTTGTAAAATGTTTAGTCATATCCGTTTTAGGCAAGAACGTAGCGTTCCGCTTCCGGAATACAAGTAAATGATATAGAAAAACTCCAAATATATACCAATAGCTTATTTAATTTTGTGTTCCCATTTAAAAAAATTCTACTGAATTTTTCATCTTGTTTTTCTATAATTTGATCACAGAGTATTTTTTGAAATTTATATATTATTATAATTTTAAGATTTTTTATGCGCATCGTAAAGACATTGCTATGGGTAAGTTGGAATAAATTTTAATTGCGGATAATTATGACTTAGAATAAGTGATAAAATGCTAAGGATAAATTGTTGATTTCGTATGCATGCTATTCTAAATTTCATCTACCCCTTCCTTTTAATGATTTTTTAATGATAGATTGATAGCTTACGATGCAAAATGAAAAAAAACATTGATGCATATTCTTACTTAAATCAAGCTATAAAAAATATCGGATGAAATATAAAACCATAAGAGGGCTTGGTAAAATGAATAACCTACGTGCGGAACACAACTTTCAGTATTTTAAAAGAATAAGAATATTAATAAACTTTCGACTCACTTTCCCTTCCGAAATCATTTTCCATTTTAGAGAAAGGCGTTCGTAAAAAAAATCGAATTCTCACCTTGAACCTGCGAATGATCGTTCCATAATCACCTCCTTTATATTTCTCGAAGTGCGAAATCGTCCAAATAAAAAAATCGGATTTCGATTCTTGCAGATGCAGGATGAATTGACGAAATTCCTTCTTCTCATAAAAAGATCCATCCTGTTAGAAAAAAGGAAACTCTAACGGTTGGGTGATTCGCCTTTCTAATCTCAATCGACCGCCCTTAGCCTATTTTCCGGGAGGAATGTTACCCCGCACTTTTGGGAGCTAACGTAAAATTCGTTTCCGATATTATCACGTAGATTTCTTTCGGATGTTTTGAAGAGGTCGACGTTCTTGGTCCTCAGATTAATCCCAATTAAATGGGAGGAAAGGCTTCGGTGCATATCTACTACAGATTTAGGCCACGAATTGAGAAATTGGGAAGATACCTGACTCAAAACTAGATCGCAGATTGTTAGTTATCTTCAAATCGGGAGCTTAAGCAGCATTCGATACTTATAGACGCATTTCTCTTCTTGTTTCTTAACAATTAGAGCTTATTCAAATAAATATTGTAGGTATATTCCTGAAGAAAGTGACCCCGGATTTGTGGAAATTGTTTTGCTATTTCCTCGAAAGAGGGTTTAAATTCATTGTTGTCTATAAACTATTTATTTGGTCAAATAGTATATTTTATTAGAATTTCAATAATTATTCAAAATATTATCAAAAATTTTGTTTCCCAATATCAGAAGATTACAAAAATCTATAAATTTCATTCTTATTTCTATTATAAACACAGTTCTTTGATGGTTAAAAATAAAATTAGAGATTAGAGTACATGATTCTAAATCAACTTTCTAGATAATTTATCTCTGAATAATACATAAACAAAGTTTTAAGTATTATGATTTGAAGATCGTTCTTATTTCTAAAGTCGTAATAGTTATGTTAAGCCAGTGATATGAGTGTGTATATAATATATAATAGATATATATTTCTATTATATCCATATATGCAATTCACTGTTTCTCCTCAAATACGATAACGATACTGAACATAAATATTCTTTGGGTCACCTGGTTACAAATGAGGGTTGGAAATCACCCGTGAACCAGAAAATAGTCTTTGCCCTTGACTTGGTCTTGAACGCAGGAGTTGGACTTAAAAAACTCATCGACTTTGAGACCTTCTCAATGAGACTGAGTATATCGATGAATGCTGAACATCTGCTTCGTAAACTTCCTTTCAGTACGAATTCAATTTTCAATTTCACACCAGGATTTCTTTTATTTCCCAAAAACTCGTAACTCTTTCTTTCAAAGTTTAAAAGGAAAAGCTTTAAAAAGGATAATTTTCGACCATTTGTGAAACATCACCGCAAAGTGGTAATAAATTTCGGATTATGCGGATTTTCATCGAAAGGGAGTTTTCTATTTTAGACAGCAGGTGGGTCGTACGTTGGGCGAAAGTCCGGTCGTAAAAAAGCTCTCAGTGAGTCCGCGTTGGTCGTCCCGAATTCAGCCACGCACTCCCGATGCGTCCGTATTCTATTGTCTCTCTCACCCATTAACACTTTTTCCCACGCCTCCGCTTCCTGTCGCCGATTTCACCCACGGCTCTCGGAGTGGGCGGAAATTTGATCAAACCACATCGCAGCAAATTTGTGGTATTTTTCGCTCTAAATGTTTTTACGAAACAGTGGATATATATTTAATCTAGTGAATGAAGGTCACTTGTGTGGATGAACTAGTATATGTAGAAATTTTTAGAAGGGAGTATTTGAGAAACTTAGAAATGAAAGCTAGTTTAGCATGATAGTTTGCAATAGTACCAACCTCATTTCATTGGATGGCTATAAAATAAGCAAGATAAGGGATTAAGGATCATTGTTAAGTTCTCTTTTATCGTAAAAGAAGGAAATTAAATGTATTTACTGCGATATTCATGATCTGGAGAAGCCCAGAGAATTAATTAAGGTGAATTTATGTGATTTAAAAACACCTATTTAATTTAATTATTAATATCATTAATTTGTCTTCACTACTAAATTAAGTACTAACAATAACAAGTACTCATTCTATATATAGTATATATAGTTTTATTTATTTAACAAAACCCTTGCAAACATACATTAATTTAACAATTAAATGGAGGTGTTTAACAATAAGCGAACGTCACATCATACGTATCTCGATCGGAAAAATTCATTTTTAACCAGGATATGAACCCAGGACCTTAGCATTTTAAATTTTACATTATAAATACTTTGCCATGGAAACAGGTATTATTATTGAAATGTATTCGTATTTCTTTTGCAAAAGATATCATTCCCTATCGTTTATAGATAATAAAACCGATTGTATTGAATTTTAACGGAATCTGTCGTAATAATTGAGAGTATTTTTCACTTTCTCCATGGTCTTCTTTTAATTCAGTTCTCCTTAAGAAAGTCCGAGCGTTCATTAGATCTTCTTTAACCCGAATGCGATCCTTAGTCACGATGAAAATTTCCCTCATCTCTCAATCGATGTATTTGGAGTTAAGACTCCTTAAAGAGCTTCCAAAAAGTGACCTCTTTATTCGTAAATGGTCCATTTCTTATTCGTCATCGGGGGCTTATTTAAGTGGAAAGTGAAGTGAAAGTAGAGGATGACTCTTTGAGACGGACCATTGATCGAATTAGCAAGCAGAGTTTAGAGTTTCAATAGATGGACTTAAATATAATTCGATAGAATTTTGTATAATGTAAATACGTAGATATAATTATACTTCACTAGATTACGTAAATTAAATCATAACAGGGTGATATACAATATATACATAATCTCTAAAAATACATTCACTAAAAACATCATTTACATGATAATATTCTTAGTTTTAATTGAATTTTTATATAAAATAGATGCTAAAACTCCACACTAATATCTTAAGGAGAGAGTAATTTTATAATATTCAGAAGATCTTATTCATTTATTTTAATTTTTGTTTGAAATACGTTCTCATTGAAACAAATTGCCACCTAGAAATATTAGATATTTGTTCTGATTATGGAAACCATGAGTTGGATTCACTACACATTAATTTTAGTAAAGTTTCAATGTTAACTCCGTGAAGTTCATTATATCACTTTTTTAACAATATGGCTGATTTGACCTAGGTAAACATTTCAAGCAAAATTCACCTTCAAAATTTAATCGATATAATACTGCATGATTATAAGAATTAGGAGACCTTTAAAGAGCAGGAGTTGCATTTCAAATTACCCAACTCATGTGAGTTCATGTGCATTATGACATTGGTAATTGTGAATTGAAGATTAAAACCACGTAACGGTCCAAATTTGTAAGAATGATTACGCTGAAAACTGTTGAGGGCTAAGATTCGTAATCGGCAGTATATGAGCTTGTCTGAATGACATTGCGCTAAATGTAACAGTAAGATTGATTACGCATAATATCGAAATTCTTTTTATTTCAACAATATTTACGAGTACTTATGAGCAATGTATAATAATATTTTTAATTCTTAAACTCTTAAATGATTAAATATAAATTTGTAATCGCACATAATTTTAAAGTGGATTATAATAATAAATGAATCTCCTTCTTATTTATTATATACATTCGATAAAATATGATATATGATCAAATTTTATTTTTGTGCAAAATACAGATTTCAATATACTACTCATGGAATTATCATATATTATTACGTTAGACCATTTACATAATTGTATTATAGTTATATTAAATATAATGATAACTTAACTCATTAGAATATAATCTTATACTAGATCTTACCATAATCTTAATTATACTATTAGAATGTAATCTTAAATTTAACGTTTAGAATAAGAAAATTAATTCAACTGAGATATTCAAAGTTTCGTTTATGTGAGATATTGTTTATTTTCAACTCTTAATTGCGTTTCCAGATGTCGTACGAGTCGATGACCGTACATCCTTGATAAGGATCTCAGAATCTCAAGGATATGAACGTATTCCTCTTTAATTGGTGAATATCATGTTTCGGAATATTTAAAAGACCTTTAAAGTGTTTTTGATCTTCCTTTCAAGGTGTTCCTCAAAAATTCCGTCGAACCAAAAATCATCAGGGTGCAAATTAGATGAAGAGGAATAAAATAGATCGAAATGCGATAGCTCCTTTGATTGTTATACAAATTCGAAATTGAAAGTGAAAATCGCCCGAAACCTCAAAAGGATATCGCGAAGGTTAAAATCTGCACAGCGAAGAAGATCTCGATAAGAAGGGTTCCTCTTGGAGACCTTGAAAGATTAGAAGAAGATTTACGAAACACTTTCTAATCTCAGAGTACCGATCCATTACACAGTTTGCACTGAGGTTTGGGTGCGGGTCTGAAAAGTGAAGAATTTTGAAAGCCGAATCACATATCAGCTGAAAAAACCAACCTGTATTTTTTGAAAGCTCTTATGACCTCTATCATTTACCTGCAACTGCTTTCCTTCCACTCCCTTCAAGACCCCACCCTATTTACATTAACAGAAAATACCCACACTCTCACCGAATGCGTATTGCTCGATTTTTCCCGTGTTCCGCTGTGGTAGCCGAAAGCACGTCAATCCGACGAGTTTTCATTGCGATTTGCTCCGATACGCACGACAAAAAATGCATTTTCCTACCTTTCCCCTGCGCATCCACCTGTAATCATCTTTCACTTTTCTCGTGGGATTTTTTTAACTTCTTTCGAATGGATATCTGTATTATAATTTAGAGATTTTGATGTCGTCGAATTAGATTTCCGTAATCTTCGACCGATCCTATAGCAGTAATTTTTCGTAGCGTATTGTTGAAGTGAATATATTGTTATAGTTATGGAAAGGCGCTGTATTTTTTAACCGTTCTTTAATTTATTTATATTTTACCAAGGGGATTTTTACTACCGATAGCAGTGATATTTTCCGAGTGTGTATACATCGTACCTGTATCTATATTTATAACTACAAGTTTTTAAAAAACTATATACATTTAATCACGTTTAAATGTATCATAAGGAATAATCTACATATGTATGAAATTCCTGTCATCAATTGCATTCAACAATTTCAAACACGAATGTCGTACATTATCGAAGTATTCCTCCTGTGAGTTTAACACTTAAAGTTTCTTTGTAACATATTAAAATTTTTATTTTTTTATTATTATTTTTATTATTATTATTTTTAACATATTAAAATCATTAAAAGTTTTAGATATTCATTAAATATTATATAAGAATATTCATCTTCGGAGTAGTATATCTTGAGTTTAGTCCTTTCATTCGAGGAGTTCGAAAGAAAGACCGGTTCAACGAACTATCAAATTTAAGTCCGGAATACGTATCAAATCACTACCTATACTGGGAGCTCTGAAAATGCCCCAAAGGTTTTAAGAATAAAAAAGTTTTCTTTACACCCCTCGATGTAAGATAGATCGACTGCGAAATTGTTTGGCATCAAAGCCACCCGAACTTCAAAATTGCGCTGTGGAAAATCTGGTTTCGTTTTCCTCTACACAGCATTTGAAAATAAATTCATTTTATTTGGGGGAATAGGAATGATTGGAAAACGTATTATTATTTAAAGACTTCCCACGTAACATGTAGTAGCTTTTCTCGTGAAGAATAGATTCGTGTTTTCATTTATTCTATTCATTTATTTATTCTATTTCACTATTCCTTACATAGCAACGTAACTCCACAGATAGCAACATTTTTGTTATTTGCTCAGTTCCTTAATTTTGTCACTCTTTATAATATACTGAACTTACTCATGATAAATTGATGCAGTTTATTAGCAAAAATATAATACTCGACTTAATATTTTTTAATTCAAATTCATTGATTTCATTAAGTTGTCACGTATTAAATGTCAAACCTAAAATTTGAGAAATACGATCATTAATATATCACATACATATTAAAAGCATATGAAAAATAAGAAAGTTATTAATTCAATAAAAAAATATTTTGACTCAAACCTCAATCTTCTATCGCTGATAAATAAATTTTAGTCAAAAGGAAGTTCAAAATCTTTCGCTAAGGTTATCGCCGACCATTTAGAACATCAAAATGTGCTTTCAGAACCGGATCCATTCTCTTCCTTTAGATATTTATTCGCTCGCGAACAGCGTGGTGTCGAGCACGCGTTCCGAACCCTTAATAAATCAAAAAGCAGTGAGCTTTTGACTGCCTCCCCACGCCTTGGTCACTTTCTTTTCAGCCTTTCCCCCGCTCTATTTTGCTTTCCCTGGCTTTCCTCCCTTTTATCTTCTTTGTCCTTTTTTATAGGGACAACTCTCACTCTCTTTTTTACTGCCCACACACCGTCCGTCCCCCCCTTTACCCCGTTTTCTATGGACCATCGTCCCTTTTCTGGAAAGCCCCCCCTTTTTACCAATGTGTGACGATCGTTTCGCAATTCAGTACATGGGATCATATTGGTTCAAAAATAGCAATCCTTCTTGAGAGGGGTGTTTATTAAATGGTCTATCTATATAGAATATAGTATAGAATATTGGTAGTAAATGTGTAGCATAGAATATTAGTAAATGTGTAAATAGTAGTAGTGTAGTAATGCGATGTGCAGTAAATACTAAAGAATAGGGGTAGTAGTAAATAAATATCGCTATCTCTTACTTCATATCTATGGAGTGTTAAAGGACGTTCTGTACAAAGATGTGTAGAAAATGGATATTATAACCATTAAGTTACGATATATACAAGATTAAATCTTTAAAAAATGTACATACTTTTATTGATTTAACTGAGAGTAGATAATATTCTTCGTTAAGTTTTACTTTGTACTCACGATATTCGTAAACATTTAATAAAAATATTACAAATTGGATGGAACTGGGTGTATCTTTAACTTCAGAATTTCGTATTTTAATTTATCGTTTTTCAGTGTTTTTTATTTAATCGATGGAATAGTTGCGCGGGGCGAATCTATGATTTCTTTTGTTGTAAGGGTGAATTGAAGAACTAAGCTTATATTTATTGTTATTTGTAATAGTCTAATTTGAATAGAAGATGCTTCGATATTAATTTGAAATTGAATGGACCACGTTTTCCTGGAATTAAATTCTTTGCAATTGCTTTATTAAATGAAGCAGTTGCTATAATGAATAAATCAAAACACATCCTTGTACATTAAGCAACTCATTGAATTGTTGTGGCACTTTAAACAAATTCTATGCACATTTGAAATAATCCTACTTTAGATAAAATTAATTCGGGTCTATAGTCTACCATAGACTGTAAGCAAACTTTTATAGCACAGTATCTTTTTTAACAGTACTTATTACTTCTAAAATGAAGAGGATGTATTTTGAAGTGTAGCAGTTTAAGTGGAATTTAAAAAGATTCTCATCATAACCATTAAATAATTGCGTTGATAACTTTTACCGTCCTCAAATTCTCACCGTACTACAAGAAGGGTTAAGTGAAAGCACGGCACATCGTGAATTTTTCTCCCAGGAAACAGGTTTATCTTCTCATAATTTTAAAATTTTAAATTTCATGTAACGGACGCTTAGTGCCTGATGGAACTCGAAACTTTACCTCCGCATTTTTCGTGAATCTGTCGTATATTTCCGGTTGCCGAGGTAACGAAAGAGAAGATAAAACCACGCCCTGTCCCAGGCTGACCACGAGACTCGCTATTGGCCAAACCGGAATTGCGACTTTCGCATCTTTATTCATTTACACTCTCTCTGGAACATACGTTATTACCTTCCCCTTTCTTCTTACTCACGCTTCCACCAGTTTTCATTTCTCTTTACCCCCTTGGGGGTTTTATTACAGCTCATTTTCTAAAATTACATAAAATGGGATAACGATATACGTGTCTGATATTATTAAGCTTTATTGCGCTAAAAGAAAGGGATAGTTATTTGTTCATTTGTCCGTTTTTTATTAGTTAATTTCAATTACGAATTTTCTAGCGGAATCATTACATCAATGAAGGAAAATATTTCGCAGGGGTAAGAAACTTATTGAGGCAGGTCAAAAAATGTGGACCTTTATCAATTTCATATATTGAAGAGGTTTATGCTAAGATAAGGTTATAGTAACCTCAAAGAATAAATATTGTACTTCGAAGAAGAAATTTATCTTGGCTACATCTAAGGAAAGAGTATGCAAATTATTAATTTTTTAAATAATTAATTTTTATCATAAACATTAATTTAAGTTTTTTTAATAAAATTAGTTTTGTTAGATTCCTAGGGTCTAACATGATAGGAAAAAGTAAGTCCAGTCCAGCACAGGAGCAAGGAATTTTAGAACAATTTAAATTTCAGAATTACTTATTGAATTAAATTTAAGATTAATATTGTTATATTATAAGATCCATAATTTTAGGATTTTTTTTTCTTGAAGCATTATTTTTCACCAATATCTACGTAGGAAGATAAATATTATTAAATCTGTATGCGGTATTTAGGAAATAAATGTCTGTATTTAAAAATTTTGATAATTAATTAATTAACTAAACTGTCTTTTTCAAGATTCATGAAGGAATTATTAAAGATATCTATAGATCCATTAGAACACTAGACTACTTTAGGAATATTTTCTGAAATTTGAGCGATGCTAATATTATTTTTAGCAGTGACGGTGTTTCACGATTTTTTCTCCTGGATGTAAAAACATTCATCATCTCAAAATCCTTCTTGAGCCCACGTGTGTGCGTGTGTGTTGACCGCTACAACTTTTTTCTACTACCGTTGCTCATGCGTGGAAGTCTCGTCCCTTATAAATTATGTGGTGGTCATGACCACAGTGTTTTTTGCTTTTAAAATTTAAAAATATTGTACTTAACCATGAGTGGAAGCTAAAGGTTTACTTCTCAAGACAAAAAACTATTACATCGTACGAATATTATGTGGTGATTTGTTAAATAATCTGCCAGTTTACCTGAAAGAATCTTCTCCTGGTAATTTTTGTCATAAATGCTTTTTTCTAGAAGTTTTTTGCTTTATAGAAGCTTCTGTCATTTAATTTACCTTTGTGTAATAGTTAATCAGTAAGGTTGTTAAATTCTTATTCGGTAGTGCATGGATAGAAAAAGCCAATTTTCGGGGATTTGGAAAATACACAGGAATAAATGAGGCTTTATAAGGATTGTTGTTTTTTCCCAATTTTTAATTTACATTTATATTTTATAGGCTTTTTCTTATTTTCCCTTTTAAAGTTGTACATGACTTCCTCATTTGAAAGTTCGTATATTACTTTTTAATTTATACCCTCACATACTTGCAAATAAATGAAATGAGTATACGTCTTTATTCACAATCCTAATTTTAGGAATTTGAATAGATAAAGTTTCTTTGAGTTTTATGGATTCTAAGTTTTTGCAATCTTAGCTGAATATCGTACCCTGTCTTCATCATATAACTCGTTTTCATCGGAGAAAATATTTTAACAGAAGGAAGAATTAGAAATCAAATGTTTTATACCATTTTACGAATATTGGTAGTAAGTAATTGAATTCGCTTGAAGTATATAGGACAAAAATATTCATAATATATTACTATATAGGATAAAATGTTCTAAAATTAAATATCCTAAATAAACCAAATCACATAGATATTACAACCTAAATAAATAGAAGTAGAGTTTTTATTCACTAAGTACCAACAACTTTTGTATTTTTCGATAGAACAAAAGCTCCATGATTTAAAAAATGTGAAAAATATATAACTGAATAACGCTGGAGAACTGCTTTTCTTTCCTCTCATTTAAAGCCTCAAAGTTTTCATTGTTGCGTCATTTGCGGCCGACGGTACACATCGCCCCTTTACAAGTCATTGCTTTGGAGATGGTAACTATCGTATCTCGGTGCGCGACTCCATATTTTTATGGGAGTGAAATCGTTATAAGTCAAGTAGATCATTCCGTTCCATAAAATTGTATCTTTCGTTTTCTCAAACATTACGAAAGTTTCTCGGACGCCGCTTATTAGAATCGAAAGTAAAACGTTACAGAGAAACACGCATGCGGAGAGAAGGGGTTCGAAACACGATGGCTGAATGAGTCTTAGTTCATTGAAGTGAGACGAGAAGGTCACGCGCTTTTCTCCATAGAAAGGAGTGCAGGATTTGCGTGCGAATCCCGCGGCACGCGACCGTACACAACTAATGGATAAGGCGTAATAATGTTATGGTGCGTGTGTGTGATGTCAGCCAAAGTGAATGCCATAGGTTTCAGAGCAATTCTCTAGAGGAATTTAGTTCAATTTTATATAGCTTCTAAGAGCTATGTAATGTTCCTGAGGTGAAATTGCGTTAAATAGAACAACCATTTATCGTTTTATTCTGAAATTTTATAGAAAGTATGCGTAAAGTGTTTATTGAAGAATTTATATGGTAAACTGGATTACTATTTTTTAATTTACATTCACCCGTCATATTATATACCTATTAATAATCGACACAGAAAAGCTAGGATGTTTTTTTTCACTACTTAATTTACGAATTTCATTAATTTATACGTTCAGTTATTCCTAACAATATGATTTATAACTGATGATAAGAGATTTATAATATGTACGTAATTTATTATCATTCAGATGAGATGAGAGGAGTCATAACATACTAAATAGAGTTTTGATTTTGAGATTCCGTTCTTCCAATAATCTCAATACGAAGTTCCACGCTTCTTGGTGTTTATCCAGGGAATGAATTCATCGATGACGGAAGAAATTGGATTGTACTAGAGATTTTTTATCGTTCGAGTGAAACTGTTGCATGTAAAATGATTTTCACCACACCTGCGACAAGTCATTCGTTGAATAATCCATCGTCCACAAGTTTAAAAAAAAGAAGATCTATCGATTTTTACGTCTATTCTTTGAAATTTCAAGCACATTGTTGACGCGTAAATAGATAAAGTAGTTTTTAAAGCAGCAAGAAGTGATAATTATTTATTGTTCTGATTTTATCGTTACTGCATTGAAAGGGAAAGCGATGCAGTGAGTTAAATATTTCTTTGGAAAGGAGAGTGAGTAATATTTGTTATTGCTTTAGAATGTGTCTGTTAGAGTAGATCGTTTACAAATTTGATCCCTTTAATCAATAACTCCAACAAATAATGTATTTTATGCGGAATTTAAAAACATTATGAATAATATATTATTGTATTTAGAGCATTCTGTGATCAAGACTATAGCATACGTATAAGCTGTAGTTTACGTATTATATTAAACACGTATATTACATGGATCATATCTTTATTTCCATTCCTGTTCTTCGATGTTTGAATCTCCTATGTATTTCATTGGATTGGTTTCTTATGGCAACTTTAATGAATAAATAAATATAACTAAGAAGTAGTGAGGCGGATAGGAATAAATAAGCTATCCAAAAAATAGAGCAGGATTTCTTATTCGTTTTATCACCTATAGAAATATATCAAATACGATCAAAAGATTTATTGACAGAATCATAAATTTATACAATAGATTATTGCCGATTTTGCCATCATTATTGTCATGTAATCTGTCGTGTGGCATAGAAAGAAACACTCGTGATTTTTCATTCATGATCCATTCAGCGGTAATGGATAGCGGCTTCTTTCATCAAGTTTTTATAACATGTATTCAAGACCTTTAACATTATTACAAAACAGTCTCCAATGGAATTTATGTTCTCTCTTTGAATTTTTCGAATGTGGAAACGACTGCTTGGACGAAAGGGTACGGTTTCTATAATTTTTTACCATCTTTACGTTTGAGGACTGTTCAAGGAGGTATTTCTGCTTTAGAAAACTTTCTGGTCGTTAGCTGCAAGTCATTGTTGTACGGCCTTCTTCATCTGCTTACTTTTTCAAGTCTTGTGCGGTTCGATTCTCATTTACTCCGAATGGCATTTTCATAGCCCGTTATTTCTTATGGTTTTATAGAAAATAAACTGCTCTCTAAAGCTGTTGAGTATGTTAATGGTGTACGTAGTTGTTACCTTCCCAGAGATGGAAGTAGTATGTACATAGTAACTTTTCAACTTCATGAATTTGACTAGATTCAGATTCTTACGAATGGATTTATATGTATACCTTTATTTCTCCTTTTATTTAATTGTGTTGTCTTTCTGATGTAAGTAGAAGCTTTTTTAGTCATATAAAAGCCAACTGTTCCTTTTGTGAATATGTCCCTGTTTTTTTTAGAAGTTCAGGGATTTATGAAATACATTCATAGCAGAGTAAATTAATTAAAAAACCGTTTTTTGATAGGTTGATAGTAAAGGAATATATAATATACCGGCGAAATATTTCGTTAAATATCTCTTGGTAAGAATATGTTATGAAATGAACTTTGTTTTTTAAGATTAAATATCTTTAAAATATATTACAATCATATATTTATATATAATATTATTATAAATAGTCTATAAGTTTTGAAATTCTCACTAAAACACGACAGGCTCCATATTATCATTCGTGTCAGTGAAATTTATACGCTGATTTTACTCATTATGAGTCATTTTCCCACATTAATAGTAAAGATATCTTGAAGTTGCTTTCCTTCTTTTCTCGAATACTTGCATGGAAAATTTATCTTAGTCTCACATGAATATGGAGTGAAAGCTGTTAAATAGTAGGTATAATAGTTTGGAAAGTTGTATTGGAGATTCTAAAACTAAAATGCGTTTCCCATTCATAATGAAAACCAAAGACCATTGTTAGCTGCTCGGAGCTGCGTGAAATCAGATCAAAGATATGAGAGAAAAAATATGTTTCAATCAAAATGACAATTCTATGAGATTTTCTCTCGGGGGAAATATGTTAATATATTATCCAAACCTTCTCTTTAAGCAGAAATACAATTGTGGAAAAAATTCATTGAGGGAATAAAATTGAGGTCCCGGGTTCAAATCCCGGCTGAGATTGAAATTTTCACCTCAGGGTGAGTATGTTTGTGACGTCCGTTGTTAATTTTAGAACCATTTATTGTAACGTATGTAATTGGGGTTACGTGTTTGCGTTTAATAAATTATTATCATTGTAAATATTTTTGAATGGAAGTCCGCGATGTATTGGCAAAGGGATGAAGATTTCCTTGATATTCTTATCTCGCGGATATTTCTCGCAGTGAAGGAGCATTCGGAGACTTTAACGCATGCCGACAATAGGTATAGCCTCGCGATAAGGTCGAGATACGGTCGCATATCATCCACGCCTTTCCTTCCGATTCAAGGAGCATTCATTCGCCCCATCGCCTTGTTTATGATCCGCAGAGAATCTTTCGCCATCTTCCACTTCATTCGCCGCACATTAATTCATCGTAGATACAGACTTACGATACGATAAGGGCCTCGCATATTTTCGCGAGAAGTTTACCAATGGTCTGTGTGTCGTAAGTATAAAACGGTAGATTGAATAAATATCGCATTTGTTTGATCGAAATCATTTTACGATCGACAAGCAGAGAGATCGATTTCGCGGATGTCTATCCATGAATCTTTTTAACGTATTGAATCGGCATCTTTTTTGTATGTCTTATTTTTTCTTCTGCCCTTTTCGTATTTTTACGATCCGTGATTAGAATTGTTACATTTGTAAACAATTCTTTTTTAACTTCAATGCGAGTAAATTTCTATACTGAAAACGTTTTTCGATTTCCTTCTATAAAAATTTTCAAAATTTATTGGAGGAAATCTTACCAAAAGCTTGAGTGTGCTTGTTCAATACGTATCAAGTAATTTAATCGAACAATTACTCCCTTTCTTATTACTGAGAAAAAATAAAATTTGATGCATTAAAATTTAATACTGCATTCATTATTTTATCATTCTTGAATATTATCTAAATCTTTGCTCATAGCCCTATGTGCTATTTTGCTTAATTATCTTCAAAAGTTATTTTTATCTTAAAAAATTTTACGGAATTAAACCACTAAATCGAATAAATAAAGTGAATCAACTTCATATTTATTGAACCCAGAGCTATAATTGTAGTTTTATTTCCATGAAACAGGAAATATAATTTAGAATTAAAATAGAATCTTAATATTCTTAAGACATAACTTACTCACCGCTCTAATTTTATATACGGAGTAAGTACGAAGGTATGTTTGTAAATAGTATATGTAATTTCTCCTTCAGCGTTTATATAGAGTGCGTATAGGAAATGTTTCAAATGGAAAGAACTGACTGCAGGGAAAGTGGATGAAAGAATTGACACGAGTGACCGTTCCTTTCGCTTATCGAATTTTGTCGAGCGTTAATATGTGAAAGAATTGGAGCTGTAACACTATTGTTTCAGGAAAGACCTTTCATTTCGCTGGAAGCGAGCCTCGACTTAATGCAGGTGCAATTAGAAACGAACGTGTGCGGACGGTAGATCTCCGAGTGAACAGGAAACGTTCACTTCTGCGAAAATTTTTATCCCGGATAATATTTTTATTCTCGGTTAAAGGTATTCGGAACAAATAAATCTGCTATTGGAAAGTATTTAGATAGTTGTGCTGTCTTTCGAAGAAATTTATTGGAAAGGAAACGTGGTCGAAACGTAATACCCCACTATTTAAAATCAATTGAAACGTTGTTCGCGCATTTTTCCTCATTTTACCGATCTCATTTAGTGGTGAGTGTGGGAAAAAAATCTGTTTCGGCTGTCTGTTCACCTTTGCTATATCCTATTTAAAAAGTATTGGCTGTGAAAATGTTTTTATTTATTAATTCGTGATTTTTCATTATTTTGTCGTATATTGTAAGTATAATTTGTATTTCTTATTATAACAATATTTTATTATATTGTAACATTATATGCGTTATTGCAATCATATATTATAAGGCTCGACAAGAAGAAATAGCTGGTTTTAAAATTCTCATCACAAATGTAGCCTTTCGGCATAAAGCAGGGACATGCTTGTTAAGGTTTCTTCACTTTCTACCCCCAATTTAATTCCTGAACATTAAAGAAGGCACTGTTCAAATTTATTAAAAGAACACGTGAGAACATTATAACGAATATAGAAGAATATATATATATTTTCAAAGAAGAACTACAAAGATAAGTCAAATCTTCCATGAAAATTCTTCTCCTCGTGTAAATATAATAGCAAAATTCATTATACGTGTACAATAAAACTTAAGATAGAAGCATTAGTTTCTTATAGATTACTTGCTATTATTGACATATATATTTTGAATGAGAAGCTAAGAACTTTGTGATTTACAAAGTGCATAAAAGTTTTTTGCTTCTAATTTAAAATGTCCTTCCATGAAGGACGGCACAATCGAGTTTATTAGATATATTTCGTTTCATGCAAGATAGTCGAACGAGATAAAATCTACGCCATTGAAAACCCTCACACGATTTTGATAAATAATACAAGACTATTATTCAGAAACATACAACATCGTATTCCCTTAATCCATTCACCAATATCGCATTTATATTTACGTGTATATTTAAGCTGTGCGTAGAGGTGTGAACATGATCGGAAACATGTTTCGAGAAGAAACTCGTGCGTGCTTACAGGTCGCTCAACTGCTATGGAGCTGTTTCTCACATCTTTTAGGGCAAAGCAGTGCTTACACAACAGCTAAGGGCAGTGCTCGAGGGTATCATTTCGCTAAAGGGATGGAAGTCATCTTGCCCGCCAACGTATTTCCATCCGTGCACCATAAAACTCACATTAAAGTCAGCGGCGCCAACCCGTGCTATGCATTTCCCTAACCACATGGCGGAGAGCCAGTGCAGTTAGCGTCCCTTAGAGACCTCCTGTTGGGACGAATTAATACTCCTTCTTCGGTCAGAGAAACTAGGTGAGATATAGAGATAGATAAATAGAGAAAGGGTGGGATTGAAGAGTTCCCCTTCCATCAAGAGGAAAAATTGATTCCAGATGGTGGACTGGATAGTCATCAAAGTAGGTCGCGGGTATCGAAACAAATACCCCGAATGATGAACGCGATGCATTCTGGGACGAGAACGAGTGCAGTGACGTGAATTATAGGGGTCCTGAATTCCAGACTAATACGTCACGTGGGCGTATTGTGTGCATCCATTATAACGATATCGGGATAAACGATCGACAAACTGCACGGAGGTGGTCCAAATTGGCTCATTTAAATTATTTATGCTCGAAAATGTTTCGGCGCCGTCTCATAAAAATGCAGCCTTGGAAAAATATAAGTTATGTACGATCAAGTTTGAGAGTAACATTTTTACTGAAAGGAGGTACGTGTTTTTTTTCTGAGTTTCTCGAAGTCAGAGTGCGAGAAGCAGTTCGTACTACGAGGTAGAATATCTTAATTTATTAATACGTATTTTTTTAGTTATACTAAATGATTCCAGTAATTTAAATATATAGAATATTTGTTATGATAGGTGAGTTAAATATTCCTAATAAACTCGTGTGGACTTTTCATGATTGAGAAATGATAATAAACTGAAAAGCTATGTATTCCAAAATGAGTATCTTTGCTCCTTTTTACTTCATAATTTTATGAAGTGGACCCATTCAATAAATAAGGGCTAAAAAACGAAGAAAATTTTGTCCAAGTATAAGAGAAATATCTTCCTGAAAAATAACGTCTAAGAAAAAGAAGAGGAAAAAAGTGAACGCTGTCGTAGAGGTTACTCAGGAAAATTATTATTTGCTCATTTTTTTCTGTTCGAAATAGCCTTTTCAATGCATTCTAAGATGTATAATTACTCATGAATAATTCTGAATATACTTACACTCCATCTATGTATGTATATACATAGCAAAAGGATCGGTGGAAGGGTGAATTTGCGACCGTGTATATTAATCGTCGGATGGAGACTTCAACGCTCGGCGGGGAATTTCACGAGGAATGCGATGCGCTGTGTATAACCTCGGCAGTCTGAAGTGGGTGGATGTACAGGAATCTGAAGAGAGCAAAAAGATTGTCGTTCTCGGAAGTCATTTTCCACTGGAGGCTGCCACTTTACTACTATTTTTCTTTCTTTTTTGAGCTGAACACATAAAGATGGAACTCGTCATGCATGATCTTTTTGCTCGCTGAAAAAAGAGAATATATATACATATATATCCAACGAGAACTTTTTGTTTTAACGTAACCTTCTCTTTGTTAGACTTTATTTATAATTCTGAATTAGATTCATCCATGATTAATACGTTTAGTATTTTAAGTCTTACATTGTGTTGTCATAACATTACTTTTTCTTTTTTACTTTCTTTAATATTTAACATGAAATAGAAAATCAAGTAAATGTATTTTATTGGATGTTTTGTCTATTCATACGAAAATCTTTAAAGATGACTAATTATTTTATTTTATACGAATAAATATTTAGGTGGATAAGAAAATAATAAAGGAATCTGTATTTAAACCTGTTTTAAAATAATCGGAAAATCGATGTCGTTACGTGGAATATTCAGTTATAATAAGATGTTTCTGGAGGTACAATTTCAACTACACGAGAGTGTTATTCATGCGTAAGATTCCAGGTTTCCAATCGTACGGGGTCTTGAATATTCTCCAAATTTCACTCTTTCTTCTAATTTCACTCAGTTTTTTGTTCTTTCGTTTCATCCGACTGGTTGAAGAGAAGGAGTGACTGGTGGATTGCTATTCCATCTCATTGCTTCTTTTTCGGCATTTTCTGGCTTACGTGATCATTGGCACGCGTCCTTCATCCATTTCCGAGCAATTTATAGTGACGTACATTGTGTGAATTCATCGGAAATGAGTAAGTTCTGTACATGGAGAGATCTTTTAATTTCTATTTGGTGATTATTTTCTTCAAAAATACTCTACATATGGTATGATACATTATGCTGGAATTACTGATATTGAAACGAAAGAAAATATTGATATAATCTATAATATACGTAATCGAGAATAAGTTATCCAAAGGCTTTTGCATATTAGTTACTTCAATGTAACAGAAATTTCTGTGTGATCGCCTACCTCTAAGAACCACTCCTACTTATACATTTTTACTCATATCCAAACTAATTTTAAATTCATGCCTCGTAGACTTTAAATACATATTCGGAGACCGTTTAAATTTATAATTATAGTTAATTTTACCTATTTATGATGACGTAAGTCGGAAGAGGTTTTGTTGGAAGAGGGAATATTGTGAGAGACGATAATTGGTGGTGAGAGCGTAGCAAGAGATTCCATTGTTTCCTGATTTTTGGAGATCTGTCATTCGCCAGGACCCGTGTCGAGATGAAGTAAGGTTTCCTTTACGCTTTAAAACCCTTTCATAATTAAATGTTTAGAAAGTGAAAAGAAAGTGGTTGTGAAACCATATGGATCCTTTTATAATACTATTTTAAGGATGTGAGAGTTGGCGATATTCTACTTTGAAATAAGAACTGGGAAATTGGAATATGTTTAAAAATTATTTATCACAAGAATCTCAATTGAATTTTATTTAATTATTCACATACTATTCAAAATGAAAATTATTTCATGAATCGTATGGTTTTCACAATGCTAGATTACTATAAAGGAGAACGTATCATTTAATATCTTAAGATGATATGACTATTTGACGTTGGAATGCCATTTAAATTTTCTATACCGAGGACAGGAATGTGTTTGAATAAATAAAGAAGCTTATTTTTTAAATAATATTGGAATCAGCAATAAACAATATACTCTATCAAATTAACCACTGGCCATATGTGTATGAATTCTATGTTAGAAAATATCTATTCAAGATATGGTTGATTTGCATCAATGAATGTTTTAGTGTTTTCTCAGCGACCCTAACTAGTTAAATAATATAGGTATTTGCCATTGGTTTGTTAAATTTTACAAATAACCTTTCGTTCTAATTTGATGGAAACATGATTTGATCTGAATGGGCTATATTATCATCCTCTTATGCAGACTTCTGACATTGAATTTATGCAAATCGAACTTCCTTTTTTGAAGTCGAAAGTTGTAGCTCTTCAAAAATAGTAGCTATTTGCGTGTTCTATGTATCTTAATTATATTATTTATAAATAACTATTTCTCTTCCTTCTCAATAATTTATAAATTCATCACAAAGAAATTGTTTCCTCATTTTACCGATCATATTAAATCATAATTCACGTTTTTCTTACTTTTCTGACTACTTTTATAAAAATCCAGACGTAAGAAAAATATTGATGCAAAGCTAAAAAAAATCAAGGGTTTGTTACAGTTTTATTCGCTCCCTTTCATTCTTCCTGAGCTATCAAATCTGAAATCTTTTCCAATCAGGTGACCAAGATCGAATGGAAAGATGGAGAAACTTCCAATTTTTTCTGCCCTAGAGCTGCTTATCTCCGAACCTTGAAAAAATCTGTTTCACTGTGCAATCAGCATCAGCGAATTCGAGATAGGAATCTTTCGCGAGCAAACCTCTCACAAGTGAATCTCGCGAATTTTTATGCTCGTACTCGGTCCCGAAAGATTCCTTTGCAAATGCGCTTATATTTAGTAGTACCTCATTTGTTTCGTTTTTGGCGGTCAAAAATGAATGCGATGGAAAAAGGTCGAAATCCAACCATAATCGAATTTGTTCTGCACCACTACCACCGGAAGTTCCTTTGATTTATTCAAGGACACCAGATGAAGAACAGATTGTTTTAGAAGGTTGCGTAGAGTTTGATTCTTAAACAGCATCAGTGCGTAGTAGATGGTCAGAAAGAGTGAATTTAGTATAGAAGATTAAGGAAACAGAGAAATACGTGAGAATTATGTTCGTATTTTGGCCTTACGTTACGAAATTTAGGGATTTTTAAATCGGAAAATATATTTACCTACTGAAAATATCCATTATATTAGTTATGCTTAACTAGTTGTCTTAGTAACAATAAATTAAAAAGAATATTCCCAAGAATTTAATAGACGTGAAATTAGTCTAACACGAAGAGGAAGTTAAAATGAATATAGTTTCGTCATTGAGGAAAAGTGAACATAACATTCTATGAAAAGTTCGTGCAACTGTATTAAGAAGTTTAAACAGGACGGAAAAATATCAACATGACTGGGACTTGAACCCAGGTCCCCTACTTGCTGATAATGAAAAGTTAACGACATGAGAGTGTATTGGTAAGCAGGCTTGATTGACAATGTAGAGGGAACTGGGTTCGATTCCAATTCATTTCGCTATTTTCCACTTTTCATTAACCTTCGTATATCGTAAGATGTTTGTAGTCGTTATCCTAGTGGAAGCCCACGTTTCCCTTGGCACGGAACTACCTCCCTCGGGACCCAAGAGGTTGAATCCGTGGCGTAGATAGTAGGGAATAGATAAGACGGACTACTGCAGATCGCACGATGCACTTCTGAATGCCACGGATGCTAAGGATGGAAAGAGATCGTGAGCTATCGCCACGCCCTCTCGCAGCGCCCTTCCCAACTACCGCCTCCTGAAGGTCACGACACCCTCAACTTCCATCGGAAATAAATCGATGAGAAAATAACGTCGGATTGAAGTTCCTATCGCGATTTTGAACCGAACCTTGCCTCTGCGCCGTTCTCAAGGGAAAGCAGTTTCCCTTTCTGTAGTACGAGAGTAGATCGGCGATTCCAAATAGAATGCAGTTCGTATTGGTAGCGTTATTGAGGACGGTATTCGGAGGTATCTGGTATGCTTACTACAGAAATGTTACCGCAAAATAAAATGAATCTGTCAATTGATGGGTATATTTACGTAAATATTAAGTAATTTTGTTACAAATATCTCTAAGCAATATTTAACAAATTCAGTTTACGTATGTCAGAAATTTCTGCTATTTTGGGAAGCATTCTGTGGAGGGAAGTTCTTCCGATTCAAAGGTTGAGCAGAAATGAAAAATTGCCGAATGACTGGGACTTGAACTCAGGTGCCCACATCCCAGGCAGGTATGCCTACCGCTATGCTACCATGTCATGCAATTTATTTCATTATGTTCTTCGCGCTTCCATTTTTCACTGCAAGAGATATTAATTGCATGCTAAGGTCATGAAGGTACTAAGGGGGACCTGGGTTCGAGTCCCTGTCATTAAGCAATTTTTCAATGCTGTTTAACCCGGTATTCAAGACGTACGGAGTAATACGGAGTGTATAATATTATTTAGTGTATATTATTATTATTAAATCTATTCACCTGTTTTTAATTAATATTTCTTATAAGAAAGGCAATTATTCCTCGGATTATTGAAATTTTGTGACATTCTGATGCTGTTTAAACTCGTGTCCTTGATGAAATATGCGATTACCTAATCCGAACTTCATGGTTTCTCTTGACTTAACTTTTCTGTTTATCTATAAATATAAAAAATAGAATACTTGATACACTCACTCAGTTACCTACTTTGTCTAGTCAAGTCCGGTAATTGGAGAGTATCAGTAACAATTAATCTTAGCTTCTATAATCAAAATGAACAGAGAAGTTTTAATGAAAGTGAAAAATTGAATCTTGATACTTGGCAATTTTCATTACGAAATTTATTGGCCTTCCGAGTGTTAAGGAAGTAAAATAACTCAAACCGTCTTCCGGCTTCTTTTATAGACTGTCGATTCCTTCCCGTTTTCAGATGTTGACAGTGTATTGCGAAATGTTGTTCCTTCGAATGAAGCAGATCCAAGTAGTAGCTCTCTTAAGAATTCCGAAGCCCTGCCCTCGCATTCTGGTTTCCACCGGAAACATATTAACCTCAATTTACACACAACCTGCCATACGGAGATTTATCAGTGTAAAACTGCGCTATTTTTATCATGAAATTCATAAATTTTCGATGAATCTGATTAAACGTCGTATATCAACTATCAAATTCGGAAATCGAGGTAATTAATTTCGAAAATTTTACGTGATTGATATTGATTTAAGGTATATAAAATTCCATGCTAATATTATTACTAAACATTCAGTCATTACATGTAGCTGTAGGAGATAATATAAATGGCTTAGAACAAACATTGTAATTAAAAAATTAAATTAAATTATGTACTGCAAGTTGTTCAAACCCAACCTCAAGATATTCAAGAAATAACTGAAAGAGTTCCTTCGAAATATATTGCATCGAACTGACGGTAGCTTTGATTCGAAGAGCTAATACGAAGAGCGCCAGATTAGCATTTAAATATCCTCTGAGGTTCATCAATGAAACCGGTCCCTCTTTTCAACCCGGATGTAGACGAGGAAGAAAAAATAAATTTTCGGGTCCATCAAACCTAGAGACAACTCATTTTAGCACGCGGCAGAGTTTCCAGTAGCTTCTAAGATCACGTTTGATCTACTTAATTAGTATTCTTTCTTCGTTATTTTTAGTTGATGTTTCGTTATCTTTAGGACCTCGTTAGACTTGGATGGACTCATCGTATGAAAATTATGCCACCTAAAATTATAAATGCACTTAAAATTGAAATATATGCAAATGTCTATTTTTGTATGTGATTTAAGTTTGATTCTCCGTTTTAAATTAAGTGAATTACGTAAAAATCGACAAAATGTCTATATTTGAAGTGCAGAGGAAAGTTTGTGTAACTGAAATCTTTATTCACCGATAACAACTCTATTAGAATTGAACCATAAATTTTAAGAACGTCTATCGATCCATAAATAGAAATTTAGTCTAATATTTCATCGATATTCTTCTACATCTTCATCTTTAGTTATCAGATTCTTGTCCCTGCAGACGTTGTATCAATATTAGAGAAATTGAGCTAGACTAAGCCCCTCCTAGATTTTGATTCATAGACTTAAAGTAGGCGTAGTTTTCCAAGTCTAATTTAAATCAACAACAAGTAGCATATATAGACCATAGAGGTTGGAATTCGGAACGAAGAAATCTCCATCTATTTGAAGTAGGCGTACTGTACTGACGGATTTATGAGGGATATCGGGTGATAATTGATGAACTTTGAATGGTCAAACATCCTGCTTCTTCTGATTAGATACGTAAAAGGTTTCTCGTTCTAATTGAAGTCCAAACAGGATGATCGAGTTTTAAAATAAAAGAGAATTCGTCGTTTGACACTATCGATTTCTTGTTTGAAATTGAAATTAATATCTGAAGCTTAATAGCAGGTTCCATAGCTATTGATGAGAAATTTACATAGTATGTCAAAGGTAACACCCTAAAAGCTGAATGGTAGTTTAGTCACAATGGTTTTCAGCAGCAATTTACGGATATAATGCCAAAACTGTTTTATTAAATCATTCGATTATATCGATATTATTCGATCGAATTAATTATTTCATTTGGATGTTATTTTAATGGCCATAAGAACTGTTAATTCTTTGGTTGGATGATTCCTAGGCTTCGAACCTTGAAATTATTTGTCTCGCTTTACGCTTCGGTTCAACGAAAAGGCCAATTAGGTCTAGTTCTTTCTGGAGAATCGGTTTACACCGGTATTTTCCACTACGACCACAGTTGAAGTATACATCCTGATAGTTTTTTACTTCGTGTTATACTTATTCCGAAAATTACAGTGACTCTGAAAACAAAGCTTGCTACGATCTTTAATTTAGGCTTCATATGATTGATTCAGATTGCTTCAGGAAAGCATGGAAATATAATTGATTAGAATTATATAGAAAAAAGATGTCGTGTGATATCAGATGGACATATATTGATTCCAAACTAAAAAACAATATTTCCCTTTCCTATTCAAAATTCAGGGTCAGCATAATGAATGATCAGATATTAAATATCTCTTTTATTCATAACTATGTATATTTATTTAATAAATTATGCCCTCAATATTTATCTTACACAACATTGCAAAATTTGTTTGCCTAAATGAAGTTAATGTGATTGAAAATGTTGTATTCAAATTAACAATAAATTGGGGTTAGTTGTAGATAAGGCATTGCTTCTTTCCCATTTGTGCGTTTAATATATATATTCTTGTATCATTCGCTATGCAGATTCTTCTAAAAAGTCTCCATTTGGACCCTTGATGTGGGCGTGCACATGTGATACATTGTGCCACAAATATTCAGAAGGCTTCTTGCGTAAATGGCCATTCTCTATGGGTAAATGTCACCACCTTACTTCGAGGATTGACCAGCATGACCCGCCTGAAAAAGATCACATACCCAGATCATGAAAAGGATATTATTTCCGTTTTCGAAGGAAGAGAACGGTAAATCCAGAAGAAGGAAAGGCTGAATACGTGAGATTTTCAAAGAGCAACAATAGAGCGGCAAAGGTTTGGGACATTGTGATTCATTCAGGGACGATTGGGAAACGAACGTTTGGCTCTAAGCGAACGCTTTTGAGGTAAACAAAAACATAAGAAGATATTATAGTTTGACCAAAGAATAGTAAAGCATTTAATATCAAACGTATATGCTAAATTTATTCTTCAGAGCCAGTAGGTTTATTAAAAAAATGAAATGAACTCAAAAATGAATGAATATAATAACTGAATACTATTGTTTGATATGTTGAATCAATCAAATAATGGAGTATTTATAATAATAAGCCTTTTTCTAAACATTTCTTCGCGTTTTGATCCAAGAAATGAAATTCAGCTAATCAGAGCATGAATAGAAAGAGTTGTAACGTATTATTTCAACACTTAAAATGGTGATGATGAAAAGCTTCTTGATTACGATCAGTAGCACCTTAAGGAAATAAATTTTAAGCCCTTTGCTCAAAGAAGTTACATATACTTTCAGGAAGTCGTTACCAGAGACACCGAAATGCTTTTAGTTACTCATTTCACTAATTTCTCGATAAAATTAACTTTCTTTGAGTAATGTTAGTAATATATTGTAGTATCCCATCACCATCTTAATAATCTTGATGATATGATGAGATACAATTTTCTTGTTTGTGTAACCTCTTTCTTATCTTGCAGAATGGAAACTTCTAAATTGTGAGAATTCTTTTCACGCTAACCTGAATACGTGTAAGATCTAACGAATCAAATTTCAAGTTAGTTATTATCTAACAGAATCACCTTTATTACATAAGTCATCAATTATTATAATAGTATTAAATCTTCTCTCATTTACGGAATTCGGGGAAATTTGTAGACTTTAAGCATTAATAAGTTATGTTAGAAAACTAGGGTAGCACAGTATTTTAAGCCATAAATGTTGAATATAAATAGTAAATTAATTTAAATAATAGTTAACATAGGCGAATAGATAAATTAATACCTGATATTTAAAGTTTTTGGTAGAGAAAGAAAAGAATTTAGTCCAATTAGAAAAGTTATCTATTTGTATATGGATATTCAGCTTGTAACTTCATTTAAATTTAATATTGCAAAATACGGTATAGAATCCATTCAAATATTGCAATTTTTAAAACAAACCAATTCCAGTCGAAAGTAACATTATGGGGTCATAATATCAGTGTTGTTAATTTACAACTAACGTAAATAATATATAAAAATAAATTGTTCAAAGTTAAGAATCTTAAATAACTTCTAAGTTTAATAAAAATAATAAATCAATTTTTAATAAAATAATATAGAATATTAATGACAGAATAATTAAAATGAAATACTAATAAAAGTGAACTTAAGAAATGAAATAAATATAGAAATAAGCATGATACGTAAAATTGTTTGTAACAATACAGTTAGCCATTTTAGATTATATATTCGTTATAGTCATTTCTTCGTTGGAATTCAATCATTCACTAAATTGTAACTCTTTACAATTGTACTTCTGTACGTGGGCGGAAATTCGCGATGTACGAATTCGGGCGAAAGGGTGTTGTGGATGCCATTTCTTGGCTATTTGACCTGTCATGGAACAAAAGCGAGCGGCAGGATGAAGAACTGGGCCATCAATCGCCCTTTTTTCTCTTTCGAATTTGGACAGAGGAAATGAGTTATCTGCCGAAATTTGAGAGCGGATGGCATGGAAGCAGAACGCCGCCCTCGTTGTGCAACTGTGCGGACAAGAATCCGTTTTGGGACTCCTTGCAAAACGTCCGAGTATATCACGAAGCACGCAAATCATGGGAGATAGGTCGACCTTGCATTAGTTCCGGAAGTGGTTCCGAAACTGCCTAAATAACGGACCACGTGATACATCGTCATATATTTGGCCATCGCTGTCTTATATCTCACGAAGATGTTTTGCTCTGTTGCTCCGTTGCCATCGAATATGTTTTCCAAGAGCGATATATAGGATAGTGGTGTATAATATATAGTATAATATAGGGTACGTGGTTTGATAAAAAAAGGGAAATTTATAAATTTTGCGCGTTTGGAATTTCCGATATCCGAAACATTTTTTTCAATGTTGGTACATATGTCCCTAGTTAATGGTAAAATTTTCAATTTTGTTTGCAGTTTACTTAAATTAATTTTAATAGCAGCCGCTAAGGTAAGACATGTTCCTATGAGCTCGGCGATTTTTATTGTCGAAAAAAAGTGAATTAAAGATATCGTTGCTAGTTTTGCATAAAATGTTAAATAAAATTTACCTTATTTACCTATGTTAACATACGATTATGGTTTGTCTGTTACGAGTATAATAAGAGTTTACGAGTGCTTTAAGCGATTATAGGATGGCCGTGAATATGTTAAAGATTACTAAAGATCTGCTAAACCATAAACTATAACTAAAACATTCTCACTTATAACCTAACAATAACTGTTTTGTCACTTAAACTTCATCCTCAAATAGCATATGTGCATGATAAATGTATAATATTTTAAACTCTATTTTTGAAGAAGAACAAAGAAAGTACTTGGTGTCGAAAAATATTTTGTCAGTTAATATGGAACTAAATATGGAATTTGAATGTATTTATTCATAAAATTCAGTGTCCATATCTTAGAAATTAAGAAGAGTATCTCTCATTTATTAAATTTTTAAAAATTTTAGTCAAATTTGCAGTAATTTTTTGAGGCTTTCTATTGAAATTCTTTTGATGGAATAGAATACATATATATGAGGTTTATTACTTACTTACCTAGGTAAAGGGATAGTATGAGATCTATCTTTATGCAAATAAAGCATTTGTAAGTTTTAGAAGGTACGAAATCGATTTGCAGTACATAAAGCACTATATGTCACACAAAAACACAATATTATATAATAAACTAACGAAAATTAAGGATTTCGAAACATCCTCGCGTGAATATGTTCTCTCCTTCATTTCAGCTCTTCAAGAATATAACTTGCTTTACACTTATTAGCTCATATTTGTTCTTGTATTCATATATTTAAAGAAGTTATCCTTAAATCAGCTCCATCATAGAAGAAGTATATCAATTTGGAACCCTATGAATAGTCATTCAGTAGTATGTTTGGATTATACAATGAAAATCCCTCCAACGGTGAATATGACAGCATTTGTTGACGGAAATGAATGAATGTGCTTTGTGAGGTTGTGAACCCAGAAAGCGTGCAATTCAAGTCCACTTTTTGCCAAACTGAATGGGATGCAAATTAGAGTAGCCTCGGAGAAAGTGCATCGTTCCTTTGTCGTTTGTCAGATTGCTATCATTTGGCATGGCCCGGTTTGTGCCGTTATCTGATGTAATTCTGCTTAGGATTTTGGCGTAAATAAATTCGCAATCCCTTAGAATAAATTGAAAGTTACGAAATTTATTTAATATCCTCTGAAAAATTATTATTGAAAAAATCATAAACGTATTTGATTAAAGGAAAGGATTAAATATAAAAATGTAATGATTTTATATTATATTTCTCAGTTGAATTAACATAAAGAAGCATAATTTTATCTATTATACATAGCTGTGATCCTTAGAATTCTTTGAAATTCATAAAAGCCATATTTAATGGATGTAATATATGTAAAGAATAATTTGATTCAAAAGGATCCAATAACTTCAAAAGTTATGTGTTTCATAGATTTGAAAATCATCATTATATATAAAATATTAAATCTATAACAGGTGAAATAGATGAATATTAATTTTTACGTCTTTGATTTGATTACTAAATAAAATTAAGAATTCTATTAACTTCAGAAAATCGGAAATTTCATCAATGCCGAACTTTTTCTTGGTTTATTACAAACTATTTGTTCGCTTTCGAATACCTAGTTTAATTGCTATCGGAACATGAAATTTTAATCGTGTCAGTAGTTGAAACTAGACATTAGCCCCTAGAGCCAGTTCTTGCTGATGTCTGTGACAAATCGCGCAATAAATTAACGCAAAAACCAGCGTATTTTTTATAGTGCCTAAATGCTTGTCAGGAGTGGTTGGAAAATAGAGATAATAAATTACGGTTCGATCTGCAATTAAATCGATGGAAGTTTCATCTCAGTGCCCATTCATGCATGTGATAATCAATTTTTTTCTTTCTGGAATCGTCTATCTAGAATTTTATTCACTTTCTCCCGTAGAAACGAAAGGCGGCTTAAATCTCATCAAATACAGGAAGTAGTGCAATAGAAGAAGTGGAGAAAGAATATAAAAATGTCTGTTGCTGATGACTTTCATGAGATGTAAAATTTCATGAGATGTAAACAAATCCGTGGATAGAACAGTTCTTGAGGAGTTGATATGTTAATAATGCAAAGTAAAAGTAATTTTTTTCGAAAAACGTTTTCTGGATTATGGATGCAGTGGAATAATATGAGTGTTAAAGCATGCATATGTATTCAAACAGAATAATCAGCTCGTAGTGCCAATGGTTAAAGTTCTTCTACGTTTTCCAGGAATAAATTCTGAATACAAATTATAAATACACACAAATGAATGGGTTAAGCTCGCGATACATTATATTTCCCTTGATTTAAATTTATACGTACTAAATACTATATGACGCTATTGCCGTAAATTATAGAAAAATACTTCTGAAAGGTTTAGATAAAATGTGATGGACTCTAAGAATCAAAAATAATGTATATTCATCTTTTAGTAACAGCTCACTGAATTTCATCTCGCAGAAAGATAAAATGCATGAGTAATTAATAAATAGATCCCAGTTAAAGTTCCACTTTGCATTGACGAAGCAGATAAGCTGAGTACCTCCGTAATTCCTGGAATTTGTAATTTCTGAGAGCATTTTAATGTTAAGATTGCTTTTAAACTTTGTATTTATCACGGGATATTATCCTGTATTGCTTTTTGTGGGTTCTTATTCATAATTGCTAAAATATCATAATATGTAACTTAAAAAGTAGAAGTCAACGCCTTTGCATAAAAATTCCCTTATAAATCATACTATTGTTCAATATACATGTATACATTGAATGCAAAAAAAATAGTTTTCAGTATTATTAAACTAAATTGTTTAGTAATAAGCTCTAAAAAATATTGCCCGATAACACGTAAGATCGTATCCCGCAAAGAAATGCTATGAGAGTTACAGAGCATAACGGAATAAGGACGATTGCTTATTCGTAACGGTAATGTAGTACAAACATATAAAGCGGTACTTTAATGGAACTTATTCATAATATATATAAGAAATGCATGCATTTACCTTTCTTTACATTCATATGCTCTAGAAGTTAAACATATATTAATAAACCTAATGAAATGCTATGATACGTGAAGAAAATTGTAAATTTAGCATATTGGACCTAAGTAATATTTCAAATTTGAATATTTCGAGTTTAAGAAAGGGAAAATTTTCTTAATCCCCAACAGCGAAATTCATAATATTTGAAATGTAAATTGTTAATTTATTTAAAATTGATCAATACAAAGCGGTTAAAGTTAATTTCATTATCAGGTGTAAATACCTTCACTTGATGAGTAACATAAAATATTTAGATTAAGCTCATTACAAAAATAAATTATCGAAACATTTACCTTTTAGAAATGCTAACTAAGAACTCTCATAATTTAATTTAAATAACTTTCTACAATATTAGGACAGAGAACCCTTACTTTAATCGTTCTTTTCATGGGTTACTTCGTTATTTTAAATTTCTTCTTCGATTTTAACTAAATATTTACCGCTCGAAAGATTAAATGGCTACTGAGAAAATTGCATTTTAATTTCAGCGACTATATTATCAAGATACATGTATAATGCATGTGTCATAAAATATTAATTTTAATCGAATAAACAACTATTGAATTCCTTTCCTGAATTCCTTTTGATGAGTAATGAATTTATATTATCGATAAAGAAAATATATTCTTCACAGACATATATTATATGGTTCAAATACAGCTGTAATCTTTATCAACTTTAGAAGGGATAATATAGAATTTCATTTTAGACTTCTAGATCTAGTACGCTAACTTTTAGATCGAATAAACTAAAACATTATGTTTCTTTAAAAAGGTATATCTTATAAGAACATTATGCATAAAAGCAACAATCATCATGACGAACGATAAACTAATAGTGACCATAATTCATTACTTGTTTAGACGAAGAGCCCTAAATAGTAATTCTAAAATGTAGGAAATCAATTAATCTCTTTCTAGAATGAGCCGTGAGTAAATTGCTGAAACACTCACCATTAATGAATGGAGGTTATGTCAGTGTTATCATTACCAAATTAATCACGATATTACGACTAAAAGTTCCAATCCTTTCTCTTTTCAACTCTACACACACAATCTAGATTCTTCCTTCACTATTTATCACACTTCGTCACTATTTTCCGTATCAAGGGAAAGGCATTGTTGGTAACGAGAGGGCAATGAGAGAGGGTGTGGCCTTGTCAATAGGTTTCGGGCATGTGAGTTTTGTCGTGATGCCTTTCATTTGTTCCATTTCAAACGATATCTCCATCTAAATTGCACACGGTGTCCCATTCTCCGTATCACTTCGTTAGCCCCTTACTCTCTCAGGGGCGTGGAATTTTTCCAGATCTCGCACCCCATCGTTCGCTAACTGGAATGATTCGCGTAAATCCTCAAAAAAGATAAGTATCGCATCTACGTCCAGTCACTTGGTAGCGAGCTCGAGTCTCTTTTACCTTCAAAACCCTTTGGAGAGCTTTGATTCGCTTTCGAAAGCGGATGAAAAATCCGATGCATTTATTTTTAATAGCTTGTTCAAGTTTACTTTTTATTGTCTAGAAAGCTCGTTCAAAATTTTCCGCCACTCTTATTTTACATACCTGCGGTTTTACGTATAAATCCGGTCGATCGAGATGCAGAAAATGCGTATAGAATAAGGTCATGGTGGTTTGGGTTTAATGCTTAAAATGATATTATTACCTTAGAAACGATTCCAAGAAACAATAATAGATACAATTGTCTCCGGTATGTTGGAGGAATATAAAGGCTTGTTATGACTATGCAATTTTAAATTTGAAATTTCCATTAAAATACTCTGGCATCTAAGTAATGAATCATTAATAAATGAATAAAAATAAAATATATGAAAATAAATAAATAATAAATAAATAATAAATGATAAATAAATAATAAATAAATAATAAATAATAAATAAATAAATAATAAATAAATAATAAATAAATAATAAATAAATAATAAATAAATGATAAATAAATGATAAATGAATGATAAATGAATAATAAATAAATAATAAATAAATGATAAATGAATAATAAATAAATGATAAATGAATAATAAATAAATAATAAATAAATAATAAATAAATAATAAATAAATAATAAATAAATAATAAATAAATAATAAATAAATAATAAATAAATAATAAATAAATAATAAATAAATAATAAATAAATAATAAATAAATAATAAATAAATAATAAATAAATAATAAATAAATAATAAATAAATAATAAATAAATAATAAATAAATAATAAATAAATAATAAATAAATAATAAATAAATAATAAATAAATAATAAATAAATAATAAATAAATAATAAATAAATAATAAATAAATAATAAATAAATAATAAATAAATAATAAATAAATAATAAATAAATAATAAATAAATAATAAATAAATAATAAATAAATAATAAATAAATAATAAATAAATAATAAATAAATAATAAATAAATAATAAATAAATAATAAATAAATAATAAATAAATAATAAATAAATAATAAATAAATAATAAATAAATAATAAATAAATAATAAATAAATAATAAATAAATAATAAATAAATAATAAATAAATAATAAATAAATAATAAATAAATAATAAATAAATAATAAATAAATAATAAATAAATAATAAATAAATAATAAATAAATAATAAATAAATAATAAATAAATAATAAATAAATAATAAATAAATAATAAATAAATAATAAATAAATAATAAATAAATAATAAATAAATAATAAATAAATAATAAATAAATAATAAATAAATAATAAATAAATAATAAATAAATAATAAATAAATAATAATAAATATAGTTATTATTATTTTAATAAACAATGAATAAAAAATAAATAATTTACATTTTTAGGTAATTAGGTAACGAAAGAATGTATGAAATTGGGAATAAAAATCTACTTCAATCATTTTATCTGTAATATTACAAAGAGAATATTAGGCATCTAGGGATTGAGCAAAAAGTAGTGACCTTAACTGAATCGAGCTGAATTGCTATTGAGATCTAGTTACATTAATGAAGATCATTTAATCGATCTAAATTATATTCCTATGTCCTATTAGAGAACGGATTCCATTCGATTCAATGCAAGGAACAACCCAATGGAATGAAATGCCCGTAGAAAGCTTTACTTCTTTCGTTTGAATCGAACGAAAGCTTCAATGCAGAATTACTGAAAATCTCCAATTGCTGAGTGTTATCATACACTTTCATTTTCTGTTTTTTGCCTCTTAAATTGTAGGATGCATTTATCGACTTCACATCAATATACCTTTCACTGTTCAACTTCTTCCGGAACTAGTCGGAAGTTATTTTACAACTTTCCTCGTGTCTAGTAAATGAGAAAATTTCTCTAACCTTCAATTATTCAAATCTATGTGGTCAGCGCCATCTGTTCGAAATTCATTTGTTTCATGAAGTAAGGAAGAGATCAATTTTTAGTAGGAAGAAAATCCTCTTTCTAAGTGAATAGTCACGCATGTTGAGATAAGAAAGTTTCAAATTTTCCCCGGTGAAGAGAAAAAATTCAATTCCACATTGAAGATGCATTCATGTAGAAATCGGTTACTTTACGAATGCATTATAAACTGGAGAAAATCTTGACCTTTTTCTTTTTATCGATATAAGCCGAATAAGTTTTTTTATGCTACGTATTAAATGTAATGTGATGTGTTATAAAAATACGTACGAACACTGAGTATCGTATTTCGTTTTTTATAAAAATAGAAATCGACTACGAAAATCTACTTTAATGAAGTTTCTTTAAATGTAGTGAACTTTAGATATAGCCAGATAGACGTTTCTAAATAGCTATTTATATATTTATTTAAATCTCCCTTGTATTTTTAAAAATATACTTAGATGCATAGCCAATTTCATCAACATAAAAATAAGGGATTGAATATTTAAATCGGTTTGAATTATATTATATTTTCCAATGTTTATATTTAATTTAACTTGATACAGATATTTTTTATTATTCGAGAATTCTTTGCTTGATTTAAGATCTAAACGTAATTTTCAGTTCATTCTCAGCAATTTTTTTTATATCTCCTCATTAGATATCCGTCGTTGAATTATATTTGAGACCAAAGAAGTACTTCGACTCCAATTAGGAAAATTCGATCTAAAACACGAACTTTTTCATATATACTTTCGATTGCTTAAGCGTAGGAAAACTCCCTTCTCTCACACAAACAGAATCAAGCTCCTTGATCGAATTGTAAATTGCAATTGAATTTCTTTCTCTCGTAGACTACCGTAATTCCTGTATTTTTTGAGGGTTGTTGACTTGGTTACGCAATCCGCTCCGCCCTTTCCAATGGACACTTTTGGTTCCTTCCGCAAACATTCATCCCTTCCATTTGAACCTTTCTATTCCTCCCCGCATAGCTCCTGTCAGCACGGCGCCGTATGACGAATTCCAATTAACCCGAACATGGCACTGCGAAAAAAAATACGATTAAACATTCTACTCACCGATCTAATAAAATTCTAACGCCGCTCCAAAACGCCTTTTTTTATATTTTTTCATCTCCATTACTGCGTACAATACCTATTGAGAAACTTAAATGTGGTAGAAAATGTATAAAGCTTTCCCGAGGTGAAAATTTTCTTGGAAAAAGTCCTCAAAAAATAAATCGATGCAATGGGATATGTTGAAAATAGGTATGAATGTCTGGATTTATAATAACTCTTTTACTTTTTTAGAATACTTGCGAGGAGAAAGGGGTACCTGGGTTGGAGTCCTAGTCATATAGCTATTTTTTCTATTCAGCGTTGTCGTTACGTTGCACGAGCTCTTTGTGCTGAGTTGATTGAACCTTTCATAATTTTACAAATTTCCCACTTTTATTGATACGAAAATGAAAAGTTAGTTCATAAGGATTAAAGAAACAGAATTTTTGGATTGAAAGCGCTTTAATCAATTAATCAAACTTTTAATTCTCAAATTCATCAAAAGACTAGTAGTCTCACTGCCTGAACCGATTCGTCCTTCATGATGTTTCATCTGCCTCATTCTTTTCAATATTGTCAGACCCGCAATTCATCAGAGGATTCCAAATTGATATTCTTATAATTGACTGCTTTTTGCGCTACTTGGATTCCATTACGTTATGGCAATTCTTTTGTATCTTCGCTATAGAGTAATGCTGATGTTACAGTAATAAATACCCGTCTCCTGAAATTATCATGTTCCACTGACTTCCTTTATTGTGTACTCCAAAGTCTCCGTAATATCTTAAGACAAGTAAATCAATGTCAATATTATTTTAGTGAGATTTTTTTTATTTTTCAGGAACACTTCCATCTACCTATACTTCCTACCTTACATACGAGTCTTATATCTCGCGTTCAGATGTTAATATTTACCTTTCTCCTAAAGAACATTTCATTCTCGACTTGAAGCTATAACTTATGTACTTAGGAAGTTCAATCAGTAAGTTACAGTTAGTTAAAATTGGTTTGGGAATAGCCTATAGAAATTTCCACCTCTATTCACATTCTTGATTTCACATATTTTAAACTCATTCGGTCTTTTTGACTGATTCGATTATCGATTCAAAGAATTCGATTCGATCTAGAGAAAACCTATGAAAATATAAGCCGTCTACTTTAGAGCTTTAAACTAAAACAGCGACTTCTGGAGAAATATACCCGAAGTCTCAGAATGTATTATAGTCTTGATTGTACAAACTAAGGGAAGGGATAAGTGTATAGAGTATAGGAATTTACAACTTATTGTTCTTTTTCTAAAATCATTTCACTTTATTTCCCTTTGTGTGGATTTATTTAAGTACATTAATCTACGCATTAAATTCAATGCAAATTTTCTTATTATGGATCATAAAATTTAAATTCCACGGCCACTTATTGAGCGTTACATAATTTTTCCTGAACACGAGAAACCTTTTCCTGTGCACCTTTCAATATGTGAAATATACATTCTCTAAGTTCTCTTCCTCTACATTTTAAATTGCGCTTGTTGGCACTGAAACACTTGGTGAGCCATATATAGAAAGTTTGAAACGACCAGAAATACACTACAATAGGATACCGTTACTTTAGTCGATATTGGACGATTGCTCAACTGAAATAACATTCCTTAAGCTCATTGCTAAATGATCGATTTTCCAGATAGTTTGTTAGAATTGGGCTTTTTTATGAAACGCGCTGCACAGTTCCACGAAAACCGTGCGAACGCTTTCTGTAGAAGAAAAAGGAAAAGATTAGGTTATGAATGTTATATGACAGCAATTGAACATGAATATGACGCCTTATTTGTAAGTAGAGTTCTCGTTAAACATTCATATGGTTATTACTTCCTGCAGAATGTTCCTTTATAACCTTATTATGTGATTAATACTTAGAGATACATGGAGATGATTAGAATTCTTCAATTAAAAGCTATCTTATTTCCTTAAAGAAGCCTTAATTATCGTATTTTTATACTTCTGGTTATCCTTAGTTCATTCCTTGTAAACATCTCATACATTTTTCTGTCGACCATTAAGTTCGAGAAATCTAACCAAGGATTATGGATTTTTGGCCTATTGAAAGAGATTATAATCTAAACATCCTGAATTTTTTATCCTATAAATAAAGTCATGAGTAAGGAATGCCAAAAATGATAATTCAGAATAATTCATTAATCTGCGTAACCCGCAATCTTATTATATTCCTCGAATATATTTACTTGTGATTGTAAACGCGACAAACTTATTATAATTAGAATTTTGAAGCTGTTATTTTGATTTACAAGTTCTTAGTAGTTTAATGCTTGCTGATTGTGCTTAAATATAGTACCAGATTAAGAAGAAGTGGACAAGTGTTCTTTTAAATAAATCCGAGTCGCTTCGGGATGTATTAATTTCGTATTTAAGAGAATCCTAAAAATCGTAGCTATGTAGAAAATATTATGGATTTCAAGAATATGCCGCAGGAAATATATAAATTTAGATTCAGAGAACTGCTTTGTAGACGATTTATATTTCGGATGCGATTCTTATAAAATGGAATGAACTATCTATTTTAATAATGCAGCCCCTCTGCTGTTATTATGTTCACAAATCTTTATGCATGTCAGCAAATTGCTGAATCACTGGAGAACCTACAACTAATAAACTTAATCGCTAATGATTCAATTTAAACAATTAGCGATAATTACGCTTTGTCATACAAATTATCCTCTGATATGACAAAAAGAAACTGTTAATAACTCGCTCCTTATCGGGATAATTAACGGTTTGAGTTAATTACTGATCTAGATTATGAGAAGTCGATCTATGATGACGGTGAATTCTGAAAGCAATGGGAAAAAGCCTATGGCGGTCATGTGTAAATTGGAATTCAAATCATTCTGTCCTCACCTAATGTTTAGCGCAGGCAACAAGAAGGCTGAAGAGTAAACAAACGTAATTTTTTCAAGCTGAATTTTTTATGCGAAACCACTTTGGATGCTATACAGTTATATCAAAATGTAATGCAAAGTTTTGGCAGAAGCAGGCCAATGCATTAATTTACCAAACATCGCGATCTTAATAAATGATGTCCTGACCTGAGGAATGAAAGGAAGGGATGAAACTCGGGCATGACATGGACCCAGATCTGCCACTTTCCGGACGTCCTAACAAATCATACCGGTTTTTCGGGATGTTTTGTCGGCAAAGCGAGTTTTGTCTCTTCTCTACTGGCGCCCATCGCGAGCCGTGTCTGACCCAGTGATGTAAAACCGTACTCAGTACCGTTTTGTGCATTGTTTTCTTATTACTTTACCTCGATATTTTTTACATTGATCGCTTTTACGTAGAGAAATCTTCGTAGCGATATCTTGACCAAAGAAATAACTATACTCGAGTATCATTTTTAGTTTCAATGATGATTTGTTGATAAATTAAGCACCAATATTATAATCCTTAACTAATGATGTTGTCTCAATACTTATAGACACTCACTTTTCATATAAATAAAGTAATGTCCGATAATGATCAAGCATTAAGTTATATCATAATTGATTGGTGATGACATTATGTTCTTCGTAATTGGAATGCAGTAATTTCACCATCTTTTTGGATGTTTGAAGCGAAACACGTTTAAATTTTAATTATTTATATTCCTGGGGCATAGAAAATCTAGCATGCTAACCTCGGAGGTCGGATTGGGCTGATTAGTTATAACTTCGCCATATTATATTGATGTATATATAAGAATTAAGTGATAGTACTTTAATTTCTCTTAGCATTATTTAGTATTCTAGTATCTCATTTCTTATGAGATTTTTGGATATCTATATATCTTGTTGGACTGTAATATTTCGTACATTTTACCATAAGGTTGTCGTAAATATTTAATATTATGTGCCCGTGATTTTCCGATATGCTACTAAAAATTCTAAGTAAAATAATTTCTGAGTAACTGCTATTTTGTGCTGTCAACTTCCCACGGTGGAAAGGATATTTCTATAAAATGAACTATTTCCTAAGAATCGCTTCGTTTTTGTGACTCGAGCAAATATTTTAGAATTTTTCCAAACCTCTTCTAAGCAGAACAATAGTTTACGTTTGTTTTTCTTATTATTCTTGGATATGACGAAGCTGTTACATAAAGCCGAATGTTTTTTGCCCTTGATCATCATAAAATAATGGCAGGGCGTGGCTGTTTTAATAATATTAGCTACCTACTGGGCACAATTGGTATCTTCTTGATTATAACAATGGAATTCATTCCGTACTTTTCCCCGTTCTTGCTTTAATAGCTTCAATTTTCACCAATAAAAACAAGTACCATTTATCACCCGAATGGATTCCTTAGCGTAACTTTGAAAGAATAATTCCCGAGTATTTCTTCTAATGGTAACGTATCTGAAATACAAAGGAGCCCAATGGCGCAATCCATTGTCATTCCAAACGTAATCCTCGCACTTCAAATGGTTTCTGCGATACACTTCATCTATATTAGTAACAGTTCACTTTTATTGTCTTGAGCATAGCAACCAGGTCACGACTCATGTATCTTGACAACCAAATATGTACTTTTTATTACCATGTGGTTTTCTTTGGAAACACATACATCTTGATTAGCAGGCAACTAATCAAACAGTAATCGTCTATATACTGTACGAGGTATCTTAGGATAGAGGCTAGTGTATAATGATGAAGGAAAATTAGTGATCTAAGGGTAAAGTTCAGCGAGACTATGCGACAGTTCTGTAAAAGTAAAGAGTAAATGATTTATTGAGAGTATAGCTGAGATTTTCCATACTATTCAAAGTGAGAAATATGTGAATTTTATTGTTGATCTTCTACGGCAATAAAATAAATTTTCGTATGAAAAATTATCGTATTTATTTTTATAGAAATTAAAGCTATTGGTTCATGATGATGATGTATCAAGTATATTATTCTAACACACTGAAAATCACGTATTTTACGTACTTTCTTAAAAAAATTGACTTCTGGGAAATGCATATTTGCATGCTAAATTAAGTTTATCAATACAATGAGCAACAGCAACATCTTCTACCTTTCAGTCAACTGATTGCGAGTTTGTTAGTTGAGAATTTTGTAGGAGACGAAATATTTTAGGAGCAATATTAATATTTATACATATAAAATTATAGTCATAGTAATGAAGATATACAATGAATAATTGAATGATGAAACATACAACTTAGAGTAGTTTTACGAACATTTAAGGAATATAACAACCGTTACCTTGAGCTGTCATTGCTGACCGAATCTTATTCATCACATGACGTCGGTTTATTGGAACATAAATGTTTCTAATAAACGGTTTCAGCCATTGCTACATTACTATCCATTGCATTACGGAAGTCATAACAACACCTTGTTTTGTCGAATCAGTATCCATTAAGATTCTTTAGAAACAAGGCATTGCGTCGAAAGCGTTGGTCAAGAAATAAACGATTTCTATAGCCGCGAAGGAATTCAGTGTGTTTATAGTTACGCTATTGCTCTGTTTTCATATTTCAAAAAAGATTACAAGGAGCGATGGTTAAAATCGCCTCTCACAGTGGAGTAACTATATAAAAATAGGAATAGACTGCCGTGGAGAATGTTACGATAATAAATTTCCTTTTAAAAAATAAATAATATGAATGCTGTAGTAAATATGATGGATTTTACCAGTAATTAAATAAAAATTTTCAAGCACTACGGTTCCAATTTTTCGCTATTAGTATAATTTTTAATAATTTTTATTCAACAGAAATCCAGGGCACGAAAAATACCATTCAGTTCTTAATTTCGTGACCTCTTCTGTGTATCAATCATTTTTCAAAACAAAATCTTCTGACGACTGGATGTAACCTTTTTCTCTTCAGCATCTGGATTCAGATTGGGTGTTTTTTTACCTGTAATTTCATAGATTATACGCATTATAAACTTTCTCTAGAGAAACTCGTTTTTAGATGAAATAATTTAACCTCCTTCAACAGCCGTCCAAACATTTATCTTCGAGGTTATAAATTTCCCTTCTGTTCAATTCCAAACAGACGGAGGAGATGATGGGAGCATGATTTCTGTTTCTATTATAACATCGGAACATTATAGTGAGAAAGGAATTTAAAACTTATTATATAACAATGACTGGGTTCGGGTTATTTGTTGTTTCCTAACACACATCTCGTTTCGCAAATCTAATTTGTGAGTTTTGAATTTCTAAACCTTTGAAACCGGTTCAGGGACAATGTTTCTGTGGGAATATATGGAAGTCTATTGGAAAAAACCGGAAGATGAAAGAGAGATGGATGAATACATTGGAAGAAACAGCTTTTCATTAGGATAGTTTACTTGATTAAAGGAATAGATTGAGTGTCTGAAGTAATTAATTTTCATCGCGTACAGTACCTTGCTTTTGAGATTTCAACTGAACTTAATATTGAATAATTTGGTAAACATAGTGCTATAGATAATGCTATGCTTATCTAATGTTTTTCGTAGTTATAAAGTCTCCTAGATACTCACTAATTACACATATCTATATATTTGAGCATTTCTTAACATATTCAAACTGTATACCTCCGTACGCATGCGATGATCTTAGTCTTTTTGAGCTCCCATATTAAGTCAAAAATGATTAATATGCATATTTTAGAATATGATTAATTTTTATAGTACATGTTGCGTATAAAATAATTGCAGGTATGTCCAGTGATAAATTCGAAAAATGGTATACTCAACATCTGTCGAGTAGATCATGAAATAACTGTGAAGTTTCTGTTAGGAATGCAAGAACTTGACAATTCTTTTGATAAATAGTTCTTTACAAAGGAGACTATGAGCGAATACCGGCATGATATATAAATCAACATCAACTGGGAGAGAAGGTAACTTTTTGCTCCTGGAAAATCTAACTTCAATTTTCCTCTTACGTTCGAATTGCGATTCGAAAAGTTTTCTTTCGAATCTACGATAGAACGAATCTATTTATCATATACGAATTTAACGATCCTTTTGAAACGTAAAAAAATCCCACACAACTGTCTTTCACGTTAAATCTTGGCCGAAATTATAATGAAAATTTATTTTATTAAAAAATGGATCGAAATAGCGATGTCTACTTTCTAAATTGTGAGAGTGAATTGTTGAATAGAATGTGATTTTTTTCCCTTCACTCCTATACAGAAGCACTACGTTCGTAGATGTCGAAAAGAAAGCTTCTTAATTGAGAGAAGGCGGAGATTTCGTCCGCCTTTTAACTAACAGTTTCTTTTCCACGTAGTGAACTACTGGTTTGCTGTATTCAATTCTTAGCGATACTTTTTAGCGTAAACATTGCATAACACTCCGTGTTACGTCCTTTCTCTCACACAACACGGTCAGTTTCTCTAGATTTCAGCTTCCGCCCTGGATTATGCGAAAGAATTAAGCCGAGGTTTTTCCGTTGAGTGCGATTCATATATGGATAAGATTGAAAAAGTTTCCGTCATTAAGTACGTGATGGTTTTACGCGAACGACTTGGTGTGATTTTTTCTCATACGATCTTTTAAACTCTGCTTGCTTCATGCCTCGTTGAAAAAGGTAGTAATGAGTTAACGTACGCTTGAAGAGATGTCGGATATGGATATGTGCTAATTCTTTCGTCTTTTTCCAATTTGTAGATGTGAACGAATTGTTTGATCGTGGTGATTTTAACGACCGGTCGAATCTCTGATTCACTGCAATGAATCTGCATAGGTTAAATGTAGTAAAATTTATCTTGCAATAATTTTATGAAAGATATTTTTAAAATCGTGTTGGTCCTCAACCTTCTATCAGGTATGCAGGAATACGAGGGGCCTTGGCTTCGAATCCCAGTCATATCGTTTTTTTCACTTAACTTATTTTTATGTTTTAAGATTATCCAAGAATTTGTTGTTGTGAAGAGAAGAATAGCATTATTGTAGTAATCTAAATGCCTTCAAGAAATTCACAGGCAAATTTTAGGGTCTTAAAGAATATAATAAGAGATAAAAAGAGAGTTTAGAACATCATAATGAGGTCTTCATAAATGATGGAGAATATAACTTAACAGATTATTCTCCCGTTATAAGTAGTGTTTGAGAAATTAAATAAATACAGGAAGTAATAAAAGTAATGAAAAACTAAGTTAAATCATGAAAGACAAAAGAAACTTTTTATTTCAAGTAAAGGTATGGTGCTTAATTTTGGATATAAAGGGTTATAGTGATAATGAAATCGATTGAAATATTTTCAACGTAACACCTTAAAAAGAAATGGGATTAAGAATATGGTAAGGAGTAAATACCAAATAAAACTACACAGGCAGTATATTATATGTTACTCGTCTATATTTTCAATTTCTCTAGTCCTACCGACTAGATGATCGACGTAATACGTTTATCTTCTTTAAATTATCAAGTATAATCAAAACGAGAATGCGGATATTAAGTTAAATTACAAAGTGGTTTAAATTGAAGAAAATGTACTTCTAATCTTTTAATAATGTTATATTTCTGGTGAAGAGATAATATTCATTAAATTTTTTTTAAATTTAAAGTTCTATTGTTTTTATCATCACCTTCTGTCTCAATTCAACAAAACATTTCGCTAATTTTAGTCAAGTAAATAATAAAAAGGATACAAGAAATAAAAGTTCTATGAGAGAGGTGTATATAAAAAGATATTTTGAAATACAATAAAAATATTTCCCCAAAACATCAATCAATACCTAAATAATCAAACCATTAGTTTTAACAAAATATTTCTACTTTTAATAAAGATTTAATAGATGTATATTGTGATTTTGTTTGCTGACTTTTACTTTAGATGAAAAGACAGTTTATTTCGTTGAACTCGTTAATAAATGCCAACAGATTCTCGAAATCCATTACAGTTCTCACTCATCTTGGTTATTTCGTAATTTACTGCTTTGGATTGCCAGTCTCCGAGAGAAATGCACTATAACTTTGTAACGAGGGATACATTGACATACCAAAGGGAGAGGTCATGGAGGTAGGAATTTTCTCGATATGCCAAGAATGTGTTTGTCCTCGCGAACTGCAACGCTACACTTCAAGTTTCATTCCATCATTTCACTCTATTTCTGCTTCGTATTCAACTGCTCCTGTCTCTCGCCAGAGGGTACTTTCATTCTATTGCTTCCCATAATTCCTCGCGATATTTTGTCTTCAACAGATGCCAGATGTGATCCCGCATCTCTCCTTCCACGTCATGTTTCATTCGATATCATTGGAATGTTATCTCGTATGAGTGGAACATGTTCGCATAAGGTCAGCCAATGAACTGAGAACGTCAATTGCACATGAAATGGTACGCACAGTTTCATTTCTACTATATTTAAATTTAGCTTAACTTCACTTTTAATCGACTGTATAAGTATTACATGTGGATGGGAGTCACTGTGCATGGTCGAGGCAAATATGAAACCATACTAGCTTTTTTAAAGAATTAATGACCAGATATACTATTGGAATACTTTAATTTATTTCTAATATCTTGAAAATTTCAACTGAATTTCAACTTTTTAGTAATTCATTTAGGTCATTGATAAATTTATATTTAAAGGCATTCTTAATTGTCGTTCTAAGCGAGTTATTTTCGAGGAGTTCTATACTAGTCTTTCGAGAAAGATCAGAAAAACAGACATAATTGACATTGGTATAGTTTAGCAAAGGTCACATTCCATATAAAATGTCATGTGTTTTTGTATCCTCGCTTGATGCATTATTTATAATGTAAGGGTTGAAAATGTAAGTAAAATAATGAGTGAAAAGTGTGCATCTAACCAACGAAATTCTTTCATTACTGATACAACTGGTATTATATTATATTATTAAAATACAAATTATAATATAATATGTTATTATATATATATATATATATATATATTGTGAGTTATGGCTTAATATTGTGATCAATTAATCTTTTGATGTAGAAATTGATAGGTATAACTTTAAATATATGGAAGGTAGCAAAATGATCTGTAAGATTATATATTTTGGATAATTAGTATTCAAAAATTAATATTTTCTCCAATGAAATTTAATACACTATTATTTATATTCTGTTTTTGGTAGAAGAAACAAAAAATTCATATGCACAGAACTACATGGTATGTAGCAATTTCTCGGAAGGATCAAGTTACCAAATGAGTTTTACCGACAGATTTCGAAAATATTGCATGACCTTTACAAAGAGCAAGAGATTTTAACGAGGGAACGGTAACGGAGAATAAGTTTTGTTCTCGACCTTCAGTGGGTCACGGACCAGGTCTTAAATTTTCAGAATGAATGGTCGGGTTAAATAAATCTATACGTATCCTTAAATGAGATGCTGTAAAAGTTAGAAATATCACTGGTCTTTTGGTTCCCACGGTATAGTCGAATATAAAAAATATCAACGTAAATAATTACGTAAAGAACTAACGTAAATAAATATAGTATAAATTAATTCTTATCGTATGAATTTATATCCTCTTATGATAATTGCGTACTGGGACGAATTTATGTATGTTGAATCTACTCCACGAGTTATCCTTTATGATTTAGGACCAGGTGTATAATTAATAAACGTAATTTAATTTAACTCTTATTATATAAATTTACATCCTCTTGTGATGATCGTGTAATGGGACGAATTTATATATATGTTGATTCCACGCCTTGGGTCATTCTTCATGAGTTAGAACCAGACTCGTAGCTGTCGTCCATCAAAATTCTTTTTCTCCTTGAGAACTTACATTTGCTCTCACGGTTCCCATCACGACTCTCTCAAGTTCGAGGTCTACAAGAGAAAGATCTCTGAAATTATTTCGGGCGTTTCACAATGCATTCTCGTAGACGCGGAACTTTAGGGCGTGACTCGACGAGGGTCATTTACGGAGAAGCTGATGGACACGCATTGCGTACGCTCCTAAAATATCATCCCTTCTCTTCTGAGAAACCAGGAGGCCTTGTGCAGGAGCTCCTTTCATCTACAGACCCTTCGTTTCAGTTCTCAGATCTCAGCCGATCCTTGAATCGCGAGTATTATACATTTTCCGGTATAATTTCATGATGACCTTTCATGGAATTCGCGCTGCAGGAAATGGTTCAAAAGAAGAATTTATGGGCGTTTTTGAAATGTTTTAAGTTGTTTATCATTTCATACTCGCACTCAATTTATTTTTTATTCGTTTAATTATTTACGAGGGTTTTTATTTTGTTATTCAAGCTGTAGGTGTTGAATTTGAAATTCTTTTCTGGAGGCTGTCTAGAAAGACTGCTATTTTATCTAGGAAAATTTTGAAAGGTAGTTGTTCACTTAGTTAGTTATTAATTAGATATTTATAGATCCTTCGTTTTCTAATTGATGAAATGCATTAGTTTCATGAAGCAATTCGTTCCCTATCTAAAACAATAGTAAAAAAAATCAAGTTGTAAAATTTCTCGGAAAGAAAAAAATTATATATTCGAATTTCCTTTATACGCTATATTCGTATTTTTTCTAGTGGTATTGCTATACATGTGAAAGTTATTCAGAAATCGAGAAATTCCTTCCCATGTTACACATTCACAAAATTTAAGGTTTCGAGACCTATTCAAATGAGGTTTACGAAATTCGTCTTAATTGATCATTCGAATGAATAGGTTCAGAGAAATCAAAAATTTTGCAAAAAAACTTCATCGCAACGGAGTAATTTTAATGGAATTCTTTCAGCAAAAGGTTTTGCTCTGTTTGGTACGGAATAATAATTTTGAAAAGCAGTTATTTATGGAGTGAGATTTATTTATTCATAAGAAATTCATGAGGTTTCCTAGCATTTATGAATTCAGTTGATTGTAATCGAATTTTACCTCCTGATAAATCATTTCTTATTAAGAGAAACATTTATAAATCATTTTCAAAGTCATAAATGATATTGAGAAGAATAGTCTTTAGTAATTTTCGCTACCATTTTTTTAATATTGTCAGTGCTAGTATATTATGCTAACAAAGATAAATAGCAACAAGCTAACAACAGAAAATATTTAAAATACAACTTTTTTGAAATTTCATAACGTTCTTGGAGAAAGTTTCTTTTGCAAATGATATCACCTATTATTTTCAGAGTGATCTAAAGAGAGTTTATATAACTAACAATTAATTAATTCATATTATAACTAATTAGTATCAATTTATAAATTTTCAATTAAAAATCAATTAAATCTCATTTATAATTTGGAATTAGGAAATAAAGCAATCAATTAGTAGAGCAGCGGACCGAATATAATCTTCTAAGAAATTTTTGTTAAATTCTACTTCCTTCTCTTTATTTAAGAATATTAAATAAATTAGCGCTATCATCTGTTTGACAAAATTTCATTTAGATTCAAGCAATTGAGCAGACAAGTAGCTATTTAAATTAGGAATAAAGAAATAACATTAATGAACTTTATGATTTTGATATTTTGAAAAGTTAATAAGGAAATATTTCTAGCATCTTTTTAACAAATTTTTAAGCACAATTTGTATTAGAAAACAAAACTTATACACATAGATTAAACTTATTGATAACTTTTACGCCTATTTCTCATTATCCTTTAAGGATTTCCTAAATTTCTCTCTCTAAGAATTAGTTTCTTTTTATGTCGTTTTATTCATTTAGTTCACAAACTAAAATGTCACCAAAATACCCTCTTATTTCAATTGTCTCATGAAAATTACTTCATTAATCTTCCCGAAAAATTTCTCACCTTATCACAATTACTAACATTTGTTGTAACCAGTGCGTATTATTTGCCGAATCCAAAATGATTTCAGTACCATAATCTTATAATATAGCAAGATAACTGACTTTTTTGTAAGATAAACTTCCGTTTTCTGTGACCAATAGGGGAATTGACACAAACAGACAAACATAGACGGGAATGGTGGTTTTCTATCCAAAACTTGACCGTGAGTATTTTTTTGTTCGTTGGAAAAAGTTAATGAATTTATCGATGACCGTTCAAGGTTTCCACTCGAATCCTTATTGACGTTTTTTTTAGCTTGGTCGGGTCAGTTCGAAGCGGTTTTACGATCATTAGTTCTAAAAGTGAAAGTGCTGTCCTTTTCAGAACTGGGTCCAGGCAGCGTGTCCTATTTGTGACAGGCTATCGTGAAAAAAAGAACATTCTCTTGCCGGATTCTCGACTTTTCATCGTGAAACATAATATAAACGAGCATATAGTCCCAAAATAGATCGAAAAGAAAGCATTGTTCCGTCAGAAGGAAAGTTTCATCGGCAAAGAACTGGTAACTCAGGCGATGAACTACTGGGAGTGTACTGATTCCTTTTCTAATATATTTTCCCACACACACTGTGGAATGTATCAAAGAACCATTGTTCGCTGCAACTGGAGGTTTCGTTGGAGAGAAAAACACTAACTATAGAACTGTTACTGTAGAAAACTGGTACGTTTTCACTGCAACAAAAATACTTCCCAATTCCTGGTTTTATGCAGTTCGATGACGAATGCAATTCACGATGTTATCAATAGATAGAATATTGGATATTGAAATCAAATAATTGACATGTGTGTGAAATGTTAAAAGTAAGACTAAAATTATTATTCATACAAAGATAAGAAAAGATCAATTATATTCTGCATACATTACGTATATAAATATCAATATATATCTTTTTAAATATTACGTAAACTATATGTATATATACACAATACAGAGTTCCTTCTTATGATTCGAACAAAAAGTTGGTTATCCATAAAAATCATGTAAAAACATACTAATTATCTAATAATCGAACTATTCTTTCGATTTATGCTGTTATTAATGCATTGTACCGATACTTTTCCAATCATTATGTTTCCACTCATTTGTAGACTTCAGCGTCATAATACCTTAGCGATAATTGCCTCTCGATCTTGCAAAACTATAAGAAATGCGGTTTAATTTTTTATCATCTCGGTCATTATACACGTGAGGAGCGCGATTCTTTATTGCTTTCGAATGAATAATACAAATCCAATTAACGCCACAGCCGTGTCGATTGCTCGGGCGTTTCATAGAGTGTATCCATAAGCCGACTTTTACATGAACGTTTTTGTCGGAAAATAGAAACTCAAAAGTTCTATGATCAGAGTAAATGTGATTTTTTGTCTGATCAGATGAATATGACTTGAAATTCATGAGCAACATTAACGTTAGGTTACGTCATACAATTGCAGCTGTAGAAAACTTTCTTTGGGAAGTATTTGACTTTTTCAATTGAAATTGAATATTGCTTCCGTATATTATGAGTAATTTAGAGGGTAATTATTTATAATAGACATCAAATCTTAGAAAACTTTCTTAGGGAAGTATTTTACTTTTATAATTTTGAAATTTAATATTGCTTTTGTATCAAAAGCAATTTTGTAAATTTCCACAGAAAATTTTCTGTGGAAATTTACAAAGTTGTTTTTATTACTATGGCATTCCACGAAGTCACGACTTCTCACATTGATTTCATTGCTTCTGTGTATTTGCAATAATTTAGTGGGTAATTATTTCTAATAAACTTCAAATCTTACTGCATAAATATAGAATGAATTAACAGAAGCACCTATAAAATAAATATTTAAATATGTGTTTTAAAAATCAGGATTCTCGTAAACGCTTGGTTAAAAATTACTTTCAACTTTTATAACCATTAACCAATATTTTTGTGAATATTTGCTTTTATTGAGCTATAGACTTGTCATTAAAAATTTAGTAAGTTATATAGCTCATTTTGCTCACTACTAATGGTATAATTATATTATTTTTAGTTGACCATATTTTTAAATACTTTCTCTTCAAATAAACAGTCGATATGTATGTAACTTTGGTATGAACCTTGTTATAGTTATGCCTTATTGTTCATGAAATCGAAATATTAAAGTAATTACTCATAAAATAAAGAATAGGAGGGTAATTTAATGAATGGTTTGTTTTCTGTATATTATTTCATTATCAAACAAAGAAAATCAAAATTGTTTAGAACACGTAAATCAAGAAGGTGTGGTTATGCCACGACATAATTTTCATTATACTGTATTCTTTTAAAGAACCGTAAAACATAATTCACATGAATTTTGTACAGTTTAATAGAACAGTATTTTTCAACGTTCATCTCACATCTTTGTTTCCAATTCACACCTCATATTTTCTAATTCATTGCCTTTCTCATTTGCATCTTAGCCGTGTGAATTAGTGACGATCTCCTTTGTGCGACCAAGGAGGAATTTAGCGAGTGGAACAAAAAGAATTTTTCGGCTTTTTCCGCTCAAAAAGTACGACCTGTTCTTACGAAAACAGGATCAGAGAAAGAGGATCCGTCGTCCTCATCATGAGTTAGCTGTTTCGGTGGAGAAAGTTCGGCGAAAGAAATTTAATACGCTTTAGCTTAAGGCCTTTGTCCGAGGACTTAATTTGATGACCTAACAAGAGTTTTCATTTTTACGTCCCTTTCCAAACACCAAGTTTGGTACCGTTCCCTTCTAAGAATCGAAATTTCCGAGAAACGTATTGATTTGTTCATTTATTTTTTCAAGGGCTTTCGTTCTAACCTATCTCACTTTTGTTTCATGTAGTCCGCATGAATGTCTTGAGCTGATGAAATTATACTGTTCGTAATATAGATTAATGTATTATATTATATATATTATTAATTATATAGTAAGTTTATTAATAGATGCAAATATTGGGATAGTTTCTGCCTCGTTCTTGTGTCACTATCTTAATTGGATAGAACATCTGAGTGAACGTATACGATTTCATTAGCTCAACGAAGGAATTAGCGTTTTTTTCATACGATTATCTACGAAACGAAATATCTCAGGTGTCATAGGCTGACTAATGATGATTTATGAGTAATATCTGATTAATATGAAGAATTTTTGAATAATATTTTATTATTCTTCCATCAGAGATTATTAATTAGCTTAGAGAGATTATTGAATTCCATCAATAGATCGAATTCGTATCTCCTTTAGTATTTCAGCAATACGACTACGGAAGCATCAAACTATATTTTCGTGTCGTGCTGTACTTAAGGATATAAATCTAAAGATGTTTGGGAATAAACTTCCGCAAATAAAAGCTTTTTTCTATGAGATTACGATATATTTGGGAAAATTTGATCAGTTACGCTTTCAACGTAATTTAGAAAGCGTTTAAGGGAACAGCATTTGTGCGTGCAATTTTCGGACAGATAATCGTTAGGACCTGAAAGAGACTTTTATGAGGATAGCGAATAAGTTCCGTAAAATCAAATCTTCACAGGGAATTAAATTTAGAATATTCCCAAGTTTTCGCTGATACTGGGCACGTACTTACTGTTCTGAACTTAAATATTATTTTTATTCTGTAAATATGGAAGTTTGTGCAGCAATTAAATAAATATGACATTACGTACTGATTTTTACTTACTCAAGGTAGTTATGCTATTGAATAATTTCTTATCTTTTATTTCTTATCAATTGAGAGATATCAGCTTACATTACTGCTGATCATCAAAACTTTATTCTTCCAATTTTATCTGTTAAGTTAATTATAAATAATATCAGAAATTGTTCGTTAATTTACTTTACACATTTTAAAATAATAGTATATTATTTAACCGTGCTAAAAGTAGTATAAATGTATAATAGTATAGTACTATTTAGCCAATTTTTATTATAATACTCTAGCAGAAGATTCGCTTTCTGGAGACTTCAACGCCTGAAATTAAGGAACCGAAAGTGGAAGTCTGTTCATTCTCAATAGCTCAATTTGGCAAACGGCTTTCACATCATTTTATCTTGTGAAAAAGGCCTAGTTTTCAGTATTTAAAGTAAAGACCGAACAAAATTTGTATGTCTATCTCATTAATTTGGGATTACCCTCTCGACCAACAGGGTGAATCTAACAGCGCCTTCAAGAGAACATAAGACCATAGCGTCTAAAAAATCTATTCTTCCTCCTAGATTGATCTTAGGCTTATAAAGCAGTATAAACACCGTGTCTAGCTATAGAGCTGGTGTAGATATTTGTGGAGAATCGTTTATGAACGAATGTTGACCGCAGACGGAAATATAGATATAGAAAGAAAGGGAACGCCTCTACTGACCGCTGTCCAAAAGGCGTGAATCCAGAGCATCTTTTATTCTTCGGGAGAGAAAGGGATGCCAAAAAAAGAAGATAAAACGGAGCATTCATTAGAGAAGCCGCAAGGTGGAAAGCGGGATGTGCTGAGGGGAGATATCTCCACGAATTCTCTCTTCTTTGTGGGGTGGGCGAGTGCTCTAAATGGAGCAAAGTGGAGTTTTTATCTCGCCAAGGATGAGCACGCTTTCATGAGGAAAAACTTCCAAATCTCGTTTTCACGTGCTTCGTTTAGTGGTTCCCGGAGTATTCCACGAGAGCTTAAAGGCCTTTCCTAAAATTGATTTGCGCAAAAGTATTCGAGGCGTGAAGTTGCGATTTTTTTCGCATCTTGGTTCCTCTTTTGATTCGTTGATTGTTAGAATGAGCCGTCAGGGCGGTGAACTTTCTTTATTTTAAGAGTTCAATATCTTTCCGTGCAGATGTATTTACCAGATCTCTTTATCTTTAATGTTTTATTTCAATTTCCGGATTCGTAAGTATCTATTTAACGGTCGAACGTGGTACTTGGGGGTATACTTTTAAAGAAGGAAATTCAGGTGAAATCGCTTCAATAAAAAATAATTATGATTTCTGGGTGAAAAGAAATAATTTAATTTTAGAGATAATAACACTCCAAAAACTTTCTGTGGTACATAGTCATGATTGTTTAATTTCACTTGACTAGTTTTTAATAGATTGACTAATAGGTTAACTTTGCGCTTTTAAGAAAAATAATTTCCAATTTATATTTATAGTTTATTTGCCATAATAATTGGTAAATAAGGGATGATTTACTTTAAGAACAATTTTAGATTATAATTTCATAATTTATTCGTATCATTTTTACAGTTAATTTGAGGTACATCGTTCTCCATATTAAGGTTCACACCAAATGCATGGTATTTAAACTTCTACAAGATATAGTAAGGCTAACTTCAAATTGATTAATAAATTTAAGATTATTATATTCCAGAACTTTATTTTTACATTATTATTTTACGGGTTATTATTTTACAATTTAAGGTTTTTAAATCACACTAATTTATATGATCATAATGAATGTGAAACATCATGTTGAATGCTGTAGAGAGCTAAGGTTCGTCAACCGTATGACTTGTACAGATTCAATGATTTCATTTAGTTCCATTATGTTGGAATCACTATCTCTAATGAATATCGTATCATTATATATCGTAAGCATAGACCAAGCTCTTAGAGAAACTAATTAATTACTTCACTTAGCTGTGCACATGTAATTTCTGTAATTAATATATATAACAATTATCTTTTGATTTGCGTGAAACGAATGTAACAGTCATGAGATTAACTTCTTTCCATGACTTTAGAAATAAATGGACCAGACTGCCGGTTTAGGGTGTGTTTCTATTTTTATTTTTTGCATTTCTTAATTCTTGAGAAATAAAATAACGACATATACCCGTACTTAAAACACATCAACACATTTCTCTGTCGTAATGAAATCCTGCCAAAAAGTCAGATCTGAATCAATAGATAGTATATCTTAATTCTATTAATGAATATATAATAATAAATTTAAAATAAAAACTTCAAAATAAATTCGAAATCGCTAAGTTCTTATATCGCCAAGGAATTCATTCTCTTTGGGGTTTACGCGTAAGATTCAAATCTCGAGTTTCCTCACACCTTTCCAAGCGATAGCAGTTCGCTCATTTCCATAACAACGAGCGAAATTTCTCGTCATTTTAACAATTGAGGATCGCTTGGCGCTCCCCCTGTAGATCGTATAAAAAAAAATGAGTTGCGTGATCCTTTGCAAGGGAAACTCTGTTATAGATTGCGAAATGGCCAAGGCGTTCCACTGCTTAATAAAAATTCTTCGATAATTTGACCTAGAGACTTGCCAAGAAAATTCTCTCGGAAAGAACTTTCCATATCGAGCATAATCATCACTGAATTTAGTTGAGCTACATTGATAATTTGTAGCTCACAGATCTTTGGAAAGAAAGCGGACGTTTAGAAACAGAATTATATAACCCGTCATTGAAACTTACTGGAAATTAATTTTGTCCCGTAATTCAATTCGTTTTATTCATTCAATAATTCCGTAAAGATTAAGGTATTTAAATCCTAATGAAATGCTAATTAATTTCTATTGATTCTTAATCAATCTGTTCGGTGGAGCAGAAGAAATGTATGTAACGTAACATTTTATATAAACCAAACCACTTTAAAACATATTGGAATCTTTTAAAAACCCGCTGAACTTATAGAACGATCTATTTAATAATATACTTCATAATTAGTTGGAGCACAAGGGGTTCTTATTAGTAAATATTTTATCATAAGGAAATGACGGTGAAAAGTGGAGGCTGAGCTATGAGGGCAGATGTTTTTAATGATAAAAATAATAGTTCAACGTTTTCTTACTTTGGTTATTGGTGTAGTCCTATTGCAAATTTAGGGGCCAAGGTTTCTAGTTCATTAGACCAAAGCAATATAACAAATATTACTTATAATTAATTATCAAAAATTTTTAAAGTATTAAGGTACTCCTTTTAAATTTAGTAGTACAAAATGAAAGGAAAGTACAATCAGAAACAACAATTATAAAACCTATAGGAGAAAATAACGTGCAAAGTTGACAAGAAAAAAAATGCTAATAAAATTACTTTATTCCTTCTAAGCTCTAAGAAATTTTAAATCATTTTTTAAAATTCTAAATCATTGAGAATATTAATTTCATACTCTAAACTCTCTTAAGATTCTATAATTCCTTCTTATATATTGTAATATTTATTCTCCAAAAAAAGCGTTCATAATGGTTTTATTTTGGAACGAATCATTTTAATGAGAATAACTTTGGAAGTATTTTTTATAATATTTTATAATTTTCAATAATACGAACAGAAAAATAAAGTAGGGAAAGTAAATACAAGAAACCTTCACTCTTATTTATTCAAGATTTAATCTTTCCTCAAATAAACATCCAAATCTATTCATAAAGAACGATTTATTGGGCTCTCATCGCCGATGCGGATGATTAATTTCCCTTGCACCAAATGCCAGAGAATTAGAGGTCAACGAGAAGAAACTCCCATAAATCTTTCGGAAGCAGGGATCGCTTAAGACTTCGAATTAAAACTTCATTGGGGGATAGGTTGTCCAACTCGTCTTTTGATGTTTCTTACGATTTATGGTAGCTACGTCTTTACTCTCCCTTACAGCATCACGCAATTAGCACGAGATCTGAAGCGATCTCCCTTTTCCTCCATCGCACGTGGAAGGAACTCCTTTCTCGGATACAGAACTGGAGCAACGCGCTACCGTTCGTTACGTATCTTTCATATAATTCGGAGCTGGTTTCGTTAATTCGGATTTTTCGTTTTGCCCGACCTTTACCGATATCTGCCGGTGGCAGGACAGCTTTCAATTCGAATGGACATAGAGGAAATCGAGGGGAATTGGTGGAGTGGCCCACGTGAGACAACTCGAGCGCCACCTAACAGTGGTTCGACGAGACGTAACTTTTTTGAACGCGTCCTTCACACACTCCGGGGAAACGCTTATGTAATGTTACGTAAAATATCCCCCTGGAGACGTTGGGAAATGAAATGCTGCAGATCAGGGATAAGGGGGTACTTAGAGATAAAAGTATGACCTTGGATGGATAATGTGCTAATATTTTGCGAAGGTATTGCTGTAAAAAATATTAATTTATCTGGATCTATTTCTGAAATTATTAATATAGGTATATTATTTATTAAAATATATATATTTCTTAAAACTATTACGAAAACTTTAATTTATAATGATTTACTGCTAATTATTTCATTGGAAAATAAAGTTTCAGTCATTGAATAAGATACTGAATAATAACGCAACCCAATGCTAGAATTAGAATAGAGTATGATCTGTTTAGCTTTAAGGAGCAATTAAGAATTTAGTATCTAACTCCTCTTTCAAATTTTCATAAAGTTCTAAGAGCTTAACTTAAAACGAAAAATTCAGCACTTCATTATTTAGAGCTAGTGCCTTCTCAATATTTTAGCTCTAAGAAAACCAATATCATCCAATATATCTAATTTTAAATTCATCAAGACTTATAAGGATGAACAACCCTATAATTCGATATTTTTTACTTGAATGATAAGTTATATAACTTTTATCTTTTCAACTGAATTAATGATATTTCAATAGAGATATTAAAAAAAATTCTTTACTGAATACGGAATACTGAAAATACGTTTCTATAATCATCACAAAATTGGACGACGTGATTTAAAGATAAATCACTAAAACTTGCTACTAGGGACAGCTTAATTGTTCGAAAGCTTAAAATTTCCCCAAATTATATAAAAATAAAACAAATAGTTCCTGTATCTTTCAGTTCGGGAATGAATGAGTAGTTTCAAAACTTTCGCCGAAGTTGGAAATCATCCTGAGGCTCATAAAACTGGAAAAAAGTAGCGACATCCTTCTAATATATATCCTGCCATCTTGGGCCCATCCTCTTCCTTTCTAGAGGCATAAAAACATAATCACCAATTCTCACTGGTGTCCGGAACAAAGTGAAAATATTCGAAATGGAATTCAGCGAACAGATTGGCCATTTACGGAACTAAAAGAGAGTGGATCCCCGGAAGTGGATGAAAGTTTTCTTTCAATTACAATGTTTGTCCTCTGAAATGCCCTCATCTTAAGCCTAATTTCCTTTCAGTCATCTTTCATTAGCACTCACGTAGAAAAAAAAACGAAAATGTAAAGCGTAATTTTTTTTATATTTGTTACTTATAAATATTAAACGGATATATGTTATAAGTGTAGAATGTTCGTGATATTATCCTTCATTAGAACTATAAAGGATGGTTTATATCTGTATAACCTAGTTTTGGAAATAATTGACAAATTAACTTATGTTTATTCATCTAAATATTAAATGAATATAAATTATATAAGTGTAGAACATTTATGATAATATCTTACATTAGAAACATAAGAGACGGTTTATAACAGGATGAACAGTTCTCGTAAGATTCCCCAATAGATAACTTCTTTAACTTAAAGAGTGATTGGTATGAAGATTAAAAAATTTATCCGTTTAGAATTAAAGGCCTATAAACTGATTTCTTCCTACATTATCAACCTAAGAAGAAGAAAGTATAAAGTTACCGCTCTGAATATTTTTAGAAGATATATAATGTAAGTTCGCCATTATTTTTTTTCAAACGAAAAAAGGTAAGGAAAAGTTAATGAAGATATTTTGATTTATTCGCCAATCAACTTCATACATATTTCACGCATTTTAACGATCGATTCAGTCAAGTTTTTTTTAATTTCTACCGTCCATACCAAAACTGAACGAGTCACGCGTTTAAATGAAGTTATTTTCTAAAAGAATATTCTTGTGTAAAGCTTTCTTACATCTCACGTCGAAAACATATTTATAATCATAACAAAGTCATATAATGTACAAAACAATACATTAATTGTCATTGACTCAGTTTAGCACATACTTTACTCATACTCGTACAAAGTCGTTATATTTGTTAATGCATTAGTTTACCTTTGCTTTTTAAATCCTGTGTTTAGATAGTGAGGAAAAGCAAATTATCGCCACCACGTTTGAAATGGCTTCTGCGTGAGGCGAAAACACGCCTAAGGGATTAGGCTAATGGGTTACAAAATCTCGCAGCTCCGATAGTATCCTTAGTTCCGTGGGTGTCCGTTAGGGGCGTAGGTGTCCGCTCATCCGAGTCTGCAGCCACCGCACCCAACCAGACGCACCTTTTGGGCGAAGGGAAAGGCAAGGTGAAGGGAAAGGACTGTGAAAGGGACGCCCTACCTTCTGTCGCCCACTTCATCTCGTTTTGATCTTCCTCGGGGCCACAGACGCATTTCCGAGAGTTGCGAAACCAGAAATTCGACCGAGAATTAATATTTGCGAATATATATATACGTATAAGCGGTGAATTTACCTCCATCTTAGGTAATGCCTTACGTGAATCTAGATGGATGGGGATACAAGATCCCAGTCGTACTTTCGGAAGACGATATTTTATGTTTCGGAAACTCCTTTTATCGATAACTCTATTTCGCAAAAAACACGAAAGCCGCTGGTTATTTACGATTTTCCCTTTCCTGCGGACAGGAAACTTCGTACTAACTGCATACGTGTTTTCTCAAGATTAAGATTGCATTTCAGCGTAAGGGAATGTTCGATTTACGTCTATATATTTCCTTGCGGTGAAAAATTTAAGGGAGGTTCGTCTGCATAAAGATGGAATTCACGTAAATTCATCGGAGAAATACGCTGATACGATCTTTCCAATTAGTTTTTCCCTTTGTCAGGATGACTCGCCGCCTTTTAAGCATCAGGATATGTGCTACGTAAAATTATGACGTAGTGGGATACGGTCATGATTTTGTAGTCCTAAATTTCAATTCGTTTCAAACAGCTTTTACGCCCAATTTAGATATTTAGGTTTTTACGTCTAAAGTACCAGTAATATTGACCTCGTTTGGCCATCATCTGGTCGAATTCCCGAAAAGAAACCGTCCGAACAGTGGACCCGTTCGAGATGCTCTCGTTTCAATTGTGTGACAGGTGCACGCATTTTTCATTCGCAGATGTTTCTATCGCGCGATTTCGCACGTATTGCCAAAATGGTGTGGAAGAGAAGAGAGTGTGGAAATGCTAGTACGATAAGGGTGTCGATTTAGCGCCCTATATTATAAGACTGCTGTGATAGTTGAATCGTTAAAATATTTTCGCGGTTCAATTTTTTGGGTGTTAATTAATAATGGAATGAAATATATGGAATGTGTAGGGAATGTGAAAAATGAGTGAGGTAATTCAACAAGTTTCATCATTCAATTACTTACGAAACTAAAGCGATATTTGTTCTATTACACAACTGTCATGCATACACTAGAAACTTGATCAATATATATTGACCCCCATCTGTATTTTTCGTGTTTAGTTTCAATTAACAAATAATAAACGAATCTTTTAAAATTATGGTTGAATACTCATTTATCATTCCGCTAAAATGAATCTTAAGAAACAAATAATTTTATTGTTGACTATATTCTTCTTTTTCGACAATAGAAAAAAATATTTCAATGCAAGACCAAGGAAATATTATTTATATTTTATTATTAATTTGAAAATTTCTCATGTCTTTCTCATTCCAAAATTAATTCCATCTATTGTTTACTTCTCTTTCAATTCTAGTATTTATACCCATAGCGAAAATTCTATTCGCAATGCAGCGTATCACATAGCGTGCGATTATTCAAATGATCTGGTATTAATTACGTGTAGCAAATTTCTCGTGGGTGGGAGTGCGTGTTAAGCAAATACGTCAATAGAAATCAAAGCCAAATAGATTATTGGGCCAAGTACAACATCGCCTTTCCCTACGAAATTACACAAATCAATTTAATGCACTAATAAATCACAGATTCAGTTTACGAGGCTATCAGGTTAGAATTACGAAAATTTCGTATTATTCAAATGATTTGATGTGAATTAGAGCACCGATAGCTTGAAGTTCAACGTGCATGGTAGAATCTATGAAGAATTTGAATTTAATAACCTCCTCAGTTATTTTTTGAATCTTTTCATTCATTAACGAATAAATTACTTTCCGAAACAAGGGCAGTTTACCAATCAGCATCTTCGAGTTACTTCCTCATTTTTCCTCTCCTCAATTGGTACTCAAAAAAAACCTTAAAAGAAAAGAATGATCACTGATGTCAGAAACTACAATCATGAGTAACGGTTTTCATTCCGAAATCATTAAATATTCCATCGAAATATTCAATTAAAAAATTCCATCTAACTAAATAATAAAATCAGAAAAATCTTCCCCAGCAATCAGTCGTAATTTACGATAAATTTTAATAGTACTTAAACTACATTTTCGATGCTTAAAAAGGGTTCATACGAGTTAGAGAAATAGAAATTGCAAGACAAAGACTATTAGATGACAATATATTACCCATATAAACAAGGTTTATGCATATTGTTATATATATATTTCATTATTCACATAGTCATGCGTATTTCAAACTCGTTCGATATCTCTCGTAAGGTAACTTTCTTTGTCTATCGCTCCTTTTTCCGAATGCAAACACTCTCCTCTCTATCTCGTTCACCCTGTGACATTTGAGACCAGGAACATGCTGCCGACCCTGCTTCTTATTTTTAAGAGCCGCGGTCTCTCAATCCAACGCTCTACTTTCCCACCAACATTTCCGATTGGCGGTACGTCCGACAAGGGCTATGAACCCACCGTGCGTCGCGTGTTCGCGATCAATTTAAGAGAGGGAGGGTAAAGTAGAGAGAGTCCTTAACACGGAAGCTTTTCTTATCGTATTTATTCCCGATTATCTGATAAAACAGTTGCGAATCGTTAATCAACTGATGAGTCATCCTCACTACCCAATCTGGTCTAGTAGTATACTATATTAACGCAATAGTAGGTACTGTTGACTTGGTCTTATTTCTTGTCGTGACAGCTTTTCGTTTAGGGAAAGGTGATATAAACTTGCCCTTATGAGTTCGTTCAACTTGAATATGAAGTCGAAATGTTTTTTTTACTTGTTTTGAACCTTTATTGACGTTCAGAAGGGAGGAAATTTACTTTTTGATTGTTTCTATTCCTAAAATATAATTATGTGAAAAGTATTAAATGAATACATTTATTATTAAATAGATTTCCTGGATTTTAATCAAGGATACGTAATGCATTTACATCCACAGAAAATTCCCCAAATAATTCTTGCCAAATAATCGAATAATCAATTCGATTCTATTTCACATATATCAATGATATTCTCATTATAATGCTATTAGAAGTAATGATACATTTCTTCAGCATTATTTGTCAACTCTTACAATGACTCATGGGCCTCCGTAAATAGTCATCATTAATGTTAGATCAAACATGCTTCTATCAATTACAACATTTCTGCAAATGATGATTGCCTTTTATGCATGAAAAACTTCATAAATCTGACTTAGATGGTTCTAAAACATTTAGGCGCTATTTTAGATCGATTTTGTCTTTCACAATCGATCCATTTGTATATCATTAAATAGATTGTTGTGGACGGAAAAATATCAATCACGAGGGAACATTTCATATGTCATTCGAAAAAATTTCACCTTAATATCTTTTATGCCCTCCATCTGTTTCATTAATAAGAATTCTTTATCTTCGTCGATGGTGTTCTATTAACAATAAAAGATATTGTTAGAAAGAGTTAAAAATATGCCGAATTATATAAGATTTGACGATCTCAAATTCCTTGAAGATAGATATGCATATATGCGAATCTCATATGTGAGAGATATTTTTTTATTTTGATACTTACGTATGATACGTACAGCTCCTTCACGTTGATTTATAGGAAGTCATTACACACAATTGTTATTCACATATTATTTACGATTCATCTTTTCATAGATCATTATAAATCAGATTTAAAATGGTTTATGGCTTATATAATTAATTTTGATTCCAGAAACTTACAAGATTCTCAATTATCTCGCGTATGGAAGAATTATACAAATATTATTATATAGATATTATTTTAGTCATGAGCAAAAGTCAAAGAAAAGTATAATACGAATATATCTTGTTTCCTCCTAATTTGATTCGATGATTTGTAATGGAAATTTATAATGATATTGTCAAAAAATTCTAAAAGATGATGTAATTGGATAATATTCACTCTATGGATTCTTCCAAGAGACGATACTTAATCGACATTAAATTTCGTCAATATAGTCTTCAAAGCCAAAGCTTCTATGGACTTTTACTTTTAACTGTGGGTGACTAAGTTTCATTTACATATGCTTCTTACTTAGAATTATAATCAAAGTTTGTTTCTGAATATATTTCAATAGCAACGATTGTTACGCTGAATTCAAAAAGCGATCTCGCAGACGAAAAAAATAAATTTGGAACGAGATCTCTTTGATTTCCTTACGTGATCTTAACAGTTCGAAAGCTCTTTCCCTCATATTATATAAGCTATTGGTCAAGTATGGGCTCGAATATCCCTTAAAGTTGACTTTGATTTTGTTATGTTACAAACAGTCCTTCCGAACAAGTCCGTGCTGAAAATCAGTATTTTATTTCCCTTTCGAAAGCGTTATGCGACGAAGTTTAGGAGCCTCTTACATAAAGGTTTTATCATAGTTATTTGTTAACACGTGACGTGAATAATGGCCACGGATAGGATATGAGAAAGCAAGATTGGGACCCTATTGTAGAGATCGTGGGACCTCGGTTGCCTTGGGGCCTCGAGGCGGGGCCCAAGTGAAAGGAAGATAAGTTACGTGAAACCGGTCAAAAAATAGGGGATCCTGCTTTCTACCGAACTTCTTTTACTCTCTCAATCCATTTCACCGACTCATGAATCATTTATTTTTTCCGTATACCGTATTCTTTGAAGTTTTCACTTTTTGTCACGCTTCATTCTCGGAGATTCTCTCCTGACGTCATCGTAAGTTGAGTCAAATTTCGATGATTGACGTTTTTTAATCGTTTCTAAAACTTCGCGATTTTAAATCTATCTCTAAGGTTGATTACCCTTTATAATAAACCAACTCTCTTTGTTTATTTATTTTATTTGAAGGTTGAGGTTAATATGACAGCAAATCAGAGTTTTAGAAAAACTACGAATGATAATTAAGTTGTACAAAAACATTAACGTAACGTAAGGAATAACGGAAGCGAAAAATTGAAAATTATATGACCCTTTTCAATATTCTAAACCCAAAATTGATGTAATTGCTATAAATCTATAACTATCTACTTATCTAATCGGAAATATTACTAGGAAAAAGAAGTTTTACTTACATTTCACATCGAAGGTTTCTGATTTTAGTTATACACATACCTTTTGCTCATCAATTCTGATGATTTCGGAAGAAATTTTCCTATGCCAACTCGAAGATAATATTCTAATCAGCGGTCACTGCTTCCGGCGGAAACAATTCCAGTATTTCCCAAGAATGGTCGTCCAATTCCTTTGCCCTCTAAAAACTTACCTTCTTAAAAATTTCGAAAGTTGATACCCACAACGTTTTGCAACCTGTGGGAATTCTTTGAATCCCTAATTGCTGAAGATCTAGGACACCAGACGGAAAATTGTCCGAGCCTTTGAGCAAAAATCCCAAAACCATAAATCTGTATTATTATAATAATTCAGTGATAACAGAGATGACGCATCCAAAAATTATACTCAGAGAAAGTTTTTGATTGACGAATGCGTTTTCGATAAATACGTATCATTTTCAATTTCTCGCTTTCATTTTTCTTTACGTAATTTTTTTGTAACTCAATTACCACTTGTCATTTTTATCTGAAAAGGTTATATTAACCCTAACCTTTAGCTTCAAATTACAAACGACGTGGATTTTATCAAAATCGTTTCCTTCTTGTAATAAGTTGCCTAATGACAACGATTTGTCTTCATAAATTGGATTTTTAAGTTTGTTACATTAACAGGAAATGATACTGTTCAAATTCAAAAATTCGATATTCCTATTTTTATATTAAAATTAATTTCATTATGAGGCGAATTTCTTAGGAAATGAATTTCTATTGACAGACGATATCTTAAATATATTAAAAAGTAACGCGAGCCCTGTCCGTTTTTAAGAAAATACAGCTGACCTTATATATTTAGTGCGTAAACGCTATTATAGTAGAATTATTGAACATTTAATTTTTTATTAGAAGTTACTCTCAAATTATGTACAATGTAGTTCTGTATTTATTTGCCATAATAACATTTCAGTCCACATATAGCACATTTTTTAGGAATTAATGAAAGGGAGAAAGGATTACATAACAAATTTTATTTATAAATAATATTAGTAAACTGATTGCACAATTAATGTTAAATATTCTAACAATTTATCTTTATTGACATATTCAATTAATACTCCATACATTTCGTATGGGGATAACTGTTGATTTTCGTCATTAAGTCATAAAAACATACTACTCATAAACGATTTTAAGATTTTATTAACCTGAAAATGATATAATATCATATTTCTAGACTTTTTTCTATGAGTATTATCAAGAGTGATAAAATTGTTACTTTTTGGTTTTAATGGTACTGTAGAGTTATGAATCCTTCCCATTCTCATATATAATGGCAATTAAAAGAGACATTAATTTTTGTCCTTGCTCTAAAAGATACCAAATAAGAGAGACTATATTGTTCACATTAATGTTTTTAACGTTAATAAAAACGATTTAAGAAGAAAACATTTTTAAAGTAACCCATTAAATTTTCCATTTCCAGCCGAATGTACCATTTAAGCTTCTATTAGTCTGTGATTGTTGACTCATGTGACGCCAAAAAGAACTAATGTCGATTTATGAATTATGAATGTTGCTTTGTCAAACTAATGTACAGCAATATTCCCTTTGAAGGGAGTCATTTTCTTTAATTTACTAGATCAATAAGTTTATTTTTCTTTATATTCTTAAGATGTATTGAATTATACCCTTCGTCCATTGCATTACGTAACGCCTTATCCCCTTGCCAGTTATTCGTTACTGTTTTTTTCAGGTAATTCAATGAAATATTAACTAAAGTACTTAAGTATAAATTGATCATAAAATAAATTTCCAATGAGCACCAATTATGACATGACATTGGTAACATCTATGCTTTAAGATAGTACAATATGATTATCATTAACATTATTGAATGAAAAATAATATGAGTTAAAAGCATGCAATTATTATCTATGTTGATAGATTGGGATATATTTGTAAATAGATATTTATTTACGCACACGTCTGAAGTAAGATTAAATTGATAATAAGATGGAAAACAGGACGTGATAATTTTACGTCAATAAGTTACTTGTGCAAAGTTGCTATTTGCTTTACATAACTGATAGATGCATTAATCTGGAAGTTATAAAGCACATCGATCCTTTGGAAAAGGATCATAAATCAGTGTTATTATTTACAGGCCATGAATTCTCTGATTTTACATCACAAAAAACAAGATATATGTACGTAAATATGTCAGTCAGAAAATGTGCAGAATAGCAAATCTGAGCGTATAATTTGATGATGGCTATAACAGCTGGGAACGTTCAGCTTACTTAGTAATAAAGATTATGGTAGGTAAAATTCCTTTCTCTTTCCAGTTAGAAGTATATCTCACTCGGTTGTTCCAATGATAAAGTTAGGAACGCACTTTCCACAGGATCTACAATAAGTTTATCCAAAAGAAAGATATCAAAATCTAATTTTCTTCTGAAGCTACACTATTTTAAAATTAATAATAGGATATTTTACCTTCTGTATTATCTAAAATTAGATTATTATTGAAACAACAAGGAATTGTATCGAAATAATTACTGCACCTTTCTTAAATATTTTTTCTCCACACGCAAAGTCAAAACTATGATATTTTTGGCAAAATTTAAAGAATAGTAGTCACAAGTAACGTTAAACCATCTAGGAAAGAATGGCATAAGAGTTTTCCTTAGCGTTCTATTTTCAATTTTAACTTTTCAAGTAGAATGGACGTAGCGGAAATTTGATTTCAAAAGTACCGCGCCTGAGTGACGTCAAACATCGTTCCTATAGTATTAAAAAGTAAAATAATAAAAGGCGAAGGTCGTTAAAATTGTAATTACAACGGTTAAGTCAATATTTATCACGTATCTGATATTTGTAATGAAAATTCTTTTTCAAGTCTCAAAAAAAATTTGCATAAATTGATTTCTTGAATCTTATTCTCTTGCTGGGAGTGGTGGCGTACTCCTGTAATCCAGCTACTCGGAGGCTTGGTACAGAGGATGGTTTGAGTCCGGGGGTCCTGGCCGTGCGTCGTCCCACGTCGACTGTACGTCCGCACTAAGCCCGCCATCGACATGGGTACCCTGGAGGAGTTCGGGGTGTTCAGGTCGACTAAGGAGGGACGAACCGGGACAGGGGGGAAACTCAGCAGCCAAAAGTCTCCGTGGTGGGCAGTAGTGGGATCGCGTCCGGGAGTGAATATTTTTCTACTGAAAATTATATGAATTTCAGTTCCTGTACCTTTTTGGATCATAAATTTCCATAACAACAACCATAACTTTTTCATAATGTACCACAGTGGGCTAGAATCGAAAAAAGCTGGCCAAAAATACAAAATGCGTTTTTTTGAGTGCGGACTTTGAAATTTCGCATGGTAAATCTCAAATAAATTCTGCATCGACTGTTAAAGTCGTTTAACTTAGTTCCCGCGCAATTAAGTTTTACAAGGGGTCAAAGTTGACCAAATTTCGGGAAAAACGGCCGTTTTCGATTTTTCGCAGAAATCTTCAATTTCAAACCAACGCTGAACCAAAACGAATAAAAGGTTCGGACAAAAAACTATTTCATGTCATAAACATATTCTTTATGCTTAATAGTACTCAATTTGGATGGTCATACTTGAAAATTAGCCTACTTTACAGTACAAAATGGCGGACCCTTATTTTGGATGTGATTTTCGCACAAAGCGAGGAAAATAGTTGTGAGGGACATCGATGTACACGGAGTTACTTATACCACAGTACTCGTGAAAGCTTCCTGCAATTGGATCTGAAATAAAATCCTGCGCCTTTTTGCGCCATTGGAAAATAATTCGACTTTTGTACAACGATGCAACGACGAAATCCGCGCGGCGGAGCTCCGTCCTCCGTGGCGATCTAAGTTTCCAGATTGTATACGAAGCAAAACGGTTTTTAATGTCGCTTTATAGGATAAACAATATACAATTTACACTATTAAAACTATATTTAACAGTTAGGATCATTTAGTTAGGTATAAATTACCAAATTTCATGTTGATAAATATCTCTTTTTTTGTTACATCTAAGGATGCAAATTTTATACCTTACATGTGTAGTATCGTATACTTCGCATTTATTACGGATAATATTCTACAGTATGCATAAAAATGCATTTAATGATATAATTTTTGTCTAACCCTCTGCCTAAATTACATTTACCGCCCGAAGAATCGGACATTCTCCTTGTGCCACTTCCTATTCATTATGCTGCTTTACTTCTTAGCACAAAAATATCGATATTGTTATTGTTGTGTTGTATAAATGTCATTGGATCAGATTTTAGGCATGATTTCCATATGAAGTACTGATTTGAATACTCAGTCTACGTATTTCTTTTGGTCCCATGTATTTTAAATGGGAGAATCATGCGCGCTGATGCAACCTTGGTACATAAGAATGAAATCAGAAAGATTTGGGTTTAAAACTTTGCAGTATAAGGAAAAAAGATGTATATACAACTTAGCACTAAGTGAACATGTCAAAAAACTATTCCTTGGTAAATTAGAAACATAATTCTTTACAAAAAATGCTGAGAGTTGGTTGGGATTTTCTCCGAACCGAGGAATTTGGATCCATTATTAAAGATATCTCATCTTTCTTGGTATCAATATTTGCCTCATTTTATTCACTTTCTAATAATATTGTTAACTTTTAAGTTTTATTTAATGGAGAGAAATTATGGGAAGTTATCCAAGGAAAAATCATGAGTTTTCGGCAAAATGAGTTGAAAAATGTAGTCGCCTGCTACTTTTCGTTCTATTTACGTAAGAAAAAACTTCCTGCGAGAAAGTTTCTCAGAAAACCCTAAATTAATTTATCCTTCAATTTTCAACACTCTATGTTCAACGGTATTGTCGATAACGAATTTTTATTACGACTGTAACGCGGACCTGCGCGCGCGGGAAATCGGGTGGCAGGCGATCATTTTTTTTTTTAATACTAACCTGGATTCATGAAAGTACAAGGTAGATTTTGGAACACTATATCAGGAAAATTGACTTTCTCATTCACCCAACTAGAATTATACTTGACGAATCTTTCGTTTATATATACATATCGTATCTCCTTCAGCATTGGATTAAGAAAATACAGACGGTTGTAACAAATGAGAGAGACTCAAAATCGCTAAATAATAAATATCTATAACCCCTCATCAATATTTTTGCGTTGAAAATAATAAATAATATCCATTAACGTCACTTACCTGAAATTTCTTCTTCAAATTTTCTGCCCAGTTAACAGAAATATTGCAAATAACACTCGAGGAGCTTGGAACATATAGAACAGTGAACACTACTATAAGAGCACCGAAACGCCACTAACCTTCACCATATACAAGACGTAACTGAAAGTCTTACAAAATTTCGAAATGGAAAATGCTAAAACAATTCGAAGGGTAACCGTTTATCCTTAGGAAGAGCAGCTGAGTGTCATAAAAATATCCTTCCAGATTGTCCTAAGCAAAGGTTTACTCGAGGCGCGCGAAGGATCAGACGAAAAATGCCAGATGTGTGATTTCTTTTCCTTGCCATTGAGGGTTAAAGAGAAAGTTCAGTTTGACACACAGTATAACAATATCAGAAAATGTTAAACTCAAAACGGCACGTGTATCATCTGGAAACTTAGATAGGCACGGAGGACGGCCCTCCGCCGCGCGGATTTTGCCGTTGCATGGCTTTAGAAAAATCATTTTATTTTTCGAAGGCGCAAAAAGGCGCAGGATTTTATTTCAGATCCTGTTGCAGGAAGCTTTCACGAGTACTGTGGTATAAGTAACTCCGTGTACATCGATGTCCCTCACAACTATTTTCCTCGCTTTATGCAAAAATCACATCCAAAATAAGGGTCCGCCATTTTGTACTGTAAAGTAGGCAAATTTTCAAGTATGACCATCCAAATTGAGCACTATTAAACATAAAGAATATGTTTATCACATGAAATAGTTTTTTATCCGAACCTTCTATTCGTTTTGGTTCAGCGTTGGTTTGAAATTGAAGATTTCTGCGAAAAATCGAAAACGGCCGTTTTTCCCGAAATTTGGTCAACTTTGACCTCTTGTAAAACTTAATTGCGCGGGAACTAAGTTAAACGACTTTAACAGTCGATGCAGAATTTATTTGAGATTTACCATGCGAAATTTCAAAGTCCGCACTCAAAAAAACGCATTTTGTATTTTTGGCCAGCTTTTTTCGATTCTAGCCCACTGTGTGTACGTTCAATTTTTTTGGGAATTCTTATTTAAAAAATTGTTTAAAGGTTTGTTGAGATTAATGTTATTTCGAATACCTAGATTACAAAGAAAAATAATGTAATCACGCATGAAAATAAATCTATGCTTTAACTACCTTAAGGAAGTGAGGTTTTATATAATTTTTCTACTGAAAATTATATGAATTTCAGTTCCTATGGAATAGAGGTTCTAATGATAAGCACTGATCTTTTTTCTTATGGAATTATTCACTTGAATGGTTAATATAATTTGAGAAGTTAAATATTTAATGCGATATCTTTTTTGAAATATCGTAAACAAATCCTTTCAATGGTCTGAATATTTCCCTACGATCATTGTAAAGAAAATTTTAAACCCAGTCCAATTGAAACGATTCGCTTCTCTTTGGGATAAAAATATTCCTTCGGGCCGGATTTGAACCAGCGACCTATGGATATCTGCTTGTATATTCCTCTACAGTCCACCGCTCTACCAACTGAGCTACCGAAGGATCTACTAACAACAGCTTTCGTTTTAAGATTTATCAAATCAAAACGCCTTTCTCCGACGCAGCTTTCTTCTCTTGGTTTTCTGACCCAAACATTTCGCCCATCGCTGCCACATGGCCCCCGCCCAGTGGTTGGTGGACATTGGAAGATGAACAAACCATTTGAAATCATTGGAATCTTTCATGTTTATAAACAATAAAAATAATCAAAAGATGAAGATACTGGAAGATAGGTATACAGCAATCCAAAGGGAACGTAAGAGCTTAAAGTAAAATTTAAGTATGGTCCCTTCAGTATAATTGCCGATTTTTTCTAAGCATATGTTGCGGGATCATTATTTCATTTTCCCAAAAATAGATGGTACAGGTCCGTCGGTATCGTAAAGGCTACCCGTGGTACCCATCCCCCGACACGATTCCAATAAAAATGATTACATACTATGACTGCGCATAGAGTAGTATTTAGTATTTATTTAATATTTTTAAATGATTAGCAAAAAATTGTCTGCAGTTCAGATTTTAAATTCTATAATGTAACTAATTGAAAGGAAAATTTTCTTATCGATAAAACTGTGGTATCATTCGTCTGATAATGAGAGAATAGAGTAAAATAATTAATCACAGACGAAACTTATGAAAATCGAGAAAAATTTGGAATAAAAACACTCAGGTTTGTTGCTGAAAATTCTGAAAAAATGAAAGACTTCATTCTTAAAAATGTCGATAAAAGGTACAGGTCCGATTGTATCGACCGGGCTGCCAATTAATAATTGTTAGTAATTGCAGAAAAAATATTTAAAAAATAAGGAAAATAAATAAATTGGAAAAGAAGCGAAGAAGTATTTGAATAGAATTATAAAAATATAATAATAAATATAAATTACGCCTTCCAAAAAAATTCAACAAAAGGTACAGGTCCGATTATATCGTCCGGGCTGCCCGCGGTCTCCCACTCCCGGACGCGATCCCACTACTGCCCACCACGGAGACTTTTGGCTGCTGAGTTTCCCCCCTGGCCCGGTTCGCCCCTCCTTAGTCGACCTGAACACCCCGAACTCCTCCAGGGTACCCATGTCGATGGCGGGCTTAGTGCGGACGTCCAGTCGACGTGGGACGACGCACGGCCAGGACCCCCGGACTCAAACCATCCTCTGTACCAAGCCTCCAAGTAGCTGGATTACAGGAGTACGCCAACACTCCCAGCGAAAGAATATGATTCGAGTCGTCAATTAATACATTCTTCTTTTCTAAGCTGGAATATATCCAAAGTTATCATTATACGGAATTAATGACACCATTTTAATTTTTCCATCTTCGGCTGCAAATAATAATTCGCTTGTCTACTATCTATTTTAGTTAAATCGCTTGGATCGATGTTTGACGTCAGACTGAATCGAAATTTTCGGAATACTGCGGGGAAATCGAAACTAGCTCACAGCCATTTAAATATAATAGTTTTCTCAATGTAATATCCCAAATAAATTTTCCACCTATACATTTTCAACCAGTGATACGTGTCATTAGATGGACTCCCTGCCATGGTAGTTTCCAGTTTTAGATTTTCACCGAATAAATATCTTTTTATTTGTAACATTACACACCCCCTCACAATTTCTGATGTACGGTTCTCCCGAATTAAGATATCAGTCCTTGGAAGGCATTCAGAGATAATTCGAGTCGGCATTATGAATTGTAATAAAGATCCGATACTTAACCTTCGAATTTTGTAAAGGTAATTCTAATTTTCTTTTATTTATGCTATATTTTATTATCATATTCTTATAAAATATATGTTTAGTTTATATCATAAATTCATATTTAAATTTAATTTGTTGATAATTAGTCATTTACACGATCAACAAAATCAAATTTGAAAAGAAAGGTGAATAGATCATAGAGTCCCGAATTATTTCCGTATTAGATGCTTAATTCTATTAATGGCTAAGAAATCTTAGAAAAACTTCCCTAATGATGTTTATAATAAAAAAATCATATAATAAACGAAATGGCATTGATTTTAAGTATGTATTTCTTAAGTTAACTAAATGTCTTCTAATTGATGTAATGTAATGTCACCACTTTTACTAAATGTTAAATACTATTTAGAATTGACAATTTTCTACGTTTTCATTTCTATCGATTTATTTCATTCAAGCATGATTGGAAATAAATTCAAAAAATTCTGGTTTATTGAAGGAATGCTATGTAATATGATGTAGAATCATCCATTAAAAACTGAGGACTTATAGTTATGAATTCCCACGAATGTTATGCTTATTCTTATTTCCTATGTTTACCCGTTGTTTACCCGAGTAGCTTAGAGTACAAATTATTCTTTATATTGACCACCCGAATCATACTAAATTGGTTTCGAATTTCCCGCAGTATTTCGAAGCCTGACGTCAATCAAACGTCAATCCATGCGACTACAAGGATAGTTGACAAGCCAATAATTATTTACAGCCGAAGGTGGTAAAGTTGATATAATAGTAAACATGAAGTCTAATGATGCATGTGGTTGTATTCAAGCGTTGATAAAATATAAGTACAAATTGGCGACTCGAATCTCATTCTCTTGCTGGGAGTGTTGGCGTACTCCTGTAATCCAGCTACTTGGAGGCTTGGTACAGAGGATGGTTTGAGTCCGGGGGTCCTGGCCGTGCGTCGTCCCACGTCGACTGGACGTCCGCACTAAGCCCGCCATCGACATGGGTACCCTGGAGGAGTTCGGGGTGTTCAGGTCGACTAAGGAGGGGCGAACCGGGCCAGGGGGGAAACTCAGCAGCCAAAAGTCTCCGTGGTGGGCAGTAGTGGGATCTCGTCCGGGAGTGGGAGACCGCGGGCAGCCCGGACGATACAATCGGACCTGTACCTTTTGCTGAAATTTTTAAGCAAATCAACGGTTCATAGAATATCATGTTCCTTTGTTTTCTAATTTAAAAAATTTTCCCACTTTTTTGTTGGTATGGAAGAGCGCACATGTATTTTTATCATCGATTGGAATATTTTTCTTATTTAACATTAAAATAATATTCGAAGCTTCACATGTTAGAAAAAATTGTGATAAATAGTTTAGCTTTACTAAATTTAAATAAAATTTGTACGTTAATTAAAGATCTAGCGAATAAAATAAATAGCTATGTTTTATTACTCTATTGTATTTTTTTATGAATTGAAGTTTATTAGGAATGTTATCATATTTAGGTTTATTATACTGTGTTTGAATTGAAACGTGTTTAAAGTTCATTGCATGAAATCTCTCTTTTATGTTAGTTTCGAAAATCATGTAATATCTCAATTAAAGCGCTCAATAAATGATAAGTTTTTGGTGAAACAGAATCGTGATTGGTAAATAATTTTGTAATAATTGAGTACTGGATTGAATCATAAAGCTTATTAATCCTTTATCCTTAACTATAGAATGGAAATTTAGAGTACACTGTGGTATGGTAATGCACCGTTACACTTGAGGAAATCTAAATCACAAAAGAATATCCTAAATTTAAATTTAGTCGTATATTTTACGTTTTAAACCTTTCAAATGAGGAAATAGAAATAATATAAATAGTTTTAATCGCCCAGTTATCGCCTCAAGTTCTAACATGCGAAGGTTTTTTTAATCTAATCCATGTGTTTAAAGGGCATTGAAGTCAGCTGTTTCCTATATAATATCGTTAACACCACATTTTTGCACAAAACAGAGATACATCTATAATCCAGAACGCAGTATTTCAGCGATTTAATTGGACGCTAGATAATCTTGAGTATCGAATTCCTCCCACGACCCGATTATTGGTTCAGCTGTTACGTGCGAGGAAACCGGATAAGTAAAGTAAAAGGGACAAATGGCAATTCGTGTGCGGAAATCAGTTAAAATCGTCGAGTGCGATGCAGAAAACGCCAACCGATAATAGGTTCGTGAAACTCTCAGAAAGATCGCTATCTCTTATGCTTCGGACGTTAAAACCAGTTGATGTGTTAACGGGGCAAATTGAACGATATCCTGAGGGGGGATTGGTTCCAGTTGGTTTACCCTCCACATCCGATTGATTCTTAACCATGACTGACGCATAATGAGCCCATTTACCCTTAAGAGAATTGCGAATGCAAATCATGACCCCGCCCTAGGGAAAGGGCTCCCTTTTTATCCGTTTCAAAATACGATCACATACGTTCTCAAGGCTTTTTCGCTACTTAAAACTTCCTTCCTTAATCACCGTTGACTCCTTCAGTTCCTTTCCCAAGAATGGTTACTCCCGTGCCTCTCAGGGACAGGGTTTCGAGGAGAGTTCCATATGTTTTCCTTGTTGAAAAGGTTCCAATGAAAGTTATGAGTACTTGAAAGGTGATTTTTACGTAGGTTTGTGATTTTTCCGATAAACACGTGTGTACTATGTTAGCGGGTCATTATGGTTAAAAATCGACAGTTAGAAAAACTATTCAAAAATAAATGGTATAATATATAATTTATTCTATATATTAATAATAATAAATAATAAATTTAAATCTTAAAAATTTACCTCATTACCTATTGATGATAAATTGTTTTACATTTTCCTATTCCTTTTATTTAAGTATATTAATATTAGTCGAAGAATTTTAACTCTGTTTTTATGTCACTATATACGTTATAGAAAGAAATGTTAATATCCGTAAATTTCAGATTAATACATATTTATAAAATGTATTCTTTAATAAGCATGCATTGGTTTTAGGAAATTAAATGTTGAAAAGAGTTGTAGTCGATTTCTTAGCATTCTAGCATACAAGAAATGAATTACAGGCAATCAAATTACGTATGCTTGAGATTATAATACGAAGACGTAATTTTTTACTATCTGTTGTCGATTTCAATATTTTTTCCAGAGAAATATTGATATAAAATGATTTAAGTTGTGAAATGATTTAAAATATGAATTTTCATATGAAAGAGTGGGTAATGAATTGATTTATGTAACAAATATTTATAAGCAAGTTTCGTCAAGACAGTTTAATAGTTAATAAAACTACTTGATACAAAGAGAGATATAATCAATTAATTTACTTAACTCATTCTAAATGGAATGAATCCATTTTCATCATCTATTACTTGCAAGTAGAGATCCTGCTTCCTTAGGTTTCGGAACTTCAATTACGCTTGACCACTCACTGACACTACTTCATTTTCATTCAAATTGTTCAAGCGTCTGTAACTCAAATCATACTTTTGCCTTAAGTTGTCCTTTTATTTTCTTCTCATTTCTGCGTATTTTGAAATTATATTTGTTCTTGTTTTCAAGGCTGATACAATCCGGCTATCCTTTGAAAGTGGCATTCGTATAAAATGGGTTTTTCAAATTATATTTTCCTCCCTAAACAGTGGGTTTTATGTATCGTAAAAGGTTTTAAAACCCATAATTTTGATACGTTCACTCTCGCAATGAACTCACGAAAATAACACCAGTAAGCAGTGACTTCAATGTTTGTGTATTTATCAAAGAAACAGCCTCCGATATAACTGAAGGTCGAGTTAAATGTTCATATTTCATAAGTTTCCTCTTATCTTGCCAAAAGACCATTTTCCGACAGAAAGGTTGAAAAGAGATTTTATCTTACGTCTCAATCATTGGGTTTCCCTTATAAATGCGTTTTTTTGAAAGATTTTAAAATGAATCATTAAGTGAACAATAGCCATTGTTAAATTGCAAAAATCGACTGAAATGTCTTACTTACTGAGAAATCACGTCAACTGCATTAACTGGAGCGCTTAAATATGAATTTACCACACCCAGGGTAGTTGGAAATACCATTTACTTCTCCGTTCAAATTTTGCACTTCTTTTGTTTATTGGAATGATTTTTACCCGTGTATGTTCATTATGATAATTATGATTGAAATACATTTATTAGGTACAACAAGAAGCATGAGTGAACATGAACAGAAATTGCAAATTGAGCTGGACCGGAAAGTAGTTTCCGTTTGCAATTTTTAGAAGTTTACATTAATTATAGAGGAATAAATACAATCTAATATTATAGTAAAAAGATTGAGTTTGTATATATTTCGATGATTAGTTTCGTAAAAATGTTATTCTTTCAAAAGTTCTATTTTGTAAAATGTTTTCACCCACAGATTTTATTAAAATCGTTATTGCTCAAAACCTTAATACTTCATCAATGCTTCAAAATATCGCGTGTAAAAATGTAAAAGAGAAAGGAGTGTAGTAGTAGGAGTTTATATCTTATAAATTTGTATGCAAATTTTCATCGAATGCATAAGATTAAATTACATATCAACATTTCGAAATATCCTTCTATCACGAGTAGGCAGATTGATTCAAATTCAATTGAAATTCAGCATTCTAATTAACTCATAACACCGGATACTTATTTATTTAAATTAGGTTTGGATCGTTATAATTACTGTCGCTGCTGTTACGCTAGCAACGCATTATTGTATTGGGGCAACAAAATAACGGCTAATTGCCGTAATTCATGTTTGAACACAAGGCGTAGATGTATTACAAATTCAACTTTTATATACACTCGACTTGCCTGAGGTTATGAAAATCTCATTCCTAGAATTTTACACCCTCCGGCTACTTGATCGAGACGCATAGAAAGAACAACAAAATACGTCTACTTTTGCAACTGCCTGCATTTCCAATTCCGGAGAATTGTTTGCTCTAAAAGTACGTTGTGGATAAATAATCGTTATGGTTTCATGTTCCGAATACCCTCAGCTCTGCTATAATTTTAAAATGCTCAAAAAACCAAAGTGGTAGATATAAACGGTGGTATTTTGAAGTCAATCGTTCTCAGTCTTTCACATTAGAGCGGAAATATGTTTCATTTTTTTGGCGCACGAAACCTAAATATATAATTGCAATACCATAAAAGACCATTTCAACTTCATCGTACTCTAAATGGGCGTAATACGTTCAAATCCATTACTTTTTTCTCTATTCTAATATCCCTTCCGCAATTTCCAGTCTTAATAATTACTAAAGAAAAGGATCGTGTAAGTTTTTATAACAAATTTTCACGCTAGTGTTACACTCGGAGGGTATTTATGAAATCCTTAAAATTTTCTTCTAAAGCATATTTTTTTAAAAGTGTTGACCAGTGATTTAATTATGTCAGTTATACTCTAACTATTATAAATTAATGAATTCCTTTCGTTGATGTTCATCCACCTTCTTTTTTCTGTGTTCTCATACCATTTTTATCTGGAGAGGAAATTATCCAATCCAATGGTATCCTTTAAAGAAAATATATAAACCGTTTACGTTCATTAATCTTAAAAAGGATGCAAAGAATTTTTACTGGATTGAATTTTTTTGAAAGTTTTACCTAATAAAATTATCATTCCTCAACCAAGGATTTGGTGAAATACGGTTTACGCGAAATGTTATAAAGAGTAACAAATTTTCTCGTTAAAATCAAATAAAAAAACACTTAAAAGTAGCTGAAGTAAGATGAATTGGATCATTAATAACATCTCCTGTTGTATCGGAAGGAAACGATTGATTTTTCATTTATTCTTTTTTATTTAAATTAACCATGGAATACTGCTTCTATATTAACAGCTTTCTTGCTTTAAACTTGTCTTTCAATCAATTTTGAAGCCAACTAAGTATTATTCAAGTTTGAACTTGGTTTGGTACTGGCTGTTATATACAAAAGCGAGGCAATTTGCTTTCATGGAAATATCATATATAGTTTATTATGATGATAAAATTCTGTCAATATAGTTTTAGTCTCCGATGATGAATATTAATAAATTCTTTTAGACAATTTGAAAGAGGAATTAACCCCACATTGTTCAATCCGAGGGTTTTTGGTTCACTAAGATTTAACAACTGTTTTGTTTTCCGCAAACTTACTCATTCACTCAACTCCTACCAAAGTTCAGAGTTAGCAGATTATCTCACCCTTTGTGCAGTTGATATAATATGCCATCGAGTTTCCTATGGGTGCGGATAATGATTTAGCGAGCCGTAACTTGACGTATCACCTTACTATTCCTTCGACCACATACTGGTGTGTTTCTGGATAGGATCAAGGGAAAGTTGCTAGGATCGTGCCTGTAATGACTCTTTCTAGAAAAGAAGTTCCAAAAAAAGAAACAGCGGCCTAAGACCGAAAGGATAACTAAGATATTGTATCCGGAAACTGGTCTGCGGGTCGAGAAGGAATGAATAATGGATAGTTTGATTTAGCGGCATTACAGAATGAAGGGAAAGCCGTGTGTGTCCAGAAATGTCAGTTTGGGCGATAAGGTGAAATAATTATTACGTTGGCTGACGTCATGACTAGACTTAGAAGTCCTTTAGGAACGTATCTTTAGGGAATTTCTTTTTTGGTCCTTATGAATGGTACTTCGTTGATCCGATGTCCGAACGCTAGACGGTTTGTTGCTTAATTGAGAGGTGAATGGATTTCAAGAGAATGGGGGTTGCAATTATTTGGTGTAAAAACTACCTAAAGGAATTGTGGATTGCAATAGATAAAGCGACTTGTGAATAACCATCTATTAAATCGATGCAATGTCCCTTGGAGCTATATTATATCGACAATCACGATCTTTGAAACACTCAATGAAGTTTTGGTTAAAAAGGAAAAATTACCATTTAAAGGAGCAGGTTTTCTAAAAAGCTGTACATTCAAATATTATCAAAGTCATCTACCCAAAGTATTTGACCTAGAAACGAGTCACGCTCGATGTATATATTCCTTTACTTTATATACTTCATATTATCCTCGTAAAATAAAAGTTGTTTGAGAGCCGCTTATAATATTTTACATATTTTAGTTCCGATGTTCTTTAACTTCAACGAGCTTTCTTTTCCTATTTTTTTGAACCTTCCATTAATTTATTTCAATTCATTTGAGTAAACATTCTCGGAACAATATGTAATTAATACGAGAGATAGATTCGTTGATGTTAATTTATTACGATATCTAATGAGTCTAAGAAGATTTAGCTATTATCACAAATATTTCAGATATTTATTGAAAGCGAATAAAGGTGTTTCAGATTTCAAATTAGATCATTAACATTCTATCTAACATTGGTATCTTTATAGACATTTAAAGCCGAATAAACAATGAATGAAAATAGTTCCGCGGAATGGCAGGCGGGGTGATAAACGAGCTCAGAGTTACATATATTACGATATAATATAGCTTTACGCGTAAAAAGATACTAAAGGCTAGCGATAAAAAGTTCATAAAGTGTTTCCGACTCCGTTCTTTCTTCGTTTCTATTAGGTTTCTATTCAGATTCCTTATTGAGCACTATTTTCTAGGCAAAATATTTCATTCCAACTTTAACTCTACCGCCTCGAACGGGAAGAATTAATTTGTTTTTCTCATAAAATACTCTCGACTCAAGTTGATATTCTATAGGAAAATTATGCATACAGATTAAAATTTGAGATTTAAATCAAGGACGAAGATTTTAAGGAATGGAATTTGTTACTTTCAAGTTCAATTTCAAATAAAATTTTTTGGAAGTGGAAGTCATTCTGTTGCTAATTTATTTGTGTTAATTTTAATAAGTTTTTTCGGCACGTGGCCATTGATTTTCTAACTTTTTGAATAACAACAATTATCGAATGAAATATCATACCTTATATTTGCAAGAGAAATTTTAGATTGGCAATTTTTTCACTTGAATAATTTGAGATATCCTTAAAGCAATTTTCCCATATATATATATATATATATATATATATATATATATATAATGAGAATAAGTATGAAGTGAGCATTAGATATAAGATTATATTTTTGATATACATGTTTACTTTTAGACTGAAATGCTTTCTACAAAAGGTTTAAGTAGCTATGTATGTATTCTAAATTTCTCTAAGCGTTCTTCAGTGGTTTTAGAGAGAGATTAAAATGTTTTTATCTTTTTTTTGCAATACATTATATATTTTAAACTGATACTAAAATTCTTAGATGCTCTCAATTGAAATTTAAGATTAAAAAGTTCATCAGACTTTCAAGCACTTCCCAAATTTTATTTTAGTATTACGTATATAAAACAAATGAAAGCTAGATTATGCATAAATTATCATGCGTAATAATCTTTAAATATATTTTATCGGGTTTTCCTTACCTCATCTAATAAATGAATTAAAGCAATCATAATCACAATATTCATATTTATACATTCAATCGATAGTTGAATTCAAGTATCTAATTATCTTTAAGAATTTTCATATCTCCAGTCCTCTTTAAAAATACAAAATACCATATTTTATGACGCATTATTTCAAATGCTTTATGTTGCCATTAATCAACCCTTTCATAGTTTATTCATGTTTTATAACTCCGAAAGTAGGAGAATCTAAGATGTAGATAAAACACACCTCTCTCTCAAAAGGAGCGGAACGTAAAAATTAGGCAAGCTCACTTTCATTTCTAAAAATTTTGCGTTCACGATCCATCCGCGAAAAGTCTTTAGCCAATAAAAAGCGCCAGAGTTATGATTTTCTATTTTTTCGTCACCGCTAGATAGAAAACTATAGGCGAAAAACAACGGTTACGCGCTGCAGAGTGTGCAATATTCTTTTCAAACCTATTCAATTCGAGAGGCATACCTCTCAAGAGCGGAGAATACCCGTTGGTATCGATGGGAACGCATTTTCTATTTCTCCCCGGTTGTGAAAACTTCATTCTCGGTACGACTGCAGCGCAACCTTTGTTACAACACCAGCGTCCATTGCGTGGAGCAACAACGGTTTGTTTTTCATCTTTTGCGGTCGGAATGACTTGTGCGAATCGGAAAACACGCCGGATGAGGGCCAAGAGGTATTTCGCTTTGCCACGCCTTCGATTTTTCAGCTTTTAGTTAACTTCCGTTACCCTCTCTCTCTGTGTACTCCTATAAAGGCCTTGGTAAACACCAAGGTTACCACCGCTTTGAAGAAATTAGACGTCACCTTTCGAATATTTTGAGTGGCTCTACATATAGTTCTTTCACCAGGGATGGGAAAAGAAAATTTCAAGGTTAAAGTTCCTCTTACCAAAACGTGAAGGATGCCCTTATTCAAGGATCCCATTTCATGAACATCTCTTAGCCCTTTCTAATCTACGCATTGCCTTGGAAGGATGTGGCAAATTGATTCGGAAAACGCGTACAGCTGCGAAGTTGATTTTTTTTGGGTCCCAATTGCGTATTCTGTTTTGAGAAAGGCTTTGTTGGTTGGTTCAAATATAAACCGCTAATTGCTTGTCATAATCGAGCGGAAAATTTATTCCTTGCTTCGCATTCAAAATGTTCGAATTAATTTTGTTGCTTGATCATGATTACGTTTAGATGCCATCTACTGTTCACCGGATGCAGATCTACCTTGAATATGGACGCGTATACTTAATTAGAGGGTCTGTTTTATTGATTATAAACAACGAAACCTCTCATTGTTGTGTATACTCTTGCATTCATCAAAGGAAAGCATACATAGTTTGTGAGGTTTGTATATAATATTTCCACCCCTAAATTACGTATTGCATAAACCTTATGAATTTTTAATTTGAAATTGATTGCGTAGCTGCAGACAAATACAATACCTAGAGAGTGTTCACTTAAGAGAATGTATCACGTACAATGTATGACTGGAAGAAAATCGTTTCCAGGTAAAAATTGTTCCCGTGAAATCACTCTTACGAAATTACTGTTACAAATTTCCTTTCAAATCTGTCTCCATACAAAATTTTAGAATGTAAATCCCGAAAACAAGTTTCTGCGAAAAGATTTTTGGTTTACTCAATTCAATTCTTGTTTTATTTTCATATCTGTGTGTAAAAAGAAGTAAGTATAAATATCTCGCACTGCAGGATTTTCATATGCGGAGTGGTTCTAACTCAATTTATCAGAAGATTTGGACTATTTTTTTCTAAATACTTCAAAGCAAAAAACAGACTAAGGCACGTATGTAAGTTAACATTCATTATAATGAGTTTTAGGAGAAATAGATACTTATTTTTGAAGCGATATCTTGAAAGTAACTGAAAAACGATATAATTAAGGTAGTTGATTATTATCATTCGAGAATGCAGCTCCAAGGCTGTCATAATTAATTACAGGGCATTCTGAATTCGAAAGGAAAATTTAAGTAAAGCCGAAAAATAGCTATTGAAAACAATTTTTTTCGAGCTCTCAAAATTTCGTCAACGGAAAAGTAAGTGTTCAAGAAATACGTTTAATGTTTTTCATTTCATTAACCGCCAGAGTTCGTAATACTACGAAAACTTCTCTTCCACTTTTGACAATTACGTAAAATAACAATGCGTAAATCGTTTCAATGAATAGTGTCCATATTGTTTTAATTAACAATGTATATATTCTCTTCCATTCCTAATAATCACGTCAATTTATAATAGGCTACGAGTTTCGGTTAATTACGTAAATTAACAATGGGTAAATTTTGATAATGAATGTCTATATTGTTTTTATTAACAATGTATATGTTCCCTTCCATTCGTAACAATTACGTAAATTTTATAAGAGGTAAAGAGTTTCGGTAAACAACGAGTAAATTAATTATCCTCAGTCTTTTGTCTTGGTATCTCACCCCTCCTCCTCCCCTTCATTTTGTAATCACACTTCTCTCGTTCGTGATAAAAACTCGCATCTCTTTTGTCCAAGTCACGGCGAAGTGACGAGTCACGCTCGGCGAGAGTCGATGCGGTTCCTAAGGAGATGTCACTGGTCGAGGAAATAACCAGGAAGCATCCAAAAGTAGAAGAAAAAACACATCCGTAAGTAATTGCTTGGCACCGCTAAGATACTACGTTCCGCCCAAAGGATTTCGATGGAGTTATCTCAACTCTGCTTTGGACGTATTCTGATGTAATGGCCTCCGTAATGAGCGAAGAGCTCTGGAGCCAATTGTTTCAAATTGAGCAATTTTAATTTGTTCTACGAGACGGTTAATAGATTTTTTTCTGTGTCTCTCCTTTTTTCGTGAAGCTATCGAAATTCTTAAGTGAAAAACTGTTGTTGAGAAGAGCTATGACTGACAGGAATATCGAAATAATACAAGTACTTATATAATCGAAAGCTATGTTTGTTTCATTCGTAATCAATTATTAGTTAGAAATCTTAGGTCTTTATTACACCCCTATGGCCCGATTTCAGGTAAAAAAATTTTATTTCATTGAATATTTGGCGTTAATAGAAAATTGTTTTCAAGTACCTGCCATTATCTATGCTAAGAAAAGCTAGAACTGTGATGAATTGAGATTAATTACATTAACAGAATGAACTGATTGGATGCAAAAAATTCTTAAGGCTCTATGCTATCCATGAATATATATTAATAATCTTACTAGTTTTCGTCGATCAGTTTAATTCCCATGTGAAATATTTTAAATAGATTTTTATGACAACAAAATGGGTATATTTTATTTGATCTGTTCTTTCAGAAAATAAAATTATGTATATGTGAACAAAGCAAAAACAGCTGGAAATGATTTTATAGCGGTATAGAAGAGTATATTATTGATAGAGTGGTTTCAAGACTAAATTTATTGCAAGGTAGTGGAAACAACTTATCTACCCTCGACAATGCTGTAGTCCTCCATGTGAAAAGAATAATAAGGAAAGCACTTATACTAAATTACATAAGCTTATTGTAACTTAAATAGTTAGCTTACGAGGTATCATATAATTGCTTACCTTGTTATTCTTTTATTCTAGGTACTTTACCATATTTGTATTGTTAAATAATGACTTATATACGTAATAAATTAGACGAACCCACACGGTGAATGCATGAGTGAAAACAGCTTTCCATAAAAAGAAATATCCAGAAATTTCGACACGGTTTTTTCTTTAAGCACTGATCACCATCACGTATTCGCATACTCACGTATCTTTTTGTTACGTCGCATTGCCGATTAGAAGTATCGCAAGTGCTCGGAAAGTAATTTGAAAGGATAGAAAGAAAGGTAGAAAAGTGGAATAGATGCATGGAAGTGATTGATCTCACAATAGCGATCCCAATCATTCATTCAGCCAATGATTCAGATCAAATTTCGCAGCTTCACGCCTTCTTTGAGAAACGAGTGCCAATGCACAGCACGGGATGAATTGTTAAAGCTAATGATAGAGATCGAGGTCGACCTAGCGTTTTATCTTCCTTTTAGATATTTATCGATAATTATGGACTGTCCTTATATGTCAAAGCACCTGCGAAGAAAAAAAGAGAGGGGAAAATTGCGTTATCCGATGGATAGAACTTCCTTATACGAAAAGGGTAATTTCATTTTTATGCCAAAACTGTTTAACTTTCGATTACTCAAACTGCCACAGTATTTCGTTTGGTCGTATTGATTCTATGACTGAAAGTAATATAATATAATCGTGCTATATCCAAAAATATCATACCATTTATTTATATCCTGTGATTATATTATCCAAATACCTTGGATTTTTATACATTTTACATTTAAATCTTTACGTAGGAGGTGAGTATTTTTCTTAAAATTCACAAGAGACAAATTATCTGCGTTTAGATCTATAAAACGATTAGTGGCTTTAATTATTTTCCGTAAGTTGATCAAAAATACTTGCAGTTAAGCATAACCGTATTATTTCAGTAGTGAATGCAGTTTAATCCAGTTTAAACTCCCATTGCTAAACTTTCGAGTCATTCTCCAATCATTAGTCCTTTCACTTAAGAACGAATACCGTAGTTAATACTCGAATTTCTTTTCCATCGATTTAACAGTGATTGTCCCGCACTTAAGGTGTGCCTATCATGAAAAAATAATGCAGAAAACCAAAACATATGCAGTTCTGGTTTTGTAAGACATTACGAACATTAAAGAATCAGTCATGATACAGCTGGCATAAAAAATTGGAATTGTATTCCATCTTACATAAGATAAAAATATAAACTCTTCTTACTAATATCATTACTGAATATATATTTACTTCATTTTTATTCGCATTTTTGGAGATATTTCTTTAATAATTAACCTCGAGTATTTATAACGCTCATACGGGATAGTACACAACATTTGTTCGAGTGATCCTAAATGGTTATGCACCCCTTATAAACTATAAGGAATTTTTATTTCCAGCTCCTTTGGAAATGTAATTTATATTGCATGGGCTTAATAAAAGATCAACTTTTATTTCGAGGATTTTTTAAGCTTGAGCTATAAGCTTCTTTAGCTTTATTTATTCAAGTATGGGTATCATCCAGTATTTAGTAACATCTGTATATCCAAATTACACAATTTTACCCTATCCCATACAGTCTACTCTTTCTTAACCACAATCTGTGAGACCATTTCAATCGTTCAAATCACCGTATCGACAGTTGAACGACGATGAGCGTCACCCGTTGGGTCGGTGCCCGCTGAAAGGTCGTCCACGGATGCACCGTCCTTGCATCTTCTCCGTGGAACCGTTACTTCACGCGTCTCCCACTAACCTCTAACCACACCCTGTCCTCCTCCTTTAATCAATCCGCCTTCAGCCTTCCTTTCCACGTCCTTCTATCGGAGATTTTCTCGCGTCAACTCCTCCCTCTCTTACGCCGGTGATTGTTGTTTACTTTTCCCGCGCGCGGTTATTTGTCCCGCGTTGCGAGGTGCTTACTGCAAGAATGAAAGGCGCTCATTTACAGCCCCAACGTAATTATCTCTTATCGTTATTTCTTCTCCGTTGCATTCATTTGTTCGGTAGTCACGAACCGATCGCGAGAGCGTGATTAAAATTTTCTGCCTGAAAGGGAGCATAATTGCGAACGATTAATTTATAACTTCTCATTAGACGATTTATTTGTACCCAGTTCGCTTCAAATGAATATCTTATCGTCAAATCTCGTCGTTTTCACCAGCATCGATCGATTCACACACGCACTTGAGGGTTTTGAACTCTTGACCTGAAGATAGGTATCTTAGCTGAACAAATAAATACAATATCTTCATGGATTTATTGATGTAAGATATGGTCTGCTAATAGAATATACATATCCAAAGATGGTGAGAATTGATTGTTAGCAAGTTAAAACATTTTAATTTTATTTTTTACAGTTATAAGACCCGAAAAGATATACTTTGACTCAGGTTATATACTTCGAATTTACATACCAGAACAGGAGTACAAAATTAGTTTCTTTTCATCACACGATGTTCTTATTTATACCAAATAATCAAGTAGGTAAGATATCTAACAATCTCCACCATGCTTCACACTCCTTACCCTAATGTTGTTGTGATTACTCTCCTTCTCCTACCAAATGAAAGTATCACTTACCCATATTCCTATATATTCTTAATTCGTTAATTATTCAATGCTGCATCGTTTCTTATTCTTTGTTTTGTAAACTAATGCCTGTGTTCGAATCCAAATTATATATTTTTATTTTTTACAATCAAAGTATTACAGATATTTCTATAATAGGTATTGATGGAGAAGATCCAATTTTCATATTTTTCTGTCGATAAAAGTATTAAATTGGTTAATATAGCCATCTAGATTTTTCACATTAAGAAATTTATTTTACGTCGAGAACTAATGTAAAGGTTTCACTAACAGCATTGATTCAATTAATAGAGAGATTTAGAAAGGGCAAACTTTAAATCATGTTCTTTTTTTATATATATATTCTTATTTGATATACTAGACGTATAAACGACATTAAATCATAGAATTAGCAGTGAAAGCGACACCTTTCCAAAACTAGTTCTTTCTGCGACAGCGGCGAGAAGCTTATGAATCTTTATATAGAGCATTTCCTAGTGAAAAGGAGGTTAACAAATTTATTAAATAAATTGCAATTTTCCATCTCAGCTTTGAATTAATCCGTCAGAAAGTAAGGTGATAAATAAGAATTTGTAGAAAATAAACTAAAGGTAAATTATTGCAGATGTATTCATATGTTATTCAGGATTATCTATGCCAAGTTTCAAAGTTCTCTCACCAAATAAAACAGTTTTGCATTTTTGGCCATCCTTGATTGATTCTAGACAATAGTACGGCGTCTTGATCTTCGACCCTTCTGCTCACTGTTGCGTCTATAAGAGAGAGGTCGGGGTGTAGGCGTTCCTTTATATAGGTCTCCTTGCTCCTTACGCTTGATCGGAAAAGGAATTGATTGAAATCACTCCCTTAAAAGCAAACAGAGTATCGTACGTTCCGGTCCCGATTAATGGAGCTTAAACTCAAGATTTAGTTACGACATCAATTAAAGACTTAGCTTATAAAACTGTAAAGAACGAGAGAAAAATGTTAAGCAAATGCGATCTATTTTATTATCCTGTAGGAATACAAAGGTGTATTTAATACATTATGGGATAGTTTGAAGGGCATTAGGAATTAGCAACCTGTAAATATTTTACGAAGGGTAAACATTTGAAACGTCATATTGTTTTATAAGACAATAATAACCACTTTTTAAATGTGAATTCGGATCATGGTACAATTGCCAAGAAATGATGAAGTATGGATTACTAAAGTATTGATTAAAGATTTTAGTAGATTTTGTCCAAAACACGAGATTAAAATCATGAAAAATTCTATTGCTACTTGATTTATTAAAGACATTTTAAAATAAACCTCACGACAAGAGTATAAATACCTATAACTAGAATAGTTTCGATCGATACGTTACTTATAATCCAATATTAGAATTAAATTGCTCTTGTCAGTAATATATTTAAACTCAAACAATTGTTTCGATGTCACTGATTTGAAGATAGACTAAAAGAATCTAATTTGAGTGTTTTTTTGGACCAAAACATTATATTGCCTTTGAGAGTAAACAAGTTTATGTCTTAAGAGTGCGTGAATAGGGAGGAAATGTTTTTTGCCTGTTAGTACTGCACTATCAATAAGAGGGATCGAAGGCTCGTACAGATAGGTGATTTATGCACAATCCCTTTCTAGTTGCTCGACAAAGCCATCTGTGACGTTACACTCCGTCAAACGATGCAGTTAAACACACTCTCCCTTAAGGATAGACAGTAGCAACGAATGGGACACGCCCATTTAGACCAGGAAGTAAATAGATGTGAATGAATAGGAGAGCTGCAAAGCAAATCCTGAACAAGAAATTATCTTTCCATCGATGTCTCGTTGGTCGAGCGAAGGAACAAACTTGAAAAGTCGGCTTAAGGAGCATTACGTTTAGATGCAGATGGATTTAAGATAGTTTGTTTGGAGTAATTCCTTGGGAGGTTAAATAAAAAATTAACTAATTTTTTTTTCGTGATTTAACATTCAAATTATTAGCTATAGAATGTATAATCAAATACAATAATTTTATCAGAATTACGGATTATTTAAGTAGTGGAGTGAAAAGAAAGGTTTTTAATACTTTTCTAAATTTTTAAAACTAGTTCTTCATAAAATCATGCTTCAGAAAATAGAAACATTTGTATAATATGAATGTAAGAGAAAATTCTCTTAATATTCGTAACAGTATAAGTGAACGTATAATTTTTGACAGGTATCATAAGGTAGTATTATTATTATTAAAGAATTAATTCGTTGAGAACGAAAGAACTTTATATTTGTTTGTCAGTTAATATAAAAGTTATTAATATGACTATTTCTTGAATATAAAAGTAAGTTGTACCAGCCTTTATATCCTATAAAACTTTCCAAATATAAGTCGACCTTATTAATATTATGCTCTATTTTTTCCATTCGAGCGTTGAAGTCTCCGCCTTGAGAGTATGCAACCAGCGTGGTTACAAGATTTTTAGCGAGCGAATCATTGACTTAAAAAACCTAGGACGTATATTTAAGATGGCAGTTTTGTAAAATAAGATTCCTATGAACTTTAAATAATATTTTGACTTGAAACCTTGGAATCTATTTTTCTACATTTTTGCGAAAGATTGTATTCAAATTTCTGAATTATCATTCTATTAACTATGAATGCTTTAAGGAGTGAAAGAAGAAGAAACGGTTTACTTAGCCATTGGCTCAAAGTATGATTCTGGTAAAGATTCTCACTCCCAAAAATATCGCGTATTGATTCCAAATTTAAGTCGTTACATCATGAAAAAACTGGTCAGTCTCGTTTCCGCATTCCAAGGATTTCTCGTGTGCAACTTTTGGATTGCGTGTTACACCTCCGCTATTCCAGATTCACTCAAGCCATCTAAAAAGTTATGTAAATTGTGATGCCATCAATCAAAATATTTTTGACTTTTTCCTGTTGTAATATACAAAAAGATTTTTCTAATTTAAATATCTATAATGATAGTTGTGGGTCGCATTATGAACCTGGCTATCAATTTGAACATAGTTGGGAAAAGTTATTTCTTATTTGTTCTGTTGTTCGGATAATTTGATTTTGCGTGTCTCTTTCGTGATATTAGAGTGTATAGAACATTTTATAGAGCATACAATACGGTTCAATTTCAGCGGAAATAGTTTCCGATCAACTCTATGCTGTTGACCAAGGAACTTAGCAATTTTCATAAATGCATCAACTAATTCTATGTTTTTCCCTCTACAAACACGGTTCCTTTCAATTTTGACTCAAGGTGAATGATTGTGAATTTCACGTTTTCTTTAACTAACATATAATCATTGGCCTATTGTCTTTCAACTGACGGCACTGTAACCTCATAAACACACACCATGGCTGCGTTCTGTTTCCCGTGGCATTTATCAACTCTCAAAGAAAGAGAACCCATAAATTTCGAGTAATCATCGGTTGGAGAAACGTATGTCCGCTGTCTATTTCCCCAATCACAAATCCCGCTCATACACCCACACAATGCTGATTCTACGCCGTCCGCTTTCTCCATCGCAATTACATGTTTCACTGAGTGCTTTGCTCTCTTTCTCGGAAATTCCTCACTGTCAATTATTCAGAATGAGTACATAACGATGACGTGGTATATTGTGTGCTGAATATCATTGAAACCGATGACATGAATAGGAGTGTGGAAAGTTTTGTAGTTTTTAGTATCTTAAGAGCCACGCTAGCCACGCAAAATTGTCAGATTGACAAATCACATTTTTCAAATTGACTTGGGTTAAAATTAGATCATTTATGATTTATATACGTACTAAAATACTGTGTAAATCATATCAGTAATATTTTAATAGATTTTTATAAATTCAGTTGTATTTACGCAGGATTCCAATTAGATCATTAGTTTTCATTTGGAAAGTGATTTTTCTGTCATTAAATATTGAATTAATTCAGAAAAAAAAACAATTGTTTTGAATTTAGTTAAAATCGAAATATTTTATTTTTCAAATATGTATCTTAATTTCTAATATTATAACCTTGTACGTTTGAAATTAACAGACATTTTTAATATTAATGCGATAAAAGAACTTATGACAGTATTTTAAATGTTCTTTTGCTTTTTTCCTATTTCAGTGTACAATTAAAATATAATTTTACTTGAAAATTCAAAATTAATCTTTCGCTTAAATTTAAATTCATAGAAAATACCTTACAATCATAATCGTTACAATCACTACAAGTAGGATTCATCACTTTGTAGCAGTGCTTCAATAATACATGCACCGTTCCGTTGAACTATATCACACTTTAAAATATATTGATATTGTTCCTGAATTACATGTATAAAGTATCGTGTACTTAGCTTTAAAATTTCGCGATATTTCGCAATGAATCGAATAAATCATTTATTTAGAAAATAATAGAGAATATTCTATAATTAATTTATGCACACAATTAAATTTTTAGAATATAATTAACTGTACCTTTAAATTTGATTTGATTACATTTTCATTGCTCATATTTATAGTGTATCGTTGATTGTGCAGTACATATCAGTTCTCAATCCCAATATCCAATACTCTTTTGATAGCACAGGGGCGTATATCGGGAACACGGAGGTGCATTAGTTCAACGTCCTCCGATGCCTGTTATCCTTCGCCACGCCCACCACGCACTGCTTCTCCACACGAGAAATAAGGAACGTTTCTTCGCCGAAGGATTCGAGTGACCTTGGCCCTGAAGAAGATCTCCCTGCTGCATCTTCACCGTTGGATGCTGCAAATCTTCCCTTCTTTAGATGGCGTATCGTTAATATTCCGCGGCCTCTGGAAAGCGAGCGTGGGCAAGGGAAAGTGGGGGATAAATATTAAATCCATACATCCAAAACGTTTTTATGATAAACTTTGCTTTATGCGCGAAAGTTTGTGGATTGAAATATGCCCCAGCTAGGTGGGATCTTTCTCTTAGAAAGCTATTCAATCAAATACGATGCGTCGATGGTTTTCAGATTTTATCCGGATTGCTTTCAACCTTAAGTACAAATGGAATATGAAAATTCGTTGGACGCCCAGTTCGTCTAATAAATCATCAACAATGTTGGGCATGCTATCTTGAAGACCAAACCCATGAATAAGAATATTTGTAATATTTTGTTTATTTTTATAAAGAAGATAGGATTAATCAAAGAATTCTGGTAACTTTAAGCGTGTTTTATAAAAGCACAATTTAGGAGTATCTCATTTTATGAGCTTTCATTAATGGTTATACAAGTGACAGTCATATTCATTCTTAAAAGCTGAAAAATAAACCTTTTGAAAGATTATTAATGAAAAAAACAAAAGCAATGTGAATATCATTCGGTATGTAATTTAAGGTGGTATTACTAATGAAAATTTGAATATCTTCATCAAAAGACAACTAATGACGAAATTAGAAGCAATTTTATTTTCGTAAACAAGAAAATGAAGATGTTACTACATGATAAATGAGAGCAGGATACTCTACTCTTTCGTATATTTTAATGGTTCGGTAGTAGCGATGACTTCAACGTAAATTTATTTGCTGATAATCCAATGATATACATAAGCTTATAATGAATCTACTCCGAGATCAAAATTTGTCTCTTTTTAGTCAAATATTTTTTTTTGTAAAACATCAGTAATCTTCTGAGAGACTGTTAAAATTTATTTTGAAAATCCTGATACTGAGCAATATTTACTTAAATATACAATGTCAAACAAAATAATTCCAGCTTGTCATCCATGATACTAGGAAATATATGATTGGTGTTCTAGCTGCTATTTCTCTTTTGAATATTCAATTATAACTATTCCAGGATCTTCGTTATTTGTGTGGATTACTGAATGCAGACAGAACTGTATATTATTATCCTGTGATCCATCATTTATAGAAGCACTAAGAATGATAATCGAATTCTAATTCGAAGCATTTGGAATAATTACGTTCTTCATTACCCAAAAATACATATAAGTACTTCCAACCAATAGCGTTACGTCTTTCCATTTCCGGGAACGGCTCCGGTGAAATATGGGAAGAAATCAATAATTCTCAGGACCTCTTCCTTTGGAAGGAGCAATTTTTCAACCCACTCTTTTAATCATCTCAGCTACCTAATTGAATTCGAAGTTTCGTATCCGACACCGCTATCCTTTCACGGGCATCGCTTCGGACGTTCGATTCCTAAGAAAGATAACGATCAAAAAAGCCGGCGTTACATTTGAAATTGATCGATCGCCTTTTTTTCGAGGATATCCTTAAAAGTCGTCATCTTTTTACCCGTTTTCTCGGCTCATTACTTGTCGGCCAACGAGAACAAAGTTCCGAGGGAATTACAAACAAGGAACAGCGTAATTGAAATTCTCGTAGCCGCTCGGTGGTCTTCCATCATTCAATCGCGGTGCGGTTTTCAACTGTCCTTATTACTATGGATCCCTGAGAATCTCTTTCCGAACCTTTTCCATACGGTATTTTACCTTTCATATCTCCTCCGTATGTTTACAAAGGAAGTCCGCCGAGAGAATTCCCCCTTCCTGCCGTTTCGACATCCAACTCTAATGCTTTTTTGGTGCTGTTTCGTAGGGAATTACCTTCCGTTTGAGATACGTTGCGAAAGCGAGACAATGAGAAATCTCAATACAGTTCCATGTTGGTTGTGTTCTCACGGTGTGGGTGGTGCCTAAGTTATAGGGTTGGGGAATCGGTGAATAAGTTGTTGAGAATGTACAGGTATTAGGACCAGTGTCAACTATTAATAGTTTGGGAACGTATGTAAATAGAATATTAGCAAATAGTTATTTATTTACGGATGGTACGTTTCAGGTTTGATTCCAACCTGATAGCTAAAAGTCTAACAAACTTATAACATACTAATAATACTCCTAAAGGGTATATTAATATCTATTTAAAAATATAGAGTTCCCTTACGGGTCTACGACTTTTAACAATAATATGATACCCCTAAAAAGTCTGTTAGAGTTTCTGTTAAAAAAATATGGCGTTACTCAACCAATATTCGAGTAGTATGATATTATTGTGTTACAGCAACCAAACTGATTGATTGATGACGAGGATTTATATTGTGATATGGATATCTACGTAGTTAAACTTGCCACTATTAAGAGATAATTAAATATAAAATCAAAAGCTTCAAGATGGAATCTATGGTATTGATAATGATTATATTTGAAGTGAAAAATTAAGCAAATTGATGTTCAATATACAACTGCCGTACTCTCAACCAGAATGAGGAATCGGTTCTTCGTGTACCCTACCATAGAATTTATGAAAAATCGCGTAAATGGGAAAATATGTATGAATAATTGAATATTCTGGCAAATGCTATAATCTTCAAGGTTTTGAATATTCGGGAATGCGTTGAAGTTGAAGGTTGAAGAACTGTTATAAAAATTACTCCCAAAAAAATAAAAATGAATTTTTAGGAAACTTTTGGATCTGGACCTTCAGATTTGGAATCTGCTGCGTTAGATTAGGAATCTTCGGAAAACTTTTGGAATATCTTGGATTGGAACCCTGGACCTTAAGATTTGGAATCGGACACGTTACCAACAGGCTAACGTGTCCACGTGGAGCGGGCAATAAAATTACATAATATTAATTAATCCAGAGATTTTCCGTTCGGGTGACATTTCGATAGCGATCATAGAAACGCATTTATTGTTCCTTGCGACTTTCACATGCAGTAGGAGTACTCAAATCCGTTTAACGCACTTTAGTTTTGCCAAAAAGTATTTCCGAATACACGATTCAGACCAAACAAGAGCATCACACATATATATCGATGCATTCACGCATCGTTCCTCGGCTTATATCGACGTGAATCAACGAAAATGCTAGTTTATTTACTGGTCGAAAAACGGAAACTATTAACCCATAGGAACATTTTAAACATAAATGTAAAGCTCCGCATGATTACCATTACACTACATGAAGTGATAACCTCATCCTCAAACATGAAATAAATTTCGCCTTCTTAGGAAATGATGGTTTAATAGTTATTGAGACCATACTGAGTTTTATTGACTTAATATACCTAGCTGTTTGGTGAAGGAGGACTTTGATGTATATCTATCGTGTGTAGGAATGCACATTGGTTAGTTAATGGCCAGTGAGCGGAGTAGTTCCGGCGACCACCCGTGGTCCACAAGAAACGTTAGAGGCCGCGTGGGCGGAGGGATAGAGAATTCGGTCTTGGGGAAATTAAGTTCCTGCGATTGTTACTCTGGGAAAGAACATTTCTTTTGAATGGTCCTTGAACATCAGACGTCCTTCAGCGTTTAGAGAGTTTCGAGGGCCTGTGAGTTATTGGGGTGATAGTTAAATGCGTCCACCTGCTCCACTCCACCAAAGAACAATGGGCGTGGATCGGAAAAAACTGGGAAGTTCGCTTTAGAGCGTAATGGTTAAGGAATACAAAGGATGTTTTATCGTGGATACCTGTGAAAATTTCGTGCAGCGATAAATTATTATGTTGGTATAAGTACACGTGAATTTCTATATTATATATATATGTCTTTTAACCATATAATATATGTGGTAGAAGCTTATTTTCCTGCATTATTACTACTGTTCCTTAATTCTGAATCTTTTTCTTCTGCTCTGCTTGACCAAGCGTGAGATATTTCTGCTTCCATGATCATATTTTATGTTGCGTATTTCGAATTACTTTAAATGGATATTTCAGAAATATTATAAAAATAATTTGATAAAATAAATCTTTTATATCTGCATTTTTATCATCAGTGATTAATTTCCCTTCCAAGATGATTCCAATAATGCCAATTTGTAAGAATAAATTCTTCCCGGTTAAATTTAGTGGCAGCTTTTAAAAAGAAATGTGGATTAAGATTGTGAAATTAAGCTTTCAAAATCTTTTGTACCTTCCCAAGAGGAAAAAATATTCAAAGAAATGGAGAAATATAAAAGTTATTCTGAATGTGGTATGAGTAATTTTTAAGTATGAAGAACATTGTTGGATAAAACCTTTATCCATGCATAGTTGTGATTCTATGATTTATGTGGTTCCATATTTTTTTCTCAAAATAGCATTCAGAATAACCTTTACTCTGTCTCCCTTTTATCATAACATTTTTCATTATTTGTTCAGTTATTTTATGTTTCATACACCATAGATAAATGATCTCATCGGTATATATAAATATACATTAATGATAATATATTTTTTTAAATTGCAGTTGTTTTAAGATATCTCATCACTAAGGTTTCTAAAAGTATAATGCACTATAGTTTCATTTCCAAAATATTTACTCGATACAACATACAGAGGGCAATTTTTTTTATGAATATTTCCTGAATATATAAATATGAATTATCAAACAATTAAATGCTCTAAACTTATCAAATGTAAATCGTTTGTACCCTTAACTTTATATATTAAAAATTCCTTACCAAAGTTGGACTCTAGCACATATAGGTATATGTATTAATCATTCACGTTTTGCAATATAACTAAGCTTCCTCTTAGAGATGTTGAAAACTTACTTAAACACCTATTTGTTATCATTTTGCACAATTGTTTCTTATGAAAGGAATTTCTCACGGACAAATCGTTCGTATCTTTGGGCGTAGTCAAGGTTACTTTCAGAAGAGTAAGAGGCTTACTAAGGCGGTGATTATCTCATCTGAATTTAAAACGCGTTATCATACATAGAGATGCTTATAGAGAGAATGCCGCTATTGTAACAAGGAAGGGAGGGGTAATCATTTTCCTGTCCTATTCCCATAAGAAAGAGTGTGCTAGATGATAAGCTATCTATCATTTGATCTCCTACAAAGATACAGGACAGGGATGAATTATTAATCATATTTTAATATTTTGATGCTTATATTATACGTATTGTTCAGTATTTAAAAAATAAATTCTCTAAAGGAGGAAACGAGAAATGAAGAATCTACCCCAATTGCCCTGTTGTAGTTAAGACTGGATGCTAATATATTTACATATGCATAAAATAGATTTAATTAACATTTTAAATATATATATACCTTCAGGCTCTTTTCATTAATGAATGTGATCTTTCTACGAGTTAACTAATTATGTTCCTAATTTACATATTTTCTCAAGCGAGGAATTAGAATTAAAATTATGTGCTTTTGAGAATAATTTTACGTAATATTAAAATGATCTGTTATTACGAGTATTCTACTTGGCTATAAAATTGAATATACTTTCACATTCACCTCTTCATTCCACGAACTTAATTTATAATTCATGGTAATATGTTTTTATTAAAAATAAGATATAAACATGTTTACCTTTTTATTGTTCATATTAAAATTTTTCATAGTTATATTTTATAAATCTTATCATCGGGGTATGTAAAGCTTATGCGCTTTACTTCGAAGAAAAGTTCTCGCATTTTTATTTCATCAATTCAAATTACGTATTTAAATATAATTTCATAAGAGAATTTGTAAAGCTTACTAGAGAATTATTCCTGGAAATATTTTTTTCTTCTTCTTGAATTCTTCAGTTCATAATTATACATATTATCTATATACAATGAATCTATCACTAATGACACTACCTTACGTAAATTTAAAATTCCTCTCGTCAACTAATTATCAAGTCCACGGAAAACTGAAGCTTTTTCATACTCGCTTAAAAACAAAAGTATATGGATGTATCATTTTCTCATTTCTATTTGTCTTAATAAAAGCTGTAATTGGATAAACTGTTAATCGATTAAAAGTAAAGATAGAGTAACTATAGAGTCTCAATTAAATCGTTCATACTATGTAATTATGCTACTGGCATTGATTTTTATCAGTATTTGTTGGCACTTATTTTGATCGAGCTTAAGATTTATTCAGTATTCTTTGATTAAAAGCTCTTATTAAATTCTCTTCGCTTTTGTTGGTAGAGGTAAACCAAAATATGAAATTACGTATTTTAACTCCCATTGTTTGCCAAAGTACGTTCCGAAATGACAATTCTCATCTATTATACGGCGATCGACTGCCAACGAATGCCTCGTCATATTGTACTTTCGAAAGAAGATAGATTACCAACTATTCTCTGATTGCCTATTCCTTCGAAATGAAATCAGATCTCGTGAGTGCAACCAATCAATCATATCATTCTTTTGTTTATCGCCATTCAGCGTTGAAATATTTCATCTCACTTTTTAGCCTTTCGTGTCCTTAGAAAAGAGAATATTTTGCTTTAACAAGACAAAAAGATCGTCATAACTGTTATTCAGAGATATTTCAATCTTTTCGACCACCTAAGGAAGGTTGTGAACATTTTAACACGCAACTGTTAGAAGACAACATGCAAGGAGTAAAAATATCATTTTTTGTTTGTTGCTAATCAAATATGTCACGTGATATTTCTTTCTAATGTCCCAAAGAGAAAAAAGTTCTTGTGTGACTTGTATCACAGAATTCAATTTACTTCATTAAACCATTGTCATATTCATTTAAAGCACCATTGACCGTTAGAAAAAATACTAACATTTTTAAGAATAATTAAGAAAAGAGATAAAGTCTATAAGTAATAAATTTCACGTAGTTGACTGGCAATAATCAAAAGCCAAAAAGAATCGCTAATTCTAAAAACTTATGAATAATCTTTACTTAGCAATCCTGTGGAAAGAATACCACCCTGTTTCCTTCATTCTTGATTTTTCTTAGCTGGGCCCATCCTCCAAAAATTCTGAAAATACATCAAAAACAGGAAAAAGTTTAATGACAACCATACTCTAATTATTGGAAAGCAGAGCAGGTTTTCTTCGAGAGCGTTGCGTGCAGATAAATGCAATTCAAACGTCATTAGTCAGTAAAGGTTCTAATCGTAGTTTAATCACATCCATTACTGTAATCATCCATTATATGTTTCCCATCAGCTCGGATTCGACCTACATTCGTAAATAAGCGATCCTTTATTACGATATTTAATTTAATATTAAGTAACGATCGAACCAAGGGTTATGAGGAATCCTTGTATCACATGTATTACCGTATACCGTCTGTTGTAATGCGCTTTAAGTTCTACAGGAGTACTAATGAGAGTAGACGTACATCCTTTTGAGGGAACGAGTTTGAAGGCGAATGAGAAGCACGTAGTAAGAGATCGGTTTAAAAGAGAGAGGCATTGGTCGCGGAGTTGTCCTCAGTGGACCCATACGCTGCGGGCGAAACGAAAGTCCGTAATTATCATCCCCTTAAGACGTATGCGTTGGCCTTTATATCTATTTTTTAATGACCCCAGTGCATTCTTAACGATACCCCCCTACTGCAATCGGCTCTCTCTCTCTATGTACCTCATATTCTTCCGATTCGCGCTTTAGTTTGTCTGCTCGAAAATTCCTTTCCTTTTATGAATCTTTATGGCGCATTCATATACACTCCCTCGATATAGTTTCACGCATTTTCCGTTGAGCGTGAAATAGGTTACGGATTAAGTTTTTAATGTTAAATAATTGAGACAGCGGCGTGTTTTCGTAAAGAAATGGCCGTTAGGTATTATATTGGATATACATGTAGTTTGCGCAATTATATAGACTTGTGAAGCGAATTTCTAATAACGTATGGAATTCGTAATTGATTACTTATTTAAGATCATTGTATCGTAATTATTTTGATGAGGACAAATAAATGGATCGTATGATTAATGTAATATAGAAGGTATTTATGTATAACCCTTACACCTTGTAAATTGTAAGGGATACTTCGCTTTTATAAATGCTATTTTACGTTTTGTCATGCAAATTCTCTCGTCTATTATAATATTAATAAAATTATGAACTTTTTAAAAAATATGGAAGTTAATTTATTCATCTGTTGTCATAGAAATTAGGTAAATATAAACAAAAATAGGTAATTTAAAAAGGTCTACGTAAATTAATTGTGAAATTGTCAAGACAAAAGTACGTAATAGTTTTCTCTAAATAGAAGTACTTTGAAAAAGAGTGTGACGATCTTTACAATTCTATGCATTGCATATTATTAGTCAGTTATTCTTAAGTTATGCTTTCTCTAAAGTAAGAGGGAAAAATATATATTCTCTTATTGTATTGAATTAATTTCCTTTTCTTGAGCGAGATTAAAATTCAAGACATTCAAAAGTACCGCTTGAACATATTTTGCTCTTACTTTTACATCCCATAGAATATCCATCCAACGGGTGTGGATACGTAGATGTTAGCTATTTTTATCACACCATTAGTTTCTCGAGTTGACTCGATGTCGACTTACTCCAGTAACATATGGCGTCCCCATTTTGAGGTGGAAACATTTTCATTCACGATAGGCTTCCTTATTTCTACTCTTCAGTTACTCGGCTTATAAGGCTGAGGACATGCAGTGGCAAAAATCATCAATTTCCTTGAATTTATCGAGAAAATTATATACTGTATTATAATTATCTCTCTATATTCTTAATTTTTCCTCCTTTCTTATTTGGATTAATTTTTCTCATAAGATAATATTAAATGTAGTTTATATAAAATTGAATATTATGATTGAATAATATTGAATATTAATAAAATAATTGAATAATATGAATACTAAAATGAAATATTATTCTTATTGAACAATTAAGGGAAGTGGAAATACATGTAAATTTAGACTATCAGTTTGACTGTAATCCTGAACTACGAAATAATTTAAGATAATGATATTACCGGGACTCGAACCCAGGTCCTGTTCAACCTGTTATTCTTATTGATCGGATTTCTTCTCGTAAATAAACACGTAAATATTATTGTTTACTACGTATCTATGGAATTGCCTTTCTTAATTCCATAGAGTGCGACACAGTTCTCAGGTGTTTAAACGTCAGAAGAGTTCGGAATGCATACGTATCACCAGACGTGGTTTCTATACCCCAACTATTCAGACTACAGCGGTCAATGACGACCTTGGGTTAAGAATGAATTGATACAGACAGATCTCGGAGAATGACCCCAATGTAGTAATTCGAGGAAATCTAAAACACGGTCCAAATTCGGATCGCAAAATTCTTTTAATGGCTCTTAGAGTTTCATAAGTAGATGAAATTCCACGTTGCGGCATTCAGGCGTGGCCTAGATTTATGGCATTTAATATTGATTGGTACCGACTCGAATCATCGTTAACCGTTCATCTGTATTTGCTTTTGTATAAGAAGTAGTCAGTCTATTACTTGTTAATGCTATTCCTCGGTCTTTGATGTTTCCTGCAATTATCATTAATCCCATTGGTTTCACATTTACATAAATACCCCGCAAACCGGCCTGTGGTGTATGGCAGGGGGTGTCATGACATCAAAGTCCCTAACTACCGTTTTTGTTCACGCGTCTAATACTATCAGGAAAGAAATATCAGTAATGACTTTACGTTCCAGCAATATTATCACAAATATTTTTCGATGACTGAACTCTAATATTATATTCCGATTGTATTTAAATGTAGTTTGTTGCTACGAATGTTTACGTTCAATTGATGCTTCTTAAACACTAAACGGAAAAATAATACTTTTGTAAACTTCTGTAAAATTAACAATTCTATAACATATAGAGTAATTATATCGATAACTCGACGTATTAATGATAAATTCATTTTCAATAGTGAGTAAATCCCCTAAACTAGTTACCCAATCCATGTAGTAACTTTTTATGAGTAATTTCAATATCATCAAATTTATAAATATAATAATATGAATCGATCTGGTACTGAACATCTTCTCTTTCTTACTGGTTAAATATTTTGCATCCCTTTATTTCACAACACGAGAAAAGATCATTGCCAACAGTATCATTATTCATTTCAATCATTAGAAATCCTAAGAACCCTAATACGTCCGACTGTATTTAGTTTTTTTTCAGCTCGACCTCCTTTCCAGTTTCCCTCGTGAACATGAATCACCGGCCATTCATATTCCTTCGACGTTATGCCACAGGTTGAGGACCTCTATTAATTCAAACTCCTAAATCGAACACTAAAATTAATTTATTCACGACCCGTTAGAAAGTTTCCGTCCACGTGGAATTCTGAAATTGACAAATGAGACTTTTTGATCCATATGGAAGTCGACCGCTCCGTACCGATTCATACGTATTCACAAGAGAGTATCTTAGTTAGTTAGACAATTCTTCTCGCTTGTATCTAAACCTCCTACACTCTTCCTCTGCCAACGCACGTATTGTATAAGAGTGCGTAAGCGAGCCTTGGGCAGCTCCCATACACCCATTCGTCGCATTTTATCGCAGATCAAAATCCACTTGCCTCACAGCCTAAGGTTGTGCCTAAGGCGAAAGTGAAAGGATTCGAGACAACCGCTTTGCCTGGGCGTTGTGGAGAAAGGTCCACGGGTTAGGATCATTTCTGTTTCCACCATTGGTCTCAAGGTTGTGGTTTATTTTTTCAATTTTTTTTTCGCTGCCCATTAGTATAAGAGCATAGGGTTTTGGGTTAAAAACAGCATCAACAGTATGCCAGATGCTGAGAATTTGTCCCCTTGTCGAATGCACATGAGTGAAAGTTTTGTTACGTCTCGTTTCAGTGGATGATTTGTTACTCTAATGCTGAATGTCTGTGACGAATTTGAGACGTAATTCGTTTTAATTCTGGAAATACGTATTTATTTAGATGGTTAATACTGGTGTTAAAGATTGTTTTCAGAAGCTTACGATGAAAGTGGAAGTATTTGCCAAGAGTATTCGTGTACAAAAATATATAGTGAAGGAATGTTTTACTCATGATTATTTTGTTATTCTACCTTATCCTAGAGCAAAAATAGTATAACATTACACTGAGAGTAATTGTAAACCATAATAGTTATATGATTAATCGGAGAAACATCACAAAAATATATGACACAAATAGAAGTACCCTAATCCACTATCAATTTTTACTTAATTTTTGGGGACTATTGAATTTGCTCGATGAGAATTATTATAGGAAAATGCAGTCGTAAACTTAGACATTGAAAATTTTAAAATAATATTAAAACTTTAATACTGAATATAAACAATTATATTCTCAGAAAAAAATGTATAGAAACTAAGGCTGAAACTGTGAATATAAATGATCTATTAAAGATATTATTATACTATGATTATGGATTGCAAAAAAGGTTAAAGTTGTTTGACGGAATCGATTTATACGTAAGACAGCATTATACTATCCTGTTTCTAAAGCGTATTATAGAATGACTTCTAATGTAAAATAAATGAAAGTTCGAAGTTTATACCCTACCAAGATTTATGATTTTTATTACGTGGTTGAGAATGATGTAGAATCGGTTGTAACAGCAGTTCGTATATTTAATTGTGTTATTATGGAAAATAGTGTCAGTATTCATGAAGTGAACTTTATGAGAAAAAAGCTTTCCTCCAATCAAACCTTTTTTTGTCTAGGAGTGAATTAAATGTGATAGTCTGGTTTCCCCACTTCGCGGTTTCTCGAATAAATAACTGTCCCTACGCAACGCCTAGACGTTTCCGCATACTTGCATGGCAATAGCTAAATCGATTTTCTTTTGTCGAAATCCGAGTAAATAAAACAGTTATCGTAATATCTTTTGAACCAAAGATTTTTCTGATTGATAAGAAAATTCTCAATTGCTTCAAGACTTGCGGGAAAGGTTAAATACAAGATATAGGCCACTTCAAATTCCTTTCAAAGAATTATTGCAATGGAAAGATACAAACTTTATTAGCCCTTTTCTCTGTTTGTGATATTACGAGTAAAATTTTCGCATAAATATGCAAATTAGATTGTTTGCTTTCATGTTTCACTCTTAAAAATAATAGACTATTTTCCACTGTTTTTTGGAAGTTTTAAGATTTATTATAAACATTTTATAAAATATTTATAAATAAATTCTCCCTGAATGCATGGAATTTCCAGATTACTTTGACTGCTTAGAGGTCTTATCATCGTTTAAATCAATCTATATATTAGTAAGTACCAGTTAATTAAAAATAAATATTAGAAGGGCTCCCTTTATCTGATGTATTTCAAATATTAGATAAAAAATTGAAATTTGGTTTCCTCGAATCATCATTTTAAATAATTATCCATTTACTATTAACTGTGAATTTCTATAAGTAGCAATACTTAGGCTTCTTCTTAGGCAGTGTTAATATCGTAATCTTGAACAATGTACATCTGTGAAACCTAACTTCTTGGGATTATGCCCATCTCCGAGCAAAAGAATAAAAAAGTGAAATTCTATCCATTTTAATTTTGAAAGATTATCGATTGAAAACTTAATTTAAAAAACCGATACTATTTCGGTTGTATCTTAAATCGTTTTACCTAAAATTAAGATTTTGAAATAGGATCTATTAGTGCCGGTATACTCTCCCCCATTTCTGAACAATACTACATCTTTATTTTACGTCACTATAAAAGTAAGGCTGTTCGTAGACATTACAAGTTTGGTGCTTCGCCGTAAATGGACGATTAAAGAGATCCAGCTCTGATTTCAGCAGAAGCACCACTTATGCCATAGAAACATGTCTTGTTAGCTGCTATTTAACGTAGAGGAGAAGTCGGTGGATTAACTTCATCCCTCAAATAATTACCAATCACTTTTTTTCGAAATACTTTCAAATTCAAATGATTCAACTTTCATATCACCAAGTTTAGAAAACAGAAAAGAAACCCTGCCAATCAATCGAATACATTTTGATTACCGAACATATTACGCATCGTATGACATCAGCCTCCGCTTTGACTGCCTCCTTTGATCACCTCTCTCTCTTTATTAACCACATCCTCCCACCTGTCCAATCCCAAATTTCTTTTCCTTTTGTCAACATCTCACCGTTTTACTCCAGGTGTCGGAAATCTTTTCCGACCGCATAATCACTCGCTCCCATTCTTAACGCGCTCCAACTGGTTTTCCCCGATATCGGAAAAAAAAAGTCGAGCTCGTCACCGTGGATACCGTATCACCGGACAAGAAAATCTCGCTGGGAACCCGAATCTGTGACGTACGTCACACATACTAGTGTCAAAAAAAACCTTAGTTGACGCGATTAGAGGTACGATGCCGAGAACTATGAAATTTATTGCGTTAGGAGAGAAAGGGCCTATCTAACATTCTCGTAACGGGTCAAGAAAGCGTAGGCTATGGGTCTGGATTGTTTCTTAACCCGATATCCATGCTAACAATCTTAGAGTCGGCGTCGTTGATGAAAAAGTCGAAGAGTTTGCGCTGGAAAGTTATGGAAATCGTGCGTTTATCCATCGGCCACGGTACGGAATACAAAAGTGCTCCTTGTCGACTAAGTAACTGTGACGGAGCGGTGGATGTTGATGAACGGCGTGGGTGTCGAACGCTTTACCGCAGTCTCTCGAAAGCTTAAATGTCCTTAGCGAAAGTGGTGTTGCTACGTAATTTAAGGCCGTTAAAATTGGTAGGAGAGGTTTCGTATTGTTTTAGGTATGTGTATGGGATTTGCATGATTACTACGAGGCAGCACCCCTGTATCGACTTTAAAAACACTTATCGCTTTGTATGATCAAATATTGCACAATTACACCTTACTATATTTATGCTTTTTATTCTTAAATTTTGAAATTTTCGAATATATACTTAGTTTCGTTTTGAATCGTGGTAGTAAAGATCCAGAAACTACTTAACCAAAAAGCTTGTTATTTTTAAGCCGATAACTGGATGATTGTCAATGGTTATTGTATAGAATAGCTTGTTAAGAAATTACGGAATAATGTAAAGATAATAGCAAATACGTTTATTGAAAGCGTATTGATCTTCGTAGTTATTATACTAATGTTATTCTTAAAGGTATTGACTTGGGGGACGGAATAGTGTTCATGGCAGGATATAGTATAAGGGTGTGTTCTGAATAGCCAGTTGTATATGTATAGCCAATACAAGCAATTTATATAATTGATATCGATATATTTTAGTGAAATTTCAATATTAGTATACATATGAATATAATAATCGATATACATTGCATGGTTGATTACGTAAATACGTAATCACGGCTGACTTACTAATTAATTTGAAGAAAACTCTAAAATGCGCCTTAGACTGGCACTTAAGTATATTTTGTACGAATAAATAAGGAAATAAAAATTACAGTTTGATGTATGATGTCCTGTCAGTTATGTGCAAAGCTAATTCTTAGTAAACTTCATTTTCGCAAACGACACGATATGAAGGGAAGTACATTAGGAATAATTAATGATCCAGAATCCGATTCCTACGCCCCTCATTGAGTATCTGAGAACGTTTAGTAACGTGAGCATTGAGAGAGAGACCTTGTGCTTATAGAACCTATTACCAGTGGTGGTGATTGTTTGAATTAATGTGCAGCTTAAATGTTTTAAACTGTAATTCGATGAAGATTGGTGGTTTAATTCGGTACATAATAGTGCCAATCCTGCAGTTTCAAAGCTAATTGGAAACATAACGTATTCTCGTAAAAGATAACTAGCAACATTCACATCCAAACGCTCAATCAACTTAGAGTATAATGAGTTCGATTCGGAAGCTATATGAAACCATGGCGATAGGAATTCTGTACAGATGTGTTGGCTCGATATTGATACTTAATTGTAGTTCCGAAGTCATGGGTTGGTAGTTAAAATGCCGGAGAGAGATAGAAAACACTTACCTCGACATCTAACGAAGCCCTTCGCTCCAAATAGAAAACGAACTCTTGGAAACGAGGTAATTTAATTCTGTTTAAAGTTCCGCATTTGCCGATATACCCCATGTTTGCCAAATATAGAGAAGTTGGCTAGGGGAGTGCTTCATCAATGTATCCATGCATCTCGTCTATTTAGTACGTTTTTTTATAAAGTTGACCTGATTTGAGGGAAAATAACGTAAACATGTTTGGTGCAGAAACTGAATGAATTGCTTCTCTGGTTGATAGAATGAGGTTTCCTTGCTAAGGTTTGTGTATCTAGTATACGCCACTGTTGTCGTAGTGAAATGCAGTCAGCAGTTTTATGTACTTGCACTTTCCATAGACGCATTTGCCTATATTTGTTTTTTGAAGTACTTAGCTGTACGAGTTATAATTAATGTCGAATAACGTGATTTTTTTATAATTTAGCGAACTCTGAGGTCAGTAAAGAATAGAATATAAAAGAGCATGAAAAACTATATTACAATGAAGTAACATATGAATAATTTATTACGATGAACGTTTAATTACGCTCTCTAAGATGAAAAGAAATAAATACATAAGTCTTATGAGGTTTTCATAACTAAATATTGCATGTCTCAAATCGGTTGGAAAATTGCAGAAAAATTAAGGGTGTCATCGAATTAATAAATCTATAAGGCATGATTTAATATCTCAACAGGGAAGATGAAATCTCGCACTATATTAATGGTGACATGAACAATTGGCCGATAACAGGGAATGACAAGTTCTCATTATTGAAAACCCTCCAACTCTATGTACGTACGACATTCAAAGTTTTTTTTTATTTCTCCACGGAGCAATCGAGTTTCTTATTACTGAAACCACTCGCAGTTGACAGATGAATAGATTGTATGAACGTAACAGGTGAACATTGAACAAAGCTATAAGAGAAATAGATGATGAAGGTACGGTCCTTAAAACAGAATTCAAACGTCATTAAAGTTTAAATATAGCTCATGTTTCATTCATTTTAAATATAAGGTTTTCTTTTCGACAAAAATGAAACACGTTAGAGAACTTTTTATCAATCGATAAAAATCAAGATCTACTTTTTACTCCTAGAACAGAATTACTTTGAATAAAATTGACGATTAATTGACAGATAATTTTTCCTGTGTATTTTATATTATTGTTATTAAGTTATAAATTACTCGTAGACAAAGACGTGGTGGCAATTCTCCAGGTGGTATATTCTCGTCTTAATACTATATCTTCGTATAAGATCGTGTTTAAAAGTTTTTACTTGATTTTTATCTTTCAATGAAATAATTTGCATCTATTTTATTGTTATGGACGTAATAATTAGTAAAATTAAAATGGTTTTAAAAGGTTATATAGTATAGTTAATCTCATCTAATATTTACGTCATTGCCATTAATAACATGTTCTATTACCTAGAAGTGCTAATTATATTTAGACACTGAGAAAATTAGAAAAACAATTAATGAAGGAAAACTTTATCTTACTAGTTCGTAAAAATTAATACATTTTCACTCCAATCATAGCAGTTATATTTACTTGGGTGTACTGAGGATAAATAAAGTAGAATTACACACATCTGTAAATCGAAGTTTAATTGATACATCAATTCTACTTTCCAGCAGTAATTTTCCTCCCTTTATTCAATAGCCTCTCGCAGTAGGATAATATATTCATGGCAGTCCTATTCCAACCGATCGCCTTTTGTTTCTTCTCATTGATTGAATCGAATGTGACTTGACATAATTTTCAAACGGATCGAACAAGAAAACGGAAAGCGACTTTCATTGTTTTAGAAAATTTAAAAAAATGACGATCAAATATCGCGGGAGTTGATTAATGTTGGTGTCGACACTCTATTTTAATTACCTAGATCAAGGAATGGAAATCCATTCACTGCCTTCAATCTCAGCTTCTATTCGATGTTATACAGCACAGTTTAAAAACGCAATCAAAGTTTCGTAAGTTGATGAATGAAAAAGCTTCTTTAAAGAGAATGAATATATCTAAATAGAGATGAAAAATAATCTTGAATTAGAAATGAAAGGGGAAAATGAAAAATTGGATTGTAGAATCTACTAATTCGGACTTAAGTTTGTGGTAGTTCTCCATAACGAACAAGGAATACAACAAAGAAAAAAAAAACATTTTCTCTTACCAAAATTTTCAATTTTATTTTCTAGAACCATTGTTACTTTTACAATGGTCGTTCAAGATCATCTTTAGGTCCCTTGTTGATGATCTATTTAAGTGAAACCTCGGTCGTAGAACACTAAAATTCTGGTAAGAGAAATTATATCATTGTTTGTTCCTTGCTCCAAATTAATTTTTGAATTTGAATTGATTGATTTAAAGTTAATTTAAAAGATTTAATTAGCCTTACAGAAAATATGAAGCCCATAGACGGTTTTAAGTTTGACATAACTTATATTGCTAATAAAAATTATCTATAATGCAAACAATATTAGTTTCTGAGAAAATGATACTTCGATGAAAATTTTTGTAACATAATTTCGATTAATAATCCTTTGATCTATATTATTTCATCCAGATAATTCATCTAGCTAATTATAATCGATTTGATAATAACTTAAACGTTCGATTTATTCCTTATCCAATACATTTCTTTGGGCACTAAAATGGAAAGAAATAAATAGACATTGCTGCAACAATAGTATCAAATAGAGAACTCAATCTAGCCTCGCATTAAGTCAAAACCTTCGTTGCTAACATATATCTGCTAAGAGGTTGGTGAAAGAGAACAAAAGAAGATATTTATAACACTTAAGGGAATGGTTAATAGCTCCTAATATGAGGAAATGTGGATAAAGTATTTATTACGTGCATATAATGAGAACCATTATGTAGAATCGCTGGAACTGCTATAATTGAGGAAACGAGAGGCGGGAACAGCTGGATGGATTAGGTAAAGGAGTAATTATAGATAAATAGACTTATCTTTATTAACGAAGTTTAGTTCTGAAGGTAACAGTTAAAGGAGTTATTCGAAAGGGGAAAGGTATATTTCGAACTCGTAGAATAAGCACCATGCGTACGAGGAGAGAATTTAATCCATCCGAATAAGATGAACATGAAAAGCATGAAAAATCTATAATGGAACTCAGGGCCATATAAATCACAGTGACAAATTAGGTTCGTGTGAAAGCTATCCAGCGAATATGATGTCAACGTGGAAACATAGAAACTAAGATATCAATTCATAAAAATTCATCAGTACGTCACGTTTTCTTTTGTTATGAGTTCGCAGTTAAAAACTAAAATAATCAACTTTCGTATAGTATAGGAAATAAAATACATCTTTCATGATGATATATGAAGAAGAATGAGTTTCATTTATACGTTATGTCTTCGAAACATTCGTATCATAACATGCATTACGATATGACATTGTGATGCATCGAGTTCGTAATACTTGTATCCTTATTATTTCTTTAGAATCCTCATATACTTAACCTGGTGGCGGAGTGCTCAGAACATTAAATTTTTAACCCTTATGTCCTGGGTTCGAATCCCGGTTACATGTAATTCTCCTGTTAAGGATGTATGTATTCGTCTATGTATTTACCTTTCAACCCCAATCATACGATATGCCATATATCATCGTTAACTTTGGACACATATTTAATATAAACTGTTGATTTTTTCTTTCAAAACGATTATTTTCTAATGTTATATTCCAATATTATCTTGAATAATTGATGGATACATAATTTTATAACCGAATTTTATTCAGTCATTATTAATTGTACATATTAAGTTCAGATTTCTAATTTTTAAATAAATACGTGGGGTTGAAAGAGTTAAATCACATATACTTGGATAGGTACATCTGCTTTCAACAAATAAAATATCACTATTAATAATCTATTCTTAGGTTACAAAGATAATATTTGAATATAATGAATTATATAATATAATAATTTTTTACCTAAACTTCAAATTAATGCAGACGTATTCCTTTTTTTATTTACTGCCAAAGATCGCGCAAACATCCTCTTTCTGTACAGTTGCAGTGTTGTCGTAAACTTAACAATGGACGTCACAAATATCCAGACCCTGAGAGGAAAAATTTACTCTTGAGCCGGGATTTGAACCCTGGACCTCAACGTTAGAAGCTTAGGATGCTAACCTTTCCTAACCTAATGCTAGTTTCATGATCCTCAGTTCAGCGCACTTTCTTATCGCATCGATGAAGATTACTCATTAAGGGTATTTAAGAGTTATCGGCTTGACCGCAAAGGAAAGCGATTCGCCGATGCGATAAATAACATCTATTGGTGTGACACGCGGGAGAGAGTGGTAGTTGCCGCCGCCCGCTCACCTCGCCCGCCACTCCCCACGGCCAACTCCTTTCCCGATGAGAGAGACCGATCTTATGAAAAATGTTAAAAATGAGTGAGAGGGTTCTGGCCCTGATCGTAGCCTTGGAGGGATTGCGGATCTGCGGCGAAAGGATGCATCGCACCAATTGATTCATCGGGGTCGTTAAAAAACTACGCCCATAGAAATTCTAATACGCTGGTCTCATAAACAGATGTTACTGCGGAAAACTATTTAACTACTCGGAATACTTTCTCTTAGTGAAATCGGTGAGTGCGTTCGGTGTGTTTACTTATTGCCGCGTTTAATCTTTATAGTGTTGTACTTCGAATAAAATCGTTCATAAACAACGATGATTAAATGTTTAATAGTTACAACTCTTTCGGTTATACCTACCTCGCTATTTAATAGTTTGGTTTTCAGTTTAACACTTTCGAATCTTTAAAGCAATTGATGTTTGTTTTAAAGCGATTATAGGGAAAGTTTTAAATTTTTTAAAACAAGGATCTTGTAGAGAATGGATCATTTTTTATGTTCCTTAAAATCTTATTTTCCATGAAAATGAATGTGTGTATACATGTATCATTTAAAATTTAGATTAATTAAACAGGATAAGGGTTTATGTAGTTTAAATCAATGCTATGCGTCTAGAAAAAATACCAAGGATTAATGGACTTTTAAATAGTCAGATAGGACCAAGAATCGAACCCAGGTCTTCCAATTGCCAGTTTCGTCTTGATAAATAGTTCCTTTTATTTAAAATGATATTCCTCCTTATATTTAAAAGAAAATACACCTGTCAGTTTAGATTTTCCATACAATAGAAATAATAAATAGAATAGTTCTTGCATATAGATGAGATATTAAAATAGTATTTGTAAGGATACATCTTTAACATATTTCCACATTCCAGATTTAAGTAAATAACTTAATTCTCCGCGTAATAATTCTGAGAGACGATGACGAATCCTTATTGCAATCACATTGAACTTTATATTCACATTTTTCAATTCATTATTAACATTTATTTTATTGCGTCAAATTAACTGGTTCTTAACCTAAGTTCCTGAGACTGAAGAAGATTAAGTGTGAATGCGTACAAGTGTTCCAGGACATGGCACTGCGTAACAAGCAAAGCAAAGCACAGGAGCGTAAAAACCCACCGAATATATTTCCATTCAAAGCAGATTCTGGAAGCCTTCTTAACCAGGATGCTTGTATTGTGCGGAAGAAAGTTGGAATGAGATCTTTAATCTTCCACTTGATATGCATTGCTGTTGAAATGCTGGCAAGGTTTGAAAAATCGCGTACTTGTGCATTCTTTACAAATCCTCCTCTTTCTGGGTCTATATACATAAACGATGACAAATGAGTATGAAAGAGATATATTTCATTTGACAGTTGCGGAACTCTTTCATTCGTTTAGAGATTTTCTTATGAAGATTCCAAACGGTACTTCACTGCTACTTATCACTACTGAAATGTTTAATTCTGAAGTCTTTAATTTTTTGAATTTTTTAAATATACGATGCCGATCTTTCGATCTTGAATTTTAAATTTTAAATTTTTGAAATTTATATTATTTTGAATTATCCATATTACCTCGAAATACGAGATTACCCAACTTTGTCGAGTGACTATTATTTTAAATTAACGGATTAATAACTCATCTCAAACAGTTGAGTTAACCGGTAGACTATTAAAACATTAGGACAAGACTAATTTATAAATAATGAAATATTACGAACAGCCAAAATCCTTGCCTTTGCCTATATTCTTCTTTATCGCTCATTTAATTCTACAATTATTTCTATTAACAAGACTAATTTTCATTGGTATTTATTGTTCTTTTATCCCTATCTATTACTTAAAGTAAATAAATAGATAAATAATTTATACTTAAATATATAAATAACTAAACAATTATTTCTACTTCTTTGTAAATTTTGTCCACCTATCTTGACAAAGTCGAAATTCTGTGAAGTATCATTTATTGCCAATTCACTTCAGAATAGATTCGATCTATACTTCAGCTTTTTATTTATCCAAAAAAAGTATATTCGTACATCGAATATTATTATGTTGAATCATTCTGTACGAATTCTGGTTGCAGTACAAACATTCCATCTGTGTACAAGTGAAATAATACGCGGAGAATATTGAAATAATTCATGCCAATCAGTGATTTCTATCTCTTTTTACGAGTAATATACATTAAGGATTAGTAGAGTAAGAATGTTAATCAAAATATTAAAAGAACGTAATTGGAACGCTCTTTGGAATGATGGATATCTTTTACAGCAGTGCTCATATTTTTGCGTTAGTTTCTACAACATAAATCGCTGCTGTTAAAGGGGAGGGCTAAAAAAATTTGCAGGTATATCAGCCCCAAAAGACTTTCGAATAACTTTCAAATCCATTAACATTGGCCTAAAAAATTAAACCATTCATAACAGGAATGAGACTTGCAACAAATTCGATTCATTCTCCTGATAAAGGGAACATTTTTCATGGGCGAGCTTCGCCGTATCGAGATGCCGTAAAGTAAAATGAAATGAGAAAGTGCAGAGAGCATTTGTAAGGAAAAAACACCGAGTTTCATTATTAATAATTCAATGGATCTGCATCTAATTTAGCTCTCCTCAATTGCTGATTTATGAACGCCTATCTGAAGACTTTATCGACATGTCGGATGACTTGCCAACATCGGAAAGATATTAAACCAGTCGTTTCGAGTAGAAAATTAAAATACACCATCGCTCAATGCAACGTCTATAAGTCAGGTTGAGAACTCGCCTGTATTTAAGGTTTTGTAAAGGGTATACACATAAATTACCCAGCGTCCCAGTGACATAATTGTGTCGAATAACGTATCTTTATTTTTCTCGCAGCGAAGTTAAAAGGTTTTGACGGATGGTGTGAATTAACGTAATAGTCGAATCAGATTATGGTCTAGCAATATCAGTTACTTGTAATAGTGATCCTTTAGGAAGTCTATGTCATAAATCAGAAGAATTGAAAGCTTAAAGCAATGAACCAATTCTGGATTAACTTTTTAAAAAATACGGTCAAAGCTATTTGTTTGCGAGAAATTATTTGTCTTTCAAATAGTGGTTTGATTCACATCAATTATTAGGTATTGGTGTTTTAATTATAGATCGATTAATATCAAACGAAAAAGTAACTTATAATTTAAAATATTGGTGAAAGGTTACAAACTTGTGTTTAAAACAGCCTATAATATTTTTAATACTTTTAAATAAAAATGCAGATAGTGAATGGACTACGTGGAATCAACTACTTGTTACAAAATCTATTTTGAAAATGGATTAAAAAAAGAGGAATATGCAAATAAATGTCTGTAAACAACTGTATAAGTGCAATAATACGATTCATTGCTAATTTTTATATCATTTTTCTATCAAACTATTCAAATGTATTCAACAGAAATACAATGTAATAGAAAAAAGCGAACTGTATGCAAAAGATATTCTATATAAGTCTGCATATAGTATTTACATATATATACATAGAATCCATGCATATTATTATTAATATTGTCTAGCAAAAAATATTTCAAGCTCAGTCTGAACTGTAGTTGCAAAAAACAAATCTCTCAAATCATGCTGCTGAAACATAAAATTGTACGTATTATTCGGCAAAATAAAAAAGAAAGAAAATTAAAATTATTCAGTAAAATAAGTACTTATGTAAGTTTTATGAGGCGAAAAATTTTCAAGTTCCATCGGTTCTTTTGCATTGAATACTTACGTATTAAAGGTATAAACATTAATTGAGAATGGTTTGATCGAAGAATGAATCTCTATAAATCGTAGTATATCGGTTTCGAATTTTCTAAGATATTTCGAAAACTGACGTCAATCAAACGTCAATCCTTGTGACAAGCTAAATAGGATAGTTGACAAGCCAATAATTAATCGCAGCCGAAGGTGGTAAGAATGATATAATCGTGCACATGAAGTCTAATGATGCATGAGGTTGTATTCTAGCGTTGATAAAATAAAACTGTAAATTCACGGCTCAAATCTCATTCTCTCGCTGGGAGTGTTGGCGTACTCCTGTAATCCAGCTACTTGGAGGCTTGGTACAGAGGATGGTTTGAGTCCGGGGGTCCTGGCCGTGCGTCGTCCCATGTCGACTGGACGTCCGCACTAAGCCCGCCATCGACATGGGTACCCTGGAGGAGTTCGGGGTGTCCAGGTCGACTAAGGAGGGGCGGACCGGGCCAGGGGGGAAACTCAGCAGCCAAAAGTCTCCGTGGTGGGCAGTAGTGGGATCGCGTCCGGGAGTGGGAGACCGCGGGCAGCCCGGACGATACAATCGGACATGTACCTTTTGCTGAAATTTTCTGAAGGCATAATTTATACTTACCCTTCTATTCAAATACTTGTTCGCTTCTTTTCGATGTAATTTATTTTGCTTACTTTTTAATTTCTTTTTCTGCAATTACTAACAATTCTGAATTAAATTCTCTTCTTTTTCCTAATTTCAATCTCTCAATGTTTTCATATCATAGGCGATTAGTCGTAACTTTTAGTTTTTATTGATTTTATTAAACTTTTTCAAAATTTTACTTCAATTATTTATAATTAATAATATAATTAAATTCTTCCTCTTTTCCTTTTTTTCCTTATTACAATCTCTTAGTGTTTTCATTTCTTAGCATAATTACTTTACATCCAAATTTCTCTTGCCTCTTTTCGAAAGGCTGGAATATTTTTCACGAAGGTAATGATATTCACCGAGGGTTTTGGATTAGTAGTTTATTTCTCGTTTAAATAGATTTTGTAGTGCCTTTGATATAATTTCGTTAGTCCTTCCATCAACACATTAGATAGATGAACATATTTAGGACTTTTTTTGTAATCTTTTCTAAAATATAACTGTAGTTGACATTTAGTGATCCATTTTTGGATTTCCTAATAGAACAGCAAGTTCAAGAAAGTGGTTATATATAAGGCCGTATTTTAAATAATCTGATCTTCTAAAGAAGGCAATAACTCGGGTGTCTTAACAGGAGCTTAAACTAAAAACAAGCATGGACAAAGTGCACTTTGTTTAAGAAAAGAAAATATGAATAGTTAATGTATCTGAACATAATCAATGTGTCTCTACGAGGACACTCATTGCAAGAAAGATATCTCTTAAATTACGTTGCTGAAGCATCTAATTCTTATATATTAAACGGCAAAATATAGAAAAGTGAGGATAATCAGAATAATTCCACGAAATGAGTTCTTGAACAGGTTTGAATAGAATTTTATGGCGAGAAAAATTTAATTATTATTATATAACTATTACTTCATTTAAATTGACGAATCTGTATCAATTGCAGTGAGCTAGTTTCAAAAGTATCGCGCTATTCTTAACACTGCCGAACTGGCGATGACGTCAAATATCGATTCACGAGACTTCGCTGAAACGGATAGTTTCATTCATAATATTGACGATAATATCACCGAAACAATTGCATAGATGAAGACCAATGATGACTTCGAATACATTCCGGCTTAGAAAAAAGAAATGTAAATTGCCGACTGGAATCATATTCTCTCGCTGGGAGTGTTGGCGTACTCCTGTAATCCAGCTACTTGGAGGCTTGGTACAGAGGATGGTTTGAGTCCGGGGGTCCTGGCCGTGCGTCGTCCCACGTCGACTGGACGTCCGCACTAAGCCCGCCATCGACATGGGTACCCTGGAGGAGTTCGGGGTGTGCAGGTCGACTAAGGAGGGGCGAACCGGGCCAGGGGGGAAACTCAGCAGCCAAAAGTCTCCGTGGTGGGCAGTAGTGGGATCGCGTCCGGGAGTGGGATAACACGGGCAGCCCGGACGATACAATCGGACCTGTACCTTTTGTTGAATTTTTTTCGTAAATCAAGGATTTACAGCATTTAAAATTCATTAACTATCTCTTTCAATTTTCCCTACTCGAAATTTATAATGGATCCTGTATTCATAGAATTTCATCTCTCTTTGTTTACTAATTTAATTTTTTTCCTTGCATGTCTGGAATGAGATATGTCTATAATCGTTCCGAATACTTTCCTAAACAACGATTTTACGATTACATAGTTTTTAAGGCCATAGCAAGGATATCATTGTTGTGTTTTATAGTTTACTTAGTATATCGTTACAAGTCTACAAAGACCTTTTTTATTATTTCATATTTAATATGTTGTTGCTGCAAATACAGGATCTTTTAAGAATTAGAATAAACCAATACCGTAGTCAAAGATGCTAGAAATGAATTAAAAATTTCAATCCCGTTTCCTATTAACTTATCGAATTCAACATTCAAAAATTACTACCGATTATCATTAGAGATTATCATTAATTACCATTCTGTCCTTTATGTCTGATAGAATTTACCATGTTTGGAATTCGTATGTTACCTTTCTGTTTCCGAAATCATTACTTTTTTCATGTTTTATAAATGGCTATGTTACCAATAATATATGCTAACACAGATTTAATGTTTCTCTTTTAGTTTTCCTGATTCTACGATTTGTTTCATTCGTTCATAAACCTTTACAAATAGACAAAGAGTCCTATAGAAGAAACAAAGTCTTCCATTACAATCCATCTAACTGTAGATTAAATCACATTTCTTGTATGAGTGATGCACAAAGTACCTTTATTAGTGGGCATAATTAAATATCTTCCTTAAATTTCATTTAACAGTACAGATGATGATTAAATTTCATGGATTTTTAACATTTATTGACAATTTCCCGTTTCTTATTCTTAATATTTTATGCTTCAGAAGTGCCCATTATTGGTTGATCTCAAATGCCTTTGCTATTTAATCGTCTAAACTGATTTAAACTCTCATTCCGTATTCCATGGAGAATTGGGTGCGGTTTTCTGTTTAAGGAGTGACCAAGGTTTTTGAAAATGTTCCCCATTTCTCAGGTAACTGATTTTTCCTTGCCAGTATTTAGACGAAGAAAAAAAATTTACATCTACATTTTCTTGTCTCTTAGGTTCATTATCATTCTTTTCTGGAAAAGGCCAATTCATCGTGGTAAAAAGAATTGTTAGGAGCATTCTATCTCATAAAATTCATTGAAATTCTTTTAGAAACAGCGACATAAATCAGGAGATGTAGCAAAAAGTTACAGCTTATGGCAAAATCTAAGAAAAGTTGAACGGAAACGGTTTTTTTGTTGGAAAATTAACGAAATCATTCTGATTGAAACATAGAGTTTCAGATTCTTCCTAATTAGATACGAGTACGTAAACCAAATTGCCGTTATGTATGGTTAGAAGTAAGGATTACTTCTGAAACATGTTTTATTCATCAGTACTCGTGTCAAACACATGTAATCCTGAAATAAATTTCAGGGTAAAAACGTATTTTTCCCGTTATCTTGTCCAATTTTCAAGTGACGCACTTCAATTTCCATGAATGTTTCAGAGAATCCTGAATATAACCTTCAGCTTACTGCTTTTTTGCTAAATGAATTTTCATTCCTCAATTTTTCTACCACTTTCCAATGTATTGGTTGTATTTTTCTGTTAGTTCTGCACGTTTGCTATGGACTCTAAGAATTTAAATCGTTGGTCTATCAGTTGCCTTAGTAGTTTTTAGTTTTTCTCAATATTACAATTATTTTCTATTTTAACTAATATTACATAGTAAATTTGATTACATCTTTATGTAAAATATCACTTTCTAGTGTAAAATATGCCTAAAAATAACTAAAGCTGTGCATAACATTAACATATAAGAGACCATCAAATATAAATATATACAATACCTTAAATTAAATTTATGATTATGATTTTCAGAGAAATGTAAAAATAATGTAGCTATAGGCTTTAAGCCATAAAAATTAATATAATTTGTAAGTGCAATTTACGATTTCAAATCTGTATGTACTATAGTTTAAGATATAGATAATATTTGGTCATATATAATATAATCTAATCATAAAGTTGTAAGTATATTATTCCCTGTGATTAATGTAGAATACAATCTTTAAATTAATTTTTGTAAGTAAGAATTTAGTGTCGTAAATATAGCTTCCGGAATCGATAAATTCGTTAAAGAAAAGGGTTAAATGGATCTATCTACGATCAATGAAATATTCATCTGCGTATCGTTCCGCAAAATCTCTCCTTTTAGTCTTCAAACATTACATAAGTACATTGCATCGCGTTTGACCCCATTTTTTCTAAAAGGGAAATATTTTCGCAAGAGCAAGGTCAACCATATTATCTGATTAGAAGAGTTTTCGTCATTGATTAAGAGTCGCAATTCCGAAAGAAAAAAAACCCTTTCACCATTAGGAAACGCAAATATTTAATATACATCCGAAGCTGTGGCAAGAGCTCTTTTTGGGCGGACGTTTGGCTAAAGGATATTGGACACAAAACGCAACGAAAAGGGAATGGAATTTGAAGAGAAGGTGTTTATACTTTTGGACGACCTTCTCAGACAAGAGCCGAATCATTCCACCGTTTTTTCATCTGCTCCTTTCTCTTGGGATTTTGAAACGGACGATTTGGAAATATCCCCTCGTGCGTATTGGGTGGGTAAGGGGAGTGATGAAGGGTCGCGACCTTGCCATATTTACAATCATCCTTTTACATTTTTCTAACTCCCCACACGAAGAAGGACATTGGCAATTAGACGAAGAATTGAAGGAGACTGAGAGAGAAATATATATCTCTGTACGTAATACGAAATAGATTAAGAAACTGAGAATAGTAGATATTAAACATATTCTGGAAAATACGCATTCGCAGAAATAAAACGAAGTTGGAAAGTGATTATTAGGGAACTGAACTATGCCTTAGTAAAGTTCAAAACTTCATTTTAATATTATATTAATATATTTGATTTACTATCGTAATAAATTCTTTTTTGAGTTGAAAAGCCCATACATCAGGGGTTATAACAGATATCAGATTAATGTGGTTATTGTTATTATTTTCGCAATATAACGAGTTAAATGTAGAGATAAATAAGTAAACAAATAACCACCATTTTTCTGTATTAATAAACCCTTAACAACAGTAGAATTCTTTCCATAACTCTAATGATTTAAATTTTAAAAATATAGAGTGATCGTATGTAAAATACTTTTATTTAAAAAAAAAACGATCGAACTTAAATTTAGCATGACCTTCTCCATTCTCTTCCATTCCATAAGTCTCTAGGCAAAAATATTTCCTCGTATTTTTTTAGTTTGATTTATCTTTTTTAAGGCTGAATACGAAAGCAAATTTCTTAACCCACATTCCCTTATATTACTTAGCAGAGTAAAATATAGTTAAAGTAATGAATAAAATGAAGACAAATTATATGATTCCATATAATTAAGGAGTATCTCAACGTATGCAAAACTGTTGTTCGTCATAATGAACCTTATCTTTAAAGGAGACGACTTGTTTATTCACGTATCGATGAAAATTCCGATAAGGATCCAGAAGGTTAGGGTCATGAATCACCTCATCTCTCATCACTTGAACTTCGAAAAAAAAGAGCAACGTAATGATTCAGGATTCTATCGGACTCGAATTAGATGTAAAGATAAGCGGGCGTCCCTTTCTTCAAACGAAGTGAGAGGAGCTATCCTATTGAGGGGTTATGGCACGGGGGAGTGATCCAGCACGATCAGAATGTAATCATCCGCTTTGGAGTCAAAAACGTGAATGGGTGAAGTGTTGGCGTGTGCAGAAGGTAAGAAAGGATCGCCCAACGGAGGGTGTGTTTTGTTTGAGGGCGTGAAATACAACTGGAAGGACAAAGAATGATTTTTCTGGATGTGTAGAGAATGTAGAGGAGAGATTCTACTTCTCTTGAATTCTTTGGAGGATGTCGAATTGTTTAGACTGGTTGTTGGATGAAAAAATGAAGGATGGCTTTAAGTTCAATAATTTCGAAAGAGATTAAAGAAAGTTATCTTCACAAATTCTTTTTTCGATTTTAAGGTGAAATAGACGATACATTGTACAAAATTATGATTATAATATAATAGGATAAAATATATCTCTTTGATAGTTCCTCAATGCAAAAGAAGTATAAAGAAAAACTATTTATGATAAACTAGTAACTATTCTTCCCGAATATAATACTGAGTAATATTATCTGTTAATAAATGAACCTATCATGCACACAGATGTTGTATTATTAATTATTTCATGTGATTGATTAGCAAGGATTTGTTTCTGAATACTTTCGAGGTAATGAGGATAAAAAATCACCTACTGAAATATGGGTTGGTTTATTTTTAATAAGAGTGTTTCCTGTAAGACCTTCGAAAAAAACTCGACGAATGCAAACTATGTCAAACTTTCATTCACTTTCGACCAAGAAATTTATTCACTACTGCATGAGCTTATTCGTCAAGAGAATAAAAAAACTGGCATGTGAATGGATTCCAACATCGCATACAGAAAACCTAAGTGACGTGAAATATCGTTCCTAAAGTGTTGAATAGTAAAATAATGAAAGGTGAAGGGCAGAAAAAGTGAAATTACAAAGCCAAAGTTATCCTTTCATTTGTTATATATGTGAAAGAGTAGTGAAAAGTATCAAAGATATGTATCGATAGTTGAATTATCAATCGAGAATGATTTATAAGAAAGATGAATCTGTATCAATCGCAGCGAAGAAGATATTTTCGAATTTTCCGCCAAATTTCGAAGAACACGAGATGGATGACGTCAAACATCAATCCATGCGACTACAGTGAAACGGATAGTTCACAATTTAATAATTAAATAATATCGGATATGGTGATTTTGAAACGATTGCACAAATAAAGTCTAATGATGGCTATGGATACATTCCTGCGATAAAAATAAAACTATTAATTGTCGACTCGAATCTCATTCTTTCGCTGGGAGTGTTGGCGTACTCCTGTAATCCAGCTACTTGGAGGCTTGGTACAGAGGATGGTTTGAGTCCGGGGGTCCTGGCCGTGCGTTGTCCCACGTCGACTGGACGTCCGCACTAAGCCCGCCATCGACATGGGTACCCTGGAGGAGTTCGGGGTGTTCAGGTCGACTAAGGAGGGGCGAACCGGGCCAGGGGGGAAACTCAGCAGCCAAAAGTCTCCGTGGTGGGCAGTAGTGGGATCGCGTCCGGGAGTGGGAGACCGCGGGCAGCCCGGACGATACAATCGGACCTGTACCTTTTATCGAAATTTTTAAATAATTCAAGGACGCATAGAATATCAGACTTAATTGTTTTCCCTTTCATTTTTTTCGCTCCTGTCCGACTGCATGGTATGAAAAATTTTTTTCAGTGATTTGAATGCTTTCATTATTGAACGATTTCAAAGTTATCGGACCCGTTCCTTATTTTTGAAATTTATACGTGAACGTTGACCTGTTAATCATTGAATATAAATAATTTTTCTCTATACTCTCTTACTCATTATCGTTTAATAAATAGTATATTGTATATAGTATATTTCTGGATAAAATAGCGTATTAAAGTCTTATTTATCTTATTTATCAGTTAAATTAATTAATAAAATTAATTAATTAAAATTTAGTACTGGCCACATTTAATAGCTTCCATTTCCAATGAGAATAAAATGCAATTCTAAATCACGGATGGCGATTCCAATATCTATTTATAAAATTTAAGTTTCGTTTATCAAACTACGATGAAGTGCATTGAATAATGTTATTATTATATATTATTGAACTATAGTTCAGTTTCCCACTCGTATCTTATAATTTCTATCCTTTGATGATTTTTATGCGTTTAAATAGCTGAAGTAAAGAGGTTAGGTCCCTTTTATAGAGGATGGTAGTACGTGCCATCAAGGATTTCAGAAATGGCGACCCGCCGCTGGGCCGCCGACCGTTTAGTTCCCCTTCGTTGGCCCACTCCTTTCCGTTATACGGGAATATGCATTTGGAGACGGAAACCACCTTTGCGAGATGAGAGAAATTTTCCTACGAATGTCGAGAGCGTGCTCTAAACCACCAAAGGATATGTCTCACGTGATACTTATAGCTTAAGGACTAATGGATGTTGTGTTCTTCTTTCAGAACACTTCCGAATTATTTCAGTTACTGGAAACAGTTACTTACGCTAAAGCTTATTTCTAGCTGTTTGAATCCCTTTAGGACTTATTTTCAGCTCAAGTGCTTTTATGAGATTCTGAAATGTAAATATTTATTTTTATAGTAGAAATTATATGGGAATGTACTCTTAAATTAAGTTTTCTTTGTGTTAAGTTCTTAAAACTATGGATCGAAGATTTTTTCCCTATTTCATTACGTAGTTAATTAATAGTTAATTATGTTACGTTATGATATTATTGCACGATTAATTAATTGATTAATTTAGATCATTTAAGATGCAATTTAATACAATACTTCCAACGCATATTTCAGTAAAATTTACGTGTATAACTTGCGCATTATATTATATTTTGCTTAAGAAAATGATAAAGCTTAGATCGACTAAAGATCTAACTTTTAAAACACCTGTTCTCACGTATACTCACGCACGATATTGATAACACGTCGATTCAGAAGTATTGCGAAAATTAACGTCCAATGAAAGTAGTATCTAACTAAGACCAGTCTGTATATTTTATTCCATAAACAAGTCGATAGAAATAGCCTTTCTCTAACACAATCGAATCCGGTCCGGATTTCAGTAACAGGAATGTGCTGTATTTGGAAGTGGCTCTCGTTGTTTGTTTCCGCCTTTTTTCATTCGTATTCGTAACAGTCTAGATTTCTGGCTCAATTAGTGAGATACGACTCAAGGACGATTTCTTTCCCGCAACTTCACATTTGATGGTATTTAGAACGAGTCCGTTCCCGTGGTAAAGAACTTATGGTTACCTTTTTTTAATAGGGAAAGTTTATGAATTCAGTTTTACTACAATTTTATCGACTTTGCAAACAAGTGAGAGTGAATGTATACTCGTGGAGGTTAATGACTCTTCGGGAATGGGCGATAACCTTCTGAATTCGGATTCAGAAGTTACGGTACCTTTCCGTGTTAAAAACGACCACTAAGAATGTAATGCAAGTATATGGAAATATAGGGTGAGGGAGAAACCATGGGCTATCACTATTTTTCGATCAAAAAGTTTCGATTTAAAATGAAAACAGTACGTTTCGCTCCAAAAAAATCAATTTTCATAAATTTTTATTGATTTTAATTGAAATAAGGTCACTTTCGAACTGCCACTTAAGTTGTGAGTACGTAATATTACTTTCGGCGAAATTACCAACCAAATAAATATGCAATCAAGTCTAAAAGACAAGGTTTTAAACACGAAAACATCAAATAATTTCAAAACTCTTTTATTTATTAATATTAGGAGTATATTGACCATATCTGGATAACAAATTACATTGTAATTTCCTATCTTTTTCTTTTATTACTACTTCTTTGAACTCTTTCTATATTTCATCCACTTTGCCTTTAGATTCATTTAGGATTAAACTCGATCTTATCTCGTTTCATTTGTTTTATATTCTCTCGTACAAACAGACTTATAAATATACGTTCTATTTATAATTATCTTCACCCTTTGTGCTCGTAAATACTCGGCTTCAGAATCCCGTTCGTAAGCGCTGAGAAAACAGTTAAGAACATGAGGTTCGTTAGACGGCGGAAAATAAATATAAACATCGTGTGTGGATGGGAGTGAGAAAGATCGTAGAGAGGTATTTCAAAAGGATGGATAATCTTTCGGAAAGCAGGTTTGTAGCCATGAGGGAATTCCCTCGTACCAGCCGACGACGGTAATGCTCGTGCAGCATTTATCGGAAATTAATTTTCCTTAGATGGCAGCAAATTCATCTCCATTAGTCATACGAAAGGAAATAAATTTAACCGAAGGAAGTTCCAGCTCCTTATTTCAGCTTTGAGAAATATTTCACGTAAACAATTTTCTCTCTTTTTTTAAAGTTCATTATTCAGCTTCTTTGTAACTCTATTTTTTTAGGGAAACAAATTCCCCATAAACTTAACTTTTACTGCATTTTCTTCAGTGCTACAAAATGAATTTACTGCTTCATTTTTTTAAGGCAAAGCTCCGAACGTGTTTTAGTTCTGTCAAGTTAGAATGGTTCTTTGCGTAAGATACTTTATCCATCAGTTTCGAAAAATATTCATCCAAAAATAGACATTAATCACATCTAGTAATAGTTTCGTGCATTAGAAAAATTATTTCAGACTGATTCTTTATCCTGATAAATGGAATATTGTAAATATAAACTCCTTTTTATAGCAATAATAGTAATCATAGATGAAACTAATCAATAACTAAATTAAACAGTAAGCAGAAATAAAGTTTTCAAATTATTGAAAAATGCACAGTATAGAAATGCTTACATGAGCAAAAGAAAAAAGATTTCTGTTTTAATATTTCAAAGGAATAAGTATTATAAAATAAAAATAAAAATGTAAGATCTTTGAAGCATATATTTTGATACAGAGCAAATTACAATCTATAATAACAACAAATATTACAAATAAAATCATATTTGCTATTTTGCATTGATTTTATACCACTAAACAAAAAAATTGAGAATTGAAAAATTTGAGTCTCACGTTCTATTTTGAAATCATTTTCTTTAAGATGATCCAAAGGGAAATACAGAATATGATTTCAAATAAATATTGGACAAGTTATAGGAAAATTAACATCTTAGAAATGTACAAAGTAGTTGGTCATTCCTTTAACCTTCATTCTAACAGCTATTAATCGCAGTTTAAGTGTTCTTTTAGTAGTTATGGATATTATTGCGAATTTACTCATAGAATTGAACTGAATGATACTGTAAATATCTGAATATAAATCCAATTGAAATTTGTTATTTAGAAAAAACTTCGATTTCAAGTGAAACAGACGAGATTTCCAGTCTAGATTCCCTATGCATATATCATGGATTTAAAATTTCCGGCCTTCAAATGAAGTCTTTCTTTAGAAAGGGCTATTAAATACTGTTACTCAGGAGTAGCGGTGATGGTCAATCGAGAGTTTTATGGTCAATAAAAGAACTGGTTTCTTATTAGAAGCATTTCAGCCATTAAAGTCAGAAGTTGGAAAAAATTGAAGTAATAAGGTTTGATTGATAGAAATAATATATCCATATTTGTTACCTTTCACTCTAAAAATGCACATTTTAAGCAGCAAATGTAGAAGATAGTTGATGATTAAACCATCGTATACGAATGATGAGCATTAGGCATGTCCATAAGGGAGAGAAATACCATGAATTTATTAAATAAAATGTGTGTGATTATCATGAATGCGTTACCTATACAATCAATAAAATATTATTTTAAGAAATATGCGTGTTTGCACGATCTTCTGGATGCATTCAAATGAGAATATTTAGGAATTCTCTATAAGTGATGGAGAGATTCTATAAATAAAAGACGGTTAAATTTGTCGTTCAATTAAAATGAGAGAAACTAAATGTGTATCACGATCCTACCCATGTAAGCAATGGGGGATACCTACTAAATAGTTTATGTCCTACTATGAGCTATTAAATATATTTAATTAAGTCTATAAAAGTGAATTTCGACGTAAACAATCAGACAAGACCTAATGGAAGGCAATTCTAAATAACTGAATTTCAGGAATTCTAAATTTTCAAATTATTGAGCATTTAAAATTGCCCTAAAAATTTTCAAACAAGATAATCACTGGAAAAGTTCTTATCTATTGATATGGTTAATATTTAGAACATTCTTTAATATATGAATACATCAGAGCTCATGATATATCATTAAGACACCTTTTCAAAATCTCTACGATTCGGAAAATCAATCATCCAGCCAATTTGGAATTTCACGTCAGTATGCATTTTCACGTCCATCGTGCAAAACAAGCGTGAAACGTTCGAACTCAAGACGCGTTTCAAAATCTTGCGAAATTCCTTCGACGGCCGCGTTTAAAACTCATCGCGGTGGGTCTCGGATCAAATACTCTCGATTTATACGAGATCGAAATGAAAGGAGCATAACTTTCAAAGTTAATAAGGAAGGAAATGAAGCAATGGCTGTTACGTCAGCTTGTCATCGCGGTCAAGCGGGAAATTTTTACCTCGGATACGTTTAAGCGGACGTTGATTTTATTACTTCTAAGGCCCGTCGACGCGAACATTCCTAATTGGAATGATGCAATTAGAGTCTCTTATCCAACCCTGTAAGTGGAACTACCTCCGAGGAAAGTGATTCATTGTTTCACCCATGCCACTTGTCGTAGACTTTTTCAACTGATCCTTTTTAAGAGAACCATGGCTCTACTAACCTTATTCGTATGTTTAGTTTGAGTGGGTGAAAGTACTATTCCGAGTAACTGGTTACGGCGATACGTTAAAATAAACTAACACCACGTGCCCATTGATCCATAAGAAGGGAAGGCGCGATTTCGTGTGTTGAGATTTCTATCGCTACGTGACGACAGGCGTGTTCGTGTAGGACTTTCAATCGATGTTCAGATTATAGAGTTTTTGGGTGCGTATTTTCCCTAGGGAAAGATTAAGACAGTGCAGTAGATACTCATACTGTACTCATGTGTATAGTATCCGAGCTATTTAAAAGAAAATTTATATATTTAACAATAGCACATTCGTTGTATCTTAGTAACCTTTCAAACAAAGATTATTCAACAGGATCAGGCCGTGTTTACCAAAGCATCTAGTATTCCATATTCATGCTTAAACTCTAACTGTAGCATCCTTCCCCAAACTATATTTATATCACGGAAATATCTGGCTCATAGTGATTAATATTCTGTTCTCATGATAGTTTATCCACGTTAAATCCAACTGTACAATCTCCACATTACGGAACTTATACGTGTGTTAATAGGAAGTGATGGGAAGTATACTGTTTCATTTCCAAACGTTCATCATAATATGGGAGCAACACATTGAAAGTTCAAACCACTTTTGCATCATCGTTTCTAATCGTGATCTTTGAATCTAGGGGACATGAGACAACGATGACATTCTCATATAGGACTTTATGGGGATGTAGTTGGCATTTAGAAATGGAAGTAGAATTACGGTTTACGTAGAGATCATTCGATACGAGTCGGTAATCAGTAATCCAACGTATGATTCATTCAGAATTGAATGAATATTGAGAGGAATTAGCTTATCTCATTGATGTTGCATTCGTAGCGAAAAAGATCAAAACGTAGTTTAAATTCATCCATCTTTAACCTTCTTATTTTGAATGTCTATAAAATAAAATAATTAGAGGAGTGTTTTTATTCAACAGTAAAAACAGATATATTGGTTACCGTCATTCGTTTTTGCGTAAATTTAGAGAATATCCAGATTTTTAGCGTAACTTACAGAATATCCAGATCAAATCATTAAATAGTTATGCTTAGGATTCTTGTAATTAATTAACACACTCTTGAAAAAAATCAAATTTTTAGTGCTAAAATATTAAACTAATTGGTGGATCAAAAAATCGTAAAAAATATTACATATTAAAGCACACAATTTACAAACAATAACTGACTGATTGATGAGGTTATAAATTTTCAACTTTCATTCATCATCAATCGTGGGAGTACATTTACATTACTGATATATTACCATTGAGATCAACTTATTATCGAATACAATAAAAAACTAATTAGGGACAAATGAAATGGGTAGGAACTTAAAAAATGTCAGCAATTAAAATATTAGATATCCTCAAACTAAGCCAATATTGAAGTTTCAATTTCAATATTCGAATTTCAATTCTAAATAACATATATTCTACTAAACAAAATAAAGTTTGTCCTACAAAAGATTACGCATAAATTTGCTTTAAAAAATGATTCATTTACCTCAAAGGGGCCTACGTAGCAAAAAAAGATTTCAACAGACCAGCAGCTGATTGACCTCAAACGTCAAGCCCCACATGTTAAATAGGGAAACATTTTAGAATAAAGGAGAAAAAACTGAAATGAGCTCACAAAAAAAGCTTTTACACGAAATGGAATGTATTTTTTTTCGTTAAAATGAACTTTCAACTTCCAGGTGTTCGCTTAAATTGACAAGTGGAATAAGTACGTAGTGTGACGAATGCATAGATAGATATACGGTGGGAAACAAGGAAAAGACATGAAAATAATAGAGCAAAGAAAAGTATCAATGATACCAATCAATTTCAGAATAATCTATGGAAAATCGTTTAGTAGAAAAACATATACGTAACAATCAAAGTGAGTTTCTCGCTATATTCCGAAGAGTCTGACGTAAAAATCGATCAAAGAGACTTCGCTAGCACGTGGTAGATACATTAATCGCTTAATAATATCGATAACATTAAAATTGAAATAATTGTACAAAGGAAATCATTTGATAGCTTCGGTTATATTCCATCGAAGAAAATAAAACAATAAATTGTCGACTCAAATCTCATTCTCTCGCTGGGAGTGTTGGCGTACTCCTGTAATCCAGCTACTTGGAGGCTTGGTACAGAGGATGGTTTGAGTCCGGGGGTCCTGGCCGTGCGTCGTCCCACGTCGACTGGACGTCCGCACTAAGCCCGCCATCGACATGGGTACCCTGGAGGAGTTCGGGGTGTTCAGGTCGACTAAGGAGGGGCGAACCGGGCCAGGGGGGAAACCCAGCAGCCAAAAGTCTCCGTGGTGGGCAGTGGTGGGATCGCGTCCGGGAGTGGGAGACCGCGGGCAGCCCGGACGATACAATCGGACCTGTACCTTTTATCGAAATTTTTTAAAAGAATAATTTAGTTTCTCCACATTTATAATATTATATAATTGAAAGAATATCAAATACTTAATCTTCTATTAACATTCTTCCTCTCTGTATTTCAACGCAATTGATTTGACTTTCCTTTTTTAAATTTTTTGCTGAAATTATTAATGGATTCTTTCGTAAACACTAATCGCATCACTTAAATGAAATTACTTTCAGTTATACGCCCTATAAGATAATACAGAGTAGTCACAGTGGGATAAAGAATGTTGAGCTATTTTCTCCAAGTAGTGAAATATTTCACACCCACATAAAAGTTCTGCAAGCTGCCCGTCGGCCTATTATGCAAGTAGCATCGTTACTCAGAGTCCTTGAACTTATATATTAGCCCACAGGCCCCTTTCCAAAGTGATGTGTAATTTTAATTCGATTCCATTTTAGGGTTCTAAGGAATTAATTTTTTGCCTCCCCATAATAGGTAAATATGAGATAGGATACATAATACAGGACACATATTCCAAATTAATTGTGAGTTCGGCTGTTTTTGAGGAGAATAAATTTTTTAATAGATGTTATACCCATTTTTTTACATTTCTTACATATGATTACTCAACATTTTTTTCTTATTTTCAAATAGAGAGATAATAATTTTTAGTATTCCCATTATTCTATATTGTACATATATTACGTATTTTACGTAGATTGTCTCTTTTATGTACTTAATATACGTATTTCGAAGGGCAATTTTCAAATTTTCTTTCAATAAATCTGCTCCAGTGTGTAATCCTATCCGATTTTAACGAATCAGTATATTTTATATTTTTGGCATTTAGTTAAGAAGAGTAAAATTTCAATTAAAACATCCATTCTGTTCCTTCTTTCAAAAAAGACCAAGTCGACATACTTCTATGGAGTTAAATCATAAATCCTCGACTTGCCAATGTTAAAGCTGGTAAACATTACCATACGAAGAACATAAACACCAAATCAGCTCCCTTTTAAGGCTAACCGAAGCTGAAAAAAGTCATGTTACTCCCTCCAAACGGAAGTTTCATCAACTGGATTCCTGATTCATAGGTACGTAATACCTTTCGATATCGAAGCACGTAAAAGGTATCTTCCATACGTGGAGCTTACGATACTTTTTTTCTCAGCAAGCTACCCTTTATGCCATCAATCATACGAGAAAGGAAATTATGCCAAATGAAGCGACTATTCGTCTCCGAATCCGGAAGTATCTCGCATCTGGATCTTAAAACCTTCCTCTTTCAATACACAAAGTTACGTGTTTTTTTCTGAGCGACTTACCCTAAGGCTTATTCAGGATAAGTTCGAACTTGTCCTTACCTTCCCAATCACTATCACCATCCCAGTCTCAACTAAGGATCAGAGCAAGATGGAAAGAATCTCGTGTTAAAAAACAGGATAAGGCAGCTTTAAGCTTCCGGTAAGATACTCGTTATATTTGATAAGGTCCGTTCTTTTCTACTACAAGTTGACAAGAAACTACTACAAGACGAATTCCTACGCCCTTCCGCGGGTGTTACGCATACCGATAGCTTTCTCTATCCATTTCCATCGACCTAATGATGTAATTAAGAAAAGACCTCCAGAAACTGTTGAAGATTGCATAAATTAGAACCACTTTCCCTTGCTCAAATTCTAATGGATTACATGGTGACGGAGGAATATATTTCCTGTTGACTCGACGCAGATTTCCGTTACGGTTACATTTTATTACGTTCGTAAATCAGCGGGGATAATTATTATGGGGATTTTGTTTCTAAAATATGGTTGGAGAGCTAATGAGTATTCAGAGCTGTCTATTCTTTGGAACGAAATATCCAAATTTACATAATTTTGCTTCCTCAATTCGCAATTAACGCACTGAGAATGTAAAGGTGATATTGTCTTGCGTTCTGCAGTAACTAATTTGTAATCTTATAAAAATTTATTCTTATATTCTTCCAATGTAGAAGGATGTATTTTGTTACTAAATACGCCTGAAAGTAACTAAGTATGCCGTCACAATAGCAGCTGCAATATACACGTATCTAACGGACGCATAATTCCTTTCATCATCGATTGGGAATGACTTACCACAAAGTTACTCAGAGACCGCTGAGATTGCATGGAACGAAATCATCGTGCAACACGGAACACTGCGTGATGATCTGGCGAACGGTATGTCTTGTATGACAATGGTAAATGTGGCCTTCAGATTAAAAGAGTTCCATCGATTCGAAATCAAGGTTGTTGGACAATTAGCCCTATTGCGTCCCGCTGACCAATTGATATGGATTGACGTTCTCAGTACTTTCATGTATCAATAATCGATTGCCAAAATCCTTTGTGTGAAACAGGAGTGAAAAATAACAAAACGACTGTGACTCGAACCAAGATCCCCTCCATGAAAATATACTAACCAATACACATCTTGTCGCATCAAATACACTCTATTAATTACACTACTTTCTAACTGCGAAATTAATTATAGTTTTTATACATTTATTACAGATAATACGTCTTTTGCCTTTTCAACTCTCAGGTAATTATTTTTATTGTAAAACGGATGATTTTTTCTTGCTTTAATATTTATATTCATTCAAAAATATGGTCTCATTTTCAATAATTAAGATACGAACTTATTCAGCTTTAGGTATTTACGCAGGTTGTATTCGTTACGTGAATATTTATAATGTACTCTATATTTATTTATTATATTGTATCCTTATCATCAGAAAATTGCTCTACTTGTAAGTTTTTGTTGTAATAATGGTAATTAAATTGTATTATTCATTAATAATTTAATATATTATATTTTAAAATTTTACGTAATGTATGTAACATTAATAAGAGACTGAAATGAATCAAATAACAAACAAATTATTCACACAAAAGACTATATAAGATACCGCATGATACACCGAGATCAAGATGAATAATAACACAATGATACGCAAAGAGGCCTATCTTCTTACATCACGGGAAGTTGATAAATCTGCGACAAAGAGTTAGCCGACCGTGATCTTATCCTTTAAAAGAGACGAGATTGACCTCACAGTGAGCAATGTCGTTCACTCAGCCCACACAGCTTAGATTACACAGTGGTCTCTCTCTTTAATTCCATCTATGACCGTTCCTCGTTTAAAATAACGCGTTCGTCCGCTCGTGTCGTAAATATCGGCGGTAGAGGTGTGGTCTTATCAGTCCCACGTGCCCTTCCTTAGTCACCTCCTCTGCCATTTAGCCGGTAGCCATTCTTCTCGAGATCATTCTCGGGAAAGGGCGTAATGCGGAACTGCAGGAATAGAGAGAGGGATACACGAGACAGCCAAACAGTTTGGAATAAAAGCGTGGGTCTCGCGTAAGAGTTTCTATCTATCAGTCACGATTCAAGCGATATAATCTCGGCTTTAAATGGCAATAAAATTCTTCGTAGAGCTATCATAAGTTCTCGTGCGCAAATTTTGTTCGTTTTCGCAAGATGGCGGATAGTAAGATTTATTTTTTACGATAATTTTAAATACTCATCATTTTATTAATAATTGGATGATTTTAAACGTAATGCAGATACTTAAAAGGAAATAATTTACTAAATATTACTCCAGATAATATTAATATATTATCTGAAAATTATACCGTAATCGTGTCGTGATTTACGTGTTCTAAATTCAAAGTAAAATACGAAATTTTAATTTTACTATAGAGTTGCTCCTGTAAACCACTAAATAAGGATATAATTTCCCAATATGCATGCCAATATTGTCTGATAATGATACCGAAGTGTATTCAGTCGTCATTTACGTATTTTAAATTCAAAATAAGCTACGAAATTCCATTCTAACAATCGTTACTCCTAAAAACCGTATCTATATTTGATCTAAATTTATCTCTCCAAATTTATACTAAAACCTTTTAGTGTCAATGCTATTTAAAGACTAAAATATAAATCACATTCTTGGCAACACCTATCAGAGGTCGGAGGGAGTCCTTCGGCTAGGCGTAAAGAAATATTTCGCTAAGTTCCAATATCCGCTTTAGAGTTGGGGAAATACACGCTTTAAATAGTATACACAGCGATTGAAAGGAAAATGTATGTTTGGAAGAGTGCCAGATTTGTAGATGTCAACCAAGCGGACTATAAGTTGTATCGACACCTATTTTATTTTTCGTACATATATTACGGATATGTCCTTTACAAAGAGTAACATTTTCTGGGTCATTGCTAGGACTTAACACAGTTTCGTTCGATTCATAACTTAAGAAAAATGTCTAACTTGAAGAAAAGTTAATCTTTAGAAAATTATTAACTATTTGGTCAATTGTTGTCTCTTAGACTGGAAAACGTTTTTTAATCCAAACCCTGGATGAAAAGTATATATTTCATACGTCTTTTTCCTCTTATAAATATTCAAAATAAGATATGTAATGTTTAAATACGATTTTTGGTTGTTATTGAATGGAGATGCTTTCAGTTGCTAAGATAAGATTTAAATACTGTATTTGTTTATTTTAGAAACCGGATGGTTGTAGATAGATAGAGTTGATGAAATATTTTGGCTTACTAATTATTATAATAATAATAATTTACCAATTATTAATTTTTATTTCATAGTTTTGATACAAAATGCACATGCTAAAGAAATCGTCAATATTTTAGACAGTCGAAGATATAAATAAAATTTTATTGAAAAAGAATGACATTTCTAAAAGTAGGATAGCATTTACTAGTAGCAAATATTTTTAATATGAGAATGCCTTGTGTTTATGTACATCTTATTATTTGTTTTCTCCAGGCTATAATTTTAATTTTATGCATTCCGTTTCTAACAATTTTAATGTTCATTTCACATTGATATATGAATTACTATCCCAAGGAGTTGTTTTTAATGAGGAGAAACTTCAAATACTTGTATGACAGTCTTGAAAACTTATAAAAATTATTTCTATCTCCAAGTATTTCATAATGACTTCTGCATTCTTCGGGTTATGAACTAAAAGCATTTGTGTTGAATGCGATCCATCCATAGAAGAAGAGCTGTTTCAAAGTCAATTTTTTCTTTGAATTAATGTTCCTAATTTTTAAGAAGTCGTGAGTGATACGTCGATCTCACGACATAGAATAAATCAAACTTATGTTGAATTTCTTAAATAAGTTTTTAGAAAGCACATTCAATGATTGGTATTCAGCACTACTAAGCTTAATATTCAATTTCATTATATTAAATTATATTTTTAAGCATTTAAATGATTGTTTATTAAATTCACGGACGGATTTTTAAAGCCGATGAGAAGTAATTTTTTAACGAATTATTCAAGCCAATAGGTTATCTCAATCCAGGAAAGATATAGTGCATTTCAATGTCCAGAATTATCGTCTTACAATATATTTAGTGTATCATATCTAAATGGTTCCAATTGAACGTATTCCATCATCCAAAACGAATAAATTTCGTTTTTTCACTGAAAATTAAGAAATTTTCCTTTTCGAATTAAGGAAAGCAATTGCAGCGAATTAATGTTGCAACTCTTGTATGATCGAATGGCGACAAGTTATTTAATCGACCTGAAATCTTAGTGTAACAATAAGTGGAGGATTAGAAGACATTTAAAAGTCAGTGCATCTGACAAGCTGATCAATCATGTTCACGGTTAATCTTTTCATCTATGCATTGTTCTACCTGCATACCTCAAGAAATCTCTGTGAGACAATGGAACACAAGCACAGATCCTCTTGTCTCGTCTCTTGAGGATGACATTTATTCAATCCGTTACATATTTTACTTAATTGTAGGATACCTTCCAATTAATTGTTTTATTTTCTGAGCTTCTGTATTTCTCGGAAGTAATTGGAAGAATTTAGTTAAATATCCTAAAAATGTAGCATACATTGCTGCCAATAGCTATACATGTATATCATTCCGGAAATTTAAAAATAAAAATATTATTAATGAAAATACTTTAATAACTGTAGTTGAGGAATTGAGGATATGATGAAATTCAGGATTCAATAAGTTTCAACGTCAATAGATTCATAAAAACTTTAATAATTCCATATTTTATTTCAAAACTTTTTTCAGGATGAAAATATGTCTTGGAACTTCGCATTGTCCTCAAACATACACATAACTTTAAATATTACTTATTCACATAAAGAAACAAATACAACCATAGATTTAAATTAACTATGCCTCTGACAAGCATCTATAATTAAATACATCATAATAATGACTCAATTAAGAGATAAGTTTACAAATATTATAAGTAATTCACTACATTACCATATAACATAAGCTCTTAACATAACTAATTCAATATTCATTGAGTTACAATGAGAATCATATTTGTACATATGACTCATTAATCTCACACCGTGTACTCTAGAGAACTCAATTCAATAGATACATTAATTAATGACAGATTACTTACGATTCATCGTCACAAGAAGTAAAAATGAACTCCCTAAGTGACCTCCATCTGAGGTCAAAAGTTACAAAGAAACAAAGGTCAACATGTCCTGCCTTTCCATATGTTTAACACGTAATTATATTCCATCTTGTTTACTTTCGATGTGAACCACAGGGTGTGGAATATGATTCCATAATGCACTTCCATTATCACCTAACAAAAGGAGCATGTCTGAGGAGTACTTTCATTTTAGCTCCCCACATGCAATTACCGTCAGGTGTTGCTCGAAATCCAATTCGTCAGGGTGATTCTTACGCTTGTTATATCTCATTTCCATTCATATTACTCTCAAAGAGGTTCGATATGAGTTTGCTGAGTCAGAAAGCGTAATCTTAAGTTGGATCACCACAAGCCGCCCAGTAATACGTTATCGTGGATATTATTCCCTTAATAAAATATAAATAGTCTTTTATAATTGATATCGTTAGGAGTCTAGAATATATTTAAATGCAATACGAGTTAAATTTAAGTTTAATTTACCGTATATGATTTGCCTCGTTTAAATTAATGGAAACTTACAACTTATAAAATATAATTTACCATGTCCGTGTACCATCACAGGTGTCTTCATTTAAGGTCATAAGGCTAATGCATATAGGTGTTCTTTGTAAGATTAGTATTACTTACTTCAATTTCCGGCTCAGAAACTAATTTGAATAGAATTTTGATTGTTGGATTGAAAATAGAAAAGAATAGATTAATTCAAACTGTTTTTGCACCGTGAGAAACCTTTGTAGTAAGCAACAAATGTATATTTTATGTAATGTTCATCTTTTTAAATTTCAATTTAAAGTAATAGTAATAATGAAAAAAATAGTATAAGTGTAGTTTATTATTTCATGCTAGTATTAATAGTATAATAAATCATTGCTCACAAGGAATAGTATATTGTTAATAATAATAGAAAGTAATACAGCTTACATGTGACATTAACCTCATATTTGATTTATTTTCTTGAATCATTTCAATTGTCGGTTTCTTCGTTGTTAGAATAATGTGAGATCTTTGATAAGTCATACCCTTTTTACAAGGTTCAATTAACATTCTTGAAATGTATGTGACACAAAGTTGACTTCTGGAAAATGCAATCATTGAATACTTGAATTGTCTAATTCCCATCGCGACATACTCAATTCTTTCCTAAATATATAGATGATTTGGTTAAAGAAAGGAATTTTTACAACAAAAAATCGAAGCATTTTTTCTATTTCAAAGTTTATGTCATTTATTTAACCTCCCCCCACAAGCTGCCAGTAGAGAACGACAGGGGTGTTTCGACATCGAAGACCTAACCTAATCCACCTTTTTGACAAGTTTTAGTGACATAATGTGGTAAACTTACCTCCACATTTTTAACATTTCTTCACTCTTTTTAACCATCCTATTAATTTGACTCGAAGGTTACAATTCCAACAAATTACAATATATGATTAATTAGCTTCCTTATACTCGCATTCATTTTAAACCTCGATTCCCAGATTTTATATCGGTAATCTATATTCAGGCTTTCTTTATTAAAGTATTCATATTAAAATAAAAACCGATGTACCGACTATAAATTTTAATGTTCTCGAATTGTCAAGATTTCCATACAACCATGGCTTTGAATTTGTAATTTTCTCTTCACGATTAGTTTTATGGAGCAAGTTTCTTTAACTATCGAGAAGAATTAATCCAAAAGAAATATACTCTAAAAAGGTGAACAAAAATAGAGTTAAGATGATAAATTATCGTTTGTAAGCCATTTATTTTTAATTCTTTCAAACTTAAAACACTAGATACCTTTGTTTCAATAATAACTCAAAATATACATGCACATTCGTTTCGTAGATACGTTTTAATTACGAACAATTCAAGCGAGAAATAAAATGAATCTCCATCGAATACTTACGTATCTTCGATAATCGGTATACCAGAAAATAATAGGACCTCATTTGCCACCACGTTGCACTAACACTTTGTAGAACCTATATATTCCCTGCCCTTGGCCTTTTTTGTACGCTGCCACAGAGGCGGTTCGCAACAGGAAGCACGTTTCTGTATCTAAGGCATCGAGTGTAACAAAGGGCGAAGTGCGTAGGAACAAGCGTTTGGTAACAATTGCGTCCAGTGAATAATGGTCGTCCTTCTCCTACGGTCACGAGGATACAGCCCGAGGAGGCACGATGCCCGGAGGCGGTGAAGGGCGTGGCCGTGTCCGGTTGGGCTCTCTTCATCAGACGGACTTCCCGGTGGCCATCTGGTGAGAGGATTCCGGAAACGGGAGTGGATGTGCAGTTGGTGGGATGAGGCGGTGATTGGAACGTGTCCTGAAGTCCACAAGAAGGAGTGAGGGTATTTCCCTGGCCTTCGAAGTCTCGTGAAAGTTTTGCTTTGCCATCCGGCGGCAATGCGGATAGGTCCTTCTGGGCATGATTAATCGGATTGTCGGCGTTGTGGGGCAAACATTCGATTTATCGGTCGTCAACTGTTTAGCGATCGTATTCGTCTCAGGTTTGATGAGCGTGGAAGAAGGAAAAAGACACGGATGTTATGGATTTCACGTATAGAATTCATAATATACACAATCTAAATACTCTAGTAACTAAATAAGGTTACTACCTCTAGTTTCTTAATTACATTTCAATAGTTTATTATAAATCGGATTGATAATCAAAAGTTTATGTCAAGAAACATTCGTTCTAGAACGACTATAACATTTCTCTAACTGTAATCAAAGCAGCTTCCTGTATTTCATTCTTAAATAATGAAAAGGGGGAGCATCCAATAACATACACCTTTAACACAATATTTTACGTTTCACGACCATGGTTTAAGTTTACAAGAGCATCTTCGCGATCATTTACCACGAAGTCAAAGCCGAGTTATCAGGGAGTATTCATTCTGAAGTATAATTTTTTTGTCTCCATGAGTTAAATTAATACGGCAGATGATTGCTAATAAGTTAACTAACGTTTTAATTTACGTTTGTGAATTATATCTATAATTTTTAATTATGTAGACAGTAGCACGGAGTGATCTGAGTAACAAAACAAACCTCACGATCCAATGAGTTAATAGTAATAACTTAAGAATGCAGAATACTGAAAGATAAAGTCATTCTTACAAGATCCAGGGCCTAAATTTAAGGACATGAGATTAAATTCGTCCTTGCGGATACAACTCTGAAAACGAAAGTTAGATGCGACGGAAATGATTGCTGTCCGTTTTAATTATATCGCATTCTTAAAGATTCCGGAATAATTTAGCATTTTTTCATAATTTCTCAATCGTTGGAGGCCTTCAGTTTAATTAGGGGCAGTTTTCCATTTATTACACGCAAAAGTCTTTCATTCCTGCAATTCACCGATGTGGATAAACACGGCTATAGAAATATCCTTTCTACAAATTATCTTTTTATTAGCGATATAAAACGAATATTAAATCCTGAAGGATATTTGATTGGCTCTATGGCAAACGATCAATGATTCGTAATAAATTGTTCCGTGAGATTACGTTTATAGTTTACCATGAGGATAAAGCGTATGTGTGTGTTCTAATTTTCTAATAGATTAATTTTAATTGGACAAAACAGCAATTTCAGGAGAAAATATCAATTAATATTGACTAGAAAATAGTCTGACTTGAAATAAGATGACATTACAAAAATAGCTATAAAAATACAGACTCAGTATTAGTTAGTAAATAAATCTGTGACATTCAATGTATTTAAGATAATTTAATAATAATACAATTTTAAATGATATTTGTGAGGCTCAAGTTTGAAGATCTGCTAAAACATACTTCATGAATTAAAATTAAGAAATAAAGCTGGATTACCTTCAATCGATTTTTCTATTCATACAATTAATATTAAGATCTATTTTCTATCAATATAATACTTCAATTGGAAGTCTATAAATTCAAAAATTATGTTTTTCTTTCGAAGAATCAAATTATTTTCCACTATAAATGCAGTTTAGAATAGAACTGTCGCAATATAACTCTGTGGAGAACATTTATGACGTGTTTTAAATGTAAATGCTTTCTCGAGTAGTGAAGGGGGAATTAGTTACTTATGAATGAACAATATAACGTTAAATAGGATTAAGTATATGCGATGTTAACAAAATATATAGTAGAATGGTCATAATAAATCTGGGCTAGCTATTCTGAGTACATTTCTTTTCCTCGTAAATATCATTCTCACCTAATACACATCAGTTCACTCTCAACCGATTGGCATTCGATTCTTTAAGTATTTTTTGCGAACGCTCCTGTAAATTACGCGCAGTAATTTTCATAAACATTTTACATTAAACATATGTACGACAATATATTATTCGAAATGTACGATTGAAGTGAATGAGATAAATCTTCCAGTAGCCAGAAAAAGCATTCAACGCCAGTCACCTCTTAGACAACGCACTCATTTACGGAAACAATAAAAACTGAATCGTTGCTATGCTACACGTTGGGAAACGGTGATTCGCTTAAAAGTGATGAATGGATTGTCGTTGATTTAAAAGTTTACTGACGAAGAAAAATGAAATGGAAAGCAAAGAAACGTGAGTAAAAGGTATAGAGAATATGAGTAATGGAATGAAGAGAATGGTGGAGTGATAAAGTCATTGTTTTTCGTAGCATTCTGAGCATCTGAGTATATTATTCTCATTAAAGAGTTCTCGAGAAAGGTCAAGTACTGCTTTGATTCACCTTTTCTCTTGAATCACCTCAAATACGTGATTTGAATTAATTTAGCAGTTATAGAGTAAAATAAGAGGCTACCTCAGATACTATCGGAAATTGATTCAGTACACAGGGGCCGAAGATTTTGTTAGTAAAATTATTCGTATGTAGTACAATATTAATGGAACAATGATAAAACTATATAACCTGGCAATATAAGAAATCATTTGGTAAAAATGACGGCATAGAGGAATATTAATTTAGAACAGAACAATTGTCTTGAAATCTGAGGTATTTTACTATTTCCTACCTTATATACCTAATATTTACCCTGTAGCTCTGAATGTTTGTATTTGCTCTTAGTTAATGAAATATACTCGTATAGTATTTACTCGTATAATTTATGTTACTTAGCTAATGTAATTCGATAAATTGAATTTTTTTCTTGGACACTATTGAAGAAGTCTTGAATCACTTCCATGACTACTTATAATTCTTTATTGAGGCATATTTTAGGATTACTAAAATTTTACTTTCATAACTTTACCCTTAGTGGATTTTAGTGACTCATAGCTTATGAAAATGTATCGTTAATATTATGTACATATCATTTTAATGTGTAACATACAACTAACAATGCAGTATGATCAAAGCAAATAAGGATTAGGTAAACCAATATACATGTATATAATTCACCCAATTTGTATTTTATATAAAAATATAACATTATCATAGCTTTTAATGAGTCTTCCGTCAAAGAATTGATATTTATATATGATTAATTATCATTATAATTACTGTTTATTATCATGGTTAATCATAAAATGAATCAAGCGTAATTTCACTTAAAGGAGAACCCTAATGAAGGAAATTTTTCCGAGCTATTCTTTGTTATCTCTTAAAGTACCCTTAATGCATTAGAAATATTAGATCATGCAATTTTTGTATATGTAAATACGTATGCTTTACTTACACTTACATTACTTTATGATTTTAAGATGAAAATTTTATCTGGAAAACAGTTTATTATTTCAATTTTATAGCGATTTGTAATGTACGCAAATTTCATCAGTATTCTATGATGATTTCGTGTATTTACTGGTTAAAATAACAAGTGTACTTAACAAGTAGTATTCCAAAAATCAAAAATTGCATCAAACTTCCTTTTTGTTTAATTAGTGATAATTTGTTTCTTATTTCGGAATTACCAAGGAACGAAAAAATATGGTATAGCTGAATATAGCAATGTGTGTAGCAATACACATCAAGTTTGTTACCAAAAATTTATGTTTTACCCTTCACTCCCACCAAAGAACTTGATCTATGTTATAGTCTAGGTAGTTTTTCAGGTAACCGAGTTCCATAAAAACGCACGCCGACAGTTATGAAACTTTATCCTAATGCATCAACCGAGGGTTTAGAAAAAAGTTAAGAGTTTTAACCTGAAGTTGGGACTAAAGTTATCTAGAGCGCACTACTGTCGTGCTATTGTTTTACTCCCATTCATTAAAGTGATTGATATGGTTCATAGTAGTCATAGCTTGGATTTTCTTAACTCTGAGAAAGCTCGTACGTACGAGGAATAGGCTCAAAAATTGTTGCTTGCGCCATGAAATACCGCTTGAGTTATGGATGCAGATGATATCTTCCTGGAGAAGGGAATTTTAATCCAGACAGATTTGGATCACTCATGATGCTCTGACAATTTAATACAGTTTAATCTCGCTCCTTTAAAATCATCAGATATAAAAAGAATGGACCAGGTACCAACAGATAGATATTGTTAAATAATTTTCTTTATACTTTCCTTTTCGTTTAAAGTTTTTACGACTATGACGTGAACGTTACTGAGTAAGCTGGTCTGATTCAAAGTCACGTATGAGTAGGTCGTGGTATTAAAAGAAGAATTCTTTATTTAATATTATAATATAGTATTTAATATATTTTTAGACATCTTTAATTATATAATCTGTTATAACGATTTAATTTAAGGACTAGAAATGCTTAAACAATAACAAATACTAATAAACATATCTTAATAATGGCTTTATCTCATTGTGTTTTCTCTAAAGCTCCGGAAGTAATTTTAACAAATGAAATTTTTATAAAATTATTTTGCATTTTATTGTAAATTTTCAAATTTCTTGCAATATTTAACTTTAGCGCATAAATGTTATGCAATCTAGCTGTATGATTTCTTGGAGTTTCATTAGTTATTTATCCAGTCAGTTAATTTAATTATCCCTGAATTAATTTAATTATTTGTTATACTGTTTAAAACGTATATCTTTCCGAAAGAAATATTATTAAATTGCATTCTTTTAAGTGAGGCATCCTTAAAAACTGGTCTCTAGATGAGAGCATTGATAGATACATTTTAGTCCTCTAAGATTTTAGTAACTTTGTAGTTAAATCCGTTAACAGAATGTTAAAATATAAAATTCACTCTTTGATTGAGGTTTTAAAACTATAGATAAGTAAATCGAATTACATTACATTACATCACCATAATACAAATTTAGAAACGAAATGTATCTTCTAATACTGATGTCTATAATCTATCGATTCTTTGGAAAAAATCGATACGAAAGCTTTAAGAGTATTCAAGAGCGACAAAAAAAAAACTTTAAATCTTTCACAGCCATTATGCAAGCATTTTTTTCATTCCTTCTACTTTGCAAGCAGCTCATGGGAATCATTTGGAAAACAAACATCTTTTATGTAACAAAATTAACTGTTAAAAGACCTCTTAAAACCCTCATTCATTCTTCGAATCATGATGTATCTATTGTTTCGAAACAAAGTGAACTTGTACGACAACCATTACAACAACCTCAACATTTAAGAACAACCTGTCGCAGAACCAATAAACAAACGTCCCGACCATTTCGTTAGTCATACAAAGCATCCGATTTACGAGAAGGAATTAATCTCCTCCGCGGAAAAAAAATGAGAACCGACAGCGTACTTTCTCGGAGTGATTCGTAGCAGCGTACGGGAGGATGTTAGTGACGTCAGAGCGGAGATGGCGTGACGTAATCGTCCCCGTAATGGTGCAGCCAATCGAGGCAATCGATCATCCCCCCGATCCGATATTCGATTCGAGACATCGATTCGTTAGAAATTTCCCGACGAATGGTTGGAAAAAAAGGGACGTCCTTGGTAAATAGGGAAAGGGAAGAGAAAGGACGGTCCGATGATGTGGAACAGCTGAAAAAGTTTCGTCTTGAAAAAGCGTGAAAAACATGGAGAGCAAAAATCGGCCGTCGGCTGGATTCGTGCTTCAATTTTGAATCACGGAGACGGGCGGCGCCCCAGTGCATCACGGGTACGGCGTCCGTTTGAAACGCACGAGAGGGAATCGTGAGCGATTCCTTCTCCACTCGTTTCTCGAAAGACACGCCCTGCTTCAAAGGCGCTCTGCATACATTACACATTCTGTTTCCTCTCATCTTGCGGTTGATGATGTTTTTTTGTGCAAGACGATGCTCGTGAGTTGTCGTGGTCACACGAATGGTTCGTTATGATACAGTAATGCCAAGATAATCTATTTTGACGATTATGGTGTTCTGTCGTGCTAAATAAAATGTTTTTGTACATTTAGGTACCCTGTGAGTAACGTTAGGTGTATGGCAGGGGATGCAAAACTCCATGCCTCTATTTACATACTCGATTACCCTCACTTATTGTTCGATGGACCAACTAAATTACTAAAAGATACATTTTTAAACCTGTTTATCAATCAATTCCTCTTCAATTTCCCATATTTTACTTTTGTTTGGAGTTATTATTATTTGGAGTTTTAATCGGTAGTTTTTAAGGGGAAAATCATTTTATTTCCTATATAATTTACAAGAAATCCTATGTTATGTGTAAGATATATGTTTACTTCAAAACTTGGACCATAATCTACCTTAAATGTGGCTTTTATTTACTTCATTAGATGATTATAATTTAAATTTTTATCCCAACTATACTTGTGGTACTCCATTGGTTTATACATCAAGAAGGATACATAAAACCCGCTTATAATCTTTCTTCCTCTTCGCGTTTATCTTCTATATTCTAGTAATACGCATCCTGCATCCTTTAGCATTTGAGTTATACCTACCGATTTAACACAGCAATTTTTCACGTAACGTATCGCTTTACGTAAACAGATAAGAAAGATCTTTATCAGTGCTCCAGTTCTGAATCGATGGATGTTAATTGACGGAAAGTGGGAATGGCACGAAGGAAGTGAAAAATGTATCCCAGTGCTCGTAAACGAGAGACGTGAACTACATTTAATACGCGTGAGAAAAGTTGGTTTGAAATGAAAGATTTCGCGTCGGACTTCAAAGTGCATAGACCCTTTTCAAAAACCAATAATTCTTTCCTTTACATTTCCATTTTCTCATTCGGGACAAACTTCCTCTTGAATTTTCATGAGCCGTTCCATTTACAAAGAGCTGTTTTCAATTATCGGGAGCTTGTTTTAATCATTAAGACTGATTAATGAACGTGCGGAAAACTATTGATGCCAATTTCTCGGGAAGATTGAGCAGAAATAACAATTTACCTCCAGCTTTGCCTTTTAAGAAAATGTCTAATCCCAGTTTAATCCCCAAAACGTATTTATAATCATCATAGAAGGGTTGCATTCCTAGAAGAAGTTTTTATTAATGAGAACTCTTAATATGCCCATTCACAAACGTCAAGGATCAGTCGGGATTAAGTTAACTAGTGACAGATGTGAAAAGAAATTAATTAAACCATCATAGTTGATATATATGACTTTCATCATTGCTATATATCCAAATATATTCTAGAAATAATTAGTTTATTTAATCCTTTTCCATTCATATATTACCATCAAATATCATTTCAGAATTTTAATGCATTTGAAGATCTATTAAAAGAATTTTCCCGTTTTATGATAGAATGTTGGGAATAATATAATTTGCTGATTTACCGAACTTTTAATTGGCAATTTGTAATAAAACTAATTTCATTTCATCAATACTTACCAACAATTCTCATAAAATATACCAGATGACTTTACATCAAAAACTTCAAACATTAGCTATCTTAAATATAGCTTAGGAAGCTCATTGAACAACTTCAAAACTTATTTTTACTTTCGCATACATGCTTAACCATAATAAAATAAGCAGCAATTAGCCACCTAATAAGATTTCATTACTTTTTTGAAATATTAACCAATAAACAGAAATATTAATGAATTAAAACTATCACCACATTAGATTATATCGTCGACATTTGTGTAATAATAAATCCTAATAAAGACGGATTTAATTGATCGATTTATGAAATATCATTTTCATGAAACATACTATTAAAACATTAAAATAATCAAATGATTTTAGCTTAGAAAAAATTATCAATACTTTTTCCTTTCCATAGGTCAATTACGTATATCTTTCACTCCCGTATCATTACTTTGCTTTTTACAGTTTCTCTCATCGGTAAATTAATAACACGATGACAAATGTTTTCCAACGCAAAGATTTAATTGGTGTAATCTATATTACAATCTGTTACTGTGACTTGCATTTCATGGTGTTTCTGCCTTCTATGGCAAATTTTATTCTATTCACGTCATGTGTTTATTTCAAATGATTATATTAATAGAAACATTTTTTTATGTCTGTGTAGATACCCTACGATCCACCTTTCAGTGTATGGCAGGGGGTGCAAGCACCTTGATTTTACTTCCCTAAACAATTATTCTCGCGTACTTTTTGAGGGAAAAACGAATTTTAAAATCTGTTCGTTTTGCATTTATTTCCCTTATTTTATTAGTTGCATTAGATCAGCCTATATAGCAGGGAGGGCGCATGATCTGCACTTTTTCTTCCTTGAATGTTCCTTTCTAAATCTATTTAGTAAATCTAATCTGTACTTTAATCTTCTCTGTTCTAATAAATCCCTTAACACTTTCTAGTCTTTACACATTTTATTTATGTTTATTGATTTATCATAACAATTCTTCATGAAACGCATCGCTTTACGCTATACCTTTTCTAGTTCACTTACATGTATGTATATTACCCTTATCACCAGGGTCCCATGCACTACATTTTAATAACAAAATAAGTTTAACTTGTCAGATATAAGTTTTCAAAGACGTATACTATACTCTACGAGAAAAAGCGTTCATACTATTAAAAGAAGCAAAGGAAATATATAAATCCCAAGGTTTCCTTTCCCGGATGTTCAGTTAATCCCATTTTATACTGATCAAATTTCGCTCAACTCATATCCGAATGTTACTTGAGCCATATGGCATAATGCTCCATTCGTCCTACTTACAGAAGACGACCAAGTCTTCCTCCGCTAAGCCCTCCTTGCTCGTAACAGTGAGTAGTGGGCGAGGCGCCGCAAATCTCAAGAGCGAGGCCAAGGCAAATAACACTCTCTATACTTTCCCTTTCGGAGATGGACAAGGGAGGTGCTGTTGTGGAACCAATTGGGGATGATAGGGAATGTTTCGATTATAGGGTGGGATTCGATTATCGGACCTTGGGCCCATAGGTGTCATTGAATACCAATCCGAATCGAGGGCTGTATTTTGGAGGAATTTCCACATCCTTGTACATTCCATGTGTCACGATGAAAGAGTTATTATAAATAATTGTTCCTCCTTGGCCACCATTGGAAACCTTGTTATAATGAGGATTTTGAGGAATTTATATATTCAGCTAATAATAGCATATGTTTGTATGTATCGTGCATACCGTATAATAAATCAATCCAGAACTACAGAAATATATGCTACAGGAAAATCTCTGTGGATCAATAGAATCGCGTTATTATTGTTCACAGAAGATAGTAGGTGCAGGATTAAATTCATAAATGTTTGAACTTCATTCGATTAGGTTTTTAGTATTAAACATATATTATATTGTATGCGTATACATGGATATTATATAAATTAATGTATGGAACCATATTAATATTCCATGCCTTTAGAACGGAATTTGAATATAATCTCATAAATAGTTACAGTGAATTGTATACAAACATACAACAATATTTTATGGGTTAATATCCATTTAGTTTCTAATTAGCCGTAGAAGTTCAAATTAATAATCTTCGAGATCCCTTAAGGCAAAATTATCCCAGATATATAATTTCCCAACTTGATTCATATGCCTCTATTAATCTAGCATAAAAATAAGTTCAAAATGAATCAAAAATAGGAATTGGTCGTGAAACATAATCGTCACAGCTTGAATTGAATATTTGATCATCTCTAATTGAAGCAGCTCTCTTTATTTACCATACCTTGTTGCCTAAAAAAATTCACTTGGCAGAAAAATGCGATTAAGTTTTCTTAGGACTTTATTTGTCCAGGAAAAACCAAGAATAAGTGGGGAACGTAAAATGAGTGGTCAGATGATCAGCTGAACCCGGATTTTGGACTTCAGGGGTTCCCTCTTACCAATTGCAGAGTCATCCACCCTCCTCCCCTTCAGCTGTAAGGGATGGAGGCCATCACCACGAGATCCTTTCCATGATAATCTGATTGTGGGGAATGAACGAAATCACCCTAACCTTCGAAGGACAGTCGGAGTTGTAAATCCGGGTCCGATTACCAATTACATTACAATTAGTATCCATTGTTCCACTTTATTACCCCCCAAATCTAATTAAAAGCTTTTTTATGGACTTTTGTAAATCCATCGTAACTTTTCTTAAACGTTTGATACAGTTTCTCCGCCCTGACTTAATCTGTGACATACTTCGGAAGGCATTCCAAAACCTATTATTCATATTGTACTGAATAAGTAGCCTTTCTCTTCACTCAACATAAAAACCTATTCTTTTCAAATGTTCACTTGATATGTATGTTAACACCGTTTTCCATTTCATAATTCCCACTATTTTTTTCAATACTTAATTCTAGAAAACTATTTACTGATTATTGAAAGGCAATAAAATAAATAAAGGACGTACATAATTTAATTTACTCTATACTGAAGATGCTATTCGATCTCCTTAGACATTATTACTCTTAAACTTCCCTGATTTCAAATCAAGGATATCATAAGAAACTAGTGTAACAATGATAAATAAATAAAATGCTGGAAGTTTACATATATTTTCATTTACACATTAATAAAATGGAATCTACTCGTACATATTTCGTTTATTTTTCCAAAGATAAATTAAGGCTGTTATATATTCTACTATATGCATAAATACATACATATACGTAGATATGTCAACTTATATTATAAGTGTATTAAAGAATATGATTATTAATTTACATACATCATAGAAAATTATAGCCGCTAAAACAATGCTGTATTGTAGTAATTAATTTCTTATTTATTCAATTTTATATTGCGTCACATTCTCACGGATAAACGCTATTTATCCTCAATAATGAGATATATTCAAGCTAGACAAATGACAATCAAGCTCGTATCATATAATGAGTGGCTACGAGTTAGATCTATTTCATTTTAATAGGCTTATTAAAGAAAGTGTGGGTTTTGAATTCATTATCCGATGCATCGCAACCTTTGTCGGAAATTTAATATACATAATACAATGGGATAAATATGACATATTTGAATAATCAGCTCTCGAGTTATTCATAGCAAATAGTTACGCATTATGCATCCGCGTTGTCTTCATGGGAGAGGTTCAATGAAAGAATGTGCATTGAAATCAAAACATAAATCACAAAACGCGGAATGAAAATATTTCAATATCAATTCGCTTGATAGGGAGCATAATATATGATAAACGTATTCAGATTAAGTAATGTTTTTCCATGAATTACATGAACAATGACTGTTTGCAGAATAAGCTTAAATTTTGTTCATTTACGAGCTAATACAATAATCATTAAAGAATAGCATTAACATAAAGCCATTTAAATTCATGCTTTGACATAAAATCCTCATGAACCACCATAAACTTTTTACTTACCACAGAAACTTTTCACTTATAGTCTATTTCTCTTTGAAAGGCAATTGCATTTATACTCGATGTCTTTTGAGGAATAAAAATTGACTTCTTATTTTGAAAGCATATCTACTTTCTTTTGGAATTACTAAAGGGTTGAAAAAAAGGCTTGATTAGTAGATGAATAGAATGGATACGTTTAAGAACTATAATCTTTCTACTTGCTGATCGTCTTTTAGAAAGTAAATTATTTATACTAATGAAAAATCGATAGAAAATTGATAATAATTATTCTCCGGATTATATTTATCTTTTTTCTTTCTAAAAGAAGATAATTCGCAGCTTGAAACTAGAACCTAAGCACTTAGTGATATATTCGAATTCTATTTTTTCATGTAAATAGAAAAAATAACGAATTTGTGGTAACACACAGCTTTGGCTATTTTATTAACTGAAATGCAATTTATTCCATTCCATTGCTTCACAATATGTAATGGTTATTTGATAAATTGAATAGAAATTAATGAGTTTCTAATGCTTTAGAATTTATAAAACGCTTAAAAATCAACATTTCTACTTGCAAAAATATTTACGTAAATTAGTTTACGAATTCAGGGATGTATAAAAGATGCAATGGAATCCGATATTCACATGTATTCATGGTGCAATTGAAGTGATAATGGGTCGATCACAATGGTGCAACACCGCATGCAAGCGAATTAAGAGCATTCCGTTGCACATCTGCGATTTCGTGCAACGGTGCACTCGCGTGCACTTCACGATCTAAAAGCCCTGATTGATATTGAAGGCAACAACTGTGGTCGTAATTGATAGTGAAGTAGAACCCTTTTTTCGGCTGAAACAAAAAAGAGTCAATGTGCGAGGAACACGAAACTTAGAGACTATGCAGACACGAGATTGGAAATCGAGACACCAACTCGAGGAAATAAGACCAACTCTATGAAATAAGACCAACTCTACGGAATTCGATCAACTTTATAGAATACGATATAGTTCAGGTCATAGATACATAAAGAAATGAAATAACGTATTTATGTGGGGTAATAATATATTCTCGTACTTCTATTTTATATTTAATTACTTCTAAGGATATGAGATAGAATTTATAGTAATTCTAAGAGTAGAACAGATTACGTTTTGGAACGAAATGTATTGTTTCATAAGGAAATATTCCCTTTAGTTTAAAATTATGCTGTCTTTTAAATTAAACTATACCACTAAATATTAGATGGGAAATGGGATTAGGAATCAATCTTCTCTAATCTTAAGCATAATTTTCATTACGAATGATAGAAAGAAAGAAATAAAAATTCCACAATTTGAACTAGCTCAATGTTTTCCTCTTTACCATTATGGAATTTCATTCATAGAAAGCTATTTCTATAGATAGTATAATTTTTGCTAATAAAATATGTTAGGTAATGACTGAATACGAATGCAATAATAACAGATCAAATCTACTGAACCGCATGATTGAATTAGTGACAAATATCTTGATGAACAACACTTCATCCTGACTTAATTATTTAAAACCTAATAACGTTATCATCAAAGCATGTAAGCATCAAGTTTTTATCTCTTTACTGTTACAAATTGAAGACTTTAATTGGTTTATAAACCACCATGAACAAAGGCTCAAAATATTTATTTACGGTTATAAGTCCACGAATTTAATTTATGAACACATCACGACGAATCTGCCCCTTGTTAAGCATACGTTCTTATTTAAGTCATTTTGAAACATATAAACTTCTACCCATTTATCCCTGATGTGGATCGGATAAATAGATTGGATCGGAAACGGTTCCAAAGCAAGCACTTGGCATTCCAAAGCGTGCGTGAGGCGCGAAGATGTCTCCTAAGCGACCATCGCGCACGTCCGTGAATCAGAACTTCGTATCTCTAAACTTGGCACTCCCACAAAGACGATAATCAATCCGAGAAAAAAAGACCATCGAGACCAAGTGAAAAACAAAGACAAAGAGCCTTCTTTCTTTCAGGAGAATAAAATCGCTCTTCGCATACAAACAAAGGCAATTAAGACTCGGTACTTTCTTCAAAGAAGAATATATGAGGAATATATTTTTTAGAGATAGATGAAAACATGGAGAAATTTTCCAATGTATTCAAAATTTTGATTAATATATCAATAAATAATTTATTTCCTTATTGTATAAGCATGCAACTCTTTGCCAGTCACCGAATTTTGGAGCATAGAACAATAAAATGACAGCAGCATTTATAATCACCAAATAAGTATAATTTCACCTGAATTTCCGGATATGTCTAAGATTAATTCGCTTGATAGTAATTATGGAGTATTCCGAGAATAAGATTCTTTTATAACGAGCTAATTATATTCACCCTTATTTTTCAGTCACTGAATATCAGCTTAATTAATGCTAAAATAATACATGATCGCAAAAATGCATTGTAATTCTATATGAAAATCGTCTGTTCATAATGAGGGGATGTATTATTGATCCATTAATTGTATTATTGCTCTTATTGTATATCTGTTAATTATAGTCTTAATTAAAAATGTTCCCTTTACTTACAGATATTTTACTATAATCACAACATAACACATACAACTACGTGAACCAACATTATTCTTAAGTTTCAAGAAGCAGATTAAACTTTACATCCATAGTAAGAAAATAAAATTTAAAAAAATTAATGAATATTATCATTTTTTAATCATTACCCTTGATAAATATATCTCTACAAAATGCTCATTGATTTTATATATTAATGGACAAAGCATTTTCATTCTTCAATCATTTTTATTGCTCCAGTTAAGAGGACGATGGTGTCAGCTATCCATGTACAATCTTAGAATCATAAAATAACCATCATTATGGAAATCACAGGGAGATTTTTGGATCGTATAAAAGGCGATTCCTCTTAAGAGATAGTTAATGGGAAAAGGGTGTATTCGCGGTGGTTGGAAACGCAGTCCATAGAAGGAGAAACTGTGGGGTGTTGGCCAGCGATCACTTGAGCGGAACCTTTCCCGATATCGTTTCCATTCTCCCGTTGATATGTCCGCCTTTTGAATCCACTCCATATCTTAATCCACGACCGTTCCTTACCTCTCCTAACACCCTAAGATATCTCGAGCCTTTCCAATGAAAATGGGAATAATCGATCCAATAGAAAAAGGTATCAATGTGTGCCGTTCTTCAAATCTTTAGATCGTTTCTTTCTTGCGTAACGATTTTCTTATCCATAATCACACTCCTTTCCCTACACTCTTTTTATCCCATATCCGTTCGGTTCTTAACGACACCCAAACATTAACTTTTATTGCGAACCAAAGCAAATTATGGCGGCAATTTTTTCCCAGTCCTATAGGGTTTGGTAACCTCTCTGAGTGTCCCACTGCATCAATTCGCGTTCTGGTAGGTCATCGTCTTTCTTGTGGAACCAGTATGTGCTGGCAGACGGCGTTGTGTAGTTGTTCAGTATAATTTCACGTATACACCTCTATTACCATAGTTACTTAAAGAATAGGTAATTAAATATAACATAACATAACGTAACATGAGCATAATTTGCGTAAACTGTTACCTTAATGGATCTAATAGGATGAAACTTTCACGTAATAAGTTCTTATATTAAAGGAAGGTGGAAATAACTTCACGTGATGAGCTCGTGAGTCTTGAATACGATTATGAAAAATGCAAAATAGTAACATGATTGGGACTCGAACCCGGGTCTCCAACTTTTTATGAAGATAGGCTTGCTACTATACGTATACCGCTTTACCAAACAGTTACTTACAGACGCGGGCTGGTGTGAAGCGGTTGGCATACCTTCCAGGAAAGTGGGAGACCTGGGTTCGAGTCCCAATCATTTCGATATATATTATCTATTTTGATAATTGCTGATCATAAATTTTATGCAACTCATAGTTCACTATCCAGTTTCAAATGTTTATCTTTTTCTTCGACGAATGACTACTGTTCTTTTCAAATTGCTTTCATAAAATACTTTATCATTCATAGTGAAGATCTTTGCTTTAATATTAACCTTCTAACCTATTAACTCATTCAGTCAGTATTCAGTAGGAGTAACGATAAAAGCTTTCATGTTACGTCGTCCTAATACTTTCAAATGTCAATAGATTCCACTCGTAACAATTTATCGTTATTTCCCAACTACTCGAGTACGACAACATTTGAATTTGAATAATCTATGCTATCGTCCTCAATCTGCATGACATTTTACACTCGTCGCATAATCTCTGCTCACCTATTTCACCATCGGTTTGCATCCATCTTCTCATTACCCTCCCGTGCATGCCTTTCACTTCCATACACCGCCTGACACAACCGTGCTGCAAGGCACGCGACCCAACCAACCGTCACCCTTCGGCGAAAGTGCCCACACCTTTCACTCTCTCCCGCTGTCCGAATTCTTGTCACCTCTTACCCTCAGGGACAGTTATGCATTTTCTAAGTGTTCTACTTGAGCTACGATAGCACTTCGCGGTTAACTTTCCTCTCCCGTCGCTGGCATCGTCTCCTCATCGTAGCGAATGGATTTCAGTGAATGTAATTTGCTCTTCTGGAACGGATAACAGACATGATTCCAATACGAACTTATGATTATTTGAATAAGCAATGTGGTTGAGCGTAAGTTGTTAAAGAAGTTGTATCTTATGATATTTAATTATTATAATTTTGAAATTGATAACTCTAAAAGAGCTCTGCTATCTTCTTGTATGCAATTGTTCATTCAAAAGATATCGTATTGGATAAAATAAGAAAAAGACTTCATTTAACAAAAAGGAAGATTTATTTATATTCTGTCATGATGAAATAAATAATATCTCGATTTATAATTTAAATATACCATGAGGAAAAAATATTTCGCTAGACAAAAATATAAACAACAGATACAATCATTGTTATTTATAATTTTTGTGGCTAGTGGAGTTTATTTATATTTTAAGTATTAATAATTATTACAGAGTTACCACGAAAATAATATCGTTTAGTCAATTAAGTGGTTCAAGGTGCAGAGCAAAGAATACCATGAATTATTCTCAATATAACCCTATTGGAATTTAATAATATTCTTATAAAATAAAAAATATTAAATATATGTAGCAAAAATATTCATACTTTGGACTATATCTGAGTATCATATAAATATAATATCGAATCAGAAGGGTTGCACTAATATTAGCTTGTGGATTATGTTTCTATATATAATCATTATTATGCATATTTAATTAAGGAGAGAAATTTTTAAATATTCTTGTTTTTATTTTAAGATTCCCTTTCGTATAGTCGAAAATTACTCGGGCTCTAGAGTAAAATATAGAAATACCTTTGTATTTTTATAGCCATGGAATTTAATCATTTATCTATTAAAGCTCTCTATAAACCCTTTTGGAATTAATGTCACTTAAATTCACTTTGCAAAACTCTCAAATTCTGCTCTCAAAATAATTAACACCTTTGATTCCATACTAACCTACTTTTATTAAAATAAAAAGAGTAACCATAGTGAATACTGAGGTAAGAGGAAACTGGAAAAATTCTTTTAAACGGAGAAATCCGCCAAAAAATGAGAGAACGAGTTTTTATAAAAACAGCTCGTTGGCGTCATGCCTACCTGAAAATTCACTTTAGTGTAAAGAAATTTTCCGCCGAAACAAAACGCGGAGAAGTGTGCTTTCATGTAAAACTTTTAAAAGTACCCAAAAAAAGGTTTCCTCTGAGACTGGAGAAGTTGTTTGCGTAACGTCAAGTAAGTTTCGGAAAATTTTATTTTTCGGGAAGGGAAAATTTCACCTCGGCAAAAAGCTTTGGTTGAATTTGCTCTGTACATCGATAATTACGTAGCAACCTTTTTTAATGTTATATAATTTAACGCTGTTATTTGTTCACACAAATGTACGTGCTTTTTTGAGAAATCCGCGTGTTCTCTAGCATTCGCAAAACGGTTTATTTGTCGTGTTCGGACCGCGTGAAAAAAAAAACATCCGCGGCCGGCGCACGGTGGGGAGCCCAAACAAAAGAAGCGTCACGCCCACTTCACGTTTCGTAGCGATGTGTGGTTTTGGCCCTCATTTCCGCGTGGGACCGAAACCATGCAAATAAATGTTATTTGAAAATCCATTACAATAGTACTGTACCACTCTCCGAAGGGTGTGGCATCGGATACAAGCGAAAAAGTTCTCCTTTCATTTCGAACAAAAAAAATCGTATATATATCTTCCAATGTCTGTTATACGTACTCTTTATTCTATAAATTCTTTGCTTTCACCGCAAAAGATTTGCATTGGAGAGGGAATGTTCCAATGCAATATGGCGCTCGATATTGTTTTTGCTTCCGCCAAAGACGTAATTTCTCTACTTCTAAATAAGTCGTTAAAGGTTTTTTTTTCATCTTCATCCGTAAAAGGCTAAATTATTATACGTTTGACAAATTCATTACTGTTACGTAGACTTGTACTCTCTCTTGTAAAAAATCACTCCCACACCGGTTTGATTGCGCAAAGAGCGTTTTATGCCGAGAAATCGCTTTCCAAAATGGATTATGGGGTTAAATGGGGTAATAAATGAGTAGGAAGAAACGTTGTTCTTTGTATATATTATTAATCGAATTCTGGAGATGAAAAAATAATTACCTACTGAAAGTATACATAAATATGAGCGAAATTTAATTTCTTTAATTCGCCTTTTTAAATTTTATGAAAGGATAAAAAGATTGAATTATTTAGTGACACAAATGCATCGTTAATTTTCTTGGAATATGTTTATGTTATCACGGCCATAAAATAAAAATAAAATAAACTTAATGAAAAGAAATGTACAGCCTATTCCTCATCATGTATTTTTTTAACTCTTAGATAATTCTTTCTTCTTTTAATGGGATAAAATGCGAAATAGATTCATTTCTGTCGATTACATGTTGAAATGTTATCGTCAATTGATCTTGTTACATCAGAGATCGATCAAGCAGTTGGTCTAAAAATGTGTTAGTTTGTTAGTTAATTAGTGTGTGAAAATGAAATTCGATGTCCGCCTTAATATTTCTTATTGAAATATTAGTTTGAACTTAACTATCTTAATACTTATATAGTTTGTGGAGTAATTAGAATTTATTTCCAAGAATGAAAATACATATGATCCATTATCTTATGGAAAATATGAACAAGACGTTTCTTTGATATTTTGTCATCTGTCATAGTCGGAGACGTCCTACACAGACCTCTAGACCTGCAAATATCAGATCCTTTCTCTCGTATTTTACCACGGAGTTACGACGGCAACTCAACCTTCAACTAGGAGAGCATGTCGTGTTTTACAACTCTGAAATATTTTTCTCGTCTACGAAGCTCGCCACGGTTAATATGGCTAATAATGGTAACTAAAGCAACTCTGTTCCGAAGTATTGAATTTCTGTTTCGCAGCTTATGTTTCCTTTCTAGATTTCTATCATCTGTCAGAGCGTATTATCTTTATTATTTCCTTCTCGGTCGAAAGAATTATGCATCCGACAAGTACCTCAGGAAGTCATAGCCAGTTTATTACCCGAACAAAAGGAAGAAATGAAGTGGATCATTAAAAACGATAGGACCGACTTTCGCAAGTTTTTGTTTGTAAATTAGCTCAAAATACTCTCTCTTGTTTTTATACTGAGATTTGATTTGCAGGAGGAGATACATTTAACAATTGGTTGGAGGAATTCGTTTTCATCTTTCAATTGGACCATGACCCTTGATATAAAGATATATTGACCCTTATTCGGCAAGGTTAAACCCGTATGTACCTCTTTTCTACCTTACTTTAAAGGTCTATTAATATGTTATTGAAAAATATAAATTCAATTTTAAAAATAGAAGGTAACAGGAAAGTATTTGAAAATTAAGCTTAAAAAGAATAAAACTGAGCTTAAAACACCCCTAGGATGGGGATAATAAAAAATTCACGAAAGTTCAGGAATAAAATACGAAACTTTAGATCATATATACACATAAAAGTACATCCATGAATAATAATTATGTCGGAACGATAATAAGCAATACTTTTAAGTATATGTTACTTATTACTTAATAATTCAACATTTTATTTTCAACATTAATTATTAACGAATCTAAGCCTAAAATGTTCCGTCATATTAATACAATATTTAACTGTATTTTTTTATTAAAGAAACTTCGTAAATTCAACCAGAGTACTTCTCTACTAAGACTTCCTTTTGGAATTATTAATCTACTTCCCCCTTGGTACATATATTTTTGAATCCACGTCGGTAAAAGATCACTAGAATAGTTTGGTTCTATTAATTAACCACCTGAGGAACCCCGGTAGAAATGAATGAGTTAAAGAAACCGTAAACCCGGTGAAAGAAAACCATCCCTTTTTAAGATTCCTAAAGAAAAAACGAGAGGGAGAGATTTCCCAGCGCAGAGAATCTTCTGTCTCTAAGTAATTCAATATTTACTTCCGAGCTATTCATCATAGACGGATGCGATGCTTTCCCTAAAACAATTCTATCTCAAATTCTGTCGGACTCGTGTTTCCGCTGAACGAAAGGGAGCTCTTTCTTTGAGATGGAGATAAGGCGTACGTGAGAAGAATCCGTCGTTGAGTGTTCTTCTCGGCCATTAGCGGACACTTGGAGTGCATCGGAAACGGAAGACATGCTTTGGCGGGAAAGTGCAGCGGAAAACGACTCTTTTTTGTTCGCATCTACTTTCGCTGGAAACAGTGAGAATGTTGGGTTATGAAAATAAGTATATTTTGGTGTAATCGAATCGTTTAAAGGTTAAAATAATCGTATATTTCTTTTTAAGTTTACCAATATTTTAACTGAATATAAATGAAGGAATATTATGTGTTTAAATAGGGTAAAAGAGTTGGGGTAGTTGTCTCATATACCGGGATCATTCACTTTCTTTGTGGAGAAGAGAAATTGACGAAATAATTTGAGAACTAATAATACTTTGTGAGCTTTTTTAGTGTATTAAAAAGAGATATTTGTAATTAATGTCTAATATTATTGAATGAAATATTATGTACGATTATCAACACGTCTCGTAATAATTATGATAATTTTTCAATGCAAAACTTTTTAAAATTGGTACTTCTTGGTACTTGGAACTTGGTATTCATGAAAATTAAATTTATTTTGGTTTATTTCCGTACTAATTTTCAAGAAGAAGAAGAAGAAGCTTTATAAAATATATTTGAAGTTTATAGTGTCTAAAATATGATGTAATCTTACTTTTGAAGTTCAGCAAAAAACTATTTTAAAAAATAATTTCTAAGTCATATTCTGTATATATGAAGCATTATGGATAAATGAACATTCCTCTTGTACACAACCGTTTCAAGAGCTGAGAACATCACGTACTGAACCGTGAGATCTAACTTTGAATCCATTATCATCATCATAAATTGATCCTCACTCTGCAACCTGTCGTTTGCTACATATATCTCGCTCACAGCAGAAAATTGATCTCAGTATCCAGAAGTTTCAGTACTCATAATTGCCGTATTCCATTTTCGTACGGCAAGCAATTTCACCTCTCCAATTACCTTCTGTAGCAATTCGGGAATCGATACGCTCGTACTTGAACACTTTTAACTGTTCACCAGCGAATGCTAGAATTAAAATTTATCATTGGCTCAAAGAAAGAGGAGAACGTATTGTCAGCTCACGTACAACACATGGATATTTTCCTCACCCCTTCTATAGCTTGTATTTCGAGAGGTATACACAAACGGAAGAATGGAATGAGACGGGAACTCGTATCTGAGATCGCTTTCCCTCTCGAACTCCATTCTCTAGGAAAACGATCAGTGACAAGTGACTGTAGAACGTACGCAGCGTCAACCGCTCTTTAAAGTCGTGCGCGTGCCCATTCCTATTTTGGTGTTTCGTGTGAATGGCAACTATAGGATCGGTATTTGCGTGTGAGATATGGAGGTAAGGAGAGTAAAGGAGGTAAATGGATAGACTCACGAATGCACATGTGTTGACAAACATGGGATGGGGGAGGGGTAAAGATCGTGAAAAGTAAAAATTAGATCGAAATTATGATTCTTTCTGAATGAATTTTTTCTAGGTTAACTTAAATTAAATTTTATTTTTCAAGCAATTAAATTCAAGAAGCAATAGTGATAAATTTTGTCGAAAGTTTATCCTCGTAAAGATATAAAATAATACATTTTTTAAATCGGTTATAAATATGTTAGAAAGAATATTATTTCTATTAAGAAATTACTTTAATCTCTTTAGAATCGATTTCAAGTCAAATGATTTAATACGAAGTGTCAGATTCCATGCAATTCTAGTCTATTTTTTGACTTCTGACTATAAGGATAAAATTCGATCTTCATCTAATATAATATCTAGAATCTTTGTTGTTAATTTTATAAAATAGTAAGAAAGTTTTAGATTTAGATTCAATGAAAATACTCTGCTTATGAGGCGAATGTCAATATTTTTTATTCTATAAGTTCTGGAAAATCTTTCTTTTTCAGCTTAATGATTTAGGAATTTGATGATGATGAACTTATGATGATGAATTTTTTCCGGAAAATTTCGTTTTTTTATATGCATACCTTTAATTTTATAAATTAAGGCTGTTTTCATATGGAGACATTAATTATGATTCCCTAAATCTCATCAATAATTCGTTAAATGCAAACAGATTACATGGGTCTTAGAGCTTAAGGGAAAACCTGAAAGAGAAAGAAAATATTATGGGAACAAAAGTGACTTTAACGAGGGAGTACGAGACAATGGGAAAAGGAGTGCAAGTGGTACTGAATAGGAAGAGGAAAGATCCAAGAGATTACGTGCACCAAAGCAAGGCTGAATTCTGATTCAGTGGAGGTAGGAAATAATTAGTAGGTGCAAGTAAATCACAAGGGGTATTTTTTATCTGCCACCTGGTGATAAATTCTTCAATTGTTCTCAATGCAGCTGCATGTTGTCGTAAATTAATTTAGTAATTGCGTGCGACCAGAATAATCATGTTCTTGCGTTAAATTATTTTTAAGGGAAGGAAACTGTGGTTGCCTACCTTTTAGGATAAACTTGTTTTCTTAGAAATTGAAGTTTGAATTCTTTTCTAGCTGCTTCAAAAGGTATATACGGCAGAATATTCTATATATTTAGGATTATTTGAGTATATATACTCATTATATTTAGATTATAAAGAATATTAAAAAATTAGTCGTAAAAAAAGACTTTTTGCAATATTTTTTTACGATCAAACCAGCGCAATTTTAATGGAGCATGTACTCCTTTTTCAAGGAACCACATCCGTCATAATCCAGTCATTTTCAGTGCAGCTGAACTGTTTAAAGCAAGAACTGTGTCGACGGTCACGACAAGAGAGTGGTTTGAGAAGGCGTGGGAAGTAATCGGTCGCTTGAGTGGAAACGGATTTCAGGAAGGAATTTTTATTCGTTGGGAAATGTTGAGGTGGGTTAGTGCAGACGGTGAATGGGGAAGTGGGGCCGAATGCAGCGCCAGGGTGCGGCGGAAAATGCAAACAAGGCGATTGTATTTCGAGGAACATAATAGGCGTCGGGTCAAGTTATGGTAGGTCATCCACCGAGGAGAGAGGAAACTTGCGCCGGCCAAAAAAATTAACATCTGTGGAAAGCTTCCCACATAACCACGGAAGTCTAAAAGTGTGTATAGAGAGTAACGACTTTACTTGGATGGAAAGGTAAAACGTTCCGGTTCCCTATAGTTGGAAAAGGTTTTAACCGAATTTGAGCTAATTTAATTACGTACTTACGAAATATTATATGCAATTGCTATCTCTCACGAAATATAATATTAAGTTCTACCTCTCCACATCATTACTCTATAAGCCATCTTTTAGTATGTGATGAATGGTACAAGAACTTTGACTGCATTTTCCTGAATGACTACTCTCGCATATTGCTCTTGGAAAAAAATATTTTAGATAGCTGCTAGTATTTTCACTATACGTATTCCTGAAGTTACTCGATGAATCAGAACAACTATGGGAAGTAGAAGGACGAATATCTTCTTCTAGAATTTGTTCCGTCTCTATGTATTAAGTAAGATAAACTTTTTTGAAATATTTATCATTTAACTTAATAATCCCATAAAACGAAAGATACAGAATTAGTATCCTGACCAGCGCAAAGCATCAATATTCGTGTACCTTTTACTCGTTCCTATTTATATATATATATATATATATATATATTATAAAAGGAATAAAAATAAAGCTTCCGCAGTTCGTTCATAATTAAAAATAAAGTGCCTAATTTCCCCATTTAACCTCCACGTCAATGTCAATGTCCACTCCAAAGTGTCGATTACAGAATGATTTTATTTACGACCTAAAAGAATCTTATTCTAAATAATTAAAACGTTTGACATACAAATTGTTGAAAGAAACATCGGATTGTAAATTTTTGATTAGGATAGAAATACAATGTGACTCTAATTCTTTTACATTGATAGATTTATATACACGCTATACCTATTAGTTTATTTTAAGTCTTAGGAGTATAATCATATTATATGTATCATGATTATCTTATATTTGTATAGCTTAATGAATAAGTTAATTAACATATCTAGTTTTTAAGTTGATTGGTAATTCCTTTCACCAGTACAAAAAGATAATTTTAAACTTCTCGCAGATCGAAAGACTATTACGTTCGTCTTTCATCGATCATTGAACCTCAGAAGGTATTTACATTGATGATTATTCCACTGTGAAAAAACATCCTGAAACGAATTTTCTCTCAACTAATTTATTTATATTTCTTTCGGCGCGAGAAGCTATAGGCATTTATCTTATTTATAGAGAAAGGTGTATTAGTTACGTAACCTAAAACACTATCCATCTCACGCGTTATTAAATCTAGTCGAACTCGTAATCGGAAATTAAATGCCTATGCAAGAGAAAGCTGTCGATTATAAACAGTCAAACGGAAAATAGATGAACTTACGTTCCCTTAGGGCTGAAAGCATGCTAGAGATTCTTCTATGAGATAGATTAAACAGTGTTCATTACATTCGACGAACATTGCTTTCCCTTCAATATTAACAATTATCTCCATCAGGAAACGACCACTTTAATCTGTTTCACCCAAAAGGAATTCCATTATGACGTACAGAACTTCCGTTCGCAAAAAGAGCTATTGAATGTTCTCGGAAAGAACGCAACTGACCCAAATGTCTGGGATATACAAAAAGGGGTTGGACGCATCGTCACGTTCCACCCTCCAGCCTGACACGAGGAGGCACAGTTTACCTTTGTTGCTGTGTCTTATTTGTGTCACGAACACATGTCCAGTTCGAGAGAGGCACACCTACGCAAAAGCCTTTTTAACCCATTATAGGAACTTAAATCGTCTGGGAGAAATGTTTCCTAGTGCTCTGACGAATCGCATGATTGCGTCGTAGGCTTTCGAATACCTCCAATCTAGTTAGTTCATGGAAAACAACGACCGAAGTTTCCATTCTCCGATGGCAGAACTTAGTCATTCTCTAACCATATGCGGGTAGAATTTGGCTTATGCTCGTTAAGTTCCGATTTATTTTAGCTTTTGTCCGAACAATTGATTTTTACGTAATTTGAGGAGACTTATAGAGATTAATGATTGATAAATAATGGATGAATCTATAATAAATCTTAAGTTATCTATACTTATATTTTAATATAAATACAGATTTCGTCACTGGATTTTAGAGCAACGTGACCGCATCGTCGTATTTAAACTCGTCTGTCAAATAACTCCAAAACATTAGTACATACACAGCGATCTTTTTAAATTTAAATTGCTAAAACTGTTAACTTAATTCCTTTCAAATTACATTCACAATTAACGTTCTATTACAGATAATATTATAAATATATTCCTTATGTTCCCTCCAATGTTTTTGTAAGCGCGGAATTTTACACGCCGATACTCCTAAACGAAACCTCATAATTGTGACGCAATTCCGGAATTCCCTGCCACTGATAGATATTGCGTATCAACGATCATCGTCGCCCTCACTTAAGCGCTAGATTGATATAACAAGCGAAGAATTGATTTTAGAAAGGCGTTCTATTTTTCCACCTTCCATATTAGAACGACTGGACCCGCCCGAATTTTTCCTGACGTGTCTAAAGTGGTTTAGACCAACACTTTTCCTTAACGCCTTCCTTTCTTAATACGTATAATAGATTCACGATGAGATAACTATGGCAACCAGTCTGAATTAGATAATAAATTATTATTAGAATAAAGAATGGAATTCCTACCAATTTGTTATAAAATATATATTCTAATCTATCAAGGGATATTTATTTCGCTCGTAGATAATCTCATATTTACGTCTTAAATTGACCCGCCTCTTTCTTCGTTCCATTAAAACCTACCATATTGCTTCTCTTCTGTTAGCAGTTTTAATTACGTGATATTGAAGGATATTAAACTTTGTGAGTCTTGAACGTTTTAATTGATTTATGTTATCTGTCCCATCTTCCTAAAACACTCCATTTGAAGACGAACTGGCCATTTATGTAGATATCGTAAATCTATTAATCATACGTACTTGAAACGGTTAATATGTTATTTTTATCATTAAATATTTGTCACGACTCCTTTTCCATTCGATCCTGCTATTTTATCAAATAAAATATAGGAAAATTCTTTCAAAAGACAAATGTTAGCAAGTTTAGGCATTTTAACGCACCACTCACGCGAAATTTTTTCCCCATTCGCGGTTAAGACGCGTACTCAACACCTCCTACGCTCGAGGCAATAGCGAACGTCTACCGCAGCTTTCAGTACCATATATTCTCCTTTTCTCACGCGTTCTGAATTCCTAATGGACTCGGTAAAACTTTGAACTCCATTGCGAGAGATAAGTTCGGAATTCAACTCAATTATTTTTTCTACGCGGCGCGTAAAATAAGCTCTTTTACTCCAAGATATTGCGTTTAGTATCATTCGCGTCTAAAACTTTTTAATTAAAAAGCTTTTGGAATTGGAATATATTAGTGGGAGGGAATTTTTAATTCGATCAAACGTGAACAATGGGTCTTTAGTATATAAAAATGGCTAATCATTTTTCTAGAACCAATTAGCTAGCCGTTCTATATTTGATCGATTCCCCATAAGAATGAGAATTTATTGCTTATATTGATATTGGGGGTTGGAGAAAAGAAAAAATTACCATTTTAAATGTTCGGCACGAATTATTTTACTTATTTTTATACATAGTACGTTTTCTGATTAGAAAATGCGACTAAATCACTTTCCATTTCGTTATGTCGATGGTAAATTGGAAACCCTCGTGATTGATGTTTCATTGTTGACTTTTTAGAATACGACATAAAAAAGGTTTTCGAAAGGAAAAACCATTCTTAATTACTCAACAATCTTTGGTTTTTATAATTGATATTATAGAAGTTAAATTCTCCGGCTATTTATTGATCAATCATTAATTTTATTTTATTTTAAACCCATCTTATATTTACAGACGACGAAACCTCTTCGAAGTGCTTAAACAAAAAAAATTAACCTAAAAATTCCATTACTCTATTAAATAAAATAGTAGTATTTATGTAAATTTTCCAGACACGATATGTTTTAAGGAGCAAGAAACTAGTTTGATTTTATCAAAAGATAATAAGCTTAAGTAATATTTAAATGTAAATACAAATAAATGCACACTAATAAATTCGGAATTGCTTTTATTACTTCAAATAAAACAATTATAACAATATATTTCCTAAATCATTTGTAGGTCGATAATTAATTTCCAAAGAACTATCATAGTAATATACACGTAGACGTTCTCTTTACACGCAATTTACTTGTGTATAATATAACTTAAACACTTAAACGACTATATTGACGTTTTCAAAAATAAATAGCAAAATAAAACAATGAAAGTTGAGTTTTTTATTCCTCAAGATCATCCACTTATTTATATTGCAAATAATATATTTATTATTGACCAAAAGTTTATCAGAAATCAAAAATAGCGACATTACTGGGACTCGAACCCAGGTCCCTTTCTTTCCGTATCTTCATCAACTGATAAATTTGGTCATAAGTTTTAGGGTCATAGGATAAGAGTATAAGTAAGTAAAAATTAAGTTTTAGCAAACTAAAAAGATGACATTTGCGCCAATATTCTTCGCCTTTGAAGGCAGAAAGAAGTGGGAATCACTCAAAGCGCTCAATACTCTGAGAACGTAAAGACTTGTGTTAAGTAATCCTTGGCCTTCTATGTATGGGGAGATGGGATCTATCTTCCTCATACCGTTACCTCTTCAGCCATGTACGACCAAGGCCAAGGTGAACAGCTTCCTCTCATGTGCCATCACATAATGAAAAAGAAATATATCGACAGCTAGAAATACTCTACTGGTGGTCAAGTTGTTTACGGAGATATATGCGTCCAAGATCACTCAAGAGGTACTTAAAGGATCTTTACATATATCACGCGTTTAAAATAAATGCATTGAACACACAAAGTATCCATTAGCAGCGTTTTTGAATGTTCTGGAAAATAATTCAATGGCTGGAACAAATGATCGGAGATTAGGAGACCCTGGTTCGATTCCCAGTGTACTTTCTTTAATTCTCCTAAAATCCTTGTGTTACAAAAAGGCATGTCATGTTTCGCTTAATGTCATTGACCTTTAAATACATTTATGAAGAATAATTAACAGAGATTATTTTCTGAACCATACCTTTAATTAGAACAGAAAATTACTTGGAGTTCAAATGATCCAAAGGTAAGTTTTTCGTGTTGTATCGTTTCTATGGTGAAATATCAACCCTAACAAAAATAAAGCTTACGTTTGGAAGTTATCAGCATTTTTTTGTTATCTTTTCAGATAATTAAAATATCATTTTACATGTAACATAGGGAGTATTTTCTATAAATCTTCTCGTAAGCTGCGTATTATTGCTAAATATATTAGATATTTTTAAGTTTAATAACCTATTCCTTTCTTCTCATTTGAAAATTAATTCAATGATTTCTCTTTATTCTGATCCTTAATATCTATTAAATAATGACATAGCTTAGATGTAAGTTGGATCCCAACTCATAGTCTCAATATCCTCCATAATAAAGTAGATTTTCATCATTATTTTTCTATTTTTCTTGCGAATGCTAAGTGTTTACTTTCTCGCGTATATAGCGTATAGAAGACCTGTTACTCGCATATTTGCATCGCCACTTAACCTAATCTACTTTCAAATCGATTAACTACTCATAATAGAAACCCACGCTTTTACCACCAAACAGTGTCAAGCTCATTCTATGCTCGGGACAGTATATTCCGAAGTACGAAAGAAACTAAACATTCACTTCTCCTTTCCCCAGAACCGAATCATTTACGATACACTTCCGCATGCATCAACTTTGGAGCCTCCGATGCAATGCAATCCCAAATAGGGATCGTCAAAATACGCGCAATTTTCACTTCGCGAACCAAAGCAGGAGTCGTTCCTCGAGGCAATTCCAAAAGCGGCCGCTCGCTCTAAGTTTTTCCGTCGCGAGATCAATATTATTCGCCATATGATTCAGACTCCACGGAACTTTTTTTTCTCCACTCGCTTCTTTGCATTGAAATCGACTTAGAGGCGGTTAATGAGAGCGTAATGGACATCCCCACCACGCTAATTACGGACACGGTATCTCGTAAAGGTACGTAACCTAAAATAACCCGCATATCTCCACAGTTTTGGAATTAATCCAATCGGTGAAAGTAAAGCGTTTTTAGCGCTCACGTCGTCCAGTTTTTCCTCCCGGAAATGACCGTAATTCGATGGCTCTCGACTCGATCGGGCAAAAAATAATCTAGGGATTTTATGAACGTTACCCGCACGTTCATGTCTCCCTTCCCGAGACAGCTTTCAGTCGTAACCCGGTCGCTCGTCGAAACATAAAAGCGGGAGTCATCGTTATGTTATGGAGGTCAGATGCAACGGTCAATCAGTGTGAGAGAGAATGGTCCAGATGCGAGACTGATAACAGACCGGTGTTTCGCGGGGTTGTGAAGTTACTACGAGTAAACAAGTCAAACTCAACTCTCGCGCACCCACTCAAGAGAAATGATGGGTGTTGTGAACGACGTCGAAGCGTTATTTCATAACTTCCTAATTCGAAATTTTTATGCACCGGTGTCTCAATTTTTTCCTTGTACATTACGAAGTTATATTAATCGCTGGTGATTTGTAACTCCATATATTTCGCGTTAAGTTGCCATACTTCACGTACGTAAGTATTTTCTCTTGAGGGTGCTTTTACTCTTATGGTAGACTAGACCTATAAAATGCACCGAAAAAACTAAGGGGCATCTTTTTCCGCGAGTTGCCTAGAGAAAAAGATTTTAATGCATTCTCACCAATTTTCCTTTTGCGGGGAAATCGCCAAGCAAGAAGCAAAACTGTTTCGCTCTGCCAGGATTGGGTTGAAAGGGAAGTATTTTGGAAAGCGTACTTTCCCCCGGAGGGTGGTCATCGATCATTGCAGTTCTCCGCATTTCGATCATGACAGTTTTTACAATCCCCGTCTTTTTAGAGTGCGCGCATATGCGTCCTCACATGTTTGCTCTCGTTACGGTTTACGACAGTCATCTTTTTGAGTTTAGCGCCATCTTTTTTATGTTAACGGACGACAGCCTCGTTGCGCAAAACTCGAAAAACGGGAGTTTTAGACGTTTTTGCGAATGAAGTTGTACTCGGGATGAAATTGAGAGCTTATCTCGCAATCCCTGGGAAATATTCAACAGCAATGCTTCTCTAAACTTCCGGTATTCCCACAAGGAACGGGTTTTTCCGTGTCGAAATGTTTTTTGTTTATATACACGAAGCGGATTCCACCTTTTAAAGTACTGTGTTACGTCGAGTCCCCTGGAAAGGTCAGTAAGAGTGAGAAATAAGGCGTTTCTAGCACATGCTAAGGAATCCTCGGTGCGAACGTACTCTAATTAGGACTAAAATAGAAGTGCTCTAGTTGATGAACGAAGGTAAACGCGTGCTTCTCTTAACAGCTTAATTGTTAGGATAAAAATCTTTCTTGTCTTAGTTTTCTCTTAAGCTCACTTTAACCGTAATAAATTTTATGAAATCATAAAGCAAAATAATGAACTAACTCCTAGAAATCGTCATATGATCTTTAGGGAATAATATTAATCTCTCTTCTGCTCCCTTCCATTATTTTTTTATTGCCTCTGTTGCAGCTATTGGAAGATTAAAATTATTTTTATATTGCAACATCTACTACAATTCCGATAGTTATTTGATTAATATTTTAATAAATTCTTCGTCGTTTGGAAGAAATTCAATATACTGAAGGAAGGAATCATATATTTTATAATTAAGCCTACTCTCATTTATCAAGGACTCCTTTGTTAAAGATCGTTGACCTAGGTTTTTCAATGAGAGCTTTGAACAGAACTTTTCAAAGAGAGAGATGAATATAAATAACAAAACATATGTACGCTTTGTTTCTTTTATTTTGTTATAATTTGTTTTTCTTATCATCAAAATGATGGAAGACTACCATAAAGCCGAGTACCAAGAGTGAAATAACAATATTTACTGCCAATATTAATTCTATATTGTCGAGAAAACAAAACTCAGAATTATCAATATAGCTTTCAATTTAATCGCTCATTAAACGAATCCATATTTACTTGATGTTGTAACTCTTATGTTTTGATGTTGTGTTGTAATCTACATGAATTATAAACCTATTTTCGCGATCAGGGATTGGATGTGAGCATGCGTATTGTCCGTTGAGCTTAATGCAGGAGTTATCTGTGTATACTGAATTACGTCATTGATAAATAAATACGAATTATATTCATAAGACGATGATGACGTTCTATTATACAACGTCATCCGGATTTTCTCCCAGATCTGGATTCTCTCTGAACGCGGAAAGAACAACTCTCTTTCCATCCGCAGTCCGCGAATCCTTTTGGGTCCATTACATCTGTCTCGTCGGAGAAAAATTAATCGCGAAAAAGCTACCTTAAGAGGAAATGCTTTCTCGTTCTGCAATGAGTCACGAGGTATTCTGAATTACCGTAGCGGAAAAGCATTATTCCCATGTAAATGATCGTCGCCGTCGGACATTTCTTCGTCTAGAAACCACCTATTGAGATGAAATGAAAAATAACTAGCGGCTAGAGTCTCTTTCTCTCTAGTACATACACTTTAATGAAGGAGGAGTGATATAGTGAATCAGAAACTATTCCAAGACTCCCGAGGGGAGATATTCGCCCGATCAGTCATCCTAAGACGAAGAAATATCCCGCTGCGAGGTCAGTGTTGAAGATAGCTGCGAAAGGCGGTACAAGTGCTTCCCATCGCTCTATCCGGGGGCAATTATACTGTACACCGCCGACAATTAGAAGTCTTAACGCTGGATGGCGAAGTATAGAGGCGTGAAGTTGATGCTTCTTCCCTCCCTTACGTCGAGAGTATGAACAAACGGTATTTATAAGTCGAGTTTGATTATAAAAGTTGAATGACTGGGACGTGGAATGAATACGAATGCAAATTAGGTTAACTGATGAATGGAGAATTTTAAAAGTGGTAATGAAAATGAATGATGTCAAATCTAATTCTTTTAAAATAAATTAGTGATCTTATTGGGGGTTGTGTAGTGAATTAATAGCATTGATGGAATTGATTGACCATTGAAATTTATTGAGACGAACGTCAATGCTATAATATCAAAGATAATTACGATCGGAATAACTACTACCTTGCAATAATTTTATTTCGTCCCGATGTGAATTTGTGATATTGGTATAATTACGAATTGAGGATTTGCTTTCTCTTATAGAGCTCAAGAACTATAATTTTCAGTCATGATATATAATACAACGCTTTAGAAGATGATTTATCTTATTGTTCTATCAATTACAACTGTATTTTAGTTATTCTAATTTTACGAAGATGAGAACTTAGTTTTCGAAATACGAATAGGGAACAATACTTACTTTAATTAATTATTGGAAGACCCAAATGCTGCTGGTGGATTTTCATGAATTGTTATTCTGCGAACACAACAATGCCTATTTGGGGTTTTCGTAACTATAATGTCTCATCACAACCGAGTTTTCCTTATCTCTTATTAGATGTAGATGGGTGGTTGGTCAAGGGTCAGACTATGATAGGTCACGCTAGTGGTTCTCTAAAGACAATATGAGAACATGTATTTTTATTTTGGAAGACAAGTTGAAACTGCTATGTAAGTCAGTTCTTTTATATCGATGCCTTTTATTTCGTAAATAATTCAAATATGAAGTAATGATATACTTAATTTCGATCAGCATCTCTTAGTTATTTTTCAATACAAAAGAGTCTTTCTTAAATTCTTTTCACCTTTTTGTTCTAGAAAAAATGGCAAATCTTAATTAGCTCAAACTTTCACTTGACATAATTTAGCAACGTCAACGAGTTTATTTAGCAAACATTAGCAAGTTTCAACGAGGCAAAAATTAACCGCTAAGGTGCTTAGAAAAGATATCAATTTTCAAAACAGAAGTTAAAAAAAACGTTTGCTAGTAAAATCTTTAACGACAGATATAAGGTTTCCATATTGCATCACAAAGTCATGCCTTACTTCTCACTCACTGCATTCGTACATTTCTATCTCCAAAGCGTTCCCTAGGCGATCTATTTCAGCCATCAAGTGCGACATGCCTACTAAACCGGAACATAAATAACTCGATGGGCAGTGTGTGCCTGGAAGAAAAACGACCTCCTAAGAAATTCAAATCTCTGCGTATCCGAAGAATGATCCGCTCCTAGTAAAGCGTTTTACCTTCTTCTTTGTTTCCCTTATGTCGCATTGAGTTCTCGCGACTACCGTACGCTTCCAGTCCTTCAGCTGTTTTGCAGTTCGATTTATGACATCTGGATCGAGGTAGAGGGCAGTGAGTCTATGAATAGTACAAGAATGACGTGAGGATACTCGTAAGCTTCACCAAATGTAAGGTGAAAATTGTTATAAATATTAGTGATGAAATTCTTGATAAAACTTTACTCAGCTACTTTTTTTCTTAAATGGAGTCACGTTTTTTAAATTAATGAAATGATGAATAGGTTAAAAAAGGATTCTTTTATACGTAATTCCAATTGTAGTAAATTTTACATTGACTGATATTGAATCTCCACGATATTATATATTTTAATACAAAAATCGTTTGATTATTTAAGTAATTAATACATTTCTATCTATTTAAATCATTTTTTCTGAAATATAATAATTCATACAGTAATTCATCCAAACACTCTTTTCTTTAACGCTTCATGTGGTTCACTAAAGATATCTTTGTACCTGGACGTATTTTATATGATTGTATTTTAATGGTTATTGGTGTATTCTACAAATATTAGAATGGTTTTTACCTTAGAGTATTCAAATTAGTATATATCTTGCATTATCACGTTAAAATTTAACATTTATCAACAAACTCATATCCTTACCTCTCACAAAATGCTAATGAGAAATGTATTTTGTGTCATGATTTGGAAAACATCCAGCCACTTAAAATAATTAGAATTTTAATTCTTAGTGATTAACAGGAAAAGGAAATTTATAAAGAAACTGTGGAGGCCTGTTTTCATTTGAAACGAGAATGCAATTTGTCTTTATTTTGGAACACAATCCCGGAAACTTTGAAGATTTATAGCTTACTCATTGTTCACATTTAAATCCGTTAATTGGAGCAGTGAAATTAAAAGTTTCACCGAGTTTCAACTTTCACTTGAAAAACAGACATAAACTGGTTAGTTCCGACCTCTTATGAATTCGTAAACATTTCTGAAAGATGGAAATACGCATAAATCCCGCATTGATCTTACATCATACTGAAAGAAAAGAATAATAGGGGCAGAGAAGAAAGGAATATAAATAACTTTCAAAAGTAACGTTCGTATCCTTAGAGATAATTAACTGTGTTGTAAATAAGAAAACTGCGAAATTTCGTAATATATAAAAGGTTAATTGTATACTCGTAATTGTAAATAGATATATTAAATTTATTTAACTCGAAATCTGTCTAATACAACCACGCGCCTTGGATTCATTTTCTATTTCAAACTGGTTATAAGTCGTTGAAATTTATACGACAGGTAATGCAAAAAAAGTACGTGCCTACGACATAAATATCGAAGAACTCTACAGACTAATTTTACGAGTCGTTTTAAAAGGTCAGAGTTGAGTTTTACTTGTTCTCTAAAACGTTAAACCCAAACTTGGGTCGGTGAGAAGATATCCTCTCATAATAATCAGGGAATTTCCATTCGTAGGCGTTAAGATTTCGACAGAATCCGATAGCACGAGAAAGCATCGCTTTCAAACTTTCGTGTCGTAGATATAAGCTTCGATATTCATATTACATGTGGTTTAAGGTTGGGCCAAATAGACGTGTTTTCGACTGAAAACCTCCGTTTCACACAAAGGCAAAGAAAAATGGTTCGTGTATCATCTAAATTTAAAGAATGGGATCTTTTTATTAAACCGTTTCTAAAGTGTGGAAGAAGGGTCATGGGAGTTTAGAAGATAAAAGATACATAAATGTTCTTGTAGAGCAACAAACTTTAAGATAGTATTATTAGAGCAGCAGAAAGGTATCATGAAGTATGGATGGAAGGCCAATAACTTACTGTGTTCCCATGGAAACTCATGAATAGAGATCTATATCAGTAAAAAAAACGTTGTATTATGGGATTGAGGAAAAAGTGAATTAACTTCACAAAATCAGTTAGATTAACGATCTACTTACATTATAAAATTATTTATTGAAGAGAAAGTTAGTGCTTCCAGTCAGTGTATGAGTTCCCTTATTAGTATTTGGAGAATATAACTTTAGGAGATTTCGATAAGGATTACAGAAAAAAATATTGAAAAAATTCATTAAAATTAAATTTCAAGGGATAAGCTTGGAAATGTAAATAAAGTATTGGAACTTAATCATAAAATTAATATTTATTGAACCAATTCGAATGGCAAGGAGATCAAAAAATAAAATTCAAAGATTAAAAAATAGATCATTTTCTAATGTATCTGAATCAAGAAATACACCTATTTAGAAAATTCCTTCTCAATTAAATTTGATTATTAATGTCTTGGATATCAATATCTGTTATAAGTCTATCTGATTTAAGATTTCATAGAAAGCTCGAACGATCTCTTATTCAATCTCGATAAAATAAATAAATAATAATCCCTCATTGAAGATAATATTTATACTTATAATATAATCTTATACTTATATAAATATTTCATTGATCTACACGTATATTTTCTATCCATTAATCCATAATGGAATATATTTTCAATTTTGTGCAATACAATCACTTTCGCACTATTTAAGATCATCTTAATCATTTCATTACATTCATTAAATTTAATCATTAATTTTATCTATCTTAATGGGACCTTTAAATTACCAATAAACAACCACGTAACCATACCAACTTTAGATCCCAACAGAAACGTACTAATGAAAAGAAAACGATTGAAGAAGTTATTAATAGCTTATAATAAAAATTTAATGTCAAATGACAGTCATAAATCCCCGTTAGATGATATTATTTGATGCACTTGAGTTAGTGTTCATATTCCAACCACGGCTTGGCTCTTATTTGCTTCGCTTTGATACGCTCATTTGTTATTCTCTTCTTGTCTTTCGACTGCTACAATCACTGTGTGCGCTGAGATCGGAATAAAGTCTTAAAACCAATAAGGTAATATCTTCATACAAACCGTGTGGGACGGTCATGACGTTTCATACTTTGCTAGGTAGGCGTTAATTTGAAATAACTCTATAATGTTAAAGAAGTCGGCTTCACATTGTGGATTTCCCGACTGTTATATATTTTAAGAGGCAGTTTTTTTAAATGTCGTAATTTTCAAAGTATGGATAAATATATTATGATTAGGATTAATGATTTTTGTATATCTCCTAATAGTTTTTCCTTACGTAAATGTCTCGTTTAGATTTGTATAAGTTGCTCCGAAATATTACGGAGCATATTATCGTATTCAAAGCTATATTACGTTCGTTAGTTTATTACCTTTCGCCCTTTAGAGAACTAAAGAGAATTATTATGACGAATCATTCCTCATTTGTAAAATTATATAATTGTAAAATTTAAAACGGTATTTTGTAATAGCTTATGAGCAGTAAAAACATAAATAGTGAAAGTCCGTAAAAGTTTTAAAGACCGAGAATAATTCCAGCAGCGAGTGAATTGAAGGAAATGAAAGTCAACGGAATTCTAATCCAACATCGGAAATAGATTTGCCACCAGCGAATCCTCAATAGTGGAAATACTGTTCTCCGACAGTTGAATGCTCTTCCGCAATTCACACCAATCAAAATGCACAGCGCAGTGTTCTATAGGCACCGCCTCGGGCTCTTCTTTGACTGCAATGCGACTTTGAAAGTATATACCATTGAACATTCGCCTGAAAATTAATGAAGGAATTCTTCTATTCATACCATAAGCTTTTATTCGCTTCACTAGATTGTAATCTATCATGGAATGGTGGCAAAATATAAATTTCATATTATTAATCATATTTATGTGTGAGTTTTATTAAGTAATAATTATTTGAAGTCATCCCATACATATTTTCATAATATTGACTTTTATTGACGTTTGACTGTTATTTATCTAACTATTATTATTTAATATTTACCTATTGACGATAAATACAGCTGCCACAGCAACTAGTAATGTCTGTTACGTATTTATTTCAAAATATGTTTCGGCAAAAACAACAAACCTTAATTTATTTACGTAAAAATTGTTATGATTCTAAAGGGAAATTTTCACAAAAATATTATATTCGAAATTTTCCTTGGAATAATTATTTTATGACCGGTTCTTTCCTAAAAACATTCATCGTAGCTAACTTAATCAAATGCTAATTTTTAAAATTCGTACATCCTATCATACGCAACTCATAAAGTGATATCATACCATACGCATTTCCCTTCGTGAAAGTTAGATTTCTCAACTTCTTGTGCGCTGCATCAAAAGAAATTATTTGTTCACAATTTGTATAGAAACCGCACCTGATGAAAATGCATTAGGTTTATACTACATACATGATACGCTTTCTTGACTATGATTATTTTTTACTTTTTCATTGCTACATTTATGGCATAAAATTGTATCGCTTCCGCCACTTAACCCTCTTACTGCGGATGGGCCGATCTATCGGCCCGGCGTGCTTATGCGAAAACTGCGGATGGGCCGATCTATCGGCCCTGTTTTTCTACTCAGCAGAACTCCTCAATTAGAGTGTATCTGTTACTTCTGATTTCTTCTTTATTATCTCTTGTGCTTATACGTTAGAAACAAACCGATAGTTGTGCTGAATTAGGCATCTTTAATTTTATTATTCATCTGACATGATGATATATACGTATCTCGATGAGCGGCCTGCACTCAAATACTCGAAAATATGGTGTTTTAACGTTTTCTACCACGTTTTTTGACTAGTTATGTTCTTTATAAAGAAAATCTACCCGCAGGCATGAAACCAATGACATGCTTATCGTTTGTAATTAGTATTATATAAGACCTTTCCTAGGAGTGGCTTCAAATAAAAAGGTCACCCGTCGGACATCAAAAGAATCCCTTATTGGGGAAGTAAAGGTTTAAAAATGTACCCCAAAGAAAAGAGAAAAACGTGTATAGTGTGCTAGTTGATAGTAAAAGAGGAAAGAGGAGACGAGCACGCACCGTTTGTGCAAAATGTAGGAAATGACTTAATGGTGTATGCTTCCCGCAACACAAGTGCCAGAGGGTAGATATTTTTTAAAGTGCAACTTTTGAAAAATCTATTGCAATTTATTCATTAAAATTTTATATTTTAATAGTTAAAAGACCAAGCTATTGACTGAATGTGAAATAACAAACATTTCCTTTAATTTTCTATGGGTAAACTATCGTTAAAATGCATATTTTGTAATATTATTTATTAGTTTCTATATACATAAATTTTTATAATATTAAATAAAAGTGGTAAGCGCACAATTTTTTTTTCATTTTAAACCTTATGATATGATACATAAGTGGTAAAAAATATAAGGATTAATAATGGTATTTATAATTATTACAATTTATTAAACAAGAACCTGTATTTTTGCGGGAAATACCTCCGCAGTTTTGGCATACACCTCGAGAATTCGGTCCGCAGTAAAAGGGTTAATCTAATTGTCATTTCCTCTGTATAACGTTTGCCGTTCACAGGATGTTTTCATGGCAAACAGCTGCCGACAAGTATTCATGGAAAAGTATCTTGATTTAGTCACGTTTCAGAACGGTAGTGGAATTAAGTAATTCCTAAATGATTCGAGTTTGAAACCATTTCTGCTGCGCTTATTCAAAGCTCCACTGTGGTCTGATGAAATGAATATGGGAAGGAGTGTCTTCGTAGAATGCCCTAGTAATAAAAAACTGTAAATGTTCACAGAAAATATTATATTTTCTGTGGAAATTTACAAAGTTTTTTATATTAGGATAATAAGAATTATAATACTAACAATAATAAATTACCTTTATTAGTCAGGGCGAAATTTAATCTATGTAGACCACCCTTACGTTTAACCCCTGTGGACGAACACAAATGCATCCCATCCCAGACCAGAAAATATTTCGATCTGCCAGGACTCGAACTTGGTACCTCGAGACTCATTTTTACGCTATCGAGGCCGGATTATTTATGTGTTGTTACAAACGAGAAGTTATAAGTTAATTGAAAACGACTTTTGAAAAGTTTAAGTATCGATCATGGGCTCGTTAAAACGCTTTAGTATATTTTAAAACGTATGAGATGAATATGAAAAATACATAAATCTTCGTGAATTCTTTTCCCAATGTAAGTAATGTCAAAATTAGGAATTATTAGGTAAAATTTCTTCTGTTCTATTTTAGTTCTGCTATTAGGGACTGCAATATAAAAATAAGAATCGGCTATTGAGATTCCTCATAAAGAATTATAATTAATTTAAAATATTATAACGCGTAATCTAAAATATCTCTTTCTTAATAATTTTCCTGCAAAATACGGACAGTAATATTTAATACGTAATAAAATATAAAATAGTAATATAAGTACGATATTCTTTTAGGTTAAATTTAATAAGAAAACTTTCATGTTGGGTAATGTAGAAGGACTTCGTAAATCGTGGAGTATCATAGTCTTAAAAATTTAACCGAACTTTATCCTCATGGAATTCGGTATGTTCCGATGCTCAACTTTTTTCGTACTGGATCGTAAGATACGTAGTGATGTTAGGAGCATATTCAATGAGGCGCGATAGCCAAATGGAGTCATCCCTTCACTTTGATTTATTGCTCCTACCCATTGGCATTATGAGCATATAATAAAGCCCGACCTTCCCTCAGTTCATCCGCCTCTGCTTTTCCAGGAAGTAAGAGCTCCTTTTGAGGATTTGCCAGCCAAAGTTCGTTTATTTCTCCATTCGGAACTCGTCTCGGTGTCTCCATAGAAACATCATCCCACGCTCAAAGATTGGAAAAGTTGAAACATAAAAAAATGAGCTAAAACTTTATCGAAATTGTATTTGGGGATAGATCTGCCAATTCAATTTGCCAACTTGTCAATTCTTATTGGCGAACTTGTTCAAGATTTTCAAAATTAATTTTTATTTATTAAGATTTTTTTAATGACACTCGTTGAACATATTTGTATTTTATTAAAATGGACACAGGTGCTAATAATTTGAATCATACATATCAAGATACTTATCATTCTTTCTTATTTCATTTATCTTTAGTTCATGTAATTATTATATATGATGATATTTAACGAATTCTTCGTCTTTCTGAATTGAGAAATAGGTATTTATTTCTTGTTATTAAAAATTAAATCTCCTTTTATAATTACTCTCATAGTGGAGGGAAAACAAGATTTTCCATGTACGAGTTCTATATAGTCTATAACTTAAGATCAATTTTAATGTAGACTTGTCCTGTTACTCATTGTAATTAAAATCCTTCCTTATTGTTTATCGGTAGCACATTCATAATTTTTATGGGAGAATCTTTAATTTTAAGTCCTCCTTTAAAAGTTATGAATGTAATTTCTTTCATCTTCTCGCGAAATGTTTCTAGTTTTAATAAATTTGATGGGCTGTCGTTGACCAACTTTCATATATACTCTCGAGGGAAAAACTTGGTAAAATTTATGTACGTGATGGCTCAGATTATCTGTTACCTAAAGTGAAATAGGTTCTTATATTCTTACTCTTTAGATTGGCAATAATTATCGCTAAACTAAGAGGTGTTAAAGTGCATATACTTCAGTCCACAATGGTTTAATGCCAAAACATGAGATTTAATATTTAAGGGGACATAAAATTGCCTAGAATTTAATTGGAATCCACTGAAATTGGAATTTTCTCTGTCTCTAATCCATGGGCTACAATCTAAGAAGACGACGTATAGGGTTAATTTAATCAGTTTCACGGAGAAAGTACTTAAATGTCAGGAAAAATGGCCATTTCATTCTAATCAAAATTCAGTAAAACTTTTAAAATCGCCGAGATATGATTCATTCCTGTGAAATGAAATAAAATCGTCTTATTTCAATAAAACTATGTATCAAAGCATTAATTCGCATTTTAAAATATAGAGAAGCATCCTAATAAATAAATTGTTTGAGGAAGTATACTGCATTGAAGAGGTAAGAGTTTTCTTACCTCGATAAGAATAGCTTGTTGACCACTTACTTCAAATCGCTGACGCTGGAAATTCCTGCAGTCAACGCTGAGGTCATATAAAGTGGTGAAATGGGTGTCAAGGATTGTGTTGAGGGTCTAGAACGATGCAAGTGGCCAAGAAGATGTGGAGGGCACGGCAGATAAATGCTATGAGAAAGTGAAATGACTTGGCAACCCTAAGCTGTCAATGCACTCCTTCATGATGGCACATCCCATTATCAATCTTATTCTAATTTATAATCTATCTTTCATGGCAATCGGTTCGATCTTTTATCCCTTCAACTCTGAGGATGGTGCTTTCTCTGAGAAATAATCCTGCAATGTTTCTGTCGCATACTTTTGTATTCTAATTCACTTGGTTTTGAGTTCCTAACTCGTCTATTTAATCCTGTTAACTTCATGGATCTTGAATACTCTATTCAGTGCTGGAAGGCTATATAATAGGAATAATTCCCTTTGGAAATTTTAATGTTAGCTCTGCAAGTATTTATAATTGTGTTGATTAGAAATATAATTTCTATAATGTAACTCGAGTAAAGAATTTTCCCTTTTTTAAAGTTCTAATTCTATACTATCATATTTGTCATATATTTTATTTTCTTATATCTTTGCAGACAACAACATTTATTTCAAACATATTGTTTTGTATAAGTTATTCTGGATACTGATAGTACGAGAGGTTGTTTGCGATAAACTTAATTTATTCATTCAAATATTTAAGTGACATCGGGCATGTAGATAGGCTTTCTTATGAAAACTTCTTTCTTGGAAACTCTTTTCATTATATATCATTATTAGAAACTCTCCAAAAGATAACAGAGTAAAGTTAAAAGAGAGTAAAACTTAAAACTCAATTTCTAAAATATTGTATGACATGGTGCAATATGTTTGAAAAGCATATCCTGTATGTTTCCTGTTTCATTTATACGTTTATTTTTATATTAAATGGTTTTAATGATTCCTTAAAAAAATAAATAGATATACAAATACACGCATTTCCTAGCAAGAGTAAATTAATAACAATCTTAGTAAAAGGTATATTCACGGTTGCAACACAAGTATCAATCATTCGGTAATGGGTCTATGCCAAGACAATGGTTTTCCTGATATAAAGAGATTTTCTAAAAACTCCTTGCAATTTATTAACGCCTTAAGAGCTGCATCAAAAACATCATTTTCATATTCATTGTTATTAATATCGAGAATGATTTGCATATGCTCTCCACGGATGACTACAAATTCAGGCTCAACACCAAGGACGACCAGTTCTAATTACACTATTCAAGTACAGTAATTTAACTCCTTATTTTTTCCCTCAATTTATCTTTTACTCGCGTTTTTTCTTCGTGCCTTGAATCTTAATTGAAGATTTGTATTTCTTCCTTGAAATATTCAACGAGAAAAGAGTAATGATATTTGATGTATATGAATCAGTAGAGTAAACCTTATGCATCATAAAAACATCAGATGGTGAAGCATATTTAAAGATTCGTTTTCTAATTGAGTATTTTTGATTCAAAATTTTTTCAGTGCACAGTTTATAAGCTAAAATAACCTCGAAACATATTAAAGTGAAACAGCAACATGGATAGGATTTGAGCTTAGTTCTTTCACTATTCGGGTTGATATTCTTATTTAATAATATATCAAATTATATCAGATATACCTGCAACCTAGGGCTAATTATTTTTTTAATAACCCCTTAAATCATCCCCAATCAAAAATACACCTGCTAAAACTTCCCAACCGCCCACCTTCATGCAACCTTATGTATTTCTTCTATTTCACCAGCCACTTCCGGAAGCCTATGCCATATTTATGTTAACGATAGTATTGAATGTCGATGATGTATTAAATTATGTATTCATTTCATTCATATATGATTTAGGCCATGTGGATTGAATGAATCTAATTTTGGGCTTGATTTTTGTACTCGCTGTTAAAATGAAAGTTAAATTCGCTCTTCTCAAATTTATTTTACTAACCCTATACGAGTTAGTAACCCCTACGATTAATTTTTAAATTTGAAAGTTGAATCCTAACTCAACAAAAAACATAATTCCTTCACCAGCTTGTTTCCATTATTTGCAGCAAAGGTGCTGAAATCAAGTTTATTTTAACGACCGGTTTCGGCATATAAACGTCATTTTCTGGTCTTCCACCTCATCTCACCAAAGTCTATGAATTTAACTGCTTACATTAGCTTGCGTAACTTTTCTGTACCATAATTCTACGTCAAAGTATCATAAATTACACAACTGAACTGATGTACGTGAATTCAATGATAATAATACCATTCAGCTGGAGCATTGAGGAAGCATCTCGCATTATCTATGAGAAGAAGGTCTTAAGGAAAATGAAATCCTTTCATCATAGAGTAAATAGAAACTCTCTCTATCTAACTCAAGACTTTCATGAATTAATTTCAACTCCATTACGCGTGCATGTACGTATGATAATTGCGAAGATGTCTGAGAAGAGAAACGGTCACATGACCATCTCACGAGGACATTCCGTTCCTCGCACGGAATGCGGGGGAGTGCATCTTCCATCGCCGATTGTAGGAAGTGCGTGAGCGCACTGCGAATTTCCCTCGAAGACAATCAACCCTTTTTCTATTCCTTTCTCTCAAAGCCATTTTCCACCGCCGTAGGAATTCCACTGTCTCAAGGAAGTTTTCAACATTCCCTAGAAACCTTTCCCTTTCCAACAATAAAAGTTTCCAATTTGTCCTCTCGTTTATTATTATCTGTGTCGAGAGAATTCTCTTCTTAGCAACGAAAAATAAACGAGTCCATAACCATTCTTGGGAGCGATGCTTTTTTAGTCGGACCGAAAGTGAAAACCTAGAATTACCGCGGCCTAGTTTAGTTTATAAGCCTAAGAGAGCTTATGATTTCTTTTTATGCGAAATCCTGGAATGTTTTCGGTTAGTTTCTCGCGAGATAATTGTATATTAGTGTTGATATGTGAAGCTTAATTCTCTCTTACGTACCTCGTTGATGGCTTAATACTCGGGTCGCAAAAACTTAACCGCGTGTTTTTTGTTTCATAATATTTTTCGTCAGGTTGGGAGAAATTTATCCTTGTTGTTCAGTATGGAGTGAAAAAGGGCTGTTTGTATTTCTAGTCGGATGCCGCGGCGGTAGTGAAAGAGGCATGAATGGATGGAATTTCAACCCTCTCGATTTAATCTGTCCGTAACATTAAATTTTGTAATGTTTAAATTGCTATGTATGAAAATAGCTCAATTCTATGTGTTTCTTGATAGAATACCACAAATTTTTAGTGTTCGAAGTATATAAAAAACTTCACCGCAGAGTGGTTAGCTTCATGCTTGCTTCATTCTTCAAATAGCCCCCAGTTCTGGATTCTATTAGAATTCTAACAGTGGTTGTGGAAAGAGAGAATGAAATGAGCATACTCTAAAGCTGTGAGAGAGCAAGGGATAAAAATGGGCCTTACCTTGGGGCGGTTCAACTGCAACTTTTGGTGAGTCAAACTTTGTATAGGAAGCGCTGGTATTTAGAAGACTCTTAACACGTAATTCGCAAGTAAAGCTTTCAGTATTCGGTAGTTGTGTTAGAGTCTTGAGTATCGTTTACCCTGCTGCGTTGGACTCACCAGAAGCAGTAATGGAACCACTCCTAGGTAAATCCTATTTTTATTCCTTAACTTTTTGATTTCACAGCTTTTCAGGTCTTGTTTTTTAGTTTCCTAACTTCTGTTGTCCCTCCAACCTTCTTTCTTCTTTAGTGGTAGCGGCGTTTTGATTCTATATTAGAATTTTCTAACGGTGTCTTCTCCCTTGTCTCTTATGGCGTATGCCTAATAATGTTTATAATATTACTCATCTTACTCCTGAACATTTTGTGGAATATTATTCTCGAGAAATAGGGCATTAATGAGAAGGATTATTTTTATACTTTAAAATATCGTGATTATAATTCGTAAAAAACCCTTTGTGGTTCCTGTTTTTGGTAAAACTATATCTATCAATTGTGCAGGGAATAAGATGAGGGGATGTATAAATATAAAATGATAAAGAAAACTAATAAATATAGCAGAATTATAATCATTGTCTATCAGAAATAGTTTGATTAGAAAATTCTACTTGATAATGAAGATTAGTTATTTAATTGTACTTTTAAGAGTTCTTCTATTCTTTTTTGAATATAGATAATGTAACATACGCTTGATTGTATAATCTCTTTAGAATATGAACCCGTATATGTTTCAAGGTTGATCAGCGGTGAGAAATAGCGACATGATCGGGACTCGAACCCAGGTCCCCCATTTTCCGTGTGGTGGTCATAACCACGTATGTTTCACATCTGTTCAACCTTGTATTCGATTCGCTAGAATTCATCGCACTAAATTAATCCTTTCTTTCCTTAATCCATAAACACCCAATTACGTGAGCAGGTATTTTATCAATAGTACCATTAATTGGCGTATCATTGCTTAACCCTTTCCGAAGAGACCTAGATCATTTACTGGTTAACGAGTTATAAAATATAAAGCTGCTAAGATCATCACTTCACGCTTCGAAATTCTAAATTATATTTCCGGGTAGAAGACCATCATCGCGTAGCGATCAAGAATCGTTGGTTCATACTTATCATTCAACCGCTCGTTTTTCATTGCATAACGCGATATTCGCCTAGATTCCACCATTGGCATACTTACTGAAATTCACACCGTTTATCAAATATTGTTATGGTTGTTTGTGAATGTACGTATACGGGTTGCAAGACAGTCCCATTACTCTTAAGGTGATAAAAGCCAAGCGTAATATCTCACGGAGGCATTTAAGTAGCTGTAATGAGAGGTATCACGAACATTTCGTGTAAGATAATAACAGGTGGAATTTGTTGACTTGTTCGGAATAGAAAGGGGAAGATATTAAGTGTTCATTCTTTTCTTCCACGCTACATTTAAGGCGAAACATATTTTTATGGGATCGGTATCCAGATAAGGAGGTGATTGTTCTCGCTGCTCGACCGGTTCAGTAAGTTTTTCTCCCGTTCTACGAAATGTTCGCAATTCGAGTTAAATTCACACCTCGAACGTAATCTGCATCGAACGCGTATTGCATTCGATTTTCTATTTGATGGATAACGGCCATTTTAATCGTTGGGATACCATAACATTGCCTCGTCATAAATCGTGCGCTAATCTTTTACAATGTATATTGAGGATATCTTAGTTTATGTTATGAATGTATTAAATACATTTTTGAGGATATAAACTCACCTTCTAGTAAAAATTCGAATGAAATACATTTGGTAAGACACGTTCCCCAGAGAGTTTAACCAACAAATGAATTCAACGTAAGAAATGTATTCCAATCTTTATAATGCCTAATCTAATCTAATAATAAAACCTAAATACAAAGACTTTTGAATCGATAAAAATAAAAATATTAAATAATAGTATTTCGAGTGTCGAACTTATTATTATATACTAATATTTTTGCATTACGAACTGTTAGTTCCTTAAATTCCAGTTTGGAACTAATTTCTATTTAACTTTCTATGTGATATTTTCCATCTATCCAACCACCTGATTAAGGCATAATTAAAACTAGAAATGTTCCAGAAATTACACAATATATGGACTTATTAGTTAGAGTGCTAATCCGTATTGCAGTGCAATATGAAACCTTAGCTACGGATAAGCTTCAAATTGTTTTCCTTTCACTTGAAACTATTTCGACCACGACCTAATACATAATAGCGAAAAGCCTTGAAATTAAAAAATACATTTAAAGTTATTCATTCCTTTATTAAGGCTTCCTTCATACTTTTTAATTTTAGACTTTTGCTTCTTCTTGTTGATTTGGCTATCGAAAGAAATATATTTGGTCAAATAACTTCCAATGAATCGAGCTACGACCATACCTATTCGATAAAAAAAATTGGTGCTTTAATTATTATCGTAAGCTTTATAAAATATATTTGTAGAAATATAGAAGATTGAAATAGATAGATAAATAGAAATAGAAGATTGCTGCTGAAGATTAGTCATAATCTGTTATGCATCTTTCCTGAATTTTTTCGCAAATACTTCATCTGCCAGAAACCTTTTTCAAGCACTGCCAAAAAAACCGCGTGTCCTTACTCCCGAAATGCACTGACCTGTTTGGCCTCCTAATCTTATCTTCATTAGCCGTTTCTCTACAGCAGAAGGTCCTTGCATTTCCTTATCAACTGTTGAGTAAGGAGCTACTTTCGAATTCCTACTGTTTCCCAATTTCTTTGGCATGATATTTCATCAATTAAGACCAGAGTAACTTTTATTCTTAATTAAGTTTTCATTAGCAAAATAATTGTTGTTGGAAAGAATTGATTAAAGATAGTTTAATACTGATTTAGATTATTGTATACATGTAGTGTGATAACTATAAAGAAAACTATTATATCTGTATGAATTCGTGCGTCATTATTTAATAATGAGTTCGCAACTTTGGAATTATTGCTTTTTTCTTTCCAACTCTAAAAAAATTAACGTTTTCAGTCGATTCGTACCTCAGTTTGATTTGAGAGAATAATGTATTCACTCCTGTATTTAAGACTTAAAAATTGTATTAGACTGTAGAGTACAAAAATAACAGTGCAAATATTCTGGATTATTTCCTTAAACCTGAATAAAGTGTTCAGAATCAGTAAAGAAATACCCTTTCATGTCGAATTAAAAACATGTACCTACTTTGAGGAAGTTACATTAGCCTTTGCATGGGTAAATGGATACCGAGATTAAGCTACCAGTTGTTCGCACATGTCAGTAGTGAATATCCATCCTATGAAAGAGTCATTTCATCGTAAATAAATATTTTTACGAAAGTTTAAATATTTCAATGTTTTCCAATCATAGTCATGGAAGTTTAATTCCATAAATAAGTAAATATATCGAGGATTTTAAATCGGAAAAAATAGCAGAAACAAAGCACTAAAAATACGAAACAAAAGAAAGCTTTATTTCGGGATGAAAATGAAAAATAGTTCCAAAAGGTACAGGTCTAATTGTAACTGCCGAACTTCCCACGGGCTCCTACTTCGGATACTACCCCAACACTACCACCCTCCGAAAGGACGCCTGGCTTCCAGTTTTACCCCCGGCGGCCGGGTTCGTAACCTCAGAACCTGGCCTCCCCGTTCCCCTCCAGGGAGTCCATGTGGAAGGAAGGCGGAGTGCGGGCGTCCGTTCGACGTGGCCAGCCCTGGGCAGGACATCGTTCCTCAATCTATCCGCTGTACCAAGCCTCCAAGTAGCTGGATTACAGGAGTACGCCACCACTCCCAGCGACATAGAACGATCCTAGTCGTCAATTTATGTTGCGATCTTATGGTGGGACGGATTTTTTTCTCGTTGCCTTCGTGTGGGAAGATCTGCGCTGTTTTCAGAGGAGATATTAGTGGTGGAAAATGAGAGATTAAACCCATATAATAATGGTGATAAAGTTTGGTTGTTTCATGAGCGCATGCTCCAGTTATTGATTTTCGTGGGCCGTAATGGAAGCGGGTACTTCGACTGGTCCATCGCGTCTTCATTTATGCATATTAAATTGAAATGGTTTCAGAGGGGATGTAAGACGTTCAACTTGGATAGCTTGTACTGTTATCGCTTGAAGTTATAATTTAACATTTATGTTTGCGTATTTGAGAAGCAATCGCTCCCTTTAAAGTAATTAAAGTAATAAGCGGATTTTCTAAAATGAGTAAATTAAACGAAACTTACTGTCCTCGATTACAACAAACAAATGGGAATTACAAGGTAGATGGTTCATTAAATATATCCCCGTACTAATTGACTTTGATGCAACAATAATTTCCTATTTCTTATCAGTATTTAGAATACTTTTTACAATAAGGTTGACGTCAGAATGCATGGAAGGGCTAAGCTTGTGCGAATATATAAAGGTAAAGCTTTCAGAGGTATTGGAAAAGGGTATATACATCAAGTTCAACCCACTGGCTCTAAAATGTATTCATTTATTAATGAAGAAGGTATCAATACTTGCTTGTTGGATCTTTACCATATAACAGAGTTGTACTTCCAATGTAATTAAACGTTAAGTAAGGAAAATATTCTAATTATTCACTAATGTGATCTTATATATAAGATCAAATAGATTCGAAAAATAATTAATTATAATATGTAAAAGAAAATTAATAGAAAATGCCTACATTCAACAGGTAAAAATTCACGTTAAGATTTTCGTAAAAATTTGTGAAAAAGGTACAGGTCCGATTGTATCGTCTGGGCTGCCCGCGGTCTCCCACTCCCGGACGCGATCCCACTACTGCCCACCACGGAGACTTTTGGCTGCTGAGTTTCCCCCCTGGCCCGGTTCGCCCCTCCTTAGTCGACCTGAACACCCCGAACTCCTCCAGGGTACCCATGTCGATGGCGGGCTTAGTGCGGACGTCCAGTCGACGTGGGACGACGCACGGCCAGGACCCCCGGACTCAAACCATCCTCTGTACCAAGCCTCCAAGTAGCTAGATTACAGGAGTACGCCAACACTCCCAGCGAGAGAATGAGATTTGAGCCGTGAATTTATAGTTTTACTTTATATCGCTAGAATACAACCACATGCATCATTAGACTTCATGTGTACGATTATATCAATTTTACCACCTTCGGCTGCGATTAATTATTGGCTTGTCAACTATCCTATTTAGCTTGTCACTCGGATCGACGTTTGATTGACGTCAGTTTTCGAAATATCGCGGAAAATTCGAATTCAATTCATTACGCTTTATAGAGATTCATTCTTCGATCAAACCATTCTCAATTAATGTTTATACCATTAATACGTAAGTAATCGATACAAACGAACCGGTGGAACTTGAAAATTTTTCGCTTCATGAAACTCAACTCTAGCATGTGAAAGTACTTATTTTACTGAAAAATTTTAATTTTCTTTCTTTTTTATTTTCCTGATTAATACGTAAAATTTTATGTTTCGGTAGCATAATTTGAGAGATTTATTTTTTGCAGCTACAGTTCAGATTGAGCTTGAAATATTTTTTGCTAGACAATAATAATAATAATAATAATATGCATGGATTCTATACATGTAAATACTATATGCAGACTTTGATAGAATATCTTTCGCATACAGTTCGCATTTTTCTATTACATTGTATTTTTGTTAAATACATTTGAATAGTTTGATAGAGAAATGATATAAAAATTAGCAATGAATCGTATTATTGCACTTATACAGTTGTTTACAGACATTTATTTGCATGCTCCTCTTTTATGAATCCTTTTTCAAAATAGATTTTGTAACAAGTAGTTGATTCCACGTAGTCCATTCATTATCTGCATTATTATTTAAAACTATTAAAAATATTATAGGCTGTTTTAAACACAAGTTTGTAACCTTTCACCAATATTTTAAATTATAAGTTACTTTTTCGATTGAACATTATTAACCGATCTATAATTAAAACACCAATATCTAATAATTGATAAGAATAAATCCACTATTTGAAAGACAAATAATTCGATGCTTATCCGATGCTTAACTTTGAATTACGTAAAAAAATTCTAATTTTCTTTTATTTATGTTATATTTTATAATCATATTCTTATAAAAAACAGTTTAAATTAATTCGTAAATTCATCTTAATTTTACTTTCTTGTAAAGTAGTAAAGAAATGTATTCATTTACAAGATCGACAAAATCATATTTTTAAGAGGAAAGTGAATAAATCATAATATCTCGAAATATTCCTGTATTAGATAATAATTTTTTATAATGACTAAGAAAACTTAAAAAACTTCCCTTATAATGGTTATAATGCAAAGCCGTATAGTAAACTACATGGCGTGGATTTTAAGAATATATTTCTTAAGTTAACGAAATGTCTTATAATCACCACTTTTACTACATACTAAATGCTAATTGGAATTTACGATTTTCTACGTTTTCATTTTTAACGACTTTATTATATTTAATTCAAGCATAATTCGAAATAAATTCAAAATATTCTGGTTTATTGAAGGAAGGCTATGTGTTATGACGTAGAATCATTCATTAAATATTGAGAACTTCTAGTTAGTATGTATTCCCTACGAATGTTAACGCTTATTCTTATTTCCTATTTTTAGCCGTTTGTTCCCGAGTAGCTTAGAGTATGAATTATTCTTTATATTTACGACTCGAATCATACTGAATTGGCTTCGAATTTTCCGCGGTATTTTGAAGAATGACGTAAATCAAATGTCAATCCATGCGACTAGATACAAGGATAGTTGACAAGCCAATAATTATTTACAACCGAAGGTGGTAAAATTGATATAATCGTATGCACGAAGTCTAATGATGCATGTGGTTGTATTCTAGCGTTAATAAAATAAAACTGTAAATTCACGGCTCAAATCTCATTCTCTCGCTGGGAGTGTTGGCGTACTCCTGTAATCCAGCTACTTGGAGGCTTGGTACAGAGGATGGTTTGAGTCCGGGGGTCCTGGCCGTGCGTCGTCCCACGTCGACTGGACGTCCGCACTAAGCCCGCCATCGACATGGGTACCCTGGAGGAGTTCGGGGTGTTCAGGTCGACTAAGGAGGGGCGAACCGGGCCAGGGGGGGAAACTCAGCAGCCAAAAGTCTCCGTGGTGGGCAGTAGTGGGATCGCGTCCGGGAGTGGGAGACCGCGGGCAGCCCGGACGATACAATCGGACCTGTACCTTTTGTTGAAATTTTTCGATAAAATTAACGTATATTTACTCTTCTATCCAAATTTATCTTTGCTGCTATTCGATTTAATTGATTTGCCTTACTTTTTGTAAAATGGTTGCTAGAGATATTACTATTTTTTAATTAAATCCTATTCGTTTATTTTATATTAAATTAATTTCAGTGACGCACCCATAAGATAGAATGAGTACACTGAGATAAGGAAATTTTGAGGTATTTTTTTTCCAAGAATTGAAGTATTTAGTATCCTCATAAAAGACCCGGAACCTGCCTGTCAACCTATAATTCAAGGTACATCATACATTTTATAACAAACAAACATAGAATACCAATTGAGTAAAAGCGCAGAATTTACGAGTGATGACTTGGTGATCATTTAGTTGACAAATTTTTAAACTTAACATTTCATCGTTGTTTAGTATGTGTAGGATATTTTTTTACGTATTCATAGACTCTACTGGTATATCCATTGAGATCAATTCATGATCTAATATCTGAAGTAATATATGACAAGTACCACCCTTTTTGGTGACATTAAAAAATGATCGCGCAACTTATGCTTAAAAAAATTCGGCAATAATACTGAATGGACCATACTTAAATTTTACTTTAAGCTCTTACGTTCCCTTAGAATTGCTGTATACCTATCTTCCGGTATCTTTATCTTTTCATTTTTTGTATTGTTTATAAACTTGAAGGATCCGATGATTTCAAATGGTTTGTGCATCTCCCGAATTCCCAACAACCATTGGGCGGCCACGTTACAGCCATGGGCGAAAGATTTGGGTTAGCGGACACCTATAAGAGAAAGCCGTGTCGGAGAAAGGAATTTTGATCTGATAAATTTTAAAAGTAGAGTAGTGGTTAACAGATCCTTCGGTAGCTCAGTTGGTAGAGCGGTGGACTGTAGAGGAATATTCGAGCAGACATCCATAGGTCGCTGGTTCAAATCCGGCCCGAAGGAAATATTTTTCTCAAAAAGAAGCGAATCGTTTTAATTAGCCCTGGTATACTTTTTCTTTGGAACGATCGTAAGGGAATATTGAGGTGATTAAAAATGATGCGTTTATATTAATTCAAAAAATTTATCGCATTAAGTATTAACATCTATATCTACTTGTTTACCCTGCGAGCCGCTGCTTGGCGTTTGGCAGGTTGTGCATACAACAAGTCTTTACTTTCCTAGGCGATTGTTTTCGCGTATAGTTCGCGGAGAAGATGAATTTTTTTAACGACTCTTTCGCGCAACTATTTACCTGATCTTTCAATCAATATAAGACCAGTCTATATAACACGGAGGAGGCATTATGATTACTATGTATTCTAGAAAGGATGTTTTATTGTAACATTTTTTTACAAAACGTATCGGCTTTCGTTGGACCTTTTCTAATTCTTGAATGCAGTCCCTATTGGCAGGGTCCTATACGTTGCACGATATCTAATTATATTAAGCATTCAAGTAAATAATTCCACAAGAAAAAGGATCACTGATTTTCATTCATTAACCTCTATATTATGGGAATTGGGATTCATATCATTTTCAGTGGAAATAGGATAAAAAACCTCATTTCCTAAAGGGAGCTATAGCATAGAGATATTTTCAGGCACGATTACATTAATTAATGTTTGTAATGTACGAATACGAACCAACATTAATCAAAGAAAACCTTAAAAATTTTTAATAGCAACTCCCTACAAATTAACGAAAAAGTTAGGGATATGGAAACTTATGATCCAAAAAGGTACAGGTCCGATTGTATCGTCCGGGCTGCCCGCGGTCTCCCACTCCCGGACGCGATCCCACTACTGCCCACCACGGAGACTTTTGGCTGCTGAGTTTCCCCCCTGGCCCGGTTCGCCCCTCCTTAGTCGACCTGGACACCCCGAACTCCTCCAGGGTACCCATGTCGATGGCGGGCTTAGTGCGGACGTCCAGTCGACGTGGGACGACGCACGGCCAGGACCCCCGGACTCAAACCATCCTCTGTACCAAGCCTCCAAGTAGCTGGATTACAGGAGTACGCCAACACTCCCAGCGAGAGAATATGATTCGAGTTGTCAATATAAAGTCGTCCTTTCTAAGCTGGAATTTATCCAAAGCTATCCTTAGATGACATTTATGTCATAATTTTAATTTTTCCACCTTCGACTGCAATTTTTAATTCGCTTATCAACTATCTGTTTTAGTTAAGTCGCTTGGATCAATGTTTGATGTCAGACTGGTTCGAACCTTTCGAAATACGGCGGGAAATTTGAAACTAGCTCACAACAATTTATACAGATTCGTTTTTTTATTATGCTTTTCCAAATAAATTTTCCAAATATTCATTTTTAACTAGCGATACTTATCTTCATATGGTTTCCCTTCCATGGTAGTTTCCAGTTTTAGATATCCACCGGATCTGTATCTTTTTATTCGTTACATTACACACCCTCTCAAAATTCATCGTTGTACGGTTCTTTCCCACCAGTTAAGGTATCTGTCCTTTGATGGCATTCAGCGTGGGTGGATGAAAAGATGTGAAAGTTCTGACTCAGTGAGGAGCGGGAAACCAGTAATAGAACTTAACCCCTTCCTCTCCAAGGCGAAGGTCTCCATAGCGATTTGACTCACACTTAATATTTGAGGGAAAATAATTGTTCGGTAGTACTTTAAGTATTAAGGTTGATTTTACTTTTCAAGAGAAGATTGCAATTAATTCATGTTAAATCTATCTGAGGATGAATGCTAATTTTTTCTCTGTATTGATCTTAGTAAAAGCGTTAAGTCTTCAAGCCTACGATATTTTTTGTAATGGTACATCGTATCATCTAAATAATATCCTATAACATCGTTAAAATAGTATGCTATATGCCTGTTTACTATTACAACTAATATGCTTATAATGCTTTTTTCTCTAATTAGGTTGAGTCCACCGCTTCATAAATTTTCTACGAAATGAATTAGTAAACAATTCAATATAGAATTAAAGTTCAGGTTCACAAATCAATCATAGTCTTGCAATATTTTTAATACTTAACGCAACAAGATAATTTTAGAATTGATTGCATATATATGTTTTTATTTGAATAAAAAGATATTCTATTTATTCAGCCTGATTCTGACATTTATTCGTATACGAGCAACAGGATGAGTAAAACTTTAAATCCGATAATGACAAAAGAGCAGTAATACCTTTATATCATATGTACATAATGTATACCATTTGCTTCTTCCGTAAACAAGTAAGCAGTGAATTCAATCCTAACATATATGTATCTTATTTCCATATATATTTATAATTATTTATATTGTGAGGAAAGAATAATAGCCTCACGCTATGCTATTTACTAAATATGAAACTTTGCTCTTACGACTTACTTTAGGCAAGCAGGAAGTTTAGTTCATAATATCATTGTGTCTTATAGTCTATAGCGAAAACATAGTTTATGAGCTGTTCAACCATATAAAGCTTATATTTCACTAAAGATATATTTTTCTTTTCAAGCGTCAACATCTTTATGGACCAAAAAAATGCAACTCACTCTTCAGTTGTTTTAGTTCGTGTTGAAGCTATTGATATCCTCTTTCGAATGGATCCGGGATGATTTCATTTTGGTGACCCTACCGAGGCAAAGGTCGCGAAAACCCACTCGTCATTACGAATAGACCCTTAAGAGAAAAGTTATTCGGCGATATTGAATACGACAAGGAAAGTCCGTTTTCACTTTTGGTCTCATTAACGCCGAAGAAAGAGAGTGATCCAAAAAATATGCTCTGTTTGGGTTTTATTTTTATTTCCATAATTTTTTTGTGGTGGAAATAGGAACTTGTCTCTGATGAAGATCTTGCATTTTCTTTCGAAGAATTGAGAGCTAAATTAATATCGGATCGAATATATAGACATGGGGCTACTTAATCATTTATTTATTTTAATTATAAAATAGAATATAGAAATACCTTTTTTTCGTTATCTGGAACATTCACGGATATTCAGGAGAAGTAGCATTTTATCACGTATATTTATTTATTCGCATTAAAAAATTATATGCAAAATTAAAATCTACGATGAATATTTTTAGTGGTGTGAATTTTTGTGAATGATACCTATAGATTTATTTTTTTCTCGATTGATTAGATCTTCCCACGAATTTCTGTTTACAAAATTGTGATGAAGTAATTATTAAGTTCATACCTTTTTTCATTATTTTGATGAATGTTTATACTATGATGCACACTAATATGTCATTCCGAAGAATTTTTGTCTGATTGTCTTTGCTTCAAATATTTTTGCATGCCTGTTATACGACTCTACATGTCTAACTGAACGGAGTTCAACTTGCAGCTTAAGAATTGCCTCCTTAAATTTCTACTTCACTAACTGAATAAGACACTCATACTATACGGTTTAGGGAACCTATTGCAACCTCTTTATCATTTATGTTGTATTACTTTAAACATAAATATTCAGTGATATATCTCCCGTATCTGAATTTCTAATCATTAAGAAGTATTCTCAGAGGCACAAAAAAATGATATAAATTTTAGTGCGAGGAAAGATTTGATACTGTCTTGTTGATGTCAAACTGATTATTTTCATAATAAAAGAGAAGAATTTTTAATTTTAACTAGTTAAAACGTCCAAAATGCTTTTCAAAAATGCGCCTTTATAATTTAAATTTCGGGAGAATTTGATTATGAGTATTTGATCACGTATACTTTTATTGCTGACAAATTTTTAAGCTAAATTATTCAAAGTCAAGGTCAATATAGCAAATTACACTAATTTAAAAAATAGAACAATTCAAATTAAACTTTATTAAACTATATCCTACATACTCTTCCTATTTCTTTTTTCATTCTAGTGACTCAAAATTTTTCCCCATTGCTTCATAATGCGCTATATCATCTTCGTATGGTGGCGGCTAATAAGTGAGATTTCTCGACTTTGGCAAGCTTCCTCTTAGAGGTTACGAAAGGTTCTTTCCGTAAATCAACTTCTTGAGGTCGAATTACCCAACGTTTGGCCAAAAAACCTGGCGGCCAATTTGCCCACCGTTTCCTCCCGTTGACCCTTATCTTCCATCTGATGCACAGCTTTCTCTCGGAATCATTTGGGAATCCCTGGAGGAGATCTCCTTCCAACACCTACACGACCTCTTCTTGAGATTTCACTTTCGGAAGTGACAGTGAGCGATTGACGATAGGAAGTGCGTGCAAAGTGTTAAACAGAAGCGCGTCTGTTTACTTTGAATGGACGCCACGAGAGAAATTTCGATCTTAGAGAAATTGCGTTTGTATTATTATTAGCGTATTTGGTGCAAAGGGAGATAAATAAGGGGAATCATACCAATTCTATATTACTTACACTATACGAGTGTTATATTTTATTACGGGGGTGGGTAACCTTTTGATAACTGTGAAGTCACTTTAGGATTCAAATTATTCAGAGTGCCAAAATGACATATCATTTTATAAATGTCGAGGTCAATATTCTTATTTTACAGCCTATTTTATGTTAATATTTTAATTAATTAATATTCTATATTATAGCGACATTCTACAATATACATTCCATATACATACATATACCTGAGTAAACCCCGTTAAATGATTTATGATCGACTTTGTACACGAAATGTGGGTATAGCAATTGTGGCACTCGAGTCATATTATTTCTTCCATGTAATGTTATGTTACTTCTAAGGTACAGGAATAAAAAAAAACGTATATCAGCTTGTCGGCTCGGGCGGTTTCATACGTTACAGCGCTCTTATCTTCACAATTTAAATATCTTTATGATATTTTATATTATTTTTCTTCCTTTTGATATTTATTGCTCTTTTCTTTCATTCGAAAGCCTGATATCTTTGGTTCTTATTCTTCTTTTATCCTCATTTCCATCGTCACTAATATTTCTCCAAGAGGTTTTGTTACTTGATTTGGCTTCATAGTAATCCTTTTTTTTATATTTATCAATTGCTTAAATCATTTTTCAATGCACTCATGAGTAGCATTCCTTTACTCCCATGATACTTGATTCCGAAGTAACTTGTGCAGGATAAAACTACTTCTCCCCTGGAGTACTGTTTATCTTTCAAGGGCTGAAATATCGTTGTAGGCCATATGGTACCCCTATTCAAAAAAGTTATTTATCTATTAGCGGAAATAAGGATTATAATCAATCATTTACCGCCAACATCCGGTGATTTTTAGGCTTATCACTTGCTGGGATTCAGCTTTTAATTTGGTGAGATTCAACCACACATTATTCTAATACACATTACCATTTGTTTCAATTTCCCCACAATACGAGTAAAAATAACTAAAAAAAACTAGTAAGTTACCATTTAATTTACTGTTGATTTATGGAGTTTTGATTGGCGTATAAAAAACCGTTACCTTGGTAACATATCCTTTATTTGAATACATATACAATCTTATAGATGAGAGGGTTAAAGTTTTTTTCTAAAACGATTCTGAATCTTCAATTGTTAGCTGAATTTGCAGTACGAATCAGGATTATGGAATTAAAAGTAGAAAACTGAGCCGTAATAAAACGATGAACGCAATTAAAGGAAGTGGTGTCTGATTACCCTTACGTAGTTCTGCTGCATTCTTTGGACGAGGTTGAGCAGAACTTTCCTAAAAAGAAGATGGAACTGTAGGTATTAGAGGTCTTTAGAACTTTAAAGTCTAGGTAGGGCATAAAAAAGGCAGGGCGATCATGAAACGTAGGATGGAATTTGCCAAAGAAGTAGTCAAAGTCTCTGAAGGTGTCGGAACGTTCAAAAACAGTCGGCGAGATGAAAGGTGTCTCGACTGCGACCCCATTTTTTTTCTGGAGAGACAACTAGAGAGGTAAAAGTGATAGAAAGGTTTCACCGATTGAGAAGTACGTTACTAGTAAGACATTTACTATGAGACAGCTGTGTTTTCTCCCCTACGAATGGCTCTTCCGTTTAGAGCACGCGCTTCAGAACGGTTAACGTGTCTCCACGAATCCTAAAGCAATGCGTTTCTAAGCAACGGATTCTCTTCCGAGAAATTCGTCGGCAGCTTTACGTTGCCGATATGAGAGGAAAATAAGATGTGAATTTGTGAAAGAATGCGACGCTCATGTAGAAGTTAGAGCGAACTGGAAAAGGAGCCTTTTGTTCAGATGAGAGAATTTATTAATTGTTTCTCTGAATTGGAGTATAAGAGTTCTACTGAATACTGATTCGGGTTGTTTCATGATGAAAGTCGTAGTATTTAGGATAACGTACCCTTTTTAGTGCATGATAACTTCAATAACCTCCCACTTACCGAATGTTGGCTTACGGGGTATTTATGTATGTGTAAATGTATTGACACATGCTTTACAGATTATAGAATGAGTATATCTCTATTCCACGCTAGATTTTAAAAACATTTTCAGTTGTCTCTGAAATCAAATTGGCTGCTCTTTAAAAAGGTAATTACATATTTTTGAAATTCTCTTAATACATCTAACTTAGACTCTTTTGATTCTACTAATGATTAAATCGAATTCATATAGATGAATAAAAAGGTAATTTATCCATGATTCCGAGATTTTGATACTATATGTTATATATATCGGTAGCTTATTCACTGGATTCCTATTAATTCTTTGTAAAAACTCCTTCCAAAAGACTAATTAAGCAAAGTATATTATAGCTGCCCTTAAATAAACTTCCGTCTAAATATGTAATATTGATCGAAGAAAATTAAAAAATCTGGTTACAAAAAAACAATTTATGAAACATTTATAGTTTAAATAAAAATGCTGACGTAATTTTATATATTATATAGGCTGAATCAATATTATATATTACAGGTTTATGTAATTCTAATTGTAAATACCTTTTAATTAATATTTTCGTTCAAATTCAACCACAGGTTCAAAAGATAACGAGTAAACATTTCAGAAAGTAGAATTCAAGTGGAAATGTAACAGAGCGTGGATTACCTACCAGAAGAGAAAATTTACGTGGGAACGTGTTGGTGAAAATTGTTAGGGGAAAGCCAATGGATAACTTCTCCACATTGCTGGGAAATATACAGTTCGAGAGAATGCATTTTTCTCTTTTATTTGAATAATTAAAAGAAACTCTTCACAAGAACACTGTCTGGAATCATCCGATGGGTCGATAGGTCATCTTGAATAGATGAAAGGATGATATTGCTTTCTTTCGGGAAGCATAAGCAATTTGCAAAGGACGATTTGATTCTTATCTTTTTAATGATAGTTTCATAGATCTTCATAATATGAGGATTCACCTTATAATGGTTCTACGAATGCTTTGGGTTATAGCGTGAAAGTACTTGAGCCATTAACGGAATGGGAACTTTATGTGGATATTCTTTCTTTCTGTTGATTCTATCACTTTTTAAGAAAGAGATAATTTCTATCTTTGGATTCAGGATATTAGAACGTATTAGATATTAGAACAAGTATCCTTAATAAAAATCTCTATACATTCTTATCTCTGATACAATTTTATATGTATTTAAATATAGAATACATAGAAAAGTCATTGATATATCACGATATTCCAACATTAAATACTGCTTTCATTCTGCTTAGCGTGGAATTTATCATCCGCTTCCAGTTTTCGATTAGAGAAAAGACAAGGAAGTTTTTCTAGCTGTATTTTAACTATAAAATAATAATTCATAGAATGCATAGAAAAACGGACATTAATTCATCACGATATTCCCGCATTGAATACTGCTTTTATTCTTCTAAGCGTGGAATTTTCATATTTGCTGCCAGTTTTCGATTTGTGTAAAGACGAGGAAGTTTTTCTAGCTGTATCTTAACCAAAAATAAAAATAATTCACATCGTGAGGTTTAATTTTGTTTATTTTATTGGAGAGAGTTAAATAGTTGGTACTGCGTTGTATATTTATGTTTAGTTATAACTTAATTCTACCATAATATTATTATGAAGTTTTTAAAGGGACACACTTGTTTCGAGTTGGTAGAATATTAGCATAATAATGAAGGTTTTACTTTAGTAAAATGCTGGTCGTAAGTGAAATTGTTCGTGAATTTAATTTGGAAGTTTATACCAAAACATCTCAGAATGTTTTAGGTATAAAATAAATACTGCGTACTTTTCGTATTTTTACACCAAAAATTAGAAGAAAAATTTCTTCCCTTATACGACGAAATGCCTTTTACAGAAAATACCATCGCCTCGGAAGACAAAAATCACTCGAACACTTCGGTTGTAAAATAGGATAGTTAGTATGAGGAACGAGTACCCTACAAAAACAATTAGCTCCCAAAGTATTGGATAACAATCTTTCACCGTGTAAACTCTCTCTCTACAGCTGGAGAAAGGCGGTGACCGGGACGTTCTCATGGAGAAGGGCGTATTTTTTTCTTCATCTCGAGGTGTCGCAGCAGGAATCTCAAGAGGTGCGAATACCGGCGACTCTGAGTCGCAACCCCATTGTTCACCGATTGGACGACTCTTGTAAGATGAGTGGATAAAGGAGATGCGTTGAAAGACCGATTTCACCCGATTAGCAACACGCGAACACGTTTGTACGCCTCCGTACCGAGTTACGAACTAATTCAAACCCATTCAAAATATAAGCTTTCACTTCATTTCGGTTTTCCATTTTTAGAGAAGTTCGATTTGTAGGATTTTGTATAGTGGAATAACTTATCATGAGTTCGTGCTGATTTAATATAAGGTTGAACGGAAGTGAGATATTGCGATATGATCGGGACTCGAACCCAGGACTCGAGGTTGTTTTTTGCGTCTATTTTGTAACATGATGGTATCTCCCATATACACGTATCTCGACAGCAGATCCAATGTAAAGATACATTCATTAAGGGTTGACTAAAATTTAATATTAAAATGAATAGTTAAAATGTTCATAGCTTATCAAATACATGTCTGGTGAATTACTTATGTTTGGAGAAGAGTTAAGCGGATGGAATAAAAGTTTAGTATTTACAATCTAAAGTATATAATATATAGAATTTCCTTCAAAATGATTTGAAGATGAGTAAAAAAGATTTCTTTCGGAAAAGGACTAATTTGCGAAAGGTAAAAACTATCCTCTAATATGAAAGGTGAAGGAAGAAGTGTCTAAGGTTCAGCTATATCTGGAGGCATTTCACTTATGAATAAAATTACGTTCATTTAAATTACATCCAATATAACTCAAATAACGCTTAAATATTTCGCTCATTTGCCTTTAACTTGTCTTATGCATTTGCGATTCATCCTTTGGTATTAAAATTTTTAAAACTAAAGTTTAAATAAATTTCCAAAATATACCTTTAATTTCTCCTCAAATTTTATTATAGATATTTATTCTTCAGAGATATATTGATCAAGTTAAAGCGATTATATAAATATATCATCATATTTCGAGGGCGTATATATTGAAATTATACGCTAGTCAAGAACGAGGTACATATCAAGACAGTTCATTTGTGTCTTACAACACATGAATGTACATGAAAAATTAAATACTCATGGTTAATTAATGTTTTTATGGATGTTAATAGTAAGTAGTTTCCTCGCAGTATTCCACAGAAAACCTTTCAACTGCAAGACTTGAATGTTTCCCTTCGAATTTATGCATGTAAATGCAACTTTGTTACAACACTTTCCATACAATATTACATTACTCAAGTAGAAATATTAAAAATCCCGTTACGTATTCCTCTAATCGTGTTAGATTATTAATCCGTTATTCCGGGATTTGAGGTCACATTCTTATGTTATGGATTAAAGTGGAACCATAACTTCAGATGATTTTTTCGTGCGTAACTGATAATTTCTTCCTCAAGTTTTCATTATCTCTGAAACAGGTTTAAGGCAATGAAAGTGAGTGAGAATTTTCTGTAAATTGGTCGCAATGAGCGTGAAGATAAGTCTTGGGAATATTTTACACGACACGATGCAGCTTTCTAAGCCAACCAGCAAGTACATATACCAGAAGAATGTTCATTAGCCATGTTATCCAAGCACATGACTCTTACATGGTCTGTACATTGAGGAGTTAATAGATGAGCTGTTATGAGCGAGTATACTTAGTTTTTTTATGTTGTTTATAAAGTTTAATTTTGCTTTAATGGGGTAAGAGATAAAAATTTTAAGTACTCCATAAACTCCCTCTTTGGTATGGAGTATATTTATGAAGGATTTGAGTACCTCTAAATGGTCATGAATAAGATTTATTTTATTGATAACTTCAGTATACTGTACAGCTGAAGTCTGCATCTTTTATATGTATTATTTTAGCTTTAGTGAAGTTAGTTTACAATAACTTGCTTTAGTTTCTTTTTATCCTAAATTTAAATTGAAAAGTTTTCAATTTTATCAAGGAAAGGATTTTACTAATATTTTTAAACTATTTAAAATTATAACACTTCTTAATGAACCCCAATAGCTTTCACCTAATCGCTTCTAGTTAGTATTAAAAATAATTCCTGCTTTTTACGCAATTCCATAAAACATTATCGTAAACTCTATTTGTGGATAAAGTTCATAGAATTACATGCTAAAGATTTAAACCATAAAAATCACATTCCTTCGATATAACTTAAAATTGAAATCTGTCGCAAATGTAAATGAGATAATATTTGATTATCAATAGCTATTTTAGTTACATTTTCTGTTTAATAGACTTAAGTGTCGAATGAAATCGAAGTGTTATTGCGTCAAATCGTATTATTGATCGTACTAAATATTATCTCTGCTGATATTGATGATTATTTAATTATCGAACCTAACAATGACCGATTCAAATAATGAATCCGAGCCAAACTAGAGCGATCACGTGATCATTATTACTCAAACGGCAGATCTCTCAATTGGGTTAAAACGAGATTAATGCAAACGCGCATTTAATGAACCTAGAAAGAGTACGGACAATTTATCAACCGGACCCCGACGTAAGCCCCTTTCCATCACGTAGCGTCTTTTATAAATTAATCTCCCATCTTTCGGAACAGTCGCGTCCTTAATACACCGATCCTCCTCGGTAAATCTCCGTAGAATACCCGTCTTCGTATGGATTAAGATCTCTTCTTCTGTTTATAATCCTCAATTCTCATCACGCAATGCTCTCATACACCGTTTTCTACATTTTCACGCTGCATTCCATCTTTGCACTTTCTAGGCGCACCGGATGCCATCCGATGACGATCATATATCGCTCTTCTTTTTGGATGAGGTCCACACATCGGGCGTGAGTAGGATTAGTTAATCGGTGAGGATTAGAGAGAAGGTATATGGCAAACGGTGGACATGATGAGGGCGCGTTCGGAGCATTTGGAGAATGGAGTTTTGTTGGGGATGACTACCCTCCACTGGAGTCTCGCTCATTACTTCGTCCCTTCGGATTGGCTTTGCAATGAGTGATTTATGGCTGACGTAGACCTGAGTAGAAGCGGATTATGATCTCGGATTAACCTTCACCTCAACCACATGCGATGTCTGTGTGCAGTGCTGAAGTACGATGAATCTTGATAAATATAATTGGAATTGATATAATTTTTGCGCTTTCATTTATTCATTTTAACGCAAAAATCGATTCCAATATTATTTTCAATACTTTTGCTTCAATATTATCATGGTTAATTACTTGTTTTGTTGAAATCCTGTTTAAATCGAAGCAATTCAACTGTATTTATTAACTGTTCCCAATTTTGTAATTTAGAGAGATTAGAGAGATTCATATTAAACATTTTTAACCACAAATTTTACGTCTTTCATCAATAATTGCACTTAACAAAACCACGATCGGTATCTCCCAGTTAGTTCCAGAACCAAAAAATTATTAATAGCGTTTAAATCTTTTATTGATTCCTAATTAATGAAGATTTTTTTAAAATTCCCCAGGGTTTGCAACGGAGAGTAAAGGGTTAAATATATGGAATCTATAGAATTATTAACAGCAGTTCACTCTGTGAATTTTTAATGAATTCCTTTCAATTTTACTATTGTAAAATCTTAAGTTACAGTACCTATATATATGATGCACTATTTTCATTCTTTTTTAAATCTATTGAAACTTTTATCGATGAAATTCCAATTTATAATCTCGTAATAATGAAAAGTAGTAAGTTACAATACTTGCAATATCTCTCATAATAAACTTGTTATTCAATATTAAAATGTTTAAATTATTCTGTCGGTTCAATTCAATCACTCATTTTTAATAATTATTGTTAAATTTCTTTTTTAACTTTGGAAATCATTCTTGTTTTGAGTAATGTAATATATATTTGTTATTCACCAGTACACTTTCCTTGGACCTTGATATATTCTATTAGTTTATCCTTTAATCCTCAACATCTTATTTATTCAAATTTATACTGAAATATTCTTCCAAAGAGATCGTTTAAAATATTTTTACCGATACAAAACATTCTGTAATGTATTATTCTTTTAAATGCCATTCCGAATAGTGAAGAGGAATAACTGTTACTCTTCCTTATCTTAGCTGAAGTGAGATTCTGAATACGAAATTCCCTGCCAACCGCTGATTCCTCCTCCGATATCATTTGCACCTGTGTCGCCATTTGTAACCTCGAAATCTCGATATGAGAAATCTGATAAACGCCATGACGACAGCTTATCAAGATTCGCTATTCCTTTGTTTTTTTAAGACCTAATCTATAATATCGCTGAGGCAGATTTTGAAGTAATATAAATGAGAGTCTTTGTCGAACAAGGAGGCTTCCATTATATTGTTTATGTATCTGAGTAGAATATTATTAGTTCAAAATTCATTTACGAAAATTACGGCTCGATATTCTAAGAATTATTTATGGGAGTACAGCTTTACTAATTTTATCTAATTCAAATAAAAAATAACAAAATTGTATCATCCGTTTGGATAAATAAATAAAAGAAACGGAAATTATACACTAATAATTGATTAGGATCATAACAGAGAAATATTTATTTTAATGAATTTGCAAAGATCAATAGGTATTCTTCATTAGTAATAAAATCATGAGAAATAGTAATCACATGAACTAAATCTCGAATGAGACGTGTGAAAATAAATGGGTATAGAATGAATCGATATGTGCTTTAGATAACGCAGAATGTATTAGAATAGGAAGAAAGAATAAGAAAAGTGCGTGCACGAATACGACTGGAGACATTAAAAATCAATTTGTAACACATGTACACGCCAAATATAGATAAGGTTCGTGATTGGTGACCCTCTATATTAAAGATAAAAGGTGGTAAAAGATATCACTACGTGAATGATGGGGAGAAGAGAAATAATTTAGGCAATCTTTTATTTCATTTATAAAATCTCTCCTCTTTTCCTCCTCCTCCGTTGTTTGTTGTTGAGAGAGATTCTCTCTCTTTTCCCTCCTCCTCCCGTTGTTGTTGTTGAGAGAGACTCGGTCGTGACTGTGGAATCTTAGGAACCTGTTTTAGCTTCTAAACAAAAACATTAAGCTGTTAAGCACCTCCGAAGTAGATATCAGCTTTTATAGCATGTCAAGAGAATATAATGTTTCTAAGGATGAGCGAACTCGATGTAAATGATGACTCTATAATTATATTTTAAATCTTTTAATGAATATTTAATTATTTTTAACATCAAAATACAATATATTATCTTTTGATCTATAATTTTCATCCGTGGAATTTATTTAACCTGAAGCTGTAAACCTTCAATTTGATACCTATCTACAAATTTTAAAATCTACAAATGTGTTTGTTAATTTAGTGTTTTGTTGTTTAAACATTTACAATGTCAAAATCTGTATTTTTTCGAAGTAAATGCTCTTCAATTGGTGTACATACGACATCTTTTCGAGCATAATTTTATAATGAAATTTCACGTAGAATATCAAATGTACTTGAAAAACTCATTATATATTCTACTAGTTCATTTAGCTTCAATAGAATGTAAAATTTAAAAATTCCCTTTAAATTGAGACTTTTTTGTTGTTTTTTCCATTATAAATCAATGTTTCTCAGACTGAAATTAGAAATACGACTAACGCTTGTTGATGTCACCAGAAGATACACACTCACAGTTGAAGTTCATCTAAAATGAGTGGGGAAAGAAAGAACTAGATTTCGTTTGAGGTATGTAGGTTTATTAAGACTTTTCTAATTGCCGGTGAGGACCCCAGAAATATCTAGGTTCCGTATGACGTATTTAATTGTCCACGAGTGTCTGTATAGACATCTAGGTTTTGTATGACGTTCTTAATTGCAGACCCTTCCTTTACGATCACGTTCTAGTCTCGAAGAACCCTTTGTTAATCCACTCCTCCAATCTCCAAGAAACAGAAAATTACAGTATACGTCCGTTTCCAGTATAAGACGGAAAGCATAGGTTTGGAAGGATGAATCGCCGTTGATGATTCACGCTGGCGCTCTCTCACGTTCTCTTCAGGAACTGCGATTCTTTCTGCTTACACCCACCTGCATTGCGTGCTTCAGAGGGTCGACGTCTTCCCATTCCATTGCAGTCGATGCACCGCTCATCGAAGGCTAACTACTTTACCGCTCTTCGCCGCATTTAATTCGCTCCGAGTGCTTGGGATTAAACTGCAAGCCGAGTCGAAATATATGTTTATTTTTTAATCTCGAGGGCGAATTTAATAAACCTGGTGGGTTTAACTGCATTTTTCAGGACGTATATGATTTTTATGATGTATAAATATAGGTGTCTTAATATGCTTTTCTTGAGTGTCAATACTTTCATTTTTATGTTTTTGATCACCTTGCCACGTTGGACAATATCGTTGGTTCATGAGAAGTACGAAAAGTGTCAAGTGAACTTATGGTTAAATAATAATCCTAGGATAATGGAATTGTTGGATTAAATGAAAACATCTTCAAATTTTATAATATATTTATTGTAGATATAATATATATTTACTTTATATTTTAAATTAGATTATGTACAATGAAATAATCGTTACTTATTTTGGTCATTATTTGAACTAAGTTTTTCTCTTTAATGATTTCATATATTAATCTAAATTTTATTGTCTAAAGTAGGGAGTACAATGCAAAAGGTCTGCATAATTATGTTTCCTCCGCAAATTATATGAGAAAAACATTTGAAACTTCGGTTATTGTATTACAGTGATGTATAAGATGGATAATATTAACTGATTAATTGGTATCTGCAAAAGCTATGTGAAATCTTACAATTAAACGTAAAGCGATAATAATATTCTTACGCAAAGAAAGGCATATAAAAACTCTACCAAACTAACGTAGAGCAATATCTTTTTCAAAGTCGTAAATTACGAACGGAAATGTCCACAAAAATAATATTCAAATAAAAAGGGAACTAATTTCGTAAGAATTCAGTATAATTCATAGATTTTGATATTTAAATTTAGTATTGGATTAATTTTACATCCAGTATTATTTCAATATTGACAGTTGTATTTAATATAATAATCATTACTTTCTATGTTGTTTTATAAACTTCCCAATTCCCATTTTTGTTCTTTCTTTTGGGACGTTGTATTTTAACGTTATAATTATTTGACCCCACCTTTAAATGTCACTTAAGTCCACAATTTAATCGTGTACCAAGGAAAATCGACGAAAAAGAGGGTATGTGGAGAACATGAAAGTGTAGCAAGGCTGAAACTCTAACCCTGACTTCCTTTTACGAGTTGGTTACGCTTTTCTATTCAGAATAATCGCTGAGTAAGTTTTAAGATAAGCAAGTTTTTCTTTTTGGATATTTATTGCACCCAAAGCGTTCTATTTAATTGTAAATGTTTGATCTGTGTTAGAATTCTTGTACTATTATCCTTCTTTAAAATCTTTAAAATTATATTCTGGTAAAAATTCACATCACTCCTTGGAACGATTATTTTGTCTATACTTTTTGATTATTAAAAGATTCATTTCTAAAGCAATTGGATGATAACCTATTAATTAAAGTTTCTCCATAGTGAAGTAGGTAATTCGTTTTCTCAAAACTGGTTCGAAATTTATATTATCAAATTATAGATTGTAAGCAAATGATTCATTGCTTAACTGATTGTTAAATACGTTACCACTATACTAAACTTATAAATTTACGTCTGCGGATATATAGTGGAACATTTTCAGGTGTTTTGTGTAATATTTTGTTGCAAGCATAAGGTTATTACACTCCTTAAACCACGACTACAATAAGTAGAATAAATAAAATGATTTTGAATCTTTCCGCCAAATATAATTATATTTAATCACTCCTAGTCCAAGTAGTCAGCATACTAAATTTTCCTAGAAAAATAATATTAAACGCAATTATTATACTCTATTAGGTATTAGGATTGCAATTATCTTTATTATGAATTTGAAACTAGAAAGTCTCTGAGGAATACTGCAATGAAGTTATAAAATCAGCTATAAAATTATATAACAGGATTTTTTTATTTACAACCAGTTTCTACCGGTGTTCATCAGGTCAGGACTTAATGATGGGAAACTCAGTCCGAAACCGGTCTATAAAAAACGGGCGTTAGTGATATGGAATAATAATTAACGCCCAAAATCCTTGGGGTCAACATACCTGATACGTTTGCATTATAATGAGCTATTGAACACTCCATAATGTTTGCAATATTGCAATTGACAGCAGGAAAGACAATTGATTGAGCAGCTCTTCCCTTTACCTAGAATCGTTTAGAAATGAACGATGTCGTTTTCCATAATTTATTGACTTATCCACTGCATCACGAAGTTGTCTTAAGAGAATGTAGCTCCTGGATTAAACTACCGTACGGTTTCTGGAATCGTAACGGGCGAATTTACCTTGTATTTCGTTGCGGCAATTAAAATGTCGGAGTTGGCCACGATTAAAATTTGCATCGAAGTCCGCTGCGGATATTTCAGTGAACGGATAACATTGGAAAATAATTAAATGCTTGAAAGGAAAGTGAATGGCTTCGTTGTACCATTTTCTTTCTCTTTTTAAGGAATGAAGGGCGGGGTGTCCCTTCTATTCAACTTTTGAAAACCAACCTGTATGTTGTTCAAGGGCATTCTTCAATTTTCCGTTCGAAATTATCGATTTGAATGCACAGAATATTGGCTTAAATTAAAACAGCACCCGAATGGGAGATTATATCTAGATATATTGATTAAATGCTTACCGAAAACAAAATATTTTTTTATTCTTTCATCGGAAAAAAATGACCTTAAAACTGTCCACAAATCAACACTCATATATGAACACTTTACAGGTATTTGATAATTTTTTGTTTTTAATTTAACCCTTTTTTAAGCTGCAATTTAGTCATATGGTCAGATGTAGACGTAATATTATTGTATAAGACCTTTGGATTTTATTTTCGTAAACTGAGATTAAAGCGAATGTTAAATAATGGTGAAAAATGAGATATGACTGGGACTCGAACCCAGGTCTCCCTTTTGCTAGGTAATTGAATTGCTTTTATGTCTATATCTGTATTCTCAGAATGAATGGAATTGTAAAATAACTTTACACAATAATTTTGCGTAAATTGATCTCAAAGATTTTGTAGAGGTGGAAAGTAAAGTTATTCCTAGGAATGGAACCCAGGTCCCCAACTTGGAGGGTTATTGTTCATTTATCATATGTCTATATCCGTATCTTACGACTTTATCTCAGTATAAAGGAAAAAAACGAAAATACTAAACACCAAAAGTTAGAGCAACTGGATAACAAAGGCTAAACAGTGGTGAATATAACGATTTAACAGGGACTCGAACCCAGGTCCCCCACACGCTGATTACGTATTCTAGCGGAGGATCTAGATTCTCCTTTAACTTCTATTAAAACCTTCTTTACCCTCCGCAAAAAACGCATCGTGTTATTCCCACCTTCCCTCAATCCTTAAATGAAGATACACGATCCAGATTCGGAGCAGGGTACGCGTTAGTCAGCCACTCTGGTCTCTCATGCGAGGCATTAAGATCATTGACGTGCTGCGAAAAAACATCCACCGCCGTTAGAAGCGGATTCCTGCATTCCGGAGCATAGTTATATGCCTTGATTGGCTACAACAAGAGGAGTGACCAAATACGTCAAACATTGCCTCATCCGCGCACCATATGCATCGACAGGGAAAATCTGGATTAGCGATATGAGTGGGTAAGGTGAAGCGGATTTCAGTCGTATCGAAAAGGGAGCGATAAGTATCGAGAATTTTTATCGCTATCCAAGGGAAATAAATTATGGAACGCGGTTTCTACCCTGGGGGGTATTTTTCCAAAGCGGACAATCGGAGAGTTTGGTCATGACGTCAAAAAATCGGGTGGAGCTAGGCGTGTGTGTCTTTGTGTGGGATATGGAAAGGAAAACGGGAAGAGAATGGTCTCTTACGAGTTAAAAGAGAAAGGAAGGTTTGTTCTTTACGCGTGTGCCAAATAACGACCTAAAAACCGTCGAATTCGGGGCAGTTTGAGCACGTAATTTGGACGGAAGCTTTCGATTCAGTCGTTACCCCCACCGACTTGATTGCTTTTTCGTTCATGCACGGGCGTTTGAATTCTCAATCAGGCGCGGTTAGGGTTGAAAAGTGTGTGTATATGTACGGTATACGGCCCTAATCTGATCCTTCCGTTAAGTTAGCGTAATTTTTGGATTTAACACGTTCGAGAAGACGATAATAACGGGTTTTTACGTGGAATCATTTTTCGACTTCCTATATCAGATTTTTATGGGATATTTTGAGAATTTTGCCGATTAATATCTCGATATGTAACGTATGAACTCGGATTTATCAGATTTAACTTACATCCTGATGTAAAGCATATCAAAGAGTAAAGAATATTTATCTAATGCTATCTAAAATTTTGTATTTAAATAGTTCCCCTAATTGATCCTAAGTCCTACTTTGAGTAAAAGCATGTAAGGAAGGCATGTTATTCTGTTCTTCTATCTTAATCTTTAGTTGATAAATATTTGTTGTGAATTATTAAATATTTTTCAAATGAGTAAGTTTACGCTTACCTTCTTTCCTGTTTAATTGTTCTTTCGTTTTAAAGATACATTTTAACCATTATAATAAACAATGCGGTGTGTTTTATATTCCTGGGCGTTGATGTATCTATACTAATTCTATACTGAATGAACTTGAACTCATCTTTAAATCAATAAACTAAGAACTTTGGATTTTAATAATTTACAAAATTTCATATGTGGTTTTATAAAATCAATTTGGTTTTCCTCATATCTCATTTTAGCCCCGGCTTATTCACAAAATTGAAGTCGTATATTAGTAATTAATCAAGTAAGAATACTTGTCTACTCTTAGTTTAGCTAAAAGACGGTATTTATTATATTTTTACGATATTTGAATAATAAACAACTATTATCGACCGGTGATACTACATCCTGGATCCTATATCCTAAATCTCATTTCATCTATTCTTTATTTTCAAATAAAAGATCATGATACAACTAAATTTGAAAGAACAAATAAAATGATGCATTCTCGCATATTAGGTACCTGTTAATAATTTCTCATCTTACGGTATTCGTACGCTTTCAGCGATTCCAGTTCAGAAATTTCAGATTCTTATCTTCAATGAAGTATGGACCGATTCAGATTTAACAGCTCAAAAGGAATTATATGATTTGTATATGACTTCATCTAATATGCATGAAGGAAATCTATACCTCAGGAAAAATCATACAGCCCTGATTTACGACGAGAACAGCGTAAGATATTCTCTTTAAAATTTTACGGATTTATTCGATTATCGAGTAACTCGTTAACGAGTCGCGACTTTTAAGGAATAAATTTAGCCGTTACTTTTGCTCTCCTAAAGGAATTAGTCATTCCTAAGATCGGAGGGTATGATATCCTTTTAACGTAATAACAGATCTTCGATTTCTTATTCTATATTTGGATAGAAGGGAATATTACGGAAGGGCGTGTCAGAACCTCCAAAAAGAGACGGGGAGATTTCGAAACTAAGCCTGAATTAGAACGTTACGGAATTTCGTTACACAGATCAAATCAAATATTATATTAACTAATCCTGAGCAGTGTAGATTTCATCGAGAAAAAAATGGCTCGGTTACTTGTGCGTGAAATTTTATTACTTTTATTTTCTTCGTGTTGAAAGGGAGTATTTGATTGAAATCCTTACCGCTGGGGCCTTCTATTTTTTTTTTCTTTTCATACTATCTGATTTATTCAAATAAACCTAGTTCTTGGAGAAATTATTATTGTTTGGAAAATTAATCCTGATCTATAGAGAGTTATCTCCTACCTTAAGAGAGAGTGAAGATAATAATGAAAATCAGAAGTGAAAAAGGGAACTAGCTTCATCATTATTTGGTCAAAGCTATATGACCTTCACCATTATTGAAAGCACGATCAAAGATATTAGGGTCATGCGGTTTAGTGAAACTAAGCACAAATATTTGAACTGAATTTTTTTATTACGTGTAGATTGTGTACTGTCCCTGAAAATAATATCATCTTTCATAAAATTATTCAACCATGAAAATAAAAAACTTAGAATATAAAAATTTTGACAATGAAATTGCAGAATCTTGGTATAGTTGATCTATCCTATTTCTACTGATAAACAACTAAAGATAGATAGGAAATAATGAAAGTACTATTGGAAAAAATGAGCATACAACTTTTGAACTAATCAGCATAAAATAAAATAAGTTTCGCATGAAAGTGAAGGCGGAGAAGCTTGTGTGCTATGCCGACTAACAATAAATATTTACGTACCAAGGCAAATTCCTTCGGCTTCGTTATTGTATTCGAAAAAATTAAAATGACTCCGAAGTAATAAACCACGTCTTCATTAGTATTGGAAAAGTATCAAGAGAAATACTTACTATCCCTATTCCCTTTTCAAGAAAAACATCTGAAACCTTGACTTCTGGAAAACATTCGACCTGTAAGTATTCTCGAGAATTAAACTAAAACACTGTAAATTAACTCTGAACATACTTAATAAGAGTCACCTGATACTGTAATGAGGATTAACGTCAACAAAAACTATAAATTGATCGATGTTTTTGAAAATACTTGCAGTATTAGTTCTCATAAAATACGAGTCTTAGAGTTTTACGTAACGAGTTTCGATCCAAAGTTTCCGTTAGATTCAAAACGATTTTCCAGCAGAGAAATTCGATCCCTTTACGTAATTACCGTACTGCAATATTGTTCCTTCTTCTTCTTCTTCTTGCACCTCACGTTCTTTTTGGTATTACCTGCAATAAAATTTACGAGAATAACAATTTATATAAGCATGTAAAATTACGAAAAATCGAGATACCAAAAAACCAATTGGGCACCACTCTGAAAACACATGTTACCCTCTCACCTTCTTCCGGCTGGTCGCTCCTCACGACTGAGTGTGGAGAAAATGCGAAGGGGGTTTTATCCACTTGGTCGAATGCATAGGAAAGTGCAATTGATAAAATTGGGCTCGGAAAAGAGTGGAAAGAACCCCTCGAAGGCTTTTAGAAAGGATCGCCAGAAGCCTGCGAGTAAAATTACGATTTTGGAAAGGATTTTTTTCGAGGAGGGAAACGGGAGCAGCGCGTGGCATGCGGACACAAAATTCGGTAGGAGGAGATGAAAAATGACGGAAAGGAGAAGAGAAAGGTTTTTCTCGCTGCGAAGGGTGGTGTCCGGTAGAGAGGTCAATAGGGGACCGTCTGGAAGGAGAACTGGATTCTTATGTGGTGGAAGGCGAAAGTGAAAGAATGGTTGAATCCAATGAGCGATTGAGGATAAAAATCTCATAAACATATTCAGATGAATTTGCACTGTCACCGTCTTAATTATTGCGGAGGAAAAACCGATGGAATTTACCGTCTCTGGTTAGTCTGGATCTCGTAAGCGTCAACAAGCGGCGACGTAAGGAATATAGGAAACAAATGAGCCGTAACTCAAATGACGTTGTAAATAACTCAATATCCTTCGCTTTACCTTCACTTGGGGTAATTAAAGGGAGGAAACGTAAGGGAGGCTGATATCCTGAGGAAGGAAAGAGAATTTGAAATGCATTCATATGCGCTGCTGTATGTAATGAGCCGGTACATTTATATATCCTGGTGTTTAAGATGTCACGCTTCATCTATTACTGAAAGTTAATAATCTTCGTCATTAACATTTTCTGAATTAGAGTCTTTAGTTTTAATCGTAGTAGTTTAAATATATAAAACAAAAAATATTAGAATATTTCTTACATAAAATTGAAGGTTATTAGTTTCAATATATAAATATTCTTTTATTGAACGCTATTTTCCGTAAAAAATGTTTTGCCTTTCATAAGTTTTAGGATTTAACACAGAGAATACTATTACTAATAATTTGGAGGAATTAATAGTTAGGAATAGATAGGTACAGTTTGTTAGTACTGTTCGTTTATTCGTGTATCACTTTAATATTATTGATTCAATTGAGTATTTTAGATGCATTCATAAACCAGTGGTATACTTTAGGAGCTCATATACTGGAAGACAACGGGCAATACGGAGGATTTTTTTACACTCAAAACATCGAAGGTTAATTATGTCAGAAGATTAATGATATTTTCTTAACTTACAACCTTTTTAAATACAAGAATTAGAAGTAAGTAAGAAAGAACTTTATAAAGTAGAGATTTATTTAAAATTAATTAGTTGTTATTGTAGATTTTACCGTGAAATATCACTTCATACTGTTATCTTATTTACCTATTACTCTTTTCAATCAAGGACTTAATGAAATACGTGAATAATTATTTCCGGAGATTACATAATACTTTTCATTTCAATTATTTCACGCGTTATATTCGATAGTTAATAATAAAAATTATCTAAAAATGAATCTTATCGCGTAATGGAATAAAGGTAATAATTTTCAGTGCAACCAGATTTAAATGATTATGAAGTTTATCGTCCTTACTTATATATAAGGAATATTGTTAAATTCTGTTTACTTTCGAAAAATTAAACTTTTATTACTCTTTTCAATCAAGGACTTAATGAAATACGTGAATAATTATTTCCGGAGATTATATAATACTTTTCATTTCAATTATTTCACGCGTTATATTCGATAGTTAATAATAAAAATTATCTAAAAATGAATCTTATCGCGTAATGGAATAAAGGTAATAATTTTCAGTGCAACCAGATTTAAATGATTATGAAGTTTATCGTCCTTACTTATATATAAGGAATATTGTTAAATTCTGTTTACTTTCGAAAAATTAAACTTTTGTATATTTAATGGATTAAATCTATATTCTATAGGTGGTATTCGACTTAATTGTTTTCCGAATCCAAGACGGTGTCGCAACGACTTCTGAGGAGGCCACTCACTCAATAGTCAGCAGTTAAACCCTTCGATGTAAAAGGCACACTTACGCGTGGACATCCATCAAACCTCGAGGTCAAATTTTACACGATCTCGTAATATTTTTCGAAGTTTTCATATTGGAAGTCTTTGAAATATTGAAATTACGGAGTTTTGAGTTCTTTGGTAGCGAAAATAAGCTATAAAGAAACTCCAGCATTAATAAAATGTTATTTTCTCGGTTCGAGAATTTATCACTGTAAAAATACGAGAAAATACGCATAATTTAAAATTAGAAGTTCAAAATATTATTACTTTATGTAGTTTTTACTGTATTTCGTATTAGGAAAACCTTTTCTTTATTTCATTCCTAGAAATTTTGAATTCTACGAGCTGTTGTAAAAATTCTAATATGGCTATCATCTGATCCGAAATTATTAAAAATTGAATACTCCTTCTTAGGAATATGATGTATATTCCAGAACTAAGAATTGCTTTAATGAATTTTTTATTTTTATGTATTTATATAAAGTAAATATGTAAGTGGTCAAATTAATGAATTGCTGGTTGAAATCGGAATTCGAAATACTTTGAGTTGTATTCTTAATGTAGATTTATTCAGTGCAGTGTAACAGTTCAAGGGAAAAAATATTTCTAGATCTGAATATTTAAAATATTTTTATATAACTGAATATAGTAGAAGTTTTTCTTAATGGTTCCAGAGAAGACTGAATATTTAAATTTGAACGTTCGACATTCATTCAATTTTTCGTATTCTTACAAACAATCATTATTCTTATTAATATATATGTCATAACTTATTCAATTATACTGGTTAAATAAAAGTTTATCGTAAGATAATTAAGTAACCATACATTTTATATCCAAAATAATTTTTCCATGACCGTTTACAGAATATATTTTTTTTCATTACGTCCAAAATTACGATTCAGTTATTTCTCACGCTAAACGATCACTTCATCCCCAAAAAATTCGCAATAAAATAAAACCGAATTCCGAGTGACCATACAAGGCACGGTTGGGACTCAATTAGGAACTGGGTGTGAATGCACGATTTTCATTCATATCGCTTTTCGCGCCATTACACCCATAACTCAGTGCGGCCAAAAGAGGAAACTAATTCCACCCTCTCCATACTTCCACCCCATCATTCCCACTTATTCACAGAACCGTGGGAAACGTGACTTAGGAATCGTGACACTATAAACGACAAGTAGCGCCACACCCCTTTCCGCGGCGATCGAACCAAGCGTGATTACCCTTGGCGACGTTCTTTTGTCGTTACGGACACGTAGAATCGTGAATTACCGTTAGACGTCGGATATTCAGGTGATGAAATGCGGATTCATTAAAGCGTTTACGCCTTTGAGAGATAAGAACGTTCTAATCGTCGATCGGCTACCAAAGGGAAGGGAGAAATGCGTGCTATTCGAAAACAAGTGAAGCGAGAAATAGAGGGAGAGGTTCGCTTACGTAACCCACAGCGTGTGTCATAAAAGCATGGAAATATGAAAGTAGTTTAAAAGCGTACGAAAGGATTTTTATCGGTGACTCGCACGTCGGAAATTTTACTGTGCAAGTCATTGACCTTGGAGTGGTCTAACCTACCGATGGGGATGGTGCGGGATAAATTTTGTGGCTATCGGAACCAGCCGAGACGTCGAGGTTAAATAATTATTACGTTATCGTTGAAATCTAGCGGAGAATTCCACGGGAGCGAGCGGTTATGCGGGGATGAGGGAATTAAGACGCGAACTGACGGCGATCCGGAGATTTCAACGCTCGGAGGTAAAAGGCCGAATAGTTAAGTGAAATATTGACACCTGTAGCGTTGAAAAAAATGCGGATAATCTTAATGGGATAATATTCCGTTGATTTCTGTGAAAAGCTCACGTTTCCATGATTATAGAACGTATGGGTATGGGTGTACGCAATTACAGCATACCTTTGAACGTAGATGGTTGATAAAATGCGTTAATATCGTATAACCGAGTAATGATCGCTAATCGTACGGTTATGAATCATTTCAAGTTTTATATATTATTAAATTATTATTCTGTAGAGATTCTAGTTTTTAATGCTTAAGGGGGTTATTTATATAGGTATTGTACGTGTTTATGGTTCGCGGAAAATAGTAATGGGTAAAGCATGAGTAAAGGATACCAAAAGCTCTCTTAAGATAAGTAATGATTAATTTCATTTACTGATTCGCGTGAAATGTTTTACTGGAGTTAATTAAATAATGAGGAATGTAATATTGTAATTACTCTTCCGAATTTTTTACTTTCTGCTGCAATCCTTTACATATCCACGTCGCAAATTCTTCATCTGGTTTCACCTTTTTTTAAGTACATAATGATATTTTTGAACTTTTAACAAGTTTTAAAAATTTCGCTTCAATTCTTCGAAATAGATAAAATTTTTAAGCAATATATAACAGTTCAATAACACAAACATTTTTTATGTTATAAACTATAATGAAACTACTCAGAATACTAGACTGGGAATGTAAGTCCACAGACAATAATTTTTGAGAAATAGATATTAGGCAAAAAATGTTCAACATAAAAGGGAAATCTTCCATGATTATGTCATTATACATATATACTCAATGATAGAGCATGTTAAAATTCACGGAATTTTGAGGAATATTTCATTCTAATGGGCGTTTTTGTGTATATATATATATTTTTGCAGAAACAGCAATTCTTAGGTCATTAGTCACGCTACATATCAGATAGTAACCGGATTCCAATTTTTCCATGTTCTAAATATGATTGATGGAGTTAATTCTATAACTTCCAACAATCAATTATGCAACGGTACATAGAGATATATATCTACCCACTCATTAAAAAAATCAATTAATATGGAAGGTGTAAACGCTATAAAATTTTGTTATTAATTCCTTACTGACCTTATTTATATTTTCATTTTTAAAGGTTCGATTCCTACATGATCACATATTGAATCCTATAACCTATATTATAATTAAAGAAATAATTTATATATAAATAGGTAAATTATATCATTATGCATCTATTTTTTAAAATAAATAATACTGCTTTCTAATTTTCGTGTCATGATTTCACGCGATGATTAAACTCATGAAAAAATAATTAAGGTGGGAAATAACACCTCGTAATTCTCTATGAAGAAGTATTTACGCAAATTCGAGTCAATTGGATCCGAGCCAATGCACTTTCAAATGGATTTATTATAGAAGAAATTGCGACGTAACATTACGTAATACATTAAAGTGAGAGTTGCCTTAAAAACTAGTTTCCGATCTTCGAACCACTTTCCGGTTTCGGCGAAATTCAACTTGAAGAGTGGCACTCTGTGGTGTTCCGCGTTCGCTCTCAATACTAATTCATAGCTCTTGTCACACATCAATAAAATTTTTATACGATCGAGCGTAACGTGCCCGATAAGCAGACGTTTGAACTCGTAAAAAGAAATAAATGATCCGGACGATTACAACGATATAGCTCAATTCCCAATGAAGGTAGTCAACCTTTACAAAAGCACATGTAATATTATTGCATTATATCATATTTAAAAGGGTATTGACAGGATGCAATGTTGCTATATTATTTGCTCGATATTCTTATATACATACCTCTTGAGTACACTCCAGAAACTTGAGAGTAATTCATTATACCAGGAAATAACTCTCTCTCATTTTTGGAAAGAGACATCTCTTTAAAGAATTCCATGCTACGTATATTCATACATTTCACTGAAAGAAAGTACGATAGTACGTATTTTAGATCGTTATTAATGTTAAAAATATTCATATTCTCCTTAATAATAATAAATTGATAATTCTAAAACATATTTAATAATTTATGAGGTTAACCCATAAATAAGCTGTGATTAATATCGTAGATGTATATGATTTTAGGGAGATGGATTGAAATGTTATTGATTACGAAAAGAAATTCATTTCCTTCCTCACTATCTCTCGTAGAGACGAGTTAGTATATCTTATTAATAGATATATATCAATTTTTAACAGAATTATCGTTTATTTCTTTAATATGTTGTATGCCTTAGAACAAAAATTATTATTTTTAATCAACTTTCTGCGTCGCTTTATTAATTTTAATATACACATATATAAATTACCATTTTGAGATAAAATTAGAATTAAATGTTACGTATTTCCTGGTTATTGATAAGTATTAATGTAAAGTATAAACTATTCGCTAACCTCACTGAATATATTTGTATATAATATGAATTTTAAAATGGTTTATATTCCAATATCGCGAATTCTAAACTTCCCTAGTATTACACCCCTCATATCACATCGTATTCTCCGAACTGAATTTGCTATTAATACGATAACGCAATCGGTCTTCGTACACGTATCCTATTTCAAGAGAATCTAAGCGATTGGAATTCCACAGAAAATGAAAGCGATGATGCAAATGAGGTTGGATTGTTGGAGGAAGAAGGAAACGGATGACGACTTGGCCGCAAACCGTCAAATCGCCTCCACAAATGAAAGCGACCGAAAGGATGTGAAAGGAGTTCATATTATATAGAAGTCGGAGCGGTTCTTGAAATAAACTGCTGAGAAATGCTGCGGGGCTTGGCTGATAAGTGCGTAGGTTCAAAACGGTTGATGGAGAGAGGTGTAAAAGATGATGACTAAATAGGGAAGCTGGAAGTAATTGCAGAAAGGTTCTCAAGATGTGTGGATACTCCTACATAAGAAAGTATACGCGGTCTCCCGTGAAGTAGAAATGAGCTGTAAATATCATTCTTCTACACTTGTCCAGTGCTTTTTTCAGAGTTATGATATTAAAATTTTTATGGGTTTATATCCATCCATATCTTTTACGAGAATGTATTTGTCGTCGAAAATATCGTCACGTAAGAAAGTTATGGATCGAATTTGATATCTCCCAAATCCGCGTTCGATTCTTTTATATTACAGCTGTTATTGTCTGCATTGAGAGGGCTTTAAAAAAAAGTAGGACACACAGTAGATCCAGCAATCGGTCAAAAAAGGAGAGCATTTTAATAGCGTGGAATGGGGGCAAAGTTGGACTCCTTACGTAGCGTTCAAAAATGTCTAAAGTGAGGCAGATATTGCGTCATCTATGAGATCAAAGTGGTCACATCGTTAGCGTTAGTCATGAGACGATCGACTGGACTTATTGCGCAGTACTGTAATCAGTGCTACTCTTCCTAATTTATTTTACGTGGAGAAATGTGCCGCAAAAAATATTTAATTAGACCTGATCGAGTGTGCAGTTGTACCGAAAGTTGTAACGGGAGAAACCTCGTTCCCAATTAATAATTCAATGACAATTTTTGTGAGGCCTTTAACCTCGTAAGTCAATTTTACGATTACTTACACGTTAAAATTTCATCTAATTTTATGATTATATGATAATAATAATAATAACTGTTGGTACAATAAATAAGGAAAATATAGTAAAAATAATTTGAAAGTATTTTATAACCCGTTGTGCAGGAAGAAAAAGGACTAAATAAATAATTACCAATCGTTAAAAAACTTCTGCGTAGATTTTTCCAAAATGGGTCTAAATGAGTTAAAATAATACCAAAGTACTTCAAATCAGTTTCAAGAAATAATTTCCATGTAGTAATAAAGAATACATTACATACATCCAACTCATCATTTTATGATTGTGTCGTTTAATACTTGAAAATGTATATTCTTCGTTGAAAAAATTGAAACAGTTGTAAAAAGTTATTAATACCTTTTTGTTAATTTCGCAAATTTTAACGAAACAATTGCAGATACTGAATCCAAAATTAGCTTTAAATGATGTCTTTATTCGAGATTCATCAGGAAAAGTAAAAATTCAATGGATGTAAGGTCACTGCTTATGTCCGATGAGTTCCTGGGTCACGTACCAGATTTGAATGAAAATTCCCAAAGCCTCTTCACATTAAAGTCTTCTTCATTAGATACGCACAACCTTTCCCACCAAAGACTGGTTCTACTAGAGTTGCTTATGCCTATTCAAGACTCTGAGTCTTATTTACACTTGTGGATGTTATGCTGACTGTATAAATTCAACTAACGAGATGCGATGAGTAAATGGGAGATTTTTATCCTTACACAAAAGAGCCGATTAATTAGACTTTAAGTTATTCATGAGACACTAGTTAATTTTGCTTGCTTACGATTTAATTGACTTCATAATTAACTAAAAAAGAATGAATAAATATATAAGATATCCTCCTTTTTTGCTGAAGTCTTTAATCCTCCCCAAATAAGAACCTCAATTTTTCCAGTTCCTTTTATATTGTGTCCTACATGATCCTAAGCAAGGATAGCTTGCATATTTCATCCTATATTTTTCCATCATTTTCCATTAGATATCCATGGAGTTAAAAAACTTATAGTTTTAGCATATTTTTTTCTTTTTCAGGATTGGGGATAATTCATTCAACTCACTATTTCGGAATTAATTCCGCGAATGCCACGGAAGAGAGAAGTCAATTAGTTTATGTACACGATATGCTTTATCGAGATATACCATGCATAAATCTAAGTCAAACGATAATGATTTCCTGTTTCCAGAAAATTTCATGGTTCACAACAAATATTGTGGAAGGTTGGTTACAAAAGTTTTAAGCATCCTTTAGCTTATATATAGGGTCAGAGTTTAGGAAGCAGGATAGAGAAGAATTCATTCATGGATACTCACATCTCTCTTTTATATTTTGATTCCTTTGCTGTCACGACTATGTTCATCGTCTGAACATCCATTGATAGGTTCTGATTTTGTAAATTTCCCTCACTTTTTTTTATCACGCTTGCTGCTGATTTCCTTTAGGGGTTTTTAGAATAACTTCATAGACTTTGTCAGCTCCGGATCATTTGTTTCATCCTCAAATCCATATCTCCTCCCTCAATCTAAATTCTTAATATCCTTTGGTCTTATTCATTTTCACTTATTCAATATTCTACTATTCTAGACACTTTAGTGTAACTCGTTATTATACGATTCGGCATCGGAAGCTCATGACGACACAGACTCGTCATTTCAACGCAAGACGTTGATATTTATTGCTTGACTTAAATCCGGGGCGTATAAATATTATATACATATTTAAAACATCATTGTACCCGCACACAGGAGAATTTCCTGAGGCAAATCCTACTTCGTAGTATTTCGACATTCGCGTAAGGTTCTGGTCCCCATTAACCGCAAAAAACGAGGGATCACTGTCCATGTATACTGCAACAACCTAGCTATTCTTCTGCTAGGTTAGATTCCGCTAGATCTTCTACCGTATGTCAAGTTAAAGTATTCAAATAAAAATTGTAGAAATATAATTCTCTTCCTCATTTGCATGGTAATTAAACGCAACTATAAGAGGGACAAAAAACTAGATTTCAGTTTGAAGTACCACGTTAGTCATTCTTTTTGCTTTTAATAACCTGGAATCGTTCCTTTCCGGCAAGTTTAAACTCTTATTTCGTACCGTTCGGGTTTGGAATGAGACAATTAATCACCGTGCTTTTCTTCTGCGAAAATATTCTCGGTTCAACGGTTCAACTATTTGGCATGTGTAAAAGAGATCGATTTCAAACACTTCGCAAAAAAACTGGGAAACAAGAGAGAAGCATTATTTCTTTCCGCAAAATGAAATGTCTGTTTCACGACGTATTTGAATTGATTAAGTACACTTTCGCCATAGCTCTGTGACCTCGAGCAAAGATATTGGATAGATCAAACGCAAGGGGTAAAGATAGTTAACTTTATAGCTCTGTTTTTGCCTAACTGTGGTGCAACCATTACAAAAGATCGGCTACGAAATATTATCGCCCCGGTTTGCAGTGACTTGGCAGATGCCAAGAGAAGATAACGGTATTGTTTATCGAAGTATACCTTTTCGGTTAAGTAGCGCTATACCATTTACAAATAGTTGGATGGATGTAAAAAATAATTAGATGTGTTATGCAATATCTCCTAATCTGTCGAGCTCGTAATGAATCTCCGATTATCGATACAAAGACGAGTTGACGTAGAGTCAAAGAGACGTAAGATGAGAAATAATTGATTTATTTAAAATTTTTAAAAATAATACCTGAGAAACATGAAATAATTATCTACTCATGTTTTCCATTTTAACTCTAACATATTGTAATTTCTTCTTTAGAAAATAACCCCTTTATTTAGAGATTTACTCCCTGCCAATATAAAATCAACATTATCTCTATCATAATTTTATATAGAAGAGCTCAATTAAATATTTTCAATTCTAAAATTGAAAACAGACAATTACAAATTATTGATTCCATATCAGCTTATATAGTTATGTACACGTTGAAGACCAGGGTTCAAGTCCCATTCATGCTACTTTTTTCCCCTCTGTTCAATAATGATTTCAAGTCCCTATGTTATTTCACGCCTATGTATTTAGTTAGAATGAATGCATCTTGTTATTTAATCTGATTGCAGTTTATCAGTTAAGAAATGCCTCTTTTCATCAATGAATAACATACATCATGATACCCTGATAGAAGTGGACAAAATTTACTGTCAGGAATACTTGACATTCGCCATCAAACTAGATCCTTAATCATAATCGTTTTTTTTAGAATCTCTTGGTGTGATATGTAGCTTAAACTGACAGTGTTCGACGTCTTACTTCAGTTATCCAGGACACTGCATGTCAATTACCACACTCAACAACAATCTATCTGAAGTATTCGTCATAAATCTGTCACGATATCTCAATCGAGATAACTTTGTATCTAATATTTCATTAGTACTCTTGTTTTACGTCTTCCTTCCGAACGAAAGATTCGACTTAATTGCTTGATTATACATCTTTTATCTTTCTCTTTGATCCCATTATAAGGGTTACTTGAACGAAATCCAATTGACAATCGATCCGTTCCTGCTGCATTACGAAATGATCAGTCATTTCACAGTCAAAGTGAGCAATTATCTTTTATCTGAATGGCTTCGATCAATATGGAAATTAATCTTCGAAGAGATATCGGTGGTATTCTCAATTGTACCGTTGTTTGTATCGACAAGTTTTCTTGTCCGAACTACCACTTTTATATGAAACATGTTGCCGCGAAACGTGTGATTATTTTTCTAATAGATGCATTGTTAGATGTCATATTTCTCAAAGGTACGTTTCCATGGTTTTCGGACTTGTGGTCTGATTAAGTGACAAGAAAATATTTAGCAAGGGTTGGCTGGCTGGCCATTTAGATAAAATTAATAATTAACAAATTAGATATAAGGGATATTAAATTAAAGTAAATGACATGGAAAACCATGCAGATAAAAAATGTTACTGGTATTAATTTTCAATGTTATTTTTCGAAATATATTTGAAAAAATTAAACTTACGTTTCATGAAATAATATGTTAGTGTTCAACTTGTAGACATTCAAAAATTTAGACATTCATTATATAAATTTTGCAAATTAATTATCAAATAGAAAATATTTTCCTTTAATAATAATGAAATAGAAAAAGGTTTCCCCTGGAAAATGTCTTGATAATTTTAACCCTACTTTTTAATGACATTATCGCATATAATATAACCCCGAAAACTCTCACATACGAACTGACAAAAACGGTTTCTACGAATCCAGGAAATGGCGCGCACTCATTATGCTCCGGGAAACAAATAACCGACGGAAAAGAACGAGCATTTTCAATATTCATTCCCGGTTCTCAAGTTCAGAAAAGCCGCTTCGCAAAAGGCCAATGTCAAGGGGATACGTTTCATAATGCTCGAGGAAGCCGAATTCATTATCGAGAGATGCTGAAGAGGTTTTTTGCCTCTTCATCTTGTTGACCTTTGCAAATCCCACGCGCTACGAAACTTCGTCGGGTTCCACGTGCGACCCTGATTGGCGAAGGACGCCGTCTGGGAAGACTCGGCTTCTACTTAATTGGATGACGAACCCATCCGAGAAAATATAGAGGAGTTGAAGATGGTATGCGGAGACTTCAACGACCGAAGTTCCTCCATCAATTGTCGGCTACATGCAGATCAAAAGAGTACATCTATTTTCCAAATTTGATTTATAGTAGTTGAGTTTTATTATGACTTGAAATTTATATAACGAAAGATGCTACGCTTAATTTCTTGGCGAATATGGTAGATACTTGTTCAATGTCAACTTTGAAGAAGCAAATATGAAGTGGATTGCATTCGAATAAATTTTGTGTTAGGTGGAATAGTCGATTGGTTGTATGTAGATCAAATTTACGTAAATAAAATAATGTACTCGTGAAATATAATATCCCTTATAGGAGAAACTGTTGTAGATATAATTATTAAGATTAAATTTATAATAATAAACGTTAAGATAATAATTGATAAATTTTTCCATTTAATTTTTCAAAATGAACCTCAAACCAACCGTGCTAAAATTTTTGAGGTTATCAGTATTAAAATAGCCATTGTGAAAAACAATATTATCGCCAACTTACTATTTACCATCCAGAAATATTTAGAAATATATGCTTATTTATTACAAAATGTTCGTTTCATCAATATTGTCGAATCTTAAGGGTAGATTCTTAATGATAGATATGAATTTTATCTACATTAAAGTTTCCCTGAGTTGAAGTTCAAGGAGTCAAAGTCTTAAAAAAACAATCCCTCATTTCTTGATATATTATTAAATATATCCTCTTACATTAATTTACTTTTTTACTCATAGTTTTTAGATATTAGCTAATTGCTATGAAATAAGTTTGGTTTTGACCTTGAGCAACTCTTGTATTTCATGAACTTGAAAATTTTATGATTTAGAATTCATTAGTAAATTATGATGATCAGCTTACCATACATATGATTTTCTAGTTCATTTTCTTCATAAAGCATTTAAGAATATTATATTTTCATACCTTCCCCATACGTACGAGAAATTGAAAAATAATTCGTTGAATTAAAAGAATAATCGAGACATTTTCCAAACATTGAAAATACATAAATATCAAAGTTAACTATTATAATATTATCTGTTTTATAACTATTATATTTTAAAGAAATAAAATAATCGTCCATACAAATTAATTCTTGCAGCAAAATTAGTTTTAATACAGTTTATACTTCATTCATTAAGTAATATATCATTATCAGAAACTTTAGGTAAAGAATTTAGTAAATATGACTTTTAGACTTAAATATGAAAATAAATTCCTTATAATACAACATTCTATCATTAATGAAAATAGATGTAAAATTCTACAAGATAATTTCTTCATGTTACCAACCTTATGGATTTAACTCCCGTCTCCTCTTTCCATGACAATATCAGCGGAGAAATACTTCAACTGTTTGCCTGAAAAATATTTTTTAAATATTTATTCTTTCTGAAATCTTACGAAACAAAATCCAGATTGAGAAATACATGAAACAGTGAGGCATAACAGAACCACAACGATGCGAACTTTTGATTCACCATGTTTGATGATTAGTTATCCATGACCCTGAAAATTAAAAAATAAAATATTGGTATGTTTTGTATTTCGATTACGATTCTAAAATGAACGCTGTATAAATAATACAATACAGTTACGATTCATTGATATTTTCAACCAAGCGAGTCTGAATTAAATTTTTGCATCCATCGAAGATTATTAAGTAACTAACCTTCTAATTAACTCTTTGTTTGAAGAAAATTAAGATAGTAAACAATTGATTTCCGATTACTTTTACTTTAAATAGGGGAAACCTTTTAATTTAAGAATATTATGTTGTGAAAGACTTACTCTAATGAAATGTAAGTTGGAAGCACTACCACTAGGTGATGCACCTACTTGCATTGGTTCCGGCAATAATAAGATAAGATGGATGACATGGGAGGGCCTTTACGTATACATTATACGAACTTCAGAAATAAAACTATGCGATCAAAATGATGTAATATAGTATAAATTAACAGTTTCCCACGTTTAACTTGTGTAAATCGGAAATGAATGATTAAATCGTTTGTCGATCGTTATCCAATGACCCAATCCGTGATTTTCCAAAAATTGGGATCAAAATGGCTAAAAACGAATCATTCTATAACTCCACATTGTAAAACATTACGTACCAAAACCACCATAATAATTCTGGATCACGAGACATAACTTGGTAGATATTTCAGTAAATTATCGTAATTTTTAAGGAAACAACTGCAGCGATTTCACAGCCAATAACTTCCTATCACCTCTATGAAGAACGACAACACTCCTAGAATCGTATCCGCTCCAGATAACCAATTCCACGCTCATGCAACACTTCACGAAACTCCCGCTGAAAGTTAGATAATGACCGATAAGAGCATTTTCACTGTCAACCAACCTCTCAACGGCCGCTGCACCCGACAGATGAACGAAGGCGCGGCGTAGACGAAGCGAACAACTTCTCGTGTCCATTCGGTGAGCAGCCGTCGAGCGTGAATGCACCGACTCCTACGGCGCACGTGATACGTATAATGCATTCATTCGCGCTTATCACTACATCGCTCTCCTTGTTTAATTCTCGAGGGAGGGAAGGAAGAGAACGCAGGGCGGTGTCAAATGCGAGATACAACCCTAAGGAAAAGAAGGCGACTTCCTGAATGGGTAAACCAATAAGGATGTAGAGAGTGAAATGGGAAAAGTGTGTCAGAGGGAAAAGTGGAAGGCAGTGAAAGAGTTGCCGAAAAGGAATGGTCCCTCGCATAAATCTGTATTCCCCTAAATCGGACACAATACAGCGACTCGTGGTTGTTTTTTAGGTCTATGAATTTGCCCATATATCTTGAATGGGTCTGATGTATTGTTTTACTCCTAAATCGGTCGGAAAAGGTTTTTGCGTTTGGTTTGATTGGAGACTTTCTCTTCAGATATTTATGTATTTCTGGAAGACTTCCTTCCTTTTTTCCTTGAATTTCCTTGATTATTGAGGATATAAAATTGTTGTTTTCTTGAAGTTATATTTATTGACAAGGAAGTATTTTCTCTACACTTGAAATTTCGAGTATATTTTTTAAATAGGGTTGTAAATTTTTCGATTAATATACACGTGGGATTTTTAATAATTGTTGTGTTTAAATATTTGTACTAAGAAAAATGATATTATGGCGCAGAAATACTAGGATTTTCCGAAATCATTTTCTTTCCCTTAAATTTCCTTAGTTTACCTGTCTTCATTCTGCGAAAGTGAGAAAAAATTCAGAATCATCGGAAAAGAATATTTCCCAGGATTGAACACAACCAGGGATATTGAAAAGAATTTCAATTATATAATATATCATACATTAAGAACTACTCACAGTCATTTAAAATACTTTTTCATACAGCAGTACATATCTATAAATTTACGTACACCGTTCCTTTCAGAATAAACATTAAAACCTTCGCATTTCAAAAAGTTGTCCTTGAACTTGAATCCATACGTATACCCTCGTTACCTACCAAGTTCAAACTACGTGCAATTGAATTATATACGCTTTAACTCTGCGGAGGAACTTTCCGGTAGGCATGAATTTAAATTAATATAATAATATGAAGTAAAATTAATGTAAAAATATAAATAATATGATTTAAATTATCTCCCATGAAACTAGTGCGACTTTTCGTGTGAGGATAACTAAAACAGCTCAAATACTATCGTGAGATATAATACGTCGAATATTGCGAACTTTTATTTGATATACATATTTGGTTTCCCCAAGCATTTGACCTTGTTATAGTACGATCTATGATGGCAGACGATGGAAAGAATGCGATGGTATCCCCGTCGAGAAGGTCCAAGTGTTTTCCTCCGAGACGACACGTGGAAACCCTCGACTACCATAATTTCACGGCCATTTCCAAAACCCTTCCGGAGTCATCTTTAAGGGCGTATTTTTCTATAATATTCCATCCCTTGCATTTTCAACTGAGTGATGACTCATCGAGATTTTGAAGAAGGACATCAGTGGCGATGGAAGTGGTCAAGCGTTGGAAAAGACCACTCACCCACTACACGTGCCTCGAATAAAGCTGAAGGTCAAACGCCCCCACTTTGCTGCATGCGAACGAAAACAGCCTGTATATACCATAGAAAGGAACAGAATTTTAAATTTAAGGAACTTTTCATCTAGAGTGTTGTTAATTTTTGCGTGAGAAAACGAAGAATCCAATATTGGTCAAATTTATATTATATATTAAGATATTTTTGATGAATTCTAACCCCATTTCCTAATCCAATTTTCTAGATTAAACCTCATTTTAGTGCAAGATTAAAGCTAGTAAGTCTCAAACTTAAACAGAAGTGAAAAATATTGACATGACTGGGACTCGAACCCAGGTTTCCCACTTGTCGGGCAGGTAAGCTGAACACTACACTTCTTGTTTCAACCCACTTCTGGGAGATGCCTTGTGAGCAAGGCAAGTGGGAGACCTGGGTTCGAGACCCAGTCATATCACTATTTTACGCTCCCATATAACTTTGGGAAAATAACGCACGCTTTATATTGCTAATTTAATGTCTATTCCATCCTTTACTGGTAAGTCTCCTTTAACAGCTAACCCTAGTTACTAAGCTTTACGAAGAATAATACTGCAATATTTTTGCGAGATATGTAACCGTACTTGTCTATGCTATAAGAAGGATAATACTGCTTCAATATCACTATTGTGTTTAGTTCTTCCTTTTCCGGTAGGGCTACTCATCCACACCCGTTTTAATTGTAGCGTCCGAGACGTATTCTTCTAACTTTTTCCCTCTGACCTTTCTTACACGTGCCCAAAGTAAAACCTTGAGATGCTCCGATACAATTTTCGACCTCATAAAAAGACCCACCCAACGAGGAAGGATGAACGCGTAGGGATGTCCTTGGTATTCTCGCCCCATCGCGTATTCGCATTTTATCCAGATTTCTCAGTGTTCAGTGGGCTTCCTGATGTTGTGTGTGCGGATCCTTGCACGGGCAAGTCTCGTTTCCGCTTTGTGTTACGAACGTCACAACACCCAAACAACATATTCATCAAGGATATCGTGAAGAAGTTAACTTCCGCTTGTGTGTATAAAAGAGGGATGTCGTTCCTTACAGCAGCACATTTGCCTAGTGGGTTTTAGTGTCTCGTATTATGCCGATCTTCTGATGCTGAGAGAGATGCATCCACTTTCCGTGTTTCTTTCGCACAAACGCTGGACTCGGGCCAACTCCAGCCTCCATATCTCCGATGGAAGAGAGGATGGTCTGAGGTGAGTAAAAGTTTTATGGTTCTGGTCATTTTGATTCTAAAACTTTTTTATTGGTCCACTTTTACTTGAGATAGATATATACTAGGGAAATTCGTCGGTGTATGCGTTTAAATTATACGGAATCGTCTACTACAACTTTCACCTAGACTATTTTGAGCTTTATTTATTTTTTATCAAATGGAAGGGAAATCATGTTGTTGATTATTTGGATCGGTTTAGAAGGAAGTGAAATGAAATTTGTTTTCAGAATGTATGTCCAGCATATTATATATCGGGAATCTTGATTCGTGTGAAACTTTGCTTCCTAAAGTGGCTTTGATTCAGTACTTGTTTTGCTCTTATAATGTTTAGGTAAAATTTTACAAGTACATATAATGATTTTCAGGATTAAGTAAGCTTTCTGTTCATATTTTTTAAAATAATTTTTTTAGGTATTATCGTTGAAATTCTGAAGCCCAAATAGTTAATTGTGGATGAGGAATGCACATTTAAACATACCCAAGAATATCTTAGTATGAAACGCACAAATGCACAGTTATTCTAAAAAAGATAATATAGAAATAGAAGATAAATCAAAGAATAAGCATTATTATCATTTCTCATATTTTTCATAAACCTTAGAAATATTCCTTTATCCACAGCAGATACATTTTTACCAAAATTGGAACTTTAAAATCGAAAATTTTTAAAAGATTAAATTTAAGGAGAGATGAAATTTTGCCTCAATACGTAACACTCTACCGAATCACAAAATCTCAAACACTTCTCCTTTGATACGACATAAGATTGCTTATCTTTTCGCGGCGAGTAGTTCGAGTCAATTATTTACAATTGATCACTAAACACCGTTACTCAGCATGTCCATGCATGTTTCACACGACAATGGAGTGAATTACGGTGATCGTGAACACTTCACTGCTCTTTTTTGAAACGTTTTTACTCGAATTGCATTGCAATGGGAAATTCGTGATCTCCAAATTCGAATGTGATGTCTGTTCAGTGACCCCACCACGGAAAAGTGACCCTGTAGGCAAACGAGATTATATTCTGGCAGTAAAAGGTGATTGTGGGTGACATAAATTATATCTTTTTTATTATATCGTTTGTTATCCCGTGACTTAAGTCGACATGAGTGCTGATCTGATATCAAAGCATATAACACGCAGCTCAAATTATACTTCAAATCGACTTAAACATTATTTCATATTATTATCGTTAAAATGATATTTTTTGAAGCTTATGTTTGTGTGTATACAATACGATATATATAAGAGGATCTAGTCGTACAGGTTTTAAATGAAAATTTGATACACAAATCTCTATTTAGTACGTGTAGAATTATAGTTACTAATAGTTGAAAAGCATCATTTACTCATAGAATTCTACGGTGAATCGTACAAGCCGTATGTTATAGTTCGTACAGATGAAATAATATCATCGGATGTGTTATACAAGTTCTTGAAATATTGTCTTACGAACAAGGGAATGAGAGTATACTTCGCCTTTTTTACAAGTGCAGGAATAATAATTTTGCGGATAGTTTAAGGGTGTATGAAAGTGTAGGAATATTCATTAGTAATTTCTAACCAATTTTGCGTTTTGGAATCAGTTTTATTGATATATACTCTATACTAGATATAAAAGTAACATATGAATGAATAAGTATAAAAGAGACAAACTATTTTACGTAAAGGCAACATAGGTTTTGGTGGAGTGTCTGTGTATACCTAAAGTGCGAATCAAATATAAAAATAATACCTATATCCAAAAATATATCGTATAGACGATTATTTAGGTCAATTCCCAGAATTCAGATCTACTAAATACACTCCCATTGATGTATCCAACCGGAGAAATTCTTTCAGAAGAAACTCGTTTCGTCTCGTATTGTCATATTCCATATTGCAATCAATCTTCACTGTCGAATGGATGCTGGACGTTCCGTAGTCTCAGATACAATATACATTTCTTTTCATAAACTCCATCAGGTATTTCTTATCTATTCCTTAATGTCCCCATTAAAGACATTCACCTCAGAATACCTGCTACGATCATTATCGTTGTCATAGGAATTCTCGTGACATGTCCGGCATCTTCCAATCGACACCAATCGATCACTGTTTCGCAACAACAACCAGGAAGTGTTTGAATTTGAGAGGGCGTCCGTTCACTCCCAACAGCACTCGTTTCAAACATGTGTTCGATGCTTTACAAGAGAGAGTTTGATCATATTCTGTTACCCCGCATTTTTTATGGGCTGGGGATCGATCTTTTCCCAAAATTTTCGTTTCGCAACTTTTAATTCGTCGCCACGTATTTATTTTCAGGTGGTTTGACTCTGACCGAATTTTAGGGCTTTGATTCTTGTTTTTATTTGGCCGTCGCCGTAGGGTCGCGCTCTGCAGTTGCGCAATCACTTGCCGCTGGAAGTTTCGCGTTGCGGGTTGTATAACATCCAGGATAGAAATTTGCTATAGGCGACGAGAATGAGTGTTTGAGATGAAACGTACGGGCTGAAATATGGTATTTTATATTCACTACATTTCTACGTATTATTCATCATAGCATATTTATACTTCATCATTCTTCATATATTTACATCCTGTCATTTGTGGTATACTTCTTCCTTTAAGAAATTTAAACGGCAATATTGAACTCGAATCAAAAATTTATTGCAGCTCGGGATTGATATGAGTGTAAAATTAAATGAACTAAGAGAAGAAACTCCGAGTACCTTTTTTTTAATTATGGTCTATGCCTTATATTGTATATTCAATATGCTTGTGACGGATAATATACGTACAGAATATTTCTATCCTACCCCAAATAGGATATAGTTTAAATATTGATTGATTAATGAAACTTCCAATTTTACAAAACGAAGAATAGAAAGTGGCTTTTATGTGTTTCTAGATTTTATTGACATATATTTTAGTTTTCTTTTCTTGGATTTCCGAGTTAGTTATCCTTTTATTGTGAGGCTTGCTTATTTTTTCATTGCAGTGTAAAAGTTGATTTAATGTGTCTAATTATCTGTAAATATTCTTCGTAATTTTATATTACAATAATTATTTAAAGCTGTGTATTTGTTACATATAAAGTCTCCTTTCAGTAATACTTTATTGATTCTCAGTAGTTGATGAAAGTATCTTAAACCTTTCCGATGTGAAGTAATAATGTATTTTATAAATAACAGATGTATCAAATACTGTCGAAACTAATTTAAAGGCTAAAAATTTTAACGTTTATATACAGTTCGATTACTAGAGATAGAAAGACTTCAGGAAGTTTCACAAATCTCTCCTTTGAAAGGAATAGTTCGTTTTGATTTCATATCAGTCTCATTGTGACAAGCTACCCTGTCCAGCTGATATTCGAAAGTTACGTAACAAGTTTTGGAAGTGTGAAAAAGTGCCGACAGAGGTCAGAAAAGAACAGGAATACCTTTCACCGAATTAAAAATGGGGTGAAATAAATTCTCTAACAAATTTAGAGTCAGAACCATATTTTCTCCTTATCCTTTGTTATAATAGTATATTTCATCTTTGAACTTACATCGTAATTTTCTCGATGAAAGTATCATTCATTTGCTTAGCATAAATTGCTATGAGACATTCAAATCGTAACACTTACTGAGAACTGAGAATTTTTGATTTTTAAGCAATCAAATATATCTTACATCATCAGCTTTGCAGTCTAAATTTTCATTAATTATTTTGAGCTGTTTTATACTAATGAGTGCATCAAATAGCGTTGAGTGTTTTTACGGCTAAAATATACGAATGAACTTCAAGCAATTCCAAAATATTCTTTTCCCATGATAACCTGAATTATAGCCGAAAATCAAACTGTATTTTAACACTTAACAGGTAAACTGATGTTTTTTGGAATTTTTTATATAAATTTTGAAGCATCGATAATTATCTTCATCTTATTCAAACTTTTATGCTTCCTAATCTGAAATTTGCTTTTTCATTGACATATAATCGAAATAAATTCTAACATATGAATGATTATGAATCAAATACTTTATATATATAATAGAAAATAAACCTGCCCGTAACCTTTGATTTGTACGTATTCGGGAATAGAGTAAATTCGTTTTCACTTACAACTTTGACTGATCTAAATGTAATATATATAGTACTTATCGAACAGATATCCTTACAATTTCACAATTACGAAAGCTGATGATTTAAAAAAAGAACGGAGAGTAACTGGTCATAAAGATTCTAATATTTTTGGGGGAGAAACACCCACGCAACCGGTTTGAAGTTCTGCTTTCACCGCCTTTTCATAAGAGTACTTGCTCCAGGAATATTTGTATGTAGTGCAGAAATTTTATGACATGTTAAAAATGGAGATAAAGCGAAAAGATAATAAAAAATAAAGCATTGAGATTCAAGATTATATATTGGTCATTTTATGCATTTTCAAGGCATTGTCGAATTCCGACATTCGTTGCATGAATGCATTTCGCTCAACGCCGACTGCATGAGTTTCATATTTTATTGAGGATGTCAGAGATCTGTGAAAAGTAGTTTTGATGCAACGTTACATTTCGATTGGTGCATTATATAAAAATGTCTGGGGATCTGGTTCTAAATATATCCATTCATATTACTCTGCCACGACTCTCCAAATAATGTTTATACACTCCTGAAAATAAATTCAATGCTTTATACCCTTTCTCATTGCAAAATTAGTATTTTAAATTGAAAGTATAAGTTTAAGTTGTATTTCCGCTAAGAAATTTCCCAATGAAAGTGTGATGGGCTTCAAAAAATTCATAATATGCCCAATAACTTAAAGGTTATAATATGTTGTACACAACTTTAAAAAAAATAAGTTACTTTAGTACTTTTACAAAGTGTACATTTTTTCAGTATTCAATAAACATTCAGAATGTGATTAGTTCTTGCTACCATTCATAAAAGTGTTGAAAACCAACATACATGTACAAATATATCGTAAATAATACTATATTTCATTGATTTTATTTAAGTTTACGTACTTTTACTAGCATGAATAACTTACAGGAGTATTCAAGTTCTGAAGAATAAATTTACTTTAAGTATTCAAGCCACCGATGAACTGATTTGCGTATTAATTAGGATGCAGCCTGACAGATGCTTAGAAATATATTCATAAAATATATGAAAAAATCACCGTAACAGCTTCACCTTTAAGAATCCAATCCTTTCGAATAGTTTAATTTTCTCCTTGCATACATACATTAGTACATAAAATATATCATACACACATATACTTAAGAATCAAGGATGGAGTTATCATCTAGAGCAAATTAACTGTATATATTAGAATGGAGCTATTGCAAATAGGTTTTTTTCAATCATTTATGTTACAAGCTTTTCCGTACTCTAGTTATACGCCTGAAACGGCCTTTATTTTCTTCAGATACTTTTATTATAGGTGAATGTATTTTCTCCGGGGCGTAGGAAAAGATTTTTCCGCGAACGAAAGTGCCTCTTACGCAATCTTTGTTTTTGTCCCGAGGCAGAGAGCCCTCGACTACTTCCAGAACAGGTGCATTCACTCACACTCTTCACAACTGTTATTCATTCCTCTCCTATCATTTAAGATGTCGCTTAAGGTTCGAGATCTATGACAGCCGCTGTCTTTAAACACTTTTCTTCATCAACTCTAATTCCAAAAAGGTTTCGTGCGCCACTCGCTAGGGCGATATACTCGACTATCGGTAGCATCAGGTACTAACTACCACGTATAGAGTTGCGCACTTCGTAATTCATTTGGAATTAGCCGCCATAATTACGAACCTTGTCACGAAAATGCAGCCATTGTTCTGAACTGGATGTCTATCTGAGAAGAATATATCCTTTCGTTAATCTACAGAATTGAATTAGTTTTAAGGGGCTCTTCAATTTGTTTGATAAATTCCTTTCGGTTCTGACGATAGATTAATGTTATGAAGTCTTTGTTCGACGTGCTTCGCAAGATAACTGAAAAGCCTTCGGAACCAATGGTCATAACTCAGAAACACTCACGTTATGGCATTCTATCGTTCACGTACCAAGTATTCAATTCATTACCTCTCAAATACCCTTCTACTCACCTGCCACTCGCTACTAAGTGGAGAGAGTGTTGGGCGGATTGGATCCCTAATTCAACGCGAGTTCCATTAGAAAGGTGATGAATTGTGACTGCACGTTTACCTTTTCTTTCCTCTATGAGAAGTGATTGTAGAAGTTTTGTTTGTACAGTTAGAGACGAATAAGGAAAGTCATCCAGTTCTCGAACCGCGTCTCGCTTGAATTGTCTGCGTTATCTATAGTGAATGGCCTCAAATATGACTTTATCCTTCTCGTACTCGCGGCGGTCTCTTAAGTGAACTGGATATTACTTTTCTGTTCTGAATTATTCAGGACCATAATATGAGTCTTATTTCTGTGCAATGACTCCGTAATTAAAATTCCGATACATTTCCGGGGAAAAATTAATTACGTAATGAGATTTATTACTTAATTATATGTCAATTACTTATTACGCTTATTTAATTCGTCCATTAGAACCTATAATTCAAATATCTGTTTTTTATTACAAAATAATGGTATTTCTATGTAATTTTACGTTAATTGTAGACGTAATTTAAGTGCAGTTCCCCCTGCCATATACCAAAAGGCGACTCTCTTGTTAATTATATACACAAAACCTTTAGGAAACATTGAAAGTAATAACCGTCATCCAAGGTAGCAATGAGAAATCTCTATGCAAAAAGGTAATTACGTGAGTACCTTGTGTGAATGAACTTCGTAGCTATTATAACTTCACCTTCGTAACTTAAACGTACGTAAGTATTTTCGCAAGAGGAAGTCTCAGATAATTTGAATAATTAATAACACATGTGGGTGCACATTTATTAGTTCGGATGGGAATTAGTTGGAGTAGGAATATTGATGTTGATGATAGGGAAAGGAGATTTCCATTTGCCTCATTAACCTCTTCTAGAGAGTGTCCCCTGCGGAGAAAGGAAAGTGATACAACCACTCTGGTAATGTGGACGCGCATTGGCGGATTGGTTCCGCATATATTCTCGCTTTTTTATTTCATATTTTCGGCTGATGAGATAATGATGAAAGGAGATTACTCAACACCCAAAATTTGCTTGATTTATATCTCGTATGTCGTCGAGGACATCTACTATATAACTAGCTCATCTAATTTTAAAATCTTTAATGTATAATTTGAAACCTAAGTTTTTTTTAAGCTTGGCAATCTAAAATGGTTCGGCATAAAAATTATTCCACAGTGTACAAAGTGAAAAAAAATTAAATTCATTTGCAAATTTGTAATGAATAAAAATTGCCAACATATTTTAGTTTATAGAAGATAATTACGTCGATCCTTTTAATCTAAATTCTTATACGGTAACTAAAATTGTCGAATTTATTCTCGTATTCCATCTTATTCCAATCAAAAATGGCTTAATAAGCTTACAATTTTCTCAAAAACAGTGTAAATTTGTTTTTAATTTAAAAGTTAATAATACCTACAGTATAAAATATCTTTCATTTCATAAAAATCAATACCCTTACAGCTATTTATCTTCATTTTCGAGTGTATTATAACTCTAAACTTTTCTACTATATAAAAATATGCACACTACAATTCTAAATGGTATTCACATTATATCATTATATATTATTGATGATGATCAATCATTCTCTATTCTAATCAATTAATAATAATGTATCGATCATGCACAGGTGTATGGCTTTTTTAGTTACAGCGTTACCAATCACATTCTGAAAAAACGATAAAGCTTATGCTTCAATTTTTACCGAGTACGATAAAGAAATATACGCATCATAACCGTTAGAACTCAATAGGGTCTATTGAACAGAAAATAATCAGTAAGTAAAGGTAAAAATACCGGTAAATGTATACTTGTAGTTAAAATTGAACCTTCCAGACGTAACCGTATCGCTGATGGCGGACATCAGAAAAAATGGCTGCCCTACAAGTTCTCGAATATGTAAAGAGATGGAGCAACCGGTCTGATGCGTGCCGCGTTATTTCATGTTCTTTTAAGTAAAATCAAAGACTGAAAGTAAAAGGGTTGAATCATTTCGAATTTATATTATGATTGACTTTTTGAATGTAAAAGGAAGTATGTAAATGATGTTTTCATTTATGAATCATACTCTTGACTATGAGTTACTTCCACAAATGCACCCTTCTCAAGATAGAAAAATCTGAAGATATTGTTGGCCTTTCTTTTAAGGTTTTACTTAAATAATGCTTATTCATCACCATTCGGATATATCATAATTGAAAATAACTAAAAACTAATTAGGAGATTTCAACGCCTGAACTCCTTATGTGGTAAAAAAAGATCATATAAATCCGACATTTCTATCGTTTAGAGTACACGTAAGAATAGTTATACATTTTGTAGAGTAAACCTTCATCTTCTATATATAGATAACATATTTTTTAAATTTATATTAAATGAATAAACACAAGTTACATATCCATGTAAGTAGGAAAAAAAATTATTCATTATATTTCATTTATGTTCGTTAATTACTTCATTTTATGTACATAATCCACAGGATACGATAAATGAACATGTGCTTTATAAGGAATATTACACATTGAATTAGCTAACTACATTTAGTGATCAAACAATTCCATCAACAAAGAATGCACAAGAAAATTCATTATTGCTCTCAAAAATTTCCTATCCTAGTTGATTGTATAGCATCGCACTGTCCCAGTATGTCATCCCTAATCACATCACCCATATGAATAATCGCAATAAAATAAATGAAACACTAATATGCGTTGCCATATGTAACTTATGAGTAACGGAAATGGGAAAAAAATCGCAAATCGTCTTGACATAGTTCCATTACTCCCAATATTAGTGCCAAAAAATCCAGGTAATTAGTCCCAATTCCAAATGAAAACTCCTCCTAAATCAATTATCCCCATCTGTTTGAAGAGATATTGATTCGAAATGGATATAGAGCATCGATTCTGAGAATACAAAGGGAACAAATAAAATAGAGAAGAAATACTCTCAAAGACTTTCCCGCATTTCTTCCGAGGACTTGGCTTGCACCGTTGAGTGAGAACGATCGTTGAGAGTCCTGACGCCTTGTCGTATCCCGAAAAAACCATCATCAATCACTATAAATGGAGGAAGAAATAGACGCCATTCTGTTCGATTATTCCGAACCTTCGAGGAATGCCTTTCTCCGGCTGAGGTTTCGTAATGCAACCGATGCAAATGACGTCAAACGTATCTGGAGCTTTTTTATCCGTCTCAAATATTTTAAAATACCCTCTTTACGTTCGTAATTCAATGAGTGAGTTTGTATGAGTAATTCAACTTAACCTCGAATGGATATTTGAGAAGGATTTAATAAAATATTCTTCTGTATTTCTTTTAGGAGAAATGAAAATCTATAAGCAATCTTGTATAGGGAGAAAATATTAATTCGATGAACTACTTTAAACTAATGTAATACGAGTATTTGTACGTGAAACGGATTTTAATTCTATGCACATTAGAGATAAAACCTTTACGATGAATCTTAGTAACCCGGTCTATTCATACGTTATGTGTAATAAATATGATTACGATGTAAATTTTTTATATTGGTAAAATTATACATATTGACGTACATATATATCTGGTTATGTTCATTGTGTATATTGATGTAATCTCTTTTTCTATAGTAAAACCTCTTTTCTTGGTATTGATATTCAAAAAATAATACACATCAAGGTGTAAACTCGATTTATCGAAGGATAATGCAAGTGCATTTAAATTTAATAACCTTCAGTGCTTTTCTATAGTAATAGGTCATGTGTTTTATGAACTTAAAATTTAAATAATATTTGGGATATTTTAACCATTTAATTCAGTATTTTAAATAAAATAGAAGGGAGAGAAATATATTATAATTACTTTCCGGATCGATGGATTTATTCTTTACTAAGAACTTTTCGCTAGATACAAGTTAAGAATGACGAAAATTCTTTGGTAATCGGCTTGGAATATTTTCGAAGGTATTTTCCCAATGCAATATAAACCAGTGCAACGAGGGCCAAGTCGAAAGCGAAGTGCAATTTTCCGGTCGATTTGTTTTTGGCCGAAAGAGGAAAAAGAGCTCCTAAAGAATAATGCGAGTGGTACGTGGATCGGCGGTGATTTATGGAGCGTAACAGCAGGAGTTGGAGTGTTGTTCTTTTTGGAGGAGACGACGAAGGAATAACCATGCGAAGTTGGAATTATTCATTCCTTGTGGTTACCTCCCTTCAGGGGGTAGATGTGCGAGAGTGACATCTAGGTCTTAATCTTAGCTCCTCTGCGTTGAGAATGCACTCAGCAAGTCATAGGATATGGGACTCAAACAGAGTCTGTACAATAAGGAAACTAAGTACAAAGAACTACTCTTCACTACTACTTTAGCTTAACTACTTAACTTCTTTAGCTTATATTATAATTAGTATAATTACGTAATGTACTATTACTGTATTGTTCAATTTATAATTCCTGTATTACTTAATTTATAATTACTATGTAACTTAATTCATAGTGGCTAAAACATACCCTACGAAATAAAGTATGTAATCACTAATTTATTATATTTTAAAGTTAATCGAACTCCAAAAAACTCTATTGTAGCAATGAAAATGAGTTCATATGGTAATAGAACTTCTGGATTTCTCTTGTAGAATTTATATACTCTGTAAATATATACATTGACATATTTTCATGTTGGTAGAATCAGTAACATACATCAATATATTTCATCATAGTTTTCATAAGTTTATATTAAAAACCTCATCATTACCTGGATCATTTTTATGATCATACGTATACTAATGATCCAAAGGTATTTCTTTACGATATTTTTAAAATAGAAAAGCTTAATATATTATACAAATATTAACCTTAGAATGTATTGGAGACAAGGGAAATAAAAAATATTTAATACGTACTTAATTAAACTACTATCAACGCCTATACGTCTTCGAGTGAAATCTTTATCCAGACTCGAATTGTACATATACATTAAACGCTCTGAGAGTCAATGGAATCACCAGCAAGCGAATACCCTGTTTTACCATTACCACGACTGAGTAAACAGTCCTCAACAAGACTCTCTCATTATCTTCTCGTTGTCCCAACTAAAAGGAACCGACTTCTCCCCTTCCGCAGTCCAAAAATGTACGTGCGATTTCCCCTCTGATGAATCCCATCCACCCTTCACCGATTTTCTCGCATATTTAACCACTTTCGAATAATGGAGCATCGCAGTGGAGTGCTCCTTAGCCATGCGGCAGATCCGGGCAAACGTCTTTTGAAATTGCACCTAGTTTCCGCATTTCCCAGCACCTGCCGTGGGAAAGGACCGGCCACTCCCATAACATCTCGTCCTCACGACCTCTGCCGGACTGAAAAAGAATGGGGCAGAGAAGGGAATGGAAAATAAAGACTTCGGAGAAAGTGGGGATAAGAGAGTAAAAAGTATGGGCGGTGTTTTTAAGTGGTGTTTTTGGAGTGGAGAGGAGGAAAAAAGAAAGTAAAAATCTGCTCCTATCTCTTACATCGCCTTACTCTTGCCAAAGAGGATTTTCAGACGATCTCACCCTTTTGGATTGAGTTTTTTTTTTCAAAGAGGAACTCTTCGAGGTGAGAAGAGATCGAAAATCGATCTTGTAGCTAATTTACGAGAGTTGCTTTTTTGGCATCGATTCCATGTCTGGATGAAATTAAGTTCATTGGGTCAAAAACGAGAATTTCCACTTGGGACAAATTCGTCGGAAGGAACCTCTTAAAAAGGTTCGATTCGTTCACGTAGCTTTTATCGATAAATTTAGACGGCCAATGAACAGCTACCGTAATTCTTCCTTTTCTAACCTCACTGTCGATCGTAAATCTTCTTTTTATAATCTCGTATTAAAATGTATAATGGCGTCTTTTCAGTTCTAATTAATGCAGCAAGCTTCCTTCTTAAATATGTACACCATTGGTGATTCTAACTAAATCAATCATTCTGCTAAGCCAAACCAGAAATACTTTTTGCCCTAGAGCTGGTTTATGAATAAAAGTTTGACTTAAATCTAAAGGGTTGATACCTTCCCTGTTTTCGGAATCCACTGATTCTTCAAGAATTGCCGAAAAATTAAGGCACCCCACAGGGTATCGTTATGCGACCTATCAGCTTGGACCAGAACCTTGTATTTGCGCTTTAGGGCAACGTTAAAATTAATACATTGAAAACCGCTACTAGAAAAATGTATAAACATCAACGCCAAAGCAAAAAAGGAGCTCAATTCAGGTAGCTACTTAAATTAAAATACATGAGGGTTCAATTTTATTTTCTAAAAGTAAAATATGACACCCATTTAAAACCGTAATTCAGGTAGCAAAATTTGGGGAAAATATTAGTAGCACCCTTCAATATATGAAATGCCCTACGGGTTATAATATTAAAATAAGATATTCTTCCCTACTTGGATGTTCAGCTGCGAACTTAACCTTCTTAAAATATTTAAATCCGATTCATCAAATGTTAAAAATCTTGTAGAGAGCTCGAGGATAATATATTCCACGAATATACTCACAAATCATTTTTCATTCTTTCATATTATGTCACGTTATTATATTCAGAAGTTTTCAACGCACTTAAACGTTGTAAATGGCACATTTCACAACCGCCGGCGTCTTGTTACCTAAGTATCAAGAACGTTGTCCTTTGTACCATTGTGTTTCGAGTGAACTTTTACGTTAAATATCTCATTTGTTGGTCTCTGCGACAAGGATGTTCGGAACAGCTGAAAGAATTATTATGCCACTCCTTTTCTGGATAATATAGAATTTACAGCTTGCTCGTCCATGCTTCACGTTGTTACATAGCAAGTAAATAGAATTTTCCCTTCGCCTTCAAGCGAGACAGCGGTAAGCAAGGCATCAATATTCATGTTGAGTACGCCGTGAGCAGCACTTTCATGTTATTTTCTCCGACGTACGTCTTATCCTGTTTTAGCCTCTGCGATGCTCGAGTGCGTATAAAAATAGTGCACTGCTTTTACGTGATCTTTTAAGAAGAAGATTGGGTAATGTTATCCGAGTTTTTGTGACCAACGGATTAGGTATACATTATGTACAGTTTTAATAGCGCTAGTAGGGGATACGAAGAGTTCAAGAGTATATACAGTATCTATTTTAAATTTAACCTCTAAACCTCTTTCTTTCGTTGAAATTAAATGTTGAGAAATAATTCCGTTAGTCTGATTTATGTTCGTATTGTACAAGAAAGAGCAGCTGTATTTTTCATCTGACGAGAGAATTTTTTCCGAATCGATATTGAAGGAAAGGAATTTAGAGATGAAGATGGCAGTAAATATAAATTACGCGACCACTTGTTTATTTAAAATTCGCTGCAAGTATCGAGAATTCTTCAAAATAATATGCCGCATAAATTTCATATGGTACACGAAGACCTACAGAATACTATTGGTATTTTCTGGTACCATTTCTTCTCTACAATTCTAATACAATTCATCTTGAACGGGTTTCGTACAATCAGCAATGTTAAAGTTTCATGTCCACTCAATACGTGCGACGCTTCAATAATGCTAAGTTGATAATAGCTATAAAAATACATCAATACATGTACTATGAACCTATTATTTTATACGACATAAATTCAGAATTGATGTATTTTTTGACAATACGGCCACAAATCTTTAACTGGTTCTTCTTTACACATTTTTTACACAATTATCCATATGAACACGCTTTCCTAAGCATATACATGTACTCTGCTCAACTCCTTTGCTCTTTTAGAATTCATGGCGTCATATGCTCCTTTAGAATTCATTGCATCATATGCTCTTTTCCTTCATTTCTTTTAACCTTATCTCATACAATTTTTTATTTCTCTTCTTTCAATCAATGTATCTCTCCGTACTTATGCTTATCTAAAAGAGCTGTAGTATCTTGGATATATTTATTAAATACTATTTAAACATACCTTATCAATTATTCGTATTTACTCTGCAATTTTGCCAGTAAAGGATAATTATCAATATACTTCATTTGTACTTTCTTTATACACTACTATACAAAATATCACAGTGAGTTAAAGATACTTGTTGTCGTATTATTCATCCTTTATATTACCTAAAGTTCCCTAAAATATAATCTTTCTTTTAATGATTTAATTTATTATGAGAACCTTTCTATAAGTTTAATAATATAGAACATCCCTATAAATCCACATGAAAAAATACGCCGAGAATATAACACATGTCCGATTGGTTTTATCTGACATCCAGAATGAATCAAGCACATTCTATAGATAATAGTTGATTAATTTTTAAGAAATATTCAGTAATGTTTTCTTTTAATTGATTCTTATAATTGGAAAATTCTTTATTTTGCGAAATTGGCAATTTTTATACACATCTTATATTCTTTTTGCCCCGTGAACTATTTAAATTTAGCGTATTTCACGATGTTAGGAAATACTCCCTTAATACTCCGAGAGAAAAATATATATCGTTATTTGTAATGATTGGAAGATATATCTAGTTCAGTATCATCAAATCTTCCCGCGATCTTTCGTGAGATATTTGAAATAGTTGGCTTAAAAGCATCCTCGAGTTACCTTGCATTGGAAAATTCCGATGCGCATCCAAACGTACGAAACTGTTCTGAAGAATTTGCTCGAAAGAGCTGCAGATTCCAAGCGAAACGAACTTGAAGAGATTCCATAAGATACGATAAAAAATCCGGTGCAGTATTTCCTTTCTCGTGGTATATAGAGACCATCTATTCTTTCCAGTGATATATATTATGCTCTCTCTTGCTATGGATTCTATCAGAGACAGTTTCCCCTTACTCATTCTTTTTGGAATGGTTCTCCACGAATATAGCCGCCATTACCGTTCCCTTGGGGCAATTTCCTGTCGAAAGAAGCTCACGCAATTTTCTCCGCTAATTTTCGTGAAGGATTGTGCGTCGTAGAAATGTTCCCTATTAACTTCGGAGTTCACTTACTCGTCCTTTCCTCTTTCACTCAATTAACTGCTTAGGACGCTAACGCCATTAGAGTCATCCTTCCCATCACTTTTTTTACCTCATTTTTCTTGCCTAGCTTTTCCTCGAGAGCTATAATGTCCCGCCCTTTCTAATGATAGTTGTTACGAAATTTTTTTAATTCGAAAATTCGCCTCATGCATTTTAATTGTGCGCTTAAGAATATAATTCCGTTTCCGTGAAATATGCACCATTTCTATTGATCGTGAGAAAATTATGTAGTCGAGACGTTGCTTATGTAATATAATGTACGCTTAAGTAAAAATTTTAATTGATCAATCAATTAATTAGCATTAAGAATTAAATATTAAGCGAGTGAATAAGTTTCTATTGTCATAATCATTCAAAAGGTCTTTGAAAACTTTACTATAACTTATGGAAGCTCTCTGTATTATTGGGCATATAATAGTATAATTTCATTATATAATAGTATTATAATTACAATTATATATTAATATAATTCGGCATGAGTAAGATAGGCATTATTCAACATGGATAAATACTATGTTGTTTAGTGTCACGATCGTTATAATCAATACTAGATAGATAGATAATCATCCTATATAATTTGAATTTTCACGTACGATGCTTATTTTCAAACCGAGAAATGCGATCATGGCAAACCATTGCTCGATAAGTTCAATAGGTATACATTTAAGACTCCTTTATAAAAATTAGATCTTCTTTGATCATCCTCAGGGCTCCACAAAATGGATCGTGCAAAGATGCAAAAGGAGAAGTTAATCTATATGCCTCAGAGGAGAGAGCCATCTTCCATGTGCTGCTTAACCAGGCGAAGACAGCTTTTCCTCGAGGCACCGATATAAGTGGAAGAGAACATGTCAGCAAGAAGGGTACAATTTAAGGAAATTATTGGCAAGAAAATTAGATGGCTTCACTTCGGTCAAAACTCGGTATGTTTGATTCATTTTTCCTCGTCTTATTATCAGAGTATGAGTATGAGCTAAAATTTTACCCAAGTTATGTAATTCTTCGTCAATTTCATCATTTACTCGTAAAAAAAACTCGTACTGAAATTTAAACTGACAGCCATAATTTTGGTCCTCACTATATTACCGATATGTTTGCAAATGTCAGTAATAAAATGATATCGAAAATAACCTTAAATGTATATATACGTTCAGCATCCTTCTTTTGTTTACTATTAAACGCATTTGATTACATTAGATACATATAAAATAAGGAGTTATGAAATCGAATTCTACATCTCCTTTTGTCGTAGGTATATTTGCAGATGACGCAATAAGCTAGGCTTAAAGTCGTTTAATAAACGTTCTTAGCAACAGGTTTGTTTTGTATTATCGAATACCGAAATATGCTCTCTCTAGGTTCAAGATACATACATTGTACGGTACGAAGACTTACATAGTGATCAATACTCTCATATCTCTTGAATATGAGCTGATCTAATGACGTGAAAGTTAAAATGTCGAAACCGGAGGACATTTTGGAGACTCGGGAAAATGAAAGACGCTTTCAAACTCCGCATTATATTTTCTCTCTTTAAGTTCATAAAAGCCGTGTACTGAAGTCGCATCGCAACGTATTTAATAGGAATTCATATAAAGCACAGTTAATTACTCTATTACCTTTTATATATGAGCTTAATATATTTGAGAGACGAAACAGAAACAAACGCTTTGTGAAATACCATTCATCTTAAAACTCGTGAAACCTTCAAAGTTATATTAAATCTCTAAAGTCTAATCTCGTTTATTCAAATCTAAAACTAAAAATAATGCATACGTATACTACAAATTTTAGCTCCACCTTTTCTTGCGTACTATGGGGAATATACTTTGCTTTTAATATGGACAAAGACAAATATTACTATTCAAATTCTTCGTTATAAAAACGCAATGAAAAGAAGAATTATTTTTATTATTATTATTATTAAGAGAAGAATTATTTTCAAGTTTGTTGGATAATTACGCTCTATGAAATATTTTAGTTCATGATGACATTTTTACGAGGTAAAACCAGCATATAAAAGTCTCTATGTTAAAGATATGTAACTAAAATTCAAGCTTTCGAGTAAAAAAGTATGAGTTATTGACACATATGCCTCTCCATTGCAATAGAATTAGCGGAAGACATTCTTTACCATTCACCTGTGAATTACAATCCGAAACATTCCTATTAATTTATTTCTCTCTCCTGACGTGGAAAAAGATTTCACAGATAATCGCCAGCTTATGATAGTACAATGTGTTAAGATCTCTTTTAAAGCAAACTCGATCTTCCGTGCCACTTCGTTTCCACGACTTCCTACTCACGCTTCCCATGAGATTTACCCTTTTTAAAACATAATACGGATGTTCTCGGAAAGTACCAACTCTTTCGAAAATGGATCGTCCATCTTCAGCGCAGAACGTAAAGAAATCTTTTTCTTGCTCGTTCGTGCTTGGGAATAAATTGAACCGGAATCCCTCTCAGCTAGGGAACCGCGCGAAAGATAAAGTACCCGTGAAGCTACCGGAAAGGCTTTTTTAATTAAATAAGACTCCCCGTATAATTTCTTATTCCGTGATTTTCTCACTTTCTTACTGCTTAATGAGCCGCCCTTCATTTAAGCATCTTGGCCTCAGCTGCAGATTCATTATCGAGATACGCTCTACGGATCCGTGAACAATTTGGCTCTTGCACTTCTACTCTAAGAAGCTGATTTACGTCGCGAGGATTAACAAGTCGCTCATTGAATATACTCGTATGGATGTTACGTGGGAATTGGTGTTCTTTACGTGAACTTTATTTTAATTAAAATTACACGTTTGCCTCGTAATGTAAAAACCCCGACGCGGATGTATTTATTTACGAAAGTTGGAACTAAAATTTATTTTCATAAGCTAAGAAGTTTATCGTCTATCGTTTTCGTAATCAAAGGAGAATTTAAATAAAATTTGTACCCTTATATCGGGTATTTAAAAATAGGAAATTAATCGTATTTTAACGTTCTTTTTATTGTTATGAATATAAACCAGGTTATTTGTGATTCTATAGCTTTCTTAGCTGACGATTAGCTACGCTCTAAGAATTGAGCCTGAACCCTACAATCATATTGAAATTCGCATGAAAATTTGGTGAGAACTGGAATCCAACCCTTTTAATGAGAAAATAACAGTAATTAAGAGAACTTCTAACCGCTAACTCTAAGGGACAACATATACTCCTCTTTCGGAAAGGCATTAGCGCTGCTGCAAGTAATACTTAAAGAACCATAACGGCGTTTATTTTAACTCGCTCTCGCTGAAAAAACTCATAAATGCTAAGGAAACATCATAATGTATTCACGACTGGAACATTCTAATACTCTTTATGTATATATAGCTGATCTGATTTGTTTTGAATTTCATTTTTCGGGATTTAAGGAAGAAATTGTTTCCTTTTTAAAGTGAAAAACCAGGTTTAGCAAGGAAGAGTATTAATACTCTTTAAAAATATGATTTAGGGTTTTGGGAACCGCATTTATACAATTGCATATTTCGTACGTAATTGAGTAGATGACTTTGTTGGATTATTTAAAGCAGGACAGACGAAATCTCTAGCAGATGCTGTACTGTTAGCAATGCACAATAGAAAAGACTAGAATATTTTTCTTTTAAAGTAGTAGTAATTGTCTAATTTCTCTAATCTAATGGTGTAATTTCTCCTTTATCTATTTCATCATTTTGAATAATAAAAGTTCTGATGATTGACATAATTTTTTCTAGCTAAAATTATGAGCTTAAAATGGTAAAATAGTAACAGTAAAGCAGTAGTATGCTTTGTCGGTTCATACCTATGGATGTGATATATTTTTTTGAAAGTTATAATCATATAACATCTGTACAATTAAACATTAACTTTAATGCCATTTGAAATCATTTACATGGCCAATGAAAACAAATGTACATAAGATAACTAAAAAAGACAATAAAAAGAAATATAGGTTGATTTTTATCGTAATAATAATATAAAATTAATCTTAATATTAACTTTACGAGAACAAATATCTACTTTTAGGTATTAGAACTATTATTTTTACTTAACTTGTTGTACTTAAAAAAAATCCCTCATATGGAATAAATAGGACAATGACTTTCAAAATAGAATCCTTGTCTAGTAAACCAACAATTTACGAACCAGTATTTGGAGATAAAATGGCCGCGCTGGTTTTCATAAGCACATGGCTTAATAAGGGGCGGGTTTTTGACAGCCGTTCACAAAATGGAGGAAGGACAAGTTTCGCAAAATTCCGTACACTTGCGGATCCGGAACCACTCCCATTCCCGCCTTTGGGGATACACGTGGTATTTTATGCGTTAATAGAAATGGACATATGCGTGCCTTGAAACATTTCAAGAGAGTTGCGTTAATTTCAAGATGTATTGCGAAAACTTTTCACCATCTTGGCGTTCTAACGATGATGATTTCGAAACATTATTTGAATGATTCGACAATTTTTGCCCCAAATTATCAAAGTCAACTTATCATTGAATGTTTTTTCTTTCTTTAATTCCTTTCATTATACTGCTGTTCTGCCATAGCTTTGAGACGGGGCGTATCCAAACTGAAAGTGGTCCTTTATTGAAGTGGGAGAATGGATTAGACGGAAAGGAACCAATTAAACGTGTTAAGGTGGGGTGTGGACTGTTATAATTATCCTTTGACCAACGGAAATAAAGTAGGTGTCGCAAGAATCAACAAGTTTCACCACGAAAACTGGACGTTTTAGTTGTATTTACGTTTCGAAATGCTTCAATGGAGTAAGAAGAGATATAATTCTTAAGAATTACAATTTTTGAAAGTTTCCTTGATACAGACAGAAAATAGAAGTAATAAACTAAATTCTGAAAGGCCGAATAAATTTGTTTTATAAAATTAACGAGGTATTTTCAGTTAGGACACAAGATGGTGGGGAGATATGAAGTAAGATGGTGTCGTAAGTTTATTTAAGTTATGTATATTTATTATATGTCCATGAATCCATTGACATTTCGTTAACAATATAATTAAATATGAATTTTTAATAAAGAAGATGTTGTTATTTGTGATCCTTATGGGTATTTTGAAGGTAGATGGTAAAATTATAAAGATTATAAATGAAGCAAGGCTGCTGATTCGTGTTTTGTGACAAAATTATAGATAGACGTTAATATCAGCCATTCTTTCTTTTATACCAAAGCAATCTGTCCTTTATAATACACTATTACATGGTACACAAAGGATACCTGATTCGTTATATTTTTATGCCTCACAACAATAATAGTTCATACTATGCTTTCTTATATTCTAGAAAGCTGGAAAATGAAGAAATCTCCAAGTACCCAGAATCAGATGATAGATTTAAGATACTTTAATGACGATAGATTTAAAAAAATAAGATATTAAACGAAATAGATGCTTTCACTTTGAGAGGCATTATCTTTGTAGATTAAATTGCATAAAATATTTTATATTTTGCATAAGTATTTTTTTGGCCAAACATCTCAATTACAGCAACGCCTCAAAATTAGAGCTTAAACATCTTAAAAATACTAGTCACTTGGTGTTAATCCACATTTTTTGAGGAATTTTATGACTTGACCGATACAACAATTAAGAGTCCCACCCAAAAGATTTCTAATGGTAATTTAATAACTTAACCCGGTTCCTTTTTAATGATGGAACGTTTTGGTTTTAAAATGGAGGTTTTAACGATCGAATTAATATGCATGGATTCGTTTCGCATATGGTTATATCCTATACGTTGAAGTGAGAAATTCTGGGCTAGATGGCTTGCTATTCTATACACTATGACTTTCCAAACACTTCATACGTTCATATCGGGAGTTGAAAGAATTTCCTTCAGATGCATATGTAGACATAAAGTATGAGAAATAAAAATGAAATTTTAATAATATTTACCGTTTACAACATGTTATACTATACTCTGGGTCTAAGAGTCATGACTTATTTATTTTTTAATCTCTTGATCCCATGAAATTCATGTATAGTAAATTATAAAGACGAAATAAAAATCGTGACAAAGTTTTTGATCAACATTTTGATTGAAGATGATTATGGACTTAATTAGCTCTATATGCTTATATATATCAAGTCTTTTAAATGTATTTTACATTAAAAGTCATAAATTCTTCGTCATATACGCCCTCGCCTTACAGTCTCATTAAACGCCTTGTTGTTGCATTATATTTTTAACTTTCACTGTATAAACGATTAAATAACATGTAATAATTATTCGTCAGTTCATCAAAAAACATACCATCAATCAGGGCCAACTTTTTCTTTTTATCTTAACTTCTGTGACATCAGAATAGCATTTTCCTGAATATTAATGCATTCCACAAAAGAACAAACTACAAAAATATTCCGTGCGAAAAACAGCCGTTCGATAAATTTCGTTCCATCAGATATCGCAATAGTTCAAAACGTAAATTTCTGAATCAACTTTGCATGGATATTCATTGAGATATCTTCATAAAAAGATTGAATAACGGATTCCAGACAGAAAATAACCCGATACGGTTGGAAAGCATTAAAAAAAAGCTCCCCTTTGGAGAAGTTCGCTTACCTATTTATAACCCTATATTGGGAGTAAAAGAATTATTCCATTCGTGGAACGAATGAAAAAATAATGTTGAACATTTCACCCTTAAAGGGATTGAGTTAGAAGGCAAACGGGTGTGTAAGGAAACCGGCTATTTTCAGAGAGTACGTACCGAAACCTGGGAGTTTTAAAATGGTCGCATCGTTCAAGTCCGCGGTCTTAAACAGCCACGTAAATTCAAAACGCGGAATGACGCCGTGTATGGTCTAGAAGATTACTTCGATAAGCTGAAGAAAGAGCCGAATACACATCCGCGAAGAACGGGAAACGTTTGGTGCATATATGATGCTCATTTGTGACGTCATACACATTTCATACGCACGAAGAGCTCAAATGGAAAGAAGAAAATGGTTGTCGTTCGCATTTCACGCCGTAGGGAAAAGCAGTTGAGGATACGGATAAGCATATTATCAGTGGCCATAAAAGTCACACAACGAATAAAAAGTCAAGAAGATCTTGATTATAAATTCAACCTACCTTTCGTGATTCGCGTAATTTTCACGCACGACTCCGAAATGAAGAGGAAAGGTTTAAGTACGTATCCATCTTAAGAACTCATTCTCGAATGGGGAATAATTATAGCGCGGAGAAGTTCTGATATATTTTGATGAATGAGAGTTCATTCATATATTTGAGACTTGTAATTAAATAAGTCTTTTGATAATATTAGAGTATCAAATTAGGTCTTTCAAAATGTCTTTATTATCTTATTATAAAGTCTGCATGAAGGGCTTAATTAAGACTGAGAAGTGTCGTCTTTCATTTAACTCTATAAATCGTCAATTCAAATCTAGAAACAACGTACGTACTTATATACTAATTATCGGAAAAATATCAACTTCCAAATTTATAAATAAATACATATCTACATACATACACACACATGTGAGTTATGCATTATGAGGATCCTCTGTCATAATCGTAATCCTACTTATCCTTATCAATAATAAAGACATCATTAGTTCATCTATATCAATATTCAACTTTCCAAACCTACGTCCATTATTTATTTGTCCGGAAAGTAAAAGAAAATACAGCTTAATAACGATATGCTTTGCGTGTTCTAAGTTTTGTATAAGTGTTTAGTTACGAAGCGAGAATCCAACGTATTCCGTAAAAATGGAGATATTTCTATTTACTAGGAAGTGGGATGGCTCAAGAACATTAATCTGCCCGTTTTAAAAGAGAATCTCTCTCCGTTAAGATATACGTCTCACTCAGAACCCTCTTACCAATCAACTCCTCAGTTCATAAATTACGTGTTTTCTTTGAAAAAAGCTTTTTTCTCTCGCATAAGACTTCTGGCAATAGTCACCTTTGAAGACGATGTTCTCTCAACATGCTGTACCATAAACATCTCCCATTGGAACTCTTTCATTCGAGTTCATCTCTACATCTTCACCAGTAAACGTTGGCATGAAAATATTACATCTTCTATGAGTGTTTCTTGGAGTGGAATTTCTAGTTATCATCTCAAAACTCTTATTTTCCTTCCTAAATTTCCCAACATCCCAATTAAACGTTGTTGACGCTAAATACGTAATATATTACATGCATAAAACATATTTTACGTTTGAGAAATGAACAGAAAGGATACAATAAAACTCGTATTCAACTAGTCAAGATAGATTTCATCATTTCATTATTAAAGATACACCGAATATTCAAAAGATTACTGTCAGTTGAAAATCTAATTATTCTCTATATTTTTTCAATAATCATCCTTTGAATATTTCTTCCCGATATAAAAAAATTCAACCGATATAATATTCAAATAGTCATATAACGAGTTTCAGCCCTAATAATAGAGTGAACGGAGAAAGATAATTTTCTTTTAATCTTTCTCCGGCATTTCAAATGAATATACATGTATAACGTTGCTACGATTGATTATTAAATTAATTGATTATTTATTCTCTTTATTCTCATAAATTATTTATTTATCATTATATATTATCAATTGATAAACTATTAAATAATTTATTTTAATAAGTATATCTTTATTTATTCGTAATAATCTTTGTAGCAACTCACTCTTTAACTCATAATTTCATAGCATCCAAGAGTATTTTGAAACATATATATCAAAAAAAATTGTAGTAAAGTATATATCATTTATCGTTTAAATGCTTAATTATCTTTTCAGTTTTTGTAAGAATAAGTCAATGGATAAATGAGTATTTCTCGTATAATGATGCTAGCAAATACTTCAGAGCTATATAAAGATCACGAGTAATAGTAAAAGCATCACTAGCTATTTATAATAGAAAACAGGATCAATTTTTTGTGATCGTATATTCTGCTCTTACTCATAAAATACCTTTCCATTTCTCCTTAATGAAGTACGTATGTTGTATTGAACAATTTCTCTCTAACTCATGATTTAGAATGGATGGTAACGAATGCCATTTTAATGATTCAGTCATCTCTAATAGATACGTATAACATCATACTTCTGAAGCAAACACGTAATTTAGACCAGATGTATAGTAGCGATAATAATTATAATAAAAAATATGTTCTCTAATAAGTATAGGTGCTTTATATACCGTTTTATATATACTGATCGATTAGAATGTGTCATTCCACTTTATACATGCCTTTATATGACCATCATTTGTTCAAATCTTTCTCATTACTTCAAATAGTAGATCTATAGTTTCTTTTATGACTTTCGTAGAATTCACTTTCCTTTCAGTTTCGCGTAATAGAACGAGATCGCGTCACCTAGACCAAATGCCATCTGCTGAATCACACAAACCTGGATTCCATCCCACGAACGCTGCTTTTGTTGGTGCTCTCTTTGAAATTTATGCCCACTGTCGGAGAGCGAGCGGAATTTCCCTCAAAAAAAGGAAATCTGCGTAAGAGTAAGATGCTATCAAGCCTACTTTCATCGAGCAGGAAGAAGCATTGCCCAGAGACCACATTACGGCATCCTTCCTCGCGAAAAGCATTTAACCTCGCGTGCTTCCTTCGGGATGAGTTCCAAGTCTCAAAGGACGATTAAAAAAGGGAAAAAGAAGTTCTCGGGAGAGGTTTGATCCCGCAACCCCTTCTGCCCGGAGAGAGGCGGAAGAGAAGGCAGACAAATAGGAGTGCAAAAATCGACTTTGCGAGAAACTTTTTCCGCGAGCTTAGAAAACTCCCCTATTTATCCAGAAAATTGAGCTCACTTAAAAGACTGCAAAAGGCGAGTCTTGGGAGGTTTTAAAAAGTTCCCCGAGGAACGCTTCCCGTTCCGGATTGGATGATCTCATTCAGTAGTCGATTAGCTAATAGTGTTCGAATCACTTACCGATAAAGTGCGCCCTCCGATAGTGTTTTGTTTAAATGTAATAAATTCGCGAGTTTATCCGGAATCGTAAAGCGGTTTCTTATTGGCGACGTTGGATTTGGAGTCTATACTATCAATCTATCTTTGATTGGGAGGAAAAAAGTTTAATAGTGTGGAAAATATAGAGCGGGGATATTGATCTAATTTTACATTGAAAAGGTGCGCTATTACGCGTTGAGATCAGCCGGCCTTCTAATTGACAGAAAAAATATTAAATGCGAGATTCTAAACACGGAAAGGAAAGGACTGGGAGTGGTTAAATAGAAAAAGGTTGTTAATCGTTTTAACGAGAAAATACTTTCCGTACGTATCAAAAGCACTTCTTAAACTAAAACTATTCAACTAAAAAAATCAAATCCACTTATTTTAGCTTTCAATTGACGTCCGTATAATCGTTTCCCAGCCTTTAAAACTTCGAAAAAGTAATGTTCTAATTTTTATAATTACGATACGATAAAGAGATAGCAAAATTTGCTGGTGTGATAGATAAATAGAGAAGTTTATTAAGTTAGCTTCTAAGGAAGTTATGGAAGTATTTTTTCCTTGGAGATACGGAATAAGGGTTACGTCCCGAGGGCCACATCTGGCATGTGGATAGATTTTGTCCGGCCCGCGGAGTGCTAGCATACTTGAAAACTCCTTTTAGAGAACATATTTTTTATAGCAAATTAAATTTAGTTTACTGAAGTATAATTCTTAGTATGCCCGATTTGCCGCTTTTTTAAACGTAGAGTACTTTTTCGGACTTTTTTTCATCAGTGGACTATTCCACTTTTTACCACCGGCAACAATGATAATATTGTTTTGGCTCTCGGAACTTAATGGAGTTATCAGTATGGCCCTAAGGCTGGAAAGTTTGGAGACCTCTGGCCTAAAGGAAACAGATCGGAGCTTGTTCTTATAATGTTTCATTACTCTTTCATTGTACCTACTACTCTTTCGTTTGAAAATAAAATATCTGATTATACTCAATAGTCAAGCTTTTTGAAGCTTACCAAATGTTTCGATATTGATATTTTATTAAACGATAAGATGATGACTAACAGAGTCTTAGTCAGTATCGTATTTTATTTCGAGGGAAATTGAGGCTAAAAATTCTCTTATTTTATGTAATCCTATTTTATTACTATTGATACTTTTAAAATATCTATTATATATTCATAGGCCAAAAATGTCGTAGGGAAGGATTGTATGCATGTTATTTTAACAATACATGTATATATTAGGCGAATTCATTCACAATCACCCTGGAGACTTCAACGACCGAATATAGAACTCAAAATTTGCTTTACTGGAAAGTATTCATTAAAAATATCATTTATTTAATTTATATACTACCAAATGGTTTGTGAAATAATCGAGAAACTTTTAAATGGAACTTTTGTATTAAAATGTAATAGGAAAAGAATAAGGAAACCTCGGAAGTGAAACCTACGTGATAATTGCCTGTTTCAAGTACCGTATATAATCGTCTTTATTAGATGTTAAATTGGTACAATGAAGTCCCCTCATTTATCTAATCATTATGATACATCATTTTGTCGTTTTTCGTGATATTGAATACGTTTCTGATACCAATCACATTTTCCCATATCAGTTTCTTTATTATTCATACAAATGTTTTACACATACCATCGGATTGAAATATTAAATGACACTTATAAACTCGCTTCAGCTACACTCGAAATTCGCTTCTGCTACACTAATAAAGAACACCCCTTTAAGCGTATATCATCACAGAGGTCACCCATTTGCATTATAATCTCCACTGCGTATTTTCATCAAAAACAATGCCCTTGGTTTGTGGGACCCGATTCCGAAAGATGGATACTCGGCGGAGATGCGTCCAGAAGTTGCCGCGTCCCTCCACCCTCTCCGTAGTCTAAAAGATTTATATCTCCTCTGTTTTCAGAGGATTCCTCCCTCCTAAAATGGACTCCCCCAGTGTTTCCGATGCCGTACTCTTCTTTCTGCCAATTCGAACTCTGCACGAACGCACGAGTGAACCCACTTTCCTCCGATTTCGCGCCATTTGTCGTATGGCGCCAAGGAAAGTGCGTGGAGTGAAAGGAAGAAGTTAAAAATGAGAAAAAATATCGGGGTGCGTCCAGGATTTTCTTGTGTTTTATTATTTCATTTGTCGCTCCTTCGGCGGCTAGGAGAAAGTGTGCGGTGCGGGATCCGGTTCTGCGGCCAACGAATATGTTTCCAACGGCGTCTTTTTTCGTTCCGTAGTGACTTCGCTTAAAACGAGGTAATAAGAGTATTTATAAGGGCTTTGTTTTTTAATAGATGCATGTGTTTTTGAAGAGAATGTATTGAAGTTCCAGTTTTGTCCTCATTTCTTAGGTTTACTATTAGGACAGAGAAATTCTGATTCTTTTCTATTTTGCAAAAATTAGGAATGTTCTGCGCAAATTTGGCCCTCGATCTACTATGTATGTATTTAAGTCTAAAGTCTTCCAAAATTTTCAACATTATACTATTGATATGTTAGAAGATATATTCTCAGTTTTTATTTATGATCACCGTTTATTATTAATGGCTCAGTATAAATAATATTTCTCTTATGCATTTACCGTTAGCGATGTCGTATAAGAATTTAATTACTAGATATTATTCGTCTTTACCTTTCATATTATAGTGTATGTGCGTGTATTTTTGCGTAAGCGATGATCATTTCAACCCTAATTATTATCAAAAAATAGATTTTATATTAAATTCTCAGCTAGTGGGTTATTTACTCGTTTGAAGATATTTTTGAAAAAATATAGAGAAGTAGTTTGATTTATAAATACTCACTGGGGTAGGATAGCAAATGACACCAAAATTGTATATAAAACAGCATTGAAGTTAAATCTTCTCCATAATAACCACTAATAATACTCTCTAAAATTTCTCTTCTTTCCCATAATCTAAAACCATACATATTCTTCCTGATTGATTGCCTAGTTGTCTATAAATTATTAGATCTAACTATACGCTTTGTGGTATGAAGATTTTAAAATAATTTCTACTTTATTGTATCACAATATACTATTATTTTACTATTAATACATATTTGATATGTTGAAACGCCAAATACCTTAATTTTTAAGATTCTGGGACTTGTTTTTCTGATGTAAGATGTTAAATTAAACATTCTAGGTTAAGTTTAACTAAACTTTTATTAGCTTGAATGTTAATTCATCATAAATCACTTATCATACTTTCTTGAACGAAAATATTCCTTAATATAGATTATTTAAATATTAATTCTTCATTACATATTTACTTATTATTACTGAATAAAAGATGAACACACACCTCAATGCATAGATTTGGAATGAATGGAAGCATAAACTCTTACATAAGTTAGCATCAGAATTCGATAATTGTTCCCTGACAATAATAGCGTGTTTTTTTATTCGCGTAATTAGAGGTTCACGACACAAACTTATTTCTGTTGCGTGATTGATAATGGCTCCCGGCACCGAAAATTAATATTCGCATGGCCTCAAACTTCCTTTTCTTTTGTGCGCATAAAAGTAGCACAGATGCCTGACCTGTTACGCAACATTCATCTCCATTTCGTTACATTGTAATTTTTCACATCCGAGTGTCTATTTCGTAATATCTGGACCGCTTTGTAGATTCCAGCAGTCCAGGGATATAAGTGCTCGAAATTTGTCATGTCTTTTCTTTTTTTCACCACTTGGCTATCCTTGGAAGGACATACCACTCCCTATTACCCCTAAATTAGGAGGGCAGTCTGTTCAAATTTCTACATTTCGACTCCCCTAAAATTAGAAAATGCTGAATCATGATGCAAGGTAAACCGGAGCACTACAACATTCACCAAAAAGTAGGATTGGAACTTTTCCATTCGCTCTCCCCTTTATTGAATCCACCTGAGATATTTAGCATACGTGAAGTAATGTATGATGAAATTCTTTGCAACATTACATTCGCATGATTTAGTAGGTGGATAGGTTGAACATGGTGGGAAACCTAATTCAATTTAACTCCCTAATAAAATATATGGAGTCAAAGCACTGCCTCGTAATCGGTCGCAATATTTTGTATGGATTGCTATTACAATAACACTGCAATTAATTTTAAAATTTTATTCTATAAAAAAATGAACTGAGTTATTACTTTCGTGTAATTATATCGAATACGATCTACAATTACTATATAGTTAACACCTGAAAGATATGAGCATTTGAAATATTCATCTATTATAAAGAGGTTCAGGAATAACATAAACATAACTAACCCCTTTGGTAAGAATTGTAATATATAAGGTTATATTCTGTCTCATTTTATATGAATATTTGCCAAAAATAAATCATGGATATGAGGATGTGGGATGGATGGTAATATTTTATTATTATTATTATTATATTCGAGTAAGTGTCAAACTTTTCGAAGAATTCACTCCTCAAAATGTTAAATTACTATTTAACTTCATATATTCTGCAGCATATTTATTTAAATTACGGGTCACTTATTATTAGATTTGTTGAACTAACTTTTCATTACCATTATAATTTTGAACCATTCATTCGATTTACATGGGTAATCACACCATAGAGCACATATCTCTTATTTTGCTGTTGTTCAACGACCACTTATCTCTTACTTCAATTTATAATAATAGCACCATTATATTACGACGATTTTAACTAGATATTTGATGAGTGAATGTATACTTTTTCGTTACTTTTTGAATTTCCATCTGCGTTACCTCAAGCGATTTTTTTCGTACTTATCTACGTTACGAATTTCATTTTTATCCGTCTCTTTCTTTCACGTTATTACTTCCCTACAGAGGCCCTAAGAATTACGCAATCCGACCCAAAATGATGTCATTTCAGCCGTTCGTTTCCCTAAGGGGACATCTGATTATCTCCGCGGGTCATCGCCGGTCCTCGGGCGTCCTTTGTCTTCATCACTCACGCGCCGTACTAACTCATTTTCCCCATCTCTTCGTGCATACTCCTTCCTCTTAAGTTAGTCACATGAGAAACGACCTTGTGAAACCTTTGTAATGTCCTTTTGCGGCCGTTTGTGTCTGTCTCCGCCTTGAAATCAATGGTCCAATTAGCGTGATTCACAAGGCGAGACCTCCTCATTTTAACTGCATTGCCTCCTGGTGTTTTTCCAAATCAGTCCCATTGTCTTTAAATCGGTCCTTCTTTTTTAATAGCGTATATGCGATGTAGGCAAAGGAAGGAATTCTTCGTAATTGTGATTGAGAGATGTGAAAAGTAATGAGATTAATTGTAGCCTGGAAGTATATTGTATTGGATTTTTATTACGATACTAGCTTTACGATAAATAAAATAAAAATAAGTTGATCAAGAGACACTATAAGTATAAGAGGTACTTAAATAATCTCCCATGCATAATATAATATATATTATAATACAAACACAATACGTAATACATCATAATATCATAAATTAGATATGTAATTATTATTACATTAATTATATATATATTATACATTCGTGCAGATTTCTTCATGACTTTTAGCGATTAAAATTTTACTTCCCTCGTCTCTTTTTCGTATTCATAATTTTTCAAGGAAAATGGTGCAGACAATGACTTTTATTTGCTTTGTTTATACAATGCATCAGTAAACACATGAGTTCATTCATTAAGAAATTTTGGAATGCATCCCAGTGCATAATTTCGCATAGTGAGATCTCGAGCAGGTGTTCAGTACTCGTTATTCATGTGAAATGTCCGTCGTTATCCCTTCTGACAAAAATTCCCTGCTGAGGTAAATGTGATTTATTGCCGAAGCAGGTGGAGGTAAGGGAAATACATGCGAGACTAAAGGAATTGATGATGAAACTGGAGTAACTTCAAAGAACGAACGACATGAATAAATGCAATCATGTTTCCATAATTTTTGTTTGGTTTAAGGTATAATATATTGTAGATTTAATAGGTCAATCGATATTGACTACCGATAAATCATACGGAACGTATTCTCAACCAACTCAAACACAACAATTTTATCACCATTGCTCCATAAACTTAGAGCAAATTCTAATATACAATTCGACTTTAAAGGTTTACAGCGATTTATATCGATAAATGATTTGTTGAGCTCGAATTTTGAGTATGTGCACACACATGCTTTACATAACTACTATTTTATTTGTAAAGAACATATTTAAACTAATATTATTTATCTCAGTTTAGGTATTCTGGGTTGAAATTAAACCAAGCTAGAACGGAGCTGATTCTGGAAACGTTTTCTATTTTCAGTGATTTGGGACATTTAATTCAAACTATTACTATTAATGAACAAGGATGTTTTAACCACATCCTCATAAAGTTCTAAGAGTTGAAGTGACTTAGGAAATAATACTTCTACTATGAGTTGAAATCCTTTCATCTCTTGTCACTCATCAGATTGTAATTCTTAAATGTCACTTCAGCGCCCACCAAAAACCAGAATATTCTGACTCTAACCTTTAATGCTGTCTATCTTCCTATCCTCTGATATCACATTTTTTGTTAGGATACAGATCGTATAATCAGAAAATTTCCTAACCTAAATTTATCACATATTAAGTGTTAAAATTATAAATCTATGCACTAGAAGAACATTGTCTCTTATTCATATAATATCATAGTAATTTAGCAATGTTTAAGTATAGGATGATGTGTTGTAATATGGTAATTTGATGTAACGAATATTTTAAAATTCAACATCGTCAGCCATTATGAGATATTCATAGGATCTCAAGCTACAGATCCAATCGCAGCTAACATAATATTTGCTATTCTAAATAAATTTATCTACTTTACAGTTGGAAATACAAGTCGAAAGAATTTTCTGAATGTATAAAGCATGAGAAACCATCTCGAACACAAGTTCGTAGCACACCATTAAATCGGAGAAACTGCGTACGCACGTGATACAACGATAATGTCGACCTTCAACTTCAAATCGGCTCATTTTAAGAGGTCCATCTGTTGAAAGGAATCCCGATATGCACGTGTGAGGAATATAGATCGATGTTTGGTTCGAATTATTTACGTAATCGGAACAACTGCTCTTTGAAAATGGAAGTGGATTCGTTGTTCATTCCATATCTGTTTTAGAAAAGGGTAAAACGAAATATACTGGTTTATTTTTATTTCCTAAAACTGAACGTTAGAGTTGAATTGCGTGAAAAGGTAAAGAACAAAATTACGTAAATAAGCACAACATTTCCTTATGTGTATTGGATGCACCATTTGTTTGTCAACATCATTCCTTTCTCCCTTATTAGGTATAAAAGCACTCCAAAATATTTCAGAAATCATAAATATTCTTCGAAAAGTATTCGGATTAAATTCTACGATACTTAACAATAGGAAATTAAATAAAAGTTTGACTTTTAATTAGATTTTGAAGTCAGAATACACATATCGTTAAACTTCTTTGAAACAATCCTCTAAATTTTCAATAAGATACGAAAAGGTTTATCTAAAAAATAGATTGAGCAAACAATATTTTCAAGTGCGGTGAAATAGTAATCCTTTGATCTACGAAAGGTTGGAAATAGTATTCTCATGGTGCATGAGTTGGTGAATCCATAAATAATAGTTTCGCACATCCAAGAGGCGGGCTCTCTGAACAGGAAGTGAATTCATCAGCCTCACTTTCTTTTAGAACGAGGAAACATTAATGAAACTCCGCCATCAAGGGATGCTTTCACGTGTAGCTGTGAGGAAGATTTGTTTGATACGAAATGAAACGTATAAACTGCCAAGTGGTTACGAAATCGTTATAATAAATACGATTTACATCTCTTGACGTGTAACCTTTGCAAACGACCCACATAAAAAAACATCCTTTCCTCTTTAAGCTGTCTGCAAAAATTAATTGTCACTCACAGATTTAACTTTGCGAAAAACTATTTTCAATTTTTTATCCCAATTCAGGAGTAGAGGATATTTATAAAGCACAAACTGTGTGATTGTTTCCTGGACATGACTGTATTCCTCTGAATGTACATATTTCCCTGGCTTTGCCTTTATTTTATTTACGATATTCACATAGCAACGACAATATTTATTTTAAAATTTTTTTATTCGACTCATTTGGTATAATTATGTAGCTATTAAAATTTTGAGTGAGATCTAAACCCTAAAATAGCTCTCTAAAAACTGTTAGATTATTGAAAAAGTAATTAAGGTTATATAAATATTGTGTATCAATTTTTTCTTAAGTTCTGAAGTAAATCATCCATTCAATATTTACCTAAATCAAATGAAGTACAGTATCTTACGTATCGTACATTCCCAGGTTAACCACTTTCTATTAAGTGTGTGCAAGAAACTCGGTGCATATTATGATCGATTTAAGAAAGGAGCGGCTTCAGTTCATAAAACGGTGTAAAATTAATACATTCTGAAAAAATTGCTTGCGCATTAACTTAAGTGTGTCTCATTACAGTATCGTGGAAATGAATTTCAGAATTCATTCCCATGCAAAAAGCGGAAAACGGACAAATGATTCTGATTCACTTATGATGAAGGTTACATACAATATGAATATTGCCTTTCAGATATGAATATTTAATCTCGTGATATGAGTACTAAGGGATACCACTAATTCGATCGCATTTGTTTGATATCAAATTTAGCGTCATAAAACAGGATTTTTATTTAAATATATTATGCAAATATTAAACTGAGTTCATTCCATAAATTTCCTTATATTCTCAGAATTTTATTACATCAATTGCTTGCTCTCTTTATTTTGCCTACTAATAATATGATATTTCGCAGAGGTTCTTTGAGAATGAGCATGTTTTTATTAATATTTTTCGTCGACTTGAGTAATTGATCATCATCTTTATTACACATACGATGCATTTAAATATTTCTGGAATTTTTGTTAAACCATCATGCATAATTTTACTGTTTCCTTTCTCTTGAAGTAGAATTTTAATCATCTGATTATTTTACTCATTTTCATTACCTGAACATAGCCTGCATAACCTTTTCGTATCCTTAGGTTATTGTCACTCATGCAATACTGATAATAACGTGTAACTATTCATAAATGCATTTACGTAATTTTCTTTCATTTTTCTCACTGTCTTAGTTTCTTATATTTCTTTCACTTATTTGAATAAACAGTTAACTTAATTTTATTCTCTAAACTCTAAACACACATGTAATTTTTAACTTTACTACAATTTCATCATCTTAGCGCATTTATCATGCACTATTTTAAAAAATATCGAAGTAAGCTGTTTTAAAATTTTTTTATTTATATAAACATGTACATTTATATATAAGAGATGTATTTCCTTTATTTTACTATGAATTTCATGACGTATCTTTTTCTTTCATTTAAAAATTCAAATTCTCAACTTTCGCAATTTTATGTAAATATTTTCTTAGATTAGTCTCATAAACGTACTTGTATTATTATCAAAAAATAACAATTAAAATTTAATACGAAGTTGATAATTTAAAAAATTCGATCACTCTCTGCTAAGTAGAGTTCACCTAATCAATAAGACAATTAATAGTCGTTAAATTTAGGGAGAAATGGAAGAAATTACTTCCTCCCACCGCATTTAAATAAATTCAAATTTCAGTGATGCCAATTCTACGTAAAATACCTATGAGAACTGTTCTTGACTCTTTACCTTTCGAATCGTGTAATATGCTTGGGTATAAATTCTCGCATCGGAATGTCTACAGCCACTATTTAGAATCCAGCGCATAATCTAACTCTCTTCACTTTCTACCGCTAATATAGGAGAGATTCCTTCCACGGAGGAGTTGATAGGTCATGCTAATGTTCAGAGAAAATGCTTTTCCCACGCCATCATTCTCCATCCACATCGACAACTTCCGTCTCGCACTTATTATACGCCTTTAGATTAGATTATGTTATGCGGGTATATTCCCATTCCATCCTCGCTTAAAATGCTGACACATTTGAACCACTTTGCTTCGATAGATTGTTTATATGGTTATAGAAGCTGGGGGAGTACTCTAGGCCGACCGATGGCACCCACTAAGTGGTGTTTCCAAGTGTGGATATCCAAGCACACCGATGCCGATTTTGAGATTTGAAGGATTGATTTATCTGCGGAACTGATATCCGTGGCAATTTGCAGATCTAGTTTAGAGTACCGATGAATATGGTTATCATTCATTACTTTCTATAAAAACACGAGTGATACCTTAGACCTAAAGATCGCCATAAACTCTTGTTGTAGCACGTAAATAATTATCCGGTCTCATTGATATCTCAAACGACGTAGAATGTGTTGTGTTTGTATTCATGCATCGGAAGTTAGACTCAGTATATCAGCACAGTATAAAGAAGTAAATTATTTAACCGGTTTCTGCTGAAGTAAACGTTTAAAAATATGAATGGAAATATCATTCGGGCTAAAATAATAATCCAACTAAAGAATTTGCCACCAAAGGCATTCGTTAATAATAATCCGTAATAGCTCAGTATTTGGGATCTTTAAAATACCGTGATGAATTGCCTGACATTTTTCGTAATTAAAAGGTAACTTTATCAATTCAGCGTACAAATTTTCTCGATCCTTAACCGGTTTATTTCTTCATGAATATTCGTAGTTTGAGGAAAGGACAGGAAGTCTTCAATGCCCGTTAACCTTGTTAAGAAGTAAGACCGTGATGAGACAAACTATTTTCTAATAATTAACCTGAATCTAAAACCAAAGAAAAATTTTTAGCATTGCTATAGATAGATAGATCATAGCATATGGAAACATAGCATGGTAGAATGTTTTGGTGGCATCAATCAACGTTTAAACATGCTTTTATTGATAAGAAGACGTTTATTGTCATATTTTCGAGAAATAGAGTGTTCTTAGTTAGCGTGAATATTTTACTTATTTTTATTTATATATTTAACCAAGTTTTACGTTAATAATTGCTTTATTTTCATATCATATAAGGCCAAAAGTTCTGAGAGTTTCCTCAGTATTTATGCAGTCAAGGGGAGTATTTCTTATAGACGACGCAAATGCAACTAGAACGATAAAATTTTCTAAATCATCAGCCACTAAAAGTTACCATTTTCGGTCGAACTAAAGGGTATTATAATACTCACATATTACTGAGATAATTTACGTATAAGATTCATTGAATCCTCGTGTTTCATTAACCATCTTCTTCCCCTTTCGCTAGTAAACCGAACGCGATTTTAATGCCTCAACTTTCGAGCTGTAATCAGAGAACGTTACTTTCTTCTCGACTGTGGTGTGTCTAACTCGTCAATGCTCTTCCACTAATCGTTTGCACGACCGGAACAAGTTTTTTTTTGATAGCGTCCTCTCATGTAACAAACCAGAAGTACAAACCATCACTTCCTTACCCATCGAGTTCTGATTTCTCCTTCGGGTGATCCGCGGAGGTGTATCCGGTGTCGGGAATGCGTACAAAAGTCGTAGGGCCTCTGAAGACACCGTTAATGAGGCTGAAAATGCAACTGAAGAGTCATTGGCCTCTTCTGCAAACCTTTTCTAGCACTCGCTGCGACAGGAACCGTAAATTTTGGTCAAGCGCTGCTTCATAAACTTTCTTCTGAGGAATTGTAAGCCTAACTTCGGAAGAGTAGCTTTCAGCTCGTAAGTTTCTGCCAAGAACTCCTATTTATCGTTATATTTTTCTGAATATTGCTCATTTATAATTTATTAGGTCTTAAACAGTACTAAATACCGCGTTTTTATCTATATAAACTATTGGTTTTAAATTAGCATTAATACAAAATTAGTTAGTTAATAAAATTGACAGATATCGTCAACAAAGAAAATTTTTCCTTGCTATCCTTGTCACTTTTAATAGCATTCCTTAACTTAAGTTTCTATATTTGTCCTTTATTTGAATCATTATAGTTTAATAAAAAGTACGTTAATAATAAAGAGTACGTTTATGCTAGTTTTATAGCATTCTCTCTTCATCTGCTGAGGCTAAACGTACAAAAGTTACTGTAAGCTAACGGTTATTAAAATTCTTTATATTTATTCTCTATATATATTTTCTGCCGGAATGTTTCATCTAATTTCTTTTTCACGTTTCGGATCTCTAAGATGCTAAGGTATTATTGATCTTTTAATAAAATCTGTAAATAGGATTAATACATTATTTTGGAAACAAGTTCTCGGATTAGTTCGAAAGCAAGTTTTGATTTTGAGCTAACTAAAAGCTCAGTTTCTAATAAGAGCATTATTCTTCCTTCTCTTTCTTAAGGTGTCCGTATCGCGACTTTTCACTGTGATTTATGGCCTTTCTTAAGCCATTAAAGAACTTTGCGAGAGAGTTGTAACTTTCTCTTATCGGATATCAATACGTCCATACGTTTCATTAACCCACACCTCCGTCGACCCTTCTCAATCTTCATCTTTGTATCGGATTTTGAAGTCGTAGATAAATTACTGTCCCCAAAATATATGCCATACATCACACTTTGATTCATACGTATGCCTTTATTTTTAATATTAGCATACACACGTGTAATTTTAATTGCATTCCTAATACCAATTCCGCTTATAAATCTAATTTACTTGAGTGGCGATGAAATAAACTTAGATTTTTACATCTTAATTTTATCAAGATTCCGCTTAGAAATGTAATTTCGTTGCGAAGTTGCGATGGGAAATATTTCGATGTTTACATATTAATATCATCGATCAAAGAAAAAAGAAAGCAGCTGATTCTTTTCCAGGTATTATAAGTATTCATAATTTTTTAATTAATTTTTTAACTACTGAAGACTCTCTTACGATAAACTAACTTCCTACTTGAAATTATCTTATCATTTACCTGAATAGGAAATATTTTAAAATTTTAAAGTTTCTTATTTACTTTATACACTATATGCGTGTATAGATTGATAGATAGATATAGATTTAGACTTATATTTATTCATAATTAAGAATAAATTTTATCTTGGAAAATTCATGTTTTAATTCTATATAGTGGGGGTATATAATTTTTATTAAAATTAAATTAAATTATAACAATAAACAGTTACATATCTACTTACGTCGCTAAAAATTATCTATTATAATAGAAAATATAGATTTGTATTAGTAGTAAATAATCCAAAGAATATTCACTCTAGATATGCTGAGCACGGAATTCGTAAAAAATATAGTCGCAAATTCCAACAAAAATATCTGCTAGGATATTTAATCTTAAAGGAACATTCTTGGCAATAATCTTTCACAACAATATCTGAGTACAATTACATACACCTACAGGTATCTCAAAATCCGTGTATACTATTATTATACGGATTTCCCCACCATGGGTGACTATACACCGTTCTCTTGAGCCTTAAGTAAGAATGTGAGTAACCGTTAAGAATGACACAAAATAGCTTATAAATGCTTTAGTTTGCGGAGAGCAGGAGTTACACTTGGCCTTAAGAGTTCGAAAGGGGATCTAGCGATGACCACCGCCCTATACTTCTTGGTGGTTACGCTGGCCATCGCGGCCACTGCGTACAACCACGACTCCAATAGGATATCTCGGAAGATTAAGGGTGAGTTTCTCGTTTTATAGCACTAATAGTGACAATTTTACGTTGTTTAAGACAAAACATATTTTCAACGATTTAGCTGAGGTAACTATTGTTAAACGAACCTTACGAGATGGAGATTGGCTTTAAAAATACATATGACCTAGAGGCACACGTGTTTAGCATAAATTGTAATGTAAATTATCGAATACAAATATTTGCGTGCGTAGAAAATGATTGTTTATATTACGAAGATGTATCCGACGCACTAAATTAGACTAGGTCACATCAAAATATACGATTTATTTTAGATGATTAATTACTACTAAATAAACAATAAATCCTTAAAATCGTATTTAATCACTAGGCTGTTCGAATTTAGAATGTATCAATTTATCTAATAAATAAGTTACGTTGAAGCGTATGCATCAATAAATTTTCGAGCAAAAACATTCAATTTTTGACAGTCATTCTTTAAATACTCGAACACTTCCCATATTGACTTTTAAATATCTGTAGGTCATGCGAAAATAAGTTTAAGGCCGATATAAATCAATATCATCAACGCGAGTTCTACACAATGGCTTTTTTACCGTGGAGATTAATTCAACACGTGGATCTGGCTCGTGTAATATTCCTCACTCTGAATAAATTTCCATAGGAACCAGAGTTTCTTGCGAGCGATGATCACGATTAGATAAGAGGACGAATTCATTTAAATTGGCGTGAGTATACTGCTCTCTCTGAACCGTTTACTTACAGAAATTCGAGGTATAAACTTTTTACGTCATTTCCTATAGAGTTCAAGAGCATTCATGGGACGTTGAATATATTTTTAAATCTTTTATCGAAATATATTAATGTTTGATTAAATTTATATTCTTATTTGTAGAACATTATTGGTTTTGCTGATATATTTTATAGGTTTCCTTTTGGGAATGGGATATGATTGATGTAATGATTCGGAATTGGTGCCGTATTTATCATATTCCAATGCCGGATTTAGATCGTGAAACCTTTTCCAGTTGCAAATTAGGCACGTGAAATCGGATTTCAAAATCAACTCGTGGTGAATAAAAAGGAAAAACTAGATGTACATCTGTAGATTTAGTACCTAAAGCTCGGTTACTATATAGTGACCTATATTATAGGTCATAATTAACCGAGCTAATTTTTTAACCGGTTACTAATGACCTAAATATAAAAATCAATTGTCCTTGAGATTAACGTTTTCTTACTTAAGCACGCATAATATTTTCATCTCAGATTATTTTACAGCCAAATTTTCAATATGCTTGTCTTTTTGGTTTCTGTCATACTTGTAAGATGTTTTGTGAATAAAAAAATCTCCGAATCATTGCACAATCAAATTGCTTTCGTAGTTGGACGAATTACGGAAAATCTATTCGTTCAGTGCCTCTCGAATCTCAATGGTCCACCAACACCATAATAAATTAAAGATATAGAAGTATAAGCATTTAAATCGATCAAAGTTTAGGAAAAATATCTTTTTAATGTTCATAATCCAATAGAATTGAAATATTAGGTACATAAAGTTTTTTAATAGGATACCCCTTCCTCCAATGCCCATTATTCCTTCTAAATAAGAATATTTTTTAGATTAATTTTTTAAAAAGTACCGAATAATTTTCTCTCATGAGTATTTTAACTCATTGAAATTTAAGCTAATTAGAATCATCGCTCGCTAAAAATTAGGTTTCAATGTAACTAAGTAACCACTTTAAGGTTATAGTTCTCCTTGAAGTGAATCATGGAGAACCGTTAACTTCAATTTCTTCTTTAAATACCGCTTACAATTTCCGCTTCATCACTCGATGAGAAGGCGTGTCAATGGATTGTGAAACACAAATCTCACGCTTGGCGTCGGGCGACAATGTATCAATACGACGCCCTCGCGTTCTCTTTTGTTTCTTCATCGCCCGCCCTTTTGTAGCGTCCCACTCAACCTTCGATCCATCTCTGCGGACGGTTGACCTTCCTTTTTTGCACCCTCATCCACATTTGGCGATAAATTATTCTTTTCGAAAGCACGAGGAAATAAAAGATCGCTATCGAGAAAGCGAACCATTGAACTAGGAAAATTCGAGTTGAGTAAACGATAAATAAAACTAAAGGAATACGTAAATCAAGTGTATGCTATTTTCAATTAATCCAGTGAATTATTCAAAGAATCAACTCTAAAAGCCCTAATTTCGTAAAGTGGCAATAATAGAAAGTTTCTAAACGCGCCCTTTCTGATAAATCTAAATATAAATTTAGAAAACGTAGCGCAACTTTACGAAGTAAGAAACTGTTATATTCATCATTTTAAGAATGGATGCTAATACGGTATTTATACCTGTAATATTCCAATTACATCCAATTATCCTCACTTTATGAAATTGGAATATACTGACATGGTAAGGTAGAATTGTAATCGTTTATAACGATGATTCGTAAGTCGATTGGAATGCTCGGTGGAGATTACTCACGTTATATACTTGAAATCTAGGCCGCGAATGTTTTAAAGTTCCCGGAAGAGATTATTGAGATACTTCATGCAGAAAATGAGTAAATGTGGAAAATCAATATTTATAGATACTTCTAGGTAGTAGATTGGTCCATATGGAGATAAATTATAAAAGGAATTAATCAAATATTGGAATAATAATTTGGCAAAATGAAAAGAAGACACGATATGATTTGAATTCCTTGAATAAGGGAAAACCAATGTCTTCATTTTTCATTTCCACGCAAAATTTGTTACTACCAGTAAAATGGCATGCAATTTACATTCCAATTAATTCCTCAATTCATTCCTTAATTATTACTTCTTTAAATATTCATGAATTTCTTTTCGTATCTTCATATCTGGAACTTTTGAATAAATAAATTATAATAATATTTCAATCCTAGAAAATTATTATGTCTTCGTTCAGAAAAATTATTGATAATTACTATCAATTTCGACTTCATACAATAGAACATACTATAAAATAACAACAGAAATGAAAACACGTGTAGAAAATAAAGAAAAAATAATAAAAAAGTTCTTTTGAATTAATATCGATGAAGAAATTAGCTAAATCGAACAACTATTTCGTAAACTTTCGTTCCTTTTTTTCCTGGAAATCACTCTCACCTATATTCTACAGAAATTTCTCCCTTTGTCCTCCCACATGCCCGCATCTTTACTTTTTTCTGGTCCAGCACTTTCCAATTCACGCCCACCCCTAATGGATTCACCTCTAGAGTCAGGAAGAGAATGGTACATCCTCCTATGTAAACCGTTTCGAATGATCGACATATTGAGCGGAGATAATTAAATGTAATGGGAATAATTTTGTTATGTGCGAATTCCGTCCGTGAGGGAAACCATCTTTCGGGATTCAGATGAACAGGTTCTCTGCGCGAAAAGAAAGTCATTGCGAGAGAATCTAGCTCTTTATTTTCGTCCTGCTTATCTCAGATTTTATGTGACAAACGTTTTATTATTCTCTTTCCGCTTGTTTTATTTTCATTTCACTTTTATTTCTCGCACTTTCCCTTCCTGTTGAACGTCGTAAAGTCCAGGTGAGCGGCAGAAGAGTAACGTATATCTTACGCAAATTACCGAAGTCAAGCTGCGTGACCAAATTTTTACGATTTCGGAATGTGCGGTTCAAGGCATTTATGTATATTTACCTTGAGTCATTTCTAAAAACTAAAATTACCTCGGAGGATCCTTAAATGTTCCTCCCCGGATGAAATTTCCTTTAAGACCTCGTTTATGGGTAAAAGAATAAAAATGATATTAAAAAAAATATTTACCACCTGGACCCCGGATATCAGTAATGTAGCACAAACTCTACGATGATACCGCTGCTTCCAAATTTAGATTGTGACTTTATTTTGCTGTTTATGTGACTTTTATTGTACTATACGTATTACCAATTGTGTTTAGAGCTTTACCTTATTTAAATTTGTTTTTAAATAATCATATTTAACGTTCAAGCTTACACCTATAAAATCGCTACTGAAGATTTGATTCGATTACGTACGTGATTCACGATTACTAAAACTTTAATTGCTATATTTACGTTCGTGATATAAAATAAAGATATCACGTAAAGTAACCAAACGCCACTTTGTTTGGTAACTATTCTAATAATGTACTTTATTCCTAGAATGAAGTTCGGGGTCATACATGTTTAACTTTTCCTATGATTTTGATCATATATCATGTTCCTACCCAATGGCTCAGAAGAACCATCAGATTCTCTAAAGCAATACGGAAGATGCTCTTGGTATGAAAAAGAAAGGTGCTCCAGATAAAATTACCGTGAAAACGTTCTTTAGTATTTTATTCTCACGTGAAGGAATCATAAAACTTTAAGGAAAAAATCATAACGAAATTATAACCTCAAATGCACCAATTGATAAAGCATGAGAAATTGAAATCTCAATTTATAGTGTTCTATCACGCTCTTTCTTTTTCTTTTTTGCATATTTTTAAAGCTTAATAAATACCAGAAAGAAATGTTTCTCATTCAACTTTAAACTTCTCCTAATCTTCCTCTAATAAAGCAATTTCCTTGCATGAGGAATCATTTGGTACATTAGCAAGGATAGTTCTTTTATCCACTCAGAAATTCTAAATTATGCAATATTTTACCTTGATTCCTTTGTTTTGATATTTTGGGGTATATACTTTAATTTTATCATTTTATAATGGAGGGATTATATCAGATATCTCTGATATCTTTTGATTAAGTATTTTTGAATGTATATTTTTAATATTTTTATATTTGTGATTGATATTTAAGTTATTGCTCTACCTTAATTCTGCGCTTGTATTTAATTCCTGGTATTTTTCAATCAAATTATAACACCCGAAATAAGAGAATTATTGTTTCTCAAATATCAGCCCATCGCGTATCATAATGCATAGAATATCCATATTGTACACAGCAAAAAGCAAATATTATTAATAAGAGATGCAATACATCTTAAGTTACATTTAAATGCATTATCATGGAAAAGGTTTGAATCCGTCGTATACTACAATAAGTACCAATCTCGTTTAGGATAATAATACTGGACGTAAAAATATCCTAAATTAATTCTCCTTAAATACATGTATTTATATATTCCTTGGAATCGTTAATGAAAAGTGTACACAAATGAAAACTTCATTACTTTATTGACATTACAATTTTGCTACAGTTTAATTTTTCATACATCTATTACACAAGAATGATTGCTATCATTAAAAGAATGAATTAGAAATTCAGGAATTGAAAAAGGACATTAAATTCAACTTCAATAATTTTCGGTTAAAACACATGAGCCAATTGTTGTGAGAAAACGAACCCACCCGTAAGTTAGTAAAACAAATCAATTTTAGTTAAAGCGGAGGAAAACATAATGTTCCATAGTGATACAAGCATTACAGAAAAATTCTCATATGAGGAGTTATATGTGCACTATGGATACAGTATAATTTCCCTCTCTTCTTATAAATCTTAATTCTATCCCAACTTCCAGAAATTTGTTTAAACGAATCATTAATAAAAATCCATTCTTTTTCATCTCTTATAACTATGGTATAATCTAATCTATTTCAAGGTAAGACTACATATTCTAAATACCCTCATTCCCAAATTTAACACTATACTAGGCAATCTAATTATATTTTAAGTAGAAAAGTACAAAAATTTGAAAAACAAAACACAGAGAAAACAACTAGGTTATTTCTTCAATTGACATAACGAGTAAAGATGTCATTCATACGAATTTCTTCGATCAAATGATCATAAAATTCGTAGAATACCATATGAACTTAATAATCTAATGATAAATCTACTATACTATTTACAATTATGTACATCAGTCTTACGATCTTTTAAAAATGAGTATGAAGCGGTCCATACCGTTCATTCAGGTACTGCGTGCAGAATAATGAGTTGTCTTAAATATTTATAAGGATAAAATTGCGCGTTTAAAAGATTTTACAATGAAAGCGCAGGATAATTATCTAAGACAACTCGTTTCAGGTACTAGTGAACATAGAGAATTTTTACACACTATTAAAGCTATGAGGAGGATAGATGATTATTTAACCACATAAGTGGTAAATATTCACTCCCAGAAAAGAACACGATTCAAGGGAAATATATACAATCAATTATAAGAGTTTCGAAGATGAAAAGGCTAAATGAAGCTTAGGAACTTGAAAGCAAATGGATTAAGAAATAGCTAAACCAAAGCGAAATATTTACAAATCCAAACCCAAAATAAGAAGAAAAAATAAATGAAGAAAATACTATTTACAATATATACAAGTTTGATAATTAAATGGATGAATTTAATTCTCGAGAAATAATGGTGATTTGTAATGAGTGATATATCCGGGATATAAATGAAAAAGTGATTGAATATGAGCTTTAAGCATTATTTACAGCGTTTAAAATATTGGTTTTAGCAATATTTTGTTAATTTCACACAAAAAAGTAAACTCCCTTATTTGCATAAGCATCAATCTTCGAATTTAATATATAGCACCTATTCTATGATTAATTCCTTAACTTTAACATATGGTCTGTTCAACATAGTATCGAAAATATTAGCTTTAGACATACATGGACATGGCAGCGAATTTTATCATTATATCCGTCCCATTAAAATGGTGAACTTTTTGACCTTCCACAATTTGTGAACTTCATGATTTCTTACGATCAAGTACCTCTAAAAATTAATTACTTCACCATCTTCGTATTCGAGGGACTTCAAGTGGCATTCAGTTACTCCCCTGATAATTACGAGGTATGTAATAGAAGTTTTGTAGAGTGAATGAGTCACTGTTTTGCTCAGGACAATCTTTGCCGTTTGCAATATTTGCCTTTCTTCGGCGTAGATTACTGGTTATATACTCTGTTTCCGAACTAAAAGTTGAAGAATACTCTCTGGTATACTAAGAGGGCACCTTCCTGTATCCTGCAATAAGAAAGAGTCGTATAGATATTGAAATATCCATGAAATTTAAATAGAGATTTCCATTATGTAAACAACTAAGGTTGTACGATTATCGTATTATCATGCAGAGAATATAGATACGAAAATTGCAATTGTAATTTGTAAGAACATACAAAAACTTTAAAGCACTCGAGAAGTGGGACATGTACTCACCAACTCCAGCCTATTGGTCCAAAGACCTTGGAAGACGTCTTCTGTTTCTCTGCCATGACCGTGAGAAACTCGTATCGGCGCTTAGGCGGTACGTCGCACGCCCGCCGAAGTCGTTCAACCTGTTGGAGGGATCTGAAGACAAAACACACTCCAGTTTGACCGCTCCAGTGAACTCGATTTCAATATCGTCGGCGAATACACATTCCCCAACGTTGGCGTCATCTTTGAACGCTCCGCCAAAACATCGCCGCGTCCGTGTTTTGTTTCCATACTTCGATGGCGTACCGCGAAACCTAGACCCTACAATTACGTTACTGGATCTAGCTCCGTCCCACGGACCGGGAGTGTGAGGTATGCAACGGATCCTCGGACGTGGGACGTGATATACCGCTCCTCCACGTGGGTGTCCATCGGCGAAAGTTGCATCCAAGCTTTCTCTATCCATCTCGGTCGCACGTCGTTCACCATCGCTAACTCCTTCATTGTCGATATCGGATTTGAAACACGTACGCTCACCACGTTCGTGAGCGGCGCTGGTATTGCTGGCTGGCTCGGCCGCTTCCGATTCTGCGGAGGCGTCGTGGTGTTGGTAAAAACGTCGTTGACTGATGGGACGAGAGGAAGTATCGTCCTCGGGTGCCGTATTTACGGATGGTTCTTGCCAGGCAGAGCTTCCGTAGAAGCCCTCGAAGTCGTAGCTTGTGACTGCTGGCATGATGTGTTTTGTTCGATTCCGGGGTCTGCTGAGTTAATACAACAGCTGTAATGAAATGAAATATTATATAAATATGAGTTGCTGTTTCTGTTAAGAAAAAAGATAAAATTCTCGATTATTGTTTTAATGTTCGTGAGAAAATTATTGTGAATAATAACTTAATAATAGCAATATTCCATCACCAAGCAATGATATCCATAATCTTATTCAGCCTTTAAATAGATTTATATAAATAAAATATTGATTTTTGGTTGAATATGAATCTTTCAGATATTTTCTTTATAGTTTACGAAATCTGAATCTTCATATTATACACGATCGTGAAATATTTATAATAATTCATATTTACAAAATCCTGTGAAAATTTGTCCGATTAAATTTGATACTGAAAACGAGCGTGAAATATTTATAATAATTTATGTTTACAATATCCTGTGAAATCGGAAAAAGTTTCATTTGTCAGATTAAATTAATTTGATTAGTCATATATACGTAGTATTGGAATAATCAAACGGATGCTAACTTTGGCAATGGTTACTCAGAGGTAGAGTTGATCCAGGCGAGGTGCGCCCCAGCTGGGCGCTGGACTCCCTCGTTCTTCTGAATGCTTTACTAAAGCTTCCCTCTCCTTATATACGCACTTCCGTGTCTCTTGAGACACACGGATGATCCAGTTCACGTAGGGACATGCGTTCGCAGGGTTGGACGAATGGGGCAGAAGGGGGCGTGGCCACGCCGCGAACCACCTACCGCCCCTCTTTCGCACCAAATCTTTTCAAGGAGGTAAAAAGATGTGATACTGGTCTTTCTGGTATGAAAAATCAGGAATGGCGGAAGATTGAAATAAAATTTTGAAATCCGGTGGGGTATTTTTAGACAGGTCGGCCATTTCTATTGAAATATGATCTATGTATAAGAAGACTGATTATTTACGGGTGTAAAAATCCAGATGTCATTTGTGATTACTGTTGAAAATGTTCTTTAAGTAATTTCATTATTACGTGCACGAAAAATACAATTATATACATAGGAATAATGCTTCTTTTTACAGATTATATATATTAATTTATTCGATAAATTATTATCCTACGCCAGAGATTGAATGAATATTAAAGTAAAAACAGAGAATAAATTAGCGAAAAATATAGTAGTTTTTAAAAATATATAATTGGATTAACATTTCTGAAAAAAAAATAGTTTTCAATCCACATTTCGCCACAATTCATATTGCTTTTTTCATCATCCCATTAGACGGAGATATTCTTTAAATGAAATAAATAATTCATCTTTAAATTCTTTCGTAGTTGCTGAAACTTTCAACAAAACAGCAGTGGTTATTCATTTCTGAATTAATATATATTGATTATTCTTCATTCTTAACTATCAAAATAAATTTTACTTAAATATACAGATCCGAATTTAAAAATATTCGCCTCGAATTACGTTTTTCTCTAACTAAGAGAGAGAAAATAAACCATTTTAGTCTCTCAATATTCATTTACTCATCACAAAATTCTTGCGTATGAAACTTCATGGGGCGGCTCATGATAATCAACAAGCTCCACGTACGAAACGTACCTTCATCTAGTCAAGGACGAACTTTGTGCTTCTTTCCATACTACTCATTCGCTTAATACATTTTCTTTAGCTTCATCCTAAGCTCTCGTAGATAATTAATGATATTATTTTTCAAATACATTATTGAACTATAACAACAATCTTAAATTCATTCGAATTACTTCACCAATTCTACATAATATTTACTTTCATTGACTTAAAAAATAGCATACTTCCTAACCTTATAAATAAATAAGTACAACTGCGGAGGTATAAATAGATTACCAAGCCTTAAATTGGTAACCATGTCTTTGTTACCATGAATTAATGAAATTGCGCAAGATTTCTCATTTGTATAGTGATGATCGAAGATAATTTTTACGCGAAATAAACTATTTAGGCTTCATCTTTCTCATGGTAACGCATAAAGAGAAAGAGTAAAATATAAAAATCTTCATCTTTTCAAAGAACCTTTACTTTAATTCTAGTTCCTATATCACACCCATATTACAAGTATAGTTACTATTGTAAGATAATACTGCATTTATAACCTTTACAGTCAAATAACCTTTATGGATATAATCGGGGGAAACTCGTTCACAATGGGAGGGTTATTCTTCCAGTTTTTCCCGCCGCTAAATTAACATATCGTTTCGAATTCGCTATACTTGGCTCTGCGGGAACATTGCATCAATCATAGCAGGAGACTTATGTCCAAGCTCCAAAGCTAGATATGAAAAAGTGATTGGTGTGACAAGACGTGGCGTTACAACAGAGGGGAAACAACGGTAGACATCATTTGTCAGGGCCCAACTACCCACGTAGTCTTTCAGAAGATACGGTCTTCGCTTATTGTAGGAACTTGCATCATCAGAGGTTACGCCTTCGTGGAGATGTGCATTTACCAATTTACGTTGATTCCAAATTTACAAAGCTCTGTTCTTATTGAATATTATTCTACTATTATACTACTATGTTACTTATGACCATGTTATGCATAAACCCTGACGAACTGCTTTTCCTAAAAAACTTAAAACATTGTTATCAACTAAGTACGTTCGTCCGAGGAGATCAGTGAATCTAACACAATAATCAATGGAAAATATAAACACAGCGGAAGATCGGTTAGTAGTTTTTTAAATCGATGCTCGTCTTCATACTTGCCTAATAAAACAATTCATGCGCAATTTACTGCATAGTTCTGAAATCTCTATGAAGTTTGAGGTAGGCTTAATTACCTAAAAATTAACCTCTGTTAAATAATTATACTTGATTTTCCGATAAAATATCTTTCATCTTCCAGCCATTACGTCTTGTAATATCATTTAAACTTGATAATTCATAGTTCGAATTAGATTTTTAGAAAGATGTATGTTATATATCTTGGGTGTAGATTTGTCCAAGAAAACTATAAAATATGATATTGATGAAAGACCCTAAACAAATTTTGATTCACTGAGAAAAAATTACGTATTCATAAGAAATGATTTCATATGCAGAGAAGCGAAGTAGAAAGAAATGTAATTACATTTCGCCTTCGGACTAAAACTGAAAAGTGATACATGATATTCCCTTCGAGAGCTTTATGACTCAATAAAAAAGACTCTAAGACGTTTATAATTGCACAGGAAATTACTCATTAACGCAATCATTCAATTATTCACGTAGAATAAATCTCCCACGTCCTATTTCGGTAATCTATCATTCAGATTTTCAAAAGGGTCCAATACATATGATCAAGAGTTCTCTATCTTCATATTGACCCATTTTCAGGTAAAAGTAAATCGATTATTATTTTTTTAATTTTATGGAGACATTTCCACCAATCAGTCTTAATGTCTTTAATGTACTTCATCTCGACTCCAGCTGCGTTCGTCATAAAAGTAAAAGGAAAATAGTTTTGCAAATTCAACGATCAATTGATTGAGCACTCTTGAGAATGTTAACCTACTCGTTTGAAATATCAACATGGAAGCATAATAAAGTTTTAACTTTCTCTTTGAAAAGACATTGTCTGTCTTAATGCAATGAACATTTTCTATCGATCAAATTGCCGATTGATGGTTATGGAATTGCAGAACTCATTACATCAGTCGTACTCAAAATCGTCAACTACTCCTTTCTAAATTGTTGCTTGGTTTTATTGCCGATTTATGGATTTTTATTTAAAATCATCAAACGTGATTTTTTTATATTCCGTAAAATGTTTCTAATTAAGCATTAACTCCTACGATTCGGGACAATCTTTCTCATATTTGATTCCTACGCAACGTATGCATTATTGGCAAAAAAGGACACGCCCAGAAGTGGCGGAACTTAATTATACTCATGGTGTTAGAGTGAACAAGCCATTAGTCGACTACTGATAATTTTCATTCCAGAAGGATACACTAGAAACAGCTGCCGTGAAATATAATACTGTCTTACTCCACTCAATATAATATTAATTCATCCAAGCGTTACTTGTGAGCTGTTTTAGTATTATTATATCGAAATAGATTATTAAAATCATAATATTTAGCATTTTATTAGTTTTCGGTTAAATTTCATACAATTTATAAGATTAACATGCTGCAATTTATGAGAATTCGTCACGCTCCAAGTCTTAGTTATATATTTGTTCATTATAATGAAGAAATACGTATGAATGGAGCAGTCAAATTAAAAATTAGAAGAGGTATACTATTACTATAAACATCCCTTTATTCAAGGCTCGATCCAAGAAAATGAAGAGACTTTTTAAAATTTACGTATAGTGAACTAGTTCATTAACATACGAACGCCAAATACCCTTTATCAAGAACAAATATTACATTTATTTCCTATTGAGAATACTAATATACTTATGAGTTACTTCATTAGCCGCAATACGAATTGAATATTGCCAAAAATATTTTACAATTTGACGTGAAATCATTAGTCTTGGCGAGTCTATTACGTATACCAAAACTAAGGAAAATTTAATATTCCTTTAACTCCATAATTTCAACTCTTTTAAAGTAATAACACTCTAAGATTCTTAGCTAAGTTTCAAATTAACATCATTTTATAACTCGAAACTAATATAATCATACAGAAAAATATAATTTAGGTAGTTTATTTATTTTTATGCGTTTAAAAACGTAAATAAACAAAAATTGTAACTTTTTATGATCCACTACTCAACTCCGTGTCGGTTTAAGAGATGCGTGTTTGATGGTTCGCAAAATGTATGAATATTCATATTCCGTATATAAATTAAGTGAATCGATTAAGATTCACGTTCATGAAATGAAAATCGCTTCATCAAGTCTCTATTACGTCGTAAGTTTCATAATCCAGTTGGCTTGATTGTAATCAATATCAATCGTCAATTATAGAGAAATATATGTAATATTTCACTTAATAGTTAATAAATGTTGCTTAAAGAAGATTAAGAAAAATTACATCCTAAAAACATATAGACAGTGAATGTTTACAAGATAAGCCATTTAAGCAATTACTGTACAAAAATCCTGCCAAATAAAATGTTTGCTATTCTTTTAAATTGGACCCACTAACGTAAGAGATTTGGAAAATATCTAGATAAAGAAAATACGCTTTTCACTAATACCTCAAATGTATAACCTTTAAACGTTTTCTTCCGAAATAAATATGTTATTTTTGTCGTTGATATTTATTGTAATGCACCTCAAAGTTTTAAATTTATTGACATATTTTATTCATACATAGTATTATATTCATTCACGTATACTTAAATCATCCCTAAACATGGAAGAAGATGGCAGAAGGCATAGAAAGCAATGGCGGAAGAGGAAATGAAATTGCTTCTAACCCCCTTTTGTGGATGTCTTACATTGCTCCTCTTACACAAGAGCTAAAGAAATTGAATTCCTAAGATGCTAATCGCCTCAAAATGGAGGGAAAGTTGGGTTATTATCTCTACGAAACCTTAAATAACTTTTACTGTGTAGAACAAATGTCATCGATTGTGTTGGGAAACTTCGACCAATAATAACATATAGATTAAAATAATAGGTTTAATTTATTGAATCTAATATTACGTTTGCTTAAGAATTTTAATCGAAAATTTTGAAAAATCTCGGTAATGTTATAACTTATTTTCATGAGCACTCTACAAGGATCATCTATCTATCACGCCTCAATTTTTGGTTCTAACATAACTTCTTCTATAATTTCAATACAAATCAATTTTAACCAATAATTAATGACATCGTCAACCATCATTAATGAAGAGGTCTTTCGAGAAACCGGAAAATAAATTCATCCGAGTTAAATTATAAAATTACGAGTACACAAAATGTATCCATAGAATGCATCTTTATTCTCTATCAATCATAGATTCGATTACAATAGTAGATTAATATGTCTAGAATGCTTATTTTAATTATTGATAATTGTTACTCTGTCGGTGTAAATTTAAATCAAATATTATTAAATAACTTTCATCTAATTCTTCTAAATAATATGAAACATAATATCCTCCTAAATACAACAATGGAATTAAAGTGAACGTTGATTGTTTTTAAACGTTGTTCTTTCTCCCTTTGTGTTAACATTCCGCAACAATAAGGTCATTATTTAGATCAAAAGAAGAAAATTTAGACGGTTTCCATTTCAAAAAATCAATTACGAAACATAACTGAAAGTGAGAATTAAAATCTCACCTCCGTCGAAAATTTAATGAGCAGCTTGAATGATTAAAAGGTTTTAATAAAACAGTTATGAATCCCGTTGACATAATTTAGCGACCCTCCGCTCAAATATAATGGCTTATTACCGGATGAATTATACTCCAGGACGTACGTATCAATTTAGCACGAGAACAATGAGAGGGAGCCATGGAATGTTTTGTATGCCCTGTGATTTGGGCGTACGCCGCTGTACTTGAATTCGTATGTCTTTCGCTGTCTCGTTTCGTACCTTTTTTACGCCACTCCTATCGCATCTTTTTTGTTTCTTTGCTCCCTTTAAACTTTCCCGAATTCAAAACAGTCGACCCACATTCATTCCACTCTTTTACCATAATAAATTCGTACCACATCTGTCCTCACCCCTGCTCGAGACAAAAGAATCTTTCAATGATGGCGAATTTATCTTGCTTTAAAGTGACTGTTTAATTTAATTCGCGTTACCCTTAACGATAAATTGTTTCTTGTTTATTGAGCAGGATTCTGGATCGAAATTTTGGTCTCGGTTTGAGAAAAAATGCTCAATTCAATTCCCGCTGCGTATTTTTTTTAAAGAAAGACGAAGGATTTATAATTCCTCGTTAACGGTGTAATTACTTTCACAATGATGGAACATACTCTAAATTAAGATCCCTAGCAATGATTTTCACTTTACTACATATCTGTATACTCTAAAAAATGATATTTTAATGCAATCTACAAGTAGAACAGAATAAGGGTTTTTTTAGTATAAGTGCGTAAATAATTCAGCCTTTACTGTGGTGACGAAATTTAAGAAATATACGCGTTATAAGCATAAAAACTAGCATGGATTGTATTTGAGTGAATATCATGGAATTAAGTTAATCATAAAATCATTCATTTGGATAATATTGTAAACATCTTAGATGTTCCTTGAAATATAAATATTAATTCTATCTTGCAGAAGACTTATCTTCCGTTGGATATGAAACATTTAGATTAAGAGATTTATGATCTGTATCTTAATGAATATGAATACCCTATGAGCCACCCTTCGTCATGTAGCAGGGGTGTAAACACTAATCGTTCAAACTATCATGAATTTTTAACCTATTACAATCGCATGTCATGCGCAGGAAGAAAGATTTCTTAAAACAATTTGTCCCAACATCTCTTAAAAATTTCTCTTATTTCACGCGCGAAATAAAACGATTATTCTCCAATTTCAACCTTACGAATTCAAAAATACAAATTTTTTGTAGAAAACTTATAAATTACCAATTGAATTTGAATTAAACTATAAACGTAATCCATGAAAGATTTTATTTACATTTTTTATATTACGTATAAATTTTATCACTCACTCACCATTTTTCCAAAACTATTTATATATGAGTATGTTTTACTCGTGCTGAAACTTTCTTAACCACCTCTTTTTCCCTATTACAGAGGACCCAAGAGTAATTCAACTGCTGTATTCCGATAATGAAACCGGAAAGCGAGGAAGAAAATCAAAGCAATTCCAAATGGTCGATATCACAGTCGGTGGGTGCTTCCGCCCTTGCGTCTTAGGAGCACCGCCTCGTATTTGCCATTACAAATTTGTTTTGGAGAACTACGTCACCATGGGAGAGTGAGTATGGCCTAAAGTTAATGGAAAATTTCATTCTTATTAGTCGAGACAACAAAACGAGTTGAAACCATGAATTTGTCAGCATTTGTAGAAAACTTTGGTAAGAATAACGACATCTATAACGAAAATCATTGGTAATAAGTCGTAAGTCATATAGCAGTTAGTCCGAAGAAGTCCCAATCACATTACAATAATTGTAATTATGAATCCATATCGTTGCCATGGTGATGATGGGAACGATGCATCTGAATTCTTACAGTAAATGGACAAACATAGGTGATCTTTGTGTTTCAAATAAAATACTGGCAACCTTCTTTAGGGAAAAACAGCTGAAAAGTGCATGCTAATTAATATTTAACAATCGCATTCAGCAGTGATTGAAAATGAAACACACACACTTCCCCTATATTATAGGGGAAGTTAATCAAACGTTGATTTTTTTATAATGCGTTATCATAATTGTTCGAACAAGATGGTAAAAGAAACTTCGTTTACATTCTTGGAAAAACCAATACGAGAAAATGGCGGATGTTATCCTTATAAAATGGAAGGAAAGAAGGAATGCTATATTTGTGTTTGGTAGATATATATGGTATTGATCGAATAATAGTAGTATGATACAGAAAGAATTAGAATTGGGGTGTCTATAGGTATAAGAGAGAATAGAAACTAATGGTGTTTAATATTTATTGTGAATTTACTCCATACAATAAAACAAGAACATCGCTATTTAGCTTCATCTTTATTCTATTTTCATCTGTAGTGGATGACCAACAAAATACAAAAGGCTGCGTTGGTTTTTGTTTTTAGAAAAAAGATTTCCAGATAAGAATAATTTACGAGCTCGAATCACAGAAATTTGACATATTACGAGGAAAGAGAGGGTATTAAAATGGCAGATATACTTTTATGTCGGCGTTCTTCCTCGTAATTTTATGCCATCAATTTTCTTCGAGTAATTTTTCATCCGACATTTCTTACCAGTGTTCCGACGCTTAAAACCTTTCGTACGACTCAGAAAATATCAGTTTAAGTGCGATCTTTTATTTAATACATGCCTGTAATGCACTCCTTATACATTACGTATAATAATAATAATGTATACATTATAAGTCAGAAGAATCATATTATGCTAATCATGAGACAATGAATCATGCTCCCGTCTCGAGATATTCCGTGCTGCGAATAAAGAATCACGCATTAACCAATCTTTTGAAGAATCCTTACAGGATTTAATGAAAGGATGATACAAATTCAACATTAAAAATATTATGAGATACTTACAATCCAAAGGAAACAAGTATGAAAAAACGTATTTTGATTTGCGATACAATATTCCATAGATGATGATACTAGCAAGAAAAAGATAAAAATGTTAGAAATAAGAAATGAAAGGAATGGAAAATAGTGCAAATGAAAATTCTATTGTTTTTCAATGGAAAATTAGGATATTTTTTAGGAAATTTGAACCATTAGCTTTCACGAAGGAAGGATTTTTGAACGGATATAAAAATGGCTCCCAAATGATGTGATTGGTCCAAACTTCCGACTTCTTCACTTCCTTTTTTGACTTCCAAAAACGAGTGTCATGTCCAGGTAACTTTCTAAGATCCCTTACAGCTTTCCACGACAACTCTTTCAGATCATAAATTAGTAAATTTAAATTTCGTAAATATTCAATATTCAAGTTATTCCAAGCACTTTCTATCGCAAGGAATTGGGAATGAGGTATTTGGAATTAACAGTCATGGCGGCAAACGATACCGCTAATTTCGGACGAAACTGTAACGCCCATGCCAACTAAGTATCACTAGACAACGACTAGATCAAAAACTATCGGTCATTGGAGGATCCTGGTTAAACTCCTAGTCCTATTAAACTTTTTTCACGTATGTTAAAATCGCAACCCTAGAAGTTTCTATGCCATTCCAAATAATTGAATGTTGAACGAAGGGAGTGTTGTTATGGATATCGTTTTCAAAATGGCAGTTATGATAATACTAGTAGACTTTTGTTTCTCATGATCACGTTTTCTTTTCGCCATTGCCATCCTTTATTTACCATTCCGCCATTTTCTTCCTACTTTATGTTCAAGCTACCTACCTTAACTTAAAATCGGATTGATTTTCGAGATGCTCATTTTCTCATTGTTCGTTGCAAAAATTTAAACCAGTTCCATAACTCAACACCTATCTCTAGTATCCGAACGTTTGTGTTGCATTTATAATTTTCGAGCTCTATGCTGCAAAATGACTATCAAAATACATATCAGTCTTTTCATCAATATTCTAAGAGTCCTAATAATTACTTTATAAACAAAGTTCACGTCCATCTAGTCAATATCTTTTCCAAAGAAATTTAAATTCTTTTTTAAAGAAAAACGATTCAAATTTAACGTTTCAACTACTTTGCTCACATGTACATCAAATGTTTCCATAATAATTTCTTATTTATCGACCTCTATATTCATTAATGTAGCCATTTCATTCAGTCATTTCGTTAGTCTTTGAAAAATATTTATTTTTGTGAAAATAGTTGATACTAGAGTTCAAAAATATTGATAACTTTTCTTCCAACAATAATTATCCGTCACGATACCTGTTGGTGACTAACGAGTTGTTTGGGGTATATTAACCTATTATGCTATCCAAAACCTGTCACCTGATAACGCTTTTATACTTGCTTTAATTCTACATTCTAGGTGCAAAACAGTCGGAAAAGACGCAAGAATTCAAATGCGAATAAACTAAAATTCAAAATAAAAAGGAGAAATTTTTTCAACTGATGGCCATAAGGTCTAATTTCATCCTATGTTTTATCAGTGCTCTTCCCTTACAGAGCTTGTGGAGATTGCCCTAGAAACAGAACGGCTTGCTTCGACCCCCAGTGCGTAACCGCCGATGGCTATGAGAAGAGCGTGCTGACGGTTAACCGCAGAATACCAGGACCATCTATTGACGTGAGTACAAGACCGCAAAGAAAGAAAATCTCACTACAAAAGGAATGACTTGATTCTGTTTTGCAACAATGGATAACTAAATAAAAACAAATTAGAGACAAACGATTTTACATCGATAGAATCTGTCGTAAAAGTACAAGAAAATGTTTGTCATTGGAAGATACCTTAGCCTAAATTTAATTACTACAGTTGTACAGACTTCTTGGGAGTAAACTCGATACTCAGGTAGAAAACAATGAAATTCAACAAAAAACTTGTACATTCTTCAAGTGTGAAAGACTATACCGTAATTTTCACTAAAAATTTTATCTTCATGATGTTTTTTTAATGAATTCATTTAACCAGTAATGTGGACAAAGGTATTAATCGATGAATTTATTGTTATTAATAACTGTAAAGTTAAATGTCTTTCGCATTCTCCAGTATTTATCACGCACCAAACACTACCTTAGAACTCACAGTCAAATTCACAATTGTCTTCAAAAATTTTCAAATCCATGGCTTAGGGGAATCTCTTTTCGAAAATGTACGTCCATTTTGTATTTGGCACTGTGATGTTTAATTTCCCATTCAAGTAGTAAATAATGTCTCAATAGGATTATTTTCATATCTGATAGATTGAGAAACAATAATTATCAATTACGTTTATAATAATTGTTTATATTTTATGATTTACATTATAGGACTTATGCGTAAATATGTTTACAAAGTTCCCTAAATACAATCTTAAGACCGTTATATAAATACGTAAATAATAAATAAAAATCTATAAATTCCAAAAAATCGGGGTATGTAATTGTAAAATGAAAAATGTAATAATATTATTCATGGAAAGTACAAAAGATAAACAATTGTATTTTCTATAACACAAGAGAGGATATAATACATTCTAATTATTAAAATCTTCGCTATTGAAATGTACAGTAAGACCCCGCTTAACGCGGGGGATACGTTCCAATAACTTAGAGCGCTAAACGAAACAGCGTTAAACGAGGCAACGTAACACGTACGTATGTAAATATGTAATGTGGATCAGTGAAAAGAACAAAGAATAAGAAAATTTATCAGTTCTTGCCGAATTTATCACCCTAAAATAAAATAATAATGTTTATATCTTTATAAATCTAATATCCTTGATGAGAACAAATAAATCAATTGTGACGCAGAAAAGCTGCGTTTGTACTGACAACATTTGTTTGTGAGATTGCGACTTAGGAGAATACAGTTGGAACCTTTTTTCTGAACAGACTAACGAAAGAGCGTTGAAAAAAATATATAGTATATCTACACATCACTGTCGCTATAAAGTGTACCGCTTTTGATTGGTGCATGGCCGTTTCCTTCACACACGTATACAACAAGTATCAGTACGGTGTGCGATTTAGGGGAACCCCAAAAAAGCCGCGTTATACTGAAACAGCGTAAAGCGGGGTCTTACTGTATTGAGACTAAATGAAAAACTCTTACTCGAAGTCATATGAAAGTCCACTAACTTGTGACTTTAAATTTCCTTGGAAATTAACTAAGTTTTTTTATTACTATGGCATTCCACGAAGTCACGCCTTCTCATATTAATTTCATGAATATTATATATTTTGAATACCTTCAACTTTTCTTGTGCTCTTGTCTTGTTATATGTTATTTATATATGTTGTTATATTGAATGATTTAATGCTTTTCTAGTTCTTATTTTTGAATGAGTATGTTTTGTGGTAAAACTAAGAAACTCGTAGTAATAGGTTTTTAATTCCTGTCATTAGCTTCTTGATTCTATTTGACCAAGGTTTTAGCCAGCGTTTTTTACAAGGTTTCATCAAATTCAGTTACCAGTTCCAATATTGTTGAATAAATATTTTATCAAAGATGAGACTTAATATTTTATAAAAATCACGTAGATGGTAACACAATAATTTTGAAAGTGAATATACTGGGAAGCACGAGGTAAACTGCTTTCTCTTGAAACGTTTTAGATGCACTGAACGGCATCTATCAGGCCCCAAGGAAACTATGAAACTCGAATTTCAAAAGCAACCGGTAAATGGAGAGGATAATAGGAGTTTCAATCCATTCATACATCAACAATAAAATCATACCCTAACATTTTTATTCATTGGATTTCTTGTTGAATGAGGCAATTTTCCAATGATATGTAAATTCCAAGCCATTAGTTGAATAATTTAAATTTAATTTAAAGTTTACTAATAATTCTGTCTATTTGAAGTAAAAATTTAAAGTCAACACTAAAGGTTACGAGTCAAATTAAGTATAAGAGAAATTCCTCCAGATGAGTTAAGAAATGTTCAATTTCTTGAAAAGATAAAATTGAAAAAAAAAAATTGACATTATACCTATCATTATTTTAAAAACAGCCAATTCCACCTTAGTTTTAGTATGTAAAATACTCTAATAATCGAAGGGATTTTCTCTTGCAAGTGCATAATGATGCATTCATCTCTTTTCTTATTATTTAAAATTAAGTTGCAAGAGATTTCTGTTAATTTGAAATTCCTTATGTTTGCTGAGCTTTGATAGCTAAAAGAAATTAAACTGATTCAATAATTTATAATAAATATTTTATTTAAAACTTTTTATCGAAGTTAGGTTTTTTGTTGCTATTAAGGACTTTCAAACTCATAGAATCTTTCATTGTTTTCTTAAATTTTAATTATATTTTGTCTATAAATAGGTCTGCAGAGGAGATATTGTAGTTGTAGATGTTCACAACATGATGCATGATCGGGCAACTGCTATACATTGGCATGGAGTGATAATGAGAGAAACTCCTCACAGTGATGGAGTGGCTGAACTTACACAATGTGCTATACCTCCAGGAATCACCTTCCGTTATGTCTTCAAAGCTTTTCTAGGAGGAACTCACTTTTGGCATTCACATGAAGGTAAAAATTAAATTAAGAAATACAACATATTAATACAACCATTGAGAGGAATAAAGATTGAATTTTGGAAAGTATATTTCATGATACACAAAACTTTATCCTAAATAGCAAATCAAAAGTTATTCGTAGGTCTCAATTATCAAGGTTTAGCTTTTACAACGGTTTATTTTTGTTCCTTAAAATACAATGATTCAAATATCTGACAAATCTTAAATAATTTCAAATAAATTGAAACCAAAATATCCTCATTTAAATCTAAGAAGTAATGAACTTTATACTAATGGAAATTAAACTGTTCTTGTTTATCATTTTACATGATAAACTTACATTTTTGGTCACCTCATAGGAAATTTTAGTTGATTAGAGCTTCTAAATTAATCGCTCGCATTTTTTCTTTGATTTTAAACTATTTTCAGAAACCACTGGTAGATACTATGCTGACCATTTATCATTCTCTTTATAACTTTGACTTTCTATGACTCTTTCATATGAGGATTTCCAGTTTTTTGTGAGTTCTTGTTAAATTTAAACTTGATACTCCAAAAAATCAGATACAAAAGTATCCTTTAAATTGGACTAAAATGAATTCTTGATGGTCCTTATCATTGAAATAAAGAAGTTAACTTACTGTCTTCTATTAATACAACTACCGTATTTGACGGCGTATAAGACGCACCCTCATTGGCCACACATAAGGAAAAAAATTTAATAGTCCGTGAGACAGCGGTAAAACAATAACATGACTTACTACTGCTCTGTTTCCATGGATTTTAGCGTAATTTAACACTCATAGTTTCTGCTGAATGGTGTGGCTAAATATCTTTTTTCCTTTAGTCATATTTCCGAGGGTATTTTTTAAACAAATAGTTTTAAGCACCGATACCAATACCTTCACATATAAGACATGGGTAAATTTTTTGAGACCTAATTTAGGAAAATAAATGCGTCTTATATGCCGTCAAATACGGTAAAAAATATCATTTTGATATTGAATCGACGCTTACATGAAACAGTAAATGTAGCTAAATCTTGGAAATTGAGGGTAAATCCACTTTATACAGAGGTATAATAATTATTACGAATTATCACGAAGATCTTTTTCCGTTTGATGGTCTTGGAAACGAAAATTGCTGCTTACACAAGCTCTATTTCTTTCCTTACCGATATTAATTTTTAAAAATATAAATACACAAATTAATTTGAATAGAGAGCATTCAAGAATGTGAATACTCACACTAATTTGAGTTTTTTATAATACTATACCATTATCTTTTACAGGTCTACAGAAAATGGATGGTATTATTGGGAATCTAGTAGTGCGAATACCCCCAGAAGAAGAAGTAAATATTTCAGAATTTGATCTTGATTTGAGGGAACATACGCTTCTAATAAATGATTGGATTCACGACCTCACGGATGCACGTCTCCCTGGAGTTCAACACCGCCTTAATTCCACCACTCAACATCGGGCAGACACCTTCCTGTTAAATGGTTTAGGACGTTATGTGGTCAGTGCTATATAAATATCAAATAAAATAAATAAATTATCAAGTCTCAATCTGTATCTCAATTTTCATAATTTAGTAATAATTATCTTTATTTTTAATACATGTCAATTATTTGCCCTCAGGAAATAAAGTAAAATATTTAGGGAATTTAAATCGAATTCATATACTTTATGGTAATTTTTTAGATTACTTTTTGTACCTGTTTAATTCAGAACAAATTAATTCCTAATACTCAATTGAAAAATATAAGACTTCACAATCATGTCATTATGATCAGTGTTTAAAATGATGAAAAAGAAACTATTAGGAATTCAATCAATAGTTTCTCCTTTGTCTTAAAGTTTACTTATTCAATATATAGTTATTAAATAAATTCTCAAATGGTTTAATTGCTTTCATTTTTCAGGATCCAATTACTAAAATGTCAACTAACACACCTCTTTGGGTGGCAAATGTATTTATTGGGCAAAGACATAAATTCCGTGTGATCAATGGAGGATGCACTGTTTGCCCAGCAAAATTGACAATTGAAGGTCATAGAATGAGAATATTAGCAGCTGATCTACATCCAGTGATACCAGTCACAGTTGATAGTCTCATTATTCTACCTGGTAAGACATTCTATGAGTTGGTTGAATACCATCAATAGGCTGAACACAATCTAATTAGTTGGTTGGGGCTATCCTTGAACTTCAAGCTACCCTCATGAAAGTTTTAGCCAAGAAAATGAGGCTGATTAAGAGATACCTCTGTAAAACTATTCCATCAAGTTTTAGATATTTACTACTATAACCTTCAACTTTTCAACTCCTTTTCTACCATTACTTCTTCAAGGAAAATAGGTGTCCCATTAAATTTTTCACTTTCATGTCCAAACTACTAATTTTCTCTGTTTTTAGTAAATGTTTTTATAATTAGTCACCATCCTGATTATTGAGTGTAATATTCTATATGTTGCCACATCTTCATAATGTGATGATAAAATAAGTTTCTTTTCCTACAGATATTTACTAAATTATTTTATTAATAAATTCCTCATACGCTTAACTTTCTCTTAAACATCTCTTTCTCTCTCTTCTCTTGCTCTTTTTGTAAAATTTCTTATATTTATAACAATCTAGCAAGTTCAATGAATTCAATCTAATTTATATTTTTATCTAAAATCAAAATACCACTTATGCATTTCATTATGTTTTCAAATTTTCCGCTAGTTCTATTAAAAATCCCATCACTTTCACTTCTATATCTAATAAAAAAATATAAGGTTGTACTACGATTTGCATATTAGCCAGTATACTTAAATTCGTCCATAAGGTTTTTACAAAAAAATAGAAAATAAATTACCAAGGAGATAGCAAATTAAATAAGACTGACATAACCAGGAACCAAACAGATCTCTCAAACACCCTGATCAATTGAGCTATTAAGCCAGAACATTCAGACTTGTAATTTAAGATTTATTGCTGAAAATAACAAAAATTTTTTGTAAAAATAACCAACATTGTATTGCCTAAGTATAAGTTCACCAAACATGCAAAAGAAGTGAAAAGAAGACCTCTCCTTCAGGGAAACACCTGGATTAAGGGAACTCTTTTAACATTAGGGTGTTATTTATAGAGTAAATATTATCACTAGACATAATTTAACTGGATTTCTATTTACTCTCTTTAGGAGAAAGATATGATATTGTTCTCATTGGACCACCAAATGTATCACCAGGAGATGTATTCTGGATTCATGTTACTGCTGATGGAACATGCGCTCACCTACCAGGCCCTCCAAGCCAAATTGGAATTTTAAATTACGTTTCTTCATCACAGCTTTCTACTGATGTTGTAAGAGAGCCTTCCACTGTTATTCCACACAGAGGATTTGAAGTTACAAATGGAGTTGTGAGTACCCCAGCCTGAAATAGAATTCTTATCATGATAGTCTGATATTACATCATATATTAATCATTCATAGACAAAAAAAAACAATTAATAATTGTCTATATTATATTTTATTCTGTTTACTGACTATTTTTGTAGAATATGAAACTTTTAGAAGTCTTAAAATATTCTATACTTTTTTTATTTATAGACTTTCAATATCTTGAATGGAAGTTGCAATACTAATGGTAGGGAACTATGTGCCAGCTATCTACAGTTCTACAAGCCAGAGATTGGACCACCTGTACCTTCTTTTGAAGCAACTTTCCCTGGAGAAATATTCAGATTCGTAGCTTCATTTGGATTTCACTTCCCTAAGAAAGAAGATTTTTATCAAACTAACAACTTTCATAAATATTTTTGTGAGTTTCAGCCAGAGGGAGATGTGCATTTGATATAACAGTTGCATTTTATTTTATCATTCAAAGAGAAAGCAATTTCTATGAATTTGTGAATTCTTTAAATGAATATTTGCTCATTATTAACCCTTAGATAATCTTTTAGGCCTAAATTATGTAATTCTCCAATTTTTTTATAGATCCATAATATATAACTTTTTTAAAGGTGTTTGGAACTTTGAATACAGCTTTCAAGAATTCTTTTCAATTATTTACTTTGAATGAGCATAAAACCATTTTCATATATTTTGAAATTTCTCTTAAGATTCACTCTTACCAAGATTTAACTATCTATCTCTATTTCATTAAAGTCAGTATCCAAAATTAGTGATATGGATGAAATTGAATAGTTCAGTTAACAGATACTCACATTATAGTCAATCAGCTTAATTTTATTTCTTTTTGTACCTTCTCAGATCCAGCATTTACAGTACAGTCTGTAATTAACAATTTCTCCATGATTTTCCCACCATCACCACCTCTATCACAGTTTGCTGATGTACCCCCAGACATGATTTGTCCAAACCCCATATCAGAAAATTTCAATCAACCAAATGAATTTAAGGAATGCTTCAATGTTATTCGAATTCCATTAAATGCCTTGGTTGAAATTCTCCTTCATCCTGAAGGTAAGCATAGAGGTATAAAATTGTTTAGATATCATAAAAGGATGCCATATCTGTTCTTTCTAATTTTATGAGTAATTCAAGTCTTCATTTTTCATTCTAATTTTCTGAACGGGATGATTGATGACAATTAATTTGTAGGGGATTAATAAATGAAAGAGTTCAAACACCTAATCTCCCTACACTTATGAGTTCTGCTGTGATTTTCTCTTTGAAAAATAGTAAAAATTAACCAGAACAATTTTCATGATGCAGAATATAAATTTCATTAAACATCATCTTATGGAAAACAGATCGACTTGAATGGATATCACTATAACACCACAAAAATAGAACTTATCCTTCTTTAATATAACATCAATAATATTGTCATTTGGACAATCAACAAGGAAAAAAATTGAAAATTAAGAACATGTAATCTTCAATTAGAAGTTTCTTAATCTTATTTGTAAAGATCTAATAAAGATAATCAGAGAGGGAAATTGACTAAATCAAAAGAATTATGAAATTCAGAGTTTCTTATTCAAAACACATAGTTATTCTATAAGCAATTACCTTAACAAACGTGAAGTCAACACAGAGATTTGTAATCAGAGAATCATAAAATTAGGACTAGAATTTTTTAAAGTATTACTTCCCTGGACTGGATAATTTTGTCTTCTAATGTAATCAAAATCTATTAAAACAAAGTCTCAGAATTAAAAAAAAATCATTTCATAGAAATCATAGCCATAAATTTTACATATATAATTGTTGTTAAAGTTTAATATTACATCATATTTGTTTTATCTACAGGAAGAGTAATACCAATGGCACATCCATTTCACCTGCATGGATATGATTTTCAAGTTCTTCGTCAAGGAGTTTTCAATGCCTCATCATCAACTGAAATCAGAAATCTGAAGGACAAATTTTATGCAGGTATTCTCCAATCTCGGCCTGATTCAGTAGTTCCCTCTCTGAGGGATACCATTGCGGTCCCTTCCAATGGTTATGCTGTCATAAGGTTCAGAGCTTACAATCCAGGTGAGAATAGATTTTTCCTAAGCTTATGATCACATATGGATAACATAGTACACATTAATATTATTCAGTTGATACTAAGATGTTTAATATCTAAAAAAGCTGTAAATTGGAAGATAATGATAATAAACAGTAAAGAATGAGTAAGATTTACTCCTTGAGTACAAAGACCAGAGTTCATTATTTTAATTTTAAAGCTCAAGAGTGATCATGTTCATAATTTTCAACATTACCAAGAATGGAAGTCAATGGAAACTTTTAACAGTAAAATTACATCATATTTCCCTTAATTTATTATATTATCTATGATTCTTTCATCATATACTTATCACTGATGCTTTACTTAACAATGATGAAATATCTAATTCAACACCCATCACTGTTAAAAGTTTCTGATAATTTTGCTGTCAATTGATTACAATTATTTAATAATCACTTTGGCAAATAAAGTATTAATTGCCTTCTTTCTTTAGAATAATCCACCATTGAAAGACTTAGCATTGTTACATTAATAAAGCATTATTTATCTTCGAACTCCTAATCATTCATGGAATTTCCAATAGCATAGAAAAGTAATATGTATGTGGAGCTATGTGATTGGTATGATAATGAAGAATACTATTTTATAGTAAATCAGTTTCCCAGCAAGCGTTAGAGTCCCTCTAATGGCTGATGTATATAAATTGGCTCCCCAAAAACAAGATTTAAATCTGTTACAAGAATAACTCAGTGAATAGATAAAGATTCCTCTTTCTTTCCTCAATAGAATGTGTGCAAATTTTATGGTGTATTAATTTTAAAAATTTAATTTCAGGGTTTTGGTTGATGCATTGCCATTTTGCCTTCCATTTGGCAACAGGCATGTCCATCGTCTTCCAAGTTGGTGAGCCAAGTGATATGGTACCCACACCACCTGGTTTCCCTAGATGTGGAAATTATTTACCTCAACTTGTTTAGTATAATATTCAGCAGTAAAATACATTTTATCATAAATAAAATAAGAGACAAAGAATTCTAAGTCAAATGTTAGAATAAATTTAGTGAGAAACCAAAGTAAACTTTCCATGATGAATTTATTACTGTTTGATTTATAACATAAGTTAACTCAAGTAAAGAAGCCTCCAATAGGGATTCTTTACCAAAATGAATTATTCAGGATTATTTTAGTTGCATTGAGTATATAGTACATATATAGTAAATGATTTTGTTATGATATATTCTATGTAAAAGTGAACTATTTCATTTTAAATTCAAGCTTAAAATTACTTATGTAAAATACATAAATAATCATCCAAAATTCAGCTATTATCTTAACCTGTAAGTTATATATGCATAAAATGATAGAAGGTTTTAACTATCTCTGTAAAAAAAAACATAAGCTGTAAGAAAATATTTAACACAAGTTGTCTGAAAATGTTATTCTGTATAATTTGTATAATTATTAATATGTTATAAATATTTATAAATTATTTAAGTTAATATTATTAAATTATTTTATAATTAATTGGGCATATTTATTTATCTGTAATGTTTGTATTTCTTCTATTTTTAAAAGTACCAAACACTTGAGTAAATTGTGTTCTCAATAAAATTGCTGTATGATTTCTAATAAACAAAATGTGACTTTATAAAAATTATTTTTCTGATAAAATCAGTTTCACTTCTACTTCTTTATCATCATTAACTGAAATTGGAAGTTATGTACATAAAGAGATTGAAATTTCTTGTTTGATCATTTGTCATTTTCAAACTTACTTTATTTGTCTGCCACTAATTTGTGCTGAGAGAATGTATGAAAGCCACATACTGAATCTTTCTTATTTATTAATAAATAACAAATTGCTAAAGCCAATGATAATAACTTATTTGAATCTGAGTTATAATAGCTTGAACACACTCAAGCATCCAGATTTCTCTTTCACTCCATACTTTCATCTACTTCAATCTTTTACCTTACCTTCTTTTGATTAGCAGTTTATTTGTTCAGATTCTCAGAAAATTTCTGTAAGATAATCTAGTTGTAAAATTATTGCAACATTTTATAGAGTTTATTCAAAATTTAACTGTAAAAAGTTTCCGCTCGGATATTGCCAATAAAGACTTTATGATGTATTGACTAAGTTATTAAGGATGATAAATGCATTATACATGTACTCATACTTGCACTTACCTGTAAGTATCATGTAAAGCAAAAATAATGAAGCTTAAAGTCATCCAAATCAACTGAAAAAGCCATAAATAAATTTAAAAGATTATGACTAAAGATTAGAATATTACTGTATTTTAATTAATTATTTTTAATTATATAGATGAATTATCAGTAATATAATTTATAATCTCTTTCATTTTAAAATATCATTTCATGAATATGACGCTGTTGAAGGCTATGATTGTAAATACATTCTAAATTCTAACTAATAAATTATAACAAGCTTTTATTATGAAAATACTATCCTACTCCTAATTTTGGACTATAGTCCAGAAGGATTGTGCACCATTATGATCCTTTGAGATTAGCCAATAGTAGTTGAACACATGGTAGGTTCTCCCTTGATCAATAAGTCTGAATAGAAGTAACAGACTAAAATATACCTGTACAGAAATTTCAGGTGGCTTCTGCAGTAGTAACCACTACTAACCTGGGTGGAGTCAGTTAACCCAAATTATGCAGCTGATTATAAAGCTCCAGGAACTTATCCTTCTCTATCATAGCTAGACTATTTTAAAGGCCCATTTTCTTTCAACAAAGTACTCAGGTTTTCAAGTTCAACAAGGAAGTTTTTGAAGAGTATAAAAAAGAACTGAGAATAGAAGGACACTGGAAATCAACATGACTTGGAAGACTGACTGTGAAAGTTAGCAAAGAAATTTCAGGCTTAATTCTCAGTCAAACTAGGCATGTTTACAATTCCGGTTGTTCGTTTCAATATTCAATGGATGAATTTTCATTAAAACAGAAAATTTTAAAATATTTCGCGTGCATTGTTTTTCATAAATTTTAGTATCATAATTTGATAACACAGTGAATTCTTTCCAGAAAAAGCCGAATTCTGCAATGATTCTCGGGGTTCGCGAGAAAAAAAGGAATTGCTGGCCACGAGGAACGTACCTTTGCGTGAATTTAAAATATATCTGATGTTTTGCGACAGGACTTCTAGAATAAATGAGCCTCTGCTACACTGCTCGCCTCATTTTCTAGTTTATACCGCCCGCCAAAATTTTTGCTTGAATTTCTCTTGTTCTCCGTTGCAGTCAGCTGGTTGATATGAATCTTAGTATTTGATAGGGATGTATATGCAGTACAACTATTCTATTGAGTGTATCATTGCGTATTCTTATATTATCGAAAGAATAATTTAGTCAACTATTAAAATGCTCACCGTTAGGAATATTTATCTTTGAAGTGTTAGTGATTCAATACAAACATGAAGCTCTTCAAACTGATAGTGCACCAGAAACATTTCAGTGGTAAGTATTTCTTCTGCATTATGCTTTCAGGTCTCAGAACGATATCATTTGATCGTTTTTACTGTTTCAGCGGAAGATTTAATCATCAATCCTAAAGATTTTCCTGGGATAAAGAAAGGAAATATTGTTGAAATATATAATCCCGAAGTTGATTTTAGTAGACTTTTACTTCAGGTAACATCATTTAAAGAAGATCTCCAAGGAAAAGGTATGTTGAATGTTGTACAGTATATTTTTGTATTGACATATTTACTGATCGTATCGATAAGGAAAGTTTGAACTGTTGTTTATAAAAGTCGCACTGCTATGAGTAGCATATCGTCAGCAAACTCAGCTACCATAATAAATATAAACTACCAGATATATCATTGACTTCTTACTTATAAAGAGAAGTCTTTCGATTCACTCCAATCGTTCTTCCATTCCAGAAACCATAAGCATAGATAGTAGTATCGCTACAACGTTCCAGCTAAAAACTTACACCGATGTGTATGTTAACATTGTTAAGCCTGAAGATGTTGCACTTGACTCTGTTGAGCTCACTTTTAAAGATCAATATTTGGGTAGGAGTGACATGTGGAGGTTGAAAAACAGTTTGGTAAGAAATATTTAATATCATTTGATTAATAAAAATATATTTGCTAAGCTTTGTTAGTCTTTAACTATGTTTATATATTTCCCTTCCATTTAGGTGAATACCTGTGTTTATCTCAATAAAAAGATAGAGTTCTGTGGAGGAAGTATCAGATGTCAAGTCTACGAAATGTGGTCTTTGGGAGATAGGGTTGCATGTGGTGTTATCACTGATGATACTAAGGTTTTATATGCTGAACTTATAATCATGATTTGCAATTTGTATTAAAACTAAAGAGAAATTATTTTTACAGGTGGTATTCCGTTCCTCTACAAGTATGGTTTATCTCTTCATTCAGATGAGTTCGGAAATGTGGGATTTTGACATCCATGGTGATTTGTATTTCGAAAAGGCTGTAAACGGATTTCTTGCAGAGTTATTTCAGAAATGGAAGGTAAGAATGATTCTTACCTTCATACATAGGATTAACTTTAATAATTTTTCACAAAATTGTTTGATTATTTTTTCAGAAAAATGGTAGTAACCATGAAGTCACAATAGTTCTCTTCTCTCGCACATTCTATGAGGCCACAAATTTGGAAGAATTTCCTCATCATATGAGAGAATGCTTACAGCAGGATTATAAGGGAAGGTTTTACGAGGATTTTTACAGGTACTATATTTTTCGAACCTCATAAATAGTTTAATTGATGATTTTTGCTAGTGTACTGTTCATATGGAGAAGTTAAGAAACAGGATAGCGGAACCTTATTATATAGCTCGAGGGGTACATGTACAAAAGTCTAACTTAACGAGTTAAAATATCCATTAAATATGTTGTATTTTTAGAGTGGCAGTTCAGAATGAACGTTACGAAGATTGGTCAAATGTTTTGATTCAACTTAGAAGACTATTCACTGAGTACCAAAAGATTGTCTTGGAGTATCACAAGAGACCTAATGTGGAAATACCCAATGCTGTTAACTCAACTGCAGCCCAAGGAAACTTTTTAGAAGTACTAAATATGTCCCTTAATGGTAATTAGTTGTACTATAAGCTGAATTACATACTTTGTTTGACCATCATTGATTTTTACCATTCTATCCTATAGTCTTTGAAAAACATTACTTGGATAGAAGTTTTGACCGTACTGGTCAGCTTTCTGTGGTCATCACTCCTGGGGTTGGTGTTTTTGAAGTTGATAGGGAGCTTACAAATGTCACCAAACAAAGAATAATTGATAATGGTGTTGGTAGCGACCTTGTTTGCGTTGGAGAACAGCCACTTCATGCTGTGCCCCTTTTTAAAGTAAGTATTATGATAATAAAAATTATAATAAATAGGTGATAACTTAACTAGTAATCAAGGCTAAAGTAGTGAAACTAGATAAATTATTATCATAATCTTTAATTTCAAATATTTTTTGTGATAATCTTTTTCTCATGTTACAGTTTCACAATAAAGATAGTTTTATGAGTGCTGTTGATGATTACAGTATGCCTCATTGGATAAATCTAAGGTAATAATTTGTATTGGATGTGGATTGCAACTTAATTGATAGATGTCTGTTGTCTTAGAGTTTATTTAAACTTATTAATGGATACAAATTTTATCTTTCATGTCTAAAATATATTTAACATTTTTCAGTTTGTATGGTAAAATTTATATCTCTATAGTTGATAAACTTATTTCTTGCAGCTTTTATTCAAGCAACAAAAAAGTTGGCTATTCAAATTTTATTCCGAGAATAAAATTGCCTCCTAAGATTGTTAAGCCTCCTAAACAGGAAGATGACCCATTCCACAAAGCAAAACTTGACAGTGAAGAAGATGAAGGTTTTTCCAGTTGTGATTTTGATGCTTATGATGCTGAAGTGTTTCGTATTCCCACTGCCCCAAGCTCTAGGTTTGTTCAGAGAAACTTTATATATTTTATTGTAATTTTAAAAATGCTGTGTGTGTGAAACTTTTTGTTGTCTTAAGTAATTAATTTCAAGGAACAACCTCTTCATTAATGGTACTTAAGGTTATGTCGCAGTCCTTCCAGGATGCGCCGCTGTCATACTGGTTCGGAAAGCCTTATAACTGGATCAAAACCTGTGAGAAGAAAATTATCTGATCCAGATTTACGACAGCTGGAATTGATTGGGTCCCCTAATGCAAATACCCTTCGGTCTTCTCCCGGGTCTCCTGGAGATGTAGCTAGGAGGCCATTGGGAAGCATTTCTCCTAATTCCCCAACAAGTGGTTTGTAAACATTTTAGTGCAAATTGCATTAGTAAATTCTTGTTCTAGTTGAATCTTCCTTAATGGTTGAATACTTTTCAATGAATATTCAGATCAGTTTGAAGAAATTCACATCAATCAGATGTAAAAAGGTTTTCTGTAATAATTATTTTTATAATATTTTCTTAATTTTACTTTAAAATTCATTAAAGGTCGATTGAAGGGATTCCATGGTCATGGCGATGAGGATAATTCATCTCCATGTCATGGAACAAATACAGGAGGAAGTCGATTACCTGGGATTGCAGCTGCCTTTGCAGGGAGAACGAGTGTGGGCCATACTCCTCCATTACTACGTCCAGGTCGAGCTCTTATTAACCCTTTTGATCCATCTCATGTTACTATCAAATTAACTTCAAATCGTAGAAGATGGACGCATATATTTCCAAAAGGTTGGTATCTGGAAAATGAACATCATTAGGCTGCCAGAAAATATTTTCTAGATTTATAAATCATACTAGGTTATATTAAGTATATCAGTAGTTTTTTTTACTTGCAAAATACTGTAAGTTACTGTAACTCATTAAATATTATTAATCTAGAAAAAATAAATTACTATAATTCCAGTTCTTATTAAAAATATAGATTTTGCATATTTTATATGAATTTATGTACAGATTTTGCTATTATTTTAATATAATTATAATATTGTAATTATTATTTTAAGTTCTACTGTTATTTTTCTATAATGCTCTTACTCTATATTCAGTAATAGGCCTATGTTGCCTAAAGTTTTTTTTAAATGTAACTCTACATAAACTATGTTTTAAAAATTTTTTATGTTGGAAAGTGTTAATCTGTGTCTTCATTTTGCAATCAGGCCCAACAGGTGTACTTATTCAACAGCATCATTATCAAGCTGTACCTGCTGGAAGAGGCCCTGATCCTGAATCTCCGGATCCTTGGGATGGAGAAGATTCAAGCTTCTTTGAAGGACCTCCAGTTCCAGTAGCTCAGAGTACACCACCATCTCGTAATAATTCTTTTGCTAACTTCATCGACCGTAAGTTTCATCAGCATCCTTCATTCTTTATCTTTAGATATGTAATAAAAACTATTGAATTTCAGTGGCATATTTTACATTAAAAATAATAATTATCTGTTGCCTTGTTCAGTTTCCTTATAATAAATTCCTTTATTCTCATTTCAAATGAAATGCCTCTCTTGAAATGAAACTTCTAAATTATTAGTCAACAACATTATTCTCTAGTGACTCTTTTAATAAATCTGAAGGATTTTTATGTATTATATTTTCAATTATTTTGAGGTAACTTGTTTAATTAATTTGTAATTTAACACCAAAAAAGAAGTCAGCATGAATTTTATGAGGAATTAAAAGATTGCCTTATCCATCCAGTTCCTTCTTGCAATGTATTCGTCTCATGATACTAATGACTAGGACTTAAATTTAAGTTATAAAACTTCAATTTTCATGTGGTTGATTTTATTTTATTTTTTAATTTTCTATTTATTCACTTAGAAATAAATAATGGAGATCAGTGTGGTGTAAGATATAATGGAATATAAATTAAAGGCTCTAAATCTATTTTAAGTAAATTTGACTATTATTAGAAAAACCATTTGTTTAAGCATGCTTTGCATGATTTATGAGAATCTATTATTTCTTTTATTTCCCAATTCCTAATATAGTTATGCAATGCCTTATCTTGGTTTGGGTTTTATAATAATTTTGAGGTTTGAGTTTGAGAGTATTTATCAATTGCATGTCATTTAAATTAGGGTAATAATATTAATAATGTAAATGATTTTTCTTTGTGGAGAGTGAGTTTTAGTCTGAACAAACCCTTTTTACTTTTACCCTACTTACAATTATATCTGCAAAGAAGAGCAAACAGTCACAACCAATGTTCAGTGAGCTAGTACTAGTACTGGTAAGATGTCAACTACTCAGTAACCAAGTTCTGAATAGGAAATCCAAATCAATGACAATAGTTATTTTTTAATTTTTGAATGGATTACTAAAAATAGTAAAAATTTTCAAAGGTATGGTTATATTTTATTTACATAGATTTGATTACACTAGCTGATTGCAGTAAAAGACTTTGGATGAGAAGTCAAGTGTAATCTTGAAAGGGGTAGTTATTGATTGAGAGGAATGATCTTCCTGAATATCCAAAATATTACAGCTGCTAAGCTATTATTTGCCAGTGGATAATCTTTATTTACTGATTTGCATAAAATCATTTTTTAATTTTGCCAGTTTTCAATTTATCTCTTACCTTTCACAGCAATTATGTCAAGAATTTACTCAGAAATTAAATGATCAAATGAGAAGTTATTTTTATTTGTCTAATAACACCATTTATAAATTGTTATTTTAAAATTAATTATGTATGAAAATTTAAATTTCATATTTTATTTAGTTGTTTTACTAGTCTATGGCTTATATTTCTAAGAGGGTTAATTTTTCAACACTTTGATAGGTTTTATTTTTTTATATTTTTAAGATATGTTTATTAAAAGAAATTTATCATATTTTGCTCAATTGTATGAAGTTTTTAGTAACTGACACCATAAAAAAATTTCAATTTCATTTAGTTGCAATTATGATTCATAACTTCATGAAAATGATTCATGATTTTTTTGCAGTTTTAATAATTTTGCAAAAATCATGTCATTCTGATTCTAGACATTGCTAGTCTTGTTTCTGGATCTGCAAAACACACAGCTACTGTTGACTCGTCATCAGGAAATTGTGAGTGCATCATTATATTTACTCTTTTGCCTGATACTATATTTGGTTATTTTCTAAAATTGCCATTGTAGCCAGATTTTTAGATGAATTTTATGTAATCAGGCTTTTTGATTGTATTACTTTTGAAAATGATAAAATATATTGAAAACTATGAGAAAGTGTGGAAAGGGGAGCACAATAGCAGGTACCTTTATAAAATTGTTATGTTTAAAATAATTTTAATCAAATTTTTATTTATCTTGTTCATAAAGTAACTTCAATATTTTTATGTACATTTTTGAAAATCTAGGTTAATATACTACAGTCATCAAACAGATTTATGTGGTTAATGCACTTAATCAGTCTTTCATAAATTGCTTTATAGTACTTAACGATCATTTATCAATTTATAAGTAATTTCTGCAGAGTGACTCAGAAAGGATATTCAAGTAATTCTGGCATGCATTTAAAGTAATTGCACTATTCAATGAAGCTCATAAATGGTTTAGCTTAATCTCATACTATTTATCCTTCATAATGCTGAACTACTTTTATATTAAACTAATCCTAAAAGTTATTTTAAAATTATTTTTATATCATATTTGGAATATAGAATGGATATTCATTAATAACTTCTTCCCTCCTATTTGTAGAAACTATTTTAATAACTGATGGAATCAATTATTTAAACAATCAAACTCAACTCTATGATTTGCCTAACATTAAAATTCTTATTTTTATGATTAATTATTCAAATTAAAATTTTAGTTCATATCAGTATGGTATAAGAAAATATCTATATGAGTGTATTCTTTGCATGTTATCTTAGAAAAAATAACTCTTTGATATTTGAGAGTTTAGATTTTTCACTAGACTGTGATGGTCACTTTTCAGATGACAATTGTAGATAGTTTATACAGGTTGAGGTATATGTATAAGTAGGCTTAAATGGTCTTAAAGGTATATTTATATTTCTAAAATAATATTTAAAAGAATTCACAACGTCTAAAATTAATGTATTCAGTTTGTAATGCAGTAGTATTTTTAACCCACTGTATATTATAATATAACTCTCAAATGACCTTTAAATCTACTCCAAGTATACTATTAAGCAGATCATAATAATATAGATAATTGATAATTATTCTATATTTGTGTAAAAATGAATCCTCAGGTTTCCAAACAATTTCTGAAGATGATAACTTGGTTAATGAGTTAAAAGGTCATTGGAAGGTTGGTCACTAATATGTCCCTACTGCTTTCCCAATTAGTAAGCTCTGAATCCATTTTACACAGTGTCCATAAGGAAAAAGTAATATCTTCTATTATATTTTTAGTTTTGATAATGCTTCATTATACAATCAAGTCAATTCCTTTTTCAACCAAATTATCTTCATTTGTCTTTCTTTTAGTAAACTGCTATTTGCTTTCTATTCTATTTTTTTATTTATTCTAATTCTGTAGGGTAAAAAACTAGTTTTTATAATATTCTTTGATATCGGTGATCCATTTATACACTTTCTTCTTTCTATGAAATAAATAACAAAATTTATAATAATTTCTACAGGTAATATTTTTAATTTATAACTAGTTTCTATAAACTACCAAGTTTGTTATTTTTTTCACTAAAGCATTAAGTAAATAGTTGTAAATCACTAAGGTTTATTGGTTTTATTATCACTTTTATAAAAAAGGTTTGTAATAAAATATAACATGATTACTATTCCACTCTATTATATAGAATATATAACATGACTAGACAGAGGATATTTAACCATCTTTAATTTATATCAAAAGCTTGAACCATTTTGTGTATATTATCTTTTGGTCTTAGATTAAATTTTATCATTTGTTACTATTTTAATACAATTTTTGTATCAGTTGAAAGAAACAGAAGTGGTAGCCGGCCCTCATTGAATCTTCAAGCAGGAAACAAAAATACCTATCCTGTCTCACCCTTACTACTTGGCCAACAAATTACTTCAGGGAACAATAAAAGTCTTACATTATTGTGGGGTGCCACTGGAGAGCAAGAATGGACTCCTGCACTTACAACAGGTTAGGTTATCAAGGATTAACCCTCTAATATTTTAAAAGTTTTTTATAAATATATAGATGCAGTATGAATTAGGAGTACTATCACTTTTATTCATAAATCACAGGCTTTTTGACCTGCAGAAATTATAATAGAATGGAAAGAAAGGATCAATTTTTGTTTTACCAGAGAGCATCATTTAATTTTTCCTTTTTTTCAAATGGTTAAATTATTTTCCAGAGAAACTTTTTTGTGATAATAAAAATAATTTATAATAAGAGATAATTTATATCTTAACTTTTGAAATAATGAACGTTTTTTGATGAACAACTTTTTTCTAATTTCAGTAAATATATACTTATGAGTATCTTAATCTTAATAGAATATTAAATAAATATGAATTATATGAATGAAATAAATACAATCAATTAATTTCAATTATTAAAGCATGTTTGTTGCAGAATTTCTAAATATCTATAAGTTCTGCAACCTGCCATCCATCTATCTATTCCAAAGTAATTCTTAGTGAAAGAATAAAATGGAAAACTTACATCTCTATAGCTTTTTATATGTAACTATTTTTCTCACAATGAATGTATTATATTATAGCATTTTTTCTCAAGTTGCCATGGTTAATGACTCAAAATAAATCATCTATTTAAATGTATGATTTAAAGCAAAGAAGCTTCAAGTTTATATTTTCATTATTCAATGATATTTCATTGGAAATAAAGAAAGTTCATAAACTATAATTAGCAGTTAAAAACATGCCTCTTAGTAACTATTTGAACTTCATGTATAAAAATAAATTTAAAATTACCAACTTTATCTACATTTTGAGGTCATATATTTTTATTTTGAGAAGAGTGAAATTGATCATACAGTTTATTTCTTGTATGTTTCAAAAGGTCATTTTTAATATAGAATTCTGTAATTATTATACAAAATTAGGGATGATTTTTTTTAATGTGAAACTGTATTGTTTATTATGTTTTAAAATTATTTGTAATCAGAATGTTATAACAATATTGAATTATACCAGTATTTAACAAAACTTCTATTCAAAATCCATAAGCTTGTAGTTTTGTATTTCAATTTGTTTTGCGAGGGTTACCACCTAGATAAGCTGCTTATTTTGGTTAAAAGCAGAGAAGGCAATTAATTTTTCAATTGAATCGTAGCAACTTTGACTGGGCTCATAACATGGAGCATAATTTTTATTTTGAAAAATTTTAATTGTTACAGTTGAAATTGCCACTATTCATCATTCATCATACTACAGATGATATGTTTATTTTATTATATATATTATATGGATATAAAAGATTAATATATAGATTTTAAGGTAATATAAAAATGAACTCAATGTTCAAATTCAAGCTTGAAGATCCTTTAAAAGTGTCAAATTGTGGGATGTACTCAGAATTACAGATAAGGTGGCAATACAATATATCTAGGGCTCATATGAAAATAAATCTCTTATTCTTTTGTGATACAAAACTATTTAAATATCTGTATTTGTTTTAATATATAGTTGAGAATACAGAATGGGAAAGATGGCTCCAATTCCTATAATTTCATATAACTCAAATATGAATTAATGTTAAATGTCAAAAGTAAATTGATAATTTAATTGATTAATTCTCATTGTTTTATAGAAGTAGAAAATGCATAATTTGAGGTTTTTTGTTATGTTGTTTTTATCCATTAAATGTTATAATTTTGTGTTTTATTATTTACATACTGGAAATGTAATATTTACTTCAGTTATCATTAAAAGATATGAACTTTTTTGAGCACTACTTTGATACTCTTTGCATTATTATCTGTTCAATAATTTTTGCATGCTTAAAAGTGCATTTATACTTTGTGCAATTGCATAAAACATTATTTCTTTTATAAACAACTTATTTTTTTAGAGTTAGTTCAATTGTGATGATACTACAATTTCATGTTTTCAATGTGGTTTGTCTAATGAAAATAATTGTATAACTAATACCTGTTTAAAGGGCTTGTGTTTTTATCATTATTTAGCATTAGCAAATAAGTAAAATGATTGCATGTTAAAAAAGCAAAATGTTAGGAATTTTTTACTGATACCATAAATAGAAAGATACCCATGCTGTTGAATTTTATATTAAGGATGACCCATGTATACTCTCTATTTTCCATAAAATATGTCTCTATAAAATTTTTTACAAACGATTATTTTATAGAATTTGAACAAAGTATATTTATCATTAGATTCTATTACATCACAAGAAAAATGGGATACATTCATTTCATGTTTTGTATAGATATTTGTTCGCAGTAATGCTCTTTAGTCTTATGTTTATTTAAAATACCTTGAAAAACCTTTTGAAATGTGTTTTACTCATACTACTTTTTATTAGTATAGTTAACTGTTAAGAAAATTAATTTGATTTTATAAATTTTAATAAAAATTTTCTCCTTTGTGATCTTTCATTGCTGTTATACATTATTATAGTAATAATAATGCAGTAATTGCTATTTTTCAATTAATTGGAAAATATATCAATGGCAGTTGTTGAAGTATGAAAACAAATAAAGCCTTATTTTATAGATTCTTTCATCACCTATGACTGAAATTTTCCATCAAACATGCATGGCTCATAATGCTCATCTTCTATGGCTCTTCATGTGACCCACATAAATTTTCATGCATCATGTTCATTGAATCAAGTATATTCTAAATCTATTCAATGTTTTTGCATATGAAATTAAATCTCTTGAATTCAAGAATTTCATCATTACTCATTGTTGTATGTTATTATAAATTTAAAGTAATATGTTGTTAATGAGATCATTTTAGCCTAATTAGGCATTTCTTTTTGTTTTTCATGTCACGTGGATCACCTCAAACAGTCGGAAAAGTTATAATAGGTTTGATCTCTTTCTATGACTTCTTATCACCCCTTGTAGATCTAAATGTAGGAAGTGGGTTGTAGGCATTTGTACATCATGCACTCATTATCTTTTCTTTTCTTCTGGCAAATACATCTTTTGCAATCTATCTTTTCGGTAAATTTCCTGTCTTTAGAATTAATTACTTCATTCTCTCCCCCTCCATTTTCATCATTTCAATTTGAAGGGTAAATGTTGGTTAGCTGTTTACCCTAATTAATTGATAAAGCTTGCTTTTTCACCATGTTGCTAATATCTAATATTTCATTGCAATTTATATTGCTTATGATCATTATGTAGTCTATTCTTGCTGTATTTAAATTTAAGGTATTATTCTGAGATATTATATGCTTCTAGCTAATTTTTCACAGCTTAAAATTGTTTATAAATGTACAGAAAATTCATATTTACAATTTTGTTTCCTTTCCTAACTGAAGTGAGCAATTCTTTCTTACTAAATAATAAACTATATATCTCAATATGGAACCTGCTTCAAGCTTGTAATTCATAAGTGAAATTATGTCACTTTAAATTCTTAAACATAAATAATGTAATGGAATTTTTTCAGTTAAGAGTGTTTAATAAGTTAAAGGTGTTGTTAATAATTGATCATATTCTGCTTGAAAATCATTTTATAGAAAATGACAGAAGCAAATTCATTAGAAAATTATAAGTATGTAAAAATATATGAAGATAAAAGTACAAATAATATCTATAGATTAGGTTCAATAGAGAAATATGATTTATCAATTTCTATTGTTATAGAAAGAATTTTCACTTCAAAGCACAATACTCTTATCTATATTTTAGTATTGTCTCAAATTGGAATCACTTCCAAGTTAAATTAGCTATATATTTAGAGTATTTTGTATTGTATATATGTTCTAAATAAGTCTTTATACAATTTTGCATGCTGTATAAAATTATGAAAATACTCTAATTGTAGTTTTTGCTTAGCCTTGTTTAGAAAATGTATGCTTTTGTCTTTAGAACACGATAAGTAGTTGTAAGAACCTTCATGTATAATATTTGCCACTGTATATCATGCACAATCATGGGTTATTTGTACAAAATTTAATCTTCTTGATTGCTGATCTTTTTTTCATTTTTTTAATTATTTAAAAATCTTTTTAAGTTAAGATGATATAATATGGGATTATTATTTAGATGGTTGGAGAGCACAGAATTATTTTAGGCACAGGAGAACTAATATTGATTTTATTGTTACATAAATTATCATCTTGTTAAATATACCCAAAAATTGAAAATAAAATAAATTTATTCTTGTTAGGAGAAGAACAGCTGAGCACAAATTGGACTGTTTATGATGTATTAAATTTCAAAAAATGGTCTTTATATATTGCTTTAGATAAGAGAAGAATAAATGGAAAATCAGTTTGAGATATAGCAAAGAGACAAATTATAAAATAAAGAATATTGGTTCATTTGAATCAAATTTAATCTATATAAAAATGGCTGAAAATTAATAGTTACAGAGAATGGAAAGTAGTGACATAATTTAAGAAAATACTTAATAAAATATATCATTTAACTTGGCAGAAAAAAAGGAGTCTTAAAAAGGGGGAATTGTAATTGAAGCTGAAAGGAGAAGAATTCATGTTAGATGTGGATGAAATAGATTATCAAAAATATCCAGATGATCTTACTCATTTATTACTTAAAGAGGAATTTTGGCTAGTGTTAGAAGATGATGAGAAGTCTAACAACAACAATCAGAGCAATATCATAACAGCTGAATCTCTGTAACAACATATGGTAATGATTAGTTGTATTTATATAATCCTTAAAATTATCAGTTCTCTCTCAAATTTTCAAATTAATTACTTCAGTATATAATTAAAATGTACTGAAAATTACTTTTGAAGAGTTATGAGGATAACTTTTCAGAAAAAAAGTTATTTTAAAAGAGCAGCAAAATTTGGAAACAATGAGTAGGATTCCCTATGATTTCTAAAGATACGGTATTAGAAATATTTCTGGAGGACATATACAGGCATTCCATTATTGGCTGACTATGTAGAGATGTACCATTTCTATATTACTTTTAACCTTTGTTTCAATTCAATTAGCAATGGTAGGAAATCAGTGGAGTTTAATTTATAGATTTAAAAGAAAGGGAAGTTGTCTATTAGTACTTTATGATACTTTTTCTAATTTTAAAAACTTATATAGTAGTATGAGGAATTGTGTGCAGTATTAATCATATGTAGACTCTCCTATCTCCAGTATCTCGTGAGATTAAATGGTTTGAATTTTAAACTAATCAAATAGAGTTATATTTCTTCATTTTGCTATTCTTTATCTTACAAGAATCTTTAGACATTTGAAAAAAGTAGAATTAGAGTCATGTTTCTCATAATTCTTTTCTGATAATAGAATTATTTTCAACAGCAGTTTCATAGTAAATTTCAGTGCATGTGTAATTGTGATTAGTAGAAAGGATTGAAATTGGTAAAGGTGTTGGGTAGCTGTATGGACTGAAAAGACTAAGGCTGAAGAAGATACATGAAAAGGTATGATCTTTCAGAGAAGTAATTACTGAAAGGATGAGGATGGCTTAAAGATCAGAAGATATAAAGATAGTTTGTATGGAATCAATTAAATATATAAGAAGAAGACTAAAGGTAACTTTTTATAATTGGATTTATTATTGGCTTTATTCTTGCTTTATATGTCATTGCTTACATTGCTAAAGAATTATCATCCCATCTTATTTTAGTCTTTGTCACTGCTCTTGCTATCATACTTATATCATTGTAATTAATTTTAATACTTAAAATTTATTTATTTTTATTAATTGTTACCCTTACCTCAATACTTTATGGAAGCTTATTATCAATGTTAACAATTTTTACTTTTGGAATAATTGAGTGCTAATTTTGGAAAAATCAATCATATGCTTGTTTTTCCAAAATTAAAGTCAGTAAAACCTGCTTAAGATGCTTTTAGAAGGACCAACTAATGACATCAAGGCATTAATACTATTGGTTGGATTTAGTTATTGATTAGTATGAATCAATTCTTGAAATCCTGAGCAATAGCCTATGAGTTGATAGTTGGTTGTTATTTCATTAAATTTAAACTTTGATATGTTACCATTCAATAACTTAGGTTTATTTCATGCATTTTTCCTAGCATTGAGCAAGTTGTGGAAAATCACTTCCTATATCTATGCTAAATATATCGTAATATTAGAATGCTAAGATTCACAAGAAGCACTGAAAAAGATCGCCTTAACCTAAAAATTAACAATTTCTTGGATTCAAATTTCAGTTCAGTTACAGATGTTGATCTCTCCTTTTTCTCTTCCTAAGTTTCTCTTTTCTGAGCTATTAATTTCCTAACATACTTGATTATTTTACTGTTCTATCCATCCTTTTTTATCAGCTTTGCAACAGTCCTCTGTTTCAGCAGTGAACTGGTTTTATCTTAAGTTGTTCTGTTTGTTCCTATATACAGTACAGGTATCAATTTCAGTGAACTTTCTTTCCCTATATTGTCCAGCACTCTGGTTCAAGACTTATTTGAGTTAAAGAAAAATTTTAGCTCCTACATTTATTGAGAATTTATCATGATGAGGAATATCAAATATAAGTAAGAAAATTAGAGTAATATACTGCATTCAATTCTATAAAAATACAATGAAAATCTTTATTAAAAAGTAGTAAATCACTTAAGATTTGAATTAATTTCCCAAAAGTATTCTCCATTGCTTGTAATACTCTTACTAACACCAATAATGTTACCTACTTTTGGGAAAGCTTCTTTTGGTATAGCCTTCAACATCATGATAATCTTAACATCATGACAGATTAATATTTTCCTCCCATTCCCACTGTTAAATCTGGTTTCAGATTCAGAGGATGACCAGTAGGTTTTATTCAGGTCATTCTATACAATATCGCATCCTCTAATGACTGATCTTTTTCATGCACCCATGGGAGAAACATCTTGGAAACATTCATATGTATCTTGTCAAGTTTTCTGACCAGTAAATCTCCCATTGTTGCATAACCAATAAGTATTTGATATTTTCTCTTTTCTATCTATCTTTTAATATTATCCTTGGATCTCTTCTCATTACTTGATGTTTAGGTAAGAATTGCTGACATTTAATGTTTATCCTTACTTCATGCTATCTTAACTTTCCTCATCCATTTACAAGAATATTACATTCGTTATGCCCCTCTTGCTTTCTATAATCATTTACATTCAGGAGATGAATATTCATCCCTTTATTCATGTATAATTTTAGCATCTTAAGCAGGATGATTAATTAAAGTATTTATTTTTAAAAAATTTATTTAAGAAATTATATTTCTTGTGTTATAGAAGGTTGATTGATCTAAACCACCTCATTTCAATGAAAGGTTGTAAAATGTTACTAAGAATGCAGAGGAATCAACCATGCAGTCACATGCACATTCATTATTTTAAAGTATATTTTGCTTTTGATTTAGATAATTATATTACATTTTTCGTAGATAAAATATCAATTTTTTCTCCTAACATAGAAATGTTAAGTTTCTTTCTTTATTTATGTTCCAGGAAGGAACCAATTTATAATTTAAGCATTATATTTTATTACTTACGTCAGTAGACTAAGAAATAATGGAAATTCCTATTCTTTAGGTGTGGATTGGAAATCATTGACAATCCCAGCCTGTCTGCCCATAACAACTGATTACTTTCCTGATGTCAAGTCTTTAGTGAATGATTATGTAGTCTCAAATTACAATCTTCTTCCTGATCATGTGAATGCTGACTATGCCCAGCAAAGAGCAGTTTACAGGAAACCTCTTTCAACTGTAGAAGTATTCAGAGAATTGGTTTCTCAGCGACTTGCTCAGGTCTGTTTCATTTGTATCGGATTTCATATACAAGTAATCTTTTAAGCACAAACTCAGAATGTGCTTCATCTTCAAGTTTGAATATTATCACATTAATATGAAAATATTGCTCACAAATTGTAATTTTGTTTTCATTTTAGTTTGCTCATCAGTATCAGTCAATTCTTTTATTCCATTGTGTTTTCTTCTTATAAACTCCTATTTCAAAGCAAGTTATTCATAATTTTTAGGGATTCCAACTCATAGTAGACAATAAACCTTGTAAAGGAGGACAATCAGGAAGACAGACAAGCAATACTTCTCCAACTATATCATCTGGAAGAGTTGGATTACCATCTAAGCCAAGAGCTCAAGAAACTGAGCCAAGCGAGGAATATCGCTTGAGTATTGGAAGAATATTTCATCGCATATCTTTGTGTGGATCTACAATTTCTGTCACAAGATATAGACCAAGGTTAATGATAAATTTATATTGAGTAGAAGTGAAGTTTAAATTTAAATATCCACAACCTTGTTATTTTTGTCTAACCAGAAGAGGTAGTTGGTATAGTATATATTTAATATTAAATATTTATAAATAAATATTTAATATTAAAATAAATTTTAAATATGTAAATATTTTAATCAGTTAATTTTCTTGAATATTTACAGACACCCATATCCTCCTTTCAACTATCACTATAGATATCGTTTTCAAGCTCCACACCACGATACTTATGAGGTGTCTTGGGTATCCTTCAGTACAGAAAAACTGGAAAACTATAATTGGAATTTCCTGGATCATTATATATGCACCAGAGGTGATACTGATTTTGCTTTAGGCCAGGTAAGAAAGTTTGATTTTGTGAATTGTTTATGATTTTTGATGCTTGATTCTCTGTGGATTATTACAATCAATCTGGTTAGTATTATTTTGACATATCAAAGAAAATATTAAGTTATGGTACAGCCTAAATGTTCTTTCTTTTGTATCAGCAGTCTGATTTATTTTTAAGTCAAATCTATACCAAATTGTGGATTTTATTATCTTGGTAATAAAATTATACTCACATGTTTGAGTCGTAAAAAAGTAGTCATAAAATTTTATATTTAAATTAATTTTGACACAAACAATAATATTAAGAGTTGCATACTTGAGGACTTTTGTGAGCATTATAAATTATTGATATGTTGCTATTTATATTTATTTTTATCCACAGAGTCTTAAATATTGGAGATTTCGAGTTTATCTTTTGCCAGTAGTTTTGCAAGCTACCAAGAAAATATTAGAAGGAGCTGATCATTGTGACTTATATGGCCCCTTATGCTTAGATGATCAGTGTCACTTGGTCGAGGGATTTCTCAAATTTATGGAAACTTGGGTTAATAAAATACGAAGAACAAATGCTGGCAAAAAGCAAAGGGTATGTTCGAAGAATATTTTTCCCTTCAATTATGAAAGAACCTGTTTCATATGTAAATTGACTTACTTATTTCATAGCATACAAATATACTTAGGGTATTAGAAATTTATATTATAGTTAATACTAACTATCAGTACTTAAATACTACCTATTGATTAATTGCTAATGTACCTCATTTTTTATGATAAAACTAAAGAATGATAAAAAGTAGAATTATTTAATAATCAAAAGAAATTTAGGATTTAGGCATATATAGTTATAAATAATAAAAAATTAACTAATTAATTCTCCTAATTTAATTAACCTTTTTGATATTTGCTGGTATACTTTTCTAAAGTCTTTTAATATGTATATTTTTATCCTTTTCCTCAAAATTTTATGTCTATTGACATACATACATCATTCCCTTACAGTTATAGATATCTATATGAAATTAAATTCAACAATTTATTTTATTTCAATTTATATTTATGGTGATTTTATTAATTAATTTTGTAATGTACATGCTTTTTTAAAATTGGTTAGGATCACAATTTGAATAAGGTAGGTGACACTTGGAAATATGTTTCATTTTTATCCTGCATATGTTTTAAAAATGGAGGTAAATTCTATGTTATTTATAATTTTATTCCTATTTGAATTCTTTTTAAGTGGTTACATAAACGTATGCTCTGGAAATGTTCTCTTTTTTTAATTAACTCAGGAACAGCAGTGTCACAAATGACAAACTACAATCTCTTCTAAAATATAGAAAACATCAAATGGAGAAGATCTTCGTTCCATACGGAAAGCAGTTTTCAGATTATATTTTAAACATATGGTTAAATGTATTTGTGGCACTTTACATGTCTTACAGAGCCCAGCTGCTCCGTGTAAGACCCAAATACGTCGAGGCAGCCAAGGTTATATCTCTCCCCCTTTATATCTCCCACTAACTCAAGTCCAGAGTTGTGGCGTGGGTTCCCCAAACCAGTCAACAAATGTTCAGGTATTTTCTCATTTTTAAATACGCTGCTGCTGCTGCCATCCCCTCGGAAGCTTGCATCATCCGTTAAAATTAATAAACGCACTGGTACCTATACCTTTATTTTGATATTGCATTAGCCTAGTCAGTGACAGCTTTTAGAGTTTTTATTTAAATCTATACATCGAAGAAGGTATCTCTTATCGAAAGTAAGAATAATGAGGTTTTTCTATGTTATTCTTACTTGACATGGCAAATCTCAGGAAGTAATCAGGAGCAGTGATTTTTTTAATGTTAAAGTATCATCATGAAAACTTGAATTAGTGAACTTCAATTAATTTCTTGGAAATTGGAGGATGGATTGGTATTCTATGGAAAATATTCCTTAATACATATCGGGATTTACTCACTCTTAAATCATAACTATAAAATGAAAATTGTTAGAGTATTTAATTTTTTCTATGTGTATATATGACTGGGGTTTTGAACATTAGCTGCAAATTAACGACACAGATTTTTGATTACTTTTCTGTCAAGAAACTGTTTTTAATACTGTGAGAAAATATTTTGTAAGCATTCTCAGAACCTCATTGGTTGTGTTTTGCAACAATCACTCCATCATATCCTTTCAGAGAGGACCCAAATGTTTTCTCTTTTTTCCTTGTTCTAGATTTGTCTGAGTTAAAAATTTTACTCTCAATTCAATCCAGGAAATCCTGTTTCATACATCCTATTCAAAATATTGATTCCTAACAGTTTTATAAATCCGAAGAAAGAACTATCTGTTTTTTAATTTTAGCAATTTACGCACTAGAAATGTTAGAAATAAACCTAAAATCAGTTATTTTATTCTGCAGTTTTTAAGTATTTGAATAACATTTTATATTTTCCATTCTTTCATGGCATTACCTTTGCATAGAGATTTATTAAATAATACTATAAGAGAAAGAAATTTCTGTACCTACTTTGAATGCCGTAAGTGTTTAATCTTCTGAATTAATAGATTAAATTATATCTTAACATCTCAACAGTAGGTAATATTTGAAACTGTATCAGTCCAATTAACTTTCAGCTGAGCTCCTGTTTTACACTAGGATACAAAACAACTTTGTTAAACTTGTTTTTATGTACTTCATCAATGTAAATTTTTTCTAACATCACTCTTTTTGTATTTTAAACTATCTAAAATTATTCCATTGCACTTAGGTGTAAAAATATTATGAATGAATCAAAGTATTTATGTATAGTCTTCATATTTTATTATCTATTTTGTTTGGAAGCCTAACTGCTGCTATTAGTTTCAGGTATATATGTTTCTGTTTCGTAAGATTTACAATAGTCTCTTTGTTCTGCCATTTGGATTTGTTTTCTCATGAATATATGAAGGTTTTATGGGAGGGAAGTGACATTCTATCCTTGGAAATGAATTGTATCCTCAATATTTAGAAGCATTTTTGTGAACATAATATTAAAAAAAAAAAACATTCAAGTTTATCACAAAGTCATTTAAACTTTGTTTTCAGATGAAGATGTGTTTTGAGCCTACCACTTACTATACTTCATAAGCATTCAATGTCATTCTAAGTTTCTATTATGTATAATATTTGTGTGGCATAGTTATTTTATGTGATGGCTGGATGATTTTATTATGCATCACTAACTGATTCTAAATGAATCCAGGGCCCCATAATAAATATTATATTTCTGAAACAGTATTAGTAGATAGAGGATTTAACATATGTATATCTATCATGGATAGTTTAATCATCTTTTGTTCAGATTTATTTTCATTATATAGTTGAGTTTTGCATGACACATATACACACCTACAGTTGTTAAACTCTCTTTTGACAATGTGACTTAGTCAAATGAAATCAGGAAGAATAAATCTCTCTTAGCTTTTATGTTACTATTATCTCTATTCTAAGTGAAACTAATTTCTGTTTCATAACAACCTAAAAGTTGATATGATGAGAAACAGGTATGGTAAAAAAAAAACAATATGTGGATTCAACTCATTGAATTTGATGCCATATTTTTTACATGAAACAATAGAATTGAGTATTGTGTAAACAGTTACTCAAGTAATGCCATGAGAATTTTTTAAATTAAAATGAAATGTTATATGGAGAGAAAAGTTTTAAATTACACAGAACTAGTTGGCACTATTGATTTATTATTATTACAATTCATATTTATTTCAAATTTCAGTTATAATTTTAGGAATTCCTCTATTCATGAATTCCAGAGAGAAAGAAATTGAAATGTCATGTATATATTATACAATTTTGTACTTGAGATTTGTAAATCTAATTTTCAAATCAAAAACTTTTGCAATAATGAAAATTATATACAGAATCTAACATTCTTATGTCATGAATAACCAGTTCAACTTGAAAATAGTAATAAGACATTTTAAATATGATAATAGTAATATATTATTATTAAAATTTTAATATGAAATCTTATTTCACAAAAAATATATTTCCCTTTTGAAGAAATTATTGTTCTATACTTCGGTGAGCTTGCAATACAGCATGAGAGAACAAAATTCTTTTCATCTCAAACCTTATGAATCAAATACATATCAATCAGTAGTACAAGTATTTTTCATTCCATTTTAATATAATTTTCAGTTCACAAATACTTGATATCTTATGAATGTAATCTATGCTGATGAATATGAAGTTTTTATAGATTTGGTTTGAATTTTAAATTGGAATAATAAGAGGATAACCTTCATCATGAACAAAATCATTGGATATTTAGTTTTTCCTGAACCCAATTGAGTGTAGTATTAATTGAATAAGTATAGAGATGTATTCTTGAATTTTCATTTTCGATACAACCTCGCATAGTTTCAAAATACGATTAAATGTTTGCATATATGTTTCCTTGCCACTTGCACAAATTTCTTTGGCTACTACATTTTAGCATAGCTATATCACATTCTTGGGTGCACAGCAAGTAGAATTTAGAGATTTAAAACAAAATAATTAGCTATAGTAGTCTTATGAACCTTTAAAAAAGGTTTATTTATCATACTTTCTCCTTTCTCCCGTATCTCCATTCACAATTCAAAGAAGTTTTGAATTTCTTATTTATAATTTTAGTGATTTTAGATCATTCTTGAAGTGGATTTGTACTCTTTGGCTTTTTTGTATTTTACACTTGTACACATCAAATTGTTAGGTTAATTGAAATGTGATTCAATTTGGCCACTTGTTTACTTAGTTATACCAGCTAAATTGCCTTCTTTCCACCAAGTGTTGTAGAAGAATGTTTTTTTTTGGCAAATCAGCCTATGGGACACCATAACATAAATGATTATGAATTCAAGAAGTGTAAATTATTATAGAATTTGTGACATTCAAGTTGTTATTGCCAACCAAATGAAAATATTAATTTAAATTTCACAAATGAGAAATTCAAATTGAAGCTTATTTTAACTATTTGCTTTCATTGCCATTATAGCATAATTATTTGGTTGAGTAGATTGACTCAAATAATGTGAGCATTAGCAGAAAAATTGTTCTAGCTATTTTCTACTAAAAATTTTCAACTTCATTTGGCTTAAACAGCAATATAATTAAAGGAATATTTTTTCTTAGACTGCTTGTATTGCATCATTGTATCTATGCCTTAATAATTGTACTATTTAACTACCTTAAGTATTAAGAACTTAACCCTTGAGCGATTAAATTTGATTTCCATTGCCAACAATTGTTTTCGGTAATCAATTTTCATGTTAAAATCAAATGAGCAAAATTTCTACATAATTTACTCCTTCAACCTTTCCATTAGATGCATATTTTCTCTATCTTTATAGTCTATACTGGGTGCTCTTTTTCAATATTGATAGAAAATATATTTTTTGACATATTTCTTTGCCTTAAGTTTTATCCAAATTTTTATTACCCAATCCAATATTGGTATCACTTCAATTAAAATGTTGAATTGATGATTTTCAAAGAACCTAGATGATGTGGTAAGCAAATGTGGTCTGTTATTTATCTATAAAAATTCATAGTCAGCGCCTCTCAGGTTTGACAGTGAAAGTATGATTATGAATATAAGTACTCAAGGGTTTAAGTCCTCAAATCCAGTCTATGTTTTATAGTCATTGATTTGTAGCTCTATTAATATTTAATCAATACTATACCCGATGTTATACTTTTGTGTGTTCAATGAGCTTTTGCTACTTTTAAGATTCTGAGAAAGCAATGGAAAGACTGTCAACTCTTAACATTTAAAGATTCAGTTGCACGGTAGTAGAATCTAGTTATTATATTCATTAGGGCTTGAATTTTTTCTATATCTTACTGGAGAAATTTATAGATAATTAGAGCTTGCTTTCTTAATTACATGCTAAATTGCGATGAAATTACATACCTCATTAGATAAGCTGTAAAGTTATGATCAGGACTGCCTGATAGGGATCTTTCACAAATATCTAATGTTTGACCTTAGTTTGAGAAGGATCCGTTTAAGGAGGTAATGTTTTTACTTTCAAGTGGCAATCAATATTCCTTTAAAAATAATTGTGTCAAAAATTACGGTATATATTTTATATCTAGCTCTCTGAATAGAATCAGTTCATAATTAAACATGTCACCTTTGGCCTCCCTAAGTAGTTGGCAGAACCTGGTTATAATGATTGTCAATATTTCCTTCTCTTTATGTTGATGTGGAAACAGATGGTAACTTTAGATCTTAGTTATGAAAATCAATTACATTAAAAATTATAATATTATATTGTAATCAATTTACTTTTCTTGTTTCATTTAGTCCTGTTTATTGAAAAAAATTTCCCAATATATTTTTATAATTTTATAGTTTATGTTCTGTAATTCATTACTAGTAATGAATCTTTAAGAATCCTGTATATAAATGTCCTGGATAATTTTCTATTTGCGTCATTGAAACTTGAGATAAGTATTTAAATATTGGCAAAATATGATACAAACGAAACTGATAATCATTGTCAAATAGAAAATAGTGTTTTTAGATTATCAAGACTCTGTTATTGATGTATAATTTTGAAAATCAGAATGACAACATCCCTTTCCCAGTATTCCAAAGTTAAATGTTCTATTTAATTGTTTCATGAAGCTTTATATTGAAGAATTCTAAGTAGATATATGAGTTTATATAAGTTCAAAATAATCTTTGGTATAAAAATAACCTACTGGATTTTGTGAAGAAAGTTTGTTATCTTGGAAACTTTTATGTTTCTCTTGCAGAATCAACCGCAATAAAGCTGTCTTCTTTTTTTCTGTTAAGTTATATATTTTTTCATCTTCATGTGTACACTAAAAAGCAATGTAAATATTATCATTTGACTGTAATGGTGATGATTTCAGCTCAGTAATCTTATTTACTTTATTGAATATATTTTTATAATTTATAAGAAATAAATATCTTCTAGAATTTGATGTGACAATTTTTATAAATTCTAAAATTGGATTATGCTTGAATTGGATTCCAAAATTATTCCTTTCCTTTTATTTATTTGATTTCTAGGAGTATAAATATATTTATCGCTGGCTGTTACAACATCATATGGTGGGAGGATATCCTTTCAAATGTAACATTATAAAGTCAAATTTTGATACTTCTTCATTTCAGACAAGTGTTGTTGGCAACTCTCCCTTTAGGGAGCGATTAGGCAGCTTCCGGATGGCTGATAAGCCTAGACCCAGGTTGGTTAATTGTTTAAAAAGGACATTTTGTTGCACCAATGTTTCCTGTGGTGTGGACAATTCACTTTTTTCTCTGGATTTGGATTTTTTATTTCATTTAAAGTTCTTGGTTTATAATATGTATGTATGGGACTGGTTCAGCAATTAATGAAGTTACCAGAATATAACATTTGGTATTTGGGCTTGTCAACATTTATAATTGGTCTTCATTCTATGTTTTTGTAATTGATATTTTTCACTGATTCATTAAGTCATATTTGTTTCACTCTCTAATATTTTCTTCCAGGAGATTATCCTAAATTCACTGCTTTGTTATAGATTCCACAGAATTTAACTAATGAAGTTTTCCATCCACGCTTTTTGTGTTGCATGTAGAATAATGAAAGGATTTGTATGTGATAAACTTCAGCAAGTTTAATTTATTGTTTTCAGCATGGAAACGTGGTGAATGTCTGTTATATTAAATTATACAGAACTAAGTTATTTAGTTTATTTATAATGCTTTCACATACAGTCTTGTAATTATAACATTATGATTGTCTTGTATTTCAAAAAAGTATTTTGAGTATATCGGACTTTTGAGGTATTAGTATATTTACTTATTCTGCTTTTTGATTTTAATTTGCTCGATATCTAAAGTTAGATATTGGTTGTGGTTCATTAAAGTTTGACTTGAACCTCTAAATGATTTGCTATTTAGATATGTATTGCTTTAATATCACTTATGAAATTTATTTATATTTAAAATTGAATCTACAAATTTACAAAAGAACATAAATATATACTTAAAGCAATCACAGAAAAATAAAATCCATTAATTCATATTATACTAATAATTACTTTACGTTCCCCCTACTTTTATTAGAAAAATATAATCTAATTGTCTTTCATTCACTCCATCTGTTTGTATGAAAATGTTGTTGAAAATGTGCTCTATTCAGTGTATTTGTGTCCTTTGGCATAGAAGTAATCTAACTTCTGTATTCATTTTCTTAATATGTTTTAACCTTTTCATATTAATTTAACTGAATATTTCAGTAGATGGTCATATATAATCATCACTGCTCATTGTGGTTTAACATAGCTGTTACTGCAGATCACATAAAATTTATCTGATTAATCTAATATGTTCAAAGATAAAATCTTATTTGAATGAATATTTATGTATAGGTATACTTTTTGAGACTATGTTAAAGTCCTTATTGTGGTGAACTTTGTTTTAAAATATAGCTTTATTCATATTTTTATTCATTTGCATTTACTTAATGACTATCTATAAAAGAATTGCATGTTTGAACAATATGGTGTGCCATTTTTTTTTACAAAAGTGGATTTATGTTTTGTATTTTGCAGTGGTTTGGTGATATTTTGCTTCGGAAGTTGATTTTGGTTTTGCTCTTCTTGTACTTTGCTGATTTATATGAAAAAGAATATTTGTGTGTTGTCCTTTTTGGCTGTGGATTATTATGCATTTGCTTTCTGCTTTTACTGACACTTTTGCTGCATTGTTCTTCTCACACTCTCTCTTCTTCTAATAGGAAAAGCATGTCTGTAATCGCATGGTTGATCGCCATCAAATAAGGTATGTTTATTTTTGTTCATTTTTATTATGTTAATTTAGTTAATTTTTGAGAAAGTTATTACAAATTAAAAGTGTAGAATTTTTTTAGACAAATATAAACAATTAAATAAGATTTATATAAATTTATTGCAATGTGTGCAACAAAAATATATCTATTGTGCATTTAAGATGTGCAAGTAAAGGAAAGATTTATATGTAATTTAAGTATTTATTTAATTATATTTCTGTTTCATATTTTATGTTGTAATGAAATTAGATCCATTATGACTTACATTATTTTGAGCAATTTTAACTGCTTCAAATTCTCCTTGAAGTGAAAAGTATTTTTTCTAAACCTTATGTTTAAATTTGCAAAGTAATGAATGTTGTAATTGAAAAGTATCATCTTCAAAAGTAGTTTACTTCTTATGACATTACATTCTTTCAAATATTTCTATATATTTAAATCTTAGTATATGTTTCTATAAAAGTATTTTTAAAATGCAGTATTATTTTCTTTCTTTGAGTAGATCTGATTGACCAGAAAACAATTCATCCAATTATTGAACATGTTGAATCTTATGCCTCAAATGACCTTTATAATACACTTGTAATAATTCATTTAAATTTTCTCTTTATCTAAAAGATTACTCACTTCTTTTAATGTCCAATTTTATGAGGAATTGAAGCATTACTACAATATTATATCAGTTCTGTAGTATGGATTTTGTTTGGCATGGCTATTCTCTAATCAATTGTTTGTATGTTAACTATTTATCTGTTGATTTGCTCCTTCTTTAAAAATTTTTTCATCCCTTTTTATGTTAATAAAATATTATGCATCTGTGGAAACATCCTCATCATTGACTCAAAGGATTCCATGATGAATAATCTACTTTAAATTTTTTTATACAATTTTGATACAGTAGATGATTATTTTCAATTGTCATGGAGTATTTTTACTTACATAAGCTAAATGTTCTCATCTTATAAGGTTTTCCACTCCTTTAGTAAATAATTCAGATAATACGTATTGGATATCTTGTTACAACCATTTTGAATATTGTCGTATGTTGTAGTAACACTAGGTAATTTTATAAATTTCTTTACACTTATTTAAGAAATCAAGTATTGCCAAAGATCTACATAGCAGATTACTCATAAAATATCCCATTGAATATTTAAACCAAAATTACTGCTCAATAGCCTTCCAATAAATAAACTCCAACAATGAAGTCCAGTGGTTGTCTTTTGTACTTGCAACATGAACTGCTCTCATTCATTTTGGTGATCTAACCTTTTCAATGATGTCTGTAGTTCCTGTCATCATTCTCAACCCTTGGATATGTTTTTTGCTCCTTGTAATTCCCAGCATAAATATTCTATATATTCTTGTTGTTCACTGTGTGTGCATTACATATATATAAAAATATATAGTACATTTTCATGCACAATCTCTAACATGTATCACTTCCATTGGTCCACAGTTACAAAATATTGGTTAAAGACCTTCCTCTTCTATTTCATATGCGTTCTTGGTTCGAGTGTGTGTGGATTCCTTTACTATCTCTTTTCCCTTGATATTTGGTTCTTGATACTTGTTGCAAATAGTATCAAGTCACTTCCAGAATACAGATGACTGATGTATTCTCCATTACTCTGCCATCCCTTTTACTCACTGTTTAGGGAGTTGAATACTTCTTCCAAAATAGCAGTGAAGAGGATGGGTACAATACACAAAAACACCCTTCTCAACACTGAAATCATGGAAAATGAAATCATGGAAGCTGTTGCATTCTTCGATACATAAAAGTTGAAGTACTCATATTCAACCCTCTTCTAGTGTAGAGGAGATAGTCAATTAGTAAAGCTTTCAAAGTCTAAGTCCATGAAGCATGATAAGCATCTTCTACTAATTTTTTTGTTTTGATGTTCTTTTGTAGCCTTTGGATGTGGTCTTTTGCACAGAATTCTTTTCCAAATCCAGATTATTCTTTAGACTGTTTAGGGGATAACTTTTACATTTTAAAGAAATTTACTCTGGATAGCATTCAATTTTTGGGATAATTTACTTGATACTTAAGAGTGAGGTTGCACAGATTACAAAATTATCAAATAATTAAATATGCATATACATATAAAAGAATGAAATTATATTTGATAAAGTTCATAGGTTAGGAATTTTTTCTACAACCATGAGAAAATTCTATGTATTTTAAAATATCATTATTGTAATTCTGAAAAATAATCTACCTCTGATCATCACTGTTTGAATCATTAGAAAACAAATTTTTTAACATTTTATCTACTTCAATATGAATTTAAAGATCTTATTATATTAATTATATTGCTAATGAATAATGTCACAGTCCTCTTTTCTGGTTTATTTCGTAGTTGAACTGTATTTGCCAGTTCAAGACAACTTCAAGCAAGCTCAAGAGTGAACATTATTTATAATATACATTTATCACACCTAATTATGCTCATGAATTTTTCTGTTGCATTTGTAGGTTTTGCATAATCTTAAAATATCATACTAGTACAGATGATCAGAAGTTGATTTTATTTATAAATTCTTAATTGAAATATTTCTTTGATGTATTACTGGTAATTATGTTGACTTTAATAGAATGACCTAATCAAATACAGGTCTGGCTCCAAGGTAATGGAGAGAGTGAAGACTGAAGGTGGAGGCAGTGGGACTGGAAGTGGTCGAGTGTCTCCAGCAAGTGAAGCAGTAGGGGATGGGAAAACAACCCCAGGAACTCCAGGATCAGCTGGTGTGACTCCAACTCCATCTATGGATCTTCAAATGGATTCCAGTTCACATTCTGAAGTTACTGGAACAGATGATAGGTTATTATTTTTCTCTGATTACCTTTTAATGAGAATACTATTTCATGATTTCAAAGGTTTTATAGGAATAACTTGCTGAATTTCTGGTTATAGCTCAAGATTGGCCTTCCTAAATAATACTAAGTTGATGAGATAAAAAATAATGAATTATTCATTGCAACCATCAAAAGAGGAAAATTACTTGGAACCTATATTTTATATAGCTTATTTATTTTATGCAAAAAGATGAATTAGAAATGAAAATTAGAATTTAAATATTAAATGTTCATTTAAATTATGAATATTCTTTGATGGTGTGAGAAAAAACTTTGATTACTCAACAACTCTTTCATTTATTTTTATTTTGTGGGGTTTCATGGATGACATTTGTTGATCTTGTGATATCTATACATTCTATATACATATATATATATATATATATATATATATATATATATATATATATATATATATATATATATATATATATATATATATATATATATATATATATATATATATTATAGTTAATAATATAGTTATAGTTGGTTATATAGACTTACCATAAAAGGCTTAGTGTCAATTTTTAATTTCTCTCATACTATTTTCATTTCATAGAAATATTTTTTATATTATTATGGAAGCACCAAGTCATTTTTAAATTTCAGTGGATCACAAGGTAGTGGCAGTGGTAATGAAATTCGCCGCCTCCGTGCAACTGCAACCAATGCTGAGATTATAGAGGCTATGAAGTCACCCACTCAAACAGGAATAGGATTTATTTCTCAACATCCAGGTCTTCCTTCATTTGCATTTGTGAGTGGAGATATGATTATATGGCTAATGAATCATGTGGAAGGTGTGGACACCTCAAGTAAGGCTGTTGCAATTGCAGAGGTTAGTTTTGTAATTCTTTAATTTATTGATATTTTATCTAAAATACTCTTAATTTTCTTCTGCCATCAAATTGCAAAATTTTAATAAGAAATTTCTGTTTCTATGTTTATTTTCTATATGTTCATTAGTTTTTTGTAAACAAGGATTTTTCATGAATTAATGAGATGTTGCAAATTCAAATATTTTATTAGTTAAAAGAAAACACTTTGAAATGCTAAGTAAAATTAAAGTATTTTAAAATTAACCTTTATTGTACTTGAAGGCTATCAAAAATCGTGAGTAATAGTTAATGTTTCATTTTTTTTATTTGCTCTATGTAATAATGGAATTTAAAGAATGAAATTTGCATTCAATCCATATTCATAATTTAGCAAAAGTATACCTTATCAAGATTCAAATGAGATCAATTTTTGGCAAATGTTAAATGAAAGATATGCAGTTTCTTTGTACCTTCTAGTAAATGTCATATTATATGCTTTTCTTTAAAAACTTTTCAAACAGTAAAATCTAAACCAATACTATGTTTCATGATTGGCAGTTTCAGAATTGGCAATTGATTATTTGAGAATATTTTTGCAATAACGTTTAATTATTTAAAGATTTACCAACAAAAAGTAAATTTAAAAATTTAGGAAGATGAAGCATGTCATTTACTGATAATTTTTATTGCTATGATGAAATGGTTTCTACTATTAATTACATTTAATAATGAAGTAAGTGACAATAATTAACATAATAAGCTTCTTAACTTGATTTGTTTGATATATTTTCCAGAGTATGCTGAAAGAGCAACTTATATGTCATGCATCAGGTGATTATTCTCACCCATTTATTTGTGGTTTTTATCTGTACCACGTGGTTCAGCAAGAGAAGGATCCTCAGAAGGGTAAGCTCAATGATCATATTATTTCATATAATTCTATTCCATATATTGCTCTACAAAATACATACTCTGCTTTTACTATCTTATTAAGTATCAAAACTTAATTTGCAGTTTTCATTGATAATTTATTTTCAGTACTTTGTGTATTTCAAATTCAATTTTTTCCCTATTTATAAAAGGATGTATTAAATATTAGATTCTAAATGCATTCTATTATACTTTTTATAACATCATATATGATAACTATTTCTGAATTCCATAAAAGTAAGATGTGATTTAAGTTTGATTATGAATTTACAGATCCTGATTATGTTCCTCCCCTTGGATGTCTTGAGAGCTTTGTCAATGAATGGATAGAGGTTGAAGTAAAGCATCCAAATGACTGGAAACATGTTCCTTCATCTGCTTTGAACTCAGCTGCTGGAACTCCTGCTGGTTCCTCATCCTCTCCAGTATCAGCTGATTCTTCGCCCCCTCCTATCACTTCATCAGGAAGTCAATCTCAAAACATGCCACCTCCTGTACAGCTTTTAAAATTTCTGGCTACAACTCTTGAGCAAGCTTGTAGAGAGGAAGAGAAAGAGAGGATACTAAGTGGTCTGTTTCATTTTTTATTTTTCATTTGTATTGTTATTCTATATAGACATTTCCTTATTTTTCATCCTCGATGAATGAACAAAAGTGAATGCAATTCGTTTAATATATTTCATTTTATGAAATATAATAAACTATTTTATATAACAATCTTAGCTGGTTATATTTAATTATATCATTATCATTATTATTTATAATTGTCAATACAAATTTTAGTACATATCCTAATGTAGTAATGTCCTAAAATATTCAATTTGATACTTTTGAGTATAATCGAAGTTTCTCTTTAATTAAGCATTATAATCTGTTCCAGTTTATTCTTACAAAAAGACTCATCTTGAAATTGATGTGAACTGCAAAAGTGATAGAATTGAATGGGGGCATGCTCTCTATCAGTCTATATATCGCCCTGACCGTGCTTATGAGCTTGTCTTTCAGTGGGTCAATGCTACTGGAAGTATTGTTGCTGAACTTGTGAGTATTTATTATTGATTATTTTTCAAGAAAGATCTTAGATTAAATTATATTGCTCATCAAAATCAAAACTATCAAAAATAAAACAAATTGGGAGCAAACTTTTCCTTTATTGGCTTTAATAAATCCAAGATCAAAATTGAAATGAATTTACCATATTTTATCTATTTTATTACAGATATTTAGTTTTCTATCTATATCTTTTCCTTAAAATTCAACATGTATATTTATTATTTATTGTACTATTTATTTATATCATGATTAATTTGTCTATACATACTCTTGAGAATATTTTGTATTTTAGTCTTGTATAAAAATCACTCTCATTTTTGAATAAATGCTTATCAGATTTCCAACTGTATAGTGAAATGGAATTGTTCAATCACAGAACCTGTTTCATTTTATTACTGGCATAGAAATGAAAAAAAAATCCTTGCCATGATTATCTAGAAACTCAAAATATTATATAATTTTTTGAGCTTGTAAACATAGGGTATTTTTAAAAGAAGTATTTTAACTTTTATTTTATATAAAACTTAATTCAATTTTGGAGTTTTAATTTGATACAATTTGTTACAGATTGAGTGAGTATGTCTGATATTTTTACTATCTTAATATAAATAGAACTGTTTTATAATTAGATTAATACCATGTCTCCCAGTGCAATATGGTAGGTAGTTCATTTATACCAAATACCTAACTTAATAAAGTTTGTTTTATTATTCACTGTACCACTATGTATTACTCAAACTACTGTATTACTTAAAATATATTTATAAATATCCAATCAGTTGAATAATACTAGTCTACTCTTAGATAATCCTTACTAAGAAATTCATTCTTCCATGATGTTTGAGGAACTAACTTAATCTATATTTAACCATACAAGTTCTTAATAAAACCAAAAGAGAATGAATATTTTCCCCATCTGTTTTATCGTACAGTTTTATCACTGCACTAGAAATCATTATTTACAGATATTTCCTATTTAAATACATATGGCATTATTAAATCCCTAAAATTTATAATAACATCGCCTTGTTCTTAATTGATAAATTTTCATAAGTGTATCACCATTAACCACTCATTCCATTCAATTTTTTTATTTTCTGTAATAGTGTATGACTGTTATTTACAAATTCTTAGATTCAGGGTCTTGCTAGGAAGGCTCAAGTATGTGGAATCCAAATGGTGCCAATACCAGCGGATCCATTTGCTCTTCCTTTCACTCACAAATCTGATCCACTCAGGGGACCTATATTTATACCTTTGGATGTAGAGTCACTAATGGGCAGCAAAAGTTATCTGTTTGAAGGTAAGAATTAATTTATTTAATTTGTATTGAGGATTTGATGTACAATTCCAACTTAGTAACACCTACTATAACCTGGAGATCATTGGATTTATTTACTTTTTTCAGTTTTATTAATATAATTACAAGTCTGTGAAGGTAATTTTATATTAATTTCAATCAAATTAAGAACTTCTTAAATGATATCTATCCATTCCCCAAAGTTCCTTGTTTCCCTAATCAGTTTAATCCCTATTTTCTTTCAGTTCTTCCCTTAAAATTTTTTCTGCTATCAATTTTTACTCTCTTTTATTTTATTATTAATTCTACTTTAATTTCTCCTCTTTAATATCCATATTTAATCTAAATTCTTTATAAAAAACACAAGAATAAGACGTGATCGTACTTTTTCCACAATATTGTGGAGAAAGTACGATCATGTCTTATTCTTGTGTGTTTTTGAGATGGAATTCCACAAAACATAGCCTTCCTCTGTGAAATTTATTAATTCTTTATTTTTAAGTTATTATTGATGATGCAGTGTGATATTCATTCTAGGTTAATTTTGAATCAATGTTTTTTTTTAAGTATTAAGACATATTTTTAGAATAAACTACCTGTCATATTTGTTTAGATTAAAACCCTTCCCTTGAAATTTTCTTTAATTTGATATGTTGATATTTGCTTCATATAATCATTGGAAAGTAACAATTATCTTTAGCCTTGAAAACACTCTTTTTTCCAGATTTTGATTTAAAATTGGCATTATGGTTTTAATGTTGATTGGCTCTGCAAAATGCAAGCCAATATTTTTCAGAAAAATACTTCTAAAGAATTTTTTTTAACTCTATAGAAAAATAAAATGGTTATCTTTATTACAAATGAAGTTGAAGGACTTCTTTTGTCAGAAAACAGAGGCTTATATTTAACTAGATAATTAGTTCAAATTTTAAAATAAGTTGTAGATGTAAGGAGTTTAGGATAAATTTTATTCTCCACCAATAAATTGATTATTTTAACTCACTGGTTATTTCAATTGATGATTGATCAAAGAGCACCCTTTCAACATTGATGTCCTCTAGCTAATCTTGGGTATTTCTTTTCTTGTAAACAGATATATTAGCTAATCATAAATTTTATTATTTTATATTGTAAAATATGTCAATTACCGAAATGAATTGAAATTACTGTCAATAAGAAGATTTTTGTAAATTCTATTGCAAAAATTTTAGGGTATTCTATCATGTGTGTTATATTTGCTACTCAGTGGCATTTGTTATTTCTGTATCGTTTCTTTGTTTTTATATCTTACCAATAATCATTTTCATTTGTTACTCTTCATACATTAATAATCCTTTTTTTTCTACATTTTTATTAACTTTTGTTGTCTTATATATTTACATTACCAAGGGTTAAAGTGGTAAAACCACCGGAAATCTTTCTATTTAGTGATTTAGTTTTATAAAAGGTCTATGTTTATAATTTTTATGATCCAAGGCGATACTCATTATGAAAGAGATAGATCAAATATTGGTTATGTAGTATTTAATTTTATCACAGATGAAAGTATTGAATCATATACCATATTTGTAAAACTTTTGATCATCTCTCTGAATTTTAGCCCTTATGATTCATAAGATAAAGTTATTCATTAAAAAAGAAGCTGAAATTCAACTACAATAAATATTTTTCTAAACTATGACTATAAATTTATGTCGTCACCTTCTTGTCAATCAGAAGTTAACAAATACTTGTTGAAACCTGTCATGTTATAACAAATCATGGTGAAAAAAGTACCTTTGCTCATTTTGTGTGATATATTTCCACAATATATTGTCTTAATTAGTAAATTTTGTGCTTATTATTGATTGAATGTTAAATTTAATTATTGTGTGTGAACAGTTTTATGGTTACCTCTGTGTTTTTATACAATGCTAATGATTCTGAGAATTCTTCTAAACCAGTCACCAATGTGGATTCCACTAGTTGATTTCTTAAGTGAAGCTGGATTGTTCATTACACCTTTCTTATTAGTTTAGAAGTGAAAATTTGGTTTACTTTCCATTTTCTCTTAATAATTCAATAATATTTAGTTCTAATATAATCTATATTCTCAAGTATAAATTTACAGCTCTTTACAGTGTTATTTAACAGGATTTTTGTTAAGTATTAGTATTGGAAGTCGGATTGTATTAACCCAGTTGAAATTCTAGTGTAATTTAACTTTCTTAAATTATTTTAGAAAAGATTCAGTTCTGTAAGAAGCTTTAATGTAAGAAAAATATTTTGAAGTTTCGTTTTGAGAGTTAATGAAATTCCTTATTCCTCCTTGTCATTGTTATTTTCTGAACAAATTTAACCAATCTTGAAAAATGTATCCTCTGAAAAAGTTGAGAAGTGCCATGGTTTATAGCTCTAAGAATTGTGGAAATTTTGTATAAATCTTATATTTTTTGCATACATTATTTATGGCATGCAATTCTTAAATAAACTTTCATTTATATGTATTTACTGAATTCCTATATGCAATGTATGAGCAATTGCTCAAAACCTATATAGGGTTATCTTTCAATATTGCATTGGTGTACCTAGTAAATGTTAACCAATCCACTTTTGTTTTCTTATATCTCCCTCTTTGTGACAGTCATTTGACTTTACGTATGAAAAAGTATTCCAATAACATTTTGAACAAGAAGTTGTCAAGAAGAAATTATGAAAACCTCAGTATTGATTGTAATGCTTTCATCATATACAATTGATTCCTTTTTATTGACCGTATTTGACGGCACATAAGACGCACTGTCGTATAAGATGCACCCTCATTTAGTTGGCCACACATAAGGAAAAAAAAAGTTAAAATAGTCCGTGCGACAGAGTGGTATTAAAATAACACAATGACTTACTACTGCTCTGTTTCCATGCACTTTAACATAATTTAACACTTCTAGTTTATACTGAATGTGTACTCTTGTTTCCTTTAAACATTGTTCCAACGGTATTTTATTAAACAAATAGTTTTAAGCACCGATACCAATACCTTCACGTATAAGACGCAGATAATTTTTTTGAGATCTAACTGAGGAAAAAAAGTGCGTCCTATATGCCTTCAAATATGGTAATTAATGTTTTTTGTTGGACTTTATCTGTATCAGATTACTTCTTTTGTAAATACACAAAATTTCTATCATGCTTCTTTGATCTATATCCATTGAAAAGTTAATTTCTCAATATTCATAAGATGGATGTTAGACTAGCATCATCTTGAAATCATTCCATTGTTATTAATATTTTTATGGGTAATATAAAATACATTCATTGCCATGATTAAATTAAATATGTGAAAATAAAAAAATAATAGAAGTAATTCAGTTAATTGTAAATCCAGATTTTTATTACCTGCCCCAATTCACCAACATATGATGAGACATTCTTGATAATCATCTGCTTATGGCATTCCTAATTCCTTCATTAATTAATAAGCATGACTACAGCTTGTGTAGGTTTGTGCTTTTATATTTATTAATGTAAGCAAAACTAATTATATACAAATTTTATAACCCACCACTCTAAGGTGGTATGTATTTTTAACTATTTAAACATATTTAATCTAAGTAAATTAATAAATATTATTTAATACATTTTGCTTTTAATAATCATTAAATAATAATTTCTTTGTGATCGTTGTATGGCATTTATAATATATATGCAGGTATCAATGAGGAGTCTTCACATAGTTTCCAGTTTGGTTGGAGTTCAAATTTCACAGGAAATGGAGCACATTATCACCAGCTATGGGGCAAAGGTTACCAGTTTTAAAAGTTTTTTAGTAGCATATCAAATATTATATTTTTCAGGCTAAACACTAACAAGTGTTTTATTACTTTAATTCTAGAATTTCCTGAAGATACCTGGGATCAACGTTTGTTTCTATTCCAAGAAGCCATAGTGACTCGCTTTGGTTTTTTGCCTTGTGCAATTGAGTCTTCTCCAGCACGATCTACCACTAGGAGTAGATCCACTACTACTCCATCATCTGCACCTGCACCAACACCAAATGCGACCCCAATACTTTCTCATCATCATCATCAGTACATTCACTTGACTGGAAATGCTTTCATTCTTATACCATCTGAGCCATGCCCTCACCACTCAGATTCAGGAAGTGGCACTCATTCTCAGACTAAAGGGAGTCGCTATGCCAGCCATGCAGATATGATTTCTAGTCCTCATGAAGAGTATATAACAAGACATGTTAGTGGAAAAAACAAAGATGATTGTGGGCCAGAGAAAAGGGTAAGCAAAGAATAAGAATCAAATTACTGATTTTATAATTTCATTTTTATTGACCAAAATTGACCTTGGTGGTGAAGTGGTATGCATGATAATTTTTGAATTATATGATCCTGGCTCATGCCCCAACTTAATGAAAATTTTCCTTCAGGAATATTTTCTGTATGCATACATTCTCTGTGGACTTAAAATAAATTACCGTATTCCCCGGCCAATAAGACGCACTTTTTTTCTCCAAAATATGCTGTAAAATTAGCCTGTCTTATGCGCAGATGGTATACGGATATCACGGTTATAACTTCGTCCTATAATAAGCAACTTTTGATAGGATAAATAAATACCATTCAATATTTTTTAGTGTATCAGGTATTGAAAATAGTTCCATTCATTAAAAGTTTTGATAATCACACTGTTTTGAGCAGGTTGTTAGAAATAAAGTTTTAATATATCGATGTCTAACTTCCTTCAAAAAAATTCCCGGATAAATCAGAAATGCATACAATATAGCATGTTTAGCTTAATCTTGCAATGGGTGCTGCTCTATCATAAAGTCTTTTAAAAAGTATGGAAACAGCAATGCACTGGATGGAAGTGAAGATGACATGTTGTATGAGGAAAGTGACGAATCCCGAAAAAAAAAATGCGCATGATTTTAGCAACAGTGATGAAGAATTTCTGAGGTTCTATGATGAATAAACTCTGATATATTTGCTAATTAATATTTTAATATTAAAGTTCCATTTTTATGTAAAATGTTATCATTAAAATTCTTTTCTGCATTATCCAAGTATTTTAGTTTTTTTCGTAAATTCTAACCTGAAAAATCCAGGCGCTTCTTATAGGTTGGGAATTACGGCACATCTTGTTAGTATTTATGGTCTTTTATAACATTTAGATATTCTCTTGATAATAATAATAATAATTTATTTAACGTAAACAAAATAAATAAATTGAGTTCTTTTGTTATGGATGTGGTAGAGATACAATTGTGTAAAAAACTAAAAAAAAATACATATAAGCTACCTGATATAGAAAAACTACCACTATAAAATTTGGAATTTTAATTTTTTGCCACATCCTAATTGGTCAGTGAAATTTAATGTTTCTTTTGCAATTTTACTTTATTACTATAACAGCTATGTATGAAATTATTGTTTAAATTTGTAGTAGAATATGGTTCATTAAATTATTTTGCATTTTAATCATATTTACAGGAAATCTCTGTTTAAGTAATGTTTATCTTATATACTTTCAATAGCCTCAAATGTATCCATAATAACACTATTCAAGCACCATAATTGAAAACATAGTGTTAGATTCTTTTTAAATTTTAAAGTCAGTTATGTCTTTTTTGTACTTGGGCAATTTTTTATTATTATTTTGTGCACAAAGATTAGAGGATTATGAATATTTTTGTCTTTTCTAGATGGGCTTCTTGTGGTCCTGGAACCATATGATTAGCCGACGGTGGAAATCATCCTCTTCTCCTGCAATGGGGGATGAAGTATTTCAGGTTAAGCTCTTAAAAGATTTCCGTTCTTTTTGTGCCAATGCTGATAATCGTTTGAAAATCTTTTGGGATACATGTTGGGCAGCCAAAGAAGCATCTATTCAATGAAATGATTTTAATGAAGGGTTAGCAAGTTTTATTTTATATATCACTTCTATGTTTTGAGTTTAGGCTTATAAATAAGTTGTATTATACGGAATTTGTACTACATAGACTACAGAAATTATTCGCTACTGTAATGAAAGTAAAGTGATATTTTATTGGATTTTATAAGAAATGTAAATAAGTAAATGATTAAATTATTTTTTAAAACTGTTTCTCTTCTTAATCCACCCCTTTCTCATATGCGAGGGCATACTCAAACGATACGATGTGTAAAGGAAGGATTTAAAATGCCGCCAAGACTCCTTGGCATCAAGAATGTGACAAATGGTGGGCGTTAATCTGCTAAACAAGATACTACCGTTTATATTCCTTTGTTCGTAGCACATGGGTATAAAACATTTATTTCACCATAAAATTGAAAGCTAAGCATAATTTTTATTACCACATACTGGCGAAGATTATCATACGTCGTTCAATTTTTCTGAAGCAACGTGTCGAACGGCACATGCTCAATGCGAAATCTCCACAGAGCTTTTGCGTATTGATCCTCAGAGTAATATAGTGCCTTCTGGCGTTGTCATTCTCCTAGGTTTTCTTGTTCATCTTGCTCAGTTTAGTAACCGCTAGTGCGATGAATTAGTGCACTTTATTTCTTTTCTGTTCTATAGTCAATCGTTTCTATTTAGGCCGACCTACTGATATTCTTGCGGCCTCTAGAATGGAAACTCGGAATGATACAAACTTGAGTTAGTAGGTGCGGCCATGTTGACCTGTAGCAGAAAACTGTGAGATTAATTTCGAGGATTATAATATTTACAGGATGCCCAAATGTAAACCTAAAACAAGATTTATACCAGCAACGTTCGCCTGGACCCTCCTCTTGGGCACAACTATTTTGTTCTTCTATTTTCCGTAAGTAAAATTAGATATTATAAGAAACAAACATTTGTAGTCGGCAAGTCTGTTTTTATAATGACGTCGGTGTTTATTGAGTTAAAGTGTGGAATTGTTTCATTAATACTTCTTTGAACGTCTTACATACTTTTAAATCTGCTTCTACTTATAATCTCTGCATATTATATTGGCGGGGGTATTGCATTAGATTATATTGGTCTTAGGGTGTTTCAATCATATCATTGGTTTTGACGGCACTTCACCAGTAATGATTTATTTCGGTTGAACTTCTTGAGTCAGTGGTAGGAAATATGTATTTGAATCGTGAATTCTTTTTCAACAAATTGAAGAATTTGTCTGTTTATTATTTTGTTTGTGTTTTAATCTAGACCCTATTCTATCATTTAGTGATGATGCCTTGATCAGTTATTGCTCATCGCTTTACAAACTAGGCACATATTTTGTCGAAATATTATTAATGATAGCTAATATTTACAAATAACTAAGTTTAATATGCACATTATTTTTTAATTTTTTAGACAATTGAAAACTCACTGACAGAACTTGGTTTAAGTCTATTATTAAATGTTTTCTCAGAAAAGTTTTGCTAATCAAAATCTACCCTCATATTACAAACGGCATCAAAGTATGAAATAATACCTTGCACCTAAATATAATAAAGACATTTGGTCTCTCTTGGTTTTGCTGTTGACTTACACGGGTAATGATTTGTTTTAAGTTATCTCTATTGTCACGAATTCGCCATTCATTTGTAATAACACTGTATATAGAGGTTCAACAGATTCGTTCATTTTTGAGTGATTTTCGAACGTTGTTGATCCATAGTTCAGTCTTGAACGAGAAATAATGTTGTATGAAGGACAGTAAATGAAGTTCTTGACTTCTATTTGATAGTAGTGTAGTGTGTCTTATATGTTTGTGTGTACGTATTACAGGCCCATTTTTAATAATTACTTGTTTATCTAACCCTTTCCTATGAAAACTTTGTTTGATTTCCGTATTTATTGTGATTGTTTCGAATTTTGGTTTGGTAGACAAGATCTTTCTCATAGCTCATAATTTTTGTACCTATGCTTCCATATAAATACATTACTCGCGACGAAAATGCAGAATTCCTCGCACGATTACGGTCGTAAACAGGTTTTTCTGGTGATGGCCAAGTCCTTTCCTTTTATAAATGTTAGCACAATAAACCGTTATATTCGCTAGATAGTTAAGTTGGTAAGATTAGAAGGGGTTATTTCTTGCGTGCTCTCATTTGTAGGGTATGATCGATAACTAACGAACGTGAAGGGTGCACTTCTTCGACGAAGCGAGTGACCACCCCTCGTCGAGCCATTGACCCACTGAGGCGAACTAACGCCCCTTAGTGACGTCGCAGAGACTAAGTAGTACCCAAAGCTGTAGTAACCTAACCCTTGGAGTAACTTGTGTTCGCATATGATTATAATAATCCTATTATCGTTGAGTCCCTATCATCATTGTTGCTGGATCAAAAAAGTTTTTTTTAAATCACGGCATGACCTAGATGAATGTTGATGTCTTGCGGGAGGTTTTCTCAAATTCTCATCTTTAACGATTGGTATTATGAAATAACCTAAATTGCGTTTTCTCTTGTTTTATCGTATAATGCGAATATGTAAGAGAAATTTATATAATAATTCTTCTGCTGTCATGATCTTAATGTTAATCAACGATTCTTTAATGTTCCCACGGGCAATATTTATTCCGGAGTAAAGTTCCAGTTATTCTGCTAGGTCAGTTGAAAATGGTTAACGTAATTTTTCCATCGATCATGATATTTTGATGTAGAATTCTCAATTGTATATTTTCGTACAATGTAACTTTATCGGTGAATTACGCTCAACGCAAAAATACGTTCATCATTTTCTCCATCTTAATCCATTCTCTTCGATAAAAGTGCTAAATACGTCGCTGGAGAATCTGTTCAGTTTCTTGAATCGAATTCGGACGCGATATACGTGCCAGCGAGTTGTGAATGAAAGACACGTGCACATGCGAGTGGCGTGTTTTGCAAGAATAAGAGTTCAATGGTTGAGATAAAGGGAAAGATGAATACGAAAGCGGAAGGGATGCAGTGGTAAAATGAGTCACTGCAGATGTAGGAAGTTTACGTTTCTTCACCTTATTAGCCGAATAATTACACGGTGGCGGACATGGGTGTGGCATTTCAACCCCCCGAAGCGGCGGCCGAGGTTGATTTTTGCAGTGACCGACGAAGTGAAGAATGAATGAGTGATTAAGGAGGCTTTATAAGCGTTCGTTGTTAAGCAACGTCAAGTGGAGTGTTAATCGTTGTCAAAGGAAAAGAAACGGAGTCCTAAATATGTATCAAATAAAGGGTGGAGAATGAAAGATGTGTCAAAGATATTAGGGCGTGCTGGTCTGATCAGGACTAGTAGAATTAACTAATTTAAATTGTTTTGGGACTGCATTGATATTAGCATCGTTGTATATTTATAAATGAGATGGTTCATCAAGGAAAACCTTGACCTAAGATTCGCAAATATCGTTGAAATTCGCCAACTGTTTATTGCATATTTAAAGAGCTTTTGGAAATTATTGATAGGATGAAATACCACATGGCATGTATGCTGGTTGTATCCGTGGTTGCTGTAGATCGTTTAATCAGTTTGCCATTGTCATGTGAATCATGAGTTGAATCAGTGTTATTGTATATAAAACTATCTGATATGATTAAGCTGAAATTCTTTGAAGGGAGCCATGGGAAAGAAACGTATTCTTAGGAAGTTTTTTTAACGTTTTTATAGCTAAACAATGTTGTTTAGCTTTACTCTAATTAGTTAATTAGTAACAAGTCGACCCAAAACGAAATTGGCTGTCTATTGTCTAAGTATAAATTTGTATGTAATAATATCTTGCTCATTCAATGCTGCCAGGAATCCCTAAGTTACTTATTTTAAAATATAAATTGTAAATCAACTGGAAATTAGTAGTATTGATAAATTTTACAATGTTGCAGTTTTATTGAACAACTGATAGGAAGAATAGTGATAATTTTTCTTTTGATCATGATGGGTTTGTATTATTCGATCTTCAGTGGTTTTAAGGACAAATTTATTTTCAAATTATATTACAGCTTAATTCGAATTTAAAGAAAGTAGTTTGGTCTCTTAGGAATTATCTCTGTTCCAAATTAACGCATTCCATTGCCATTAAATAGATTAAATTACGAGGAAAATGATAAAAAGGAAAAAGGGCTCTCTGCAGAACTGAGTTTCCTACCCAGTGATAGGTTAGTTTAATTGCTGTCACGTCTCAACGCAAGTTTAAAAAGGACGGGATAGTTCAGCGTTCAGACTCTAGTTAATTCTCTTTAGAATAAAGTTTTGTTCACTACTCCTAGTTTTATTTGTTTACTGCTATTTTATTTTAAAATTCGTTTTTTTTATATTCTACTACTACTGAAATATCCGTAATTGCTTAAAGTACATTGTTTATTATCTATATTATATATCTTGCAGCTTTTATCTCGATCTACTAAAGGTTTAGAGCCTAACCCTAATAAGTATATGCATATTTGATTCTGTCTTGATTTTACTCGTTTTTTATATTATGCATTGCTATCAGGGTTTCCTGCTTATCAAATATTCAAGATATCTGCAATTTTGTTGTCATATGTAAGTGTAAGAAGTAAAATAAATACGGAATATATAATTGAATTAATGATTTGCTGCCTCAGTGGATATAAAAATTCGTTTCTTCGATAAATTTTGCATAGTATCATTGTTGAGAGGGTATTTTGTTCGCAATTTTCTTATAGTATCAGCAATTATTATGAAGCTTCAAGCTTCATTGTATTAGTCAGCGTTTGTTTGAAGGATATTCTTAGAATAAATAAACATCACAATAAGAATTTATAAATGAACTATTAGTATTATTATTAACTAATTATTAGTAACTATTATTATTACTAGTTTCCATACATAAGCGCTGTTTTAATTTTAGAATAGTAATTCGTTATTTACTATCGTTTAATATATTTCCTCTTTACACTTTGAACTGTTAACTTAAAAATTGTTCAGTGACGAAACCCGAGTTGTTTTCATTATTTACATTTTTCTAGATGGGCAATCTCTCCTTACGGAGATGAGAGATTTTTTTCTTGTCCCTTCCTCTGAATAAGTGACGCCCGCCTTATTCATGTAAAATTCCATTTTCCCGTATTCGTTCCTCTTTTGTCAACGCCCCCCTTTTTTCCCTTCCTAATTGTCGTCGTACCACTGTATTGAATCTCTCCTTCGCTTATTAATGTAATGGTTATCGGAATGACTGTATCCGCCTCTTTCAATGCAGATTCCCTATCGTCTCTATCAAACAGTTTCCATCGAGTCCTTTTGGAGCAAGGAGACTTCCTTAACAGCCAATGGACTTCCTTTCTGGAGTCATCCTCCCCCTACCACTGTTCAAAGAACATCTGTTCTTTCTCTATTATCCGTCTTATCCGTCGAATACGTTTCACAAGTTGAGGGGAAGATCATATCTCGAGCCGTTACTTATTGTATTACTGCATCGTATCCAAAACTTTTCCCTCTCATATGCACGTAATTGTAGGATCAATGCGCTTAGTTTGCGTCTTTCATAACCATGTTGTGTAGAAAAAGGTGCATTTCTGCAGTTCTGATGAAATGAGAACTTAGGCGGAACTTTTTGTATTGTCGATTATATTGAATCTTGAACTTCGTTCGTCTCGATGTTTCTTGCCCTAAATAGTCAATATTTCCATATATTGTTTTTTCTTGTGCCGTATCATTTATTCGTATCTACTTATTTTGGTAAATTTTCATAGATGCGGATGTATTTTCATAAATATTCTGTCCTTTATTTTATTTTTTTAGGCTATGGAATCCTGAGAAAAGCAAGGGTTTTCCTTTAAAATTTTATTCCTCGTCTTTTTTTTAACCTACTGGCTTTGTTTCGCAGTCAGTGGGCGTTCGTAAGTCTGCGCAAGGTCGTAATCTCTTCCCCATTTAGTTCTATTTACTCGACTCATTAGCGATCGGAATTCCATCCATAAAGTCATCGAGTTCAGCACTATGGGAGTCGAAACCGTCCATCGAAATTTTAAGTAGGCTACGAGAGGACGATGTAGGAAGCACAACGCTCAAGTCAAGGAACGATTTTCGACCATCAAAGTAAAATCGCATCCTGCCGTACATTCTGCGGATACTGGGGAAACTTCAGATGGCCTTATTTGGATTACTCGTACGCATTTATCGAGGGCACGCTTTCATAAGAATTTTATGGGCTTAACTCGTCGTCAAAGAATTCTTAAGAGGTAGTTTTCGGTCTCGCCGGCTCCTACTCGTCTACAAAGCGTTCTGCTTTCGGCGGAAATGGTCACGTGATATTTCCTCCGATTGTTACGGCAATGGCTATTATTGTCGGTTCAATACTAGGTTTTACGTAGTTTATTGCCTAATATGACATCCGCAGAGAGCGTGTCGAATCTTTGTGTTCCAGGAGTTGTGGTTAATTATTAGGATTGAAATGTTTTACTTTTCGGTATTTCTTGATTTAAAAGCGTAGATTAGTTAATTTGCCTATTTCCTAGGTTATGCTTTCGTTCGGTTGTGTAAGTACATAGACTTCGTAAATTTTTAATCTTTTGAATGAAGTTGCGAATTTTTAAGTGTAATGTACGAGAGGTTGTGAAATTTACTATGACTAATTGTATTTCAGTTTGCCTCTAAATTATTTGCGATCTTTCGTATCTCTTTTGTTTTATTTTTTTAAGACTGTTCACATCGAGAGCCTATAGTTATACTCAGGTTAATTATAGACTATGGAAGTCGAAGGTTTTTGTTATGTATTTAATAATTTTCTTCCTTAAAAGCCTTCTTCACGTATTTGGTTTCCCTCCTAACGTGCGTAAGATGGAATCTCGTTAAACTGGGAAGGAGTGGATTATACGAAAAGGCAGAATTAGGAGTAGTATTCTTTCAAGGTTGCCCACTTTCTCAATCCCTGTCCAGCATTAATGACCATCGGATGGTTTTCACAGGAGCGCTGTACGGGGTCACAAACGGGAAAGTAGGACGGTGTCTAGTACAGCGTCTCTTCCACCGCAGAATTTTGGCGGCTACGGGATTTTTCGGCCAAATACAAGAACGTTATCCATCCAGCGGAAACAAAGTTTACGACTGGTGGAGACGATAGTATCTTATCAAAAAGTTACTATGTTTTTGGTGATTCATACATAATCCGATGGATCATAAGAGCCGATCTGATTTGGGGTCATTAACGATTTGTTTACGAGTGCCAAACTGCGGAGCTTTTTTTATCAGAGGCGATGAAGTACTCGGCGCTAAATCTAAATTGAATGTTGCCGTTCGCCGTCTATATCTTAAGGTTGTCGATCGCTATCGTTTCGAGTAGCTTTTCTGGGAACTAGCGGCTTTTCAGAATCGCAGCGGCGCGTGCTGATTTATGCCATCGTCCCAAATGCCCTTTTTTAGGCTTAATTTTCTCCAAAGGTCAAAGCGTTCCAGTGCGGTCATCATTTGTTCGGTAACAAAGGTTTATCTGGGCGCCTACGTTGATTTATGGGTAGATTTGGTTAGAGGTACTAGGCCCAGCTTTTCGCTATAATAAAGTCGTTTTATTGTTATTGATTTCTGTTTGCATCGTAAAATATTAAATTATATACGTCTAGGTTTTATCACAATATGTATCAGCGTATTGATTACATTAAATTGTGGCTTCTTTGTTGAAAGGAAGGCGTTGAACCTGACATTATCATGCGCGAAAATTTTTAAAAAATATATATATCTTGCAGAAGAATCTGTTGCTGGTCGGTATATCACTGTTTGTGTTTTAGAATATAATCAGAGTTGCTTTTTTCGCATATCAGCTCAGCTATACGATCAATTCTATATTTGTTTTTGCATTCCTTTGTGGTTAATTTGTCTCAAAGACTCGATTGCTGGGGTTGAAACATGATATGATGACAACATTGTCACGATTACACTTGTCTACAATGACTACTACTACTCTACTACACTTGTACACAATTGTCTACAATGTAAAGTTACTAAAACGTATTTCTCACGTTAGGCAATTTGTATCATTGTTGGATTGGTGAATGTTATCTTTTCACCATTGTAATGACAATGTAGAAATTTTGTAAGATCAGGTTCTTTGAAAGTTTTTAATTCTGTTGGATAGACCTATTCTATTCTCCACTTTTGTAGGCAAATTGTGTTTAAACCTTTCCGTACACAAAACTTATCATATGAGGTCTAGAATATTTTATACCATTTAAAAATAATTTTTGTTTTCTTGTGAAATATTTTTAAATCTAAATAAAAGATTTCCAGTTTCTGGTCGTTTAAGGATTTTTATGTTGTATGAGTAATGAGAACACGCTTGATTTTCAAGTTTTCTCATAAAATTCAGGCTGGTTAAGATTTCCTCATTGCATTAAAGTTGGATTTTATTCCAACATACATTCTAATTAATGAGTGTAATATTGTTCTGAAAATGTCTCACTGTAGTTAATCCTTTAAGAAGGTTATATTCTATTCAACTTTGGCATTATGTATAAGAATCCAATTAAATTATGTGCATTATTTCTTGAATGGAATTGCAATCAGCTGTCATTTAAAGATTAGTTTTCTTTGTATTTCTTTTAAAATTATGACTCAAGTTCAGATTATTAGATCATTATTTTGTATTCGTATTGTTGGTGCATGATTTTTTATCATTTTACTTTTTCTGATCTATTTAATGTAAAGTCTTCAGTATTTTTTGATTGTGTGTTAAATGTATGAGGTATAATAATAGAAGTAAAAATACTTATTTGGTGTTACAGATTTGTATTTTTGTGAGGAGATGTTTGTAATTGCAATTACACCTATTTATATATTTTTAAAAACTATTCAAATAAAAGGTTATGATCACTAAAAGAAAAGTAAAACAGTTTTAAGATTTTGTTAATTTTGTTGCAAAGGTTTTCTTGGAGTATTCTAATATGAATTAGGTTTTCTGTAGAACTTAAAAGCTCAGAATGCTAGTTATCTCACTCTAGTCCTCTCTGTTGTGTGGAAGATTAAGTAGAAGTATAATACATGAATGTGTTCTCCTTGTCTCCAATGTTTAAAGTTGTAGCCTTGAGTATAAGATATCATAGTTTGAGTCCAGGTGGCATATATAGGAAATATTCTACAAAACTTAGCTTTGTAATGTAGAGACTACATATCGAGTAATACTTTAAATAAGGATTAAAATTAAGGATAGATTAATATTTGAAAGTATGAATTGTATTTAAATCTCCATTAATACTGACAAGACTTATACAGTAATGTTAGGAAAGTGGTTTTCAGAACTCATTGTCAGAATTCAGCTCAAAAATCACCCACAAAGCATTTGCAGTCTTTTCTTTTTAAATAAATTGCTATCAAATTGCTAATATTTCAGACCCATATAAAATATCTGTATAAAGTCGTTAATTTCCTGTAGATGTTCAGTCGGTAAAATATAGCCGCATAGAATGGTTAGTCGTTTAAATGTGTTCTATTATTAGCTTTGAATGACAGAAAATAGCTGAGTGATGTTTGTCAGAACATTAGAGCTGAGACAGAAATACAAGATTATAAGTGAATTATTAAAACAGGTCAAGGATATGGTTGTTTTGATTCAGAATGTTGTTTATTTGAGAAAGACATATGTTAGGATATTGTTAATCAGTTATTGTTTTAGCTTGGGATTTATAGAAAAACGAAAGATATTTTACATTTTTACAAGGTAATTTGTACTGAAATTTTTATGTTTTAATATGAATGTTCACAAGATTCATATTATTATTTACGAGATGTGAAATTAGGGACATGAGAGATTAAAAGGATTGATTTATGAAGAATTAAGAATTTATTCCTAATGTGATTTATTTAATAAATAGAGAGCCATTTGAATTATTCCAATAACAATTTTTTTCTTCAATTCTCATAAGAATTTCTCATTTTAATAATCGTGTTTCTTAGGTACAGAGATTAAAAAGCCTATGTAAATTTATTAAGTTTTTATGTGCTCTTTTTGCCAAGTATCTAATAAGCATTCAGAGATATGAAGTTGTGGGAGTTTTCAAGGAAGATATATATAGTGTCCAGTGTATCTGTACTGTTAACTAGAGCCAACTGACCTCGAAGTTGGATTTGAGTATCTCCCATGCTTCATAGAGTTCAATTCCTACGTTGTTGAGTGACTCATTCCTTCTGTGGTATTTGAATATAGCGCCTTGAGTGATTGTCATGCTATTTTTATCGTTATCATTGTTGATTTGGCGGTGCTCCTTTAGAGCGAAGAAGGTTCGTTATCAGACGATAATTCTTGACGTAGGAAAAGTAAAGTCATCTTTTGAACCACCGAAAGAACGCATTTCTTGATTCAAAATAGTCGTGATAAGTAATGATGACTTTTTATCAACTTAAGCTGATCGTGTGTACTTATCACAGCATTTAGTTTACATTAAAATTGGATGGAAGTGGCCTTAATAGTTACTTTTTAACGCAGTTGATCTGTACTTAGTGTCAATTGCTGTTCTGCTTGTTCGAGTGAACAGGTTTTTCGTTGACATATGTATGATTTTTGATTTTGTGCTCTATGTTACTAATTATGCTAATTTTGTTCTCGATATATTACATTTATTTGTCTTTATAGGGCGGTGAGGGTAAAAGATATTTGTCATCTGAATTAATACGAGATTATAAATGCTATTGAAATGAACGAAAGCAGAATAACGGGTATCATCCACACACTTATTTTTATTTGTCTTTTTCTAGCACCCATTGTGTTACATTAAAGTTGACTTCTTTATTTATTATATTTATTCCTTGGATTCCATTTCCTTATATTTCATTCGGGAAAGAATCTTAGGACAAATCATCTTATGTATCATCATGTATAGTGTATACCATTCCATAAGGCTTTTGATAGTTATGTAATGGTTAGTAATGTATGAATAATCATGCCAATAAAGGCTTATGAGCTCATAAGCCTTTATTGGCATGATTAAATGTTGAAATTATGATCACAATATTATAGGTCTCAAATTTTAACATGTCCATTGTTTAATTAATCTCTTCTGGTGCTCGTAATTAATAAGCGGTCGATAGTTAATAATTAATAGGCGAAAGGAATTAATCGTGCTTCAGTGTACCCTATATTGTTATTTTTTTAACCAATTATTACGTGTAAGCGGATTATTCCCATTATTACAAGCTGCAGCACGCTTTAAGTATAGCACGATGATTAACATTGAAACAGATTTCGAGATGCTTTTGTTTAAAATTATTTTCGTGATTATCGAGGTCGAAAAAAGATTGGCTTATTCAGCTGGACATTCTTTTAGCGTAATTTATTTTCCTCTCTTCCTTTTTTGGAGCCGGGCACTTTGTTTGGCAATTAGTCTAGCTGAGATGTCGTCGGTGTTTTTGATCGGAGAGTAAGCGGTTGACGGCGCGTTACTTGCATCATCGCCATGACATAGTTTTGCATAGATTTTTTACGCCCCCGAGGTCGACCTCAGCTGCTAATATGGTCTTAAGTAAATGTATCATCTAAGGTGAACGAGAGGAAGAGTATAAGATATCAGTTTAATTGCGTCTGAATGCGGAGCGATATTTCATACGTATAGCCGACATAATTACTCAATAACCTTCGTGTTTATTGTGTGATCATTTTATGTTTGTTTACTGGGCAGAGAAAATAGTGTTGTCAAAAGCTTTCCAGAGGAATTAGACTACGTTTTACGTGTTTGGAGTTGAAATTCACTTTTCAGCTTTATTTATTCATATTATACTTTCGCACTCAATCATATCCTCACGTTACAAAATGGGTTTTTTTATAAATAGCTCTATTGTTATAATTTATCTCGCTTTTTCAACACTGATTGTTAATAGATCTAGAGTAGGGAGAGTTTTATCTCCTTTATCAGTAGTTATTCTTTCAATTGGCAATACTTACAAGTAATTAAGGCAAAGTAAATTTAGCTCTGAAGTTCACTTTTCAAAGAGAGTGAAGTAAAGAAGGATTTATATCTATAAATATCTGGTTTTTATTTTTTGATTAATTTTAATTTCTTTCTTGCAAACATCACCCACGAGATAACAAATTGTTAATAAATTTTATAGAAATATTCTAATTATAACGGTTGTAAAGGTATCTTTATCATAAACTGCGTTTATAAAATTCGTAAGACTGCTTTCATCTATAAATCGAGTCTTTAAACTATAACTTCTAGTGTAAGAGGGAATCTATAACCATGTTCGCGATAGCAACTTTTCCCTGACCTTCCTACAGAAAAGGACGCAAGAAATGTCGTGTAACGGAAGTCGAAGCTTTTGGTCTTCCATAACGAAACTATCTGATGAAACGGAGGGAAAGTGATGTAACATTGGAAGGCATAGAGTATTGGCTACGCGATGCGCTGGAATTATCATGAATTGCTCACGAAGTCCAGCGGCGGTGCGGATAGAGAATTCAAAACGGAGAAAATCCGATTGGATTTGCGATAGTTATTGAAGATATTCTTCTGTCGTTACTATGAGTGTGCTTTGTGTTTTTAAATGAGAAGTCTTCGCGATAAATTCCTCATCTTTCCGACTGTGTAACATTCTGTGTAACTATTCTTTCTTGAGTAGAGAGAATTTAATCATTGCTTTTTTTAAACTATGACAGAAATAGTGGAAGTGCGCCTTTATGAGTAGTAGAAAGCTTTTAATTTTTCTATTGATAATGTAAATTATTTTAAATTTGTTAAGTTGATTTACTCAGTTAGTTAATTAATCCAACTAAAAATGCTTATCTATAAATTATTATATTTTATCAACATTTTTTGGATCGAATTAAGATACCTTTAAAAATATTACTAACTTTAGTTTTCATAACTTTTAGTTTAGTGGAAATGCGAAATTTGTTGGCAAGTGAGTAACTGATGTGAATCACAGGAAGGATATTCAATTCATGTAATCATGAATTTGTTGTTTATCATTTCGAGAGAATGAGTATCATTTTTATCTTTAGAAAATTGATGATGACGTATGTTCTTTCGTTCAAGGCGGAAATATCATCAGCTATTATATCTGTAACGTAAATCACTGTTCAATTTGGTAGTGATATACAATTCAGTTTCTCCTAATGTAATATTTAAATGCTTTTACATTTTTGTTATATTTAAGTCAACCACGATCATAAATCATTCTATCCGTATGTTTAGTTAAGTGTATATTATATTCTCCTTGGAATGATTTCTAGTTAGTAAAAGTTGTTTAATTAAAAATCGATTGAGTGATTATTTTGCACTATTTCAATGTTTTATGTTACAATTCCGTGTTGAATGGTATCATTAAAGTATAATTTATTATAACGTGAAAAACTCTTTCATATAAATACGTTTTTTTAATTTTAAATTAAATTATTCCATAAGGAAGTTATAATAATTATCATGGTGTCGTTTGTAATGTATTCTTTTTAATACCAAGTTTAAATTCTGTAAATTATTTTTCGTACCTCACAACTTTTTCATTTAGGATATCCTTTTGTAGCATTCGTATTGTATTCACATATATATCATCTAATTAATACATTCTCAAGCAATAACTTCCGAAGGAATGTAATTTTTTATTAATTTAAACTCTTCACTCAAGGGGTGAGGCGTAAATTAGTCATATATTTAATACGGTTAGTATTTATGTCAATTATACGTATGTCCCTTCTTCAAATTTCCCGTCGTTTCTTGGAAAAACGATCGTATACGTGTATCCATCCCTTTCGTTTTTATAGCTGGTCAACTTTAAGTACTCCGCGGTTGCTTAGTTACAAGTTTCAATGGATTTTATTTGTCTTCGATATTTACGTTTGTCATTTCTCAACAGGCGCAATTTTTCTGTATATTTCGGCCGTGAGATAATTAGTAGCAAACAGCTGATAATAACATATATTGTATGAACGTATAGCGATAAGATAAAAGGTTTCATGGTCTGTATCGATTTTTGTTTCTTACTTTCTTTGTCCCGCTATCTTTGCTCCGTGAATGACTCAGCCCTTTGCTTGTCATCGTACAAAGAATAACTCAGATAAGAATAATAAATCTGATTTATCTATAGGCCAATGTAAATGGCGATGACCCAAAGTAAACCTTTTTAAATCTGACACCGTGTTGGTTGCTACATCCTTATTATCTTATGGCTTCGTGCCGTATTAAGTTGGTCAACGTTCTCTGAAACTGGCAAGCGCATTCGGTATCTAGGGGGATCTTGCATTATTGAATAGTACGAAAAGAATGGAAGGATATAAGAGAAATATCGAACGAAGTATTTTATATGTGTTTTTCGTTATTTTGAGTGATTTTGCGTTCCGTAATCATATGTCTTCGAATGAAGTCCTAGGGCAAAGGTAAAAATTATTTTACGTAAAGAAGTAAATTTTTTTATCATCAGTAAAATAGCAAATGTTAAAAATATGCATTGGTATACCATCCCCTTTATCAAATACCGATAGCCAGTGGTTATTTTGACTCTGTTACCGATTTCCGTGTTTTGTATTGTTCCCTAATTGCTTTGGTCAGTTTTTTAACTAAGGTTATATTATTATTTTCCTGTATTATATAACTGTTAAGGTCAGATTATGTTAATATCATCAAGGAATCTCATAATAATTTGAAGTTACTATCATCAGCTATCTATCCTTATTTTATTTTTGATTCCACTGCGAGATGTATCGCTAATTTTGCATCTTTATATTTCTTTTTAGCTTTTCAAAGGTATAATACTCGCTCCAATGCAAGTGTAGCAATTCTTAATCGATTGTAGAAATACTGGTAATTTTAACGTTTTCCCGTTTATTTAGAACTATCCGCCCTCAAAGTAGGTACGTTAACCACCATCCACATATTTAGAAGCCTCTCTTACGGGCGGATTCACACCGTACCCTTGAAGGAAGTCTCATGTGCACGAGATTAAGCTAAAAGGTTTTCCTTTTTAATGATCTGCTGAATACGTTTCAGGGTATATCTTCATTTTGAGTTCCTCTAATATTACTCTGATGTTTCAAGATGAAATTATTGAAGATATTCAACTATCCTAGGAAATAATTTCTAATATAATTTACGTGTTATGAATTTGATATGTTCAGAATCTTTACTTAATAGCTAATTAAGCGATTTTAGAAATTCATCCAGATTACATTTTATCCATTTAAAGAGATTAAAGGGAATTCGAAAAATTTAAAATTTTGGTCGAATATGTTTCTAAAAAGGCAGCAGATCGGTTGCGCCGATAAATGTTTATAATTCAGGACAGTATCCATGGAAAGGGAACAACATTTTCGTGTGCATTTTATAGAGATATCTGAAAAGGGGAAATATATTTCCATGCTAAAATATTCTTGAATGATTTATGTTTAGCGGTGGTAGGGTTCTCTCTTTTTTTTACGGTGTTCGTCTCCTGAAGTATCTAAGTTGAGGAGGGCGCGGTCAGAAATGTATTCAGTCGATTTTCGCCCACGTAGCCTGTTTAACCCCTGACCTATATGAGAGCTGTGCGATTTAATTTTAAGGTTCAAAGGACTTATTTTATGACCCAAAAATATTTTTCCAGTCTTGGCAGCTATTTTCCTTTCCTCGCTGTAGATTACACGTTACATATGTATACCCAACCTAATTCTCTATTCAGATTTCTCGCTGTATTCATTCCTGAAGTCGTTTTTTGTTTGAACCGAATCAAAGCGAACAATCAACTTTTTGTGTTACATTATTACCAAGAGATTGGCTCGAAATTTGTGGCCTTCCACGGTTTTGTGAGTCCCTACTTCGCCCGGAATTTTCCGAACAAATAGGTATTTTCGGTGTCATTAATTTTGCCGAAAGAATGTTCTGAAGCTTCAAGCAGGCTGTGGGATGTACAAAGAGCTCTCTGAAAGTTTAAGGCCACTGTTTCTGTATTCCAAAACGTTACATGTCCCCATTGAATCGTTTTTGGCTATTTGTGTATGTTCCAACATCTGATTGAATCGATGGATCTCATTTTTTTGTGCTTCTACTGCATGATGATAGTAGGTCAAGCGCTCATACTCCATTTATGAGATTTTATTTTTTTAATTTTAAAAACTTCTCAATTTTTCTTTTTTTGGGTTTTCTTTGATCAGTAACTTCACTCTAGTAGTAGTTTTTAATTTTCTATATGTTAACGCTCACGATTTTGAATAATTCCAGTCATTATTAATTGTCAGACTCGTTTTAATTTTTCATTATTGCGTCCATATATCTTTCCCCTGCTTTTCATTGTTGTCTCTGTTCAATATTTCATGGCGGTCATATCATTCTTGGACATCTTTTTGTGTTCCATATCTCATTTCCTTTAACGTTTGATACAAGTCCTTCGATATGTCTTTGATCTATATGGCGGAAACAAAATAAAGATAAACTTATCTTTCGTAAATATCTGCAGCGAAATTCAACTTGTACTAACTTGCCCGATCTGTGTGCTGCTTAAATTCTATCTTATATCTTTTATTATTATTGCGGAAAATGATTTTTGTTACTTTTTATGATTGATTCAATATTCTTTTAACAATTTTATTTTAAGTTTTGTTTTTATTGTGAATTTAAATATTTGCTGATTTCTGTTTATATCGTAACTCATGTTATATACATCATGTATTACTATCTAAAAATTTTATTATATAAATAAGATAACTTATTTATTTTTTTAGAATTTGTATCTTATTATTTATTTACGTAATTGCTGATTGTTGTACGTAAATATTTTTCTAGTATAAATAGAATCAAGTTTTCAGGATAGGAGCTTTTATATGAAAAGATCGTTGACTGTAGATTCCAAATCACTGATCCTTTATTCTTCTTCGCCAAATTTCTTCCAAATAAATTCCTGTGTGGGCACACCGACCGGAGTAATTGATACTTCAGTCCACCTTTTATCGGAGGTTCTTTTCACCATTATTCGAAGCGGGGAAGATCCAGGCTCTTATACCACCGCCATCAGGATTCGTAGGGTCTCCGCGAAAAGTTATATCGTCAGGGATCTACTTAGTGGATCTCATACCTGGGGCCTGGATCGCGTTCTTCCAATTAAGGTCGGAGGAGTGGAGGGAATGTTGCCCCCTTTTGTCCCCGTTGCGTGCCGGGGGTCGGAGAGCGTAGGAGTGGCCCCTCTCGGTCGCGGGGAAGGAGTGGGTCGAAGTTAGGGGGCGTTAGATCGATCGCTGCCTTCGCGATAGGTAGGAGACTATATAAAGAAGGGATAGGGCGTGTGTTAGGAATCGGCTTTATTACGATCTTAATTGGAACGCGGCGTATTTTTTTTAACGGCGGTAATTTTGCGGGTATGCGTTTCGTAAGTTTGAAGAGTAGCGTTGTCATCAGGTTTTTTTATATCGATCTTTAAAGAAGGGATGCTAAAATTGCGATTCTCGTAGTCGCTTCGTCAGGGTCCCGATTGTTGAGTAACAATGCATTATCGAGTGCTCTCGTACGGATAGAGCGCACTTAAGATAAGGGCTCGAAGGTTCACTCGCCGTGTCGCCAAGGCGGACCATTGCGGTGCACGCGATGTTTTCATTTATCAAAGCCGCGAAGAAAGTTAATTGTGCTTTCTCTACGGATTTGAGCCTCGTTATCTATTTTGACGATCTTGGCAAGGACTTCGGACGCGAATATAAATGCAAACAATTCGTTGCAAGTTGAGTAACCTCGAGGTCCTTGGACTCGTGGGTTACGAAAGTGTGTGTTCCTAATGTATTCGTTCAATTATGGTTCTTTACTGTATCCAGGATGCAGGTTAGACGCTGGATATCAAGGAATTGGAATACAAATACTCGTCATTGTTGTATAATAGACGTTATTATTTTTTAATGTACGTTATTATTGTATAAAATATATGTTTTCGGTTTACGACATTGGCCGTTGGTTTCTTAGCGTTTAATTTCCGAATCTGCGGTAGATGTCTTTAGTCTGTGTCGTAGCTGTACTGAAATCGCCAATAAATCTCTCGTTTAGAATTCGCACGGTTATTCGTCTCGCTTCCCGTACTAATATAATTCTCAAAAGATGTTCCCTCTACGCCTTACGCTTTCCGATCGTCTGAGAATGCGCTCCTTTCCTGAATTTCGATGCAGAATGGTGTGTGTGGAAGCAACCCGGTGACTTTCCGAACCAAATTCGTATGCCACTCCATGCTTGCAGCCCTAGATCTGGTTTCTGCCTTTAGGTCATCGATGACACGGAGCGTTCGACGTCTGAACATCCGTCTTCGTCCGGAACTCGGTTTTCCTCGCCATATTAATTTCGAGAAGCTTCGTTTCAAGTCGGATTTTGTCTCAAACTCTTTTTTTTTTAAGCTCGTAAAATCTCGTTGTCACCGTGTCTAGAGAGCGTGTGGTTTTGAATCGAGAGTCCCTCCGCGTAGGGTGTTTTTTTTTTAAACTCCTCGGGCTTTTTCAAGCCTTTTTAATCCGAATCTACGCCACGAGGCGGAAACGGCCGGAGGGGAACATTCGAAAATCCGATAGTGCTACTCGCATAGAATAACACCCACCGTAATTAAACATCGGGCTCTGTGAAATATTTTTTCGCCCCGTCGCCCTCTCTCTGCTTCTGGGAAGTTGCCAAATTGTTCGTCTCTTGATTCGTTTCCTTTTGTCTGACGAAATGTTGAGGATGCGGGTTTTTTCCGGAGACGACACCAGCGCGGATAGTTCTGTGGAGGTCGCTGATGCGAGTGAAATTGTAGATACGTTTTTATCGGATTTGGCGGATAAAGAGTTGTTTTTTCTAGTGTCGACGATAGAGGGAGATTAACGTATTTTATTTGTGATTTATCGTTAAAGTAAATATTTAATCAACGTCTACGTTTATTATTCTCTTAAAAATAAGCTTTTGAAGATCTTAAACAGTATAGAATTTGTATTATTTATTATAATATATATTAGTTATAATTTACCGTATTCTAGAAGAATTAACTTCGGAATAGTTTTATCATACACCTGGAAAAATCGTTAGCTTAAAGTAATTTCTTTTGCCGTTCTAGGGTAAGATATTTTAAGATTAAATGATGATTATTTTAAAAATTCCATTCCCAAAATCGCTTTTAAAGTCGGAGCCACACTGTGTCAAGTATCAATCTCCTAATAACGATTTAAGTGCTTTCTTCTCCGTAAGATATTCCTGCGAAGTGTTTATTCAGTCTACGATGTTATTTCTAGCGCTAAGTCGATGTCAAAAACTGCTGAAACAACTACGAGACGAAAATAAATTCCCAACAAAAATGGATCTATACGTTGGCTCTCTCTCTCTCCTCTTTGAACGGATGAAAATTTATCGATTCATTTTTCAGCTACGCTAATGTCTGCTATCTAGAGGCTTTCAAATCATCGGAGTCAGCTAGGAAATAGCATCTTATTCACTTAGGAAGACGATATTCCGGGTACCTTTAGCATCTCCGGAGACCCTGAGAAAGGGTTGCGTAAATCAGTAACAGCCTGAGGGGATAGCTGTGTCCCAGTATGATAACAGTTGCTAATTCTCTCGTTTTCTAATTTATCTCTATTCTAGTTTATGTTTTCACTTCGCTACATCATTTGAAAGGCTTTAAGGTCGTCTTATATTCTCCTTGACTGGACTGATTTAATTTATATGTTGATCATTCATGGAATTAAAGATTCTTCGGTAATTTTAATGTATTAAAAACCATTCAACTGTGATAGATTACAATTCATACTACGTGATTTCCAAATTTTGGAATATCCCAGTTTTTATTGCATATTTTATGTAAGTTTCTTACCTATATAATGGGTATCTAGTACAACATCTATGCGTAATTTTTTTCTCTTTACTCGTTATGTTTCTTATTTTATATTCACGTATTTTTTTCGGTGGTATTCATCTCCGAATTAATCATTTCTTGAGTTTTGAATTACGTTAAGCAGTTTGACGTAATTTCAGCGAGATAATATTGCAAACCTTGAAATTGGGAAAAATCGTACTATCGTGTTACTGCGACCTTTTTACTGGTAAGTTTTTATTTATAAAACGGATACCAGAGCTCTTTGACATTGAAAGTGTTTAAGGCTATGTCTAGGAAAGCGTAATAATAGGATTGTTGTTACTGAAACTCTTCAATCGCGTACTTTTCCTTTAACACGAAAGGGGTGTTAGAGCGTCTTTCCCATTTGAAAGCGAAATTTTTTAACAGTTGTAATTTTACGGTGTCGTGTGTATCATACTATAGACTAAAAGACGTAAATCTTTAAGTTTTTTCTTACGTAAAAAAGTCTTAGTGTTTATTTTTTCCGATCCTTGATTTATTACGTATTTTGGTAAAGGATTCCAGAAAGCGGTTCAGTCATATTGTTGCATGCACGTCTATTTAGATAATGCTTTTTCTCTCGTCTGTGGAATAGCCCCGTGATTCCAAACCACCCGCACGACAAGAAAGAGAATCACGCATGGGAATGTTCAGGGGGAGCACACGAAAGCTTTTTATCCTCCACATGTTAGGGACGCTCAAAACAGGGCATTCTTCCGTGTATCCCGAATTTTATCCTTCGAGAACAAATTCGATTCCAACATTTACGGAGGTAATTGATTTATCAGCTTCCTGTCAGTAAGTAATAACTTTCACTTATAAAGCTTCTGAGCTTTTTTTTTCGCTGCCTCCCAAACGTGCTGACGTACGTGCGCGTTTTCGAAATTCCGCGGATGGCCCTGTTTTGATTTAAATATAGTTCCGTCAATATCGAGATAGGGTTCTTTTGAAGTTACGAAATAATTCTGTGAAAGGGAAAACGTTTGGTTTTTTAATGGAGCACTGATTATCGATTTAATTCTTACGACATGAGGTTGATTGCAGTGTATCTCTCATAAAAGTATTTTCAAATGTTATTAATATATTAATTGATGGTGTGATTTTTTCAAGAAGACGTATTAGTCGTTATTTCTTCTATTTTTACCTTCCACCTCCGTTTGATGAATGTGTCTAGTCTGCCATCATAAAATTTAATTGCTAAATTCGTACAGTTATTTTTTAATTACTCTTATTTCAGCTCGATGATTCTATCTTTTCTGTGATAAGTTATAGAATTTCTCTGTATGTATGAATAGGGATGATTTAATATCGGAATAATTATATATTATATAATATATTATATACCTTCTTGTCTTTAATCTTCCGATATTAATTGAATTTTTATTCTCAAAATCATTAAAAAATTATCTCAGTGCTTAATTTGAACTCGTAAACAATAGTAGTAGTGTTTTTAAAACAATCGAATTTTAGTATTCAATTTTTTTGTGGTTCTCTCAATGCAGTTAAGCAGAGATATTGAAAGCTTTAACAAAGCTTGGAATCTTTTTTTCTTCTATTAAGTTAAAATTATTTCTGCATGTATTCAGCTTGTTTTTCACTGCTCCATGAGGTTTATTTTCGTGTATATGAAGTTTATTTTCGCTTTGCCAAAGCTTTAACTTCGACTTTGAAAAGAAAAAAATCCCAAGTACGGGGCATAAAAGAGGTCAACCAATATTCAATATTATTTTAAAGAATAGCATTGAAAAATGAAAATCCATAATTATTTGTCGTATGAGAACAAGGTTCCTTGAATGTTCTCTCTTTTATTGGAAATGTATTATTGCGATCGGAATATTTTATTATTAATTATTAGATTAAATCTAATAGCTGAGTAATTCGGACGTTAAAGTTCTTTTGATATTATAGACTTATCTTATGAATCTCGATGTACAACATCCATTTAATATCTCTGCAACTTTACTCCGAATAGTGAAAAAATGTCTTGACTGAATTGCGATCTTGAGACTAATTAGTCTCTTCTTACATCCCAACTTGGGGCTTGTACTTGAGGTTAACATTTTGCGACTCTTTCATAAAATCGTAAGCTAAGAAGCAGTAGTAAACAAATAAGTTGTTGAAAAGCTTCGTCTTTCAAGAGCAGCGAAACAAAACACGCCGCTAATGTTTATTTCAACTGCGGCGTGGTATTCTCATGTACGGGATTTGTTTACGCATTCGTTGACGTGAAGCACTTTTTCCGAAGGATTCTAGCGTCGGTTTAACGAGGATTTCTGTAAGTATACTGCATCACAGGATCTAATACGCATTTTGAAAGAAGCCTACACCGCCGTGTTTGCGTAATGAGTTTTTCCTCTTATCCATCTTAATTCTTTCTTGTTCGAACATGTTCTTATGTAAAAACACGTGATCCTATTCTCATAATTACGCTTTTAAGAATTTCTCACATTTCAGGATCTATTTTAAATAAAATGGTAGAAGTTTTGCCATGTACGTCCTTTTTATCAGGAACAAAATGCCGCTGTAGAATAATCGATGCAGTAACTGAGAGAATTTAAGCTATAAAAAATAATCCATTGTTAGGAATCGTATTTAACACGATTGTTGTTCTTATAGTGTCACGTATATTGAAATAAGTTTATAAATGACTTCTCGAAGACGTATTTAGTTATTGCTGTTTATAAAAATCGATAAATAATTGCCTTTTATTTATTGTAAACATTGTTACTGTCCTCTTCTTAAATAAATTGTTATATTTGTACCTTCTTCTTTCCAATTTTTTTAGACCATCGTCCATTTTAAGTCCTTACTGTCTAATGATCAATCTCATTTTATGAGCAATATGCGGTCCTATTTGTGTACGTAAGTTATTTTCGACTCAAGAAATCCGCCTGGCTCAATTTCGTTTCATATTGACGTATATTCTTAGCATGATATTTATATCTCGTCCTGGAACTTTTTGCCATAAAACCGAATTTCCTTAGTAGTTGGGATACCGAAAGGAAAAACTTCTAATAATAATAGTTCCTTTTTGAAAATGTTCGTAAGCCGCGCTTACGAAAGCTATTGATAGAAAAGTGTCGGGCTTATACCATTCCATTTTCGGCGTCGCGGTAGATGTTCTATTAGACGATAATAATATCGCTACGTTCACGGTTTTGGAGTTTTATTTCCAGAATATTCCGTCGGAGGTCTCTCCCGTGTCACCCCCTCTTCTTTGAGCTTTCTTTACGATTACTCCTGCCTTCACAGATGGCTGTTTTAATCATTACGCCGATTGAAACCTTGTGTTTTACTGCGCTCGTAGGTTATGTAAATGAGTCACGTGAAGTATTTGGCGAGACTCATTTAATCCGCTGTTTACATTCTCAACACTTAGTTACGACGTGCACACTTAAAATGTCGCAACCGTATGCGAGTACATCGCCGAGAGCTATGTGGCGGTTGATCACTTCCGAGAAAATCTTAACGAATGATTAGCGTTTCTGTTCCTTTCGAAATAAAGTCGTTTAAAAGTCGCTTCTTTCTTGTCTCTTTCCCGTATTCGATTTTACACATACAGTGACAAGATCGTACTAAATAGAGAATAGAATCTTGTCTACAACGGATACTTTAATTGCTCCTGGTATAATATTCATCAAATTTATCTCGGAAGTTCGGTTTATCCGTTTGGTTACTGTATTTGTTTGTTTTTACCGTCTATATTTCCGTTTTTGTAATTCTAAATTCATTTCTTCTACCTTCCTTCCGTAGAGAATCGAAGCTAATGTAGGAGAATGCTTCGGAATTATAGAATGAATATAGTGACCGTAAAATGTCTGAAATGAGTGAGAATTGGCGGAAAGATTTATTCTTTTCGATTGTTTTCATCTTGTTTTATCATACAGCAGTTTGGCTCAATTCTTTTTGCAGATGATTTGCTGTGATAAAACAATTTTCAAATGTTTAATCTAAGAATATATTTTCATCTTTTAATTTCTTCGTATTTACGTATGATGCAATTTATATTTAAGGCTGAAGAACTCGCTTCTATTCTTCGTGTTTATTTTTCGAATAGCTCTCTGTAAAAGAGGAGATTCTTAATATTTCACTTATAATATCTATACAGTTTTTACTGACATTCGTAAGTTTAAGATTCAGAGAAAGTAATATGATCGTGAATTATCTAATCTTTTCTTTGATTTTAATTTTTTTCGACGATTTAGTCGGAAATTTCACCTCCGTCTTTCCTAAAACCCAATGTATTTAGATATTTATTTATGGGTGGGGATTGATGAAGTTTATGTAAGTACAGAGTCAAATTTCATCTAATTTACGTCCAGAAATCCATGTTAAGCTGACCTCAGAATCGTTTAGTCTTCTTGTTGTATTGTTCTTTCCTACGAAACTGTATCACCCCCTGTAAACATCTTTCTTTAAGGATGTTTAAAATCCAAATAAATAAACACTTAGTGGCGTGTAAACAAGTAAACACTTCGTAATAAAACGTTCTTTAATCGTGATTTTTTGAAACCCACGTAGGAGTGAATGACCTAGTTACCTGTAAACACCAGTTCACACTGTACTTATAATATCACCATTTTTAAGTTAGTTTTTTATAATTTCCCAGTTTTCTGCTCGAACTGATCATCCGAATTTTGTCTAAATTTATACTCGAGATGTAAGGAATTAATTCGCTTTAATATTAGCTATTGTAGGTCACTGAAGGATTTCCGTTCACACGCCAAAACTGGCAAGAAATTAAGCTACTTCTAAGGAATGAAAGAGCAAGGGAATTGTCAGTGCATGAGAAAATTTGCAGGCGAAGCCACAGAAGTGCTTCGAGTAAGAATCCTCACAAATATCAATAAGTTTGCCTCCAATGCACATAGTAGCAAGGCTGCATCCATAGCAATACATTTAGCATTACCAGTGGAATGATTTCGAAGCTGGTGGGGCTTAATAAAACTCTTCTCCATGCCTCATAAATAATATCAGCAGTCACTCTTAATGCAGTGCTGAAAGAGCAACCGAATATCGTAAGATCTTACATCGGGAATTAATTTTTCGTCCGATATCAGGCCTCGGTATAAGGATTTTATTTTGATTTCGTTAGTCGTTGGATACGGAGGTGAAAAGTTTACGTGGATTATTTTCTAGTCAGTTTACGCAAATTAAAAAATAATGTGTTTAAAAGCTAATGTTTATTATGGCTAATAATTTTCGATAGTAAATGATTAATATGATAATTTTATAGTTGTGGCAATGTTTATTGTGATTTATCAAATATACCTTATTCAGTATCTCACTCTGGAAGAATATACTCGAGTAAATCTTTTTATTGCTCTATTTTTCTCTTTCTGCGATCAATAAAATTTCCTTATAATTTCTATTATCCGATTAAGCATTTCTTTGTCGCGAGCTTAAATCCAAATCAATGAAGGAAAGTGCCATCAGAGGTTATTTTGCCGTAGTCTTATTTTATCGCTTTCCTTCCACTCAACGAATCGAAAGACTTGTTGTTCTTGTGTTTTCCGATTCAGCGCGAACTATTCTACCGCCAACGCCTCATTATACCTCGTACGAAGTAGACGTGCCCCTCGTCGTAATCTTCGCCCCGAAGGAATTCCTTGCCGTTGCGTGGCTTTAGAAATAAACCCCCACGCCCTCTTTTTACCTCTCAACACGGTTAATTCCAGCATTTCTCTCCCCTTAAGCCAGCTGAGGGGGAGTATTTTGAGGGAAGGCCGTTTCTATATATCGTGGGCTGTTAAAAAACGCACACCTATGTCTTTTCTGCATTTGTTTCCTACTTAGGCGCTTAAAGTCAACATTCCAGACTTTCTTAAGTTGAGTTCTAGAGGCAATTAGGAGGAAGCTGGTTAATTAAAATATAATGATGGACTATATGAAAGAGCTTGATAGACTGTGAATTTGTTTTCATTCTTGTTGATTTTTAATCACGAAAAGATAAAACATCACTTAGATTCGGAAAAATGTAATTGATTCCTAGATCAGAAACTTTGGTGATATCTTTATCTCTGTCTTACTCAGCTGTTGACCAAATTTCATCATTCTATCATTTGAATCTATCCTTCACTGCCATGCATATATCCTACTCATGAAAATGTCTTGATCATGCTAATCTTATTAATTTTCTGAAGAGTTGATTTTCTCATGAAATCAGCATATGACTTAAAAGTTTTATTTGAAATTCATATTAATAAATGAATTAACTTTCATAATTCCTATATTTTTACTTGATTTTATAGAAGATATTTTTTGCTCCCTACAGTTGCTTGCAGTAAACTAAACACACTTTTTCTTTGGTTTATTATTTTCCCAATCCTGGTATTTGACTCTGCTGTTGGTTGAGCAAATAGAATTATATTCAAGGAATTAACTCTATCGTTTTATTATGGTTTTCCTATAGTTATCAATCCGTATTGGAGCATCTTTGGTCAGATTAATGTAATTAATGATAAATTTCAACTTTAATGTAATAGTTGACCTTATTGATTGTTAATTTTATACTTTTGATTATTCTTGTATGAATGCATTCTTCTCTGAAAATATTTACAGTTTTAAAGGAATATTCTCTGTTCAGGCTAAATTCAACTAGGAAGAAACATAACCCATGTAATCAATACTTGAAGTTATATGATGTAAAATAGTTAAACTTTGAACACCTGGAAAAGTCATTATTGTGTTCTTTGTTTTATAAATTACTCATATCTTCTGTGAAATATTTATAGTTTACTTCAGTGATCTATCCTTGCTCTTCCACTCTTCTAACTTGTTTATCACAAATTAATTGAGCACGTGCTTGCTAGTTATGAACTCCTTACAATCAAATTATTCATACTCATACTTGTCATATTCATACTTGTACCAGTCTCTTGATATTGGAGAGAAGTAATTTACCTGAATAACTTTCAGTGTTATACAATCAAAGTATTATATGAGGATAGTATAGACATGGTAATATTTACTTTATCGAGATTATCAAATAGTGGACATAGGTTCTGAGTTTAAAATAAGTATCATATAATACTTCTAAAAAAGAATCTGCTTTTATTAAAGTATTATGAGAGTTAAAGTTACTTATTATAGCATTGGATTTTGAAGTTAAGCGTGTATAATTATTCTTTAATCACTCACTTACTATTTTGTTAGATTGTGAAAAAATTGAAATAGACAAAAATATTTAACCTCGTCTCTTAGACAACTTGTACTCATTTTTATAATTGTTAATTTTTCTCTCGACTGTTTATTTCATAATATGTTTCTTTTTGCAGATGTCGATCATTTCTATTCACATATCCATGGATTCCTGCATACCAAGGAGTCATTACATTATTTGTGCTGGCCAATTTCAGCTTAGCCACATTCATGGACCCTGGGGTCATACCAAAAGGTAAAGATGAAATGTGCATACAGAATAGACTTTTTCATCTACAATTCATTACTGTGTTATTTACAAGAAAAAATAAGTCTTCAGTTGGAAATCTGAGCTCCATAGTTCCTCTCTTGTGTTAAATACAAAATTTATACTATTATTTATTTGGAGTAAGCCATAGTATTATTAGGAATAGGCTTGGTTTTTTTCTCATAAATTTTAATTTTATCAAAATCAGGTTTGTGGCAGATTTTTTGTAATACTTCTAACTTTACTACTAGTGTAAATTTAGTTTTACCTGTACTGTAGCTGTTCTCATAGAATTGATTGAATTCTTTAAAAACCTAAATTAATCTTTGGATCAATTTAAATATTATTTCAAGTTTTATAGTACAAGTTAAATGAACAAATGAAATAAAGTTTAGTGTGATAATGTCCTATTTAATGTATTATATGGTTATTTAACTAAAACAATTTAAATAACTTTTGTAATTTGCTCCTGCAGCATCGCCAGACGAAGACAGAGAAGATGATTTTCGTGCACCTCTGTACAAAAATCTGGAGATAAATGGCATCACAGTTCGTATGAAGTGGTGTGTCACTTGTCAATTTTACCGCCCGCCTCGCTGCTCACATTGCAGTGTCTGCAACACTTGTATAGAAGTGAGTAATATTTTCTCTTATTTTCTTCAAATGATATTTAATATGGTAATATATTTCAGTTTTCATTGTATGTGATTTGTAATGGTGTATGTAATTCTCTTTTATAAGTAGTATTTTTGTATTCAATTGAAGTTCTTAGCTTATTATGTTCAACACGTTTTATATTTTAATGATTCATTGTTTATTACTTTAAATTACCATTAATTTTTAATATTTTATCTCTAAATATTAAAATGTTTACATTTATTTTGTGGAACATAAGTTTTACTGGGTCATTACTGCTGTCTTAAGATATTGTTATGTATCTGCAACGGTAATACATGATTTTAAAATATTAAATGTTTTATCTCTGTAGTATGATAATTTCTTTATTTAGATGCCTTTATCCATTTCTCTAATTTAAAATTCATAGTAACATTCAATGGGTTTCTCATTCTTTTGAAATGAATAGAATAGTTGTTAAATTTTGGACTGGTTACAAAAACAATTTTCATTCATGAACACAATGTTTATTTTAATTTTATAAATTTAAAATTAAATTGCAGAATATCATTGAAATAAAATTCATCAGTTTCATAAAGGTTAATTATATAGCATTTCAATGTTAAGGTGAATTATCTCATTCTATGTACAGCATAGATATAGACAATTTTAGCTTCATTTTGAGTCCATTAATACTTTATCTCATCACCAAAATTATGTTTATCAATTTTTCATACAAATTTAATTTTCATTGGTAACTTTCAGTATTGATCTTTAAAATTGAATTTTGTCTTTGGAGATTTAATTTAATAATAAAAATGTAAATATATAGTCATGTTTTAAATAATTATAATATTTAGTCATAATGGTTTTTTAATAAGTGAACAAGAGAATATGTAATGCAACAAAAATCTATCTTACAAGCTATTTATAAATTGTCTTATAGTTAATCTTTATTTCTTATGTTGATCAACTTCTTCAATACCTAATGTTAAATTTATTTTATTTGACTGATATCTTTTATTTTTAGACCTTTGACCATCATTGCCCATGGGTCAACAATTGTATTGGTCGACGGAACTACCGGTACTTTTTCATGTTTCTTGTCTCACTCAGCATCCATATGATAAGTATCTTCACGGTGTGCCTCATTCATGTCCTCAACAACAAAGATAAGCTCACAGAGGTGGATGTTATCATCTCGTATCCTTTTTATAAATATCTATAAAATTTTGTTACTGAAAAAACAATTTAGTTATATTACCTATTAGCTATAGATTGCCATGTCTGAGTAATTATCATTTCAAATTATCAATTACTTCTATTTTAAAGTGTTCTCCATCAGTTATAGTCTAAATCATAGTCACGTCAAATTTTTTTTGCTGAACTTTACTATTAAAAAGTTCATTGCAGTATGTTATTTAAATAATTTTTTTAGAATTAAATTTATTCTTTTAACAACATTAAAATTAATTATTGTATATTGAATTAGATCATTCTGAATTTTACTTGTTTTCAGTCTTGAATATATTATAGCTATATTAGTAAGTTAACATAATTGTTTTTAAGATGATTGAATGATAAAGTTATAGGATTTTGTAGGATAAGGAATGTATTTTATGAGGTATGCATGCATTCTAAAATGCACAATTTTCTCATAAAATTATGAGTAATATTTTGCTTGCTACATATATTATCTTAACTATTTGTTTATTCTATCAATAACTAGTTACAGAAGTAATTTTTTTACTGTTGTTTCAAACTTAAAAATATTTTAATTTCTCATAATTTTCTTTTTAAAATTTTATTTTAAAATGTCATTCTATGAAGTAAAGGCTTAGAGAACTTATAAATAATCTGAGAACCTTAACATAAATAATAGCATGGTTATCATGGGCATCATCACATTACTATTCATCCCGATCCTTGGCCTTACGGGCTTCCATGTGGTGCTCGTATCCAGAGGTCGCACCACCAATGAACAGGTGACCGGCAAATTCAAGGGTGGATACAATCCATTTTCAAGGGGAGTCTGCCGAAACTGCTGCCATACACTCTGTGGACCACAATTCCCTAGGTAATATATTAACTGTAATTTGTGAATATATTTATCTCTATTTTTCAAATCTCAGTAGTGGTTGTTTACAAAATTTGAGATATTGCTTAACACTTACTGCTGAGTAAAAGATGAATATATTTTTAAACTGATAGTTGATAAATATTTTAAGGGATAACATATTTTAAAGATAACAAAAACTTAGATTGGCTTTGTCCTTGTAGTCCTAGGTTTAAGTGAGATTTGACTTTCCATATTGTCTCCCAACAGAAGCTCCTGGTAAAGTTTAACTATTGTTAATTAGATAACTCATAGAATTTGGGTTTTTTGTCCCAATTTCAGAATTATTCTTCATTAGTTTCAAGTTTTCTTTTTTATACATAAATTTTATGGAGCAGTAAAAATTAAATGATTGCTTATTTAAATGCATATTAAAGTTTTTATCATTGAACTAAGTTACATTTTTATATATTAAAAATGGCTGATTAAGAAAAATGAGAATACAGATTAATGCTGAATTATTATTTTACTGTTGTATCTATTAATTTAAGCTCTGTTGAAATTAAAAATGAATAATCATATAACTTTTATCATTCCAAAAAATCAATACATTAAATAATTAGAAAATACAATTTTTGCTCTATATTGACATTTTAATACATTATATTAATATATATATATATATATATATTTCTAAGTATACTTTAATATGAAATAAGTCTTATTATGTTACTTTATCATCAATTCAAAACTTAACCCCTATCTCATTTCATTTAGAAATTAGTTGGAAAACTTAAATTGTAGACAACTTATAGCCATCATCATATCCAGTGTAAAATTTGAATGTTACCTAAAACTATTATATATTATTTTCTTGAATTTTAAGTCAGTGATTGTAAATGATCGTCTGGAAGTTATTGTTTTCTTTGTGGTAAAATTAAAATAAATATTACCAATTTGATAAAGTATTTAAAATATTCATTATATAGCTTTTGCAGGTGCTCTAGCTTATGGAATGTTTGTTTTTTCCTATGATGTAACTTATGTTCATGGTATGTAATTATGTTTTATATTAATATATTTCTGTATGCTGTATAAATTCATATTTACCCTTTTTTACTCAATTTCTCATAGATAATGTAATTAAGTCTATTTCAGAAAAATCTTCATAAATAACTATTATGCTTTTAAGGAAGTAAATTCCCTTCTATGAATTTAATGTAATATTTATCAATGGATAATCTTAATAAAATCATACTAATAGTTCTGATAATTGTAATATTTCTTGAGGTTTAACAAATTTGTAGGAAAGTTATGCTGTTGAAATAGATCATCATTATTCTTTATTTTGGAGAATCTTCTTTTATGTAGCCTGATTGCTATAGGTTTATATTTTCTCTTACATTTCAGTTTGTTAAAACCTAGTATGTATGTGGGGAAGAAGCCAAAACACTACAACTTTACTGTAAATCCTCCTGCCATCTCAACCATAGCCAGTGATAACCAGGTAAAAACCTACATGGATAACAGCAATGGTGTTAGAAATGCCAGTTCCAATGCTTATAATAAGGTAAGAGAAATGGGTGGGCCACATATGGTCCTGCTCATTTTCATTCACACTACCTTTCCAATTTGTATGCTTTCCCGAAATTACCTACTTCCATCAGCTTTTGGAGTTGCTTGTTACCTCCCTATGTAGATGGCATTTGTTTACCCCATGGCTTATTTGCTACAAGCTTGCTTACATTTCTAACTTTAGTGTTTATTTAAAGTTTTGTATTACAGACTATGGAAAATGGATAGGTACTTTAATGGTAGGAATGTCTTCATAATTCCATATTATTGGGTATTTTAATTATAGAAATAATAAATTTATCCATATTTTCTTTTACCATATTCTTAATTTTATTCAGTTCTAGCTTTCCATATTCCAGATCACTGATCAGATTACTCGAGCAATTTATTGTATGTTTATAATACTGTGCCTTTAATTATTGACTTTTTTGGCTGTTTTGTGTTCTAAAAATATTAATTATGTAATTATTTTTAAGCAATTATATTTAATTCGATTATTAAATCAAGTATGCCTCATACTTAATCTATTTTCATAAGGTCAAATGTTTTTTTTTCCAAAGATTAGGTGTGTATTTTGAAGTAGTTATCATGGCAGTTACACTCAATAATTTCATTTAATCTTTTCTTTTTGTATGGAAAAGCCTTTTTCGTTAACTGTTGATTGGAATTCAAATATGAATATTTTCTCTTATTTGTGTTACTCTACCTTAAGTTGATTATTATTATTTTTAGGTTGCTACATTAATTTTGTTTTTGATATGAAATTTCTCTCTCTCAACTCTGTTAAACTCTAAATAAATCATTCTTTGGTTTTCACTATGGTAAGATCAGCAATATTATGACATTTTGCAAAAGGTTCTTTTTCAATTATGTATTGGTAACATATTGTCTACAGATTTTATAAGGATGGAAATATAGAGATCCTTTTTATTATCAATGCAGTTTAAAAACTTGAAATAGAATTATCAGTTCAATCCCTTTGATATTGTACAGTGTGTCCTATCAATTGAGTTAATAGGTCAAATTAATTTAACAAAATACCTCTTAGTGATTTATTTGATTCGATAATTTAGTTTCAAAGCTTAAATTAGGACGTGATTCTTCTGTTAATATTCTCAATTTTGTTACCCCTTTGATAATGTGTCTTATAATAGTATAAATCTTGATACCTTAAGTGTTGTGAAATGATTGAGACTTAATATATGCTATTAAGCACATAGTTTAAACAAAAAATTCCATTCAGATGGCTTCTTTTGAGCCTGCATGCTTATACAATGCTTCAAAATTCTATCTTCAAATTTTTGCTAGCTCTTTAAACTCACTCTATTTGTGTGTGTTTTGTGATGATAATCACTTCCTAATGTTAATTAACTCTTGTAAAACAGTATTAGCTCAAAATTTAGAATTTTCGTCTAATTCATGGAAGAAAACATGACTGAAGACATCTACTTGGTCTTCTTTTGAATTAAACTATGTAATTTTGTCCATTGCTTCATATTTTACTACACTTATTACTTAAAATACTGATTTGCATATATATCAACTGTCTGAATTTATTCTAAAATTTATCTGCATTTTATTTTGTAAGTCTTTAATTTTTGATCGATTGAGATAATCTTAATTTAAAAATACATCCATCCTTGCACTTTTATTAATTCAGTAAACTGTAATGAAAAATTTTCTATAAACTTTTTTTAGTAATGTTATTCAAAAAAGATAAATTGCATGTCTTGTTGATGAGTGATACTGTGTGATTAAATTTCATTAAGTTAAGGTTATTTCAAGTGCAAGTAAAAATTCCTATCTTAGGTTTTATTGATGTAATTTTAACTTTAATTTGAGATAGAATGCCACTAAATTCACGGTTGTCTTTAAGTTATCTTGTTCTCATTATCTGTATAAGAATATGATAAATGTTAGCAGTACCTTAAGGATGTTAAATAATTACTTTCTGAATTATAGTTCTTATGAAATTACACTTAATTGAGAAAATAGAGAGGATATAAGGAAATATAGTGTTAATCATCTTTGAAACTTTTTTAGTGAAAGTATTTCAGAAATGTAAGGTAATAAAGATAGAAAGGTTCCTGTCTTGTCAAAATTTTACCATTTGTTAAAATCCTGGGATTAAACAGTTTAAAATGTAAAGAAATAATGAACCCAGTGAAACATCTCCGAATCCCAGGATGCTTAGTATTAATTGAAAAATAGTATTATAAATAAAAATATTTGAACAGGAATTATCTTATCAATTTACTGTATATTGTTGCCACCGGACAGTCGTCCAACTGCAACATTTAAATAATAATAATAATCTTCCGGAAATGTATAGGAATCAAATTGTTTATTCAAGTGACTTAAATTTAGTTAGAGTTAAGAATGAATGTTTATTAATCAATGTTTTAGATATAAAATATGTATATTTCTGGAATCTGTAGGTGTGTACTCTTCTTTAATATGAGGCAAATAATTATCCCCATTCAATCACTGTGAAGCATTTAATATCAATGAATGTTAAACATTTTGTTTATATTGAAATGCAGGCATTTGGAGGCTTATTTTATAGCAAAATTAAAAAGTTAAGTTCTTCCTGTTTCAAGGTTAGGAAAAATAAATGAATGGGAAGAAATTGGAATAACATAATACTTTACAGAGTGTTTTCTTAAAGTTATGGTAAGAAAGTCTATATATTGATTTGACAGTCAGTAATGGAACTAGGAGTATAGATGACAACATTAGTTTTTACCGCTTATAAGTATCTTCTGTTGAAGGAAAATCATAAGTAATTAACAATGTGTTAGATTGAATTGATTTATCCTTATGAAGTATATTTGCTAGTGAATAGTTTCAATAAGGATTACTTGGGGAAAATAACTTATGTAGTGAACCATCAAAGGTCATTCCACCTATTGCTATGTAGCCAATGATCTTCTGTTACTCCAATGTAATTTATAAATAGAACACCAGACACTTTCCAGAGAAATGGGAATCCTAATCTGGAGCAGAAATAATTGCACACAGCTAGTTTGGGCATTATTCAAATGATATCTTCCTATATGATATAATCCCCTTCTTGGGTGATTTTAAACTTGCTAAACCCTCCTTTACTGCACAATGTCTATGGTCTGTTATAAAGTATTCACATCTGTTTCAGTATGATAGATAATGTTGATATTTTAATTCCTATTTTTATTAGTTATAAATTAAACGAGTAATTTTCTCATTTGTTCTAATAATATGGTAATAAAGATTTTATTATGGATGGATGAAATCTCAAGTTGGTTAAACTATGTATTTGGTATCTAATGTAGTAGAATTTTGTTTGGTTTGTGTGTGTGTATCATTGTCTGTGTATATATATTTACATAGACAGATATATTTTTTTATCTGGTATTTCGTTATGTTCAATTATCACCACCTTTGCCATGTAGTTGCTTGAAAGCATTGTATAACAAGCGTTTCTCTGCATGAATTTGATTGTTTATTCTTGCATGCAGGGAGGAAAAGCTCTTGATGACACCAGACATATGGTAAAAAGTCTCTACAATGATTGATCTAGATTTTCCTCTGTTGAAATTAATTGCTCATTTTATAAGTTGGATACTATTACTGTCAGAATAGCAAACTGAAATTGCGTAAATTTCAAAATTCAGTTTGTTATAAATCTCCCATAAAATATTTATTGAGAGAATTTAAAACATTCAATTATCCTTCCCTTGATTTAGATATGATAAGTAAAATTTCTCAATCAATAAAGCACAATTTTAATGTTTTTTATGACTTTCTTCTTATGATTATATGGTTATATTCCCTCAGAATTATATTATACCAATTATATATATATATATATCATTGGTGTATCATTACTAAGTTTAGTTTGTTAATGCTATAGTCATTTTGGTTTAGACTCTTATTGCATTCAGGATTTATGAACAATTTGTTATATTGGTCTTCTTGGTAGATCATTAAATATCTGCTTAAAAATTCTATAACAATTATTTTTCTTTGCACTGAGGAAATGTTTTGGTGATACTTCTTTCTGACTTCTTTTTTAAAAAATTTCTTTCCAAGTTATTTTATTCAAATTTCTTTTTAATAAGCTATGATGACACACATTATGTTTAAACCCACAAAATTTATTATATAGCACAGTTGTTGCATGTTGCAATTCAGAAACATTTTATGAGATTTTGTTGGCATATTTATAACAGCTTTATCTCTCAATGAGGAGAGCGATGGTGCTGAATTTAATTTTAATGTAAGACCAAAATCAATTTTCCTTTAAAATTATCTTTACCTCATTCAGCATGAAAATAATTCTTAATCATCATCAGTGAATTTATTATAATTCATCTCATTTTTGTATAATTATTAATCTTTGTGTAGAAGTGTAACTCAGAAGTATTCAGTTATTTCCTTTAATGTTTATAAATAACTCTTGCCTTTCATAAATCTCATTAATGAGAAAATTTTCTCGATAATCACTCCCCCACTAAGGAATGAAAGTATTTTAAAAAAGGTCACCCTAGGTAGCTGACCCATACAGATCACAGACTCATACATGCAGGTCTATAGATGCTCCCCTTGCATAGAGAAATATATTTCTGAAAGCTCATCTGGAGGAGGGCTCTCTATTAAAGTGGTTAAGGACTTAAATATATTTTACAACTATACATAGTTGTTTTTATCATAATCATGGTCACAACTTCTATACTTTTGATCATAAAATTTTTATACTGGTCTTAATTTCTGAATTTTTTTACAATTCTTAAGATATTATTGTATTTGATTATTTCTGCCTTTTTAACTGGCTCATTCTTTTGTTGTGTCAGCATTTGATTTTTAAGAGCCTAACCAATATGGTGTAACCAAAACCTTGCTTGCTAAATGTATAGAAGTTAAAGATGTTTTATTAAAGTATTTTTATTTGAATTCTATGGATAATTAATCTGTCAAAGTACTCATTTAAATATTTTATGCCAAGATTATACAATAAAATCATTTAACAATTGAAGGGGATAAGGGTTGTCCACTCTAAAAATTTTTTTCTTTATGTGAATTTCCATAAAGTTGGTATTAATATTATAGGAAATCATTCATAATATTACCATAAAATTACCATTGAGTGTTTGATGAGAAGGAATTTTTCTTGATGTATTATAAAAAGGTTACTTGTTTTCCTCCATGAATATTTAAACAATTAGGTGTAAAATTTGAACCTTCCTTGTAGTAATATGAAAGGATAGTAATATGTCTGTTCATTCTGCTCAATAACTTCCATTATGTTATTGTCATTATCAAACTGAGTTCACCCAAATTTATTGAGAGGAAAACAAAACATTTTTCAAAATATATTTTATTTCCAGTGTTAATTAGCTTTTTATAATCAAACTAAGTGAGAAAATGTTAGGCTCAAAGTGTAAGTGATATTGAACATCAATTCAAAGATTGAAATACATATTTGAACTAATTCCCTCTAATTTTTGAGTATCCCTAATGATTCTTTGTTGGAAGTTCTTTGTTTAGTTTTGAAACTTTTTCTACTTCCAACTCTGATTCAATGTTTATCAATCAAAAAGATTGTTATTAAGCTTTCAGAATTTGTATCATACTATTTTTGTACAACAGGAGATATTTTATGTCATTGATAGTTTTGATTAAATAAGAAAATTTCACATTTGACAAAAATTCCTTTAATGTTAAATATTGCATGTCATATGTCAGAGGCAAAATATTTTTCATAATTGCATATCGTGTGAATATTCTTCATTTTTTTAGTGTAGAGACTCAAAAAAATCATAAATACAATTATCTTACAAATACAATCTTAGTCTTTTTACAAATATCTTAAATTTTTCGTTTCAATATTATGTAATACAAATTCTTGGATATCTAATCAGGTAAGATTTGTCAGCAAGGTTTTGATGACAGAGATGACTCATTGGTCTAAAAACACAATTTGGCATGTTAACTTGGTTAAGATGATTGGTGGATGTTGTGGTATGTAGATTTTGCTGATTTCTTGTCAGCTCTCTGCAAGTTTAATTTTTAGCAGTATTCCATTTTTTCAAAAATAAATCTTCCTGAAAAAATATTGGTTATCACTTTCTTCGTCTTTTGAGAATCTTTTAAGAATAGAATGTTTTCATATAAATCTTTATGATAGGCAAAAATGGAAAGTTTGATTTAAGGTCAAATCATATACCTGTCAAGACATAAAACCAATGATGATGATGATGATCGTTTCAATTGCATTCAATCCCTACAAATAAGATCTTTTATAATGAAGCAACAATTGTTTTCCTTTCATGCATCGAATGTAATTTCCTAACTTGTAGTGATAAATTATGGCATAGGTGGTTGTTATCATGCCAAAAGTCTATTCTGTAGAAAGCATGAATTTTGTCATTTTTAAGCATTAATATCAATATAATACAACAGCATGTCTTGCTTACTCATGTTGAAACATCATTTTTCTTTCCAGAGTCAACTTTATTTTATTTCCTGACTACATAACCTCATTTTTAGGATTTATTTTTTTCTATTTTTAATTTCAATAATGATTATTTATACAAATTCTACATAAATATTGCTCTTGAAAACCCTAACTATGAGATAATCTACCATTATATCTCAGGCTTTAATAACTGATTTTTATAAAGATTTTTGTTTTATTAGTATATTCATATAATCAGTGGCTGAAGTTGAAAAGAAGTTTATAGAAATACTTATCAAAATTGCTCTGACATACAGATATTTTGTAACTGGTATCCTTGAATTTTAATACCAAGAAATCTTTAATATCTCCTTAGACTAAATATCGTTAATACACATAAAAATTGAATGTTGATACTTTCTTATCTAAGTATCAAATCTAAACATTTTGTTTTCTGTTTGTTTGGTTGAATCTTTAAGTTGAAGAATTTGGGTTGGGTTTTTAACCCATGTAAAATGAAGTTGCCATTTACTTCTACATTAATAATGATAGCAATAAAATTAAATGGTACACCTCTTCAGAACCCTAAGAAACTGAAATTTAATACTGAACAATAAAATTGTGTTAGTTTTAAACTTTAAAGGTTTCAGGTCTCAATATTTAAATCATGAATAGACACTATGTTTTACCAAATATTTTTCTAAATACTGAACCCTAGGTTCTTACATTTGCATTAGGGAATTAGAAATCTGAGATTTTTAAAGTTATTAAAATGACATATTTATATTTAGTCAAGTGTTAGTAATTGTCTTTTAAAATTGTTTATAGTTTGTTCCTTCAATATCAATAGAATAAAAAGTGAATTAAGAAGCACCATCTCTTTAAAATGGTCCTTAATTCTATCACATTTATTTTAATCTTTATATTTCTAATAATACTTAAACTCAGCACACACTAAATATGCCAACAATTATGTCAATCGTAATTGTGAATAAGTTTCCCAAGTGCTTCACTGTAATGATGACCTAAGTTCTGAAATCTGTATAACTATTACTCGAGTATCTTAGGATTCCATTTCTTTTGACCCTTATTTGAATTTTAATGATTAGACTGAGAGGTAATAGGACAGCAGAAGTGACCAGGAAGGAACTGGAGGCAAAGAATCAAAGTGTCTTGGTTTTCTCCTTTCAGGAGGAAGAGACCCATACCACTAGCCATCTCCCGAATGTTACCCAGCTGCCCAATGTTCCCCTGCAGAGCTCTGACGAGCAGCCCCTGACCTTTTATCCTTCCTCAACCTACCGATAGCAAAGTCCGCTCATAAGCAAAACAAAGACCCCAAGCCTTTTAAAAAATATACCTGGCAAAGCAGGGTAAGTGATTGTCTGTTGCCTTATCCCTTTAATTTGCCTAATTGCAGCTTCACTTGCTTTACCTCACTCACTGCTTTCTTCACCTTATTCAGTCACTGAGTAGCTCATAGTTTTCATCCTTCAAGGTGCCTCAGCTGGTTCAGCATCCACCACAAAAAGTATGCTTCAGATATTTGGGATTTATACACCAAGAAGATTTTTTGGTTTTCCACACGTTTGATTTACAAAGGTCAATGGAAAATTTTCAGTATTGCTGCACATGGTCCTTGGCAAGTTCAAGCTGGCAATAAATATACTGTACTAGACACAAAAAATTTGATTTTGGCAAGTTTTTTTGATGTCTTCTTGCAGTGACTTGATTATGAATGGACCCACATGTCACCAATGTTTATTTTTTGCCTGTAAGACAGCACATTCACTGCCCATGAATATGAATTTTCAATTATCTCATTGTAGAAAGGAATAAAATTTTGATGAATCTCCCATTTCAAAAAATCCTTATAAGAATTTTGAGTGTATTTCGTTGATATTAAGTAATTTCCTTTAAGCTTTTTTCTTCTTAAGTCCTGATATTAAGAAGAATAATTTCAAAGTATTAGAATTATTTAAAAATTCAGGGGTAGATTTTTTTCAAAAGAATAGAAACAGGGATTAAAAGTGCAGGATGAGAATGATTATCTCTTCTATGGTAAGAATTCCATGGAATGTACACTTTTGAACAATTATATGAATTCAACAGCTTAGAAAAATCATTTTGATTCGTATTCTATAATATTTTCTCCAAATGATTTCAAAGCTTAATAGATTCATGATAGAAGGAAATACTTTTCTTTGGATTCAGGTATGAAATTTACATTTGGCTGAATGAAGAGAGAACATCAATTAGCCATGAAAAGTATTTCCACTCTAAAATTACAATTCAAGATCATTTTTATAATATCTGTTCTTTTAATTGTGTTATATTTAAAATCATATTTATAACTTATTCAGGGTTCTTAAAGTTGTATCAATCATTTGATTACTTTACTAATTTTATTTTTCTCAGAATTAATATAATCATAATAGAAAGAGAAAGTTTTAAGTTTAGATTAGCCAGATTATAAAAATAATCTGCTCTTCCATAAGGTTTTCAAAAACAGCAACTGCATTTTTCTGGCTAACTTTTGGGTGACCCTTCCTCCCGAGCGCAACTGAGGAGGAAACCTTACCTTTCAGGAAGTGGATGATGATGATAGCGGGGAGGAGACTGAACTCTCTCTCACAATGCCACTACTTGTGAACTGATCCAGATGTTGAAGGATGGGTCGAGATGTATTCCTAAGCATTGTGGGTGGGGGGACCAGAAGTGCGTAGGTTGGACTTTGGCACCAAGAGATATGTTCCCCCTGAGCGGCAGATCGAGAACACATCGGGCATGGTTCGTCCCATGCCAAAAGGGTCAAGCTTGCGTCGGTGTCACACAATGGAGGCACTTCCTCCCCTACCCCATCCCTCCAGGCCAACACACCGATTGCCTCCTCATCTACCTCATCTGTGCCTCTTCTAAAGTTAATAGGTACAGGCCAAAACAAACCTCATTTTGCTCATCTGCCTGCTTGCTTTGCATAACCCCTTCCTTTCCATTGGTTCTTCATATTACCTCACCGATTGAGTACAGGCCAGTGTATCCTTGCCTCTATATCATCTGGTGCAACCATCTTATTTTAAAAATGAGAGCATTTGTATTGCATGCCCCTTCATAAGCAAATCTTCCCCCTTGTTGCCCCCCTCTCTGTCCAAACCCTGTTTCAGCAGACTTCGTGTTGAAAACTTGCATGGCTTCCCGCGGTGAGGCCTACATGTCTGTTCTGCCTGCTGTCAAAAAATATTAAAATTACTGGTACCTCTCTCAGCCTCTCCTTTGGTGATGTGTATTGAGGACCAGCCACTGCCAGCTATTTAGGTATACAGGGACTCCTTTCTTTGCTGTTGGTTGAAGTAGAGTTTGTTTAGTTGATTACCCAATTTATTTTATATCTTGTTCGTAGAGCTCTTTATGGGAGAACTATTTGCAGACTTATTGTTTTTTTTTCTTTTTTTTTGATGCTTAGATTCTTCCCTTGCTCTACCATTATGCCGTACTTTTTGGTAACCTGAGAATCATAGAATACAATTTACAAGTTGATCATATGTATTTTATCCTTTGCTTATATTGATTAAATGCAAGAAAATTTCTTTGCATTAAATGAACTTATTTTATTGAGCATGTGCTGAAGTAGTTCACTTGCTCCATGGCAACACAGTGAAGAAATAAAATGTCTACCTCTTATATTTTTATTTTTTCTTTAAGTCGGTTTTTGAGATGTATCTGAAAAGCCTTTGCTAACAGTATTGTATTACCATCAGTGCCTCCTCATCCTACCATACCTAATATTCCCTCCAAAACTCCTGGTTTCCTTCCAAACTGGTTGCTGCCTCCATTACTTCACTCAATATCAGAATCTTAGAGTATAGCTATCAAATATTTATGTGACTTGTTGTTTATAACTGTACACCTCATAGCCAGTGATTTTATGTCCTCAAGTATTTGTGCTATTTGATTTCCTTTTGGATCATTCAGATGGATGTCATATGTTACTCATGAGAAATTTTATCCTCAAACAATAATTCTACAGAATCAAGATTTCTTCATCCCCATCATTTACAAGCAGAGAGAAGTGTAGTGCTGAGTGTGTGTGCTTTAATTGGAAATTTATCAATAGTGTTTATCTCTAGCCTGAGCCTTACTTGCATCTCAGCATGATTACTCAATCATAATATTGACCATCTTTTATATTAATACAGATTATATTTGTTACCGCTTTAAGTCAATGCATGGAATTTATACTACCATAAGCTTCCCCTGATTGTTTCTACAAATTGAATATCTTTCTCCATTTTTGTATTTAGGATGGAAAAGGAAACAGTTTATGAAATTTTTAGCTGTATCCTTACACTTACTCATGGTAAAGCCCACTTCTTCATTATTGTTTTCAGACTTGTTTGATGCATAAACTTGTCTTAAAGCAAGTACTAATTTATTTTTTCTTAATATTTTTATGTCTGTTTAGATTTTTTAAAATTCAACTATCAATTATGTGTATCAGAATGGTACTTTCATTGATATGTTTATTTTCCTAATTTGTAGTAAGCTTATTTTTGCATCGAATTTATTTTGATAGTATTACAGTGTTAAGTATTTTGATGTTAATGATCCTTGCAATCTTGGGTAAATGAAAATATATTATTGGTGTTTTCTTGTAGATTTAAATGTTTAACCAACTAGTCTTTAACTAGTTTCATTTCTACCCTTCATAGTGAAAAGAAGATACAGTGTAGAGGGAATGTGACAGGGAAAGACTTATGTGGTATATGTGTTATGATTGTATGTTCAAGCTTGTGCTTTAACAGCTCTCACATTCATATAATTTGCCATTATATTCATGAATATCTACAACTATTATTTTTATTTTGAGCATTTACATCTCTGCTCATGTGTTACAAAAACCAATTCCTGTTCATATATTTAGCTTTGTTTACCTATGCTTTGCAACTCCAAATGCTGATGATCAGCTTTAATACCTATATGTATTCTTTAGAATGTAAGATAATCACCTCTTTAGTTCTTAAAGCCAGTGTTGCCTATCAAAGTTTTAACTCTCTCTTTAGTCAACAAATAAGGTGTAATTGTGGACACATGCTTTGGTTATAAAAATTAAAGCATGTTCATTGTAAATTTCATGTCAAATTAAAACTCATTGCCAGAGTTAGACTTGAATAGATTAAAATATCAATGTCTTCAAATCAAGTACACTTCTGGTAGAAGGATTACATAATTTCAGTAAATGTAATATCCTTGGAGATTGAGTCAATTATTCTTCTTTATCTTAATCAATGCAATAATGGTATTCAAAATATACGTCAATTTTGTTGCATTGAATTGTAAAGAAATTATATTAGCCATTTCTTATAATAATATGTGAGAAGGAATGATGATTTCCTTAAATTCTATTCATTTTTTGAAGCCTATATTAAATATATTTTTGTGCATTTGTTTTTATTCAAGCATCATTTCTGGCCTTAGATTTTTTGACTTGATTTTTCAAATTTTATTATGTTATTTCCTTTTCACACATTATTTTATGAATGAACTTCTATGGAAATCAGCTTAGTGATAATATGTAAATGATAATTTCTTTACATTCAAAACTTATAATATGCACTGTTTTGATGGAATGCTTTTATGTTGCTCTTTTTTAACACTAAATTTCCACACTCCTATCTTCATTTTCCTCATTCCTCTCCTTGAATCCAATTTCCCCGATCTCTTCTATGTTGTCATTGGTAGCTTTCTCCTGGACATGAGGGCTCAGATGACACAGATATGGAACCAACGGCCTCACAGTCCCAAGACTGTGAACCCACTCCCCCATTGCAGCGCCAAGGTTCAAAGAATAATTTCTTCCTGCCACCATCTCGAGAAGGAGACATGCATTCTTCTCATCAATCCTATGGGGTGGATTCACCGAGAAAGGGTAGCATTGGGGGTGGGCCTCAAATCAGAGGACAGTATGGACGTGGTTCACCTCACCCAAGACCTAGGTATGCCAATTTACATTTTTCCAAATCTCAGTTGTTCAATAACTTTTTCAATGATGCATTATTCAATTTAAAATTACCTAAACAATCTCCAAGCTTAAATGGGAAATTTTTCTTTCATTGAAGAACAGACAGTATGTCCATAGATTATTTTGGTATCAGTAGTGATTTATATAATAGGTATATACTACTTGTAGGTACAATTTCATTTTATTATATTCTATCCTCATTCTTGTCTCATATTTTTTGACCTAATATTTTTCAAAGCTGTAAATATTCTTCCATTCTTTAACAACTTTTAAACATCTAAAGCAGGCAGTCAATATTTTGTGTCTCTTCTCTTCGAATAATCACATTACACAGATTCTTGTTTTAGAAGTTTTCCAGATAGATTATTTATGGGCCATAAATGGAAAAAATGAATTTAAAAATTCATTCAGTAAAATAAATATATTTCTTCTTATGGTAATTATTGTATTGTATCCTTTTATAAAGGAAAAATCTTGGTCATCTCTAAATCTACGGGTGTAATTAAAGTTTCTTATAAATATTATGATACTCCTTATGAAGATGAGATTTCTTTACTTATGGCTGCTCGTAGTATAAAAATAAAATGTGGAAATTCTATGTTTAAAATGATTCATTCAAATAAAATCTTGAGCATGTCTGAATATTAAGAAAATACATGTTTATCAATGATTATTTATTTCAACAAGGCACTTGTTAGTGGTATATCAAATTCTTAAAAAACTTTATTACATATTTTATTAAATCTTTATTTCATTAATGATCCTTCTTTTTTGTTTTGATGTGAAATGAAATTTATTTTCTTTTCGTTAATTTAATCTAAAAAGTGCTTGCTACTTGTCCTCATGCATGCATCCAACCAACATTACTTTTCAGCTCTCCACTTCTTCATGACGAGGATTGATACTACCTACATCTCCTTCCTAAACCTACCTCTCCCTGCCATGTGCTTCATTCCCTTTATTCATGTTATTGGTTGGATTACATTTTTTCGTAATTTTTTTGCACCTTGAGCCACCTCCTTCCATTCTTGAAGTCCATTAGAGAGTTTATGTCAGCTTATATATGTTATTTATTTATTAATGACTTGATTTTTAAAAATTGACCTAAAATGCCTATGAAATATAGGTTTTTTGGGATTTTGTCATGTAGTTCTCTGTATGCTTCTCATTTTTAAGAATAATTTTATAGAAAATCTCCTATCTTTCCGTCATTGAAATTCTATTCTAATAGAAGAAAAATTCTTTTGTTAAAGTTTTGGGTTATTCAGTTTGTAATGTTTCGCCGTAAGTTAGAATATGTATTTCTTGTTCAAGTCCATTTGCTGTCTTGTAATCTTCGTGTTTGGAAAATATTTTGTGGCATGCTTCTTATTACATTTCAACTTATTTCATATTCATCTTTAAAGTGATGGTGAAAACTTATTCCCCCTTAATCACCTTCTTCACTCCTATGGCTTTTCTGTGCTTGTTTTCGTCACTTGATTTGTGTGGGCACACAGGGTGGTGGACGTGTCATCCCCCCAGTCTCGTGGCCACACGCCTGATCCCCTCTCACCCGAGAGGCAGCGTTCTCCCCCTGGCGCTATTGGCCCTGGAGGAGGAGGGCGCGTAGGACCTGGGCCAAGCCCTACCATGACACAGCGCATCAAGGCCATCGGTGTACCTACCCCACTGGCCATGTCCAGCCCAGTGAGAAGGTCGGTCACTGCCTCTTTGCCATCTGTTATGTGCTTTATTAATTTTTTATCCTCTCACTTAAGTTACAACATCAGCCTACTTATAGAACATAATATTTCTAGTGAGACATTTCATCTAAGGTTTATTTGATACATATGGATCGAGAATTGGTTTATTATAATTAACCTCTGATTACTTGAATTAGTGTGAATTTCCATTTATTAATAATGTTACTAAAACATGTATTAATCTATATTAACTCCAAATTATCTTTTCCTGTTATTTTTAATTTTAAATGTAAATACTTATTTTCATTTAGAATGGTATTTTGATAGTGTTTTTAAGGTTTTATCTTTCATAGTTTTGATGGTAGGACATTTTATGTGCATATATGTAGCTAGGGAAAATATATTTTATCTCAAGCTTCATTCCATATTGATATACTGGTGCATTTACACCAGTTTTGAGAGGGACAAGAAGGAGAGAAGCTTTATTCACTTTTTAATGATGGTTTAATTTATATTATTAATGAGTTGCTTTCCATTTTGAATTCATTTTTAAAATCTATATCAGTTAGAGCAAGAGAACTAATCTTTGCAAAATTCATACAGACTGTTACTGTTAACCAACCTAGGTATTGCGCTTTGCCTTAACATCAGGTGAGTTTATACTTCCATAGATGAAAGTTTTATTATCCTGACTGCTGCTATTTTTATTAGAGAATTGCAAAAATTCATTTACGGAATATTATTGCTCTTATGATATATTCCGTTAAGGGATGACCAACCATCAATAATTTATCAAATATAAATTTCATTTCCAGTTGAGATTTATTTTGAAAAGCATCCCTAGCCAGGGTGAATGAGTATCTGTGGCCATTTTTATACACTTGCTATTCAAATATAAGTGCATAGATAAGAGTATATGATCTGATGTGAGTTTATATTATACTTAACATGGAGATCCTCATTCCCTTGATCTTTTTTTGTTTCCAAAGTCTTCCATTGAAAAAATGTGTCTAATCATGAAAATAGCTATCTATTTCGTTCCACGCATTAATATTCCTAGGAAAAATCAAATTCTTCTCTTTCTAATCATTCTTTTGCTAATGCATTCTATGAATGATTATTTTGACTCCAATCTTATATGATTTGAAGTCTTTTAGATTCTATTTATCAACATATTATTTCTTTGGAGATACATGACTCTACTTCTTTTTTATGAAGGATGATATATATGTTTCACTTATGTGAGAAACGCAAGCTTTTATTTCTGTTTTGAAATCAGAATCTACTATTATCATATAATTGTTCATCATTTTGTCGGGCATATCTCATTTTCAAGTCAGGGTAATATTCGCATTCCAGAAATTCCCTATTTTGATTTATTATCAAAGAAGCAAACTCAATGCATACAATTTTTTTTGTCTCCTAGGATATTTTAAAGCTTTTAATGCATTAAAATATTAGATTTTATCTTCCCTTTAATTTTTAGATGCAAATAAAATTGAAAGACCATAGTACTAATTAATTAATATAGTCTACTTAATCTGTGTTTAGTTTCTGTAATTTTGTTTTAGGAGCAATGGGAACAAATTCACACACAAAAATCATTACTTATTGTATTACTAGATGGATGGGATGATATATTTGGGAAAAAATTGCATGTTCTGAACTTTTAAGTTAGGGAATGCAGAGATGAAGTTTGCAATAGTGCTTGTTGCTTGCACTACTGGATACTGGAAGTGGCTTCATTGACTTCTTAAGCAGACTTCATTAGAGATGTTGTAGATAATTTACACTGGACTTTTCAGGATGCATAAACTGTAAACATTTTGCTGTAATTTTCTCAAATGAATATGAAATTTTTTATACAAATTATCTTTTATTCAGTAAAAATATTTATTTTATGCTAGAAAATAATTTTTAAAATTCAGAAAAGTGTATGCTTTAAGAATAAAGAAGTTATTTATTTCAATTGATAAAATTATGTATAAATTATCTATTACTTTTCCGTATGAGAATGTGGGAATGTTAGTTCATATAAACGTCAAGTAAAATACACTGATGTAATAAGAGAAACTAGTATTTATTAAAAATGCTTTTCATAGTTCTTACCGAATTACTTTTTTTGGTTTAACTCAATCTGTATTTTTTCATAAAGTTTTAGTTTCAATTCATTAATAATTTACCAGGTGATGTGTGTACTAATACATGTTCATCACTGACAGTCATCTTTGTACATGAAAAAAGGTTGAAAAAAGATTTTAATCATATTTATAGAAGCTAATGAAAGTCAATCTGTATTAAATTTTTCAGTGAAATGCTTCATATATTATTTGAGAAATTACAGCGATTTAGGCAAAGTTTGCTTTCTCAGTCTATCTTGTATAAAAATGGATATTAGGACCTATTGACCTTCAGTTAGCATCTGCACATAATTACCTTCCATCCCTCTTCACATTCACAGATTTGCATGCGATTCTTTCTTGGACTTCTCCAGAAGGCAAATGGAAATAAATTATTAGGGATTTTGGTATAGTGCTTTGTCACTCTTTCACTTGTGTTTTCCCCCACTGTGCTGTGACTTATCCATCTTTTCTAGGTGTCGACCAATTAAGCTGAGCTCTAAAAGTACTCACTAGGAGCAGGAGTTTACAAAAATGTTTGTGTGTTCAGTGTTCACATATTCTCAACCAAGCATGAGCACAGTTGTGAGGTAACTTAACTTTCTTCCCCTCCTTCTCTCTGTGTGGTGCATGGAACTGCCAAGTTTCAATCTGCTTTTATAATACCTCATCATGAAATGAGTCATTTTTTCACATGCTGTGATTGGCTCGTTTCTTTATAATTTTTGAAAATTGCAATTGCTTTCCGAAAAGTATAAGAGGATTGAGAAAAAAGAGAGATTGTATGGCAAGAGAGCAAAATATCTTGAATGGATGGCTTTGTTTATGCTCCGCGAGGTGCAGAAAAACATATTTTTTCACAATTGGATATAGCAGATGGCCAATCAATGCGCAGTGCATGAGGGTGGAGGCGGAAGGCAGGAGGGGGGGTTTCAACATTTCGGTTTCTGCATAGAAAAATTAAAAAATTTCTGAGGCCCTCTCAATGTTTCTTTTGGTCTGATGGAAATCTTTCTCTGCAAACTTCTTTCCCCTCTGTGAAACAAGAGAGCTGAGAGCAAAGTTACGAGAGGGAGGCGGTATGACTTTAGGCACATGGACGGATCCCTTCCCCCACCCTCCCTCCCCCCCAAGGTGATCTCACCAACTCCCCATGAGAGGTGAACCCTAGGCCTTAGGCACACTTCTTATATCCTGTTATGTGGCAAAGGACGGGGAAGAGGAGTCAACAGAAGAGAAAATAGTACCACATCACACTACCCTGTAAGGCTCACGAAAGTTCTCCATAAAGGTAAACTCACTTCCCTTATTGAATAGTCATGTTCATTTCAGACTGTTCATGAGCACCTATTACATATATGTGTATGTGTATACATAATATGTATGTACATATTATTTATATATATATACTATACATGTATACATATATATATGGTCTTTTTAATCATTAGATCCAAAATAATTAGAGTGGTGATAGGTCCCCTTGCCCTACATCTGCCCAAATTATTTATTAACCCTTGTATTATATCTTTTACATTTTGATGCATTTAATAATTTTAGTTAAATGACCTCTGAACCTTATAGTTTATACATAATCCTTTTCTTAGATGAATTAAGTCCTCTTAACTACCTTTATCTTTAAATTTTCACTCCTCCACCTGAGGTGTGAATAGAAAAAATTTCTGTGAAATAAATATCTGTTAAAGATTAACAAAATGTTCAGTCCTGGTTGAACTTCTGAGAGAAATAGAAGTTGTTAGCTTACTTTGGTTTAAGTAGTAATCATGGTTTTTTAATGCTGTAATTTATGTAATTTCTTTATGCCTAAAATAATGTATTCTGTAGTAAAATAGATGATATGAAAATATTATTTTTTAAGGCAGTCTGTCAATTGATATCTATTACCACATAAAATGTAGTGCTGCCAGTTCTGTAAACTCCTGCTCCATGTAAGTATAGGTGAAAAATGAAAACCTAATCTGCTATTGCTGTAGTAAAAGCTATATATTGCATGAGCAACCTGAAGGAAAGAATTTACAGCTGAAAAGTGGCTGATAGGCACCAAATAAATTAAAATGCTGTACTATAAAATTTTATTTTATCTCTGTTTTAATATTTAGATATGGATGAGCATGGTTAAAAGTATTACATATCAAATTTTGCCAGAAAAATTAACCTTAGTTCCCTAGCATACACCTTTGATGCAGAATTAGTGTAGTTAATGCATTGAATGAAAAATTTGAAAGCAAAATATATAAGTCAAATTCTATAAATTTATAAATTTAAAAGTATAGATTTTTTGGTTTTTATGAAATTAAATGAATGAAAATGAGAATTGTTGCCAAAAATAAAATGAGGATCATCGTACATCTTATTTCATGAAGTGAAGAAAATTTGAGATGATCATAAATTCTAGGCTTTGTTGAATCAACTTGAATGTATCCAAGGGAATTACACATTTGATGTTATAATTTTGTTTCTATAAATTCTTTGAATGTTGATGTCTTATACTACCTTTTAACAGAAACAGATCATGTCATCAACAAGCTGAAATTTTTCATATATTCATATTTACCACTCTACTAATTGAATAAGGAAATTTTATCATCACTTTTGGAGGATTTTTTTTTTGTTAAAAATGGACCTTGATGTTCTTCCTGTTCCTTCATAAGGTCAAATCCAGGAACACCAACCCAGCCTAGGCGTCCAGATTTCATTGGAGTGGTTGGAGATCCTAGAGGAGGTCCTCCCCCATATTATGACTTCCAACAACCACCATCCGTGGCTCACCATCATCAGCACCTTCACCATCGTTCCAATCTAGGCAATTATGAGAGTGTCAGTCTTGTTCCCTCAGGACCAGCCCCCACAGGTCTTCCTCCAAGAAATATGAGTCCCCAAAGACGCTTCATGTCAGAGGGGGAATTGGTCCGTCAAGGAGGCAGGGGCAGCGGTAGTGAGGGTAGCAATGGATCAGAAGTCACTCCATTTGCTGGTTACTCTCGGACTGCCAACAACACAGTTGACAATATCCGGGAACTGGCAGGATCTCCGCAAAGAGGTGTTTACCTTTGGAAGGATACTTCTCCAGGAGCCTATCCCCCCTCTTCCCATCACCATCATCATCTCCTCCATCATCAGCCAGCGCCACATGTTCCATCTCAATCGATGCCTAGGGGTGGTCTTGAACATCGTAGTCGAGGACCTGTTGTTCCCCCTCAGGACTTTCACCGCTCCAATCCAACAAGTCCCACCCAAGGTTTTCCCCACCAGCAGATGGTGCAACAGGGAAGGACCAGTCACCATACCCAGCGTCCTCCAACCCCTCCCAATCAGCAGGGTCGCTTACCCTATGGAATGACCTCTCAATCCCCTCAGGTCAAGCGTAAAACATATGGGGCTGCTGTTGTGACTCCAACCACCCCAACATCTTCATCACCTGCAGGGGTGATGGATAATAGTCATAGGAGACCAAGCCCTGGTTCTCGTCGTCCCATGTCATTTGTGCGTGCACTGGAAATGTCAGATTCCATGGAAATGGCAACAAGAGAAGGTGTTAGGTGTGGGGGAGTGTCTAGGTCACCTAGTGGAACTCCAAGAGCAGAACATCGTCTTGCTGCAACACCCCCACAAGCTGGGGATGTGACTGATAGGGGAAGTGTGTATGATGTGAACTATGAGATATCAGTTTGAGGTGTGCAGGCAATTAGTTAGGGTTCAGAGAGTGGAATTGTAGCACTTTTAACCATTGTTGGCCCAAAGAACCATTTATAAACCTTATGATGAAAGTAAACACAGCTTGTTGGCAAAAACTCAAAACACATTGGCTTTTAAAAGGGATTTTGATGTATAATAAATATTCCTCAGGAGTTATGATTCTTGGAAAGCCTTTAATATGGCAGTTTGGTGTAAAAATTACTTTTGTGTGCATTAAGTTTTTATTTACTCATTTAATTGTGGCGACTAAAATGCTCCTTATTGTATGTGAATATGACAAATCCTCCAGTTTGGGATGAGTGAACAATGTAAATATATAATGTGAAAATGTTACAGTAGGTGAAAACAGAGGGAAGAAAGAAACATAGGGCATTTGTTTTCAAAAGGTCATTTTTCTTGGAGATGTTTTTACCAGTGCCTGTAACGGAGTGCATGTGGGTGAGATAGCTAACGTTAAAACCAAAGGAGCATTATTAATGTGTGTGTGTGCGTGTATGTGAGCATACTTTTGTGTAAGCATGCGTGTGTTGATGTATATACATCAGTATACATAAATACACATGCAGATATATTTACCTAGGTAAAGCAAAAGAAAGCTGACTGTATTAACAGTTTGTGAATAATTTTTAAGTATAAAGTAATCACAAAGCCTGAAAAATAGCTGACCAAGCCTATGGTCTGCATGAGATGAACTGCGATGGAATGATAACATTGCTATATCTTCTTCCTCAAAACTCCCTAATAGATAAGAAAAAAATGACATCATGTATCCCTTTACTCTTGTGGATTGATTATTGTGTTCCCAAGATGGTTTTTGTAAAGGTATGAAATGTTACATTGTGGGTTATTTCAGTAACTTGGACCCAGTTATGTGCTAAATACTTGCTGGTCTTTTATTGAAAGCCTTGTAAGATTTTCTGGGAAACTGAGATGAATTTGAAATGAAAGTTGGAGTGATTTCAGGAATAACTCTTTCCTTTTTTTAGGCCCTGTTTGTCTTTTAGAACAATGCCATATGTTTTTATACTTCATTGAATGAAAGTTTTGCCCATGTAAATAATTTCAGTAAAAATTCTGTTGAAATACTTTCTTGAAGAATATTCCTGCAAACTGCTTTGATCTATTTTAATCAACCTTAGGTGCCAATTAGAATTATTCTGGTGCTTCAGTATTTTTACCATTTTGTGTTCATTTATGATTTTCCATCTAGTTTTTTTTACAAACACCTGTGTAAATAAGTAAATTTAAGCTAAAAGAAGCTATACCTGCAAAAAACAATGTAAATTATAATTCATCCATGACCATTTATTTGCAGAAAGTCTATATTCTCTCAAGTTTTATTGTTTTGTTATTCCTAAGTTACCCTTTAGAACCTTGACTAATGCTATGAGTGGCTACTTTTATTGCAATTGTTGAATTAATGATATGAGTTCAATGCTGTCGTCACAAGTATATTGTTGTACCTCAATTTCATTCAAGTATTTCATATACTTGAGTGTTACTATTCCTGATATTGTTTTTGCCAAATATTGTCTTCCACCCATATGACTTCCTTATTCAAAAATTTCTTGGCTCTATAAGCACATTTAGTACTTATATAAAATTCTTCTCTGTAAATTTTTGAATTTTGATACTAAAACTGCATGTGTTAGTTGAATAAAGTTAACATTTTTGGGCAAATGTTCCCCTTTTGATATTTCCAAGTCCCATTAAAAGTTTGCCACAAGACACTAGTTTTAAAATATCTTGAAGGCTATGAGAGAATACGTAAGTTGGAAATGTTAATTGCTTTCAAATATTGGCTTTACAAAAAGGAGCTGTCTGATGATTATGTTTGTGAGCATAATTGAGAAGAGATACAAGATATACTTGTGGACATCATCTTCTCTGTGTGATCAGACGTCCTCTGGTATATTATTATTTTTTTTATTTCGTCAGCCATCTTGGGATTATGGAAGGTATTAATGTGGAGAGTAATTGGGAGTATCTTTGTGATTTACTGGAGTGAATGCTGGGAATATCTTTTACCAAAAATACAGAATTTTTATATATTGTACTTAATTTATACTGGTATTGGGTATCATGGGAAAATATATATATCTATGTATATAATTACTATATGTGTACATATATATATAGTCCCATTTGTGTTTCACTTGTAAATGTAATATAAGAAATGTTTAACAAACTTTTGTTAATTTCATTTTATTTGATAAACATCCATTATTGAAAAATTCTTTGTTGAGTTAATGTTTTTATTTATTTATATTTCTTTGTCAAATCTTGCAATGCAGCAATTCTTGTCATTTTAAAACTGTATGTAAGATATTCCAACACCTCATTTATGTGGAGAGCTAAAATATTAAATGGTTTGATCTCCTTCAATTTGTATTAAAGACTTCTTGTGCATAGAGATAATTTCTTATCAAAAATATCTAGTAATGAAGTTGAGTTAGTTGTTTTTCATGATTTAAATTTACAAATGAAACATTTGATGAATCAAGGAAATAATAGTACGAAAAAGAGTACCCTAATAATATAGTTTCAGTATAAAAAAATACAGTGTAGGATTCACGTAACAGGATTTTTTGTTTTTTGATACATCTAGTTTGATAATAAGCAACATGCTTTTATCTTTTCATATAAAAGTTTGCATTTGATAAATATGCTTGAAATGTGTATGAGTTTAGCACTGAATTTAAAGTATGAGATGTGTCAAAGAAGATATAGGAAATACAGTTGATGTGAACTTGAAAGCAACAATGAAAGTAGACCTTACGTGGAATTTGTAACATGGAACTGATGATTGGCCTAGACCTAGATGTTTCACCATCAATCATTAGTTAACTGAAAAAACCTCATTTTGATTTGTATAGTTTTTATCTACTAGTAGTCCTGAAGTAAAAAAAGAAACAATTACAATTTTTTTCAGTTGATAGAATGTTAGCTTATAATCCAATCCCTTTAAAGATTCGAATAATACAGCTAATTCTTTTTCTAGTTTGAATAGCATATTAACCTCGTTAATAAATAAAGAATCATCTTTTGTAATAAATTTAACTGGAAATTCTCTCCATAATTTTTCCTTAAGTATACAACAAAATTTCCAAAATGAGGTATTATACTTAGTAACCTTGAAGTGCTAAACACACAGAAGTTGATGCTGTAAATTGTTGAAAAAAATATCTCTCCTGCATTTTGGAGGTAAAAAAGAATTTTTGTTTTGATGAAAGATTCAACAAATCAGGTTCTGAACATAATGCAAATAAAAATACCCTTGAGAAGTTATAATGGAAGACAATTCTTATTAGCCTGTGAATTACTGTTCATTCTGTTATATTCTGCAGTTTTGAAGTATTAATAATAAAGTTATTTTTAAGAAATGCAGATGCTGCAGGCCTAAAGAAAACATTTCATTTCTTAAACACTTTTTATTTTTGTTCTCTCAGTTGTTTGAGTGACTATTGAATCTAATATTTTTTCTTCTATCTCCAATATTTGAATCTCAACTTAAGTTTATCCTCTTGTCTCTTGTGTAAATTTTACCTCATGTTAAATAGGGTGTGACCAATCTAAATTTTCTTCATTATTGCTCAAATGTATGCGATTTTATGTGAATCGTACTGATATGTTATATGTAATCATTGTTTCTAGGAAGAACCATATTTTCAATACAAATCTACTGAAATGACAATTGCTTATTTTTACCTATTCCAATGTATGTCCACATCTACAGTACTGTTTCAATGGCTATTTAGTATATGACCATAAGTACCATGGATTTACTTGGCATTTTAAAATACTTTGTAGAGCATGTAGTGCCTAGATGAAATATTTTTATGCAGCTTATTCAATTTTTCATCAATAAATACATCCTGGGATTTCTTGCAATTTATGAATACCCTTTGTAAAAGGGAGAATGCATAATACAATCTACATTCTCTACTTTATTAAGCAAATTATTCCATTTTCATGATCTCTTATTTTCAAGGTATTTCCTTTCCACTTCCATTCTTCTTTTTATTTACTTAATATAAATATGTATAATATGATAATATGTGTCTTCATTACACCTCATCTGTTTCATAAAACAATTTTCACAAGTTACTACATGCACAAAGTCTTAAGAGTGTAGTAATATTATTTTCAGACTTTTTATATCTGTCACTATCTGACAAAGCTCATTTTCTCAAACGGCAATATGTTTATTAGTGTTGCTAGTTTAGTTATGGGTAAAAGTTACTAAAAACTATTGGAGGTAACCATTTTAACAAAGCATTCTTCCCTTCATGTCTAATAATCATTAAAAATAGATTTTCTATCAAATAATTCTAGGAAATTAGTATAATATAAATTTCAGCTCTTATTGCCTATCATTAGAGCAATTTATGATTCTGGACTTTTAAGATATGATAAATTAAGTTCTTATCATCTGTAAGAGATAGAATAAGTAGTTACTCCGATCATAAATGTATATAATAAAAAGCACGAGACTGATCACTATATCGTGCAGATCAAGTCACTTCAATGATATTCGAATGATTTCCAGCAGTTTTTTTTTCTTGTTCGTTAAGAAAGGAGACCTATACACTTTAAAAATTATATGTTTTTAGTTTTACGGTAAGTAAACCTAAAAGTAACCTATAGGGGAACGAAATATGGCACCTTTTTCGACTCCAGAGAAACGAAGACTGTCCGGAAGATGTTGAACTTTACGTGTACTGACGTACGTATCGGCAAGACGAGGCAGGCATTCGACTGTTGGAACGGAGCCGTAGGTGTTGTGCCGTGGTGCGGTTTTTGGAAAATTTCGCCGATTTCCTTACAAGGTAAGTTTTTAACCCTTAATTAAACGTCCTGTTGTGTCTATAGTTACTGCGTGGAAGACGCGTGTAAAAAGTATAAATAATTCAAATTTTATATGATATTTTTTCTGAACAATTTACTCATATTTCTTCTCTTATGGCACACTTGTAAAATTCCGCACCTGCTTCAGAACACACATGAAAAGTTCTTCAGATCGATGTTCGAGAATACGATAAAACCTATTTCTTATTGAAGTGGACATTATGAAAGTAGAAATGTGAGAGGTTTACTCCACGTTAGCCCTGGTTCCTTAAAAATTGACAATGAAAAGATATGATTTGTTGATTATCCTTGATGTGTAAGCTTTCTTGTTCAGCAGAAGTTTCTACCAACTTCGGCTACCATTACTGTGGACTCGTGTAAGATCACATTCATTTCTGGATGCATGTTCTCTGTTTTCAGATAACCCTTTCGATACGACACGAAATAATCCTAGCGTACTCCCCGTTGGATACTGTTAACTCAATTTGTCGATGACAACTCCAAGATGAGAGATTGATTGTATGACGGGATGAGAAGATGAACTTTAGGAAGGGAGAGGAACTCTAGGAACTACCTTTGGGCTGCTAAGAGACAACTATTTGCATAATACGTTTTATGTACAAGGGAAGTACTGTACTTTAAGTACTGTAACTAATAGGTACATTAAGCAATAGTACAATAAGAAATAGTAAATAATTTCTCTAGCTTTTTTCGCCGCTAAATCTTTGATGACGTCTTCAAAATCGATTGAATTCGCTACTTCATTTACTGTTGATAGAATTGCTAGCGCTGAAAATATCCCTTGGCTAATTGAAGACCGCAAATATTTTTTTATTAATTTCAATCGCGAGAAACTACGTTCTGCTGAAGCTACTGAAAATAGATACAATGTAGATATGTTATTTTTTCCATTTTCGAGCTATTTAATATTTACGGGGTCGTATTTCTTTTTCTATCAGTGGGTCATTTTCGTAGACCGCGGGGACTGACCATGCGCGGGGCCGGGTTCTGGAGAACGCGCTGAACCTTACTGGTATCAACGCTTTCGTCCATGACAGTGTGTATAACAACTGGTCCTCGTGAAATTTGTCACACATCCATGGCCTACGGGATACTGCCGTCAATCGGATTTGATTGTCGGACTGGATAACCGGATGTTCGGTATAAGATGATGCATCATGGATCTCATGAGAAAATACTTAATACTTGTGAAAGCACACACACTTATGAAGGAATAGTGTGGAAGAAAACAAAGTATATCATTTCTGAACTAGTCTGAGATGTCCTTCCATAAGGTTACGCCTGAACACATAACTTTTACTAGAAACTAGCAACTCTTATACGTAAACCAAAATGATGGATGGATAATTAGATGAATTTCTGTTTTATATTTGAACATTGCATTACTTCATCTTCTCCAAGCTTTTAAGAGACAGGCAATTGGTTTAGACAGCCTCTAGTAGTTTAAACTGTGATTTCGTAACCTATTAATCACTGTTGTGTATTTGATTTGAGCCGTTATTTTGGATCCGAGTAAAATACTTATTTTACTTTCGTAAAATGCGTATGTGTAAGTTGATTATGAGCTGAGAATGTATGTTGTACGAGAACAGGAGTTAAATATATAGGTAAGGAGGGTACGCATATTATGTGATTAAATTTCTATTATAAACAGCCAACACGGGTGTTTAAGAAGTGAATTGTCAATACTTGTCTTTACTCTAGAAGTGGAAGTTTGAAAATCTATCAGAAGCGTGTAACGTGAAGACTGAGAATGTATAACAATCAGAGATATTAAAGAGCTTTGAAGCATGATTAATGGTTTTATTTATTTATTTACTTTAGTACTCCCCTGAATGTGATATTCATTGCAATAGCAACAATGGCTCTGAAGAGATAAAGCTAACCATTCCACCTCATTCTGTAATATAACCTCGGTGGCGGAGTGGTGAGCATGTTCGTCTAGAAACGCCTAAGTTTCGGACTCGAATCCTGGAGAAGGAGAAAATTTTCTTTTCAGCTTTTGGATGTTCGTAAATGCCCGTCGTTGGGCCGTCCGAGGGCCAAAAAAAAAAAAAAAAAAAAAAAAAAAAGCCTTTTGCTAAGAGTAACTGCAAGTTAGATAGCAGATAGAAATTATATTGGAAGTGTGTAATGAAAAGATAGAATGTAGAATAATTGGAAATATTAAAGAGTTTATAAAAGCCTGGTATGTTTTTCTATTCATTTATTTAGTCCAGAACTCCCCTCGTTGTAAAGTAATAGGGTGGAATTAAATGGTAATATACGCGAAAATATAATTATAAATAAATAATATCGTTGATAAAGAAGAGATGAAGTAAAGCAAAAATTATAGGGATGAATGAGATAAAACTTTATCGGACACTAATATTCGGGACATATTATCGGTGATGATTGTCGGGCATCAGCGCCACAACGGCAAGGATCGTAATTAAAAAGGTTAAGAGAAGATATTGTATAGATGTCTCTCTAACTAAAACCCTTAAGTCATCGCGATACATTATAATGCGGAGAAAGGTTAAGTACTTGGACCCCCATAGGCTCGAAGAGGGGGATGTGGGTGGGGCGTTTACATTAGCGAATTCGTTTTCTTCGAAAAAAAAAAATTTCTTCTTTGCTCTTTTACTTAATTTTAATGAAATGGTGATTCCCCAGGTGTCTTAAATTTTCACGTCAATTTGGTGTGTGGTAGTTCCGTTTCTGGAAGGGGAGGTCATTTTGAGGAAATGTAGACCGATATGAATTGGTCTAGCATTTCCTCCATGACCCCCCAAATTTTGGGTCTATATCCAAACCATTATATACCCAAAGTTACCTTCCGTAAATGTGAGAAATCAAGGGAGGTCAAGGCGAGGTCTATCGATACGGGAGTACCAGGATTTTCATTTTGAGATATTATGAAAGTGGAACAAAATTTGAAGTATTGAAAAAGGTCAATTAATAAACCTTACCAACTTCATGTAAATCGGCGTAATATTTGAGAGAATGTTTCTTTAAATTATAAATAAAGCCTAATAAATGTAAATTTCTAGCAAATAAATGTCGGGTGCCATCTCGCGATCATTTCCATGTAATACTAACGAAGTCATAATGAAGAGGGAAAATTCAAAATTTAAAATGGTTGTCAGAAGAGTTATGTAGATGGCACGGCTAAATTAAGTATGACTTCCCATGTATTTCTTATGGCAGCTTAATCTTTCGTACAAGAAAAAGTCCGATTTTGGGTATAATAAATATAGTATATGTTTATACTTACTATATTTAACTATTAACTATTATTGTATAACATACAATCTTTAGATATTTTTCGGTAACATTTCCGAAAATTTAAGACAATCGTAATTCATATTAATTTATTAAATATACTCGTAAGGATGGGACTTATCCCAAAGAATATCAAATAGATAAGTCTTCTGTCTTACCGGGGACAGAAGAAGTAGAAGAAGATCTATATATTTAGAGGTAGTTATACTTCTAACAATAAGTATAGAGATCTTCTTCTAGTTCTGGACTTATTCTCCGGTGAGACAGAAGAGCGTAGAGGGGAAGCAGAAGAGTTGAGGGAGGGGAGGGGAGGGGTACCAGGGGAAGGGAAGGTTGGACACAAAAATATGAGGAAAGAAATAGTTAAAAAAAAATATTATAGTTTTTGATTTATCAATGAAATATCCTCTCCCATTCTTGTTCTACGAATAGAACTCCCCCATTAGACCTACAGAGAATACCCCCCTCCCTTTTTCACCTACGGAGTATAATCCTCCCTACAATTTAACCCCTGGATAAATAACACATAAATGTCAAGTCCTGAGTTATAATAGTCCGGTACGTTGTAGTATCACTACTGATCACACACCGTAGCAGTTTACAACACTCACTTAAATATATCATTTCCGCATTGTTAATGCAGGGGTATGATTATACCCTGAAGATCCTCAAATCGACAAGAAATGTCACGAGTGGTCTTTATATGCAGACTGTTATGGATAAATGCGTGAAATCAAGAGAGGCTACAGTATTTGCGTATCTTGGATACTGCCTAAGGTATAAATCATAGTTTATAAACGTTTGCGTATTAAAATTACGTATTTTACTATAATGGTTACGTAGGATTGTTCTTGTAGCCAAACTAGGGTCATTCAAAACAATAAAATTGTTATTTGTTGAATAGTAAATTATAACAATATTTGTTTATGTACTGGTTGAGGTAGAGTGACATCTGTATGCCATGCAATTAGAACCTTTTTGAATTTAAGTATTGCCGCGTCAATACGTCACAGAATTACTTAAAAGTACGCAGAGAATAGCTTTACGTACCAAAGTATAAGGACTGTTGTTCATATATTTATTTCTAAAATACCAATGATTATTACGAGCTCTTATTTTCTGTTTTATAATTTCTTTTATTTTTTGCAATTTCTTTAATTAAAAGTACATGAATGAACTCAATGCATACATTACTGCCAATTATTTTTCTAGAAAGTTTTACAATCAATAGAAGTACAACAGAAATACGCAATTATATTAAAAGAGTAACAAAAACTAGGTCAGTATAAAATTCAATAGTTTATCGCGATAAAAAGTTTTCAATCAATACATAAAAACACAAAAATAATATTGAGTAAATTTGATTGGTTTGAAACGTACGAAATAACTTCGGAAGAAGAGTTCTCCAGATCTATGTTCGGGATTACCATGCCACCTATTCCACATTAAATTAGACAAACTAAAAGAAAAATGGGAGCTTCTATCCGCAAAGGTTCCTGAGAAGATTCACAGTAAAATATAGGTTAATTATTATCCTTTATGCGTATGCTTCCCTGCATATCCCAGCAGCTGCTACCGACTCTGGCTGTAATTCCGATGGTCTTAGGTTCGCATTCATTTTCGGATGCATGCTCTCTTATATTGTATTCTCACCGTAAATTTCTGAATTAATATCAGTTATCCTTATATTCCGTATACGCACGTAAAAAATAATTCATGTTACATATCTGTAATTGATAATTTTCTTTTATGACTTTTCTATTGTGCAAGAATATATAAATACTCCCCAATGATAATATCTTTGCCAAGTAACACAAGCCATCGATGTACTGCCAACAGCTTTTTCATCAAGAATACAGTTTTTTGACTAATAAATAATTATTATACTTATTCGACTCTGAAACGACCAAACTTAAGTATGTACCATACCTTGAATGACCATAAAAAAGATTCAGATAACTTCTTTCGTTCATAACTTCAACAATCAGTGACAGACAGATAAATAAGTTAGGAAAAACTAATCATAGATAATGTTTTTCTTCTGAAAAGATTCATGCTGGTATAAAAGGATTAATGGATTAATTAATTAATTTTTATGACCTATGAAAATTACTGCAATGGATTTTCCCTACTCCTCATTTAACCATCCGAGAATATGCTCAAAATATCATTTCACTGACCACAAATTAGTACTGACATGTGGTAATTCTAAAAGAATAATTTACCTTCAAATAATGACATTAAATAAAATTTCATGCATAATATTTTGAGTGGTACAAGAAATCATTCATTTTAAACATTCTTAATAAATTTCTGAGACGAAAAGAAATTTCCCATATTCCAATGTTGAGAAAGTTGGTATCATGAATTATTAAATCATCCTTTTTTCTATCTTTCATGTTTGTCAAGGTCAAATGTTCAATGGTAGTAGTTAACATTAATTTTGTATGGAAATCCTAAATAATATGACTTTCAAGGACAAAGACCAATTAATTTTAATGTAAATATATAATATAATTACATTAAAAATTTGCAGTCTTAAAATCATGAAAAAAAGTATTACTTAAAAGGAAGAGACTAAAATTTCCACCTTATAATTAAAAGATTAAATTCTTCTGTAAAACAGTATAAAAGCTTTTAATTCATTTAGGCAAAGTGTACATCAAGTAGATAAGACACTGTCTTAAGCATATGAATCATACACATTTCTATATTAGTGATCAATATTTCACCATAAAAAGGCAGGGGCATCTGAAGGCATTTCTATTTTGTTAATGCTGCACATCACAATCTCACCTTCATATCAAAATGTTTTATGGAGAGATAATTGAATGCAATAATAAGTTTTAGCAGTCAAAATATTTGCCCCAAGATTGGAAAAAGAATTTACAAACATTCACAACACAACTATACAAAATATATTCACAACTTTTTCAACAAATTTGAAACCTTTTACACCTATATTCAAGTATGCTTGCATCCAAAAAGGGAAAATTATCTTACATACAAATTCAGCAACTGGATCTGTGACTGAGTAATAAATAGAAACAGGAGTATAAAACAAATTTGACTCCATAAACTATACCACAGTATTTCAAATTATAAATCTCTATTACCAAAAGGATTAGATAATACCAAGTCATAAAAATTAACCATTGTGCAAAACATAATTCAATAATTTTAAATTGAATTTTTAAAATAAAAGCACAAAATTTACAAAGAAGCACCCACATTACATCATTAATCATATGACTCTTCCATGATTCTACAGTAGTTTTAAAAATTTTTCCTATAAATAAATATAGCTCAAAAATGAATAAAGCATTTTACATAAAATTCTTGCAAACATCGCTACGAAATACTTTTATACTTTGATAATGATTGAATACGAAGAGCATTTAATCAGAAAATTTTTCATGCGCTACAGTAATTTGCTGCATATTTTTTATGAAAACTAATATTTCTCATTCAGTAGACATCTTTGAATCCCATTAAAAGCAATTAATAAATGCAGACTACATTATTCTGTAATGGATGCATTCAAGGCACACTATCTGTAGCCCTTCTAGGTTAATCAGTCGGAGCCATCACCTGGTATTACATTTTCAGAAATGAAAACAAGAAAAACTCTTTTGGTAATAGTAATCACTGAAATGATAAAATCCTAGTAACTTCTTCTTGAGTTACTCATAGGATGTTACCCTGCTGAATTCATTAATATTTTAAATCTATACCAAGTTTATCCTGATTTAAAAGAAATTCATTAAGTAAATAGAGCTAATGATGTATAATGGAGGACATGGCATCATTAGTTCTCCAATTACATCATGTATTTCAAGTTGATGGAAAATTTTCTCTAATTATGTTATAATAATTCTATCATCAGCCTTATAATTCATTAAGGCTACTTAAAATATATATCATTTCAGCAAAACCACAGTGATCAAATTTTATCTTGCAGATAAGTGATACTTTTCTAAAACAGAAAATCTAAGAGAGTTGTTAAATGATGTCTTAAATATTGGTAATTTAGCAAAATAAAGTGATTCCTTTAATACATCAAAACAAATCTCTAGTTATGCTGATTTTGTTTATTATATTAATGGCTTTAACACAGAAAGAAGAAATTGCCTAGTACTGAAGATTTTATTCCCTAATCATAAAGAGAGAATAAATTGTCAAAATTCCTCATAACACAGTTTAGAAAAACAAATATCCAACAAAAAGCAATAGAATAACAAACATATATTCTGATAATTTCATTATAGACACAAAACTTTATTCTTTCATCCAGATGTTTTAAAACCAACTTAATCAAAATAATGAATTTTCTACTTAATTCAGCAAACAGTCTCTTTAGATTGATACTTTCATGAGTGTTTATAGTCATTGTTTGCTTCTCATTGAGTCTGATTTCTTTCTTAATAATATAAAACAACAAATTCTTCGTACAAATATTTCATTAATGTCACTTCCTAATTTTCACCATCAAAATAAATATCCATCTAAAAATCTTTTACACCCACCATGGCACAGCCAATTAAAAATAATTTTTGCAGTAGTTAAATAGACTGCTCAAGGGTATCCATAGTATTCTGGATAGCTTAATGGGATTTAACTTAGACGACAGCTTCTTAAGTGTGTTGAGATCTTCCTCTAACGTCAGATTGATGATAACCATCAAGATTATTTCACAGTCCAAAAGAAGCCAATTCAATCCAAGGCCAAGCCAATTTTACTCTCAGACATTTGATTCTTTCCTTACTGGACTGAGATTTAGGCCTTTGGCCAACATCTGAGATTCCAAGTCTTGATCTTCCTCACGGTATCTGGAATAAAAGTTATAATAATGAAAAAATGAAGGAATGGAATGTATAATTCATGATGAAAGAAGTAAAAAAAATAATCATTTCAACAAATTATTTAATCATCAGGAGTGAAAAAATGATAGATATAACTATAAAACCTATTGGATTTGTCCTGATAGTTCATCTTCCTTTATTCCTTATAATTAGTAGTCATACAACCGAAATATGCTTGTTACCTAAGTAGCGGTATTTTTTCTCTTAAAGATATGCTAATACTGAGCTAAGGAGAAATGTATGTTACTACTACAATGTACAGAAAAAGGCTTGTATTACAAACAAAGGATTGTTGGTAGATGGAAATCCAAAAAATTGGAAAAACAGAGAGGAAGAAATATTTAGGAGAATTGCAAGAAGGATAAGAAACTGTGAAATGGATAAAGCAAATTATAATGACATTTTACCTTACTCATGTTTTATATTTTCCATCTACATGGGATTAGGTACAAAAACAGAAGGCAAAAGACAAAGTGATGAAATTCATATGTACCATGCCTAATATTAAGATATAACAAAAGTTTTGAACAACTAACATTAAAAATTGAGATTTTTCCAAACCATAACGATAGGCCATATTGAGTGTCACTACTGTAAAGATGCTGGATAGGATCAGGACCGTTAGCAGTTGTGGAAAATTATATTTGAAAACAGGGAAACTTCTTATGTGCATAGTATTTCCTTGGTGAGCCAGTTATACTACTACAATAGCCAGAAATGTAAATGAGTAAGCGTGAATTTCTATAAGGTTGGTGCAGACTTTTACATCATAAAATTTTTAGGCAGATTTTATATATTTTCTAGAAACATTCCCTAGCATTTACTAATAAAAATTCATATATCATATTTCCTAGATGGAATTTATTCACTTTATTTTCAATTTAATTAATGCATCTATCAATGCAAAATAATTGGTTGATTTCCATCCTCTCCATTGATATTATATTATTCTTAATCCTTCTTCTTACAATTTTAAATAATTCTTTTTTTTTACAATAATTGTTTGAATGTGAAATATTCTACTATGCCAAATATTTCAAGGAATAAGGTCTCCAGCCAAAGGTTGTATTTGGAATGGACTTCATTAAAAGTTTATTTTAGAGCATAAAGGGAATAAATCAATTAATCACTTCTTGTACAAATAAACAACCTTCTTAAAAATATCATTATATTAAGATTAATCAATAAAATAAACAATTTGAAATTTGAATACATAGAACTAACTAACAGAATGTTATGAAAGATTTGTGGAATGAACTTGTAGCATTGATAAGGACAGCCTAAGAAGTCTTTTAAAGTATAGAAATTTATGAAGTATAGCATTATATTTTAGTCTTCTTTCCCAATTTAAGCAAAAATATCTAAGCATCATTTTTAATAGAATCTTAGTACCTCAGTGCCATTGCATTAATACTTAATTTCAACTATTAACTTAGGATGTGTGAAGTAATTTAGAATGTTTCTCTGGCAATATAAATGTTACAATAAGGTTGAGTGATATTTTTACATGTTGAAATTCATTTTTTGTCGCTATTATTTTCTAGAAAAATTTTTACTTAAGAAATTCATAAAAAATAACTAAAGGAAGATTTACAAAAAAATTACCTAAATCTTTTAAATTAGTAAGTTGTTTGAAGCAATGAATGAATATTTAACTGGCAATGCAGCGAGTATCAAGAATAGCATGGGAAATTAGATGATAAATCAGATTCAGATATGAATTTTCAGACAGACATTGAGTGCAATAAACTCTAATGCAACTAAAGGAATGTGTGCTTACCTATACTACCATGAAAAAATGCTTGCTTTCATCCAGGTAGCATGCAATGTATGTAGAGTCACAGGATAAGGTTTTAAGGGTGAAAGGGTGGGCAAGTAAGAGTACAAGACACCAACTACTCTAAAAAAACTAACATGCAAATGAAAAGGTACTTAATTTAGTGAGACCACAGGAAGAATGATTTTCTTGATGATAGGAAATTTGACTGGAATATGCTGCATTAAGTGAGACTTGATAATGACCATCAATGATTGCTTCTCACATGTTAACAAGAAACCCAAGAGGTCTTAGATTAATTATGAAATGAATCCCTATGTTCTTGTTAGAAAGTTCAATCTTTCTTTCCATCACCAATTTTAAGTAATATAAAAAATAAAGAAGTTATGAATTTATAGAATTATAATATACATTGAACGGGAAGAGGGATAGTAACATCAGTGTTAATGGATTGGAGGTTTAAAACAGCCCAGAGTTCTATAAAATGTACCTTTGAAATTCAGATTCAAAACAAAATTACTATTAGATACTACTCTGGAGCTGATGATTTGACTAATCATTCTAAATAAATATTTAATTATAAAATAAAATTTAACACTGAAAGACTATTAAAACCTAAATGTTTATCAGCATATCTTGAATCAATGATATTTAATATAATCCCAACAGATGATGGTTTTAAAATATGCAAATAATTGAGGAAAACTGTGACAAAACAATGCCATACCCTCAGAAAGCTACTGAGTTATTCAATTCTCTTAATGTAAAGAATTGTTTAATTTTTAACAAACTAGATACAATAAATGCTATCAAAGAGAAGAAGAGCCATTGAAATATAGTCACAATTTCCTTGAAAAATCTCAAGGAGTAAACCCAAGGCTTAAGAGTGATCTTCTTGCTAGATCTACACACATTTATTATTTAAAGTAAAATTATTAACAAAGAATTAGTACTTGAAGTATTCCTAAAGGAATGATGAACTATTTAGTATGGTACAATACCTAAAGTTAGAAGAATTATTATTCATTATTAAGTTAGGTTACTGATAATTTGAGAAATGCAATAAAGTAAGAATATATTTTTCCTGTGAAAAGGAAAATATACTCATAAAGATGTAAATAAGATAAGTAAAGATATAATATGTTAATTAACAAACACAGTAATAATATCTCTTTTCACAAACTCCCAGAATGTCCCAATTATACTGAGCTCCAATTAATAAATCCATAAAATAAATGATAAATTAGATTAAATAATCAATACTTTCAGAAAAAAAACATGGGACATACCACTTGCCTCTATGTACATATTAGTATAGGCTTTCCTTGCTGAAAAATTTTAAGAAAATTGCACATCACTATCAAAGAATAATGTAGACATTTAAATCGTGTTAAGAGAAAGTAAATCACAGCTATAAATTCAACAAGTACCTATAAAATATAAAATCACAATGAATTTTTTCATACAATCAACATATATGAAGAAAACAAAGAACCAAAATTATATAACATAATCAACATTAACTTATTGACAAGTTAAACAAAAATATTTAACATAATAAATTCAACAGTGACATTTTAAAGTGATGATCTGTAAAGTGTTAAATCATGCTTAAGAAGGGACTGCGAATATTAGTCATCATGAATAGAAAGACCAAACAGCAATGTATGAGAATAACCAAAGTATGAGGAGGAGGGCAAGGATGGTAGATAATGAGGAAGCAAGGGTCAGTTCAAGAGTGGTTGTTGCTGTCCTTCTCAAAGTCCATGGTCTGCGGCTGCAATAGTCAAGTGTCTCCTTTCTCCTTGATTCTTTCTGCTTTCTCAGTCCCATAGTCGCTAGGCAGCCTCTGAGTTGTTTAAGGTCAGCTCTTATAGCTATGGATTTCCCCTCCCAGCGTTGTTCTCCAAATGCTTCATATATTGAAAGAAGCTTGAGCATTAAGTTAGAGGATAGGGTAGGCAAAGTTGATCTTTCTTCAGTCAGTAAGTTTTTGGACTGATTGGTGGTAATATTTTCTAAGGATGTCACATGCATGGGATAAGCCTGTAATGAAGTGTCCATGTACTTTTGGGAGAGCTCTGTCGCAAGTCGTTTAGATCTGGATTCAAGAAGATACAGTTTGAACTGTAAGAGAACTGAGCACAGATAAGTAATACTTGTGCCATTGTTTCCAATATGCGTTTGGATGAGTTCAGAATCTTGAAGAGCATCTGAACCACACAGCGAAAGTAACCAGGAAAGGGAACTGTTAAGAGCTTCATTATCAAGGAGTTCGTATGGTATATGTTGATCTTGTGAGGATGGATGCAGTAGGAGTAGGAGGTACAGGAAAGAATGGGAAGACTTTGAGGTATCGACGTCACACCTTTGCCTGTCCTCTTCAAGCAGGGCCATGAGAGAATCTCGACGTTCCACTATCTCCAACATTTCACCCAATATCTCACCCTCCCTTGCTACATCAGACTTGGTTTTAGTTGAATCTGTAAGAGAATATTAATTTGAATCTTAATCAAATTATATATCTGGAGGAGTACTATATTAATTTTTTAATACAGATATTTCATAATTAGCATATAAGCATATATTTTTCTTCTGAATAACATGCATCCTATGCAATAACAAAATAGAAACTTTGAATTTTATACTTAATACGTTCATTAATTTATACAGGTTAAAAAAACAATCAGAATAAATTGGAAAATGTTATATGAGTAAATACATTAGCAATTTCATTATAAATGCTCTTTCTATTTTTCTTGTACTGAAAAAAGAATTTAAGATAACTCTAAACAAAATTTTATTAATTCCATTCCTGGATAATAGTTTCCATCTAACTCAATCTCATATCATGATTAGGAATGCATTCCATTGTAATTTTATAGCTGAATTCTAAGTTTCAATTTTTGAACAAATATGATTTCCAAAGTAAGTCATCCTCATCAATTAATTTTAATCTTTCGCTTATAAAAGTAGTAAATATCGTTGCTAGAAATAAGTTTTTAAAGGAATAGGACCTTATAAAAATTATTTTTGTTCATATTTAGTAACACTGAGCTTATTTTTTGTAGCTATGAGATACTAAATGAAGTTTATACACACCATCTTGAGCAAGACGGTCTCTTAGGTCAGCCTGCAACCTTGAGTGCCTGTCTTCCAGGGACAGTTCCTCCGCTCTCACTAATAATTCCCTTTCACAACGTCGTAGTTCACTTCTCTCTCGCATCAGCTCAAACCACTCCTGAAGCAGTTTAGCTTCCTCCTCTCCATCATCATCATCATCTTCATCGTCATCATCATCATCCTCGCCAAGGCACTCTGATCCCATTCGTAACTTGGCCCCTAATATAAATCATCATCATTAATCACCTCAAATAAATAAGTCTCGAATCTTTAAATTTTAAATTGTTTATAGATCAAGAACATTATTTCTGAACCATGGTGTTTATTTGTTTCTCCTTCTTCTTTTAGTTCAGAATTTGAGTTTTTTGTGGCACACATATTATATGGCATACCCTAAAGATTTCAATTACCCAAGTTTAGTAGCTAGATTGATCAAGAGGAATTTGAGACTTTATGGAATAGCCTCCTAGCAACACAGCATAAGAATTTTAAAGCCAAATAAGAACATAAGCTATTGAAGGTAAATTTTTTACTATATTAAATATTATTAATATCAAATCAAATAATTATGAACATATTTCTTACCAAGAGATGAACCTTTTTCTTCTCCTCTCAAAGCTTTCTCAACACTTACACCTCTCTTCTCCAACAGCCTTTGCTTGACTTCAAGCTCTTCTAATTGCCTCTGAATCTCTTGAGCCATTCGAAGCCTAGGGTGAGACAAAAAAATCAATACATGTTAGAATTCTGAGGAAAACCTCACCAGAGAGCACATGGAAACGCAAATACAGAAAGTAGATCATTTGATATCAAATACCTTTGAAGCTGAGCCTGTCTAGCCTTTCTCCTGGCTTGACGAGATTGCTTTCCTCCAAGTAGAGGCAATGCTGATGCACTGCTATCCATTGAAGAAGTACCGGAAGGGGTTTCATGACTTGGGGTTGACACTGCAGTGCCAGTAGAAGATAAGGGATCTCTTTTCACAACCTCTCCTTCAGAGAAACTCTCTTCTGCAATTGGAATTTTTCCAAAGAAAAAGGATGTACTTTTATGTAAACTTATTGAAAATTATTTACACATGTGTAATTTTACATATTATTAGATATTAAATATGCCATAAATAGGAACCCTCCACAGTAAAGAAATAAAATATTAATAGACTTCATAAACTTATTATTTTTCAATCTCTGAAAACTTCTTCTCCAGTTCCCAACAAGTGCAAACAGATTATAACCACCTCTGAGAAATCATAACAGCTACTTAAAAAATGAACAAGTATATTATACTACTTATACAATAATAATTTGATTACAGAATATAAACCAACCTGTAGCCTTTGGAGCAATCCTATTAACCAAATTTTCAGGATGACCAAGAGGGGAAATTGGAGAAAGATTAAGTGGTGGTAGAGTATGTTCTGCTGTGATTGCTTTTGGAAATGTTGTCTTATTACTCTCCGTATGATTTTCATGAAAGACCAAATCCTTTTCACTGCCACTAATCACACCTCTATCACTAGAAGATGCTTTCTTATCCTTGTCCTGAAAGAAGTATCGATTTTAATAAGAAAATACTTTTGTTGAAATCAATTTAAATTCATTACATAGATTCAAAATGGTTCAAAGCTCTGTCTTCAAACAAACAATTGAAAGTTCTAATCCTTATTATTCCCTTTTAAATGCAAAGACTTGAGAAAATTCTTTGGGGCCAGAAACAGAAAAATGTATTTTTATTTATGGAGAAATAAAAATAGGAAAAAATGATTTCAAAAGCAAGTTAATAAGGATCATATATTATGTTCTATGTATATTTTTCTTGAAATCGATTTAGAAATTAAAATTTATTGGATGGATCATATACATAATGATTTGTTGATAATAAAATACAGCCCACAAGGGAAAATAATTTCTGCTTACGTTTATCAATAGCAAATATCAGATTTTTCATGAAACTAGCCAAATTTAAACATTTTTGAGTGAAATGTAGTAGCATCACTACAAGCTACACATGACTGTTAACCAAAACATAAATCAAAAATGCTTGCATTTCAAAACTCTAAAGAATATATCAAATTAAACCTAAATTTTTAATAAACAACGTTAATTAAGTCACATACAAATTTTAAATTAAAAGACAACAGTACAAGTATAATTAAATAACTAGGAGTTACTTAAGATGAAATTGGTGTTAAATATTAGCAAAAATTATACCATACGATTAAAAGGTTAACTGTTTGAGCTACTTGAAAGTGTTCCAACTTTTCCAGCTCCAAAATCAATACACATTCCAAAACATTTGAGTTTAAAGATAAACATTCAAATCGAATTAGTTATGAAGAATTTGAATTTAAATAGCTTGATAAAGTTAATTTCTGGATCTATAATCAATTATCCAGCCAATATTTGAGAATCAGAAGCTTATGACATAGTATATTTATTGTTTAAAAGGGGTTAAACTATGAATTGAAATTTGATTAAATATTCAAATTCTAAGTATGAGCTGGAAGAATTGGAAATGAAGAGCATACTGTGAAATTTTCATGCATTTTTATGAGTGAATCATTCATTCACACCCTGAAAATAAATTACAAAACAATAAAGGTAGGTTCAGAATTTTAGACAATAAAGGTAAGCATTCAATCTGTGCAGTGAATGAAATCCTAAGTAGACAACCAATAGGGCTATAAATTCAAAAATTTAATACTAAAGTTATCCTTAGTGTTTAAGTATCTTCATTTCTAATGTAAAGCATAATTGGTATGAAAACATTCAACTGACATATGTAGGTTAAAAGATCATGTTCAATATTTTTCCTATAATATTAAAGAAGAAACGACAGTGAAAGAATAATAAGGGATTATATTAAAAATAAATTTTATTACAACCAACTTCATTTTATAAATAGAAAGGTAGGATGACTTACTATCACTATCAGATGCAGAAGAAGGATTATTATTGATAATATATAAGGTATACAAGGGACAAGTCTAAAATTTTAAATGGAATTAGATTTTAGATGAAGGAAGGTTGATGCAACTACAAACAAAATCAACGAGCCTAAAATGGAATTAGTAAAAATCAATCCAAAATAATAATAAATTAATACTTGAGGACAGCAATCCAGGGATGGAAAAAATAAAAAAAAAGTTTCAGTTGCTTACATCATAACCGTCACTGTCAGACTCGAACTCTGAGCTGGAGGAATTACCCAACTGGAATAAAAAATTTTAGCAAGGCTATTGAAGATCAAGCTGAAATACTCTCTTTTGATAATTTAATTACTTTTCCTCTTTTCATAACATAATAAACTCATGTTACTTCTAAAATTAGTTCAATAATTTTTATTAATTCACATTTATATACATTGAATCATATAATGTATATAAATGAATGTATAATACTACACATACTGTGTATGTATTATTGAGTCAATGTTATATTTTTACTTCACTATATGAAATTTTTAGTTGAAATTATAGAGTGAATAAATTAGTATAAATTCACCATTCCTTGCTACATTTAAAACAGATGCAGAAATTTGTACTAAGTTTTACAAAAGAAGTATATACAATCAGGACAACTTACAGTAAAATAAAAGGATGGGATTATAATTTGAGTGAATACATAATATTATTGCAAGTAAAATGAAATATTTACACAAGAATTAGAAATTAAAATATTAGAATTATTTTACATTTATTACATAGTTTATGTACACAGTCCATTTTAATATTCTAGATACATTAAAATATATTCTTATAAATTAATGACAATCATTAATTATTGAGTATTATGATTAAGTACCAGTTTAGATCGCCTAAATGTAATGTGCCTGAAGCTGAAACTCACAATATCTACTGATAACAATTGAATTGGTGAATAGTACTTCACTCACAAGGGAAAAAATTTGCTCACTATTTTCTGAAGTATTTAGAGAGGAAATTTTAAGACCAAAGGGGAAAGCAACTATTATTCGAGGTGGAAACAAATGTTTACCAATTTCAAAAATAGCATTTATATACTGGACAAATTTCCTGCAATTGAAATACGAATGTTTTTAAATTCCTAATTTATAACAGATCTATAAATCTACTTTGGAATTAGTTACAATCCTTATCTACCATAATGCTTCAAATTGTGCATTTTTCTTAATATACTCTTTCCTGAAATGCACCATTTACTATAAGAATAATTATTATTTACATGAAAACATAGATAGTTATTAAATGTTTCAATTCCTAACCCAGACCTCATTTTTGTATATATATATTGTATTTAAGATAATCTCTCTCTATTAAACATACATCCTAAATATCTCTAAAATTTTAATGTTAAAATTTTATAGCGTTTAATACACAAATACTTTTGATATTTTATTAATTATAAATATTTTATATTTAGATCATCCAAAAATAAATTTGATGTTATCAAGCTAAATTCTGTAAAAGATGTTAAAAGTCCTTAAAGGCGTTCAAACTTTTCTGATAAAATCATATATACTAATATATTGATTTAAAAAATTGAATAAGAAAGGAAACTATATTAATCCTACCATACTGCCGATAAAGTAGGATAACTATTAAAAATGCATAGACAAACCTTAACTTTAAATGGGATATTAGACAAAATAACCTAATTACTAAAATTTCATGGATGTGAAATCATAGAAGTTCTGTTACCATCTTCCGTTACAAACCTTAAACCCTCAAACATAAATACTCCATTCCCAAAAATTTCAAATAGATGTATATATACACATATCCTTTCAAATTAATTGATAAACTATGCTAAAAGATCAAAAAGGTCTTAACTTGCAAATGAATAAATACCAGTCACTTACCTTATAACCTTTTGAACGAGGATGAAGACGAGGAAATCGAGGAAACTTATCACAACCTTTATCCTTCCCTTCTTTACCAACAGAATGAGTAGGACTCGCCACGGATGATGTTGGAGAAGGTGAAGTAAGAAGAGCAGCTGGTGGGGGAGAAGAAGGAGTAGAAGAAGAAGCTGTGGTGGATGCTGAGGATGTTGATCCTTTCTTTCCACCAAAAAAGTCGGAAACTGCTTGAATAATACTCTTCCTCCTCTCTCTGTCCTTATTTCCTTTCTTTCCATCTTTTCTTAAAATCACTTTCTCTCCTTCTTTACCATCATATTCTAACTTGGGAGACTCAACACCACCTTGAAGAGTTCCCTCCCTCTTTGAGGAAATAGATAATTCTCCTTCAGCTTCCATTGTATCCCTCACATTTGTTGGGATGATCACATCAACAGCCCTCTCTTCACCTAGAGTAACACCCGTATTTACAAAGTTTGACTCGGTTTCTTGTTCTCTTAGTTCTTTACTACTCGTAGCATACTCAAGAGCACCAGGCTTATCTGAACCTGTTGATTCCTTTTTCCTTACAGGGCGAACTGGAGCATCTAATGATTCTTCTGTAGATCCTCTTGAAGGTGCAGAAGGTGTTTTAAATAGTGCTCGCCTAATATCTGGCATTGAAAAGGCATCAGGATTTGTGAGGGGAGTGTCTGGTAGGATGCTACCAAGACCAACAGTTGAAGAAGAGAGACCACGAGAAGTAGAATGGACAGAAAATGGACGAATCTTTCCAGTGGTTTGAGTTGTAGGAGGACTTCCTATTACAGCTGCTGGGGTTGAGAACACTTCATCCACACTGCTTTCAGATTCTACTGGGAGCGGTTCCTGAGAATGAAGACTATGACGTCTTTGCATCATCCTTGCTCTCAAGTTTGATAATGAAGGAGGTGTGAAGTGAGTGCTCATGGATAGGGAACGGGTTGGGGTTAAGACAGAGCTGCGCTTGGTTTCAACAAGTTCGGTGGAACGAGATGGTTCATCTGCTGGTACGGGTGACTTATTAATCTCCTTAGCACATGCAGCTGGTAAAGATGAGGAGCTATCTGGACTGCATATACTAGAACTACTTGCTCGAGGACTCTTCCCTCTACGTCTATCGAGACCACTAGCACTGGAACTTCTGCGACTTCCGCCTTCACCAGCAATTCGTGCTATCACCATTTCCCTTATGATATCCTTTTGTTTGCTTCGTTCTCTGGAGATTTCTTCCAGTTTTCGAGATGTTGAAGGAGAGTTTAAATAGGGACGAATTATAGTTGGTGTGTTCAGTGATTTAGCAGGAGGAGATGATGATACAGGAGGAGATGATGACACAGGAGGAGAAGCAGGAGGGGTACACAAGATGGTTGATTCTTCTACATTTCCAATAGGTTTATGTCGAGGAGATAATGATTCACTCGGTGAGGAGGAATCGAGTGTAGAAATATTTATCGTGGTAATATTTGATTCAGAGTTTATTATCATGCCCGTAACTGGCTGACTTTCTTTAGGCACTAATATGGATTCACTTTCTTTTTCTATAAAAGCCTCACTTTTAGTGATTTCCTTACCCTTTTGCTGTTTTCGAGATTTTCTAATGTCAATGGAATCTCTAGCATTACTGAATGGAGAGACTCTACCCTTAAGACGTCTGACATGTCCTTCATATTCAACGTCTTGTTCATCTTCTTTTGGAGAAGATTTAATAGCAAGACCTCCTAAACGATCTTCTTCTTCCCGTTCTTCAGCATCTGTTGAAGCAAACGTCTGGCTCTCTATCACAGTAGTAACTGCATCACTTGGAGTAGTAGTGTCATCTTGTGCAGGACTAAAACCATCTTCTTCTTCTTCTGCCAGACCAACTGCAATGCAATTCACAGCCTCAACCGTCCTACTTCTTTTTACCCCACTCACAGTGTCACTGCTACTATCCTCTTCATCATCTTCATCTTCTGCAACAGGTGTGACTTCACCTTCATCATCAACATCAGCTGGGTCCATTCCATCAGTTAACTGTGAGTATCCCTTCCTACGTCGGCGTCTCTTTTGACATTCTTCACGTTCGTCATCTGGACTGCTTCCCTCCGTCCCCACATCCATGAACTCAATATCCTCAGGACAATAAGGGGTGGCGGTGACGTGAGTATATGTTGGAGGAGGAACTGAAGGGAGAGGAGGGGGAACAGTTGCAGATGGTTCTAAGGCAAAGTCTTCCTCCAGTTCCGCCTTCCTAGCTCCTGTGCTGGAATGCCACTGTTGATTGGCAACATTCTTTTTGTGAGCCTTATAGGCCTTTTTCCTTAATTTATCCCTTCTCTTGCGGTCACATGTGTTTACATATACTGGATTAACACAGAGCTCCAAATCAAGATCCTCACCAACACTATTGGCAGCATCAGTGTCCCTTGCCCAATCAGATGATAACTCTTCCGTTTCTGTTGGTGTTGGTACTTCATCTTCCACAGCCAGAGATATTTCATCATCTTTCTTAAGCTGCAATAGGGCAAATTCTCTCTTGGGTTCAACTTTGCTGATGTCGGACTTTTGCTCCTCCACATTCACTTCGCTTTCAACCAAAATATCAGCAACACCATTACTCTTTACATCATCTGGTCTCAATTCATTTTCCTTCTCCTCAGCATTAATCTCAGCGTTTTCCAAAACAATAATCACTTCATTTTCTACTTGAGATAAAGAACTTTCTTTTGGTTTTTCAACCTTGTCCTTCATGTTTTCTTCAACTTCTTCTGATAATAAAATTTCTTTCTTTTCTTCATCGACATTATTCTTCAATGCTATTGATTCCATAGGAATGATTTCTAAGTCCACATTTTCTACTTCTTCTGTGGTTTCCTCAACCACCACTACAGGAGGAATGGGTCTGACCTTTGGTACTACCTCAGCTTCATCAATATCTTTCTCTTCATCATAATCTTCTTGCAAACTACCTTCAGACAAACTATCCTCATCTTCTTCATCAATATCATCACCATTCCTTCTGTGAACCTCATTCCAGTTGACATTTGGGACTTCAATTGATGTTTCATGTACAGGGCTTCTAGGTCTGCATTCTAACCATTCTCCTTTGGGATCATACTGCTCCTCTGGCACTTCTGATATGCTTGGTTGTGCCTCTTCCACCTTAATTTCACTTGAAGTTTGTAACTCCAGTGCTTTATTTGATGGTGCACTTTCAGTGTTAATCATTGCTACAGATTTACTTTCCTCTCCACTGAGTTTAGAATTATTCTCTTGCAGATCAATTGTTTTTCTATCCTTAGCTTTCAGGATATCAGATGTGACACTTAAATCGCTAATCTTCTCGACATCATTTCCAATTTCAAGAGAAGATTTTACTATTTCTTTATTCTCCGTGATACTTCCATTCAGTGGATGGTCAAGAATAGACTTTTTGCATATTCCATTAACAAGTTTTTCAATGGTGGGAGAGATAACATTTGAATCACTTTTGTTGATAATCACTATATCTTCAGGTTTTCGCTCTGTAAGGATTAGAGGTTTTTTAGGTTGCTCAGATCCTTGACTCCGTATCACAGCTTCTTTTGAATCTATTTTATTAGGACTAAGAGAACTAATTGTAGGACTTTTGGCAGCATAATCAGCAAGCAATCTCTTACGAATGCTCTCAATGTCTTTATGAAGAATTGCTGAAGAACTTTGAGTAAGGGGATGATGTTGTGCATCAGAAGTTGAACTAGACTTTTGCAGAAAGGTCTGCATAGCTGCAGATGGTTCTGGAGCAGGATTGAGCAGTTTCTGATGTTCAGAGATGGCATCAGCAAGACAGCGAAGTTTTGAATCAAGAGCAGGTGCTGGTGGAACAGCTGGGGTGCCTAGAATGGTCCTTCGAGTGGTAGAAATGGATGGTGGTGATGGTCCAGCACTAGCTCCAAGAAGATAACGTTTTTTCAGTTCCAGAGAAACTTTGGAAGCTATTCCTTCGGTTGAATGGGTACGACTCAAAGGAACAAATCGAGGTGATGGTCTGGTAGGCTGAACGAGAGGAGAAATGTCTTTGTTTTTCCCTTCTTCCAAGTTGATTTTTGCATCACCATTTATGCCACTAGATAGAAGACTTTCATCAATTACAATAGTAGGTATCTCATGATGCTGATAATTTCCTTTACGATCATCATCAAATTCTGAATCTGTGGATATCTCTGTAGCTGAATTCTCCTCTTCCTCTTCATCATCGTCATCGTCGTCGTCATCGTCATCATCATCATCTTCTGAGTCTGAATCTGAGGTGGAGTAATCCTCTGAATTGACCTGAAATACATGATGGTTTTATTAGATACTACCTTTACTACCTAACGTTTGAAGTAAGATGTCAAAGAGAGCACAACTTAGGCTTACGAAAGCAAATTTAACATCTCTTCATAAAAGCTTTCTTAAACCAATTATTATAATCAATTCTGTCAATACTAAATCAGGTAAAAATAACCTGTCATCTAAATTTTGAACTGACAAGAAAAACTTAATGACTCCTCTGAAATAAGAAAGCATGTTCACTTAGAAATATAATATTGTTATGAGAGATATAAAAAAATTAAAAGCTATACAATGAAGTATTAAGAGATTGCTAAATAAATATGTCAGATGTAAAACATAGGCAGCCAGAGTGACTTTACTTATAAAAGCTGAGATTAAAAATAAATAAAGTCTTATTTGAAGAGCATGCAGGGTAACCATAAATTTCATTATTTTAATGAACATATAGAGGGGTTCATGCATTTTCAATAAAATATATCTGCGCTTAAATATTAGGAAAACAATTGAAAATACATCATTATAATCCCAAAAGTGTTACAAAAACCATTAAAACTGATCAATTGACAATCACAGAAAATACACATGGTGAATGATAGTCTTTCTAAAGCTAATTCACATTCTGCAGGTCATATACATGTTGTTAAGGGGGTAAGAAGCCATTTACTTCATGTTAGCTGGTGGTACAGCATTAACTTTGAAAAGCAGCTTCAACTAAAAATGTTTTTACACATTTCTTGTTTTCTGAGGAATTAAAAAAAACATAGAAAGGAGAATGAAGACACATATCGCAAGTTAATTTTGACAAAATTTTGGATGTCAAATATAAGATGCATTCCATTAATTTAGTAATAAGTTACACAGCTTGCTTCACACAGAATATTTAACATTTTACCTTGGAAACTGGTAATTCAATGTGGTAGGTAATACTTCAATACTTCACTCTCCAGAAAATCCATCTTGTTTATTCGAATATTTTGGACGGGACTTACGAAAACCCAAGATTGTATTAGGGAGCCAAACCTTACCAACATTGCCACCAGTTTGCTAACAAGAAGTATTGACATCTCAAGGAGGTATCATTTTACTTTAAAATTAAATAACCACAGGAATGGTTGAAGTAATCACACAACCATCTAAAGCTTAAAAAGTTTACAATTTGACTTTCTCCAAGAAAATACTTCATTGGAATTTATATTTGGTTAAGAATCAAATCATAACATAGATAGGAATATAAAATAATATTCTCATTTATAAAAAAATGCTGTTTATGAGGTGTTTCAATCAGGAGTAATTTTAAAAATTAGATATCACAGTCAGCAGGAAAAAAATATTATGAATTAAATATAATCCATGATTTCCATTCAATAATTTGCAAGTTAAGTAAAACATGAATGAATTAATAAATAAAAATTAATGGATATTTGCAAATTTTATGGTATTATTGGAAAATTATTTCAATTAATGCATTAACAAATTGAAAATACTTTTTGACATAAAAATTCAATATTTTCTGGGTAAATGAAAAGCAATTAAAAAATAAAATGAGAGTCTGATAGAAGCAAATTGAATTACAGTTTCTTTCAATGTATGGATTTGGAAACAAGATTCTATTATTATACCTAAAGGACAAAATATTATGAATCAAAGAAGTATCAGGCTTCTAACGCAAAGCTCTGACTCTTAAACAAAACTATTATATATACAATATCAAAAAGTTTCAGTTCAACCAGATACAACACAGCAAGTAGAAAATGAAATGGTATATTAAGATATATTTTTCTAGAATATTTTAAGTAATAGATTCTCTCAATCATCTCCAATAATTATGAAATTATTTTGGCTGTTAAGCTAAGTCATCATCTTAAATATGCAATAAATTTTCTCAGAAATGATACTCTATTTTAAGATCAAAGCTTTTGAAAAGATATACAATCATCCTTATTTAAACTATTCTACAAAAGGTACAAAGACCATTCATTTGTCTAAAAATTTATACAATTTATTATAATTACATAATTTTCAATACCTATAACAACTTTTGTAATAATTCACAATTCTCAACACTAGAAAAACAATAAAACGATCATAGCTGATTTTACAAAATTATCTTACAAAACAGAACAATATAAAGGAGCCATTCAAATAATAGTATGTTTCAATATTATAATAGTTAAATCATGTAAGTCCATTTTCATTTAAGGTATACAGAAAAATTAGCTAATGTCTCAAATCTCCAAAAGTTATGAAATTGTACACCTTTCTTTGTCAGTTGATTTAGAATGATAAGGAGATGAAATTCCTCTAATTCTTGAAGTAATAGATGAGTTTCTAGAACTTGAAGGGATATATGAACTCCTGCTAGAAGAAGTAGATGGTACATAAGAGCTAGAAGAAGCAGATGGTTTATAAGAGCTAGAAGAAGTTGATGGTACATATGAACTTCTAGTACTTGTTGGTGCATAAGAGGTTCTTGTAGAACTTGATGCATAATTATTTCTTGGGATAGAGCTTGAAGAAACATAGGACAATCTTCTTTTATCATATGAATCGATAGAGGACTTTCTTCTCTCTGGTGGAATGGGATATTTCAAACCATCAGTAATTGAAGATCGCTTTTCTCTGAGGTATGACCTGTCAGATACCCTAGTACTGCGGGATTCTACTTCACTATTTTCTTTTACTTTCGAAGGAATGTGATCTTCATTCGGATTCACATCCTTTAACAAATTACTTTTAATCTTATCATCATTTTCTGATGAGTTAGAAACAACTTTAAGTGACTGACTATCAGAATATTCAAGGTTATTTGGATCCTTTACTTTAACATCTAAATTGCCCTCAGATGTGCTATCTTTAGTTACATGAGTGGGACCATTTAAGAATTCTCTCTTTTCTTTCATATATGGCACAGCTTCAGATGAATTTGGTGAAAGTGATGGGCTATCCAATTTATCATTACCTTCAGAATCCAACTTAACATCTGATGAAAAACTTTTCAGTGAAGATGATGGACTATTCAATAAATTACTCTTTTTAGAATCAAGGAGGCCATTGAAGAATTTTTCTTTTGCAGACATTGTTGGACTGTTAAGCAACTTTCCTTTTTCCTCAGATATGGAGGGATCATTAGATGAAAGACTTTTTAATGATGGAGTTGGACTATGTAATAATTTATCTTTTTCTTTGGAAACAGATGAAACTTCAGATGAATGACTTTTTACAGATAAAGTTGGGCTATCTAATTGTTTCCTTTGCTCTTTTATGTCTTTAGAGCCTCCAAATGATTTACTTTTTGATTCAAGCTTTTCTAATAATTTGGTATTTATTGCACAGCTGTTTTCAATTTCAGATGGTCGATTTTTTGCTGATGGGGATCGGACATCTAACTCTTGAGAGGAACTTACACAATTCGTAGCAGTTTCTGATGTGCCAATAACTACAGACGGTGCTGATTTATTTAACGATTTTTCTTTCTCTTCAGAATCTGGTACAATGTCAGAGGAACAGCTTTTCAGAGAGGGTGAGGGACTGCTCATGAACCTTCTTATTTCATCTGCGTTAGATAAATTCTCCGATGAAAGGGTTTTCGTTGATGAAGGGGGGTTGCTAAAAAATTCACTTTTTAGGGCGGCAACTGTCTTTTTAGACTTAATAGAGGAATCACTTTTACTGCAATGAGAATTATCATTAGCTGACGCAAGTAAATCTACCCAAGACCCATTTTTTTCACTTGTGTCACCCACAGAAGGTTCTGTGCCATTTGCATTAGAAGCAACTTCTGTGGGTGGAAGGTCAATATGATAAACATTTGTTAACTTCACCTCAGTATCTGATCCTTGATCACCACCACTGCCGTGTCCTTTCTTTTGTCTCTCAGGAACTTTAAGATGAAATTCCTGCTTACGCAATTCCCTAGCTTTTGCCAATTCTTCGCCATCTTCTTCTTCTCCTTCAGTGGCTGTATCACTATCCTCTTCATCTTCATCTAAAAATTATACAAACAATTTCAATCAGATTCAGTGATTTAATAATATACTTACTGACTGAAAATAAATTATTATTTTTCACTCTCAAAATGAAGTTGTAGATATTAAAGATTTTATAAGAAAAAAACTATTGTTATATGTTAAAATAAAAATCAGACTATTATAGTCATACTTAAAATTTTCGTCAGTTCAACTGCTCATACACAAGCAATTTCAAATGTAGTGAAAAAGGGTTTATCATCTTCTTTCTTTTGAGTCTTTATATTATGATAATCTGACAAAACTAACACTTGGCGATTATTTAGTTTCATACAAACCATGATATCTTATAATATGGAAATAGCATTTTAACTATCCAGCTTGTTTCAAAATTCATGAATACTCAAAAAATATTACATTTACAATGAAAATAAATAATAAAATTACAATTTCTATGAGAACCGTATTTCATAATTTATATTTTATGAATATTAAACTGTTATTTATACATAAAATTATTTTGCTATGAATTATACTATCCATAAAATTTTAATTCATGCATTTTTATGGAAAATTTAACTCACATTTTCTAATATCAACCATTATTTCCAATTTTCACATAAAATTCACTTCAAAAATATTTGTGAAGATCCAATTTTTATTACACAATTATTAAGCTATTTAGGTAATAAATATGTCAACTATTGAATATTAACCATTAGCTATGATGTCCATCAATTTAAACGGGAGGGAATTCTGTTATTAAATTTGATGAACTTTAATTTTCTTTTCACAAACCTTCATCTTCATAGTCATCGCTCTCTCCAGATTCATAACTGTCACTTGATTCTTCTTCTTCATCAACACCTTCCTTCCCATTCCGACCATCATCACCAGCTGCAGTGCCATCTCGTACAACATCTTTAGAATATCTTCGTTTCCACTTTTCAGCAAAGAGTCGAGTTTGCTCAGCTGTCATTAGGGGTTCAGCAATTGCTTCCTGGAATACCTCGTCCTCATCTTCATCAACATCCTTCTCCCCTTTACCTTTCCAAGTTTTCTTTCTCCTCTCTGCCAATTCTTCTCCCAAGTTTGCAATTCCTCCAACTTCCACATTTACCTCAGCTTCATCATTACTGTAACATCCAAATAGTAACATATTTATATTAAATTTATGAGAATTATTGAGTAAAAATATATGTACAACCAAATATACCAAATGCTTGTACCAAATGACAAGATTTCTAAAATATTAAAAGAAAATGTTCATTAAAAGTAATTTTAAAATGGATATATTATTATACAAAAATTATATCAAAGTTCTTTTCCAGTATAATAATAATTATTATTATTACAAATATAAATTGAACCTTAAATGTAAATCTTACTCACTGATAATTTATAAGCAGTCTCTGATACTTGTCTTCAACTTTGGCAAACAAGTGAACAATACAAGATTTAGAAATAGAAGTTTTGAAACACAAACTTCTTAAAAACTATACACCAGAAATTATTGCTGCATGATAAGATATGAATAAAATAATTCATTTCTCACATACAGTGAACCTTCAACTAGGTCATTTTTACCATTAGCTTCCACGGAATCATCTTCATCTTGGTTTCAATACTAAAACCCGATGAGTTAACTGTTTTCTTTGAGAATTTTTTCCATCAATGTGGAATTTTGTAATTTCATCTTTGATAATTTTCTTGATTTATTTATATTTTTCACAACTTTAGAAATAATTTTGCAAAGATATGAAATATAACTCTTCATTACTAGATAAATAAATTCTCCATTAACAGAATACACAAAAACATTATGGGATACTTTGATTTAAATGTTTAAATGAAAATTAAATTAACAACTTTTTTGATATAATTACTGAAAAAGTATTGAACCATGCTCACATGTTCATAATATTTAATGAAAAAATAAAATACTGTTTATAAGCCAAATAAAAAGGTAACCTGAAGTCTGATGAGTCATCATCATCGTCATCATCATCATCAGATGCATCCTCAGCAGCTGAAGCACCAAAGTTACGATTTATCCATTCCTCTTCATCCATCTGTGGCAATTCTTCCACAGATGCCACTCTCTTTGAAGGCTCACCATCTCCTAATGCTTTTAGATCACCCTCAGCTCCTTTTTCTATCTTACAAATCTCTGGTACTGGAATACTTGTGTTCTCAAACTCAATCCTTTCAGGAGTGGTTCCTCTGTCTCCTAAGTCAACTTCCTCTTCTGGTATATATGGAGGTGTAAGGAATGGAACAGGTTCCACTACAGCTGCAGGAGTTATTCTTGGAGTTCCAAACTTGCTTCCACTTCCCTTACTCCTCCTCTTTCCCTGTTAACAAGATTGTGATGTGATTTAATCAATAAATAAGGAAAATGTAAGTATTTTCACAAATTTCTCAAGACTGCTACTCCACAGATTCTTAAAAACATGTTTTTAAATATTTTTGCCTTTGTCATATTTTATCTTAACTCACCTCACCAGATTTGCGACCTAATGTACCAGAAGTTGAGGACTTTCCTTTAGCAGTAGTATGAGTCTGAATAGCATTTTCTTTCTCCTCAGTAGCAGGTATCTCTTCTCCTGCTTTCTCTCTTGCTCCAGATTTACGATTCCGTGAATGGCGTTCCTTAGTTCCCGTACCAGAAACACCTGTACCTTTATTCCTAGCTTTAGAACCTATCCTTACAGCTCCATTCAAAAGTCCTTGCAAACCAAAGTGTTGAACACAAAAGAAGTGACTGCCATACTTTCCATCTCGATCAAAAGCATAATTACCTTCAATGATTAAGGAGGAAAAAGAAGAAAGAATTGTATAGTACTTATATACACATTATTATAGTATCATATATTTCTTCAGTAGAAAAATATTATGATAAATAGATAAACATACCAAGACGTAATGTTGTAGAGCAGTACTCGCACCTGAAACAACCTCTATGAAAAAAGCACCCTTCAGCACTAAGTCTCTCCATTAAATAAACACGCTTCCCACAGAAATGGCAAATTTCAGATCCACCTTGTGGAACAATTACAAGAGCACCACGGGAATTCTGTTGAAGAATATAAAGAAACCATACTTTAGGTTAAGACCAGTTAAGATTTTAAGCAAAACAAACTTCATTCTCCAATTCATTTAAACAAAATCTTGGTTGTGATACAAATTCCACAGATAACTAGAAGATTTTTTAAAAAACTTCAGTTGTTTTTCATATTAGATTAAAATGAATTTTCACTCACTGATCTTGGAATTGATTGTTCAGGAGCTTCTTCCTTTGCCTCATGGTCATCTTTTGATTTGGTAGAAAATTGTTCTGCCATGGCAGACACTTTGTTTGCACCACGAGGACCAGCTGGTTCTATTGCTATTCCTTCTTTTATTTTCCTCTCATAGTGTTTGAGGGAGCGATCTATCTCTGCATATTTGTCTCCACTCTCATTGTCTTTCCCACAAAGCTTCCGCTCTACTGCCATAAACTACATAAAAACAAACAATTTCATTTAATCTTTATTTATAAGAAATTGATGTAAATAAATATTCATACCAAAATATACAATTTTTTTTTTCATTTCATTTTCCTTCATTTTCAATAATTCTGAAATACTAAAATCAGATTTTTAGAAAATGATAAAATATAATTGATATACTTGAAAATATTAGATTTATGAGAATGAAATCTTAAAAACCTTGTCTTGAAACTTCTCCTGATTCCACTTAGGTACCCTTTCAGCTTTATTTTGTCGATTTAGCTTTCCCATTTTATTTTCTTCCATCTTCTTTTCTATTTCTCTTACATTCCAATCACTTTTTTCGATTTTTCCTAGACCAAAATAAATATAAAATTAGCACATATTTTAACTAAACATTAATAAAACTATTAATAAAATAAACTAACTAATAAAAATACAAAAACCTAAAAATGATTCTATATAGAATTACACATCAATAGCATTATAATTAGGAGAATTAATTAATTCTTATTCAATTTTTTAAAAACCTTTTAAAAAACAAAAACCTAATAAAGATTAATAATTGTTTAGAGTACTGCTATTGATCCGGAATATTCATAACTAAGTTAAAAATAGAACAACTTACATTTGAATAGCTTAAATAAGATATATTTAAATAAATATTTTAAGTTTAATTACTACATTAATAGCAGTTAACACAAACCTATAGCTCGTAGTAGATCCTTTGGCCTCTTTTCAACTGGTGCATTACCCTTTAATTTGTCTTCTATATTTTTCACTCTTCCACTAAAGTCAGGATCAGGAACAACAGTTCCACCTTTACTAGCTCTTCCTTTACGAATTTCAGCCTGAATTCTAGCATCCCTATCCTGAATAAATAAATAAAGGCACTATTAGATAAACATTCGATTCCATAAAAGTAATAAGTAAAAAAAATTTACAAAATAAATAATTGCAAATTTAAAGATAAAATAATTCCTCAAACAACAGGAAAATTCCTCACGTAAATAATTACATTGAGATAATTAATTAACTTTCTTCTTTAATTATATTTTAAGAGTTTGCAATATGAGCAGTTAAAACTTATGAACAATTTTTGTATACATTTATTTAAATAAGGAAGTTCAATTTGAGAACAAGTACAATAACACAGAGGATTACAAAAGTAAACTCAAAGATTTCTAAGTATTTATAAGGAACTTCAATTACAGAATGAAATTCTATTGAAGAATTACATTTTTAATCATTCTCAACAAATCAAATTAATAAATATTTCCAATAACCATACGATTTAACACATTTAAATATCATTTGAATGAAAAAAAATTACATATAAAAACTAATTGGACATCACATAAGCAGCTACATTTTGTTAGCTACCAAATCGATGGAAAATATCGTTAGTCACATATGGTCTTCACTTAGAGTAAACAATGACGCATAGATTATCATGCAAAAAATAAATGATTATTGTAAAACATAAGTATCTGTACTAGAGACAGACTTACACACATTAACAAAAGAAAAACCTCATTTTAAGAAAAATGGAGAGTGTTTAATTAAAGTAGCTTTGTAGAAAGTATGGAATTTATTTATAAAACCTCTACAACCATTTATAATTCTTTACGAAACCTTGATCTGAATCAACTATAGACATTTTACAAGAGTTCAAATTTAATTCAAAACATTCTATGGGTCTCCTATTAAAGACATCATACACAGAGTCAGAATACTACTGTTTATTGACAGTTTTCCTTTTCTCTCTACCATTACATCTATAAGTTTCTAAATCCAGTTCAATTCATTTCCAAAATGTAGTCTTAACAAAATAAATCTTAACTTGGAACATGTTTGAAAAATTAATCAAGAATTTTTACATCTTTAATATGACTTAATATTCAAATAAGAAACATGAATTATTAAGGAAAATTTGAGTTAAAGAGATATTAGAGCTTATGTATCCAACTGATTTATGTTACCTTTTCAGCAATGCTTTAATTCTTCCATGTATTAAGAAATGCTATTTATAAAATTTTAGTATTTAGAAAAACCGCATCCTAAATATCTTCTTCAGCAACTATATATTTCATTAATAATTGTTTCATTGGGTTATAAATCATAAATTTTGGACAACAGTTTCATTAACTTTTGTTCAATCTTATTTTATACTTTGACATTTCTGATAACAATGGTCACAACAAAAGTTTTATCCGTAATTCATAGGCGTATTTAATCTTATATCTTAAAAAAAAAAACAAAATTTAGAATTAAATCTTTAAGGCCTTATTTTAGAAGAACAAGATATTTTATACGAAAATAATAAACTGAAAAATGAATTTAATATAAAGTATTTAAAATAAATAATGTTAAACCTGAAAATTTTAATTTTCAGCTAGCCGTAAACAAAGAATATCTCAATGTTTCTCAGATTATATTTCATCAAAATACAATTAAAATTTAATCAAACTGTTAATTTTCATTCTATGTTGTAAATGACACAGCACATATTAATAATTAACATTCTACTGTGACCATTATAATATCCTTCTTGCATCTAACTTGGTTAGAATTTTACACAAATAAAGGAGTTCAAAAACACTCATGCATGTATCTGGCCTGCTACCCATCTTACAGGGTACAATATCTTGTTTTCTATGTCCCGCACACGGTCCTCAAAGCTGGGAGCCGTCATACGGTAAAATAAGATGTTAATGTCCATAAAAGGAGAATTTTCCTCATCATCACTTCCAGTACGGCGTGCATTAGCTTGTAACATAGCTAATGATTTGTGAAAGCGTTGAGTGGCTAGCTGCCGTTGATACTGACGACGTCTTTGACGTTCCAACCTATTCCGAGCTATCTCTTCTTGTATTTCACGACGCTCAGCACTCTTTTAGGTTAGATAAACCATTCACAAAAGGTTTCTCATTATTCTTTTATCAATAATTATGATAAATAACTTTAATACAATGCATTTATGGGAAAAAATCAACATGAATTAAGACTACAAAAAAAACTTGCAATAGAATAAATAAATTAGACAATAAAATATTGTGAATTTCACCATAGTGACTTCTGTTTTTGCACCTGAGATGAATTATGCACATAATTCCTGATTTCTACATATTTTTATATTTACATTCGAGATCATAACATTTCTTAGTCTTTCCTGATGCAATACTAATTTTATCTAGAGTACAAATAAAGAGAGTCATTAAGTAAATAAAAATAAATAATAAATAAATATATCATAATTAAATAAATCTAAGAATCTATGGAAGTATTCAATGGGAAAGATATTAAAAAATTGTTTTCTATCAAATATAAACTGAAAACTATACAAATTAACTGGAACTAGAAAACTAGAATCTAGAACAGCCTATCAGAAAATTTTAGATATTAAGCAAATCTGCAATAAAGTAGGTGAATAAAGAACTATTATAATATATTTCAGTAAAAACAAGCTGTAAAAGTGAACAATTTAAAGGTCACCATGTTTCATCAGTAATTTATGTCTAATCATATTTGAGTATTGAAAGGAAATAAAAACATGGATCAACGAACGGATATATAAAATTTAAATTGTAATTATACGATAATATTTTAAATTTATCCTTTTTTCATTTTCATTATAAATTCATTTATACAAGCAGTTTTGACAAATTAAAAATAAATTCATTTCTAAAGTTTCAAAAATGCTGGTGATAAGTTAATACCATGTTCAAATATCAAATACAAACTGAATGGAAATCAGAATTAACTACAATATGTGTAATTCACCATTGACAGATAACAGATTCCTTAAAAATACTAAACATAATGACCATATGAACTATATGCAAGTATGTATCCATATTTTAATGACATATGCAATATCCATGTCCTAAAAATAATAAAAATATTAAAAAATACTATGTATAGAAATTATCAATTTAAATGTTTCAGGGAAATAATTAATGAACGAGAAAACAACAACTTACCGTGAAAGGTTTATCACTGCTTCTTCGTTTCCTTGTTCGTCTCAGTGATGCAGAAGAGGGTTCTGCAATGGATGAGCTACCGGCAGGAGCCTGAGAGATCACAGAAGTTGGAGTGGACGTAGTTCCACTGCGTTTAGCGTATGCCATAAGAGAGTGAGGAATAGGTTTGTGAGTAGATGAGGAGACAATTCGTGTGATGAAGGAAGCCTTTTGAGAATGAGAGAGTGCACCCAGCTTCCGCAAGCGTGCTTGCTGCAATGCGGCAGCTTCAGCAGCTGCAGCTGCTTCCTCCTTAAGAAAGTCCACATCATCTTGCTGAAAATGTTAATTTAATGGTTACTTAAGCTCTACATCTCAAGGATGTATTTCAATAAAAAACAACTAATTGATGGGATTGTGGGGAGATTATATATATACATATATATGATGATAATACTCACCAATTTTGGATGTTTAATGTGGGGTATTTCCCCTCTGAATGTATCATAAACCTGAGAGAGGTAAGTAAGCATGGTTAATTTGTCAGGTACATCACACTGCTCCATCTCCAAACCAGTCATAACCTGAAAAGAAAATGCTTTCATGTAAATCTTGAAGTTGATTTTTAGGGTACATATAGCAAGCATAATTAAACATTAAAATTTCACAAAATTGTAAACATTTCACTATTTGCGTGAGAGATTGAATTCAATTTGAGACTACTTCAAAAGATTATATGAAAATATACATAATCTAATGCTAAAATTATCTACACATCACCAATTTAAAAATTATCAAATCATCCAGTAAAAGAGTCTTTCTCTTTCATATGTAGTTCATATTAATTTTTTAAAAACCTTTAAAGATTGAAAAATTAAGTATCATAATCTTTAATAACATTTGAATTTTTAAAATAACTTCTTTCACTCACCGGTGGTATGCCTAATTCTCTCTCGAGGGTATCAAAAGCCAACTGATTGTTGTGAGCAACTTGACTAGGATCTAGAGAGTGGAAGTCCAGGAGATCAGGGCGATATCTATGGATAACAGCACACAAGGCTAATCCATCTTTAAACGATTTTGTCATATCTTCCACTGTAACTCCATCATACAACGCTACTTGTCGCTTCAACCATTGAAGTAACATGTCAGGATGAACCTGAGTATCTGTAATTGAGATAAAAAATTAATGTAATGATAATAAGTATACATTAATGATACCAAAATTTTAAAAGATAAAAAGCTTTCATGCATGCAAATAAATATAATAATTTTGATATATAGTGGTGTTAAATTGATGGCAATTAATTTCTGTTTTGATTTTACTTTGTCATAAAAGTCCTTAAAGCACCTTATAATATACATTTTATGCAGAAATTGCATGACTATACAAATTATTTTGAGAGTTTTTTTGAAAAAGGAGAATATCCAATGATCTGCACTGAAACAAATAAACTTGGCAGATCTTCCCTACATCAAAACTGCAATGGGATACAAACAACCTAATGTCACCCTGTTCCAAGACCTGAGAGATAGACCAAGCAAAATTGAATTGCTCCTGATTCCCTATTACACATACAAAATCAATGTGAATTATTTTATGAAATTTCAATTAAAATTTTTTATAATAAAAAATGTACAAATGTTAATTTCTTTATCAAATTACTTACAAGGAAACAAGAACATATAAGGTGTTCATTTAAAAGGGTAGCATAGAGATATAGAAGTAAGGTACTTTTGTTAAAAATATATTTGCCTAACATTTTGAAAAATCTCATTATTCTGAATTATTGTGCATCCTTACTTCTTATTTACCAAATTAATTGGTTTCTAAGATATACCTATACAAATTACTTCATGCATTATATACTATGTATTGAGAGATTCATTCAGCAATCAAAGATGAATAAAGAGATTTAATTTCACCTAAAAATATTGATTCTAATCTATAAGTAAGTAGGAGTAATCAGAATCATAGCAGGAATTTCCTAAACTAACAGGAATTAAGGAAGAAAAATTTTCTATTTCAGAAAGTAAGAGAATTCATCATGCAATGGTTAGTTTCGAATAACATGTTTCCAGATGGAATAAAGATCATTGCTAAATTACTGAGGTAACTCTTTTCTACGAGATTTAATTTTTGATATCTTCCAACTAACCCTTGGCTGCAATTAAAGAATTCCTTTTTGTTACATAAACACTGCATGACTGGTTTCCTGCAGCTCAAAAGCATAGAAAAATAAAGAAAATGTGAATAGAAAGTAAAAATGTTAAATATTTAATTTAAAAACATTAATTAGCTTATTACACAAAGAAAGTTAAAAAAAATGAAAAGTAAGGTCAGAAAATGTTATTTCACATACAAGCTGACCCTCAAATGTTTACAAATAATTCAATTTACCATTCACCTTTACATTCATTTTAATTCTCAGAAAGTAACAAATCATATGTATATTTAATAAGATGAATTCATATCAGCCTTTTAATAAAAAAAATAAAAAAATACTATTGCATAAATAAAAATTTTATTTTGATACATGGGGAAGTACTGTCTCATACCACACATGGATATATAATAGCAAATTGAAAGAGAGGTATCTATAATTGCTTATTGGCAATTGAATTCACCTCCACTTAATATCTCCTATTCTATCCACTCTACTTAAACTTAAGAACAATCAGATCTAAGCAAGTAAGGGGGACCAGTTTCCTCAAAACTATAGGTAAACCAAAGGTACAATAAAAGATATTAAGGATCCTCCTTCTAACATTTTCCAAAGCCATTGTTAGTGAAATTAACCACTTGCCTCTTTTCCTTCTTCTCTTTGGATGATCTGAAATTCCTGGAACTGGACCCACAGGAGGATCAAATGAAAGGGCTGACCTATCATCTGTATCATACAAGGGTCGCACCTGTTTAAAAGTAATAAAATCCAATTCTTTAAAATTTAATAAGTACTATATATTACAATGAATAAATTTATATTGATAAATGGTACTTTATTGGACTATATTCAGTTCAAATAGTTTAATAATGAAAAGTGGGTAGAGAAGAAAAGGTAAAGGGTGATACAGAAAAGCAATTGGTAATGAGTAAAAATAATTTCCAATGCAATCTGCTAAAGATAATACAACTATAAGCCTGAACACCTGCAGCAGACTTACCTGATAAGGAAGGACAGACTGTGTGTTGAGGCTGAGGTAGCGTGTGTGGGGATCAAGTGTGTAGCTATCAAAATCTCTAGACATATTATCCGGTGAAACCTGACCAAGTAGACGATATAGTGATTCTCTCTCAGCAAGTACCTCCAAAATGGAATACACTGACCTGATTATAAAAATGAATATTAAAGAAAATAAATGGAAGTTAAAATAAAATAATTCTAGCAATTCTGCTTAGGTTATAAATGAGATTAAAGAGACAACTAAAATTAAGCCGTTTAATTTCCTCAACAAAAGAACAATACTAAAATTAATAATTTGTTAGTTTGTAAATAAACTGAAAAACAACACAAATTATTTTCATGTATTTTTTAATTTCCATCTTCTAGTATAAATGAAGATGTCAAGAAAAGATGACAATCCCTTTCCATTCCCTTTAAAGCATAATAATATAATACACAAAAATTTTAAGAGCTACTTTTACAAATGTATTTATACAAAGTTGATCAATAAGTTTTGCGATTATATACTCCTTTGAAAATGGCTCTCATGCCATAGCTTTCATGAAAACCTATATAGGCTGGATGTGCATCTATAGCTATTAACTGTTGGTACACCAGAATAATTATAATTAATTTAATAATATAAATAATTTTAATTAATTATCTCCATACTGGTAAAACAATAATTCTAACTACTATAATAACTTCCCAGACCTTGTGGATATTAAATTCAATGGATAAAAACATAATATATAAAAGAATTGTCAAAACAAAATATCCTCCCATAAATATCAATAAAAAAATTAATAAAATCATAAAAATCACTAACTTAAAGTGTGAATTGAAACAAAATTCATCTTATTCACCAGTTTAAGCTCTTATAACACCTAGTTATTATCAAATCTCAAAAAACTGAAATCTGAAAAATGATTTTTGTCAGAGATAGTAGAATCTGTGGAAGCATTTATCAAGAATTTGGATTTCTCCACTTCGTGGACAGAATATATACATTAGTGGATAACTGAACCAAGAGGACTGAAGTTCAGGGTAATTATATTTAATAAAGAAATTTATGCTAAGCCACTGAATGTTTTCAAATTGAGAGACAAAACTTGTTGAACAACCTGGTATTTAGAAAGATATAGTATATCATAATCGTACAGTTGAAGTTGCACTGTAAGCTCCTGATTAATAGTAATAAATAAAAGTGATATATACCTTTTTGGAGCAGGACTATGAGGAGTTGTAGGGGTCTTAGGAGTTCCCTTTTGGCCGATAGTATCGATCTCATTCTCTTTATTTCCGTCGCCATTATTGACATGATCATCATCAATGATCATGGAAGTAGGTGGAGTGGGGGTGTCTGGAACAGGAATAGATGGAGGACCAAGTTGTCCCCATGATCTTATGGCCCAGCAAGCATTCATAGAGCTTAGGAATCCACGGGCACAACCAGATCCAGTAGGCCAAAATGGCTATAAATAGAATATAATAGATAAAACAAAGTCATTAATGAGAAATGTTCCATTAATTCCAAAATATTTCATCAAAAATCTTCAAGAAAATATTCTATTAAAGATTTATACACTATATTCTTTGAATTATTCAAAATACAATTTTGTAAAGACATAATAAATTGTTAGATGAATTTTAAAGCTTAGTAGTAAAGCATGGCTAAAGAAAAAGATATCAACAATACTTTACTAAAAGTGACCAAAATTAAATGTAATAATGAGGTTAATAAGAATCATTCAAATCAAAAGAATCTTACATGAAATGATTTGCACAATTTTATCATACCATTTCCTTAGTTTTTGCAGAATTTTATAGAGCAAATATGATAAAATAAGATCCAAGCTAAATTAGAATGCAAAATAAAATTTAAATTTTATTCAAACATTATATAAATTCGTAAATATGAAACATTTGCATGAAATTGCATGCAAATTAATAAAATCAAAATATTAGGTAGAAGATGAAGCCAATAATGTCAAATAAATTAACTTCACAAAAGATTATATTAATTAAATGTAACATCAATACAACATAACATTAAATGTTACATAAGTATCTGAAAAATATAGACCTTTTCATTAAATATTATGTGATTGCAGGGAAGTTGCAGTCAAAATATTTTTATGGCTTAAGGAGAAAATTTTTTAACTTCAATGATGGAATACCTCAGTCAAGGAGTCTCCGACTAGAAGCATCAGCAGTCGATGCCCTCGCCTCTCAATTACACGACTTGCGTTTTCTGCCGCATAAAGAGATGTGAAATCAAACATGGCTACATCTGGTTGATTATGGTGGTTCACAGCTGGCTCAAGGTGTGGTAGTTTCCCTTCAGTTGCAAAGTTTGCAGCCTCTCGGGCATAACCCAGTAAAGCTTCTCGATCCACATTTTCTGGAGATAATAACTTAGCAGTGTTTGCATAATCCTAACAAGAACAAAATGTGAAACAAGAATAAGTTAATCTCATCATCCTGCCAAGTTCATTATAAGATAACAATTTAGAGAAGCTATTATAATAATATACAATGGTATATTATCTATAATTTCATTAGGATGTTCTATTGTTCCTTCTAATAGTAATTTATATTGATGTGTATGGTGCTGAACATTTTTAATCTTCTTTCCGCTCTATGGGAATATCCCAGAGAAAAACAAAAATTAAATCCGCCAGAGTGAGAATATGGTTGTTTTAAGGTAAAATATCATAGGAATAAATAAGTTCAATTATATTTTTTATAAAGGAAAATATGTATTTAAAATAAGAAGAAATTGAATAACCATACTTAATAGTAAAGAGTATAACTTATCATTTCAAATCTAGCAAGCTGATACTGAAATGAAACCATAAACTAACCTAGCGTTGATTTGTACCATTTAGCATAGATTAGAAATAATTCTGTGACATAAAACAGTAAATGGATGATATAATTTAGTATTTGATGAAATACATTAAGGAATTTAAATCAATAATCAAAAACTAACCTGAAGAATGACACCTTTGGCTAGTAGACTGTGTTTTTTGGCTGTCATAACAAAATAGTGCGTTTCATCTTTGTAGTAGACTATGTTCTCAAGATCAATGCCTGTAGAAGCACGCATTTCTTGGAAGAACTTCTGTCGGAAAATAAATGCTATCCCTGATATCTCTGGCACACGTGCTTCTGCTTCTGTGTGTTTATTGATGAAATTCACTGTGATGGCTATAGCTAGCTTCCCTCTGAATTCCTTTCTCTTGAAGCCTAGTTAAAAATACAAAAAATCAGTTATTATTATTTTATATAATCACACACGATTCAGCAAAAACTTAAATTTAATGAAAGAAAATCCCCTATCCAAGAAGTTTCCAAATTACATTAATTTGAAAGTGATTGATTAAATTAAATTAAAAGTAGAACCTTATTATGGATCTCGTAAAAAATTTGAAAACTCACATATGAATTAATTGCTATTTTGCTAAATTTACCATACTGAGCAATTTCAATAACCTTTTTTATTCTCATCAAATTTTTACATAGTAAATGTTTGAAAAAATATTCTAAATGGTTATTATATCACATAGGAAATGTACTTATTACATCAAATTTACATAAATCTACCATTGAGTAACTAACACACTTAAATCCTTGTATTACAGAATAAGCTCATTTTTACCTTCAAGAGTATTTCTCTTCCCATCAGCACCAATGAGCACATCGAACTCATACTGAGAGACAGGATGATCTTCAGGGCTAATTCGAGCCCTCCATCCTATTCCTGAAAAGGTAATTAACAACATTAAGGATCAACGTCTATAGATAATAACTAATATAAGTGGCATTAAAATTTTTGCATGAAAAATATGCTATATAAATATTATGATACATAGCAATAATAAAATTTCCCTATCACCCTAATATCTTTACATCCTAAACAATATTTTAAAATATCTCAGTTCGGTTGTGTATTAGTTAATTCATTATAAGAGCTAAATTTCCTCATTTCAATTTATTATTGTATTTGAGAAAAGCTTAAATTCATACAAATGAAAAAATCAAGAATATAACTATTAATGATATTTATGGTGAATCATAATATCTTATAAATGAGGGGATATGAACTTCTTGATTCATCATTGAGACTGTTAGAAATATAAATGCTTCAATTTTCTTCATAAAAGCACTTACTTTCAGACTGATTCTCAGGTGGTGGTATGAGACCTTCAAAGCTGACACCTTCGTGAATTTCAACACCCAAAAGCAAAGCAACTTTGAGTAAAATGCACTGGAGTTGGCGAATACCTATTGAATATAAAGGAAGGTTTTAAGACTTACATATCTACTCACATAGATAACATACAGTCAAATTTTATACACAAATAAAAACAATTATGATATGAGATGATACATGACAATGGTACTTCAAATTCCAAAACTAATGGTCAAAGTTCAATCAATACTTAAATATGCACACCACTTCAATGAGAAAGATTTTTCCAAGAAACCATTTTTTCTTTCATCAAAAATAGATTTGGAAATCTATTGATATTCCAATAACTGTAAAATTTATAAAATTTAATTCATAATAAATAACTATCAAGAAATGATGTTAAAAATTGCACAAATAAGATTTTTCTTCACACAATTTCACAACTGAAGGTAAATATTAGCTAAAAAAATGTCCATCACTTCATCATGAAATCATATCCACACTATTTGGGCTTATTTGATGTACGACTACACTGAGGAATAGACAACAATTCCTTGAAGATAATAGAATCAGGATATTAATATTTGGCAACCACTCACTTATATGATCAATAGATCCAGCACAAAATTTTCCAAAAAACTTCTTCGCTCCTAAAGCACGGAGATCATGAATAACAAAGGGCCATAAATGTAGCACATTATTTCGAGATATTCGATCACGTTTTTCTACAACCACTACTTTGGCACCAAGTAATTGGGCCTCGATGGCAGTTCGGAGTCCACAAGGCCCAGCACCTATGATGAACACTTTTGTGTTTGGACATGCTCTTCCACGGGAATAGCACTTGTGTGATGCTCTTTTGTCGTATTTTGCCCATATCGCTTCAGCTTTCCAAGACCTTAGGCGTCCCTGAAAATATAAAAAGATATAATTTTCAAAATTGAATTCAAAAAAATATTTGATTAAATTTCTACCTTAAATAATAAATTAAATATGATGAGTGAAGTTATAATATACTCAAATAAACCAAATAAATAATTAGAATAAAAATTGATTTAATTATTAATTATGAATAATGGCCACCCATTAGAACATTATTCATTGTCATTTGATTGATGGTGAATTTTTGGAATACTACTAACAACATTTAGCATAAAATTTCCATGAATCTTAACAATTGATACTGATAATAGATCATTATGTTAAACAGAAGTGAAAAATAGCGACATGATTGGGACTCGAACCCAGGTCTCTCACTTGAACACAACATTGTGAAAAAGCGCACGCTTCAACATGCTAAGTATAATCTATCCCATCCTTTATTAAGGTAATAGATCATACCCAAGCGATAAGTATTTTATAATCAGAAACACTTTTCAACGATGATAAACAAGAAAATTAATAAAATTTTGCAAACAAAAAAACTAGATTAATTATCGGATTTATGCTAAATTTTAATTAGCGATAATTATAGGACATTATCGATTGATTTGAATTATAGAATGTACTATAAAATAACTCACCCTTATTTTAGGGTAAAATTGTGGAAAGTTGGTGGGTTTTATCCGCAAGAGATCACATAGATGACGATGAAGGGAGAGAATCGATCGAAAAGTATTCGCAGCACAAAATCGGTCGAAAACCTCCGAGGCTAAGGCTAGCGTTTCCTTCGAAGGCCCTCCCCCATCCGCTGCTACGATCCTTTGGTCTGCCATGTTCCACTCACCAGGAGTTTCTTCAGAAAAGAATAAATGCTCTTCTTAACCGCACAGAAAAGCACCTCTGTAATACCTGAAAAATAGAAATAAGTTCTTCAAAGATTTGCTTCTTTTAAACATTTTTAAAATCTCAAAAACTTTATTAAAGAACCGATTCCCGTAAAAATTAATTCGAAGGGATGCAACAAGTGGTTTCAAATGCGTACGATAAGTTTGATTGACCTCTGAACAGAACTTCGTTTAGCAAACAAGAGCTTAAGTTTTCGATGAAATTTTTCGAAAAAAAATGTGCGCTAGTAGCATACCGTATAACAAGTTAGAGACATTTTATCGTCAGCTCAAGAAATCATCTTTTACAATATTCTAAATGTCACAATTTCAATACGAAATCTCAATTGTGTACATCCAGAACGTATTCTACTTAAAACCTTCGGTTGTATAGATCGGGAGATTGGCATCATTGAGTTAAATACATCGAATTAGATTCCTTTTGAAGAAGAGATTCCAGTTGAAATGACAGACAGATCAATCCACTACTTTCTCTCGTTGAATTCTAACTCATTCGCGTTTAAAAAGCACACCACTGCGGGGAACACTCGACTAGACGACTTAACACTTAAACCTCACGAAGTTGATTTTCCCGCCTGTATCCACTTAAAAAAGGGAACAACGAAAAAATGCATCTCGATCTTAATTCACACATACACACTTGACGTACTAATTAATCCAATTCAACCACAATCCAATCGGCAAAGACGTTTTGCGGTTGACAGAGATAGACACCGATACCTCGGACGGAAAAAGTTGAGAGGTGGTCCAGTTAGCACCACGGTTACGCATCCTCCGCATCTCGTGAGAGATAAGATCTATTTGTGAATCTGGATGATTCACAGTCCTTACAGGGAGTGATGGTGACGGGCGTTAAATCAAGCCCATGCTGGAAGAGCGTGTATGGGACAGTGAATTCGGAATAGTGGGAAGGACGTGGGAGGCGAGACGCGAGGTCAGACAAATCACTGAATTGGCAACGACTTAGAAGGGAGCCCAACAGCTCTATTTCTTATTCCCACACTTTAAAATGTTCAGCGATAGGAAGACGAGGGAAAGGGGGTGAAAATTCCATACTAATATAAGTGCTGAATGTATATACTTAGAGATGAATTATCTTTAACTAAGCACATGCATACTTTTTCCATTACCCAATAGACTACGTACCGATTGAGTACCTAGAATTACGATGATTTAGGTGATTAAAAACGATGGACTATTCTATTACGAAACATTTAGAGAAAGAGGTCCGTTATTACGTTCGCAATAAATATAAGTAGGAACTCTAGCAGGAAAATACAAGATAAAATGCAGATTTAATAGATCAAGACTCTAAATTACGTATTGATATGTGTAGTATAGAATGATTCAACAGAATAAAAACACCCAGTAAATTGACACCACTCTTTTCATTCATGAAATTTCCCTCCATGAATAGCATGCCATTTTCGATTAACGATGCACGTCACAACTTCACAGATTTTGCACTCTTTAATCGCGAAATTTAAGCGTGAAAAACTCACAATAATAAGATACTGAAGCACAATTATTAATGCGGAATTATCGAGCTGCTATCCGCCAATAAAATAAACACTAACGATAAGGAAGCTTCACCTGATAAGAGCGGGATCTTCAAGTCGACTCATGACTCACACCAACCAAGCTTTCGCGAAGTAAACAATAACAAAAGAATCCGTTGTCTGATACAAAACTGAACAAACGACAACAAACAGATTACAGTAACGCTAGACAGATCGTCTAGCCGTCCATTTCCTTCGGAAAAACACTATCGAACACTTCACGCGTCAAAACAAACCAGTCCTCACACTTTTTCGCGATATAACTTAAACACGTAGAAATTCACAACCAGAAGGAATGAGAGACCATCTCCAGGAACTCCTTCCGTAACGAAAGGTTAACGAAAATCGAAGATATCTCAGCTGTGCTCCTAATGCATACTTTTGGAGAACCCCCCTTTGCGCACAGTCCTCGCACGCGACCACCGAAGACTTCCCAATGTCCACGCACTGCTGGGACGATCTTCCCGCTTAGTCTGTAGGGGGGGAGGGGGGAAGGGGCAGGGGAAGGTGCGGAAGCCACAGTAACGCACCGCGGTGTTGGCGTGAGTTTCCCTCTTGGAGGGGAAGGGATATGGGAAGGAGACAAATGGCCGCGAAGACTAAATTAGCTTTATCAAAATTCCGTTTCATTTAGTGGCTGATAATGGCTCCGTAAGCACTCTTCCGGATTGTAATAATGTCCCATAGAAGACTCTCCTCAGACAGTAAAAAATGTACCACGGAAAGAAAAACAACTGTCTGACGCCGACTGGCTCCCCCCGTTCGCTATGCTGATGACCTTCTTTCGACGAAAATTTTGACTGATTTTTAGGACGTGCATTTTTAAAGGGAAAACTGTCGTGTCATGAATCGATCTGTTTCTAGGAACTATACTCAAAACACGTGATTGACCAGGGATTCGTGGTAATAGGTAGCCATCTGGTTTCTCAAACTGATAGATTTGGAACGGATGTTCGTTAGAGGTTTGTTAAGCCAATGATAGATTACTCATCGAGAATACCTAGCCACCTTAAAATAGCTCTTTACTCAGAACAATGTACCCGTGAGCAGGATGCAAGAGTTCATCATTCTAGAGTTAAAGAGCTGATCACATTTTAGAACTTCTGATGCGGAAATTACGCCGAAGCTGGAAATTATGGACTCACGATCCGAAATAATTCACTAACATTATATCTAAATATTTTACAAATATTATATCTAAGATACCTTAGGCCGTCGTAAATAATTCTTTCAAAGAAGAAATAACCCATTTTATTTTGGATGATCATGATTAGCAGCAAAATTTAAAATCCTTAAAATCAACAAAACAAACAAAAAATTATCGTATTCTTCAGATCAAAACAATGATTTTCGAAATGAAAAATTCGTACTTATTTAATCGTACTGACACTAACATATAAGACGCAAAAATCGACAAAATACTATAATTGAGCGAAGAATGAGGAGCAAATGTAACGTAAATGATCTATACAGCTAAAAAATAAACGAGTTGGGTACAAATAAACTCTCGAAAATGATTTTTCTTGTATTGCGTGTTAGAGCTCAAAAAGACAAAATATTTGGAGAGCACGAAAGGGAAAAACAAACGGAAGGTGGAATATAAACGACAGCAATTAAGAACTGAAAAAAGAGAGAAGAAACTTCCGGATTAATCATAACTATTTCCTCAATTGTATATGATACAGCAGGGAGATGAATTCCCTAACGTTGAGCATATCTATTTGCAAGAGAACTGAACTGAACGAAACGGGACCAACTTCTGTGAACATGGAAGACATAAACAATGTATTTCCTATTTCCCATCAACCGCTTAGAGACACCTTCAGGGAGTTGCTAGGAGACCTCTTACCTACTCGGATAGAATGCCAAAATGCCTGCCCCCGTGCCCTATTCTCCCCCACCCGCCCCTGGAAGGATGCCCAAGAGATGGCGGACGACGGAATGGTAGTCCTCCTTAGAAACAATTCCTTGGGATGCGTCCAGTTTTGGCTCAGGTATGACCACATTTCACGGAGATTAACAACACCAGAAGCTAGACAGCCCTCGTCGCCTTATGGTGGGGAAAAGGGTGCAAGAAAAGTTGACGTTTCGGCGTACTCAGAAAACGATTTCGTTCTGCAATATCTTTCACTAACGAGCCAAAGGGGGAATATTTCAGTTCGTATTTGCCGAAAGATTGGAAACATTTGGAGAAATCACGAGATAAACCACCGCTGGTCATCCTGTTCATAAATTTTGCGGTATCAACAACATCGATATCACGAAATATATTTACGCGAGATAATATTCTTTGCCTGATTCATTTCAAAACTCAAAATCTATACTGAGAAAGGGTAAAACCAGCAATATGCTGCCTTGGGATCAAACTAAACGACTTAATCGTACACCTTAAACGACTGATATAAATTATATAAATAAATCTACACGTCAACGGAAAAGAAGAGTATAATTTTCAAATGAAAATTCCTTGCATCTTGAGGTTAACGTATCCCATTATTTTCGCTTATTTCTGGACATTGATTCAGAAGGCTACAAAGCTCGAAGGGCGCGTTTCGAAACAAAAAAACTAAAGACTATTAAAAAGGATTTCTTAACGATGTGTAGTACACACAAATGAAACAGATACTGAGATTGAAGGTTAGAAATATCAAGGAAAAATATTATAGAGACAAATCCTTGAGCTATTTACACCAACTGATGTCACGTTTCTATATATTAAGATAAAGTTCTTAGAGTTTCCCAAAAGTGACGAAAAGACATTTTGCTCAAAAATTTTAAAAAGATGAGAAATCTTCTTTGCGGTATAATAATTCAATTCCTAGGGCAAAATATGTGTAATAGTTTTTATTCTAAAATATTGATAAATTGAAATTATTATAGAACTAATACTTTTATTTTAAGTTACTTTCAAGAGTAATCAATTAATTAAAATGCCCGTTAATTAATTTACGACTATGAACGTGAATTTTTAATACAGATTTATAAACATCGAATTCATAACCGATGCTATACCCAATGTTTGATCACGCTTAATACTTAGAAATCGTAAATTTCTGAAGGAGGAAATACAACAAAAAGATTCTGTCAGCAAATAATACTTCGATAATATAAACCAAAAATTACAACGAATATTTCGCAAACGCAAAAATAATTAAGTGAAAGACAAAATTTATTATAATAAAATGAAGTCGATATAAAACAAACCGAGTATCCTACACGTAACAGAAAAGTAACAGCAACTTTCAGAAGGTGCTTTGCTCAAAATACACGATAAGGAGTTCATAACCCACACACGCTATCGGAAACACGGCGATGGTGTGGCATCGGGAAAACCCCCCTGATTAAAGGATATGAACCTCTGGGCTCAGAGCACAATCCCAACTTTGGCGGAGACCTGCTTGTTCATCGATGTAATGGAATAATGCGAGTGTACGCAAAGTGGGCGTTGGGGGTACCTCATGAGCGTGGGAGGCGGTGAACTCAAAGGGGAAACTGCGATGGGGGAGGGCGGGGCAGGATATGCAAATGAACGCAGTTGAGGGGTGATAATGAGTCTCCCTTAGACTGGAGGTAAACGGAGACAACGCCGATGTGGAATATTCTCGCCAAAGAACATCCGACTTGCGAAGACGTAACGAGTTTTCCGAGAAGACTTCATTCATCGACATAATGGTCGATGAAGGTACGTGCACAAGGCGTGGGGAAAACAAATCTTTATGGATGAAACTGATTGAGGAAAATCTAAAATAAAATAAAACTACAATCAATAAAACCCAAGCTTACTTCTCTCTTTACTTCAATACAAGTCTATTTCTACGTAACTTGCCGGGCCGAGATTTTCGACATTGTTTGTCCAAATAAAATAGAACAAATAAAAACCAAACACGAAAATCTAGGCAATATTTCACACAGTTGGATCCAGAAATGTTTAAATGCTAAAGTTAAACATTAAAAACGATCACTGAAAAAGAAAAGAATGATACTATAATTTAGATCACGAGGTCAAATTTAGATACATTATCGATATAAAATTTCTGATGAATCTGGATCATTTACGTGTATGAAAGAATATCGTTATAATTATCGAAAAATGGAAGGTCTAAAAACAGAGCTTAACCGGAAGAGACTAAAATGGCGATGCCTTTACAAATATCTTCTTATTACCACCCATTTCGTTTCCATACAGCTGTTACGCTTATCTTATCCGTTTACCAACCTAATATTAGAGATTATCAATCAAATAGAGACGAAAAGACAATCAAACTTTCTTGAAAAATAGATTTACAAAATCACCTAGTTACAAAGTAGCCCTCTAATATTCAATATCATTATTATCACTTATCGAAAAAAAATACGTAAATGATACGTAAAAAGCGATCAGTTACGAAATACTGCGGCATATTAAAATCAAAGAGAAAATTTCATTAAAATTTCAACTGAACGCTAGGAACATCACAACGATATTGGATGACCTTTGAGCGCCCTAAATAATAAATTAGCATCTTCGTGAAATTCTTGGTAAGCGAAAAACAACCCCATAGTGGAGAGAGCGTACACACACATAAAGGGCATTCCACCCTTACACAGTGGAGCAGGCGCGTCAGGACGACAACCCGTGAAGAGGAAGGGACTTGAGCGATGCAAAGAGAGACACGGTAACTGGAAAGCTCACTTGAGAGAGGTGGGAGTGTACGAAAGAAGTAATGAGAAAAGGATGGATGCCAACAATAGCATCCTCCAAAGCTTCCGGAGGCACGCGAAGAAACACTGGCGGATTGCTCAAAACGACGCAAAGAAAATCCTATGACATTTAGACTAGATCCAAGAGATTCTTTCATCCACCTGTGAGGCCCAGAAGTTTGGATCGAATTTCTACGGGACATTCCCTTTGGTGCTCGGATGTGTGGGAGGGAAAGAAGAAGATGGTAAAAATTCTCAGAATTTCACTTCCACGAGATCTGCGATTAATAATGCGGCGAAGGGGAGTGAGTCACTGAAGTAAGGCAGAAACGTATATTCTGAGCTCTGACCGTAGTCACCGACGAGTAAAGTTAATGCATCACAATCGTTGCAGAGCATTCTTAACATACACTGGAATCAATACTAGTTTTACTTGGAAAACAGAATCTTAAATGGTTAAATAAGAAGTTGATGTGGATTGCAGAAGAATTTTACGACATAATAAGACATAAATACAATAACATAAAATCGTAAGAAGACAATAAACGCAGAAATTAAGATATTGCAGCCATTGTGTAATTATTCGCACAAAGGAGTAATTCAAAATTTCTATTCTTTTAAAAATACAAACATGAAAAAAGCTCCAAATTCGGTAAGAATAGCTTTATCCATTCCTCTGTTATTACTTTACATTTAATTCTTTTATAATTTTTGTCCATATGTAATTTTAAATACTTAAAGTTGAATTAAAACCTAACTTATGGGTAAAATTAACCTTCTTGGCTGTTTTAGGATCTTTAACAATCAATAAATCATCATTACGTAAGAGTAATAAGCGTAACTAAAATGCTCAAGGATGCGGGATGGGAATCGCTACAATATAGAACAGAACGTAGAATAGATCAACTAAATAAACCTAAAGATGAAACATTCATGAAAGACATTGGTTCAATTCAGACATTCAACCTCGCCAGAGATCTACGTTAACAGCCATCAACCAAAAATGCTAAATATTCGCAAACGTATTAAAACGAGCAATATCGATCTAGATAACGATCGATACTAAACCACTCAGTTCGATATATTCCAAACAAAACTAAAAAATTCGCCGCAGTACTTTAACCGCAACGCGTGAATAAACCAATTAAGATCCGTATCAAAACAACAGCCCACTTTCCACGCAGACACTCATAAAAAGTTAGCATGTTCTGAATCCCTAAAATAAAAATTATCGACGTCGTTTCAACTTCCCCCTTCTGGAAGACGAAGAAGAAGGAACCAAGAGCCTCTCTATATAGAGGACGTGTCTTTTCTTATGCACACCGAAACTGGCTCGGCCTTCTTTTCCCAAACTCGCATCGCGTTCCGGAAAATAGTTTGACAGACCTATTCTCGAAACACGACAGGAGTTGAATGACCATCGTAGGTCTGTAGCCAAGGATACATCAAGTCCGCATATCCTTTCCTTCCGGAGCGATCCTTTCGGAGAGAATTGACACTGGTAATACGAGAGGACGTCTACTTAGCGAATAGTAGCTGGAGGGCGTCGTATGATGCGTCGCTTAGCCGTGGGAAAACTGGAAGGAGACTAACCGAAGAGGACAGAGCGAGGGTTCATGGGGGCAGGACACGAGAGAACGAATCGAAAGAGGGTCTTTAAAAGCGACGACAGTTCATTGAGGGGTCCGAAATGGGATTTATGAGGTGAGGAGGGCGATATACTATCATAAGACTTCGTCGAAGAAGAATCGTCGATTTGAGACACGCGTCCGACTGAATCACTGTGGTTGGGGTCGTTAGTTGTAACAACATTGGCTGCAATTAAGGTCTTAAAGACACGCTACGGATTTGGCTCAGCAAACCTGACGTTCGTTCGCTTTATTTGGGAAAACAACCCAGAGTTGGTAAATTGAGACAAACGTTTATAACATACGAAGAGACTTATACGTCTGGAAGAAACAACTTGATAAATATTAGCAACTAAGATTTACAATTACAATGATTCAGCTTCAAAACAATTGAATAAATATTAGCAATTTAGATTTTTAACAATGATTTAGCTTCAACCTTTAACAGTCTTTATGGCAGATTTAAATTTTTCACTTGCCTTCAACGATATCGACAAAAGTACGTAATAAAATTTATAATGAACAAAATAACAAGATCTTTGGTATAGTTTTACTCGTATTTAAGCACGATATATAAGCATACAGGATGGACAAACTTGAATCACATATATTAAATATTTCAAGCACATGAGCACATAATACGAGTTTACATGAAAATAAATCAAAAACCATATTTATAGAGGTCTCTTTCAAGGCTTTAATTACATATGTATAAATGATAAGCTCTTACATAAGTAATAGAAAATTCCTTGGTTGCTAGGGAAGGTTGCACCATTATATGCTGTAAATAATTTATTCCTGCAAACAACCATTCATACTAACACCCTAGTTTTGGGGACGTAAAAACGAGTATATTTCGATCAACCAATGAATCGTGAAGCGATCCATGGACTCCCAACCTTCCGGATTGCAACGATGATTCACGTTGGCACTCGACGGGGCCAGACGAATCTTCAATCGACCCGTCAATGGCTACCTCAGCAATTCCTTTCCGTTATGACAACCTTTCAATAAACAAAAGGAACGCCTTGGCCGTACGCGACGCCCTATGCTCTTAGAAATACCGTTTCCGCCCTACGACGTCAGCAATTCGTCTCCCTTCTTCTGAGTGTGCACTATCGTAGACAAAAAAATACGACAAATCAAAAACGTATACGGAACTATCGACTACAAAGTCTTACGAGAGTAAATAAAGAAATTTAGGTGAATACCCCGACAAAAGGTTGATAAAAAGGGGTGAGAAACATAAATGTCAGCATGAGTCATGGCCGAGATATTTTGACAGAGTGGGGATATGAAGACCCCTCCTGGACGAGCGCAGTAGGTCGCAAATGCCGCGCATACACCGCGGGGGAGTTACAATGGAGAACGGGTGGCTATAGCAGTAGAGCAATAGATGTTGCGATGTGGACATTCAAATAGATAAAGGTACATAGAGGTGTTTTATTAATACCAACATTGCTCTACATTGACACTCTTAGGTGATTCATTCCCAACGGTTAGTAGGCTAATTATTTTATTCATTGAGTTCCATATTCTTATCTCTTTTATTGTAAACTTCATTTTTTATAAGCCAATAAAAATTTGTGGTTTATTTTTTGATAGTTGAATTATCGCTGCCTCGTTCGTACCATTAATATAACTAGCTATACAAGAAAAGCTCCATTCTGTGAATATTCGTAATATCCCCAAGAGTGGTATATATAACGTATCTGGATAAAACCCGAGAGAAATATCAAATATCGGGATAAATGGGAAAAGCGAAAAATAACAAGGTAGCCATTGCCTACTGCCACGACACTCATTCGCTCTACCTAACTCATGATATTTCCGGCTCTTTTTTTTAATAGGTCATTTAAAGGCCTATATCGAACTCCCTGGCGTTCTATATGTGGCGTTCCTGTTATCTGTAGGAATGTTCCATTGCTTCTGGATATGACGAGCCGTTCCAAGTAAAAAAATACTTCCTTGACAAAATAATACGGATAAAGGAAAGAAGGAAGTTTGCGAAGTAATACACGTCACTAAAAATCAACGTAAAACTGATAAATTGAGAAATTTAATCAATAGGTCATGCATTTGAGAAGAATGAATTTGTCACCACACGATGGAATTTTTATAAAATTTGGAAAATAAAAAATAAACTAATACCGATTCATTCTTAAACAATATGGAAAAACAATTAAAGTATATAATATTGATAATTATGTAATTTAATTCTTTACTTCACAAAAAAACAATTGTGAGCTGATATTAAATATGAAGGAAAGTTATATAACAGGTTCAAATAAATGATTTCCCTCGAACAATTTAAGCGAATAAAAAATAAATGGTATTTAATTTTTTAGATCGATTTATTATTAAGAGATTATACCTTTTTCTTAAACAAAGGATCATATTTAAAATCACCCGGAGATTAAACTATAGAATAAACAGAATTTAAAACCTTCTCCTTTAAAGTAAAACTACGTCTAAAAATACTTCAAACTATACATCAACCACTCCTCAAACATTGTCACTTTACGTCACAGCGCCGATGTCACACACGTGAAGACATGGGCATTCAACGTTCGATATATCCAACCCTACTTGATGGATAACATCTACCTTCCAACCCAATATACTACTTCTATTTACGTCTATTCCTGCGAATCCGAACGCCCCGGAAATCGATTCGCCATCCTGTTCATTGGATTATCGGATAAGTGAGAGAAATCCAGGCATTGGAAGGAGAGTATTTGCACGAGTTAGTATATGGGTTTGCGACCCCTTCTGGTCATCGGTTGTGTCGAACGCTGATCAACGCGCTCCTCATCATCTAGATTAGCCCGAAACTTAGATTGGATCTGACTAATCGATAGTTGCAATCGATTCAGAGACTTCGAGAGTAATCGAGTTACTTTATGCCAAAAATAGAGGACTTGATCACAGTTTTCGTTCATTAATTCCGCATCGATCACAACGATATTTTACCTCTATTACACGTTATGTATTAGAATAAATAAAAATAAGAAAATATTAGCGTTTTCTACGATTAATATAAATAAAAAAACAAATAAAAAATTAGATGCATCAGAGTTCATGATGATATCACTAAAAATCGAGAAAAATAATCCTATAATATCAATTACTGCATGGTAAAACTATTGTGACACTAGAATAAGAGAAATATTATTTAGAATTATAGATATAAAAATATAATCATTTCAACGATTAAACGAAATGATTGTACGGAAAACAAACCTCATACCCTAGCTTGTATATTATGTTAGTGCAAAATTATTAGATAGATATAATGTCTCCAATTAAGTTTACAGGTAAATTGATATAAATATTTAGCAGCAAAAAGGTACACATGTATCATTAAGTGGCCTTGAGTAAGGTTTTGCTAAATCATTTAAGGGCAACTCTTCCTGCAAATGCGGGACAATTTCGGTTTCACTCAAATTTGAAAATCATCTGAGCATTTAGAAAAAATATTAGTTTCTAGTATAGCTTAGTACGCGGCTAGTCAAATAACGCTTCTTATTTACAGAATCTATAACTCCAAGACACAGGGTTGAACATATTATCGAACAGCGAATAAGCAAGGAACAAAGAATTCCATAATATTAATATAGTAAAACATTGCAAACGATTAAACTCGGATTCAATCAGCGACAATAAACGTTCCTAAAAAAGAAGTATGGATTGATATCATTGGCACTACGAGACAAAAAAAGGTCCCATTCGAGATGGTATACTCCACCCATCAAATTAAACGAGGATCGTGACATTAAGCACAGACTGAAGCGGTCCACAAGTCCACTTGTGTTAGGGATGCGGAACAAGATAAAGGCGTGGTCAGGAAATCTCTATGTAAAAACGTTCGTCGAGAAAGAAATGATGGTCTCGCTTAATGAGGATGGCATAATTCCGCGTAAAAGCGCAGTCGTTTATGTGTTCCCATCACATTTGATGTTTTTAAAAAGGGAGAGAATGTGGGGCAAAGGAAAAAGCGGTCTGGCGTGAAATATCATGTTGCGTCCGGGACTCGTTATGCTCTGGAGGGATTTTTTTGCATAAACTGCGCGCTATTTCCGCTTTACATGATAAAATGACGTTAAATGCTGCTCTCTGAATGTGGTGCACATGTACCGAAGAACCTTTCGATATCGATATATCGAAAGATTCTTCGGTATCGATATATTTTCGATATATAATATTTCGATACTACCAAAATAAAATTAGAATGATTGAAAAAGGAAATACTGATTGTTAACGAGAAGATTACGTAAAAATCATACAGTTATATTAAATAGGCTACTACAAACCTAAGTAAGTGTAATAAATATACACTTTAACTCGATAAAGAGCTGAAATTTTAAAAAACGAAATAATATACACTGAAAATCAATCATAAATGTATCCTCAGTGATAATGTTTCCCCTGTACTAAGTATAATTGAAGTACAAACAGAAATAATAGATTTAATTGATAAAATTTAGATTACGACCATAATTGGATAAAATGAGTTAATGAAGACAGATAGTTGTTTTAATTAGCCTTCGATATCGTCAATCCGAACTAGATTTCGATTGGCATTTAAAGAAAAAATAGGTTAGACTGTTAGTGCGTTTAATTGCAAAGAATATAACTAGAGTGCGTCAAAGGTCGTCGGAGAAACTTAAATCGATTAAAAAATAACGGAAATACCATTACCTTAGATAACAGCCCATTAGCAGAAGCATGGAAAGGGCGTATGCCCTTACAGACTCCATTTATGGGTTAATGGAATAAAAGTGTGCGCTATGATCGTAAATAAAACGAAAGATGCTCATAACGATTGCACTTTAACAAGCCACGAACGAAAAAAATCACCAGTTGATGTGCAATCAGCGGCTCCAGGAAGTTAGAGCATTTCATTTGGAATTCAATTACGAACAGATAATATCTGAGAAAATTGCCCACAAATGGATCCGAATTGACTGAACCGGAAATGCGATGAACTTGATTAAATCCAGGCTTTCGCAAACAATTAAAGTAATTAATGACACAAAAATTGTATAAATCGGTTTTATTTCATTATTAGTATTATCTCTTCGAAAAATTAATACCGGCGGCTTTCTATATTATTACGTAGGACTAGATAATAAATGTACAATTTTTGTCGTTGTTATAATACATTATAATGTTTTATAGATCGTTATTTATATTAATTTAACATAAATGACCACAAATATATTTAAATTAGCGAGCGATAAAAAAAATAAGTTCCGAAAAAAAGGAACAAACAAATTCAACGTAATTTACGTAATTTTCAAACGATGATACCGGCCTGAAAGGAAATTAATATATAATTATCAAAATTGTACATTACTAATCGGTAGCAAATTAAAATTATTATTTCTAGGAAAAAGAAGTACCATACGGCGTTATATCATGTAGAATACGGCACCACCGAATACTTGGAAATGCACATATTTTGAAGATAATAATTCCACAAATACTCAAGTAACACTACGTAGTTACACATTCGATTCGTATTTTCAATCAGCAGTATTTCCATGTTTAAAGAAATTATTGACTGTGAAAACAGCAAAGATTGTAGATAGGAGGTTGGACGAAAAGGAAATAAAAACTTGCATTTACTGTCCTGAATCAATATGAATTATCCTTCATTTATACATGTATCTCATACTTCTCTAAAACTAGATTTAAAAATAACTTTAACCAAATTTTCATGGCGTTAGAGCGATTGTGCCTCTACCTACAGGAGTCCATATACCTCTGCAGTAAAATATCGACGGAAGAGGTAAGAGATGGAAGGGTTACTAGGAATATCAGCGCAGCAGAACGGCTAAATTCTTTGCTCGCACTTGAAGACGTCATTGCTCGAGTCGTGGGAGAGTGGCAGAGGTGTAAAAGACGGGAATAGATTTGGTTCGCGGCCACGCACAGTTATATAAAGAGTGAATCAAGTTTTCTTTGGAGAGAAGAACCCTAATTCAAGTGCAGATGTTAGAAAAAACAAGGTTGGAGGATTTATAATATCAATGAACGAAAAAATTATTAAAAAGACTAATAAATTAATTCATGTCAACAACTTGGGATTTTGACATTAATAGTATGTGATATCTAGTGCTTGGAATATCTTTCTCGCCCTAAAAGTACTTTCATATTCAGAATGAAAAGTTTTATAATAAACTACTTCGGTACAATAGTAATTGTGAAATGGAACAAAAAAATTCCTTTAAAAAGATGAAGAGTAACTAATGATTGAATGATTTGGAGAACTTGAAATGACGAAATATTAATCCGTTTTCACCCAGTGGTTATGACAGTCTCTCAAAATAACTAACCCTTTGCTATATAAAGTCAGATGAGCAAATTAATGTATTCCCATCGATTGTGCAAAGATGTTTCAAAACATGATGAAGAGCAACGATATATCGCGAAATTACTCATGGGTGCAATGCAGCTGCGAAGGTTTTATCACATTCATCCTACTCGGTAGGCAACCCGCATCGCTCACACACGGGTAGGTTGCGTACGCGACAGGATGGGTATTTCGGGTGAACATTTGCATAATTGCTTCAACCCAATTCACTAGAACACCTCGGAGGTTATTAATATCTCTATTGACCTGGACAAGACGAGGAGTTCAGACTAATATACTGGAAGATTGAGAGAAACTTTCACCGAGCAGCATCCATTTCTAACAAGGAGTGTAAACATAGGTGTCTCCTGACTTTTGAATGAGACTAGTATAGTTCGATAGAGGATCAAAATTAAGAAGACACGTCTTTTTTTATAGACGTTTCTCGCCGTAAGTTTAGGAGATATTAACGTTCAAAGTTTGCAATTTTTTTCAAATTTCGCGCCGGGACAACCCAAACCCGCTTATCTCAGATAAGACCTCTTCCGAACTCTTCCGTTATGAGCGAGTTCGGTGGTGGAGTTGGTAAAGGCATTCAGAAAGCTTTTTCTAACCGTCATTTTTGCGCGGTGGACGCTGGTTCGCGACCCGGCAACTGAAATTTTTTTCTCTTCGATTATAATTTATTTGTCTCGTATTTAGCGTCTATTATACACTGTGCACATATTTTGGAGTTATTACGCGATCTAATCTTATCTTTTCTCTTAGGTGTTCTCTACAAGTTTACTTATTCATACACTTAAAAACGAAGGTTTTTGTTAACAATCTCGGTAAGTTTACCCAATCTTATACTGCAGAGAGTGGACTCACGATGTTTGGAAAACTTCAGGTCTTCATACACCTTTACGAGACCTTTGAATTATTGGTGAAAATAGATCGCTAAACAGATGAATTTGAATATATCTTCATTACGGATATTAAATTCATAAAATTATCGAGTGAATTTACGAATTATTTCTACTTAATCATTTATTCCGCTACGTCGAATCTTTATGCCTGGTCGATTCTTGGGGTGAGAAAACCAATCAAAGTATTTGCGCCCAATATTCGTCGACGGTATGGGTAAACCGTGATGTACGCTACGGATGATCCCATCAACAGTCAACAGCACTTAACAGCCAAGTGCTATGCACTTCTATCGACAGATGAAAACTTAAATCATAATACAGAGTTTCTCATTTAATTCGCAGAAGGAAGGGAATCAACATCTGAACACAATTAGGAATTATACTAGTCCATCTTTCATCATCAATTACAAGCCTCAATTTGTAAAAAATGAACAGGTTCGCATGGCATGAAGTGAACTGATGAAGAATAGGGAAATATTGATCGTAAATGATGTAGATGCTCTGGAAATAAAACGTAAGGTCTATAAGTGCAAGAAACCAGCCTTCATACACTATTCTTGGTGCAGATTTATTTGTGCTTTAATTACTTTTTGAAAAATACCATGTTAGAGGCTGAAATTAACATTCTATTGATTATTTATTAACCATCTTTAGATTTATTTACTGTGTAACATTATTACATAGTTACATAGTTTTCTTGAACTATTTCGATGGATTTTCCATTACTCTGGATAGTTAGGTTCAGAGTACAAGGGATAATGACGCGTAATATGCAGGCTTCCACTATCTAATGGCATTCTCACCCATTAACTGGTGTGCTCTAATTAAATAAATGATGCTATGAAGATTAGTTTACTTCAGTATGAATAAGTAAACTTGTAGAGAACACCTAAGAGAAAAGATAAGATTAGATCGCGTAATAACTCCAAAATATGTGCACAGTGTATAATAGACGCTAAATACGAGACAAATAAATTATAATCGAAGAGAAAAAAATTTCAGTTGCCGGGTCGCGAACCAGCGTCCACCGCGCAAAAATGACGGTTAGAAAAAGCTTTCTGAATGCCTTTACCAACTCCACCACCGAACTCGCTCATAACGGAAGAGTTCGGAAGAGGTCTTATCTGAGATAAGCGGGTTTGGGTTGTCCCGGCGCGAAATTTGAAAAAAATTGCAAACTTTGAACGTTAATATCTCCTAAACTTACGGCGAGAAACGTCTATAAAAAAAGACGTGTCTTCTTAATTTTGATCCTCTATCGAACTATGCTAGTCTCATTCAAAAGTCAGGAGACACCTATGTTTACACTCCTTGTAAGATCGTCTAATAAGTTAACTGGCGACACATGTAGGCTGCCGAGTCCTTAGCACAAAAACCCTACGCTTTCGACACAATTGATTCACAAGGAAACGGTGACAAACAAAATGAATTATAGCGATATTTGGCTAGGTTAAGGTGTGCGTAAACAGACATATAGAATGAAAGACACATATGCTCAGCTTTCGCAGACAAGCCGCTCCTTTCATAGTGAGACTTAATAGATTTAAAATTGCTTTTAAGGACTATAAATTATCACCCAGAACAAATTTTAAAAAATATTTTAATAATGCTAACTTATTAGAGAAATATCTTCAGATGATTAAGTAAAAAAATATATTTAAACTTGTGCGATTTTTTCCACTCGTGGATAAATAACATTCCATATTCTAAAAGATAAATAAATAAAGTTATTTTTTTCCTTTTCAGAATACATATCCGCCCTTTCGAAAAGACAACCGTACATTATTAAATTGCTTTCTCAAAAACAAAAACATCACGATACAATTTCAAATCAAACAGTGGAAAAATTTCGCTGTAACGATGTTAGCCTCCAGCACAGTTTCTATTAAAGCAGCTCGTAAACAACTGAATATAAAAATGCACACGAAAAATGAGAGCCCTCGATAAAAAAATGGCATAAATTTCTTTCGCATTCGAGTCGAGGGCGTGTTTACGACAAAACCGTATTTTCGGCTTTTCGAAAGGTTCTCTTCACTAAAGCACAAAACAATCTCTCGGCCTCTTTCGGGCATTTTCGGTGAGTGGTTAAGAAGGCGTTCCTTCGGAAAGAAATGAAGTAGAGACGAAATAATAATCCAAGAAATGGAAGAAAAAAGGAAAAGAATGAGACTTTGAATGGGACACTTGGTATGGAGAGAAGTAGGTAATAGTAAGATGCGATAATTTTAAAGCTTTCATCAAGTTTTCTATGACAATGAATAAATTTACTGAATACAATTGTGAGACAGTTTTATTTCGTACTCTTGACCTTTATAAATCTACAAGCAGTGGATATACACACGGAAAATGATTAGTTTGTTATAATGGCTGGAAAATAGATACATACAACTTTAGTTTTCCAGTAAACATGTGTTATTAGAGACATAACGCACAACTATCCTCATAATACTCATATCATACGGTTTACAAGTGTTAAAACAGTAACTTTTCCAGAAACATATCTTTTGATTAAATAAGGATAAATAATATTAACGGACACAAATCGAATACCACAAGAACAAGATGATTTAAAATATTGTCGATAGTGATAAAGGTGATTTTTTATTACTAAATTTTCTATTTTCTACGACAACAATTTAAAACTTCAAAAAATTAATTCTAGTCCCTTTCTTCAACAATTTCTTCCCTTAATAGGAGCGTAATAAGCCCTTATAATTACTTGATGTATGATAGAAATTGAACCCCTGGTAATATATTATTATTTATTTTCGATACTTTACAAAATTACTCTACTCTCTAACTACTAATACTCGCATTATCATCCCTACATTTCTTACAATTATGGAAGCTGTAACGTCATATCGCCTTTAAAGGTCTAAAATATGATGATAAAATATTACTTAGTTTATCTGCAACATTTCATTATACAATACCTTCATTATCAGGGTTTTTAACCAACGAACCTAAGATATAAAATATCAGGAATAGGAATGGGAAAAATAAGATAAACTAAATAAATTCAGACATAACAGCGCCATAATTACACATCAACCTCTAAGACAAATTTTCCTCAGTTGAATCACTTCACATCAATTGTGACATAGTCATAAACCATTTTGATTGAGCAAGCTTATTGCGATTAATTTTTTAATATACTAGCCATCAAAGTTTTGTTTACAAGGTTAAACTCCATGTACGAGGTAGATTGCGGAAAGGCCGTCAAAAGCGCTTCGTTTTTGTTCCATTAATCATTTCCCCATAAAAGCCCAATCCATGGAGCGCTATGTGGAGACACAAGGAGTTGGCTGTTTCGACTTGTGGGTCACGAGCCGGAAGTAGGGCATGGCCAACTTTGGTTTCCCATTCTGCCACCACAAATCACGCTCGATAAAAAAGCTACTCATCTCAAATGCGCTACAATCATCCTCATCATCATCATTGAAGTGTAGATTGTGACGAAACGCCAGTAACCTCCTAGAGGCGATGCTTTTAATGGCCTACGATTCAATGAATGGGCCCAACAGTACCTATCAAAAGAGAGAGAGGCGCCATTTCCTGAAAATAGGCTTCTTGACCTTCACACGGTTGCTCATGGCAATGGAAGATCCGATACGAGGATAAAAACACACGGATGTCAATCTCCGAAGACATTATGGCGGAAGAACAAGGATTAGAGATGAAATAGGTAATTCAGTAGAGAATTGAAAGACTAAGGGTTTACAGTACGAAATATATATAATCAAAGCAGAAGAATCAAGTTCCAAGTGGATGGATGAAACCATCACTAAAAGTATGTTTCACTTAGTTATGTTAAATAATAATAATAGTGAATCAATAATCATTCGGTCAAAATTTCTCTGAATCATTTTCGAAAGCAAACCTAATGTATTTTCTTTAGCACAAGCAAAATTTACGATAGTTCAGGAATACAGTATTATCATTATATTATTATTCACAATTATTAAGCATCTCTTACGTTCCAATGATTACAAACTTTACGACAATATCAACTCATAAAGCGCATATCTCAAATTAGAGCTGTACCACGAAAACGTAGAATTATGATTTAATTACCTTGACTATTAACGTACCGCGAACGACTGGAAATATCAATTTATTTCCGATTGTTTGAAAACGCTTTGAGCCATCACATAATTAAAAGGAAGGACCGAACTTCATAAAATATCCGATGGAAACGTTCTCCATCATTTGTAACGTCAAATTGGAGCAATTTTGCAATTTCGCTTTCCAAATTAGACCGAAAGCTATTAAAATGCCGGATATGAAACGGACATTGCAACGAATGTGAAATGTAATATATTTGAGAGATGAACACGCGATGAATGGCTACTCCATCATTATGATTATTTTTCTTTTCTAGAATTCCCGGAGGTCCAAACTCACAAACATTCACGTAAAAACCGGTCTCTGGTAGATTGACACACAGGTCATTTAAATAGTCGAAGTTCGATGAACTGAAAATTAACGCAACACAATTCTAAAAGTGGTTCCGGTTATAATCGTAAACGGCGAAGGATTTATGTTCTGGATCTGGATATGATCAAGGTACGTATATGAGAGATGAGTTATTTACTGCATCCTAAAGAATACGTTTCTATGGCGATATACTGAGAAATGAAAGCGAAGAATCATTAAAAGACGATATATATATATAATCAATCCAACAATAATTATTTCCTGAAGAATAACTTTTTCATTTCCTTAATCAGTGTATAAATAGTATATGCATCCTCTTAAAATTCCCAATCTACTTCATCAAAAAGGACAATTAACTATCAACAATTCCGCTCTGTTAATTTATGCGATTGCTTGCTTAAAACTTGAAGAATGTTACTGCAAAGGGTCAACAAATGTGCAAACTATGTGCCATTGTAACAATAAAGCTTAGCTTTCCATAGAAGGGCCTATTTCCCATTTTACATGGTAGCTCAACCTCATCCTCAAAGGCTTTCTATAGCTAACGGTGGAAACGATCAAGTTCAAAACAATTTTCTTGCAAAAAAAATTTAAGGAAGCGGAAAAACAAAAAGACACTTTCGATACAAAGAAACAGAGCTTGAACTTCCTTACTCCTCGACGGAAAAGATGGTTCCTTGTTTTACGAATAAAAAGGTTCCTTGATTATCATAAACCACCTTGTTGATAAAACTAGCATTCTAGACTTCAGACTACGGAACCATTTAAGAAATTCAACACTTTAATGTTAATCAACTTTAATGCTAACATAAGAGCTTTTTAGATATTTTCCTTCTCAGTGCACTGGTTACTGATGGGCCAGGATATTTAAGTCTTACGTATCATCGATTGAACTAAAGGTAAAAAAATTATATAAAAAATGATTATCACCATTATCAGTTTTTATAAAATCAAAGTTGACGACTAGATACTAAAACGTATACAAATAAATCTAATTCACTTCAATTCACCAGAACCGATTCACCGAGCTTTATACAGGGACACACCCTTAACTCTTTGATACACTGCAATGATTCCAATGAGTCCATGACGAAGTTTATGACCCAAATGCGAGGTCACAATCTCGCACTCGGTGATTCATAATGCATCCTCAAACACAGTATTTAATGCACGACACCCTCGCTACTAAATGGCCCGAACGCGATGAGGAATTTCGCTGCAGTGTATGACGCCTTCATGGAATAGATACACAGGCGAATTATAGCCATAGCTTACATCTTCATTAGTTCTCTGGTAAATGATGTTGAGAATTCAAATTTCTTACGCGATAAAGAGAGGATTTGAAATTCAGATGAGAAGAGCATTGCCTGTACTGTCACTCACAATTTTAAGTTATTTTCCGATTAAATATAAATAACTTTGATACAGCAGCCAAAATCCTATAACGTGGAACCTAGGTCAGTAATTTGCATTTAAATATTTCATTGCAAGAGAAAATTAATTTCAAGCAATCATTCTATAGATTAGAGTAACTGTAAATTTTGATGCATAAATTACAAATTTAAAGGTAAATTTAATCATTCAATCATTCATTTACACTATAAACGAACGTCAAAAAAGATTCCGTAAACCTTCAAAATTTCAATGCCTGTGCTACCAAATTTAATTTTAATTAATTAACGACCAGTTGATTCAAACTGTCACGAATTCACAAAAAACAATGATCTGAAACGTGTAAAAACTCACCATAAATATATCTTGGACATTATATCTTCCAACACAGTCGTAGTTATCAATAGCAAACATCATTCATACACTAATTACAATGAGTCATATTCCAATAAATTTAATAAAGAGATTACTTCACAAAACAGTATTCCTTAAACAAAAATGTCTACAGCACGCCGAATTTCGAACATAAAACCTTCACGTCCCGCTCACCCTTAATAATAACAGTATCAACGCTTTTTTTCTCATCTAGACAATCTTCAATTTTCAGCGACAATAAAAAAAAGATCAGCCGGGAATCGCCACGAGGAAGTCATTCAAAGGCCCGGATGAGTTTACTACAAATCTGGCGAAAGCAGACAAGTGCAAATGTTTACAAATACAAGTGGAGGTGCGAGTTCCCTCACCTTCCTTTCACTAATGCCGGATATAATGTTCCGACGGAATTCGACCTTAATGCTTTAAGCGATACTGCTTCCCTTCTCCGGGGAAATCTCACGCCCCTCGGCAGCCAATCGTGATCGCTTTAATATAGAATTCAGGAGACGGTGCTGTGCCAATGATGGGAAACAAGGCGACCCACATGTTTGGCTGGAAAATGTCCAGAACGCGTCACTTTCCACACGAGGATCTTCAGATTAAAAAACCGGCCCTTTTTCGATGGGTGTCGATGACCTGTTTCCTGCGACACTTCTAATCTACGACACTCCTTTTTTGAAGAGCTATTGATAATGGTACGAGTGAAATACGCTACATTTATTATAGAACACAATTTAAATGTTTTCAGTAGAAAGAAAGAAAAGTTTATTATGAATTAGATGATTTAACAACCTATGATTTAACTTAAGGAATATTCTCCAGAGAGGGAAAGCACATTCAAAGAAAGAGGTTTTAAAGAAGCAAAATTGTTGACAATGGTACAAAATATAATACGTTTAGAAAATTGTGTACAACGGGCAACCATTTGTGCACGAGCATTATATAAAACTAATTTGCTGAAGGGCATAAATAATATTAAATTAAAGCATAAAATGAGAACGTATAAAAATGACATATCAAATAAAGCATCCCAACGTTAATTTCTTTTATAAAATTAAGTAATTATGTACAATATAAATAATACTAAGGAGGAAAATAATGTACAACCTCCTCTACGAACTTGTCCAGCGCCTCCAGATATCTTTAACCTGCATTGAATTACCTCCTAAATTCTATTCATTTTTATTATATTATCGATATTTTTCCTTCCAAATTAACTAAAATCAACTTCTACCTTAGATCTACTTTGCTATCTTCAACTAAGCAAATATTTTCTATTTTGATCAAAATTTCCAACCGCTGACTAGATTTTCAATCCAATTCTTACAACAAAACACCCTACAACACATCTTTAACCTTGTAATTTGAAAAACTGTATTTTATTCAATATCATTCATAGTCATATTGGAAGCAAGTATTTTTAGGTATTTACTAAGGAGAATTACCTAAAAAAAGAGCAATTAAATAAAAGATCATACTCCAGGAGATACTAAATTTATTTTTTTTATAATTATTTTCTACATTAGTTACAATGACTTCTATAACACACGAAATTTTTAAAGATACACGTTAAGTAAAAAAAATGGCACAAACAAGTTATAAGCTAACGAGCTCTAGTCTAAGCAACCACTACACTCCCACTCCAATACAACCACTCAAAGGAAAAATTTCGACGAAATAAATATATTAAAATAAATTAAAATTTCAGATCAAAGCAACCTTCAATGCAACATTTCGTCCGACGTACCAAACTGAAACAGCAATCCAATTATACGCGTGGATTCTTTCGATGATGAATGGTCGTACATGAAGAGCGGTAAGAATTACAGGATGACGCCCATCCAGAACGAAATTTCTGGAAGACGTGCAAGAGTAACGAAGGTGGTCTTTGAAGGGCAGCGAAGGTGAAGAAATCCGAGTGAGGAAAGTATAGGTGAATATTGAGATAAAAATAGCGCAAGATTTAAGTAAGAGCGGATGAGTACGGGGCTACCGTGAGGCTAAAGATTAAGAAGTTATTAATAAAAATGAGGAATCTGAAACCTTCCTAAGCAGCAATGTTTTTTAAGCTACGAGATAATGAAAACAAAAAATATAATTCCTAGAAAAACTACTTTTTAAAGTTCTAAATGTTTCGCAAATTTTATACTTAAACTATACATACTACAATACGTAAAAATACATACATACGAATCGTATAGTAAATAATTCTCATAAATTTAGTTTTTACGTGTATCATAGGACTAGTAATTTCGACCTTTTTACACCAATTAATCAAATTGGAAAACAACGAAAAACAACTCTGCTATAGCCATTTAAACAGATAAATTCTTTTGGGATAAAATTTCGTTAAATGATAAAGATACGTTGGTCAAACACGATAATTCTAATCATAAGGTACACTGGGTTTTAACCCTAACACGAATAACTTTTCATCTTGACACTCCTCCAGCAAGAGAAAATAGAAGGAAGACCTACTGGGACTCAATACTACACCATCGACCACTTAAACTGAATAGCGACATAAAAATTGGAATGGACATTGTAAAACGTAGGTCGTGGCGAACGAAACGTGAACATACACCTTTTTTGCAGCCCACTTACTCAGACGTGCAGACCCTCTTCCTGGAACAAAAGGCATCATCCGCATACGTCTTCATCGAATGCCCACGGAATAATGAATAGGAGAACCTCCGTCGCCCTCCGCGTGCATTTAAGGAGGACGGACACGAATTGCCACGGTTACGTGAACCATGAGATGTGATACTTCTACAACAGTTCTCGAGTGAAAGAAGAGCATAATTGTCCCTAAAAGGAGATCCAATTAACAATCCACGTCAACGTATTATGTAAGTTTAATATGATAGGATATTTTTACGAAAGATTGCTGGAAATCAATAATATAATATATTTAGCATACGTAATCCACGTAAACATTAATTATCGAGTCTTAATGGACGGATAAACTTCGCTAATCTCGAAAATTGAATAATTTTCGCCTTTTAATAACATTCGCTGGCCTTGTTGGCGGAATGGTTTGCATGCTTATCTTCTAATGGCGAGGACTCGGGTTCAAATCCCGGCAGAGAAGGAAAATTTGCTTATACTTGTAAACTGTTATAGTCCAGATAGTGGATGTTTGTATGGTGTTTGATGATAAATAAATAATAAAAAATTAATCGATAAGATACTGCGTAACTTTGTGGAACGCCATTATGATATTTTAAGACACTTAGTAATATTCCTAAGTAAGAAAACACTAAGTCACTCAAACCAATATATTCTTACGTATTTAACCCCGCAATGACAGCTATATAGAAGAATCAATCCTAAACTCCAAAATTAAGCTTTTCAAAAATTTAAAAAGTATCCTCCTTTACGAAACGAATCACTTTAACAGCATATTTATCAAGCTATCGAAAGCTCTGTTTACCGTGAAATCAATTACTCAGTTAATTAGAAGTTCGTTCAGCGACGAACTTGTCTCTTTGACCGCCTCCACGAGAACTTCTCAAATATTTACTCTCCTTTCAGTATCCAAACTTTAATTAATAAAAATAAAATTTGTATTGAGTGAAACATAAATATAATTTACGAAAACGTTCAAAGGGATGCTTGGAGGACATCAATATGAGCAAAAAGAATAAATAATCCGGTCTTTCCCACGCTCGAACGTAATTTAATATTATGTTCTCTGCCGACATTTGTAATGACAATAAAATTTAACGTAGCCTAGCGTATACGTAAAAAAATAAATCATATATAATTGTACTTTTGCATTGTTGGCAACAATTACAACAAAACAATCGTAAGAAGAACATACTGTGAAAAACGTAAAACACATGCGCGCATTGTTTCGTAATGTAATTGATAACACAATGGTCACACGCAACTAATAACGCGCTCCTATTCATCACATTATCAGCAAAATTTACGGTCGGCCTAAATAGTAAACAAACAAACATGAAGAGTAATTACACCGATGATAAGTGCGCATCATAAACTCCAGATAAGTGAAAATAAAAATGGAACATTCCTTGCATGTGAAGAAGGTAAAAAATAGTGCCAAGGTCACTTTGAAAACACTCCAGCTCATTCATCACAGCATAACTACCCAATAACAACCCCGAGATGCAACGATATTGCAGCTAATAGTGGAAATAGGGCTGACGCGAATATCAAACGAGGCAAGACTCCAAAATTCTGAGAAATTCAAAAGAGTACTTCAAGTTACGAGCATTTCGAGTTTAAATTATTCTTACTCGTAAAAAATTAACATATATATAGCTTAACGTTATGCACGAATAAATAACCCATAAGAGAAACTGGAATTTTTAGGGCAAAAAAATCGTACGATATTAAGAATAATATACGAACGTATAGTGAAAGAAATAACCAACGGACATAAAATTTTGAGTACGAATAAACAGAATAAAAAATCAAAAGAAACTATCTTCTTAATGATAGATTGTCAATGGATAAAATATGCAGACAAATAATATTAAAATTAAACTGTTTCCCAATCAAATGATAGTTAAAGAACAGTTAAACCGTATCGAATTAATGTAGATTGTTGAATTCAAAGTCAATATAAACGTAGCCATGGAAATTAAAACGATCGCGTATTTATATGGCAATAGATATTGTTATGAGTCTTCGGAGCTGAGTTTGATTACAAAGGAAAATTAGAATTAAGTAAAACTCAACATAAAGTTAAATTATAACCCCGAAAAGTGGAGGACCAGGGTTCGAGTCCCTTTAATATCGCTATTTTCCCTTCTGTTTAGTATAGCATTCCAGTCACACGAAATGTACCTGTAATTATCGTGCGTATCTTTACAAAATTCTGTGTATTGTTAAACTGTACTGTTGTAATTACTTTGGAACAGAATTGTTCCTAATAATTATTTAACATTAGTTTTTCTCTCAAAACATTGAACCACTAAAAACACAAACAATGGCTTGTCGATATATTAGTTGTTCAGATTGAGCTAAATCAACGTACAGAAGTAAAGATCGTGCTCTTTTACATTCACATCGATAACGGAAGAAGATTCCTATGCATCGGTGGAAATTTGCCAAGACGGAGAAGTGTGTGCCCTTTCGGAGCGTCGGGTGTTGGGTTCCGATTGAAAACGCCACTCCCAAAAACGTTTCATTCACTCCCACACATTCATCTCAGCCGCATTCACCATCGATAACCACATTTTTGCTCGTAATGAGGTGCACGGGACGATGCCAACGTCATCAAACGCAGTTCCAAGATGGCACTTATCCACTGTTGCTAATTTCGGTATGAGCGTGCTTAGAACTTTTACTGCAACTGCTTGTATGCGCTCTAAATAGACATAAGAAGAGAAGAAGATATAAAAAAAATGGCGAATGAATGAATTGGGGTTCTCATCTAAGCATTAAAAGTCTCATCGCGCTGACTAACAAGCCAATGATACAGGTTGCTAACGAGTGGGCGTATTTGTTTAGTGACGATGAACAAGAATAACATCATGCTAAGAAATCGTAGTGATACACCATTCAAATATACATCCTATCGAAATTTTTACGTGAGCGGTTTACGTAATGTTTCAGATGCAGTACAAATTTCAAGTGACTTAAATCTGATAATTGAAATACCTCTAAATAAAGTAAATAGGAATATGAAGTATTCCTATTAAGGAAAATTAAAAAAAAAAAATGTTGAAGACAATAAGGATGTAAGTTTTAAGATCCAATAATTAAAATATTTTCGATTCTCCTCAATTTGTCGTAGTTGAGCAATTTTCACTTTACAGGTTTTATATTTCATGGAGTTCTTTAACCTAGAATCCATTTTATCTAATGTATAATTTGAAAATAACTAGTGTAAAAAGATATATTATTTCTCAAAAATATAAGAAATTTAAATATTAAAACATATCATGATCAATATTAGTTACTTCAGTGAATGAGTGATACGTATTTTATGTTTTTTCAAAGTAATAATTTGATTTGAAAATTTGATTTAGTTAAAAGATAACTAAACTCAAATCAAACGAAATAACAAAAGTAAGTAATAAAATATTCTTCATTGATTAAAATACCGGAAATAGACTTTAAAATGAGAGCAAAATATTTTAGTGAGATATAAATCGCTATGGCTGCAGAATAATTGAGAAGAAAACCCAACTAAAGTTGCTTAAACTCAAAGACCAATCAGGGGAATTGATTAAATACTTAATAAAACCGTTCGAGTATATCACCTCTTCCTTTGTTAGGTCAATCTTTCCCATATCAACCGTTCTATATCCCCCCCTTCCTTTTAAGTCTGGATAGATAAGGCATCTTTTATGACCCTTTGCAACACTTCTACGTCAGAACTTACGTCCCACTCAAATGATCATCTCATCACCTGCACCTTACGGTCTTTATATTTTTAGCTCAAATCTAACTCATCCTACGCAAATCATACATAACTTAAGATGGCTAGATTTAGATATAAATTATATAGATATAGATTTTTTTAAAAATATTTCGGAAAATTATAAAAATCACTCAATGAAACGGTATTTTTGATCCTGTTGAACCTAAACGAGAATTTATTAGGTAAAACTTTTTATATTCAGCAAAGAGTCACTTTTTAGAACTTCACTTGTTGACTGCTTAAGGATACGATACTTTTATATTTGGCCGTTTTATAACACAACAGACCAAAACTATTTATTGATAACGACCCATCAAATAGCATTGAAACATTCCTCTCAATTTAATCTTATTCGTTCAGAACAGTTCAGAATAGATTTGCAGAATATAAAAATTAAGGTTACATCAAACGAATTTTCACCAAAGAACAAGATTTTCAAACAATTCATTAGTGAATGATACTATCTTAAAAAATGTACTGACATTATACAACATTTACGATAAAAAATTTTAAGATTAGTTTTTTCAACTACTGAGACGTTTTCGGTAACAATCCAATTCCAAAGTTCACAACGTTTCTTTTCCAAAGTACACGATTGATTGATAATTATATTCGATTCAAGCAAAATCAGTGAACGGCTTTAAGGTTATTATGAGAATATCTATCTCTGATAAGCATGTGGGACACTCGCATTACCATTCATGCCACTCTCAGTCATCTAAACTCGCACTGATTAACAGGATGGAGAGGGAATGAATTTGAAGCCCGTTAACACTAGAACAGCGGGAAACGGACACCCCCCTAGAACAGCGGAAGGTGTCCTCAGGACACCTACACTTGCGCTTCTTTCAAATAGCATGAGGCAGTCGTATTTAACTTCCTAGTCTTTCCTTAAAAGCTTAAAATTAATAACTAAGCATGATTACTTATTTATCGGCAGATTATGAGGTAAATAGTTGCTGTATTTTTAATATAGATATAGAAATAGAATTTGTTGTTGAGTTCAATCAATTCCATGAGACTCATATTCCGATATAAAAATATACAGAACAGTAAAGCTAGAAATAAATTATATGAATAAATTAATATAAAGCCTTTTCGAGATACAATAATCATTTGCTTGAATAATTTATGAAAATTACCCGATTTTATTAAAAATTTACGTGGGGTACAAGAAAAAATAAACTCGCGTAATAAAACTTTACCGCTTCACGTACCTTCCTTTGATTTTGTTTCACAACAAAAAGACTAGAAATAAGGTTTAAGACACAAACTGGACCTTAAATGTTATTTGCATAGGCAATTATATTAATTTTTCTTTTTTAGCACAATGATGCTGTCACAAAGTAATTACTCCACAGAATCCTTCCACGAAGCTCATAGATAAATCTTCTTGATGTTACAGTTTCTATAAACCCGTTCCATGCACTTCTTACACTTCTTTGATGCTTTATTTCACTTGGATTTTCTTATGAACAGATATCGATGGCTTTATTGGATGATGTCTCGTGCATCCAGTGTTTACTTAGGTCCTTTTTGAGATCTCTTTAGACAGCTTAGGTTTTACTTTGTTTATCTGCGATTCGTTGCAAGAATCTATATTTGGTTATTTGGCGACCTCTTTTCTGCTTGCAAATAACCTATACATTGACTTCTGCTAGATCAATTTTTATGTGAAAAGAATGCATTAGGCAACATCGTGAGTCTGTCTCACCGTGTGCCTACGCGCCATTCGGTCCACTACGCCGCTTTTTGTACAATTATGGTACGTCACAACGTCTGATTTTCTTTTACTAATACTGTCAAATACGACATTAGAAAGCATCTAAATCGCGAGAAGAACATGTTTACTCGGTTTAATTTTATAAACAAGGATTATTCTTCATTTTTCGACAACATCGGAATTCACTGCAGATTTTTGCTGGTTTTCAACTCCAGCGACTCTCATCACAATTTGTTCTATGTTCCAGATAAAAAAATACCTGCTTTCTTCAGCTTTTTAAATAGTTTCTTTAATTTAATATAATTATCGGTCATTAGGTCAATTCCTTTTATATAGAAAAGGTCCCATCAAGGTCATGACCACATGGTTCAGGAAGATTGCCTATCCTCCAACTCGAAAAATTATATAAATCCAGTCAATGCATATTTGGAATTAAAATCCATTACTAACAGAAACTTAAGTAAATATTTATCAGGTTTATCAAGAATAAATTGTGTGAATAGACATCTACACTTTCTGGGAATAAGCTGATCATTCACCGTCACTTTTGTACCGGGATCGTAGCAAGCCTGGCAATATTCAATGAGTGAGTGTCACAAAAAGATATAAGACAAATTAGTCAATTGCGAAAATAGAAATGGGAAACGTATCTTTTAAATGGAAATATTAGAAAATATAAGGTAAAATGTTTCCAACTCAAATCATCATTAGAATTGCTACCTCAAATTTTTATACATAACAATATAATTAATTAATTTTAGAGAACGGGGACAAAATAATAGCAAAAAGCAATATTATCTCAAAGTACATTCGTAAGAGCTTCTAATATAAAACAATGAAGGTTTTATCATAAGAAATAATAGTAAATATTAAGTAGGTGTCCTGAGGACACCTCCGCTGTTCTAGGGGGTATGTGGTAGGATCTTCTATGAAAATGTTCCAATAATTATAAAACTTGGTGGAAATACGTAGAATATTAAATAATTAAAAGTCACGAAACGATTTTTTTCTATAATACAAATTACAAAAATGGTGCGTTTTTTTCATGGGCGAGGTGTCCTGAGGACACCCTCCGCTGTTCTAGTGTTAAAACGCATGGGAAAATTTACGTATCGCTTTTTACATTATTGACACACAGTTTGGTCCATCGCCGTTAAAAATAAAACTAATGAGCGGGCATACATAATAAAAAAGGAGATTCATCGGAGGCTCAAAGGAGCACTAAAATCTGCAAACGGATAGCACTGATATCGCCTGGTTAAATTTATCTTTCGAATTTACGCGAGATTTTTCCGGAAATTTATCTGGCGCTGCACGAATTGACGATGAGTCACGACCGATCGACAACGAGCTCGCGCTCTGAATAATATATCCTCTCTTTAGCACGCCAAAAACTCCGCGATTCCGTAGCAGAGATTGGATTTTAACGATTACGATTAAATGAGATGGTATTTAGGACTCCAAACGAGATTATAAATGGGTTTTCGAATATTCCGAGTTCTACTAGAGCGTCTCTTAGTAAAATGCTGATGAATCGTGAATGAAGGTAAAATTTGAAACAAAAATAATGCTCTTTTCAACCAAAAAATTAGGTAAATTATCAGAAAGTAAGTTTTCATTTCTTTTTCAAGAAAGAAAGTTTGTTCATTCATGGGAAAGTTTTAAAGATATTCTTTTCATAAAACATGGAATCTTTTCATGAAACATGGAACATTAAAATCCCGATCATTAAACTTATACAACGAGCAATTTACGTATTTTACTTTTGACACGCGAAGACTGAACCTCTAATATTCCAAGTACTCTAACAGGCTTAACAATCAAGTGATTCACTCTCAAACAAATAATATACCCAAGTACATATTCAAATTTATCACATAGGATCAACTTAGTTATAATTGATTAAACTTTATAGTTTAAGCGCAGCAGAATCCTTGGCTAAAATTACTAATATGCACGAATGATTATTACGTAAAATAAAATAATAATGATAAATACTTTTTCACGATATTTCAAAACATTTCCTAAAATTCTAAAACAACTTCGTATTTAAAAATGAAGACCAGAGTTCGAATCCCGGACACTTTTTATTTATTATAATCCTTATTTTTTATTTATCTTCGCAAATATTTGAACACCATTCATTTGTTTACGTTTCTAGCGAATGAGAAAAGTAAGTTACGCATCAGATCCGTTGTTTATTGACAAAGACTGAATTCTAGAGAAGTTTTCCTCCTCTGAGTCCTTTAGAAAGGTCTCAGAGAACCAATGGCTGCATTACATGTGCTCGAGAACTTCGCGGTGGGCTTAGTGGGGGTTCGGAATTCGCAGACGGGGGAGGTGCTTTTTTTAATGGGTACATAAGCGACATCCTCCACATCGATGAAGCGGAGAAATGAGTGTGGAGATGAAAATGAACAGGTGATACGAGAATTGCACGGGGGCGCTTTGACCGGTCCAGAGTTTAAGGGTATTTATATCCACGCAGAGGGAGAGGGTGTGAAAATGGGCACCTTCAACCGTCTACACAGAGAATATACCGCAGGAGGGTCTAATTCTATACAGAAGAGGTGGGATAGGCTTCGAACGTTAAAAATGGAACGATATTATATTACTGTAGAACTATTTGTTAGGATTAACATAATAAACACTGAAATTTAATCAATATTAGAAGGTGTGACTTACAGGAAGGCAATGGTTTAATGAACAGCTTTGTAATTTCCGCATAAATTATAATATGAAATACAATTCTCTGTGGATATGGCAAAGTTATTCATTATACTAAAATTTCAATTACTTTTTCATTTATTTTCGTTATTGCAATTATATTCTGATATATTTAAGAATACATAATACATTATGATTGAATATAATACTATAAACGTATATATATAAAAGTTGAGGTAAGTGAATAAAGGAATTTAAAGCTATTGAGACACATTCAACTATTTTCCATTGAGATAACGTATTCGTTGTTCTGTAATTGTAATTAACATAAATAACAGTTAAATTATGTATGAATGAATATTATGACTAATAATAACAACAGTATTTCAATCTAAATAAAATTTAAAATGATTTTCCTTATCAGCAACGTAAAATAACTGACGAACAGCTGGAATAATATCGTCATATGAGAAGTTTACTATAAAAATTCGGCAGCTTTCCAAAAAAAACCGTGAAATTTAAAATAAATATATATTTACCGTGGTTAACGAACAGATAAATCTACTGTAATTCCCACCATATTTCCAACATCATCGTGAGGTTAAACAAACCACAATGCTGCGTCCTTACGGAAAGAATAGATATGCGATTATCTGCAAAATTATTATACTTAGAAAACTTAATTGGGCGTTACCGTAGTAATTATTTTCCTGAAGGTCAAAACAAAACAATTGTGAGAAACATGAGTCGCTAAGTTACGAAATACGCACGAGATAACAGTATGCGTTTGGTATGGGTTTGCAGAAATACGTCATAAACAAATATCAAAATAGATCGATAAAAAAATAGAATGAAAACTCCCGCTAGACTAACTGCATACTCGTATCTTTACATCAGGAGGATAACACTGATATGAGATAACGATTGCAATTCCTGTCCCAATAGCCTTTGATACGAACTGAATACGGGACAAATTCGTGGCATAATCTGTCGATGGTGGTATTTAAACCGTTATAATAGTACGACGTTGATGATTACAAAAATAAACAAAGTTATCTTTAATTAAGGAAAACACTACGCAAAATAAACATTCAACAAACTTAATTATCCTTCTTTATGACGAAAATTCCTGTCAACATTCATCCTGAGCCCATATGGAAAGCAGTAAGTAGCAGGAATGCCCCTTAAGAGTTAACAAGGGGTTAACAATGATACGCATTTACAACTAACGCATTTCCTAGTCGTTCACTAACCCTATTCCTCCTTGAGGAATAGTTCCAAAGGAGCTTCCTCATTAACAACAACAAGATTTCGATTTCAACCGTGGCACTGCGTGTCGGATTTGCTTTCTCGAGGCAATAAACACCGCGATCATTTATAAGACTAGTTCTCCCTCCATTTCTCAATGCAATCTGCTGGAAAACATGCCGCGCACGATTAAGTGATAAAATTAGTGTCGGGTGCGCTGGCTTTAGCAGCTACAATCCTGTCCGAGTTTATGGGTTATTTCCTGACTAATTTGGCACGCGGCTGAGCAGAGGCGAGCCAATGATCGCTTTCCGACATCGCGTGGCATTCGCATGCGAAATTCGATCGAGAGAAATCAAAGAGAATCAAGAGGGGACGATAAGAGAGAGATCCAAAATAAGACGGGTTACGGATGAGGGGAGGTATGGGAAGAAAACAGTATCGCTATCCTGGAATTCCCGAATAAAGGTCAAGAGTTATATCGCATTCCGCAAACTGCGCGTTACGAACGTACACGCCCAAGTCCAAGCTTTTATCTTCTTTTATTTAATTCGAATTCAACTATAAATAAGATATTCATAAGTTTCGGAATTTGCCAGGCTCCGTGGCAGAATGGTTAAAATACTAACATTGCTAATTCTTAGGTCCCGGGTTCGAATCCCAGCCAACGGAAAATTTTCCTGTCAGCGTTAGGATGTTGGTATTCGTCCATCGTTCAGTGCCTAACTATAAATGTCCTCTTAATAGATGTTAGCAAGATATCTGTTGAATAATTAAATTAACAATACAAATTAACGATCGCAACAATGACATACGATTTTTCAAAACAATACTATTTCATCAAACGCATTTGCCGGCGTTTAATTATCATATCAAGTTACGACAATGGTATCTTTATTTCAGATATACATTGTTCTTGAGGTTTCTATAATACTTTCGAATTATCATTTTCAGATTCCTAATTACGTAAGCAACAATAACGACGTAATGAGGATTTCGATAAACATTGTCAGTAATAACCTAATAAATATTACGTAAATATCTCCTCAGTCACAAGAATGCAAGAAAAATAATAAACTAAAGAAATTATTAAGAAATAAAACTGCCCACAGAACATTAAATCTCAATTAGACCCAACAGCTTCTTCTTTAATAGGCTGAGCCTTACGGGATCTAGTTTTTCAACTCTCTCTAAAAACCTTTCCCTCGAAATATGGATCGCAGCTCATCTGCCGCGGAAACAGATCGAGAGCAAGAAGAAAACTGAGAAAGGAGAGAAAAAGTGTATCGCAGAAGCAAGAAGAAAGACTCGCCGTGTAAATGAGAAAGCGCGTAACGGTTTCCCGAAATTTCTAAAGGAATTCAGAATGGACGGAAAAAAAGAAGTTTCGCTGCGCTCGAGGGGAGTCTGAAGTTTGAAAATCTGAAGACGTTTGAGTGATAAGATAATGGGATTAAAGATGAAATCATCTCAAGACTGCTCACTGAAATTCCTTCCTTTTAAGGAAACGTTCCGATTGGATTCCTCACACTTAATGAAAATAACACAAAACATCCGACGTTATTACGGATTAAAGAATTTCCCTGAAGAAGAATGACTTAGACATTTAAATTTTTATATCCATTTTGAGCAAAAATATTCTACGAAAAATAAGAAAAAGAAGAACAATAGATAGAGCACATAATTAAGACCTTATAAAGACATAAAATAAATTGAAATTTGTCTCAAGTAGTTGAATTAGAGGAAAATTCATTAAGGGACAGAATTTTTTGCTCAAAAACTGTAATGAACTTTTAAAATTGTAAAGACTATGGCTAAACTTTTATTAAGCACACTTACACATCTCACAACAATGATATTTAAATCAGTTTTCGAGACAGCGTAAAAACCTATACTCCTTATTTACGAACACCGTCTCGTAACTGTTGTCTCAAACTTTATATAATATAGCAAAAATCCAATTCGTATTAATTCGTGAAACTTATTAAACGCCTATCATATAGTCCAACAATATTTAAATAGGATATACGGGTTCATCCCATATCTATTAATTAGATACTGCAATAATAAAGAACTATAATGAACGTCAATAAAATACAATGAGTACTAAGAGTTCAAAATATACATACATAACTCCTAAATTTATCATAACTAATTCGTCTTAACTATATTAATCTTTAGCATAATCACATGAGGCACGAATACGTATATTTAACTCTATTATCAAAACATCTCATGAATAATGCACAACCTACACAGTATACCTGACCCTTCCTCAGTTACGGTCGTACAGAATGCAACAGATATTCCTTCTCGTGCGAGTACGAGCACAATGGGACATTATCTTTTCACCTATTCCTTGAACAAGAGTTTAACAACACCTTAAATTCGTCGAAATCTGACACTCGACAAGGAATGAACGTCATCTTCGAGGACAGAAAACAAAACATTCCTCGAGTCTCAAAACAATGGATGAATATATTATAAATACCTCAAGGAAATGCCCCGCATAAGAACGCGCGATTGAGTTAGAATACCGGTAATCTTTTGGGAGCTTTATGGGCTAACTGCGAGGGAAGACCAGGAAGAGTAAGAACGCAATTTGCGAAAGCTAAAGGGATGGAAAATAAACGAGGTTTTTTGGGAAAGAAGCGTTCCTGAAACTGGGAAGGGCGTCCACTCTGAATGCGAAATAACAAGGAAACGTCCCGAAATAGAAGATTCTGGCCCAAGAAACATACATACAGTTGCCATGGAGAAATAAAGGAAGACTGGGTAATGAATATGACCGTGACTTCCGGAACCTAATCTTACGAATGATTGAGATTTAGCAAAGAAAACAACTGACTGATATACCTATTAGACTAATATAAATGGTGATCTATCCTATTGCTTAAAATAATATTTAATACTGAATTAAGAGCTTAATTCAAAATGTAAATTAATAACCACATTTCGTAGATAATCACGTATCACATACCAAACGTAAATATCACCTAAAAAGACTACGTACAGTGTATTGATAATGAAGAGAATATTCTCTAACAGATGAATAAAAAAGCGAAATATAAAATTAAAAAAGTAATAAGAGATGAGCTTATTTTACATTAAACAATGATAAAACGGAAAGAAGTTAACTTTAATTAATTTTCTGATAGTTCAATTATGGCAAATTTACAAAGCAACACGACTCACGATAAACTAAAGAAAGCCAACAAATACAAATAATTTCAAAAGGTTACAAAATATTCAAACATCTCATCTAATTCGATTATTAAGATTGTAAAAGAACATCAATTGTTACGAAATAGTTACATCAAACCACAACAACGTCTGTAAACAGCTTCAACAATCCGTCTGATTTACATCAATAAAGGTGAATTTCTAATTCTACATAACACGATAATAATAAAATACGAGTCGTTAACAATCGCGATATAAATACGAATAAAATCCAACTCGTAAAAACCAAGGTAAGAAAATATGAGTTCTATCGTAAATATGACGTCAACAATCTCGCTAAAACTCAACTAATTCATTAACCAAATAAACCTCCATTCACGGAAGAATTATCATTTGGGGAAAACGAGAGAGTTCGTATTGATTGAGCGCGAACCGCCGACCTTGACCAGGTAAATTCTCATCGATTTCCAAAAGCAAGAAGTCTACACTCGCACGTTCATGAATAATCGAGTGATCCTCTGCTTCGTAAGCGGATGGAAACGGCGAACTTTAAAATCTTTAGGAAAAGCGTAATGAAAAGCTAAACAGAGAGTAGCATTGTTCGTAAGGGGGGAGTATAAAGCGAGAGTCAACAAAGAGCTTTCACCGCTGGCGAAATTTTTTCCGAAGCGTAGGAGACGTAATATAGATGACGCGCGCGCTCTAATTGGCAAGCGGGACCACTGGTGCGTTGATGAAAGTCGAAAGGACACGTTTTTCTCAGAGGGATTTCGTTACGCGAAAGCAAAAGCCTTTCTGACTCAGCGCTCCGTATTCTCCAAATCTGAGAGGAGAGTACGACGCTGTTTTACACGAAAAACTCTTGGAGTGGCACTCTGAGACCTCAAAAAGGTTGGAATTAATGGTTTTTAAAACAAATATATCGTAGTAGGAAACAAAATGAACATATTTTAAGAATAGAAAGCAATAGTAGTCGAACTAAAAAGATCGGTTTTGCAAGATTTAAGGTCTCAAATCGTAAACAAGGAATAATTCTTCACTTTAAAACGTTGATAAAACCGTATATTTATATATAACACATATAATAGTTATCATCTAATTTATGATATCATTCTAGCACTCACTTTAAGGACGATTACGGTAAAGCAATCGAATCAAGAATGGATGTACACCTATATATACATATTAAAAGGAAAATTTCCTCTATGGCTGGGAGTCGAACCCAGGACTTCAATATCAGAAAATTAGCTCGTTAACCACTCCGTCGCCGATATAATGAAAATCTTTAGAATAATAAACGTGCACCACTATATTAAGTCCTGGATTCCTTGTATATTTCGCACGTCGATAAAAAACATTTACTATTTCGCGTGCGCCGAAACCACCCTGACTCACGTCGAAGAGCTTACGTAGAGGAGTAAACGAACTCGCGCGTGATTCTGGAAACAATAGCGTGAAGAAATGTGGCGCAACGAATTGACATGCGACACAAAGTCAAACAACTGCGTACGAAGTGATTTGAGCATAAAATAAAGCATCTTATTCTAAACATAGATATAACTCGAATAATCGAATCGAAGTTTGCAATGTTGAATAAGGTAGAAAATGGAACATAGAAATAAACTTTTTTGTAGATCGTAAAACATAGAAATAGACTTTCGCTTGAGAGAGAAAGTATCGGAAACTTAAAAATGAAACGTAAAGCAACATTTTCCGACGTAATTTCTACTAGTCCAGAGCTATGCAATTTGTATTGTATTTACAGACGTACAATTTAAATCCATGTAAAAATGTACCGTTCCAGTATTCGATCGCTTTGAGACTTCATTAATTAAAAATTGTAAATAAATCTCAGTGAACATTCCCAAAAAGCATTGTTGCATCACGACGCCAACAGTAGTCACAAACAAACCGCCCGAGAACAACGTAAACCCGCGCATTCCTCCCGCGCCTTTGAAGTACTCATTTCCCTCCAAAAGCGACTCCCGCGATGCATCGCAAATTCGATTTGGCGGGAATCCTTGGGCGCAAATCGATCGCGGTAAATTTTTAAAGGGAGAAAGCGCGTTGTCGGGTCGATAACTTGGGCAGAACGCACTGCTTTGTCATTCTTCGCGTACGACCTTGACCTTCTGGAGGACTGACCTGCGAGCGAGTCTATTGGATGTTGGGCGTGTCATGGCGGATATCTCGGAGTCCAGGAGTTGAACAGCAGCAGGAGGAGTGTAGGCGCCTTCTTCGGTGGAAACACATATGGAAGAGAAGACAGAATTGGAGATTAGTAAGATGGACGTCGCTCCAAGAGTTGACCGCGTAGATACGGCCGGTTCTAATCACTGCTCGGGACAGTGGTTGTGACAGTTGACGAAGAGAAAGATCACTGTTTTCGTCACGAGGATAAGCCGCGCTTCACTCGTCGGCATATCGGCCTTAAGTCCATTTGTCCCGTCGATCTCAGCGTTTATAGGGGAACAATGAGCAGGATCTATCTATGAAACGCATTGTGGTGTAATGACGTTTATTGCCTTGTTTGCCTCTAAATCGTGTGAATCGACACCACAAAGTCATTGACATAATTTATAGTAATCATTCAGACATAATTAACCCCGTTTCATAGTAAAAATTATAATTAAAAAACATCACGAATCAGCATTTTAATGGTTATTCCAGAGGCAAAAGTTCATGAACATCTATTATATCGAACTGAATCGAACATTCAGTTGATGACAAAAATTATTTTACAATACATAAAACAAGAGATAACATACATGAGAATTACCGTGAACTATTAACGACTAAAAACAGTATATATGTAGATATATAAAAAGTATATCAGAAATACATGAGCAACACAACGACAGCAATGCAGCATGAACAAAAAGCAAACAAAGAAACTTAAAAATCAACGAATGATATAAAATACACAAATAAAAAAACACCCGCAAGCGATAGATTCCCAGACGAACACTACAAGCAATTGAGACAAGTCAATGAAGACCATATCACGTAAACGTCGCATTACCCAACTCGTTAAGGGAATAAAAGAATCGGCGTCCTTGGTGGGTATGCAGGAGAGAATATGCATTCTGCTGCGATTAAAGCAATTGTCCGTCGGCGTATAGCGACCGGAAGCCGAGTCGGCTATCTTCAAAAAGCAAACGGACAGCTGAAAAGGTCTCCGTAGAGTCTACTCAATCGAACCGGTCAAAGTGAGCACTCCTGTCCAATAGCTATGTGCCCCAGATAGATCTCCAGACGAATGCATGTTTACATTGATGCGTTTGAAAGCCATTTGCCAAGTGACTGTCACGATGTTCGTAAAGATAGGGTTTATCGGGACCATATACGTGATAAGACTGACGTATCTGACATGAAAGAAGATATAGAGCCACTTACACCGAATTTGGTTGACATTCATACAGCATTCTGAGCTGCCTAACTTACTAAAAAAGAAGACTCGACTATCAAACCCGGCTCATCATTAAATCACGTCATTAGAAGATGAGTTGATAACCGACAGTTAAAATAATCTTAGATAGCCTATGAATCATTTAAAAATACCTATCAATTACCTTATAGGATTCAATGGAAATTTCTTGTCGCTCTTCGTCTACGTCCAAACCAAACTATGGTTAGCTTTAGACACGCATCCGTGGAAACCCTGGAAATTTGAAACCGACGGCTTTAAAACCACACGTGGATAGAGGTCGAACTCGGGCACTGTGTCTAAAGGCATAATCCAGTTTTAACCTATCCTGAACGTGATGTAATTCACCTTGATCGACATACTGCGTATGATAGAGGAGGATAATAATATTTTTCGCGGAATGAGGTTGGTATCCGTTAAAAATATACACTTGCGGAATCGGAGCTAAGCTTTTTAGTACGTCGGAGATCGTAGGCAACACGCTGACTCATTAAATCCCTGCAACTCTTAGTTCAAGAGCGTGGAGAAATAGTGTGAATCAATAGCATCTAAAAAGCAGGAAATTATTGTTTCTCGTATTAATACCAAAATATCAACCGAATTTGAAAATGAAGAACTGGAAATGTCAATTCTATTTCCAAATTAATTTCAAAATTGATTTAAATTTAAATATTGAAAGCAGATATATTTGGGACTTCTTTTTTCATTTTTAAGCTTTAATTGGTCTTAATAAAAGCAATAATAACATGTTGAGTAAACAATGATATAGTTTTTAACTCAAGTAAATTCATCAGTAGATTATCTCATGGAAAATATCCATTACTGCTCTAGAAGGGTTCCTGCATTGACCAACAGATTAAATATTAGTTTAATACATTCGAAAATTATACGAGTTCTCGTAATTTTCCGGGAAGCATTAGACTTATTGCTACATAAAAATAGCTACACTTTTCATTCCAACAGAATGATATTTATAGTATGCAGATCCTCAAATATAAGAAGAATCTGAATTAGATACAACTTCAAAATGTTCATTCAATCTTTAACTTCTCGTTACTTCCTTTAATTAACATTCAGTCTTACGTCGTTAAACTATATAAAAACAGAACTTCGTGTTTATAGAATAATCTCGCCTAATCACAGTATAATCCCTTCGTAATAGTAGCACAACCATCTAGTTATTTCAAACCAGACATCCGTGCAGGTAGGAGACGTTCGAGACGAAAGTGGACGGGGAGGAACCCTTTGGTCATCGGGAGATCCAACGCCTTTCACTCCGGTAATTATTAAGGATAGCCGAATCAAAAATTATCGCCCGCGAACAGGCGAGGCGCTACTCCGGAATGCCCTAAAACCGAAAGGAAAATCGAGCGGGAAAAAAAGCGGGGAAAGTTCGTAGATCTCCGATAACGGTCCCCATGACGACGGCGTCGACTCCTCACGAAATCTTCGAGAGGCGAAACAATGAGTAAAGACAGCCGATGAATCGGATTTGGGGGAAGTGAAGCGGCACTAAGTCGCCTTCCATGTGACCTCCCTTATATGGAGGCCCGAGGAAAAAATTAAAGGAGGCCTAGCGATAAGGAGTTTTTCAAGGTGAGGCACGCCGTTCATCCCATATATGGAAGGACCTCCGGAACGCAACTCTTTTACGTGTTTACGACACGCCATCGAGTGTGATAATTGGGATGCGTGTTCGATATATACCGCGAGCCGAGTGCGTTGCGGGTGAGGGATCGGAAAAATTGCGCGCGATATATATATAACTGATTCCGGATAGCGGAATGATTGGAACTGTGCCATAACTCTACCGGTTTAGAGAAATACCGGAGGTCGGCTGTGTTAGATACGCTTTCCTAACGACGAACGTGCGACAGAAATATGAAAGGCATTCTTTCACTAACACAAACGGATTCTCTATTAACAGGAAAGTAACAATTTTATCACGAAACAAAAAAAATAGTCGCACACGTTTGATGAAGCATTCATTGGAAATAACAATACGAACACAAATCTCCAATTACGTCCAATATATTACGATAATTAAACAATACTCGATGGCTAACAATACCCGAAGCTAAAGGAAACAATTATTAGCTGTTTATCAATTTATTTACTCTTATATAAATGAAATATTATTAAAAATAGCAGCTGACACATAAGGTAGAACCCACAAGGTCGAAGAACTATATTTCATCATCTAGGTTCACCTTGGATAGACTTCTTTGGGAAAACCTAGGAAATTCTTTGTTCCATATTCTTTACTTCGGTATGTTGACAAACCAGTGATGTATACATCATACGCCAAATACATCTGATGACAGCTAGGCCTTGATTTTATCCGGAGTAACTATTAAAAACTTCTGATCATTTATAGACTATAGAGATGTCTTTTAGGAACGTGGATGTCCATGAATCAGAAATTTTAAACGCTAGCAAATCGTAAGACTTAATCGTATAAGGATCAAGTATTGCATGCTGTATTAATAAAGTTGCATAAACACTTATTGCTTAATAATTTATGTCAAGAATCAGTGTAGACAATTTTCTTGGCAACTAAAAGGAAAAACCCATACAAAAAAATCCATTCCTATGTAATTAATTATCCCTATTAATTAATAAAAATTTAGGAGTAGTGTAGGAGATAAAATTTTATCAAAATCAATAAAACAACTCCACTATTCCACAACTCGTTTTCTAAACCACGCTCATCGACAAAACGCTTAACAAAAAATTATCAAAAATTAAAATCATATATTACCAAAACCTATTCTAATATCTAAACGTAATTCACAGCTTAACCGATTCAAGTATATACATCAATTCACGACCGATTAGAGAAAGCTATCATCCTCATGCACGAGAGACGAAAATGTAATTTAATTATCGAGAGCACGAACCCCCTAAATGGAGTATCGGCGCCACGTCAGCCCACACTGTCCTGTCTGCTAAGTATCGATCAGGAAAACAAACCTTCCTATTCGGCTTCTGTCCATGAACACCAATTTTATTGCAGCCGATTCAATGGAGCTACAAGAGACCTTCATATCGATCTACCCCGAGAGAATTTATCGTCAACTTCACCTTGAATCCTTTTATTCGAGGAAGCTAACGTTTCTTTACGGTCACGTTCTATTCTGCCTATCCAATGTAAATCATTGCCCTCTTTCATGGAATTGAAAGTGGCCTCGTATAACTCGGACAATTTCGGAGTTATAACTATACGACAAGGGAGGGATTTTATACGCTGGGAGTGAAATGTTCGTAAGAAGTGCTTTTTTTACTACATAGAGAGATAATACAAAAACTAAAGCCAAATTCAGAGGCAATTGGGTAGTGTAATAGTATATAACATATATATTTATTATCCACAATATAGTGCGCCTTTGATTGAGACATTATTAAACTACTTCATAGTAATTTAGTAATCTTGTAGTAGTAATAATAAAGAATTCTATTACAGAAAAGTAAGAAAAGTAAGATGAAATATACAAGTATTAGAAAACTAACGTGAATTAGATTACTTAAAGTAACCCAAAGTAGGTGGATAAATTGACCAGTATACATCATTGGAGAGAAGAGAATAGTATAATTGTCATAATAGTTTCAAACCCAAGGGTCATAGAAGGGCAAATATCGGAAATAGAGCCTCTTTCACAAAGGTTGAGCGCCTTTGGTTGTAAATCAAGAAAAGGAATGCTTTTCAGGATACGTAATACCTGGTTAGATATTCATTTAATACTTCGATAGACGCCTTAAGGAAACAATATATGTAAAGAAAAAATTTTTAATAATTTACGTTTCGTATGTCGTAAGTACAGCGTATATGATTGGTCTCTCAAATGATGAGGGATTCTTATTATTCTCCATGTCCAATTTTTCAGTCTATTTTCCGATACCGAGCACAACATCAACCCCAAATTATATTTTCTTTCCAATAAAACATGATACGATAAAAAAATACACCGAAAAGCGATTTCCGATAAAGCTAGATCTTAAAACAGAAACGGCAACAATTCGCACGAGGGCGCGTAATATATATCAATGAAAATGATAGCCGAATTTCAAAAGAAATTCACGATGCAATTCCATTCAATAGAAGACAAATTTACTAATAACTATACAGAGCCGAATAAAGCGAGCTTAATAATTATCAACAAAAATTTCGAATTGAGCGCATTCGTGCCAAGTATCCCTTTTCTGTAACGGGAACATTTTGACAGCCGAAAATTCCGCATTCAGTAGAGGGGCATCTCGCCTTGCCTTCGCATGTTCCGCCACATTTCCCCATCAGCGTTTATGCGTCGAGAGAAAACCACCCGCTAAAAAGGCGCCTCATTTCCCCAAAATGTATTCGGAATCACAAACGCGAATCGATCCCCAAATAATCTGCATGTCTGACCCATGACGCACCGATAGAGTGGGCGGAGGGGAAGTACAACAGAAAGCACTCCAACAACGGAGAAGAAATGAGGGGGGAAGGAAAATTCATTTCCAGCGACCACGGTCCTCGTGCCCTCCGGACATGGCCAATGAGAACGGCATTTTTTATTTTTTTTTTGCAAAGAAAGAAACAGCCGAGCGGTGTACTTAGGGACAATGGATGCTGGGGAGAAGGTCTGATGAGAGAATTCTGCATCCTTTTCTTCGCGATGAGTCTGCATTCGAGATGTGGGATACGAAAAGCTCGTGAGTGTCAAATTAGAGACCGAATGCGCTCGAGCTGTCTGCTTGATTTGCGAGGTTAAATTCCACGAATTGCCCAAAAGAAGAAGAACTACGAACACTACGAAGCAAAAAAGAATTTAATGTGTGTTCCACTGGGAGACAATGAGAATATATGCACCAAAAAATAAGAAAAGTAATGTTTTCCTTGCAAATGCATACAATGGGGTTCAATGATTCTGAACAATAAAAAAAGGTCATTATGCTATATGCAAAAGTATTATGCTATATCTTACTTTCCGATATTTGTGTTTTTTGGAGCAGCTGCTCTATATTTCGAGATAAAAAAAATGAATTCAAGTTCGAATCGCTTTTCTCCATACCTCAGGCGGTTGATTTTGTAAGTCTTTTGTTTTATGACCTAATAGTCACACAAGAGTTCGCAGTTAAATCTAAAAAAACACGCAAAACTTTCTGATACTTCTTATTTGGAACTTGGGAACGTAAATTTCCGAGAACTTAGATAAATATCAACAGAAGGTTGTAGAAAAATATTTTATTCCGGTTTTCTTACTCCCTCACGATATTAATGCTGAAGAGTATTATTTTACTAAAGGATATATTAATTAATGTACGCTATAAAATTGTTAGACCGTTAGATGGATAAAAATTAATATTCTCGAAATTTAATAAAATTTAGATCACTTAATTAAGAATTAATGTATTTTTGAGCTATCTCAAAAGAAGAATCTTTATTCAAATATATTATATATAGTACTTAATGGTATGAATTTATATATAGTCCTTAATAGTATATTATTTTAGTAATTTATATCATTTTTATTCCTAAATAAAGTACTATCTATCATGATTTCTATATTAAACTAAATAAAAAGAAACTCCGTTAACTTAATTACATATTAATTCATAATTAACACAACCGCAACGTAAGCGCGATTAAATAACCACCGAAGACGTAAAACCAATTCAAGGAAGAAAGGGAACAGAAGTGGAGGTGCAAATCGGCTTAGGCGATGTCTCATTCGAAAAAATCCTCCGAAACCATTGAAAAGCCGTTTCTCGATGATATTGAATCGGATTAATCATCAGAGAAGGACAAGGAGTGCTTAAGTCGCTCTCAGAGACACTATGAGATTTGAATGGCCTTTCGCACTTCATTCGTTAAGAGGATTTGGTCGAAATAATATTGTCCGATAGGAAAAAACTGATAATGAGAAAAACGGGAATTCGAAGTGGAGTTAAGAAGGTATTAAATCATCCGAGAAAAACCACAAAAATCCATCACGGGATAATTTCAAAACTAAGAGCTTTTTTCATCGATTCACATAGCGAGAAATGTGGAATCTCTACATTTTGGAGGAAGTGAAATACATTATGATATAGAAGTTTGGCAATCTGCCATAATGGAATACGAAAGAATAACGAGAAGGAAAAATAATAAGATTTTTTAAATAGACTTCTAGATCAATATGTTTGTATGAACCATTAAATTTCCAATTCGAAAAAAAACTCCAAAAACTTGACATGAATTAAATAGAAAAGCAATATTTTTCTCCTTCAGAAGATGAATATTCACTAGCAAGAACCCTTGGATAGCATACAAAGATTGCCTGTTAAATTGTATTGATTTCGTTATATATACCAGCAATCAATTACCGATCCGAGTTTGAATATTGAATTTTAATACTTCGAATTAAAAGTAATAAACATTTTTAAACGTAATTAAACATTAAATGTAAATTTCATTAAGGTACATTCCATCTTTTTATAAGAAACGAATATTCATATTCTAGAACGTCTGATATCAAGTTAAAATAAGAAATTTTAACACTTCAATTCGAATCAGAAGATTCCAGATAAAAACTGCATCAATCACGCAAAATTCGCGCATTTTCCCTCTGACAATTTCCAGACCAAGATTTACATACACGAACTTCCAGACTTTGCAAAAAAACTCGTAAAAAACCCAGGAAGTTTCCAGTTCCGAGCGAAGACTGCGTCAAACACTCGAAGTTTCGTCGCTGAAGAGTTGGACTCTAATTGAACCTCTGCATGGTTCCTTAAACACGAGGGGCAATAAATACGAGGTAACGTGCTCACCGGTTCATTACCCCTTCGAGACCAGAGGGTATCACGAAATGGAGATCAGGATAAAAACTTCCAAAAGTTTGCACCGACAGGAAAAAAAGTATCGAGCGAAATTGGCTACCCTGAGGTAAAAGGAAAATAAAGCACGGGATTCGGTATCGCGAAAACTTCCGCCAAGGCATGCAAAATGCAATTTAAAAAAAAGTTCCGAAAGAAGGCGCACGAATCAATTAGCAATGAGGATAGAAAATTTCCTCTCGAGCGTAGACGAAACCAGTTTTTTCGAAAATGTGACCTCGAATTCGGATACGCCCGATGGCATTGACCTTTTCCACGACCTCATGAGTAACATAAGTGACGGTATGATAATAAGGTTACCGGAAAATAAAAATCGGAATTATCACCTTTCGAACTCTTTGACGAAGGCGGGGAGAGACGCGAATGAAAAACTTTTTCATCGTCTCCCTAAATCTTCCGATAATAAGAGGGAAGGTGATTTCGGAAAAACCGTGATGAAATGATAATTACGAGTTAGCGTATTAATTTAAATTGAATAAAAAAGGTAGGATCGAAGGAGTGCTACTTATTTAATAATTAAATATTCTATAACTACATAGTTCTATCTATGATTATATTCCGCAATTTAGTTAAGAAAACCCGATCCTTTTCATGCATACAATACTCAGATTAACAACCAAAAATAATGACGTGATATATGAAATTCAATTATTTCAAAATATCGTATTTCTTACGCAAGTATATCATATAAATAAATTAATAATTATAAAAGTTACCGTGTACGTTATATCTGAAAATTTCTCGTACAGAATAATTCATGAATTATAAATTTTAATTAATTTAGAAGAGGTAAAGAAAATCATAATTTCTTTTATCTTTACAAGGAATCTATATAAGCTACAGTAAATTAAGAAAAAATAAAATACAGATAGGTCGAATATACGATTACGTATTAAATAAATTCAAGAGAAAAAAGGCTTACATAATAAAAATCGACATACGAATAATTTAAAAAGACACGTTCACCACTAATATCAATTTAACCCGTAGAAAAAATCATATACGTATAATCATCCTAGAAAAGTAAATACCTAAGGTGGCTCTTAAATCAAAATATTTTCTCAGACAGCTAAGCAACAAGTTAAATGAATAAAGCTAAAAATACGACACATGAACACCTCATAAAAGAACCGGGAGAAGGTGTTCCTCGTGAATGGAAACAAATATTGAATCGTCCATTATAGTCGTAAAACGACGGATAAAAGACAACTGAGCGGCAAAGATGCCGCTGCATCCAATGGTCTGCTTAGAATGTCCTCTGGGCCAATTGCCACTGACGCCGACTAACCAGCATATTAAGCGAGCATCCGGTACTCCAAACATGCAACTTTCAAGGATACACCTTGACCATACTGAATCTCCTATCGCTTCACTTCAAAAGAAAGCGACTGAAGTCCTCTTTGGTATGGGAGGAGCGGGCGCTGAATTTAGAGGAAATGAAACGATAAACACCACGAGCTGCTGCCGATGGAAAGAGGGGCTAATGGCATGTACTCGAGCGATAAATCCTGATATCTATTGTGAACGAAAGACATTCTTTTGCGCAAGTTGATTAACCCCTTGGATACGTGCGTTACGTGGTATGGAAACCTTTTCGAGAACAAAAACGTCGATGCAACGAGGAAAGAAAAATGCCACAGTATTTACGAACGGTAATGTAATTCATCATAAATGATGCTCAGGATACAAGAATAAAAAAACTTTTACGATACCAAAGAATAATTTATTGATGATACCACCAAGGTTTCGACTCATACTGTCATATTCAGATGAATAATTGGTAATCAGGTGAGTATTTCACCTAAAGATGACTCAATGATTCGAAAACTAGGTCGTATCACCAATAAATTATTCTGTGATAACGTAAAAGTTGTTCTTTTTTCACTCTTATTTCTAATGGATTCCTACCATCAAGTCACGCCTCAAGCTATTGATTCTACGAAGCTTAAGAGTTAAGGTAACATTCCATATGAATCTTAAACTTTATAAAGACATAAACATGAACTAATATGATAAATTATTTAGCAATTACTATTGTTTTCATTACTCAGAAAGTAAAACTATGGCTAGCTTCGCTCTCCCGCCATTTCGTAATACCATACATCATAGATTGTCATCAATCACATAAAGTGCAAAATTATCTTACATCTTAAGTATATAATAAAACTAACGATGCAGATGTTAATATTTACGAGTGTGAGGCAAAGATAAAACAGGAGAAGGGACACAAGATAGGACAGGAAGGTCTCATAAAAAACATGAATAATTTATCGTTGATTCCTGAATACATTTATCATTAATCAATACCACTAGGGAGTTCATCTACAGCTCGAACTCCACCACTATAAATTCCACATGAAACAAAGCGTCTAATACCTTTTACCTTAGAATAACGCGGGAGTAAAACCTTAAATGCAAAACGTTTCGCGATTAACGTTATAACACCCGGAAGATCAATCAAATATAAAGAAACAGTATAAAAGTTTTGCACTATTGTACCCGCTACGAAATGCGTTAGGCATTTATCCAGAGCATGGCTACGATGCATCCACGAAATAGACGAACGAAACGCAGTTTTCTACTTAAAAAACAAACTCGAACGCTTGGACGGGGAACGCCGGATGACAGAGTAAGGCTTACGATTCAAGGTGAACGGGTCGGAGCACAGATATTTCATATGTTGCGGAGAGAGGTCGGTCCACAGCGTCAGTGGGCTACGAGTCTTCTGTGCGGATTCTCCTTCCAGGAAATGATAGCGTAGCTATACCGCTCGTGTGCTCTCTCCGCGCACGTTTCGAAAACACGCGTAATAGACATTCGGACGGAGGAACGTGTCTCGTAAAAACTAAACAACGGATTTTAAAAATGATCGCTTACAGATTCGTTCTGAGGGAAGCGTAGTGGGAGATACTGGTCTGAGAAATTTGCATGTACCCACTAAATTCCTCATGCGAAACTTACGTAACGATACGCAAATTTTAAGTGGGAGGAAGAGCAAAGACTTTTAACCCTAACGTTCGTGGCTTTGGTTTACTTCCGCGAATATTCGTTTTCATATATTCTGACGGTCAAAGGCAAATCAAAGTTTAATAATTGTAAAAGTAGTATTACTAGATTGATTTTCGATATACTTCTATACTTATTTTCGCCAGATATATTAGATGAATTTTGACTGTTGTAGAAGTTGGAAGGTTTAAAGAATAGATATCATCTGGATTAACTTTCGTAACTTTACAATTTCTTACGCCTTGTACATAAAACTATTACAACAGTATAAAATACCAATTTAATATTACCAAAACGTAAGAGAACTGTATGATCGAGTCCTAACAACGTAACAAACGAATTAAAGAAGTTTTGGATTAAAATATTTTCTTACTTTAAGGGAACGGGTGAAAGAAAAATATGAATTAAATTTTAAATTAAAAAGGGAAGTTAATTAAACGAAAGCAAGGAACCTAATTCTCTTTACTTAAGCAAATTACATCTCTCAAAATTGATCTCATTCAATTGACCCAAAAAATACCCATATTTATATCAAAGTTCGTTCCACATTACAAAAATTTCCCACACAACACTTATGTATATAGAGCACCAATTCAATATACGCTGATAGCAACGGATTTCCTAGCTTTCGTCACCCGAGAGTTTTATTCGGTAATGAATCTTTTCCGGTGAATATTGGAATCTATCAGAGCGAGTTGCGGGGTTATGCAAAGGAAACGCTACTCTCTACTCGGAGAAGAATCAGACTTAATGCTTTCCGGGAGTAGAGAGCCGGGAGGCACTCTATCCAGTGAGTAACTACGTGGGAACGCGATTGAATATGGATGTTAGCAGATATAAAAATACTTTTTCCCTTATGATACTTTACTTTCATTGATAAGCTGTTTTTATATGATAATAAATCATCTCTATTTCTGGATAGACAATAATTGTAACTTTTCTTTAACTTATTCGAATTAAATCGCTAGGGAACCTTCAGGAAGAATAACAATTATTATACGCGACATTTTTTGCTATCAAAAACGTACGTAAAGGTGATTTAAGGTGTAGGATAAATTTCATATATATATTTATAAAGCTATATAATATATTAGCGATGTATATAAACGTACGTAATATATATAATTTTACGTACGTAAAAGTACTTAAAATTTTCCCTACACCACCACTGCCCTATTTAGATGGTTAGATAAACCATTTAAACACTCGTAAAATTCGATATTAAATTACCAATTAATAGGTATTAAATTAAGTAGATGTTAGGTACATTCAGAGGTATTAGCGATGCCTCGAACCAATGAGCTTTTCCTGTTCTGAAAATATATTTCGCGATGATTCAAAACTAAAGCTCGCAAATTCATCAAAGTAGGATTCCAAAGAGAAAAGTTTCTCGGACGTCATCCAATTTTAACTCCGGATGAAAATAGGAAGCGGGTCGACCATAAACTAGAATAAACCGCAATTTTCGTACGGCAACTAGCGAGGCTAGCAATGCTATTCGCTCCAGATATTTTGCTTCTAATAGACCTACCGATCGATTATATTTTCCGAGAGATAATCAAAAAATATACGAGATAGCAGTACGAAGAAAATATAGAGATAAATAGACGGACGGACAGAAAGAGTAAACTTTTATTTGTGATAACTAGACAGCAAAGACTTACGCCAATACTTATGAAATTCGCCTACACTTCATAAACAAATTCACTCTGCTCGATAAACAAGATTATCTATTTCCTAACCTTTTACATAACTGAGAGTATTAATCATTTTACAAATTGTTCAGTTTAAAACATCTTTACTAATTATAAAAGACAAATGTTTTAAGGCAATAATAATTCGTTCCCTTTACAACTAGATATATAAAAAATTACGATAAAATTCATCGAACACAAACTTTAATTACAATACGTGAAGTATCTCTACGTTAAAAAAATACGTTTCAATCGAAGATTACTCGCGATCTTCAGTAAGATTAATTATGTATTAAATCATTAAAGTAGAGAACAAAACCCTTAAGGGTAATATCAGCAAATTTAATTCCACCATTACGAAGTAAGCAGCAATGTTAAACCTCACACTACGATAGCCTTAGCAGACTCAATTCAAAACCTCCTTATCTCGTAACCCTTACATTTCCACTTTCCTTTTCAGCATCCAAAGAAAGCGGTCGCAATAAATCCATGCAGTTAACAAACACAGAGCTTGCTATCGACGAGTAGATAAGTACGATATATTGGGCAATTCGACGGAAGCGTTATTTTACGGCTTTCTCAATTACGCGCGCCTTCCGTGGATATATAGGGCTCCCATAGGGTAGAGAGCTTCGGCCACATTCTTTCTTTGGATTTCCGGTTTTCCCTTTTCGAGAACCACGACATAAATCCAGACGGCAGAGCTCTCCGCGGAATGTCAAGTGGAACGACACCTGCAGACGAAAAATCAATTCCCTTCAAATCCAATGCTTTCGATGGATCCGATGCCATATGTGAAGTCTGGACGACCTGAGCTCGATATAGATTAGAGGAAATCGGAGATATCGACGAATGATTGAAGTACGAATAATAAGACAACCATGATGGCATTAATTATGACTATAAAAAATAATTAAAGCCGAGCTAAACGCTACAGAAACTAATGAACAGAATATACTATTAAATACGCCCTAAAATTCAAACGAATTTTAAAAGAAAACAGCTAACAGCAGATAATTACGCTACAAACAATCAAGGTAGATTGCAGGTATAAACAGGGTAGCCTAGCAACAAAGAGGTCGTTGATTCTAATCCTTATCATTATATAAAAAGCGATAATTCTTCTCTTTACACGTACATTAATTCATAAGATATCATCTTCATGTATTACCTGAACATTCATGAAGAATCACGCACTAGAATTTCAACACGTGAGCAATGAATAACTGATGTCTTAATCAGCTCTGATTCACAACACTGATACACGTACACCGAGAGAGTAAACGTATGTAAACAATAAGAATCAGTCCGTTGTGAGAAAAGTTTACGTCTTTCCCAAACAGAAATAACACGCAATTAATTTTTATCGCTCCCGATGAATCACACTTCCCAGAAGCTCGATTAAAAATAAGACAAAATTTTTATTCCCCGGAAACTCCGTACAAACAGAACAAAAGACTCCGCGCGGACCAAAATATTAGACATATCTCCAAGTCGCCCAGAAGTAGCTGCCGCCATTAAAAAAAAGAACAACGAAAAATCCGACACGAGAAGCTCGCAGCGAGTAAATCAAGGCTGGAAAAACACAAAAAATCCATTCTCATAGGAAACCTCGCTGCGTGCGGTCAACCAGATAAACGATGATCCATCGGTGGGTATCGAGTGGTGTTACGCTAATTAAAAAAGGAACGAATAAAAATAGCGTAAGACCTTACATCACGACGGATCTGTAGAAAGACGCTTCCCCGTTAGCGGCGTCTCACTTGACCGCCACCTGCTACGGAACCATTCCTCAGGTCGTCGACTGTGGAACTCTCAACAATGGATTCCGCATAATGCTGTTCATTACGCGGCACCGAAACTGAGAATCAAGGGCATGTGCCATTAATATTCGCCCCACGATGGTCCTTGCCTCCGAAAGACTTCTTTTTCCCTCCGCCCACCCCTCGTCTGCACTGACTCACCGTCGGGGCAGCCTCTTCCATAGAGGAGCGGGGGAGAGTCACTCGGAAAGAGACGAGAAAATGGCGATATAGAGGGGAAAGGGAGTCTCTTGAGCGATGAGCAGATACTGAGGGATAAAAAGATAAGGGGACGCGCGTTGGCACACATAGATAGGGGAAATATACTGGACAAATCGAGGATTTACTCTATGGAGGTGGATATCGTACGGGATAAGGCCACACACCGCCATCTCGACTGTGATAAGTAGAACAATAATATTAATGTATTTATTTGGACGAGATTGAGATATTGTGACTATGAATACTCCTACGTTAGCTAGTTAATCATTAACGATAACTGAGTAGTGCGACAGGCAGACCAGAGTTGTGGAGCATCTACGAATAATCTGTTTAATGAATACGGAACATTAACAAGGGCACACGATCGACCTTTACTTCCATGATAGGAACTGGAGCAGAGTTGTTTCCAGCTTAGGATAAACCACAGAAAAGACGGTATATAAACGGAGTTAAAAAAAATGGAAAGAAATTACGAATTATTGATTTAACGAAAATAACGCATCTACGGGTAATATGTTTAATAAACACGAAACATTAACATCGGCATACGATCGAGTTTTACTTCGATAATGGAATATAGAGCAGAATTGTTTGCAGCTTAGGATTAACCATAGAAAAACTATACGTAAATGAAGGAAAAGAAAATGGAGAGAAATTACGAATTATTGATTCAACCAAAATAATTTAGGACAAATATCATATTAAAAAGCATTCGAAAAGCTATTACGAACAGAAAAACTTATTATTTCAAGCAAAATTAATCCTTTTAGTTGATAGTCACTGAAACCATCCCGTTGATGAAGATGCGATCAGAACCAATCAAAAAAGAAAAAAAAGAAAAGAAAAAAAGAATAAAGAAAAAGCGATGATGGATAAATCAATACCTCGCAGAGAAGAGATAAAATTCGAATTGAAGCGGAGCAATATGATTGAAAAAAGACGTGCGTCGATGAGTCGGAACTGCGGGAAATCGACAAAGGAAGATGTGAAACTGCTTTCCACATGATCGATCCTCCACGGAATCGTATCGATTCATCCACCCCTACGACGTGTTTCCCTCGACAAAACAAGCAGAGATGATGTGTTTGTCTTGAACAGATATTTACCAACGCGAAACGAATCGTATGCCTCTTCTCTGCGGACGCACCGGACCGACGAAATATTCGCGCTCTTGGGTCCAACGACCTCCACTTGATTACGTCTCGTCGCCACGGCGGATTCGATTTGCAAATGAGGGCTCTTCCATTAAAAGCTCGATTAGGGCGAGATGGGAAGAGGAGAGATGCAATTCCTCCTCGAATATTAGGTCACGGACTCCTCATGACTTTAAGGAGATATAATCATCTTGTGAAGGTAACGGAATGACGCAGGATTCTAACTAGAATCGTCATCCTCATTTAGCTTGGGTACACTCCTCCGAATTAAATTGAATATTGATAAACGATATTTTATGTAACTTCATGTTTAAATAAATACTAAACTTTAATTCAATCAAAAATATTAATAATTTGAAATATTTCCAAAAAATAGTTTTTTATGAAACTGTAAAAATTTTGTAAAGGTTTTCGATTATTTTTCCGAATTAATAAATATATCACGTACAAAGGGATTGGAATTTTAAAAAGACGTAATTTCTAACCTTTACAAATTCTTACTCATAATCACAGGTTCCGTTAGTATTTTATCAATTAGAAAAGCAATAAAATTTGCGTTTTACGATACTGTAAATAAATAAATATACTAACATAAAATAAACACATAAAAGATAATCCAGTAATTTGAGAAGTATTTATAAAAATACTATCATACACTTAAAGTAGATAAAAACACCATTAATCTCGAATTATACGTAGAATAGCACAAAGAGGATGAAATTATATACAGGAAGATAGAGCTTTACAAATAGTAGCTACGTCAATTGATTCCCTCTCAACCTCTCTAAATTATATCCATATTTACCGTGGCAATATCAAAACCCAACCACCGTAAAGAAAGGTTACCCCTAATTCAGCAAAAGACCCAACTCCTATAAAAAAATAAAAATAAAACCTCTGAATAATAAGAGAAGAGAGCTATTCCGTACAATTAATTAGGCCAAAAGGGTACATCGACAAAGAGCAAATCAGACTAAGCGATTTCTCGATGCCTTTTCTGAATCAGCGAGTCAAATAGAAATTCGCTGGATATCGAAACGAAAATAAATGAGCGCAAGTCATCCAACTAGAGAGAGAAGAGTATTTTTGGTATAGCGCCAAGAATTATATTGAACAAGGGTTCGCTGCGAAACCAGTCTGAGACGAAGCGGGGGGAGGGAGGCTGGTGGGGAGCCTTAATTAATCAATTGATCAAAAGAAAGCCAAGGATACGGGAGGATACTTTAAAGGAGCAAAGGAGCCATAATCTCAGAGGAAAAAAGGTCCATCTTGTTACGAGACGGGATGATTAAGAACCCTAAACAGATAAACTACTTAGTACATCTTTTAATTTTACGAATCCAATCTTCTTTTTAAAAAGGATTTAAAAAATCTAAAATGCGAAATTCAACGGAGAGATTTCGAGAACTAGCTATTTATAGCATAAAACTGCTTGTACACGATCGTATTCGACGAAGCAGAGATGGTAATAAATAATTAAATATTTGCATAAATTGAATTCAATTGGAAGGGAATGATAGAAATTAAAAGGGATGGTTTAAGAATAATATAAAATGATCCCAATTTCAAATATATTTCGTTACATTTATCGTTATCACATTAAAAAACACAACACTATCATGGTAGAAATCAACTTTTACAACCATCGCATTTTCATTGCTAATATTAATTTTTTTAGAAAACATAAATCTGTAATATTAAAAAACATCCCATGACAGTACGTAATAGTTCTTTCAAATACGAGAGAAAAAACTTAAAACTAAGTATTTATCACAGAGAAAAAAATCATAATCCAACAAATACAACAATAGCAAACAACTTAAACAATACCTATTATAGATCCTAGCGCTGATGTTAACAATCAAGCGAAGACATTGTTACAGACATAAAATCAATAACAGCTTTAAACGGAGTAATTATTACGAGTTAAAACCGCTGTACAAAAAACGAAGGAAGAAGATTCGATACTACCGCAGCTTTTAATCGACGGGAGAGGGGTAATTAACCCCGCAAGCGAATGGATTTCAATGTCGATCTTTTTTCATCTCCGCCACCAATCGGCCGATGGTCAGTTCAGAAAGCCTCTCGAAAGTTATCGAACAAAAAATCGTGACATCATTATCTCTCGAGCCCTCGAAAGATTTCGACAGCTGAAACGACGGAATCTGAGTGGCGCCACTCATGTTTCTCGAGCGGCTACTTTGTCCCTACAACCGAAGACCATATTGCTCTGAAAGGTACTAAGATGGAATACGCTTTCCAACTAAAAAGGGGATTTTCAACTCTCTAATCGAGGTACAGAGTGGGTGATCTTTTAAAACGTCACTCAAATGCGAGAAATCTTTAACTCTGGATGGATGGAAATAAAATAAATGTTGCAGTAATAATTAACCTTAAACACAAATTATATTGTATTAAATTATTCATAATACTATTACATATTATAAAAATCCTATTCATTGAACTCAAATAAATTAAATATCATGTTATTTTGTAAGCCGTACATGGGTAGGGAAATTTCTTACATTATATTATTGTATTGTTTTTTTTGAATTACCTGAATAATAAGCAACAAATGTTGAATATAATTTAATTTTTACTACTCTTTTTATTGAAGATCGCACAATAATCCAGTTTCTGGATCATTATAGTGTAGAGCTTAATAATGAACGTTTACAAACATCCAAAAATTGATAGAAAATATTCTACTGTTCGGGATTCGAACCCAGGACCTGGGCATATTAAATGACTTATACTATTATATATTATTATAAAATTTATGAAAATTATTACATTTATTGTATAATTCCTTTATTTATTTTATTTTTAGATAATTTATCAAATTTCTTAAATTATATTATAATTTAATACATTATTAAAATACAAATTTTTACGATAACGTATTTTAATTAAACTGATAGATACTAGCGATAATTTTCAAACAACTAAGTAACTAAAAGTGATCAATATATTTTATTACGTTTACATTTTTATGAAAGGAGACAAAATGGCCTTGAAAACTAAAGAAAAAGAGCGACATTGCACGAGACACTTCACACTACAAGAGAGCTGAAACTGCTAAATGAGTCAAGATTAAAAAATCAATGAACTGAAGAATCTTGATAAGGCGTTCTTTTTTTTTAAAGTGCACCATCGATAAAAATAATCATTCGTCGGTCCATGAAGGACACCCTACTTTAATAAATCAGCCGAATAATAAATGTATGTATACCACATTTCAGACTAAGCCCGGTAATTCATTCCATCTCACGTTCTTTCGTGTACATTTAGCGAATTCATGAGTGCAACGTTCGCCCTCCATTTGCGAATCTCAATTGCAGAAGTTGAAGGAGGATCCAGCAAAAAATCTTGCAGAGAGCACTTCTTTGAATTATGCGATGCAGCTGAGGGCCAAAAAAATATCGGAGAAGATTTAGTGGTTCGTTGCCGCAGGATGAAAACGGACACTCGAATGCGTTTGTTTAGAAAACGAAAAAGTATACACACGACAGCCGAAGTGCATACGCGTAAATCAAAGAGGAAAGAGACTTCTGCTACATAATGCTCTCCGATCAACGACGAAACATTAAATGAGGCCGAAAACTGCGAATTCAGATGTTACTCCATAAATCGATCTAGCGAGAACTTTGTAATATGAGCTGGTTGGAGGAGTACCAGAATAGCGAGCGGTATCAATGTGTTCTTCTCCTTAAATGCATTAATTACATGAATCAAAATAAAATACAAATTTTTAAGCTACAATAAGTGTGTAATGCTTTCATAAAAGTTATTTAAAATGCTTATAATTATTTTACATTAATGCATTTATACATAACATATACGTTTTTATTTACTTATACTATGATAGATTAATAAATGATATATTCCGAGAATTATTTACAGAAATCTTCACCATACAATACAATCAATAACAAAACTTCGGAGAAAATAATTAAATAAAAATATACTTCGATTTTCCTAGACAGAACGTAGCTTTACCTGTAATAGAATTTATTTTCAATACTACACTTCAGTAAAAGTAGGATGATAAACAATAACTTTATGGAGAAGTAGATGCCATTCACAAAATATCGAACTAAATTTTGAAGAATAGCATCTTAAACAGAGCAGTTCCAGGAACGGAGGTTAAGTTAGATATTACGATCTAAAAAAATAATAACTATATAGGTACGCGTCCATTATAGGTTATGAATGAAATAACATGCGTATGAACATAAAGAGTACACATTCCAAAAATATTATTCCTAGTAACACAGAAAGAAGAATTCAAAACAAAAAAGGTACGCAACGTAAGAAAAGACAATTATAAAAATGAGTGGACAGAAAATAAATCGAGTTCCATGGATCATTTCAAGTCGACATTGCATTTAAATACCAACGTAGCACTGTAGGAAATGAAATCGCGGCGTGAATGATTTTTCAAGGTTGAAGATCAAAGTGTAGAGTTCTTACAAACACCGATAAGCGTAGAAATAATTAGCAGAGATAAGAGAGTGCGGAAATATATCGGTAACACGTTTTCATAATACAGAACTTGTTGTTGCTCGCATGTTGAAGGAAACACATTAAAGTTGTTTATTTCAAATGAAGAAATTAAAAATGCATCGCTTATAAATGAGCATTAATCCTACTGAATTAAAAACAGTCGAGGTAATTGAAATATATACCATGAAAATTTAACTGCAGAGCCATTATCACCCACTCTAGAATACGTAAGATAAGTTTCCGCGAATAAAAAGCACTACATATAAATAAACACCGATGATTTGCAGAATCATTAGTCTCAATCTTGTAGATTAAACAATAACAAATATTTTACCTAATGAATAACTGAAGTATATATAATCCCTTTCTCAAACATTCGCCATTTTTAAAAAAGCTGAGTGTAAGACTACATCTTACTCAACCGCACTTTAATAGGGAGCGGTATTAAGCCGATATTAATGTATAAATAAAAGGAACAAATATAAACATGACTAAATACAAATAGGTAGATCATGAACATGGGTGTGTTACACACGAGGTTAACGAATTTAAATACGTAATGATGATCACAATCAAAACATATTCATTATAAAAAAACCTGCCAAGAAAAATAAATATAAACATAGCAGTCTTAAGTACATATACACTTTTTCGAGGTGGCAAAAAGCATAAATAAACAACTTTAAAAAGCTGGATTATCAAGCATTAAAAACTAAAAGAATCATCAACCGTCGGGTTGGATATTCCGAGTCGATCCAGAGACTAGTAAATGTTAATTGATTCAGAACAGACTCTACGTAACCAACTCTAATCAAGTCGGCAACGATAAAAGAGATACTGCTTATACAGCTTTGTCTTTTCAAATCCACGTGAGTTAATTATTACCGGGCGTTGACGGATTTGCTAGCAGCGCTTTGTCGTCCACCTGTGAGGACTGTTGCGAAAAAGGCTATCGGGTGTTGGTAACCCAAAGCGAAAAGGCTACTTATTGGCACATGCCTGCGAAAAGGCCAAAGAATTAATGCGACGCCATTATAGAATGTCGCCAAGGACTTCGGATACTCTGCTTAATGAGAGGAATAAACGGCTAAGGGCGAACTTACGTGCTCTTGAAACAGAAACAGAACAGACTGCCAACGCCTATTTAAGACGCATCGAAAACAATTATTAACACCGACCGAGCAAAGGAAAGCATCTTTAAAAAAAATCCACAACATATTCAGCACGTGCGGTTATTTTACCGCTCCACTACCCTATTTCTTCGAGAGGATAGGATACAGTCTGCATCCTCACGAGGTGTTTGATGGCTGCAGACTTTTTAAAACCACAACGCTGTGGCATCGATTTTTTCAGAAACTAGGCCAGAGCTGCATCTTTAGTGGACACTTAATACGAAATAAAGCGTTTCCGAGAAATGGATGGAACAGCTGTTTACTCTAAACGGTGCATTAGTGGGAAAGAATCCGATGCCGTCAATACAATGGAAGAGATAACCAATTAAAAGAAATAGAGATGTAAGTGGTTTCGTGAGCAATTTAAGGCAGCCCTTAGGAAAGATAATTATAATAATTGCGATAGAACAACGGAACTGGAATGATTTATCGAATCAAACGAAAAATATTTAAGAGTCTTATACGTTTTCCTTTCTAATTTATACTAAAACAGAAAGCTAAATCACGACAAATTACCAGCCATGCATAACTGTAATAAATCCTTTAATGATATCAATATATACACACGAAAAACCGTTCTAAAAATCACGAATTAAACACACCTTTTCTAAATGTGTCTATTCAGATATTATTTTACGTGAATACAAAATTTTTCAGGCCTCATGAAGAACACCATATACTCCTATATATCCCCTTCCTTGATTTTCCGTACCGATTAAAAAAAAACACATTTCCATAAATCTTACGCAACTTGTTAGAAGATATACTACATCACGCACACGGACGTATCCAAGATTGCTCGGAGAGCCGATAGGAAAAAAAGAAAGCTCCCCTTTAGAAAAATCTGATTGTCTTAATCTGACACGCCTTTTTCCGATATGTCAGCACGAAACTACGGGTATCACCTACAATGTCTTAAAAGGAGAGAAACTTTGGGGAAAAGGAAACAAATGAGGAATGAAAAGGGGAAAGAAAATTCACATCGGTAGACTTTATTGACCTGACTCGTGAGAGTATGAAATTCAAACTTGTGCAGAGCTTAATATGAACTCAGAGATTTACAAAAAAGAAACATAAGGAGAATGAAACCCCAAACAAATTTAATACACATATTTATACATAAGAACATCATGATGAGAAAGACATATGAATTCACGTAGAATCTAGGTAGTTAGTGGAAGAAGAAGAAGAAGAATGCTTAGTTTTATAGAATACGCGTAATTTTGAAAACTTACGTACGTATGAATGAGTAGCTCTCTTCCATAAAATAGTATAAACTGAAATGTTCGTAACTAAAGGACGGAAAAATATTATTAATTGGATAAGGAATGATTATATTATTACAATAAACAAATTTTACAATCGGAATAATAAATCAGACGCATTAGGAGAACGATTTTATTTGAAATAACAAATTCATCACCAACGAACGTAATTTCCACTTCTCATAAGCGGTAACCTTGTGTTGTTCATACGTAAAATGACAGATGAACATCGACGGAAAAGGAATTAATTTTACGAACAAAGAACCGCATTCGTGTTCTTGTCAAGGAATAAAAAAAACTAAGAAAAATGGTACGGGGGAAGGAAAGACATAAGAAACCCTTAGGAGAGTTGGATGGCGTCTGCAGAGAGATTTAACCCCCGAAAACAAAACCAAAACAAATGAAAACATGTCTGACTCTGAAATGGAGTTATTTCCCGAGATCGAGCGGATGATCTTTATTTAGAACTCCGGAAGATAATTCACTGCGGAAAAAATGAAGGCAGACGTTGGGATATAAAAAATGCGAACAGGGGGACTCCTTGACGAATAGAGAAACTTTCAAAAGAAACGTCGCCTTGGAAACAAAATAACGTACTAAAATCCCGTATCGAACGCCATAATTTTATGAGAACGGGAATACGTATTATTGCAGTCATAATAAAGTGGTGAATAACATTCGATGAAAAATGTTAGCCGTTAAAGTAAGGCGATTAATTCAAAGGCAAGTTTCTCATATTTGGGCTCTTATACCTTATGACACAAAGATTCATTTTCACGTCCTAACTTAACCCCGACGATATTTTTCCAAAAATTCCAGCCTTTTATAGAAATAAATAATTCACAACTATGTCTCTAAATAACCCATCTTTTAGCGTTCGATTAAACACATCATAACGTATCCATTAAAAATGAACGTTTGGAACCTCCAATTTATCAGAATAAAATTTAATTATAAGCATTTTAGCCATTTAAATATACAGAAATTTGAAATCTGGCTAAAATACGAAAAATATTTTAATTCAAAGAGGAGACACTTCATCTGAACTGAGTATACGTTATAAATACATATTCAATACAAACAGATGCAGAAAAATGTTAGACATGTGTCTACGTTACATGGAAAAGATGCTTCAATTTAAATGAGTACACGATATAAATATATATACAATACAAATCAATCTACAAAATTAAAGGTATATATCAATGTTATTTTGTATGCAACTTGTTGACAATCTGTCCTTATTACCGTTCGTAAACCATGCGCATTGTACATTATTATATACATTAAAATGATTAGCTAAAACATCGATCGTATTTCAAAGTACGCGTAACCAATATAGAACTTACTAATATAGAATCAACTAATATAGAATTCGGCAACAATAAAACAAACCTTTTGAATTGAGTATAGGATATAAACATATATCTAACACTTACAATTGTAGAACAAATTAAAGATATTCGCCAATATTATATGGTATGCGATTTGTAGGCATGCTGCCTTTATTTCGTAAACAAACCAATTTCGTAATCCGTTCGTAAACTACGCATACATAAAAATAAATAGGGAAAAAAATCTACCTAATTTCAATGTACGTGTAATGTGACCATCCTTAACAGAAGAAGGGGTGTTGAAAGGGTACGGGAAAACGAATAACGACACAAAACAAACAAAAGAAGGGCGTTAAAGAACAAGAAGGACGGAAGCGGAACGGCGGGACAAGAGAGACGTGGGAAGAACGTAAATTCTGGGCGAAAATTTTTTGTGGAAAAATCTGAAAATCTTTGGGGAGACTTTTCGGAAAAGGTGAAAGCGAGCGAATGCTGGTATTTTAAGGTTTTGGAGAGGTCACGAGTGCACGATAACTATAAAAAAATACAGCCTTCCTCCGAGTTATTCTTCCAATCTTCTCGAAAGACGTGAAACTTATTCATGACGAGAAAAGTCATCTCGCCAATAGTTTCCGAGAAGAAAATCTCTTCTGAGGATTTTTGCCGAGAGATTGTTCCACGATATGCAGCGAGGCTAGAGATGCTGCGATAAAAATATAAATGCTTACATCGTATTGTTACCAATTTAAATACGAGGATAATGTTTAACCTACTTCCTTCCATAACAAAAAATATAGTCGAACACGTTATGAATATCCTATGTTTTCAAATTACGTAAAAGCTACGTAACGTGGATTTTTAAATCGCTAAGTTTTGTCAATGGCTTGATCAAGTTACGATCCCAAACTAAGATTTAAAAGTTGTTCATTAATTCTTATAATTTTTGTTCTCATTACATTGAGTACATTGAATTTAAAGTTATGACAGGGTTATGATAAGGTTAGTAAATGCGAGAAAAATACTGAAATTCAGCACTACTTTGATGGAAGAGATATTTTTTTTAACAAGTTCGCCGTCATTCTGTAACAATGAAGACTACTATATACTTTCCATAGTATTACTTTCGAAATCGAGTTTCCCAATTAAACCGAGAATGGAAATCAAAGGATTTCTCCCTATTGTATCTTTACGAGGGTTAAAATATTGGACATAAATAACAAACATATAAAACCCATGAATTAAATAATGCATCTCCGTTAAATTAATCTCGAAATTACACTACAACAATAGCTAACAATAAGTGAATGGGATTTAACGCACACTAGATAACTAGATCTATATAAAAAAACTCAAAAAAACTTGACGAAAAACATTCTATTAAGTATTTCCAACAAACAGAAAAACCAATAGCGTTAACAAACTGAAAACACCCAATTCTTAGCAGAGCGATACTCATTCATTCACCCATTTTGATAGAAAGTGATGATTATCAAATTTTAACTCGGCAGTGAGTCATTTTCACTTTTAAAGCATCGACACGGAGTCGACGAATCACGTCAAAGGAAAAAAATCGTGTTTGTGTCAATGGAAACGTCTTACGAAACGAGAATCTTAAAAAAGTCGTTCCAAATTGAGAAAGGCTTAATCTCGGAGGCACGGAATTAGCGCCCGGCAAATTTCAGTAGCAGATCCCGTAATTTATAGGAGATTACGCTTTCGAGATTTTCAACCACGAACTACCGATTCCCTGTCGTCACGAACGGCCGATGAGGGCAGATAAATCGACACACCTCGATAAGTCTCCTTTCTTTAGCGAAAGCATAAATGTGTGTTAACAAGAGAGTGGAATGAAGTCAGCGTTCCAGACCGACGGGATTCCGTTTCCTCTTCCTAGGAATCTCGATAAACGAACGTTGACATGGCGTATCTAAGGAAGCTATATTCTATACATAGATACGAAAGATTTCGCTACTTTCATGGGGAAAATATCCTTATAGTTAAGGTAAAAGGAAAGATACTGGAGTGTTCTTGCTTATTAATGATTACTAAATGAAAATACTCACATATAAATCGCTAGGAATATGATTTGTTTCATTTCAATACTCTCTAACTCGTGTGATATATTATAAGCTCTAAGATCCATTTTAATGCTCCCAGAATTAAAAGTTATAAATAATGTAAACAAAAAGCAATATCAAGCTTAGGGATATTAAATATAGCCTAAAAGTATTATATATTCAATTGCTAGAACAATAAGTTAAATTTATTATGTATTTATATAGTGTCTCCGAGGACTAAAATATTGACAACCACGAAGAGCCAATCCAATGCTTCAACTGAGAGTCAATACGTAATAATAGTATTCACTTCAACAAGGGTCTAATACGTAATAATAGTAGACGATCACTCCTAGCAGTTAATAAGCAGTATAGATCTAAATAATAGTAAATCTTGTGAGCAGACACATTATATTTCGAAAACATCAGTCTTTGGGAAACCATCTTCCCCTTTCATTGCAGCACACGATCTCAATGAAGTGTACGAGCCCACGACAGAATATAAATACGCATCAGCGATGCGAAGATTCCGTTTTCGGAACGAACATTAACACCGAAACACGTGCCTCTTCTCGCGTTGACTAATGGCAGTAAACGACATCGAAAGATGTTAATAAAGAATACGTTGCCTAACCCGAAGTCATTGCGGCTGAAAGAGAAAACAGAACATATATATTTTCGCATCGTCATAGACATATGAAAAATACGGGTGATGAAAGTTGCAAACTGGTTATGGGAGAACAACGTTGAGGGTTCCATCCATAACGGACGCTTGAGGTCGTTTATGAATCCCGAAGATGACCATACAGTTGCAAAATTGGCTTGACGATGACGTATAAGGAGGGAACATCGTAAAAAAAGAAAGGACCAAAATTGCTGCGACACACGAAACCGGCGAATGGCACAAACAAGTCTTGCTAACGATCGTACTCGATTCTACTTCTAATACCTCCCGAGGGAAAATCCCGGTTAATGGCGCTGCTAAGTGATTTGAAACACGTTTTTGGCTAGTTCAGCGCTATCTGAAAAATCGATAAAACTGGCAGGATGGCCACCACCGCCAACGATGGCATAGGCCAACTAGGACGAGACACCTAATGCTCACTATAGGGGAAACCCGGTTGTGGGAACGGAAAGCTATCTTTAAACTACATTAAAGATATCTATCTACAATCGATGTATATTTTCATTGATTATTTTGATAATTAAAACGAAATGTATCTACAAATAAACAATAACTCTATTATTACGCGATACAACGAATGAGGCTAGTGCAGTAACAATGAAATGTAACAATGTTATTAATTATAGCTGTTTCAATACACAAACTACAACCTATTATGATTCAAGCTTATTTTATTCGTCTGGATTGGTTAAACTTATAAATAAAATATAACACAAATATGAAAAATAGGAGAAAGGTCTCACAGAAAAATAAAAAACAGTGCTCATTGAACACAATTAATTTTTTAATATAAATCATATTCACAGTACTTGTTGGCATTCACAAAACAGGGTAGTTTATAGGAGATAAACATTCAACTACTTCTATATACTCGTCAAATATTGCGATAATTATGCAGAGATTTCAATGCATTCTGTAAGCATCGTATATATACAAAATTCAAGACACTGCTTACTAAACGGGGAAGAGGTTTTATGTTGCTATTGAAGGACCTCGACGACCAAAATAAACAAAACGTTAGACTAGTTGCTATCTGAATCTCATACGGGATGTGTAACAAAACCCATGTGTTCCATACCAACTCATGCGCATACTGCCAACTTATTAAGGGTCCTCATTGACCATCCTACCCGGTAATTCTACCTTCCATAAAGGGATGGTTGATGATGGACATAGACGGCTACGAGCATAAAACATGCAAGGGTAGACAGCAGATGTCATAAAATGACATTAAAGCGATCCTAACGCCAGGTGATCATAACATGATGATGATTACCGACCACAGAACGCTTAGCATTCAACATTCAAAGCAACAAAGTACTGGCTTCGAGTCCCGAAGAACAAAAATTTTTCTGGTTTGGTATGGATATTTATATCCATCGCTGAGTATTTTGCTGTGATTATCCAACAAAATTTTATGGATGTTTGAGAGGGATATGGGGAATAAATACATGGAGAAGATAACTTGTACAATCAAAACATAAACAGAATACATGGTATATATAAAAATAGTTCAACGCGGATACTAATTGCAGGATGACAATTGGTCTAGGAAGTAAGGCTCTTCAATACGTATTATCAAAGACCCTGCGACCAAATCATTGCTGCCAAAACCAAATGATTTCCAATAAATTCGTAACCACCCCGCTCACCAGAAACACCTCAAACCGGCATCCTCTCTCCACCTACGCCCTCGCAAGGTTATAACGTCCCGGAGTTTTCTTTCATTCATTCACACGGAAGGTGACAGTCGCAGAAGCAATTGGTTCGCTTGACTTTCCCATAGCACTCGAGGGAAATCTCGATTGCGACATCCCACGATCTTTCTCCCTTCAGACACTCCGGATGACCTATCGGAGAGGGCAAAAAGAAGGGAAGACATGACGACATCCGACACTTTGAAGCCATTCGGTGTGGAACCGTAACGCCATCTGACCGAGCAGGATAATACGATCTTCTGAGGCGATGTGGAACCAGAAAGCCATAGGGAAACTGCATCTGGGCACAATGAAGCAACTTCGATGGGACCTCTCCCTCCTCTCTATATATATCGCCGCTTACGAGAGACATAAGTATTCTAATCGACGACGATGAGGTTCGATTGTTTATCCGGCCGCAGAAATATCGCGTGATGAGTCATGTGGGACGATGGGTGAGCGGTTACAAAAAAGGGACGAAATATGCGTGTTGAAAAACCACCGCAATTACCAGCTTGGCCTGATTGTGAAAGCTGAGACGATCAATTTATTGCAAACAATAGTTAGTGCGATAACACATACCGTTTCTATCGGGAGGAGGGAGAGAGCTTGATGATTCATTCTTCGTTAAAGGGGAGTTGAAGTATAGAAAAAGAGAACTTCTAGAGAGATTCTGACCTCACTAATGAACGCGTTCAAAACATCATAATACACTTATTCTGACGTAAACAACTAGAAGTAATGAAAGATATTCAACAGTTAGGAAAAAAGAAAGGAATGAAGTAAGAGGAAATAAACCACGGTTATTACAAGAACCAAATACCAAAGGGTTAAGTGTAAAAACAAAAAGAAAACGAACACGATTAAGCATACATTTCAACATTAATTTCCAGAATCGAAAATGTTAAATACGTATACATGTATAATAAACGGTAAAAAATAAAATAACCATTTAATAGAAAAAACTGCATTCAAGCTATGACAATTAGATCTTTTACGTTCTTTCAAAAAATATTAAACAAACATTAAATTAAATGGATACTAAACGATGGATTGAATCGTTCAAGTTCCGCGGATACATGACAACTGAGAAATGTAAACATGTAAGGCTTTCCAGGTAATCAAGGATAAACCTATCGGTTTAAGAGATGTTTCAAGACTCAATAAGTTTCTTGGCGCAAGAAGACTGAGTCGGTAAGTCTTCGGCAATACCCCAAGATAAGCAAGGAAGACATATAAGAGATAAGTTTTTTCCTGTTAATACTTGTAACGATAGATATCTATAAATTCCTTCGAAAGCTTAAAGCATCCTGACGCATGTGGTTCAACACGTACCTGTTGAGGGACGAACGTTACGGAGTATTTTCACGATAAATCTCGAGAGAAATACGTCAATATTGAAAAATATGTTTCGACCATACTAAAGCATAATAGTACAGGAACTGAATGTTAAAATGTCCGGCCGATTTTGAATTTCATTTCTATGCCTATTTCACGCAGTTAACTAATCAGAGAGATTCGCAAAAACTACGAATTTCTCTACCATGAAATATCCACAGGAACGTATGCTACAGATTCATAACATTTCAAACCCTGAACATAATGTTGACAGTAAACATTTACACACTGAACTGACTACAAAAAGGTATAGCTACAAAATATTTACAGTACACACCAACAATACTTTACCATAGCAACGCGTAATCACTTATATCGACGATAGAGACGATCAACCGCTCAACAAAGATCTCCGAGACCGGGCCCGTTTCGAGGTCATCATCATCTTTGTTTGTAAACAAGAGCACACAAAGGGGATTGTGGGAAGCGGAAATTCCAGGAATAGGCTAATGGCAGCGAACTATCTCGTCTTTTTGTTCCGTAATAAACACGCAAGAGCGAAACTGTGAGATCCTTGTCTCGACAAGACCCGTGCGATTTCTTCCATCGACCACGCTGTCCACGGAACCCGCGCTAGAACAACTTAAAACCGTGCAAAAAAGCGTAGAAACCTTGAACGCACGCATACAGCTCCGAGAAACAAAGAAAGATACAGAAACATGTATCTAGAACCTTCCACTGCTGCCGAAAAGACTTGAAAAGGAGGACTTAAAACAAGACTCGAACCAACGCTCTCACGGCCGTCCAGGACGCGCTCGGAATATAAACATCGCGTCGGAAAACTGTCTTTGGCATCCGTCAAAGAAGCCCAATCGGCACTCTTCCACTGAATCCGCCTTCGTGGTCGCACTCACCTCGTACAGAATCCCATACAAGGGCACTCCGTCGGTGCGTCGGCTGGAGGCACTTCCAATGGCCAGACTGCTGCCTCCGCAGGAAAAAAAACGGAGATGCACCGCTTTGAGGGGAGGAGGAGGAATTGGCGATCCGTCACAAATAGTGGTCGGAAGGCTGCATTCGGGAGAAATGTAGGACGCTCTCTCTCTCTCTCGTCGAGGAGAGAATTCCGCGCGCCTACTTATGAAAAAATCTCGTTTTACTACGGAGAATAAAGAGCCAACTTCTCTTCGGCCTGCTTACAACAAAAGGAATAAATGGAGTACGACGGAAGAACGCGTGCGGGAAAAGAGCGAACGTATACGAAATGCGATAGGTCAAGGAAATTTACGGCGAAAGCGAAATATATGACGGAATCGAGTTTATGCGGATTAATTTGTTATAATCCCGAAGGGCGGTGTGTGTGTGGAAAGACTAGAAAAGCTGGTTACAAAACGAGATATGTCGTATGAACCACCGTGGCATGTCGCGTTCGAACGACACCCTCGGTGAAATTTATTAGTCTCTGCTATTCATATCCATTCATATCTTTTGATGTCTAGAAAATAAATTACGGATATAAATAGAGTTTGGTCTCTTTATACCTCTTGATATCCAATTCAGTACTTTTGATATTCAACGGTTGTCTTTACTTCTAGGCATATGTCCTGCTCGCATTTATTTTTGCGATCTTTATTTTATGCATGATGTCCGTAACTCATGTCATCGTTCTCACCCACGTTGTAATTCCATGTATTTACTAGCATGCAGCTTTCCTCATCTCTTCGTACTGTTTAAAGAATCTATACTACTTTTTCAACTGAACAATAATGTTTTTTCTTCCATGGATCTGTGGAGGTTGGATAGTTTGAATACAGGCCTTCCTAATCAGTTCTATCTATCCAAGATTTATGAACAAATGTGCTCCTTTCGAAGACACTAACCAAGATTGACTCTTTCGTTTACGTCATTGAGCCTGTTGTTTACTCCAGTTGTTATCATTTGTTCTAAAAGTATAAACAAATACACACACATATATACCCATAGTATTCGTTTATATTTAGGATTTGGGATAAATTTCTTTTGAACTGATTAAATTCTTTATATTCAACCCTTGCTGAATCATTATCTTACGATAATAGCTTGATGTTTTGCCTTTCACTCAGAGAAATTCTCACCTCTTACTTTTGACGCTGGATCGAATTCATAGAAGAAGCGGTCTTATTTCGTTCAAATTTCGTATAACCTACGGATTCTTTTACCAATGAATTCGAATAAAAATCGCAATAAACCTCCAAATACGCATCTCTCAAATACACATGAACTTCAATTGAATCGACCATACCTTCCATTAACGCACCTGCAATGATCCAGGGGAGGGGAGTTCTTTCAAAACAAGCACTGCGGTTCAAATACGAAACAACTTAGAACGCAATCTATGGATTTCCCTGTCCTCAAACGACTCGGATAAGGTAGGCACTTCCTTGATATACGACAAAGAGAAATCGGGAGACATTCATAATCCATTATATTCGCAAGTGAAGAAAATTTGGGACGAATAGGGAAGAGGCGGGGCGGGGAATCGTGACCTGCCGAAGTCCTGGGATGGGCGCGTATCATCAGAGTAACTTAGAAAAGAGGGGAAAAGGTCATGAATCCTTAGGCAAAGGATGAAATCGAAATGACGATTAAAAAAGTCCGATTAAGAGGAAAGCATACGTAGGAATCGTTCGAGCCGAGAATTCAGACATACTTTCCTCGTAGCTTTCACAATTCCTTGATCATTTTCCGTGAAGATAGTACAATTTGATAGCAATTTTTTTTCTTTAACTTTTAGTTCACCGTCTCCAATTTATTCACTACGTCCTGATTACCACTTTTCGTAATTTAACCGAAAAATACGTAACCTTGCATTGATTAGACCGGTTGCTCGTTCGACCCGGACTCCTATTTCCGCTATCGATACGTTTTCATCTCGAACATCGTTCCGTAATTAGTTTTTCCTTTCCCTAACCGAATTGGTGAGAGAGAGGTAGGCCAATTAGGCCGTAAAGACCCATAAGGAACTAATTGAAAATTTCCTCCTTCGAAGAGAATTATGGGACGGATGTTCGCGAATCTTTACGATAAACATGATCGCGAACAGACATACCATCGACTTTCTATATAAGATACACCGTACCTTATAATAAAAACCCTTCCTCTTAATATGGGATACAATAATAATAATCATAACAAAAAATACACGATATTTGTACACTTTATAGCCTCGAACCCAGATGTACAGCACCTTATAATAAATCCCATTCTCTTAATATTAGATACAATAATAACAATCATAATAAACCATACGCGATATACTCTTCATAGCCTCGAACCCAGTGAAGTTTCGCTTAAACGCCAGAAGTGCCCACTTCACGAGGAGCAAAATAGGAAGTTATGATTGCGGCAGCGGATTTAGCATGCCATTACGTTTATCCGTTTTCGAGCGTTGATCTCAAGCGAGCGTTTCGCAACTTTAAAACGATTCGGGACCTTTCACAACACCTTTCTCGCATCGAGAGTCGAGTCATTGGTCCATATTTGATCCAAGTGGAATCGGAAAACGTTACATCACGAAATTTAGCGAAATTGAGTCTTGGAAATTTCCCATTCACCGTGCATAAAAAGCGTGAGAGAGATAATTTTGAACAAAAGTAAACAGAAACGTGAGCGAAGTTTATTATACGTTTGGTTTTGCTATCTTCTGACGATTATGGTACGTAATGTAAGAGCAAATTTACGACCTTAAATTTAAATCTTTATTTCACAACAAACATTACTGTAGTCAACTGTTACTGAGCGATAAATAATTTTTTTTAAAATCTAACTTACTTAATTATTCACTTACCATTCGCTAAATTATGACTTATAAACCTTCCTTACGACAAAACTCCGAGTACAGGTATATTAATATTAAAAAATTATAGAAATTACCCATAAAAACCATTATAATCATAACTTAAGTACTTATACACGTACCCATAAAACAAAAAGTAGGCCAAGTATTAAAATCACGAAGAATGTAGTCTGTGGTAATAAAACTTCCCGAGCGAAGGTTAACGGAGAAAAATACAAGAAGCAGGAAATAGACCACACAGGAGAGGAACGAAAAACGAACAAAAAAGCAGAGATAAAAGCTATCCAATAACAACACAAGGGAGAAAAATCTTGAAAAGATGCTTAATTGATAATGACATTAATAGATAAGCAACGGTTGGAACAGAAGCTGAACGACCGTATTTGATTTGAAATTCAAATAACAATAAATTAGAGTATATGTACGTCCATCATTGGAATTCGCCATTCCAAATAAAAGGGTAATATAAACATAATAATTCGTGATAAAAAAAAATCGCCAACTAGACCGAGACGAAGTACCACACATGCCAGAAGTCAAAACATTTGATTTCAATAGGAGCTTTATGGATTCCCTAAGAGCGGCATCCTAAGAGAGAGTCTGTGGAGAACCAAGTTGTCGGAACAGAAGAATAAATAAATTACCCCCGACGAGATCCTCTGGTGCAACCACAATTTGTCCTCCATTTATAACCCAATCATCACATTGAGTATGTTTACGACTTCCTTGCTTCTAAAATAGTCGAGGGATGGGAAAATTCAAAGAAGCCCCTTGAAATCGCGCCAATACACTCGATAAAAATCCCAGAGATGGGATTCTTTCCATTTATATTCGCTCCCTAAGTGGAGATGCACATATTCAGAACAGCCACCGCTATCGGCACTATAGTATGCTCCCGTTAGAGACCGCACACCGCCCGAGACGATCGTTTTTCGCAAATCATTCTTTACTTTCCCCGCAAATGATTTCTATATTCTCATGCACCAGTTGTTGAATGCTTTCTTCGCGATATTAACGGTACGAGGAAGATTTGGGAGCACATAAATTCATTGTGAGGATGGAATTTCCGAAAGCGGAACATGACTGCGTCGGTGATTATGGGCCAAGTTCAAGAATCGAGGGAGTAACTCTCCAGCGAAGGATGATAATTACGTTTCCTCTAACCTGATTCGTGGAATAATACAGAAAAAATGCAAATATGACACAAAAATTTTTTTACACGTTACACACACGTTATCATTTGTATTATGTATTAAATATACAATCTTCACGTACACAGTCAACAGACTTGTCAATTTGATAATCTTCTCAACATAGGTTGTATTTAAGCAACCTCCGATTTCAATAAGCAGAGTAACATAGCTCAGAATAAAGAAACATTGGATATCTCATAGATGAAAGGTGATTTAAACCACAAAAATCTCTGTTTATCATCAAAGTGGAACAGGAAAGACGTGAGAAATTCACCGACAGGTGATGAGTCTTCGCCACATATTTTGATTATTACGAACTCAAATCTCCAGCAAGCTTAGTCAACTTCCTTAGTCACTCCACACGTGATGGAGGCTAAAAGATAGCAGGATGATTATATTATTTCTGAGAATAAAGATTAACTTGTTTGGATACCGAGATGAACCAAAACATTAAGTCACGGCTACAGCAGAACCAGATAATACAAAACCAAGTATCCGTAAGAAAAGCAGACGTAAACAAAACAGAGAAGGTCCCCAATAATAGCAAAAGTAAGGATTATTTTACGCAACTCGCTTCTTCTCTACGTGCGAAAACAATAATTCATACAAAAGAAGCCGTACAAATAACGAGAAACCATATGCTAGAGATGTTTTTCTTCATAAAATGCTATTAAGCTCCCCACGCGATTTTGTAAGATAGAATTATTTTTGAGAGCACAAGCGACAATGACATACAGGAACGTAAAAATGTTCCAAATTTTTTTTTCCATGGAGTTGAAGAAAACGTGTGTATAAATATAAAACACGAAAATTCAACGGAAATTAAAAACCTAACGTCTATCTCAGTAATTCATATTATCCTTTAAAAATCAATGGTGGTCATACTTTTGGAATATTAGCAGATACTTAATTTTCTGACATATATTTATAAATACATTTGCAACGTATTCTGAAGACCTTTGACTTTCAAAAAGAAGATTGAACTTATATTTTCTAGTATAAAAACTAACATGCGGTTCTCCTTGATTCAGAAAGCTATCAGATCGTTGATGCTAACACTCGATTAGCATAGCAATTAAAAACACATCAGCATACGAGAGATGACAAAAACAAGGGTCAATTTAAAGTTAGATCGTTTCACAATTTCGTCGTCATCCTAGCACAACTACCACGAATCAAGCACAACAAGAACGCCTATTGCAACCAGAATACGAAAAATATTTACTACGAAGCTGCTAACTCCCCAATAAAAAAAGAATTGCCAATCTTGCGAGTGTCACAATAAGCACGTAATGAGGAGTATGAGCAATTTTTATGTACCTATAAATATACATATACTCTATTTATACTCACGAAAACAAATCTTACAGTTGATTTACGTAGCGGAAAATTTAAAACCCACTAAAACAAGATTCCAGACACTTTTTGGCTCCATTTACCAAAAAGCGAATATTTGGAGACATCCGCCACTTCCCACATTCCTAATTCCACGAAACTTTCGGAAGAGCAATTCGACGCAAATTTCCCCATTAACCCACGTTTGCGGATATATTGGCCTAATTAGCAAATCTCAAATTAGCGCTTTGAGAAAACGCATAGGGGGATCTAGTTATCATTCTAATGACAGGAAATGGCAAAGATGCCTCAACGATGTCCATTCAGAGCCGTTAAAATATTTCGCCTCTTAATCTACTCACCCATACGAAAATAGCCAAGGTTGCTAAGACAACGGCTGGATTCTTAAAACGGATTTTGTCCTCCAAATAATCTGACAGTTCAATAACGAAACCCTTTATTATTATTATTTTATTTATATTATTTTATTATGACTTTGAAATCCTAGGATTGGCATGACAACACTAAAAGGGAAAACAGCAAAAATAGTCGCGGTTCCTTTATTAGGATATTATCTACAAACCACTGATATGAAAACCTTCTACATTTTTCCAAAAGAGCCACGAGAATGGAGCATAAATAGCCGGTGATGCCATCTCCGCAGCCTCCTCCTGTTTCCCGAGTTAAAAATATGAAAGGGTGCCTCTTCATTGGATGAGTACCACATTTTGCTGCACTGAGTGGCCTAACCTAGATTCAAAAAAGGAAAACGGTGCTCACGGTTGAAAAATACTTAAATATTAGATGAAAGTGGTAAAATAAAAAGGATTTCTCCAGAAGAGAGATTCTTTATTGATAGTAGAATACTTTGCACTTTACGGCTCTCTTCGAGTAGTTAGCATGCTAATCTTCTAACGCGGAGGTCCCGGGTTCAAATACCGGTTGAGGAGGAAATTTTCCTGTCAGGGTGTGGATGTTTGTCTGTTGTTAAGAACTTCACTATAATGAGACACATAATGTGATAATGACATAATCCAACATCCATCATAAAGGATGTTTGTGACTGATGAAAAAATATGGATGATCATTAAAATTAATTTAGAAACTTAATAAGAGAATTCGGATTTTTAACAAACTTCTTCAGTTTTTCAAATGACAGTTCAAGGATTTTATTTTACTTAATATATATTTTATAACAGAAGCAGTTCAATAAGAAAATATAATAATTACGATAATTTTGAATTATTTTACTAATGTTACTATTGGGATTCAATTCCTAAGGTGCGTCTGTACTTAAGATAAATAAGAACGTAAAAAATCATTCGATAAAAGTTAGTAAGCGTTAAATCAGCCGCTGGTCGTAAGCAGTAAACAAAGGAGGGTAAACGCCTACTCTTAAGCCTTTGATGATGAGATGTTAACTTTAAAATTGTTTCTTTACCCATTACAAAGTCAGCAAACTTCAATCACGTTCCCTGTTGCAAACAGCTTAAGATTTCCCATTTTTACGAGGGATAAAATTTATATCGGACAAAATTAAGTAAGCGGATAAAAAAATAAAATATTAAGAAAAATCAGCGCATTCTAATATTCCAAAAATACATTTCTTTGCCAACTCTCTTGAAGGTTAATTGTATCGCTACACAGAGAACAAAGAAATTATTTACGAGCTAGTACAAAGAAAGCAGGTGTTCAGCAAACACATCCAAGCTATGAACCACGCATCAAAAACTTTCATCGGCAACTAAAACATTAAAACAAAAACCCATTAACAATCTTCCATTTCGTTGACACTAAAACGAAGGAACATTATTAATAAAAAGAGAGTTTCACCATTGAGCAAAACGGTCCCTCTACTATGATGGCCCTTCATGGCATGGCATTACTATAGCTCGCGCGTCTGCATAACCCCATCTTCAAACCAAGGCCTACGGTAAAACAGGGCTTATTGTGTGTCGTAAAAAAGGCCGTCGCCAAACTTAATAACGCTAAGTGGATGTTATTTACCTTGCGAGAATCGATTAAAACGCGTCCATTCAACGAGAGGCAAACTCTTTTATGGATTCTTTCGGGGCTGGAAGGGTTTTACGCCGCTTCGGGGGATGGGGCGAAAAAAAAATGCTGATCTCGCACTTCCTTTGAGGTTAAACAAAGAAGGAGCATCTACGTATCGTTGAACGGGGCATCTTCGTATCGTTGAACCCGCAACTCAACTCTCTTAAGGGTGTTAAAGCCCCGATGGCTTTTTGGTGGGTGTTGCCCGTGGGAAAGACACGTTTGCATCGATCGATGGAAACCGGTCAATGTAACCGCGGCGGTCGTTCGCACCGTTCAACGCGCCGAGTGCACTACTGGACGGCAAAATTACGGCCAAGATTAGGTGAGTCATGAGACCCGGAGAAGGACCTCTGCAGCCCATTACGCTAATGAAAGAACTGCAGGAGAAGATGCTTACTAATGTCGCTCGGGCTTTTTCCTCATGATGGTGCGACATTAATAAAGATAAAGTAACTGATCACTATTTTTCGTAATAATAAATTTTCAAATACCTAACACATTAATTAGAAGCCTTACTAACTCGAGAAGTATTTTGTTAAATCCCAGACCCATGGCGTATTCAATACAGTCCATTGGTATAACGATTAAAGCCTTGAGGCGACTTGAATTTCGATGTTGAAAAAGAATATACACTATAATTATTTACATAACCTCTTACATTTATAATTATTGAATTCATTACGATACGAAAAATTATGATATTTCAAATATTTGTCCACTTATAACGACAAACCACAATAAAAATCATCTCATTTATATTATCTCAACATATCTTAATACAGATTCGTATTAAATTCGATAATAATAATAATACTATCGTAATATCAGATTATGTGTGATAATTATCTTAAACTTAATCAGACATTCAGCAAATAAACATCTTATGCATCAGTCGCACGTATAATTACAAAGACAGTTTCGGTCTCCCTTTAAGTTACGTACAAGGCTTCTGAAACTACGAATGAGAACAAAGAAAAATTCTCCGCTCAAGGCGAAGAACTACGGAGCTCTTTCTACGAGATAAAAAGTAGGACAGAACTGCATGTCACTTAGAAATACCTTTGGGTTAGTGACACATAGAAGAGAAGTTCGTTTTCTAAAAGCATGATTTCTCTAATTAAAAAGCTGTTTTAGAACTGGTTTCAACATCCCGTTTCTTTGCTACATTCTTCACTTTTCCGCACGCCCTGCGAAAAACCCTTATAAATATAAAAGTCGAAGACTTCGAAGGCTTGTGCGCCTGCTTTGTACGGAATGATAACGAGGATCTAAAAACGTGGAAAAAAATGAATCTTGGATGAATTCGCACGTTGAGAGATGCCAACCAAGTGAAAGGATTAAATAAGACGGAGAAAACCAAACATGACGAGTATCTTCCAAACTTCCTCGAGGCGTAGATTATGTAATCCGCCGTGAGTTGTCTTTGAGTCACGGAGAACAAGTTGTCGGCATACCTTTAAAAACGCCGAGATATTACTTATGGAGGCAAGAGACCATACGTAGGAAAATTACCATGACGCTGACATTATAGGAATTCCTGCATTCCGCCTACTGTTCTTAGGCAACGGCTTTTATTGATAATGATATCACTGAGGATGGGAACCTACTCTTCGATACTCAGAAGGCGAGATAAGTATGAGGATGATGCAACTAGGTACTACATTTATACACAGGAAATGAAATACTTCAAAAAATCAAATCCACCTAACCTACTATCGCTACATTTTGGTTCAAAGTTATTTCGATAGTTACAACACTAAACTAATATGATCATGAATTAAAATAATATATGTACAATCAAAAGAGCTGCATAGCTTTATAAATCGATACTTAACTAGATTTATTTAAAAGTTAGAACTGGCTATGAGATATAAGATATACAAATAAAATCTTTTAAGACTAAAGTGAAGACGTATTTTTATAAATTAATCTTAAATATTCAGTCAATTCAGGTTAAAAAGAAGTATACATTATCTAAATGACTGAGACTTGGGTTCGAGTCCCGGTCATTACTCTATTTCCTTTTAATCTTTAGCCTCGCTTTATTTAAAGGCCAATACCTTTTAAGAACTAGGATCTACGAAATTTCGATCTAAAATATTCCGTTGTTTATTTACATCTGACGGTAATTATACGTATAACCATAACAGAGACCAAGAATACCTTGAATCACTCGTATCATAAAATTTATATTTATAAATACATACAACATAAAAAAATATCAACAAATCTATAAGTAGAAAATCTAATAATGATCCTTAACTATATTCCCACCACAAATTTAAAAGAGCTTTACTCCCGTTAAACGTTCAGAAACAAGAATAGGCTACGGCGAGCAACCGACATTCGATCTCGGGTCACGGATAAATCGAGCGCGTCATTTGAGGTGCTACAGTAGTCGCATTCGCCACAGACGGACTGATGTCACGAGCCGTTTGAGAGATATTTTAGGAACAAAAGAAAGCGGACATGCGCGGCGTAACATCTCTTCGGGGAACCTTCACCCTCGACAAAAAAAAAACGTTCCAGAACTCCCGACCTTCGTGCGGTTTTCGCCTCTTTCCGCGTGCAGCCTCTAATTATTAACCGACCTCGGAAAAAAAAGAAACGCGCCACTGTGGGCGTTGTCATGGAGAAGCACGGAATGCGTGAGGCGACGTAGGAAAGATGAGAAAGAACGGGAGATGCGCTATGGGCAGAGCAACAAGTGCAAAGGGAGATTTAAAAAAAAGAGGAGAGAACGATGGGAAACGCGCGGATTCTAAAAAGAGGGGAACAAATGGCGTTCTTATTGTGTCTCTGAACTATTAATAGCCGAAGGACGGAATACTATGAGATGAAATCCTCCAACGACAAATACTCAAACAGAAAAGATGAAAAACGACTATCTATCGTTTTTATAAGTACTAAAGCCGTTCTATTAAGCTTATAGGTGCAAACTACGAGAACTCGTCTTTGAACTATTACTGAAATAAATTGCTTAGAGTTAACGATAGCGTCTTCCGGGTTTCTCCTGAAACAAGTTCGATAACCTTCCTAGATTGAGACGTTCAACAAAAGTAAAAAATAAAGACGATACCGGGACTCGAACCCAGTTAACATCAGCCGTTTTTACATGAACTAACACGACAGCAAATAATAATTTGAATGTATGTAAACATCATCTTAAAAACAGATAAGTGATTCCACGTGTTAATTTGCAGAACGTGATCTGTGGAGAACCACCGACGCAGTGAGTAATGGATATGAGGTAAACACGCGAGAGGCCACCCGGAAGTGTCCGAAAAACCTTCTCCCAAAAATCAGAGAATTATAAACTTCCGTAACAAAATCCCTGAGAGTAAAATCCTTTAAAACAAGTACAATACCAACCCTTGAAACTCATGTTTCTAAATATATCACGGTAGTAAAGATACACTGATACCTTAAGCATATCTAATTCTTATTCACGATATGGTACAGCAATAACAGACATTGAATGTTACGATATTAAAAAAAAGAGTCGAGGGATTTTGTAAAAAAATCTATCACTAATTTTCAGCAATTCTCATGGATAAGCTTCTTCGGAGAACTTCGGTATTACAAGCTAAATAAAAAATTTCCAACCTATCAAAAATCAAGGAACAATTAATAAAAATAATACCATCTCTTGAACACTGCAAAATTATAAGACGTATAGAAAATTGCGAAACGAGTTTCTACAACATTAAATCAAGAAATAACAAAAACAAAATGATAAATATACGTAGCATACTACATCAGTGGAAAAATTCATACAAGCAAAACCATTTCAAGAACCAACTGAATAAAGCAGACGTACTAACATTTTAAAAACCTCGAAGAGCGAATGAATACGTGGAGTTTAGCAGCGAAACAAGCCGTGAAACACAATCACTGCTCAATCCGGAGAGCTGAGAAGAATCCGTGGGGGGAGAAGGTTGCAGGCTAATTAAAGACGAAATGCTACGAAGAAAGCGTGTCCAGGGCACGACACAATGCACCCATCGGAGTGACACTTGTCGACGAAGGAGGGATTTTAATTAGACCGGAGACTGATTAATGATAAGGCCGTGCGTCAAAGTGACAAAATTAAAACGATCCGTCAAGCTTAGAGACGTCAATGAACTTTAGGTGAGGATATCGAGGGCTGAAATGAAATTTGCCAACGACGACGGGGAGACATCTTTGAAATGAAAAGCTGATTATCGGGTGCGTTGCCCGTGACGACAGAAACGAAGGCTTTCCAGTGAAGGTGGTGAAAATGTCATGAATTAGAAAAGCCCATAAATGGATGTGTATACATCTTTCGCAGAGCGTTTTATGAGTAAATCTGAAACCATTTCTATGGCTTTCCCTTATTGATTCACTGATCCCTATCGTTCGGTCTTAAAATACGTGAAATGTATCGAATTAAATCCACATTAGACCAATTTCCACATAATGAAACATTTAATTCAACAAGTAGGTGAAAAGAGAATGTTAAAATGTGTTAACATGGTACTTTTAACGAACAAATATTTTGAAGTGCATTAAATTTACGAAAGAAACACCATATTTTTGATTTCTAAGCCACGATTCTCAAAGCTTTAATATCATTACTTGTTCATAATTACTACTTCTTACGATGAAAAGTTATGCATGAAATAGCAGAAATTAATAAAATAAAAAAATAAAACATACATGAATATCAGCATTTACTATTGCCTAAAGTGTGTTGATTAAATAGAGTAATATTCCCAATCGAAAGTAAAGGTGAAAAGGAAAAAATGAGACAAAATTTGGATAAAAAAGAATCGCACAAATGTACAGAATGTCACCAATTCTGAGCAGTAAAAAAATTACATTTAAAATAAACAATAACCTCAGCGGTTTGAACGTACATTCCGTTCAATCCCAATACAAAATCCATTACGATCAGTTCGAACGACTTGTCACATTGGGAGAGGAAACCGCGTGTCCATCAAAACATATTAGATACACGAACAGCTAAAAACATGACACAGTTGAGAATATTTCGCAACGAAGAGTCACTGCTGCTCGTTAATGAACTCCTCCGCTGATTTCAGAAGAATTCGAGCGCTATTTCCTTAAGCGAATGACTCATTTCCCATCTCCGCTTATAGAGAGAGAGTAGAGACGAACATTTCAATCTCGATCATCTACGAGATGACGTGAAAAGCGTCATTGGGGACTACTCATCAAGTCTGGGGATACGAGAGAAATTTTGGCCGTTTCCAGAACGGAATGAAGAAGACGATAAGTTCTAATAATAATAATTCTACGTAAAATAATTCACGTTAACAAAAACTCCACTATGAAATGAAGACGAAAATGAAATGGAGTTTTCTTCATCCATTTATTTACTATCAATTAATCCAAAAACAACAATTAAGGCCAATTACATTGGATCTTAACAATATTAAAAAATTAATAACAATTGCATGTATATATGAAACAAACAACAACAATGAGGACGAGAACAACAATCAGAAAACGAACTCGACCTTAAGAGTAATTAATTAACGACCGGCGCTAGGGCAATTATAAAAATTGACAACACGACCACCGAAAGCTGAGTATAGTAGAAATAAGACCACTCGAGACGACACAGCGGTTTATGATGCATGAATTCCACACGCTTTCATCTATTTGGGCTAATTGCTTCATCCTGCACATACTGCGGTATCCGGCAAAACGTAAGGGTACTCTTAAACACGCCGTTGGAAATGTCAAGAACGCAAACTTTTTCTCGAAACAAATACGAATGCAGAATTAGCGGAGCGGAAAGTTTAAGAGGTACTTCCATGAAGTGGGAAACCTCGAGCAACAAGGTGAAACTTCGCAATGTTCAATTATTCCTTTGGGTTGGATAAAATAGCAGCTGTTGTCGGTTCAGAAATTCAAACCATTGATTTCAAATTCCCGATCGAGGCAACTTCGTGTTTACTGGAATCCATTCCAATACATCTGTTCGAGGGTCGATTCCGGAGCCCTGCACCAATATATTTTTCAGCACTTGTTTCCGAGAGAAAAATTTGCTCCGTATATTTCAACTGTTCTTTACCCTTTCAACCTGTTTTCTGTCAGTTTTTTCCGCATCGAAATTGAGTTACAAAACCTTATTTACTTCTTTCGCAAATATTAGTGTATACTGAATACGATACCTGAGTTAGGTGGAGAAAAGAAATACATGGCTTTAATCCTTCCGATAACGAATTCATTATCTGATATTATTAATGAATTTTTAATGTAACTACATTTCTGTATTTCTTCAAAGCTTAAAAACAACGATTATCAGAGGAAACGATTTCATTTGAGAATATCATTGGGTTACTGCACCAATTATTTTCGCATACAATTTGAAATTACTAAGCAATTTCTATTAGTAAAAGAACTAATCTATATTTCATAAAGTAAGCCATTAACATACCTTTGGTTCGAATAGGATAATTCCACGTCGGCTCCGTACCACCTACGCAAGTCGTGGTATTTCTGTACAAAGAGAAAGAATAAATACGTCAGAGCTAGTTGCACAAAAACATAGACAACTTCAAAAAATACAGATGATACCAAGCAGATAATAATAATTCTCTCTGCTAGTGAAACCACTCGAGGAAAAGTTAAAAAACACTTGAGACGCCCACACGGTGAGGAACGAGTGACCCGGAGACAAATGAGACTATTGATTACGTAAGCGATGGAAAAAAGGGGACATCTCATACACATGCAGACAAATAACATGCGCTCGAGCGATAACTACGCAAAGGTTAAATAGAAGGGAAAATCATCGGCATGAATGGGACTCGAACCCGAGTCTCCCACTATTTCTTCTGCACTGTAAGAGGAGGACCCCGTAATATCTCACGGATGCAGTTTTGGAAAGTAGGGGACCTGGATTCGAGTCCCAGTCATGTCGTAATTTTTCAATTTAGTTTAACATTTGTAATTCAGTCCAACCAACACATCTTTTAAAGATATATTCATCATTCCTTCGTCCTCTTATAAAGACGCGTAAAATAATAAATTCTTACTGAAAAATAGGATAAAATCATCGATAACGATTCCTAAAACAATATTGACGTTAGCCCTTTAAAACAGGATTCATGATAAAATAAAGATTCCGATGATATTGCTTACCAGAAAAAGAACGACAATCATATACATGTACATGTATAAATAAATTTCAGCAGAAAAAAGGAAAACTAATAAATAAGGCTTGGACACTTGCGGTATAAACACGGCAATTTTTCATCCAAGTGATAAGAGACCAATCAAACCATTCTAGGCCACCGAAAAACATTTTATTGCTCAACCGATGAAATACGTAGCCGTAAATAAACCCGTGGACATTCACCACCGCATTCTAGGGAGATGATACATCACGAATCGATATCTCTCCTATTACGAGATTATGGCATTCCCCCTATGTTTCTCCAACAGTCTTCGCAACAGTGTAATCCAAGATGAGCCGACGATGGAAAGAAAAATCCCCATTCATAATAGAGCGCATCTGTCGTGACTAGCCAGTTTCTTCTGATTGCACCCGCATGGGAGCAGATGAAACTGAGGCCGGAGGAGAAGGTTACGATGGGGCATTCTGCACGCGGACGTATACTGTAAATCAATATCGTTCACATCTTAAGTCGGCCAAGGAGAGAGTGCTCTCGGCCCTTAAACTGGGAACGGTATGATATATACATTCATCCCAAAGGTCGCCGAGGCTGCAGTCGATAGCGTCATAGCGGTTGCGGCTATGCTAACAAGAGGAGCAATTGATGAAAAACGTCGAGTTCCGTCGAAGAGTGAGGTTCCGGGTAGTGACTGGAGCTCTCTTCAGCAGCGTTACCCCTCCCGTGAATGTGGGCTTTGTTGGAACGTTACGAAACGAATAGACCGATGACTACGGCCGATGCGATATCTGATTTCGATCGCGAGAAATCGAACACGTGACTGAGGAATCATGATGGATAGTGATGGAATTTGTTGAGAGCAATCTTGACCATATCCGGAATGCAGGGAAAAAACGACGTAACAACTTCCGTGGAAGATGAAAGCCTTCTCGGAATCTTATGCATACTGGAACGAATTATAAGGTAACCCATAGATTCAATACGAAAATTTTTAACGTAATAACGAGCTTTTATAACGTTAAAAAAAACTTCTATTTTCATTCTTCAGTACAACTGCAACAATGCAAAAAAATCAACAACGTGGAAGACGTAAATCCATAACAATTGACCTAAATTATACATCTTAAATGAATATGTCGTACAAAAGACTTGCATCAAATTTAATGCACAAACGTACGTACTCGTATTTCAAATCAGCTGAATATAACATCCTTTTTAAATTAGAACACGACTTATAAGAAAAGAACGATTGGGACGAGAGGAATTCTACGCACGTAACAGATACGTTATCAGCAGGCAAACATTCAATGAGATTTCAAGGAGGATCGCTTGACTGCTTCAGATAGATCTATTAACACTGATTTAACACTCGTCACTTAAAAGTTTCTGACAACTATATCAGCATACATAAAGACATCTTACTCATTTCTAATCATATGATTGTATTGATAGCTGCATTTATTCAATGGGATTGCGGTGAAAGTTAATGTAACAATGAGAAGAAAACTTACACCAAAGAATTCACTTTATATCCGAGTACATCAAAAAAAGAAAGCAGCAAAAATCCATTAAAAATTAAACCTCCAATTATGAATTTCATTACGTACGATATATCGAATGGTTATTACCGGAAGCTAACGCGATACTGGCCACAAATTAAAAAGAAATTCCACTCTTGATGAATCCAACATGGAGGAAAATTAACTACCTTTAAAATTGGACATCAACCAGATAGTGTGAAATTATATCTCGCTAAACTGCGTACCATCCTTAAAAAACACGCATCTGACTTAAACGCGTACTTAACATGCGTTCATAAACTCGCTCGTTGTCGCATAACTCCGCACTCACTTCCGGTGTGCACCAAAGTGAAAATGAAGGTTGACTTTATTAAACACCCTCGTTCAACCAGACGTTCTTTGAATATTCATCGCGACTGCATAATTTGTCGCATTAATTGCACAAGCGAGCCAAGAAGAATCGCAGCCTCGCTTTCCACTTGGAGAGGGAAAAAGTGTTCCTCTTAAGGATGGAATAATGGTACGTTATAACACCTCTTTCTAACTCGTGGCGGATGTTCATAATTGCACGTACGCGAGAGATTTGCATAAAATTGAATATATTCACCGTTCGTTTTAATCCTTCCTCGTTCAAACGATAAAGAATGTTACTTAAAGACCTATCTCACGAATTGATTTTTCAATTTCTATTCCAGCGTTAAATTTATGGACAAATATTTAGTGAGTAAGAGCCGAATTAGGAAGCGTTACTAGTAAATTGACATCATTTATACGAATATTATACAGATTTCGCTGTATATCAAGAAGAATAATATCCATTTACAAAATGAGTGAAATAATGTTTAAAAAGTACTATATACGTGAAATTTCATATTAAAACAAGAAGAATTTAAGATCCTCTAAATTATCATTTAAAATTATCGAATGCGCTTCATAAATACATGAATTATCTTACATACCTCACACCAAAAAACAAATGTACAGGTTACCAACTCGGTAAGTATTCAAAGTTGAAAACGTTTGAATTCTTATATCTTATACAATATCCGAAAGTATAGTTACATAACTGGTAATCTATGAAAATATGGAGCATATTCACTTATTAACTTCCTACCTCATAGATCAACTACTGTCAATTAGCTGCATTTGAAAGAGAATGTAGTATCATTCCGGGATTTTTCAGTCTGTAACTAGCAACAGAAGAATCAGAAAAACGGCTTACAGAAGTCAAAAGGAACTGTTTCCTCAAGAACGGCGACTCAACGCTGTGGCATATGTCATTTATACATGCTGATTTTTAAATCAATTTTTGCTAAAATATAAACGAACATAAATGACGGACTTAAATGGCTATTAGCTACAAATTTTTGAATGAATGACGTACACAATGAACTTAAAAATTAATTTAATTCCTCAAAAATCCTTTGTTCTCTTCTGAGTATATCATAGTATCATTAAACTCCTCGGAATAGTATTTTAGTATGAAAATATACATCGTTTCCTAGGATACCGCCACCGCAAAACAAACCAGAGTAAAATTAAAGGAGGTAACAAACATTCTTCCACTTATAAACGCCTATAATCGACATCCTTTTCAAATACACCTCTCACAATTCTAAGGCGCGAACAAACACCGTACGTAACAACGAGAAAACAATCCAGCAAGGATGGAGACTTGAGAGGTGGTCGTAATCCACGTAAATGAACCCATTACGGAACGGAAACGCGCTGCATGCCGAACTCACCAAACTAGCGTTCTCTTCGGCGATAATTCATTGCCTCCAGTCGACGGCGACGCTAACACGCGTGTACACACGAAACACGGCACCGCTCTCACTTATGTTAAATACCTACTGAAGGCACGGAAAGGAGAGCGTGGGGAGGAAGGGACGTGCGTGGGAGGAACTAGATTGAGTGGGATGGGAAATAGAAAAAGGGAGGATGAGGAACATCCCAACTAGAGAAGGAGTGATACATCCACATTTGACCACCCGAATGACATTGAAGTTGTATAAGTGGTAGAAAAGATCGGACGCTGCATCGATAAGTCGAAGGCATAGAAGATCAACGGAAATTTCCCAGTAAATAATCTACTATTGACTTCCTCCAATTCTCAGAAAAGAAGTAGAATTCCTTTACAGTAACATAATAACTCTCATATGCACACTTCACATACAATTCGTACGGTTCAGCGTTATGGGCATTAATTTCATTTTCGAGCTATGAACTTGATGATAAGATATTAAAATATCGAATATAAACACTGATACTTATAAGAATAGGAAAAAAAACAAACATCACCATTCATGTGGAAGTAAGAAATATTGAACGATTATAGAAAGAACGATGGCTAAAAAGTTCTAAGATGATAAAAAATATATTACTAAAATATTAACTCCTCCGCTTTGAAAACCTCCTATTTGTTTCGAAGAGCTCTATTCATCAACTTCCATTGTATTAATAGTTTTGAAATTCATCATCATATGCATCTAAACTTCAGAAAAGACATTATCTTAAATACAATGATCACTATCATATCTCTAACGGTAATAGTTAATAAATTGCACTAGTATGAATATAAGAAAAGAACAGTGAATTTATAATAGATCTTTCAAACAGGTTCTAATTCAATGTATTAATATACATTTAAAATATTGAATTAAATCAGAATATGATGAAATCCATATGGCTAAGATCTTTTACAAGATCATTTCAGCTCCAATTACAACATAAATCATCCAAACAAATTGCAGGTCCTTTTACGTGGAATCCACACTATTGAAATCACAGCTGGATATAGGACAGCCATTAAAATCATCCATGGCCTTCCTCAAACTCCTACACGTATCCACCATGATTAGTCGTAATGTCTTTCCGATCCACAAAAGCTAATGGCAGCACTAAAATTGATGGTCGTCTCAGAAAAGCAGTCGGTTATAGTTAAGTTCCCTTCGGAGGAATCATTGAACTCTATATCGCACTGAAAGGGACGCTGACGCAGAAGTGGATGAACGTGAACTTTCTGTTGACTCAAGGGCGGAGGTGCTTATTTGTAACGAACTCGTTCGGTACACCTGTTCTCCAAACGAGAGGACGTGAATACATCGTCCGGAAGTCTCGGAGAAGACGAGTCAATGAAACCGAAAAACGAGAAAAAAGTGAATAACGAAAAAGTTGAAGAACGAAAATGTTCGAACGTAAAAAATTTAACAATTTCCAAAACAATCCAGCAGCTGGTACAATTCTAATGAGTCAACGTTGAAAAAAAAACAACTCTCGTACAGAAAAGCGTACCGAACAATTAAAACGGGAAGTGGAGTCGATGTTTAATACGGCCGACGACACCCTTGATGTCGCCCGAAAGAACTGGTATGCGTTTAAACGAAACCACTCGCTCAAAAACACCGCTGCATAACCTTCATCAACTCCGGGAAGCGAGGAAACGAATGAAAAGGGAGGAAAGAACATCGGGGCTACGGGGGAAAAACAAGAGAGAACTTCGGAAGGGAGAAAGAAGGAAAAAATGCGGCAAAAACCTCGGAATGAAAGGATATATGGAGAGAGGAAACGGGTGGATATGGAGAGAAGGGTGCGAGAGGCTGTTAATTACAAGTGGGGGACGATTAGAGAGATTACGAGAAGGAAAGGGTCTGTGATGAGCGTAGGCGTGGCCGAGGGACTTTTCCACTGAAGGCAAAGAACATTAAATCCTATGCATCGATGGAAAGAGGCTGTGTGTATGCGACGGCAGAAAGGTGACGAGAGCAAAGAACGGTCATAAACAGGCCAGAGTACCATTCCGTCTTCGCTAATGGATGGAGACGGATGAGGAAAATGTTGGCCTTTACGAAGTTGAGGTACTATAGACGAGTCTGCGAGCGGACGGATTAATGCGTCGCCATTCAAATGTTTAACGTCTAAAAACAACATTTGCAGACTGCAGTCGCTCTCCTAAATCGATCTCTGGTGAAGAAGGATGGTTTCAAACACGATAAAGCATTTGTTGAGATAAGAACGTTTATCTGTAAAAGGTTGATAAAATTACTCTCAATCAAACTGCGTGGTAAAAACGAAGAATGTCTATTATTCAACGCAAATATTTCATCATCTATTTAATGGAAACGATTAATATGCTACAACGTGCATAAAAGTCCCTATTTCAACAAATCAGGGACAGTTACAGGGACAGGGATGTAGAAAAAATTAACCCTAAAACAAGCTCAAATGCAATTATCATGGACTGGAAGTCATTTTTATAGAAAAAGCAATTAGAAGTTACAAAAATTATTAAGCGGATTCTACGATTATAAGAAAATGAAAACGAACACACAGAGAATGGTTTTGCCTTAGCTGAATTTAAGTTTAAATATACTTGATCCATCAAAATAATCATTTGAATAAACGAATGTACATTAACGATGTATGAATCCTAAAAATTAAAAATAATATATGAGAAAGGGAATTCAAAGGATGATAGGAATTTACACCATCCATTTCAAAAACTGAAGACTTTTAGTTCAAACTTACTACAATTTAATCTAGGAAAAGTATAAAGTCGGATTATATTTATGTATATATTTGCTTAAATATGAAATTAAATCTACTTTTAGGAATACGATACAGAATAAAATTTGAAACAAAAAGGGGAAATCCGTGAAAATAATATATGTCAAACGAATCATTAGAAAAGATTGGAATAATAGAGTCTCACGAGCCTACCACGGTTTGATTTTAAGACGCCTCCATTTTTGAATAAACAGGAAAGTACAGTACAGAAAATATTTTGTGAACGATAAAAAATACTTCTTTCCAACAAAGAGTATTTTTTTCTTTAGATAAGTTTTGCGCAACATCTGTACAAATAAACCGTAACCAACCCGTACTTTAACTATAATTGTTCCCATGAGGAAATCGTAACAATTGTAAAACACATGCCAATTAATGTTAGTAGCAAAAAAATTAATGCTGCAAGCGACAATAAAGTCTTTTAGAGCTATTAAAATGCTAGAAGCAAAGAGTCATTAGGACATTTTTACGATGACGATATCTTGTGACTGAGAAGTAACATCTTAAGATCTAACGGGAACACCATTTCAACTGACCACGAAATATTTTAAAAGGATGAATAATATAGCGTCAATCAGCGCTTAAAGAGAAAAAATACCAAAATGTACGCGCAACTAATTCTCTATAAAGTAAAATTTCTCGAAAGAAAAAGGTCGCATATAATGGGATCCACGAAAAGGACGGAAATAGTCTAAAATTGTCCCTGTTATTGATCTAATTTAAACTCAACAATAGCATCCTTGGAAAAAAAATGAATATTTAAATTAATTAATAACATATAAATTGGGTAACCTAGTTCTAAATGATTCAAAATAAAATTAATCTTGTCAATTGAAATTAGAAGCTAATGTTCAAAATAAAATAAAGATTATTTTTTAAATATCACACGATTTAAAAGAAAAGATCGAAAAAACGACAATTTTCTAGATAAAATCTTTCCCTAGTGCATGAGACGAGAATCAACTCCACTGTAGAAAAGTAGGTAAAAGAATAGAAAGCTTAGTAGACATAATACTACAAAGAACCAACCTAATCATCATCTTCTCCGTGCTAATCATTCAGCACGACTCAAGAAGAATAATTCACAGAAAAAAAATCACGTGATATACAAAAAGAAAAAAAAAAAAAACAAAACGAAAATACGTCGCGAGTGGGCCTGTCGTAACAACACTTTTTCCGAGATTTCCGAGTCCATGATTCAGTAACACCAGTGCCTACAACCGCCGCCTACTTGTTCCGTATACACTTTCTCCCGCATTTTATGGCAACGAACTTGAGTGCCTTGACGCTGTGAGAGGCGAATCGCGAACCGTGTTGGAGATGGAAGGAAATGAGGCGGTGAACAAACTAAGGCACTGAACACAGATCACCATTCTTAACTCCCTTTATAAATCCCACATCCTTTGCGCGTAAGCAAAATCTAAATTCAGCCGCAAGATATGGAACACCCGTTCGGTTAGCGGGAAATTTACGGAAAATTCTCTCCCGAAATACCCGATTAGCATGGAGCTTCAGTACCAGAAGGGATTGATTGATGGGGTTCCACTTACGTCGAGGAGGAAGTATTTTGGGGTTGGTGCAGGGGTGGTTTATATAGACAATGCCTCTGGTTGGAGGGTTGAACGAGCACTGAGATAGTAAGGGAAACAAAGGAGTTAAAAAAAGACAACGTTTACGATTTTTTAGATTGTCCTGATACGCAAGCAAACATAAAGGAACAATAAACACGACTAAAAATGAGCATCTAAACCCAATTGAATGTTGGAACGTAATCAGAAGTAACTGTTTCTAAGACACTTCATTGTTTAAATCCAATAATTCACTCACCGCCATCTTGTTTCCTTCCAATAACTACGATAAATGATAAGATAAACAAACACCAAGATAGAGTATCTACGTAAAGTTCGTAACAATAAACATTTAAAATCTGGATGGATAAAAAAAATAAACAAAGATTATACGATATATTCACAAATAATACAATTCAGAAACATCCGAACAATACACGTGATGACGAAATTTAATTAAATAAATCTGACAGAGTCTACTTTTAAACATTACGTAACCAGGAAAGCAACTTCGATCCCTCACAATCAGACATGTATAAATGTTCTCTATAGGTCCTTTAAAACGTGACTCAACATAAACTGAGAATTAAAATCACTTCCCAAAGAGCAAGGAGCTAATACGCCCAAACTTTCCGATGAATCGCCAACGACGACAGACTCCCACGTAAACCAACGCCTTAACGTATTCGGACATCCACCCACTCGCGTTCGGTCCGCATCTATTCTCATTTCTTAAGAAACTACGAAACCTCCGGTTCTCGCTCCTCATGCGGTCACACAATACGTCACAGAAAATCTCTTCACGCACATACCCACTCGCATTAGGAACAAAAAAAACTGATTTAAAGAGAGGCGGTTTTATTTATCCTTCTAAACAGCTCCCGAATAGAAGGATCCCAAACGTTGGAAGCATACGGAATGCGGAAAAAAAATATCTTGGCAAGCATCTCAACCGCGGAGCTTTCAAATTCTAATTATCATAATCTACTACGCCTAATGGAAACGAAGTTTAAAAACCCGCGAATATTTCTTCTACTGATAAGAATAAAATTTTGAATAAATGAATAAATTCTTTAAAATATTTAGAATACCCTTTTCAAATTGTATTTAATACTCAGTAACAATCACAAACCCAAATAAATCGTGAGGAACAACCGAATTTGGCAATAGAGAATCCGCATAGTAAACACGAAAATATCAAAATATCATAAAGTAAGAACCAGCGAAATATGTATCAGAAAACAATATGAGAGGTTTCATATTCAACAAAAAATATATGGTTGAATTTAATATAATGATCAATAAATAAACATTGGATACTTCATGTCCAAGAAAAACTTCGTCTTAATCAATATGAAGAGAAATTTACACGTCTTAACTCTACCGCAAGGTTTAACCATGCATTTCATCTATCTATGGTTACAAAAAAAAGAATGACGAAAAGTTTTAAACTTTCATACAATAGGAACGTAACATCAACCAAAAAAGCAACGTACAAAAACCAACTTAGCAACAGCGCAAATCTCGCGTTCCATGCGCAAGCACTACTCACAAGACTATCCTCTAATCTGCAAAGGATACTTTTCTCGGTAACGATCAGAGATATACCTACAGATTCATAGGAAAACCCGAATTGGCATCACCGCCCGGATTTCCCGCCACCGCTTACGGACGATTAAATTAAGAGGCGAAGAAGAAGACTGGAGCTTCCAAGGACATGCGCTCCCAGACAAAGCATAACTGCCGAAGAAGCGGCGGCTGAAGAACGTCCTCCCAAGAGCACCTTCGTGACGAAAGCCTAACGAGGCGTGAATGCGGAAGACCCTACGGTCATTGGGTGATATTGGAGGAAGTGCGTTGAGAGAAGCGAAGATTAGCATCCCTGCAGACAAGATCCAGATTGAAAATCACTACGATCGATTTGGATCAGTGTACACGTTTGGAGAAAAATCTATACGGTGGTCACAAAACACTGAACAAAAGCTAAAACAGAAATTATAATAGTACAATAATTGAAATAGGCTCACTTATACAAACTTTATTACTCGTTTTAAAGCAAGTGATTGTGAGATGTATATTGAGATTATCTGCTTTAGCAGAATACACTGTTGAACACAGCCTTAACGTATTCGTCCATGGTCACTATGATTTAGGCTCATTAATGAGAAATAAACACGTCTTAGAAAGTGAACTAATTCGTTGCATTGCAATACTGATACTATTAAATTACCTTTCATAATATAAATCAACAGGAAAGATCTATGTGAAACAATTGTTCTAAAACCAACATGATGCATTCTATTCGCCAGAAAAACGGGGTACGATACGTTTTATGGACTAATGACATTAAATGACGTAAAATGGTTTCATCTATACTGCCCTATACCATTGCAATCATTTCCATTCATCCAAACAAGTATACCTTTATATTTCGTGTAGATTTCGTAGATAAATACCGGAGTACACCCTTCTAGTCATAGATCAACTTTAAACGTTCCAAATAACATTATTTCACGGATGGAATACAGCGTATTAAATAGTAAGGAAACTATTTGACCATACATTCAGTAAAACATCTTTTAAAAGATTTTTCTCAAATTATAGAACATTGATAACATTCTGACAAAATAACTGTCATTTAAAAAAGCTACTGTAGAACTAAAACAAAGCAAATTCTAAATTAAGAATTTGAACAGATTCGATCGAGGGAAATCGGAAATAAAAAAACTCGCGGAAACCTTAAAAAGAACTACGGAACATGATTTCAGGGACAGCTTGGACACAAAATCGATTAGGGTTGAGTAGTTAGATTGTAAAAGGTCGGTGGTCGTTATAAGCACCCCGACCTTCCTCGGTGGCATGCAGGGTTTTCAAAGAGCTACGGCGTTTTCAACCACATGGAAAGGAGAACTTTCAGGGTTTCCCTACCAATTAAAACGTTTTGGCGCGGAGATGTCGTGACAGATGGAGTGGTTTTACCAAGGCAGTGTTTGAGACTCGACGACGGTAAATTTGGGGGGGTCTGCCCGTAATTGCATCCCACCACGCCAAGGCTTCCATCAATCAAGCGTATTATCACGAAAGCGGGCATGCGCCGTGAAACAGCTAGACGACAACTGATTTCATTCGATCTTCGAGACAATGAGCAGTAATTGGGAGAGAAATACGAGAGGGCCTAAACCCCTTAACTTGGGATCAACAGAAGTGAAAATAGCGACATGACTGGGACTCGAACCCGGGTCTCACAGGACTGATAGGTATGGTCACCACCACACCACCATGCCGCGTCAATTCCACTTCTGTTCATTTAGCATCTTGGTAAAAATTGAGAATGTCACAATACGATAATTAACCATAGGCTAACATGGAGTGAATTAAAATTTCAGTAACTAATATGAAACCTTATTCAGCATTATGAATCATTAAATAATCATGAAGATAATCCAGTGTTCCCATAAACTAATCGTCCATATGTTAATATCTACCTTTCCTGATTCTAAAACTCCTTAACTATGAAATCAATGTGAGAAGGCGTGACTTCGTGAAATGCCATAGTAATAAAAAAAACAACTTTGTAAATTTCCACAGAAAATTCCACACATTTCCTTAACTATATTAAAAGTGAGAAGAAAAGAAGGTTAATGAGGAACGCTAAGAAATAATTGAGAAGCCTAGATTGAAAAAATTTAAACAACCGCAACCAATAACCCTTCCACACAACCTTCTAGCTGAAATAAGTATTGTATTGAAACCATCAATGTACTGTATCCTTCACAATCACATTCCAGCATATAACCTTCAATTATAAGTTCCATTAAAGTTAATGCATAATGAGGTAGCTTTCGGCAAAACACGAGGGAAGCAATAGACGTCAACGACCTTCAAACAAGAAGAACCCCGACGCCGTCTGTCTCATCTACAGAAGTCCTGGTTTTTTGTGCACACCACATCCTCACATGTCACCGACACAGTCTGAGGTCCCAACACTCTCTCTCTAAAACCCCTTTAACAAGGAGGATGCTTCCACTTGCAGAGCAATTCACCGCCCTTCGCACTTCCCAGTTCAACACTTCATTGGAGATTAAAAGGAGTCCTTAACACTTTTTGGAGCAGAGATAGATTTAATCTCAAGTGCTTATTCACACACCTCCGACGCGTCCTTGACGGAGCGAAACGTGTCTCTATTACCACGCGCCTCTCAAAGCAATTGTGCACATGCTGACGCAAATCACGAGACGAGAAATATTGGACGACTTTAATCGGAATGTGAGAATAAATAACTCGGAGCAAAATGAATTACCGCGCTATTACCATATCGAGCTGTGATTCTGGGACGGGAAATATAATTCTCTCCAAACAACTGTTAAGGTAACTGGATGTTCAATTGTATCATTTAACAAAGCGACTGGCAATCTTGATAAAATAAATTGTAGAGGAATTTTTCGTTCGATGAAGCGGAAGCTATTTTCTATGATATTTTTATGAGGGAATAAACATTCGACACTGAAAGCTCACCATATCTTAATCAAAGTTCCGTCTAGAGATTAACGCTATGAAATTTCTAAAACAAATGACGTAAAATACGATATCGTAATATCTTTTTATTTAATCGATAAGGAACACGAGATAAACTTTAAATTAGATTGAGGTTGACATTCAGCATTCCTTTGCTAGCTCTACCTTTAGGTTAAAAGACGACATGAGAGAACTTTTATTACGTTCCATTGAATCACCTAATGTCTACGTGAAATTCCAATAAATTCCTAATTCCTTTTTCCAAAAAATAGATGAACAACGAAAGAATTGATTTTCCGCATATATCTGCAGTGAATAGGAAACAGAATCTTGTCGAGACAATGAACACCAGATAAGCGAGAGATTTAAACGAAACTGGCCATAATGTTCCTAAAAAGTAAATAAATTCTTGGGAATCGACACAGAGAACAAAGCCATAAAAAAGCATCTGCACTGGCCGTTGACTTCCGTCATATTTGCAGCACACACGCTGTTTTGGCATGGATCCTAATATAGCCAAAGTTAGCCCACCCCTTTAGATCGACCAAAACGCCGGTTATAATTCACGAGCGCTAAACAGGCCACCACCGTTCCTATCGTGATATAGGGGCCTAACTCGACTGCCGATTCCATCGGGGCGCCTGCTCTCCATTGAGTAAATCTCCAGATAATAGGAAAAACCAGAAGCCGCATAAAGCCCGCAGGCGCCAGGAACGGAAAATGTTACTCTGATAAGTGTAGCATTCATAGAACAACCCACGAATGCGCCCTTGTGTTAGATAAAAACAAATAACCTTCGTAAACGTGTGATCATGTATATTTCATCGGATAACGTTCTCTCCTATGTTATCAGCGAGAAAATAAATCGTTCGCGTATTTTGTTTGTTTCCCTGGTGATAATCTACAACAAAAGGATTAAATCCATTCCGCGAGATACATAAACGAACTGATAAAATGCGAGGTAAACATCGGAAGGGCTTAAATGCAAACGGCCAAAAGGGCACGTCTGGAATCGGTTACGACAAGCACAGTTCGAAGTAGATTTACGTGGTGCACTTGTAAGAAGGGAACGGTAGAAAAGCAACTGAAATAGAATCATGATCTCACCAATTTATTCAAGACGGAAGCTTGCGATGCACATGTGTTCTCGGTCAATAAAAGAAACTTCCTCCGTTTATTACAACGGCGACCGAGCTAAGAACACCGCTGTATTAGATGATAAAATGTATATCTAGCTTAGAGAACAAAAACTGATAGACTTTTGAAAGATCAATGAAAGAATCCTCTCGATATTTCCTTGAAAATCAAATTCTATAAAGGCCAATGGAATTTAATTAATCTTTGAGTTAAATAACCTCGTTAAATAGAGACGATAATGATAAACTACACGAGCATGGCGAAGTTCGTTGTCCTACATAATTGCCTTATTATATTCAATTAATATAATCCTAATCTTTTCTGAACTTTCCAAAAAAAGTACATAATAGTCAACCGCCCATAAAAATTATCCAAGTATAAAACTTTCAGATAGATTAATCGTGATAAATAAGCTCCCTTCCTTTCTTATATTAATTAAATTCCTACGGAACATTATGACGATTAAATGTGATTGAACTCATGTTCTTACCGATTAATTAACTGTCCTCGAATCCAAGAATCTTCGTACTTTGGCCTATTTACGAGCATTTCTCTACAATTATACTCTCGAGTAACAAAGATGCCTTAAAACCTAAGGTTTACATCAAGAAACTATGTGAACTGAGACCAATTCAAAGGATTGTTAAGGTGAATGCTAGAGTTAATAATCAGGAAATGGTCCTTGATCAATGGACCCTTAACCAATTCTGAAAGACTTAAAAGCACACAATTATCCAATTTACGCCGGATTTCCTAATTTAAGAAGACATTTTTTACATTCCTACTCCTTCCACTTGCACAAAAATACGTAACATTTTTAGAAGATACATACACTGAAACAAACACCAATTTTACATGGAATGTTTAAAATTGAGAGCCTAAAAAACTCCTACTCGTTTGAGAGTCTTCAACCAGAACAAAACAGATTCATTCATAAAAATTTTCCTTATCTCACAGCTGTTCATCATAAAAGAAACTTTACGAGACTAGGAACTTCATTAGAAACATAAACTGAAGCGAATAAATTTGATTACGTTTTCGAAAAACACAGCATTGGGGTGCAAAGCACCAGTACAATAAGACATTTATCAATAATATCGAACGAAGGAACCACAGTATCAAAAAACTTGAATGGGCAGAACCTGAGGAAAATAGTTTCGCCCATAACGACAATTCCAGCGAAGACCAAATCATACTCGATATAAGATAATGTACCAATAAGCAATACATCAACTTAATAGGCATCTATAAGCTGAAGACCAACTGGTAGGGCGAAGAAACTTACCAACAAATACGCGCGTGATACACGCCAAAAATCTGCAGAAACCCTTCCTAGTCCTCAAAGGTTACGTTGTATAAAACGTTCACTACTCCTGAAGACACACACAGTAAACTGAAACACTATCGTAGCGAGATCTTCGATGCTACTAGCACTTCGTTATCCACCACCCAAACACGGGCTCCATCGAACACCAGAGGAAAAACTCAGCAGCTGCGATCTCCGGAGGCGTGCGTTAGCACTTCCCCCTCGAAGCGCGATGACGAACTGCGAGTCTGCACGCCAAGAACCTCGTCGCACGCCCTCCGTCTCCCCCCTCTTTCCCAAGGCGACCAACGGTGGCGCAACCCACCACTGCTCAAACAAAGGGCGACGGAGGACTGACATCGCACCAGCTATCTCTCCTATAGATGGGCTCCTATTTAGATTTTCTCCCGCCGCCCTGAGCTTACACGCTGATAAGCTCTTCACGATGGAGTGTCCGAGAGCAAGGTTGAGTGGGCGGCCGTAGAGTGCCGTGAATGTATTGGACGACCCTCACTTATCGCGCAATTACAGGCAGATGATCGCCGCCATTATCCTACCATGGAGTACCTTCGCTGGGGCAGGTCGTGATCTCTAACAGGATCCCAACTGTTGAATCGTCGGTCCATGCGTTGGTGAGGAAATAAACAGAATATACCTCACCACATCCTCATACCACTTACGCTACCATCATCAGCTGATAAGAAACCGTCAAGTTATTTCAAGTATCCAACCGTTCTAGTGGACTCATTAAAATGAAAAATACATTCGTACAATAAAACGATAAATCTATCCTTAACCTTTCTCATCATCACCATATATAAACCTCGAGTCTTTTAGTACAACATTGATTAATGCGCTCTGAAATGATCTACGCCATTGCCTACCCATAAGGTCATCCCAGAACTTTCTATCCGTCCAACACCTGGTGACAGTGGTATCTGTTGCAGGGGCTGCTCTTTATTAATCATGAACGATGCAGACACGGTGGGAGTAATCATTACTCACTGCCCCATATATTACTTCATATTCAGATCATTTCCTATGATTGCAACAACTGCAGTGCCAGGCAAGCTGCACTTATGGCAGAACGGAATATATTAAAGCCCTCAGGGCAGATTTGATCGCTACCAGCATAGAGCTTATAAGCTTATTGAGAGGGAAATATGGACTTCCTATTGCAAACCACACCACCCATTCCCTTTATAAATATTGACCTTAAACAATCGTCGCAATTAAGAGTAACTTCATTAGCATTAATCAAAGAACGTGGTGTACATATTCAGTGGAACTTTTCTTTCTTTTACGTAATTTATCGTCTCTTAAAGTTTATAGGATGATTCGACTCAATTGATCATTAAGCAAAGCATTAACACATAACATGGTACGTCTAAAATAGATATTGAATAAACTTAACAAATATTATAGCTATTAATTGATATTTGAGTGTTGAATGACATTGAAACAAACATACATGGATCATGACTAAGTGCAAACCAAAATGATAACCCTTTAAATAGATTAAGTCGATTTAGAAAGTGTGAATTCGGCAATTGATATAGCCTTCGAGTAATCTTCTATACTTGGAATATGAAGGAGAAACTTATTTCACGTCAAAAAAAAAAAAAACAAAACAAAACAATCGTGTTGTTTCAATTGACAACTTACAAGACGAATTTTAGAAGAGAAAAAGATTTTGGGAGATTTAAATGAAACGCCAACCTTCAGAGATACCCAGGACCAACAGAGAAGATCAACATTCCAGTAAAGGAATATTACGAAAAACATCGTAACAGCAAAAATTTGACACAGATTCCTTAATTAATAAAATAAAACCCTCCGGAGCAATTTACCTCTTTTGGTGCACGTAAAATATAAAATTTGATGCGATAGCCGAATTATTACGGGAGAATTACGTCAAGAAGCGATGAATATGCTTAATTCAGCGCGAAAACGAGGGCAAGAAGGTTTAGCCACTTGTGATCCAGTGACGTACACGTTCGTTTTTTTCCGCCCGGTGAAGTCATCGAGGAAAAAAGGCATTCGTGAGTAAGGAAATGAAAACGCGTGGATTGTATAAGATGCGAGAGAAACTTCCCAAATGAATAGATATGGGAATATTTGCGTCTTGACTGTCAAGGTCGTGAGAAGTGGAGTTTCCTTCATGAATGATTTACGATGAATGTTAAACACAATCCTGCAACTATCCTCGTTGGGTAATTTATCTATATTTATACACATCAAGGTGTACGACGGAGGAACTTATAAGCACCGTCCAGCGACAGTAAGAGCTTAATTAAATGCAATACTCTCTTTCGGTCGTACGAACTTCTGTATAGCGTTGCTATGCATTGTTTTCATTATTAAGAACGTAATTTTACCGGAATGGATAGTTGTGAGATGGAACCAAGAGCTTCAATGAAATAAGAAGTACTTCTTCTTTAATTGATTTTATTCAGAAAATACTTCGCTACAAGCTTTTTTCCGATATTAATATACATCGAAAATTTTAACAATTCTAGAATATCCATTCCCAAAGAAACATTCCAAAACATAAAGGTAAAAGTTAGACACAAAGAAACCCTTTCTCTCACTTTTAAAGAGTGAGAATGAAAAGAAAAGGAAATGCAACGGTTCCCCGACTAGAAGGCGAGCCCATGCTGATTTCTTAGTACTAACGATAGACAATAAGGTCATTCCCTCCTATGAGACAGGTACTTATTCCATCCTTCGCTACAAGCGCCTCCGTAGAGGCAACGCAAAGACTTTTTCTATGAAGCTAAAGGCTCGCCTACTATCTACATCGAAATACAGCACTTCAACGTTATAATGAAGGAAAATATTTCATACCTAATCATAATAAGAATAGGATGGTTGCATGGCTTATTCCACAGAGGCGTTTTAATAATAATAATAATACTTTTTGGTCTACGGAAACAAAGTAAAAAGTAAGTAAAGGACAAGTCAAATAACACATATGAAGATTAAATGTTACCGCTATCAAACAAGAGGCATCAAAAAAGAAAAGAATAAACTGCTATTTAACACATTACAACATTTAAATGGTAAATGCTGTCTCACACAATGTCTAACACATTACAGCATTTAAATGGTAAATGCTGTCTCACACAATTGAAATTTCACAAACATTCACGATCGATGTCATAAAATACACGATATATAATGCATATATTCCCAAAAACATTCTAAATATGGAACAAAAAATTGAAAATCCATCCTTCCAAACGGGTATTCCAAGACAGCAAAATCCCAGAGCTATTAAACGATACGAAAGAATTTATAAGACAAATACTTATTCAAACAAACTTCTTGAGGAACGCAACAACGAAGTTTACTTTTAAAAATCCTCCACGACACCATTTCCGTTTGTCACAGGAGTTAAATCTCGAATAAAAAACGTGACAATGAACAAATGCTAAGCATTATGAAGTCACAAGGCTAATGTCAGTTTTTCAGATTACCGCAATGTCGAAATAATTGCTCGAGAGAACCGCTTAAAAAAAAAAAAAAAAAAAAAAAAAAAAAAAACACAAAGCTTGAGAGATCGTCAACGTATTCGCACACGGCAACATTTTTTGCATTCATTAAAGACTTGAGAGCTACCTAAAAAAAACGAGCAAAACTTGAGCAAAAAGAAACAATGCTCTAACCCCAAGCTAACTAAACATTAACCGCAAAAAAACGAGACATCGACGAATGAAACCTCTTTGACACAATCCATTCTGAGTCGGGCATCCATCTTGATGGAATCCGAGTAAGGGAAGGAGAGAGTTTATTAAAAGTAATAGGCTTCGATTAAAATTTAATTAGAACCGCTCAGAAAGGCTGTAATACAGACGAAAGGCACACTTGAATGAAGATGATATGTAGGTAAAGATTGAGAGGTTCGCAAATTGCTGAAAGGGATGGGGTTTTTGAAATCTTCGACTAGTCTCCGGAAAAACGATCTCAGACGTGGAAGGTGAAGGATTGAATAAACGGTTTGGAAAAGGATTTCCCCCAAAATCGTGGCTTTGATTGCCGATGGAGCGATGTCTATAGAAGGCTCTAGAGCAGTCGAGACGAGTCTCATCATTCATCTTCTCTATTTCCTTCTACGCGGATAGAAAGTTTTCGGATGGATTCCTTCTCGACCTTCAAGCCACGCGGCGGATAAGAGGCTATTAATTCTTTTGATGGCTGTATCCATTTTCTCTCGTCTTAATTAATTGCTATTGAGTTAAACGCAAAGTAAATCACGAAAAGATGAAACCTTGCATGAAACAAAGAAAATTGCAAAAACAAGAAATCTTAGATGTTAATCACAACTGAGATTACTGCTTAAAGATTCTATTATTTTAAAGCAGAAAATTTCCTCATTGACCTTGTTTACTTCGAACATGAACTAAGTGAGGTAGTGTTTCTTGGCTCACATTTTTAAATAAAAAATCCTCGTTTTCCTTAGTGATTAAAAGAAAATTGTTGATGACACATACATCGGGAACTAAGATCATCATATTAATTATTAATTAATATTTCCTACCAATTAATAAAATCCAAACTTTACACTCTGATATCGCGCAGATGGGTTAAGAAGGTAATTGGTTGACTCGTGTTGGGGATATTCTACTTCCTTCCTCTATCAGATAACCAATGCAAGAATAAATTGAACAGGAATTATAATTTGATCATTTAAAATCAAATTCAATCTATGATAATAACTTCCTTTAACACATTTTCTGGCATATCATTCCTTACAAATAGAAAAAAAAACTTCTTTTGCCCAATCAAATAGTAGGAATTAGGATAGAAGGAATTAATATAGCTTTATAAGTTACCATGTCAGTAAGTAAACGCAAAAAGATTATTTAATCTTTTCGCTAACATTTTCATGTACCAGAACAAGCCAGTTCCTTATTATATATAACAGATTTTAATAAAATTACACATAATAAGGGAATAAATTTGCAATCCAAATACAGATATACCTTTATTAGTTACCATTTCGGGAAGTAAACGTAACAAAGATTGTTTAATTCTCTTAGCTGATACTTTCATCTACCTGAATACGTCAGTTCCTTCTATCTAAAACAGACAGTATTAAATACGTGTATATAAAAGAAATTAATTTACAATCTAAATACATTTCTGATTAGACATTACGTATTTTAATCACGAAAATAGAACCCAATCTATCACTCCATTCAACTAGCCCAAAATAACCATTCTCACGTACAAGCTTCCGGAAGTCAATCTTGAGATACCTCGGGAGGCTGTACAGAGGGGGGATTGTGGTCCATAGCGGCTAAAAGGATAGAGCGCTAGGGTAATAACAACTCCGTTGTTCCCGAAGGCGGCAGGAGTGAGAGCAGTGAAGCGATAACAATGCTCGCCCACCATCGCCTTTACGCTCCGGAGCTCCGACTCTGGGTGCGGTTGAGTCTGCAAAACCCTTCCGAAATATTCCGTTAATTTCCGGAGGGGGAGAGAGCAAATGATCTACCGAATACAGCGGACGCTGTTAACAAGCGCTCGCTAATGATGCCCGTGCTCCGAAACATTGGCGCTATTACCATCAATCATAAATACTTCTTGCTATCGAAATGAATGAGCACAGAGGTTAAAGACATGGCTTCCTAGCCTATGGTCACGGTCACTTCGTAGAGCCCTGCCTGTAGAACCATGGCTACTGAGCACGCAGATGTTAAACGTAGCGAGAACGTATTTCCACCACTCTTCTCAAAAAAATATCAGCAACACTTCAACACGTAACTTTAGAAACGGCTGAAGCTACAAGGAAGCCGTACGTACACTTCCGATTAATCTTACGATACTCTGCGAATTCAACCAGTTTGAGACCAAGATATAAATATGAAAAGATAATAATAGAACAGGTAAAATCCCACAAAAATGTAAGTAATATATAGTTTGCTCTCGTTTAAAGGGTCATTGAAAACTATCTGAGAATATTAAAGATAAAACTAGCGTATCTGAAGAACAATCTTTTCTCGTAGCCTCTTAACAACAATCTAAGTAAATTCAACTATAACTTACACCCGTATCGTAATTACGTAATACAAAACAACCAAAATGTTGAGTGAATATTATAGAAAAAGTAAGGATTAAAAGCGATAAACTTAAAAGTAAAACAGTCAAACATTGTTCAAGTTCACAATTTTGTCAAACCTGCAGTAATAGAAATCTAGCTAATACAAAATCAGTAGAAATCGTGGAAGAACAGGTGATTCAACTTTGAAGCATTACTTCGAGCAACTTAAATAAAAGGTTAAAGCTTTGATTTCCAATCTTGTAGCTATTCCACACTTCCGTTTAACCTTGTAAACAACAGCACGCCACATTTTTCCGGGACCTCGCTAGCGCTAGAAATTCCGAGACCAGCCCGCAACACCTCGATAAAGCCGCTGAGCCTCAATGAATTAGGCCAGCATCTTCCTTGAAATCCATCCAGTGCAATCGAGCCTTTGATCCGAGAAATCCGACAAATGAATCCATAGTTACATAGGATTGAACACATAAATGCACGCAATACCGAAAGGATTATGAGCGAGAAAGGCGAAGCAGAAAAAGCCGGCCCGCAGCCTGATTATTTCGCACGCGGAAGAAAGCATGGGTAAGCCGAAATAAAAAAAAAATTGCTACACCGTTAGGAACGATATCTTCCTCTGTGTAGGCCGCATCCGGCCGCGATGGGGAGTAACGCTTGGTGGCGGAGTGAATGACTCTTGATGGGTGAGCGGTTGCGCGGGCCACCCCTTTAGGGACCTGCGGACGGCCTGCGGCACAGACCTTCTTTTATTCCTTATAAGGGCGTTGGTTTGAAGGTCCGAACTATCCGGAAGTGATGCTTAGATTGACCTGCTTCCGTTAAAACGCTTGCAGAGGGATATTATTAATTTTCTATCCCTCACGAACGACCGAAATACGTTCGTTTTCGACGACCGTTTCTATAGCAACGAAAATTACGCTGTAGAAACCTCCACTACGGTTGTTTACTTTAACACTACGCCGACATTCGATTTATTAGCGTCTAAGAAAGTGAAAGTAGTGATAATGAAGAAAACTCGAATTCCTATAAAGTGCTAAAGAAAGCAATAAAGAAAACACTACCATGTTTCGAAAGTAAAAACATACGTACAAAGCGATAAACTTGATCCAAAAGAATTGTCAACAAAGAGCATTACAATTATCGTAGAAAAACAATCAGTGTGTCATCAGAAGTAAACAACACTTAGGGAATTAAATCGTCTAATGCATATTTCATGTTCTGGCGATCTAGTTGAGATTTCAAAGATTTTACGAACCAATTTGGCAAAAACCACATCCACGTACGGAATAAAAGAAAGAATGCTTTCCAGGAAGTGAACAATTTCCGTGGAAAGTATATCGAATTGATGAAAGGCGGGGGACAAGAACTCTCTGTCGGGAACTGCTACCACTGAAAAACTTGAGCAAATCACTTTAATGTATCACGATCAAACACTACCGAAACAAAATTAGAACGTTCAACCGTTTTAAGTGTCTTCATTACAAAAAATTACACTGAAACTAATGGAAAAGAAATGATATTTGAAGAACTAAATCTACAAATTCGACCTCGAATTTTCGGAAACCGTTGATAACACCATCATATTTTTTAACTCTTCATCAAGGAATAAGGAGTGAGAATGCAAAACTCCTTTTACAATAAAAATCTAAGGATTGGTGAAGAAAATTAACGTCTGAACAACATTTCCAGTAGATAAAGGTTACATACGAGGGAGTTTAAACAGTTGATGACGTAAGTGATACATCAACTACAAAATTGAGTTGCAGCAAATATGGGGATATTAATAATTAAACGAGTAAATTCAAATAATTTCAAATATTACAACTTCATGATAAAGATAAATGGCATAGAAACATACCTGCGACCAGAAGGCTACAAAACTGAAGGCAATCAAACATTAGTGGTCAGAACCATCAACACAACTTGAGAACAACAACGAGGAAGAGTTTTAAACAATAATACGAATCCTCTACTTGTATAATGCTATTAAGTTAATCAGCCATTTATAAAACATCACCAAAATTTCTTTGATCTGTTTCGAATTTTATACCTGCTAGGAAACCCTAAGTAAATATCATCAGCTTCCATAAAGATAATCTTAAAAAGAATGCATATACATGTAAATATATACATATGAAAGACTCTTAAAGGATAACTAAATTATTATAAATAGCAGCAGCAATAATGCAAAGCAGCAGCATTTAATGATACAAGAAGCAAAGAAATTACTATTCACAAACAGATAATATAGCTTGCTTCCTCTCATTTTACATTCAATAAATTATTTCCAATGATAGATGATTCCTTTATTTCCTACAATCCACCTTGATCTACGACTGTAATTAGAGTAGAGACGTTATAGATCAACCTCGAATAGGATTCTTCCGATGTGAAACTTCATGTTTTCCGAGACATCCAACTTAAGACCATCACTAATGAGGACATAGTCAACTACAAGGAAGATGTTAAAGAGGTGTAGCTCGTATATTTTATGCCAAAGCAGCGTCTTGTTAGCATCTGTCCTAACGGTATCACAGCAAAGAGAATCAACAACACGGAAACAAAAACTGCACTATCCTTCGATGCCAATGTTTATATAAATTACTGAGTTACCACAGAAAAAGAAAGAACTTGGCAGTCGGCATCAACGATCAACGAGGACGGCGATCAAGTACCTTCCATTGACTTATCGAGATACGTAACGTTCATCTGCTAAAGAAATCGAGCAGAATACATCAGTACTTAGTAAACAGAAGAACTAGGAACTGGATTCCTTAACAGCAAGATTTAATCAAAAGATACCCCACCTAAGTGAATAACAACTTCACCTTGGATTAATTTACATATCGACGTATGAATTCTATTACTCTTTAACTGCCCCAACTTCTTTCCATTACTAGAATACACTCACTGGTACTGGTAGAGGAATTTAATTAAAAACGAACTGTAAAATATCCCATCATTAAATGATATCGAATTAATACATTTTCAGACTATGAAGTACAGGAAATTCTTGCGCTATCCTTGATATAGAACCTTTACTATTGGCATTACTTCTTAATTTTTCTGTGGAAGCAATTAAAGATACCATATGGCGCATGAGGTCATGAAGGATTCTGCCAAGGTTGAACAATGACTTGTGTACTACTCTTTCTTATTAATATCCATAGAGAAGATATTAAAGAACAAAGTATAAAGGAAAAAGTGAATACGAATCGATGCAAACAATTCTGTCTTAATTACTTTCGATTTCAATAAAACATTTGCAGCTATAATAATTATCTGATAAACGTTATAAAATTCCTTCTGATGACGATACGTTTTTAGCGTTCCAAATAATAATCAGGCAACACTTTAAAATCAAAAGCATATTCTCTTCTCAGTATCTATATCTTTAGATGAGACAAATCGTGCGTCCGAACTTCCTCATAGGAGCAAAAAAATGGGGACTCAATCACGGAGTGAATAACTGGAACAAGCCAATACACCGAAGTAAAAAACTTTAGTGTGGAGAATTTTTTTCCGTTAGGTGATGAAACGTTCCTAAATTGCTAGAGCGAAAACAGGGCGATACAATGAAATAATCTGGACATCAAATCGTAAATATACGTATGTACCGAAAACAAATTAGACCTAGGTAACAACTCCGAACTAGGAAGCTGTGACGCCAACGGCAAACAATCTTCGGACATCTCAAGGGAAATGAATAAATAGCACCATCATTAGATATGAAAGCTTATTTGTAACTAACGGATAAGGAAGTGCCCTTGAAATTCATGGAGAACGGAAAGCTGGAAAGCCCTTCAATAACTTAGACCACAAGAAAAACAGTTCCCATGGCCGATCTAATTGAACCTCGCAATCAACACTTGCTCCCAGAATTCAAATGCAAACATCAAATTGTATTAGCATAAAAGGATATGAATTCATTAAGAAATATACTACGAAATGACTTAAAAAGGTATAGAATTACGCAAACGCAACCTAAAACAAATCTTGGAAAAGTTAATTTTTCCATCCCGGATTTCTCGCCGTTTTTTCTTCCGATATTAAAAACAATCTGGTTTCTCTTTCCCAAGAAATATTAATTGTAACGGAGAATGTAACCAGGTTTAGCGTAATTAAAATTCTCGTAAGTGGGTCGAAAGACACCGTTGAATTTGCATGTTAAATACGAGAAGGCTATACTTCGTAAGAATGAAAATGAACAACAATTGGAGCGTAAAGTATAAGGATTCCCGTCTCAACTTGGGGTGAAGTACTTCAACTTGAGTTCGTTTTTCGATCCGGAAAAAAAAACAAAAATCACACGACACTTCAACACGATCCCTCCTATGTACCTGTGGAGCAAATGAAATTACTCAATGGAAATAACTATGTTCGCCGCGCATTACCGATTCCGCATACAAGACATATTTACAACACCGTTCTCTCGGGGAGTACCATAAGGCTACGTCGTGGGGCCATCGAAGTTACACGCTGCCTTTTGCACTTGATTGCAGCGCAGAGATTCCTCGCGGGGGAGATTCCAGCGAGATTATTCATGTCCGCACGATCTCAAGTTTCCTTACAGGGCAGGGCAGGGGGAGGAAGGTGCACCTGCAACTGCCACCCACAACTGAGTCTGAGGGGTGAAGCGGGAGAAAGTGAGCCAAGGTCAGGAGGGTCAGAGTCACGGCGCTGAAGAAAGATCGCGGAGTGAGGGAAGGAAACTGGAATGGGTTGCATTACGAACGATGGGCACGGTGCGATATTTTGATGAAAAATGCGTCTGCGTACGTTTCACGCGCATTAACTATGCGTGATTGCACGGTGGAAGGAGAACAAGACAGAGAAGCGTGGAAAATAAGTGAAGAATCCCTAATTAATCCGCGGTAAGGTGGAATATATCATGACTCGCCTACATTATCTGTATCTGAATCAAACTTAGACTTCTGATGAAGATATCCAAATAACGGGATTAACTTTGCGGCGAGTTCATAGGAGAAGATAAAGGAATAAGTTCTTCCTCGTGTTTAACACACATAATCAATTAAAAATACCGATTAACTGCCGATACTATTATAAAATAACGTATACTATACTGGAATCATGCATCTATTTATTCTAACGGAATTTTACTTCTATGATGCGTAATATTTAAGATTGATAATACTATATTTACCTTGGATGTACAACGACGAAGGCGAATAAGAAAACGACGGATAAAGGAAGAAATTTAGGTAGCTCTGTCACGAAAAAATTAAGAATAAAATAAGAATTAGGAATTTACAAATTATCATGGATATAATGATAAGAAAGACGACTTCCGACCGGAAGAGCACTTACGGTAATGATTCTAACCACGCTAAAAAAAATAATCTTTCCAAATTTTTACCTTGACGCCTTAAAAACGCAAGGCCGTCAGATATCTACAAACGCATGGATACCATTGCACGAGAGTGAGAGGATATTTTGAGAGGATGAAAGAGTAGAATAAACATGAGAATTAACGCAAAGGATCTAATAGAAATCATTCTCGCACAGCCTCAGTAAACACTTCGTGGATAAACATGATGTAGAATTTAGCATCGGATACGGAATTCAAGTTTAAGAGGACAGTCACGGATTGAAGTTCTCCGAAATTGACAAAAATCACATCGCTAATGATTCTTAAGTTCCTGATGAAATAGACTCTTCGCATCACATATGGAATTTGATTCATGAATCGTAATTTAAGAACATTCGTACTCTTTGTTACGTTCAAAACTGGGAAATATTAAATACGTTTGTGCGTAATAAATCTTTCGATATTTAATTATTATTCGCGAGACAAAAGTTTAAATCACACGAAGTACTTGATATTTCTTCATACAGTGATATAAGGAAAATAGTTTGAAATGTTAGCTTAGTACTGTAACGGTGTTAGAATATCAAATAAAAGGGAAACAAATATTTTTCTTTGATAAATAATAAAGATCAACATTCATTAAAGAAAATACTGCTTTATTTATGATAATCCATAAGGAACAAAGTAGACTCAAACAAGATTTCTTGAAAAATATTTCTGAACAATGGAAACTAACTGTTTATTTGATCATTAAGTTAGATTTTTCAGACGCCAGAATCATTTTGAAGGAAGATATTATGAAATAATGGAAGATAGCATCTCGAAGTTAAATTTTTCTTCAGGTAATCTAAAAACAAATTTTCAAGGAAAATTGCGAAAGTAAACATTCAAGAAAGAAAATAAATGGAGTAAAATTACAAATTTTGTTATTACAAATACATATTTCAACGTATAGGATCGTCAATGGGCCAATAAAGATGCACTGAAAGGAAATATTTCTCTTTAATCCAATAATTATAAATTAATTTAGCTCCAACTTTGCATAGTTATTTAATTTGCAGTTCTACGTAAAATTACTTCAAGAGAAATCATAAGAAGTTTGAAAATTTTTTTTTTTTCAATTTTTGACCAGCTTTTTACGATGCCCGACAACTGTGAAACGACAACAAACAGGCCTTCCATTGGAGTTGGAGAGTGTGAGATGAAGGAAAGCTGGACCATTGTGTCCATGGGAGATATTCCTCAGAGAGTAAGAGTAAATCCCGGAAGTTAATGAAGAATCTAGAGGTTCTCTCTTCCCACAATTAATTTAATAAGAGCAGTTCAAGGTCATAAGAGAAACACATATCATCCTTTGTTACATAACGAAACAGAGTAATCGATTTTGACAGAAGATCGATCGATAATTACAATCTACTCATATTCATTATAATAACAAAAATATTTACGAAACATGAGAGCCAGTCACAAGATTACGAAGTTTCGGAACCAAATCCTTCAGTTTATTAGACAATCATAATTCTTCTCTTTGAAAATTTAAATTATTAATCTTAATACTTTCGAGAAGAAAAATTTGGTGTTAATTAGAATGAGTAATATTTTGGTTCTACAATACTTTCTACTTGACAAACGTAAAATCGAAATGCATCTACGAATAAATCGAATCGTGATACACAACTGTCAGCTCACAACAATCGACTGTCTCGAACGATACTAAAATTTTAACTCCCCATTTTAGTACATAGAGTTTTTTGAATGACTCCCAAACCACCTCTGAAAAAAAAAGGAGAACCGAATGCGGTCTTCAAACAAGGGTCGCCGAAATTACTTCTTTTGAGTAGCGATTCCTAAAATGATAGCGGCGGCGGGGTACTGCAGATGTGAGGTCGACGGTGGGAACAAAAGAGCGCCGTCCATATTAATTAGAGTGGACAATGGATGCAGACTCAGCGGCCGTGAGGATTGGAAAATCAGTCCAAGGTAAGACTCGTTGCACTGCGGAAAGCACAAAACGATTAATCCACTTCTCGAAGATGGGAGGCTATTTATGAATGAGATGCGATTATCTGATGTTCGCGATTGTCGATCGTATGAAGGAATAGCGCATTGGGATGACATTCTGAAGCCTATAGTGTCTCTGCATTGACTGATGTGCGAGCACAATGCATTCACACTCAGCACTACGCTTTCTTCAACTTGTAAACGTTTTCTAACACACCTCCTTGATAAGTTAGAATTATTACTTCATATTAAAAACTAAAAGCAGTCTGTGACGAATATTCTGCTAGTTATTATTACGACTATCTTACTGGACTAATGGTAACGGAAAACTATAATTTCTAATAGAAGAATCGTTCTTTTATCCTAATTTATGAATTTTTAAAACTTTAATTCACAGCATTTTCCTTTAAAATCCAATGGACTAAAGCAATCGAAGGAATTATTTTAAGCTTCGCCATCGCCTCTTATATGGATCTCTTCTGATTTCGTTTCATTTCATTAATTGCATCAATACAATACTTATACTACCCATAATAAATATATAAATACCATATCGTTAATTACCTTAAATTTGTTTATTCTATTTCCTTTCTTTTGGCAGAGATAAAACTTTCAACATTATTTCTCTAAGCCATTCTTTCCATTTTTCCTCTTTTTTCTAATACTTTAGTTTGTTATTCATCTCAATTCTACGATAATAGTAAATCCACTAAGAGCAAAATTTACTGGGGGACGTAGGTAGGTAAAATTATGTGGAAAATATCGATTCGCCAGAGTTTGGGTTTTCCGTTTCAGAAAGTAAGGGAGGAGAAAAGATAAAAAAAATGTAACTGAAATTTTTATATAAGAAATACATAGATGAAAAAATCGGATAACATTTTCCAATGGCAATAAATTCCTACAATTAAACAAGGACTAAATATTGCTTTTATTGGACAACTTCCTTTTAATTTTATTCTTTTATTCGAATAAACTAATATATTATTACATTCGCCAATCCATAAATATTCTACCATGGAATAAAGAATAAATCAGCTCTAAAGTTAATGTGAGAACTTCATAATTGGTAATATGAAAGCTACCACTTTGAACGTGACTCATAATAAAGACACATTGAAAAGAAACACAACTTTCTGACGTACTTTATTAAAACATCAATACATGAATGGAATAATTTTTTATCTGCGTAAAAATGGACCTTTTTGAAGATCCGAACTTAAAATGACAATTCTTAACACAAATTTCAACATAGTTACGACGTATTAACAAAGACATTTCTATAAAAAAATCACCTATCCTATCAAAAAAGATCATTCCCCGATACGAGGAACAATCAGATCTCAACATTTGGGAGAGATGGGTTATCTTTGTCCCCTATTTCATTCGACACTTGACATTTCGAAACAATCGACAGAAACTTCTCATCCCTTTCCGAAAGAATGTTTGGTCTATGAGGGACGAATCCTTTGTGAAACCAAACACACGTTTTTGCTGCACAAAGGACTGAAAAGAGCGACTTTCGGTCGCCACTCAGTCGTGTGGAATCAGTCGATACCCAGTCCCCTGCGAAACCCTCCAACTCCTAAACGAATCCTAAACTATCGTCTTTTGCCATGCTCTGAAAAGTTCAGGAAAAGTACTTTAGAACTTATACGTTTTCCATTTAAAGCGGGATATCCAAATAAGTTGCTTTCGCTGATAATGTGGAATGTATAACACAAAAAGCATACGCAACCTATAACTTCTACAACACATCCAGTTCTCTCAGCACAAAATAATAATTTAACCATAAACAAATACAGCAATAATAATATTACATTTGATTACTATTGAGTTATCAAAAGAACATGCTTTCACAGTTCATTACGATACAGTGCAGTCCTTTCATAATGCAGAAAATTCAATAATCAATTTCGAGAAAAAAGAAGTACCTTTCCTTTATAATACGAGCTTACATACTTGAGACTAATCATCTAAAATAAATACAGATTCTTTCACTTTTTAAAATCGAAATCGTAATATTTTAGATCAAAATTATTGCAAAAAACGTGAACAGGACTGACATTGAAATAAACGCATTTAAATAGATAATAAAACAATAGAAAGGAAATAATAAAGGGTAAAAATAGATACACGGAGATTAACAACAGAGTAGAGACAACCAAAAATCAATCGTAGGAGACCGCTGCAATACAGGGGCTGGAAATGAAGCTTTCGAGATTGGGGAGCCGATGACCTCACACCCCCGCATCTTCTGCCGCTCAGTCAAAGGCTATTAATGAAAGTACAGCCAATCATGAACTTTATTACACCATGAGTGACAGGCGTACATATCATACAATACCTACATAACCGTCCTTAGCAGCCAGTAATAGATCGATATTCCTAACAGCAAACCCTTCTTAATCCATTCCGATAAACAGAAGCACTTTCATTATTCAATAACAACTGAATAACGTTATAAATAAGCGAAACGAAAGATGTGATCGAAATGATGGAAAAATACACTCATAATCGCGAAGCACCCTCCTTTATATCCGACGGCAATGCGGCTGTCGTTGCTAAGGCTGTGGAAGCGGGGGAAGATTGCGTCTGGGGGAGAAAAGTGAATGGAGGGAAGGAAAGTGAATGGAGGGGTGATCGAAGGGGAAAACATGGAATCGTTTTTGGATGCTGAAATGCGTTCGAAGATTTCATGCGAGCGACGCTGACAACGGGGAGCGAAGGATTCTTTGACCTTTCGTTTCCTCCGAACGAAAATTTGAACACGCGATGTTGGAATGCGGAGGAAACCATGTGAGCCAGCGTGCGGCTGCTGTCTGGAATTAGGGATGTTTCGCGCAGATAAGAAATTTTACTCGCAGCGCGAAGCGTGTGTACTGGTCCGATGAGGGAGGAGTAACGGTATTGTTACGATTTAGGGTCATTTCGAACGAAACTAGATTGATGCACGATAAATTATGAGTGACAGGTGCTATGTGTTAAACCCCGGAACTTAAATGGGATGTTTCAAAGATTCCGCTGAGTTCGATTTTAATTAAGGCAGAAACCACGTAATCCCAATCTATGCAAAAAAATTTATGATGTCAATAATTACGAAGACGAAACAATTGAATTGGACGGATATATTAGCGGAGTCACCCGTACGAAATGAAAAAAATCACTACATCAAAAATGTTATCACTAACACAGCAGTGTAAATGCAGAAAAAAAGATCAGCAGTTAATATGGAATACATACTGAGGAAATGGCAATTATATCACTATTATAATTTAATCCCAAAGAAATTGGCAAGTGAATATATTGTTTGAATCATCGCAAGCTCAACCGCGAAAACAACTTCTTGATCAGAAAATAACAGATATTTCGTTGAAAATTGAAAAAATATCTTGGAGTAGATGAAACAAGTGCCAAATTAATACTGAAATCTTCAATCAATACGATAGCTAAAATGTATACAATCGGCCCTGAAAAAACAATCCGCATATAAACGAAATTAAATGTTTTGTTTAATCAACCTCTACGAATAAGTTATAAACGTTCACATGAAGATTATTCATTAAATGTCTTATGTTGTAATATTTGAGAGAAAATAATAAGTAATACAAATCTATCATGTAAATTAAGTTAAATATTCATTTAACAGTTTAGGCTTTTAAAGTGATAAATAACCACTGAAATTACAATCAGAGTTATTTGATGACAATACTCTCACAGACCAAATCCAAAAATAATCCATTCTCTATTTACATCAGTATCATAACTTTGCACTTTTCTGACTTTCTTAGTTTTTAAACTTAATACGAACAATTATTAGCGAGCAAAAATTAAATATAAAGCCTTAGAAAGTTCACTAAGCGTAAAAAGTTTATAGATAAACTGATACTTCATTGGAGAGAAATTTTGTTGTCCTAATGGTTGATGAGAATTGAAAACTAAATTTGAGACCGGTACCCGAAGAACAATAAGAAAAGACAATGCTTAGGAACTTCGGTCTAAATATCGTAAGCAGAAATCATAAAAAGTAAAAAGCAATTAGCGTTGAGCTTTAGGCATATAATGTATACAGACTACTTTAAATAATAAACGCGTGCAATAGAATTTGTCATTTTCTTAGTTAATTATGAATTGAAGCATCAAAATCATTTAAACGATGAAAACACTAGTCATTCATAATGTTTCTGAATAATTGGCGTCAATGATATATAAGGAGGTGAGCATGATTACTTTTGATAAAAATGAGATGTAACCGGTTATACACTCTTATGAAGGGATGGTAGGAAAATTATTCTACACACACTACTTTAAATTTCCCTTAATTGTTTACTTAGCATTAGAGTATTACATCTATGTTTATCAAACCAATGAAAACTTCTAATAACATAAGTGACATAAGAATAATCTAAACTTCTTGATTGGCTTCTCACTAAACGATATTCAACTGGGCTTACGGTCCTTCGAAACGAGAATTCACTGGCCAGGATTAGAATAAAGACTGATATCACTTTTTGAAACACAGAGACCAAATTCAAACATCAAGACATGGCAACATACGTTTCCAATACAAAACCACCATTAAATTTACATCCAAATGCTGGACCAAAACAATTGTTAAATATCAGTCTCGAAGGTACCAATGTTATATTAAGGATACACAACAACCGGTTTCAAGTAAATTACAACGATTACTAAAAAATATTTCAGTTTATCACCGAAAAAACAACGAAGCGGTTCAGTCAGCTGAAGCATCAATAGTAACATGCCTGAACTGCTCTTCCATTTGAAAAATGAAGATGGGAACAATGAAAACTTACAGAGAGGATTTATTCAATAAAAATACGTATAAAGATTTTCGATAAGTTTTACCATTCAAAACCGAGAAGGAGCAATAACGACTCTTATAAAACTGAAAAAATACTAAAACAATATTCTCACAACTAAAGAATGGAACCCCCAAAACTAATAACTAAGCATGCTTGAATTTGAAAAAAACAAAGCACTGAAGCTTTTACTTACGAGCAGGAACCTTATCGTTTCGGAATTAACAAATTAATCCTGGTTAACGACCTAAAACGTCCAAACACACCCACTATGCAGCCACCATTGCTACAAACTACAAAAATTGCAGAGATTCTCTCTGACAACATCCTAGCGGACAAGACGGCAACTATTACAAAGAATGCTTTAATTCTTAATGAATTTTGAACTTTCCTGTGTTTATTTAATCCCTTAGATTGGTTATTAGCCTAACAATAAATATAAATGTTGCAAAATACTGTAATTTCTATTAAAAAACTACTTATTTGTTTTTCAATTATATATTCAAAAATTCAAATTCTGCAACCGAATTCTAGATTATAATGAATTGTTCCGCACAATGGAATTGAATAGTTTGAGGTAATAACTGCAAAATCTTCTTAAGATTATAAAATCGAAACCGAAACACTCTCCCTTAGCATAATATAATAATTAAATATATGGAAGCAAGAGCCGCATTTCCTTTTGTTTCACTTAATAATTAAAAAACTTTCTTCGTTTTTACAAATATTTATTAATAAATTAACGATATGGTTGAAGAATATTTAGCTTCTGAAACTAGTTTCTAAAATTGTCGGCTTCTTGATCGCATCATATGTGAATGTTGCTGGCACCTGTAGGTGAAAAGGTGAACTTTTTGAAAGAAATTCAATAGAATGAACGTTTGTTATTATATGTGAAAAATATTATTCGATTATTAACTTTTGAAGCATTTAAACGTTAAATTTTGGATAAAATATCTTAATAGTAAGCGTCTAAGAAATTATTGTCGGCTTTTTACGTTATATTTGAGCGTATAATTTTTCATTCAAACACAGGCTCAACAGCTGGACGTCACGCATGGAAAACGATTCTCACTTATCAAAGAGCGAGTCTACACCAGACCGCTCCCTCCATGTTAAGTGCAGTAACGTATGGAGAGTTTACTAAATCATGTCTTTGGAGACACGATCAAGTTCGGCTCTTTTCAAAAGAAACGAGCAGTTAAAGCGGTGGGAAGAATCGGAAACTAACAAAGAATCTGGAGTGATTAAAAACAAAGAGAGGAAAGTTAAGTTTTCGTCCGACTGTGTGTTTCTTGCAGCATGTGGGGCTGGCGACAAGGAAGAAGTGCAGCGTTTACTACAAAAGGGGGCTGACATAAACACAACCAACGTTGATGGATTGACAGCTCTTCACCAGGTTTGATAATAGTTATTTTCATCATTTCTTGCAGGGATTTATCCGAATAACAACTTTTATTTGTGTGAAATGCATATTTTTTACTTGGTTGACGGCTCTTGAACTGGGACAATCCGCCTATTCAAGATGGCCGCTACATTATCCAGCTGTCCTATTTTTGATAAAAACAACGATGTCACCTTTGTATATTGTGATCAAAATGTTACTATTATGACGTCATTTAATTTGTTCACTGTTTGGTTTTTCTTATTTATACCAAAGTTAACATGAGAAGTCAGAGATTACGATTGTACTAGGTCTTGAAATTCTTGGAACCGAAACAAACATAGCTTTCATTGATCAGTAATAGTTGCTCCAAATCACCCCAGATGTTTAATTTTTGTATGTTATCGTAGCGTTTTAAGTATCGGCTGTTAGAAGTTACTATCGTTTTCATTAGCATGTTTTATAACAATTAGTTTTTTCTTGATCAATTTACATTTGGCTGTTCGCTGTAATTTGTAACTGTTGTGATATAACTCTTCTTGATACTTTATTTGTTACAAACTTATGTTTTTAATTCGAAGTAGATATTCCAAACCTTACGTTTCTTTTAATGCTATTTATAATTTTATATCAAATGTTTACATACGTTGCTGGTTAACATTTTTTGAAGCATAGAACCCGTATATAATTCATCCTTTCCCTTAATGTGTTGTCATCATTTATTGTTGCTTTTAGTTCAATCTTTTACCCTTAACAGAACCTGTTATCTTCGATACTGTTTCCAATAAATGTTTTTGTTTACATGCACTAATTTCCGTATACATCCTGTTTTCATTTTTCAAGTTCATCCGCTTTTATCTTTCCAACCAGAAAAAGATCGGTATTCTTTATATAATACATTAGATTTCATCCAAAGTAAGACAATGTTTTGGTTATCAAAAGTTCAATATATTTGCATAGCAGAGTAAAAATTATCCTATACTTCACTGACCGGTTAGCGATGGGATACCGCGAAAATTCCAAATAACGTTTATTGTTAAGTATGGCAGACGATATACACCAATCTTATCAGTTAAAATTTAATAGAAAAGCAGACGTAGAAATTAAACGTGAAAATAATTATGCTCTGGAAACGAATAAGTCTCCTTAACCTCCATTATAAGATATCTTCTGTTTTCCTATCATCCTCAATTGTTCGCACACCCAAAGATTAGCCATTTTTAATACTGCGAAGAATGCAACGAAAAATAATTCGTTCAATGTTATCTAAACAGCCGCATAATTTCCTCAACGAAGAGGTATCGATCCAATTTTTGTAAATAGTACCGTTTGCCTTAATTCCCAATATTATCCCCATCGCCAAAGAACTGGATTAGATGGGAAGATGAAATTTGCTCTATAGTGTTGTAAGTATTCATCTGCATGAGTTTATCTTTTGTTTTGTCAATCTTATCGTTACTAATCTCCAGCTAGACGTCGATTATATCATGTAAAGAAAATCAATAATAGAAATTTATTTAGTTGCAAATGATTGAAAAGAAGGTATTGCATCTATTGAAATTGAAGTCTTCAATTCTACCTTTACTCATCCTTTTCTGGGTAATATGTTGATTTAATTTTTGTTAGTAAAAAGTTTTTATGTGTTGAATGTTACTTTCTCTTATATTTTAATTTTTTCTTATAAATTCAAGGTGTAGATCAATCGTGAAGTGTGGTAAAGTTATTTTTCTCCAAATTCATCAATTTTTAGGTCTTTAGTATTATGTCGAAACATGCATCGTATAAATTATTTTTAATAATTATTGTGTAAATTATATAATTCTAAAAGTATTTCATTACATATGAATTTGTAAGTTAATTCATGCTCGTATCCTTTGATTGGTGCGTGTTACCTAAAATTGGTTGATATTATAGCCATAAATAGGAGCGAATGCTTGAACAAACGAAACGAAGTTAATTTTTATTAACTTGAAACGGTGAGGAATCAGTATCAAGTACATGTAGGAAATGCAATTATAAAACCCTTTAATCGCTTATCTATGCAGCAGGTAATTGTTTACCAGTGTTCAGTGGTGTGACGAAATGGAGCAACCTTGCCAGAAGACTCACTTGCCGCCAAGTGGCAGTGGATTATGGCGAGGGGGTTATGCTGCATCTTAACTCTATTTGGAGGACTATCATACGTATAATATATTGCCCAGAGATTTTGATTTTCCTCTTTTTGTTTGTTAATGTTATAATTGTTAAATCGGTAGATCAGGGAATATGTATATGGTTGTGGAATCCATCGTAGTTTAAATAAATCGAAATACTTTTACGGTATCTATAAGCACATATTAGGAATATCTCTAACAATAAATATTTGCGAAATAAATAGCTCCTGAGTTGATGAACTTTTCTTTCGAAAAAGTTTATTATTTTAAACGTATTTAATGTTTGGCAGTAACATTTTCCGTGGAATCTTGATATTTGCTTAAAAACAGTGTTATTGAATGTAGTATATAATAAGAGGTGTTTAAGAATGAGTTTTGTAGTGGTTTGTAGTTGAAGTTAAGTTTTTACTGTATGAAGATGACGATATAATAGGTTCTATTTGCATAATTTTTCATATTACTGAAATCTGTCGTTCTAATATGCGTAGACTTTTTAAACATTAAGTTTTAATATTTATCTTTCCATATTATTTGAGCACAAATAATTCTATCCTTTTTCATCTTTTTTTCTATTTAGTTTTTTATTTCTATTTGCCATACTTCATTCTTCTTGTGTCTTTTTTGCATCTGAGTGCTATCATTCTTATCCTAAATGGAAAATGAAGTAAAATATTTTTCTGTGATGTTAGGTTTTTAATGGTAAATGGCTGGTAATACGTTTCCCGAATTTCATATTCGATTTTAATTTGACATTTAGTTTGACTGTAATGTCTCGATTAATACAAGTATTATAGTTAAAGATTTAAACGAGTTTTTTGCATCCCCATCATCTGCGAATTTTGTGTTCTCGTAGTGTGAGACTTATATATTCGTCAAGTCATCTGTTGTCCAAAGCGCTTATCCCTCCTCCACCAGGAGCAATCGATTATGTTACGGGGGCAACGGTGGATGGCCTAAGCGGGAGTCAAACCCCAACCGGTCGGACGAGTGGCTCTCAAGGAGTATTTTACGGTATTCAGCACCGCTATCGATAAGCATAAGGGTGTATTATAACCCGTTTCCGGGGAAAATCGTCGGGAAACAAAGAATCCTCAGAGATCGGCCTCTTTCCCTTCGGTCGCTATCGGTCGAGTGCTTAACTGCACGCAGCCTCTCTCGAATATTGCTCCAATATACGTCTCATGAAAGGAGTCCTTAATAAGTGCAGTTTCCTGTGTCATTTACAGCATGGTGACACTATTGGAATGAATCATGAAGGCGGCGGAATATCTGCACACAGTGGGGAATTTATAAGGCGGTTGATGTGTGATTTTTCATTTTGTCGTCGTTTAATTATTCTTGCTATCTTTGGACTAGAATAGCAATTATTTTCTTTTGTTTTGATGCTTGATGAATATGTAAGGATTGTTTCGTTGTTCATTCCTCCTAGGACAAAATGTTTATGTTTTGGAGTTGTAGAATTAAGATTTACCTGTTTTAATTGCTATATATTTGTAAGGTTTGGTTATAACCCTTTTTCTGATTTGGTGTCTTATACCTTTGTTTCTAGTTTTTGCTCTCATTTATTATGAATTTGTTTACCACGGTTAAAAATGGATGAGTTACTGGAATGTTTAAATACATCATGGTATAGTTTCAAGATATATAGCGATCAGAATTACTTTTGCATTTGTATCTTGTCGAGTTTGTAGAACAATTACGTTCTTAGTATCTTTGAGTCTCGGATGCAAGGAGAAGGTATGTCATTGCTAGACATGTCTACCTAGAAAAACCACACGTTGGGGTGTATAATATCATCTAGATAAAATTACTATCATTGGATGGAATATAGTCTGCGGTGTTGGATTTGGAATGGAAGAATCGGTTAAGTATTGAAGTTAAGTTAATTTATGTGGGGCGAAAAAACGTATCTTAAGAGGTGTTTTTTTATTTATCTTGGAAGCACACGGTATATTACGTAAATTTTTCAACCCTTATCAGATTCGAATATGATATTTTCTTGGAATCATCTAATTTTGTACTGAATAAACTTTTTGTAGTTTAGAGTATCTATTTTCGTAATGGAAAGTATTAATTTTCATCTGTAAACTTTAGGAGTATTTAATGTTCCGTTATAATATTTCTGTATTGCATTCTTAGCAAAAATTTGAATGTTGATCTTTTATTTTTGCTATTGGAATTTTCTGTACGCTTATTGTGTTTGCAATTGCAAGATGATTTCTTGGTCACATGTTCCATCGCGCATTACTCTCAGTCAATCACGATTTTGGCACGCTCCACGGATTGTTCTCGTACCATCTTTGCTTGGTAAGAAGGTTGAGGATGTAGCCTGGGTATCAGGTGTTATTCCAAGTCGTCAATATTATCCTCGCTGCTCGAATGTTGATCCAAAGTCGTTTGTCAAAGGCCGCAAGTTATCTGTTCAATAATTTTATTAATTTATTGGGAACAAATACAGGGATATTTCGATGAGGGTATTGCTATGCTGATAATTATGTATTAATTGTTATTAAGATGAATTAGAAATGGAAGTAAAGGATTTTTACTTTAAGCTTATTGAAAATATGGAAATTTTGCGTATTTCCTGATTTTTTTAAGTTTCAGTAGTAGATTATTTTTTGTATTAGTGGGTAAAGTGTTAAAGTATATATTCTATTTAGAAAATAAATATGAGCTGCTTGAATATAGTGAATCGTATATATTTCATACTAATTTATCTTATCTTGCGGAATATGTATTATAATTCGCGATCAAATTATGGATATATTATAATATATCTCTTTTAAAAATTATTAATAACAGTGGTTAAGAAAATAAGTTGCTGGAAGGATACGAAAAAACAGCTAGTCAGTTGGCGAATTCAGTTAAATTTTCGTGTAGATGGGCTAGAGGAAGTTTCTTGATTGTTTATATTATTTTTATAAAATTTCCGGAGGATTAAAACTTAGTTTTGTGTTTCGTTGTTAATTAAGAGGTGTGTACATATTCAATAATATTTAATTGCTTTCAAATTTTAATTTTCACTTTAAATGGGAGTACAGGGTAGAGTTTTAAATTAAGGTGATATACAAGTTATTTAATTCTTATTCCGTAGGGCAATTAAAAGTTAAGACGTACATTTTGGCCAATTCCAAGTGATCTTTAGTGCATCTCAGAATAATTCCTCTCCGTGGTGTTAATTTCGCATCTCTTACGTAGAAGTCGTTAAGGTTCCGATTTCCGATAGACGTTTTGGCATCTTTATCTTTTCCTTGCAGCAGCACACTTTCTTTGGCCCGTGTCTTCCCTAATAGAACCAAGGTTGCTCCGCTTGTGCGGAATTCCTATTGGAGCAAGCGGAACGATTGAGACGTTGCCACGTTTCGCAATCCGTTTTATCCACTACCTTCGCCAATCATCTCTCTTACTTACTCCTTTCCCATCCTCAGCAATTATCCCCGATCTTTTTATACGGACGGAGAATCCTAAGTATTTTTCCGAGACGTTTAATTGTCAAGCTCACTTAATGGAGGATATAGAGATCGGAGTTTATTACGTTCAGTTGCTCCAATTCGCCGTCAAGGCGTCGAATAACCTATGAAATAACGTCTGGTAAATATCGTCCTGCTTTTGTTTACCCTAAGAAGTGTCGCTATTTATTTTCTACGTTGTGAATTGGCCTTTCAAGTGAGAATTTACTTTAGAAGCTATTTGGAGGCGTATTGTTAGCTTTTGTGGGTGTTCAGTTGTTTTTAGTGTGTTGGCAGTGTTAAATTTTCGAACAGTTTGATAACAAAGGTTACTTACGACGTAATTTATGTGTAATTAATTTTTAGAGAAGGTGGGGAGATGAGAACACGTTCAACTTACATGTAAGCAGTCCCCAGTTCGATACCCGATTAAACTTCTGGTGCTTCTGATAATATACTCGTTCGCAGATGCTCTTTAAATGTAACTGCCCTGGTGTTGTATACTTTTGGTGGTTTGACTAATAAAATGTTATTCTCCATAACAATGTCAATTGGCTTCAAAGTTATAAATTATATTCAAATAAAATACTGGGACGAAATACGTAATTAATTCAGTGTTTTACGAATAAGCTGAAAAATTACATGGTGCTAATTGGATTTTACCATTTCCTATCCTGAAATTTAATTTTCATAACACTTTTCGAATGACAAAGCTGACGGAAACTAAATGTTGTTTCTAAATCAATTAACTATATAAATATATTTGCTTCTAAATTGATGAAATTTACCCAGCCCCTGTTCGTGCAGCTTTAAGCTGTGAAACAATCAACACTCTTTTTGTATTCTTGTTCTTTTTCGGTACGTAATTTTATTCCCGTATCTTTACGTGTCAAATATCTGTAGTGTGTCATTATGTGATTATTTCATATTTAGAACATCTTCTTCTGTTCCTGAGATGTAATTTTCCCCGTTTATATTCTTAATTTAATTTTGTGGTTTCCTCAGAGCTTCTTCTGGGAAGGTGAGGAAGGAATTGGGTTGGTGGTCCTTGAAATTCGTAGCATTCGAGCGTGACCAGAAAGCGAATAGACGCACGTCATCCCAATCGGCATGCATATTATAGAATTGCCGAACTAAAATGGATAGGCTGAGTTGTGCGCCCCCCTATCGTCGATATCACATGTGATTTGAGTCACGGAGTATCATCATCTGCTCTCGTACTAGAATTGCATTACGGCAGACGGGATCGTCTCGATTCGTAATCGATTCAGTGAGGTCAACTTTTTTAATATCGGCCGTTCCATACGTCTTTCCGTAACTTTCCGACGAGCGATTCTTTTTCAGAAATGGCGGAATTCGTGCAGGAAGAGTGACTCACGTAGTCGAAAAAGGAAGCTGCTCATCAACTCTGACGAAAATATTATTTTTTCCTGTTTTTATCTTATCGCGGACATTGAAGCTATCAGTGTTATTCTCTGACGGCGGTGAATCCCGAACTGACAGCATCTTCCACTCCACTTACCTTAACGTAATTGTGAATTTTTCGTATGTTTCGTTGAGATTTATTGTGGGCTGTATGCTTCTTGGGAAAAGTTACAGTTAAATTGCCTACGTCTTTTTTATGGGTTTAATTGGTATCTAAATGGGTTAAAAATAAGCTAAATACCAACTTTATCGTCTGAGATTTTTCTTGTGATTCATTGAGTATTTTGAGTCGATGTTCAAATCCTGCCATTCCATCACCGCATTTTATAGACAGTGAATCAACTATTCGTACTCTTCTGTAGAAATGAGTTCATTGCTATTAATTTATTTCATTGTAATGGCCTTCTACAAGGTAAAACCTTGCCATGCATTTTCATGATCAGTTTACTTTTTCTTGAGTTAAAATTTGTACTTATACCTAATTTGTAATACATTAGCGGTTCGTTCGAAGTTTGAAAATTTCTGTGAATATTTATACATGTTCAGAGTTTCATTCCATTATCGGAGAGTATATACGATTAAATACATATATATACATATATTTAAGGTTTACATACCAATCGATTCCTATTTATTTTATGTAGTATGGGAGTCGATTTCAGTTTTTTCTCCTATTTGAAAAACTCCATTAAAACTAATTTGATAAGACCAGAATTTAGCTCTCCACAGAAAATTTACGAAGTTGTTTTTATTACTATGGCATTCCACGAAGTCACGCATTCTCACATTGATTTCAGAATTTAGCTCCTATGCGTTATGATGCAATCGTGTTCTATAGTACCATTTACGTACTTCGTATTTTAAAATTTACGTATTTCAATGATTTGAATAAGAGGCTTTTAATTATTCGTTTTTTTTTTTAGAGCTTCCTCCATTTCTTCTCATGGTACACGCATCTCTTTCAGCTCTTGCATCAACGATCATGCGGAAACAGCTCGTGGGAACATTTTTTACGCTGCATTCCTAGTCCTAATCGCGTATTTCCACTCGTCATGCGATCCACAGCATGGTAATCTTTCAACTCCGTCAGTTATAGCGATCCGTGCAGTTTAAACGGAGGCAAAGCTCGCATTTATTCATCAAAGCACTGAATCAGCGGTGTATCATTTCGTATCTCTTGTTTATTTAGCATTTACCTTTATATTCCGCTGCATCTCCTCGTAGATCGAAGTCTAAATAAGTCTCTCATTACGGTAGCTCCGTTCTAACACAGCACCTGTGACGAGGGAAAAAATGCTACCTTTACGTACCCATCGGTTGACCATATAAGCCCCGACGCAGTCAGTATACCTTCCTCATTTATGTACGATTCATTCGCGAATCTAACCGAAGTCGTAAAATATAACGATCAATCTCGTTAGGAGGAATTAGTTGTCTATTTTCTTCTTCCCTTCGTCTCAGAGTTCAGCCCAAGAAGTTTCGCATCATTGCTTCCGTGGTGATGTTCTGAAGTGTATTTTTTTCTGCTTACGTTATAATCGATTTTTGTGTGCACAACGGAAACTGCCCTAATCTGATTTGTGCAGTGAGTGTACTGTTTTCAAGCTTCCTCAACTGAAATGAGTCTGTTTAAAAGCCTTCTTTCCGATTTTTACTCTCCTCGGTGGAGGAGAGGTTAGCATACAAGTTAAGCTTAAGGTCTAGGGTTCAAATATATATAGGGTTAATGGGAATATTTTCTGTTAGAGAATGGGTTATGTCTTCGTCTCGAGATAGTAATATTCGAGATAATAATAATTGGGTAGACATACGTATTTTTGATAGAAAAATGACCAATTGTCATATTTAATACCTATTAGAAATATTAAGTGTATTTGTCGCAGTAAAATTTCCCTTTTACGTCCTATTTTTACTGTTATAAAACTCCTGAATTCTCCGTGTAGACTTTCAACATGTCATAGATGCTTTATGGTGTTACATATTATCAGTTCATGATATTTTGATTGATGTATTTAATATCCCTCACTTAGACTTCATAATTCTTTCATATATTAAGAGGTCGTGTGTATATGTTTTTTTAATCTGTACTTTCTCTATTTTTCTCCATGAATTTTTTATTAAGTTAATCGCTTTAAATATTCAATTTCATCTTTCTTTTGTTTTTCCTTCCTTACATTTTCAATCTCATTTAACTTCTCTCTATATGCTTCAATCTCTTCCCATAGTTCTCCGGATGCGATGTAGGCCCCGTTCTCAGTCGTCGGATACAGTATTTCTCCCGCATGGACGTGATGTCGCCAAGTAGTCTTCCGTCTTCTGCAAGCCGAGTTCCCCTTTTCCCACTCCTCCAGGGCATTGCTCGAGATCTATGGAGTTTTTATGCATGCGACGGGCGTCGAACATTCATCTAGGTTCCCAGCGTCCGAGTTTCTTAAGCATTCGCCTCGAGGGTGACATAATCTCTGTCCGTCGCATGTTTTCTAACCGAAGCCCGCTCCCTATTCCGTCTGCAAACTGCGCAAAATGCAACGGATAAATATTTGAGGTGCATATGAATGGAGAGCCTTTGTTGGGTGCAATTGCGGCTTATGCTTCTTACAAAACCATGCTCGGCTCGAACGAGTGGCGATTTTAATATTTCAATGTCACGGCTATCTTTGGAGGAATTCTCGTCGACGGATTAGGTCGGGTGATTTTGTATGGCGTTTTCCTGTGGTTAATGTTACTCAGCGCAGCGTGCATGTGACTTTTTTCTTTTATCGAGGCGTGTAGTGTTTATTTTTGAATGCCAATAAAGTATATTGTTTCGTTCGTTATCTGTATTGATTGATTGTTGGAGAATTCGTTGTCCCGATCTCGTTCATAATAAAGTCGATTGTTATAATACATTGTGTTTGGTTTAAGAAAAATGGGGAATTGAATATTGATTAGTATTATGAATTAGTACATATGTATAATAATGAGGAAATAATGTAAGTTTCCTTTTATGAATCCCTAGTTTGATGTTGGTTTGTTTTTCATTGTTTTCAAAGATACTATTCTATTGTGCGCTTTTAGATAATTGTTTTATATTAAAAATGCAAGAGTAACTGTATTATCAATACAGAATATCATTCTAGATCTTCTGAGTACGTACTGCCCGCTTATAGATGCCTATTGCATAATTACTCATGGAAATGCCGTCTTATACGTCAAGGTGTATTGTTGAATATTTTAAGTCATTGTTAACCACATGTAACTTAATGATCTTTTTAGTAATTTCTCATAATTCTATTCATCTCCATCTTCATAAGGATTAACATCTCTCACGGTCAAAGAAATAATTAGATGTAAGCAATTCTAGCTGTGTATGTGTTTGTTTTCTGCTCGAGCGCATTTCTTAACCATCTATTTAAAACACCTTGAAAATAGTTCTAAAGGACGTAGCTTCAAAAGCCTTCGCCATCACCATTCCGTTCTTTTCTATTTCCCTAAGCCGCAAGTTCTTGGCACTGCACCAGAGAATACATTATCGATTGATAACCAAGTTTGGACGTGCATTTCTCCCACGGAGAGATCCGATAACTGGGTTTGGCAAGTGTTGCTGATAGAGAATGGAGGGCAGGCGAAGTCTGTTGATTTACTCACCCTCTGTGTTATCGCTAATTTAAGTGGCTCCTTATCTAGGCTTAGGCTATTCATTATTCCAACGAGATGATGCTCACCGGACGATTATAGAATCATATAAATTAAGCTGATGATGATAAAGTTGTTTTACGATGCAATGCGATATTACTCGAACATATTTACTCATTTCTCAGTTTTCCTTTGACGATGATAAGTGAAGTTTTGTGCTGCTAAAATTTTAAGTCACTTTTCATTTATTTTGTAATCCTTCATGAACACGTTTAAGTCTAATTCAGTTCGCTAAAATCCTTTGTACATTTATCATTTCAGATTAACGCAATGTTTTCGATTATTACTCACAATCTTCATTGTATCAGTTCAAAAACACCTTCAATTGATTTCAGGCATACTTTATTCTCTCGACATATTGTTTTCCATCTTCATTTGTATCATTTGAATCGTCATAATAAATCTGTCATACTGTTATACATACATCTGTACTATAAATAAAAGTACATGACTCTCACATCGATACGCAACGATTCCAGGCATTATTATTCGATTTTTGGATTATAAAGTAAAGACTTTTTTATAGAATTTTCCTTCGAAATCTGTTTAAAAAGATTTGATAGTGGTAAAGTTAGTTATCGCCTTCATTTATGCGAGGTAAAAATTAAGAATTATTTCACAAAATGGTAGAATGTGACTAGAGAAATTAAAGTAACTTTCGAATGCTATGGAAACGGAATATTATTATAGCTTTGTTTTGTAGCCGTCCGAGATGGTTTTCTTCGAATTTAACGTTCTGAATAGAGCTAAAATTTCCACAGAATCTTATCGTAATGCGAAGGAGATATACGGTTTATTATTCCAGATAAAGTATAGCTCATAAGGAAAAGAGAGTGAAATTGCATGGATTGAATCGAGGGGATCTTTAGAAAATATATGCAGTGAAACTGTTAGATGAGTGAAAGATTTTATGGAGAAAGTGAGTAGAAAAATGCATGTTTACTTCCACGGTAGGTATTTCTTTTTTCTGGTATGGAACGGAAACTCGTGTAAGGAGGCGTCAAAATGAATTTTTTTCGTCAAGGATAAGGTTTCTATTTTCTTCAAGGAATATTATGCACCTCATAAATGAATTATAGCTGTTTTCAACGTGCTGCGAATATTTTAAATTATTTTAAAATTAAATTTAAATAAATCCAATTAATTTTTCATTTTAGGTAAATATAAACTCGTATTATTCTTTTCGATCCATATTAAAATTAACTTTTAAGATAATTAAATAACCCTTGGTCATTATTTAGCTCAATCAAGGAAGCTTCTAATAAAATAGGAATACTAGTTTTCATTCTTTCGTTTCACGATCGATATTTTATAGAAAGTAATTCTCTAAATAACGTTCATGTTCTACTGAAGATGAGCAAATTGCCATATTTATTCGTCACAGAGAGGAAAAAAAATGAAATCATGATTTTTTCGTAACAATACGTTATTTTTGTTTCAATTACCGTTAAAATTGTTTGCGAAATATTTCCTGTCGTAAACTGTGCGGCATATGTAAACATTCAGCGATACTTTTCGTGCTTATTGAACGCCCGCTCGCGGTACCCTGTTTACAATCCTTATCGCGATTCCCCGCAGTCGTTCTCAATAACGACGGAGCCGAAGACCAACATAATCCTCGTAAAACCTTAGCAATAGCGTTCAACGTGTCTCTCTTTTCCTCGGAACTCGTATTGCGCAACAGCGTGAGTCACGGGGTTTAGCGATTAATTGCGCGGGCTCTCGTTGCAGAGTAAACCTCTTTAGTGGTCGTTGTCTGGCGGTCGTATAGGTTTCCACCCTGCACTTTATGAGATACCTCTCCGGAGGTGCATCTGGCAGCTGTTTTCTTCGAATGCAACTCTCTCTCTGCCGAAGGTCATGCCTATCGAATTCTAATTCATCAGCGTCTCCGTCCGCATTTGCCCTCTGTACGTCCATCGTTCCGTATTTAATCCTCGTCCCGGCAGAAGGATGGCTTCTTTCTCTCGGCTCTTGCGAAGTGCGGGATATACTATTGCTGTTATCGCGTAAGAAGAGTATCGACTGAATCACCGTTTTTCCTCTTTATGTCACGCCTGATTATATGGTGTTCAGCGTCGGAGCTATTCTCGTGATGTTGCGACAGCCTGACGCGCATGATGTTCATTCATTTGTTTCGTTATCTTTTCGTATTGCTGTTTCTTTTGGTGTTTTGTTTTGTTGGAGCACCGTCCGGGTTTCGGAAGGTGCTGGTGGTAGGTCGTCGTAAACTTTTGTATATATGTCGTATGGTATACTCTATTAGGTAAAAGAGTATACTAAGGTCGATAGATTAAGAAAAATATATTTAAGTTAATGAACGATGTATTACGAAATTATTCAAAATTTTCGTAATTTTGGATAACCTTCCTGTGGCTCTGAATTAAACGATGGGAAATTTTTTACTTTTCTATGGAATATTTTTGACTCAGCTTATAATTAGACTATAGAAGAAAAAACTGAGAATTTATATAAAATATCTTACCAATGCAGCTTCTTCTTGAGTCCGTAAAATATCCAATGGAATAAGTGAATTAACTAATGTATTGCTGAACTTATGAGAAATCGTATTTCTAATTTTTAAGAACTTTATCTTACTTTAGGAAACTAAAAAAATTTTTTCCGAGTATGATACGAAATCGAAACCCTAAATATAGACGTAATATTTTATAATTCCCTTGTATGTGACGAAGCAAGTTTTAATCAAGACAGAATCAAGATAATTTCCTGATAAGTAGCTTTGTGTGATAGATATCTTGGAATCTGTTTTAAGTTGTATATTTTCTCGTTAACATGACGTAATTTAATGTTCCGTTTAATGATAAGGACACGAGTTGCATACTTTTATTGAAGACGAATCTATTTTTCAAAATATCTGTTGTTTTCTCATTATATCATCGGACTCATACATCGGAGAATTTACGATTTTCTTGAAATTCCTAGAAAAATAAACGAAGTCACTTCGTCGAATGGTTTCTATTACATTAGATAAATTTATCTTTATGGAACTTCTATCGCATTCTTTTTTATCCAGAGTGTTTCTATGCTCTTATGGAGTGTCAAATGATACGCAGAAGCATTTGAATTAATGAAGAGGACTGCAGATGAAACTTTCCAAGTCTCCCCTTAAAAAATTTCCACTTCTATCTCTCCGAGGAGCAGTAATTTCTGCTCCAGCGGCGCAGTAGATGCTGAAGATAAAGATGATAACGTGGATAATCCATTAGTGAAGTCTTTGGCTTGCAGTCTGAGGAATAGCACCACAGGGCTCTCTTCCCAATTCCCATCTGCCCGTGATATACGTTGGAAGAGTTGCGCCTCGTCTCCCACCTTCAGAACAGTATCTTTTCATTCGTGTGACTCTGATTTGGACTGAATTGTGGTCTCTCTTGGCCATCTTTATCGTCCCCGGGAGATTCCCTTCGTTTGCGTGAGATTTATTTTCGATTCTACCGATAAACTTCGCCGTTCTCTTTTGAGAGAGTTTCTGCGGGTGCGGTTCTTCTTCCGGTATTCTAACCTTTGGAGTCTGAATTTTAAAGTCACATTTTGGAACAAAGTATCACATAGTCTGAAGTATGGAAGCGAAGAACTGATGCACAGATGGGTTTTGGTCAATACTGACATTTTGTTTTGATTGATTTAATTTAGGTCTTTAAGGCGACTGAATTTTATGCAATGTTGCTATGGCCGATGCTAATGATTGTATAATTCGATTGTTGTTTGCTAGCAGGAACTTCTTATACATAGTACGTATTTGCACAGGTTCACATACCCACCTTCATAATAAAAAGATAGTGGAACTTTATAGCTATGAGATACTTCAAGAGTGTTTTCATTTCGAACGTTTTTTGTTAATGATTTTTTCAGGTTTTTCGAAAATTATTCTTGAAACTTGGCTAGAAAAGAAAGGAAAATTCTTTTTTGCGTACAGTTCAAAGTTTTTACTTTTGAGCAGTAATTTTTCCGCGGGAAATGGTAATAATCGTATTTTAAGTTTACAAGAATGTTATTTACGAAGTTAGCGTGGCTGTTTACAAATCGTGCGGGCATCGTAAAGTTATTTAGCCATGATGATACCGAGCGAAACGAAGGGGAAGGTTTTTCCTATTGAATGTATCCTGAAAGATAATTTTGTGTTTGATGTATTAATTAATAAATAATCTTTGGAAATAATATGGTTATGATTTTTATTGTAAATACCTTTTAGAATGGCTTCCGTGATCTCACACACGGCACTAAAAGGAGGTAATTTCAATGTATTAGCTTTGACTTACGCTCTCTATATTATAAATCGTTCTTTATATACTCTCAACAGATAATCACTATTTGTAAGTAATTGAAGTGGAATGAATAATTTTGAATAAAAAGGCCATTATTAGGTAATTATTCTTTGCTATTAACCGGATTCGGTAATGAAGAATTTAGTGTGGAACATAAAGTTTCGAGACCTTTTGGTTTGGAATTTTCTGATCTAGTACTATTTGTACTTACTTGATTGTATAGGAGGGTTTTTGTAAGAGGTATTATAGAAATTTGGCGTTAAATTCGTCTAAATAATTGCTCTTTTAGCTCTTCTGGAAAGGCTTCAGAATCATATTTTTGTGTCGTCTCTGTTGCCACGCAACGAAGCGAGCAGAACTCCGTGAAGGGTTAGTCTATATGCTCCCTTTTTATGTCCGTGGTTTAGTCTGTCAAGGTCCATCCTCTCGGAGCAGAATAAGCCATCCCTAAGGCCAGCGAAGATTAAGGAGCTCTTAAAAGTCACGAGAAATGGTAGTCTTCAAAATATATTTGCTTCCAAGACCTTGAATTTGAAGTTTTCCGATCAAAAGAAGCTATTTATATTGGCGGTATCGTATGTCACTTTTGGTCTGTTCTGCAATGACAGAATCGGTAGGGATTCTATTTTAGTCGGAGGTTTTTATAGTTTAAACATTTGAGGGACGAATTTTAGGTGTAATTTTTAGGTGGTTAATTTTTTTCATCGGGTGTACGTTTAGAATTTGACAAGTGACGGTGAACGAATGTTCATGTCACCATTTTCTGAGGTGTTTATAATTTTTGAGTTAGCGAAATTTTCAAGGGTAGTTATCTCTCTCCCTCTTACATCTTTTCCTTTACATTGGCTTCCGTTTTGTTTGTTCTGTGCCTTATGTAATGATCTGGTATAATATTTCGCGGCAAGTTTTTGATTTATCCATGATATTAACGTAATATATGTCGTGATAGAAATTTACGTATTGCCTCCTATAGGAGTTTCTACGTACTGATCTTTGAAGGATATTTTCCAAGGAAACGAAAATTTTATGTTAAATGTATTTAATCTTCTGCTATCTTGATGTAATAGTATTAGTTTCGTTCTGTTCGAATATTTTTCATTGTAATACGTAAGAGTTAATGTTGATATTTTCAGTTATAGTTTTATTGTCTTTCATTGGCTGCTATGAATATCCAACCCCAAGAATTGAATCATTATAGAACTGTATTTCCTCATCCTGGAATGCTTATCCAAGTAAACGTAATGTGTATTTTAATTGGATTATTAGGTCATCTAAATTATAACATTTAGTCTAAAATTCGTGGAAATGAAAACGAGATTCATTTCTACTTATTCTATATACCTACTCGGTTATGATATTTTCTCTACGATTCTCAAGTTAATTTCAACTGATTAATTCTTCAATATATCTTTCGGATAAGCCCTACTTTGCAATGAGCCTTAATTTTCAATGACCTAGGTACGACCCAAAGATAGCTCTTGATGGAGTTAACAGTCGAGCGAATTTTAGAGCTGCCGTTAAGTAGGCTGTTCGTAGAATAATGCGTTAATCCAATCGGTGCTCGGCCTAATTAAGTTCGTGAAAATCGGAAATTCATTTACGGCGAATTCCATTCCGCCCTAATTCGTCTTTAGAAATGTGAAAAATGAGTTATGACTCATATAAGCCCGTAGATAATTCGTTAATATTTCGTACTTGGAATTAATTTTATGATTGTTTTTTTTTGAGCCCTTTTTTTGCTTGGAGTTCTATAATCCAAGTGGTCATAATTTTGGATCAAGTAGTACTCGTTCGCGTACTCAATGTAATTAATTCTTCTTAATATATAGTCATAATTTTGGATCAAGTAGTACTCGTTCTCATACTCAATGTAATTAATATAGTAATAGCTCTGTTGTAGGTCAAATTTAAGTAGACCTTAGTGAATTATGACATTTCTTCTTTTCTTCCATTAATGTTCATAATCTAAAGATAATCCTCTTTCTTTCTTAATTGACTCCATTCAAAAGCCGTATTTCATCTCTGTTGTATAATTATTTTCTTAATATCTGCATTTTGCATCTTCTCCACGAACCTGGAAACTAGAGTATGCATATTTCATATCGGTATGGTGATATTTAAGTTCTATAACGTAATAGCGACTGGTGTTTCTCTTTTCTAAGATTTTTTAAAAACTTCTGATAACTTTAAGACTTGCTTTATAATTATAGAGTAATGGACAATAGCTTTTAGGGGTAATTTTTCGTAAATATTTTACGATAATTCGGTAATTCTCTAATATTGGAAAGAAATCGTGTCTTTAGTATATGTCTTGTTAGTATGTTTGTTTTAGTTGTCTACTAATTATGTCTTTTTAAGGCATCATCTATAATTGATAAGAATATTCGTTTAATAACGAGTATGTAACTACTTCCATAAGCTCTGAAGACTTCCTCTGGCGAGCACGCTTCATACTTTCACTTCAATTCGCCTTCCTCATTCTCCCTCATCCTCACCTTGACAACCGTTCCCTGCCCCTATTTTAGCTCCAGAGACCCTCTCTTCGCGTACACATCCGTCCCCATGGCGGCGATTGTTCGAAGATCCGGGGGTCTTCGGATTCACATTTCTCACCTTTCGCACATCCTTTCACTTGTGCTACCGAAGCTTGCGTCAGATCAATCCCTCCCCCACCCGCAATCACAACCCGTTCGGTTTCTTCTTCTCCCATCTATTTATACAGCGTCTCGGTCCATCCTACGCGAGGGGCCCCTTGTCGGCCTCACTGCATTTAACGGACGCGTCCCTCATTTTATACGGGCTATTTTCATTTACTGTCCCACTTCCTCGCCGTCGCGGAGGAACCTCCCGGTCGATCTTCCAGTTTTTCCGCGGACGGGTCATTTAAGCGGTCGCTTTTTGGCTGAAACGCGGACGCCGGTCGCTTGGCGGAAGGTCTCGCGGAATTCGCCCGCTTTCGTAAGGGGGAGTAGCAGCGCCATCTTCGGGGATAATCGGAACTTCCGGAATGGACGTCGTGATTTTTCGTACTGTTGTACATTGACGGATTATTTTGAAATGTTGTGTTTAGAGGTTTAAGTAGTAACTCTGCGGCAATTTGGAGTGTTATTTGTGGCTGGGGATTTCAGCTTAAGATTTTTATCTCAATGTAAAATATATATCTGTATTTATTCGATTTAATGTTCTCTGCAACCAAATACATGTATAACTGATAGGGGATATCTTCTTTTCTTTACGATCTTATGGAAGATTTTCCTTGTTTAACAATTTGTCATTATTAAGATTACATAAAGCGTATAAATGTTAAGTAATCTTTAATTTCTCGTAAAATTAATGATTCAAGGATTGCAATTAACGAATTTTTATCGCCTTACTAAAGAGTTTTCTACAATTGGAAGCTAATTATACGTCCTTCTCTTAGAGAATTATATTTTAATTCTATTTGCTTAGGCCAGAAGTGTTTTATGCTATGGAAACTTCGCCCTTTGTAGCCCAATCTTCTTTCATGTATGCATTTCGTAATCGTTTCTCTGTCGAAGTAGAATTTATCGCGTTTAAAAAATCGGTCGTATTCTTTCGCACAAATATAGCTCGCATTTATCATTTTTCCTCGAAATAATGTTTTTCTAACCATAGTTATGTTTGCCAAGCAAACTATTTGATTCATTCGGCGAAGAAATTCATGTTTATTCACCGGGTAATCCGACCGTGGAATTCCGAGCTAATGGCCGCTGTTGTATGCCTCCCATAGATACAGCCACGCCCCGCACGGACGCTTACCGCGAAATTAGGTGTAGCTTTATCCTCTTTCGAGGAAATTTTTTCATCCCTCCCGAACTCCCTCGCCTATGACGTGTGCGAGGAAGATTAATCGATTATTTTAACTCTTCGATGGTCGCACGAATATTTTTGGATGCTTTCTTCTTCTCGGATGATTAATGGTGGGCAGAATAGAATCCCCTGAACGCGCCCTCGCTGATCCCTTCACAAACAGGCGATCGCGTGCTGGACTTGCGTTTCCCCATTCTAATATTCCGCTGAGTTCATCCCGAAAAATTACTAATCGCGTGTTATCGCGGATAATTGCCTCCGGTATGCACCAAATATGCTCGTCGATTAGTCGTAATTTATCCGGAAATTACGTCTTTTAGCTCTTATTCTATTTCATCTCTTTTTTTGGTTGTTAAGGACACAGTTTGATTTTGACGACTGGGGAGGGATGATGATGACTTTGCCCTAGTTACGATTATTAACGTTTTGACATAAAGGCGTTTCAGTTACGACCATAGGTACGCAGAGGGCTTGATACTTCATGGCGCCATCGAGAAATTATCGGAAAACGTCTAACTGCCCGCTAGTTAGCCAACTCTGTTTCTCATCCCGGGCCCAATATCTGTTCCTTCCCAGCTTCCGGTCCATATCCGGGGGCGCGTTCATTATCAAAGATGAATTATCGTTGTTCAGCTGTAATGATCGTAATGCTATGGAAACGTGGTTGTTTGTGATTTAGATTACGTTGCGTAGCTCTGTCGATCGTGAGTTTTAAGGTTGGTTTCGTTTGGCGACTAGATGAACATTCGATCCATTTATAAGAGCGTTATGTAAGATGGTTTGGATTGATTTTTAGCCGTGCTCTTCCCACGCATCTCCAATTTGCCTTCGGATGAGTTTTGCAATGTTCACAATCTGGATCATGGTCCATTACAGCCTCGTTTCTTGATTTATCCCATCACTGACCGCTCACTTCGATGAGTGAAATATCTCTGTTTTTTTTAAGATAGTATCTGTAATGCATCTGATAGTTGCCCTAAGTTTGCATTTAAGGTCCTTATGCTTATAACAAATAGCTTTGAAAGTGGTCTGTTTCTTATTAAAATTCCTATTAATGAAAGCTAAATTATGTGATTGGTTGCTCTACTGTACAGAGTCCATACTTGCGTGTATATTGTTTCGTTATTAAGCTGTTTGTATCTGTCTCCTCGCAATTCTTTTAAGAAAACATATTTCAAAAACTTAATCATGTTTTTTTTGCTATTCTGAATTTTTTGAATGTACTTCTACTGATAAGTAATTATTAAACGATATCACCGATTCATTTATGTCATTCATATTATATTGATAATTCTGTTTGTTTAAGGTCGAGTATAAATTTATTTCTTATAATTGCAAATAATTAACCAAATAAATAAAGACTATTATAAGAATATTGTTATGATCTTTTGGATAGCGTATGTAATTGGTTTTTGCCATATTGAAATATATTGTTTTTGATTCTATCCTATTCCTGATTATAATCGATTCGATAGAATTTTTGTTCTTGGTGTCTCTTACGCTATCATATTGTTAATTTTTAAAAATGTTTGTATTTTCAAGTCTTATTTTAATTCATTTATTAATATAAGTTAGCTTCGTTTGCATTCTATGACCATCTTCTTTTGCCTTATATTCGTTCGCTTTACATCACTGCAATGCAATATCTATCGAGTAACTAATGCTATTTTCAGCCTTGGCAGAGAAGGATGGCGGTTATGCTTTTGTTCGATGTAATCCGAATAGGAAATATTAGTTGTGTAACCACCCATGAGTATATTTTTGTATCCCATTTGCTTCCCTTCGCACACGAAGAGAAACTGAAGAAAGGGGCGGAGACTTGCTAAGTATTCCCTCTGCTCTTTACAAGGTCGCCTTTACCCGTCTTATATTCTCTGCCTTATTTACGTGCAACGATAGCAGACCTCGTATCGCGAACGCTTTTTCATCATCGTCACTCAAGGGTGGGAGTGGAAAATTAAAAACTTAGCGTCTCCTAAGGCTTTTTTTTAATAAAGGATTTACGCCACGAAAGAATTCCCAGCTCCCGCTATATAATCCTCCATTTTTTATGTGACGATATGAGTTTTTCACGGTCACCGTTGTTTGGGGATTTTCACAGCGTTTCCAACGTAAGCATTGTTGCGTATTTTACAATCCGAGGGGGATTGTTTGCCGCGCAAGATGTTGTTTTTCCTCGTTCAGTTGTTTGCGTAGGTTCGCGTACGTATTTCTTTTGTTTCTTCGAGGTGTTACTTTTTCGGTAAATGATGGTTGATGCGGAGTTGTACGTTTGTTCGTGTTGGTTTTTTAGCTCGATTTTTGAGCGTAGAGTCTTCGTGTTTATTAAATTCATTTTTACGACAGATCAGGAGATGAAGGATTGGTATCTTTCGTGTTCGCATGGATCCTGAAAATACTTCAGTGTTAATTTAAATTAAGTATTGTGTTATCGATAATATTTAGATTTATTTTCAAATAGAATTAATTAATTTATCAAATTACGAGTCTATTGTTGTATGTATCAGTTTTGCTCCGTATTTTACTCGGTAATCGATAATTTTTTTTATCTCGAGAGATATTTTTATTCAATTTGTGAAAATATTTTCAGGAAGCTATGTAGCTTAACTTCTAATCGTATTTAATATAATAAGTGGATGGGGTTCTATATAAGGCCACAAGCTGGTTGGAATGTTTTTTTTACATTTTTTTCGGATTTTTTATTCGGATTTGTGGTACATAGCTGGTGTGATAAATTTTCTGTGGAAGTTTGAATCTCCGGTTTTCTTCCTCATAAAAATTTGTGTTTTAATTTCTTCGGGGTTATGGGAAGTTTCCAAAAGGAAGGTTGATTGAATACTCCATTCCAACGCATCCATTATACCAAAAGCTTTTGAGAGGAAACGAGAATAAGTTGGTTAGCGTACCCTTCTTTGACTCGCTAAGCTTTTGCGATACCAGGTTTAAAAAGAGGATCAAGAATACCAAAAGCGTTTATTTTTTAGGACAGAGATCATTCTTATGAAGCACGATTCAGTATCCCTTAATCATTACGAACGTAATAATTAACAGTTTAAATGTACGTTAACTTCGCAATATGAAAGCGTTTAGTGCAAATATCTTTCGTAGCTGAAGAGACCATTACTTTTGAAGCTCTTCTTCTTTGCCAAATGCTAATCGAAAACACTTAATCTTCGCTTGCCATTCACGTTTCTTGATAGTCTCGTTATTTCGAGGAACCCCGTTCAAGGTTCCATTTTTATGGCGGAAACATCCCATAGCGGATATCAGCGCGGTATTTCCAAGCCTATCGAAGTGTTCTGCCATTCCTGTACAGTTCGCGGTGTTCAAAGTCAGGAAATGGCTATGGAATCTATCCCCATTACTCATCCTCAGCTCTACTTTCCGCTCATCGTATAACCATCATGTGTCGCAGACGTGCCCGACTTCTTAACTCCCTCCACTTCTCGGTAATTCGTCTTAATCCCCATCTTCCATAAAGCTCTTACATCTCCTCACGCCCCCTCACGTCTTCTGCGACGTTCTCATGCTAAGGTAATGCTCTTTTTATAAAAAAACGCTGTCCGTAGCGGAGTGTTTATACACTTGGGAGCCGCGTGTTTTTATTGGGACGACACTAACGCCGAATCCTTAAACTAAAGAGCATTCCATCGCCGTAAATGTCACTCGCTAGCTTCATCCGTCGAGAATTTAGAAAGTCGTTTGTTAGTTGATTCTCAATCAGCAAAAATGTACACTTTCATCTCGTTGGGTATCTTAGAAGGTTGAGTCGTAGAGACGTGCCTATGAAGGTTTGCGGCCGTTTCTTCTTTATGTTGCTTGGAGTTGAAAGGACTGCAGAACTTACTTGGTCCACGATGAATTTGTATTCTTTAGTTACATCGTCTGATAGTGAAGAGATTTTTTGCAGGGTTCTGAACCAGAGCCCTTTACATCAGAAACTATTACAAGATATGTATACGTGATTTAAATTCCAGAACGTTAATCTTATTCGTTCCAACAGTAAGATTTATGATATATTTCGTTAGATAAGCTCTCATTTACGTGTTTATCCTTTATCGTTATTTTGTTTTATTTTTTTATAAATGAACTTTTTATAAATAGACTTCAAAATTAGGGCTATTTTCTTAATAATCAAGTTATCTGTTTCGTTGCACTTTTATTAAGTTTTATATTCTCGTAATACATTCCTACATCTTCAAATACATCGCAAATATTATCATGGAATTTAAAAAGGAGAATATTTTCTAGGAATTTATTGATTAAACATAGTCATTTCATCCGGTCGAAATGGCAAAAAATAATACGTAACATTGGCAGCTGCTCCGTTTCTTTTGGCATATAAATTTGCAGTATTCAGTTATCGAAATGCCAAAGATATCATGTATTATATCTGCAACATCAGATTTTTGGAAGGTAGTTTTATTTTTTGCCGGAAATGCCCGATTGGTGACGGAGTAATATAGTGGAAGGAGAGAAAAATCATCGCTTGACTACTTCCTAGGAATTTCATAGTATGGCGTCGTTCGAAATGCATTCCACTAGAAGGAAATAATTATATAGTAAATTCTTTTGTGTAAGCCTCGCTCTAGACATCGAGGAGGTATTCTAGATCCGGAACTTACGGCATTGTTTGTATTAGAGGGAAATATTCCACGGTTTTGATTAGTTTTTCGTAAGATAATTATGTTCTGGCATACGTTATAACAACAGTCCACTTTGAGAGTGGAGGATGGAGTTGTAGATATTCGGTTTTAGCAGTTAAACGAAATAAGGTGTTGTTTGATAATATCTGTTATGGTTGAAATTTATCATCACGCATAATTGTAGGCTATTTCATCCTGAAGTTGAGCAGCTATTTAATTCGTAAAGAAAATTTTACGTAATGATTTTAATACGCTCTAACTTGCATCGTATTTGAAGATAGGCTGTACAAGAATGTTAGCTCAAAAAGAATTTGCTTCGAGTGAATAAATGATTATCTCTAAAAATCGAATCTTTTCATGTAAAGTTCAATTTCTTCTTAACGTATTTTTTTTTGGTGTTTATATTTCTTTTGAGGTTTGTTATATCGACATTATCTCTAACCTTCATCGCAAATTTAAATCGGGTGTGTCATCCGAGGCAACCCATTACGAATCACTGCCTAATACTCCCTTCATCTTAATAAAAAGCTCGGGTAAGTCAGCGTGTCGGTGTCGTAACCCTTTATGTGAGCTTTGACCGGAAGGAAACCTTTAGAGCTCTTTTGTGTCTGCATGCATGAATGCCCTCCATCCCTTATTTAAGAGACCACCTCGATTCGTTGATAAACCTTTTGCGTAAACGCCCCCCCCTACATTTTTATATCCTCGGCTTTTCCCAGTGGCGTTGGGTTATAAATACGTTATCTCCCTTATTGTGGAGTTTTCGGACTCTTTCGTAGCAGGATGACCGTCCTCTGTCATGTTCGGTCGCTTGGGATGTGCTTTCTCCAAGAGCACAAAGTAGGCTGTAGTGAATTTCTCTTCCTTCCTATGTCCTTCCAGTTCTACCATTGCGGGTTACTTGAGCTTTGGTATTGCAAGGGCTGTTGTGAATCAGTGATTGATGTTTTATAGGGAGGTGTTATAAGACATATTTTGATATATCTGAGTTTAAATGAGCCAATTAAAGTAATAGCTTAAACAGAGTTAAGTTATACTCTCTGCTAACTCGAATTTGAATTCGTGATAGTTCTCTTTAGAATTCCCCCTTCTTTAAATTCCAGAGTTAAGTTGAAAAGTATGGAAATTTGTCCAAAGAATTATTTGAAAATTTACAGCTTACTATGGAACAGGTTCTAGAGCTTTTATTTGGCCTGATTGCTTAGTTTTTTAAGATGTTTATCATGTAATTTTTCTTTCATTCACTACCTCGTATTTTCTTAGTTTGAGGTTTAAAGAGGAGAAGTTTTTGAGGAATTATTTCTCTTTACTTTGGCTTACAGCCATTTTATCAAAGGCTGATCTTAGCCCTCTTAAAAAGTGAAATATAATAGAAAAATGTTTTGAGATTATATTCTTCATCCTTAGCTATTCTGGTAATCGGTCTGCAAGCTCTAAAAATTCATTATTGGTTTCAGCACACCCTAAATTATGCATGTTCTTTAAATCTACTATCTAGTAAAATTTCGAATTCCTTTTCCTCTTACTCAATTGGTTTACCATAATCTCGGTGCTTTGAAGTGCCATTGAGAAAGGTTTTCTTTTTCTATAACGGTAAATATTAATAGCCCATTGTTCTTAACTTTGTCTAGCTGACGTAATTATGACCTTCAATGTTTCAGAAGTGGCAGGTGTCTTATGGTGCCTTAGATGCTCAAAGTCATCTTTTCAGTTCGTATGACTATAGAGTAATCGGTATATTTCGGTGATTTCCAATGTTACCGAAATGGATTTCATAGTGTCATTTCTTCCGTAAATTTTGACGGATTTTGTATTTAATACCATTATCTCATTTGAATTTTATAGATATTCACTTTAGGCGACATTTTGTCAAACTCGTAACAATCTCAAACTTAACACTTCAGTAAAGTAATACTGCTCTTTGAAATGTTTCCTTGATCTACAGATTACTATGATAACGGACGTGAAATTACCTTACGCGTGAAATGAATTTCGGTTCGTCTTATTATCTTTTTATTGTTAAAGTTTTGTAATTAATTATTATTGGTATTGTTGTTCTTTCGATATTAGTTATTTTATCTGAAGTTAAACTATTGTAGAAGGTTATTTCGACATCATTTTTTCATTTTTGTCAACATTTGTTCTTTTAATCTCTCTTAACGCAATTTTTTATTTTGTATACTAGTAATTTATATCTCTATGTGGAACTGAATTAGATAAATTAGGTAGCTAAACATCGCCTTTATCTGTGCAAATTAAGTCGAGTTTTGACTCGATATAGCTGCTAACCGACCATTTCGCTTCAGGTATCGACTGCCAAGGGAAATTTTGAAACCTGTTACGGCTCGAAGATCTGTTGTTTCCTTTCTGCGGTTTGCTCAGTGTAACACAAGCCTCGGAGTGTTGTCACATAGATAAATAAATGGAGCATTTAAATGGTCGTCAAGGAGGTCACATTGCCAAATGTTATTTCTCTCTGGGTTTGTAGGTTGAGAATAAATCGAGGTTGTAGGATTTCTCAAATTTTTGGGTCTGTTTTTATGAATTTTAACTTTTGGGTGCGTCAATGTCAGATTAGCTGTGTAAGTGTACTCTCTCGTTGAAGTAGACGTCAGTTGATAGATAATATCGTTTTCTGTAATTGAATTAATTTAACGAAATGTTGAATTAAAGCCTTTTAATATTCCTTTCTATTTAAGTCACAAATTACAAATATTATTAATGGTTTTCTTATCATAAATAATAAATTTCCTCTTCTTTGATTTAATAATTCTATAATGACGTGTAAATTTTAATACTTCTAACGAGTTAAGCTTAATTAAGTGTTCACTGTATACGTAATTATTACATAGCTTCCTTCTTGGAAGGATGAACGAGAGGAAAGCGGTTTTCTTTTGTTTTTATTTCCATTAGTATTAAAATGTCGTTTTAAATAATTAGAAGGCACTTATTCCTGCTGCTATACCGATGAGGAAATAAGGAATTGAGTATTATTCGGAAACTCAAGTATTATTTATCCCTACGAACTACATCACAGCTGAAGTTCATCTTCCACGCGAACTATTCAAGAAGTTGTGACGCAAATGGATGCTGTACGCATCTCACGGTCCACGAGATCCAAGTTGGTGAAGCGAACGATGCTGAAAACACGCTTCGATCAAAGCGAGTGCATCCCGAGTCGCGTTTCGTAAACTTCGCACTCGTGCCACGAACGCATTTTCTTCGGACACACGGAAGAGCTCGGTATCCCAGATCAATCTTCTGCTCAGAAAGTTTCACCTGAACGAAATGAGTGGCGTAGACGAGAACCTCGAAAGCGTAAAATATCCAGCGCCAATAGGCGGGTGGCGTACCACAGTAATTCTATCCGTTGCATAACCTCTCCCGTAAGTCGGCATAAAACGCCTGAGGCTTCGCCAAGACGAGAAAGGCAAACGTCGGGAGAAGTGGTCGGAATTGAAAACGCCTTTCGTACGAAGATCGGCATTGCGAAGCTCTCCGAAGCACGTATTGCGACTGAAAATACGATTTGTAGATGTCTTCTTTTTCTCGAGGTTCAAATGCTTAAATGTTTGATTTGTGGTCGTTAATGAGTCCGTAGCGGTTATTGTTAGCTCAATTGTTTTTTTTTTGTTTAAGTTTGATTGTTGGGGTGTAGTTTTCGGAGCGCCATCTTAGGATCGTCGTCAAAAGATGGCGCATCTTAATTCACCGCGAAACAAAGAACGGTATAGTGAAAGGAATGATTGAGTATTGACGTCATGTTGTCTATTTTTGCGCTCGAGAGTTACCTGATGCTCGATACTTATCGTTTTGCGGGTCCTAAGGTTTTATTTTCACAAGAAAGTAAATGGATCAGTTATTAGTCTCGGTTAGCTTATCAATCGAATTAAAAGTGAAAGGAAGACCAATAAATTTTCATCGATTTTATGTTTTAATTTCTAATTATTGAAGTCTTAATAATCGCTTAGCTCATTCGGGACTTATCGACTGTCTTTTGATTGAATAAATTCTATTTTAGTTATTTTTCATTGTATACATTCTAAAAATACAAAATATTTTCACTGCTTCTTATGGTTTTAGAGGTCAAAATTGATTACATGGTAGGCTTCTATAATTTTTTTCTTAAGTTCGATTTCCTTTGGCAGTCTATTTTCGCAATGTTGCTACAAGTATTTCAGTATGTATAGATTATGAAAATGATAGTTTCGTGCTAATTAATCTTCTTCTATTTTCAACTTGTTCTAAGTTTCCGAATTTCATTTTTACACCTTGAATTGCATCTTACTATACGAAGGATATTTTCATCCTATATGAATATTACTTCCAGAAGAATATTCTCCAGTTTTAGAATAACTTTTTCTTCGTCTGAAACGATTTAGGAATGATTCCTAAGCGTTCAGCGTAGCGTGAAAGCAGACGCATGCATGCATCAAGCGCTTGGATGCGGCAAAATTCAGTCAACGGTTTGACTTGACAATGGAATGATTAAGTGACGTAACCATTTTTATTTCCTTGCGTCATGCTTCGAATTTCGTCTTTCGTTCGTCCAACAGAGTAACCATTTTAAGGCACAAATAAGTCCATTCTAGAGCACTGGTTATGGCGTAAAATGTTATCTACGAATAACTTCACAGTAGTAATAACTCTATTACTATTATTATCTATAACAAGGTAGTAATAACTCTATTGTACTTCAGTTTATTCTAATATTGGTCATTTAAGACCAAAATTTACCCTAATTAAGATGAAACTGTTTACATTGTCATGGAAGAATATTTATCAATTTTATATCGGTCTGTTGATCTCTGAATCGTCACCTTCGTGAAGGAGTTTTATTCAGGAATTTTTGGTGCAATTAGCCGTGTACAAATCGGGTGCACATTTCATTTCGAAGTATTTTTGTTTCGCAATCGATCCGTAAAACTGAAACCGTGCGTCAGTTCCGAAGCTGCGTCATGATACGAAGTTTTTCGGCATTCATTCGCGTCATGCTTTATTCTCGTAAACGCTTCTGTGAGGGTGTTTTCTATCTTCATTTCTGACAGACATTCTTTAGTCTAAAAATACTCGTGAAAAAATATTTACGAAGAAATAACTCCGTATTTTTTTGACGACGTGATTCGAGGAAAAGTTTACTATCGATACGTACGTATCGTATCAGTTTTCTGAGGATTTGGAGTTCTAAAACTTGGTTGTTTGAGAAATGTATTATAGTAGTAGAATTCACGTTTTTTTTCCGTTTCGTTTGGAATTTCAGCGGCGTGGAACTTCCGTGCGCGTGGGTTGCAGACTTGACCGTTCTTCCTCGCATCTTTTCCTCCTACATTACCTCCTTCCCCGCTAACGCCGTTCGGCTGCTTCGTAAATAAATTTCGCTCTATGACCGGATCTCAGAGAGGTGTTTAAATTTAGCCGCGTGGTTTTAAGGATCGAACTGGGGTGGGTGGAGCACGGAATGCATCGGGGTAGCGGTCAACGCTTCCGAGCGATTCAAAATGCACATTCTCTCTCTCTGTAGAGCATTGGACGTGAATGAGCTAGGTTATAGATTTCCTTTTTAACTCTCTCTCTCTCTGAAGATTTGTTTGAAGAGCATCAAACGAAGGAGCTTCGGCTGTGCCAAATTTTCAATGATGAATAACGAAAGGCGTCTGTGTAATGAAATATGTGTAATGCGTTGAATTATTTTAGGTTGTTGAATACCTATCACTGAATGCCATAATGAGAAGTACATTCACTGGATGATAACACCTACTGCAGATCCTGAAGATTTTTTTTGTTTCTTTTTAACGAAATTTTTAAGGAAATTTCGAGTTCTAAGTTCGATATTTACTCAGTTATATTACTTTGTTATTTGATGACAAATTAGAATCTTTTTGTGCATTTTATATCGTAAAATATATTTTTAAGAACTTAGGATCATACTGATAAAGATTAACTCATTGTAAATGTGATATTTCCTAACAATAGGAATACGATCTTTATCATAACGGATTCCAGTAATCACTAATGGATTATTTCGTTTATGATACGAATGATGGCCAAATCAGCTTTTCTGAACTATTAGGCAGGTGTATCATGACGTAAAGTCTGTCTGTATCTTGCTACGAATATTTTTACCAAACTGCGTGAATATTTGCTCATTTATACGAGCGGAAATATAAAGACATCATTATAACCAATTTGAGCTTATTTCTCAGTTTATAGCAATTCATTCCGCTTATGATATTTAGAGTAATGAAAAATCGCATTTGGAACTGAACATATTTTGGAAGGTACTGCTGTTCTAAGTTACGTATTGCATTCTTCAAGTTGTAATTTTCAAAACAAAATTATTCTTACAAGTCGATATACGAAAATTCGATTCGGATTCGTGAGCGAGGAAAGGAATCCTTATTACAAATATTTCGTACTTATGTCGAGGAATGTATCTTAATGTATGTAATTCATCGGACTAAAACTAATTCAAGTCTATAGAATCATTTTCATTAAGAATTTACGAAAAATGCTTCCTTCCCGTCTTTGTATAATATATTGTTGTTAATAATGAATATTATATTAGTGTTTATATTGTATTTTACGGTGATATATTATCTTTTTTGAAAAGAAACGTGTTCTCCATGCTCGTTGCTTAGCGAGGCGGCTATCTCGCGTAGAGCTGCGATAGCTCGCGATACCGTGGTATGCTGAACTACTGTCTGATCTCGGAGACTGCAAAGAGTATTTTGGGAAAACTATAAGGAGCAGGGCTAAATTTGGCCAGAGCGTCGCCATCATGGATCATTTAAACATATATTTATAATCCAGGCTGAGAATTCCATTTGTATCACGCGATTCGAAGCTGTTCTCAAAGAAAATAATCGAAGATTAATCGTCGAATCGGACGTAGATTTGGCAATGCCGGCGCGCGATTCGAATTGTAAAAGCTCTTCGAATAATCGTGATCTCATGTAAGTATCGCTTCGACCTGGTCCATGGAGGAATTATGATGGTAACGTAATGTGTCGTAAGAGTAATTAAGATTTGTAAGGGTAAGTTTTATGGGAAGTGCTAAATGAAAGAGTTTTCATGAATTTGTTCGCGTATTGTCGAAGTTTTGTATAGAAATTACGTTCACTTTTCGTCTTTATCACGCATGATACATCGTGCGAGATTCACGGTCATCGTATGTACTTAAACTCGTCTTTAAGGTATTTTTTTCTGGAAGCTGACTCGGCTTCATCAATCATCGTCTTCCTAATGTTCGATTATATTTATAACCCAAGTTCTAAAACAGGAAACAGTAAATGATCGAACGAACTCACTTCCGGTTCATCAGGGTTTCCCAATGCAAACATATGTTCGTAAGGTCATTTAAATATTACGACCACAGCTATAGATTATCTCGGAGCAAATTTTACGGGTCCAAGCATCGCCGTTGCCACGTATCCCACCGCATGCTCTCGGTCTCGGACCGTAAAAATGGCAATGTGTTTAGAGGACGACTAAAAGTGAGTTTCTATGGAAACCTTGAAATCTATTTTTTGCTCCTGTAAAATATTCCATCACGGCGGGTCATGGCGGGTAACGAAGACGAACGGTTGCGACTCTCTCTCCTAACGAAGTGCGGCTGTCGAATGTTTTGGCAGTTAGCTCGTTCATTATAACCGATAGTCCAAGGTTTTGAGTGGGGACAGGAGAGGGCTTAAAAATGGGTATATGTGTGATTTCTCGATGATTATTGTAATGTGAGGAACATATATATGCAAATTTTAATATTTGTTGATGGAAGTAGTGATTTATGATTAATCTTTTGGGTTTTAGAACTCGACATTTATTTTGGAGTAAAGATAATAATACTCTAATATTAATTGAAGGTGTTTTATGTACAAAAGATAAATCGATTTTCAATTTTTATCGTGAATATTCACGTTCTCAATAAATCGTCTAGAGCCACAGTCAATGATATCTTCCATTAGTCATTAACATCGTTTTTTCGGATATTGATAACATTAAGCTACAGATGCTTTAAATATCATTCGAGAATAATTACGTACCTTAGAATAATACCTTATAACATAATATAATTATAATCTTTATCGCGTTTTATTTATATACTAAATAATCCATTCTATGTAATAATGAGGCTTCTCAAAGTTCAATTATCGTACCTGAGATTTTATATGTATTATAAATATATTTATTGATAATAAGTGCGAGGGATCTCTCTTTTAGCGTCCTCTGACATTTGTGGGTTAACTCCAATTAAGTAAAGTTGTTTACGTATGATAACCATGATCATTCACGGTAATGATTTTTTCTATCCCAGTATGATTTAGTTCAGTATCCTCGTATTTCGAAAGCATTCCAGTTTTGTACATGCAAGATTTCCTCGAAAGAAGGGTGCATTTTGGAGAATCCGTGCGGGAAATGCGACGTAAGAAAACAGGAAAATTTTCCGCGAGCTAGAAATTCCACGGCGACTCAGGAATAGCGGCGCACCTCAACTGTCTTTCGACGGCAGTGTTTGTTGTGCGGAACTGCCATCCGACGAAGCGGCGAAGTTCTTCTGCCAGATTCGCAGCGTGGCTTCATTCAGCACAGGAGGAGAGAGGGGAAGGGGGAAAAAGGACATATGCATCTCAGCGGAAGTCCGTCTTCAATCGAATTCGATTGCCTGTGAGATTGACGGCTTCCAAGACGATGCCGTTCATTTTCTTCCTCTAGTCTTCTATCTCTCGCACCGTGTGCTTTTTACGCGCCGGCGATCGTCTTTTTTTCTTTTTAACGGGATTCGAAGGCGATAAAATCGTTCCGCCAATTGTCGGTTGGCTCAAGACGCCATGCCGTTGTTAAATTTAAACGGCTTAAGCAGGAGAGGTGCCGAGGTTGATTTCTCTCGGTCCCTAGTTGTGAAAGTGTACGCAATGGTTTCGTGCAGTTGCACTTCAAGGCCTGAATAAGATGCACAATGGGAATTGTTTGAGAAATATCTCCCGTGACCATAGTCTGTGTGCCTATTGCCAGATATTTACAGTATGTTGGTCCTAGTTTGTTCCTTTTAATACGTTTTATTTCTTTTGAAATTAACGAAAAATAATTCTCGTGTTGTATTCCGAACGTTTCAAAGAAAGGTGAAAACACACGCAAGTGTTTTACGTTGTTCCACGTGAAAGATATTGAGAAAAATTCATCACCTTCAGCCTTCATCTACATCATTTCAGCCTTCTGCTACAAGTCATCCATGATATAAGATGTACGCTACTTCAAAGTATAACCATCACTGTGGTGTAATACAAATTTATATATTGATATATAGGCTAGTTCGACCTTTCATCTTTATACCACCCACCCAGCAAAGTTTCAGACTGCATTTTTATGATAATAATTACATGAATATAACTTTCAGTATTCTTTATTCTCTTTAAAAATTTTCAAATGTGTTTTGAACAGTATTCGATTATTCTGTACGTGTAGTTCAAGTATATCTTTGGTTGTTGTAGCATAAATTACTCATACCATTCTTTTTGATTCTTAATGTTTTTAGTTATCCGGATAAAGGCTTAGCTTATACTCGACGTTATATATCGGTATACTTCAATGTTATTTAGAGTCCTTTTAACCTTAATGAAACGGTTGGTATAGAGTTTTGTTTCAACTCCTGTTCGTGCCAAATGACGTCCGAGTTGCAGAATAAACTCTCTTCAGTTGGCAGCGATTTCACGTAGATAATCCAACAAAAAGCCTTGAAAGAAAGTCAATAACACCAATATGAATATCTGTCTACATTCAGTTCATCATCACAATCATTCTCTGATTTAATTTTCCGTATGTTCTCAAATAAAAAAACAGTTGCCAACATTGTGTACTTAAAATTTATTTGTCGTCATAATTATTCAACGAGTTCAAATTAGGTAAAAATTAATGTATAAATTGAAGATTATTACCATATTATATTATTACATTAGCGGTGATAAGTATCACACGCGTAAGATATTACGTTCACACATAAATATCTTGTGGAGCATACTATGGTGTATTCTCTTCAGTTATCGTATCGTTGTATCTTCAGTACCGCATCTGATTACAACTTCTCGTTTGATTTACAGCGAGCCTATTCTAATTACACCCAAATTATACGGTCTTTTAAACATCGGGAGCCGCTATCGCTTATAAATCGCTCGGTCATCTATCTCGTGTCCCCAGTAATGATTATGAGAAAAAGTTGGACTTGATACAGAGGAATGTCTCTATTTCATTTCCTCCTAATTATTTGGGAAGGGTTAGCATTCCTTTAGCAAAGCTATTTCTGCCTCTTGTTTCCCAGCCTTGTGATGGAAATTTTCCACATCGTCTTTTCGTTGCAAAATTGAAAAATGTTATTTTGGGTACTCGAATTGCTCGTTTAGTCGTAATCATCAAATATATATGGAGTATGGAGGAATAGGTTTTTGATTAGAATGGATTGATTTGGAACTTACGTGGGTCTTCTTGATATACGTCACAACTGTCTTTGCTCCCGTATGTTGTATTTGCTTGCCTGATGTAAGCATTTTGTATTCAATTTTTTGAAATTTGAAAATGTAGTCATGGTAATCAAAGTATTTATTGTTATTATTTATAGGCTCTGGAATAGCATGAAACTAGCACCATTTTGTCTTTAATTTATATCTTCCATTTATATTTTGATTCATTACATCTATTGAAGTTAAGTAAGAATCAGTAGAACCCTCCTGTTAATTCTATTTCCTACATAAAATCTTTACTTCTGGTCCATTAGTCTACAATATTAATTTATATGGAATTATTATCTCTCGTCAATATTGGCCAAGTGGTTTCATTGGCTGTTGTTTCGTTGTGAATCGTAATGCATCGATTCATATTGTTATAACTGTTTATTATGATTAATACGTATAAATTATATTTATATTATGTGTAAAAATTATTGTACCAGTGGCATATCTTCGATAAGTAATATGAAATATAGTGCTTAAATTGTAATTGTTTTTCGTAATTATTTTATCAAATCTACCCGTATCGATTGCCGAATGACTTGATGTGGCTATTCATACTGTATGACAGCGTATGTTTTCAGTATGAAAGCATCGATTGGCCAGTATCTTTGCAGCCACGCCCACAGGAAACTCTGCCAGTCACGTGCTTCGGATTTGCCTTTGAATTCGTATTTCGAGCATCAACTGTGACGCAATTGGAGTACAATAGTAGCAGAGGACAAGGAGGAAACTTCTTGAAGGAAGCATTGTCCGAAGTCGCTTACAAGTAGTCTAGCGAAGGTTTTTTTGTACCATCAAAAACCTCAGATTTTTTTTTATCCTTCCACTGATGTCACATGCGGTTTTAGATTTCCCGTGACGATTCATCCGCTGCGAAAGTCTTTCAGAAATTAATGAAACATCCTTTTTCCGTAAACGAAATATTCTAGAGGTTGTTCTGAAAACTATGTATCATTCACCTTTCGCCTTTGGTTTAATTCTTTCGTCCGGTGCTAAAACTGCTGATACTGGTGTTATTCTGAGAAATTCTTATTGATTCTCCTAGACTTAGGCCGAATCGTAAAATGAACGTAAAGAAATCCGGTTCCTCCAAAGGAATCGTAACGAAGTTTAAAACAACTGCAGCCTTTTTGATGGCCGAACTCTTGCTTATATTTTGGTGCCAAGAGAGTATTCTAAAAAGCTGTAAACTGTTTGGATTAAATGGGAATAAATAAATGAATCATCAGTCTAACGTTTCTTCCTGTTATTAGTGATTGTATTACTTAGAGTTATAACTCAGGCGCATCTATATAAAAGATCGAAATTTTCATAGAAAATCCACTTCAATTATACAATCTTATCTATTTACTTGAATAATACATCTTTCTCTCTATTACGATCTAAAAGAGAGTCAAATAATCATCGAAGTTTTCTTAATAATATATACGATCCTACTTTGTGGCCTGATCAAGAAACTCAGCACGACTGTCTTAAAAGTGGCCTTACTTTCTCGATTCGTATTTAAATATTCAATTCGATATTCATAAAGGTGTACGAATACAGTTCGATTCAATTATAACCATTGTTTTAATAGCCCCCTGTCAGTTTTGTCCTTCGCCTCTTTCTGTTGCTAAGGATACTGTAACTTACGTGTCCTAGGAGAACGATCCAAATAGTTTCGGCTACACTAAGTTGATTATGCTATCGGTCATAATGTTGACGCTGTGACGCTAGCATGCGATTTTTCTGCTAGTCTATTTAGCATATGGATGTATGTGTCGCTATTTCGGGCGGTGGTAGGACGTGTGGAGTATTTGCTCTAGTTCCAGCTGATTTGCATGCGAGAGAGTGTGAGCCGGGATGAATAATTATCGAAGCTCATAAAGCCTTAATTTCATTTTTGGAGTCCAGCGCACAATGTGGCTCGCATTACTTGACCGAGTTTCTTCGCTTTTACGACACCGACCGATGAACATTCTGACGTCTTGACCGAATTTTTCCTCCGATTCTTTCCTTACATCGCGATGGCCGCTTTTCGTTACTTTCAGAAGGTTGGAGAGAGAGCCCTTGAAGAAGACTATTGTAAGGCTGTTCTTTTTAACGTATCATAAAGTTCTTTCTGTAATCCTACAAGAGTTATAGTTGTTCGTACGAAAGAAAATATTATTTCTGGTGTATCTTTCCAAGAAAGTTTTTAGATTATCCTTACGAACTCGCAGAATTCTTGATTCTCTCTTGTGGCGACTAATATTTCAAAGGCTCTCAAGCCTTTCCCATCCTTTTTAAGAATTTTTTTAGTGTCATTTTAGAGTAAACAGTTCACTCAGAAATATGTATTTATTATATAACTAACAACTCCTGTCCATCCATAATTTTTTCTCGTTGAAACGTTTGGTATTTATAAATTTACGATCTATTGGGGATTCTATCAACTAAGATTCGATGTTTCTTTTAATCGTGTTTTATTTATGCAATACATAATTTCTTACTTGAGTATTTTCTTAGTTCGATAGTTACAAGAAATTGAAATATATTCATTTAATATCGGCTCAATATATTGAGTTGCAGCTGTAGAAATAGAAATATAATTTAAATACAAAAAGAATGCAAACGTGTAGTTTTGGTTTCAAATTTCACTATTCGTAAAGGAGTGAGTACCTCCGTACATATTAATTTTTAATAACTTTAAAATGTGTGGAAATTCCTTTGTAAGGTAATGGCTCTGAAAGGTAAAAAAAAAATATTTATCGTGTAGTTGAATTACAACCCATTTTTATATATTATACATATAAGCTAAGTCTTCTAACCAACTCCTTTCCAAGGAAGACGAAATTTTTGGGTATTTGTACAGTTAATTTTTTAAAATCGATTGTTATTTTATCGCGTATATTATTAGGTTCTTTTTCTCTAATTTTAATTCTGTTGTTGATAATACTTTCACATTCCTCCCACATAAAAGTTGATATGATCATGACAACATCGTATCTATTCTGGGATTCTTGTCGAATCTCCGTTCTCTATGAGATTTCGCGGACCTCTCCCTTCTAAATCCTCTCTAGGTTCTCGGAGGAGCGTTTCGGGGAACCTTGAATGAGCTTTTTTGGCACCCATAGAAATTCTAGGCGCGATGTGAATACCTCCCTTATGTTTTCACGCTTACAAAGATGTCTGGAGAAATCTTTTAAGATTTTCCGTAAAATTGGATTTAAATTCGCCTGTCAAAATGGACTCGAGACGTATTTACGTTCGTGGGTGTGCCTTCAGGTTTCATATCAGGGCGACTCCGCTATAAGAAGAGAATCTTGAGCTTTATCAGCGAAAGAATCCCATTTTATTGCCTTCTTTCCCAAGATTTCGGGCGGTCAAGTACTCTTTCCTAGTTTCCACAGCTTGGTTCTATTTGCAGAAGAGTGAAGCAAGTCCATTCCGCGAGATTAAATCCTAAAATCGCGCAAGAGAAGTAAAACTTGGGAAATATCGTACTTTTCTTCGTCCTCGATTCCGTTCCGAGGAGCGAAATTTTAACTTCCGGTCGTTTCTAACGCGGATTTATATATATGTGGAACCGAATCGGCTTTGGCAATGACCTCGCCGTAACATTTCCACCGCTTCCAGGTACGCCGCTCTACTTCTCGCCGTATCATATATTCTCCATCTGCTACGCTTATCATCTGAGTTTCGCGTCAGATGCCCATCAACGTTAGATAAGCGAAGCCAAGTTTATTTTCACCCACAACTTTAGCCTCGGTTTCCCTCTCATCTCGCCAAAATTCCCCGGATTATCAATCGATGTTGCTCCGTAATTGCTTACAACTCTGCTCTTCGATATCCAGGCTCGATCCAATTTATCCTCACTCCTCGTGCGTCTTTAGGACAGTAGCCAGGTGGCCTCGCATTCAACGTCGCCTTCACGTCCAAGGGTGAAAAGCACCAGTGCGCGGTCGATAATTTCTTGATCATCCAAAAGCTGTGCATCATCCGATAATTTCCAGCGATGTTTACGGATTAGAATTTACGGTTGATCTTCAACTGCAAGATTGATCCTTAATTCTCTCCGAATCATATTAAAACTACGAGATGGCGTAACATTACCGAAGGATATTACGAAGAAGTAATTTTACGTACATTTCTACAAAAATATTCTGTATTATTTAATCGGTAATCGGAAAAATACGATAATGTATTGCCCTCTTGGATATCCGGAAAGCCTTTTCAGTAGCTGTTATTTAATTTAATAAAGCTCATACTTCTCTAAAAGACGATAATGGTTTAAGTTAACTGTAAATGTTTTTTGAACTTAACAATTTAACTTACATTAATTAGAAATGTTACTTTGCATATAGATTCTCGTCATTGTACTGTGAAATCGTTGGGTGAATAAATTCGCTTTCGTCGTCAAAAAAATTCTTCGCGAGTAAGCTATTCATTCCTTTCATTTTTCAATCAAAAGAAAGGTGTTTCTTGTTCATACTTAGAAATTTCACCGTGAAGAAATATCTTGCTCATGTGATTAGATTTTTGTATAAAAACCTTCAATTCCTTTTTCTTATGAAACAAGTTTTATGAAATTCCTCCCTTTATATTTACTACTCCGTTTTGCATGGCTGACCATTCGTAAATCAGGCCGTACCTTGAAGTCTTCTACTTCTGTAAGTTGCTTTCATTTGCGGAGTTTATACTTTCTCTTGTTTAATTTTGATAAATAGGAATCTTAAAGAAAGGTTAAGCAGCCTATGAATGCTCTTCAGAGGATTATCTCGTTTTTTCTTTTATATTTGCGAAATAAGTATCTTTTAAGTTGAAATATCGCATAAGCTCTACCGTTCATATCACGTAAAGTTGGTTCCCTGGGTAGAACGCTCATCTCCATATGAGAAATGTAAGAGGCTAAAGTGTAGATGGGCAGATATGAAATTCTAGTCACGTCCGGGTTTTTGGCTGCTTCCTAGACGATAGAAAATCCGCCCTTTACGATGTCCAGGTCTCGTCTAATTTTAACCGAAGGAAATTGAAATAAAATACTCGAGTCAATGGATTCTCCTTGACGTTTAGAATCATCCCTGGCGCGTACACCTCCAATAGATTTCTTCCGATTCCTGACTTTGAAAAAAAACTGCTCATCAAGTCGTAGTGAGATGTTTTTTTGTTTACTCGATGTGTTTTGATCTGTCGCACATATCTCGAACTCTGTCATCTACGTTTAATTCGTAAACTATGTGATGTACATCCATATCGCACAATTATATGAAGTCGTGCTACGGAATGTTTAGTCGTATATATTCGCTGTATATTTGAGGAAAGTTTTGTGCTGAAAAATCGTAAGGTTTTCGTAATATGTTTGATAAAATGATACCAAGACTTATTTAATCATAACACTGTCTAAAACCTCCTGTGATATTTCTTTGGTATACTTTTTTATTACGGAAAGCATTAATTTGCTAATACTGGTAGATCATGCGCTTTAGTGGAAATTAAAACGATAAGAAAAGTTGATTATAGTAATTTTAATTCGCTTAAATGTTCCCAGTTATGTATATTATATTTTTATGTACTATTTTGCATACTTGAATTTCCATAATTAATGGCAGAACTGTAGCGCGTTATCGCTGAAGAATGAGACCCAGTAAAAATCTCTTTTTGGTAGATGTTAATCTAAATTTTCATTCCCAGTGCTGGGGATTCCTTATCTATTGTTGGATAATCTAAAACGATCTATATTTGTAATGGATGAATGCAGTTCTTTACCCAATTATTCTACTGAAAATTTGTTTTCGTCAATCTGTGAATGATGATACTTCAGCGTCGTAACTTCTTTGAGTACGAAGTATTAGTTGTTTATCCTCTCTTTTATCCTAAAAATATTAATACGCCTCATTAAAAATGACTTATTTTTTCCATTCTCATTATTCTTAGACATTGGAACTTATATGTTCGGAGATTTTTGGACTAATATTCACCCTCTTGAACTTATAGTAGATTTATTCTTTCAGCCTGTTAACTTGCTCGAAATAAAGCATTCTACTACAATTAATTCGCAATAAATATGCTAATGTTGGATTTTAGTTCCATCTTTGTTTCTAATGTTTTCAAAAATATATCTGAGCTTAATTAAACCTCTGCTTTTGCCAATCTTAGTTCACAAAAATTCTATAGCTTACCATTTAGACGTGTATTTTAAGGACAATGACAATATTGCCAGCCGTTTTCTATTCATCTGCTTATCATTTTTCATATCCTAATATTTTTCATTTTCGTTACTATTTTATATTCCATATTGCTGGATTAAATCTAGGTCGGAAAATGTAATAAAGTTATATGCCAAACTAATTGTCCGTGTTTTGTGCACTCTTGAAGCCGAGTTGCCAGTAAAGAGGAGTTGAAGTCGGTGTTGGTTACGAAATGGCACTCGATGCCCCTTGAAATTGGCGGCGCCTGGGAAGTGGGCACCCCGCAACTCGCTTGTGTAGGGCTCTTTGCCCGAGTTCAAGGAACCCTCGAACGACCTGGCTGGCCGAATTTTTCGCTCCAATGCAGTTATGCCCACGTGTCGTAAATCACGTTCTCATTATCCGCAGTAAATGGCCTTTAAAAGCGTCACTCTTGAATTAAAAATGCCCTATCCTTGCCGGTGGCCGAGTGCGTTGCGCACTGAGTGCTAGAGTCCGTAGTCTCTCTAGTTCCCAGGTTCGAGTCCTGACGGATCGGAAAATTGTCTGGGATGGGATGTAATTGTGTTCTTCCGTAGGGGTTAAATGTAAGAGTGGTCTATATAGACTAAATTTCGCTCTGATTAATAAAGGCAAGATTATTATTATTATAATCTTTACTATTCCACGGCGATTTCTATTCGGAATGGTCGATTCGAAGATTTTTACGAGATGAGAATTTCAGATCTACCTTTTATCGTTACTCTCATGGTATACTTCAATGAATTGGAGGCGTTCTTAAAGGTATTAGGATTCTGAATTCAATCCAGGATAAGTCGTGGAAGATATTTGGTTATTTTCGTCCTTTTGGATTGTAACAATGAGTACAATGAAAAATAAATTCAAACTTAGGTCAATAAAATGTATCTACGGTCTCTACTCAAAGAAACCTAAGATTTATCCCTCATTTGTCAGTTTACTTGGATGCGGAGCATTTGGAAGGAGATTTACTCAGGTTTTTGTTGGAAAGCTGTTTGGGACCCAAGTGTTTGTCTTTTATTGCCGACAACTATGGTACCGAAAAATTCCTGCGGTTCTCGTCCTTGAACAAAGCAACAAATCAAGCTGTATTTCTTTGGAAGCATTCCCATGGCGTTTCTTGGGTCTTCTTGACTATGATGTGGATAGACCTATCATCCTTGGCCATTCTCCACAAAGTGTGTCTTGTTTTTATGCCCTCTCTTTTATTATGAGAGTGAGAACAAAGGAATGCGGTTTAGTTTACCCGGGTTCACTCGAGATTTTGGAATTCCCGCGTTAAATACACTCCCTCGGTCTTCAGTTTTTACCAGAACGCTTCTCAAGGCTCATTTATCAATGGAACATGAAATTGAAATAAAACAGCCTCCTAGATGACATCCTGTTCCATCAAATTCTCTAAATTTAACCTCAAGATGAGCCTTACTAGACTAATGAATCTTTCTTCGGAATTATTTTTTCTTATTCAAGCCTCAATTGTCAGAATGATATTAATACCCCATGATAAAGAATTTTGGTTTAAGTTTTTGTTCCACAGAAAAATCATTTTGATTCATTTTTTGTGTCTTGCAAATTATTTTTATTAGATTCATTACTCGATTGAAGGAAATAAAAAAAGGCAAAATAAATGTAAGCGATTAATTTGAAGCAATATAATGAAAAGGTAAAACGAAAATAAAAACAAGGACTTGTACCAAGATTGCAGGGTATAAGCTTAACAGATTAAAGTTTAAGAACGATGGTTGTGTACCAGTTATTACATAACCTGTCCAGATATTGAGGGGACCTGGGTTCCAGTCCCAGTTGTGTTGCTTTTTTAAAATTCTGTATAGCCTTCATTACCAAGTGTTGCCACAATTTTTATTTATCCTTCTTCAATTCTCAGAGCAATTATCCATCTAAACAAGCAGAAATATCAACATTTGAATAAAATTTTGGCTAAAATTATTTGGCTTATATTATTAAATACTTTCTGTATATCTTCTTTGATAACTGTATAAAGTTTCTTTCTGTTATAAAATTCGTAAGCAAAGGTGTCTTGCCTCATAAAAAGGAAGAAGAGGGTATTTTAACTTTAGAACAAGAAAGTATGCCCTTTTTACCAGGTGAAACACAGTGTTAAAACATTGAAAAACAGAAGTGGAATTGATGCGGCATGATGGTCTGCATACCTGCCCGGCAAATGGCAGAAGAACCTGGGTTCTAGTCCCAGTCATGTTGCAATTTTTCACTTCTGTTGAATACTCTGTTTCACCTAGTTTCTTGCCTACTTTGTAAAATATTTTATCTTTTTACTTGCCCTGATTTATCAATGCTCCATCTTCTAATTACAGGCATGTATAGACGACAACCTGGAAATGGTAGAGTTCCTTGTGCAGAATGGTGCAGATGTCAATATAGGTGACAATGAGGGTTGGACACCCCTTCACGCCACAGCATCTTGTGGTTTTCTCAGTATATCCAAGTGAGTCCAGTTAAGCAATATACGAATTTAATCTTTCCTTTTAAAAATGTGGTTAATCTCTTATAAAGAGTAATTTTTACTTCATCTTGTCAATTCCATTCCTAAAAATATCTTTCGAGGATGAAGCAAATTATTGTCTCGTAAATTTTTTATTATTAATATTCAGTGATGACCAATTAATTTTCGAATTATATATTTTAATATTGTAATTATATTTATGTATCAATTCTCTCCTCAATAAAGGTTCCTATTAGAAAATGGAGCCAATGTTGCCTGTGTCAACAATGATGGCCATCTTCCCATTGACATCGCAGATTCGGATGTTATGGAAGAATTGCTCAATAAGCACATTTTTGCCCAAGGTTTGTTGATTTTTTATTGAACATTATTTTTTTATTCAACATCTTGATCTCTTATCTTATTTCTCTTAAACTTAGTTTATAATTGATTAATATATTTCTTTTTCCTTTGTATTTTAGGCATAGATTGTGACCAAGCTCGCAATGAAGAAGAACAACTCATGCTCCATGATGCCAAGGAATGGCTTAATAGTGGAGGAGATGCTGCCAGTAAAGAAGTTCCACATCCGAAGACAGGAGCTACAGCTCTGCATGTAGCAGCTGCTAAGGGTTATATTAAAGTCATGAGGTGTGTACTACAGAGCTGCTTTGGCAAAATTTTAGTCCCAAATGCTTCATTCTGTTCTTACATAATAGATCAAGTAAGAAGTTTTAGATTGGATCACCTTTTTAAAAATAGATTTTAATCAAAACATCATCTTATGAATCTATTTTCCCTGCCATTGTCTGTTACAAAGTCAATTCTGGGATTCCCGTGCTATCATAAATGTTTTTATATCAGAAGTACAAAGTATGATGTATTTAAAGGATGAATTACAGTACGATAAGTATAAGAATCACTCTTAATTTTTGGTATAAATGTAAGCCTTTATAGTATAAATACTTTAATACCTGTATATGTAACACAGTTTTTTTTAGGAGTTCCCATCATATTCTTTCTGTCTTGTTGATGAGAACTGAGGCACACACAGATTTATGTTTTCTAAGTAAATAATTGCAACTACTACTACTAAAATTAAAATAATTAGAATACTTAAAAGTCTGGGTAGTGAATCCATTAAACTCACAGAAACAGATGGAACCTCCAATCAAGGCATATTAAAAAGTGATAGATTATTAATTTTTTAAAGATATTTTTAGCCCTGAAATTTTCATTGCCATGAATATTGTTTTATTGATAGGTTCCTGAATTATTAGTAACCAAAGCTGTTAGAATCAAATAATTTAATTTATTTTTATTGAATATTTATGGTATATTTAACTTTATTTGCTATATTATTATCTATTACATAATTTTAGGGAAATTTTTTTGTTTTTTTTTCTCATTCATATCAGAACAAAACATCCTCCATATTAACTCTTTTAGTGAAGATCACCTTATAGGGATACTGACAAGGAATTCAGACAGTCATTTACTAAAATGTAGCTTCTGGGAAAAGAATAGAAGTTAATATTTTACATATATACATATTATTCTTCTTTCAATCGATGAGGTTAAAATGATTTATATTGCTAAAATTATTTTGCAGTTTACTGCCTCATAATTGTTTCATTTCAGCATTATAAAACAGAATGGTGTAATATCTTTTTTACATTCAGATATAATAGCTAAATATTTTTAAATTTCCAATGAATCTATCACTCTTATCATATAAATAATTTATTAAAAACTTGAAGCTTCTTTCCCAATCAACATGATCAAAACAATCAGCTTGAAACAAAAGAGATACCAAAATGATTAAAAACCTATTGCAGTATAGTAAGTTAGTACATAAGAATTCAACATCATCACCAAAATGCATTCATAAGATAACTGACCATCGGTTCATAACCATTCTGGAAATCTATTCATAGAGGAAAGAAAAATTAGAAATGGAAAGTATGAAATATAGCTTATGATATAAAGGAACAGAATTTACTACACAAGAGCTGCTTTATCAGAATGCCGCCCTATTTGTGAGAGTGACAAATACTATCATATTGGCTTGTTAAAAAGAAAAGATTCAAAGCTAGCTCATTTTTAGTTAGTCACAAAATCTTCAAAAATATCTAGCAGGAATGACTTGTTCTAATGTCTTTTAAATATGAAATCTTAGATTATTTTATTCCTCATTCTTACTATCCTCTTTGACATATGTTCCATTTCCCATGTGTTACTTCCTTTTGAAAATCTCTTGCACTTTTTCTTTTCTTTGAAATTTACATGCTGTTTCTTTTGCAGCTGCTTTACTTTGTATATTCTCCCTCCTCAGAGTTCTAATTCAAGCTGGCTGTGATGTGGATGCCCAAGACTTTGATGGTTGGACACCCTTGCATGCAGCAGCTCATTGGTGTGTTGGAGAAGCCTGTAAACTGCTTGTGGAAGATGGTCTATGTGACATGGAGATCAAAAATTTTGTTGTAAGTAATATATAATAATATTATAATACCCCAGATAGATGCTCTCAGTCTTACAAGGGAACTTTCATGGTTATGTTAAATGATTTTTAACTATACTGAAAAGGTAGAATCCTTATCACTCTGTGACTACTGCTTTAAAAAATTTCTGGTCAGTACTCAATATTATCTTAGTATTCGATAAGATGAAATAAATCATTTTTCCTTCTGAAAATAATTACAGGGGCAAACTGCCTTTGATGTGGCAGATCCTGAGTTACACCCTCCATTAGAAGAATTAAAGAAGCGACAAGCAAGTTTGCTTGGCTCTAAGAGACGGAAGAAGATTGAGACATCACCAGCGGTTACCATACCACAGTCTCCATTAGAAGCAGAAGAGAGCTTATTGAATGACAATTCCCATAAGCATCGTCCTCCAATTGCAAAGGGTCAAGAGTTGGAAAACAAGTAAATATGAATTAATATTCATTTTTAGTTTATTTTTGATGTTTATTATTTTCTCAGGTATCATTCTTTCTCTTTCTGATAAATGTATAGAAATATTATTTTTTTATCTATAACTTTGTTTGTCACTTATACATTCAACTAAATTTCCTATCTTTTTTATGCTTTTTTGGATAGCAGTCATCAGCTACTCAGTTTATAAATTTGTAATGAAGTCTGAATTATTTAGTTCTCTCTCTGAACAATATCTTTATTTTACAGCAGAATTCCAACTAACCGAACACCTCTAAGTATTGATGGAGAGATTAGGGACACAAATATAGAGTCAGAAGAAGGGGGAAGTGGGGACATCACGCAGCGGGTAAGACGAAATCCAGCCATTGACGATGGAGCTGTTCACGTTGGTAAGACTTTGATTGTAAAGGGTGCAATGAATCCTAAATTTTCTTCAATTTTACTGGAACTGCACGCACTGATGCAAATATTAATCTAAAGGCAGTTGCTGTCTCTAATGTTTAAATGAACCCAATCATAATTTACAATTGTAATTGGCCACCAGCATAATATATGAATGTGGTATTTTCTTGATTGATGTTTATATCTCAATGACCTTTCCTATTATAAATGCAATATTTTTGTGAGATATGTTTGGCCTAACTGGTAATTCGAATATTAATCTTAATGTAATAGCTGTTATTAATACAGCTGTTAAATAAGCATCTAATTCTCACAATTATGGAAACCGATATAAATCTAATAATTTAATTCAGATATCCTTAATCACTTCTATGATAAATAAACTTGAAGCTTTTATATGATGATCTAAACAAGTTTAATCTTAACTGGCCTCCATGTTCAATATCATTGATTTAGTCAAACAGAATTTTTTACTTCTTATAGTAATGCCAATGGAAACACATCCAAGTTTCACTTGCATAATTTAGCATCTTTGCTAAATGCATGAATCACTCACTAATTATTTGTACTTCAGAAAGAAGAATTATTATACTGATAGTATATTAAAACAATTCCAGAAAGTATTTATTATAATATAAGTACTATGTGTCATCATTATTGAATGCTGTTTATTCTCGTTATTTTTCTTTTTCATCATTACTATAGAAAATGCATGAATTGTCCCAAAAATAGTATTCCTCTAGATGCAACAAAATTAAAATTTTTACAGTTATAAAATGAAAGTCCAGCTTACTAGTGGAAATGATAATTTACTCTGTGTTGATGTTAGTTGTTTGATTTTTAATCAGGATTGAATATACACAATATATACTTTTGCCTATGACATTATTATCCAAAAAATATGATTTTTTTACCATTTTCATCAAATCATTATTAAGGGTGGTTAAGGATTTTTTTGCCTTATATTTTTAATTAGTTTAATAAAAATCCCTTAGCTGAAAACCACTAATATTCCTTTTGATTTTATTGAATTTATAACTGTTCTTTATTATGTGAATATGATAAAGGTATTGACCCAACCGTTTGGATTTTATTTGAACAAGAATTAAGTAGCGGTATTTTAATAAATATAAAAGTAAACTACAATTTATTTCCTTCGTGTTTTAATAAATAATAAATTGATTTTATCTATCAGATTTAAAATCCAATTTTCCTTCATTTAAAAGATATTTTACTTATAAAATGGTTTCCCAATTTAAAGGTTGTCTATACCTAATGTTCCCAAGATCATACCATATGTACTCTCTTAGTAAATAGGACAGATATATCTAATTTAAAATCTAATGATATTGCTTTTTTCCTCGAAGGAATCAACTCCCAGTAATAATGTGAAAAATCCTGTTGTAACAATTTTTATTTTACAGCAAAAACATTGCTTTTTGACATTAAAAAGCATGTATTCATTAATTAATTTGTAACACCAATATTTTACATAATATGCTTCTTTGAGTGAATTATAATACTGGATCAATATTGCATTCAGATAATCTTTTTTCAGATCATTATAATATCCCTGAATTGGGTTGTATGAACCTTCCTTAAGCTTTTAATATTTTTGCTGTTTGTTTTATCTTTGCCTTAATGTCATGTGATTTAAAATTCTTTATCAATCCCATGTTTGCTTTTGGGCTTAAATGGTTGGATTTCATTATGGTATTTATCCTCGAATTTATATCCCTAATCAGATATTGTAGTTATTAATTTAGAAATGACATAGCTTTTTACATGCATGCTATATCTTAAACATTAACTAGAACCTTTGCTTCCTAATCTTAGCGAAACATGATTGAATTAATTGGGTATTTAGACTAATCAAGAACTCCCTCTGCCTGTTGTAGCAAAATAGTGTTTAATATGAAATAAACAAACTTCTTCTAGATCTTTTCCATGTGACAGATACTATTTAACCTATAGGAGTAAGCTTTTGGAAAATTTTGTGGTATAAAGGCCCTGATTATTTTGGTTTTTCCTGCACGCTGCCTTAGACGATGAGGAGTTAATTGATAAGAGGGAGGAGAGCGATGTGGAGGGGGAAAAGGAGGAGGAAGATAGTTCCTCCTCCTTGGCCACAAGCTCCTCCTCCTCATCCACAGCCTCCTCATCCGACACCTCTGATTCTTCTGATGAATGCGAGGCAAGAGGTAGTGCTGAAAAAAATCTTTCCCTGGAAGGTAAGCGCTCTATCCATCTTGGGCTTTCAAAATTAGGTGTACTTTTTTTTCTTTACAAATTTTTTTCTCAAAAATTTTGGGCCTTTTTTCCATTAAAAATTAGCCCTTCTTTTTATTTAGAAATTAGGAATGTATTTATTGTTGTGTGTATGTACTCATGTATTTAGAGCTACTGTTTTCCCTCTTAGCAAGAAAAGAAATATTGTTTTATAGATTAATGAAATGGTAGGCTATGTTCTTTTTGGGGGAAGGAGAAAATTCCATAGTTAATTGTTTACATATTAGTAGCTTTTTATGTCTTCAACAAGTAAATCAACTCCTAGAAACTTGTACTATTCTGCTTGTGATTAAAAATTTTTATGCTTCAAATTTGGTAAACTTTAAATTTTACAGAATAAACCCTAGAGTTTTATTTTATTCATAAATGTAGCTGAAGTTGGATTTAATTTAGATTATCCTGTTTGATGCTTATAGTGATTTATTGATTGTCATAATATTGAAAATTTTATGTTCTCTTAAATTCTCCCATATAAGATTTTATTTAAAAAATTTTGACTTGTTCATATATTATTTAATTTTGAATCTGAATAAAATTCTGTCCTAGATCCAAGAATTGAATTTCCTATTATTAGCTTTTCCATTATTTTTTTCATCTCCTTGATAATTTAGTGAATGTTGACAAATGAGATGTCAACAGCTTTCTTTTAAAAGAAGTCAAGTATGATACAATGAGTTATTTTTAAAGAAGTTAGATTGAGGTTAACTATTTTAATTTTGCCAACAAATTTTTATTCTATATATATATGTAAGGGTTGCGTGTAAATTCATCTGATTGACTCACATTACTTAGGAGTTTATTGTTGGTGTAAGGTAAAATGGTTTGGTTTGTGTTTATTTAATTTATGATTCAATTGAAGTTAAAATTGAAGGGGAATAAATGCTCTAAATACATGAGTTATTTTAGTAGAATTTTTTGTTAAAATTTTCTCTGTATTCAACTCTTAATTTACAATTTCGAGGTTTGGGTTTTGGTTTAAATTTTTTATTCATTCTTCAAAATTTTGAAAACTGTATGTTAGGTTCTTTTAATTTGCTATACATCTCGGTTATGGTATCCATCTTTCTTATGTGCATGGTTTTTCTTTAATGCTATTGATCATTATGCTTGGTTGTATGGGCTTAATTTATCAAATCATAGTTTGCCTGAGGAGTAGAGCTTTTGCAGATTCACCATTATTGGCTCATTATCATTTCACAGTGTATTTGCTTCTTATAGTTTTCACTCTTTTCTTATTTGCAGATGCTTCTTTTTACTAACTTTTTGTCGAATACCTTTCTGAATTATTTTATATTTTTATGATCTGCAGAGAAGAAGAACAGAGTTAATCGTGAGGAGAATGTGTCAAGTCCCACAAAGCCTCCAACCCTCAGTTTCAATGCTCATCCAGTAAGTCTTTTTATATTTGTCATTATCTTAGTTTTATTCGTACAATTTTTTACTTAAATAATTTTATTTTATTTATTTGTTATAGCAGTACTGATTAACCATTTATTTTCGTAAATCTTACATTTATTTTGTTACCTTTCAGCAATTTAATTCCTGCATTTAAATTTGTCACATTTAATAGATAGGAAAAATTAAACATTAAGATTTGAATAGTTCCAATTAAGTTACAAAAGTATTTTCTCAAATTTGATAGCTCGGGCAATCTTAAGCTTCCAGCCTACTCAGAAATAAGGGTTGCTTTGTTCTGAGGCCAGTAAAGGCAACTAAAGCTATCTTGGAACAAATGTTTGGGTTTCTAATATGAATTATGCTTATCTGACCTAAATTTAATTTAGATTTCATGTTTGAATATTAGTGAAATTTTTATTTTTTGAGTTGCTCCTTACTAGTTCAACTTAATTTATATTGATCTTAGATGGTAAATTTAAGATAAGGCTATGTCAAGATGAAGGATGAATTATTTCAAATAATTATTTATTAAGAAATCCAATCTATCAAAAATAATTTTCCAAAGATTGTCATTGTCCCAAAGTTATCCTAACTTTCTGTTAAAATATTTGTTATGAATAATTAACTATTGCTGTGTATCATTATTATAGGCTCCTACTTCGCCCCCCAAGGTTGTTCCAACTGAAAATGATGATACATCTGGCACTGGCTCAGGACCATCATGGAGGAGGCCTGCTTCATACCGAGGTACTGCAACTAGGCCCAACTCTACACCTTCACCTCGTGAGTTCTAACCAACATAAACCAACAAACATTTTGTGTGTTAAATATCTGTGCTACTAATTGAATGGTTCATGTATATTTAGATTATATTCAGACAATCAATTAGGAAAGGAGTAAATTTCAAAATATTTTCTCTGAGCAGGGGAGGAAAGTGGTACAAAGAAAGCAGCTACCAATAGAACAAGCGCTCCTGATTCTCAACAGCAGGAAGTGATATTGAGGAGGACTCATAGCTTTGAGTCTGATGAAAAGTGAGTATTTTGCAACCCAATTGATCACTTTCTTTGTATATTTGTATCTGATATGTTCTAAACATCCACTCATTTCAAGATCAAAAATTGCTCTATTAAAACTATTTAATTCATACCAATTAATAAAACATTAAAAAATCTTTTATTACAAATTATACTATTTTAACTATTCAAATTAACATCAGGAATTTCTCATTGTTTGGTTGAAGGTTAAATGGCATGAATTTCTATGTAACATATTTCATATTTTAACAGCATTACAGATAAAACTTTTATCTATTTCAATGCTTGAGTTTTGTTGTGTGTTAATGCATGGTTTTTGTGAATGTTTCCTGTTTCAAGTTATTTATTTTCCTGGCTTATATCCACGATTCATTATACCTGTTTATATCATTACCCTCCAGAAAGAATTACGAGATATAAATCAATATTACTAAGCCATTATGGTATACCAAAATTATCATTTACATTAAGAAATGCCAGATTAATAGACTTGCAGAAGAAGTTAGTATGTTTAAGTAAAGTATAAGTAAATTCTCAATATTATAGAGATTTATAACATCCCTCTTCTATGCATTATATAATCTGCTATTTCCCATTTGAAGTAAATTTTTCTATGGCTGATATTGGCTTGATATTATAAATTTAAATTTGAAATTTTTGATAGCTATGATCCTATTTGTCTTCATTTTACTATATGGAGATATAATTGAGTAAATCCCAAAAAGAATTATGTAAGAATTAGGTGTAAGGAACATTTGTAAGAAGCAACAGGAAGAGGTATATCATTTCCGTTAATATAACATTTTCTTAGCCTCGGAAGGCTTTTGTAGATTTCTGAATATCATTAGAGATTTTTTGTCAGTTTTCAAAAGTTTTATGCTTTTTTCAATCATGCTTTGAATTTGTGTTTAAATTTCTTTTTGGCAAACTTTGCATTAATTGGTAAAACTGAGATAACATAATTATGATTTTTAAATTACTCTCAAATTTTGAACAAAGAAGTACTCAAATTTAATAGGGTTTTTTCGTTCATTTAGTGTTTTTAATTCACAATGTATTCAAATATTTGTTTGCAAGGATAATTTTTTTCTAATATTCTTATTTATGTAATCACGTTGTTATGTTATTATAAAATATTTATTTAATTAACACTGTACCTGCCTTTGCTTGCTCACATGGGATACATCTCCTCTCACTTTGGCTGTTTTCACCTCTTTTTTGCTTGTTTCTGTTGCCCTGCCATCTACAACCTTCCTTACTCACATCCTTGGCATGCAGGTTTTATGCACGGGTTCGGGAGTTGCAGGAACGTATAAAAGCTACTTCTTCCTGTCCTACCCTTCTGCACACATCTCCAAACATCAATCTCCCAACCCGATCATCATCCCTGAGGGAAAGGCAACTTGTCAGGTATTGTACCCTCATCCTTATCCTGCTGCTTTTAATAACATTCCTATGAATCCTCTCTGTGTTGGAATGAATGTATGGCTTTGTCTTTTAATTAATTGTGTCACAGTTTTCACTGCATCAATCATAGGCACACATATTTATTACAATAATCAATTTTCAAGCTCATTACAGATTTTTTTTACATATTCATTTCTCTTACATATGCTACTAATGAAAAAAATGTTGATTTTGGCTATCGGGAATGTTTACTTGAAGTATTATTTATTTATCAATTCACCATTCCATTCTCAATGATGTTCAATTCACTTTCCTTTCTGTTCATATTGAAGCAAGCATATAGCAAACTAACTTTTATTTTGCTTTTTATTTCTTCAATTGTGATCAAAATTTTATATAATTTCAGACTTTTAAATCTACATGATTTTTGTGAAGGATTTATTCAGAACCTAGAAAGCTGTTAAAATTGAAATGGAAGACAAATGAATTTGATAAAGAAAGAAGATCTGTTTGAATGGAAAATATATTATTCATATAATCTAAAATCCTTCAAACAATTTATGATATTCATTATGAATAGATTCTCACTAAATACCTCTTTTATAGTTTAAGGAGTCAGTAACTGTTTAAGCACCAAATATTGTAAAAAGTAACATGAATCTCTCATTAACTAAAGCATAGCATTATCTTTCAGTGAATAATTATGTATTTTAGTAAAATACTACTATCAATATCAATCATTCTAAAGCTTTTTTGTGCTTTAATTTAAACATATGCATATGAGTTATGAGTCTTTAATGAGAAACTTGTTGCATTGTTATTTATCTCCCTTTTTTATCTCTTTTTCCTTAAAAATCCAGGAAAGGTGGAAGGGAAGACCTTAGAGTTAAAATTGGTAAAACTGATCCTGTCACAACGGCAGCATCTACTAACTCTACAACAAATGCCATGTCTTCATCCACTACATCAACAAGCCCTCTGCCTAGCAGTCAAGTGAGGAGGTCAGTATTTAATTTTTATTTAAACTTTATATTGTTTTACAAAAATGTTCTTCTAATAAGCTGATTTAATTTGTTTTCCTTTTAATGCTGAAAAAGTGAACATCAGGTTTCTCTCTGGTGCAGATATTTGATTCAAATATTGGAAGATACTTGAAGGAATATATTAAGTTTTTCTTATTTATTACTAAAGATTAGGAAAGGTTTTCTTACATTTATAGGAAGAGTGCATGGTCAACTTACTGGCTGCTTTGATGGAGGTTAGATGGGATTGGCATGATTGTTGTTTAGTTCTCAGCATTCTAGATGTGCAAGTGCTCTCAATTTTGATGTTTTCTGGTTAATTTGACTACTGTTACACAAACATCACAGATATTTAAATTCAGGAAAAATACTTCTGCAGTTCTCATTAGTAAGATCTTGATTACATCAGTGTTTTTACGTTTTACCTCTTCAATTATGTACTACAAATTTCAGCACAATTTATATTTCATTACTTTCAAATTGCCAACCATGCACTTTACGTACAAGATCTGTGGCGTTTACATCAGAGAAAAATTAGCATGTCCAAGCAACATTATTGTTTCAAATAAATTCTATTTCAAGTATGTTAACTTTTTCTAAATGAAGACCAGTAAATGGAGAGCTTGTTGGATTATTAGTTTATTTATGAAATTATGAAGGAATTTATTTATATATTCCTAATTATCTTTGTTCTGTCATATCATAGTGTCTTTAAGTTTCATCGTGGTTGTAAATTATTGGAGAATAACAAAATATGCCAGAGCAGACCACGTATCAATTTATATGAACTTCTAATCTTCTCTTATGGATTACTTCATGTCTTATGGTTCATATTAATTTAATTTCCTATTGATATATATAGCATGATCATAGAGAATATTAAGTATATAATTCAACCAAGTCTTACTTCTTATTTCTTCCTCTCCTTATTTCTTGATCCTTTCTATTTGAGGTAAAAATTGTGGAACTCCAATTGATTTATGATAAAATGGATAGAGATTATTTCTATCACACTAGAAATGGATTATTTTCCATCACTCCTTTCCTTAATTGTATTCAGATATATTTTAACTCCAAATAACTACTAATATACCTAATTATAATATTTTCTCCTCTTTTAAAAATATATTTATTTAATATTCTTAAATGTGGATGAACCATTGATTATTACCGAAATCATTGTAGTTTCTTCTCATATAAGAGCTATTTTGTAAGAATATCAATATTTTATACTCTCACCTAAGTTATAAATATTTACTTGCTATTCGAAATTACATCTTAAAGCAATTTAAATGCCAAAAACAACAAAGTCAGTATCGAAATGTAAGCATATATTCTGTCATTTTATAAATATATCGATTTATGTTTTCATGAATTATTATTGCCTTCACACGATTTAACTGGAGATAATAAGATATCATATCTTTTGATGGATTGCATGAGCCTTCTAAGATATTTGTTGTGGCTGTTTGTTTGATGTGGCCACATGTAGCTCTAGTCAAGTATATTTCAGTAATGCAGATTATCAATTTCATAATTGATTTAAGTATTTCTGTAATATTCATAAATGTTAGTTTATTCAGAAGTTATTTTAATAGAATAGAAAGATAAATTATTTCCTCCAACTTAAGTTATCTGCATGCATTTTATTAGAATAATTTTGGTATTTTCATCAGTGCTCATGATCTATGATCTCCAGTATTGTTTCTTTAAGTCCTTGTGAAAATAATTATTATAAGAACTCTGGAAAGCTGTGTATGTATTACTTTGTTTTTTCTTTCTTTCCTATCCAACTCCCCTCGTACCTTATCCGTTTATTCGAAATTTCCTAAATGGAGTAGTAGTGCTCCAGTAACCCCTTCCACTCCTCCAACCACTCCTGGGGGAAGCAGGCTTAGTCCGGGCAACTTCCTCAAGAACTTCTTCAAGTGGGTAGCCTTGAGGTGTCTTTGATTGTCAGGTTAAGCTGTCTTGCATTTGCATGATCTTAAAAATGCATGACTCTCTGAGACAGTTTTCCATTTTGCTTTCAATATTTAGCTTGAGATTTTATCATGCTTGTGTGAGATATATTTTGTTAAAATTTCTTGTTGCTCTGGGGTCATAAACAGGAGTTTTCTTTATTTTATTTTCATGATATTCATTCTATAACTTAGTCTACAAACAACTTTTCTTAATTGTTGAATTAAAAATGCTCTGCATATCAGTTTTTTTGTTAATAGATTGATAGTAGTCAGGAAAAATTTATCTTCTTCTTAAAACTTTCTTGAAAATTAATTTTTACAATGATTTTTTATTTAAATCCAAGTGAAGTATGTTTGCAAATTCCAGAAAAACTTTTATATCCCTCTTGTTGCTTCTTGTTAGTTAAAGAAGAATCATCATATTTTACAATAGTTCTTGCTGTTTCTTGATTATTTCATTTATGAATGATATACCTTGATAAATTTATTAATCAATACTTCAGAAAATCCTCCAACCTGTTGCTGCTGATTCTATATGTGTTATTATGATTTATCAATCTACATTTTATCAGAAAGTGATATATCATGTTTCTCTTTGAAAGTTTTTATTTTCTTATAGTACACATTTTTCCCCTCCTCATGATTATTTCTCTATTTTCCATCTGCTGCATTAGTCTTGCAACAATCCATATTTTGATTTTCAATTTTATGGTTTTCCATTTTAAAATTAATATGTATTTTATTTAATATGTTAAAACCAAATAATTTTTTCACCTTTGCAGTTAATTTTTGTAATAAGGTCTATTTTAGTTCAAACTGGTGCTAGAAGAGCATTTGTTTATAAAAAATTTTGTGAATTATATGCAAGTCAAGTTACTTCTGTTGAATCACAGTGATTGAACACTTGTAGTGCAATGTCTGGCTTTTGCCTGTTGTTTATAATACAATTTGCTTTTAATCAGCATGGATTTTTGCTAAATTATTGATCTTCAGCATCCATAAATGCTTTAAATATTTAGATAGAGAGGAGAGAAATTCGTTCAGTCTCTTTAAATTGAGGTATAAATATTGAGTTTGAATGTTTATATATGAATAATTTTATATCCAAAACTGTTTCATGTATTGCTGAAGTTGGAGATTAAATTCTTTTTCTCTTTAGAAATTAGAAGATATAATCTAAAAAGTTAAAAATTAGTAGTGATAAACTTCAGGGAAATTCCATCTACCAAAAACTTCTACCCAAATGAATGTAATTTTGTAGGGTTTATGTATGTTCTCGTTTAAGGGAAAACATATTCTTTATATTTTTCATATTCCATGAAATTTTATTGCAAAAACCACTCAGTAGTCAAGTAGGCTGGACCTTTTTTGGATAATAATTTGAATTTACCCAACTGTGGAGATTAATCATTGTAAATTAGATTATCTGTTTACAATTATTATTAATGTTAACCTTTTATATTGACTGAACAATTTTGTTGGCCAAGAACTCCAAAACATGCATTTTGATCTACTAGCATGAAGTCCTGAGATAAATATTCCATTATATTGCTATCCCAGTGCTTTAAAGCAATCTATGTGTCTGTCTGAGGAATGTGTATTGGGTTTCCAGCCGATCCTAGCTAGCCTGATGTACGGAAAACATTTGCAGGATCATGGTACTATTTTTCAGCCAAGTGATGATGTTTGAAAGCTCCAATGTTCTGGCAGCGGCTACTGCTGCTATCATAACCAGGGTGAAAACCCAAGAGACCCTCAGTCAAATACACTGTGGAAATTATTAGTCTTTTTCAATTTATGTGTCATTGAAAGTGAAAAATAGTTCTATGTTTTTGCAAGTGTTTTTCATTTAGCAATCAAATTTATGCATTTATCTAGGTTTTGGCCCAGTTGAAGATAGCAATTTAATATATTTTGTTTTTCCTGATTTATCATCAGGAAAATTATCATATCCTTAACAAGAAGCATAGTGAGTAACTATACAGATTCTCCAATATGAATGATTCTGTTACTAAAGAATTTGCTCAGTTATTCACCATGTTTCCCCTTATGGAAAAGTTATTTATTATTCTACCTTTGATTATTGAGCATTAATTGAGATATTCTGAAACATAATCGAAAATAGTACAGATATATTGATTTATGTTAGATGTATTCCTTCCAAGTTAAATTTATCCTCCCAAAATCTTAGCATACCTTACTTTATCCCTTCTATAGAATCTTTTTTTAGTTAAAACCACCACTGGAAAAAAATCATAATTTTAGAAAGTTTTTTTTTTACGAAGTCCAGATAGACCTAGGGATATGTGAATTGGGATTAGAACACTTGTTATTTGAAATCATCATCTATTGCTATCATATGAAGCAATTTGTATAGATTTTTTGCTTTTAATGAGGGAATAAATATTTAATATCAGAGTTTAAATACTATTGGTTATATCATTAACATTAAATTTGCCAATCTGATCAATGAATCAAAGATATCAAAATTTATATTTATTAATTAAAAAACCACATAGTTTACCATGACTAAAAATTGTAAGATCCATATATTTATTAAAAGATTTATGTTATCATCCATTTACAGTTAATTATTCAGTCAGCTAGTTTACAGTTATATTTTCTTTAACGTAATTGGTTTATTGCAATGCTATGTGTAGGAAAGGAAGTCACATACAGTGCGAGTTTTTGGGCAGAGCTCCTTAGAGTTCCTTGCTGCTAAATATTCCAGTAATAACAAGTATAATCAACATGGTTAATATCAAATCTTAATAATTCCTAACTGTTTTTTAGAAATATTGGTGAATTATTAATATTAAATTTTTACTTTCATTATTGTCAATTATAAGGATGAAAAAATGTTCCTGCATTTGTATCCAAAATTTGGACTTTTTGGTTCTAAGAAGAATATGCACTGTTAAAAGTAGTTCAAGGATGAAATGAATGAATAAGCTTTTTTTAATATATTTTTTATTGTCTCTCTCTATCTACATGGCTTCCCCTAATTAATGATAGTTTTGAGACTCACAGATTTTTCAAAAGAAAGTTTTCTATGGACTTTTTAGTAGTTATAATATGAGTTCATAATTTTTATAGTATTTTGTGATGTGTAGAATTTAATAATACTTTATCTTATTTAAAAAATTGCATTTTAAAATTTTTTCTTAATATTAACTTAAATTAGCTTTTTGTATTATTTAAAAATTGCTCTCATTCTTTAATCTATTAATAGATCTTTAATCTTTAGAATGTCTTGATATTTTTTTCAAATCAGCTTTTTAATAAATTGCATGTTCTGAAAAGGCTTAACCTCTTGTGAGAAAATTATTTTAAGAAAAACAATTTCTTGTAAGAATATTCTAATAGGCAGTTAACCTTTTGTTATCTCTATTACTGCCGATATTTCAATTTTCGAGAATAATAGTGTTGTATTTTTCACTAAGCATCAATCAAAGAATGTAGTAATGTGTACTCTGTATATTAAAGTGGACCTTAAGAATTAGCATTTTGGCTAATAACTTCTTTATATTAAGTTTAATACAGCTTAAATTCGTCTATTTTCCTGGTATTCTTACCAATTTAATACTCATATTTTTACTACCTAAGTAACCAGTTTATCTTCAAAAATCTTGTATGTAGAATTTTATTTATTTATAATTTTATTTTCAGTTTTAATTTTTCAATCTGGTCTCCTGATATGCCTTTGATCAATGCTGATTATAAATTTGTAATGATTTTGTAAATATCTCTAATTTTTCTGTGTGTGGTGCAGGTCTTTTGTACCACCAGTAAGGGATGAAGAATCAGAAACACAACGAAAAGCTCATGCCAAGCGAGTGAGGGAGACCAGGCGATCCACACAAGGTGTCACTTTGGAAGAGTTGAAATCTGCTGAGCAGCTTGTAAGGAAACAACAGCAGCAGCAGCAGCATAATGACACAAATAACCAATCAAGCCAACCTGAAAATCAACAGCAACAGGTAAACAACTTGGAGTATAAGGTTAAAAAAATAAAAATTAACCACTACAAAATTATTGCATATACTTTATTCAATTATAATATATTGTAATTATAAAGCAATATATTTATAAGTTATAATCCTATACTGTTGACTCTAATCAATGCCTTGTATTTGGAGATCATCAAAAATTATTTTTGGAATATAAGAGATGATTTTTTAACTCTCATACATGTAGTTTGTGTAGATGTAATATTATTAGACCAAAGTCTTTGGATAACACAATATTATAATCATTTTATAAACAAGTATAACACACTTTCGGAAACAAGTTTTTATAGGATTTCGTTCTTTCTACATTTTCCTACAAAATTCATAAGATACATCTATATTGTTACAAATACCATGCTTTTAGAGGATCATTCCACTCTGAAATTCGCATGGTTAGAGGATTGCGTGTAAATTATATTGAAACTTAGTTGGCATGTTCGTATCTTCTGTTGAATAAATGTTATTAAAAGACTTAACATGAAAATAGCATTAGTAGACCATATATTTGTAATACAATCTTATTGATGTTTTAAGAGATTATAATTATTCTCTTCGATATCTGATGTAGAGTAGTTTGAAAGGGTATGTTCCCTATTTCTTGTTGGTAGAAAATTATTTTGTTCCTTTAAATTTCATTATTTGAATCTCCATAATTTGTTGACCTATATCAATTAACAAAAACAGTTCCTTATTTTTTGGTGCTGTATTAATTTCTGTCTCCTGCAGTAAATTCGCAAAATTGGAAATATTAATCACCTGTGTAATGGTCATATTTTAGCTGCTTTTTGGCATTGATAGATTTATTCATTTATCTCTGCTTATTCCCTATACTATATTATTTTTTCTGCATGAAATTTGATGGTTAGCTTGTAAGCATGTAAAAGATCTTTTTCTTTTAAAAATATCATAATTATATCTATCAAAAAATAGGTTAACAATTTCCATTGACATTTTGAATGTAGAAATATTCACAATAATTATCATTGTCAAGTAATGATTCATTCTATTATAATTTTAACTGTGGACAGAATGCTCTTCATTGTGTAACAAATGTTGCAATGTTCATGTAAATTTCATTTTATTTAATTTTTATGTGTATTTTATTATTATCTAGAAAAAGTGTTCCTATAAGTGAAATGATTATTCAGATAAATATTCCTATAATTTTTCATTTAAAATTTCTAAATTTCAGTAGAAAAATGTTTCTAGTTGCCTAATGTTATAACAATATACATGATACTTTGTCTGAAAATTAATTTTCACAATAATTTTTCTCCAGTTTTCCATTAAGTACTTGAAATTGAAAGTTTACCTTACATCTTATAATTGCTCACTTGAAATGATATTTCAAATCTTTGATTTTTAGCTTAAAGAATAAAAATCTATAATTACAATTATGATGTAAATTTTAATTGTGATAAACAAATAGGCTAAATATTTTCTCATGTGAAGTATCCAAAACAATCTAAGAAGCAATAAAAATAACTTTGTAAATTTCCACAGAAAAGTTACAAAGTTGTTTTTATTATTAATGCATTCCACGAAATCACGCCTTTTCATATTGATTACAATCTTAGAAGCAGATAAAATTCAGTATATTGCATATTACTTGATGAAATATAAATCAGTAGTAAATGATTGCTATATGTATATCATAAAAGTTTAGGTTTTGAATTCAGTTTAATGTTTAAATATTTGAAACAGAATTAATTAGTTTATATAAATTTTATTAAATTGAAATAATAATGAGTATTCTGTCCATTATTACTTAAGAGAGCCAAAGATTACTAACAAACTCTGAAACAACTAAATTTACCACTAATAAGGTGATGATTGATTGGTCCTAGTTTTCTTGTGCATGTCTTGTTTATTTTGGTGTAAGCTAATTTTATTAACTTCTGCAACTTTGTCAGTCTATAATTTCTATGTTAAGAGCTTTTTTTAAATCTAAGTTTAATAATACGTATAGAGTTTATTAATGTTTAAAAATTATTTTCTCTTCCTTTAAAATCACTTTAATAAATAGAAAAATCCTTAATTATTTTATCAGCAAGCAAATTTTCATTGAGGGTAAGTTGCACTCATGGGTGTTCAGAAATCAGTTCTATTGAAATGAGTCCGTTCCATCTTTAAATAATAGGTTGATAATTCATCATCATTCATTCATATTTTTGATGATAAATTTATTAATAATTTATAAATATCTTATTAATTCATAAGAATCCATTATAGCAAAATTTTAGATGAAGATTGAGCCTAAAACCTCCCATGAAAGCCTTCTTTTGAAACAGCATATAAACTACTAATAAAACACAATCTAAAGTCAACATCGACAGAAAGCAGTTAAGCATCCATAATTATTATCAATATTTTTAAGGCTCATGATCATGTTTTAAATATTTTATTTAAATCGATTCAAATAAAATATTCTAATATATAGAAATATATACCTCTGTGAATTTAACTCATTAATATTTAAGTTATATTCATTCTTAAAATATTTGTAAAAGTTTGTGGTTGTGAGATGTTTCTTTTTTCTTTTAATCCACACCCATTTTCCTGTACCCATCCTCATTTGCCTAATTTTCTCTATGAAATCTCTCTAAATATCATTGTTACAATTTCAATTCTTGGATAAATAATTATTTATCTCAAAACTTCTTTATAATGTTTTTGGAATTGTATTTTTCATTGTTCTTCTTTCTTGTTCAATTATTATTTTCCTGATTGGACTCATGTGTTCTTTTGCTGTGCTGCTATTGTTTGCTGTGATTTAATTCCTTGTGAATTTGAAATCTGTTGTGTTCCTCCTTGGGTTTTTTCTTTTGCTTTGCTTGCTCTTGCTTCCTTACCTTGTGCAGCATCATGTATCTGCATATCCTTCTCCTCCGCCTTCCCCATCTTCTTCCAATTCGGTGACTGTGAGTGCAACCATAACCACAGAGCTTCCCCTCTCTTCCAATTCCTCTTGCCCATCATCCACACAGGAAAGTGATTCAAGTGGTGGGGCAGGTCATGCTGAAAGGAGGCCATCTTGGAGACTGCGAGTTGACAATGGAGACAGAAATAAGGTAAAGGAAGAGGCTTTCTGTCTGGCCTTCTGAGCTCAACCCAGCATTTGTGACCCATACCAGATCAGAGAAATAGTGTGATATTTATCACTTGGGGTTTTTTATTGTTTCTTCGTGCACCATACAGTTTTATTTAAGGCCATTGTTTTGGTCCTAGAATGTCCATTGTGTATCCCTGTGAGTCGTACTCTGTGGTATAATGTGTGAAAAATATATGTGGGGAATTTCGTATATTGATCTGTTCTTATTTTGAAATAAGTAGAGCTGTATCCTATAAATGTTGTTGTTAGGATTATTTTTATGATGGAAAATGCTCTCTCATAACAATCCAGCACCCAAAAAAGAATGTTCAACTATGGTAAATATTATCATTGTCCCTTCTATCCATTTTAGTGTCATTTACCACTCTTTGCTTTGGAAATTATTTATCCTTGGTGATGGGAATTAGCTTAAAATTTTGTAGTTTTATTGTAAAAACATGGAAGTAAGTTTTCACCCATTATTTCTTGCTAACAAATGGTGCATGTAGTAATATTTCACAAGTCTAGATCTTATTTGATATATACATTTTTTGGTGTTGGGTTATAATTTTAATACATTGAACATTGTTTATGTGACTAATTTAGACTTAATTCCATGGTAGAATTATATGCTTAAAATATTATTATAGAAGTGTTATTATTACTATTTATAAAGCTATTATCAAAACTTAATGTAACTAATTTTTTGATTGTTAATTGAAAGTTTACATCAGCAAGTTTGTTTATTTTTGGGAGTTATATTCATACAATGAGGAAATTGCATGTGGAATCCTTACATTAGTGATTTTTGCTGAATACATATAGTTCAGTTACACATAGTGTCCTTTTAATTTAATTTTATTTGCAATAATTCTTTTAAAAATGCATTGTATGATATGTTTTTTATTATTTGAGAAATTCCTCTTGGCAGTATGATCTTAATTGTTCTGCCTTGTCCTTTGTCACTTGGTATTTGATTATTTAATTGGTCCAAACGTATTATTAAATCTAACATGTAAAACTGATAACATGCTACATATACATTTAAACAAATTATGCATCATCACACCAAATTTTACCCAAAATGCTGATGAATCATCTAGGTTATTTGAATTTTAAACATTCAATATCTATATAATTAAAACTAAGCGTGTTTCATGCCATTACTAATCTTCAATTTTATGATTATCTTGATATTTAGTAAATTTTAAAGTCATTCTATAAAGTTCGGATTTCATTATCGAGTTTTAGTTGTAAGGATTTATTAGAATGCTGTATATTATTGAAATTTTTTTACCCATTTTTTACTTTAGGAAGATTTATTTTTGACTCTAGTTAGGGGTTTATCTTATGTATCCTATTACATCATGGTACATTTGATAAATAGAGTATCATAATGAGTGAGTTTTTTGATATTGATCAACTTTTCCTACTATTATGACGCACAGATATTAATTAAAAAGAATATTGAAGCGATGAAAGAACTTAATAACCTTCTATAATGTAGTACATCATTTAGAAAGGTTCTACCTTATCTAACATATTTTGATAATCAAATCACCATTCTGCACCTAAATGCTGGTTGAAGGAGAAGATACAGAAAGCTGTTTTTGGCCCATAGATAGCCAGAATGACTCCTTTAGTTTAGAGTTCAAATTTTTTTTCACAAATTTCCTGTTATTGTTTAAATTATTATTACATACATCAATAATTACATTCTTGTTTTTTAGCTGACCGGATGTCGACTGTAATTTTATCATTCGATTCTTGTTTCAGATTCGCAGTTATTCTAAATATCCTCGCTAATGATGAAATAATATTTACAGTTCCTTTTGGAAGATGCTAGAAGCCGAAGTGGTGGGGAGGCAATGTCAACTCCCACTTCCACCTCTGCCTATATTAGGAGGCCAGCTTCTGCATCATCTCCTTCTGTATTATCCTCTACAACTTCAGCCACTCCTAGACCTTCGTCCGTCCCTCCTGAGGCTGATGCCACTGTTACAATAGCACTTCGTCGGCAATCTAAGCCTCCTGATGACAAAGGTTGGTTGTAACAATTACTTTTGTTATAATTTTGCTAATATTGACATTTTACCATCCACAGTCCCACTCGGCATTTGAATTTTCTAATCTTAAGTTTAGATTTTGATAAACTCATAATTTCTTTACTCCAAGGATGCTCATCAAAGTCCTATCCGATATGAGGATAAATTAAGAATTCTTGGTAACACATGGAGTCAGAATGCTCGATGCAGTTGAAATGAATTAATATTCCTGTGAGATAATTTAAGCTTAGGAATCCTCTTATATATTAGTGATTATGATGATTATTATCAATTATGTGATACTAACCATCAGTCATTTTCTACCTATATTGCCTTGGGAATATAAGTAAGACTGAAGTTCATATTGTCATGTCTATTTCTTGAATTAATGTTAAAATATTTTATGCTAGTGAAAGAATATGTAAGAGTAGAAGCTCATAAAGTACTATAAAATCAAAAAGAAAACCCGCATCTATGTTGGATACGTACAAAAAAAATTCTTAGGAAAGAATTCAAGTAAGATCTAGGAATTTTGAGCTGACGTAATTTTTAATTTAAAAAAAACTTGGATCTGTGATAATATGATTCTGTGATAACATCCTCAAATTATAAATACACAAAGAAATGCATACATATAATAGCAAATAATATATTGATTATAAAATCGTTGATTGAATATCATTTTCAGATCAAGACAAGGAGAATGATAGTAGGAATGCTCAAGCAACCCAAGCTGTCATTCAAAGGAGGAGAAGGCCGAAGAGGAGATCAACCGGAGTTGTGCATGTTGACATGGATGTGAGTAAACAGTAATTGTATTTTTGAAGATTTTAAAATTTTATAAAATAAATTTTTTTTAAATGTTGGTATGCTGCCAAATTATCATACTGGGTTAAGTATCAGCTCTTAGTTTCATTCATCCTTTTAAAAATTAATTTTTAAATTGAGCTTTTTGCTTCCAGGAAATTGATCCAGATAGGCAAGATTCAGCAGATGCTGACGATACCAGTAAATATAATAGTGAAGAGGTGAGTAGAGTATATTTATTTGTTCTGTCTTCTTTCTACCTTCCCTAACTTCATCCTAGTGTTTTTGATGCTTCATTGAAAGGTTGTTGTTTGTGTGGTGTTGTTGAGGTGATACGTTATAGTAATAAGATGTATCAAAGGATGAAAGCTAAGTAAGAGCTTTGATAATCTCATTAAGGGGCAAAGCTATGGTCATATTGATTTAAAATTATTAGCGGTGCAGCTTAATGAACTTATTATCAGATGTAATATGATAACTGACTCTGATTAAAGAAATTGGCTGTTGTAGTTACAGTGAATTGCAGTAAATCAAAAACTCTTTGTTTTTTTTTGTTGAACAAGCTGTGCAGTTAGTCCATTCAGTGAAATAGTAAATGGAAGGTATTCTATCACTATCTAGAAAAGATTGATAATTCTTATTTATGTAGGGTTGACGAATCATCTTTATCAGTATTTTTTTATTATATTCAAATTTAGACAATAGTAACATAATAGTCCCGAGTATCATATATGTAATAATTTATCTTTGAGTTAGCAAATTACAGGATATTTTTAATAGAGTTTGTGCTTATCACAATATCAGAATATGTGAAAGGAAAGATAGATATTATTCTTGATGCTTGTTCCTCATGGAACATGTTTGAATTTGGAAATTTCGAATTTATAAGATCAACATAACGAAAATCTCTCACTGAATATTGGTCTGTAAGTTTTACTGAAATGAGTTCCGTTAAACTGGAGTCAATCGTAAGAGGATAAGTATTTTTACCTTTCCCTTGTTCCCTACATTTTCCAATTATTTTTAGGACTTGGTGTTTTATTGACTTGGCAGTTCATTAAAAGAATTTTCTCACTCGTAATCCTTCTTCATCTTTCTCGATTCGACTCATTAACACACTCACGAGCACTCTATCTTTTAAGAGAAGAGACAGAGAAGGTAGCACCTGCAGCGAATTTTCAATCTATTTCTACCCACAAGTACATTTCATTGTCTGTTTTCTATTCCTCTAAATCCCATCTATTTTCAATTCCCATTCGCTGGATTGTTTTCCAAAATTCTACTTTGAAATTAAGCGTCAAGAGATTTATCAGAGATTGTACCCAAATGAAATTATTCCCAAGACTTGACTCAAAGGATTGCGTACACATACATGTAAAAGGTATAGATATTGATTATCTTCAGATATTTTTGTGTAGTCGAACCTTTCTACTAAAATAACGGATTAATTATTTTACGCTCGAAAACGTTTCGCGTTTTTCGATGAATATGTATTTATTCACTCGTAAATTACTATCGATTAGAGAAATATTCGTGAGTACCGAACTATTTTTTTAAGGATACGCGTATTGTGTGTTACGTAACGAAAACACGTTCTAACGCCAAGTAATCAATCAAGTAGATCTTGAAATTAGTTTTGTACACAAAGATGCGTCATCACTTCTATTGGAAGCCATAAAATGTTAATTTGTGCATAGGTCTGATCGTCATCATCCTACAACAGGCCGATAAGCACGTAGGAACTTTTTACAAATGATACTATGTCACATTATAATATCTTCTAGAAGAAACTTTGATTCTAATAATAGGAATATTGTCTATAATATATTGATTTAGTTAATCTGCAGGTTGAGTATATAATTGTAGAGGAGTTAGAACAAATATTGTGCCTCAACGTTAGACTGCGGTATTCGAATATTATTTGCATTAAAATTCTGTTTTTTTGATGGCCATATACCCATCAAAACGTGAGATATTAAATTAATTAGAGAAAAATGCAGGCGTATTAGGTATTTTTGGTCAAAAGTAAATTATTACTATTACTATTATTATTACTTTACTGATCCTTTTATAATAATCTTCGTTCTTGGCTTTAAATATCCTTAAGAAAACTTCCCAGCTATATATTAATAAAATCTAAGTGTACATTACTCATTTTTTAAGCAACAATGTACTCGAAGTCGAATTAGTTACCGTAGACTTACTTTAAGAGCTCTTTTATATTATTGTTCAATTGAACCCATATCTCAAACACCGGTCTGCAATCCCTGAGTGAGATTTAACGGTAATGCATAGGGACATTCCTCACTTGATTGTTCGGATTCGATAAAATGGGCCATTAAACCGTGTCAAGCGTAAATAATCCGCGGTTCATCACGTTTACGCGTAAGTAGGCGATGTATTTTGGAATTTTTGGTGTGTAATAGTTCACGCTTCAAGGCTGAAAACTTAAGGAAAGGAGTCATTCCGGATAGATTAAGGGGATTGGGTGGAGAAGTAAAACTGCAGTTTCTCCCTCAGTGTTTGCGTAAACTCAAATTCACGTTCTCGGCGTCAAGCTTAGGCAACGTTTACTCGAGTTATGAGGTACGTTTATTTGCCGGGGGTATTTTAAAATGTTTTCCTTTGGGATAATGCAACTACTCAAGCCTCAAGCTTTTATCGTCTTGAAAAGTTGTGGCGTTCATTTTTTCATATTCTATGATCTATTGGTTTTACAAAGTAAAGGATCATTCGCGGAAGTATAATGAAGAATGATATGTTTGTAATGTATTTTCATTGTTGGAAACGTAAGTAAAATTAGGTTTTAATTTTTCTTGGTTGATACTCCTTCAGTGATCTTAACATCAGGAAGTTTAAATTAGAGAAGGTATTTTTCGAAATATCAGTTCTTAAGATTTGATTCTGATATTATATTTCTACCCATCGGATGTAATGGTATGGATATAATTATCCACTATCACTACCTGTTACGGGTTTTGAATTTATTCATTGACGATAAATAATCCTTTTTCACCCAAATTTTAGTAATTATAACCTCTAATTAGTGTATATTCTCGATTTTTAAATGTCTTCTAATTAGTAATTAAATTAATTAGTGATTTAAATCAACCTTGACGAAGAATTTAGCATAGTTTTTGGTTAATTAGCCAAACCTCATCAAAAAGGCCGAAAAAGATATTTATAATTATTTTATCTGGGTTGAGTACGTAACAGCTTTTTAATCCAGCACATTACAGCATTTTAATTGGTTTCTTTATTTTCGCCTATTATCTTTAATTGTTGTCTCTTATTCTGAAACTTAGCTTGTATTATTTATTAGCGACTTATTAAAGCGTATGAGAACATTTCCAAGTTTATAGGTTTGGAATGGTGTCCTGGCTCTTTCTTCGCATTAGGTTAATTAAAACAAGCTTTTCATTAGAAGAAAACGTTAAGGGTGCGCGAATGTTTCAATTAGGATGTTGTTATGGCTACGAGCTATGGCTATGAATATAAACTGGGAGAGTTTAATTTATTTCCCGATGAAGAACATCGTCAGAGATTAAAATCGTACGGAGAATGGCTGTTGCATTGGTTTCCAAAGTGTTGAGATACGTTTGTTTATCGTCCTTGGTGTACCTTTCCCGCTTGATCAATCAGTTAACTTGCTGCAAGAGCTATGCTGAATGAATACTCAAGTAAACTACTTAACACGACTGTGTTTACACAAATACTGCGATTATTCAACAGCAAAACATGTACTTTTATGACTATATATTTATTTGTACATACTTGTATATCGTTGCTTTAAATACCTCATCAGTTATGTTATTAACTTTTTCCCTTTGCCAGTCATATTTTGTTAAAGATTCTGGAGCGTAATATATTGTGCGATTAATGAATTATTTTGACTTTACGTGGATGTCGCCCCTCACCCAGTTGGTATGGTACCGGTTCTGTTGGTTTGTGGTAAATGTGTTAAGTTGACATTTTTTTAGCTTCTTTTAAACTCGTAATCTCGAGAGCTGTCTTCTTTGACAACCGTCTGTCATCATTACTCTCTTACCTACGTGCGTGTCAATCATATACATATTCTCTTCACTTTGTAACCTCTGTATTAAGTTTTAAAATTGATTTTTCCTTCGTTTTAAGTCGAAAGAAGCCCACAGCTTAGCTTAGATAATTATAGCTTATTGATTGAAGCTCATATCTTCAACATTTATGATGTTAATCAGTACGTAGCGGTATTAAAGAAGTATTTACGCTCTACTGTATCTCGGTCTAACCCTTACGTGATGTAAACCAATAAGAACTACTTTATTATATTCCTCGAGATATATCCGCATCGAATATATAAAATCATGACTCAATGGTGTTATTTAAATGTTCAGGTGGAAGTTCTTTGTCTCCGGGAATAGCGCAAATAATTTTCTATACGAAGGAGACGGTGCGTGGCAGAGTGACACTTTGAAAGACTTTCTTTCCCCTTTCCTATTTTATTTATTTCGTGTTCCTTTCCGACTTCTACTCCTTGAAGTTAAATGGGTTTTTTCCTGCTTGTTGACGACATCGTAAGCGAATTTCCGAAACTTGGGTCACACTCTTTTTTGAAGTTTGCCGATCCTCGTGTTAGAGCTTCAGTTCGGCCGTATTGGAACTTTTTTAATAAACAAGTACGATATATTTACCCTACCTCTTCGGGAATGTTTAGTTTTAGTTTCTTTTTGTCATAAATTTTTTGCGAATATTGTTGTACTATTTGATTTTTTGGGTACAATCAGTGAGTTAACAGAATTTACATTGTAGATCGTTTTGGGTATATTCATTGAAAAGTTTTGTCGAATATGTATGTAATAAGCCATAGATGTATATAATGTATTTCTGTTTTATATCTCCTCTATTTTCATCTGGAAATCGTTCTTACAAAATATTTTTATCTTTCAATTTTGTGTTATTTTTAATCGTTATTGTATGATCACGTTCGTTGGTAAAAAAGTAAAATTTTGCGATGAATATGTGATTAATCTTGTGAAATATGTGATTACTTAAATAATTTGATGTTAATAACTCGTAATAATACAATTTAATCCTAGCTCCATAGTCGTATGATTAAGAAAATTAATTTAATTTTAAATATTATAATTTATAGAAAATATGTCGATCTGTATAAAATTTTATATATGCACGTAAATTGGCGAGAATATTTCTTGCGAATCACAGGAAATAAAATGGACCCTCAAGGGTATTCGCTAAATAGCCGGGATTTTTATTTTAGCCGTAAAGATGTCCCAAATCATGGTGATGCAAGGGCATCGATCCTTCAGAAAGACTTCCGGATGCGGCAAAAAAGTTAACATCTCGGAATCCGCTCTCGTGATGCTCTAATTGATTTAACTGGACAAACATTTCCTGTTTTTCAAAATAAACGGCTTCGAATAGCATCTCAAAGATTTAGAGGACCGATGGACCGTGGGTTTAGGAGTCGTGGGGGCGTGCGCGCGTGGTAAGAGTTGGTTGGGGGTATATTTTATATTTAGCCATCCAACGCGAATTTCTCGACTCGCTTATTTTCGTCTGTTTCGGATTGCGTGGAGAGGGAAGGCCTATCCACAAGGGGTGGACACGCATCTTTACCTGCCGTCTGTTTCATTCACTCGCATTCCGATCTCGCGTGCCTCAGAAGCGTGCTCACCGCTTTTGCGGGCGATGCTTATTTCGTACTGCGTGCTCTCTTTCCACATTGCGTAGAATTGCGAATTATTTTGGAGAAAATTCGCGTGGAAAAGTGCGTCTTTTGTAGCCGTAATGTTCCCATATTTATACCGATTATCGGGGATTAAAAGTGTATTAATAAAATTAAATCGGATAATTTTCGAGAGGTTAAATTTGGAGAGAAATGTAAAAGATGCCTCCCAGTTAATTAAATGCTATTTTTTTTATTCGTTACTTATATTCCATTGATGTTCACGAAGTAGTGTAGGAATCTAAAAAGGGAATCTTGTTTTTATTTGGAATGTTTCTCATTCTTCACATTCAAGTGTATTTTATCTCGTTATACAAGACGTAATTCTTTATTCATTCGAGAAGTAATCATTATTTTTGTGTTATAACAGTTTAACAGCATTATGTCTTAGGTGATGTAAAGGGTAGGAAGTAAAACGTATATTAGATCTACATGTATTATACTTAATATTTCAGTTATGTTTGCATTGACCTTTGAAATCTTTGATCTGTAGTCGTATTAGGTGTGATGTCATACCAGTATTTCCGTTTAGAAGCGTTCTATGCAGATGAAGCGATTTATGGTCCAGAAAGGATTCTCAATGCCAAGGATAGATTTTATGCGTTCCCATCTATTACCGTCCGTCTCTCATCCTCGAAAGCAATATCCCAAACGTCATTCAGGTTCTCATTGATTTGATGGTATTCCAAAAATATCCGAAGCGGTGGATTTGTCCCCGGATCAGCTGTTTATTTGCTGTGGACTTCAAACTAGAAATGTGTGCTCACAAAGGTTGTCGTTGATCGTAGATTTTTCAAACAAAATTCTTTTACGTCATCTGATTTGGTTATTCAATCGCGGTTGATCTTGTTATTGTTATTCGAGATGTATGTACATGTATTATATCCTTCCTCATAACAATTCTATACGTTGAATATCAATTTTATTCAACCAATAATACGTACTCTAAAATATCGACAATGGCGTTACGTTAGGGTGAATCGATTCCATGGAAACAAACAAAAAAGATTAACAGTTTTGTTATTTGAAATAACTCGTATTAAAGGTTTAGTATTGAGAAATATCGGCCGAAGAACTTGTCTCAAAAAGAGCCGTTGCTAGACGACCTACTATGTCAAGGCATTCGGAATAACCTACGTGAGACAGGTGACCCAAGAATTTAATTTATCGCCGTGTCGACGTAAGAAAATAGACGAGGTAGAAAAAACCTTGCGTAGAACCAGTATATTCTTGAACTATATGAGTCGATAGGTTAGCGAGATTCGCTTGTAGATCATTGGCAAGTACAGAATATATAATAATAAATAATAATAGGATTTACAAAACATCGATGTCGTTACTAGTTACAGCGATGTCATCAAGAAAGACCGACACTCGGAGTCATTGGAAATGTCTCCATTCTATCCTTTGACTAGAACAGGTGCAAAAGTCGTTCAATCGTCTTAAAGGAATCCTTTTGTACTTTCGACTGCCAACGAAGAAAAGGAAATCTGTTCTATTAGGTGACGTTCGTGGAGGATTCGAAAGGGTCCATAGTTTCTCTGGGCGGTGATGCAGTGGACTAAAAATACAATTAGTGCGGGCAAGAGGAGGCGTTTTCGAGTGTGCTCTCTCTCTCCCTCTCTTTTTGATCCGTTAAGAAAGTGAAGGCATTCGCGCACTTTTTCCGTTCGTATTAATCTTTCGTTAGATCGCCTTCCTCGAATGGATCGCGTCGGAACGCGCGGCCGTTTTCTGCCGCAATTGTGGATTCCTACGACGTGCGATCCGAGGTTTGTTTTGCGGCCTTATATGGTTCCGTTCTCGTTACTCCTAGAACGCAATCCTCGGATTTGCGTCTTAATTTTTAGGTTTTATTCCTCTCAGCCGCGCTCGCTAAGTTTCTTAGGCACCCCCGGCACGTTCTCTGGACGGTGGCGGCGAAGGCTCTCAATTCCTTAATTTGGAATTCGATTGTTGATACGGTGCACCTTGTGACATTTTATGCCCCAAATAGGTTCGAGATTGAGTTTTTTTTTCATATGATCTGTGCGAGGGTTGTTGTGGATTGAAGTGGGTAAAATGCATCGTATTGATGTAAGGAAGGATGTGGGGAAGTAGGGACACGGTTATTGGTAAATTACGATGATATCAGAAGGAATAAAAGGAATTAAAATGAATTATAGCATCCATTTGGGTGAATAGAAAGAGAAATAACAGACGCTATATGTGTATGTGTGTATATATAGAGACGTATGCTAGAATAATATCAAAATTTAAAGAAACTCTGAAGACTGATGAAAATAAAAAGTACCAGAAAAGAAAGTAAATTCTTATGTGTGGTTCTCCCCACTGCTGCCGCATTTTCGGTCCAAAGCTGTAAGGAAAACGCCGGGGCACTGCATATGTTATTCAAGAACTACGTTCTGATGTTAAGGAGCTATGCCGTACTTGGTCCTCAGAAGGGTGTAGGATATTTTTTTTCATTTTGACTTCTCGGTCAGTGCTTTCGAATCGAAATTTCGTCAAAACCTTCTCTTTAAGCTGGGAAACGAAACGAACCTTTCGTGTGGGCTTTATTTTTAGCTTTGTATTGTTTATTTGAATTCGTGTAATTAATTTTTTCTAATTATATTAATATCAATTTCAATTTTATGTGTAAGCATTGTGAAATGTTTACAATATTTCCAATTATATACACATTCTATTTTTATAATAGAATCGCAGGGCTCTCTTATTGACTGTAAAGCAAATCGGAAAAATGCATATTTAAACTCTTTCTTAACCATGAGTTTAACTGTTCCAAATGTGTTTGCTTGCTTACCAATAAAACCGACTATAATCATCTCCTATATGTGATTGAATCTTGTTAGTCGCATAAATAAATTTTTGGCTGTGTGTGTGTGATTCGATTTGTTAAGTGATGTAGCGAGCAGAAATGAATTTTGTTTTGTATTGAAAGTATCTTTTCTTTAGCTATTGAGTTGGTATTGATCTTCCTAGTTTGATTTATGTCATTTTGGAAGATATTAAGATCAATAATGCTTTTACGCGATATTAAATTTTCCTGTCCAGTTTGCGGACAAAGGCAATAAAATCGAGAACTCATATTGATCTTGTCATGCTCTTAACGAATTGCGAACATATTCCGTCGAAATCGATTCACCCTTACGCTTTTCTCGGAGTTATGGAAAATCGAACTTTCTTTCATTATGGAAACTTAAATATATCATTCCTAGGTTCAAGAGGGATAATACAGCTGCTCTCTTGGTTTGGCGTCCTATCAAAATCTTTGTTTGCTCTAATTCTGACCCTTCTAACGCTTCACTGTCCATCTTTAAGATTTAGTTGAAGTTAGAAATAGACTTAAAAAGCTTTGTGATTCACAGGGGGCAGGGTTTTATTTTCACTTTACTTAGTTCAAGTTGTACCGCGTTGAGTAACTTTGGGTTTAATTATCCTATTTTTGTGGTGTGGTGATTTTAAGTTAGTTGGTGTCTCTTTCGCTACAAAGAACGACTTTATGTTCACAGTTGAAAGGTTATAGATTGGGTTATCCCTCCCTTTCTGGCACACTTCTATTATATTATGTTTTTCGAGAAGAATATAACCTCATTTATCCTTTTTAATTTCTTGGAACAAGCTAAGAATGAAGTCAAGTTAAATTTAGAAACCACAACTTTATCTGTACGGCAGTAAATAATTAACTTGTTGATTTTTTGTTGCTATAGCTTATCAATTATCAGGATGTAGCGATACAAATTGTGTACATCCAAGATCAACGAACCCTATGATATGTGGGTTAAAATCGTGGTAGTAAAATCGGTGCTACTGTATACACAACTGGAACTAAATTATGGACCCAGCTTAAGAAAATATTACCCGCGCTGAAGTGGTTGAAAAGTGAATTTACGTTTAGCCCCCTTCGGAATGATTAACGTACTGCTCTGTTAGACGTATTACAGACGACAAAGTGTCTCGAAGCTTGCAAGAAATGGGAGCGAGTACATTCATCTTATTTCAGTTTAAAAATTGGTGTTGCACGTAAGTTTGCGTTAGTGGCAGAATCTCTGGTTTTGCATGTAAAGCATTTTCCTCGAGAAACGCTTTAAGAAAGGATTCACAATCGCGAATAAATGTTCAAGATAATCGTTTAGGAAGTCTTTTTGTTCTATCAGTGGTGTTAGATCGTAAATTAAGTTCTTTCAGAATGCCTCTTATATTATATTTTATAATATATGTGAAGACCTCGTTCATAAATTTGGTTTTCGTTTTTTCCTGTTCATCTCGTCTGTTCTGTAATTATTTTAATCTTTAATAAACTTATCTCTTTAATGTTATGGTAGTTGAGCTAGTTAATTAATTAGAGATCCTGCCTCGTTAGCTGTTAATTTTATTTTTATTTTTTTATTCGTTTAATGATATATTTTCGACTTTAACTTTCTACTTTTTATAGGTTATGTGGATCTCGAATCGATTTAATCTGCCCAGACGTCATTTATCAATTTATCTTCCAAAGGCTTAAACTTATGCCTATCCGTTTATAATGGCCAACCGTTTCTTTCAACTTAATAATTAGTTTTTTTACCATGAAAGCGGAAAATTTAATGAAAGCAAATCGTGTTTCCGTCGTTTTTTGTTTCTTTTTTGCTTTCGAGTTTGTTTTTCTAGCTTTCATTGTTGTCGGCCATCTTTATTTTTGCATTTTTTGTGATAATAGTTTGTTACGACCATAGTATATGTTTTTTCTCGTTGGAACGATACTTTAGCGAATGTAGGGATACAGTGTCACCTTCATTTTCTAACCCGAGTCCCTCTCCCCGTGGCGCCTTTCGTCATGTCCCGAGCAAATTAACCTATCCCTCCACGTCGTTGATGGAGTTAGGCGTTTATCTCGTGACTGTTCACCTTTATCCACTCGAAATAAACTCCGTGGGAGACCCCTTTCATTTTCTCGTTACGGAATATTGCGAGCGAATTTTCGCAAACGCTCGCTTTGAATATGGTGGCGACACTCCAGAGCAATGGGAAGGTTAAGTGGGCAGATGATGCTCCCGAAGATACCATCTCTTCGAATTAGCTTTGTTTTCTTTCGTGGAAGGAATCTGTCTCTCCTCTCACTTAGCTCCCACGGTTTTTGGACCATATCCCACCTCCCCGAAATATATATCACCGGCGTTTCCTTATTGGTGTTTCCCTTACTCAACGCCCGAAGCGAAATTTTTTGAAGTAACCGTCGACTATCTGCGGATATATTCGCGAGGTTGCAAAATTACGAAGGGAATGTTTTGCTAATGATTTATTATATGTTTGTTTATCGTCGAATTTGTTTATTGTTGAATTTTTTAATCGTTTTTCAATTTTCTTAAATTTAAAAAATTACGATGTATTTATCGAAGTAATTTACGAATTAGAATAATTGTTTTACGAGTTTCAATCTATAATTTTTAACATTCTGATATTCTAAATTAGTTTGTGATGCAATACTCCTTCTAATGAAGGTTAAGTGAAACTTTTTGCCGCATATCCCTAGTATAATTAAGGTAAAAAATTTCCTTATTTTATCCTTGAAGTCTGCGAAGTTAATTACCGTTGCCAGATAAACATGTGCTTAAGCGTCACTCGCTAGAGTAATGAACGCCACCTATGTCGAAAGTTTTTAACAGGGTTATGTATAAACAGGATTAGGAGGGATTATCGAAATGTTTGGCTCGAGAGTACTTAATTATAATGTGTGGAAGATTTTGTTTAGATATTAGGAGAAAAGTTGTGTTTAATATGAGGTATTACTTAATTAATTCATTAATTTAAATAAGTTAATGATTTTCAGTTTCAAAAGATCGTGTATTTCTGTTGTAATTTGTTCATAATTTCCTGGTAAAAGCTTTTATTAGTAGAAAAAGTGATTGGTTTTGTTATCAAAATTTGAACATAGGTTGGGTTTCAATGTTATTATTTAATGCAATACTTATCTTTTATATTGTCTGACTAATATATTACCTATATCCTTTAGAATATCTAGTGTTATACTGTCTTTTGCTGAGTATTTAATCGGTGTGAAATAAGGTAAATTCAACTATTTTTATTGTTTATAGGCCTCCTTTGTCTTAGGTATTTGTCGGTATTTGTGAAATTTAATATTTATACCAATTATAGATACCTTACGATAATTCTTCTATCATCTGCTATTCCAATCCGTTGTTGTATATTAATCTTTTGTCTCATAGTCTCTCGAAAATGAGGTAGTGAAAAAGGCCAATTAAATTGATAGAACGCGTCCTCTGTGACCGAAGAAAGTTTGAAAAATGCTCATCTCGAAGGGGTGTCTAATTTTACGCGGATTCAAACGGATTATCCCTTTAAACCTCACCTTTGATTAATCACACCCGTCTCGCTCCATAGGAGAGATCCTCATTGTGTAAGTTTTGGCTTCCATGGGGACGCGGAAACATCAAGCAAACCCTGTTTAGGAATTGCGTAAGCCCGTCCGTCTTCTCGATTCTCTTGTCGAGTGATCCATCGGCTGTGTTGATCCAAGTTTTTTGTCCGTATGTGCCGTCTTAAGGAGGACAAGTGTGAGAGGAAATCTCTCTGCCAACATCGGTGGTGTTCATGAAGTAGGGGCTATCCGCGGTTTTTTTTTCTGTACCCTCCTCCTCTCTGACCGCTGATCGTCAAACCGTTCTTAAAGCAGATGTGGGAAAAGAGTGGAGAAAGTGGATGTATAGGTTCTAGTTTTTATTGGGAGTCGTTTCCTAGACGTACGATTGGTGTTGTAGTGTCTGTCGAAGATTTTAAGCCGGGATGCTGTTTTAGGTTTAGTTTGTTAATTTCAGGAAATTTTGATACATAGAACTATAATATACCTGTTTTATTTATTGTTTCGTTTGATAATCTGTAAATCGGAAATTTCGTTTATAAAATATCAGAATTAGAAGCTTTCCATTCGTTTCTTTCTCTTCGAAAAATTGAAAATTATATTTAAAATAAGAATCCTTTGTTACCCGCTCATTATATCCATTTCACGTGTTTTTTGGTATTTGATGGAATTCGTTTCTTGTATTCTTCCTATACTATTTAAGTATAGGATAATTCAGATGTGTGTATTGGTTGAAATAGGATGTTTTTCAGTTGATAATCAGTCTTAATCGATAATAGAAATCTTGTAAAATATTTTAAAGAAATATATTTACATTTGTATTTGATAAGTAGATGATTATTCTTTTTATGTATATAGTATTATTTTAACCCGATTCTTTATGTATCGTTTTATCATATGCTCTTTATGTTGAAATTAAAGTGTACGTTACTGAACTGAATTGGAGAATGGAATGTGAATGTTTCCTCACTGTTTTTACTAAGAAAGTTCTGTATATTTATATTGCTCTTCAAAAGAAATTATTTACGGAAATATAGACGTAAATATATTCATGAATTCACTCGGAAGCTACGTGGCTTTTTTAAGATTTTCGAAATTAAGTGATGAATCCTTGATAGGTCGTGCAAGTGGCTGGAGGTTTAATAGTTCAGGATTTCTGAGGACGTGGATTTTTCCGACAGGCGCACCACTTAATCCGTATCCTATGCAGTCCCGATTGGATCAAGTGTCGGGGATTAGTGCCAAGAGCTTAAATAAACTTTCTTTTTTCGTCCACGCTTGTCTCGAAAGAATAGCCAACCCATTCGCGACCTTAAAAAAACGTTTTTATAGGTTTAATTTAGTCCCCGGTGTTACGTATTTTCTGGATGTATAGAAATCGTCCAATGGTTACAGTTAGCTTGGTTTTTAAGGTCGGTGAATGTTTTCAATTATTTTGAAAGTTATCTTGATCGATTTCGATAATTTCTGTTTGTATGATATTGTTTATTGAAGAAAACTCCTGTCCAAGAGAAGACTTAATGAATGAAGAAGAGATGAAGTCATGTTGTTAACGATTATTATTTTCCTAAGTCAGTGGTGAGAATTGATCTACTTATTGTATATAAATATATTACATTGTTCGTTATTTTGACGACGAAAGATCCTTTCCAAACGTAAGAAATTATAGTCACGTTTATTCTTCAATTGCTGTAGGTAAATTTAATTGGTAATAAATAACTAATATTTATGAATTCGGTACCCGAACGCATTGTTGTTTTCATGATTCATAAATTCTCTGAAGACTAAATTTTTTTAAAGGCGAAAGTTTATATTGATGAATACTATCCTTGATCTTATCTCTTTTATTAGAGGTGTAATTTTTAAATCGCATCAGTATGAAGTAAGAAATCTTTTAAGTGCAAAGAATATTTAGCGTGTGAAGTATTCGAATCAGAAGAGCTCACTTTGTCTCGGTTGATATTGAGCATAGCCTTTACATTGAATTTGATGATGTAAATTATATTGGGATTAGTGAATTATTCCGTAGAGATTCATGACTGTATTCAAGCTTTTATTTCTATTTCAATAGAAATAGAATTAGAATTCAATAGAAATTCTCTTTTCCGTAACCTGACCGTGGATCATCTTCATTATTTTTCTCATAATTTACGAAGATTATTCCTTGTTTAAATAGAATGAATTTACTTTGAAATTACTGATTTCGAGTTTGCCCTGATTTCAGTTGATTTTCCTTTCGGTTATGCATCTATGTCTTTCTATTGGGAGTCTCATTCCTTTGGCTCTAGCATTCGCATCTCTAATTCAGTCGCTTTGTTTTGTACTTCTTCTAAATTCTTCGATCCGCAGCATCTCGTATGCACTCCTAGACAGCCTCTGCTCTTGACCTTGGTGGAAACATTTTAGTCTCCCATGTCACGGGCGCTTAAAAAATCACATTCTCCGATCTAATTTTGTTGCAGGCTTCTTTCCCAAAAAAAATAGGTCGAAAATTTCTTCTTAGCCTTGGTGACACTTTCTTCCAAAATAAATATTTGAGAATATCCTATTTTTTGTTCGAGATTTACGCCACGTATAATCTGGCAGAAGACGAAAGAGGTGTTTCCTCACGTAGGTGATCTTTCAACCTTTCCCCTTTGAAAATTGTCGAAAAAGTTTTCAAAATAAACCTTTCCGAGAAATGAGTCTCTATTTATTAATACTGGAATGTTAATAAATAAACTGTATTACGTGTTTATCTCCAGATGTGGAAGTTATTTTGAATTGTTTATATTTGTCAAGCTTTGATGCTAGTATTGTTTGTCTGATGTCGTGTAAGAGTATAGATTTTCTGTAACCTTGTTGGATTCGTATTGGGTGTGATACATGGTTGTGTTCTTTCGTTGTAAGTCGGAAAATAGTGTTTGCGCATTTTGTTATTCGTGTGCTCTTATGTCTCGCTTTTAGGAGGGTAAACATGTAAGGGAAATTCTTTTTTATATCATGAATATATTCATAAGTCGTAGGTTATGAGTTTTTCTGTATTCTCTACCTTCCTTTATCAATAATTCTGCCTCTTAAGCTGGAAATTTCTATATTGATGGATTTATTTTGAAGTTTTCTTGTTCTGCACATAAAAGAATGAATTAATTGAAGTCATATAATCGGCTATCAGTGAAGGTTCGTTCATTCTTCAATCAGTTCGATATATATAGACACATATTTGTATGCATTTATTTATTTATTCTTCCTCGAGTTATTTCCTTAAATAATTTTGGATCATGCAGATTTGTTTACGGACTTAAAACTATTTTTGGCTCAAGCGTTTATAAGGCTTAGATGTTTGTGTTGTGTGTATGTCCGCTATTTTAGGAGATAGAAGATTGAAGGTTATTTTGGAGGGAAGTAGTTTATTATTATTTAAAGTTATGTGAAGCTTTGTACTTTTGCGTGATGTAGATGGTAATACTTGTCGTTTTGTTACGTGATTACAGTGACAATTATTTTAACCAACGCTACGTAGTGGAAGATTTACTATAGAATCTCAAGGTATGATTTACAACACGTTGTTTAAATCGTGTTAATCTCAAGGAATCCCTTTCTAAGTCGTGGCTGAAGCATTCCTCGAGAATAAAATCCAAGAGGATCCGCTTTATCTTCCCGTCGGTGAAGTCTCGTCTTTGGCGTCGGGAGAAAGGAACTCAAAGATGAAAGTGTACGTTTCCCTTAGGGCCACGGTGTTAGAGTAGTGATCTCCACGAAGAACCCAAAAGGGAACAGAATACTCGGTTGGTTATAATTAGAAGTCTCTCTCTCCCTACGATTCCCACGCCACTGCTTCCGGCACCTCTGTTTTTTACTCCCTCGATGACAACCGAGTGCACTTGCATGAACCTCCGTCAACATACTTTTTTTGACGCCCTTCTCTTGCGGTTGCCAAGGGTTCATGTACGCACAGGTTTTGTTGTCGTTTTGTCCCACCAGGTTCCAGCAGCCAACACAGAGGCGACCGCCAGGTCATCGGGAGATACGAATAAAAGGTTATGCGGGATATTTATAGGTTGTGTGGTAGGTAAGCTCGCGACTAGACCAAATACACAGCTTTTTTTTCGTTAGTTTTGGCATGATTGCGTCCGGGAGGTGATGTAGTGCGTACTTCTTTGCCAGAAGCTTCTGATGAACGGTTTCGGTGTAGAGGTTCGACTCGTGAGAGCGATGTTTTGGAACTATCAATCGAGATGCCCAGTTGAGGTTAAATATAGTCGAGAGTACATAATTGATGATATCTGCTCTTAGAAACCTGTCTGTCGGTATTAAGGGCGTTTTCGCATGTTGTGGTTTCCTCCACATCTTTCACTGGTATATTTGCCGGTTTTGTATCCTGTAAAGTCTGCAACCCCCTTCTCTTTTATGCAATTCGAAAGTACGTTATCTTACGATTGGTTCCGAAAACTTACAATATTAATAAATTGCAGACCATGTAAGATGTTATGCTGTTGATCTGTTCTATTTGCTATTAATATTTATTATTTGATTGTTTAAGATGTACATTTATAGTAAGTAATGCAAATACGTGAAGCGTATTCGTGACTTTACCTTCACAGTAGATCCTCGCTATTCGTACACAGTTCGTTGTAGCAGGCAGTTCGAAAACAGTATCTTTCTGGATCTATTGTAATGAATTTAATTTGTTGTAATCGAACGTTATTTTGAAGGAGGAACATTTCGTAAGGTCTTCGTATTATCTCAGAGAGACTTTGAATCTTCTTAATAGTCTTGGTATGAGTGAAATATTCGTTTGCTAAAATGTTTTCGTGGTTGACACAGTGGGGACCAATAGGACCTCGTTTCCGCATTTCGAAATTCTTCGGAGAATCCCGAATACTTTTCTAAAAGCGTCCTGAGGGGTCGTCGATTAGAGGGAAAACCCTGTTATTCCTTTAAGATGAAGTCCCTCTTCTCGTCCCGTCTTGTTAACTCGACAATCGGAGCCGAAGAAATATGTTTCTGCGACAAGAGTTTTATTTTTCTTCAAGATTTCTTCCTCTGAACATCCGAATAAAATGTTTTATGGATTGATCCATTATTAACATGCTGTAGATCGTAGAGAATTTTCGTGTAATTTGGAAGAGAAAGATGTGAAAACATCGAGTAAAATCGTTTGGATTTGTTCTTTCCTGCGAATTTTCGGTGTTGATTTGTTTTATTGGTCTGTTAAAACAAAGTACTATTGTATTCAAAAAGGTAAATTTATTGTGTTTGCTTATTCAATCTTTTCGAAAATTAAATCTGTAAGTTAATACAGTTACTCCTGCTGAATTTTTATCTAGTTAATTCACTAAATTATATTAATTAATAAGATAGGAGATTCTTTCTTGCTTTGTTCATATCGAATAGGTTCTTTTTGTAGAAATGCACTCCAAATTAATATTCGTATAATTCTTAGTGTTGTTATATATTCAGTGTCATACGTAAGCCATTTTATCGATAAAATGATGAAATTATTACAGCTAGGCTGGATTAATCTTAATCCGTCCTTTCTTTTCAAAATACTTCCTTTATAAACTCCAGATTACTCTTAAATAGTCTATACATACCGGAACAATTTGCTCAACGGCGTGAACGATTTCATTACCGTGTCAACAGAGTACATCAAGTCATGTTCCAGATTAAGTCGTTCGTCGAAATCGTTTTACATAAAAGCTTCTGGTCGAAAACGTCTCCTTCGATTTTTTTCGTCGCTTCCTTATAATAACTTAGCCCGAAAATATGTCCATCTATTTCTGGCGGGATCGGAGACCATTACCTGCGATACGTAAGGGTTCGGAAAGAGGTCGCAAATCTCTTCTCCCCGCTCGTCTGCTCCACTTAGAGTTCGTTCCATTTTCCGGCTCGCATTGTCCACCGTCCCAGACTATTCCTGCACCATCACCCACTTTCTCCGCATCTGCTATCATTCGGAGATGATCGCGGATTCTAACGTCATTCGATATGCCGCACATGTCCGGACTGATACGCGATACGGTCGTAAGTTTTTCACGGATGCGTTGTCATAAAGCGGTTTGATGAACTCTCTCTCTCTCTAGCAGTTTGTTGTCCGACAGGAAGCCGTTGCTGGATGGATTTATTATTATCTATCGGGTTTATGTGTGCTCCAGTTATTATCGCGCTCCGTATAGACAAAATATAGTTATCGCTCTCGCAGCTTCGGTAGCGAGATTTTTATCGTTTTATGGCGTTCAGATGTGGGAGCAGACCTCGGAAAGCGATGATAAATTTGTCCTTTTGCCGTTTGATGAGGGATTTTTACTGGTTTTTATTATTTATAAGTGCTTTAATGCTTAATGCTGACGTAATAGCTCTTCCGGTAGATTTTTTATTTGCTTTAAAACGGTTTTCGGGAATGTCCGGATATGCCGAATGATTACGAGATGAATTCTGTCGCAGCATTGAATTTTGATAATTTTTTTATTTACTCGTTGTTATGATGTTTTAGTTGAGTCTAAATGGAAGTAGATTTATGTTCGAAAATGAGTTGTTTTCTATTCACATGCATATAAAGTGTATCTTTAATATAAAATTATAATGGAAATGATGCTTTTCGATCCTAAATTACTTATATTCCGAATAAAATAATTATGAATGTCGTTTAATATTAGATTTCGGTCTTCATTAGTGCCATTTATCATCTCCTTTGAAGGATTATTATTTATAAAATCCGTTACTTTGGCTTCGTCTTTGTGAATTCTACTCGTAATGAAAGGAATTATATATAAGACGTGCAAATATTTATTTTTTAAATTAGAATGTATTTTACTCAGTACATATTATGGCCAGAGTAGACAAAATTTAATGGGTTCATTCTTTCAATTAAGGCTATCCATTTGGATAATATATTCGTTAATTAGAAACGAGTAGGCGCTTCTTTACTCTGATGTAAAAAGCAATATACTCTCCTCTAAATTCTACTTTTTCGGAGACTATTGCGGGTAATTTAATTCAAAGGAAAAAACCATTTGGTATGGTCGCAATTATTTTTATCTTGAGAAAGTAATATATTCTGATTATAGCTAATTATTGTTTTGATGTTTATAGACTGATGATGTTTTCTCAAAATTAAATTACGAAATCCGTAGAATTCCAGGTCTGTTCGGCGCTACAATTTCACAAATTTCTCGGAGAGACGAGTTATTTAACCCGTTTAATATTAGGCCCCACGTGTTCCTAACGGGTTTAATCCCATTTCGCTTTATGGGCGGACACATCTTCAATATTTTATGAGCGTAGGGTTAAAAATTCCATCTCGTCCTTTGTCTTATAGACGGTTGGATGAAAGAGGGGTTTTCATAGTACGAATTCCGCCGATAATAAACACGATTATTATTATATTTATGAGTCAATCGCAAGGAAAAGAAAACATTCCACGGAGGGCTGGGTTATCGAATATTTTCGCTGGTACTTCGTATCTCTAAGGACGCAATTCAAATCAATTCTGCGTCTAAAACATCGTTTATTTGAGCGCCAAAATAATAAGTTTGTTTGATAAATCATTTTTCGGTAAACGCGTATATTTTTGTTCCCTTTTGAATACCTCGTTCTTGGATCTCAAAATTTTCTTTCGCCGTACTCGGGGTCCAAGATAAAACGAGGAATTATCTAATCCCGAGCTTGATTCGTCCTCACGTGGATATACAAGGAGATTAAACGTCTCACACGGATTCGATGGTGCCAACAGCAGTACGTTAGCAGTTCGCCCTTCCTACCGAATTAATGATGGGTTGAGAAGGGGCCGGAAATAATTTTTAATTCCCAGGTCGTTTTTTTGATTCATTTTCGGTTTTATATAATATCATAGAACGGGGCGAATCTATCTTCGAACCCATTTGGCTTCCTTTCAACGGGAAAACCCTATCTCACAATTCGTTTCGTTTTGAATGAAGTACGAAAACGTGCGATGTGACCGCACAAAATTTCCCACTCACCTTTTAGCGCGAACCGTTTGTCGGATGGATCGTTTAAGACGCTCGTTTTTCTACGAACTGCGTTTGTAATGGAACGTCTCGTGGTTCGAAAACAGAGGAGTTGCGAAAGGGCGCCTTTTGAAAGACATTATCCCCATAGCATCATCATCTTTTGATGTCAGAATGGCTGCAGGGGTCGGAGAATGCCCGCCCACGCGGGTTGGCTACGTCGCTGGCCCTTTTTTCTAGTTATATTTTCCGCCCGCGAGACCAAGGTTTTATAGGGGTTATAGGTTAAATGATGTTGATAAGGAGTATAATGATATTTTTGATAATATCCCAGTGATTTTTTGCTACGTTCAATCTACGAGATGGGTGTAAGTAATAACAGCTACCATCACAGTATGGGAGAAGCAAGGTTGACAATACCGATGATCGATATATATGTGGTAATCGCGTAATTTCTATTCTTAGGCACTTAACGATTTATGTTTAACGTATTTTTAGCTTATTTTCCTTCCAGCTTTGATTATCACGAAAAATTGATTTTATTTTCCAAATTAATTAATATATTTTGGTCGATAGGATTATTTTCGATTTATTCCGGCATAGTTTGTTTAATATTTGACCTAGTTTTCGTAAATATTGTGTACGAACAAGATAAGTACAATATATATATTTTAGATGTTTTTTTATTCTCTTTTTCGTATTGAATGAGCTTATTTGAGCATCAATTTAAATTCATAAAAAAATATTAAATTTACATTATGTATATCCCTTGTTTTAGATACAGTTTTATTGAAACTTTTTTGGCAGAAATTTGAATAGCAACCAAATATGTATGTCGTTGCGAAAATACATTTAACGATTTAACGCTGCGGTGGAGAGAGAACTCATCCTCGTCACAGCCTTCATCCCCTTTCCATCCCGGAATTGAAATTGTGCATCTCTTTCGTCATTTCACGCACCATCACCTTTTAAATACACAGCGGCGCAGTGGATTTTACACTCGTTTGTCATGGTTTATTTCCTTCATACCACTGCCCACTCGTTCGCTATTCTCTTAGACTTCTTGGCTATTTCCTTATCCATGGCACCAAAACACGGGCGTTTTCAAAGGGACGCCGCAGGTGGGTGACGTGGAGAGCAGTTCTTCTCTCAATACCGCCTTCTATAACCATTTAATGGCGAACCACGATTCATCCTCTTGGCATGCACGGAGAGGACGTGGTGTCCTCTCTTACGCCAAGTGCACGGAGCATAACAGCGGTTTTAAGTCAAGGGGAAGTTGAGGTTTTTGGAGGAATTTTATCGAGAGAGACCTTAGAGATTTTGGAAGCTATTTGGATATGATGGTCATTACTGAAAGCGCAGAAAATTGCGGATGTGTATATTTAGCGTTAATGTATGTTGTAACTAACGCTTGCAGTGTCGTGTCTTCTTTCGAAGTTTAATCGTAAATTGTTTTGGATACGTCTTTTGTATTCGTGTTTTTTTACGATAACTGGACATATTGACATAATTTTCAAAGGAATTAAAATAAAGTAATTGAGGATCCAAATAGTAATCATATTAATTGATCGTGGGAGTTAGAAATTGACGTTCTGAAATTTACGACTCGATTACAGAAGGAATTTAGTATCTCGTTTATGGTTCATTAATATCAATCACTGCAGAAGTAATTTCTTGTTATATTATATTATTTGATATTATTATCTACGTAAATCAAAATATTATCCCACTGATGCATCGTCCAGATAAGTAAATCATTCTTGATTCATTTTCGTATCAGTTGAATTTTTACCTCAGTGTTGTGTAAGTTTATTACCGCGTCATTCTGTCTTCCATTGAATTATGGAATTATCTCGGACTGTTCCCTCTATTAAAGGTTCGCGATAATAATCTTACTGTGTGAGAACAAATTCATCTCCTATCTAATATGGGTATTGTGAAGGAGATTCAGTTCGAAGGACGATTTATTCCTGAAATATTCCTCCTCCATGCCTATTTACCTTTCAAGGAAGGTCAATTGTTTTAAATCCGACGTTGGCAGCGCTTAGGCGATCATTTCTCACCCCGAAATTTACCGGAATACCCCTAAATACGATCTATCTTTGGCTGCACATAGTAACAGCTCACCCGTTTTCTATTCCTGGGAGAATTCCAGAAATGCGAAATCCCCCCCACGGCCGTCGATGCACGCAAATAAATAAGCTCCACCGCCCGATAAATTGTTTTGTGGCAGACGCCCTTAAAAATTATCAAACCGACCACTTGCCCCGGAGGGCTTCTCCTTCGTTAGTTTTTTCTTCTGGGCTTTTTTGTTGTTTCAGAAGGCCGCCCGCCATGTTTATCTCCATAATTCAACACGGAGAAAGAAGCAGTTGGTATTACGCCGTCGGTAGCACACGGCAGTTCGATGTGGTCGTAGTTGTGAAATGCGGTTGCGTAACGTTACCACCCATCGTCGAATCATCTGTGAGAAGGAATGGGAGTGAATGCCTTTATTCCGGATGGCGAATTTTTTTTTTAATATCTCGCGATTCGGTTTATAATTGGTTTTGGACCGGAGGCCGTGGTAGTTGCGTAAACTGGAAACAGTGGGCGCAGCATCTGTCCATCTGCGCTCTCGCGTTATTCTTTTTTTTTCACCGTGCGGGAGCTGAATTTCTTCTGTGGCGGTGTTCGACGCGTAATAGGCGCATATTTCATAATGGAAGTGCTTATGCAAGGAAATGCGTTTTTAGCGGATGTGAAATGCGCTGGTGAAAATTGCTCTCGCGCTTGTTTTATTCGCGTGAACGTTGTTTGTTAGCAGCCGTTTGCGGACTCTGCGTCGTAAATATTAAACGGAAATAACCGTAGGTAGAGATAAATTATGGGGAAAGAAATAAATTACGTATCCCTTTTTGTATGTCTTCTTTGTCCTTTGTTTATATTTGTGGTACAGTTTCAGGAGATGTTTTGTTTGCTCCGGTTTAGCGTTGGTAAATCTGTTTCTGTGTTGATAGGACAACCGTGATTTATTTTTGATTGAATTTATGTCTGACAAAACGAGTTGCCGTGGGAGTCGATAAGTGTTTTATCGATCAAGAAAAACAATTTAGTTTGTGTTCTTATCAATGCTACTTTGGCACATTGATGAATTGGTCGATTTACAAAGCATCTCGGAAGGTAATCATTCCATAAGTTTACGAGTATATATACGCATCCTTACATCGATTGTGGTCGATAAATATTTATGGTTTATATATACGCATATATTTATAGTTTATTTATGTAAATACTTAATAAAGTTATCGCCTAAGTGACGCGAGTAATATCAGGTAATTCCGGATCGTAAGATAACGAAGTTCAAAGAAGTGGGGAACAAAAATGATCCAATATTTCTTTTATGCAGATGTTAAAAGCGCCTCGGAGTATTAATACCTGAAATCTCGGAATTATAATTCCCTTATTTTGAACCAATTTCCAAATAATAAGCCCATATTTGATCCTACATATATTTAGCTCGCCTCTTATTTTTATTTTGATTATGCATAATGGGAATGGTTTGAATCATTAAATCTTCAAAATTCAAGATAAAATTGGTATTCATTTGTCAAGGAGCGACACAATCCTAAGATAACGGTACCTAAATGTATATTGGTTATTTTGTAACAATTCAGTATCTTTTATGGAAGTGTAAATTCACTGTCTCCTATATCCTTGAAGTCTTTATCGAGACTCCATTTTCCCATCATTTCCGTTGACCCTGTCGGTGACTGATTTATGGAATTTCCCAATATAGGCAAAGACTCGAAATAGATTTTATTCCCACCGATCGGCCTCTGAAAATACCACCCCTCTTGTCTACGTCGCTATAATAATTCTTCGATTTTTTTCTCGCGTTTAGCGATCTCTATTTATAGATAACTCGCGTGGTCGACCCTTCCTAGAATCCAATGGAAACGACACAGTTCAAAGAAGCGTTTCCCCCATTCGTATCACGGTAGGTGTAGCAAGTGGGACACAGCGAACTAGATCCACACAATGGTCACCGCGATCGAAGTTTTTTAGCCTACGTAGTTTTTAAAAGTCGAGCAAGTGTAAAGTATTAATGTAGTCCCACTATGATACGTCGGTGTTCCGTCTTCTCCATTACGCGATTTTTTGTCTTTCGGGAGCTCTCGTTCGTTATCTTATCCTGTTAAGTGTTACAACAGCGAAACGGATCGTATCTGGGGTAATAAAAGAAACTCGGCGTCAGCGAACGCCGCTATGAAGAGTCTATCGATGACACCTGTCTCCCGTTTAAGGAGCACAATCCGAGAGCCCATAAATTCCGTTTTATGCTCCTCTGCAGCGGGAGGAAGGTGCGGGTCGCCTTTGTACGCAAGGCGTTTAATTGTCAGGAGCGCGGAAGGATGTTTTCGTGCTCTGGAAGAAGTATATGGGCTCGAAACACTTATGAGTTGCAGTTAGGAAGGCTAATAGGGCTGCAGTGTCTGGAAGGGATGTCGTGTGTAGAGCTATTAAGATTTTTTTTTCGATTTTGTTTTTTTTTTTGTTTTTATCTGTGGATGATGCGCGCTCCATCGTTCGTGTCCATTGGATCTTTTTGTATCTAGCGATGTTTTTTATAATAGGTAGCTTTTACAGTATATATGTCGGTTTTTATTTACGTATCCAGGATTGTTTCAAGTCGTGTTTATAATTAATTCATTAAAACTTTCTTATCGATTCATATAATTGTGAAATAAATTTACATTTGTTATTTGTACACTTCGCAGTTGGCTTTTACGTAATTTACACGCGTATCTAGAATTATTTACCTCAGGTTGAGATTGGCTCTCATTTGAATGAAATTTTAGCGTTTCTTTAGCTTATATTATTTCAAGATGTTTCCTTATTTTCTTGGGAGCTCATTCATGGTATCTTTTCTACTATCAACGACCGTTCTCATTCTTGTTGTATCACAACATCAATCTTGGTATCTTATCATTTGGAAACATGTTGGCACTCGAAATTTTTCCTCCCAAGAAGCGATAGTTTCTTTCACATTTCTCTTTCACTCTCGACTTGTTTTTTTCACAGATGTTTTTGTATATTATACTGAATTTGTTTGAAAATAAATTCCTTCATCGTTCATTATTTCCTTACGTAGTAGTACCAGTCCTTTGTTACTCAAATTCAATATATACATTATTATGATGCAAAATTAGAATCAACGATTTTCATCTTGCGAAAAATCTAGAGCAAGACGTCTTCGTAACAAAAGTGAAATGTTTCGTGTAAGTTTTAATATTTTATACCGCAAATTCGAAAGTGAAATTGAAAGTAATTATTCATAATAACGATTCCCGATTAATTTCAACTAGATTCTCTTTTATGGGTACATTTTTAATAACCTGTACACGTCGTAGTTTAATTTCCTAATACAAACTCGTAAATTCGACAAAAATGTATCTTACATTCTTCTGTCTCTAAGAGAATTCTTTACCAATCCGTCGAGCGTGAATATAGCTGTTTATATGAGTCTTCATTTGGTTGTCATGGAACCATAGAAAAATTTTAATCGAAAATATGAAAGAGAGAAATAGCCGGATTACGTTTCTTAGCATTTTCTACGGCATTTTGGTAAGACTCGGGATCGGAGTTAATTTAATCTCTCTCTCTCCTCATTCCTCGCGAATTCCTAAGCGTAAATCGCCGACTTTTGGTGACGTAGGGGTTCTTTTTGCAGAGTGTCCTCTCGTGTATTTATACGCTCTAATGCATGCGGTGCTCGATGGGGAGCGTAAGGGGACCACGTAGAATGTCGCGAAGAAAAATGCCAAGAAGTTTAAAGACGGTCTGAGAATGCACACAGCTCTGACGACATAGTGCACGTTCCTCAATACCCTCCAAATGTATGGGCAAAATTGCTTTCAAGCTTTCTTCTTTGTTGTTATGTTGTTCCCTACGGAAATAGATGTTTATTTATGTAGCCCATTTCCATGGTTACTGTCGGTGATAAATTTGAGTGTTAATTATGAAAACATCCTAATGGTAACGCTATTAAATATATGTTACTTACATTGTTATATAAAGATAAGTTTAACTGAAGTTTTACTTACTTTTTGATAATTTAACGTGTAATATATATTATCATGAGATTCGTGATGATAAACAATAATTCGAATTTCAATGTATAATTTAATAATACTAATTTAAATTTATACATTTCTCCTGTTCATTATTTGACCATTGATCGTCATAAAATAGAACTTATGTAGCGTGTTATAATTGTATGCGTATATATGATTGTGTTATGATTTATTACGACTTAAGTTTCATCTAAAAAAATATTTTTGTCCAAATCGTATTAATATGAATGAAATTCAGACTTGCTGAAGGACCTGGGTTCGAGTCTCAGTAATATCACTAAATTTTACTTTTGTTTGATGTCTTAAACGGTATCCCAGTCGTGATAACTGATAGTGGAAAGTTATTTCATTTTTAATTCGTCGATAATTATTTTCCCGATATATTATGTAAATTACTTATGTCTATCTTTTTTTTGATAAGGTATTGGATCCTTGCTTCGTCGATTATTTTTTATTTTATATTTACTCGAACTTGCTTCATTTTTTTCAACTTTCGCGTTGAATTTGCGTTAACTTTCCTTTTTGCGGATATTTAGTATCGTTTCCAAATCGCTTATTTGGCGGTACTTCTCGAACCGCGCTCTTATCGTGCACATTCTTGATTTATTTATCAATTTTCCACATATACCTTATATCCGTATCTCTTCTACTGCGTAAATGCACTTCTGATTACGAATCTCCTTCGAAGAATAATTGCTTTAGAGGGACTTTGATGGAAGCGGCCCGCCCATGTGGGCAGCGTATGCGCGAATGTTTAATTGCATCTGTTGGCAAATCTCTTCTCTCTTAGTCCTGAAGGACGCTCATTCGGTTAGGCTACACTCATACGTCTATTTCGCAACTTTTTCTCTATTTCGGCCTTGCAGCTGCACCCTGAATGTTTTCATTTGGCTCGCTTTATTTACGATTGAGGGTAAGGTGTTTACCACTGGTAATGTCGATTCATCCTAGAGAATGGGACTGTCTTCGGATGTTAAGGAAGATTTATTATATTATTATTCCGCTGTATTATATGCTGAAAAAGAGAAGATAGTTTTTCATATAATGGAAGAAAAAGTTACTACCGCTTTTAAAATTATAATTCTGTAGGACTTTTATTGCTTTACCTCTGAAGTAGTTTCGACTTGATAATAATGAATTCGACGATGTTAGCCCGCTAACGAAACCGGTCGTACAAATAAAAAATTTATCCGTGGAAAGTACGAAGATATTTATTCAGTGTGCTACCATTGGGTAAAGTAGCGCTTGACCACATTAACTTTATTTTAATGATTACGTATTAATCATTTCTTCGTAACAATAATTATTACGTAAAATATTTAACGATAATAATAACGTAACCCGAATTAATTAGTGACAGAAATTGCATTATACGATAAGAAAATGTTTGTGTAGCTTACGATATTCATCATATTAACTGCTGAAAAATCCTCGTGTACGTTATTTCTTAATCTTAAGATTTTTGTAAAAATGAGGAATATATTGTCGGAAATTATCATCCTTTTCAAATAAATACTTCATCGTACATGTATCCGTAAACAAATATCACCGCAAAGTCTTATTCCATCATTAACCCCATAAAAGTTACGCGTTCTAGTATCGCTATTAAGTTGGGTGTTAATCTTCTCCGTAGAGCTCTACTTATCTTTCATCTCCTGACCTCATCGGGATGCGAACCCTTTTATTGGTAACCACGCATACTCAGAGTTGGCTGAATGGTTGGCGTAGCGAAGGATTTTAATCTTGCACGACGTATCGATGCGTGAAATCGTGATCATTACCGTTAAATCGTAGGCAATCCACTCCTCATGGACAAACCAAAGTCAACGGTATGCGTCCAGGATGTTGCTATCGGCAATTCAATTAAGAACGATCACAGAAGAGATTTCTTTTTCGATATGCATTTGTTTTACTCACTTCCCACTCGCTTAAGGGAAGGAGCGGATGACGTCTTCTCTAGCAAATCGATTCTTCTAGCGATGTTTTCTCGACTTATTGTTATCCTTTCCGTTTACGCGTAGGCGATCCATTAGTTTCGAAAATAAATGTGAAGGGACGTGGGCTCGTTTGCACAGCTATGGTTACCGTAGTCTCCGGCCATGTCATATTAGGACTCAATTGGCTATTTAAAGCGAAATTAGTCATTTGTGGATTTATTTACGAAGAAATGTTGTTACAGATATAGTTTTAGTGTTAGAGATATAGTTTATTAACTTAATTAAATTCTCTTTATGATTCGAAATAATTTTTTCGTATTTCTTTCTCTTTCATTGGATTATTTATGGAGACATTTATTTTCGTAAGAATTATGGGAATCGCTCGAAGCTTAAAGTTCCAAAATGAAGTGATAAATCAGTGGTCTGCAACCAAAATTCTGTCAAATATTAAGCATGAAAATGTTTTGCTTAAATTTTGTTAAGTTATTTTGTTAAGTTTTTGAAAAGTGAAAAGTCTCGGAAACTTCTACCGAGTGTTAACTTTAGTTACTTAAATGGTCGTTTTATAAATAATGTCGCTGAATTTAAATTTGTGTATGAATTTACTCTAATCATTGCCCCCTGTTATCGTATTTATTTTCCCCGTTCCCTTGTTTGGTATTTATGAACGTAGCGATGTAAGAACCTCCATCATATCTTAGTTTTTAAGTCCCGATTAATATAATGTATTAGGTCGTGCATTCGAGTTCAGTAGTTACTACGTTTGATGTTCTAACCATTCGATATTATGTACCGCCATGGTCACCACGGATGTTTTGGTAGACTCACCCCATCTCCCTGTTCATTGAATTAATCGAATGGAATATGTAGCATCGTCCCTCTTGTTTTTCATTCACCGAGTCAGAGATCCAACCGGACTCGTGTCCTCTATGCAATTGCCGGCCAACGTCGTTACTGTCTTAAAGAGGATCCCCAGCGGAATGTTTGCTCTTTCCGCTAATAGAACCTCTCCTACGCTCGCCTCCATCTTCCACGTCTTTTGTCACCACCAAGAGTGATGATCCTTCGCGAAATCTTGCCGACCTCCAGTTGACCTTTCGATGACTCTTTTGAGGTAGAAAATGCTCATCAAAAAGCCCCCGTCGTTTATATCATCGTCAGAGAGACACCAATTAGTTGTTCTTTTTTTTAGAAATGGTCGAGCGAATTAATTTTTTTGCGAGTCGTGTCTGTCTGGTGGTTCGTTTGTTCGTAATCCCCCCGCCGGCGAATGCAGACTGCGGATTCGACTCGTTCCGACTTTTTTTAAATTTTTCTTTCCGCGATTTTAATTCGTAATCTCTCTCTTGACGAATCGTTCATTAAATTTTTCGTGGACATCCGAAAACTTACGTAGGTGTCTGGTTTTTTTTTGGAAGTAGTTCGAGAATTTTTGTGTTTGTATTTACTTTTGTTTATAAGTCTGTAATTGAGGGTTGAAACTGTGAAATGTATCATGACTTCCAGTTTGGTTCTTCCATCTACTATAAATTACGTGTGATTAATCATAGACCACGAAAAAACAATTCCTTCCCGAATAAATAAACGAGCGATAAAAAATAAATGATGCAATTTCGTCATATTTACCATAAATTCTATTGGTGGATTTTTCTCCTTATTCTTATGATTTTATTTATCTTAAGTTTTTAGTTAAGTTTATATTTTCTTTCTTTTATTATTTTGCATTTAAGCCTATGAAACTTTAATTCGTAACCTCTCATACCCTCATGCGTATACTTCGATAGGAATTTGATACAAAATCATCTTTTTCGTTGAGATTATGAATGCATAGCTCACTTTCCCAATTAAGATGCATTGCCACCCTCACGTCCTCCCTTCATTCCTACCTTTCCCATCGCCTTTTGTTGCGATCTTTTGTATCGCTTCGACCCAGTGCAGCATCCCTCCGGTCACCCTTCCTCCCTCCCACGCCCAATCCCCATTGATCCCTCCCCTCGGATGGAACATCAAATGAAAAAAGTTGGTGCTCTTTCATCCGGGGAATCTGCCCGCAATGCAGTTATATCCTCCACCATCTCCCTTCCCGAAGATACGAAGTTTATCGTGAAAATGTCACGTTACCGATCGTAATAAATAAAAATAATATTAATGTATTTTTATGGTATTAATAATCATCATGACTATAAATAACGTTTACCTTACTGTACCAATATCTTTACTCTTCAGTTTCTTTTGTACAATCCCGTTATTAACGCTCTTTTTATTGCGAGTTGTTTTCTCGTCAATCAGTCTTTCGAACGATATATTTAGACGATAGCTATTGGAGAGCGTTAGTGAAGACGTACGTGGAATAGCTCCGGTAGCTAATTATTACAATGATGTAGCGCGGAAAGCGGCTGGGGTACAAGGATGAGTAATTCAGAGGGCTTCTCCCCTGAGGAACAACCCGCCACGCTTTCTGCCGTCTCCTTAGGCATTTCGTCCGTGTATAATTATACCGTTGAGGGCACTTGCCTCTCTATCTCTCGGCGGGAGTTCACCGTTTCGGTCTACTCTCCTCCCTGGACCCACGGGTTGAGATGATAGGCATTCAGCGTCGATGACAGTGATCTCAAAGACATCGGTGCCGAAAGCACGGTTCCGCTCGTTAATAAGATGGTGCGGATGTCTCGTTAGTGGACTTGATCGGTTTGGAAGATGAGCTGTTTCTCATTTCCGTTCTTTTTTTGATATGGTGCTTTTTAAGTTGACGTTAGCTTGATAAGGTTTTGCGAAGTTTTTATTTATTTCTCTCTTAAGGTATATATATTGAAGCTACGAAATGGGTATTAATATGCGATTGATCGGGATGGTTAAATAAAGTTTATGTATTTCATATGTATTTTTTAATGTTCACTCTACCTTTTGTATGTTTATTGTTTGTTACTTATTTGATGTGGTTGTTTTTCTCGCTGAAATTTGTAATACTATGTGAGGAAACTGCTATTTTGCAATGTAAAGGAGGATTAATGTTGTCTATTTTAAAACTAAAAAGTTAATTAGCACTAGCAGTTCGTTTATTGAATTTATTGAAGTAGTTGATACGTAGTATGAATGTAAAAGTTTCGTAAGAAAATTTTGATGACAGTTCAGCTCGAACGACAGTCAGATCCACAATAGATGAATAACATTGTTTTAAGTGTAAAACTTAAATTTCTGTGCCGAGGAGCATTTTCTTGTATGCGACATATTTAAAGTGTGGAAAATTAAGGAGTCTATTGATGAATCTTGTAAAATAGATATGTTATCCTACTATATGTTATGATATATTTCAATAAGAATGTTAGATTTTATTATCTTAAGACATTTATTTTAGTACAATTTAGTTTTTTTAGAAAATACCCAACTTAACGTATGCCTAATTTGAAGAATGCAATTTCTGGAACAGGTGGATGCCTTCTGGGTTACGAAATTTTAACTGTTTTCTGTTCTCTTTCGTGAATAGCACACTCGTGTTGTTGATCATTGATTTACGGAAGCGTTCGAGGTAGACGTGCCTTTTGCTTAGGTTCATTCCTAAAATACGAACTTGTGTACGTAGGAAAAATGAAGTCGATAAATTACCTGGTGCTCAAAATAAAAATTACGGAAAGAAAAAACATTTTCTTTCATATCGTTCGTGCCTTGCATGGTTTTTCTTGCCTCCATTTCCTTTAATCTCTTTCCGTTTCACGTCATAAAGCAGCCAATCAAAACAACGATAATCATGGAAAAGTGCGCTTACTTGGAATTCTTTCAGCTGGCGGAATTTCCGCGAAAACTACGTCTCTCAACGTCGTTCCGAATGAATTCTCCATTAAAAATTCGTGATTTTCCGTTGAATAGGCTTTCGATTTTTTTCCCCAATTACTCTCGCGCGTGATATATGCACTTACGATATTTTCGTCGTCTCCACCTCACAACACCGTGCCTCTGAGTCATTCGTATTCTCAAAGGGTTTTGTCCTCGCCACCCTATTTGTAGAATTCGAAGCGTTTACTGCTCTGCCTTCCCGACATGCACCAGAAGGGAGACCCCCTAGCGGCGCAGTCTCTCCAGCACCCGTTCCCGCAGATCGGATCCCATATTTTCCCCACTCCGTTTTGATTCCTTTTTCCTCGCTACTTCACCAGACTCATGATTGGCATTTCCATTAGGTACGAGTCTAGAAAAGCGAGCGCTTTCTACGTTAAGACTACGTACCCAGACACGGTGAAAGACGGTGAAGACATTTGACGCGTTTGAGCTAATTGTAAGTTAAATAAATCTATGTCTTCAAGGATTACGAGTACCTTCTTAGAGATATTGTCGTTCTTAAATGCAGTTTTCGTTCAATTTTACGTATTTCTGGCGTTGAGAAGGAGGCAGAAGAGCTGTTTAATTATGTGTTTTATCAAAGCTCGTCTCTCGAACGGGATATATCACTATGATATCACCGGAATGGTGAATTTATTTCTCTGTTATCTTATCTATCGCGGAGTGAATGGAAGAAATGCTGACTGCTTCGGATGGTAAAGATTTCGGTGACAATATCTCTATTCCTCCTTGTTCAACTTTAGCGGTAAATTATGACTGGATACCCTTCCGAACTTCGGAAGTCTTCGCAAGTTTTCTGGTGATAATCAATATCGGCTGTCATTGGCTATTAAACCACAATAAAGCTAACAAAATTCCGTCAAATTAGAGCGAATTTATTATTTAGCGCAAAAGAATAATAATAATAATTTGCCTTTTTCTTAACAAATAACAATTACAAATGTATTTATACATTCACGTTGAGATTTGTATTCCCTACGTTGAGTATATTTAGGGGTTAACTTTTTTATCGCCTAAAGCCCCTGCGTTTAAATTATTCACCTATTAAATAGTATATTGTTGACAGATTGCTTCGAGCAAAACAGATTCATGTCAAAGAATAATATTTTTGTTTTTAGATTTTCCACGTTACGTAATTACGTTTTTCCTCTCTCAAAACATGTTGGTATCATTGGATATGTTCACGCGTATACGTATGCGTACTGCACTTCGTCTATTTATTAAAGTCTCGAGGACAGTTTCGATGATTTCAATTATCAGTCGCAATGAATTAGCTTTCTCGAACCCCACAAATACTCGGTATACAGTTTATTTGATTTATTTTTTATCATTTTTAAACGATAGTATTATTATTTTCATAATCCTTTCAACTTACGTCCTTTTATCATTCGTCCCCTCCATGGATTACGCACTGCGGTCTGTTCCGTCTGCGTCTGGGATGTCGAACTGTACGGATGTAATGGAGCCGAGCATTTATTCCTCCTTCTTCTTTCTTTGTTTTCTACTCTCTTTTATTCCTCCGGTTTGCCAACATTTCTTGGCGCAGCGCGAAAATTCTGCGAAAGAGGGATCAGGAATGAGAAGACGTAATCAAGGTGGCGGTTGGTGATCGATTGCAGAAACATGGGCGGACCCAGAGCTAATCCTTGAGGGGCGCCCTTACACTATTTTACCCAGATCACAACCTGAAAGGTATCGAATCAGAATGTTTTGTTTTTGCTGGAAACGCATCCGTGAGCGGTCAGAATAAGTCCTGTTTACTCGTATTCCCAAAAGTTTTCCCGTAAACCTCGTTTGATTTTTTATTTGTGGTCATCGTTAATTTTTATGAAGGTCCACATGCTCGTCTATAATTTTATAGGAACAATTTTTCTAGTTTGATTCCTTCGGAATTAATAAGTACTGGTCGTTTTTATCAGGTGTGAATCGTGTCTAAGTTTCTCAATTAAAATGCGGAAGCATTACTATCTAGTCTTTTAACAGGTGTGTACGTTCTTTCTACAAATTATTTCGTCTCGCTTTTGTTTGCTGGAACGTAAACAAACTCTGAAATTTTTATTTTAAAGTACTCATAGATGATACTTAGCGTCGAGTGTTCAAGTTTGTTTACTGCTCCATCGACTAAGTAGAAACCCCATACATTTAAGTTGATTGAACATAAAGTAGGTAGGGGGAAGAAATTTTTCTCAAGTTTAGTTTCAAATAAGCATAATTACGACCAATCTTTTTGTTTCGAAAATTTGGTATTCTCGCAGCAAACAAATATTAATCTATCTGTGCGTTCCCTCCTTCCTGTTTTAATTTTAAGTTCTTATTATTTATTGTTATTATATATGTATTAAATAATAAGGCGTTTGTATTACACAAGCATTCAATAATAACAATCAAAATATCGTCGATTGAGTTCGATTTGAAGTCTGTTATGTATTGTATTTAGAGGATTGTGTTTCATGTGATTTTGATCTTTGTATTGTATTTTATTGAAATATATTGTGGAAACATTTTAATTCCAACGCAAAAATCATGTTTCGTGTTTTTAGAACAGCGAAAATGACATTCAATCGAGAAAGTACCGAGTAAGTGTCGTGAATCGAAAATTTCGAAAATTCTCATGACATTTCCTATCAGCGGTTACGTGGTAGAAATGAATTCATCAGAATGGAAATGTGAATCGCAAGTTTTTTTTTCTCGATGTCAAACGTTTATTCCATCAGTTCACAAATAGATAGGTGGAGAGTAAAAAGGTGCATAACTTTCAGTTACTATTTTCGTTAGCGACTCCTTATCGCCCTCATTTATCACTACCGTATCAGGTGACGAATTCATCTTCGGAATTAGTGTTTTTCCCTGTTTATCCGCAGCACATGTGCGTCACACATGTCGCTGCTTGGTCGAGTCTGCTCCGGTGCGGGAGAAGGGGTTTCAGTGGAGGGAGCAGCAGCAGCGCCGCTTCCCTTTAGTGTGCCTCTCGACTCCGACCAACAAAGAGCGCTCTCTAGTCGTCTTCTGTGCTTTCACCCGTCGTCTGCATCGAGTCCCTCTCGTCCGCTTTCATCCAGACTGCAACATGAAGTGATCTAGTGCTGTCACTCGTTGCAAACAAGTTAACGTAATAGAGGATTAAGTTCCGTTTAATCGTCGCGTGGTGTGGTTTGATAAGTTGGTGTCGAAAGATGTCCTTTCATCATCTCGGAAGCGGGATGGGATCGTCCTCCACATCTTCATCCCCATCGTCGTCTCTGAAGAGGAGACCCCGCGTCACAGGATCCACTCCTAGGCCACGTTCCCTGCTTTCCAACCCTTCTTCTCCGACGAATTTTGCCGGAAGTCCATCGCCGTCGACGTATGGTGGGACAGCTTCTGGTTACGGTGGTCTAAACCTTCCTGGCGTGTCGTCTTCCAGCAGTCATTCTCTGCCTTCGTCGCCCTTTTCCTCACCATCGTCTCCCTACTCCCATTCTACCCCCTCGTACAGCATCGCTCCTTTGCAGTATTCCATCCATGTCCCGTCTTTGATTCCCAATACTCCATCGTCATCTTCGACGCAGTCGGTTAATCCGTATTCGTCGAATTCACATTCTTCTACGTACGGTTCTACCGCTCCTTCGGCACTTAACCACTATTCTCCAGCTGGTGCGTATTTTTCGTCATCAGTTTATCCTTCCTCCAACTCGGCATCCAACCAAATGTCATCTTCATCCTCTCCTGCTAAAGGATATGCTCCCTCTTCCTCCAACCTTTATTCTTCCAGTTCTTCTTCTATGAACCCATATTCCACGTCAGGATCTGTGAACAATCCTTATTCTGCTTCATTGTCTTCCTCTAACCCTTACTCCTCAGCATCATCCAGCAGTTCATATTCTTCCTCAACCAACCCCTACTCATCTTCAGCTTCTGCAATGAATCCTTATTCATCATCCAGTAACTTCTCCTCCTCAGCATCTAATAAACCTTACTCTACTTCATCATCTGCAAACAACCCATATTCTTCATCCATCTCAACCTCAAACTCCTTCAAACCAACTTCTTCCAGTAACCCTTATTCTAACTCAACTTCTGCATCCAATCCATACTCTGCCAGCATTTCTAGTGGCCCTTTACCATCAGCACAGTCAAGCCTAAAATCTTATTCCAATCCTGGTTCATCTGCTTATCCTTACTCCTCTTCCAGCAAACCGTCAGCTTCAAGTTCCATATCAACCCCTTCACGTTCTTCTTCCTCTGTTAGTCCTTACTCGTCTCCAACTCACTCATTTTCATCTCAAAATTCATCCTCCAGGAATCCATCACCTTTACCCTTGACCCCACTCTCCTCCAAAGGATATTCTTCACCAAATAATTCGTATTCAAGTTCTGACTTGTCTTCATCTACCAAACCATATTCTTCTGGTTCTATAAGTGCTAGCCCTCAAAGTTCATCATCATCAGTGGCCATGTATAGTAGCCCGTTCTCCTCTTCATCTGGCTCAGCATCATCATCTGGATACTACAGTCCATCTTCAAAGGCGGGAAAAACCTCATCTAGCTCGTCAAGGAAAGATGGATCTAGTGGTAGTGGTGCATCAATGAGGCCACTGTCAGCTTCACGTCTTCCTTCTTCCTCTCCTCCCTCAACCACTCTTTCGTCAAGATCACCATCTCTTTCCTCTCTATCATCCATTCGCAGTGAGGGATACGCTGTAAGAATAATAATTGATGATGTATTTGATTATTTTCTATTAATAGTTGTTTATAAAGAAAGTAAACTATACGATCAATTCGATTAGAGCAAAATCTAAAGTAGAATCACTTGATTTTTTATATAAATTTGAAAATAGGTGAAAAATATTAGGTGGATTATAATAATAAATCTTAGTGGATATGTGTCTACGAATAAATAAGATTTTTTTAGGAATATGTTATGAAATTAGTAAATGATAGAATATCTTCTTGCTGTTGTAAAATGTCCGATATGGGTAGGGTAAATGAATAAATTGTGATTGAAAAATTTAATGAAGTGAAATTACTTAGAATGGATATACTTTAGATAGAATAAAAGTAATATCTGATTTTCATGGTTATAATCGAATTTATTTTGCCTTTGCAGAAGCTGCAAGAAACATTTTTTGCATGCTCTCTCTGCATACTTCACTACTTCATGCTTTTGTGTTTTCAGTTACAGAATCAATATAATAATTGTCATACTTACAAATTTAGCTATTTAAGTTCACCAATTCTTTCTGTGTTACTTTATTTGAAAACTATTTAGTTTCAAATATATTGTTGTCTAAATTAATATAACTCTTAACAATTTATGCAAATCAAAACTGTCTTATGCTTTATACTCTTGTAGTATTACATCACCAATTTACTTGTAGTCTTAAAATACAATTATGGATAAAGTATCAATTTTTTTGTATTTTTCATTCTATCTTATTTATTTTGATTCAGAGTGGTGCAGAGAGATCTGGTCGTTCCTCACGGCTTGGTTCTTCATCATCCCTTAGCGGAGATAGAGGTGGTGATTCTGCCAGTAACAGTCGTCCAGAGACGCCATCCCATTCTGAAAATGGTGAATTGGACTACAAGAAGGTAATTATATTTTTATTAAATCATTTTAATCTATCTGCAGTTCTTTTTTCTATTCATATGTTAACAATTTAATGTTAAAATGAGAATAAAATGTTAACTCGGATACAATAATAATAAAGTAATCAATACAGGGCTAGATGGAGACTTAACAATTCTTTTCTCACATCACAGAAGGAGCGAGCTTGTAAAGGTACAAAAAAGAAAAACTACTCAGTGGATCAAGAAATATCAAAGTTAAAAGATCTCAGAGTAATTTCCACACTTGCAAAACATACTTTATAAAGAGGGTGTGAAAAGCTGTGAAGATTAAAATAAAACTATTTTTTTCCTTGAAACTACAATGATTGAGTAATAGTTAAATATGGGTTAAAAAGTTAAATAATAAGATATGATAACAAGATAATGTAGAAAGTATGTCAAATATTCCTAATTAACTAATATTAGTATGTCAAATATTCCTAGTTTAAATGGTAAAAAGTAATTAAAAAGAAAAAATGCATGAACACAAAAAATATGGCTAAGAAGATATAACTCTCAGAAATAAATATTAATACAATAATAAATAAAGATTCCTATTAAGATGATTGATTAAGGGGCAGAAGATTTTCCTACGGGGGAAACCTTTTTTGTAACTTGGCGGGTGAAGTAGTGGTAAATTTACTTGTAATTTTAGTAATCAGTTTCACTCTGTTAGAGTAAATAGTTTGATATGGGCAAGCTCAAATTGGTGGAATGGAGCCTTAATTAAAAATAATTAAACTCTTTGTAATTTACACAGAGTATAATTTAAGTAATTAAATTTTTCAATCGCTTGACAAATAAATAGTATTGAAAGTATTTTAGTATTCAGGATTAATAACTGTATTATAGAGATTTCGATTTAAAAAAAAAAAAACATAGAAATCTACTTCTCAGTTTCCATTATTTTTACCTCTGTGCCTGATAATTTGAATTGGTAAAATTCTGTACTGTAGCAAATACATTATTAAAATTTCCGAGGTATTTCTCACAACTCATCTATTTAATATTGAATATTTCACAGCATAGTAGTCTTAACTGCAAGCATATCATAGCTTCAATCAAGGTATAATCATGAAAGGTTGTATGAATTATGATTTCCTTTCAGATAAATGCTCTTTTATAAAATTTATTTAACTCTAATGTTCATATACTTGAATTCAGTTTTGTTGGAAGTTATGGATTACTTAAGTTTTTATTTTGTTTTCTTCTTTAGCTATGGGAGGAATCACAAGCAGAAAATGAGAGGTTGCGTGAACGCCTTCGCAAAGCTGAGGAGGAACTTAGAGAAACACAGAAGCAGTTGCAAGAAGTTGCAAGCACACAAAATAACATGAATGTAAGTGTACTCCTTTTATTTCTAAAATAGAATATCCATGCATACTGCGTACTGTTCAATGAGTTTTTACAACATCTTATTTCCCTTGAACTCAGTTTAAGGCAATGTCTGTTGAAGGAGGAAGTAATTCTTAAATTAATCCCTCAGCTTGCAAATTCTCTAGTGTACATTACACTCACATCAGTTGTGGTGATTGGTTATAATTGGAATATAATTTTATGTTTTTGATAGTTTTCTTTCCTCTTAATTTATTACTTTATTATATACATATAATGGTACCATTTTACTTAATAAATAAGTATATTGTTTTATTATATGAATTGGTTCACAGTAATTATAATCATGTAATTTCACCTAATAAATGTTTTAATACTGTTGTTTTCACTTAAATTTGTAACTTATTTTTCTGTGTTTAATATTCTGAGTATTTGTTTCCTTTTTAATGGTAGTAAATTATAAATTTTTATTTGCCCTTAAAAAATCTTCATGCAAATAATTGCATACTTTTCATTAACCTAACTGCCTTTGATTTATCTCTTTAATTGATAAGATAAAAATTTATCACCTAATAAATGTTTGGAAAGGGTATATTATAACATTCATACTTTTGCATATTTTTGAGAATAAGTTATCAGACTTTTTAAACCAAGTACTTGGGTTAGACTACAGGGATGTGTTGGGGATTGTTAGCATTTGTTTTACAAGAATTTATGAATGAGAAATTAAAATTATGAACAGAAATTCTCTCCTAAGTTTCTTTAATCGATCTTGAAAATAGGATTATGAATAATAAGAAGTGATTTAGTGCAACTGTCATTCAATGTTTATCTATAATTGTTTGCAACCTTTTGTGATGTATCTTAGGGTTTGAGTACTAATGCTGCACTTTGTTGATAGCAGTTGTCATAAATTATATCAGTATAACAGTTATCTATTTTTTTCATTTACAATTAAATAAGCTTTACAGTTCTCCATTTAGACAGTTAAATAACAAATCAAAATAATAAACTTATACTGTTTTTTACTTTCAGGCTCCTAACATAAGTAAAAGTTCACTTTCTGAAGTTGAGAAGAGAGAGAAGAGGGCTTTAGAAAGAAAGCTATCTGAAATGGAAGAGGAGCTCAAGGTGAGTCTTAATGGGATAAGTAAATCTAAAATTATTGTTTGAGTGGTTAATTTGTGGTAAATAGGTTGTGACAAACATTTATGCTCCTCTTAGATCTTGGACAATTCCTTTATTTAAGATACTTGGAGCTTTTTCTTTATAAAATGAAGTACGTAAGTTCTTTATTTTCTTAAGTTGTTTAACTGTCATTTTTAACATTTGCTACTGAAGTTTTCAATTTTTTCTCATCATTTTGATGATTTTTCTATTATGGTAATCATTATTGTAATCTCATCCTTCTAAGGGGAGCATATATGTTTATTTTTTAAGCTAGCTTTTGCATAACGTTGGTAGATCTTTTTTTTAATGTATTTTGCTTCTCTATATGCCTTGCCATGTCTGCTACAGCTAGTGGTTAAGTTTTTTTCTTTGAGTTTTGGGTGGAATGGTCACAAGTTAAAGCTGTTTGCCATGCACATTCTAGAGAGTGCTATTATTGAAACACTGTAGCTGTATTTTTGGCTCTTGTGTATTTCAAGATTTTAGTTCAGCTTTAGAGAATGGTTTTGTAGTTAAGTGATGATAATATCGTCATCTTTTCTTCATATCTGTGATTATATCATTGAAAAATATAATTTTGCTTCTATTATAAATTTCAGTAAACAGTATAACATTTTACTTTTTGTATTTTATTACAATGAAATGCATGTTAAATTTATGGCATTTAATGATAAAAAATCTTTTAGCTAAATTTTATCACTCTATGTGAATATTTTATCTTATTTAATCTCTAAACTATTTTAATAATGTATATTCTTTACTTTATTGAATAAGTTTCCCTCTTATTCCATAGTTATGTTAATAATTCACAATGTAGTAAATCCATTGTAGAATATAAGGAATTCATTCCATCAAAATTTGCATTTCCTATCACAGCTTTAACTAGTATTTAGGATTAATTGGTTCTATCATCAGCTTGATGCAATATATAAAGTCATGTCGCTTCCGTTAATATAGTTACTTAGCACATGATAACTGATATTTATCACTACAAAATAAAAAGTTCTGCTGGAAAATTGTTTTTTCCAAAAAGTCATAAATAGCTTTAATCCATGATGAATAATGGTTATGCATTTTTAAAATTTTATAAATAAATGGCATAGTTTATTCAATTATCCTTTTTGATGAATCATACTATTGTTAAGAAGTGTTGAACTTCAATTTTATTTTATATATTCATTATTTTTTATGCCATGTTTGAAGTACTGAAAATATGTATCCATAGTTTGTCTCATTTAATGTTGAACAAAATTATTTCATTGATAAATATTGATAAAATTAGCCTTTAATAATTGTTTTATTAAATATATTAAATTATCATAGTTGATTTTAATTATAATTCTTTGTATCTGTTAGTGATAAATATCGAATACCTTAATTCACTGAATCATATGAGGTGAAAAATTAATCTAACAACTTTTCTTCACACTATTTCAATATTGGAAAAAACATTTCTTTATTTCAATGCCCAATTATAATTACTAATTACTATTACTTTAATTGGTAAAAAGATCATGTTCAGTATCCTATATAGATTTCCATTCTAGTTTTTTCAGCATTTCATCTATACAGTCCAATGTGTTATATAATCAAACAATTTATCCGAATCAAATTTAAATATTCTTAATTTAAAACATGTATATATACATATGCATGCAAGCCAGTGATTTAATTTTATTATGCGGCCTTGTTTTTTTTAAAGTTTTTTTGTTTGTATTGTTAACAAGATACTATTATAAATATACTTAAAAATTTTGTGATGGTATGATCAAGTGAATTTTGCTAGAAAATTGAAGAATGGATACAAAAATATATAATTCTTCTTGTGGTTTAATTTTATTTACAATTCATAGATAAGAACAATATCATGTTCAGTTGACATTAATATGAGGTAAATTATATTTTATGTTAAACCTTATATCTCAAAATATTTTGCTTCCATCCAGAATTAATTTATTTTGGTAGTCATTTACTTTCCTCCCTATTACCTTTTCCATTCTTAGAGGCCCAATAATAATAATAGTTTCTTATCGAAGACTTCAGTCATGTATACCAGGCAAATGCAACACTAATGTATTGATTTTTACCATTACTTTATATCTATTTTTTTATAAATCCAAAATCAAGTCTTTATCATCCTAGTAATCATGAGAAAGTATTTTTCATTAATCTTTAAAAGCTAAAAAGTCTTAAACTCTGAGATTGCACTTTAATGAGGAAAGCTATAATAGGAGTATAAATATTAAAGTTAGAAATAGAAACGTTGAAATAGTTATTTTCCTTTTTGTGTCACTAGAAATATTGTAAACATATTATTGTTTTATGGAAAAAATTCAGAAATATTTTATTCTGTTACCAAAAAAGAAAATAAATCTTTTTAGTATTATTTGAATATTAACTTAAAATTCATCACCTTTAATATATTATTATCCAAAGTTCTTCCTGTCATTCATCTCATAGATAATTTCATGTGATAATATAAAACTATCCAGATAGTAAGTAGTGTATTATTATCAGATTACTGTGAAATAATGTGCAACATATTTGTATAGTATACATAATGTAGACTCTTATGCCCTTATTCTCTTCTTCAACAGTATATAGAATTTTTCTACATCACTTCTAAATCATACCATCACAATCAGATTAATACTAATTTTAATTGAGTTAAATTCATTGCTTCTTTTCATAGTAGATGCATTACTTTAACCTAAATTTCTTCAGAGGTTGTTTTACTTTGAATTTCAATGTATATCAATTGCTTATTAAGGACCTATGCCACTGTATTTACAATGGTAGCTCATAACAAAGTGAAACTGCAAATCACTGATCAATAATTCCTTATAATTTTTATAGATAAAGTGTATATTTTCTGTATAATTCAGTAAAAGCATTATAGAAATCTTTTCTGAATGTGTGCCTTGAGTCAGCTGAGCTGTGAAGATGCTTTTAATTATTAGTGTGTTTTTAGGTTTGGCATTTTGACAGGCATTTATAATATCACTATTGAAACAGTGAAGCAAAGCAAAATGCTCGTATGTGCATAGATCTAATATGTTAGATTTTTTTAAAATTAGGTTTAAATCACAGTATATGATTTAAAAATATTTCTAGCTTGATATTCTCTGAGTATTTCTGAATTGTTGAGGACAAGAATTTTAGAATCTAAATCAACTCGATTACATCAACTCTTTGTCATAGTAAAATATTTTATATTGTAAACTCTATAAAGTTTATTATTTACCTCAGTAATCTTAAGACTACTTGCATATAATAATTCTGTTTCTAGATATTATCTTTTTCTATACAATTTTATGGAAAATTTTCTCCTCATATTCAGAAATATTCATTATAGTTTCACTGTTTCTTAAAAATTGAAAATTGTCAATCAATTATTTTTATGTAACAGTATTTAATATAGATTGAATAATTCTAGATATTTTATTACCCACTGAAATTGAAGTAGTTTTATGGTTTTAATCTTTATAGAATATGATAAACATGTAGGAAATAATTTGAAATACATGTATCACCCATTCAAAAAAGTAAAGTATTTAAAATTAACATTTTATCACAAAATGTTAAGTTGAGTTAGTGTTAACTTACCTGTTCATTTTCATTATTTTAATTTATCAGTAAAGTAGCAACTTCTAAGTATTTATTTTTTCTTAGACATTTGCATTGTCTTTGATCATTTCTTTCATTCAATGGAAAGTTTTGAAGCCCCTCTTTGGAGGAGATAACTTTTTTGATCTTATTTCTTTCGTAAGGATTATTCTATTTAATGTTAAAAGCTATTCATAGCAGCTCATTTTAGTTGACATGAAACTTCTTTTGCCTCCCCTCCCATTGCACTCTCCTTCATTCCCATTCCCCTTAAATATTCATGCACACCATTATAACAATCCTTGAAATCTTTCTCAATTGGCTGCTCCAATACCCAAATTCCTCCTCCAATCAACCCTCAAAATTCTGCTTCCCACCTTTGCTGTTGTATCTACTTTCAGCAATTGCAAAAGCTCAAAGGGGAGAATGAAAGATTGAAATCGGAGAACAGATCACTGACCCGCGTCGTCTCCAAATTGGCCAATTCAGCCTCCTCTTCCTCAACACAATCTCCCTCCAACCCATCCTATTCCTCTTCCATTTATCCTTCTACATCTTCTGCTGCCTTGAAATAGGTAATGGATTTCTGAGGCCAAATATCTGCACGCTTATATGAAGGGCTAATAGGTGGAGGGTGGTGGCACAAACAATGTTTTATGAGGTAACTCTGTAGGCCTTGCATTAAAATTTAAAATGAAAGGATGAAAGCTTTCTTTTCATTGAAAAGGGAAAATCAGTATGCTGCATGCTTTGCTCCTTGGTTATTATGGAAGTGTTGGATATTTGGTATCCATGATTAATCAACAATAGAGCATCATGGGTCCAAATGAAGTAAAACTTAAAATCATTTCTCCTCTTTGATATTTCTTGTATTCAGTAAGGTATTATTAAGGAAAATTGCTATATTTTATTTTTTAAATTTTTATCGCTATGATTTTTTTGCTAAATAAATCAAACATTTAGTGGTTATGCTATGCTTGCTGCCTTACTCAGCTGGTTACCAATTTCTTCATCTTTTGAATTTTAAAATATTCTTATTCATAAAGAAATTTGGTTATTTTTTTCCTACAAGATTTTAATAAAATGTACTTAAGCATTTGAAAATGTTAATTATAAATATTCTTAGGATATGATAAAGTATTCCCAAAGTGAAGTGTATTTTAGTGATTTTAATCATGGTACAGATATTCATGAATGATTTGATCAGATTGTAAGATTTTATTAAATTTTTGTGAATCAGGGAGCCAGAAAAGCAACCTAAAATGAGTGTTTTCCAGAAATACTTTCAAGATAAATTTTCGTAAAGCATTTTGCAATGATATTATATTCCTGGAAATTTCACGAATTTTAAGTACTAAGTATAAATATTCAACCATAAACAGGAGAGGAGATTTAATGTTTTACTGGTATATTATTCTGTAAAGAAGAGTATAAGAAATTTGATAGCTGTGTGTGATTTAAATATTTATTGTTTGTTTAAGCAAATACTTTTGTTTACAAAATATGTATATCTTGCATATAATTCAGGCTTTTAAAATAATGGTTTGAATAAAACTTGTTTAACTTATCAACTGATGTATGCTTCGGTATATGCAATTTTTAGAATCAGGGAAGGAAATAAAATATATTTTCAATATTACAATATTATATAACTATAATAAGAGGGTTATCTTTGATTTAAAATCAAACAACAATCATAAGAAGCTGAAAATTTTGAATATATAATTTTTCATGACTTGGCCCGTGAAAAATAAATTGTACTAAGTCAATTATATATTTTATATTGTATTTGAAATAGGAGTAATCAATTATGTTTTAATAATTTTCATCCAATAAAGTGCTTGAATACTTGCTTGATAATATAATAAGTTTAATCTTAATTAATAATCAGTAAGTTAGTTTTTAAAAGAAGCAACATGATAGTTCAGAAAGATTCAGTTGTTCAGAAATAGAAAAATTCAGTTGTTACAATCGCACCAAATTCATTAACTTAAATGCTCATGAATACCTCTGATAATGACTCTTAAAAGATTTCTAGAAAGAAGATGAATAAGAATATGTAGATAGAAAACAAATAGAATTTTGAATTGAGATTAGTTCCCTTCATTATAATGTACAAAATAAGTTATAAAAAATTACAAATGGAACATTACAAAATATAAATGCTTATCTCTCTGTAGATATAAAAGAAAAATTGGATGAAAATATTTAGTGCTTACAGAGTAGAAGAGTAAAATCCTAGTACCCTAAACTTGTCATCCTTTTATATTATCTTTTAATGTTTTTTTCTGTAAACAGTTATTTCAGCTCATTATTACTGTTTGAGGAGAGGGTTATATTCATTTCAGTTTTTGCCACCACAACTTCAACCTCTGCCTTTTTACCTCATCAATCCTGTTTATGTGTTAACTGATCCAATTGCACTATCTGTGGCTTATATGCTTGTTTTCTCTGCGAACAGCTGTATATTGTTTCAACTATTTTTAAAACTCTCATGAAGTTCTTATTGAGGAGTATGAGATTAAAATCATAATTGAATGAGACTGACGACCATTAATATACTAGCTAAAATGTCTACACCATATGTTTTGTGAAAAAGAGAAATGTTTTGTCATACACATGATGAGGTCAATACCTTAAAAGTCAATTGTGTGTGTGTAGAGATCAGTTTTTGTTATATATTTGAGGCCACTGTGATATTTTTAGTTTAGCATGCATCCTCCGAAACACAAGGTATAATTTTTCATATAGGCATGTGAAAAGAGATTAATTAATCATATTGTTTATTGCACTGTCCTTCCTTTCATTACTAAATATTTAATATTTTCACTCTCAGAATTTATAGTAATTATGTTTCCATTTGAGTAACTTGAAAGGCACCTTAAATAAACAATTACTGTTTATGCTGGTTCTAGATGTATGGCAAAAGCTGCAAGGCATCATTTGCATGATGTTTACAGCTATCCTTCATCATGTGTTTTGTGTAAAGGAATTATAAAAATTTTCAATTGGTAATTTCTAAAATATCTGCATATTTTATTTATTCATTTTATCTTACAATAATGTCATATTTCTGATTTATGTAAATCTTTTAAATGTTACTGACACTAAAATACTATTACCAGCTAGTGACAAGCTCAAAATTATTTATTCATTTGGGTAAAATTTAAGGTTTTCTTAAGCAGCAAGATTATTGGAAATATCATGCAAATTGAATAGTAATTATAAGTTGGTTTTGCATTGTATATCTTGAAAATGGGTTTCTTATAATCCATTTGTTTTACTCTTTAAATCATGTTTAATTTTCTGGTGCACAGAAAATATTTTATTTTTAGAATCAACATATTTTAAATTAAATTCCATCATGAATTGTACTTTGACAGATTTTTAAATGTCACATTATTACATTTCAAAATTTCTAATTTTTTTCTAGAAGCACATTCATATTACTGAAAAAAATCAAAGGCAAAAAATTTGGGTCATTATATTCTCAGAAAATTTTGCTGACTGTAGAAAGAATGAGCAACAAAAGCTTATGAGCTAACTGAGAATAGAATGAACGTTTTCTGTTATTTATGATGCAGATCTTGATCCTTGATAGAAGGATGTTGTTTATTTTTAATTGGTAATTACCAAGACCTTCCATCATCACATAGATACATCTTGGGAGAATGTTTATAATCCTCTAAATTTCATCGATAGAGGTGATCTGTAAAGGCTCCTATTCTGTTGTATTTCATTCTAATCTCGTTATAAACCTGCTGATCTTTTGTTAAAATCTTAATTTTTCATTTATAATTATTGATTTGGAATAATGTGACTGTGAGTTAAATTCTGTCTTGTGGTATTATTGTTTCAAATTTATGAGTGATTCATTATAATTCAGCTATGTTGTCTTAGGGATATTATTAGTATAAAATCCTTGCAATAATTTTAAATTGTCAACAAATTCTTGCCATATATTCCTGAACTGTTTTTGTTGCCCCCTTTACATAATAAACTCCACACGGTGCCAAGAAATTGTTCATCTTAATAGGCATATTGGAGAAGAATATATTGTGCCTTGTACCAGTTAAAATTTCATTCAAAATATTCTCACCTTTTATTTATCTGCAACAAGTTTTTAGATAGTTTATGTATGCTTTGGAATATATTATCCATCTTATGTTTTATATTTTGTCCAAAATAGTCTGATCAATTTTCAACAATGCATTTATTTTAGCATCCTCATTGTCTCATTTACTTCTTTCAGAATATTAATATGACCTGAAAGTATTTTTAATTTGATTTTATCATTAACTGTGATTTTTATATTCAGTGTATCAGTGGAATTTTATTTCAAATACTTTCCGTGAATATTGATGTGAAAGTTGTGTCCATAATCTCCTTTAATTATTTAATTGTTTACAACTTGTCAATTATCGGTACCATATTAGTTCAGGTTTGATGTTTTAATAAACCAGACTGTTTTTGATAATCTTTGATGAACATCCATTACTTATTCCTGTTATTTGTTCCCTTGATTATAGTGTTATATCTGTTCTTAAATTTTATAGATACCTACTAAATATTTTGTCATCCAGGCAAACATTGCAAGCTATGGTTATTGTTCCTCTTTATAATAACATATTCTTTTATTATTATATCTTACTGTTGTCATTTATATTTTATTTATACCTTATAAAATAAAGATTTTATTTGGTTTGGGCACGGTTTATGTTGCTTACAAACATAGACTAGTTTATTGGTATGCATTTGTTGTATTTGAGTGAGAAAACTAAGCTCTCTATGCATGATTATTTTACTTAGTTCTTTCATGTCTAGTTCTTAAAAACAGCATGTTCTAGAATTTTAAGTGCATGATGGATAATTATATTTTTATGATTTTTCTGTCTGACCCATTATTAGAATAGACAAAGAAAATATTCTATGCTATGATTTTCTCACCTTTATTTTTTTATTTTATGTTACCCTAGCAACTGGAACAGCTCCAGAAAGAGAACCAGAAGCTAAAGGATGATAATGGTGCTCTTCTCAGAGTGATCAGCAAGTTGAGCAAGTGAAGGATGTACCACTTGTCCGTCCTACCCCAAGGTCATAAGGAACCCGTAGTTAGCCTCAAAAAATAATAATTGGAGGTGCAATGGGGACATTGGTAGACTTGCTGGATTGGAGCTCAATGTAGTTTTTTCAAAAAAGCTACATACCTTGCCTCATTCTCTTCCTGTTATTGAGAATTGAGCAAGGTAAAACTAAACTCCAAGGGCACCTGTAATGCTGAAGTGGTCCAAACCACATCCTTTTGCATTCAGCAAGAGGCCTTTGAAAGAAAAAGGGTTTACAGGAGAGGGGTTTTTCTATGTTTTCCTTCTTAATTTATTTAAGTGTGTGCATTTTCTTAAAACAAAAATGTGTGAGCGTTTGTACATGTGAATATTCATGTGAGTTAGGGAGGGTAAATGGCTTTACATTGTTGTGTATTGACCGTTTGTGGTCGTAGGGTTTTATACCCTCATGTAATTATTGTATCTTGTAGATTTTTGTTGTTTCTAATCTCTTGTAAAGCAGTCATTAATAGATAAAGAAGAGTCATATGTCATGGGGTATAATTCTGTTGCTATGTCAATTAACTTAATGTCAGATGTGCAACATTGGAAAGAGATGCCTGTTGTTATGCCAATCTATTTAGGGCATTGACTTGGTTTAGTGAATGCCATTTGTTGAAAATACTTATTATTCGCATATTTAGAAATTATTGCCAGATATTATTTTTATTATCCCTTGGCAAGTTATTGTGAATTTGGCTGTTTATCTTGTTCATTTAAGGCAAATCGAGTTTTTGAGAAGCCCATATTTTTGGTATATTTATATGCTTTCAGATTATCACTGTTGCAGGTTTACTGTTTATGTGAAATATAAATTGATTAAACAGTATACATCTGTAGGTCTTAACTTATTTTTACTTTTGATCAATATTTCATTACAGATATTTTATCTTTTCTGTCGTTTTTGGATGTTTTTGAGACCCAGTTCACTTGTCATTATTTTAAGCAAATGAAATATTCTTGGCAAATGTAGTTGCAAGTTATTATAGAACAAAAATGCAGGAAATAATGAAGGGATCAGATTTGATCTGGACATAAATGAATATAACTTGTTTTACTTTTCTTCTTGAGTGAATCTAGTAGAGTCACTTTTATCTGAACTTCTTCTATTCTTAATTTGTCAATGACATTAAATTTCTCTTTGTAAGTAGTGATTTTCTTTTTTGTGACTATCTGTTTTAGAATTCTTTTGCTTAATTTTTATTTTCATTTTAATTTTGAGGTGCAGAAAATTTTATTTAATCCTCAGATGTCACTGCCTATTCAGTTCAGAAGAAAGTCAATTTGATAGTGCTGTTATTTATTATCAACATCAAGTTTGATATGATAATGAATTTCTACAACCCATTTATTCGTTCATTTAAGTGGCTCTTAATATAACGATTGATTTAAAATTTATAGTTTCAAGCAGTTAAATACTTTGAAACCTGGTCTTAATTTTTCAGAGACTGCTGCTGCACTTCTCTACAATTCAAACTTGTTCATTGTCCAAGGATGATATTTTTACTCTTTAGTTCCTGTATGTGTTTTCTGTGATTTAAACTACTTTAAGTAGGTCCGAAAGAGGAATAATATTAGAAAGCAATATCATGTCCATATTTATGCTTTTCCAGCTGAACAATCATATTCCCTCATTCACCACTTTTTTAACTGCTTTTGCTGTGTTCATACTTGATTTACATCCTTAGCAAAACAAAATGGGGGTATATGCCTGTAAATATATTTATACATGTAAAAGGAGGTCTCTCTTGTGTGCTATGAATGTGTTACCTGTAATTTGGGCTCGCTCTTACAGCAACTTGTTATACCTTGGTGGGCATCTTGAATGTGTTCTAGATGACAGAGAAGAAGTTTTAATCCAGATGAAGTATTAATCAAGAATGAAAAAATGGGTGCTTACTGAGGGAGAGTCAGTGAAGCTCAAGATGTTTTTGTGTACCAAACAGGATTAACTTAGTGTGTTCAGTACATCCTGTCAAGAAAATATTTCCCCCGTTGTACATGTATATTTCCTTTTATGTCAAGGCTTTTCATGCCCCTACCCCCTACTTGTTGAATTTTGAAAAATAAGTGCCTTCTGCTGCTATTAATGTAAACAGTTGTAAAACAAGAAAATTTTATAGAACTAAAAAGATTCTTAGAATAAAGAAAGAAAATTGAATTTATATATAAGGTTTATTGGCTATGAACAGTACCATTTATCTCCGAATATACTTGTAAGAAAGTTTTACAGGCCTATCATGCAAAGAGGGTTGCTTTTATGCAAACATCCAAATGATTTTGAAAACAAAAGATCTCAATAAGCTCGTGATACCGTATGTAAAAGATACATATTATCATGTACGTTTCTATGGCAATATCAAATCATATAAGCTACACAATTATTGAAAGATTATTTTCAAAGAAAGGGTAACAATACTGACTTTGAAAAAATCATACAAGTTATTTAATGCTGAATCGTATGAAATTATATTTGTATATATCGTGTATAGCTATTCATATACTGATGTGTACTTTTCCTGCAGGGAATCACATTCATGATATTTTACCAGATAAGTTTCAGTAGAAGGTTGCATTATATATTTTATTTAAAATGAAGCATTTATATCCCAATACACTTCTAGTTTAACCTTTTGTTAAAATAATCACAACCTCATTCACTTTAAGTATCCTCTATACCACATCATCTTCTGTTATTATCCTTAATGGATTTGCTTTTAGTTTACTATTGAGTACATTGAGGAAATACCATTGCATTCAAGCTCTCATAATTGGGAAATTCAGCAAAACGTGATTTAAAAAATCCTATGAATTCAATCCATATGAATGCTTCAGTCCAAATCCCATGGATACAAGCAATAACAAAATAATTGTTTAAAACACAATTTACCTAAAAATTTTGCAACCAATTTCTTTTAACCAATACATAAATGAATAGTAAGGTATCTAAAAGCAATTCATAACCAAATAGATGATTCAAAGTGAAATCAGATACTTTATTATGAGCAATGTATATTTAATTTGAGGTTTCACAATTTTTTTCATTGCTATAAGAAAACAAAATAAAGTATTTTGTCGAATAAAAGCAAACTAATAAAATGTCAGGTTTCCTGATGTAAAATTTTACAGAATATTTGAGGCTTTGTTATGGAACACCTTAGGTGAAATCACCCTCAAACCCTTAATAAGCTCAAAATGCATAGCAAAAACTGTAAGAAATTGTTAAAAAAATCAGTAGTCATTTATTTCTGCAAGGATTCACATGAATAAGCTCTTCAAACTACAAAGATATGTTGGAGAAATGTTTCCTAGGATTATAATTTAGAGAAATACTAAATTTCAGACATAAATTCCATCATCCTGATTAGATTCTTACACCATTTTTGATAGTGAACGCATTTTACAGTTACTTTCATTTATCTTTTAGTCAGTCTTAAGTGACAAACTTTTGTACATACATTCTTACAAATGATGTCACTTTGTACACCATAATGGAAAGAGAATAGTACCACATACAGATGATTTTTTCCATTCATATAGGACTTAGGAAAACATTTAAAAGTCAACAAACAGAAAGCTACGAGGACAATAACTTGCTAAAACTTAATAACAGTAACTTATATACATCATTTACTCAACTGCCCATTGTTAAATAAATATGCTCAGAGAAATATATCATCTTCCATAGAGATAAAAGATCATAAGCATTTACTGGGATACATTATAATCACAATCTTGGATCGCATCTCACTATTAAACAAAACAAGAAACCGTTAGATTAGTTTCTGAAAGGCTGCCTTTGAGTGCAGGGTGGTGATGGAATGGTAACTTCACTTACTTTAAAAATCTCCAAGATAATATGAGGCAAAAGCAATTAGATGTCAATTTTTCCAAATGATCAAGTTCAATTAACCTTTCAGTCCTGGTCACTATACAAGAAATGAATAGAGCCTTATTGAAAGCTCAAATGGTTTTCCAATAGTCCTTGCCATTATGAGCTGGCTCCACTCCCACAACACCTTGAACTGCCACTGGTTTCCGAGGTCACTGCATCATCTTCCACAACCATAACGTTGCTAGCATTACCAGGTGCTAGCTTCTGCTGTTCAGCCTCCCTTGCTCTATCTACCATTCTCTGACTTAATTCAAGGAACATGTCTTCTATGCCTCGATTCATCTTTGCTGATGTTTGGAAATGACGTGCCCCTACAGACTCAGCATACCTATAGAAATTTAATAGTAGATGATCAAATTAATCAAGATAAATAATTACTACAAACTATGAATATTTCAGTCATCATTTAGTTTTCAGATTCATAACAATTAGTGATATGGATTGTAATCCAAGGTAGGATACTTATTAATTTGTATGAAAATGGACATTCTAATGATAACTATGAAGTTCCAAGTTTTGTTCAGCTTAGTTCTCTTTCTTTTGAATGATGTACAATACCCTGAATACTAATTCACCAAAGAGTAAAAGGAACTATATACTGATATAGAAAGACAATACAAAACATCTTTGGATATGAAATCACTACTTTATTTGGTCATTAAAAGAAAGCAATGAAATAACCAAAAATACCACAAATGCACTACCTTTATGGCATCAATGGAGCAAATATGTTTCAAACAAATAGTATTGAAAAATAAATAATATTATAAAAACATGAACCGGTTCAATTTACTGATTCAAGTTAATTATATATTAAACTATAACTTTATTTCTGATATAATGATTTTAATCTCATCTGATTTAATGATTTTCTCTTCATTAGGAACATGAAATATAAAAACGATTTTGAAATAAATGAAACCTAAGACAGTTAAAATATAAATTATTTATACATGGAATTAATTTTAGGGTAATTGTAGAAAATTTTATGAAATTAAATTGTGGTATTTATACCAATGCATACTCACCTCTCTGCTTCATCAAAAGATACATTTCTCTGCTTTTCGAGATCTATTTTATTTCCTGCGATGGTGAGGCATATATCACTACCTAGAATTTTCTTCAGTTCTTTGACCCAGTTTTTTACCTGCAAATAAATCCCGTTTTTTGTAATAACATTATAAATATCAATAATTCCTAGAGATGGTTAAAAACAGTTAAAAATTTTGATTCAGAGGTTCACGTAAGCTGTGATCGTCTTTAAATGGATACTTATGGTACTTAACAATGATATACATAAATGAACATTCTTAATAAAGCTTCACTTTTAAACTTCAGTTGCATATTGAACACCCAGAGTAAAGTTAACTTAAAGATAAGTTATGGGAATTTATATGAATATATTTTACATTCACTCAAATCACGGTGGATTTTTTTATAGAGAAATACACTTCTAATACCTTATTAAAGCTGTCTTCGTCTGTAATGTCATATACAAGAATTGCACCATTGGATGCCCGGTAATATATAGGACCAAGAGCATGAAATCTTTCTTGACCTGCTGTATCCCAGATAGATAAATTCACCCTCTTTCCACCGATGTTAATTTTCTTATTAAGGTATGATGCCTAAGTCGATTAAAAGATTTTGTTTAAATCAAATGACATGTTTTATTACATAATAAGAAAGCGCAACAGAGTAAAATTTAATTGATATAAATCCTACCTGAAGCGTAGTTACATGTTTATCATTAAACTTATCCTCGACATATCGCAAAACTAAGGATGTTTTTCCGACACAACCTTCGCCTAATAAAACCACTTTAAAATTGTAATTCCTTGAAGTTGACGTTGATTCATCCATGTCACACTAAAGTTTACCTACCTAAAGTAAATCTGAACAAACACTAAAGGAGAACGTATTGAGAGTTTTCGCATTAAATGCGTGAAAGTATGTACAAACGTAATAATTCACCACTCATTATAGAAATTATGTTTCAGAGACTAGGATAAAATTCTCATAATCAGCTGTTCCTAATTCACAGGAAACAACCATAATACACTACGCTACTTAAACAGTTATTAACACTCAAAATTTAATTAAAATTCAATAATTGAAGGAAAAAATATGACCATAATTCTTTTCTATAATATTAATTTTTTTCCGTTGAATTGATCAAAATCTTGTTTCTGATTTAAATAATGTAACACCGCTCTAACATCAATTGATGAAGCGTGCGCAGAATTGTGCGCAGTGGGAATCTGGAAACTGGCCGTCATCTATGTGAGGAAGGTAAGTCTTAAGAATTTATTCGTTAGGTTTATTAGTAATTTGACATATGTTGTGTGAAACCGTTCAACATACTTAGCTGTTGTGCTTTATAATTTGTAATTTGGATAATGTCACGATTAAATACAGTTTATTCTGTTGAAGTTTCACTTAATGTTGTCGGCGTCTCTGAGTAGCTTGTGTCCATTTCGAGTTTTATAAAATAAAATTGTTAGCAATCGTTTTGTCATTATGATTCTCTGATGTATATATCGATTTCTGTTCATAAAATATGTAATTATGTAGTCGTGATCAACAATTTTTGTTGTGACATTGGCTATTACTCCCAAATCCATGGATTGTGGTTGCATCTTGAACGTCCATTTTAAACAGACCGTTTCTCACATCCAGACCTCTATCCCGGTGAAACTTTTAATGTTATAACTGTATGAATTGAATGCGTCAGTTATCAAAATCATTAATAGGTTTTATTCCTAAGTAGTATTTATCAAATTCTGTTAAGTATTTTCTTAAAATTTTTCGTACACGGCATCGTTGAAAGTGTAACATGGGAATTGCATGCGGTCGCCTTAACTGTGAAATGAAAGCAGTGTCCGTGAAATTTCTGATTAAATACTACCAGACTTCAAAGTCTAGATAAAGTTTTTAAAATCTTTAATTCATAATATTGTTGAGATAGATGAAGAAAGTAGTAATTCTTTTATCCTGATAAATTCAAATCTTGAAATGACGCTTCGTTTATGTGCGCCAGAGAATTTTTCATTTTTCAGGAATGGTTTCTTTTACTACTGGAGACACAGTTTAGTATTTTTTGTCACTTGTTATTACTCCTAAATTAATAAACATATTTCTGTAATCTTATTTTTCATCTGTTATTAATTTTTAATTTATATTATTTAAAAAAAAAACTTTCGTATTATTGTTATGATGTCTTTCGTATTTATATTCCACTCATTTCAATAGTTTTTCGAAGAATAGTTATTTATCCGTGTAAATGTAAGTCCTGCACTCTTTATATTAGCTGGTAAGCAGAATTCATCCCAAAAGTCAGACATGTACATGAAAGGTTACCCATTCCTTATTTCCCATGAATTGACTCTCTTGCTACTCTCGTCTTACGCTGGTTAAGGTGTTCTATGTACTTCGTGTGTTGCCAGTGGGGAACATTGTAGTAAGAAAAATTTTGGTAAGGTAAGAGTGATTATTAATTTTGTCATAATAACTCATCGTTAGAAAGATTCACATGCCAAGTGCGATTTAACTGAATCAACTTCATCAAAATTTTATTTACGTCGATTAACATCTTTTGTTTCGTGGAATTGAACATCGTAGTACTATCAGTTGTCTGGGAGTCGATGTTCAGAATCCATAGGAGTATTCTATGAGAAAAATATTTTATAATTCGAATTTAAGTTTGAGCTGATGTATATGAACAGCTGTTATGATAATATGGTACTCGTTCACGACGACTACGCTGTTCTTGCGTTGGCGGTTGCTTTTCGTAATCTTTCGCGCGGGAAAGTTTTTAGAAGTCTACTTTCTCTCTTTCATTAATCTTATATCTTCCAATCAATTTATCGGTGCTGACATTGCTGTACTTTGGATTTATTTATCTTTGGAGGAGCACGTTAGTTTGATGCTCTATATAAAGATTCATCGATGCTATATGAAAAGTTATAATTTATCATGGTCTGCGACAAAAGGGAAAGCAATCCTACGTAATCATTAGATATTGACCTACATCTACAGTTGTGTATTGCGTTCGGCTGACACAGATTCGTTTGTAGTATTTTTAGGTATATTTTCTGCTTAAACTATTTTCAAGCATTTCCCTCAATTCCCTTGGACAATATTTTGTTTTAGCTGCTTGACTTCATGTGGAAGTGTCTGAGATTTATTTTAACAAGTCAATCTATGAAAATTCATTTTTTAAAATCTCAAGTAAATGTGAATCCACCCATTCTTGAAATCATAAGGAAGAACGAAGAAATAAAGTTTCCATCATGATCTTATCTTTAAGATTCCTAGCCTGATAGTAATATTTACCCAAGTGACAGTCAATACCTCTCACCTATTTTCTTCGATGTGTCTCAAAACGTAAAACGAACTTTTTTTCATGTCAAGCTTTATTTTATTTTAAATAATTTTGTTTGGTGGTTGGTGCTAGTCATTCATTAACTCGAATCATAATTTGTAAGTTAAAATCATTTCCGAAAATTGAAGAATTTTGTGTAATGTTCAGTGAACTTGTTTTCCTTAATAATTCTTATCTTCTATTCTTATTCGGTACTAAGAAAGCGAAAAGAATTCCACTCCCATGGCCTTTTAAAACAGCAAAGTTTAGGCCGAACTACCTGTAGGGAGGCCCCTCTCGACCTTGTGGAGGGTATTGTAGAAAGAAATTGTGACCTCTATGCATCCTTTCCCTCAATAGAGGAAATCTCCTGTGGGAGAAGGTGTCCTTCCCAAACACGATATTTTCAATCCCACATTCTCTCTCCCGTTTTTATGTTCAACGAACCTCCTAAATTAGCAACCGTTTCCGTTTTTTAGCGGCTTTTGTTCTCACCGAAAGGTTCGAATATATTCCGAGACAAATTTCGTACGTCGTTTTATACCGAATAGCGTTCAACGAACCACGGATACGCGGTCGTAAGACAAGTGACGAAGTTTTGGCTCGGCTCCCGAATTTCATCGTAGTTCTAACTATGGCACGTATAAAAGTGTGTTGTAACCCCAGGTAATGGCGACCCACTAAAAATAGCGGCAAGTGTTGGCTGGCGCGGTCATCACGGTTTCGGCTGTCACAGATCGAAACGTCTGGGAAAGATCGCTCTCCGGACACTTCCTCCCTCGCTTCGGGCTACATGCCAGGCGTCGTGGCGTGGGTGAAACATTCCTCCCCTCTCGTCTAAGAAGAAAGTCTTTTTGCACGGCGAACGGCGGGGTGCAGTCTGGCGAGTACCCTTACGGAACCCGATTGTTACCTGCGCGCGGACCCAAACACCGTTTTCCCCTCTTTTCCAAGTGACCGAGAAAAACCTCTCTCGCCCCAATATCAGCTACTCCCTGGAAGTCCTCTTACCCTCAACGTGGAAAGTGAAAGTGTTTTAATTGATGGAGCCGGTATTGCAGACTACGAAAGAGTCCGTTTCGAAACTTTGATAGAGACACATAGACTAGTGAACTTTCCGCTTCCGAAATTTAGAGTAATCGTTCGGTCCTTGGTGAAATTTATCCTGTCCCGGTTCGTATCGATTTATGTCGTAATTATTCTATTGTGGCGGAATCGATCAACGATTTAAAATTTCTGCGAACCCTTTTTTTTGATCGAGTTCAAATTTCTTCGAATCCGTTTCATGAATGAAATTGTCTACACTTTTCTGTTGTTTACATGAAAGTGCATTCATCAAGTTCATCAACTTTAGTTATACATCGGTAGGCTATCTCTTTCTCTCTTATTCTCTATTTAGAGAGGGTCTTAAACATCTACAAAGGTGGGAGTGATTTTGTGGAAATGCATGATTTAACACTTCACACTTTTCTTGTTTTACTGTTCAGTGCTCTGTCAACCTGTACATGGGTTTATCTTAAAAACCGATTGTTCATTCAATCATATATCCTTGTCATATCTTCGTTCATTAAAGTCTGAATATATTCGTAATATGTATACCATGTAATTTCGCGATTAATTAAGTTACATAGGAAAGCTATTTTATCCTATAATAACCTATCTTACGACTCGTTGGAGGAATTAAGGCCCGTAGCAAACTTTTTTGCTGCAATAGAAAATCTCTACCAAGATGACAATAGCGTGGTGGTAACGTAATACATTTTTTCGGTGGCCCGTATGCTTTTGCCCCATAAGAGGCCGGAAGTTCCAAATACCTAAGTATGGAAACCACGAGATTCACGCATTCTATAGCAGACTATCATTGGGGGTGATATCAGAGAATGTTCATATCTTACAGCTCTATTTTTACGTAAAATATCCTAAAAATCTTTTAAATGTTGATCTGTATCTTGTACAGGATGGCGGAATAACGTTTTATATCGATTTCTAGCTCACGGATATTATATTAAAAAGTGACCATGATGTCGAGGGATATTATTTATTGTTGGAGTAAATCTGAAGGATATTATTAAATAACATGACTTAGTTTGTCTAACTTGCTGATGATTCGATTTTGTTATTCCGGAAATCCCATTCAGTTATCGGTAGTCATTAAGTTCCACGATTTTTCTTGGTCGTTTTAAAATTTTGTAAATGTTCATTTTTCTTCGTGGATTTTCAAGGTTTTGTAACTGAAAATAGTTAATCTTGACATATGAGTCGGAAGTTAAAACTGTTGGTATTTCACTTAAATTTTATTAGATATTAGGTATATAATCTGCAGGTTACATAGTCTCTTTCCAGCAGTTCCATCTATTATTAATTAAGGTGCTATTGACTTTTCCAGAAAAGCATATTTTGAAGGAAATATTAAAGTTTGTTATTGTTTTTAATATAATCATTTGTTTCTTTCGTAGTCGCTAAGTTGTGGAACAATTTTCGTTTTCGAGCTATTATCCATGGCCTCGAATTCGAGAATTCTAACGATTTGAATTTAGGACATGTAAATGTTGGAATTCATCAAAGATAGGTTTTCTATAAAAGTGTAAAGGAAAGAATATGCGTCCTTGCATACTGTTTTAATTTAAAGACATGTTTGTAAGTGTCTAAAATATTTAAATTGCGTAAAGCATTTTAAAGTAAAATAACTGAATTCCATTTTATTGGCTTCTTTATGGTCTTTCTACTCTAATACCAAAAATAAACTTTTTGGCATGTGGCTTGGGAAGTAAACATCGAGCGAACGAGTCACAATACTACAGTCGTTGACCGTCTTAAATGATTGTAAACAGTGTAAACACCATCAGTTTGTCTCCCATAAAGCTTTTTAAAGTGTGTCGTCTTAAGTTTCTGGACGGAATCCTGGGATTTAAATTTCTCTAAGACTCAAGTAAATAATGAATGGGAATAGTTAACTGTTATTGACTGTTAACTGTGTGAACTGTTATTCTTAACTTATTATTATTAAGTTCCGTATTCTCGATGTTCGATCATGATACCTTCCTAATATTTTGATGATTTCTAGAGATCAATTCGGATGTAGTAGATTTTGATTTCTCGTATTATTTACTTCAAATTTTTATTCGCCCGCTTAATATTATCTTACGCAGAAAATTAATTTGGAAAAATGCGTTGTTATAATTTCCTTGTTTAGTCGTAGCAAAAATATCATTGCAACATTTTCAAATTGTATTGAATACGATTTGAACTAGACGACTTCCAACGGATTATTGTAACCTCTTCGAAATTAAATATCTCTTAGTCGGAGTTCATTTGAAACTTGACGATCCGTAATAAAAACGTACGTTGTGTGAGACTTTAACCGAAGTTGTCACGATGCTCGAGAATAGACCATTGCTGTTAGCAAGAAGTGTCGAAAGACTAACTGTCGCTCATGGAAGAATTAGGTCGCATTTAATTGAGCTACGAGAAAGTAAAGGTCGTATCGTCAGAAGCGGTAAAGAACGAAAGTCTTCATAATAGTGAATGGAACAGTCGAATTTTTAATCGGATATCGTCGATTTCGGGTGGTAATCGAATCGTAAATCTACATAGGGATGGACCTCTGAAGGAAGTTACTTTTTTGGAAAGGAAACTCCAATCAGAAGGTTAAGGTTTTGTCTATTCCATAGGTGAGAGTTATTCGGCGTCTTGATCGATTGTATATGAGAGTATATTATTGGGCCATGGTTGAGACATTGACCCACATGGCTCGTTAAGGGAACCCTTCTACTGGAAAAATCTCCCCATCTGTGTTTCTACCGAATGAATCACTTTGCGTGTGCATTTTTGATCTGCGAATAGCATTCACAGAGCATCGATTTATGTGATCGTGGGATTGTTTCACTTTCAGTGCTGCTAAAGAAACAGCCTAGAACGTTAGATCTTCTCATAAATTCTTGTAGTTTGAATTTCCAAATTTATCGGATATCAATCAGGATGTTAACATTTTTAAGGATTAATTATTATGTCGAGCCACTCTTTCTTTCAGTCGTCGAAGTATCTTTTTTGTACTCGAGGATATGCTAACGATCATATGAATTCTTTCTCGACATGCGTGAGTCAATCTTCGTAAAATATAGGTCGCCGTTAGCTTCATTATAAGTCACGATTTCGCACAGTTATAGTTTTTTACATTTGATTAGCATTGTAGCCCCCGGAAAAAATTCGGAAATAGTAAAAAATATCCATTGCTAGTTGAAAGGTAGATAATACTGATTGATTAATCGAAAAATCTTGGCGTGATATGGCTTAAAATGAAAGACTGGTCATTAAACAATTACTCATTCATCGTAAGGGTTTAATAACCTTTAGGATTTTATAGTCGAAGATGTAGCGTAATAGCGTAAAAGTAATCTCAATGACGAAAGAATAATAACAGCACAATGCCGTAGATACATTTTTATCGTATAGGATTCGCCGTAGTAGTTTTCCGAAATCGAAACAGCATTATTATTTGTTGATTTCAAATGATAATCTTAAAAGCTCTTTTTACTCTTTATCTACTGTTTTTAAAAAAATATATTCAGAGAGTTTAACGTATGCAATATACGGAAAGGGTAACCCTTAATGTACTCCAACTGGAATACTTCATTTTCAGCTGCTTAGTCGGCGGTGTGCACGCGTCTTTTCGAAAGAAGTGACTTAAGTGTGCCGTCAACCCTTTGGGTAAAGAGTAATCTGCTCGTAATTCCAGTTAACCCTTCTGCATCGAGGGCGGAGATCGGTTGGAAAGGGTTGCACTCGGATGCATTATGGGAATCGTAGTCAGCTGATCGACTCGCAGCTGCCAGCACGGACCAGCCGCGTCTCGGTTCACTTCGGCTCCGGTCGGCCGTCCTCGTTTCCTCACCGCTCCTCGTCTTGTACCGAATTTTGTCCCAGAAAATAGATCCCCGTAGCACGATACCCTTTCAGATCGTCTGCCGTCCTCTCGTTGCGTCTACGTAGAAGCTCCTTTATATCCCCGACAACCACCTGCTCCTCCGGTTTGTCAACCTCCCTTGCGTTAAAAAACACGCCGCACGATCGTGTTGTGTGTTGACCCTTTAGCAATGTTTTCTCCCCCAAGTTAAGAAGGTTTACGAGCCAGGGAATTATTTTGCTGGGGTACCAGAGTAAAGAATCCAATTAATGCTATTTATATTTTGTTTCAGTTTAGGGTTGGTTAATAGTGTTGACACATGTTTACGGGGAATCTTCTATCGTTGCGTAGGTAGATACCCTACTGAGCATGTTTAGTACGCGGGACTTGCAAATTCGTTGGAAGTTTCGCAAGTTTTGTATCGCTTGCCAACTACTTTCAAACGTTCGTTGAAGTTTCCGCACATACATTGTTGCAATTTGTATATCCTTTTTTGCTTTTCTGCGTAGAATGATTGGAAATCGATGTATTGATTTTAATAATAGGGAATATAATATTAGCTATTACCAGGGCGTACTTCTATGGTAGCAGCTTGTCAGTTTGCATGCGTCGATTGTTCCAGTTTACGAATTCAAACGATTAACGTATTGTAGAACTAGCAGTCGTCTTCAGTTGCTAATATTCGCGATCATATCTCATTTTTTATACGTCACGCTACGAACTATCTGAACTCTCAATCTTTACCCCAGTTCTCATTTACCCTTAAATTATACCTATCGATGTAAAGTCGGCGGTCAAGCTGCCCGTGACCTTATTTTAAGGATTCGGCACGTTTTTTCGAAGGGTGAAACGCAAATAAGTCAATTGTGGACACGGATCCAAAGTAAGAATCATTTAAGGAGGTAATAAACCAATGTGTGATGCATTATTCGAAATTCCCTCTCGATGCAGGATCTCCCTGATCCGGAGTTGACCTTATTTCCTCATTCAGATGGCGGAGAACGTAAGCGGTAGAAGTTTTGTGGCCCAGTTATCCCACTTCCTTAGGTTTGTTTGATGAATGAATCGAGGAAGGGAAAGGAAGTGTCTGATTTTTTTCCGAGGGCCCGCGGAAAGATGTTCTCGTCATCCAAAAGAGCCAAGAGTTGCGTAGTACGAAAATCGAGCCAGAAGTTACACGCCGACGAAGTGAACGTCTGATGGCAATGAAGAGTTCCTATGTCACACCCGATCGATGGCTCCTATGGGGTTATGTCTAGTGGTTTGAGGGAACGAGTAGTTTGTTCGCTACTGGTTTAGGTTTTACGCGTAAAATTTGGTGGAATAGTTTTCTTTAGAGAGCAGTCCGGTGAAGTGACTCACCTGAGTATTTGTTCTAGTTCCATTCGCGGCTGGAAATGTCTATACAAACTACCCATCTCTCCTCTCATTGTAAATATTTACTACTAGTTATACTGGTATTGGCAGAATTTGTGCTAATTAATCATATAGTACTGGTATTTAGTCCGGATTCTTCCCTCCAAAGAAAGATTGTGAAGTTTATGGTAAAAAGAATTTGCTGATGTGTTTATTATCTCCATACTCACCCTTCAGTTTGTCTCCATCCCCACCACATGTTTAATTTAGACGAGGAGAATAAAATTATAATTATAAAATAACTATTTCTCTTAAAAGTTAAAAGCTTTGTTGCATTTTTCTTTCGGCAGTTCACTATGGCATCTTACCACCAACACTAAAGTCTACCCAGTGTCACTCGATAAATGTAATGAATGTCGTGTGAGCTTCTTTCATTTGAAGAAAGTTTTTTTATAATATTTTAGGGAAAATACTCAAGTAGATCTTATAATTTACTAGTCTTAGTCTGTTTTTGTTAGTAGCGCTTCTAGCCGTTTCTTTCATGTTCGTTTAGAGCTTTTGCGAATCTTTTGGAAGGTGTATATCGAAAAAGTATAATCAAAATTTATCTCTACTTCTAATATAGTTACTATGAGTAGAACTATCGTCCTGAGGTAAAGCTGAGTTTATGTAGAAATCATATTGCTTGATCCGGTTATTTTTCATTGGAACCAAAGAGATACTACTGCGTAAGTTGAAAGTACTCGTTCAAATCGAGCGCCATTTTGTGCGTTGTTGTCAAACCTAACGACACAGCAATTGCTTTTAACTGCGATCAGAGAACCACATAATGAATAAACAAGTAAAGCATCAGTTATGTCATAGTGACATCGGGTTATTTGATGAGCATGAATCTCTGAAGTGAGGACAGAAATACTTATGTTAGGTTTTCATAAAATCCGTTACGGCATTTTGAGCAATCCCTATGTAGTCTCTTAAGTTTACAAGGCCTAAATGGAATTTCAAATCGGGGTAGCTATTTCGGTACACGTCACCAAGAAATAAGTACATTGCAATGGAAAGAATGTGACCCACTAAATTATTTCACCATTCTGCATTAAACTATCTGTAGCAATGGAACGCCTCGTCTGTGAAACAACATACGCTGTAACGACTTTTGCAACAGCTTCAATTTTCATTCATTTATTTAACCGTAAGCTTTTTTAGTATGTGTACTGAAATCGCGGTAGGAAATTCCTCGAATTTAAAATATAAGCATGTTGAATTGGTTGAAAATACTGTGAGTGACTACCACTCTAAGAATAATTGTCGTCGAATGCTTTCAAGTATTTTATTCGACATGGCTTAAGATTATGATTATCAGAATTGTGTGAAAAGGATCTTTATTCAGTGGCGTATTCATTGGTATGTTCACTGTCCGTTGCAAGCTCACCCTGAAGTACTTAAGGGAGCGTTTGAACGGTCTTTTTAGTTTTACTCTTAAGTTGGTAAAGGTTTAGCGAAGTTCCTCGGGCCGCCACAATTTGAAACCTGTAACTATTTTCCCGCCAATAAAATTTTTGAATTCTCATCTACCAATTCTCTTACAGAAACCCCAGAACTTTCGCGTAAGAACTCAGAGTTTTGGAGTTAGTTAGGACTTTCAGAAGACATTCCTTACTGGAGGCACCCATTTGCCCTTCTTCATGTATTCGCCTTTTTCTCTCACCTGCATCCTGCCGCCTTTTTCCCTCCTTACCTCAGCATCCACACGTCCGGCCGACGGCCTCGTCCCTTACCAAGGCCGTTGTCGCGGGCCAACCCTCGTCTGCGCTCCGCGGAGTGCGTGTGTGGGTGAGGAAGGCTGGGTCAATGAATCCGAAGGCGCAGGAACTGGCAACACCGCTTCTCCGTCTTCCCATCCTACACGGCGCTGCTGTCAGCGTCCGAATATCCCGCCGGCGGAAACCTCCCGCGCTAGCAACGGAGGCAATGGCTGCCGGTGATTAGCCAAGGAGTGCCTTATTACGAAAAGTATTAGTACGAACATTGAAAGCATATCTTTATGTTAATGGAACAAGTAGGATTTCGTCGCCATAATTGTATTATCATTGTGTTCTGGATGATGAACTCTCGGAGCAGATATAGTTTAGGTGTATCACCTAGCATATGATTGTTAGCGAATCAATTCGAGCAGCAGTTTTCTACGACGAAAGGTCTTTCAAATTCTATAATATTCTCTACTGTTTGTGAATATTTTTAGATCTAATTATAGGCCTTTTGTAATTCGAGTTTATGACGATTCTATCTTATTTAATGGGATGTACAGATTTGCGATCAATCAATAAGACAGTAACGTAGCTTAGTTTGTCTGATTTCTACTACACCGTTCGCGCTTCTTCGATTCTGCAACTTTTCGTTAGTTTACGTTTTAATTATCATTCTTTCTTTGAATTTTCTTCAGTTTTCATTTTCTTATGTTCTTACGCGTAATTTTACTTTGTTAAATATTTTATCTAAGAGTGTGTTTTAAGAAATGCTTAATTTATCTCATTTCAGTGCAAGGAATCGCTGGATTTAGCAAGTTATAGAATCATCTGGGCACAAGGTTTGAGCCAAAGCAGTTGTACTTAGTGCGTATTGCACGTGACATCATGTTTAGCTTCCATAAACCAAAAGTTTATCGTTCTTCCACGGGTTGCTGCATTTGTAGGGCGAAGTCCAGCAGGTACGTTAATAGAATAAGTTTTATTTGGCAAAATTTCTTCAAGTGATATTTTTAATGTACAAACACGTTGTACGTTCAGTTGGAACTAATAGACTTTTTAAGTGATAGTTCACTTTATAATTATTCATTGTTTGCTGATGTAAATGTATTTTCTAACATAAAATATCCTGTTTTGTCACAGCTCCCGGTTTACCGATAGTAAGAAGTATGAAGAAGACTTTGTGGAGTGCTTCCAACTCCACGAGCGTCGCACAGGAGAGATCTGTAATGCTTGTGTGCTTCTGGTCAAACGATGGAAGAAATTACCTGCTGGAAGTGAACGAAACTGGAGACATGTGAGTAAAATAATATACCTAGATAAATAATATCGAAAGTTAATCATTTTCTCTGTTAAATGTTTTTTTTTTTAATCAACCAATACCTTATCCTAACTCTTTGATAATTATTTATATCAGGGAATTGCAGCTGAGTTTAGTCATGAATATATTTAAAAACATCATCAGTAGTTCATTGTATAGTTTGCATGTAGTTTGGCTTAAAGGCTTCTATATAAAGGTCCAGACGCTTCTAATTTGTCATGTTTTTATTACTTCAAATTTAATTTATTTTTCATAAATCTTATTAGTATTCTTTGTGTAGGAATACACACAAACAATTAGATCATTAATTGAAATGTTTTTGTTAAAATCTTGAGATAGAAGGATTAAAGAAAGATTTGTCACATTTTCAATTTTTTAATAAGATGAATTTTCTTGTTTGACATTTGTCAATCTCATCTTAGACATTACTTAACTACTCTATGAATTCAGTTAAGTTTTTTCTTCTTTTGAGAGATAAGTCTCCTAGATGTTTCATTGTGTTTGGTACATCAATAAGATGTTCGATTAAATAGCATTTATATGAGTTAGTTAATTCTAAAGTCAAATGAAATAAGTTAAGCTGAAGCATATTGTTTTATAATATGGATGAATCTGATTTTTGAAATTGAAAAAATATTTTGCAGTTTTGTTTGATGTTAGAGTTTATAAGTTCTTTGTAAATATTTTGCATTGCTTCGTTTAAACTACAGGTGGTTGATGCCCGAGCTGGCCCTGGAACTAAGTCTCTTACGAAGTTCAAGTCAAAGAACAAAAAGAAGCCCAAACTTAAAGCAGAAGCTATTCCAGTTACACCATCAGTTGGAGGCAAAGGAAGTAATGGCAGTCTAATGAACTTGGGTGGATCATCAGTATCTATGAATTCAGAGAAGTCTAAGAAGAAGCACATGTATATGAAGCCCCATGGACAAAGGAATACTGGCTCTACATTGTGTAAGACAGTATTGGCAGCTGGAAGCGTGTCTTCATCTGATCGTCAACGGAATCATTATGGGATTGTTCGAGACTCTAGCCCAAGTGCTCTGAGTGATGTTGGAGGTGAGCATGGGTTACTATATTAGAAAGAGTTAGCTAATATATTCAGGTGTTCCCTATCTTAGTGCTAATATGCATAGATGCTTCAATAGTTCTGTATGCCATTATAAATTCTCTTACAAGTATACTCTCTAACTTTCTAAGGTTGGTTGAAAAAAAGGCCCACTCAAGCTTAACATCATCAAAATAAAGATTATATCTATCTTTAGCTTTAATTTTCTTGATCGTCAAACAACATTCTAAAACTGCAATATGATATGAAAAAAGGGAGATTTAAAGAAGTGGTAACTTTCTTTTGTGGAATCGCTAATCACTGTCTAAATTTTTAACCCTATTTAAATAAAATTTCATTCAGTTTTTTACCTGAGTGTAACTTGGTATGTAAATTTTCAGCTCATTTTCAAAAGTGTTCTCTCAGTCCTTTTTAATGAATGTATTAATTTAGTAGTAAAATTTACTCCAGGAGTTTCCAGTATGAATTAAGAAATAACTTCCTTAGAGTTTACGCAAACTCATTCTGGTTTTTGATTAGTGTGTATATAATATCAATAAAGAGGTAAAAATGTTTTTGTTGTAGTAAATTATTTAACTATAATTGTATTTCTTTTCTATTCTGTCCTCTTTAATAGGAGAAGATGATTTCCTCTCTGATCATAGTCCAAGTCCTAGCCCTAGTGAAACTGCAAGTATAGTGGATACAAGAAGAAAGAACCATCATATAAAGCCGAAGCTAAGGGCTGGCGCTACCAAGCAAGCAAGAGTAAGGGGAGTGAATCGTGAAATGATGAATGGTGACGATGAAGATGATGAAGAAGAAGAAGCCGAAGAAGAGGAGGAAGAGGAAGAAGAAGATGAGGAGGAGATGTATGAAGAGATAACAAGAAGGAAACGTAACCAACGTGGATATCCAGTACCATTGCACCACCAAAGGTTAAATCAAAATAGATCTAGATCACCAGTGCAGAGGCAACAAGGTGATAGGAAAAGAAACCCATCTCGTAGGAGTCAGGTGGCCGTCTCACCACAAATTAGCAGCTTTCTTGATATGACATTCTGGAAAAGGTTAGTTCATAATTGTTAGTTAACGATGTCAGAAATTATTGAAAAACTAAGAAATTATTAGCTCATCATTTTGTTGTGTGTTAATTTCATAAGCTTTAATTGTATTGAAAAATATAAGCTAGTTCAACTCAAGTTTCAAGTATGTATAGCATATGAGAATGTATACATTTTATATTTCTTTCTTTTTAAAACTTTTTCTATGAGAAAGATCAACTTATGAAGTTAAATTTTATTCAATTAATTTATTTGTGTTGAGAGTAAACTGAAGTCTTATAACTTGCGTCCACAGTGATGGGAATGAGTATTTCAGTTGATCAAAGTTTGTACTAAGTATTCTTTATATATTCTGAAGGGGACAATGTTAGTACTTTTCCACTTGAGATTTATGATATGACTGGTTTCAACATGAAAATCATCTGTGATATCGTATACACAATGGATTTCCACCACTTCTTACCAAATTCTGTGAATTAGTTATTGCAGTTTGTTTTAAAACTAAGAAAAATATACATGCTGGTTATAATAATGTGAATTAGATATTAATTAATGAAACTTCTAAAATCATGAGGAATATAACAACTTATTGATTATCAACTTATTATGTTATTAGTTCCATTGTAACAAACTAAAGGGTAGCATGGGTAGGGAGTAAAGAACTGCCATGATCTATTAGGAGTGTAAATTCTTTTTAAATTCATCTTAACATTCTAGCTTACATTTTAAATGTTAAACCATGTTTTTATACTAAGTTTGAATAGACTTGGAAAAAGTCTGATGGTACCATGAGAACCCGGGTCTCCCAATTGCCGGTCAGGTACTCTTTCCGTTGAGCTATCCCGGCAGAACATTTCTCCAAGCTATTCGAGGAAACTTTTTGTTTACCTTGTTCCTTAAACCATGCTTGTTTGAGTATCATGAAATGCATGCTGCATTTATTCATATTAATTAGTTATATGTTATAGACCAAAATTTTTACAAAGAATTTGTTGAGAGAAGTTCACACTAAATTATTTTAAACTCATCTCTATTTTTACAATTTGTAGGGAAGAAGTTTGCTGTGGAATCATCTTCAAAGGACCAAATCAAGAGGTTATTGTTGACCCAAGATTCCTCAAGCCATGTATTGGATGTCGCAAACCTCTGATTGTACCTGGTTCAAATAGCTCTGCGGCATCTCCAACCAATGATGCAGCTCCTTTGCAATCGCCACCACCGGCTGCTTATCCTCCCAATGCATCTAGAGGAAGCTCAGCTCCAGCTGCTTCCTCCCAAAATGGTGGTCCACCAAGTAACAATGGAAACAAGCAGTCATCGACTAAGTCATTCAGCGACTCTTCATCAGACTCAGGATATGATGAATCATCAAACCCTGGGGCTGAAGGAAACGGTGTGAATGCAAATCGACGACCTTCCACGGGAGTGATTGTTTCTGCAGCAGAGGTTGGTTCTAGGAATGCAGTTGGTGCGGACATAGAGGTCGTATCTTACTCTCCTGCAATCAAAGTAGCTGCCCCTTCAAATTTTATACCTAACGGTAGGCCGTCACCAGGAGAAGGGACAGTTCCTAATAATGATTAACGTTAGCCTCTCCCTTATTACTGTTGTCTACCAATTACCCCTATCCTCAAACCATTTTGCCATACCTCCCCCTAGGTTTTTCATAATTTATTATATAAAAGTCACTCACTCGATCTTATTCCATCACCTGACTCCATGTACTCTGTGTTGGACCATCCACTCACTGCCAACTGATATAATGGGAGTTTGTTATCCATCCACATATCTGGTAGCACTGTTTCCTTACATCCAGTTGGTTGGAGTGAAATAGTGATATTAAGGCTAGGATGGGGCAATGATAGCCCACCAATCACCATCGGGTCCAAAACAAAAACTATGCAATCGATTTTATAAAAATCCTTATCGAGGATTGTATTTGAATCTCTATTTCCAAATCAATTTTTTTGGCAAGTTGATCAAATTGCCATTTTTTATTAATTATTTTTTGCATTTTTTTACAATTTGGTTGCATTTTTTAAAGGAAATTATTTAAGTCTGACTTTCCTCATTCTGTCAACTGTTTAAGAAAATTGTAGTTAGTTGATGTTGGCACATTTGTGCCTGTTGTTTTTTACCCATCCTTCTGGGTATATGAGAGGAAATTCAGGCAGCAATAAGTTAATCTACCCTACCTTCCATGCTGAGTGAATATTTATAATGCTTTTTGCTCATGTTGTGTGTTATATGAGCAAAATGATGTTGTTGATCCCACCTCACCATTTATCATATCACCCGAATGGGGTTAGATGTTCAAAGGTTCATGGCAGGCTATGGTGCTGAGTATTTAAGGTCTTCATGAGAGGAAAATTCTTGCCATTTATGAGTTGGTTATCTTTTAAATGTGGAACAAGAGGCTTGAGGCATTTTGCTACTCGCCTCTTGCAGCATTGGCTATTGCATTGTGAAGCATTATCGATTGCCTGAATGTAATGCTATGATCCTGGTGTGATGTAGTGAAATCTTTGATAATTTTTGGAGTTTTGAGTCTGGTTTTCTAGTCTGGGTGAGTCAGCAGCTATGCGGTGAATTTTGTATGTGAAAGTCATTGTGTAACCCTAAGAGGACCTTAGGCCCAACCATTGCTCTCTCTAACTATGTATTACTTCTTGTATTGAGTCTCTGGATCTAAGATCAGCTTAATTTACACATTCGTGGAAATCCTCGAATACTGAGCAAGGCAAATGGCTTTCATGAAACTTATAAATTAACTTCATCGGTGTGTTTTGCACATATGGGTTTTTCTAAAAAGTATCGCTTGGGGCAAGTATCCGTTGCTCATTGCAATTGTGAAAATAGTTTTACTGGGGCAAAAAAAGTTGGTGTCTTGTTTTGTCGAAACCTTGAATTGAAAAACTGAATGTAGTCTTGTTATTCCTAAAGTAGCCTTATTCTTCCCATATCTTGTGGTTGTGAGAACTTAACTCATCTTTTTTTAATATCGGAATCTGAAAGGAATGCACAGCTAAACAGAGTGAAGATTGGCACTGGGCTGATTTGTGTCTTTGTGCAAATATGCGTCATATAAGGACTTAAGTTCTGCAGTCGTGTTGACTGAAAAGTGGGCATTATATGGCGTACTCTTCACAAAGTTTGGAGTTATTGATTGCAGCCTAATTTTTATACCTGAATCCAGAATACTGGCTTTTGGTTAAAATGTGTCACTTTACCATTTATTGTTCTTCAGAGTAGTTGTGTGTTTTTCGAAGCACATGTTAGCGAGGGCAACATGGAGATGTCTCTTAGTATTCCATAAACCTTTTTTCCTGTGCTATTTTCACCAGGTTTTATAAGCTCTAGTGCCTGGAAATGGGCAGAATAATTAGCAATAATTGTATGGTAAATCTTATATGAAAATTGATTCCTTCAAAGTTGTTTATTAGTAAATGGCATGTATTAGTGATTTTATGCGAAGACGTTAAATGGACATTTGGAGAAAGTAATGAGTGCAATTTTTCAAATTTTTACATGTCAGAGATGATGTTTCATTATCTGTCCCCTCAACTGAATATCCCTTCTCTCCGTCCACCTTTCCTGAACCTTAAAGTCCCTTGTACTTATTGCATGCTCGAAACATCATCCTAATATGTAAGAAATAATTTATTACATAATGAAGTTAAATGAATGAGGAGTATCCATTTATTGTCTCATTTTAATTGTTCTATAAAGTTCAATCTAGTCTCAGATGAAGTACCTTTATTGTGAACCTACTCATTCACAGAAATGGACAAATACCTGATTCTACAAAATTTACCAGTTAGATAATTACTTTGGACAGGCGACCATTCACAATCCAACAGTTAAATATGATGCAGCCAGTAAAAATCTACTGAGTACCTTATAGGTTTAAACCTTTCTGCATATATTTCTCTCTTTCTTTCTCCATCTTCTTCTTCCGTACCATGTATTGCAATTTATTTTTTGGTAGTTGAGAAAATTAAAATATACTTTTGACTTAGTGCATATTATATCTGTGTTAGATTCCTGCTAGTTAGGTATTATATTTACTATCTTTAAAACTTATGTTCTGGTGAGTGCAATGCTACATGTAAGTTTTAGTCATGAGAACTCTTTCTTGCATGGGCAATGAAGGAAGAGATTACACTAATTCAATGTCAGTTGCTGATGATGGAGTATATCAATGTGGAAAGGATTTAATTTTTTCCTATTACTTCAGGAAGTGCCTCGTTCATGGCTTGGTTATGATTATATTTTTTTCACTCAGCTTAGAGAACTAAAGTTCACTTCTACCTCTCATCTCCTTCTCTGTTGATTGTGATCTCAAGAGTTGTGTTTGACAAAAAGTGCAGCTTTTAAGTTGCCCTCCCATAATGCGTGCATTGATCAACAGACATAGAATTTGTCGCATTCTTTTGTGGTATTTTAATGAGTGTGTAAAAAATGCGGGTGATGAGTGAATGTTCTAAGTCTCACAAATTTTATTATTAATATTCCCTCCTGTCGATGTGTTAGAACATTGGTGTATTTTATTTAAAACAAAAACATTCCAGTATTACGGACTCAATTGCTCCTGTTTAATTGAAATGAACTAATTTTGTGAAGTTGTTTTTTTACTTAAAAACTGTCTGTTGTAATACAAATGAATTGCCTTCAGTATTCATTTTTCAGCATTAAACATCTATTAGGCCTTCTTAAATTTTCTTGGAGAATAGGTTATCTTCATATCTGGCTTAATTTCACTTTGCGTTTTTCTGATGATTGTTACTCCCACCTGAATGTTTGTGCTCATTGTAAGATTTTTGACAACTTTTTATCTTTAAGAAATTTGCTAAAGTAAAAAAAATGGGCCATATAATCTTGTTGTCCTCTTGTTGTTGATGATGTAAGAAACTTTTTTTCACTAGTAGGCTTCCCAGTTCCTTTTTGTTTAAAGTTTTGATGTACATTCTTTCCCATTCAGAACGCACACTTACAAAAAAAAGCACATTGGCCTGCTCCTGTTTTCAGGATAGCCAATGTTCTCAGCCATTTGATCTCAGGTTTACTCGCCCGTGGTATTTGAGAATGCTAAAATGAATGTTTGAGAGTTAAGAATAATTTCATAAGCCTTTGAAAAGCGACTACAAGTGTGATCATCCTTATGTAATTGTCATAACAGTGGGTAGTTGAAATTTGACAATATTGGGGTGGTTCCGCTTGCTCATGAGTTTGAAAAGCCTCCATAACATCTGGTTTTCATTTTTAAATTTTTAAGATGTCGCAAATGTCTGAAAAATGGATATGCAGGGAAAATATGAAGATTGTGAGAAGAATGCTCAAAGAAAGAATGGTGTGTGATATTGTGAAATTTGTTGTCTTTCTTTCCCATTCATTTAATTGATCAAATATTTGTTGATACTCAATGAAATGGGCTTATAATAATTACCTAATTTTATTTTTATTATTTTTAAGTTTATCCGACTATATTTCTGATTAGAATGCTGAATCGACTTAAGATGAATTTCCGAGATTGTTATGATGTTTATTTTATTTGTATGAAGCCTTGAAACACTGTTCTGCAATCTCTATTGAAGAAACTGTTGCTGAAGTTGGTGCATTGTTATGTTGGTGCATTGATGCTCCATCACACATGGTGCATACTGGTCATATGGCCCAATTTCACTGCTTAAATGTTAATAAATGAACTCTTAGTGCTCTGCAAATTTTAATTTTGTTTTTCGTAAAGAAACTAGATGAAATTGGAGGTGATCACTTGGAGGATGACTTTTCTCTTTATTTTTAAAGATATCTTTCAAAAGGTGTGCTTTTTTGTTAGGTCATAAATAGTGTGAAAGCATTCCCAGGCCATGGCCATAGGCTTTGTTGTGTATGTGTGAGATTATAATGAAATTTGTGTGCAAGTGAGTGAGTGTTTAAGTAACATTTCAAAAAATACTGAAAAGTATGCGACTTGTGGCAGAAAAAAGGAGAGACAAATTAAAATCCAGAGATGGTTTTTTTTGGGTATTAAGGAGAAGGAAGACCAGTATTAATGACTGTTTTTAAACTTTTCAACATGGCAAGTGATATTTCCATGCCTTTGTGAAACAAATCTCCAAACACTGCCATTATTGTGTGTAAGTGTAAATATGTGTGTGAAAGTGAGTTTGCTCTCTTCTGTCTAAGAAAGTCAGCCTACTCACTATCGTCTTTCTGTCTTGTCTGTGTTTGTAGTAAATGGTTACCTTTTTTGATTGGTAGCCTGTTTGAAGAAATGATTTATCAAATATTAATAATATAACAATAATATAGTATTCAATAAACTCTCTGTTCTGAAAATATTTGACTTGTTTTTTTTAAGATTCTTGACCTCTCCCTAATATATGTTCAATATATATATATATCCTGCTACATGTATATAAAGATATAGTTAATAGGATGTCTAGCTTATTAGTCCAACATATGATTTCAGCTATTTCTCAAGTACATATTATGAGATTTAAGTATTAAAATGTAACTAAGTTCAAGCATAAATCTCCTTAAGAGAGTGAGTAATGCATTTGCAATGATTAACATTGTCTGAAGATTGTATTTTTATCTCAAAAATTAACCTATTGGAAAAGTGTGAATGTACCTAATATTTTATCCTTGATAGCAAATTTTATGTATGTATTCTTAAGGTAATGAAGCTATGATTAGCTTACATTCTCTGTTAAAAGCTCTTAGAATCAATACCAGTTGGTTCCATAACAGAATAGCATCTTTTCTGATTGTGAACATGATATCTTGCTTCATTTCAAGTCATAAGGAGAGAAGTTTACTTTGGGTACCTTGGTGAGTATATACACACCATTAAATATACACTATCCAGATTTGGCCATCTAATAAACTATATCTGTAACTGCATAAGAGTAATGCAAACCACAACTTGGAGTCACTGATTGAAAACCAGTATAAGAACTATTGAATTTGAAAAGTAAGCAACTTGTTTTGTAGATTTATTGATGATTCTTTGTTGATAAAGTAAGCCCTAATGAGTATCTAATCCACTTTAACTTGTGAGCAGTTTTATACCATCTATGATTTATAAGAAACAGAGAATTCAGAGAGAAGAATAAAATTTTGCAACTGTTTGTTGACAATAGGGAAAAGAGGATAATCATTACCTTTAAAAGAGAATAAATCTATTAAAATGTTATAATTTACAATGACTCATTGTATGTACCTTGCAGTATTAACCCATGCAAATTGGCATCATAACAAAATCTTTTATAGATAATAATGAAAGACATAATATTTCTTCTATATTAAAGACATAATATTAATTATTAATAGTAATTCAAAATTGCTTAGTCCAAAATGGGGTGAGTTCAACTGGTGAAAACCTGTCAAATGTTGAAAAATTGCTCTTTGAATATTCTATGTAGTTAATATATCTTAAATGTATATATTTTACAATTTCACTATGATACTTAGGTTTGTTCATTATTAATATGCTTCTTATGATGTTCGTGTTAGCACAGGGCTACAGCTCTTTTTCTATATGACAAATTGAATGGGAAATTCATAAATAATACATAATGAAAGATGGAGAGTGAACTCATGGGTAAAATACCTCCTTAAGGATTAAAAAAAGAGAGATGAACATTAAAGAAAAAATAAGGTCGCGGAAACAAAGGATGGCATGCTGCATTGTGATAACAAAGGACAACTGTTAAGCAATAGCTGTGCATGGAATGATCATAATAGAAAATTTTAATTTCAGTTTTATAAAATGTAAATAAAGATTGGTTTAAAGCAAAGGAGTATTTATGTATACATATTACTGCTCCAACAATAGTTCAAAGGTGACGTGTAAAGTAAAATCTTTCTGAAGAACAAAATAATTAGTTTTTATAAACTCATGTGCATTCGTTAAAGAAAATGTTGAATACAAGAAATTTACATACAAAATTTCATTTTATTTAGATTATATACATCAAATTATTCGAGTTGTGAAAAGAGACGTTTGTAGTGAAACGTTATTGGGTTCGTAATTCCTTCAAGTCTAGGAAAATATACTAAATGAAGGTTTCATCAAATCCTCTAACCGAATTTGTCATTCATAAATGGCAAAAACTATATTATTAAATGGCTTTAGGCGTAATTGAACCAAGTTAAAGTGTACTTCTTGGTTATTATCATTTAAAATTATGATTAGCCTCTAACATATGCTGTCCACATACTCCACATTGTGCTGCCGCTGATTAGTCAGACTTTCTACTACTACTTAACTACTCGTCAATAGCATTTTAGGCACTACTCAATCCACAATGAAACTTCAAAACACAGTGTTCTAGTTTATATCATTAATGAGGCAATGTTTTTGTTTTTAACGGTTTAAAATACTTCTTCAACTCATAAAAATCTACAACCTTCATCTCTTACAAAGCAGTAGTTTTACACAAATGAAAGTAAAGACTGTTAACAGTTTATAATTACAGGTTTGACTCACTAGACTGATCTGCGATTACTGAAGTTATATTTTAAACAGTTTGTGAGGGAGTTTCCGTTTTTTACTCTTTTATCTCATTACTGAATGAAATATACAAATACTGTTAATGAAGCTAATTATCGTATCACAATCCATAGGTGGATTGAATAAATAGTAATAACTTTTGTTGACTTTTATGCTTCACAGCATTCTTCATCATAGTTTTTATTCACCTGTAACGGCAACATAAACAAGATATCACGAAAATATCTCTCTGGACTCGAAAATGCCGCCTTAAAATAGCATCGAAGATTTAATTTTTAGTTGTCATGAAATGGATACGTTGAAGAGCATCTGTCACATTTTCACTCTACTCAAGTAGACGAACAGTTTTGAATCAGAGTTGTTAAGCTCAGCAGTCGGATGGATATGAGCGATATGAGAATTTTCCGCATGCGCTTAAATTTTGCGGAAGACATGATTCAACTTTTATCGCTCACGAGCTAGCGCCTTCGGCAACCAGTTCCTCAGTACGATCGTCTGCACCTGTCAGACGGACTGCAGCATCGATTCAGTTCCGCTACTGCGGCTGAGTCATAAGGAGATTGCCGGCAATGAATAATAAACGTCTAGTGATGGACTACAATTAGCAAGGTTCGTGAGGATTATTTAATATATTTTATTTATCATTCATCATCGACAAATTTTCATTTAGATAACTTGGACAAAAGAAAAACTATCTGGATTTTTAGCCGTTGGAAGTTTTACCTTCTGGCGCCGCAAACAAAATCCATAATCGAAAACATACTGATCTTTACTTCCTGCGAATTATTATAATTAATAGGAAATTGATGTTGATCTATTTTTCATTTAATTCTCTTCGTTAGTACTTATATTCATTTCATCTAATAATGAATTAAAATTTATTTTTTATTTACTCCTGATAATGCTAAGACAAGTTGCTTTAATTGTTTTCCGATATATATTTGAGGAGAGACTGTCAATTAACAAGCTATAAATTTCTTTTAACTATTAGAAAGTATTAATTTTCTGTTCAACAAATGGATAAGTGAAGAGGATGAAAACGAAAGTTCACATTTGCCATCAGAAACTAAGTTTTTCGATTATGATCTAAGGTTAAACTTTAAATCTAACAATAAAAGTACTACCAACAAGATTAGTGAATCATTTACATTTATATTGTATTCCAATTAATTTATTTTCTTTTTTTAATCAAAATGATAAATATTCAAATTATTTTCTTCGATCTCTCTGAAATAATATAATAGTATATGTTTCTTAAAACTGAATAATATCAATTGAAAACACTACATTTATTTTAGTACGCCACAATAGAAATCAATAGTGTGATAAATAACATCGCATTAAGTTAAAAGAGTCATATCCTCTTTTTTCAGGGTCATTGTTCATTGCTCTCTATTAAATACTGTAGCTGTCAGTGTAACTTGTTTTTCTGTTTGATGAGGCCCGCTCAGGTCGAATTCTTGGCGTGAATCCAAAACACTATTGATCTAATACTCTTTTGTTTTTCATCGCCTTTGTAGGATTAATTGATTCATTAAAATATGATATATGAAATTATTCAAGAAAGTAAATCATTTTACTTATACGCATCAATTTATTAGTTAAGCATTTATAGTTAACGTTGCCTTCAAATTTACATAGGTTATTCTGCACTTATTGTACTCTATGGTAATATTTTAAACTATTGGGTGTCTATATAAGCATGAAAGATCAGGAACTAAAACTTTTCTGTGGAGATTTCATCTTATTGAAATGGGATTGCGAAAAATCATTTATTCCGTATTAACTGCCATATCCAAGTAAACAGAAAGGGAACCATAACTCAGCTTCGAGACATAAAGGCGCCAGGCGATTTCATTCGTTTCGTGTACCTCTTCGGTAAATCGATCGCCCAGTATGATTTTCCTAAATCTGTCTAGATATGTTCAAAATCTCTCATTCTTTTTGCTTTCACGGAAACAAAACACGAAACTGAAACCATTAAATGACTCTCAGAGAAAATGTAATTCGTTTCCGTAATCCATTGTCTCTGTCTATCAGGGGTTCCTGAATTTCCATAATTTCATAGATTGAGTTCGGTCTTAGTTTTAAGTAAATATAAAATTTAGTTTGAGATTTATTTCTTTCTGGAAAGTCTTATAACTTAAAGCGACTTCAGACTTTATTTTATATGCATGGGTTCATTCATAAAATATTTCTTTCTCGAAAGTTTTTGCCATTATCTATTTAAGTAACGGACTGTATATCATGTATTTATAGTTTGATGTTTCATGATATGTTTATAAAGTGCGAAAAGATGGAGTAAATTTTATCTTATTTTAAAATCGAAGTAATCAGGAAATTTTCAACAAATTTAGTATCTCACTTGCATAAAGTTCTCCCTAATAGCAACATAAGGCAGTAAAAAACTGTTACTCTTGTTAAAGCAGAAGGAACATTATTATAATCCTTATAAGATTTATCCTTATTACCGGCGATCATTGTATTTTATCGATTATTTTTATTTACGAACTATAGAACGTGTGGTATATTATTGTTTTCGCTGTTGATATTAAATCTCTTTTAACTTGACTAATTGAACACTTAGTTAAATCATTATCAATCATTAAGCTGGATTCCAGGGTTCATTTAAACAAGTTTAAACCAGGAAAGCCGCTGTTCTCCGTAGCTAGGGAATAGACAAATTCGTGCAGACAAGTACAGCAGCTTTTTCTGAGAAAACCCGAGAGAAACCAAAAATTCCGCTGCCAAAGGCTTTCATTGTTAGTCAGCATACCTGCTTCTCTGCCCATCCAATCTTTGAGGTGGAATAACGTTGACTGCCCTAAATTCCTTGAAAGACTATGTATATGCTCTCATACCAATGTCAGTCTATTTCTGATTTTTAGTGGTAAAGGTAAAAGTAGCTTATGAGAAATGAGAATAGTAAATATATAATAAGAGAAGTATATACTTAATCACTTTCGTTAACGAATGTTTCTTATATCGTACCTTATTGAAACCCCCTAACTCAACTTTTAGTCACAATTTATTCACAACCAAATATTAGTAGTAACATGATGATGATATGATTGAACTTCTAAATACTTGACATCAATACACACACTGTATAGACCTCAAGACACTTCAGTGGGTGTTTGCTATTGTAGTACGTACATATATTGCCTTGTCCATAAGTTTTTGTTATGGACTATATTTTCTTCTTTAATTTCAGAATTCTTCTTTAATGGAATGAAAGTTTTCGTAAACTTAAACATATATTCATTCGATTCTTTGCCACTTTTTAAAAGAGCGTATAATCCAGTTTCACACTCTCCTTACTATAAGCTTGGATACCCATCGCTGGACGTTCTACGTATTCTCTTACTTCCAAAAAAATGCATTTTCTATCTTTGGTTATTTCTTTTGTATAGCTTGTTATTATTCATCTGTTTTTCAGAAATCGACCATTTTAAATCGCCGACGCATACAACGCGCTTCCTTCTACTCAAATAAAGACGAATATTTTTATTATTATAAATATTCTGCTCCCGCGAATATTTCTTCATTGGAACGAAGTATCTCAATGTGAGTAATTCGCACTCCAAAACCATTTAATCTGAGGAACGCTATCTTTTTATTTCCGCCCATTTTTTATCGGATTGTCTAGAACGGCAGAGATATCTTGCCGTTTTTGCATGCCTCATTCTACTCAAGTGATGGGAAGTGTTTTCTTTGTACTTTATCGAGCAACTTTAATTCAATTATGATAAAGGAATTTGTTCTTTTTCACCGTTTCGTGTTTTAAATAGATTCATCTAACCAATAAGTGATTGCTCATCGTAATTAATTTTTGAATTTGGAACAAAACTTCACAACTTTCAAATTTAATTAGAATATAATTTATTATTATTTTATGTATTACTATTATTACTTTAGACTTATTATAAAAAGCCTTCTTTTGACTTTATTAAAATTCCTTTTTTTGTGGGAAACCATTTTCGTCCTGTTTTTATAATTATAATACAAAAATGTACGAAGACAATATGTTCAATTTAAGTCTAGTTTTTAATTCTATATTATTATTTACGAGTTAAAATTAATGAAAAACTAAAACTAAAAATTAATACTCAAGGAATTTAAGATTATATTTTTTAATAGTTTCATTTTCTAGGAAGTGTGGATCGTTCAATAAACATGATTAATAAAGAAAATTATAATGGGAAAACACTTGTACACTTTACCAAAAGATTGTGTATTATACGACCATGGTATCGACCATGATGAATAAATTTATTTTTCTCCATCCATTATTAAAAGATACTTCCTCTAGAGATACGATTGTCGAAGTTAACTCGTCTTGAAGATGAAAATGAATTAAACCTCATTGAAGTTTTTCCAATCGGACACTTCCATTACGAAACTAACTAAGTAAACTAAGTAATTTTGAACTCATCACAAGCTAATATTCAGTTTAAGATCCATGAAACACTGTAGAAAACTTTACAAACTTTAATCTGTCATTTTATTAAATTCTTAGTGGCCAAATATTTTGTAGAAAAAAATTACCGATAGGATGTACAAGAAGTTGTGTTAAACATCCGTATAATATTAAAATCAGATTCAAATTTCTCAAATTTTCAATTCAAAGCTTTGGGATCGAAAAAGAGTGGAAATGAATTTGATAAAATTTAGTTAATATGCCCTAGTGGGAATATTAACGATGTATAAAATTAGAAAAAATATATATTTAAGAAAATTTGAATGGAGATCAATTAATACTATATATGATATCGAACATTCTATAATATATTGTAAGGCATTTCGTCTTAAGGGCTATCAAGAAGGGCAAAATTGCCGTTTCTCTTCGTCCATCGCCTATTGATATTCTAGAAGAGTAACGATCCGTTTTAAGGTCCCTGGCTTGCTGCCAAAGTAAATGCATTTCAGAGTTTTGAATCATTCCAAAAAGTTTTCCATCATAGGCCTTTAAATATGGTATAGAAGATAATGGTATTATGCTAGAAAGAGGTGAATTATAGTAAATAAAAAGAGAATACTGAAGTAAGAAATCTCCTTGATTTTAGCGAAGAAAGATGAAATTGCCGGATTTGTCTGCAGTTAAAGATCGCGCTGATAAACTAATTTCAGAAATGAAATATATGACGTAAAGAAATAATGAGACAAATTTATTCTTATGCCTGGATATACTAATGGATATCAATCATACTTCTAATATAAAGAGGTATTACAATCCAAACCTCTGATTTCAAAATATATGCTATAGAATAAATCTTTAACTCGACTCATCTCTAATGACTGAGTAACGTATCAGCTGTACTTAATCTATATCTCTATCAGTTGATTGGTTTTATTGTGTCGTCATATTTGTCATTAGAAACATTGATATTGCTATCTGCTTCTCCATTTAAAAATAGCTCTTATGATTAGCGATACCATTTGATTTAATATTAAAAAGGAAAGTAGATGAAGTAAGGAAAAGGTACTTTTTATCAGTCATTAACAGGTTCCTCATAACTTAATGAATCAAAAAATTTATTTTGATAAGAAGTTCGTTTGGAAGTGTGGCTCAGTGGTTTGGAGAGGAAATTAATACTTTCTACTATATAAAACTTCCAGAGATAAATAATAATTTTATAAAAGTACAAAAATACTTTTATTAAAATCTAAAATTATTTCGTGTATTGTAAGTCAGCTAATTTTGGTGTTCATTTCGTAAACCGCATTCTCGCGATGGTATTCAAGTTTCCAAAATTTTGAGAGATTTAAAACTTCCAGCTTCTGATTATTTTTAGAAAGAAAATCATATCTACGTATCAACTCAGTTATGAGAAGAATAATATAATAAATATAACCTTTCTATTTTTAATGTTGATTTAATATGAGCTCTACTCAATGCACATATAAAGGATTCATTATACTCATTAATTTATCTCCCGTACGGATTATTTGCTTGTAAAGATTATTTCTTTGGCGAATAACACCCCATATAATTTCTTTAACCTTCAGCCTCTATGAAAATCATTAAGGTCGTTGACCCAAGAGTAGTTAATTTCTAGTGACAGAATGACATTTAGTCGTAGTCAGAGCTAATTATAATGATCAATTAAGTTAGAATTCGACAGTATATTCAAAATTGGGTGCTGTGAACCCTAATTAAATACCGAACTGGTAGAAAATTGGGACTAATTATGATTTCATCAAATTTTCATCACGAATGATGATGATTAAATATTCTACTGAAAATCGTAAACATCTAAATGTTCGCTCATGTTCAAAAATTAAAGAAATTAAACGTAAATATCGAATCTATGCTTCTTGCTTCTCTAAAACATACAAAACCATGACTTTTTTCATTCTCTCTGAAGAATGTCAATCTCATCTCCATAGTATTTGTATTTTTCTGTAATTAATTCATACACAATTTCCCTTTCTTGTTACTACTTTTCATCCCTGAATATTCCGAAGAAAAAAATTAAGAACACACGCATTTCTCAATAAATTTCTTGCTCCTAAATTTCCACTGTCATTCACCATGCTTCCTTTTATGAAATTCTACAAAGTTACGGCTTCTTCGATCGATATTTAAATTGAATTTATACATACAAAGATAGCAGGGAAAATTCGTTATCTCTCACGTGGTGCGAATACCTCCATCTCCCTTTGGTATTAAAGTTGGAAGTGAAATTTTGATGTAAGCTCCACTCCTTTGTAGTTTTCAGGTTCGTTTCCGACTTAAATAGGTAGTACTTTGTTTTAATAAAAACATGCATATAAAATTTTATTCATAATGATTTCAGGTTAGATTTTTACGTAAAGAATCTTACGAGACAAAAATTTGTACCATTTCTTGAATCGGGCTTATGTAAGAAGGTTATAATTAATCATTTTCGTTTGGAATGTTCTAGAATAGTGATTTTGATGACGTGAACTTCCATCTTTATAAATTTACGGAAACCACAGTTTAATCTAAAATTCCGCCAGAGTGAGTCAAGCTTATCGAGTGTCATCGCTTTACATTTTGATGTTTTCAACATCCTTGTTTTCTGCGAGGGCTACTCTTCGTCAGTAAGTGGTACGCAATTTTCCTAATACGTTTATCAAGGTAATCTGCGGAAGTCCGTCACTTAATTCTAGATAAGGCTCGGAGATAAAAAGGGAAACAGCTGATACGAACACTATCGATTCATTTCAACAATGTCATTTACGAAATTTTAAAATAGATTAACCGAATGGAATGCTGTTTTGGCCTTAATTTGTGACGTCACTAGACCTTGATATTTTCAAAGAATTTTCCATATGAATGGAATTTATCGAAGGTTAAGAATTCATTCATTGAAGTAAATTATCTGATTCGAATGATTGATTCGAGATACGAACTAAGACTTTACATTCGTGTTTGCCTTTCATTATACGATATTTTAAATGTGTTTAGTTTTGCATACGTAATACTTTATTGGTATCTAAAAGTAATTTGGTTACGATTTATTCAGGAAGGATCGTGACGTATCATATTTATATTCGCTCTTAATAAAGACTTTATAATAATAATATCTCCATAGAGAAAGGATCTTGTTCCATAATTCTTTCGAATAAAGAATTACGATTAATTATTCGAACTATTTACTTCTCTATGTGCCTCTTTCGTAACATTTGCTCATTAATTTATATTGACTGTTTACGATTGCTCAAACTTATGTCACACGCTTACGTACTTTCATCATAGCTTCACAGAATTATATAGTAGTATAGACTTTAGTAGCGATTAATTCTTCCAAACGTCAGCACCAGTCTATAGACGCCAGTTCTTATAGACAGCCAAAGTGTTTACGTAGATTCAAAGTTCACTCTTTCTTTCTCCCACTAATACGCGTCCCGCCATCAATCGATCGCAAGAAACACCGGGAATTCCAATTTTCCCTTTCGAGAAAAACCAATCCTTCCCTACGCCCTTAACAGCTCCTCCGACAACCTTGTTTGTCCACTTCTGCTTGAGCCAAGGCGTTCTGGGAAGTATATCTTTTTATTTCGTCGAAAGATTAATCTAACGTCCCCAACTTATAAGTTTGCAAATAAATTCTCGAAGCCATTGCCGTAAGACTTTAATGCCCAAATCATTCCTGAACGAACGAAATATTTTATATCGTATTTTCTCGGTCACAGTACTTTTTTTTATTTTTCCTTGTATGGTTTTCTATAACCAAGAACAAATCATTTAATTTCATTTGATGATCTTCACACCCATTTTTTCAATAGTCTCCAATGAATAAAACTGTGAAATTTGATCGGAAGGATAAATATGCGTATGTAACATATACTTTTATTTCAACTTCGGAGAAAAGAATAACAACCCTAGTTATAAAATATTGTTAATATCATAAGAAACATTTTTACGAAATAATTTTCAGCCAACTTACTTAAAAAGATATTCCTAATTGATAGTATTATAAGTGAATAAACTGTGAATAATAAATCTGGGTTATCGAAAATAGAACATATTTATTTTATAAATAAATACGAAATAGTTTTAATTAAACGTATATGAGTGTAATTGTAATGTAATATAATTTCATTCAGTGTGTTTCAATCTCTCTTATACAGATTATATTTATAAATAAGCAATCACTGAAAAAAGTCCCTTAATTTACTGAACACTCCAATACTAATAGTTTCATTAATTTAGAGCTAATTTCGCAAGATATCTGATACTTATTCCGTCATAAATGAATGTATCAAAACACACCCTCAACTTTCTCACAAATCGTACTCCATTACTCGTTAAAAACAAAGCCATACGCGGTTGAACTGTTTCACATTTACCTTAAGACATACCGAACAACAACCCAGCCAACTGAAAATGCAGAATCAGTACTTTTTGCTTCCTCAGGCAAAGCCCTTCCGTACGTCGTCTGATACGCTCTGTTTTCTCCTCTCTAAGAGCGACCCACTGACCCCTCCATATTCTCTTTAAAACGGGAGTATTCGCTGAGGACTATCTCGCAATGTTTCCTCTAGAAAATTAGCGACCGATCCATATACTCGTTCCTCTTGGCCGCCTTTAATGAGTGGTAGCAGGGGGTCAAAGCGTATCCACCTGGAATAGCCCATTGTTCCTTTCGCGAATTGCGAAAAATTCATAACGCCTCGCGAAGACAAGAAGAACGAACGGAGACGTTATTTTCGCAATCTCGGCTCTTTATTTCGCAAGTTGTGCTTTTTTCAGCTAACGGGATGTATAGACGAAGGCGAGAATTGTCGAGGGAGCAAAATGCAGAGCTTATGAAGGCAATTTCGGGCTGCGTCGTTGGATGAAGATTTATCAGGAGAGTTCATCAAAGAAACCGAACATCCCCTAAAAATCGCGGTAAAAAACTGAGGGGAAATAGACCAAACGAAGTTCCCAAATACCATTCCGTATCAGTACCAAGTGTTCTCTAATACAAGATGAAATAGTTGTTGACTTCAGAGTGTCTGGAGCATGTTGTTAGAAGTTTCCCTCACGCGTTGAATGAATACAAATTCGATATTCTCAATGTCACAATTTCTTTATGAAGACATCTTCTATATATATTCTACATACTGGCTTGAAGTTCATCCAATCGTTCGTGATGGAAAAACTTAATCTATTTCCCGTGTAAACAGTTCTTGACAGCTTCGTATATCTTTTATGAACAAAATTATTATAATTCCATGCATTTACTACGTAGTATTATAATGAACTAACGTGTTAACGGTTCTTAATTCTAAATTAAAGTTTTATTGCAATAATTTAATTAATTCTAAAGATACTTCATTTCTAATCTTCATCTGAAACTTATCTCTAAATTGCGAATATGAAAATATAGTGATTTAAAAACACGTAAACAGCTGCATGGAATCAGCAATTGTTTGCGTGCTGTGACAAAGTTTTGCTGGAGATATCTTACTCTCACTAGCAACCAGCGTGGTTAAGAATCTTAGTGGAATATTTAAGCTCCTTCATTATGGTTTTTACTCGAAATACAGTATCTGTAAATTTTGCAACAAGTCTTGAACCTGGAAGTGGCTTTGGAAATTTTGACAGGACATCCCCTTTAATCATTGAAATATGTGTTGACTCGAGTTGTTAATAATCTAAAATTTATGGTCGTGTGGAGTTTATAGAGCGTTAATGATAGTTTATGGCATTGAATGAGCATAAAATCTATCCGTTCTTCGATAATATTGAGTATAATAAGATATAAGTACGAAGATAACTGATGTGCACAAGAATTCAGGTCAATGCCGTAGGATAATATTTTTTTCAGTGTTTATGTATGTGTATGAACGTAAATATACATATGTGTTTGTATATAAGGTATGAAAAACTACCCTTCATGGCGGTAAGATTGAGAATCTAACGTCGAAAGAGGAAATACTCGCGAAATTATAGTATCGTATTCCACGGCCATTGGTAAAGTTTGAATTTGTGGAGAAGATGTTTTCCCATGTATGGCTGCAGAATCGGTTGATTGGTTGGCATGAGTAGAGTGCAGCTTGGGCCATCGTACGTGACCCCCCATTTAAGTGTTTGTGACGTGTTCATCATATGATAGCGCTCAGTGTGAGAAGAATTGCGAAGTTCGCATGATTAAACGCGGACCTCATCAGCAGGGGAAGGCACGTGCATTGCGCCGTGGCGATTTCCTAATCGAACAGGGTAACTACGATAGTAAATCTCTCAAGTTCAGATCTCCTGGAGCTAAACATTTTGTTTTGCTGGCGTGAGATAACCTTGAACTAGCCCTTCCGGTTTTCTATCGAAACAATTGACTTTCGACGGGTATGACTGGATGTATTGACGAGTATATTACGGGGATGGAATTGATAAACGTGAGAAATGGTCGAATTATTGTACGCTATTTGATTGGGTACAGATATTTTTGGTGGCGAATAAAATTTATATTTTTAAAAATTTAAAAAATAATTCGAGATTTAAAGCGGATGTATCTTCGCTAAAATTTTTTGGAAGGACTGTTGTTGGTCATCAAACTCCATAAGCGGATTGGATGTACATTTTACGGCCATTTCTATAGGCGAAATTTATTTCGTACAAAGAAATTACAAAGGGTTTCTTGACCTGCTAAAAATATGTCCTTTTATCGCAGAAACTCTTGGTTTGTCCTTGATAATGAAATACGTAAATGGTAACCCTAGTTTACGTTTGCATTGGAATTTTCTGAAAGGCAAATTTACGATGTTACGAATTACATTTGATCGTTATCTTGCATAATTTATTTCGCAAATATTTTCTTTTGAATTTGATACTTAAGTATTCAACATGAGAAAATATTTAGTTAATGAAGATTACTATTATTTAACTGGGTTCTATCTGATGTATTTTCGACAATACACTTCTTATTAAAGGTACTTATTTCTGAGTTGTTAAATTATTTCCTAAATTGCGTATATATTCCAAGTTTCGAAGAAGGGAAGGAAAAAACTTTCTTATTCATATTTGTTATATCTTTATTCTTTGAGGTATTTAAAATTTGTTAAAATTTTTTTAAAGAATATTTGCCGCATGTAAACATTTTAACAAAAACATTCTTAGAAATGCCCACTACGTACTTAAAGAGATGCATATAAGTTTATTGAAAAGATAATATATTCGTTTGACGCTTTTGATTTTCAATCAATATGGCGTCAGCAATTTCTTTTTATGAGCATTACCCACGAACTTCATTCTTGGCTTCAAAGACCGCCCTTCCATATCTATTAATAGATAAATAATCAATCGTGACATTTAGATAGTCATTGATCCTTATATATTGCAGTCTCATATGTTTTCAGACGCCAAATTGTCTATGTCTGCATATGCAATAATGAATGTTCTGCAGTGAATTCGCGAGGGAAGGAGTGGCACTATCCTTCAACTCTTACTGCATCCCCTCAAGTGCTTTTCGCTTCCCTGATTGATGATTTATCTACAAGATTGATAAAAGCAAACGGGTAATAATGTATTGCGTAAAACGGTTCACTCGACTACGTTTACTCTATTTTCCGTATCCGATAGCACTTTCCAAGAAGTAAAAAACTTGATCCACTTTTTGTACTTTCCTGCAGTGGAAAGCTATCCTGACCAATCAATCAACCTACACTTATGGATGCCTGTCTACTTTGAATATCCCTGATGGGAAATTGGAATAGCATTGGGGTATTTCGGTTGGCTTTTGTTTTGGTGATTTGTTTATTTTTAACTGGTATAGAATTACTTGGAGATTTTCTTTGTTTTCAATCAACTATGAAATACGTAGAAAACGCATACATATCTACTGCATGATCTTTATATTTTAAATGAAATTTATTTATTGCAAACACCCTATCGTAATGTCTTTATTTCGAATTTTTAATATTAGCATTTACGTTTTAATATTTTAATCCGTTTCTTTTGTGTTGCTTCAATTGTTTTTATTATTTAATGTTACCTTTAACACTTGCACCATTTCCACGTAAAGCGAAAGTGATACATAACGTTCGCTGTGGGATGTCTATCTTTTAATCTAAACCTATTCTCTAAATTTTAGTAATTATACATCTTATAAAAGACACATTCGATCAAATTTACAAATCGATCTTTACAAAATTTTACGAGTTTTCTTTCGTCATAAACCTAATACTATTAAGAAATAGGAAGTACGAAATGGCCTAAAGAATATGTAAGATACTTTACTTTTTTGCTTGCTACGATTGGAATTGCGTAGAATTTATAGTATGCAATCTTTCAATTCGCGAATTAAATATTTCATTCGCTATTCTTCTATGAATGAAATAATAATAATAGATTTCGGTGTAAATAGCTCTCCTAATTAAAATAAAAGATGGTAATTGAGCGAAAATATTGGGATCATCAAGTGAAAATACCACAAACGTTTCGTGCTTCCAACATATCACGGTCGTGACCTACTTCCGCATTTTAGACCCTTAACATCGACCACTCACGAAAGGGTCACGAATGAAAATATCGAATTTAGAATCGACAAAGGGAACTCACAAAAAGACTTGAGGTCGTGCGAGATTCCAGAGAGAGATTCAGAACGTGGGATATCTACAGCTGAAAGAATACTTCTTTATTCGATTTTACCGTTTCGTTGTGCAGAAATCAGGGAACGGTTTTAAAGGATGCAAAATATCTCGAATGGAATAGGGTTTCGAGAGCGGAAAATAAGGGTCGATTGAAATTTTCGATCGAACAACTTTTTTTATAATACGCCGAACAAAAGTTGGGTGCATAAAAAAGCGATTGACCCATTTCTCTCGCTGTTTACGTGATAAAGAAAGACAAGTTTGCGTGTTCAAGTCGTTTAAATTGGCTATATGCACGGTTTTGTAATGAAGAAATATCTTGTTCGTCGAATCGCGCAGAATTCTTTCTCGCTACAAATCATCGTGACCTTACTTAAGAAACTATCAACAGATGGGGATGTAGAAGCTCTAGCAATTCAGGGATATGTTTTGTTGACTGCCATTGACTCATACCTGTTAAGCAATTTCAACGCGAGTATCCGTTCGATTCATAAATGAATTACGTACGAATATTTGCATCTTATTTCGGTTCAAATAAGCGAAAATTGCATTGATTTAATGAATTTAAGATGAAAATGAATACCGTGAGATTTATATTATATTATTATATTTATTGGTATCTTTTAATAGAGTGGGGTATCAATGGCAATAATGCACACACTTCAATTCTTTGAAAAGTGTTCGTTAAATATAAAAGTAATAAGATTAACTCAATGTCTTAGGGCCCATTGTTATTGAAATTATCATCATGAAAGTTATCTTTTCGCGCTGCATAACCTAAAAATGTCTATTCTACTGATTCATTCGTAATCTATTTATATAATTTCCTGTAATTCATTAAACTTATTTATAAATGAGCAATGAAATAATGATTAAGATGTAGAGTACTTATTATGTGTGATAATGAACTATTGTTATGTCAATTATAATTTCCTTTGTAATGGAAAAGGGTAATGCATGCATGTTTTTCTAAATAAAAAAATAGAGATAGCTCCAAATGAAATGTTGAGTAACATAATTAAATTCGTGATATTCGGCGGAACTTTTCCATAATAGCCGAAATAAAAACAGAAAATGTCTGTGCGCCGCTCGTCGACCCAGACGTGTTGTATTTTTATTCCAGTAATTGTAGAGAAACGTTTTTGGATCACTATTTATCGCATTTTTGAGTTTCCAACAATCTATGGCATTTATATATTACTATTAATTATGTATATAATATATTAGATAAAATGTTTCCTTTATCTCTTCAAATAATAGCTGAATAAGTATTTTGCGAGAATTGAGATATCAAATACAACTAAAGTTAATTGTAATTTACATACAATACTAAGAAATTTTAATCCTATTTAATGACATTTATTTTAAATTTTTTTTTCTCAGAATCAAAATCGACAAATTAAATTACTAATTACAGCTTAGTTACCGAATTAATCATCATTATCGTAACATTATTATTACATTCAAACATTTTTTGGTCAATTAAGTAAATAAATTATTGATTAATGGGATTTATGAATTTGTGATATTTTGTCTCTTGAAAGTAAACATAAACATGTTGATGTAAATACACCAAAAAAGATTATTATCATACCGTTCGACCATTTTTTTAGAATCCTTATCCATATGCATTCCATCAGTACGTATTCAAGGTCTCGTTTTCGTCACTTAATTCGAGTCTTCATTCTCGCTATCTCCAAACCAGGTTTGTTTTACGACCTTTACCTCCATACACTTTTCGGGATTCATCATTCTAATCCTCCCCTCCGTAAAACCATTTTCTATTAGCAAAAGGGAAAATATCTCGGTACGGCTCATAAATTTTGATAAAAAACCTAAGAGGAATAAATGAGTAAGAATAATAGATTCCCTTTGACACCAATCGCAGGGCGTCCTAAATCGGCCAACGACCCCTCTCGGAAAGAAAAACGTTTTTCTGCACGCAATGATGACGTATCGGAAAAGTATAGAAACTAAGGCTTGAGTCGGGCGAAGCACGGAAAAAAATGAAGTCCTTTATTCGTAACCTGTCGTACATTACAAAAGGCTCACAAGTAGACATCCTTGTCGAGAAAAAATACTAGGATAAAATAATGTAGAGGTCGAATAAGTTGGCGATCGCAAATAAAGGTAAAAAAGAGTGGGTAGACGTGGAGCCTTTGATCCTGAAGAAGGCTATAAATTTTTCCCGAGGACAAGAAATGGCGACGCATTTCCGAAATAAGAAGTTTCATCGCATTTTTCTTTCTGAAGATAAAGGAAACCTATCCGTAACTACAGACGAGAAAAAAAAGGCCGCAGTAGAATCCTGCGATATTTTCGTTGGAAGAAGGCACGGATCAATAGTCATGATGTCCAAAACACGAAATGCTTTACGAGATTTATGAAGATTTTCATTCGGGAATAAATTCAAATATATTACGACTGATATCGTGTGATATATATATTCTTATACATGTATATAAATGGAATAGAGACATCATCAAGCGTATGATATAACGTGAGTCAGGGTAGAGATATTTGGGGAGTGCGTGGGAAGACCCATATTTGCTGTTGGATTAAGAGGTTTTATTACGACTCAACTTAAGATTTGACCTGTCTGTTTTTTAGAAAAATAAATAAAAGACAAACGATCACATGTAATTGTATACTGTAAGGTTACAAATATCTTACGTATGTATGTACATTACGTCGAATTCACAGAATTATATAATAATAACAAAGAAATTTATCGAGTGCTAGATTGACTTCCATATGTCTCTTTTTAATAAAATAATACATCGTAAAATGAAATAATAAATATTAGAATAACAACTAACTAAAATTATAAATAAAGAAAGAATAAGAAGAAATATTAAAATGATTGGATATTTTTCGCTTTAAATAAAAGACAGCACTCTTCACAAGAAATAAGAGACACAAACATACCAGTAAACAATAAAAAATGGTTAAGAGAATGACATCTTTAATAATAATAATTACAAACTCCGAAAGGCAATAGCAGAGCTGTATTAAATTAAGAAAAGAATTAATCATTGCAAACTTCGGTTACTTTCTATTCTTCGTATTTTCACAAACAATAAATAATATAAAATAACGTTTATAATTTTTGGAGATCACCGTAAAAGTTTACCTACTGCACCCCTTAAAAAGTTATTACTAATAAGTATCTACTCGATTAATTGAGAACGTTTATGTATTATTAAAACGGCGTCCTTGAAAAATCAGGTCGCTTGGAAACCCGTTTGAAAAATGGGATTCTTGCGAGAAAGGTTCGGAGAATAATATTTCATCCGTGAATTAGTCATGCGATTGATGTATCGAAGCTTACATTTTGGCAGAAGGGAATTGATCGCTTTCACGGAAGCGCATCGAGGGAAAGTGCTTCAAGGAAATGTGAAAACGCCCAAACAATGCACAGTGATGTAGTCAGCCCATCGTTCCAACTCCGCCCTTTTGAATTCCTGAACGATTTTTCTTTTAAAAGAAAGTTTTACTCTCAGTTGTCGATCTTTTTTGACGAACAGTATTACCTCGTATTTATATTGAAATGACTGAAAGTAATCTGAAGTCGCACTATGTTTCAACGACCAGTTTCAACAAGATTTCATCACGTTTCGTATTTGTTTATTCGTTTTATTATATCATACAGATTTTAAAGCTTTTTTTCAATAAATGAACATGAGCCTCGGAGTAAGTTCGACGCATAAATGTCCTATTCAAGCGAAAAGTTGTCTTATGTACTATACATCCTAAAGCACAAGAACTATTAGTTAATGATAATGGAAAACTTTCAAATTACAATCAGCTGCGTATATTATATCATTAAGCTTTTAAGTGCCAACTATTATGGTACGTGAGGAGAGAGAATTCGACAATTTTTCTCCCGGGTTTGTAACCTGAATCTTATGCAACCGGAAATACAATACCTGCGCTACGCGTGAATAAGGATTCTTCGAATTTAGTCTCAATCTGTGATGCAAAGGCGTTTTAATTTCGTAAACTTTTTGCTGCATGGAAACTTTCATCTTATATGGGTCAAAATGTTGCGAATTTTTATGAATCATTGGAAAATTAACGGTTTTCAAGGGAACATCCCTTTCGAGACATTTTTTTTTTCGCAACTGAATAGACGATTACGTTGAACCCACCCGATAAGAATAAACCTTGCACAAACCTTGCATGGAGAGTGTTAAGATTTTGCTCTTTTTTCGTATTCCGTAAAAAAAACTGTAGATCATTCTATGCTGGACCAGAAAACGTCACAATTTAATTAAATTAAGATAATGATTTGATATGATAACTTTTAATTAACTAATTTTCTGGATACTTTAATAACCTTTTAATTAATGAATATTATGAACTAGTTTCAAATAAAGATAATTAGTTTCTATGCATCAATTTTACGACTGAAATAGTTAATCCGAAATAAATATTGGTGCTTCATTCATTTTTTTTTTTTTTTTTGAGGTTTAACCAACAGAATGTTCCTACCAGATCTTTTCGTCCTATGCCTAAATTTAAGTAAGGAGCAACACAGCAGTAGTTTTTGGGTATTTTTTGTTCTGATTTTTATTATATTATAGATATGTATATTATAGATTACTCATAAAGTTGAAGTAAGTGAATCTCTTTTAACACTAATTCTAACTATTGTTATATTTAAAAGAAAAATCATTAACCTAAATTAAATTACACGATATTTCTTGTTGATCCTGAAAAAGCGGAATAATTTTCTTAGAGACTATTCCTTCCAACAAAGGTTCGGAAAGTACGCTTCAGTATTTAAAGAGAAAGAGGAAATTTTGCAGCCGACGAGAAACTGACATGTTTACCCAAAATATCTCTCTTATTTGCCTTCGATATCGTAAAGTTGTTGATACTGCCTATATCTTCTATAATCACGCTCGAGTAGAATTTTATGATGAGCTCCGGATGGATACGGAATGTCATAAAAGAATAAAAGGTATCGATCTGATGATTTTCATAAAAGTTATGCTGCAAATCACAATATACAAGTTGAGTTTACTGAAAAAATACTATTTTACGTATTTGCTTAGGTAAATGTCATTTCAAATCGTGAGTCAGCTTTCCTTCTCTAGTTCTCGTTACCGATAGATGTACCAAGTAATAGGCGTTCATAGGCAGGACTTTAGATGAGATTATAAATTGATCTCAATTGTTCGGCTTGCTAATTATTGTTGTGATTAATGAATCTGTTTTAAGTGCTTATAGATCATTATTTTGACGATTTCAAATTAATTTCAAATTAATTTCAAAATTATTGTGTACAATAATTTTTATTTGTATTTTAAATACATAAAATCATTTAAAGAGCATGAAAAATCAAGTTCAAATCATAAAAAATCAAAAAAATGTTGAAATTGTTATTTGACGTTTCATCTTTTTCGTTTAAGAAACTTTAGCTTCTTTTATTTTTTAGTCAAAATGTTTGCGCTTATTTAATAAACGTTTGGTTGAAATTTCAAGTTCGATGAATTTCCTATCTAATAATACACTAAAAATAGCTTTAAAATTGATAAAAATGTTTTTCCGGATGAATTAACTACCGCTCCTAAGATAAAGAAGAAATATGTATAAAGTAACTTTTACGAATTCCACACACTACTTCATCAGTATAGCATACCATGAGTTAGTAATGACCGAAAAGTAAACGAAATGATGAAAACGATAGAAAAGTAGTCGATTTTCTTCAAACCGGTTCAATACTGTAACTTTCCTATATTGCCTTACCTTTTTTATTTACTATTTCCATTAAATATTTTGGTTTTGACGAATTGAATTTGAATAGACGAATTTTGTGTGTAAGTTATAGGTGATACCGAAATTTCCTGGCAAGGTTCATTGAAAAAGTTATAGAGATTAAAATCAATGTGAGATGGAGTAACTTTATGGAAAGCCATTGAATAAGAAAAGATATCTGTAATTTCCGCAGTATTTTACATATCGTTGCATAAATAAAATACGGGGGAAAGTTATTTTGCTTATTGTTATAGAGATTGATTAAGAAAACTTAGAGAAATTAGAGTGGTCATCCGATATTTTTTATTTTTATGTCCCAAAGAAATGTCTAAGTGTAAAGTTTAGATTATAACATTCCTCTGCAAAAAATATCCTTAAATACAATTCACTTCCAGTTGTGCACAATCGAATTATTATCTGCACATTAAGAGTACCAAATGTCGATTATTTTATCCTTTGATGGTTTTTTAGGGCTAATTATCTAAATTAGTAAGTATTTAAGGAATTTTATTTCATTGAAATTTATGAAAATATTTTTTCGATGTCAAATTCTAACATTAATGGAACCTTTGGAGATATGTGCAATTTAAGAAGAGTGTTAAGTATTACTTTGTATTGTAGTTTTACAGGCTTTCAAATAATTTCTCGAGAACTTACTCATAATTTTAGAGGCATAATTTTTTTCGCGCATAACTGTATTCCAAGGAGAAGGAGTTCCTTCCTCTCCTTGTAGCTAAAGTAAAGCTCTTTACGGACTTGAACAGCTGACGGTAATGGAATATCGCGAAGGAAAAAAGAGAAATCGATTTTTTAATTATTAAGTATGGCATTGAAGATTTTCTTCCTAACAAGCAGCTGAATTGTTGTTTTATTTTTCATGTATAAAACAATCTCACAGAAATTTGGTATATCTTATGAGTTAGATTGATATGATAAGGAAATAACCTATTGTGTACTTCAATGGAAACGACTCTAACACTTCCATGGCACACTAAATAAGCCACACGCTTCCATCCAAACGCAGGAACACCGACTCAGTGATACTACGCGAAGTACTTCTCACATTAAGTTCACTCAGATTGATATAATCGTCTATCGTATGCGATTAAATAAGAACTTAACTTCTAAATTGAGAACTCAAACAAAGGTTATACGTTTTAGTTTGAATCATAAGTAAAAAATATTCGGCTGATATTAAGTTTTTCTCCATCGCTTTTGTTGATTTTTTGCATAAAACTTTTATAAATATTGATTTACAATGAATATTTTAACGAAATTTAATCACGAATCTTCACTAACTCATAATAATCAACCAAGTAGCGAAAAGAAATGTAATATTTTTAGGTTCAACCTTCATAAAACCAACCTAATTAAAATTTCCCGCGAGTTTTCTATCATTTTAGACTTTCCAAAGAAGAATATAATAGTGTTTCAAAAGAAATATTAACCAACGAATTACTGCCTACCTGAGAGAAAACTGAGAAGTTTTCGAAGTGAAATGGCCCGCAAATAACTTCGTCCCCGGATTAAGGAATCCTTTTAACCTACCGGGTTCCCTGACCCCCATTTACTGTTACTTTAAACACCCATTCTTACCTGCTGTGCGTTTTACTTTATCTTCTTTCAAGTGGTAAACTACAAAAATACATTCTATGGAACAAAATTTCTAATATGACTGCTTTTCTTTATTGCGTCTAATGACGAACAACACTTGACTTTTGTTGAGTAAATTTGCTAATTTTTCTTCGAGTAATTGAGAGGGAAAGATCTGGAGACACCTTTAATCCATTTCTAGTAGGAAAGTTAACATATAAAAATCTGATTCATTAACAAAGTACGAATTACATGACTGATTACTCAATAAGGGAAATAAATGAATTCCCGGTCCCGTCAGATAGGGAATGAATAAAAATTTAATTAAAAATTTAGATGAATCTATGGAGCAGTTTATCGTTTGTAATGATGGTTTGTTCTATCATATATAATTTATCTCTGTCAGATATGTATCTGGGACTTATTAATTATTCTTTTCAAGTACATAGAAATTTAAAAGTGTATTTTCTTAATTTATTCTCAATTTAGAATGACTTCTAAACAGGAGCGAATAGAATATGGTCTTAGATTACATAGATTATACGTCTTTAAGGTGTATCAACGTAATTCATAGACGTGCTTTGAATAAGTAAATTGATATTTTAGAAGATAAAATCATCAATATAGATGAAAAATTCACCGAGTAAAATTGTCAAGGTCTATAAGTACTTTTTCAACTGAAAAACTTAACTTGAGACTCTAAAGTTTAGGATTTAAATTCCTAAAGAATATAAAAGTTATGCGAATTAATTCTTGAAAATGTGACAAGATGGCAGAAATTAACACTTTTTAATAAAATTCTATTCGTTCCAATAAAATGTTGATTGTAATTTATGAAATAATTACTAATATTAATATAGTTATTAGCAAAAAATGTTTAAAGATAATGAGAATTAATAAACATGTAATCCGCTCATAGCGCTCTTAGCCAAACAAATAACTCACATTCGTTTATTTACTTTTACCTAAGCTAACTCAAGGCCTCCAACTTTGGGCGGGATGTGAGAGTTCATTTGAATTACCGGACAGTTTTCTACAAAAGACAAGTTTGATGCAAGAATTTGTACGAAAGGATGAATTCTAAAATTCCGTGTCATTTAAGTTCGAGTTAGTCCTCCAATTAAAGGTTATATCTCCGTGATATGAATATTTTCAATATACAATCAAGGTATCTACAACTTATTACATATATATCATGATGGATGAAATTGAAAGCAATTGTATGTATCTTATTGACTTTAATAGGAAGTATTGAATGATTTTTGTCGTAGTTTAATGTAAGTACTCCCTACATAGTTCATGACTTGACTTAGCACCGGATCTTAAAGTTGATAATTGTGAAACAAATAATTCCTTTTTAAGCTATGTATAATTTATTCAAAGAAATAATGATTAGACAGAGTTAGGAAACATTTCAAAATCCTCCAATTATCTTCCAAAGTACTTATTTAATTCAAAAGCAATGTAAGCACTATTACCTCGAATGTAAATAGCTGTCATAGTTCAATTGCCGAATTTCCAAATGCTTGAATTGCCTAATAAATTCAGTGAGAATAGTTTATTTCAAGAACCATCGATTTTTTAGTTAAGTTGATTCAGTGATACATAAACTCTATTGATCTCCATCAACTAACTTAAATTACTTTAATCTTTTAAACATTTTCAATATAAAATTTAGTCTAAACCAATTTATTTGAATCAAACCACTCTAAATTTAAATTTCTCTAAAATTTCTGTTTATAGAATGCAATTTTTATTTATGGTGATTGCAAGAAGGTAATTGACTACCCATAAAGAAACATGACTGTCACCTATACAGCAGAAGTTGCCACCTGCAGAGGTCTTGGAGTTTTCTGGAAACTACTTTTCAGGTAAAATGTTGGGAATATATTTTAATACTTAAAACATCTACCACTATTATTTGCTAAAATGTATTTATTTGTTCATCATAATTTTCTATCAATAAAAATGTAAATGTAAAATTCTATCAATGAAAATAACACTACCAATCTTGAGAACTGTTTTTGCAGTAATAAGTTATTTTTTACATCTAATTTGGGACAATGTTTTATTTTCTATTTGCAGATGGCGAGGTAGTATTTATAAACTTCTATGGCCAAATCTAGTAGTATATTCAGTATGTTATTTTACCTTGAGTGCTGTGTACAGATTTGTTCTCAAAGGTGGACAGAAAGCGTAAGTTACTATTAGATTTAAATTTTATGATCGTATTCTCTTCTCATTTAAGATACTTGTTGAAATATGCTCTTTGTTTTAGGATGTTTGAGAAGGTTGCAGTTTACTGCAGAGCTCATAGTGATCTCATACCAGTGTCCTTTGTTCTTGGGTTTTATGTTTCAATTGTGATAAAAAGATGGTGGGACCAGTATTTAGGAATTCCATGGCCAGACAACCTTGCTATGTTTGTCAGTACTTTGGTTCATGGAAATGTCAGTATTGTTTAGTATGAACTGAATTTATTATTATTGTATCCATTTTGTATTCTACCAAGATAATTTTTTATAGGATGAGAGGGGAAGGCTCATGCGGCGTACTATTCTTCGATATGTGAATCTTTGTTTTGTGGTTACATTGTGTATGATGTGCCCTCGAGTCAAAAAAAGATTCCCAACTTTAGAGCACTTGGTAGAAGCTGGTGGGTACTCCTTGATTTATCATTTGTTTTTTAGTTAATTACTGTTTTATGCTATATGAGCAAATGTTACATTATTAGTACCTTCAGTGTAAGGATTGAATTTACATGTTATGAAATATTATGTTTCCTTGCAAGTATTTCTACCTTGAGAAAATTTCAATGATTATTTCTTTCCCATAATATTATTGATGTGAATTTGAATGTAAATGTTTTGTTTATTTATCTTTATTTGTAAGATTTTTTTTTCTAGAATATGTTAGATGATTTAGATTTATTAGCCCCATTGCATTATGAAAGAGAAATGTTGTAGATAGATTGGTATTAATTGGAGCATTAATAGAATTGCTGCATTTTGGGACTGGTAGATTATTGCATGCTCAATCAATATTAATTTACAGGATTTCTTCAGCCCACTGAGCTGAAAATATTTGAGGACCTGAATCGAAAAACCAATCATCCCAAGTATTGGATGCCGCTTGTGTGGGCTGGAAGCATAGTCACTCGTGCTCGCAAGGAAGGGCGTGTGAGAGATGATTTTTCAATGAAGACTTTAATTGATGGTCTTTGTACATTCAGAGGTCAATGTGGTGGGATGCTCAACTACGATTGGATTAGCATTCCTCTTGTTTACACACAGGTTTGCCTCTTTTCAATAAGAAAACCTTTATTTCAATGACTTATATTCAGGAAAGCAGTATGATAATAAAATCTTGTATTGTATCATTTTGATAGAAAATAATTTTATGCTTTTATAAAAGATAAGCCTATTTATTTTGCTTCTTTCAAAAGACAAGGAAAGGAAATGTAAAACACAAGGGAAAGTGTTCAGGTTAGAATCATGTAGGAATGTTTTGACTTAAGAAAGGATGGTCTTAAAATGTTTAAAAACTTTATCTTTACATAGAACATAATTTGTACTATCTAGATATTTTTAATAAAAGACCATACAATGAAATAGACCATACTTTAGTGGGAAAGTCTGAGAATTCCTTAGAAAAACAATATATAGTTCTTCATCAAGAAGAAGTTCCCATTATTAGGGCAGGAAAAATTTAGTTATCATATGCTTTATATTCTGTATCAAATTTTTTGAAAGGTAATATTTACAAAAAAGCATTTTTGTTTAAAACTGTCTTATCTTCATTTTGCTTTTAACTAAAGGAAAATGTAGCATTTGGAGCCTTTGCAAAGCATGCTTTTTATTGTTATCAGTATGATGTAGAAATCTTTATTAAGTTTGAGTAACCTAAAGTAATATAGAAGGAAGAAAATGTAAGAAAACTATTCCTTATCTTTAAAGTTAATAATTTTGTTAGCATGATTATTTGTATGCATTGGATCTGCTGTCAACTTTTTAAGAATAGCTGGATTAATATTATCATAAGATTAAAGGAAAGGCATTAAGAATTTCATTATAACAATGAATACTACTTCCTTAAAACCAAATCCTATTTTGTCATAGGTTGTTACTTTGGCAGTATACATCTTCTTCTTGGCATCTCTAATGGGTAATCAGTTCTTGGATCCTGGAAAGGCCTACTCTGATCAAGTTGATTTGGTTATACCAATTTTCACATTTTTACAGGTATTTTTTACCATTCTATGTTTTTACAAAAGTCAGGAAAATGGTTATGAATATATCTGTAGTAATTAAGAAGAAATTGATTTCCTTATATTTTACAGTCATGTTAAGTTTTACTTATGTCAACCTTTGATACTTTTTGCTTACCACTTGATAGGTATATTTTTTATGCTTAATCATTAAAAATGTATTGCAAATATACTTTTTAGATAATTCTAAAATATTTTTATATGATGAGAGTTATTTAAGCTTCTGTCAACTCATCATATATTGAATACATTACAGTTTTTCTTCTATATGGGTTGGCTGAAAGTGGCAGAATCTTTAGTAAATCCCTTTGGTGAAGATGATGATGACTTTGAAGTGAACTGGCTGGTTGACAGAAACCTTCAGGTAAAATTTTACAATATTTAATCAGTTGAATTTTACTAAAGTAATTCATTATGCAAAGATTGTAAATAACGATCTATGCAATTCAATCTCAAATCAAAGATGCAAAAAATGAGTAAAGAATATTACAACAATTTTCAGCTAAATAAGACTAATAATATCTTAATATAATTATATAAAATAGTAAAGATAATATTTTCCTGCAAGTACTCTATTGCTGACATTTTTCTAATGTAATTCTCAATCGGGTTAAATGTTTACTTTTTCACAAGTTGCTAGTGCCATAAACAGCTTTATTTATTTTTCTCCAGAGAATTGCTTCATCTTTGTTTCTGAAATCAATTCTATAGATTAATGATTACTATCCACTCATTTAAATTCCAGGTATCTTATTTAATTGTAGATGAAATGCATAATGAGCATCCAGATTTGGTGAAAGATCAATATTGGGATGAAGTTTTCCCTGCTGAATTACCTTATACTGCAGCTGCCAAACAGTATCAAACTGGTCCCCCACAGGTGAGAGATATTTATTTTTCTTTTCCCTATAATTTTTTATATATATCATATCATGAAAATATATCATGGAATTTAGAAAGTTTAGCTATGAAAAGCCTTTCATACATTGTTATGTCCATTTACTCATATCTGCCTCATTTTTATCTTTGCCAAATCATTGAAATATCTTGTGACTTTATACAAGCATATATTCCAGATTGAATTCCTACAAAATGTATTGTATTTTTAGGGCTCGACTGTGTTACTTAATGTTCCTGAAGATGAAGCAGAGTTTTTACCCATGGAAACAGTCTTTGAGGAATCAACTCGTAATCTTGATGATGATGAAGTACTAGTTGACATGGATGAGATTCAGGTAATTAAATCCTAATTAACTTGGTTTTAAGTTCTACAACATTGCTTATTATTATGTATCATAGAAGATGCTCAGTGCAAAGTATCCATATCAACCTTGAGAAAAGTTGTAGGCTGGTTAAAAAGCTATCCAATGGTTGTGTTATTACTAACTAATGTATTGTTAAACTGTCAAGAAGAAGCCTATCGAAGTTCAGACAATCATTTGAAAATTCTGTGAATATTAATTTTGAATGGTTTGAAGATCATATGAGTTATCCTTGTATTCTTAACTAAAGAGTGTTTGCTATTTGAGGGAGATATATATGATTGTCTGTGAAGTGGAATATTTATCCCCAGAAATAATGTTCTTGCATCTCTCATTGCCATGATTGATTCAGGATCGGTAGCATTATTTTAGTTCAGTTTGCTATTTTTTATCTAAAATTATTTTCAAATTCATTCTCATTATTAAATCTCCTATATTACATTTATTCATGTAAACACATAAGTTCCCATTCATCAAAAATGTACATCATCATGTCAATAGAGCAATCTATTTGATGAAGGCATTCTTGTTCCTCCAAAGAATTAAAGCTACCTAAAGAAAATTCAGTATAATCAAAATCACCTTCTCACTGTGAGGTAATGATAAACTTATGAACCAATCCAAAACAAGTACCAAAAGATGGGCCTAGCTGACCAAGTAATCTGTATGACTAAAACACTCAGCCACAAGTTATCTGTAAAACAAATGCTATTCTTGTCAAAGGTAGTTGAGGATCAGTTTGGTTGGATTCTGTAACCCCATCCTTTAAAGTCGAGACTGAGTTCTTGTTTATCCATGAACCTAGAGAATGGAGAACTCATTATGATGTTATAAAACAAGTAACTTGGTATCTATAAGATTTACTTAATTAGGTGTAATTTTAGGCTAGAATAAAAATAATTGAGGTTATAACTAACTTTGTGACTTCAGGAGTGTATCCCAGGGAGTGAAAGCTATTTAAAAAAGAAAGAAAAGTAATTCGTTAATGTACATATTAAGAATAAAATTTTTTCATTGATTAAACATTATAGTGATATTTTTAAATTTAGAGACCTTACTGAAAAGACATTCCTAATATATGCATGTCTTAATATGATTTGTGTATCTATGCTCAAAATTAGCTGTTTAAGCTTTAAATATTCAATTGATAGCTCAGTCTTTCCATAATTAACAAATTTAACTGAAAATTCTATTATAACAAAGTATTTTGTGATCTTTGATAATTTTGTCACTTTTTTTAGTGTAATGATGTCAATTCAATCCTAGGCAATACATTTTCAGCTAATAATTAATCTGTATCACATTGATTTTCCAGTTGGAACTGGAAGGTGGCGAAAGAAAGAGAAGGGAAACACATCCAATGAAAATTCTTATGGGTAGAAAGTCCTCTGTTACTTCTAAGATGTCAGTCCAGTCATCCTCTGTGGTGGGCGGTGGTCATATGAATGGCGGAAGTCGTTGCAAGAATGGAGAAGTTAGTGAAGGGATTGGAAGAAGTCTTCTTGGACTCTCTTATTCTTCATCGGCTAATAAGGGAACAGGTGCAAGTTTTCAACAGAAAAACCTGCATGCTGCCAACCAAGCTAATGTAACATTACGGCAAAGTGGAAGAAAAAATTCTGTTCTTTCAATGCTTGCAAGGATGTTTCATAGAGATGACAATAGAGGAGAGTTGAGTAAGTCGTATCTCTAAAATACCATTCTGTTTTAGGCTTGTTGTATTTCATCATTATTTAAGATAAAACTCTTACATTTTAATATAAATTATATCAATACAATGTAGTATACATTACAACAACATTTCATGGAACTAATGAGCAATGAAGTTTTAATCTAGTTCTCAATGAATTGTTTGAATTATGCATTAAAATCCTTAACCCTCCAAGGCTAAGATTTTTTTCTAATTTCATTAATTTGCTGTTCATATATGAAAATGATTAATAATAGATTTTTTTAATTTTAAAATACTAGAACTTAGTTCCTTCTCTGATGCAATTATTCTTAAGAGGGCATTTTATGACACACAAAATTACAATGAGTCTTAAGTAAATACAGTCTATTAATACAGGCTGTTCCCATATTTGGATAATAGCATTTGAAATTATGATAAAATTTCTTCAATTGTGAAATTAAAGCCATTTTGAATTCATTTGGATTGCTAATTTAAATACTATTATATCTTCAATTCATTACTTTTTTCCTTTCTATAAATCTACATTATTTCAATCACTTTTCTTAGGAAGTAATCATGGGAGTAATGCTTCATTGAGAAGTCATCGCAGAGGTGCATTTGGTAGAAGTATTTCCAGAGTCAGCTGTTCACAAGCAAATTCCCGGTCATCAATCAATAGAGAAAATACAGCAGATTTTCAGGTAACATTTGGATTCAAATCTAACATTGATTTAACAAACATTTTCCTAATTTACAGGTCATTTCAGTCATGATAAGAAGGAATTAGTTATACCTTAAGACTAGTTATACCATAAGTTCTCTTTATTCTTGAATAAAGGACATTTTTGGTAGTTATAAATTAAGCAAATCAGTTGCATAATTCATTAATTATTGCTTGAGGGGTTTGTAATCAAAGAAAAGTACATTATATACCTCTTTCTCCATTTGCCTTGGTAATTCACTTAGCTTTCAAGGAATATTTTTCCTTATCATGTTATATGACAGCCTTAATCATGAAACACAATATAAACATAATATGAAAAGTATTCAATAGCATAAAATATAAACAATACAATATTATCAAAATTGGTCTTTCAATTTAACCCCCACATGCTAAAAAAATTTTATTTTTGTTAAGATGTAATGACTTTTAACAATCACCTCAATTATATATATCATCTTTGTGATTATCAATGAAAATTAAACCCATTTTCTCAAATTATAATAAATTATATTTTATTCCTTTATATCCAACTCTAGGATGAAATATTCAAGATGTCAGACTTGTCGATATGCTCAAATGAAAATGAAATCCAAAACATTCATCAGAGGCAAAGGAAAAGGAGTCAACAGCAAATGCGACAAAGTAGAAGAAAAAAGTCTTCCAAACTTTCTTCGGTTGAAGCAATTAACGATCATCTGCTTAAAGAACAGAATAGCTCTCAAGCAATAGGTGATGACACACCATCAACTGTTGCATCCACACCTGGAGAGGGAGAGAAGGAAGCAATGCTGGGAAGAAGAGTGTGGGTGAAAAGAAAGAAGGGTAGAGATGAAAGGAAGGATATACTCACCAATGAAGAAGAAGAGGAGGAGGAAGAGTTAGATGATGCAGAGAAATTTGATGGAGAAGATAATGGAATTTGGTTTTCCAAAAAGAAAAGGCAAGAAACAGAGAAAACAAATTTGGACATGGTTAGTATGTGAAATATTAATTTTTTGCTACCAATGATGAATGTTAGAAACAATTGCACATATAATTTTTTACCAAAGATTATAGTTTAACAAGTTAATTTTTATAAAAATAAAAAATCATTGGTATTTAATTTTCCCAAAACTATTAAATCACTGATGAGAAAATCAATTTGTGAAAAATGAAAATTTGACTTTGGAATCTGGAATTTTTTGTGGTATAGAGCTTGTGGAATAGCTAGAGTTTATGTACAGTGGACCATAAAGCTAGAGACTTTTACTTTGAAATTGTCATTCAAAGGTGAATAACTAGTAATCATAAAATTTATATCTGAATATTATGATTTTAAATCTTATAATTTAAATGTTCTATAATGTTAAAATTGATTGATAATCTATGAATAAGTGAGATGTATGTATCTTATGTATTTTTTGTTATTGTTTACTTTACCATTATATATAAAAACTGAGTAAAATATATTAATTCAAACATGTTTTGAAACTGAGAGATCCCTCAACTTTTTTCTCAATAAATTTTCACTATGTCCTCATTTTTCATACTGCTCCTGAACACCCTTATAAACTTCATTTATCACTAATGGCCATTCATTTTCTTCACTGATTTCTTCGTGATAATTTTCCTTGTTGTTCAAATTTTATATTTTATTCTGATACTTTTTCTATATTATTCACTTTTTATGATTTATTCAATATAAATTTCAATTTTATATATATAATAGTCCTTAACAGACATTTTATTTGCATTTTTTGTCTGTTTTCCAATATGATGACTTGGCATACTCCTATATAATGTCATACACATGTTGGCAGATGCTGTAAAAAATGTTGTAATTCTAGGGATAAATATATTAGTTAGGTGGGAGAAGAGATTTCTCTATTTATTTTGGAACTATGAAGTTGTAGTTTACGTTATATAAGATGCATTTTTATTTTATCAGAGTTTGATAAGACAGGTCTTAAGAAGTCAAATGAATTTACTTAATTTAAAATTTACTTTTGCTAAGTATTCAAATTTCCTTATTGTAAACTTCATGAGGCAATGATATTTAATCATTTTTAGAGTTTTGTTTATGAATCAATTGTTTCTTTAGTGAGAAATAATTAGTTTTTTTTTATTTGGAAAGAGATATTTTAGATATTATATTGCATAATTCAAAATTTTTTAGAAAGAAGATGGTTCAGGTAACTCTGCAAAATATTATAGACAAGGAGAAGTTGCAGCTGATGATGTAAGTTTAGTCAGTGATAGTTCTGTGAAGACATCCTTTTACCATGGAAGTTGGGAAACTCTTGCTGAAAATAAAGGTCTGTAAGAATTTAATAATCACCAGAATGAAAAATGAACAAAATTAGCAAGATGAATAGTTTAATTTAAGTATATTCTTTCTTATATCCCTGAATGTAGAATCTAAATTTAAGTTTAAATTTATTTTCATTTTACAGTTCAAAATTTAAAGATGTGATTGAATAAAAGAAATAATTGAGCTATTAGTTTTCTTAGATTTTGCTTAAATTCATTAGTAACAAACACTCAAAATGTATTTACATATTTATTCTCTCAATTTATAAAACAGTATCAAGTGAAAGGGTTGGAACTATTTTAAATTAAGATTCTAAGATATTCAATGAAAATTTATTCATCAATTAAATTGAGAAAGTTTATTCCATATAAAGCAATTTTATATAATTTTATATTTAGATATATAACATACTGATTCCAATTTTTAAAACTTATAGACAGAATTCATTTTAAATAAATGGTGATATTAATGTGAGATTCTTAGTAATATATTTTCAGGTATATTTAACTGCTTATTTTGTTTTGTAAGTTGATTTAAATTTTTAGATCTTAATTATCATCAGTATTATCTTAATCGAATTTATTTCTTTTTTAAAATTATTTTATTGTTGATTAATTTTTGTTTAATTTTTACGTTTTATATTCATCAAGGATTAGGTAGTGCCTCGACAATGACATCATCTCCTGTTGTTAAAAATGGTAACTGTAATACCTCCATTCTTCTGAATAATCAGGAATTACAAAAAGTTGGTGTTGCTCATTCAGTTGATTCTGTCCAACCATCTAACAACTGGTAGGTATTCCTCATTATCAGTTTAGTTTCTATTTCATCTTCCATTGCTCAAATAATTATATATATATATATATATATATATATATATATATATATATATATATATATATATATATATATATATGTTGTTTTGCTTTATAATGAATCAATCTATCATTAGTTTAATAGAAAGTTTGTCTCTCTAAGTTCAAAATTCTTTCCTTTTTTGTTCTTTAATTGGTTTCCTATTATGTTACTAAAAGCTTAAATTTAATGGTGATTTCTATGTTTTTTATTTTACTAGGTTATCTCAATCTTGGATAGGGAAAGATAAGTTGACATCTGACATCCTTGCCAGTCAGTCACTGGATAATTCAAATCCTTCATTTGAATTTTCTTCTGCTCGCATAGTTGTTCCCAAAAAAAGTGATACACCATTGAAATATGTTTTTGAGCCTAGGCAGACTACTGGTTCTTTATTATCACATTCCCCCTCTCTTTCCAATAAATCACGCTTTACTTCTCAGTTGGCTAAAGGTATAGCACAGATGGCAGCTGTTAAGAAAGAACTACCTGAACAATCATATAGTGAAACTCTAGGTTCGATTGGAGATACTGTACTAGAGTCTAAAAAGGAAAATAAAATGGCTATAGTCAGTTCTCTTGAGAAGGAATTTGATGATATCCCTCAGAGAATACACCAGAGTGATACATTGAAGAAGCTAATTGCACCTCAGAGTAATATTGGTTTGCACTTAGATATAGCACATACAAAAATATCCTCAGTTCCTATCACATATAATTCACCCACAGTTTCATCTCCACCCCTGTCTGCAGATCAGCAAAATAGTCTCTTGAGCTCTGAGAAATTGGGCTCTGAATTTTCTTTTCCTTCTGTTCAACAGCTTTTATCTATAGATTCATCTAATACTTCCCCATATAACGACGATAACTTATGTCTTTCCTCTGCTATAGAAAAATCAGTATTACTTAGTTCTGATCAAACCCCAAATGAATCAGACGTAAATGTTAAAATGAAAGGGGCAACCAAGGAAGTTGATATTAATGAAGATATATTTTTAGATTATTCATCCAAAAATAATAATAAGTCTACATTAGTTTCTTCAGGAGAAGATGATCTTATAAGTGATGGAAAGGTCTCAGATCTCTCCAGCATCTGCCAACTACATACCCCTTCCATTGCAATACCTGTTCCATCTATTAATTCATCCCATGACAAAAGTATGAGTTCTAAAGTGGCTACACAGGAAGAGAATGAGGATTCCTGTTCACACAATGAAGGAGAATCTGAAAATGCATCTACAGACACTTTAAAAACAGTGGAAGAGAGTGAAGGGGTTATCAGTAGGAGACGAATTGGAGGACTTAGGGAGTTTGTAGAACTTGAACCTATTGAAGAGAATGCTGAATTCAATGGAAGTGCAGCTAACCAAGGTGCAAATGAAAGAAAATTAGAAGAGGAGTTGGAGTGGGTTGATGCTGATGATGAAAGCAATCCCCCTGAGACTTCAGTTTGAACCTTACAATGTTTGTTGGTGCAGAAAGTACAAATTGGGATTTATTTACCAGACTCTAGTACACCTTAGTTCTTAATTGATACTCTTAATATGTAGCATAATGTAATGAAACTATGTGTCAGTTTCATATGTTATCCTCTAACTGTAGAGTTTCACTTCTGGGGTAGATCCCATACTCTGAACTTTCAAAGGTGGAATAACTTCTTTAACTTTCATGTATTTATTTACTCTCTGGCTGTATTTCAATGTATTTGCAAGAGTTTCTTTGGAATGATTTAAGTAATGATAATCATTCTACAAAAATACTTTCTTTGGGAAGTTATCCATCTATATGAATGCTAGACAGTGATGCAGCATTCCATTTAATCAGAATACTTTTTTCATAAAAAAGTAATTTTGCTTAATTTTTATAAGTATATTTTTAATGGGAACCGCAGTAATAGAAAACTCTTAATCTACACGAAATTAAGTTTTTTAAAAGATGATTTCCATAAATACATGTTTCTTATTCAAGGTCAGGTATAGGCTACGTACATGACCTAGGAGGTTGACATCGGTAATTTATTTTAGCCTTTCTTATGATCCCAGTTTCTTACTTTTATTCATTTTTAAAAACTAAAATTCATTGCAATAGTTCAATTGTAAATAAGGCAAGGTTAATGAGAGAAGTGAATTCAATGGATGGCACTAAGGAGGTTATCTAAACATCCTAATGCTGACTGTGAGAGGATGACAAATTAAAAACTGCAGTTATAACCTTAATATAACTAATTATAATTTCGATGCAAAAATCATAATTATTAATTAAAAATCATACCTGTAAATTAAATATTAATCAAGTTAATTATTAGCTGAACATCATAGTCTCAGACATTGAATTAAACTTCCAACACCTTTTGAAATAACAATGGAACAAAACAAATATTCTGCTGCCAGTGTTATCATTAGAGAGTATACTATATTCTGAGTCAATGCCCAACGAAAGGTAAATATGTTTGCATTATTTTTCATTCTTAATATTTCTAAATTTTTCCATCTGCATGTATGAAACCAGTCCTTAAAAATGTTTTGGATTTTAAACTCCAAGAAATTTGTTATTTTTATAATAACATACTTATATGCAAATATAAGTTTATGGAATTAATAATATTTTGAAATTTACTTAGTTTTAATTTACAAAAATACTACCAGAGTATTTTTAAAGGCTTACAATGGCAAGAACGTGTCTTAGTAATAATTTCATTTCTTCAGTATTGGTAAGAGAAAACAGTATGTAAACATATTTTTTATACCATACATTATGCAAGTAGTTACCGTATATATATAAACTACCATCAAAATGTTATCCATGTTGGCAAGCTTATTCATTGGAATAAGTCTTTTTTATTATTTTTATTTGTATTTTCAGTCAAATTATTTATCAAAGTCATTATATAAAAATTTGAATGCCTGTCTTCCTTAGGGAAAATCAATGCTATTTGATACTTTAAATAAAATAAATCATTATAAACTTTTTATATTTATCTTGTATTCAGGAGAATAACTAACTTTTAGATATTATAAAAAAATAATATGCCTCAAACTCAAATTATTACTGAAGAGTAATGCATTTCTTTTATGACTGCCATCTCAAGACATGCTACAAATTACATTACCCAAGGAATAATGCCCAGGTAATTGTCTAAAATAGCCACTGATAATACTTGAAAAAACTATTGCCACTATTTCTTTAAAATGAGTGATTTGAAACCTTCATTTCTTGATTAACTTTCATATATTTTTTTAGTTGGAAATGATATACATGAAATATATTTTTACTCATAAAATTTATATATACATGCATACGAAATACCATGTATATGACATTTTAAATCTACTTCAAAGAAGCTAATGGCATTTAATTCATTTCTCACACAAATATCACCATAGAATTGAGGAAAAAATGAGCTTCAGACATTGATACAAGGGCTGCATGTCTCTTAATAAAGATATATACATGAAAATTGTCTTATTATAATCCCATAAACATCTTCAACAAAAATATCTTAGAAATGAAGAGGTTTGTGTTCAGTGTAATAAAAAAAGAATTCAGAGCTTTCATAGGCAAGAAAAAAGCACCTTTTAGTTTTATACAGTGAATTTACTGATAATTGGTTAAATTTTGAAATAATGAAACTTATTCCATAATACATACACATAATTTGAATGAGACATTACTCACTCATTTTGTGACAAAATGGAATAAGAATTTTCTCTTGCAAATAAAGTTCCCTCTGACGAATATACTTATCTTTTAAAAGCCATCAATTGTTTCCTCATGACCTTCAGCTGTAAGTATGGAAGTTAAAAGGTACAAGAAGTAATAACCTAAGAATTTCTTTGCATTCCTCCATTATAAATGTTTCACAGTAAATCAGACAAGAAATCTTAGGGCTCAAAGTTTCACTCAGCTCATGCTATCTGTGGTTGCATATTGCAAAACTAGGTCTTAAACTTTGCAATACTTCTACCTCTATAAAAATAAGTAATGCAAGAGGAATAATTGTATGAAATAGCATATTTAATTAAAATTACAACTTAAATATAATTGGACGTAATAATTTATTGACAAATCAGTGAGGTAAAATTTTCTTTTCTTACATAAAGCTTATCATAAAAATTTTCAAACGCTGATAAAATGGGAACAGTTAAAATTATAATGTGACAAAATTATTTACAAAATTTTAACAAAAGTTCCTATATTTAGTTTGTTACTCTTGTTATTCAAAATACCATTTCCCTATAGGCCCATTGAATCTTCTGTGGCTATATACATTTTGCACTTTATTTCTAAATAATCAAGACAATATTATGATATGACAAAGGGGAAGATTGCAGTAGGTTTCTTTAAGTCAGGAAAAGTCACAACAATGCACATTAATTTTACTTTAGTCCAACAGTTAAATTGATTCAACCTAGACATTTTAAGAATACAATAATAGTTTCCAAATTTAACAATGGTTATCACAAAAATTAAAACTAGAATGCACTTCTTGAACTCTTTTAGTACACACAATCCCACACAAAACCATAAAAATGTATTTCCTTAGGAATTACTTTGATCCAACATGTATCCACATAAGTTACTACATTTGCAATTTCCTAAGAGAAGTCCATATTCAATTCTAATCAATATTTCATCAGCCTTAGATATACAATTATGAAGATCAAGAAGTATTACAAAACATTTTCCACACCATCTGCCTACATATCTATGCAATTGAATAACAAGATGGCATAGTTGAGAAGCAATCTGTTAGCATAAATAAAACAAAAATTTCTTACTAATTCAATGTAATATGTATGTTTTCCAGTTACGTCTTGTGACATTGTGAGTCTTTGTGCACTAAATATTAAGAGTGAAAACATTCCAAAAATGAAAATTTACTTAGGACAGGATCAGACAAAAAAAACGGGATGTATTTTTAAAATTAACTTGTTCGCCCGAAATCCAGCAAATCAGTACCCATTAAACATTCAAACCTTTTGGCTCACACTAGGCTTGATATTAAAATAAGAAATTAACTGCACTACGCTTCCAATAAAATTAATTTTACCTCAAATTAATCATCACATTTTAGCTCTTCTTCATGCAATTCACCTGCTGTTACTTCACTCAATTAGGTCCTCACTTAAAATTTTTCAACCCGTTCCCTACTCTCTTCCCGCTTTACCATAATTAGCATAAATCTTATCTTCACTTCTATATTAAGACTTCGCATCAAAACCTTTCAGAAACCTAACATCACTCCGGAACAGTCTTCTTTGTTAAATTTTCTTGAGATCCCTACACTCACACTCACCTATAATTCACTTGAGGCACCTGTCAAAATAAACAGATCCCACGTAACCTCCCCTCATAGCTTTCTGCACATTCTGCTCAAACAAGCGACGATTGTTCTGCAATACTTCTGCTGCTTCTTTATTCAGTGGGTCTTCAGGGTTTGGTTCCTGAAAAACATAGTGAATTATGCATATAGGTATAAAATTCATACTATTCAGCAACCTACCTAAGCTAACTCACTTACCAAAAAGAGATACTGTAATCCATAGATAATGGAGTTTATCGTAAGGACAGGCTTCCAATCTTCTCTCAAAATATTAAGACAAACATTACCTTCCAGGTCTATGTTAGGATGGTATACAGGTGTTTCACATTTTACTTTTGGAGGTTCATGTGGATACATCTGACCGACTTTAAAGCTGAAGGTAAATCGTCCACCTCGATAGAAACCCTTCAAGAGAAAATTGTTGACTTTTAAATACAAAAGATTTTGATTCGTTCAAGGTATTAATAAGTCATAAGATGTTTACAAATTACAACTGCGTTGTTAATGGCAGAATTCATTAAAACTTATTGAACAAAAACCCGCTCGAAGAAAATAAGGAAGCATTTTTATTTTAAGATTTTAAGGTATCAACCTCACGTAAATTTAAAAGAGAAAATACGTTACGGGGCTAAAGATAATTTTTGAAACGATTAATGTAGAGCTGTTTTCCACACCTAAACCAAAAATTAGGAACACACAAATCGTATGTATCTTGGTTAAAAACCTTTTCAACAATATAAATACAGTAATAATTTAGACATGAAATTCATATAACGATGCTACAAGATACTACAACTTCAGAATTATTTAAGATCAAAATATTTCCTACCTATCTAGAATTACGACGAACTAATATTACTCCCGAGTGGATTTTACTTCACACAATAATGTTAAATAATTTTAAACATTTCAACCAATATGTATTATTGCTAGAATATTTTTGCTATACCTCATCTGGATATATTATCAATTTGAAGTTCAGAAGATCGTCAGGGTCTGGGAAGTCGACAATACATGTTTTTGGAAGATTGAGCTCGTGGATGTCTGAAACATATATGAAAAAACATCTGCTACAGAGAAATCGTATACATGAGAAAAATAATTTGTTGTACCATGCATCTTAGATTGAATGGGAATTTCAATGTCACACTTCAGCATCGACAGGCAAGAAAACCTTGAAGATCTGTCATACAATTCGATATTCCGTCGATAAAGTGAGAATTTTCTTGGTAACAAGTATATAAGAAATACCGTAAATATACGTCACAATAAAACTTTAACAACCTTTAGTAATCCGAAGCTGAGCTGCAGAGGCTTTCTTTTGATTTCCAGCTCTAGGAGCTGCTTCTCCATCTTTTTTCTGCTGTTTTAACGAAAATAACTTTATCATTTTATACCACTCAAATAAAATTTCCTAGTTGATCATACGATAACTGTACTAAGAATTATTATCAGCAGTATCTGCAACTTTCTAAGATAACTGCACCAATTTTGACAACTGTTATTACTGATCTATTACGAGTATCCCGATATCAAGACCAAGAATTTAGAGGTCTTTAGTTTTTGTACACAGATGGCGTTGTTAGCAATAATGTCAGATTGAGTCAGACGTAATGCGACTTGGGATCAGGACTAATTTTCTAGCATAGAAAAATATTCGAGCATTCTATGTTTTGATGATTATTTTAAAAGCACGATTCATCTAATATAATAGAGATAACCAAGTACAGGAAAATTTCCGATTTTTACTGAAACGTACGGAGCGGAGTTAATTCTATCATTTCAATTTAATATCTTATGATTTAATTCTGGATATTTTTTTCCCTTGCAACATTAATTAAATTCATTGAGATCAGTTCTAAAACAATAATCGTGTATTAACCAACGATCTTTTTATTCTTCCTTTAAAATAAAGTTGCTGTGATGGTCTGCAACATTAATTATTTTACCGTTATTTTATATTTCTTTACCATAGAATGTATATATGGGGATTATAACTTGGGGATAAAGGCTACGTTTTATGTAATAACTCTTCATCCTTGAATAAAATTGATGATTAACAATTAGTACATTGTAAATTCAGTATGAAAACGAACTTAGGAACAATAACTTGTAGAATCGCTAAACTCTTATAAAATATTTTTGCGTTTGGTATGAGCTCATTGATTAAATATATCGTAAAAGTGTGGATTAATATAAAATGGAAGATATAATATGCATTTTTATAGAAAAAATGATCATTCAAGCGAGAAGATAGTTTCGACCTCTAAATATTAGCGTACCAATTAAGAGTTAAGAAAAATGTTCCAAGGCTAGTTAAATATTGATATATTAGCTATTCGTGTTAATATAATTAAATATTAATTATACATAAAGATTTTATAATATTGCCTTCGAGTAACCATAATTTCTCTGCAGGTGAGAAGGAAATTAATTTTTATTATTATTTCTAAATGCTTCAACTTCTTGATGCAAGCTTAACATTATAACCATGTAAGTCAACTTTTGATAAAAATTGTTTATAGATCAGTTTTCATGACAAAACTCTGTTTCATTTACATTTTATATTTTCATTTTAGAGGTATTGCATAATTTTTTACTTTCTTACGGTCTACTGTATTCATAAATTACATGAAAGTTCTTCTGGTGCCGGATGCACTATTTAGGGAATGATGGTATGTGTAAGATTAGAATTCTGTAAACTTAGAAAAGAAAACATATTATGATTAGATACGATTATGATATATGGTAACATAATGAAGAATGTTGTACACTCTGTTAGGCATGTGATAACCATGATTTTTTATAGTAATATGATAAGTTTTAATTTTTCCGCTCTACTTGCGTACTATTAAGTTTGGACAAGTCAATTCAGCATTGCGTTAGCTGAATTTGGAGGGATCAAACGTAAGCGCGAACTAGCCAGAAGAGAAGTAAGGCGTGATGTCGAAAAGAAATAACAACTGTGTGCTTCTTGTGGGGGAAAATAATGATTTGAGGTCATCCCTTTTACTTCAGGTTGCTTTCCGTAATCAATCGAGATATCATTGTTTAACATTTTATTATAATGCATTTTATCGAGTTTCATTTCGTGAAATGTTGATGTTATTTCAGTTTGCTTCTCACTGGGCAGAATCGGGGATCAGAGTTTCTTATTTGTCTTCTATTCCATTCAATAAATTACCACCCCCTATTCATGGAGCCAGCTTTCCTAGTTCAAATGGTCTTAGTCAGATACAGTTTCTGTAAGTCGAATGGTATTTCTGTTTTCTATTTTTTTCGAATTGCTAATTTCATATTTTTCAGATATTTACCTCGCTGGCAGGACTTGTTGCAACATTTATTTTCTCTACACTGTCATGCTTTAGTACCTAGAGCTATAATTCTGCAAGGATTGGATCATTATTGCACAAAAGAATTGGAAGCTTCAACCATTCAAACAGGTGAGTTTAGAACTCTTAGAAATACTTTATAATGATCTGAATATATCCGAATTTTATTTTTAGGTATATAATCATTTCTCATTGTGCTAGTAGAGGGAAATTCGCGAAATTATATGGAATATGAATGAAAATGGTTTGAAACGATGAATATTGTTAAAATCTTTCAAACACCAATTTTTACAACCAATGTATGAGGATGTGTCAATATATCTATATTATATTCTACTTTTCAGATGAAGTTGTTGAAGGTTCGCATATAGCTTTACTCTGTGCTGCTCTTCTAGATTCCTTAAGTGTTTGCTCAATCCGTAATGAAAACCAGGAAACATTTTGTATTTGTACTTATGAGGAAGGTTTTGGAGAGACAGATAGTCGACTTACTATATTCAATCATCTTAGTGTATTTTTTGAGAATATTTGGTTTATGCAGCCTGTCACCTCCTCTTGTTCTGAAGGAAAATCAGCCTTGGTGTGTTCAAAATCTTGTAAGTAGTTATTTAATGTAGCTTTTGAAAAATCAAAATCCTCAACTCTTATATGATTTATTAGTAGTTTTAATTAGCGATTTGACCGATAATTTAAAATTATAGGTACATCGAACTGTAATGTAAAATTAAATTAGGTAAAATTACCTCATAAAATTATTATTTTGATGTCATTTTGGTTGGATTTGAAATCGTGAATTTTAAGTTTCACTTCAAGATTTTAAATGTAGCAAGTCTTATTTAAATTTGGTAAGCTATTTTGCATTTATTTCTTTCCCATTAAGGTTTTATAAATATTTAATTTCTTACCAACATATGCATGAGTTATTGTTACTTGTTATTGTAACTACCACCCATTGATGCTCACTCTGATGTATTAATGTTGCTTCTTTTGTATATTTAATTTACCCATTCCTAACTAACAAAATAAAACTGTAAGAGAAATAGGAAAATCTTACTTTATAGAATCATATGTAAAGTAATTAGTGTATGGTTTCATTATTTCAGAATAAAGTCTTAAGTCAGTTCAGTATAATATTTATATTTATTTATTCACTTCAAAATTTTTGTTTAAAGAGAACATTTTACAAAATATACTTCCTAAAAAATTTTCAGGTGATAATAATCTGTATTCATAGCTTTAATTATTTACCTTCTATATATTACATATTATTCTTTTATTCTAAAAGTTAATTACTTTCTTGATTATAAAAACCCTCTGTATTCTCCTCATCTATCTAGACTTTAAATGCCAATTTGATCATGGTTTGCTTGTTTTAGGTAACTGCCAGCTAGTATATATCAAGAAAGTTTTACATGCCTGCAAAGGATTTCAGTCTGGATCAAATCTTGAGTTCTTGTGCAAAAATAATGCAATCTTCCTTCAAAATATGGAAGAAATGGCTACTGCATGATAAATTCTCCATTACTGAAAAAAGTTTAATTTTTTATTGAGATATACTTAGTACAGTATTCTTTGAAAAGGAATTTTTGGTATGTTTAAAAGTTGAAAATGCATATTTTTTATATATTGTTGATACCATTAACATGTGATAATCTAGCATATAATTCTTGTAAGATATTTCAGTTCCTTGGGTCTATATTAATTTTAATCTAATTATCTATGTCAAATAAAGAAAATAAATTATTTCATTAGATCATTCGTTTAGAAAGTTTTAAAAGAAAAAAGCCACTAAAAATTGTATCTTATGAGTACTCTGTTATTTTTCTGCTACTGATTATTTAAATCTGAAAACTATTTATATAAATAGATAAGTGCAAAAGAGCAATCTTCAGAATTTATGTGAAAAATTCGGGCAGCTAGTTTTTGGCATTTTAAAAATAGTCATCAATATTACATTGTTTCTATAAGTTAGAACAATCCACAGAATTTTATTTCAAAGGTGCGTGAGAATTTTATCATTATGCCTGTTATATTGCAGATATGACATGTAGTGCTTCCATCATCTTAACACCCATTTATCATGTAATTGGGAAACATCAAAATTAGAAATTTATTTTCAAAAACTCATGAATGTACAAATAATTTGAAAGAAACTAGATATACTAAGTGTCATTCGTATTTCAAATTTTTACTTGATGTTATAGAAATATTGGATAGAATTTCATTTCAGTTAATACGAATCCATGAATTCCAGGAATACCGCCAAGGATGCCTTTAAATTACTATTAAATATTTAACTATGCTATGCCTAACAAATGCTTTTCTCTTGTATAAAAATTCATATTTATACGCTAAAATTCAGTTGATGAAAGATATGTATATTACTATTAAAATCCTTTATATATTCAATTATGACTTGCTAGTAGGGGTTGATTTCAGGATCAAAAAATCATATTTGAAGTAAGGTATCTAAAGAATTAATATTTGTAACAGTTGTTCCCTGATGTTTAGGGCCAAATATTGAAATTGGTGTTATTGGATAAATTTAACTGATTAGCAAGAAACTGATATGGGCATGTGTAATATAATGATCTCTTATACACTCAATTAAAATTTTATAAACCCAAAAAGTATTTTCAGAATATATTAAAAGTTGTGTGTGTTAAATTATAATTAAACATGAAATCACATTTCAAGATGAAGCGCAAGAAATTTTTTAAGAACTCATTTTGACTAAAGGAGGTTAAATTCAGCAACTTGTTGTTAATGGAATACAATAAGAAATTTCATAAACAATTATTTACTTTAATATTCTTGACAACTTGATACAAGGGTAATTTAAACATACAATCAATTTTAAAAAATATTTATTTATAGCAAAACAAAATATAAAGAAATATAATTACAAAATATATTTCTATGAGGCACTTTTAAAGGCTTTTGTAGTAGTCCCACACAGGTATTCTTGTTTGTGCATAGTAACATTGGAATACTGATGCTATTTCTCAAAATAAGCTTGTAACCATCTTTTCTGTGAAAGACTTCATTACAGCAATTTTTATGGAGATACAATAAAATATAGATTTAATCAATTGAGTTTATGTTACAATGAAAAATTAATGACCAAGAGCCTTTGTGCAAATTTATAATTATTTTCAAACATTAGTCATTAAAAGCATTTGTGGCAGATTATATTTTATGGTTCAGAAATTAGCCACTAGCAAAACATGTTAAGAAAACTATTCAAACTCAACAATATAGCTATTTTAATATATACTATTAAATCTTAAACACTCGTAATTTTAATAACAATTGATGCACCAAAAGTTTATTGAAAAAAATAGTTGACTTGCAGATTTTGTCTTAAGTAAAATATTTTAAGGTTTTGGATATAAAAGCTTCCATTTTCAACTATTTTTATAAATTAAATGTAAAAGTACAAGTTTGAAAGTATATTGAAATATATAAATAATATTATTATAAACAGGTAAATGTAATCAAAATAAATCCTCCTTAATTAGATTCGTTTCAATATAAACCTATGCTTAGGCCAAAGAGATGTTCCAAAACTAGCTGACATTTTTGTATTTGGTAAACAAATTGTAGAGCACCCTCAAAGTTGATTTCATGTCCAGGTTGACAATATCTGAAATTAAAATTGTGAAGAGTATACTTTTTAACAAATATTCTCACGCATCAGAATACATGTAATTTTGTATTAATATACCAAAGATTTTTCCAACATAAGTAATTCATAAATTGAAGTTTATTTGGAATTTAAATATTTAATAGCTGAGAAAAGAAAGGATCAGGCACATACTGAATGTTTATTTATGAAAGATATTATGATACATTAATGTATTCAATGAAAAGGAAATGATATTTACTATAGTCCGTTCCACAAAAGCTGGCAGTACGGAGGCTTATGGGGAAATAAATGCACGTAAATTCCCATAAGGGAGCAACCTAGCCTCCCAAAAGGAGTCAGTTAATTATTTTTGAGTTACTTCTACGGATGAAATTAATATTTTCAACTAATTTTGGTGGATTTTTTTCCAATTTTTTGGTGATATTTGGATAAGGAAGGATGGTTCTATATATTGACGTAGTTTTTTCAACATTTAAACAAAAGAAATAAATTTTACAGCGGAATTTTAAAAAAATGGTCACCTCACCAGCCGTGAACAATACTAAAACTGCCATTTCTCTCATCCTATCTAACGTAAAGTGCTAGTTTTTTCATAGATTACTCTTTATACCTTATGAATACATAAAAGTCGACTTATATTAATCTTTGACCGATAAAATTTTAGTAAAAAATAATTTAAGTGGAACGCAACCTCCGAAAAATTGGATTGTGCAGTCAAATTTATACATCGCCTAAAAATTTTTTGTTTCTTACGTTACGAAAAACTTGTCGCGAGAGAAATTGAGATAAATGTTGTTATTTTCATTTACAGGTTATTCTGAGTCGATATCTTGAATAGAACTTTATTTTTTGAATTTTATAACCGAGAGCGGGTCCGGATCAATCCGAATTACGCTTACGGGTCTTTTAGTCTCGAACAAAAAGTAACAATGATTAGCAATCGGAGCGCTAAATCAATTACTCCCTCGGTTATAAAATTCAAAAACTAAAGTTCTATTCAAGATATCGACTCAGAATAACCTGTAAATGAAAATAACAACATTTATCTCAATTTCTCTCGCGACAAGTTTTTCGTAACGTAAGAAACAAAAAATTTTTAGGCGATGTATAAATTTGACTGCACAATCCAATTTTTCGGAGGTTGCGTTCCACTTAAATTATTTTTTACTAAAATTTTATCGGTCAAAGATTAATATAAGTCGACTTTTATGTATTCATAAGGTATAAAGAGTAATCTATGAAAAAACTAGCACTTTACGTTAGATAGGATGAGAGAAATGGCAGTTTTAGTATTGTTCACGGCTGGTGAGGTGACCATTTTTTTAAAATTCCGCTGTAAAATTTATTTCTTTTGTTTAAATGTTGAAAAAACTACGTCAATATATAGAACCATCCTTCCTTATCCAAATATCACCAAAAAATTGGAAAAAAATCCACCAAAATTAGTTGAAAATATTAATTTCATCCGTTGCGAAGGCAAATTTTGTGGATATCGCGGATATTCCGGAAAAATGACCTGGCGTACGAGGCTATTCGATTTCTCCATAAGCCCCATACTGCCTAGAAAAGTGGAACAGACTATAGACCCTTCAGTATTCAGCATCAAAACTCAGTAAAAGTTGCGCTTAGTAAATGATTACAGCAACTGAAGGTATTATTTCATCTGCTAATAATTAATATTATTTGAGTAGTTAAAACAATATGTGAACAAATAATTTATCAAACAAAAGCTATTTCTGGTCAGAAGAAGTTAATTAATAAGAAACTAATAAAAATTATTTGATCCTCACCTTCAGGCCTTGCCTTAGGACGTGCCAATCCAATATCTTGCATAAGCTGGAAAGCAAGACTCACATTCTGAACTTTTTGATCAAAGTCCCTAGGCGTGAGATGGAATTCATACAAGGGAACAAAGAATCCCTCCAAAAGACCCATTAAAAGAGTCAGATAGACCCCATCATGAAACTGGGTTTCCAATTCAGTAACCTCCAAATTCACTCGACTCAGATGTTTGTTCACAAATGTTACCAACGACTAGAATATATTTATAAAACCACAATTTCATTATACATGAATCATTATGTAAAATATAAACTAAGCATATAATTCAGAGGATTGAAAGTGTACAGATTGTAATTGGATTGGGTCATGCAATACTTATAACAAAATAATTTCATTGCTTAACAAACAGAAAACCTTTTTACAAAAATGTTTACTTTTTTTACAAATTGTATCAACTATAAAATCATAATTAATTAGAGAAATAAAACAAATTCTACTATGGGTAATGAAAACGAGTCATCTTACAATATGATCTTCTTAAGGAGAAATTATACATTCAAAAAATTAGATGACCTCTTACCTTCTTAACAACTTGAAGTTTGTCTGGAGCATGGTCAAAAAGTGTGTCAAAGGCATCTCTCTCACATCTCATTCCCAAGTCATCATAGGTAGATGTAATCTCTTCTTGAACAGTACGGTGTATCAAAGTTCCTTCCTTTTTCTGAAATATACATACTAAACATAATTATATCACAAATATACAATCATGCAAATCTAATCATACAAAAACCAAATATCTAATCCTTCCAGCAGTTACTTTATATTTATTTAATCTTAAGTATTTTATGTTCACATTTCTAGACAATTCTGAGATTATACTTCCATTTCAGCAAAAAATTTAGGTCTAACTTTTATAAAAAATTTATGATTCATTGGTGACATAATATCATGGAATGATACTCACCTGTACAACTACAACTGAGACGACAACATTTTCTGGAAGACGTACTGGGGCACGAAAATGTCTGGCAAGAGCAACAAGTAAATGTAAGATGGCAACAACATTTTTAGAATGGACACTCTCCACACTCCATTTTCCTGGTGTCCATCTAGGTAAGCCCAAAACCTAAATAATTGAAGAGATTTACTGTATTAGAACAGAATTTTTTTATTTTATCAGCAATTCAGATTTGATGAAAAAATTTTAAAACCAGAGAATGTGAACGAGTTTAACTTTAATACTTTATTTATGATTACTTTCTAATCCATTTCATTTAATTACATTCTAAAAAACTCAATTATAATTATTGGAAATAACTTGGAGATACCTAAGGATAGACCAATGCAGTCATTTCCAAATAGGAAAATTTCCTTAGGGCTTATTTGAAATGAACTACGAATGCTAGTTATGTTAGCCATCATGATACGAGTATTTTTGCAAATACCATAACCTTACCTTATTTGTTACACCCAATACTATCTCCAGCTTCTGTTTTTGTCCATCTTCTGATTGAGTAACCTCTGGAACATCCAACTTCTCACCCGTTAGTTTTTCTGAAAATCATAATTTGACTTCTTTAATATGAAATTAGTAAAACACAATTACATTACTTTTTTGAGTGTTAAGAAAACTTTCCACATTTTTCATCAACAATCAAAAAAAAAATTCTAAAATATTATTGGTAAGAAACTGTTGATAATTAAAATAAATATCACTTGACTGTTAGTTACGTTATCATAACAATCATTTAGTGGACATCATGATTTCAAAAGAAAACCCCACATTGAGTTAATTAAGTTATTACTCATCCACTACATAAAACTTAGCTTAACCAAGAACGAATAAATAATAGAGTATTCATAAAAGATGTTGCACTCAAAGGACTAAGATGGGGAATAGTTCCCCAAAAATCAAATTAAAGAGATGATTTGGGAAATTATTCAATACCATTTCTATTCAACTTTTCGTAAAATGACAAAAAACTAATCATAAGAAAACTTGATCATAGTTATAATTTTAAAAATACTTTAAACTAGCAGTAAAAACAGACGGAATAAGTAATTTACACTTAAGAAGTCATTACGCGTATTACCTAAAAGCTTTTGTAGCACCTGTCCATCATAAAGGTCTTCCTCGATATCCTTTACAATAATTCGTTGGTCAGCTAACTCGTCGTTGATCCATTCAATAAGAACAGCAACAAGTTCTTTCAGTTTAGGATCTTCACATGACCTAGGCTCTATCATCGATCGTTCTTCATTTTCCTCTAAAAGTAAAATGAGTACGTTGTAGCACGGATAATTTTATGAACAAATTTTGGGCAGTAATATTCGGAGTAAATTATGGAATCGATGTAGCATTAGCTTTTACAGTTCAAAATAGTTAGATATAGTTATGTTAAAAGAAATGTATTTACCTAGAGTGTATTCCTCAGGAGGAACATCGACAGCAGTAGGGCTACCTGGAGAATCTATGGCATGTTTGCCTTCTTCTTGAACCTCTTGAACTAAAATATTACATTGAAAGAAACTTTGATGTTATATTTAAACTTCAGGGTGCTCTATACGATATCAAGACTTAGCAAAGTAGCAATATTTTGAAACATAAATTCATTGAGACAGTGTTGAAACACTCCAACCACAAAGATAACCATATATGGTTACAAGTTATGGCTAAATTAATGGAAGAAAATTGGGAAGTTATACCTTAATATATACATGTGATTTTCAAAATCTCAAAGACAATTGAATAGTGTACCTTCTTTAATTCGTTTCTTTCTTCCAAGAGTACCAATTTTTTCCCAAAAAGACTCTTCCTTGTCATCTTTCTTCGCTGATATCGGGCGGGGTGACTTCGGCCGTGGGGACGCCATGTTAGCAGCAGCGAGACCTTTAATCAGAGTTGTGAACTAATGTTGGGGGCGTTAACTGTAAAGCGTAATCACGTGCTTTTCTGGCATACGCTAAATGTTTATGATCTTTCAAATTAGTCGTGGTTTACTTGCCTTTCGTCAGACCAACAGGAAGTTGAATATCATTATAAATTTGGTTTTCTTGGATAATATTAACCTCTTTCCTCAAATTTTCATCCGACAGCGTTTCATTATCATTAGCATTCTCCGTATTCGATACATGACTATTGTCTAAATTTTTTAGCTGATGGCTGGCTCCTCCACCTATCAAAGAGCATTCTTTCGTTTCTGTTTCTTCCCTCTCGAGCGGAACTTTTCCTTGTGATATTTGACGGATTTGGTTATGTACGGGAGTCTTATTTTCCGTTGCTGAACAGGAAGATTCTTCAATATTTTTAGCGGAGGCAGATTTTTCTTTAACTTCATCCCTACAATCCTCTATAAAACATTTCTCAGGGCTACTTGATTTTGGAGTAACATGCACGATCCTTGGAAGAGTGACGATGGACTCATCTTCCTTTTCAAAGACTTCATCCTCTATTTCGTCCTCAGATTCAGGATCTGGGGTGGATGGATACAGGCGCTGTTCCACTGATGACTGCCTAAAAAGAGTCCTAGTTACAGGAGTCTCTACTTCCTCGGTTTCCATAGGTTTTCTGTGAAAGTACCTCTCAGATAGGTACAATATTCTAATTTACAAAAAAAGAAGCATTAGATAAAAAAATTGCATATTGTTGTAAAATTTTACGGAATATTTACAATAACAGTACTGTAACAGAGTAATTCACACCAACCTGTTTCAAAAATTTTCTCTCTCCAAGTATTAAAATATTATTCTCCGCAATGGTTCTTAAGAAAATGACATGGTTACTGCTTGAAAAATTCTCAGCTAATGATGAAATCACATAGTGAGCTGAGTTACTTCCGGCTTTTTTTAGAGGAAACTGCGGCTTCAGTAGATAATTTTGCCTCACCATTATTATCTCTGAATGCTTATTTCAATAAAATTTAGAATAAAACGAACTACGTACTGAAATAATGTGTTGAATTCATAACTTAGAATTTTTAATTTAATCTATTTATTCAGCGCCTTGACTAAAAATTCAATTTTCAAATAAAAATTAACAATATCTATGTTTTTTTGCTCTGAAATCCATTCTTTATTGTATGTTATACTTATTGCTGGGTGCTTAAAAATTTAAAGAAGAGCTACAACCACGGAAGAAGAAAAGATAATTATCGTAAAGAATATAATAGTGTATTTGTCAAAGAAAGGATATTTTAATGAAATTTTATTCGTGATATTGAAATACAGTAGTCTCTAAATGCTATTCACACCCTAAGAGATTCATAAATAATCACTAAATACGGGCGTATCTTGAAATGACATTTTCATATTCCGCGATGCTAAGTAATTTTGTCTGCTTGACAAATAGACAAACAGTGGAGCCATCTGTTGTTCCTCAGTGACACGACTGCAAGCTTCCGGCGTTTCGGAGCTCTAGGATCATACTCCAATTACTTGTTTTCAAGTAAGTGTTCCTCTTAGATTTTTAAGCTGACTAATCAAGAAAGCAGTTTAATGTCTATTTGCTGAGATTCGTATAAAATATCTACCTTTACAAGGAAAAACTTGTATTTATATGCCTCGCCGCCAAAATGGCGAATGGTGCCATCTTTTGTGCAACTGTTTCATGAATTGGGATCACGAAATGTGTGGAGGGCATAACATGAAAAAAGAAGGAATAGTTTCAGATTATCCACGTGAATTACCATTTTGGACATCCACTATTAATTTTGTATAATGATTTCGCGTGACATAGGATACGAATAAGAAGAAAGATAAAGTTCACTCTACGACAACGGTATGCTCGTTTTAGTGGTGCATCTTCTGGAAGTGCATCCCAACCGTCATATTAAAATTTTCTCAGTTAGTATTTGATCTGTCATCTGAACAATAAACTTTATAAATCTTTCACTGTATACACGGGGTAGTTTAGTGTGGAGTAATTGCTATTAGCAGTGAATTATGAGCATGCACTTGCGTATCTTTATTCTTCTGGGTATATCTTGTCGATCCATATTTTGGTTAAATAGTTGCAAGTAAGTCATCTGTATTTTTGAAGTTAGTAATGAGGACCATGTCGTCCCTGTGATAAAGTTCCAGCATTAGTATCGGAATGAAGATTATAATAAGCCCTACCTTTGATCGTGAGCATCCTATTTGTTCTTTGTTTTAAACACTGGTATTATTTTTGTGTAAATTCATCCATCCAATTTATATAAATAACACTCATTGATGTACTCTTATTTAGAAATGAAGTATATCTAGAAATCAAACTGTTCTAAACCATGAAATTTTCTCTATTCAATATGAGTGTCTTTTTAATTCACGATGTTTAAATGTTTTGTTGATAAAAGTCAGTTGTGCATCCATATTACGAACACTTAACAACGGACATTAATAAAGTCTATTAACTTTGGAATGTATCGTACTTGAAGTGGCGGTTTCCACCTACAAATTAGTTTTTTTCACATTGTTATTTTCAGTTATCAGAATTCAAGTTGGAGTTTTGAAGTATCTTATTCCTTACTGTTGGTTTATGAAATCATTTTGCTTATAAATGTATGTTATCGGCCATTATTATGATTATCAGTTTCTTTTCAATACCGTAGAGATTCATTCTTTCATTGTTTACTTACGTTACATTTCCATCATTCATACCAGATAAATCATTTTATTCATAGAAGTAGGAAGATGATCTGGTATAGTTTTCATATAATTGTGAAGTCAATGGTTACAGAAATGTGTTTATGGTAATATAATCTCATATTCTACCATTACCTTTTAAATTTATTTTATTCCCTTTTCATACATTTACTGTAATAATTATACTGTTAAAATTGTTTTGCTAGTGTTTATTGTGATTCTATATTTTTAGGATCTTGGGGAGATCTATGCTGATGTTGTGTAACTGTGTGACACTGCTACAGTTTTCTGAGAAATTCCTGTTCATTGCTGGAGAAGGAGTTTATTCTTTTGAGGGTTTGTAATGTGACTGAAATGCAACAATTAATTGTTTATCTTCATAAAATATTTTCTTCAAGGAACATATTGTTTAGAGTCAAATGAACTTATACTTAAATTGAAAAGTTTTAAATTATATTAATTGAATTAATCATCAGAGCATAATTTGTTTAAATTACATGTACAATGTACAGTAATAGAGATTAAAATAGTAATTATATACATGAGTTCAGTTGCTCTACTTTATTGTTTAGAGTTTTTGAATCACAACATTCCTCAATTTCAATTGATAGATAGTTTTCAGTTTAAATTCAAAATTGTCATTAGCTATAATATAACAGAATTAATGTGATGATTTTTATCAAAAGAATTGTTCTAAACCTCTTAAGGATCTATGATTGTAATAAGCTTTTTGTCATTATCATTTTATATCATGGATGGACTACTTATTTTAGTTTGTTTCAATTATATGAAAAGAATTTAAGCATATTAAATTATTCGATGCATAATTTTGAGTACAATTTCTGCCTTATTTTTACAGGTTTATGAAATTTAAAAGTGCAGCCATCTGTTTTGCAAGGTGATGCTCAGAGTAAAAGTGCTGGGTGTGGCAGTGTCAGGGCACTGACTGGCACTTCTGGCTGTATAAATATTATCAATTATGCCCAGGGGTGGAGGAGGGAGTGGGAGTGGAGGAGGTGGACCAAGTGGCTCTGGTTCTGGTAGCGGTGGAATGGGTACTTCTGGAGCAGTGACTACAAACACTGTCACTGTCACCATAGTATATCCTCAAGGCTGCAGAGAAGTAACAGAAGATCTTGGTCCAGATGAACTTATACGTAGACTTAAGGTTGGTAATTATTGCCATTCTGTTGATCTAATCATTTTATGTCTGTAAACTTGATACTGTGTGAGTTATTCTTCAGCTATCTTTATTCTTATCTATATCTCTTCATAGCTGATGATCTTCATAGATGAAAATTGTCCATAGGGCTATTTCAATTTAAACATGCTATACATTTTTTTTTTAATCGAGAGTGGTTTTCTAATGGTATTTATGATATTTTAAATAGACTATGATACAAGGAGCGTTTTTACATAGTTTGTAAATAACCTCTTGCTTCCAGTATATTTATGAAACTTCTTTACAAAGGTAAGAAAATGCTGAAAACTTCATAATTAATCTACTTTATTGTCAGTTGTAGAATTTAAAGTCAACCCAGGGCATAAAAACTGGTGTTTGTGTAAGTTTGATTTTGTTAACAATGTTGGTAATGATTAAAGTTAAGGATAAATTAATAAAAATACTGTATTTTTTATCATGGTTCTATGAACATGAAAATAAGGATGGTATCATATGAGTATGTCTTGAGCCAATGTTTCAAAGGTGTTTATTATAAGGATTTTGATGTGTTTTTTGATAAATAATATTGTAAATAAAATGCATTCTATATAGTTTAATTTCTTAATTTCTATTCCTTGTATCAAACGAATTTTGTCTTTTACATACTTGATATTCCTAAGTATTACATATGAGTATTGCATCTTGTATGATATGCATTCACCATAACTTTCAATGGCCTCATTTTTATTTTATACAGTTATACATTTACATTTTATACTGATTTTTAATCAAAATTATCTTAATTTTTCTTCTTGAAATTAGGAAATAAAATTATTTTATTATATTGTGTTCTACCCCTCAAGAAAGAATTTTTTTGGTTATTGCAGACATTAGCTCATACGTTCCAGTCAATGGGTCAAGATGAAGGTGCTTACCAAGAGTATGTGCCTCTTGCACTGCATTTGGCTGAAGATTACTTTTTATTACATCCCAGCCGTGACGTACAGTTGCTCATAGCATGTTGCATTGCTGATGTTCTCAGGGTATATGCTCCTGAAGCTCCTTACAAAGATCCTGAGCAAGTTAAGGTCAGTGTTTATGTTTTTTTCCCTTGTTATTTTAGAGTTGACAGAATTCCACTATATCCACATTTAATTTAAGTCTTTAATGATTAAATTTATATTTCCATTCAAAGTTAGAAATATTCCAAGATAATATTGAATCTATTTTAATTCTTATGATATCCTTACAGACGATTTTCTTGTTCCTGATTAAGCAATTGGCTGGGCTTAAGGACCCTAAAGATCCTGCTTTTAAGCGTTACTTTTATTTACTGGAAAATTTAGCATATGTTAAGTCATTTAACATGTGCTTTGAGTTGGAAGACTGCCAGGAAATATTTTGTGCTCTTTTTTCACTCATGTTCAAGATTGTAAAGTGAGTATTCTATTCAGTGTTAATTTATTACTTAATTAATATAATAATTTTCATCCTGATATAGTATATTATACATTTATAATATTTTATACATAACTTTTTATATGTATTTATTAATTTTCAGTGATGAACATTCTGGAAAAGTTAAGAGTTTTATGCTTGATGTTCTGTGCCCGGTCATCACAGAATCAGATGTTGTTTCAAATGAGTTGCTGGACATAATTTTGATGAATGTAGTAGAGCCAAATAAATCACAGCGTAAAAATGCCTACCTTCTTGCAAAAGAATTAGTGGTAAAATGCAGTGACACTCTTGAGCCTTATATTCAAACTGTAAGTATCAATTTATTTTTTTATTTGTTATATTTTAATTTATACCTTGGTTTATGTATTTGCAATGAATTATTTAAATATTTTTCTTCAATTTGGCCATCTCAAAGAAACATTCGCATCTTATCTTCACATCTCTCTCAATTTAAGGAAAGTCTTCTGTTTGAAAGAAGGAAAGATAACTTCAGCCAAGCTAAGATTTGGGTGTCATAATTATATTGTAAATAAGTAATAATAATAATGTGTTTATTTGGGGTAAAATTTAGTTTACTTAGAATGTTTCTTTTTACATGAGAAGGAAGCTAATTAATGTTCCAAATATCTAATACTCATGTTCATTCATCAAAATTGAATTCTACTCTATCTTTTAGAAAGTAGGAAATTATGTTAGATGTAGACAATCAGAAAACGGCATTCAATATAATTGTTAAAAATACATTCCAATAACATTGAATTCTTGTAGACATGTGAATTAAAATGTTGTCTTTTTCATCCTAAAAGCATAATGTTATGTATTCAATACGAGGAGTTACATAATTTATTCAAATTTTAGTAGGGCATGTTTTTTTGTAAGTATTAATATACTCTTTGTATCATTTCCTTAGTTTTTCAACCATGTGCTCATCTTGGGAAGAGAAGAGAAGAAACTTGGAATTTCACGCAAAGTTTATGATTTAATATATGAGCTAAATCACATTTGTCCTAGTGTACTTCTGTCAGTTCTTCCACAATTAGAGTTCAAACTCAAAAGTACAGAGGAAAGTGAAAGAATGGGATCAGTGTCTCTTTTAGCACGTATGTTCTCTGAAAAGGATTCCACTCTAGCCATTCATCACCGACAGCTTTGGCAAGCTTTTCTAGGAAGGTAGGCATCTTTCCATGGTTGTTATCTTTAAATGGACAGTTTTATGTTGCTCATTAATACGTTTTTATTTCAGGTTCAATGACATTAGTGTTGCTATTCGTAATAAGTGTGTTCAGTACTCAATGCACTTCCTATTAAATCATCCTGAATTAAGACGTGATATCACAGAAACTCTCAAATTAAGGCAACATGATTCTGAAGAGACAGTACGTTATGAGGTAGTCATGGCAATTGTGACAACTGCAAGGAGAGACTTTTCTGTTGTATCTGACAGTGAGGATTTACTAGATTTTGTGAAAGAAAGAACTCTTGACAAAAAGGTATTAAAATATGCTCTATTTTAAAAAAGTGTAAATAATTTTCAGTCAAATAACTCCATACATTGAATTTTTTTTTCCAAAATTTTAGTTTAAGATAAGAAAGGAAGCCATGTGTGGCTTAGCAATGATTTATAAAAAACATCTTAGCAATCCAGATGTCCCAGAAGCTACAAAAAAAGCTGTAACATGGATCAAAGACAAAATTCTCCATGGATATTACATGACTGGGATGGATGACAGGTAATGATTTACATCAATTTATTTCTTAAGTAGTATTACATTTTATATATATCTTATGATGTTTTTCAAGTTTTTTCTGATGTTAAATTTTAACTGAAAATGTTGGTGATCGGTTTTAATAGTTTTTCTTCCTCGGTATAATTTAAAATAATAATAAAGTGGGACTTATCTTTCCAATTACTTAAAAATTGCTTGATTTGAAGATGACCTGACCTACACTTTTGGGCATTATTATTTTTTTGTGTTATTGAGCTAATATTTGATGTGATTCGATGAAGGAAATAATTTTAAGGATATGATAAGAATTAGATTTTATGCAAAATATGTAATATATAGAAGAGTACTATCCAAGTCAGTTTTCTGGTTGTAGTTTGAAGTGTTGGCATATAATTTTATTTAGTGTTACCTATTTTCTCCTTTCACAGAATTCTGTAAAAATTAATTTGCTTTGAATATATTATTTAAATTTTATAAAATTCATGATAATTAAGGTTATTTCATTAATTATCTATAAACTGCAGAATCTTAATTTTCTTTTTCTCCACTCCATTGTAGACTCTTAGTCGAAAGATTGCTGAACACATGTCTTGTACCCTACCAATTACCAGCTGAGGAAAGGATGAAGAAATTGTATTATCTTCTTGGAACTATTGATGAAAATGCAACCAAAGCTTTCATTGAATTGCAGAAGCATCAGCTAGCGTAAGTTTTATTTTTTAAAGAATGTATATAAGATATTCTATTCCTGATGGTTTTTTCATAATTATTTAATAATTATTACAGGGTTCGTAAAAATGTTGCTGAACTGGTCGAGCTTCATAAAAGACTTGCAAATACAGAGGTACCTGAAGGGGGGGCTAATGAAAGAGAGCGTGAGCTTGCTGCTCGAATTAGCTTTTTGTCTAAATTTTTGCCAGAATCGGTGAAGGCACAAGAGTTTATAAAGAAGTTCTCAGTACATATGCAGCAAGATCCACAACTGCTTCGGGCAATGGAGATAGTTGTCAATCCTGATGTTGGATGTAAAGAATGCGCTGATACAGTGGTTGGTTTTATTGAATGTATCTTATATTTAAAAATGATTTTACAATGATATGAATTTTCAGCTAACATTCATATTTTCATGTTTAATTTAAAATACTATATAAATTTCAGACCCAAATTCTGAAGAAGTTAGGTCAACCTGTGATGACCAATTTGTATTATAACACAGTTAAAATGTTGCTAGAGCGTATTTCATCGGTAATGGTAGACAAAGAAGCTTTAAAGGTATGATGTGTTTTAAGTTTTATAAGTTCTTATAATTTTATTTTGTCAATTTCATTGCTTGAGTTAAGTCATGGTTGCAGATACTTTCACTGTGTCTTAATCTAAGTATCACTATTTTTTAAGTTCTTTTCTTTTGCTCTCTTGAGTGTAGTTAGGTTATAATATGATATGATACTTAATTTTAATTATTGTATGTAATATTAAGTTTTCACTTATATTATATCTTATGGATAATTTGATAATCATTGTCATTAATTGTTTTTCAGATTCTAGTTGGTTATGTGGAACAATGTCTGAAAGGTGGCCCTATAATGGAAGAGATTGGTCTTAATCCTGGAACTGCAGGGGAGAGGGGCCTAAAACTGCTATATGTAATCATATTTCAATTCAGTATATCACTATAAACTGATTGAGTATTATGTACTAAATTAATTAAATCAGACTTTTGTAACCGATATTGATAAAAAATTAATTATGTGTATTACATTGTGTCTAAATGTGATCTTTCATTTTCAGGTGCTGTCTTTTGTATTTCCTTCACATTTTCTACATAAAGATGTAATAACCCATCTGTTAAATTTTTTGTCTATTGAAGAGGAATTAGTTGCACCATTGGTTCTTTCTGTCCTAACGTTTGTTGGAAAATACAAGCCCATTGGTAAGATTTCTTGCATATTTGTTGGAATTATGTAGATTAATGATTCTATAGTGTTCTTCTTAAGTTTTGCATTTTTTTATGCTGATAGCTGGTTGAAATTAACAGTACTGGAAAGATTTTATGCAGAGCTGAAAAAAATTACTGATTTGCAAAATTGCTAACATTTGTTGTCAGCAAGTTATGTCCTATAATCTGAGTTTCATTGAAATATTACAGTTATATTTGTTTAAGGAATAAGAAAGAAACCTATCTATATAGGATTGTTAATGAAGATAGAGAATTCTAAGAAGAAACACATTTTTATTTACTTATTTTTTTCTAGGCAGTTGTAAACATTTAAGTAAATATATATCTTGCATACAATGAATTGTCAATTCATTCTTTTTCAGGAGATGCATTTCCTGATATAGGAAAAATATTGATTCCTTTGTGTCAAAACTTTGTTGAGACTGGCACACCAAAGCAAGCTAAACAAGCTATTCGTTGTCTTTTTGTAAACATTGTAAATAATCAGGATCTTGTATTTACTGAAATTTTAGAGGTTAGTTTTATCTTACTCTTTGAGGATTTAATATTATAATTTTATAGTGATAGTTTTTTAATCATATTTTACTTACATTTTTTCACAGAAATTAAAAGAAAATCTTACTCATACATCACCTCACTACAGAACTGCAATAGTTTCCTTAGGCCATATTGCTTACAATCTTCCAGATAAATTCCCAATTCAAATAAAGAACATTGTTTCCAGAAAGGTAAAGTGGTTACCCATATATTTCAACCTTTTTTCTTAAAATGTATGTGACATGCTGTAGTTTTCTATTGATACAGACTGAAAATAAAAGGTTTTTATTTAAAATATAGCAGAGTATTTATCTTAAATTCATTAACTAATGGTTGTCAATTAATTAAGTGATAGGTAAATTAAATTTTATTTATTTTAATGCTGTGGTTAAAGTATAAACTTTGCTTGCATCTGAAAATGCTTTCTTATTATTCATATACTTGTATAATCTTTATTGTACCTTTTTGTCAAAAAAACTGCAATTCTGAGTGCTTTAAAATGCTATATATCCATAAAATGCATGGTTGTGACTTCTTGTCATGTTCATATGCATAGAAATTGTTTTATTCCAAGAGAATATCATTTTTATTGTTTTGATCTAGAAAATATTTCAATAACTTATTTTAGGTTTAGGATTTAATGTGCAATTTGCTACCTAATTCTTTATGTACTAAAAATAAATATATATTTTTGAGCAAGCTTTTCAGGATCTACATTTATGTAATGATTGTTATTATAGAGTTTCACTGAAAAATTGAAATGTATAATAATATGGTTAATTGCAATTTCAATCAGATTGTTAAAGACTTGTTAATGAAGGACCTAGGAGAAAGGAAACACTTCATTGATGAAGATTGGTGTCCAGAAGATGAACTTCCGGAGGAAACAAGATGCAAGGTACCTTCTGAATATCTGCTTTTAGTATCTAGTTTTATTTACTTTCTTAATTCTTAAATATCAATATATTGAAATCATCTTCACATGTATCCTTTAATTAATTATTGTTTTTATCACTTAAATTCTGGGTTTATAAGATGTCTTGCTTACATTTTTCTCAGCATATTCATAGCCCTTGGCAGGTACAAAATCAACTATTATTAGACCATAACATAAATGATTGACAAAAATGTGCATAATGTTTGCAATAGATTCAAGTAAGGCAGAAGAAATTTTTAATCATATGGCTGTTCACACTTTAAATTTCTTTTTTTGACTAAGAGATACATATCTTTAGTTATCATATATGAAATGTAATGAGCATTAAGTATTTTTGTTTCAGATTGAAGGTATGAAGATGATGGCCAGGTGGCTACTTGGGTTAAAGACTGACATTATGTCTGCACAGAAGACATATAGAATGCTTAGTGCATTTATTAGCCATCGAGGTGATCTCTTAGAGGAAGGAAAGTTGAGGTAATATGAAAAATTTTTTGAGTTCAGAATTCTGTTTTATGAAAACTGTAGCTTTTGAACGATTAATGCCTAATATATCAAGGGGTGAAAATTTTCATTATTCCAGTAAAGCGGAAATGGCATGGCTGAGGCTAGCTGCTGGATGTTCTATGCTTAAAGTTTGTGAGCAGAAAGGGGTAGGAGACCAATTTACTGCTGAGCAGTTTTACAATCTGTCTCTTCTCATGACAGTGAGTATATGAATCAGATAGTCCATCAAATTTTGCTTCTATATTTGATCCGTCCCTATCCATAGAATTGTGGATCAGTAATTTTTTATTTTGTTTCTTAATACTGTTTTATTGAATAAGTAGAATATGATGTGGTTTACTTAGATATGACCTCATAATTAAGAAATGAAAAAAGATGTGATTATAATCTAGCACACTTGTTTTATTCATGATACCATGGTTATGACCTTTAAGATCATCATCATGTCACAAGAAGTACACCTTAAACTGTATATATGCTATTAGCTGTTGTGGTAAGGGCCAGGGACGGGTAGGAGAAAAGTCATGTATGGTGAGGGTATTTAGAAAAGCAAGGAATTTTAAAACTCAAGTTTCATGGAGTTTAAACAATCTGTGGAGTTGTATTTTCCATGTGAATTTCCCAGTTTCAACGAATAGTCATGCTATTTTTTTATTTCTCAAGTGTATTAGACTACTTACTCCAAAGTTAAAGCCTCATCTATGGATTTTCAATTTCCTTAACTCTTGACCATCTATTAGAAGTTATTGAGTTGGTAAAATGAGAGACTTGCAAATTATTTAGTGTAACTGAGAAAATTTCAAGTAATTTTATTCTCTCTTCCAAGCTTGTGGAATTATACAAGGAATATTTATATTCAATTATACATTATAGTTTATCAAAACTCAGCAATTTTAAGGAATCTTTATATGGAAATTATGCTTTATTCATTTGTAAAAATAATTGTTTCTTTTTGCCTTAAAAAAATTTGCCATTAACTTCTTGATAAAACTTTCTTTCATTTGTATATGATTATTTTGGTATAAAAATGTATTTGTTCAATAAAATGAAATATTTCTGGTCCATGAAATTAATGTAGACATTTAGTCCAGTAGTATATTCTTCTAATTTTCCTTCTTCATTCATGTTAAACTCATGTGGCTATCTTTTTATATACTCTTTCAAAATTTATTTTAGGATGAAGTAGTAAATGTAAGGGAGACATTTGCTAACAAACTACATAAAGGTCTAGGAAGAGGAATCCCTCAGAAATGTCTTCCGTTGGACTTCATGGGTTATTATGCTTTGGCAGGAGTGGAACCTGATCGCAGGTTAAAATCACAAATTCGCCAAAACATGGTGGCCGACATTAACAAGAGAAGGGATTACATAAAATCAATGACAATGATGGGTGGATGTAAGTATATGTTTGATTTTTCTCTGTGCAATTGAATTTTCCATGAATTTTAAAATGGTTAACAATTTGAAATTATAATTTGTTAACAAAATCATATGTGAATTGCATTCCATAATAGAATAAGTAAATAAGTTAATTTGCTGAAACAATTTTACTTGTCAACTGCTGGTTTGTTGACTAAGTGTATTTAATACGTGAATATTGTTTAGAAAAGAGGAAATTAGACATGTAGTAAAATGCTGTGAATTTTAATTCATTCATGCTGTGATTATAGAACCCTGTATCAAGACTACAAGGAACTAATCATTATTAATTATTTGATATATCTTGATATATGCAATTAAATTAGTTGACATGTATGTCATCATTAAGTGGCAAATTGTCATGACTTTTGATTGGGGGTTGATAATTTTGATTTTGAGGCCATATAATACTTGCTAATTTTCTTTGTTGTTTTAATTTGTTTATCAGTTAACAAAATATTGTATTTTTGCAGTTGACAAGGCACCTGACCAGTTGCCACATATAATGCCAGATTATATGTTGGTTTTTGCTGTACCTGTATTAGCTCACGATCCGGAATTTACTTCATTCGATGACCCTACTCAGCTTCATCGTGCTCGTCAGTGCTTGTGGTTTGTGCTCGAACCTCTCATGACTAGAAATGAAGGATATTGTTTTGGTTTTTACAAGACTCTTGTAGAAAGAATGAAAGACCATGTTGATGCACTGAGGTCAGGAGATGATAACATGAACTTTGTAAGTTGAATTTTTGAAAATAGAAAATTGACTTCAGTTTTTAAGTACGAGAGTGTAATTTTCAGTAAAATACTTAAAATGCCCAAGTTGTATTGTACGTTGGCTAAGCTTGGATTTAAGATTATTTAATGTATGAGTGATTATTAGTTAAATCATTTTTAATAATATATTATTATAAAATGTTTGATTTAAGTTATATATTGTATATAAATATTTATTTAACTTAATTTTGTTTCCATTAAGTAATCAGTAGAAATCATCATATATTTTTTTATATATAACCCTTTATCCTCTTATCACTCTATAAACATATATATATATATATAAAATTTTGTCAGATTTTAAGTGTTATAGCAATAATATAAGCCACATCATTTTTATTAATAGTTTTTCTCATTAGAGAAGTTCCTTGTCTCCTAATTATGTGTGTGATAGTGGGAATTATTTCAACTATTACTGAATTTTTATTGATTCAATTCCCTATGAAATTTAATTTTTCTGATTGGATTAATCATTTTAAAATGTTAACAGATTAAAAAATATTCTCTTGTTTAAACAGAAACTTTGGGCCATTTGTGATCTTGCCATGGGTCTAATTGTATCAAAGACTACCAACTTTGAGATGAAAGAATTTCCTGCTGAACCTAGAATACCTCCAATGTACTTTAAGAGGCATGAAGACCCTTTGTTTGTGAATCGGTGAGTACTAGAATGATTTCCAGATCTTGTCTCTCATTCATAACATAAATAAATACCTCATTAACATTCTATTACTTTTGTATGATGTTGTTCTCAAAGGTCTTTGTTTTGAAAAGTATATTTTAGTATTGGTTTCACCTTCAATGCTATATGCTCAGCTTTTATTATGTGTATTGAAACAAACCTTATAATGAAAAATAATTTTGATGGAACTAATAATATATTTTCAATATTAATTCATAAAAATATGCTTGAATGAAAACTTTTCATTTTTAATCTTAAATGACTTGAGACAGTTCTGCCAAATTATCTCCCAAATATCACAAATATATTCAAAAGATTTTAGGAAGATTGCAATAAATATAATATTTTTTTATTATATTAGTAATAAAAACATCAATTTAAATTAATTTAATTTTTAATTAATAAAATCAATCATACTTTTAAATTTTTGATTGCTTATCTGCTAAATATATAAATTTTCAGTCGAGTGTACCTTCCACAAGAATTCATTTATATGCAACCTAAGAAAAGTGGCCATGCTATTGGAGTGGAGAAAACTGGCTTAGTTAGTAACAATCCTCCAGCTGCGGCTGCTTCATCTGTTGGCGCCAATGCATCTGGGGCTAAAAAAGGCAAAGGAAAGGGCAGATTACCTAGTGGAAGTACAAGTAGCTCAGGTCTTGATGTTGAAAGGGTAAGTATTACTCCATTAAAGCCTCCTCATATTTTCATTTGTTTATTCTTAGCAGTTTGCCCATATTTAATTTTAATTCAGTATGAAAGGAATCTTATTTACATATATTAAGAACATTTTACTTGATGAACATAATTTTTAGAGTTGATTATCATTTTGTGTCTTTGAAATATTCTTTTTTATGCTTGTGTGAAATGAAATTTGCTTCAATATTCAATTTAATGAGGAATATGTCTTTATTCTGCTTTGTGACTCATGTTAAAAATTCAGGTTTCACAGATTATATGTTTGCATGTTTGTTTTTTATTTGGTTATTGATATTATTCAAAGCAGTTGTATTATTGTTATTCATTTCTGACATTTTGTAATTCATGTTAATTGTTGCTCATGTGGTGTAACTTTTCATGCTATACAGTTTATTTTGGAATCAAATCTTTCATTATGTTATTTTTGTAGTTAGAGAAAGAATAGTTGTTTTCTCATAATATTATCATTTGAGAGTATCTATCTTCTGTAAGTATTCTTATCTATGCAAGAAAAGTATTTCCTTCAGTTTTTGCAGTTTTCAAATATCCTGGTTTTTGACCATGTAACACATTTTATTACTTATTATAATATTCTTCTAAGGGCAGGTACTCATCAGAACAAGTTACTGTTAAAATGCATAAAATTTGTCCATCAGCTACATTTAACGCAATAGAAATGAAAAGAGTGTTTTTGGAAGACTTAAATTTTAATGGAATGAGCAAAAAGGGATGATGATGATGTTGATTAATATGTTGCTTTATTTTTCTAAAGAGACTATATATAGGATTATGAAGAAAGAGATTAAATTATTTTAATTAAATTAGTTATAATTTTCGGTGTCTTATTTATAAGTTCAAGAAACATCAAGTCGTATATTAACTCATCTTGATTATTTTTGTCTTACACTCCTTAGTGATGTCATGAATGGATAGTAAATTTGTTAAATCTTTGGGATATCCCAAGGATCATATATCTTGTTGAAATGTTTTAAAAGTTGTATTGGTAGTTGTTATTTCATTCATAATATTTTTTTGGTACATAAGTAATTTTCATAATCACTTTCACTTTGCTTCTTCAGTTTTATTCAGATAAGCCTGGAAAATTAAGTTTGTTTTGATTTAATTGAAATATTTTTTTCAATATAATTATCTTAATTGACACAAGTACTTCTTTTTGTAAGCAAATTATTTTTGTGAAGAACTAGTATTGAATTTCGTGATGAGTCATATTTCTTTATTTGAAGTGTAGAGGAAACCTTGTCAATGTTAATTTCATATATTGGAAATGATGTTTTGGTTTGATCACTTGAATATTACCTGAAAATTCCCTTTGAGTATTCATTTAGATATTGGGGTATCAAGACCAAGAGAAAATTACTGCTAATGCTATTGTTTTGCAAAGTTTTGTTTCTGTGAAATTAGTCTTATGTAATTGTTGGTATTAATGAGTTTTATAGAAGTGCTTTTGGTTGATTGTAAGTTATTCTCTTTGATAGATCAATATAAATCCTATCTAATACTTAAAGTCATGTAACTGTTTAGGAGCTTTTAGATTACATTTCATCTGTACTCTAAACCTCCTTGCTGTTATTAACTGTTAAATATTTTTCCTGAATTAGTTTTTTGAAAGATAACAAAGTTCAACAATATTTCCGGTTAGTAGCATCTGCTTTTCATGTATTAGTAGTTCAATTGTCATTGCTTTTTTGCTTGTTTTAATGCTACTGTTGGATTATGTAGCTTAACCCTACAAATCTTTAGAAACTCAAGAAACATTAAATGTATGTTTTTACTAAAGAATTCGGTACTTAATTGTATATTTTATGTTTGTCAAATTCGTAGCTTTTCAGAAGATTTTCCTTAATAAGTTTTTGTTTCAAATTCTGTACACTGTATTAATGTTAAGAATTATGTATCTGACAATGTTCCCTCTTCTATATATAAAGTTATTTCTCTGTATATTGTATTTCTTGGGGAAAGGAAATTCTGTATCATTATTTTCATTTCATTGCATCATTATTGATTGAGCCATAAAATTTTAACATAATCAATGTAAATGATAATTTTAGATTAAATTTTAACATAAATTACAAAAAATTAAATTGTGGATTAACAACTTCAGATCTATTGCTCTCTATAGAACTAATTTTTGAAAGATTTTTCATTCAATTTGAAAGAAATCTATAAAATAACAGGGCAAACTTAATTTTCCTTAATTAATCCCTTGAAATTTACCTCGCATTATAAAAATTTAAGATAACAATGTATTAAATATTTAAAACCTAATGTTCACTGTACAAATATTTTTATTATTTCTCTAAAAATTATGAATGCAATATTATTATTAAAATTTATTGATATTGAATTTATTTTACGCTGAAAATTTTGTAAGGTAACTACTTTGGCAACTTAAATCTTTTATATAATTTCATCCTCTGTAAAGCTATCTCTTTCATACCAAGTTTACCTGATTAATGGTATGACTATATTTGTTTTATTTACTTCTCCATAATTTTTTGAAATCTCAACTTTCATTTACTTGCTTATTATCTATCAAATAATAACAAATCTAATTATTTTTTTCTCTTCTAGAAAATTTTCTGTTAGATTAAAGTTCAATTTTTCTACTCAATATAATATATTTACTGTGTATCATATATCATAAGAAAATTCCTTGTTGTATTCTTCCTTACTTTCCAAGAATATAAATTTAATTTGATTTATATTTCAAAACAAAATCTTTTAACTTCATCAATTCCATTATTTTAAAACAATTAATTTTATTTATTATTCCTAACCACTTTATAATATCATAATGAATATTTTTCTTGTGGAATTTTGATATAATATTTTAACTTTATGGTTTGAATTAAAAAGCTAAACAATTTCCCTTCTGCTTTTAAGCAGTTGTTAAAATTTCCAAATACTGATTTATGGGATAGGTATTCAGTTAAAAGTTTTTTTGGTGAAAAGAGTAATAATTAAATTCAAATTTAAAGTATTTAATTCTTGTAAATATTTCTTGCTAGTATTTTTCTTTGCCTAATCTCTTTATATTTATTTTAGATGTAGTTATGCTGTTTTTTTAGGTGTGATTATTCAACATGTATTTAATTTATATCTTAACTGAAAATGAAGCTAGCCTATCTTGATAGATGCATTTTTCATTATATTTACTGTTAAATCAATAAATATTTTTATCTTGTTAATCTCAGTGGTAATTAGGATTTTAAATAGTCCTAGCTTTGATGGTATTGTTAATTTCTTTTTTTGCCCAATCAATCCTGACGTTGGGAAACATTTTGTTCATTATATCCCACAAATGATGGCAGAAGGAAGAAGGACCTGGTTGTATTGATGCTGAGGTAAACTCTCCTTCATATTTCTGTTACTCTTCTTTTAAATAGTGCTGTCTAGGAACTTGGCATTTTAATTGCATAAGGCTTGTATCTACTTAACATGGTTTTATTGTGTGAAAATATGAAGCACTTCATCACCTATTTATGGCTTTTCATTCTGTTGACTCACTCGAAAGTGAAATGTCAAGCTAATATGTATTTCTCATTCATAGTTTTGCTGTAAAAAATTCCTTTCTTATGTTTGTTTTGTCATGCTACATGTTTTAAAAATGCTAATTCAAATTCATGGGTTGCTAGGTTGCTTCGGCTTAACACACATTTAGTTACAATTTTTGGTAGCTCTGTTACCTTGCATACATCTTAATTCTATTGCTGCTTTGAAATAAAAGGAAGTATAACCCTTTTATTGCCATTAATTTAAATGTCATTGTCAAATTTTGCATTGATATAAAAATGCTCAAGATAATGCTACTTCATAAATAGACAATCTGTATACACCTCAAAGAGCAATGGAGTTTAAAAACAAAGCATTGACCAACTATAAAAATGAACTGATAATTGAAGTATTTTCCAATATTTACAATGATTTCATTTTGAGGTTTATAGATTTTCTACCAGTCAATGTTGAGAAGCAGAAAAATCTTAGTAAATCATGAAATGTGATTTCATTAGTTACAATAATGAAAATAAGAGGGACTTAGGTTAACCTAGGTCCTTGAAACATTCTAATCACTTTTTGTCTTCATTATTGTGTGTTGTTGTTGTTTTATGGTACTCAGATGGTAGTAAAAGATCAGAAATTTTGAATAGAGAAGATCATTCTCCTTTCTCTACAGAGCTGCAATTTCTATGCAAAAATAATAAAATTGTGTAAATTTATGTTTGTAAAGATTATTTATTTTTAAAAGAAGAGTATACTATACAAATTTTATGAATTCTATGAATTATATTGATACAAAGTTAAATTCTTCTTATTCTCCGGTTTTATTTAATTCTCCTATTTCTATTTCAAGAGAGGCATCAAAATTACCATTGGTCATGATTTTTCCAAATATTTTTAAAGATAAGGACTTAGTAGAAGCGATGGAGAGTGGTAGCTTTTAATGCTGTATAGAATATTCTCCATAAATTTTACTTACTTCAGTAGTATTTATATTATTATTATTTTCTTCATTATATTAATATTTTATTATTTTCATTATTTATTTTGTTTTAAAAAAAATTAAATGAAAAACTAAAAAATAGTAAATCTAATCTATCCTCACCTTTTAGTGATCCAGGAATTTTTCTAATGTATATACCAAGATACTAATGAATTGACTATTTCTCAGAACAATATATATATGAGCTGTTTGAAAATCTGCTACTGATTCAGACATTGCCTAAAGTTTTCTCTTTCCTTTAATCAATTATGACTTCTTTTGCAACTCATCTGAGATCATTTAAAAAAAAAAGAAATATATGTATTTATTTGTCCATGGTCCATTAAATCATTCATTTTGGAAACTTGGCAATCGTAAATAAAATCACACTGTGAAGGTTATTTAATTCTGATTTTAAGGATTATATTATTTGAAATTGGATTAAATATATTCTTTTTGTCGTGGAATCTTTTCATACTATTTGATGTCTTAACTGGTTGAGTATTAATATTATATTACTATCTATTTCCTGCAGTAGATGATTTTTATCAATGATTTAAATTACTTTAAGTTGTTTTCATATATTTTATCATTGAGAAGTAGCATTTTCATTTAAATTATGAAGATGGTCCGATTGCTAATGTTTCAGATTTATTTTTCGGATGATAAATTTAATTGATAAAATTACTAAACAAATAATCGAGGTTTAATGATATTTCTATTTTTCATATATATCACAAGAATACAATAATATTATTTATATCTATTAATATTCAATTTTAATTTACAATGATATTTTGGAATTCTCTGGTTGCATCATTACATGCTATTGTTATTAGCATAACTTGTTTTAAGGGATAGTACAGTAGCAGGAAAGTAGAACTAACTTTTCACAATTCCATTCATAAACTTAATTGTGACCTCCGAATTTTTTTATACTTTTAGCATCTTAGAGAAAAAGTTTTTATGCTATCTTGACTTACTTTTTCTTGGAAATAAGTGTTAGAAAGGAATTGGAAGTTTTTGAATGTCTCTGGCTGTAAGAATGGTTAGGATTGCAAGGGTGGGGAGTAGGTTAGGGTAGGTGCCACTGTAAGTTCATTGACAAGGTATTCCTTATTTTTTCTTTGATATATTTGAAGTGGTTCTGGCATTTTGATTCTCTCTCGTGATGATGAGGAAGATATTTCCGGTTGAAATTTGTATTATCATTTTGTTGAAGTTACTGCTTGATAATGAGAGAATATATTATACTTAAAATACTACTGATATTCATTGTTCCTTGTACAGATGTCTCTTATGATTTAGTTTTTCTAAATAAAGGATAGAGGATTTGGCATTTAAAAACATATTACATACTTGGCATACTAAAAACTCCTGCTGCTTTTCATTGCATCATATTTATCTTTCACGTCATAAAGATCTGTTTATTTCATCATCTCTTATAGATATTTTTGTTGTTTTTCCTGAATTTTAAAATCAAATTTTTATCTCCCAATTTATGATGGGAGGGATCATAGACATCATTATATTGATGTTAAAAGTGAAACAGGCCATGAAAATAATAATTTACAAATAGTAAATAAAAGCAAATGGTGCAGATTGTGATACTTCAGCACCATATACTATTAGACATACTTTTTGAAATGTATTTTATGTACCAATGGTAACATCAGATCAACACTCTGTGGATGGATTGAAACCCATTATCTTTTTTATTACCTTCATTTTGTTTTCCATCATGGGATTAATTATTATATTTAAAAAATTTAATTATGAAAAGAACTTAACTAATATAAATCATTGAGTATAATTGGCACGAAGTGATGCTATTTTTTGGGATTCATCTATTTAAACCCATCATAGAATTCTTGTGAATTTTAAGTGCTAAGGAATGATAACTAGTTCCTTTTTGATAATGCATGAACCGTTTTTTTTATTTGTCTTTTTTATATCTTTATTAAGTATTTTTCAATTTTATTTTGTAAATTTGGACATTGGTTATTGTAATCTTTCTTGAGTTTGATTATGTTAATTCTTAATTGCATGAAACATCCTTCACTCTGTCAATTCTCCATTATTTCCATCCCATATAATTGGATGGTATGACAAGGTTGGAGTATAACAAGTTACCAATAATCCTGATCAAACAGTGGTTGAAATTCTCAATTACAAAATATGCATGGAGTATTGTAATTATAGGGAAAGAATATAATTTTATTTTATCCCTAGTTATGTCTTTTGTGATTGAGTTATGTAACCCAGTTTTTGTTAGAACATTTTAAATGTCATAACTAATGATAATTCACATCATCATCATTCTTAAATTATGTTCCATGTAAATTAGTGGACGATTAATAGTTAAAATAAGATCATGAAATTAAAGTAAGTCAGTCGCTTTATCAATTTTGTATGTTTTTAGTGTTCATTATTTGTATAATATAAAATCTCAGTTGGGTGTAGAGTTTATTTACTTATGTAAGTATATTCACATGAAGATAGTTGGTGATATACTTAAAAGTGGGTTCATTAATGAGTAATCCCTCTTTGGTTCAATTCAAGGTGCAATTCTAAAATTTGATCGCTTAAGTTAATCTAAAACTGCCAAATGATAAATTTAAGGATGTATGGATCAAGTAATTTGAAAACTTAACATTTTAATTGGAAAGATTTTTCTTTGCTAGTACCAATCTTGTGAATGATTTTTATTGTCACTGATTATTTTAATATTAATAAGAAAAATTTTAACTTACACATGGTTAATAAAATAGTGACATCTAAGTATTTTTATCTGAAAAATATTTCACTGCAGTGCTAATTTCTTGGAATTATTAAAAATATCTAGAATAATTTTTTAAATATTATGGATCAATTATTTTAGGGATTGACTTCTCACCCATTTGTCTTATTGATAAGAAAATGAATTTTATAGGTATTTGCAGAAAGAATTATTTTCCATTAATGATATTGTAAATTTTAGATCCAAAATTTCATTTAACTTAGGAGTTAACTGTTAATATTAACGATTAATAAGTAATTTGTGGTATTTCGAATTTTTCTTCTTATCGTAATCTTTTTTCAGGTTTATTTATAGTTTTAAGCTGCCAAAAATTACAAAATCATATTTACTAATTTTTTATATGAATTAAAAGAATTATGTTTGGTAAAATTTGAATGTTGCTGATGTAATAAAGTGTTTGTTTCTAATAATATCTAAGGATAATGAATAAAATATTTAAGATATTTGAAGCAATGAATTTAAATTTTGGTGTATAGAGGAACTATCTGGTAATCTGGCCAGTATGTTAGTCTTTGTCATGAAGAAAGTAGAAATACACCTCAACACTGTCAAGTGGTGGGGACCCAACATGTTGAAACCATGGCTGTATAATAGATAAACTTTTTGTGGTATAGCATAGAAGTTATTTTCTATTTATCTTCTCTCATACAAAGAAAGGTGAAAGCTTTTCATAGTTATATCTTCATATATTATTTCTTGTCAACAACATATAAAAATGTGTTATCATTCGATTGAGAATTATTAGAAAGAATATATATTTCTTTGAATGGAAATTTAGCATAATTTTATTGTTCCTAAAATGTAAAATATTCATAGTGGTAAAGTGTGCTATGCCTAAAGGTTTTGTAGTTCATTTAATGGTGCTTAAAATTAAATTGTTAACCACATTATTAATTTTATATTGGATTATTATATTCTATAGGAGAGAGTTATTAAACTGCAATTTTAGATGGTTCAGTGTCATTGTCAATTTTATTATTTTCAATCATATTGTTAATTTATAATTAGATACTCTTGTAATTTCTGCTATTATTTTCTTGGTCCTAAGTTTGTATTTTATCAGTTTAGATTGTATATTCATATTATTTAACCAAAGTGCTGATTTAAAGTCCTCTCTGTTATTTATTTATTTGAAATAATATATTGCTTAAGCTTTCACCTGCATAGTATCAAGTATTTTTCAAGTGCCTTTGATTTAATTTTGAAACATATTTAAATTCTTTGAACCTGCATTATTAATACTTTTGAATATGATTCATAATTATGAAATTTAGTGAAATCAGTGTAATAATAAATAGTATCATATTTAACTATCCATCTTTTAATTGATTTACAAACATAAAACTGAGGTAGAAAATACAAAATTGTTATTAATTTTTGTGTATGAGTTTCGAGAGGTGGAAATACTTTTCATTTATGAATGTGACTGAATGAGTTTAAATTTTAGCAATCATTCTTTGTCATTTGTGATTTTTAATGTTTTTCTTCATTATAGTGTGCATGCATTTTTTATTCTCAGGAGTTTTTGAAAAACTATATGAATGTGCTCATGAATCCATATTAGTGTGTATTACTTCTAGTGCATGCCCTGCTTTGTGATTTTTTACTTTATGTTAAATTTTTGTTCATTAATTTAATATATTCATCATTGCTTTAATGAAATCAAAGTCGCGTATAATATTTCTGTAAGGAAATTTTGACTCCAAATAGACCTTTTTATGACCGATAATTGTTTACAATATAAAATACTTTTTGAAAAGATATCACTTTTAATTTTGTCTATGAGACGCGCATAAAACAGAAGGATGCATTATTTTAATAATTAATATTAATTTTCAAGTTTGTGTAAGCAGTATAATTTGATAATTTAATTTGAAAGATTACTTTTTATTTGTTTACTATAGAAATTGGTTTGGTATTATAATAACTTGAAGTAGCAATCTCATTAAACTTCCTATTATGCCTATTTTTCCAGCCTGCCGAAGCTTCTGACACAAAGATACAACTTCCTGGAATAGAGGTATGCTTTGTTAGTATTAATTTCTGATAATTGAAATTCTAATGTTGAATTGCTGTGTTTTCCAATATTAATTTATTAGGTTTGTCCTTCATTATATTCACATAATTTTTAAAGTAATAGGCATTAAAATTTAAACTATTCAGTGGATCTTTCTGTTTTTATTCCTTAATTATGAATAATGATACTTTTTTCTTCAATATATAATTCTATCAGTTTAATCTCGTATCACTTAACTGTCATAAATTTCATATTGAAAATTCATATACCTTGGATTAATGGAATGTAGTAAGAACAGATTCTAGCTTAAATATTATACTGTGGTTTTTTTATACCAATTAGATATTGATCATATTTAAAATGGTTATTCATAGTGTTAAAAACTAAATAAAGGTGTTTGATAGTTAGAGAAATTAACATGAGTAGCATAAAATACTTATAGCATAATAAAAACTGATGTTTATGGTATTCAAGCAAAATAGATAAAATATTATCTTCAGTTCATTTGTGGTGTATTGTGTACTCTAATTTGTAAATTAAAAAACTTTTTCCAGAAGACTATCTTATCAATAATTTTGTTTATATTTAATAAGAAACTACAAAAACCTTTTATAATTCAATCAGCTATCACTTTCTTGGGTATTATCAGGAAGTATTTTTTATTGTTGATTTGTCAATCAGTTTGTCATTGATTTGGTCTAATCAAAAACAAATCCTTTGTTTTCAGGAGACTGATTCCAATATGGGACAAGGAGATAGCAGTGGTGAAGAGACAATTCCTCCTCCTGCAAAGAAAAGACGTCCAGGTACTGGCACTGTTGGAGCTGCTGCTTCAGAGTCTGCAGCAAAACCACAGACAGCTCCCAGCATAGCCGTGCAACCTCAGCAGCCCTCAGAGGCATCAACCTCAATGGTAGGGGGTGTAACACGAGCGGTCTCTCACATGCAGCAAGAGCCCAATCAAGAAGCAAAGGTGATTGTTTCAGCTGGCGTTACTCTCAGACCAAGTGCCTCAGGCAGGTTATCAGAAACTGCAAAAGAAGGTGGTGAGAGTGGAAGTGTGCTTAAAGTGGAGCTGGATGATAATGTGGGTGTGAGTGATGGGGTTGTGGGCTTGAAAGATGATTTGAAAGACGAGGACATGGAGGTTGAAGTTGAGTCTGAATCCAGGCAGGGAGGTAAAGTTGATAAGAGGAAGAGGTTTGGTAGAGGAGCAGTTGCTGATGAAGCTAAGAGCAAAGTCAAGTCTCCAGTTGCTAGTGGATCTACAGGTTAGTCTATTTGGTTCAACATACACAAAAGTGGAGTCGTTTGCACTCAATCAGTCTTTGATCTATGTATGACTCCCCATACAATCAAATAGTGGGCTCATTTTTATATATGGTATATTCTTTGCCTGCTGATAAAATTTTATCATGAGTGTAATGGGTAATTTATTGTTTATTATAACTGAAGATTGAGGTAAATTTTGATGGTTTTGTTCTTTGCATTTTATGCTCCTGAAAACCAAGGAGGTTGCCTTCCCTTGTGGTTTTTTCAATGATTAGTTACTAATCCATCAAAATTATTGAAGAATCATCAAATATCTTCATGTGTTTTATTCTGGCATCTCAGAACTGTCAGTTATCTAGTTCTGCATTTTATTTTCCTTATGATTTTATGGGGGATTAGCCTTTTGAAAGAAAGTACTGATCAATTTCAATCAAGTTGTCGTGTATGTGGCAGTTTGAGTGAGGAGTGTAGCTGGCGACATCAGTCATGGACATATTCTATGGGAGTGACAAATATTGATTTTAGATTGACTTCTGTCTGTGTATTGTTTGGGAAAAAAACTTTGATGATGATTTTGAGATTGAACGATCTGGAATTGTGAAAGATGTGTGACTAAGGAATCAAAGAATTAGTTGTCAGAAGTTCTCTCTCTTTCTCTGTGGTGCTGTTACAAGTGCAGTTGCTCCCTATGGAAATGGCCCTCCATATTTGTTTGTCAAACTATCTATGTATGCATAGGTCCATAATCTTATTCATCAAGAATCACCAACATGGGTTGAAAAAGTCCTGATATTATTACTTTGTATTTTAGAAATTTCTTCTGGCAGAATTGTTCATCTAAAACCATCAAGACCAAACTTCTATATATATATTCTGCCATCTTACTTTTCTATGGTAATTTTTGTTCATTATTTGGGTTATATTGTTGTTTGTCTTCAGTTACTTGGATCCTATTAATTTCTAGGAACTTTTATTCCATTCTCAATTATTTTTTTATACTTTTGGATATTTTATTAGTTTTTGAATTTTTTTTCAAAGCTTGATATTTATTAAGTAATAGGTATGTGGTCACCTCATTCATAGGTCTAAGTTCATCATTAAAATTTTAGATGTAATATATATTTTATTCAGAAGGTATGTGATGGTGATGCCTAATCTTGTAGCTTTGCACTTATTTATTGCCATTTATCATTGTGTCACTTGGGGCCTTCTTAATCGTGAAAATAAGCTACAAAATTTTGAGGCTTTTAATTTGTTATTTATGGGTGATTTTGAAGTTATTCCTGAGACATCCATTGTTCTTACATTTTACATGAATATTTTGAAATTGAGATTCAATATTCATTGAAAAATAAACATGGGGACAAATAAATCATCTTTTTCATTTACTACTCTTGGTTTTGTCTCTTATCCTAATTTCCCATCCAAGTTCTGTGTGAAAAATTGTATAGGGAATAGCAGAGTATTGGTAGACATAGTTCTTTTACTAAAATATGCGATTTTATATTTTCAAAGAAAGTAAGTATCCTTGTATTTTATCAGAAATATTTTATTACATAATACTTAAGAAACAGGTCTGAATTAGATATTGGAGAAATTCAATACTTTGTAGGATATTACCTCTCTTTGCACATTTTCTTGTGTATATCATTATTTTCAATGAGAAGCGATTAATATAAATTTATTCAAAGTCATTTTAATTTGTGTTCAGTAAATTAATCTGTATCCTGAATTAAATGGGATAATATGTATTTGCATTTAAATAAGGTGGATACATAAAATCATGCCATACAGTATACTGTATGATAGTAAGATAGTATCAATTTGTCTCACATAGTATGTGTCTCAAGGCATCTTTGTAATACTTCAGAAATGTAAAATCTTCAGAATATGTTTGAAGGTGCTCTGTCCATCTTATATGTATATATAATTTAATCAATGAGAGACTAATGAAGTCTGTGTTTCCTGGTGTAAAAATGTTTGTGAGGTTGTATATCAATGACAGTTTATCCATTGGTGAACTCTGAATTGAGAATTTATATTTCTTATACTTAATGTGAGCTGAAGCATCATTCTGTGTTTTAGATGATCATGATTTAATGGATGATGAGTATGGTAAGTGATATGCATGCAATGCAATTTCATATGGAATGCAATTACATTTGAGTAATATTTTAAATTACTTATACAATTATTTGTACACTGGAAGGGAAAAACTTTCCACATATCTTTCTATTTGGCTATTTAATTTGATTGAATAGGTTTCAATCCATTATTTGTCTTCATTATATTTATTAATGAATGTATGAGGAAATTAGTGCTTTTATGGTTATGAACATAAAATTTATAAAATAATTTTCCTGCTTTAAGTTATAGTTTTTGTTATATGGCATGATCATAGAATTGTTTAAATTTATCTTTATTATTAAAGTGTAAGCGTGAAATATTTCAGTATGCCACTAGCAATTCTTGTTTTTATATTTTTCAAATTAAAATAATTTTTGTTAAAATAAGTAAAAGTGTTATGCAAATTAGATCATCTGTATAAACTTATTCCTTTCCCCAATTTTTGGCAAAATCCTTCAAAAGATGTTAGATCAGTTTTTGTAGATGAATGACTGTAATTATTGATTAACTTAATGCATGCGGATCAGAATTCATGTTAGAACTGGTTTTCTCTTTTAAATTTTAATCATAATAGCTAAAATTTCTGTTTGAAATCATGAATATTTATTTTTACTAGACTTATATTATTTGGAAAAAATTTTGACAACTCAAATCTTTTTATATTTTTACAACATTTTTAGCTTTGCTTTAGGATTGATGTTTGTTAAGAAAAAGAATTTTATCCTCCATTAAATTCCTAAAAGCAATTTACTAAAGACCTTGTAAGGGAATTCTGCTTGCTGATAAAAATGTTGACTCAATTTTAATAATTCAAGAAATTTTTGCAATTTTTATTTGTTCCCAATAATTAAGATCCTTATTCTTATAAATCATATTAGCTGTTTTGTTCTTATATATTCGTGTAATAAGTATTTCTTCAGTCTGCTTGAGAATTTTGATTTTACCTTACTTATTAGATAAGTCCATTTTTGTATTTAAGGAGTTCTGATATCTTTATCATATTATCAAATACAGGCTCTCAAAGGAGACCTGGTAGGCCTCCAGGGGCAGGGAATAAACCAAAACCTGAATCCTCGGCTGCTGAAATTCAGAAGGAGAGGTTAGTATGGTTTTAAAGTTTATCAATTTCCAAATTATTCAGAAGAAAATTTTTTAAAATATTTTGTTAAATTATTTTGTATGTTGATGTTGAAGTTTTCTTTAGTTTTACATCATATGTATTTTTATTTAATACTCTGTTTTAGATTCAAACAGTATTTCACGGGTTCTACATCTTCGGGGAACAGTGATAATGCTGCAGAAAGTAGCACATCTACACAGATGTCTAGGAAAAGGGGTAGACCTCCGACAAAAAAATCTGATGAATCATCTGAAGAAAAGAGTAAGAGGATATGCACTGAAGATGTAAGGGATGATTCTGATGAAGAAGCTGGAGGTGAAGAAAATACAGCTATGAGGTAATGTTTTTATTGATGAAAATGAATGTACCTTATTAATTACAAATAGTTGTATTATATTTAAATTTAAATGAATTAATTTATTTCATATCAGAAACATTTTATTAATAATTTGTCTTTGTTTTAAAATAACATTGGTTGAATAGATTATCAATAATTTTGAAATAGAAAACATACAGATTTATATTAGATATAAATCACTTACTTTTTCAATCTTATTATGATTTCCATTATTGTTTGAAAGAAGTCTTATCTTATGCCACTGCACTTAATGCCACTGATCATAGAACAGGATCAACGATAAAAAAGAGTGAATTTTTATTTTTTTACAATAATTTGCTTTGTAAAACACATTGATATTATTTATTATTACCTATTACTGCTGATGTCTGATATTTTCGATTATATAATTCTTGATATTTCTATTCTTTCTTAGCGACAATGAGTCTATAGAAGGGAGTGATGTCACTAGTGATGGTGAATCAAATGTCACTGAGAAGAGGGGAGTGGGTAGACCTCGTGGTAGGGGAAGGGGTAGAGGTGGGAGAGGAAGAGGTGCTTCTGGGAGAGGTAGGGGGAGGGGAGGGAAAACTGTCTCAAATAGGACAGAGGAGGAAGATTCTGAAGATGAAGCTATTGAAGAGGATGACGATTCAGAGTTGATATCTATACAAACAGATTTGTAAGTAATTTATTTAAAGATAATATAAGGATTGTATTTGAGTTATTATAGTTATCTTAACCTCTTTTTTCATCATGAATCTGCCTTGTTTATTCAAAATATGTTCATATTTCCTCTAATAGTTGAATTTTTATAAGGCATTCATAAAATCAACTGTATGGATATTTTTATAATATTCTAATGAGAACCTGAGTCCATAGTTACCTAGCCTAGTAACCGCTTACAAACTATGAATTAATGGTGTAATTTATCAACATATCAATACTTGATATATTGTTGGTTGTGATAGGTCCCTTGGATATAACACACTGACTCAAGTTGCTATGCTTGTTGAGATACATATTGGTAGGCTGCAATAAGGATCTCTAACTAATCTCTATCAGTCCTTCAGTCATAGTGCTTAGTTTATGGTCAAATACAATGCTATTACTATTTTAAGAGGGAGGGTTTTGATTTACTTATCTGGACCTCAGTTTTTGAGCTTGAGGATGTGTTTTTATTCCTTCTATATTGCTAAAATAACTTGCATATCTTGTGCTGGCTTTTATGATTATAATAAATGAACACTTTTCATAAGGTGTAAGGTATGTGCTGTTTCTGGAATGAGTCGCGGATCATCCATGGCACGGTAGGGGATACTTTAATGAAACAAATAAATAATGATCTAATGGCTCCTTTAAAAGTGATTCAAACCTGCGACAAAAATATTTTATTCTCACTGTCTTAAAGTAATGATCTTAGGAAATAATTGTTGATCAAACATCATTATTGAAACACCTTCTGATAACAAATATGCTTTTATTTTATGCATTTATCATTGGTTAAATCTAGAAATAATCTAAGAATACCATCTTTCTTATATAATATCTGAATTTTTATTGAATATTAAATTGAAATACAATTTTCTTTTGGGGAATTTTTAAGATGAAGCCTTTTTCTAGAAAGGACAAAGATAAGAATTATATCTTTTTTCATTACAATTTGTACCTTGGTGGAAATATTTCACATTATTAGTCCCTCTGCACTGATAAGTCCAATTTAAATTTGTTGTCTACGATAGGCCAAGAGAAATTGTTTCAGGCTCTTCTATGTCAAATTTAATTTCTGTTACAGAAGGAAGGGTGATGATGAATCCTCTGAGGGTGTCACAAATGGGACTGATTCCAAGGGAGCTGAGGAAAAGAAAAGAGGCAGGAAGCCGACCAAAGGAACCAGTAGTCAGTCACCATTGCATAATGATGAGATTCCCATAGCTGGACCTTCATCAGTTTCATCTGCTGCAAGAAAAGCTTCAACAACTGATGACAATGTGAGAAATAATCACCTTTTCTTACTATCCAAATTGTTTGATACTTTCCTAGCAATGAAAAAATATAGAGAGAGATGTGGCTATTAATATAATACATAAAAAGAAATACAAATTTCAAAAGCTGTGAGATTACCAAGCTAAGAAACAAGGAAAAACAGGGTGGTTTTAGAGCTACCTGGTTTAAGATTGCAGAAGAAGCACTGGTATTTGCTTCTAAATACTATGGTAATCTTACATATTTTGAAGTTATTTCTTTTTAGGTATTTCCTAGTGATGTTTGATCCATATAGGCCTAATTATATCAATTTATGGCACCTATGCTGCTTTAACATAATTGTCACTGATACCATTTCACTGAGTCTTTCATATCATTTTTTTATAAGCAATATCGGAGTTAAACTTGAATATGGTATATTTCCTTTTCACTTATATCATCAAAGGTTGTAATCATTGACTGTGGCGGCAGAGTGCTTCTCTGCCAGCACAGCCTTCTACTTGCTCATATGATCCTTCAGCGACTGTATATACTAAGGAAAAACTGAAAACTATTTGGGAAAGCTATTGTTTAGTTTACCATTTGCAAGTATCTTTGTTATTATCTATAGAGAAAATAACTAACTTTACAATGGATTAACATTCTTGGAATAGAACTAACAAGGGAGAGTAGAATCTTTGCCTCAAAATTTTACAATCAGTTTATCTCTAAAATATTTTACAATTTGTAAAAAATTGTCTGATAAATAATGGTCGGTGATGACCATGTTGACTTATAACGAAAGAGGTCATCATTTTAATAAACTTTCTAGTGGTTTTAAGGTTTTTTTTGCTTCAGCTAACGTATGCTTTGCCTTCTCTTTCAGAGTCCTGTGCGACGAACTAGGAGATGGAAGTGAAGGACTTCTTTTATCAGAATGTAGTTTCTATAACCAACAAATTAGTTTCTAACCTGTTTGCCACTTCATTCTTGCTGCTCAGATTTTCAACTGCCATGGAAACACACTGTATAACTTAAATGGATTTGAATGCAGCTTCTTTGAAGTGATGAAATTAATTTCAAGCAAAGCAAACAGAAGATATTTCCAAATATGGGTGCCTAAGAGTGCCCTAAGGCAGTTAATGCTGTTTGAAATTTCATGGTTGCCTTTCAGACTAAGTGAGAATGTGTGAGAGAGTGTCTTTTATATACTTAATGTATGTCAAACACTGGGATAGTGAAATTGTTCTCAGACTCTTGGGGTGTAATATAGTTGTGGGCTTGTGGGATCCCAACCATTTGCATGTTATACTTTGAATATATTCCTTCATTATCTTTACTGCAAGCATTGTACCTTTTTATGGCAGCCAATTATTAATTTAAATTCTTAAATAAGGAATGAAGATATTTTTCAAAACTTTTTTGCTCTTATTTATATTTTCTAAGCACCAAGTCTTGCTTTAAAATCAGATTATCGGGTTTTGTAGCATTGCTACATTAAATTATGGCTTGTATCTCATGGACATCAAATGAAATCATCACTATCCACTGGCAATTTGATTGAACAGATTTTATACTCTGGAAAACAAGACAAAATTTTATATTGTTACATCAGAAGGGTGGAATGGCTAAGAATTTCAGAGCATATCATTTTTTCAGTATAAATTGTTAATGGTATTTGGATTTTTTGATTACAATTCTATTCCATTTTGTGTGTAAAGGTGAACCACGTTGTATTTTATTTTTCTTCAACCTCATCTACATTTTGTAATAAATGATGATAATTTTAAAGGGTAACCTTTGTTAGAATTTTGTTGAATGACCCTGTGATTTCTGAAAAATTAATCAACTCCCTAAAATGTTGGGCCGTTGCTTCCTTTAATCTTTAAAGGGTAAAAATTATTCATGACTGGTACAATTAAAAGTATTTTCAATTTCTCATGCATGGTTCTTAGTTTTAAGGCACATTATTAATTATTTTCTAGTATTATGTCCAGTTTGATTTATTTTGCTGGCATTATGCCAATGATCTTATTTTATATGGGTGCAAAATTAATGTTAAACTACCATAGCAACTTATTTTTTTGATTTGACTATGGTATAAAGATGTGAGACTACTTTTTTAATAGTATACATTTTTGATTAAAAAAACATTTCAAATAAAGAAAAATGAATGCATGTTAAAAAGTGTGGTCAAGAGAAGTTTCTTACCTATTTTGGTGTTGCGCACTACATATTACCATATTTGTTGTTTTATTTTGACAATATGTAAATGAACAATTTGGAATAAATATTACTGGTTTAGACAATTTATATTTGTTTCTACTTTAGAATAAATCATAGGAGGGAAAATTTTATTTAACCCTAAATAAATATTTACATCCAATAAATGCATTAATACCACACATTTATTTAAATAGTATTGTTACTGTATAGAAATGATGGTAAAGGTAAGATAGCCTCACTTAAGACGACTATAGGAATGAATTTATGGGTCAGTAAGTATGTTAAGGCACGATAATAGACCAGGTCCAACTCAATCACTATCATTCAGAGGCTGTATAATGGCCTCTTGGCTCGACAATTTGGAATTCCTCCTCTCAATCGCAGCCTCCTTACAGCTTCTCGTAGGTGCTTAGGTTGCAATGGCCCTGTCTCTCCTTGTGCTTCCATTACATCTAAAGCTAAAAGAAGAAGAGCCAAAATAACTTATTTGTTTTTTTTAGGATGTATAAATAGAAATATCTGCATGAAATATTGTGGGAAATAAATTAGTACAACAAACAACTAATAGTTCACACTGGTAAATATTTTCCAACCCTTATTAAATTATCTTGAGCAAGAAGTCTTATTTTAACAATATCATTAACATGAATAAGGTTTAAATAGAAAAAAAGACTGGCACTGTAGTTAAGAAACAGAAGAACTGAATCACAGAATCAATATTGCAAAGAAACGAAACATTTTTCTGTATCAGATACTCTGAATTTGGATCTATTTTTTGATTATATAAAAAAAAGTTGAGTTATAGACATATCTGAAGCAACCAGTTATAAAGTGCTATTATTGATGTTATGTGCATATTATTACTAATAATTTTTGAATATTTAGATGTTTTCTCTTAAAAATAAAAGAATAAATTAGGCAGAAGAAGCATACTATTAAGTGTATCAAATTATTAATGGGAATGACATACTCATTTTTAAACTATGATTTATGAGGAGGTAAGAATTGCCCACATAAATACTTACTTGAAGATTAACATAATATTCAGAAGATGACAGTTAGATTTAAACTCTTAGTTAATTTTATATAATATCATCCTAACATGAAACTTAAATACACATAATACATAGAATATTTACCCAATAATGGGAATTAAATGTTTATTCATACTAATCAATTACTTAGAACAGGTAATTTTCAACTCATTTAGTTTAAATGAACGTACCTTCTTCAACAATCTCACCAACAAATACCTTAGCAATACCGGACATAGCTATCACAACATTTTGTGAGACAGAACATCCAGTGATAGTCTGCATTAGCTGCAATTAAAAACACGATAATTGTAGCATTAAAATAATAGTATAAATAAGTTTAAAGAGAAAACATTAAGATAAATCATACGAATAAAAGTTGTATGACTGAACAAGCCCAACTTACTCGGATATAATTAATTAAGTTTAAGATTACATTTGTCATTTCAAAATACGCAAGGAGAATGTGAAATAAAAAGGAGATTGACAACAATACTAAACTCGCTTCCCTCTCATTTGTCATGGTTATATTATTTATAACATTTTGTGGAAATAGTTTGCTTCAACATACCCTTTTAATAGCGGCTTTTGGGAACGCGGACCTTCGGTACATTTCATATCTATCAAGCTGTTCTTCTGTGAAGTTAGAAACCAGGACCCTAATGAAATAAAGTTAAAAATCAGTCAGATTATCTTCAAATAAACTATTTTATCTCCCTTCCTTAACTTCCAAGGAAAATTTTCCAATGGTATCTTTAAAAAGATGAATCATAAAACTCACTGCATCTTTTCTCTTTCTTCTTCTTCGATTTCTTTACGACTTTTAATTTCTTTTTTTTTATCTTTAGCCAAGACCATTTGCTTATGAAGCAGGGCATCATCGTCCTGTGGGCTTTCCACTTTAATGTCTTTGGAGAGATCAGGAGCTTCACTTTCAGCTGGAGTTGGGATTTCTTCAAACGCACCAGGTACATGATTTGACACTTGCTCATCTAAACATTCCGATTCAGATGGTGGCGGTGAGCCTTCTTCACTATCACGACGAATATCACGACCCTGCTCACTGCTTTGAGATTCTTGATTTTCTATCTCAACTTCCGTCGAATGAACACCAACTTCACAGGAACTAGAAATACTAACATTTAAGTCACCATCGTTTTCAGAATCTTCTCTGTCGAAAATATTTTCCATCGTGGATGATCACTCGCTAAGAGATGAGTTCCTTCATGACTATCACCATCGCCATCATTGTTTACTAAGTTTGTAGCTTCAAATTCAGTTTCTATAATATTAAAATTAAATCAATTACAAACATAAAACGTAACCGATATAATTTAAGGTATTTTTTATAAACGTATATTTTATAAAAATGTATCTCTAAATATGTTTCTTAAATTGGTTCGATATTTAGTAGCTAACCGGAAGTAACTACACGGAAGGACTACATTTTCTTCTCAGCTGGTACGAGATTAACGGAATTATCATCGGAGGTTGAAACCTTCGGAGTCTTCTAAAACATACCTGGAAACGTCTTAAATTGAAATCGCTCTTTTCCTTCAGGTATTTAGAACCGTCTAAAGTACGAATTTGGAGTTGAACTGCCAGCCGCGATTCTTCCCAGTAACACGAAAGGGAATAGGTAAGATTAAATGAAGGAAGATTCACATTCGTCTGGTTGTTAGAATGTAGTGAGTTTTACTGCAATTAAAAAAATTATTGTTCCTAGTTGATGTACGTATTGTAAAAATAGAGTATATTGGCTTTCATGTAGGTGATCCTTTCTGGTAGTTTATAATCTTGACAGTATTGAACTCGTTCCTGTTCCTCCCTGGAAGCTACTATGGCTACATTGGGTTGTTATTCTGTATATTAATATATTTGTTATAGATTTGAAAAACAGTACTTATTGTTTCAAAATAATTATTTTTAATTTAATTTCATGTTGTTGGTATGAAAACATTTTGCAAATCTGTTAACTTTCTTCAAACCTTCAAGTGTATTAACATCATCCCCAGATTGATTTCTCCATGAAGTATTATTTCTAAAGATAATCAACTATAAACTTAAGCTTAATTATACTCAAAATTATTGTCTGGTATTGTTTACAAAAGTTCTTTATTTTCAAATTTCATCTCAGCTTTTTGCTCTGCTATTTGCTTTTAGAATGTATAATTTGTCTCATCACTTGTCACATCCTGGAAGATCAAACCTCTTTTAAGTACATGTGAATAGAAATATATTTTACTCTGTCGATCTTTCTTAAATACAATCGTTTGTTTATCAGTAGAATATTAACTATTTTATTATTTAACTTGTTATATTTATTTCATATTTAACTTGTTATAACAAGTGATGGTATTATTTCAAACAGTTCAATGTAAAAGGAATAGAGGAGGAATGCAACATTTTTTCTTTTGTGTTTCTTTAAATTAACATTCACATGTTATTGCATCATAATACTTAAGTTGATACTTGAGAAATTTAGTGTAATTTCTGAAATATTTGAGGTAACTTGATGATTTACTTACTCTTATTAGTCAGTTATAAAGTGAGATATCAACTTTGTTTGCATCCGTTCGCTTTTTGGGTAGCGGCTGTGGAGAATATGAATGCTATTGTGTAGGTCGGAAGGAAATATATATTACCTGATACAGTATATTTTAATTTATCCCGAACCATCTTCATTTTTTGAAACACTTTGTTTTTCGTTTTTTGAAACTCCTCGTCAAGTTGTTATTTCCCGTTATTAGATCAGAAGAGTTGTCGTCAGCAGCTTATTAGAGCGTAGTACGACGAGAATTGCGAATTGTAGAAGTGTGTATCGCTGCCACGGTACGTCGACTCCTTAATCCCGATTGTTCTGTTGGGATTATTGCGATACTATTGCAAAATTGCATGCAACTTGTTTTTTATTCGCTTGTTGCCTCTATGTTCTTTCGTATTATTCATTCAAGTCATATTTTTCTTTCACATTTTAATAAGCTATTATTTTTTCACCTTTTTACAGAAATTCATATTTACTAGAGTTAGTGGACATTAAATCTTTTAAATTAAGAAATGGAGCATGTTAAATTATTGTTGGTTTTGCGCCTTAAATATTCTTCTAAAAATTCATTAGCGAATTAGTGTTAGCTGGTTAAAAACATAAACATAGCAACTTGCATGGTTATTGTCATTATTCAATAAAAAGTAGTGTATTATGGTCAGGGGCACTGCGAGGGAATCTAACCTCGCAAGAACAGTGTGCAGCTGGTAGAAGCGGCGGTTTATTTAGATCACCCCAGGGAACCTATAAGGAGTAGATCACCTATGACCATGGAGATACCAAGAAGAAATTCTCACAATATAACGTTAGTATACGTTTAATAATCCTAAAAAGAGTTTCGATTTTATTTCACTTATTGAAATATCTTTCTTAGATCACAGAATTTTATTATCTTAAAAATTTATTTTAATGCTAGGTTTTCTAAAGAAGATGCGGTAAATAGTTTTCGTTTAGACATGTCCTTTCTGGAAATGGAAGATCGGCAATAGTGTTAATGGAAATTGATGTGTATTGCAAAAATATAGTGTTTTAGCAGCTTATAGTTTTAAGTATTTAGATTAAAGGGATTTAAATATCGCAAAATAAAATAAACTTACATTGGCCACACTTTAATTTACAGGCGGGGGGCTGGCTCCCTGGATGGGCCGGCGGCATTAGGATCCCCTCGTCATCAGCTGCCAACGAACGCCGCTCCTTGTCGGCGCCTCCTCTCCCACCCAGGTATTTGATAGGGTGTCAAATGTAATCATATGTATTCAATCCATCGTTTACTACTATTACAGTAGTTTATCGCGTTCTACGTATGAAAGCGAAGAAATTGAACTGAGCATTAATTCATATGATAATCGGATATAAATTTATTGGATTACACCTGAGGAAGAAGACATACCACATTTTGACTGATTCTTTTTTATGCGCTTTGTCGCACGAGTTTTTATTTTCGATAATCATAAATGAAACCCGCTAATTTTGGGAATTACTTGGGAAATAGTAAATATTGAATTGGAAAGTGACTTTTCGAATTATTTTATAATTATTATTGTTTCCACGAACTATAATGCATAATTCTAAATGATAATCTTTACAGCCTAACTATTTTTTTTACGTTTGATGAGTTTCTTGAGAGATAAACTTCATTGATATTTTTGAATCGTGGGTTCTATAGAGAAAATTGGTACATCTCCCAAAGTTTTCTGTTCTGCTCTGAGGAAAGTCTTTTCTGTTAAAGCCAGAGGACATTTATTTATCTCATTATTATCGATTTCCCAAAAATTTCGAAAAATATATCCGGGAACATTCTACAGGGAAAGTATGATATGAGACTGAGGCTTATGATACATGTTTTCTTATATTTTGATTAACAGTTTTTTAAGGGGTTTTTAGATTCATTGGCATTCGAGGGAGTTGGTTTTTCGGTTCTTGAAAGCTATGGAGAGATCCAACTCGTGTAAGCTACTTATGTTTCTAGTTGATGTATGACCTTGAGGGATAGGATGATGATTGAAGAATTGTCAACTTTGTTTCCAGAGATTTTTTAAAGTGTTAGTTTGTGAACATGAACAATTTATTCGCAGTCTGAGATACACAGAGGTGCGTGTACATATTAAATTAATTAGCTGTTTTATGACTCCTGAAATATGATCGCCTTGCAATTAAAAAATCTGTTTATCATTATTTTATCTTCAACCAAATTGAATGCTACCAGGATGAGAACAACATTTTTGAAACATATACGCGATTTCTCCTTGATGGATTTCGTAAGGTGAACTTTGGTAATATTGGGCCTGTTTTCTTCGTTTTTTTTGGGCAGAATTCTTGTTTTTATAGATATAATATAGAAATTAAAGAAAATCATTGTCCTGATTCATATGTTGATCTGTTTGATTTTGAGATCTGGTGTTATAAAAGCGCAAACTCCATAATTTTCTAGGATTTAATATTCTTCAAATTTCACTTCTCCATCGGATACCAAACAGTGCAATTAGAGCATGAACTATTTCTCCGTGCAACTGTGGGAGCTATTTCGTTCCAACGTTTCATTCGTATTTGATCTATATCGGATATGATCGTATATAAATTTACAATGGCCTTCGATACGATAAGTTAATTACATATTTATATTTTTAAGCTTCACATCATCCACATTAGCATTGGTTTTCAAATTCTTGTAGGTAATTCATCCACGGACATATGCACCCTGTTTCTCTGCTGCAAACTCATTTCTGAAGAACGCTTTGTAATAATATTTATAACTGATGATGAAGAAATAAGTGTTTTCAGGGTAAGAAATGTCACGCTAGTTCAGTTTGCATTTCCTTTGAAATATCGCATTTTTCAAGACTCTATTCAGTCAGGACTCTTTAATCTATTACTCAACTAGCGCTGTTGAACGAGAGGGATTTTTGTCACGGTGTCCTATTTAAAAATTTTAAAGATATTTGTGTTTAAACATTATGGCTGATTAATGACTTGCTTTTTATCTGATGTGAAGAAACAGTGAGTAAACTCTCCTCTCAGGGTATGGTTGTTAGCGTACGTTCATTGTTGATTTGAGTTCCATAAAGTTATTCTCCAAAAACTGGATGTTTGTGTTAGCCATATTAAGTAAATAAATAAATATACCCTTATGAGAGGATTATTATTATACGTTAATTAAAATTTGTAATCCAAAGTATGCGGTACTCCTTTAAAGATTAATGCTTTGATTGGCTTGATTTTATTAATGCTCATTTTAAAAATAGTTGGCTTCCCTTTTCTCAGTATTGACTACTGAAATGCAACGCTCTTAAAAATATCTATACTAGTACATCGTCTCACGCTGCCTGCTATCTGCACGTCTGAAATAGCTTTCCGAGAAAAGCACAGGGCGCTTCAACTTGCAATCCACACGGAAGAACCTTCCGTCAGCACGCTTCTTATCACGAAATGTTATCATGTTAATTATATTAAAATATACTTCCTTGATATGAGTTGATGAATCTAATAACGCTTCCGAATAAAATATTTTGAAACTATATGACAGTTTGATTTAACCTTGACTGTCTTTATCTGCTAAATTAGCAATTTTTTTGCCAACGTATTTCTCCTCGTGTTATTTATCCGTATGAGGTGCATTGATCGTTTTATTACAACTTCTTAATCACAAAACCGTTGATTTTCTCCGCGGAATTTCGTTTGTTCCTCATTTTTATTTAAGTACTTCGTATTCTGGTATGAAAGTTGTCTTCGGATATACTTCACGAGACTTTCTTTGGAATTTTCAAGATGTTTCCTTCGAAGTTGATGTTTTGGCTACTCAAGGAGACTAGAAATAACGTTTCTGGAGGTACTGAACTGATCAGATTTAATTTTTATCATTTTTACTCGACACCTTTTCTAAACGTTGTGGGCATTGAATTTGTTCTTTTATTTTGTACATATTAAAAACAGGAAAAATGTTAAAAGTCCATTTTCTCATTTAATATCCTGATCTATCTCGTAGTTTCGTCCAGAATGTCAATTACGCTGAAACAATATATTTCATTTAATAAACTTCAAGATCTAAAGGTAGTTCTTTGGTGAAAAATACTAAAACTCATAAAATAAAGGATGATAGTTATATTGAAACTCTACTTTTAAACTCTACTTTTGGATTTGAAATTTTATCAGTTTGATGCTTAATTCTTGCGATTTCTCCTTTTATTATTAAAATGTTAAGATAAGGTTGATTTAAAACTTATTGATTGTTGTATCCATGGAAAATTGAAGTAAAATTTATTAAGGGAAAGATCAAAGCATTTTATTTATCTAATATATTTTTCATTAAGTTCATTTTTCTTCCAATAATATCTCTCCATTTATGTAAATTGTCAGCATAAAGAATTTTTGCATGCTTGGTGTTTCAGGGGTGGCAGAGATGGCAGCAACAGAGAACACCATCCGCTTTAGCGGTCACACATTGGACAAAGCTACCAAGGCAAAGGTGACGTTGGAAAATTACTACTCAAATCTCATCGCTCAACACTTTGAAAGAAAACAAAGGTATGTGCTGTCTTATCGATTCAATGATTTTATATTAGATGTATGTCAGTTATGGAACACACAAACTAAGCCAAGTATTTTCAACTTTTGGAAATGCTATTTCTTAATATTCTTTCTATGTGCTGCTTTAGAGAGCAAACATTGTTTTAGGTATTATATCTCTGAATAGAATACTTCGTTATTACATTACTTGTGTATTTCATGGAGACTAACTTCTATTAAACTTTTGATAAATCACAAGTAATATTTGGGGAATAATAACCTGTATGTTTTGTTATTACATATATTATTTTAATTATTATTTATTTAATAAGTATTAAAGCAGTTTGAAGTTCCTATTGAAAAATTTTCTAAATTAGGCAATTGAATTTTCCTTTTATCTGCATAAAAATTATAGCATTAACTCCAGAGGTATTGCTCTTGTTTTTTATGTAATATTGCAATAGTGCCCTGTATGTATACATGTATGTATGTTTGTGTATGTATAATATGTCCAGTAAGTAGACTGAAATTTTATGATGCAGTAAAAGACCAATAAGTCACTTAACAATATTAATTTAAGGTTGGCAAAGTTAGAAGAATCTCTCAAAGATGAAGGACTAACAGAGGCTCAGCGTCAGGAAAAGAGACAGCAACATGCCCAGAAGGAGACAGAATTCCTCCGTCTTAAAAGATCTCGTTTGGGTGTGGAAGATTTTGAACCTTTAAAGGTCATTGGAAGGGGTGCTTTTGGAGAGGTGATTATCTTTTTATTTATATTTGTTGTTGTTTTCTGCTCTGAGTATGTGTTCTGAATAAGAGTTAATAAGTTAATTTTTATTAATAATTATGTATGTCAAATTATTAAGCTGATTAATAATTTCTAAGTTTATTTCTATTTCTTTTTTCAACTTTTTTTTTCAAGTTTATAATACAGGGAATGATGTAAGATGTTATGATTTATTTTGCAGAATTGAAAATCTTCTTTGTATTTTACTTCTAGGTGCGCTTAGTTCAAAAGAAAGACACTGGACATGTTTATGCTATGAAGATTTTAAGGAAGGCAGATATGTTAGAAAAGGAGCAGGTTGCACACGTTCGTGCTGAAAGAGATGTTCTAGTTGAAGCAGATCATCAGTGGGTTGTAAAAATGTATTACTCATTCCAGGACCCTATAAACTTGTATCTCATCATGGAATTCCTACCTGGAGGTTAGAATACTGTTTTAGCTTTAAATAATATTTACTCCAATGCTTCAATTGTATTGTCAAGGAACATATTTCAAAGTTTTAAAGGGATTTTAAACTTTAGATTTTTCTTGATGTCTTTTAAAAATTTTTGTGGGATAACCTTGCAGGAGTTTATCTGCACAGCTGTAATTTATATTTTATGATATCAAATTTTTGTATTAAACTAATAAGCATAAACGAAATTTTTATCCTCTGGTTTTAAGAAAATGAATATTAAATTTTATTTAATCAAAAAGTTAAGCAAGATGATTTATTTGTAGGAGACATGATGACTCTACTTATGAAGAAGGATACACTTTCTGAAGAATGTACTCAGTTCTACATTGCAGAGACTGCCCTAGCAATAGACTCCATCCATAAATTAGGCTTTATTCACAGGTATAGTTTATTTTTTAGTAATAAAGAATTTTAAAATTTTATGTATGAAATTATAATTAGACACATTTATCTATGTTAAATCCAGTTTGTTTGAGTAATCAATTTTTTTAATACTGTTGCCTAATAAACTTAAAAAAGGTTTTTATCTTTATAATTCATCCTTTCTCCAAAGACATTTTTATATTCTACTATTGATGACTTTTTAAATTTGGCTTTATTTCCATCTTAAATTATAAAAGTTTATATTTTTTCTTCTAGGGATATAAAACCTGACAACTTGCTACTTGATGCTCGGGGTCATATTAAGCTCTCAGATTTTGGATTATGTACTGGTCTGAAGAAATCTCACCGCACAGACTTCTATCGTGATCTCAGCCAGGCTAAGCCATCTGATTTCAGTAAGTTATTCCGTAAATTAATACTATTGAGTGATATTTTTCCTTATTTGAAAACATGCAATATATATTGTGCTCACTTTGAGGGCAATTTCCATACAAAAATCATGAGGTTCTGTAAATTTTCAAGTAATAACTTTCAAATTTATTGGAAGTTTATTATTTTGTTTGTTCCAAAAATCTCTAGGGTTTTTAGTGTAGTAGTTTTCTAGAAGCTTATGTTTAGCTCCTCCTCAATGTTGTCTCTATCTGTGGCATTTCAATCATAAGATTTTTTCTATTTATTGGGGAAACATTGATATTACAGTTCTAAATTAAGTGGTTTCTTTTTTATTCTTTCTGAGCATTCATGAGTAAAATTCTTCATTAGGAGTTGATCTGTTTTGGAATTCAATTTGTGACCGATTTAAACCTCTAATTTTCATTAGAGCATTCACACCTTCACCTTTTATTAATGATTTGACTGTATTATAATTTTTGATTTTTCCTTTGAGTTTGATTTTTAATTCTAAATATTTTATGTAATTTTTTAAAAAAGTTTATAATTTCATCTCAATTCCAAATTTATTTCACACCCAATTAACTTTATTCATTGAATGATTATGTTAAGAAGAGTCTTTTTATCATTTTATTTTATTTTTTTGCACTTTTGTTTGTCTTCTCAATTTTGTTTCTACCTGGTTTTGTGCCCTATCATCATACATAGACACATCATCTCATGGAGCAAACCTTATTGCCAACTTAGTTTCGCGACCACTTCTGGCCACAGCTTCAAGTCCAATGGACAGCAAAAGGAGGGCTGAAAGCTGGAAGAAAAATAGAAGAGCTCTGGCGTATAGCACAGTTGGTACTCCAGATTACATAGCTCCTGAGGTCTTTCTTCAGACAGGATATGGGCCAGCATGTGATTGGTGGAGCCTGGGGGTCATTATGTATGAAATGCTCATAGGTATGTTAGAACTTAGTTGGTCACATATCCAATTAATTTCTCTTTCATGTATTTAATTTATTATAAAAATAGTTACTGACATAAATCATATTCAATATATCTAAAGGCATATTTTAAAGAATGTGTCCTTGTACATTTTACCACATTATCATTTATTTTTTATGCCCTAATGGAAAGTAATTAATATAATTGAAACAATTGTTCATAAAATTGTCATAAGATATATTTAGATATCTTTACCTTGTTCTACATGAAATATATGTTCAAATTTCATGGTTTTATTGCTTCAGAGATTTAATTGTGCTTTCATTTATTGTATGTGTATGATACTCCTTTTCATTTCCATGTATTACATTGTATCTATCTAGTAATATTATATTTTATCAATTTGAATGTGTGTAAATTTATAAAAAGGAGAAATATAATGAAAACCAAATATTTTTTTGTAAATCTTGTGGTCATTTTTAATTTTTAAAAGTTCGCATCTAATTTAAATGAAAAATTGAAATTTCAACTTGGGTGTTGAATGAATAAAGATACCAGTCGGTTACCCAAAAATCTTCTCTTAATAATATAATGAGGTGGTAGCCAATTTAATCAACTTCCATTCAATTTGAAAATTTTATAATTCAAATCATAAAAGGATTGATTAAAGTTACTGTTTTAGAATAAATTTGAATTTTCAATAATAATTGATGAAAGCTCATTAATTTTTTATTATTTTCAAATTTTAATATCTTTAGGGTATCCACCATTTTGTAGTGAGAATCCTCAGGAAACATATCGAAAAGTAATGAACTGGAGGGAGACTTTGACCTTTCCTCCCGAGGTGCCCATTTCAGAGGAAGCTAAGGATACTATTCTAAGGTAAGATATCATTTTTTATGTGTATGGTATGGAAGGCTAGCCTATCATTTGTTGGGCCTTATGGATTTGTATGAATTGACTCATTTCCCAATCTTTTTGATAAGAGGAAGACCCTATAAGTTAGGCTAATTTTATTTCAGCTTGGGTATTTTTTAGAAATTTTGCTCCATTATGCAAAATTAAAATTTTTTCAGCCATCTCAGTTAGAATACTGCATTTTCACAATATAGGGGACTGCTTGGACTTGTTTATCATTGGCAGTGACCCTGTTTTCCATTTAAAGTGTTTAGAAGGAACTTTGTTATTTGTTTCTTATATTTTCAGTAAATCTTGGTTCAGTTTTCAGTTTTATCTTTGCTTTGGGTAATAATCATGGATTTTGTGTCTCATTATTTGCAAAGTTGAAAAGTCTGTAAATCCCAAATTTAAGTAGCAAAAATTTTTAAATTCATATAACAGGTTTGATGATGATTTTATATGACTGATTTATGCATGAAGTTTTATCGTCCTTTAAACACCAGGTTTTGTTGTGAGGCAGAACGTAGGCTTGGATCTCAACGTGGTGCTGAAGAGTTGAAGCCAGTACCTTATTTCAGAGGTGTGGATTGGGAACACATACGGGAGCGACCTGCTGCAATTCCTGTAGAAGTCAAATCCATTGATGACACCTCTAATTTTGATGAATTCCCAGATGTGAAGCTTGAGATACGTAAGTGCTCATTCGAAATTTTCCTTTATTGTCTTTCTTGAACCTTAGTCAAGACCTGGTTGTTAAATGGTATTTTGTTCATAATACAAACTTTTCAATTGTTGTTGTATCATAAAATTTACAATTGATCAAATAAGTTATTGATAAAAATGTCATTCTGGAGATAAACATTTTGTTAATGTTTGAGGTTTGAGCCAGTTGAGTATCATGTATTATAAAATAACCAGAAAATTACGAGCCAGAGTCAGCTTTTAAATTTTGAATTGTTATAATAGAGAATAGAGAGGCATATGCTAGCTGTGGATAATACTTATCCACCCTTAAGCTTCAAAATAACATCAAGTTTGGGAAAGGTTTTTTAATTTTTTTACGTTTATAATAGACTAATCAATTTTATTATCCTTTTCTAGCTGCTGCGCCTATGACAGATGGTGAAGTTATTTACAAGGACTGGGTGTTCATCAACTATACTTTCAAGCGATTTGAAGGACTCACCCAGCGAGGAACACCTACCAAGAAATGAGAAACAATATCGGAAAGACCAAATTGGCCATAATGAGTTATTGGATTGACAAGAACGAGTAAATTGCTATGCCAAAAGTGCATGAGAAGGCTTTTTTTAAGAGATGAGGGTGTAGAAAGTGAGGTATGATTGCTGTGGAATTATGGAGTTAAGAAGATCATGTGAAGAACTGTGCAATGTACAGTTTGCTGATTTGTTGTTGTTACTTATGCAAGAAGTGTCCAGATAGAGATAATAGGTGTAGATATATGGCATCATAGGAAGGATTTGGCCTAAACCATAGGTTGTAATCAGCAAATTCTGAAGGTGCAACTGATATTGGTGAAATGGAGTATAGATTTTGCAGTAATTGATCTTTCGAAGCTTAGCCTGTATCTTATGTTCAGAGGTAAAGAAAAGAAGTAACCTGTGAACCCTTCCACGGTTGGCATCGTAAAAGTTTCTTAAATAGCACTGTGCTTCTTCCCTCCTTGTTGCTCGCTGTGTATGCAAGTGAAACACTTGAACCTGAAAGACAGTTTGTGTTTTAGGGGAAGAAAAGGGTTTTCAAAGGTGAATAAAATATTTTTTTATTTTCTGATTGGTTGAGTTTACCTGCCATTTTTGTTTCTCTATTTTTTACCAAGATTTTGTTTGTTTTAATATTATTTATTATAGTATTTTATTGGGACTGTTGAATTTTCATGTGAAATTATTGAGGAATTGGGAACATTAGTTTTCTAGAATCTAATTTGTAGCTGATGTTTACTTTCATTTCTTTAATGATGTAATTAGCGAATCCTTTCATTGTACTCACTGTGAATATATTATGTGAGTCTCAGATGTTACGAGAATTAGATGGAATTAATGGTAAAAAGCTATGAATTAATTTTTGGAAAGAAAGAAAACTATTTTGAGTTGACAGCAGATGATATTTTTTTGGATGTGGAATAACAAATAAAAATAAGTGGAAATCTCAATGATGATGTCAGATTCTTATTTAGAGTGTCTGACAAAGATTATATACATAAATATATAGAATGTCTGAATATTAGAAACTGTAAAGTCACCAATAGCTTGTCTTTTCAAAAGGAAATTATATTTTGTTTGTAATAGCAGAGTTCTGAATTGCTTACATGGGCAAGCTTTGCTTGAGAAAGTGGGTGATGTTTATCTCTGTATTGCTTCTATAATGCACTTAGTTGATTATTAAAAAATGCACTGATAAGAAAAAGGGAGGGAATTCCTATTTATAATTTAACAATGTTATGTTAAAATGTTGATAAGAATTTAGAAAATTGAGGTGTTGACAATAATTCCGTTTGTAATTATATATTTGTTTTCTTGAAATCTGTGGTTTTGAAAGTACTTGAATGTATGCTTTACCCATGTATTTATTGTTTTATAGACCTCCTTAGGTTGGAATGGGAACTAATTACTATGAAGCACTTTTCAGTTGAATGGCGTGATTTGTTACAAAGAAAAAATCCATTTATCGAAGAAATTTCTTAAAATGTTGAATGTTTTCATAAATTTCCAAGTGTGTTAAATACTTCATAATTTTGATTTGTGAAATAAAATGTAAAATCATGTATAAAATTTGGACAAAATTTAAAAGAGAATTGGGATCTGCCTTAGCAGCAAAAATTCAAGTAGGTCATGCAAAATTTTAATAAAATAGTGATTGGTAAGTTATTGTTTCACAGCATGTTATAAATTTTATTGATAAACTTACTCGTTCTTTTATTTGCAAATTATAATTAGAAAAGTGTTTTATTTAAGTGTAGTGAATTAATAATGTTTAGGAGAGATAGACATTTAATTCTGCTGCTTAGTTGTGACCTCTAACCAAAATCTTTCACTTTTCAATCTAAATTCATGTTACTAAAAGTTGAGGTTTATAATATAGATTAGTTATTTTATCTGGTATTGAGTAAAATGTGCATTTATATTATCTTAAACAATGTAACGCATCTCAGCAAAGTTTAATTATGTATCCTATCTGGAATTTAAACACTACCATTTATATGTTGTCAAATTTATCCTTGAATTTATTGCTTTCTCTGAAATTACTATTTAGGTCAACATTTTGCTGAGTTGAGAATTTTGATGTATTTTTTTGAGAATGATGTCCCTTCATTGATGACATATCTGACTTTAAATAAATCTTGTATTGCATAGTTGGATGAAAGTGGTTTAATTATTGATTTTTCATTTTGATATTGCTTATGAGGAGATTTATTTTGTTATTTATTTGAAATTTGCTATCATATGGTAACTTGGAAGCATAAAATTAGCACTGGTGACCATCACATCATTGTAAGTCTTACTTTGGATTACCTTTCCAGAGGATCATGTGTATTTTTGTTGTGTTTTATCTATCACCTTTTTAGTATCAAAATTTGTTTAGTTTGTCAAAAAACTTGGGCAAGGTTTCTCTATCAAAATTTCTGGAATTCCAACTTTAATTATGGTGAAACTCTAAGTTGGAGATGACTTCATGTTTCCAGCTGGCTTGATTCTTCTTATCAATAGCTTTTAAGAGCTTTTGTTAGCTGTAGTAAAGATAACTAATACCAATAAAATGACCCAGAAGCGAATCAGGAAGAACATTTTATATCACACTTGAGAATGCCGTCTTTTCTACTTAACGATTATATATATATATATATATATATAATGAGCTGAAGATGTAATGTAAAATAATGAAACCAGTTGCTCATAAATAAAATTTTTCGAGCAAAGTTTTTATATATATACATAAACTGCATAGTTAAGGAAGAAGATAAAAATAGATTATTTATGTCTACATTATTCTTCCTTTTTATGAAATTCAAGAATATTCCTAGTATATGAAAAAAATGCTAATCTTTTGTAGATTTCATTGATTTTTATTGTTATGTTCTAGATGCATAGATAATAAATTAGATAATAAAAGTGATTGATTAATATTTGATAATATAAGAATATAGCTTGAAAGATTTCTATGATAAGTTGTACTTCTTTATTCATTCCATTTATCCTAAAATTTGTTCTTGTCTTCAAACTTCACGATTTTTTTCTACGTAAACAATTTACCTCATTTTAGCTTTAATCTGAAATTATGAATAAATTTTGACGAGGACAATGGATAATTAAAATTATTGCTGCATCTACTGAATCATTTGACTCAAGCATATTCAATGCAGCATTTGGTTCAAGGTCCTTTGCTAGAAACTTTTCTCTCATATATGTATACTCCTATATGTGTATTTCACCATCCATAATATTGGTAATGCATCTTCTTTCCACTGAAACTTTTACCATTTCCTCTGTTCATTGTAGTCTCTAGTATGTGTATTCCTTTTCCTGATTGTCTGTCTTAACAATCAAGAATACTACTTTTATAGTGATGTCTAAGGAGAAACAACTGGCTGCAGATTCAATAAATGAAATAATATTGCGTAAAGGTTTAGGTACAAATTTCGGGATTCTAATAGTATTATTCTATACGATAAGATATATAAAGAATAAATGGAAATAAAAATATATTTCTACTGATCAATCAAGTTTTTAATACTAAAAATATTGAAATATAACAATCAAAATTAATGAAAAACTCTGAAAAATTAATAGACAAAACTCTGAAAAGATAAAATTATAATATTAATTATTATATTAAAATAAAATTATCATAAACCAAAAAAATCAATCTTGAAAAAATATCTAAAATAATTAAGGGATAAAATTTAAATATATGAGGATCAAATTTTATTCCAAAATAAAAAAATTACACAAATCTATAAGACTTAATATAAAAGGGGGTTATAAATACGAATATTCTTAAAAAATCTACAGACTTTAGTTTGCCTTAATGAGGTAACATAAAACATCACTCCATTATTTCTTGTATACACAATACTAAAACAAAAAAAAAACGGATTATCATGAAATGTTAAGATAAATTTAAAATAACATTTTAAGGTTACAAAATATGATCTTGAATCTCACTGTACTCATTTTAAAAAAACATAAAGATAAATAAACATAAAAGTGCTCTGTTGAATAGCTGGAGCCAAGAGAGAGGCTGAAATTTCAACATGTAAAAACAAATCTTTTGCAATTAAAAATAATTGTGGTTGAACAATAAAGTTTATCAGCAATCCACCTACCGTCTGTTTATTTGTTTGCCAACCCAGAATATTCAAGAACCCCTTTAAACTTCAAACTTACTTGCCATTTTAACAAATCCATTTCAAGGACTCCAGAAGCACCTAAGAAGGAATAAATGCATTAAATTTTGAGGAGTTGACTTCAAAATATGTGTATATATTATAGATATTTTGCTGTGTCATCAATGGCATAAAAAAATTCGGAAAAATTTGAAATTGAAATTTTTAAGAGAAACCACCGACATCCAGGAAAATTTGAAGTTTTATTTTTTGCTTAAGTAATTAAGAAATATTAATCTTGACATTAAATTGTATCTTTTTGTAAGAAAAATGTTCTCCATTTGCCTTCCGATTGAGCAGGAGATGTCGTAAGAAGTAGAAACACCCTTTTTGTGGTTGTTATTAGAAATCGACTTTTAAATAATGACCGGGTGAATTTATAGTTTTAAAATAAGAGCTGTGCATGGAGAAACATGTGTGCAGTTAACTCATCACTAATGGTGTGTTCCATGTGCTGAGAATTGCATAATATAAAATAAATTAAAAGTGCTCTGTTGAATAGCTGGAGCCAAGAGAGAGGCTGAAATTTCAACATGTAAAATCGAAACTGGTGGAGTTTAAAGTCATTGTGGTTGAACAATAAAGTTGATAAGCAATCCACCTACCGTCTGTTTATTTGTTTGTCAACCCAGAATATTCAAGAACCCCTTAAAACTTCAGACTTACATGCCATTTTAACAAATCCATTTCAAGGACTCGATAAGCAAGTAATTAGGAATAAATGCTTTGACTATTGAGGAGTTGACTTCTAAATTTGCATATTTAATATGGAAATTGTGCTCTCTTACCATTGGCATCAAAAAATTTTGAAAAATTTGAAACGGAAAATTTTAAGATCAACCACCAACATCAAGGAAAATTTGTAGTTTTAATTTTTGCTAAACTAATTCAGAAATATTAATCTTGACACTAAATTGTATCTTTTTGTAAGAAAAATGTTCTCCATTTGCCTTCCGATTGAGCAGGAGATGTTGTAAGAATTAGAAACACCCTTTTTGTGGTTGTTATTAGAAATCGACTTTTAAATAATGACTGGGTGAATTTATAGTTTTAAAATTAGAGCTGTGCATGGAGAAACATGTGTGCAGGTAACTCATCACTAATGGTGTGTTCCATGAGCTGAGAATAGCATAATATAAAATAAATTAAAAGTGCTCTGTTGAATAGCTGGAGCCAAGAGAGAGGCTGAAATTTCAACATGTAAAATCGAAACTGGTGGAGTTTGAAGTCATTGTGGTTGAACAATAAAGTTGATAAGCAATCCACCTACTGTCTGTTTATTTGTTTGTCAACCCAGAATATTCAAGAACCCCTTTAAACTTCAGACTTACATGCCATTTTAACAAATCCATTTCAAGGACTCGATAAGCAAGTAATTAGGAATAAATGCTTTGAATATTGAGGAGTTGACTTCTAAATTTGCATATTTAATATGGAAATTGTGCTCTCTTACCATTGGCATCAAAAAATTCGGAAAAATTTGAAATGGAAAATTTTAAGATCAACCACCGACATCAAGGAAAATTTGTAGTTTTAATTTTTGCTAAACTAATTCAGAAATATTAATCTTGACACTAAATTGTATCTTTTTGTAAGAAAAATGTTCTCCATTTGCCTTCCGATTGAGCAGGAGATGTTGTAAGAATTAGAAACACCCTTTTTGTGGTTGTTATTAGAAATCGACTTTTAAATAATGACTGGGTGAATTTATAGTTTTAAAATTAGAGCTGTGCATGGAGAAACATGTGTGCAGGTAACTCATCACTAATGGTGTGTTCCATGAGCTGAGAATAGCATAATATAAAATAAATTAAAAGTGCTCTGTTGAATAGCTGGAGCCAAGAGAGAGGCTGAAATTCCAACATGTAAAATCGAAACTGGTGGAGTTTAAAGTCATTGTGGTTGAACAATAAAGTTGATAAGCAATCCACCTACTGTCTTTTTATTTGTTTGTCAACCCAGAATATTCAAGAACTCCTTAAAACCTCAAACTTACTTGCCCTTATAACAAATCCATTTCAAGGACTCCAGAAGCACGTAAGTAGGAATAAATGCATTAAATATTGAGGAGTTGAGTTCTAAATTTGTATATTTAATATGGAAATTGTGCTGGCTCACCATTGGCATCAAAAAATTCGGAAAAATTTGAAATTAAAATTTTTAAGAAAAACCTCCGACATCCAGGAAAATTTGAAGTTTTATTTTTTGCTTAAGTAATTAAGAAATATTAATCTTGACATTAAATTGTATCTTGTTGTAAGAAAATTGTTCTCCATTTGCCTTCCGATTGAGCAGGAGATGTCGTAAGAAGTAGAAACACCCTTTTTGTGGTTGTTATTAGAAATCGACTTTTAAATAATGACCGGGTGAATTTATAGTTTTAAAATAAGAGCTGTGCATGGAGAAACATGTGTGCAGTTATCTCATGTTTAATTGCATGTTCCATGTACTGAGAATATCATGATATTAAATAAATTAAAAGTGCTCTGTTGAATAGCTGGAGCCAAGAGAGAGGCTGAAATTTCAACATGTAAAATCGAAACTGGTGGAGTTCAAAGTCATTGTGGTTGAACAATAAAGTTGATAAGCAATCCACCTACCGTCTGTTTATTTGTTTGTCAAACCAGAATATTCAAGAACCCCTTAAAACTTCAGACTTACGTGCCATTTTAACAAATCCATTTCAAGGACTCGATAAGCAAGTAATCAGGAATAAATGCTTTGAATATTGAGGAGTGTACTTCTAAATTTGCATATTTAATATGGAAATTGTGCTCTCTTACCATTGGCATCAAAAAATTCTGAAAAATTTGAAATTGAAATTTTTAAGAGAAACCACCGACATCAAGGAAAATTTGTAGTTTTAATTTTTGCTAAACTAATTCAGAAATATTAATCTTGACACTAAATTGTATCTTTTTGTAAGAAAAATGTTCTCCATTTGCCTTCCGATTGAGCAGGAGATGTTGTAAGAATTAGAAACACCCTTTTTGTGGTTGTTATTAGAAATCGACTTTTAAATAATGACTGGGTGAATTTATAGTTTTAAAATAAGAGCTGTGCAAGGAGAAACATGTGTGCAGTTATCTCATGTTTAATTGCATGTTCCATGTACTGAGAAAATCATGATATTAAATAAATTAAAAGTGCTCTGTTGAATAGCTGGAGCCAAGAGAGAGGCTGAAATTTCAACATGTAAAAACAAATCTTTTGCCGTTAAAAATAATTGTGGTTGAACAATAAAGTTTATCAGCAATCCACCTACCGTCTGTTTATTTGTTTGTCAACCCAGATTGTTCAAGAACCCCTAAAAACTTCATACTTACTTGCCATTTTAACAAATCCATTTCAAGGACTCCAGAAGCACCTAAGAAGGAATAAATGCATTAAATTTTGAGGAGTTGACTTCAAAATATGTGTATATATTATAGATATTTTGCTGTGTCATCAATGGCATAAAAAAATTCTGAAAAATTTGAAATTGAAATTTTTAAGAGAAACCACCGACATCCAGGAAAATTTGAAGTTTTAATTTTTGCTTAAGTAATTAAGAAATATTAATCTTGACATTAAATTGTATCTATTTGTAAGAAAAATGTTCTCCATTTGCCTTCCGATTGAGCAGGAGATGTCGTAAGAAGTAGAAACACCCTTTTTGTGGTTGTTATTAGAAATCGACTTTTAAATAATGACCGGGTGAATTTATAGTTTTAAAATAAGAGCTGTGCATGGAGAAACATGTGTGCAGTTAACTCATCACTAATGGTGTGTTCCATGTGCTGAGAATTGCATAATATAAAATAAATTAAAAGTGCTCTGTTGAATAGCTGGAGCCAAGAGAGAGGCTGAAATTTCAACATGTAAAATCGAAACTGGTGGAGTTTAAAGTCATTGTGGTTGAACAATAAAGTTGATAAGCAATCCACGTACTGTCTTTTTATTTGTTTGTCAACCCAGAATATTCAAGAACTCCTTAAAACCTCAAACTTACTTGCCATTTTAACAAATCCATTTCAAGGACTCCAGAAGCACGTAAGTAGGAATAAATGCATTAAATATTGAGGAGTTGAGTTCTAAATTTGTATATTTAATATGGAAATTGTGCTGTCTCACCATTGGCATCAAAAAATTTTGAAAGATTTGAAATTGAAATTTTTAAGAAAAACCTCCGACATCCAGGAAAATTTGAAGTTTTAATTTTTGCTAAACTAATTCAGAAATATTAATCCTGATATAAAATTGTATCTTTTTTCAAGAAAAATGTTCTCTTTTTTCCCTCTGATATAACAGGAGATGTCTTAAGAAGTAGAAACACCCTTTTTGTGGTTGTTATTAGAAATCGACTTTTAAATAATGACCGGGTGAATTTATAGTTTTAAAATAAGAGCTGTGCATGGAGAAACATGTGTGCAGTTATCTCATGTTTAATTGCATGTTCCATGTACTGAAAATATCATGATATTAAATAAAATAAAAGTGCTCTGTTGAATAGCTGGAGCCAAGAGAGAGGCTGAAATTTCAACATGTAAAAACAAATATTTTGCCGTTAAAAATAATTGTGGCGGAACAATCAAGTTGATAAAAATCCACCTACCGTCTGTTTATTTGTTTGTCAACCCAGAATATTCAAGAACCCCTTAAAACTTCAAACTTACTTGCCGTTTTAACAAATCCAATTTAAGGACTCCAGAAGCACGTAATTAGGAATAAATGCATTGAATATTGAGGAGTTGACTTCTAAATTTGCATATTTAATATGGAAATTGTGCTCTCTTACCATTGGCATCAAAAAATTTTGAAAAATTTGAAATGGAAAATTTTAAGATCAACCACCGACATCAAGGAAAATTTGAAGTTTTAATTTTTGCTAAACTAATTCATAAATATAAATCTTGACACTAAATTGTATCTTTTTGTAAGAAAAATGTTCTCCATTTGCCTTCCAATTGAGCAGGAGATGTCGTAAGAAGTAGAAACACCCTTTTTGTGGTTGTTATTAGAAATCGACTTTTAAATAATGACCGGGTGAATTTATAGTTTTAAAATAAGAGCTGTGCATGGAGAAACATGTGTGCAGTTAACTCATCACTAATGGTGTGTTCCATGTGCTGAGAATTGCATAATATAAAATAAATTAAAAGTGCTCTGTTGAATAGCTGGAGCGAAGAGAGAGGCTGAAATTTCAACATGTAAAAACAAATCTTTTGCCGTTAAAAATAATTGTGGTTGAACAATCAAGTTGATAAGCAATCCACCTACTGTCTTTTTATTTGTTTGTCAACCCAGAATATTCAAGAACTCCTTAAAACTTCAAACTTACTTGCCATTTTAACAAATCCATTTCAAGGACTCCAGAAGCACGGAAGTAGGAATAAATGCATTAAATATTGAGGAGTTGAGTTCTAAATTTGTATATTTAATATGGAAATTGTGCTGTCTCACCATTGGCATCAAAAAATTTTGAAAGATTTGAAATTGAAATTTTTAAGAAAAACCTCCGACATCCAGGAAAATTTGAAGTTTTAATTTTTGCTAAACTAATTCAGAAATATTAATCCTGATATAAAATTGTATCTTTTTTCAAGAAAAATGTTCTCTTTTTTCCCTCTGATATAACAGGAGATGTCTTAAGAAGTAGAAACACCCTTTTTGTGGTTGTTATTAGAAATCGACTTTTAAATAATGACCGGGTGAATTTATAGTTTTAAAATAAGAGCTGTGCATGGAGAAACATGTGTGCAGTTATCTCATGTTTAATTGCATGTTCCATGTACTGAAAATATCATGATATTAAATAAAATAAAAGTGCTCTGTTGAATAGCTGGAGCCAAGAGAGAGGCTGAAATTTCAACATGTAAAAACAAATATTTTGCCGTTAAAAATAATTGTGGCGGAACAATCAAGTTGATAAAAATCCACCTACCGTCTGTTTATTTGTTTGTCAACCCAGAATATTCAAGAACCCCTTAAAACTTCAAACTTACTTGCCGTTTTAACAAATCCAATTTAAGGACTCCAGAAGCACGTAATTAGGAATAAATGCATTGAATATTGAGGAGTTGACTTCTAAATTTGCATATTTAATATGGAAATTGTGCTCTCTTACCATTGGCATCAAAAAATTTTGAAAAATTTGAAATGGAAAATTTTAAGATCAACCACCGACATCAAGGAAAATTTGAAGTTTTAATTTTTGCTAAACTAATTCATAAATATAAATCTTGACACTAAATTGTATCTTTTTGTAAGAAAAATGTTCTCTATTTGCCTTCCGATTGTGCAGGAGATGTTGTAAGAAGTAGAAACACCCTTTTTGTGGTTGTTATTAGAAATCGACTTTTAAATAATGACTGGATGAATTTATAGTTTTAAAATTAGAGCTTTGCATGGAGAAACATGTGTGCAGTTAACTCATCACTAATGGTGTGTTCCATGAGCTGAGAATTGCATCATATAAAATAAATTAAAAGTGCTCTGTTGAATAGCTGGAGCCAAGAGAGAGGCTGAAATTTCAACATGTAAAAACAAATATTTTGCCGTTAAAAATAATTGTGGCGGAACAATCAAGTTGATAAAAATCCACCTACCGTCTGTTTATTTGTTTGTCAACCCAGAATATTCAAGAACCCCTTTAAACTTCAGACTTACATGCCATTTTAACAAATCCATTTCAAGGACTCCAGAAGCACGTAATTAGGAATAAATGCATTGAATATTGAGGAGTTGACTTCTAAATTTGCATATTAAATATGGAAATTGTGCTCTCTTACCATTGGCATCAAAAAATTTTGAAAAATTTGAAATGGAAAATTTTAAGATCAACCACCGACATCAAGGAAAATTTGAAGTTTTAATTTTTGTTAAACTAATTCATAAATATAAATCTTGACACTAAATTGTGTCTTTTTGTAAGAAAAATGTTCTCCATTTGCCTTCCAATTGAGCAGGAGATGTTGTAAGAAGTAGAAACACCCTTTTTGTGGTTGTTATTAGAAATCGACTTTTAAATAATGACTGGGTGAATTTATAGTTTAAAAATTAGAGCTTTGCATGGAGAAACATGTGTGCAGTTAACTCATCACTAATGGTGTGTTCCATGAGCTGAGAATTGCATCATATAAAATAAATTAAAAGTGCTCTGTTGAATAGCTGGAGCCAAGAGAGAGGCTGAAATTCAAACATGTAAAAACAAATCTTTTGCCGTTAAAAATAATTGTGGTTGAACAATAAAGTTGATGAGCAATCCACCTACCGTCTGTTTATTTGTTTGTCAACCCAGATTGTTCAAGAACCCCTGAAAACTTCATACTTACTTGCCATTTTAACAAATCCATTTCAAGGACTCCAGAAGCACCTAAGAAGGAATAAATGCATTAAATTTTGAGGAGTTGACTTCAAAATATGTGTATATATTATAGATTTTTTGCTGTGTCATCAATGGCATAAAAAAATTCTGAAAAATTTGAAATTGAAATTTTTAAGAGAAACCACCGACATCCAGGAAAATTTGAAGTTTTATTTTTTGCTTAAGTAATTAAGAAATATTAATCTTGACATTAAATTGTATCCTTTTTCAAGAAAAATGTTCTCTTTTTTCCCTCTGATATAACAGGAGATGTCGTAAGAAGTAGAAACACCCTTTTTGTGGTTGTTATTAGAAATCGACTTTTAAATAATTACCGGGTGAATTTATAGTTTTAAAATAAGAGCTGTGCATGGAGAAACATGTGTGCAGTTATCTCATGTTTAATTGCATGTTCCATGTACTGAGAAAATCATGATATTAAATAAATTAAAAGTGCTCTGTTGAATAGCTGGAGCCAAGAGAGAGGCTGAAATTTCAACATGTAAAAACAAATATTTTGCCGTTAAAAATAATTGTGGTTGAACAATAAAGTTGATAAGCAATCCACGTACCATCTGTTTATTTGTTTGCCAACCCAGAATATTCAAGAACCCCTTAATACTTCAAACTTACTTGCCATTTTAACATATCCATTTCAAGGACTCCAGAAGCACGGAAGTAGGAATAAATGCATGAAATTTTAAGGAGTTGACTTCAAAATTTGTATATACATTATAGATATTTTGCTGTCTCATCAATGGCATCAAAAAATTCTGAAAAATTTGAAATTGAAATTTACCAAATGTTGTCTACATGTTGAATTTCAACATTTAAAATCAAAATGTTGCAGTTAAAAGTCATTGTGGTGGTATAATAAAGTTTGTAAGTAATCCATCTTCCATCAGTTTATATTTTTGGCAGTCTAGAGTCGATGTTTATCAATTTGAAGGCAATCCTCCAGATCTAGATTGGAATTCATCAGTTCTGGAAAATTCTATGTTTTATTTATAATATCAACTTTTTTTTGTGTTAATTGATAAAGTAGATTATGGAAAATTTTTCATAACTGAAATATTATGCAGTTGGCATTTCATTTTCTTATCCCTACTTTGATAGCTTAATTTTTTAAATACCATGTATTTGAAGTACCAGAAGAAATTTGTAAAATCCTGAGATATATAAGATTTTATATTTTCTTTCAAAGAATAGGGAATATTCATAAATTATTTTAAAAATAGTTTAATAAAAATCCAAGCCATATGAAAACATGATTTTTATTTTTCATTTTCTTCTTTGACATGTAGAGATAGGGTTAAATTGTTACTATTTATATCCAATTTTATTAGTTATGGGTAATAGATAAATTATTGTTTCCTCCTGGCCATCTGACTGCTTCTATTTAGACCATGGAAGTATCATAATTACATAGCTTAAACCTAATTTTTAACAAAAGTTTTTGTTTGTAATTTTTATTTACTATTCTTGTGCCAATTTTTCATTAACCATTGTTAAATATTATTTCGCATAATTTTACACACAAATATCATAATGTCATTAATATTATCATACTATTTAATGAAGAAAACTTTCTAATGAAATTTATATAATTTAATTCAGTTGGATTCCCATCTTCAAATGACTTTTAATGGCAATCAATATATGATTTGGGAATCAATCCAATTTATTTCACACAACAGGACCATTGGAAATCATAAATAACTTTTACAGAGAGCTGAAGAGGGAATCAAGGATAAAATAGACATAAATCTAATTTACAATACTATTCATTAACCTGAATATTTTTGGATGTTTAAATGCCATTATCAATATTTGAAGATGGCTTCACTTGAGATCTTAAGATTAAATATTATTAATGTTACAATGAAAATGACTATGAATGGAATCAATTAGTTCACTTAATTATGATGAAATATGTAATATAAAATATTTCATTTGTGAATAACTTCAGGAACACAGTAAGTTCTACTTAATGGTACAATGAGGTAAGGATATTAAATGGGTTCAAAGTATAATGCTTTCTATAAGCTGATATAGCTTATTAATGAACTGGACATGATAACAAGTAAAGCTCTACTAGTTTCAAGACAGTGAAAATATAGTTCAAAAGCCTTCAATTTCATTAATATTTTGCATGCAAGCAAAATATTTTCACAGGAAAACAATCCATTCCCTGTCCGCCACTCATGATTAAGTGATATATACAGAACACATGAAATTATACACTTCCAGACAGTCACTTTCTCTGGCTTCCACTATCTTCTTTTGCAACATTTTCATGCTCTAACATTTATTTATAATTATAAGTGAGGCTGAAAATTCTATTACTGCCTATACCCAAACAGCCTAAGGCTGGATTTGGCATTGGAGCTATCGAATGGGTTCCTCTAATTCAACACAAGGATGCCCTAAAGTCTGCCTATCACCACTGGAATTACTTCAGACTGCTTATGTGGATATATTAATGCTTCACAATTCCACTAATTTGCCCAAAAGGAGTTTATTCTTAATGGAATTATTTAATTAATCCTGATCATTGTAAGTCTGATTCACACATACATCAGGGTATGCTGTCTCACTGCCATTTCTAATGCACTACTCCTTCATTTTGGTACCCATCCGTTGCTGGAGTTTCTTCATGGTAACAGCAATATACACACTTCAATCATCTCCTTGTAGGTAAATTTCCAGTGGGTTGGGACCTTTCCTTTTAGAGCTAGTTGTGGTTGCTATAAAACCTGAAATGTAAGATTCCAAATGTTATAATGAGCTTTTTACTTGAAAGAATTTTATTTTATACAGTAATTTCCTAGGAAAAGACTGCACAATAAAAACTGAACAAAAATTAGTGAGGAAATTAATAGATAAAATTAATGCTCTAACATACTAGTATAATGTTATAACAGAGTTCAGCAATGGAATCTATGGCAGTTTAAGTTGGAAATACTTACTGCTATTGAGAGCAGCTACGATAGGATCTTCCAAATTTCCACCTTCAACATTTATAACTACTGGATTCTGGTGCAATCCAGGTGCTTTCTCAACACTTGATATTGAGGCATTAAGACATTCTAACCATTCAGTTCTACTAATTCGCCTATCATTGTTGACATCACAATAGCGAGGAAGTTTTTTACCACATCTTTTCAAAGCTCTGTTAGTGGCCATCAATGCACGTATGGATTTCCATTCCTTGCGCTCCAATACCTAGGATTCAATGAATCATTGTAATTAATACGACAATAAAGGTAGAGTGAAATTCTATTTCCCTAAAAAATTCGATTTGAATGTTAAGATTTAAATAAGTATATAAAAAATGTATATAAACTCTAATGGAAATTTTAAATATATATTTTTTTGTCTCCAACAGTAATAATTAATTGATTTCATTGTAAATTGAGATTTTTTTGCATATTTTAAGTATACATATAATTTTTGATACTTTATGATTGTATATATAAAAATATTTTGTAAAGTAAAATATTTTATGATATTCATACATAATAGAATATTGGAGCCCTAACTTCATTTAAGCTCTTTACCTTATTTCTAACAATATTTTCCTAACCACAGTAAAAAAAATTATTGCACTAATTCATTAATATTTTATAGGTTTTGCTTATATTCACAATATTAGTGACTGAAGTTGGGTAAGATGAAGAGGTGGATGGTTTACTTGTGTTAACCTTGAATAATGACTGACTTAATGATGAATAATTGTTCAGTGTAAATAAAAACTAAACTTAAAAGTTTTGTTCAACAGCACATATCAATAAAAACTTACCTTGTTTTTATTCTTATCTAGAGCAGCAAAATTCCAGGATGCTACCTCCTCCTCAATTGAATTATACCCTTTACCTTCTGTTGAAGATGATGCACTGGAGGAAAGTAAAATTTTAAAATTTTTAGTATATATCTTTTTATTAAATATTATAAATTACAAGAATAAATTCATTAATAACACATGCAGTTCATTTGAATATGTGTAACATTTTTTTGCTTTAAGATGGGTAATAGTATAATTTATTGTGAACAAATGAGCATAAATTTAGCTTATACAATAGTAAGTCTTACCTTGTACTATTTTTTCCAGTTCCAAGCATCATTTTTTTAGTTAAAAATGCCATTAAATCCTTTAAAAATACTTTCTTCCTTTGCTCAGGGCATCCTTTCATAGGTCGGTAGGGTACTGGGATTGAGTCACACTTAGGGTCTTGATCTTTTTTTGATGTTCCTGGAATTGGTTTTCCAGTATCCTCATGCACACACCAACAGTAACCTGATAATTTAATATTCAATTGTTTTACTATGAATTGCAAATTATTCAATAATCAAACATATGTAAGGCAATTTAAAATGATTTAAATTCTTATTTTATTCCACCTTTGCTAATGCATATTTCATATATATATGATATAGAATATAAAATTATGGTGAATAATAACTTTTAAGATAATTATTGCAAGGTCAATGGAACAGCACTTCTTACCAAATAACAAGCTGATACAAGGCAGAAAAATTAATATACGATGATTATTGATTTTAAATATTTCAAAAGTGAAGATAAAGATAAAGACTTTATTTATCTGTGATTTTTATTGTAAAGTAATGATAATTATTGTAGTTACTTCCAATTAAAAATTCATAATTTTAATTTTATATTATTTATAAACATTCTTAGTTAAATCATTAACAATTCTGATATTAAATAATTTTACAATCTGACACTTTATACCTTGCACTCATTGGGCTCAGAGTCATAATTCCATCAATATGGCGAACAATTAAAAAATCCCAATAATATTTCTTTTTTCCAGCTTTTGCATTTTTTAGATAAAAATATGGTTGTTAATATTAGTAAGTCACTTTTCAATTCAAAGTTATCAAGTGAGATAATTTTCCTGAAAGGCATATTCTAATGATATGAAAGTTAATAAGTTAAAGAACTAATCTTTTCTAAATCCAATTAGTTCATCTAAATTATAATTATTCATAATAAAATGAGAAAATTCAATGTTTATCTGACAGAGCTGAAAGGTTTAATTTAATGCAATCAATATTTCTAATTAGGAGCTTTTCAAGTCTCATTATAACCTTCACCTCCTTCAATTTTGTATTGCACATTGAAGCAAAAAAAATGACAGCTTTAAATACATAGAAATATTATACTTATTAGTTATTAGTATTTTAACACAGTTTAAAAGGCCTGACACCAAATAAAATTAAAGTTGGATGAGAATGAATCTAATTCTGAGATTGACTCTTAGAATACTTTAATTCAATCAATTTCACTTCTGCAACTATGATTATTTTTCAATTAAAAGGTATGTGCACGTCTCATTTAAAAATAAAAGAACATATAAAAAGGAGGAGTGGCTTTCCTAAAAGATGAAATCAGTTTCTTTATTTTAAATAGTAATTTCCAATGAAAGACCTGGTCAGCATCAAAGTATTTATTTCCTTAACTTCAAAAAATTTTTCCCTTTTTCTAACCCATGAGAGTTTCAATCAAAAATAGAGATTTTCATTCCAATCAATATAATGGTTAATGCTACAGAGACACTTTCTCATAAATAGTTTTTCTATCATCAGATAATACAACAAGAAGGTTGCTCTAGAGGTGACAGCCTGCTCAGGGGTATCAGAATATCCCATATTCAATTTCAACGAAAACTCTTCACAAAAACAATGAAAATATGAGTTTCATATTCATGAAACTTATATTATATCTTACCAGCGGATTTGTAGCACTGTACTTTCTGATAACGACCATCAGGAGCACATACAGGAACATAGTAGTCATTTCTTGAAGAATTTTGCTCCTCCAAAACAGCTTGTCTGTCTGATAGACAGTTATTTTCTGGAATTTCAAAGTAATGGATCAATGCTAAGAATTATTTAAATATTTTATTGACTACAAAGGAAAAAATTGGGTTGTAACAAGTATTTGAGAAGATTCCATCGCATAAATTTATGAGGAAATAAAATACCATACCGTCCTCAAGCTCTGCGATGAAGCACCAATGTGCAGAGGAGTTTTTAGTAGAGCAGTGTGATACATGTGACTATGTATATTCCCTCCATAAATGCTAGTCAATGTCTAGTCTTACAGTGCTAGTTTCAGCATTAGCCGTAAGGTGGCAGATAGGTTTCAACTCCTTCCTTTACATACTTTAAGATCTTTAACTCGCTAATCTTCGAAATTCTCATCGAAATAAATGATTATTTCACAGAAAAGTCTCATGATAATGCGTTCCTATTTCATAAAGTAATTTTGCATTTCTTCGAGGGCATAACAAAAATCTACCTGTTTATGTACAAAAGTTGAACGCAAGTTTGAAGTAATACATCTGTAATTTCCTGAATATTTCAAAATCATTTATCAAAGACATATTTTTACTTTTGTGAATAACGTAATCTTTTACATTACCCATGGTTCAACCTAATCTCCATAATAAATTATTATAAAATCTGAAAAATTTATATTTCTGCCTGTATTTCTTCTAAGCATGTCGTAAATGAAACAAATAGCAAATTTTTACGTAATTTTCATGGATCATTAAATACGATATGTGGACTTTTAATACGTTTAAAAGGACTTCACTTACATCTACATAAGAACCTTACAACCTTTTCAGAGTGTGACAGGGGATGAAATCATGGGGCTATTAGTTTTTTAAAATTACGTGTTAAATTAAACTAAAGAGTTCCTTCCAGGCCTACTGGTAAAATGCTTTTCAGCATAATCTATGCAGATTTTCACGATGAAAAAATTCCAGATGGCTCAAAATAATTTAGAGAACCTTGGATGTTAGAGGGGATGGAAGGATGGAGAAATTTAGGGAATATCTGTGCTACACGTAACGTTGAAGAATATAAAGAGGCTATATCCAAAGGAAATCCAAGGAGATTATTGAAGCTAAACGTTGTTCATTTTTTAGAACCATGAGCATCATGAGTTCATGAGTTTAGAACCTACATTTTAAACGAATATAAACATTCCGTTTGATTTGACATTTTCTTTGTTAACTTACCTTCTCCCTCATCCGGTCCCCCAAGAATATCTTCTCTGGAACCATTGAAGGTGGGCTCGCTTCCTTGTAACGCTGCAGAGAGGAATACCAAATAGAAAATCAGTAAAAAATGTTGCTCTTAAAAATGATCTCCCCATATTTTTTTAAGGGAACGTCTAGCATGAGAGAATTCAAATCACAAACAAAGCTATCGAATCATAAAAATTCCAAAAGTTTCAAATGAGGAGCTACACCATTGAAATAAAATAACTTAAGTTAATTAATTTTCACTCGAAAAATTAACATCCACATAATTAAATTTACTCTTACTGCTGAGGCTGAGAACTAAAGTTCTAGAATATCAAGAAAATAAATCGTTTGGTCTCATCATAAAAGATAATTAATTTTTCACATTTTGGAGAATTAATTTTCAGAGGAATTTTAGCATTTTAAGAATTTTGAATTTGAATTGAAAGAATATCGAATTATGAAGAAATCTCACACGCAAACGAAAAGTCGCGTTGAATTGAAAGCATTACGTGATTTTGTGTTTGTTCACATGAATTTATGATAAATATGATGTTACATGTATATGTAATTTGAAGACAAACAGAGGACATTGATTAATTGACAAACTAAGGATACTGATACAATGTGTTATCTTGTTCTGGTGGAACTTTGAATGGAATCACATAATATGTATTTATGAGTTAGTTATTGGAGTAGAAATTTGGGTGTTAAATAATGTTTCAATGATGTATTAATAATTATTTTTGATACTCTCTTGATTTTCGTTGTACCAAATACAGAGAAATTTACGCAAATGTTTTTCGTATTATTTTTTGGCGGAGAATACAATTAAACAACGGATTTCTTCATTTGAACTTAATTTCCTTAGTTTCCTCTCCATTATTAACAGGACACTGCTAGTTTTTCTACCATAAATTTCGAGTTACTTGAATAAAATCTTCTTTCTTGCTTCTTCTTCTTCCATCTTCCCAGCAGTGAAAATAAAAATAAATTGTAAGTCAACATAGCGAACGTCGAAACAGCGAAAACAGTTATTCCAAATATTCGAAGGTAAAACGAATAACAAATACGTAATGCATGAGGGAAAACAATGAGGTAATGAATACATACCAAAATTGTAAATGATCATTTATATCATCATGAACAGTGCTTAAGCTAGAAATGCTTCATCTTCTATTAGAGTAATTAATGGTTGAACTCAAAGTTACCTTAAATACGAGCACGTTTCTTTTCATTCTCTCTTTAGATCCAGAGAATTTGAATTTTCAAAACAAATGAGACCATGAAATATGGAATTTACGTTAGCATGCGGAAGGAAGTGTTCATAGGCCTAAGACACTTTATATGAATCATTAACAGAGTATCGACATGACTACAGTAGTGAGAAGCGGGAAAGATGAATCATCCTGTTTACACTATTTCTGCTCCTATCTATGACGATTTGATCAATTTTATAGACGTAAAAATGTTACAAGAGTTTTAACTGCAATTCAATTTATTGAACGATTCCATTTCTTTCATAATGTTTTACAATTATAGTTGTTTTCTATCGTATTGGAAACCAAACTTTCGTTATTACCGCTAATGGTATCTTATGGCAACGGCAACGGATATTTATTAGAAACCAAAACATCCTTTTAAGCTAGTTTTCCATTGCATCTAGATTCCAATTCCAGAATAATCTTCTTCTCTCGCGTCAAAATAATGCTTAAAGCTTGTAAAGCAATTTCATATACCTAGAATTAGTCTTCAGCCACCCATTTTGTTCCTCGATGGACAAGTGACACCTTCTTACGACACGAAGTCGTAAGGATATCTATATCTCCGTGAAAAACCGATCTTTTTTTTTAAGGTTGCATACTTTTAAACGTTTCTACGACCCGGCATTAAGTTGTCCTTCGCTGTTTTCCGGTGTTTTCGCAGTTTTTACGCTCGCTATCATGACGTTCCTAAACACCATCACCTCCACTCACCTCCTCCTTTTTTCCCTCCACGACCGCGCCTTTCCTGCGACTCCTTGGCCCAAAGTTCGCCCGGTTTGTGGCCCCCCTCATCTGAGTTCAAGGACAGCACTATTTTTCAATTATTTGGGTGCCTTACATTGAGTGCCTTCATTAAAGTACGTTTAATTGAAGAGGCAGTGAAGATACGAGATAAGAGCAAACGAAGATACGGAAGAAGATATCTAAGAAAGCGCGATCACAAAAGTTATTTTCACGACTTTGTTTGCGGTAACAGCATGGCAATCGTCTCCGATATTAATGCGCTAATTTTATCCTAATAAGGATTAATGGTTTGTGATTTTTTTCACTCAGGTGAGGAATTGTTCGGTCTATCTAATTCAGAGCAGCCGCTACAATTGGGCCGCTTGGATTTTTTATATGACGACCATATCTCGTTTGCTCTTATTCGTTTCCTGCACAGCATCGTATGGCAATCATTGTTTTGGGGGAAATTATACTCATCGTACAGCAGCATAGTCTTTTTTGATTTGTTTTAATGTACAGTTATCTTTTTTAGTAAAAATAAGTCTGGAAACGTGTTGATAAAATTTTGAGGCTACGTTAAAAATTCTTTTACGATGAAATATCGACGGATTTCAAATAAAAAGAAACAAAATGATTATCGAATAAAGTGCCTGAAATTTAAATATGTATTTTTCTCCTTCATTATACTTAAATACTTCCATTAAGGTTATATCAAAGTTGATTGATTTTTCAGGAAAAGGTTTCGTATGAAAGAAATTGTTCAAATTTACATATTAAAATCCAGAAATGATATATTTTAATCGAAATTAATGTTATTATAGTACTCTGATCTTTTGATTGAATGCTTAATTTTCATCGAAAGTTTCCATTAATTTTAGTTTCGAATACATTTGAGATATTATTCTAGAGTGGATATCCATCCCACATATGTTTCACAGTAGGAGATGCAAAAATTTTCGAATAAATTAGTCATTTCAGGTTTCAACATTGATTGCCGTACGATTTCACAATAGGGTACTTTTTATCAAGTTTCAAAATTATGGCACCATTTATTTAATTGCTTCAAATTGAATAAAATTGATTCATCCCAGTTCCAGAATGTTAGTAGAGGCACTATGAAAATGAAGTAGAATGTTAATAGCTTCTTTCTTTGAATGAATCTCCATGGGCTATAAAAAAATAAACTAAAATGCCATTGTAAGTTATATAAAAATATTTTTTCCGTTGAAATTTAATTTCTATTCCAAAAAATTATATAAAAATTCTAAAATTAAGATTGACGATTTCTTGATTTAAATTTAGATCAATTCAAATGAAATTTATTTTTGCCAATTTTGCTGCTCTCTGTGGACATTTTTGTTTATTTGTTAGCAGCATACATTTAAAAAGTTAAGCAAACACCTGATTTGTTATGAATTGAAATAATTCTACTTAAGCCATTCAGCTGAATTATAAACAATAATGAATTTAAGTTATATCATTATAACCAGAGCCAATTTACAGCAATTACTGAAATTAATATGGCAGTAATCAACTAGCAATTTAAATTTAATAAGAAAATTATGCTTAGACAAATTAATTTCACTCGCTTTATATAGATAAATATTGTGGTGAAATATTATCCAATGAAGCATTTAAAATGGCTTTGGCACACAAGGAAACTGTAAAGCGTTTAAAGTATAAGCCTTATCTCAGAATAATGCATTAGATTTTAATTCTTTTAAGTCAAAGAGAAGAACCGATCCCAGAATTAATTAATGTTAGTTCAGAAAATATCACCATCCGCTGTATTCCTCCAATACCAAAGCTTTAAGATTAGCAAAAGTTATAAATAAATCGCATTGTATGTTTTCAAGATGTACGCACTTTTTAGCAATATATAAAGCGAAGAATTAATCAGCGGTGACAGATTTTGGCATATGCATGATTTTTATCGCACAAATACAAAGAGACGGTAAGAGATGTTAACAAGCTTTTGTTCATGAATTATTTGCCAGGAAGTCCATATAAGGCGTCTTAAACGCAGATATCAATCTATTCACTTCATCAACTTAAATTTTGGTCTTGTGAATGGGTTTTATGAGGAGGTGAGACGGATTCGTTCAATTTATTATCTTATTGCTCCTACGAATGAGTTTAAGCCTATAGGAAGATTTCGAAGAGTTGGTACTCTAATACGAGATATATTATGAAACGGAACATTAAATCTTAATATTTTTTTTAAATTCGAAAAAGTTGAAAGACGGATAGGGATTCTTTACGTAAATATTCTATAGAAATACTCGACCAAGTAAGAGTATTATTGAATTGAATTTTAACCTCCAAGCTGCTGCCAAAACATCAATAATTGGCACTCGATAAATAATATAATGATGCGAAACACAAGGAAAGAATTCCCTCTAAAATTTCTCCAACAAAAGAAAATCGAATTTTGGATGAGTCATCGCATGGCGCGAACTCATTTGCGTACGATTCATGAGGGAGTAGTCATTCACAGATACGATCCTGTGGATACGATCCTACGACCCCTTTGGGAAACTTTTATGTTCGTTTGTCAGGAAGACTTTACTAAGCAGCTATATTCGGGATTGGTGACATTGGGTTTTCCCATTTTACGCCTCTGAGAGTGACCCATTTGACGTATAAGTATAAAGCGCCATCTATAGCAAACTTTGTATCTACTTATTTAGATCAAGATCGCTGTTTCCTGGCATTACTTCATACTTTTATGTAGATACGTATTTAAATTGTTCGTAAGGGTTTTATGAGATTAATTTCTTACACTTAACGCTACGCTTGATTCGTACTTTTCATTAAGGGAGTTTGATTCATGAATGATGTGATAAAAGAAGTAGCATGATATTATTGGGATGAAGTTGAAGTATGAACGCAAAACATCAAAGGAAATTTTTTGAGATTAATCTCTCTATAAGACGGCGGCGTGCTTCAGTTCTGAAGAACATGAGAGTCATAAAATTCATTTGAGTTGATAAGTGTCTGTTTAGAAACCCCCCTAAGCGGCTGGGGATAGTAGACTGATATTGAATATATTTACGTAAATTATATTAAGATCAAGGGATATTTTGACACCTGTATTGCGTGAGTATTTACAAATACACAGTCCTAATATTTATACGTAGATGCTAACGTATGATTTACTTTACTCCTACGAAAAATAGCTCATTTCGATATAACTTGAATTACGATGCATTGGCAATCTTCTTGGTACCAAGTTTACATATAGGTACACGTAATACAAACATAACATTCGGTTTACCTCAGTAAGTGCCCTGCTATGAAACGAGAAGTAAACAAAGACTCGCTGACTCAGGTTGTACGTATTTGCAAGTACTTGCAGTCATGAGTTGGAATACGGATAAACTCATCACTGTGCAAGACCGTTAAAAAATCAGTTCCTTACGAAAATAAGAAATTTTGGTCTAAAGAGTGGTATTCCAGAGTCGGTTTGATTCTTATTTGTCGAGTAAGTACTTAGTATTTGGAGTTTTTGTCTGGGTTTATACTAATCAACTATCAACCTAATAATCTGTTTCTCTTTATATTCAATTTTAGCCTCATAAGTAAACATGAACAGTCCTCGTATTAAATTGGCACTGAAATACGTGTTTAATGTTACGATTGCAATACGACTTCATATTTGAATGTGTTTCGTCATCATAGGTGCTTTCATCTAATACATCGCTACTTTCTTTTGTAGCTTTCGTACATCTAATTGACCGAACGAGCACACTATTTACCTTTCCCCACCAGATTGCTAGCATTTGCACAACTGTCTGTTTCAACGCTTATCATCTCATTAATTCCCTTCTTTCCTTTGCATTCCATCTCACTTCACCACCTTCCTCACCGCTTGCCCATCCAACTTTTCGTCACCGCTCTTTCAAAAAAAGTAAACTTTTTCCGCTCTTCTTTTGTCACTCAATCCATTCATTTTCAGCGCCCTCATCTCTTCTTACCTCATTTTTACCGTCCTTTCTCAAAACCTCTCCGCGAGCGATCTGCACAGCTGCCAAATCACGACTTTGATAACGCCATCTTACCACATGCAAACATTAGCGTTCGTCACAAAGAGAATAGGCTGCGTATGAATTCGGTAAACAATCCTTGTTTCTAAGCGACGCACCAGCGAAAATACACGTATATAAATATAAACGTATCCTATAACTGATATGCACCGTTACAAACGATGACTGTACTTACTGTTACAACGAAATCGAAGACAGAAGAAGTATGATAAATCGTAAGAAAATAAATAAACCGAAGCTATCTCGCTCAGCCAAAATCAAAGTTAGAATGATTTCTGAAATAAGAATCTCTAATTTGGCCTAAATCCCAATGTATATTTTACCATTCATTCTTATTCCGAGAAAAGAATCTATTTTATAAGTGAATGGATAATTGAAGTTACAAATTTTGGCTTCGGACTTCACTTTTTCACTTGTTTAAAATTTATTTGAGAGCAACAAATAGTTCGCAATTTGAAGTCGTGTATTTAGATTATGTAATTGAAATTAAACATAAATGTATAATAACATTACGTTTCTCGATCTTAAGGCTCAAAACTAACTATAGAACTGTTCATCGCAGACATTTCGATTCACGAGAATCAAGGTTTTATTTTCAGCTATGTAATATCTCGAAAGAATTCCGTCATCCGTGGCGTGATGAATCCCTATCTAAATTCTATTCGGTATGGTGAAAATATAGCCAAATGGATTGCCATCTTCCCTTAGCGCAGGTGGATAAGAGAGGGCTGCACCATTAATTAAATCAATCTTAGGATTTTCTTCGCGTTCCGTACCTAATTCTCGTCTTCCTTTTTAACTCCGAAATTTCATCGGTTAGGGTGCGATAAAATAGACCGTCTCGCCAAGGGGCAACCTCTCTGTTAGTATTTCCGAATTCTTGTGCATAAAATGTGGCCCTTTGAAGACATCGATATTTCCAACCTGAGTGACTATAACCGTACTGAGTTTTGAGAACGTCTAGACTAGCTCAAGGGGTAATTATGCGTTGTTTACATATGAAATAGTTCAAATATGAAGTGGAATAGTTCTCATGCTATAAAGATGGACCGATCGAGGTAACTTTCAAAATTCGTGCTGCATTAATTGTAATATCGAGAGATATAAATGAATGACAGTAATAGAAAATCCAAAATCAATTAGAAAAAACTAATTATGAAATAATATATATAGTTCGAAGGATTATTTGGTGCCTTTCTATCGAGGAGCATAAATTGTTTTGCAGATCTATTCATTCAGTACATCTAATGATGCTTAATTGAAAAGAACTTTTACTTTAAATGTAGAAAATGAAACCCTGTTTACCCCAATACTCATTAATGTTCTTTGAAATAAAAATGAGTAACTGAGCACTATTTACGCAAGAACATACATTTACATTAGCGGAAGTTTAGCATACATGTATTTAAGGCCGCTTAAGTTAAAGTCACTTCGATATGTTCTTCGATTGTTTCCATTATTTACAATTGTACATTTCTCATTACTTGTCATTTTAAATTTCAGCGTAATTTGAATAGGAAAATTTGGTATAAAAATAATTTTGAAATGAATGATTATGACGGATAAACTACAACGAATAAAAACATTAACGTACGTATTCCATGAAGGTGATATGGAAGTTATCAGCAGCTGCTTCGAAGGGAGAAACTTTAGACAAAGCGAGAATATTTAAATGCTAAATGAAGACATGCAACCAAGCGAAATATTTATGCATATACGTCAATGTAATGAAATCATATTTGCAACAGTATTGAAGGAGTTGAACTTTATACAACAGGAGATAGTTCCAGAGCTAAATGCATCTCAAATTCAATCAGACAAATCGAGAAAAGTTTTCAACTAAAGATAAAGATCAACGGCAATATTCCTCGCAAATATCTACAGTAAAAGTCTAAAATCCTCTGTAAGGTTAACGCAAACCGCTAAAAAGTCATCGAACTCGTCGAAGGACTTCAGAGAGAGAATTTATGCCTTATCATCAAATTCATCTTTGCTAGAGATCTTCTTCATTACCTTCACGTAACGCGTCTTACGCCACTGATAAAAGTCGGCGGCAGAAGAGAGTTATTTTTGGTCAGAATCTTTGGTATGATCGTAAAATTCAACTCTTCTGAGGAATTTTTCCTTTAGACAAACGGAATATCCGATAACTCATCGGCTCTGCTACGTGCATTCGCGGGTATATCTCTACTAGATGCTAAAGTTCTTGTAGAGGTTCGAAAATATATTAGCTGGAGTTCGAGAGAGTAACGAATGAGATATTATACATATAAATATATACACAAAGGGTCTAACGTATTCTCTTTTAAGTGGTCAAACGAAGTAAACATTATGTTATATACCTCGGAAATTCTATCAAATATCATTGTAACTGGACGAGATATTGTTGATATTAAATGTGCATATTAAATATGTATTTAAAAGAGCCATACGTATGTTATTCCTCAGGAGTTGATGAATGAAAAAACATTCCTTTCGTAAAATACTGCCTTACTAATACAACAATAATGTTAATTTGAATTCGTAACTTAGTTCAAACAATCTGATTGAAGTTTTATTTTCGTTTACATGATTCATTTTCCGTCAAATTTTATTTTAATATCTATTAAATATTATATGAAATGTATTTACGGATAAAATAACCAATTTTTACTGAAAGACCCGCATAATTAAAGAAAACAAATACTAAACGCAATTTCCTAACTCAGCCCTTGCTGTCGATACAATTAAATATATTCAACAGTAATAATTAAAATGCTCATGTAAAAGATTTTATTGCCTAAATTAACACTCTAAGAGCATCATTAAAATTCGTGAACCGTGGCTTATTTATTTACTTCGATTCCCTATGTTTTTCAGATTCACTATTTACGCAAAAATAAGAAAAATCTAGAAAAGAACACGCTATTATTTACGCAATTTCGAAATCACCTCCGCTCGTTCGTCCGCCGAAATCGAAACAGCTTCACCGATTTTTTTTCGCGCATCAAAAGATGCTCCGAGACAAACATTCTGACACGGCGGAAAGACGTTGAAAATCTTCCAGCGAGGAGTTGAAATAGAATCTAAAAACGTTTTATGACGGCGCAAATGACACCCACGTTTAGCAACAAGAATGTCAACAATCGTATAACGCGTTCCAATTTCTCCGAGCAACAATCCTTTGGCACTCCGAACGGTATCCTGGCAACGCAGCGAATTTCGTACACATCTTACGAAAATGAATTCATGAATCGGGGCCGTTGGCTCGAAATATTTCGTTCCTAAACCACGGTGCATTCGTAATATAAAATTCCTTTCGCTACGATACGTACTCTCAAAGATTTGGCGATGCCTTATTTACAAGATGACAAAAATCGACGTATTCATACGTTTAACACTTTCATGCAAGGGATTCCACGCACACAATCGCACATACACCAACATGCACACTCGTGGACGACACACCGGACGCGTTTATCTACAGATTACGTGTACATCGATGGATATCGCAACTTTAATGACTTACAGTTGAAGTCTAGGCCGACGCAGGCGCCCCATTCGGGTGCGGATATCATCGTGTCCCGATCCAAATCGCAGGAGCGGAGGAAAGTCCGGGCGCACCTCCGTGGTCTAACCGCCCTCCGGACGAGTCGCCGAAGGTCGCGGTACTCGGCCCTCGACAGCCTTCCGTCGTTGTCGGAATCCAGAGACGTGAACTTCCAGTCGAGAACTCTCCTCTCGCCTTCGCTAAGACCACCGCCGCCGTCGTTGTCCTCCGACGAAGATCCTGTTTTGGAAAGGTGTAGCACATTGATTATTATTGATCCATCAAGATAAGGGGTCTTCTAGAACAGGACCATTACGTGATTAATGGAAAGAACCTAAACACTGATTCATATTCACCACTTGACAGAAGGATGATTAAACTACTTGGCCAAACACGTGACAGTTAATTTACCTACGTATCTCGAACTTCATATTTTCATAATTATAAAGCAAACCATTTTAACGGGGCATTTTTAATTGGAAAATGTGGAATGGAAAAAATATGAAGATTGAAGTTTAACCCTTTCACGGTCTAGTTTTATGAATAAAAAAAAAATTTTTGGTATTTTCATCTTTAAATATGTTGTAGATGTTAAATAAATTTAGTTAATATTTGATAAATTTACATTAATATTGATATATATTTAAAAGAATTATCGAGTTTATAACATTTAAATGCAAGTTTGAAATTATTCAAGTCCTTGGATACTTTTCTGTATCACATAAGGACAAATCATTTAAAGGTTCAAGCTTAATTCTCAACTCAGATTCGCTACATAATCTGTCAATATTTTAGATGAATGACACGTATTTTATTAGACGAGATGTTCTTAATAATATACTTTATATGAATGAATAATTATTTTTATATTTTTAGCATCTAATTTACTTTATACATTCAGAATTTCTCAAGAAAATGTCTTGCAACTTTTCCTTACCTGCATAGCTCAACGATGTGGGTTTCGAAGGTAGTCTGTTGTATTCAATTCGGAAAATCTTAATCAGATTGGTGTTAAACGTACTCCTGTCGACACGACCACAACCTAAAATCAAATAAAAATGAATGCATTTCATCTCCAAAATGTATTCAGGAAAAAGCTGGAGTACAGCCGTTCCATTGTGTTTTATCATTTATTAACTATTCAAAATATGTTAGGGAGATTATGTGAACAAAAGCACATGCTACGAAATGTTTACCTTTTCTTTGCTTCCTCCCTCTAGTGTTCCGACGATGCGTGCTTGATTTATCTGATTTTCCAAAGACCACGAGTTAGTGAATGTAAATGACGAGCGAGAGTTTGAGCGATGTGACAATTTGTACATGGAAAAGAAGAAAAGAAGCCTAAGTTAAAGTGACCAATAAATGTGGAGGATTATAAATAGACGCAGCAACAGATTGATAACATCGAGTTCATCGGAAGTTAAATTAATACGTCAAAAGATACAAAGTTACGAATTTACCATAAGGTTAGGAATGTACTTACCTCGCCCGCACTTTGGTTTACCGTGTTGAACCGAGGTGTCCGGGAACGGTCGACCTTCCGGGGACACGCACCAGCAATAGCCGGTGACTTTGTGGCACTGAACGGGTGCATAGGTACCGTCGCTTTGACAGACCGGAAGGAATAGAGAGCCGGAAGATGATGGAGCTGTGTCCTGCCGTCTTCGTTCTTTGCCAGCCCTCAGCCTTCCCTTGGCCCCCAGCTGTTGCTGTCTCTCCATCTCTTGCTTCCGAAGGCGATATTGGATTTCGCGGGCATACTTGAGGTCGGACAAGCAAGGGTTTTCTGCAAAAGATGTTGAATTATAACAGCGACTGATATTTCCACAAGAAATACATAATCTTCTAAGTTATATAACTATTAACATGGATTTCGAATATTTACTCCATTTATATTTTGAACTGGAAACTGCAGTATTATTTAAAAGCGTTATTTGAGATGAATAAAGAAAGGTTACTCGATAAATAAATCTCGTCGTTTTCTTATAAATTCTGTAATAGCTTTATTTATTGCCATTTCATTGTGCATAAAGTATTGCTAAATCTAATCGATAATAAATTCCTTATGCAATTTAAATTTCATTAGAAATAGCATAGTTACGTGACTTAAATAAACAAAATTCATCAATTAATTTGTGAGTCGTTAGTTCAACGAATTAATTAAGCGTTTTTAATTACGTGTTCTATAGCGAGTTGAATGACCAAAGATAACAAGGTTGGAATAGTAGAGAAGAAAGATCTCTGAAAGCACGGGTAATTTATCGTAATCCCAGTCAATAAAAAGTCAACGTACGAATGCCATTTTATCTTTATTAATTGTTTCTAACCTCATGATTTATTAAACTAATACTTAGCAGTTAATTAATGTATATTTTTATACTTCTGATGAAACGATTAAAAGTTATTTTGTTCAAGTTAAAGCTATTATTCTAAACAAGAGCAGGAAAAAAAACACTTTGCGTGCTTGTGAAAGAAATGGCACGTAAAGCTATGTATGCGGGGATACTGTAATCAGTCAAAGAATGGAAAAACATTATTTACAATTAATTACTTTATAGGCATAAGTTTAGCTTCACAAGAGACCAATTTTAAATAGAGTTGATTCAATTTCAAACCTTATGGTCCCGGATATGATCTCAGCTTCCTCAATTAAAATGATAACGTAATTATGGATATTGTTCTGCAAACTGCGGCAGAGTGGTACTTACTTCTGGGCGCAGTTTGTCTTCCACCTTTCTTCTTGCCGCTAGCTTCCTCTTCAGAATCCATCGGTCGTTTCATGTTCCTACTCCCACTGCCTGTAATTATCACACACCAATTATATCATTTCAGTTCATCGTAACAAAGCTATCGTATGAGTCAGCAATGCAAAGAGCTCTAACACCAGACGGGGCTAACAAACAGATAAATCTTCTATAACGAATTGAATCACGCTCTGTTATGGATGTTAAAATTAACCTAGTGATTCGCAAAGTGAATCATTCAAAATTTTTAGCCCAAATATACGTTTGAAAATTAACTCAGAAAATATAAATGTTTATTTTCATCTTCAGGTCTTTATGGTCATGGGAAAAACCTATTTTAAATGTCTGTATATTAAAGCAGAACCATAAAGAATGATCTTTAAAAACGGAATTTTTATGGTGCGTTGGGAATTTCTCATGACATGCGTTGTATGCTTGGGAAACGTATGATTTTTAGATTTGAAGGATAGGGTTTATTAGTGATATGATATGCGTTAGAAAATATACAGATGATTTGAATAGTAAAGTTTTACTTCACTTAAAGTTTAATAAACAAATATATTATATAAAAATCAGGTAAACTTAAGTGATAATTAAATAGACAACATATTGAAAAGTTCTTGCCCTTCAAGTATTTTTTATAATATTAAATTCTTCTTTTAATTATTCTTCTATGAAATTTGACTTTATCAATAAATCATAAATTTATAGATAGACAATACATATAATAATATAGATAATAAATAATTAATAATAAAATATAATAAAAGAGATCAACACTATACCAATATAAACATCTATATCAATATATGGTTCTTTCCATTTCTCATGGTGATATTTTTAAGGATATGCATGATAATTCAACCCTGACGAATCAAACCTCAACACTTGCTATTTTTAGCACAGGAGGTGTTAGGTAGGTCCAATTTCCATTCTGACAGAGCCTGTTCATCGGGAAATTCCATCGTTCATCCAATAAGAATCGGTGTCAAAAAACCACTTCGGATGAGGGAACACGTGGAAGCTTCAAAGAACCAAAACCCTTCACTCTCTCTGACACTGAGTCACTCCAAAACCAGCGAAAATTTCCCATTGCTGTTCCGTCAAATTTTTCCCTTTCTCCTTATTTCTGCGCCCCCCCGAAAAAGAGCGGATGGTTAGCGAAACATTCCTTATGTTCACAAAAGTCTCCATGGCGATAAATCTCTCTCTCTTCGTAGGGTTTGAAAGGATTCTGAGCAAACAACAGTGTCCACAGTTTAACATGTCTGTTCGACCTCTCAATGTGTTGAGTCTACGCCACCTACTTAAAGATCCAAACATTTTCCACCGCCACCCGAAGCTGTCTCCCTTCCAACCAAGTTCATTTTCCTAAACGTAATAAGTTCCTTTATGAGTTCCCGTCTGCATTTCTCCATCTAATACGATCTGTTTTATTCGCTTAAGGCGTAAAAAACTGAGATAAATAAAAAATAATAAAAAAAATAAATAAAATAAATAAAACAAATAAAGAATTAGCTTCAATTAACATTCTCAGATTGCATGAACGTGAACCTTTCACGACCTTTGTTTTCTTAACGATTTACCAGGTGCAGCAATTTCTCTCCACGTGCACGAAAGAGAATGCATCGAAATTAAGTCCATATTCTCATGCGTGTCCATAAAAAAACTCTTTTTAAGCGAATGCAACCGTCTGAAAAAATCAGCATCCGTTTCTGTTTCCTCGAACGTAATTATAGAAAACGAACCAGTTTCTCTTAAGTGCCGATTAGTCATTAAATGGTAATGTTTCCTTATTTTTCCAACGATACTATGATATTTCCTTTGCTGTTTTCAGGGACAACACGAAAGGTCTTTCAAGAACTTCCTGTGCATGAAAACTGGCGCATGGTTGTACATCACGTACGTGTTCTATATGCTTTGGCACGTTTATGGAATCACATCTTGGATTTACGATCTTGTTCCATACGATAGAGTTGAATAGATGGGTTACGATATGACGTATTTAATAGTATAGTTATATTAATTATTGAATCGAAAGCATCTGATCGAATAATATAATTATGAGTCAACTTTAACAACTTCTATTGATTGAATTTCGATGCATTATATTACTCATAAAATTGTTCTATTATAATGTCTCTGTTCCAGTAATTTTACGCTCTATGTTTTTTACTCACATCTAACGATCTATGACGAATCACTTAAGGGAATGAATAATTTAAGAAATAACAATCATTCTTTAATATTGAAGTTTATGAAATTTTGTATTTATTCGAGGAAGTTAATTCGACGATAGGCATTAAAAAATATTTCTGTGACACTAATATAAGTACATTAACTTTGTTTGGTAACAAAATACTCTGCAATTAACTTAGAGATTTTCGCCGAAATATGAATGTATACACCCTTATTTTATGAGATGGAAATATAATTCAATATTGAATAAAGTTTGAAAGTATTAAGAAAATAAACATATGAAATAATTTATACACATACATTGAAATATTTTGTGTATACATAGAATATATATTTAAATTATTGTGAAAGTCATATACATATCTAATAAATAATAAAATCTTATGTAGTAATTTCCATTTTAAAAGGAATCTAATGGAATAGTAATAAACAAATATTATTTTGGGAAAATCTTCAAGGAACGTTATTTACTATAGCTCTAGGACTTTTTCAAATCTAAATATATAAAACATTTTTATTTTTTTAGTAATTCCGTATGTATTTTTCGTTTACAATAACTCTCCGCCAAATTTTATAGCTCGATCGCTCAGTGGGTGTGAGCTTTTGCATCTAATTGTGCACTTGCAGATTCAGCAGTTCAATCAGAAACTTATTTCGGACTCCAATCAAAATTCAATGATGCTTTCTACCTTGTTAATGCCATCATAGTCCCTCGTAACTGCGCAATATCGAGCTATTTCCCAGTTGGGCGTTCGTGCGTCAACAGCGCCCGTGGCTGTAACCTCAACCCTCACGAGTTCGTTGCTACAACAGCAAGTGCATTTGATTTGCACAGTGTCATTTAATGGATAGAATTTAGGACTTCCATCACCATTAATACGCTTTCAACTACGAGGTAGCACAGAGGAAACATCCCTACTTGAAATAATGTATAGTGCAACAGAATGATGGTAATTACAAACGCCGAAAATTGCAAATATCGTTTCCTCGTAGGTTTAATATAAATAGAAGTGTTTATTCACAAATACGAATTTTATTCTTCTTACTATGTATAGCAGAAAATGTAAAGAAAAAAATTTAGAATAATATAAGATACAATTGCAAGCTACTTATCATTTCCTCGTAATTATTGACTTATTGATTATTGATATTTAATCTTGTGCAACTTATTCCTTTACTTTTAATCTTCAGTATTAGACATATCATTACATCAACTAACAGTTTTGATAGAATTAAAATAGTTAACAGTTAATTCGTAAGAATAAAAGAAGTGAATATCGTAAATAAACATCCAATGTTGAAAAAATTATTAAAGTTTATGCAATATAGTGTATATTTTTTTTCGAGAATTAGAATTAACGGATTACTGATTCAAATATGTTATTTTACGACTTTAGGATATAAAGTAACTTATTTCGGGTAGAATGGAAGACCAAATGTTCTGGGCATCTCTTAATGCGTTCAGCTACACTTTAATTGTTTTCTCCACTGCCGGAACAGACAAATGAGAAACGTTTAGATAACTCACCTCTGCACCGCCCGCGGTGCTTGATGGCAAGAGGCTGACTTTGAGGTCCCATTCCAGGGATTCCCCGGCCGCTGCCCGCGCCGTTGGCCGCCACTCCGCTGCACGCCTCTGCGGCTGCGGCTGCCCGCTCCAGATGGCATCGGCTGGGGTAGGTGCGGTTGTCGGTTCCGCACACGGGGCTCCTTGCCGTCCTGCGGGAGACAAGTTAATGCACATGTGGACACGAATGATTGAGATTGGATTCAGCGTAATTGTAGGATACGCTCTTGAATGGGATGCGATGGTTTCATGTACGTGAGAGGAGAAATTTGTGGAAATGCAGCACCGCGTACGTAATGTTGGAAAGGAACTCACGAACGTAATGCTGTATAGTAGAATGGCAACATTTTTGATAAGGGATAAGAATTGAAGATTGATTTGAGGTATTTTAATGAATGGTCAAACAGATTATAAAATGAAACCTTCATAATCAAGTCGAAACCTCTGTAATCATCGTGTAAAGTTATCGTCACCTTACTTTAACCGTATAATGAAATACCTTTGAATCAGTTATAAAACGACTTTCAGATTAAAAATGATTAAGAGTATAAATAACGATTGAAATATTTATTATTTTTGGGAAATTATTTGTTGGATTGTAAATAATATATTGTTTTCCTTTCTTATTAGAGTAGATTGAAAATTTTGAGAGAAATATGTGGGAAATACTAGAAAGATAAATGGCCAAAAATTATATATCTAACTGAAGATGTACCAAAAGTTTAGGTAAGTATAATTTAGTTAGAGTGATAATTATAAAATTTTCACCTGTCCAAGATCAAGTAAGGAAAATAGAAGTTTATTTATTTAACACAGCCCTCACGAACATTAATTAATAGGACAATTAAAGCGAGGTTCTCAACAATAGACGAACATTATAACTTGAGAGAAATTTGATTGCTAGCTGATAAATAGCACTTGTTGAATTAATAACTACGATATACAATAGACAAATTTATGTAAAATATTCTTATTTCTATAGCCCTTGAGAATCTTTTAAAGTAATTTCTTTTCATCGCATTACGATACTCTTTACTCTTCCCTCAAAAACCCATTTTATCCCTCACGATTTTTTGGTCGCGTCTGTTGCGAATTTTCCGCAAAAAAGCGGCAGGAGTTCACTCAAAATTAGCGCAAACGGGTTAATTTGGGCGGAATCCGTTCCAATAAAAAGAACTCATCTCGGAAAGTCTTTGCGGAGGCGTCTCTCTCAACGCAGCCAAAATGCGTTCCGAATCAGTGACGTGGGCATTTCTCTTAGCGGATGCTCACCTGAGATCATCGGCTGAAGGACATGACGGTAAATTCACCCCCTGGAGTGTGTCGCACATCTGCCCCTCATCTCCAGCGCTCTCCTGGAAGAAGAAATAAAAGGATGAGTGGGGACTTCAAAGAACCGCCACTTTGGAATACTGAACCATTCCGAAAGTGGCGAAATTTATACTTTTCTAATAATATGCTAAAGTTAATGTATGATTTTCTTATAAAGTTATAATTATTTATTATATACTATTATATTAAATACTATATACTATTATATTATATACTATTATGTTATATACTATATACTATTATTATTTACACTAGTTTTCATAAAGTAAGGTAATAAATAATTATTTCTCATAGATGTCATTACGTAACAATCAAAGTTGACGACTAATAATCGCTAATAATAAAATAGCGACAATAAATAAATAAATATAAACAATTTACTGTAAAAGACAACAAAGAAACAAAAAATCAAATAAATTGTAAATGTATAATGAAAAAAATGGTAAAAAAATTCAATTTTATTTGGAATAACAAAGGAATTGAGAGGCAAAATTAAATGAGGGCATGGAATTCTTTGAATATACGATAAAGTGTTCTGTTGTAGTATCAAAGAAGTTCTGGTTTATTTCAATCATGAATATTTTATAACTATACTAGTTCATTTTGTCACAAATAATAAAAATAATAATAATAAGAAATTAATAAACAAAAAAATGTAGGTTGATTTTTAAAAAAGAAGTCCTTAACTCCTAATAATGTTTATAGGTAAGTGAGATTCAAGAATAAATCTAAAAATATATATGTATATTATTCTTCCGAAATCATAACCCGAGGTTTAAAATAAATATATTAATTAAATATTTTTCAATCTTTTACAATAAAAGTATGATTTTACCTAATTGGAATACGTTATGGCTTTCTGAAACCTTCGTAAAACAAATACTAAAATCAAGGTAATTACCAAATCAAAAATCGACTATATAGCATTTTCGTGAGTTCACAAAATATTTATCGCGTAATAAAGATAGGTATTTCATATACGACTACAAAAAATTACATACATACATAATCAAAAATCAAGCTTCAAAATTAACTACATTTCTAAATGAATCGGGCAAGAATTAAATGAAGCAACAGTTTCAAAAAAACACCTCTGGTACCAGAACATTTTATAGAGAGATATATGGGAGTTACAAAAGTGCATATTAGGACGCGAAGTGATACATAAAGGTCATCGGGGTTTTGAGGAGAGGATTCCCTTGATTGATCCGATGGCAGATATGTCGCTTTCCTGATAGGATTTATGCTCAGAGAGGGAGGAGTTGTTAATGGATAGCGTTCATTGACGCAATGTACACGTCAGTGGGAAAGATGAATTCCTTTGACGCGGTCTAGTTACACGATCTACTTCGATAACGTTTCTTCCGCAACTTTCTATCGTTGATAAGTGCCTATGGATAGAATGCTGGGAACAATTTTTATAGCTGAACGTCGATGGTAAAATTGAACTATAAGGCAATACATTGTATTCTGTCGAAAGGGTGAAATTTTGGGAATTCGTTCTGCTTACGTAAGGAAAGAAATGAATAATTTAATAGTTTAATTGAAAGAATAAGAATACATAATTATCTAGATATAATTAAATGATAATTTAAAGAATAAAAAGCGAGGATAAAATAAATAAATTTTACAGCACGTAACAATATACATTATTTTTCAAAAGGTAAAATCGCGAGCTATTATTCTCGCTTCCAGTAGCGAACAATTAGACAACGGCACGTTAAATATATAGCTATAATGAAATAATTTAGAATAAAAAGCAAGGAGATATAAAATAATTACGCAACAATGAGAATTGTTTATTAAAAGATAAAATCGCGAGCTATTATTCTCGCTTTCAGTAGCGAACAATTAGACAACGGTTATTTATATATCTCGTCCTAGAGAAAGTTTTTAATAAGTTATCGCCCTTAAAACATCACGCTTTTGTGTGCCTCGAGGGAACGCGACGCAGGCACGCGGATATCGGATCGAATTTGACATTTCACTGTTACGTAATCTTCCTCTTGATCTCAACAAATTGCCGGAGTTATGGCCTCTCTGTGGTACGACCTCTCCGTACGAGAGTGACAGATTTATTGCCAACTCCTGCGTCCATTGAGATCTGTACAACATTTGGCCATTACACAAAACTTCGCATGACACCTGCCTCGTATTCTGTTTCCGACGAGATCCCTCTATCCGAGGACAATTCTCCATAAGATTATCTGCGCCTATGTGTTTAGAAAGCTGCTCTACGTATCGCACCTGAGGCTGCGGTGGCCAAGATCTCGGGAGAGAGGGCATTAATTAATCCCGCGACAAATGCGCCGGAGATTTCATAAATGAGATAGGAGAAGCGAGTCGGCTTCTGGATTTAAATCACGCTCCGTTGAAATAGTCGAACTTTCGAATGCGTTCGTTCGTGGTACCCTGTTATATAGAATTTCTGTTGCCCGGTTACGAAATCGCTATGAAAAGATTTGGGATAACGATATCTTCCGGAATACCAGACTTTCCGGTCGTGAACGTTGAACCTTTTGGACAATAAATTGTGGAGACTAAGATTTATAACCTATTATTCGTGAATGATTACGGTATTAAACTGCGAAGAATTGAATTAAACTTGTTTCGAAGTGAGAGATATTGGTTTTTAAATGGAAAGAAATCGCGTTCCTTCCAAAAGGATTTTTTTATTATTCTATTTATGGTTTAGTCGCTTCGTTTGAATATTTGGTCGACCTTTATCGATATGATAATTATACGAGAGGATTATTAGTTTGATTAAAACTTCGTAATGCCTCATTTATCCCTTTGAACCTGTCTCTAATAAATATGATTTCAAAAGTAACGATAAATGTACGCAAAATGAACGAATTCCACAGCTTTTACGTAATGAATATTAATTATTCTTACTAATCACGCATCTAGGATTAAACATCAACCGAATTAGATAAATTTTAGATTTTCCAGAGTAGGAACACGCTAAAAATGTAAAATGATCAACGCAGTCAAATTTATATCATTTCCAGTAATGAATAACGATATCTCAATCAAATAATACTACAATTTGAATAAAAACAGAAAAAAGTTCTTGATTGCAATAAATAGTGAAATTGATATAATTAAAACAAAGTTTAAACCCAAATTTTATCGCTAGAATAACATGAAATATTTAAAGATTAATTATGTTTCGATTAAAATGAAAATGTTTCGTAATAGTATATAACCTCCAGCCCAATATTACAATAATAGCAACGAGTAAATAAATACAACAATAATAAAATATCATATTAATTTACACGTAATCTCTATCGATCTCTCGTATGGAATTAAATTAGCATAACAACAATCAATCTACGTTCTCTTATACACTATAATATTGGGTAATAGTGATAGAGCGACTTAACCGCGGAGTAACGACCCGAGACGGCGAGAATCTCCGTCCCGCGCACTTTACCAAGTAAACAATAAAACTCGCTCTTTTTGGTCCTCAGAAGATCGAGAGTGGGCTTCGTTTACCAAAGGGTCCTTCGGGGGAATGAGTAAGCACTTTGAACCCCTTTTTGTTCTCTTTCGCGTCTTAAATTTTGAGATTGAAAAGCGGGTAGGATGGAGGTGTTCCCCATGAAATTGGGCAGCATTCCAATGGACGACTACCGGGCTTTACAATGTGTGGATTCGCCACGGGGGATATGCCCCTCTCACTTTCTCTCGTACTACGACCTCGGACAAAAAATATTCAATCCGGTCGAAAAATAAATAGCATATTCCCCTTCTGGAAGTCCTCCGACAAATATGGAGGCACACGATTCGGATATATTGAGGGAGTGGATGGGAATAAATGGGATAAATAGATTCTTTGGGTAAAAGCTGATACTTTTATGAGGTCTAAAGATTATCGTTTACGTGTTTGTAGTGTTAGTTTGCGTATATCAATTTTTTTGCGATATATCATTGTGAATCAGAATTTGTATTTGATTGTGAAATTAGCATTGAATTGCAAAAAACTAAAGAACAGTTTTCTTCAAAAGGAATTTAGTAAACACATAAGTGTCTAAAACAGCTCCTATTTATTTCTTTCAGAAAAACATTTCTATTTCCGTCGTGTAAAAAATATAAGATATTGAAGTTTCGTTTCAATAGATTTATATTGATGTGTTGATCCGAAACTTTATGTAGCTATTTATTATTATTAATATATAGAATTCTTCAATTTCCTTGAAAAAAAAAATTTAATGATTTAGTTAATTATTATTACAAAGGTATATATGAATAAATGTTCGCTGTATTTTATATTTGGATAATATTCTATAATGTTGTATAAGTAGCAAAATTCAAAATACACGTTTTGTAAATATAACTCTTCAGCCTTCTAGGAGCTGAAGCTGTAGGTTAAAATATTATAAACGGAAATTTCACTTTCCTTAATCTTATGCAACCGGGTTTACATTTTATACACTCTAAGAAGCTCATACTACTATAGTCCGTTCCACAAAAGCTGGCAGTACGGAGGCTTACGGGGAAATAAATACACGTAAATTCCCATAAGAGAGCAACCTAGCCTCCCCGAAGGAGTCAGTTAATTATTTCTGAGTTACTTCTACGGATAAAATTAATATTTTCAACTAATTTTGGTGGATTTTTTTCCAATTTTTTGGTGAAATTTGGACATGGAAGGATGGTTCTATATATTGACGAAGATTTCTCATCATTTTAATAAAAGAAATAAATTTTATAGCGGAATGAAAAAAACTGACCTCCTTACCACCCGTGAACAATACTAAAACTGCCATTTCTCTCATCCTATCTAACATAAAGAGCTAGTTTTTTCTTAGATTACTCTTTATACCTTATGAATACATAAAAGTCGAATTATATTAATTTTTGAGTGATAATATTTTAGTAAAAAATAATTTAAGTGGAACGCAACCTCCGAAAAATTGGATCGTGCAGTCAAATTTATACATCGCCTAAAAATTTTTTGTTTCTTGCGTTACGAAAAACTTGTCGCGAGAGAAATTGAGATAAATGTTGTTATTTTCATTTACAGGTTATTCTGAGTCGATATCTTGAATAGAACTTTAGTTTTTGAATTTTATAACTGAGGGAGTAATTGATTTAGCGCTCCGATTGCTAATCATTGTTACTTTTTGCTCGAGACTAATAGACCCGTAAGCGTAATTCGGATTGATCCGGACCCGCTCTCGGTTATAAAATTCAAAAAATAAAGTTCTATTCAAGATATCGACTCAGAATAACCTGTAAATGAAAATAACAACATTTTTCTCAATTTCTCTCGCGACAAGTTTTTCGTAACGCAAGAAACAAAAAATTTTTAGGCGATGTATAAATTTGACTGCACGATCCAATTTTTCGGAGGTTGCGTTCCACTTAAATTATTTTTTACTAAAATTTTATCAGTCAAAGATTAATATAATTCGACTTTTATGTATTCATAAGGTATAAAGAGTAATCTATGAAAAAACTAGCACTTTACGTTAGATAGGATGAGAGAAATGGCAGTTTTAGTATTGTTCACGGCTGGTGAGGTGACCATTTTTTTTTAATTTCGCTGTAAAATTTATTTATTTTGTTTAAATGTTGAAAAAACTCCGTCAATATATAGAACCATCCTTCCTTATCCAAATTTCACCAAAAAACTGGAAAAAAATCCACCAAACTAAGTTGAAAATCTTAATTTCATCCGTTGCGAAGGCAAATTTTGTGGATATCGCGGATATTCCGGAAAAATGACCCGGCGTACGAGGCTATTCGATTTCTCCATAAGCCCCATACTGCCTAGAAAAGTGGAACAGACTATAGAAACAAGCAAGAACAGTTTCGAGAAAGAAGTCCTATCAAAATGATTTCGGAACGCGTCTCGGCTGCTAATAAAGAGGCAGCTCTTAAAACCTCCAACTTTAATTCGTATTAATGTTCCCGGCAAAGGCTATTCCAAAACCGGTCGTGCAAACATTTGGCAAAGACAAAAATTGCCATTTTTATCTCTTCGAATATTTTAACGACAGTTCCAGCAGCATGATATAAAACTGTTTTGAGCTAAATTTGACAGGAAGTAAGTTTATTTTATGGTGGAATCACTATATTCGTACAAAACATACCAAGTATAGCCTCCATCTCCAAGAATAACGAAATGTAGATTACGTTTTAAGAACTACGCGTCCTTGGAAATATCAATTCACAGACGGCATACTTCAGAAATATTTTAGGTTAAAATTGAAGGAAAATAAATGATAAGGCTATGAAATACGTGTAACTATGGATTGACATGTGAAGGCTGAACTAATTAACATGTTTTTGGTTTTAATGCTTTATCGTATACATGTATTCTCGTCGAGGTACAGAAAAGTACGCTTTCACCCCAACATCTACGCATTATAGTGTCTTTGCTATACTGCCATTTACCTATTGACATGCGACAGGGTAGCTATAAAAGCGTACTATATTAGACAAAGCTATTACCAGGTGGTGAGGTATAACTTCGCAGATGAAGTCCGTTACTAGGATATATTGAATGAAAAGTTTTTGTTGGATAAAATACGGAGTTTTACACTTGACAGCTGCTATAAAATTTGTCATTTTTACTTGACATATTAATCAGAAGATGTCCTGTAGCCATCAAAATATTTGTCTTATAAACCTAACTTCGACATGTTTTTACTATCAAATTCTGAAATTTCTGAAATATAAAAGGTTGGTAAGATTGTAAATTTCATGGCATATTGTATTTTCATATGCATTTTTATGGGTTTTACATTATTCTATTGAGATTAGTAAATGTAATATTGCAACTTATTCAATTTAATAGACCAATGAATAATTATGGATTTTTCAACGAACAGATAGACAGAACTATTTTATAATCAACGAATTAATTGAAATCATAGATGAATGGAATATTCACTGTAGAGATTATGCCCACGTGGACGTTAAACCTTAACTCTTCAAGACATCCCCATACCATTGGAGAGCATTTCATTTTTTCCAGGCCATCAAAATAATTTTCTCCTTTTTTGGCCTCGAACAGGATTAATATGTCGTTAAATTCGACTTGTCGTATTAAGCAAGGTCGCGTAAACAAGTTTTACTGGCTCTCGACTGAAATTCTTTTTTTTTGCAACCTCAGTTTTGATGAATGTTGGTAATATTTTAGTGGCAATTGGCCGTCACTCTAAGATATTTTTTGTGACGAGTCCTTTACTCGCGAAAGCATCTGAAATTCAAAATAGCTATCAAAACTAATGTTTTCATGATGGACGTTTAAAAGAACGGCTATAAACGTAAGGAAATAATCTTAGATATTTTTGATGCACGGTGAAGTTTCATCTCCATTGATACAGTCATCATCTATAGTTAAAAGACGTGTCTGCAAAAGGATGATGACCCTACCAAACATGAACAAAATCATGCTGGAACGATTTCAGATGCATTAAAATAGAAATAGAGTATTTGATAAAGCATAGGATGATTTTAAAAAGTATCTTATTATACTGCATTTTATAGAAAAAAATTATTACAGATTACCACATGTTATTTTCTTCACCTTTTTGAGTATTAAACCTATTGAGATGAAATTTGAAAGTATTTAATATAAAAAAGTTTATATATGTTCAAATTTTAAGTTTTTTGGGTTATCGATTCCAGTATTATTACAATACAAACATTTCCCCGTTAGCTAATTTAACTAAAATAAATTATGCATGTTTTATTTTATGATATTAAAAAATATGAAAATATAACTTTCGAAAACCAAGTAATTTGATTTTTGCACCATGATTTCCCAAAATTGCGTTAACAATTAAGATGAATGAAATTTACGAGTAAAATATATTTCCAAGAAATTGAGAATAGATATATTTTTAATTATAATATTATATTTCGAAACTATTACTAAGATTTCCATTAAAGAACGTTTTACTTATTTTATTGATTATTAATTATTTTAAATTTTTTGAATGGTCGTTCAATAAATATTTATGGTATGAATAATTAGTAATTATTAAATAACCGAGACTTTTAATGCGAAATATACACAAAACTTTTTACGTAGTAAGAAACTGAGATAAACAAAATTAGTTATTAAAAAATAATAGATGTTAACACAATGAAATTCGTGCATAATTGTTCACCATACTAATAATTTGGCGTCAATGAATCATCCGAACTTCTTAAGGACTTGAAAATTGCTTCGGGATATTGATTTCGGAGCCTAGGTTACGTATGAGTCATCTTTGAAGTGCCGAAAGATTTCCTTAGCTGATTGAAAGGAGCGGCATGATATAGGGATCACTACTCGTTTAGGAGTTTCGAAAATGTGGAATGGTTTCCGTTTGGTCGTTGGTTTTCCCCGGACATGCCACAGACGTGAGTGCGTCTCTGATGGCCCTCGATCCCAATGCAATCATGTGTCATCTGAGTGCCATAGATGGAGTGGGAAGAGAGGGTTGCGAATTATGGTGAGTGAATAAGCGATGGGCGTAGGTTGGCCCAGGGGAGTGGTTGTGTTGAGGATGAGGTTATGCTTAGAAATACTGAAATAAGTTATTCGTAACAAACCTGCCGATGGTGACACGTCTTAATAAACTGTATAAGCGTTGCCACCTGTTCACACGTCCTTATTACCAAGGGTTAACAATGAGTAAATAAATAAACATAACGACTAATATAAGTGGGCTATTGGATCCTGGAAGACTGTATGAGATTCATAACGAAACTATACGTATTTCGATATTTATATAGCAATTAACTGAAAATACTGGTTAATTCCAAATCAGTCTAAGATGAAGACATTCTAAAATTAAGTTTTATAAAAATAGTTATTAATGAAAATGAGGAAAAAAGAAAAATTTAATTTATTCTTTTGCATCTCATAAGAATGAACTCTGTTCTTTATTAATTTAATTTCACTCGTTGACAACTCCGATAACTTATATTTATAAGAGAAATTTTCTAATCTACCCACTTAAACGATTAAAATAATTTAACTTAAAAAAGTTACGTAAAATTATGATATTTTGAGTAATTATTTTGTTCAATATCCTACAAATTCCTTCGAATATATTTAAATATTTTCTCGTTTGCTTAAATTCAGATATTATATTTTACTTTTCTCCACAAACAAAGCAAAATCTAGAGATAAATGGGCTAACGAGTGAGTTATTAAAATAAAGTAGCTTTGTTTCGACTTTGTGGCAGCTTTCCATACGAAGAACAAGTTAAAATAATAGTGTATCTTTCCTACAGAATGTTTTTTAACCCACTGGGCCCTCCTCCGGTATATAAACATAATATCATAATGGAAGCACAGGTCGACCAAAAATATTCTACAAATAATATAATAGTATGATTCACGCTCTTCTTCGAATTGATTCTTTCTCAGTCATAATTGCATGAGGAACTCAACACACAAGAATGTTAAGAAAAACAGCTCGTTACAACTCCTACTAAACAAGATGAAGAAAATTCTAGAAGACGGATTGCTATCGAATATTGCTGAAAGGCATCTCCATTAGCAGAGCATCGGCTGAAAGAAAGTGGCGACTCTCATGGATTTGAAGGATTTACGGATGGATTAAATGTGAGTGGGTAGAAAGGTGAGTGAACAGAGAAAGTTGTAATAAGAGTTGAGAGCCGATTGCGCCGCGAAGATTGTCGGAGGAAATTTCTACTCGTACAGAATACGAGGCTTTTCATTATAATACACCATTATATAATAATAGTATGATCATTGTATAATGTATGATAATTGAATAATAAATAAGGATTAAACATTATATATACTATGAATGATTGTATACAATAATTATGTATAATAATTGTAGGCTTCTATTTATAATATATTGGCATATTAAAATTTTATAAGCGATTTTTTTCGTAAGTAATTTGTTTGAACAAAATTTATGGTCACGTAAATATTAGGCTATTAGGAAGTGATACAATCATATGATTAAATTTGATAATAACAACGCTTAACTCTTTCCTAATTACGAAAACATATCAGTGATCCCTTATAATAGTATTTAGAGGAAATTTAATAATTTTTGAAGAGTTAATCGTATTTCATTTAATGTTTTGTCGGCATCTTAAAATTACGTAAAAAGTTATAGGATAAACAAATATTGAGATATAATTGGAGACGGAAATTCATCATCATCATCTATTAATTGAAATTTAAAAATAAGATTCACTCGTGATTTTAATTTAAAAAATATACGCTACAAATTGGAAATTACGTCATTCTAAGTTAGTAGTTTGATGTATCTTAGCGCATCGCGACAAAACGTTTACCAAGCAAGCGGAAATCTCAACTTTAACGAGTATATTTCTATTTATTCCCACACCATTCGCTCAACAGAGAAATCTCAGCTTCGGAATCCAAAAGGGGATATCATTCCTCGTTCTGAGTTATGGTCGAAAGACAAATTAGCGATATATCGATTGAATTTACGATCGAAAGGGACGACGACAACCCGCGCGTCTCTCGTTTTATGGGCGGAAAACAATTTCTCGCTGCGGATGATGGATACCTGCGAAGAGAGTTATGATGATGTCACGGCATTCCACTTTGTTGGGGAAAGCAGAATAAGACGATTGGGATCCGCGCTAACGAATCACCCTTTCCAGAATCCTTCGCGCTCGAAAATAATTTCTTCGTCACCCAAAAAAATGTGTCGGGAAAAAAGAAGCGTGGGTACATGAAATCAGGCTTCTTTATTTAGGTCCCGGATCTTCAGCACGTTGCCTCGAGCACCTTCTGCTGCATTGGAATGGGGAAAAGGTATCCATGGCTACGTAGAGTGAATCGGGTAGTTATGCATTTAGCACTATTATCGTATCGGGTTGAAAGTACGAGAAAGGTTGTTGATATAGAACTAATGAACTGTTAACTATGTGATATTTATAATCAAGTAATTATATTAGATTAAAATAAATATGGATATGTTTGGGAGCATATTTAAGATATTATATGGTGCACTAATTCAAGTAACGATTTCTAAAATAACCTTTTAATTGCTTGATTAAAAAATTAAGAATTGTAAGGATAACTCAAATTATTTATAATTGCTTACAATATTATCCATACACTTTAAGATATTACATTCCCATTTTTTAATTATATAATCTCATGTTTTATTCATATTTTCTTTTCACTATACACAAAATTCCTTTCCTTGATTAAACCAATTCAATCATATTTCAATTTCTCAAGTGTACTCTACAGTTGAAACTAATTTCAACCTATTAATTTTCTATTTTACGGATTTCCCTGAGTAATTTCAGCGAAGAATAGGATATAGTATATAGAATAATAGAATACTCTCATCTCATTCAAAATATTTCAAGAGAAGTGAAACATGCAGATCACAACTGGACGAAGTTCTTGGTTCCACAATCAAATGAAAAAACACAATTTTTCTTTGTGCGATTTTGAAATCCTCAATCGTATCTGAGGAAGTAAATTTGGCATCTCCATCCGAAAATTTTTCAACATCCTCACTTATATATTTAGAGAATATATTCCAACATTTTTATCTTTAATCGTTTTCAAGAACCTGTCTCCCTTGCAGAGTGTAAATACGAAGTTTGCCACTACAGAGGGCAATCTTGCGTCATTACCATAATAGTAAGTTTTATCACTTTTCATGGAATAAATTCTAGCCCATTAGCGCCTGAATATGTTATGAAAGGGAGCTCTGTATATATTCCCTTTTCTGTTATTTGAAGTATCTCGAATTTATTCGTGCCTCTCGGGAAATACTGCAAATCGTTGAACAAATATTTCCAGGGATTTGAACGCGCGTGCTGCGAGTTTGCAGATTTCATTTGGAATTTATTTCGAAACTATTTCGCAAATAGGAAATCCTAAACATCGAGAGCGTGGACCTTATTTTCACGTAAGAATGATCTTTTGGAAGAATTAATCATAATTCCGCTTTGCTAGATATCTGCGTGGCAATATAACTTTAATATCTTAAATAAAATGATACGAAAGAAAATTTATTGAGGTTCTCTTGATAAATTGGAAGGTAAAATTAACCTTAAACTCTTTGAAAATACAATCCAAAAGTTTCTAATGATTTTAATGATTTCTTTCGGGGTCATTGAAACAAAAAGATTAAAAGTTTCACACTGAAACTACTAAAAATTTAGAAATTTGTACTAAATATCGTAAAAATGGCAAATTCATATTGTTATACCTCCTACTCTGTTACCGAATATCATATCACCAACAAAGAACCTATTTCATGGTAACCTCAACAATTAATTGCATTTGTAAAATATCAATAATAATTATGATACAATTATATTTCAGATTGATAGTCTAGAATCTGAAATAGTATCGAGACGAAATCAAATATAAGATACATATCTTCTAATCTATGTTATCTATGAATATATGTCTCATCAAAAATAAGTTTCTAGTACAAAGACCCAGTACACGAGATTCAATACCAATCTGGAAAATACTTTAGCTCAATGCTCCACCACAAGAGAGACCTTTTCACAGTGGACGTCTGGTGAAACAGGTCCCCACCGGGCGACGAAGAGAGCACAATCTCGGTGAAATTCACGACCCTCGCCCGCTTAAGGAAAACGTGGCCAGTGCTGACCCGTCCCCGTTCCTTCTTTCGAAGAAATTTCCGCAAGAACAGTTCCCCCCTCGTGTTGCACTGCCGGGGAATGCACGCTGGGGTCAAGCGCTGTTGGACGGCCCACGAGCAAGGATGTATTGACTGCTATTGAAAGGTAGGCCTACCACCCGAACGATTTTCACCCAGACAATGTGGGTAAAGAGGTTCTTACGCCTGTCGTTTGACCCGAATAAATAAATGTCGAATGGAATACGAAAAAAATTTCGATAGGTTTTTTGGAAGATGAAATAAAAAGAGCGCTCGTTTCTTAGAACTGTTTCGCAACCTTTGTGTTTCAGTAGCACGAACTCAAATTTTATTTTTACCGTTCCTTAATGCTATCTTTTCATCGCCCGATATTTAATATTTATTGCTTAGTTACCTCCTCATCCTTAAAAAACAATTGACGATTATCTTTTTATATCGCACATAAATCACGAAATGTTTTGAGTGATTTTGTCAATGAACCAGTAGGTATCTTTTATATTTAGATACCCTGTACGACTACAATATATTAGATGGCTCAAAATTAAAATATTAATCTCTTTTATTCTTATTAAACCTTCTCGATCAATAACTCGATCTATAATAACGAACACTTGAGCTGTATTAAATATATCAGGGGCCTTTACAGCAGTCGAACCTCTACTACGAGAGAAAAAAAAGTTAGAAAACCTCGATCTGGTTGAGAGCTATTACAAAGTTAACCATCCACAGTACAGACAATCATTTCAGAGCAAAATAAAATAATTCTCTTTCCTCCTTTTCGTATCCTTTCCTTAGGCACACACACTCCGTTCAAATTTAGCACCGTTCCGATATTTTCCAAAAGTCTCGAGATACGGGCATCGATTTACGATGACCGGAATTTTCTCTGCGCCGAGGCGGTGTCTGGGGCCGAAATAAGCTTTCCATCACTTAGAAAGAAAGTTTCTGATCCGCAAGCTATGGAGCCCGGATATAAGTCCGAAGCGTCCGGGAATATATGCAGAGAAAGGTGGAGGGAGTTGGCGCCCGCAAGTCCAGTTGGTATCAACAGGCGGGCAATGCCTGGGGCGCACCAAGAGGAGCTTGGAGGAGGAGGAGGGATGGGGAAACGGGTCTGTGTTATGGGGAGGGGATTAAAAAGGAGGGACATTATGTTGATTAGGGGAGGGGACTTCGCTCTGAGGAATGCTTCGGATGACGATAAAAAAGTATCAAGGTGTAAAAATAGCCGCGGCGTACACTGCTATTTCGGGTACGTTTGACAGAGTGTAAGGTATTGTTTCGCACGGGCTATCTTCTTTTTTTTACGGGCCGGATTACCTCCTCACGAGGGATGAGCACACGTGGAGGTATTGAATATATTTGAGTTGAAAAATACGTTCTCTTCCTTTTATATACAGTTATAGAGTTGAGCTTAGAAGTTTATTACGATATCAATACCGCTAGAGTACAAATATATGTACGAGAATAGAGTAAATATTTCGTCGATACAACATAGATGGATAGAGCTTACCGTAAGGAATAAATACGATGCAATTACGAATAGACAAACAATTTTTCTGTGAATATAATTTCTATATTGTTCGCGGTATTCATTATATTTATTCCGTCAATAGCTTCAGTATGAGTCCCGATACAGCCTTCAAAGATATCTCTTGTTATTTTCTATTCATTCTCTCACGTAAACTATCTTTGATTTCTCGTATCTAATACCGTCATCTTCTTATTTAACAATCACGTTAAATGGGATTTAAATTAGTTTAAATACGCAATTTGAACCGGAGAATGAATCGTTTCCGCATTTATTAGATTTAATAATAGCTTATTCACTCGTGGATTAGTTGAGAAATGTTTACATCAAACAACTAGATGATAAACAACATCGGTGAGGATTTGGCTTTAATAATCCTTTTATTTGCGTTCGCGAAGATTGCAAAACCATATTTCATAGCGTAATAGAGGTGTTTAAAAGCCTTTTATATATTCCCTTGTGTTAATTTTCTTTGACAAAAGTCTCCGCCGAGATTAAGTCGGCAACGTATTCATTATTCCCGTGACATTGAAAGAGTAATCTTTGATGATGGATTAGCTAAACTTATACGCTTCAAGTCAAGGGTCCACGGAAGCTTTCTTCTATACACCGATATTTTATACTTCGCAATTTCAGATCCTTTCCAAGTACTTAATAGAGGATATCCTTGCGTGGGTGAGAAGAATTACTCCTCCAACGTCCACTGTTTTTCCTTTCACCGATGAATTATACTGTCAGACGGTCTTTCATGTCGCTGAATGGTGGTTGCTAAGCACAGAATGATAGAGACCATCGGATAAATTTCACGTCCATTTCTTGTTATCAACACGCAGCGCGAGGAGAAAAATCGTACCGGCTTAAGGTATCGATTGCTCAAGAAGATCCTTTTTGCATTGTAATCGCATCAATTGCGGTAGAATTATTAAGCGATATCATCTCAGTGTTCCAGAGTAGCTTACGGAAATGAACACGAAATAGAATTCATAAGAGTTATGGGTTTTTGAATCTTGTCAGTTTTTCCCATAAAATAATATCCAATAAAAATAATCGATTTATATATTTCAGTATCATCAAACTATAGCTCGAAGATTGATGGTGTAAAGTTCGGTAAAGTTTAAGTTTCCGGGAAAACATTCTTTGAAGGGAACGAGATTGGATTCACACTTAGTTACATCGCCAAACTTCATCTAGCGAAGCAATCACGAAGAATTGGTTTTACGTCGATTCGCGGATATCGATGGGATAATGAGAATGTGCTTCTTTGACCGTCCTCAATGGGAAGTGGGCTCGTCTCTTCTGTTAGTTATGAAGGACGGCGATTCTGCCACGGAGATTGATGTAATTGGTTGGAGCGTTGCCATGGAGATATTGGTAAATAAATAGGATCCAGTTTTGACTTTCAACGCTTCAGTGTTTCCTAGAAATGTGCCATTCATCGCGAGAGGTACTAAATGCTCATCTATCTGCACACCGTGCAGAAGTCTACAATACTTACTTGAGGCAAAAAGGATATGTAGGAAGAACTTTTAATTTTTGATTTCGAATTCTCGTTAATGAAACAGACATAAATAAATTTGATTAATTAGAGCTTCAGATTGAATGTATTTTAAACTTTTGAACTTTAATGTTAATTTTTTCGTAGAAAATATTGACGTAAATAGTAAACATGATCGTAAATTAAATCCTTGTTTAGTATAGATTAGATGTGTCATTCCATTTATCTTCATGATGGAAGACTACATGAAGTCAAGGCCGAGTTGCTGGATTCTATTAATTACTCTTCAGGCAAATTATAATTTTAAAATGTATCCAAAGGTAAGTAAATAATAATGATTGGAAGAAAAATCTGACAGAGAAAGGAAAAATATACGTTTTATTTCAGGAAAAACTTCATTTGATGCCAATTTAAATTACCGACAATTATTTCTTCTTTTACATCAAGTACCGAATGAAAACCTATCGACAATAAAACGACAGAATTTCCCTAAAATTTCAAAGTTTCATTTAATGAAATTAATCTCTACAGACAAATTTACGTCGACCACCAAACTCGTTTATCCGTTTGGCTGAATTAATTGTTTCCCATACTTCCGTCTCCTTTTGGATATCATGCGGAGAGAAACTCTCGCAGAATTTAGGAGGGTTGTAAGAGGGTGAGTTGACGGTCGCATGTACATTCGACCTCCGTGTGTTGCTTAATCGTTTTGGTTAGTTCATTGCCCTCGGAGTGAGGCGCCACCTCGCCCCCACTTTCTACTATACATCCCTCCCCCTCTCGCTTCGGGTTATCTGTGGAAACTACGGTCTCTCACCGGACACTCCATGGAGCTATTGTAGGTATAGGATTTGTAGCATCCGATACGAGAATGTATCACCTGTATTGGGACGATATTTTTTGTATAAAGAAAGGGAGTGCCATAATGCTTTGAAGAAACGGTACGCCATCGATTATTATGCAACTACAGCCTTAGGTAGTATCAGGTTAATTAATGAAAGATTAATCAAGCGTAATGTAATGAATTCGGAGATAGGATTATACAATAAATGGATACAAGTTCTCGTAAAAAGTATTCGATTAACGAAATCCATATAATTAACACGAAACGAATTTCTAAGAAAGAAAGGAATTTATTTCCGCATGAATTCCGTAGAAATTTTACGAATTTGATTGTTTATTTAAACGTAAATATTTATATAACATAAGGAATATCTACAAGTTATGGAAGATAACTTTCTTTAGGAATTCTATACACGAAATGCACGATGATCATTATAAAAAGCAGTTGAGCAATCTGGAAGGAGTTAAAGGTGCAATAAAGAAAGAATTTCAAGAACATTAAAGTTGCAGCTGGAAAGAACACTATTATATAATTAAAGGAAACTAAAAACGATGCCTCTTAATAGAAAAATCAAGGAACTATTACAGTTCTAGTTGTACCGTTTAAATAATTCATAGCGAGTTCAGAATGTGGCGCAAAAACTTCCAGCGTTTGAGAAATATTCCTGAGAATTCTGACGTAAAATTATTTGCTTATAGACACGTATTACACAAACTTATATAATCAGCATCTCATGTCCAGAGATGGGCGTGTATTAAGAATTAGTGCCGATGATATTATTGTTGTAAGTAGGATCAACGAAGGATACGGATAATGATAAGTTATCGCCGAAAGAATTACGTATAAGATGAGAGGAAAAGCGACAGTTCCAAGAATGAAAATTATCGAGAAGACGCGATCCAAGGTTTTCCGTCGATTCCGCAAAAGGGAAGAAGGAAAACACGACGTTGCATTCGAATTGCGTTTTTATTGAAATTCCTAAAAACGTCGATGATTAAAACTGAAAGCGGAATTGGACACAAGGATTCCCTTTGAGAAACTCTGACAAACCATTTAAACTGCGCGAGGTAAGTTATTTCAATGAGAGAAAAAGGAATCTAATGGGGGTTATCGACAACCGATGAGGCCAGCAGGGTCAAGCACACTTCCGTCCGATTAACTGCGTGTATATTAATAAAGGACAATTTATTGCTGGTTTATGGCGGAGATTCGCTTTTTAAAAACTTTTAATGGCTCGCTAATTCATTTTCTGTTTTCCCAATCGGTTGATAGTTAATCGATAGGCTTGCGATAGAGGGCATCTTTAATGGTTGAAGTGCTGCGCGTTCGCGATAACTTCCCTCGGAACTACAAACGGACATCTTTACGACAAATCAAAGCAAGCACGTCTGCAGAAGTTAATATATTGCTTTTTAAACTTATATTTAAATCTTAATCTCTTCAAAAGGTCAAAAAGTTATTTGAGGATCTTAGTATATAGCGGTGATACGTAATCCATTACGAGTTATTAAGAAAAAAAGATGTACGCGGTAAATTAAATCCCGGGTGATTATTTTTGTGACACATTTTCTTTTGCGTTAAGCAAAGCGGACGACTAGCTTGACCACTCAAAGGTCATATGTCACGATAACTGCATGCTTCATGCTTTATTAAAATCAGCCCAAGTTACGTAAAACCCTTTTATCTGCGGAATACTATTGGAGTTGAGGATTTATTCGCATGTCTATACATTTGTAATATCCATCTCTCTCACACTACGAAAATAATTTTCCCTTTCTAGATTTAAAGTCCGGAACGAGTACATAAATATATTCTCTTTGACACATTATGGATTTGTCCTTCAGCTTTTCCATTCACAGGCCTTAACATTCATTACTTGATGTGATATTTAATTGCTTCAAAGTTGTGCCTCTTATATATTTCTTTTAGATCCAGTTAGTGTTTGAATTGATCGATAATCTGATTCCTCTTTTAGGATACGAATTATGTTTGATTTGATTTTAAATTATAAAACTAAAATATCTTCCATCGGTTTGTAATTGTGAAAATATCATATTATTTAAATATATATTTTTAAGATTTTATCATCTCAAAACACATTCTTTTGCAAATTAATATATCTAGTTTCTTCCTCTTAGATTTAACGTAAATTAGGGTTAAAATTGTTATTACATTGTAAGCGCAAGTAGCAGTAGTAATTTCGTATTATTTAGAATTATTACGATTATTTTCCTAAAAAACTAAGTTGATCTTGAAGAAGGATAATGGTCAATTGATGGTACAAGAATAATTACCGTTTAAATTCACATTGTGTAATACACTTCTCGTCTGTTTTCGTTCCTATATTGTAAATGTACAGTCAATTCAGTTCTGACTCATGGACTTTCATTCTAGGTCTTATCTTTCTTCCCTGAACAGCAGTAAATTCAACTCCGAACTCATTCGATATAAGTTCCAATAAGTCGGAGAAAGTTTGACAATGACATCCAGACAATCCCACGGCCGCTCTATAGAACTCGATCGCTTTGTGAAAAGAACTTGGAAGAATTAATTTTGATCTCGGTCGGGGATGTTGCTGGCTCGAGAAAAAAAAGTCGCGTGCGGCGAAGCGTGGCAATTTGGCTTTATTAGCCCCGAGAGATATCGCTCTATTTATAGCGATTCCGGAGAATACGTGGGTGGAGAGTTCAAGAGTCTTGCGTGTTGCGCTGGTTACCAGACGATGTTTGCGGAAGTGATTATTCCGACATGTTTGATCCTTAGTGAAAAGGAAAGGTCATGGCGATTGGCGGAAGGGTACCTTCCTAGGGTAGGTACAAATCCTCGGAGGTGTTGAAAGGGAAAAGGATGATTTCTAAGTACTTCGGTCGGTAAGGTTGGTCATAGAAGGTTGGGTAAACTGTTTTCGTACTTGCTACTTCCCTAGTTCTTTGTAGATGCGATATGTGAATTTTCTTGGTACTTTCATAGTAATTACTGTTCATTCATAGCACTTTCTTACATCTCCGTAGATATGAGATATGAATTTCCTTGGTTCTATTGTGGTAACTACTAATCATTCTGTAAGGTTTCACTGATCATTGATACATACATGTATATGTATTTTAAGGAGTGTGAAAGATTCTTTTACAAAATGTGAAGAGATCTAGAATAGAACAGGATCAAAGTATAGAGGGAGTAGAGACGTAACCAAATACTTAGGGGTAACCAAGGGAAAATAAAGCTCAGTAGAAAGAAATCTAGTGAGACTAAGGAGAAACTTACATCTCGTGTTGAATTGGAATTGTCTTCTGATAACTACGTAAGAATTGAGATACGAGAACTGTTTTTGACGATCGTATATTCTTATTAAGTTCTCGCAACTTGTACTGAGTGCAAAATTTGCTATTCGTAATATAAATCGAAATGACATCGCCTTTAGAACCAAATTATAATATTAAAATGATAAGCTTTAGCTTTTGGAAACAGCCATTTTGATTGTAAACTGTATCTCTATGGAGACAACGGTTCATAGACACCTATCAACAAAGTAAGGATTCCTAGCGATGCGTATCTAATCTGTGAAAATCAAGGCCTTTAAATGTCCGAAAATCTAAGCTTCAGTATGTCACCACTATGGACACGCGTAGCGGAAGTATTCCAAATGGACCGGAGTTAATTATGGAGGGTCTAGTGGTTGGGAAGTTTAGGATAACGGCTTTGGAAGGCGCGAAACGGTTTTTTATAGCGGATAGCAAAGGAGGAGAAATAGATTGAGTGAGGATGAGGTTGCGTGAAGATAAAAGGAGCACAGAAGGGTCGAGTGAGGAGGGAATCACAATGGAAGTGGGTGAAGGAAATAGAGGAACACAATAAAGAAAAGAAGGAATAAAAGTTCTGCATAAAGTTCGGGGAGAAGAAAGGAGGTTATAATCCTTAGTGACAAAAGAAAAGCGATAAGATCAAGTGGATAGGTAAAATGAAATTGCAGAACTCGGATGAAAATGATTAAAAATGGAAGGTAAAGAAAATTGCAAGTAGATGAAAATTTAATGTAGATAAGTTCGAAAATACTAATCTTTTAATAATATTATTAAAAAATAATAAAATCTGGGGAATAAAAAAGGAATAAATAGGACAGTTTCAAAGATTAATCAGAGCTGAAAAATAGTTAGGAATCGAACGTAAAATGGTGCAGTAAGGGATCTGGGTTCGAGACCGAGTCGTGTTACTATTTTTAAATATTGTTAAACCTTTGCATTCGAATTGCACGAAAGCATTGTGTTAAGATATTTTTACCCTCACTTAATCCTACTATAACCAACTATAATAGAATAATATATTTCATTTAACAGAATTATTTCTTCTTATGCTATTTACTATTAATTAGTACGTAGTAATAGTATACATATAAGTAATGAATAAAAGGTGTTGTGAATAATTCACATCGCCTAGCGGGTTCGTTAGTTTACGAATAGGAATTGAAGTAAAATTACGGATTTGAAAGGGATTTGAAAAAACTACTAATACTTCTTCAAATTTCCATCCTCGTGAAATATAGTTTGATTTAAATGAGTTTAAAATCTTACCAAGGTGAAGTAACTAGGAAATATGTTTTACCTATACTTCTGATGTCTTACGTAACTTACAGATGAACGAAAAAAATCATATCGAATATTTTAACGTATTTATCTGATTCCAATTTAATATTTTCTATTAAACTGTTTTATATTCACGAATTTAAAAATATTATTTGCGCTAAAACTCAAACGAAACATGTTTACCATCCACCAAAATCGTTTCGAGTTCCCGCAAAAGCAGCACAATACGATTATCTCGTGTATTATTCAGTTGACGAACGAAAAGCGAAACAACGCAACATTCTCGGTCGGGAATCAGTCTTCGGAGGACGGGAGGAGTGGGAAATTGGCGGAATAATGAAGGAGATGGTGGTTCGAAGAAGAGAAAATTGGGGGATGAACAAGGAGGTCGGTTTTTTTGGCCCGAGGATTGGGCCGAGCGTGTCAAGGGACGCCCAAATAAAATGCAAAGCGAGGGTCTAAGATTCGCCTCTCAGATAAGTGGAGTTGGGGAGGGGAGGGCGTTTTGGTCAAGCCCCACGAGGAGGCCTTAGACAGTGGATGTCTTGAGAGGAACGATCACACACACACACTATAACTTGTGCCGAAGATCACTTCCTACTCCTCTGCCAATCGGAATTCAGGCCCTTTGGGTAAGAACAGTACAAGGGCCTTAACACAGAGGAAAGCTGTCCCTTATAAGGGCCGAAAACTTTTCTTTGAATTTGCAATGAATATGGTTGGTTCCGTAGAATTCTGGTGTGCAAATTCTACGGAAAGAGTGTTTGGAAATGTAGTTCGAGCAAGTTGGGGATCAAGTATCTGGCTCAAAGTATAGAGAAATGAAATTAAATAATTCTCTATCCAGGATATATTATGCCTCTCAAAAATTGAAGGAAGGAATTATTCATAAAATAATATGTTTGAAAAATATTTTGAATGCCATTCATCTGAATGCAGAAAAAGATATCAGTTGTTGCTTGGTGTTCCGATAAGAAAAAACATTGTGAACAAAGTCAGGAAAACAATAGAATAATAAGAGAGCTGTCATTATCTTAAATGAATATTAGATTAAAGAAAAATTTACGAATAGAAATAGTGGAATATAATACACGTTACGCTGAACAAAATTCCGGGTCTTAACTATGAATCTACTTCATTAGCTAAGTAGATAATGGTTCTCGTAATGTAAAACAATTATGATACATTTTTCTAATTCTTAGAAGTACTGAAATTCTTTTATATACTAACAATCTATATAGGAAGTTTATTAAATTCTGTAAAAGCGAACTTAATTAAAACTGATGCGCATAGCAATGTAACAACTTTAATTATATAATTATTAAAATAAACATTCTATTATAATAAAATTAATATGAGTGAAAAGTCTTCTATTTAACGATAGAAATAATTTGGAATATAATAAAAAAGAAAAACGAAAACCCGCAAAATGTATATGCGAGAAAGATATCCCTCAGAAAAATCTTATTTCGTCCAAATTGCCGAAACGTAAAGATTATTCTGGAAAGGTCGACCCACATTTTAGAACGCAGCGCGAGATTATGTGGCCTCCCGAGGAATTTACAAGTGCCGCAATCAATGTGAACTTGCTTCTCGTCTTTTATTTCGCTCGGCATAAATGGAGGAGTGCGCAAAAAATTAAGCGGGGAGATAGCGTCAGAAATGAGGAAGTGGCGAGATACGACCGCCGTACGAAAAAACGAATTTAATGATAAGAAAAGGGAAAGCAGACTGAACGCAATGCACGTGTAAGATGTCTAGAGAAGTAGAGATTTTTAAAAAGGTTGAGCGAAAGTCCTAGGAAGGATTAGCACCTAAAGTAGAGTGAGTGGCTAAGGATTAGAGGTTTGGTAAGACGTAGATCGGAGATACGAGATTTGATTATGTGTGTATATATATATATATTTATATTTATATATTTAAAATAGAAAAAGTGTCATGAAGAAATTAAAAGTTCACTGATGAGTTAGAAACGAACCTATTTTAAATTTAAAGATTATTAAATAATTTTTGATAACGTATATATTTATTTATTTATTCATGTTGCTAAGCTGCAAATGTTTCCGACAAATGCAGTGCTGCATTAGGAATTAAACTGTTTTAAATTTAAAGTTTATTAGATAAATATGTATTATATAATCAAATAAACATCTATTTAATATGTACGTATTAATATACTGCTTAACTGAAAAATCGCACAGAAATATTCGTTGATGAATTAGAAATGAACCCGTTTTAATTATAAAGTTAAATTAAAATCCTCGATTACGTAAGGGTATTTACTGCCTCACTAGCTCCGGAACCCACCATTCCAGGCAGCGTCTTTAAGTCCATTTAATAAATATTTCAGGGACATCTAGGCTCTAGAGAACGTACAAAGATATGCAAAAACCCACATCTTGGATATATAAAGGAAAGAAGTGTATATAAGCGTAATGAACTTTCATCTCCAAATGGATGCGAGCGATGGAATGTAATCGCGGAAACTTCGGCGTCTCTCTACACACACAGACCACGGAATACTTTGCATTCAGTCGCATTCTTATGGGGGCCCAATTTCTCATCTCTTTACGGACTCTTTTTAAAGCGGAGCCATGTACGCAATCCAGAACACACTTGAAGAAAATATCTTTGAAGAAATTGGGGCGGGAAGGTGGGTGGGTGGGGACGGCGCCTGTCTACTCAGAGCTCCCCGCCAAATGGGCGCCATCCACTTGCCCCAAACCACGCTCTTCCTGTTGCCAATACGCGCTAGCAACACGATACACCCTCCCGAATCGCTTACCTTAGCCTCCGATAGTTATAGAGAAAGGACCTCCTCATTAAGTGGGTACTCAATAGAGGTTGGTTGTACCGTTTAGTGAAAATCGCTAACCAAGCATTCATATCCATTGCGGTGTATTTAAAAATCGATGTCGCGTATTACCGCTGGTTTTACTGTTTGTTTGGCTATTAACTATTGATTTAATGGGTCGTTAATCTGTTTTATAGATAATTATTTAATTCTTTCCTTCACGGAACTTTTATTTAATTCGTTTTATATATTTTTATATTTTAAAAATATTTAACATAAATTCATAAATTTTTATTACGTTCCATTAATTTCCAAAGCAAAGTAACTCGCAATAAAAGAACGAATGACATTCGAAGTTTATGTTCAAAACACGCATTAAATATTATTAGCTATCATAACTACCATATTCACTAATTATTGCGTACTATAAAAGCACTATATACTATTAAATAACTTTTTTATGATCTTTAAAATTAGTAATACAGTAAAATATGTCTTTAGCTTAATTTATTCAGACTGTATTTATAGGAGTCCATGCATCGATTTCATGTACGTGAAACTTGATAGTCTAAATCCAAAAGTATACAAAAATATTGTCGTAGTTCTTTTAAATCTTAGATTGCCTTAGATCATATAAATTAGCCGTAGCACATTCTAAAATTATAGGTTAGATTTGTTTTTCATCAACATACTGAATATTAAAAATACTTTTGGTGAATTCCTCATTTCGAAAAAATATTACGTAATGTATAATCTCTCTCTATCTCTCAAGTTGTAAATTCAATATGTTATCTTTCCTTTTCATCAATTTCCGCTTTTTATTGCTTACTTATCAACTGTTTTGATGTGTCTTTGCACTATTCTAGTATACCCATCATCATTAGCTTCCATATATATGTATTACGTAGTCATCTTCTGAGTTAACTTCATTGCTTACCCTACAACTTGGTTTAGTAAACTTTTTCAATTAATTCGTGTGAAATTCTATTATTTCCTCACAGTAAGGATCTGATTCTTATATCAAAGAGAACTTGAGGTTAAGTATAACTTGATAATTTAGGGACGATAAAGGAATGAGAAAATTTTCCCATACGATTAAGACACTTCATTACCTTAAGCAATTAAGTATCTCTAACTCTAACGCAATGACGATTTCGCGGGATGTCACATTGACTCCTCCGCCGCAATCGTCTGTTTCAAACGTGGAAATTACTTATTCACACTGCGCTATAGATTCCGCTCCTTTTGTCTCTTATCTCAGCAGGGATCTCTTGTATTATGAATACCACGTTGCAGGAGCATGCGAAAGGGAAAGACAAATGTTTTTTTGCTGGTTATGACTGCGGCTTGATGTTTAATTCAAATGAGTGACTTTTTTTCTTCTCGGAGCTATTTTATAGCTGAAGGTGCTCATTAAGGAGGTTATGGCAATAAAACACTTTTCACTGCGTAACCATGCCGATCGTGTTGGCAAGTGTTCTGTTTTCTTTACGTTTTTCTAAAACGCGAAGCAATTGATTTGGATTAATTTGGTTTTCCTTTTAAGTACATATCTAGCACAGAATTAGCTGTCATTTTCATATACGTTTAATTTATAGATTAGCTTCGGGGGAAGTAATTTTGAAAGTGTAATAGATCTCCTAAGACTATTTAAATTGACGTGCATTGTAGAGAGGCACTCTAAAATTAAATTTTTATTATTTACTTTATTTATTACTGTATTTTTATTACTAAAATTAATATTTTAAATTTACATTATAGCAATAAACGAAAATACTTAAATATATAAACGAAAGAAAATCAAACTATAAACCTTAAAACCTTAAAAAATATACCTAAACGACGTTTTACTCCCTCGAAAATTAAATTATATTATATCTATCTAAGATACTGGCAATAAACTTAGTGTATTTTTTCATAGACGCGTACGTACTTTTTGTTGTCATGATTGCTTGCATAAATGTATTTCAAGTATTGAAAGTTATTCATATATTGGAAAAAAGTTCAAATTCTGAAAGAGAAAAGAACTTAACAGTATTTACAGAAAATAATTACGTAAAAATATGTAAGAGAGAAATATTAAAGGAGCAACATAGTATGAGCAAACTAAAATTCCGGATTTAGTCTTTTAGATATATATTAGTACTGCCTTAGCTTAGATTAGGACAGGCAAAGAAAACTGGGATTTCATCTATTGGTTACTCATAATGCTTAGCTTAAGTTCAAATAAATGCACCTCTCAGAGTTCTTAGAGAATCAGTTAATATTTACAGGAAATGACCTACCATAGCTAAAAAAGATACCAGAAAAATTACGTTCATTGAGCGCGTCATAAAAAGAATCGAAATTTTACGAGAGCATCCCTAAGTACTGTAAGGAGAGAACAATATCGTTACGGTACTTCCTACGCTATCTCTCTCTTTATGAGCTTCCAATGATCCGTGTTGAACTCAAAGCGATGTCTTCCGCCACTTCCAGCCTTCATCTTCTTCTCAGCGGGAAGCATATTGCCCTAGGGGCGGATTCACGCCACGTTCATCAAATCGCTTTGAACCTCTTACAACACGTCTTCCAACGAAAGGGATTAGCCGAAGGAGCTCAGAGACCAGGGAAATCGCTATGGCAAACAATCCGTGGAATGTAATCCACGGAATATACTCGATAAATGCAGCACAAAGCCGATTTTGTTCGTAGATAAGAACTCATACTATTGACTGGTTCAAAATGTATGAAATATTTTACATCTTTTCGCGAATGTTTTATATCAATTGGTGTTTTATGTTACGATTGTTGGGTAGGGTTCCTTGAAAGCTGGAAGAAAGAAGTAAAGGGGGACCTGGGTTGGAATCCAAGTCAAGTCGCTGTTTTCCACTTCTGTTTATCCTTTGTAGTACTATTCTTAATTTTATTTACGTCTAATGATTATATAACTATAGTAAATTTCTTAAAAATACTTTGATCTATTAACTTAGGATATAAGTGTTATCTAGTATGATTATACATTAAATGTCAGAGTCTTAAATCTTTAAAGAGAACTTGATATTGATAATTAAATTAACAATTAAAAAATTCGGAAGTTTATGCTCATATACCGCAAGTTATATTTGATCACACTAATGATTGAACTGTGATAAACTTTTTCAGCAAAAATGAAATGAAATCATTGAAAAATCTCTAGTAATCGATCACTAGTTCTGTTGAGTAAATATTGATGCGATATTAATTTTATTTCAAGTGTTTAGGATATGCAAACCAAGTCATCAACTAGAGAAATCCTTCACAACAATCATTATTGACGGATATGACATTCCTTTTATTAACGAACTCCGATTAACAAGATTGTGATTTTTAATATATCTCCATACATCTATAAAGGGACTCTATTTTGCATAAAATATTTAGAGCTTTCGTATATTACTATATGTTTTACGAGTTCATATTACAGTGTGCATACTGTGGGCCCTTGCACCTGAGAGTAAGAACGATGGAATCCCAACTATTGAATACGAAACGAGATAGGGACCGGCTTCGTCGCGTATATTCCAGGGCGTAGCGGAAAAACAAACAATAACCACGCAAATTAATTATTTAAAATGCAAAATTATTGAAGAGGACGTCCTCCATAAATCAGTCTCGGTGATAAATTGCGATTGCCTCCGGACATTAGGCGGCTGCCCTTTCCCTCCGAGGAAAAATAAAAGATGAGAGAAATTTAGTGCCGCTTAGGGAACCTCGTAAACTTCTTTCTCCCGCATTCTTTTTTATTTGCCAACGGAAGGGTATGGGAACCGGATGGATGTTTCCAGAGGTGGAATTTTAATGCCTTTCCAGCGAGGATCGTGCAAGATCGGCGAAAGGTTATGTGTGCCGGTGGTCGAAATCAAATGATGGATGGAATGCAATGACAAGGAGATGGACACGATTCGTTTTGAGGAACCCCTGTGTGAATTAGATCGAGGTGTCCTTTTGATTCTCCGAAAAGGAACATAATTAAAGTCTCAGAGGTGTTCCGTCCGTCAAGACAATAGATCAAAGACGGTAGAGCACCTCCAGAGACGTACGTAGCATCGTCAGCTGAAGTTTTTGCAAACAATGGATGATTGTCCTTCATATTAGCTCCGTATGCAATCAACCATGCGAATAGTACAAGGTTATGAAAGCTCCGATAGGGACAGAACAATGTTCGATAGCACCACAGCTGTTGAAATGTGTTCAATATATCACCAACAAGTACGCTTTTCATTAGCATTTTGTTTTCCGTAGAATTCGAGTCATAAGCTTTTGATACATCGCCTAGATTTATTCCTGATCTATTGTATGCAGTATTAGAAATCCGAGTATGCAAAATTTTAGCATCATATTATAAAATCTAACGAATATGGTGTTTTTAATGATGATTTCCTTAGTGATGAATTTTAATTAATTCGTAAATCATTCGGCAGGTTTTAATTGAAGAATAATGCAAGATTACATAAGCATTCCTTCAGACGTTATTGAATCAAATTAAACTATCACTTAACCAAGTAATTTTAAGTTTAATTTATGAAAAACATCAAGGAAAATTAAATAAACAAAAAGTTATTTAAAATATGAAAATGAATATAGTTCCCTTAAATAAATACGTCAAATCAAATCTAAAACAGACATTTATTTCATAAGTTTGAAGAGCTATTTCGAAATATACTACATTGTGAAATTAATTACGTACTCCACTGATTATAATACCAAATAAAAATATATTAGTGGGAAATTAATTTACTCGTCCAATTAGTTTAAGTTAACAAGTCCTACTAACATTTCCCTAAATTATATTTCATCAAATATATCAATATCTCCCCGTAAAATTTTATTATAATGATTCAATTTCATTATCAATACCAAGGAGTGGTATTCAGTAATATTTTTCGTAAATAATGAATACTTTTCAAAACTGAAAACTGAATCAAGTTGGTAATCCTTTTTTCTATACCGTTTCCATGGTAAATTGTTTGCAGCACGAAGTGTATTTGAATCTAAATGTTATCGTCCACAGTTCGATCTCAACAGATTCTCTTCGTGCTCACATTTTACAGCGAATCCCATCAATGTCATGCGGTACCAGGAAAAAACGGTTATAATTTGTGGAGCAAGAAGGAGCATGACCCATTTGACCTTCCCCACCAATCACTCTTTCCATCAACTCATCTTGAACTCAAGTCACCTCATTTGACTGCCACTTCGCCACGAGCCTCCTTTAGTGTATGGTGTTTTTCACACATTTTACGCTCTATTCTTGCCGTTCGCATGGGAACTGATTTGAAGCAGCGCTTTCAAAGAAGGCATCTCTTACGAAGATGGTTCAATTTGATCCAATTGAAAGGTAGGTTCCTATTAATGATGTCAAAGATTAAAGCTTGAAGCTACACGTCATATAAATAAGGAACTATATACCAGTCGATGAATACGACCAGTAATAAATAAAATATTATTAAATCGTATGTTTCGTCTGACCCAAATATGTGGTAGAGAAAACTCATGAGTATATCATGAATTATGTTAATAATATCCATCCTTTTTTCCAAATTTAACCATTAGTAATGCAACAGAATTTTTTATGGATGTAAAGGATAAGATAACATTTAGAAAAACTGCGGAATTTCGACTTTGAAACATCCGCGATAGAAAGATGAATAATGAAATAAGAATATATAAAACTGGATTAAAGTCAGCGTTTTTGAAAGAATCTTATAAACATATGTAAGGAGAGGGAGAGAAAAAACTTTCATTCTAAATATATATGTAAAGATAAACAAAGTTATAAACATACCATGTTACCAAGCCACAGAATTATCATATGGATTGTGGGCAATCACTTAAGTGTTGGCACTTAAATGATTGCCACCAATATATTATTTATATTATTATTACACTTTATATTTATAATATTATTTTAACATTTGTAATTTAAAGAAACCATGTGATTAATATGAATCTTAAATGTAGAGAACAATGATTTACTTAAGATTTATTCTTTAAAGAAGTGGTTCCAGTTCGATGAAAGAGTTGCTTTAGTTTAATACTTTACAGTCTTTCAATGTTTATAGGTCATCAGTTATATAAATCATTTATTTTAACGCGTTTTAATAAATAAGCTAGATAATAATTCGATCCAGAAATCGTTAAAAGAAAGTGAAGGAGTGAAGAATGCATCAGTAAAAAAAATTGTTCGAAGAATTCTGATTTAAAGCATTTAAATCTCAACTCTTAGTAGAGGTACGTACGGTAGTACAGTGTCGCAATTGACCCTGACCTTTATTTCATCGGAAAAAACACACCAACAAGAATATCTTTATTACCCTATAGAATGGAGTACATTTAAACCTCATCTTCTCTTCTCCGACAACCCGGAAATGAATGGAAAAGATCGTGAATTCAGTTCGGAAGATGTTCTATCCACACGACGAATAGGAATACGAAAGAGTTCGGAATAAAATGAATAGAGTAGAGATAGAGGAACAAGGCTGAGAAAGGTAAGTCTTCAATCGACATTGAACGATGGTTAGTCTTAAAGCGGGACAGCTGTTCGTTTGGGATATTGCGCTCCGTTGTCCTTCATGTTGGCGCCGGCGCCACGAGATGTTCTTTTTTTTCCGCGCGGGAACATTCCTCAGCCCGAGTCCGATGAGCGCGGATAAAAAGATTCCGTTACCAACGAGAAACACTTTGTCGGTCTCTCCGGAGTCGGTGTTTGGGTCTTCTGGTATCTTGCCAACGCGGCTGACGTCGCATGCAAATGATACGTTTTTTTTTCGCTCGAACAAGAGGCGCATTTTTTCCCGCGAGATACATAACTTTGCATCGGAAAAAATTGAAGAACGCTTCTCGCGCGGAAGAATAGAATGTACGCGAGATAGTAGCCGCTCCGTCGGCATTGAGTCTGTTTAATGAAGTTTCATTAATTCCCTAGTTTTTTCCCGCCTTGATGTCGTCTTAATTAAGATCGATGAGTTAGGAACTGACTCTCTCGGGAATACGCTAATAATTGGAGGAAACTATGACAGTTACGTTACGGGACGGTATTTGAACCGCGCGATTCGCGATTGTTTTGATGCGTGTCGTTTTATTTGCTTTCGGTTGGAAGTGAAACAATAATTCATTCTCCGTGACACGGAGCGACACGTTACAGCTTGTTTCCACTCATTTCGTTTTCAGACGAGCGAGAGAACCCGATGATGAATTGCTGGTAATGTAGCGAAATCTACGAAAATATGATAATTTTCGACTCGAAAATTTGACATGTTATTCCAATTAAAATGCGTCATATTAATACGATATTTGGTTGATAATTGGTTATTATAGTAAAATTCTATGATTATTTCCATGGATATATAAAATCTATCATTATTTTTTACGTTTACCATTTAAATTATCGTTTTCTTCTAATTTAACGTAAAACAATGAAAGTAATAAGTTATTCTAAAACAGTAAATGAATAGCGTATTTCGTATTCTCCACAGGTTTATATAGGTACTTATATTCATCACAAGACATTTATTAATTTATTTCAGATGGCTTTCAACAAAATAAGCCCAGAAGATCATGAGTTTATCCTATCACTATTCTACGTAACTTGGTAGTCATATCAACGTATTATTTATGTTATTAATTGGGGGCATGTACATAATTAAGAAGTTACAAGATACCTAGAGGCAAACTGTAGTCTTCTTTCTGTAGTAAACATTTCTAAGTCACCGAATCTTAATTAGGCCCTGAGAAACTGAGTTCTTAATGTGGACCATCAGTAGAATTAACTTTTAGATATTTACGGGAATTCCTTTAGTACTGATTTAGTTCTAGTTTCCGAGCAGATTAATTCGAGACGTTTAGCATAAACGTTATTATTTATTGCTACAAGACTCTACAAGATTTATTTGAGATAGATGATTAATGGTATAAACTTATAGTACTTAAGTTTAAGTAGAGTATCGTATGTAATAACATAACTTCAAGTGAAACTAATCGAGAATAAATTTCAAACAATATCCTCTCTTCACGTATCAGCGGCAGACGGTTCCAAGTCGGTACAGTCGCATTGAAGACAAACATGTAAATTGATCGTTGACGTAACTTTCTTTCGCGAATATTCCCTTACGATCGTTTCCTACTATTCATAGCCGTGCTCTTTCTCTGGAAACGCTTAGTCATTAATCACGAGATGGAAAAATCGTCGGCCCATTGCACGCAATTGACCAGTCTCATTTTCGGTCGGAAAAAAAGGGACGTACAATCTAAGGGAATCGTGACTCGTATGCATTAAGATGTTTGTGCATCGGATGCGTAACAGTGCCGTACAAGGTTAGTGCAGCACGACCCAGTATGGATGACAGGCGTGAACAACTTTAAATAGGCGACCGCGCGACCCACTCGTAATTGCTTACCAATGAACCATTGTGCGCGATTAGTGCTCGTGTGGTACGCAATAGGAAGTGGGCAAACCAAAGGCTTCGGTTTTGAAAACCGAAAGTAAAAAAAGAAAAACGTCCTTCGAGCAATTTAAAAAGCGATCGACTGGCATCAAAGGGAAAGATTATCGGAGTTCGGAGAAGTCTAGACTAGCCTAAGCGCTGTTTGAAGTTTTACGTAGTTCTTTATACGGTCTTACTGCAGTCGTATCGACGAATAATAAGACTGGAACTCTTAAGTTACCAGTAGCGTAACTAATGGAAACATATACATAAACAAATATGTAAACAAAGGCATAGACAAATATATAAACACCTATATAAACAACTATATACACAAATATATACAGAAATACGTAAACAAATATATAAACAAATACGTAAACAAATGTATAACCAAGCATATATACGTATGTATGTATAAATTACGATTATCGTATATTTCCATGTTTGATTTCATGCAAACTACAGCAATAACGTTACGAAATACGTATATATTACTACTAAATACAACTCTTCATTTAATACCCTTTAATGTTCTGATGTTTATATAATAAGATTATATGAAAATTACGTATTTGATTAATAACCGACTAATTTTCAAGTGATTATAATCACTGTAATTACTGTGTTGATATAGCTTACTCATCTCGTAAACTTCAAATAGATGAGCGTTCTGTTCAAGGATAGATATTAGTCACGTGAAACAAACGAATGATTTTGCTTGGTAGTGACACGAATATCTAAATACTGTTTTTCAATTTCAACACACAAATTACTATTTCTGTATGTATTTATTTTTAATTTTGATTATTAAATACTGATAGATGCTTCCCTAATAACTTTTTTGACCTCTTATCAAGTAAGGTTTACTGTTTGAACTAGACTGCGTACATGAATCAATCCATCATAACGCTCCTTGATGGATGAGTAGAAGATACGATGTTTGTGTGTTCTTTAAATAATACTCTACACAAGTTTGCAGGAAGTGCTAATATTTCTTTTATTAGAAGATATATACGAGTAATTTTGGATGTTTAATATCCTCACTCATGTTCCTGGAACTTCAATGATGTTATAAAGTCGAGATGTTATAATATCGTTACGAAAGTCAGTTTTCGGTTGTAAATCGTGCGTAAAATTATCGCAGGAACAAAGTCGATTTCAATATTTTGGTTTTATTCGAACGATCCTAATTTAAAAACGCTAAAAATTCATAAATGAATCCGTTTCAGGGTCCATTTGATAGAGTACAAGCTATGAGTTATCTCTCGCGTTTGTTTTTCATTTTTTGAGATTACGAAACCTCCCTCGTGTTTTTGCAAGAGAAGTCTCCGAAGGGTGAGTCCAAAGGATAAGAAGGGGGGGAGTATCGCAACACCGGAGGGACTCCAAAGAATGTGATCGTGTCTTGACAGTTTGAATTTATTCCTTTTTCTCTCTCTCCGAAGCACATTATCTATTAAAGCGACGACACGCTGTACATAAGCGGTATTATCCTTGAAGAATAATGCGAGGTGACCCAGGTCTGATCCTTGAAGCGAAAGATAATCCAGAACTAATTTATGTAAAGTATTATGGAATGCTTACCCGTTCCAATAATATTGGGGTATCCGTGGTTACAGGATTACGTGTGTGATAGAATCTTTTCAAGTTTACTTTGACTATTATAAACTACAAACAAATATACTTTCGTAAAAAAATTCAAATACAATATCTACTGCATAATTCAATAAATTTTGCACATATTCAGCAAAATATTTATCGTTATATTAACGATTACAGACGCTTACATTTGTGGTAGAATCTTTTAAAGTTTACTTTGACTTTTAAAAAATATTTACGTAAATACTTCCGTAAAAAAACTTCAAATACAATATCTACTGCATATGTCATTCAATTCTGAATATATTTAGCAATACGTTTATTATTATAATTAATATTAAAGACGCCAATTCTAAAGTAGTGTACGAACGGTTTTGTTCAGCAGAGACGAATGTTTTTTTCGATTATACGTATTAGCTGTCAACTTACCAGACGCATAAAGCTATCGATAAGGTTAATCTTATTAAAAACATGCTACTTCTATACTTGGATACCGCGGCGAGTCATTCATTATTCATCGATTGCATAATTAAAATTTATGGGAGACGAAAACAATCAATCTGGGAGAAATAGGAATTTCTACTTCCATAGACAGTGAAAATTATTCAGTATCAGTTGGCACGATGTTCAAATCGGTTTTTCTCGTTAAAAACTCTAATTAGAAAGTCCTTAATAGGTTTAGCGACATCAAAATGCTATTTTGCGGACAAACGAGGCTGTATTTTTAAAAATTAGACTCGGAATATATTATCGTAACAATGAGTAGGAATTGTTTACGATATAATACTGAAAATGATGGATGACCTTTCGTAAGTATAAAACAATAAATCCTGAATATATATGACGCAGATACTTAAGGTGTTAATCACGCAATACTATTATCATAGAAGTCCATTTCCGGAATTACTTTAGCTGAAGCCTCCTGTGAAATATTCACTAATATTGTTGCAAGGATATGTTTAAACTTCTTGTATTTCCTACGTCATAGTGGTATCAAGGCATAGGAATCATTTTGTGGATATCGCATTATATTTTGGAGGTTCTGAGTTCAAATCCCGTCCCATTTAAGTCAAATGACCTCAAATGGTATAGCTATTCTATCCATAAACAACTACTGTGAAACAATATCGATCTCTGTCCACATAGACAATAGCTAGACCACACCCTGTTCTCGAAAGAATTAAGTAAACTTCATTAATAAACGTTTCTCTATGATTGATCGCTATTCCTCGTATTTCTACATGGGAAAGAACTACAAACCACCGATGAATATATTCCTCGAAGTCTAGCGGATCCATACCGGTTTTCTTTGCGCACTATTTGCAAAAACGTTTCACAATTGTTTTGAATAGATGGTAAATCAAGTCAAATTATACGTAAATAGAAGAGATGGGAACCAGATATGACCCATAATGCTTTGCGAGATCTGATTAGCGTCTGTACGAAAATATAATAATTATATTATAGTTATGATAATAATAACAAAACGTTTTAATTTGGGACGAGATTTAGTTTAAAGAGACCACTCTTACATTTAAATATACAAATAATAAAAACAATTCTACTAAGTTCACTATTATCAGTATTAATATTGTAGTAGTATATAGTAATATATAGTATATTCAATTCCGTTTCGTAAGAAATGGACTTCTAACATTCTATACCCACAACACCATAGCAACGTTTATCTATAGTACTATAAACATAAATGTTTACCTTAAGAGTCCGTACTTCCGTTGAATATCCTCTTTACTAAAACGAAAGGGAAGATTCGTAGATATAGTTAAAGAGCGTCTATAGCAATGCACTAGTGACAGCGAGCGCCTTCAACTATAAGACCAAGGCTTAATAATCAGCCCCATGCACAACGTTTGTAAAAAGAGCACAAGCGTCACTATGGCGTATGCAGATTGAATGCATTTCCGCAATACTCGACGGTGAATCGACCTTCTTTTTTTATCCTAAGAGAGATCGGATTTATCGAGTTTACGCCGAGTGGCAAAAAAAGTCTTTGCAGTACTTTGCTTATCTCCTTCGCTCATAATCATTCGGAAGTTACGTGTCGATCTGCAGGAATTATCGGGAAGTGAAGTGGACTGTGAAGGATAAATAGTTTCCATTCAACTGTTCTTTTTTTTCTCGTTTCGGAGTGAGAAACTAGCACGGATATGCCAAACGCGCCCTCGATACGAGGATGTTCTCGCGGTTGTGTGGAATGATATTTTTTCGAATTTTTCAAAATGGGAGAATTTTGCCACAGAGATTCGTTGTATTTTGGGTCGTTTTGGGGGAATTCGTATGAATGTGTTGTGCAAATAATGTGGAATTTTAGGTTGTTCGTATTTTGACGAGTATCGCGAACTGGTATTTTTTGATTGTGAATAAGGAAACATTTGTGTGCGTCAATTCCATTTACGTGAATTAAATTCGATGGATTTTGATTTGTGATATTTAGAAGAGAATCAAGAGACTGATGCGTGGAAGATTAGTTTTAAAATATTCTTCAATATTACTAAAGAGGTTCATCTATTAATTAATGATTAATAAATTCATTATAAAGATAAATTATTTTGTAAAATTATCTCAGATAACGTTTTATCCAAAAGAATTTCAAATATAAAATCATTTACTTAACTTTAGGCCGAGATTACAATTAGCCCGTTCCTATATGCAACACTCATAACCGAACAACACTTCTATAGAAAATCACATTCTAAGGGAGTTGTGAAAAACCTTAGCAAATGTTTTAAATTGCATCGAAAATTTTTAGCTTAAAAAAGGCGAATGAATTATGAAGAATGATTTGATAAATGAATAGGCTAACCAATACAAACTCTTAAGCCAAATTAGCAAACCTGAGATTCATAACATACATACATGTAGATAACTCGCTTATGATGTTTCTATTGTTTATTAGACTGAGCCTTGGGTGTACATTTAAAAAATAACTGGAGTAAAAAAAGTAAAAAAACTTATACTACAACACGTTCGTTCTACTTGAATGTATAGGTTAAATAAAAAGATAAAGTGTCGGTTCGAGTGCTAATGATGTCACAGTTTTTAACTTCTTCTTAGCATTCGTAAATAATAGCGATTGGAAGAAACTTGTTACTGATAAAATTTATGTGAGGAAGGAGTCATAGATTAAACATGAAATGCTACTTGATGCATATGATATATCCAAGGATTTATCGCTTGAAAATATTCCCACCTTTACCATTTTCTCGAAAGAGGAAATCTTTTACTGCATTGATCAAGGATATTAAAGTACCGTCGGATACGGATTGAAGTCATAATTATTAAGATTCCAAGGAAGAACTATCATCATAGATATATCGAGAGATTCCTTAAAAAATCGTAAAGAAATAAAGGAATTTTAAATGATGGTATTATATATTTACTTAAAAGTTATTTTTGTTAGATTATTATCGCTATTCATTATACCTCCACATATAATTTCTATATCCAACTATTTTTTATAAGATATCACTTTTTCTTCGCTAGAAAACGGATTAAGTAGAAATATATTCGTTACAGGAATCACGTAGTCTTCCCAAGGACTAATCGCTTCTACTTGCCTTTCATTCACTCAACATTTTCCTTCCTCTTAACTCGTCGAATGATTTGGGTTACAGAAGAATTAATAATTCTACTCACGAGCGATAGACATTCTGCTTCATAATAACATACATCGGCTTGCTCTAGCATGACTGGAAATCGCCTATCATTGCAATTCCAGATAAGCGAAGATTTTACGACCGCTTTTCCTAATTCTAACATCGCCGCAGACCTTAACGGGGAGTAGATAATCACCGGACGAACTCCTTCTGAACATTGAATGTGATTTAATGATACTTTGAGCGAAACCTAGTTATACGGAACCAGCTTACGTAAGTTTAGAGAAGATCGCGGAATCTAAATTGCACGTACTGAGATGGACTTCTCGACTTAATAGGAAAGCTGAATGCAGTGTATCGATTCGTTCGTTTCTAATTTTTTAGTTTATAAATCTCTCTTACTGGACAGTGATTTTCTCACTTTATGTAGCTTTCCGCAAATAAAGTATATGATAGTTTTTTCTAGCTATTCTTGGAACATATTAAGTTATTAGATGGTAAAAAATTTCACTAAAGCTAAATTCAGTTATTGTTTGTTAATGTTAATTGTTGCCCAGTCATTGTTAGACGACAATCGGATAAAAATCCCATAAATAATGAGAGATTCCTATCTTTTGACGTAAGAATCAGGGTGACGTCAACAATCAATTATCGAAAAATCATTTACACTTCCTGCTATAGAAATCGGATAGGTTTAAAAAGTTCACTATAAAGAATTAGTAGATAAACCATTCACGTAAGTTTTATTCATCGGTAATGCTACTCTGGAATTTAGTTTAATTACAAGGAATAAACAAAAGGATAACTATTAAATTTGACGCAATAATGACTAACAACGAATATTTCGTTTAAATAGTTTCCGAAAATGGAATAGACTTTTGGCTCGATTCCACCACGCATCGTAGTTAGCAACTCGATAAAATCCGTAACTCAATCGCCACGTTTTCTGACCTTAGAAGAATCCTGAATCGAGCACAGTCTCGCATTTTAGAAAAAGTCAAAGTATCGATTATCAAAGATGTCCATTTATTCGAGACGATTCCTTCCTTTTCGTCATCGGTTTCCAAAGGAAGGACGAACCTCCGGAGAGTGTGTCTTACTGCTGAGGCCACACCGCAGAGCGCTCTTCATTTTTTAACCTCCATTCCTTTCATCAACACTATCTCGGGTTTATTTGCGACCACATCCGAAGAAAACATCCCACGGATGCGTGTATCGTTCGTCTTTTTTTTCCCCCATTCCGATCCTCCCCTGAAACACGCTCTGGATTACCGGACCGCAGAGTTCTTTTATTACCAGTTTTGATTGAGATATTAAGAAGCCGAAATACGTCTTCGAAACCCTTAACTGGGCGTGATTATGAACCTGAAGGAGTAGAAACGCGCGGTTTTTATAGCCAACCCCATCCTCTCGATCGATTTAAGGTTTCCCTTCTTTGATGGATGTTCGTTTCTTTTACGATTCTTCGGCTCCCCGATGGCCTTTGATTCGTGTCAGTGGAACAGTTTAAACCGGCTCTGTTTATTCTGACTGATTTAGGTGCATCTTTCGGATTTCTAGGAACACGAGAATTAGGAAAGATGACTCTGAATTTAGCATGATGATGAATCTGTGGCCATTACTTCTTTTAGAAACTAACAATTAAGAATTATTTCTTTGACGTAGAGTTTTCTAATGATAGAAGAATGAAGAAGTCTGAAATTTCTTTATTCTTTACTCTGCGTTTAATTTTGTTACCTTACGTATATTAGCAAAGACGTACGCAAGACTAGATTTTGGAATGAATCAATACTGAACGATGACTAATTTGAGTGAAATAAACTACTCTTACATAAACTGTTTACACGATTATATAAATTAAATAGTTATGAAATGATTCTTAGAATAAAGTTGAAAAGTATGAGATTTTGAGAAATACGAATAGTGAAGCAGAACAAAAAATAAGAGGCAGGGTACAGGAATCGTTTTACTTTAATTTACTCTCTCTAAGATGATGAAGAAATTGTTTGCTAAAATTTACGCATAAATCTTAATATGCATCACGTTTAAATTTGACACCAACTTATACTTTAAATTTATTAAAGAAGTTCAGAAACGAACACTACATCTTGTTAATCAAAGTCAATAGATGTAATGGGAGACAAAGTTTCTATCTGAGATATATTAAATTACGGTATTTGCTTATCCTAATTCTAATTTGAAGAAAGCTTTTGATATCAATTGGGTTTTATATTCAACTGCGTAATCATTTTAATCATTTCACTATTCATTTATTTATTTGTTTACAGCAATCCCTCTTGTATTAATTACTCTCTCCTTTACTAATTACATTTATCCACAGCTTCCCATGTACGGAAAGTAAATATAAACCACAATTAGTATCTATCGAAGGATGCACTTGTTAATGATTATTCCGTATGGGCCATTTAGTTCTGGGGATGGCAGAAACCATCGGGTCTGAGGAAAACGGTCGAGGGCCCTTGATTTACGGGCCTCACCCTCTACAAGGGGCCCTCCTACGCATCTCCCCTCGGTCGTTTTCTCCGGGTGTCGACATTCTTTTATTTGGCCATTCGAAGGGGTCCCGAGCACCAGAAATGCCAACGACATCGCAATGCACGTGGGATGGGAGTGGGATTGAAGAAGCATCGGTCACTAACTCACTGGGAAATACGAGGAGGGGGTATTTCCTTACCTCTCCCCTTGGTCACTAACAAATGGCGAGGATGATATATACGCGTTTTGGAGCAATGATATTGGATGGTTTAGGAGGAGGAACTGGACCGAATCTGGTGTTGTTATTTAGAGAGGGTATCTACTCTGGAGTGAGCTACACAATTTGTCAAAGTCTTCTGAATTTGCCAAGAAGATGTAGAAGATTCATAAAAATACGAAGATTAAAGAGAAGTGTAGAATAGGGACATGAATGGGAGTCGAACCCAGGTCCAAAAATTTCCTGAAGACAGAAATTAACGTGACATAATGGTCCAGTGGTTAATGTATCTGTATGGAAAGTAGGGAACTTTGGCTCGAGTACCTGTTATGTAATTTTTCCCTTAGGATGAACTTTTTCAAATTCAAGTCGTAATCAAGCATTTTTACGAAAAAATTTTACTAAGTAGATGGAAGAAAAATGAAATAATAAAAAAAATTCTGTGGTTCTTATTTATGTTACTTGAAAACATTCGCTCATAACATCGTCAAAGAGACATGTGACGTTTAAAATATATACGGTCTGTATCGTATATTCTCGATAACTATATTGCTTTGAATGAACAGCATTCTTTAAGCTTCTTCTTAGATTCTTGCTTCTTTAAGAGCTCTAGGTGAAAGTCCTTTGAACAAGGAATCACTCCTAAGCTTCTCTATAAACATGATATATGAACTGGTGGTTTCATAATGATCCACTTCATACGAGGATTATACAAATGATGTTGTTCTCAAATATGAATGAATCCTAATTTTTCACTCAAATGGATATAAATGAGCATCTTATTATAAGACTCTAATGGTCCATACAACGATGATAAATAGCAACGATTAAAATAATCTACTTAATATAATTTTAAGATCAAAATATAAATATATTTTCGTTGCCATTGTGCTTATTAGGGCGTGGATTACGTAATTATAAAAACCACTCTTTAATACGTCTGCATTTGAATAAAAATAACAATTTAGAAACCTAAATGAAGTGTCTCTAATCGTTATGTACTCAATTGAATACGATTTATATTCCACGCATACTTTGCTGATAGAGACTGAGTTATAGCAAGCTAGGACTCATATAAGAACAACAGAAAATGTTATCCATTTCCAAGCTGGGACTCACATAGAGCAACAGAAAATGTTTTCCATTCTGAATATCGAATGATTGATAAATCGATACTTTTATCTTTGATCTGCAAGAGTCGCAATTACTTCTTCTTCCATCATCGCCCTTATCATCCCAACTCATGGAAAACGGCAACGGTACATTTATTGTCACGCTTCTTTCTATTTATCACGTTCGGGACGTATACCAAGTGCGCGTGCACATAAATCTCGTATCTTGATTCCACCCTGATTTAAACTCGCCATTAATCCACATATTATAAGTTTCCTCCGACGATATATCCCAGCCTTGATACTAATATTTGATATTTTTTTCTCCCGAGGACATCGTGTAATGAATAACTACGCGGAGTTGGAAATACTATTTCTGCGCTGTTGTTTCTCGCATAATAAACGCCTTAGTTTACAGTGGCAGCGGCTGAAGTTAAATTTATAGGCGTATAAGTCATCCGTGTTACAAATGAAATGCTTTTAGAGCGTCGGTTTCAACTCCGCGAGATGAAATAGTTCGCATAGAGAGAGGGAGCGTATGCAAATGAAAAGAATTCGTGTTTTGAGCAGAAACACATCCTCCGGAAAGATTTGTGTGCTGAATGAGCGTGATGTGCGACCCAAATACGGTTCTTTTTGATCGCTTTTATGCGCAGTGCGATTTGCCAACATTACCGACGACTAACCGAGGGATTCAATAGGGATGTTTTCGATAATAATAAAAGTATGGAATCAAAAATTTTATCGCATCTATCGATAGAACTGAATTGAAAGAACTGCATTCCTTGGATGCTGTTTTTATCCAGTTGCGTTTATTCTTTAAAGTTCGTATTTATGGATGATTATGGTATGGGGATGCGATGTTTTCTAAGGAAACGATCTTTATTATATGTAATTATTTTAATTGTGGATTAAAAAAGACGAAAGTTTCAGACTCGAATTTAACCAAAATATTATAAATATTGAATAGATATTTAATTAAACAGATTTTATTCTTTAATGAAGAATTCTTAAAGCCAATACTTCTATATTAAATTATTGTACGTAGTTTAGGTAGTATCTTACGTAATAATTTCCATTGTTATTTGATTGTAATGGCCAAAAGATATTATTACATTATTTCCTTTATCTCAAATTTTTCGTTCGAAGTTCCGATTGATGACGAATATCAATAAATTACAACCAATAATTTTTTAGTTTAGTGTAATTCGATATCTATTAGTTTTCTAAGAAATTATTAATTGATATAAAATTATTTTTAAAAGTATTTCTATCCAAGTATACTCGATTTCTTTATAGTGAGTAACAAAAGCTCTAAGAAAATTAAGAGATAGAATAAGCAGTGGTTAAGGACAATTCTAGTTTCTATTTATGTGTATTACGTTTAAATGCTAAGCCATCAAGTTCGCGCACGACAATAACAAGTATCGTTTTATGATGGAGTCATAAAATTGTTACAGAAACGCCTCTTAGAATGATTCCATGATTCTCAGAGACGATATTAACCTAAATATTAACTTTTTTGCGGAACGAAGAGGGCAAGTTCTTGGCAGTCGTACTCCTATTTTTCCGTGTTTGACAGAGCGGGAATAAAGATACCCGAAAAAGGAATGGTCGTTAAAGAGAGCTAACAATGGTCGAAGGATTGCATCACCATCGCCCATTCGAAGGGTTTTGAGGCCGTAATTGCTGCATTGAGTGATGGGAGGATGAACCAATGCCGACGTCTGAGGAATGGTTAATGGGTTGTGAAAGGTCAAGGAGATCGCCTTTAATAAGATGCATACGACGCGGGTGGGGTTTTTGTTTTCCAAGTCTCACCCACGAAACGAATCGGAGACTTGATTCCTTCATTCCAAACACCCCGATTGCTATGGTTTTTTTTATTTATTTAGAACCACGTATGGTAACGATGACGAACGGGCGAACTGCAAATTTGGAACGGCATTTCCCTTTGGAGGGAGAAGAAGATTATTATAGATATTCATGCGAATGGCAAAAATTACGCTAAAACGTGTCTACGTCCATATATTACTCGATACATGGTATAGTATATATCGAATATACTATATAAAGATATAATATATATCAAATATAATATATACTAATAAATAATTCTAACTTTATACTAATTATAAAGTATATACCATGAATAATAAAAGACATCGCCAGAAATAGTTCATTAAATTCGGATAGAAATAATTCGTCAGTTCCTTCATTAATGATCAAGATGATAAACAATCGTTAAACAAATATCAATAGGCAAATAATTACTTACATCTAATACTGAGAACAATACAGTGTATTTTCAAATGTTTGTTGATGTGTGGATTAATTGTTGCGTAATTTACATCGATTGTTGTTTCTGTTTCACTTATCTATCGCGAAACAAACTAAAAAAACACGCACAATCGACGAAAATTACGAGAATAAAGAGCAGACACAACTGAAACGTATGGTCCAGGAAATATTACGAGAGAGGCTGTATTTTAAATCGCGATACATGTCCAATCTTCCACCAGTTTCAAAAACAGAAAATCTATTCCGCGCATTAATTCACATCTCAGCGACAGGGATGGTATTAGCTCGGCCGTACATTTCTTTATCTTTCGCATTTATGCGTCCTCGACTTCCAATTCATAACTCAAATTCATTTGCAGGAAGCGCCTCATCACTCCATCCTTTTTCATTTCGCGTTTTCACCGTTCTTTCTGAATCAGTGCTCTCTGACGCATGAATGACCCATATATATCAATGATCGCACCCGTTAAATCTCTCCTTCCCATCTCCGCAATGCAGCATCGGAAAAGATGAATCTATTTGTCAAATTATTTGAGATGTTCTTCCGTGTGATATGCGATTAACCCTTTAATTGAAAGATGTCCGCGGAGGGGACATGGCAGGTTTATTGCGACCGTAATGTGTCGGAGGAATCCGCCGAGTTAGGACACTGGGTACGCAGCTGAATCTATAGCTACGGCTCACGAGCATCATACGCTATTATAGAAGAGATGCGAGAATTATTGCTCCGTCAGTGGCAATTAAAGGCTGGTGAAAAAACGCGTAAATTATCTCGTTTCCCAGCAAGATGCAGAGATTCGATTGAAACTAACGCTGAGATTAAATTAGCCTCCATAAACACCACGAGGGGTTCTATGTTTCATGTTTTGAGTCATGGGAAACGGTACTTGCAGTGTGCTGTTGCCTTGGATATTACGATTTAAACAGGAATACGCTTCGTGATTGTTTATTGTTACAATCTCCAATTCATTGTGTTTGTTTGTAATTTTGAAAATTTCTGGCTCTGATACGTAAAATTTCACGTTTTAATATTTGTGACATTGATTGCAGAAATGGAAGAACAATATGTTTGCGTTTAAAGATATATACCTCGTTAACGATGAAGTTCGTGTTTTTATTCCTTTAATCATGGATAAAATCCAGCAGATATTTGCAAAGAAATTTATAATTATATATGTAAGAGTAAGCTTGGAAATTATACCTTTAATACTCTATTATACAATAGGGCTAATTCCTACTTCTTGGTTTTCCTTTAAATGGAAGGAGTAGATAATCCATAATTTCCTTCGATAAAAGATTCCTTTATAAGAATATGGCAAGTTAGTTAAGGAAGTGGTAATCTCAATTAGTTTACTCACAGATAAATTCATAAAGTTCGCGACATTTGGAAGACGAAAGTGACAGCTTGAAACACCCGATTCAACATGCGAACAATATAAATCATAAATGATGAATAGAAGCTGAATATATTCCAAAACGTCATTCACTTTAAATACGGAACTTGTTAAGCTTTTATTGTTTCAGTTTATTAAGACATCCATTCCACTAGAGTTGGCAGATTTACGAGCATAAAATATTTCATCTATAGATGTCTCTTTTAATTCATTGGAAAGGTCGAGCAGGAACATAATTTCCGTATTTTATAATGAACCATATTTGCTCTAAACCGATTGAAAAACATTTGCATGATTGTAATTCAGCAAGAAAACAGTTTACGAAAGAAATATACGTTCGATATAAACTTGATATGAGGAATATTTTATCGTAAATAGTTTTGTTTACTTCATAGTGGTTTAAAATCGTAAACTATCAAAGTAACAAAGCATCTTCATGATTTTAATCCTGCAAGAAATCTGTTTACGAAAGAAATATTTGCTCGAAATTAACTTGATGCGATGAATAATTCATCCTCAATATATCGTAATAATGTTGATTACGTCATAAAGGTTTAATACGTAAACTATCGAAGTAAATAAAATTACGTCGCAACAATTAAAAGATGAGCAGAAGATGGCGATCAAGTAAATTGAGTGACGTAAAAGGGTGGAGATGGCTGAAACGAATACCGCAAGTATGTTTAAGGTGCGGTGAAGCAAAATGATGTCTGTCCGTGGACAAGAATGAAGGGAGCTGCAAATCTGTCATCAAATAAGGCACCCGCTCATAAAAGCTACGAGATTCTTTTGAAAAGCGTTCGGTTGAATCGCCGTCATTAAATGATTTCTAGAGATGAATAGCGACATCTCTTGGATGTATCCTGGCGAGATCGTGTTACAATCGAGGTTGAGCAACCGCGCCTCTGTATCCAACCCTCCCGTTCCTCATTGTATTGTGGGGCGTAACCGAGTTCCAACCTGGGGAGAGTCAACAAGGAGGTGGAGGTGGACTCACCACCAACGTGGAGGAGGAGTCAGCGTGATCGAAGTATTTCCGATTCGAAATAGTAGAACAAATCGAACTGAATCTACGAGCAGAAATGTTTCCGCGTGAATAAACAATGCTGTGAACGGGATTTCTGTCGATAAATATTAATAGTGGGGCCTGTTATGAACGAGATTGGGACCGTGTATTTTTCTTTTAATTTCGACCCGTGTCATTACGAAAAAGGAAATAAGAATAAATAAATTTAAAATGGAAAAGAAAATGAAGGAGATGAGAATTAAGAAATTAAGATGTGGCTTTATAAAAGAGCCTAAGTTATATCGTATACTTGCAAAAAAATTGTTACAGAAGGTAAACACCCACAATAAAAGGGGAGTAAAAAATTGCGAAACGTACTGATAACAATAACTGACAGTAATTGCTAACTATAAAATAAGAGAAGAATTATTAGGAGGAAATGTATAAATGTAAAAAAGGTGGTGTGGGTATAGAAGAATATTATAGCTTTAATTGTTTTAAATATTAAATATCGTTCGATCACTTAGATTACACTAAGAATGTTTTAAAATAAAAAAATTATTCTGCAGAAATAACATTTTTTAAATGTTGACCTTAAAAGGATCCTAAAATCTTGAGACCTAAATTTTCCTATGCTTCATTTAAATAATCGATATTTTTCATTATTAGGGTATTTTTTAATTATACTAATAAAGAACCAATTATTTTTCATCCTTCAAAGGAGGTAAGTTTTGTTTAATTTATTATCGAGTGAAAAAAATAATAATAAATAAAAAAATTCAAGCAAGACCACTGATACAGAATGATAATTAATCTATTACCTTTTCCCAATTTTTTATATAATAATCCATCTCTTAGCACCACCTAATTCCCATTCTTTTATCGTTAATACGTTGAAATTTAGCTCTTAGAATACGTATATGCCTAGAGACGAAATAAATTCGTATCATACCCCGGTACGCTCCTCCTATAGCATCAGATTTATTTAAACGAGTTGTTAAACCGTATATCACACTAGTAAACTCCCACCACTTCCCCACTCATCGATATCTATTTTATTTCCTCCATCGATAACAATTTACTCCTCCTTCTTCCCTTTTTGCCATCTGCGACTCTCACTAAGAACACCACAGCGGTCTTTTTGCATCGCTCCAGATCCCTCCCACCGCAGCGTGGAATGTGCATCCTTTAACCCTCTCCATCATCCCCTTCTCTCCGTGTTCTTCCCTTCTGGTGTACGCCTAAACGAACGCGCCTTCGATCATTGGTGCTCGATTATTAATTGGCATCACAAATCGCTTTTGTTTTCCATCCACGGAGGCTTTTATAGCTCCTTCCCTGCTATCCATCGTTGTTACGCGTGGGGGTTTCGGTAGGTGGTGGTTTAATTAAGCGCGCGAGAAGTCTATTCGTACTTGTCGATGTGAGTTAAAATCTGCGATGCTACGGTTTAATTGCGCATTTTCAGGTGCGAGCTGCAGAATCAGTCCTTACATCGGGAAGCGTGAATGATTTACCTGTGACCGTGTTTCGATCGGGAAATTTTCGAACTAAGGTTTAAGGTCTACTGACGCGATGTTTTTCGGAGTAGTGTTGGAGCGTAAAGAAAATAGGAATTATTAAAAATAAACGTCAAACTTTTATAATAATGTATAGAGAGTTGATATTGAGGTATATAAATATCAATGTCTTGGGTTGTGTACGAAATTATTGAACTCGGTATTGGATACAGGGAAATTAATGAAAATAAGCTTGAATGACGTAACTAATTTTACTATTTTCCACAAGTATTCAAAACATTATTAAATTTTAAGTTTCATAGTTGTATGTTATAATACTATATCTATTATCGTAATATAAATCGTGAATTATTTAATTCTTAATTAACAAACCTTCTAATTCATGTTTCTAAACGCTCATTATTCAGAGATATATCTTTAGAAAATAAATAAACCAACCTTAATTTTTTATCTTGTATTTTTATAATTTTGACTTATTTCAATTTTTTCGATCATACCATATCAAACTAAAAAGCTATATCATCTTAGAATAAGATCATTCGAAAATTTAGAGAAAAATTAAAACTCTAACGATTCTAAATATAGCTTTCGGGTCTCCAACCCTCAGGAAAGCTATTTGGGCCAATCAAAATGATTCGGAGAAGTCAAATTCTTTAGTCTTATCAGCAGCGAAAGGCCACATTCCTTACGTACCACCCCCACTTCTCCTTCTTTTAATTCTAGAAACTCGAGCACTTACTTCCTACTGCACGGAATCAAAGATAAAGGTCTTTGCTTTGATTAGCGTAGTATTTTTGTGCAATAATCTCAATCGAGAATCAAACTTACGAGTTAGGATTCAACTGGTATTATCTAATAGCTTCTGGTCCGAATTTTATGAGTTATATACATCATTTACTAACAATTATATGAAATTAAATTTATATTTCAGTGGACCTTGGGTTTGAATCATAATGACATGAATGTGTAGAGGCATAAAAAGTTAATTGCGTACGTAAAAATCTAATCTAAAACTATTTACGTAAATGAGAATGAAAATGAACAACTTGTGAAAGAGATTCAATCTCGATATTAAATTATTGAAGTTAAACTGTTATTTTCACTTCAAAGAAGACACATAGATACATAACCTAAAAAAAGACGAAATTATTTATCTTTTGAAATCAGAATTGCAGATGATTTTCTAACAAGTTCCCAGGGAACGAATTTCTAAAACTAGCTTGTAGACAAATCAAAATAAGAACGAAGTGATTTATATCTTGAAATCAAAATTATAGATGATTTTCTAACAAGTTTCCTCTGCACCATTTTCTGAAAATAGCTTGTAGACAAATCGGTTTCATAGACATCGTGTCCTTAGACTGATAGCAGACGCATAGCTCGTAGACTAGAGTGAATTAACGCACTTGTGTTTTAACGAGTGAGCTGCCACCGTGTGTGTTCTTTTACTCCTTTTTCCATTCCTTAACAACAAGATTCTTAGCGGAGTTACTTATCACGAGGAGGTGGAGAGAGGGAACGAATCCTGGTTTAATTCTCCACTGGCACGCATACGTAAGTTAATGTCGTTAAAATTAAACCCTTGCATACATCATCTACTTTTTCAAGCATCCACCTTCTTCAAGAGATTCCGCTTCGTTTGGTTTAGCAGGAATTCTTTATTAATGGAAACCTACGCAAATCCACGGCTTTTTGTCCGAGTTTTTCCTTATTTAAAAAGGAGTTTTCCCGCAGCTGCGTGGAAATTACTGAATGCAATCGTCGGAAAATTGAGGGAATTGTCTTGTTGCGAGAGCAAGAAGAATATCCTTTTCTCTAGGATGTTGCAGGTGTTTTCCTTCCTCCTATCCACATACCTAGTTCTTCCTCAATGAGCAAACCCAGCCGCCAGACCGTTGAGTATGGACTGGCATCTCTGCTGCATACCGCAAAAGGCATGGAGAGGATCACTAATGGATAGGGATACTCTTTCGCCGCATCACCTCATTCACAAGCATGGATATATTCTTCGCTAAACCTTCCTCTATTTTGCCATCTTCCACGTCATTTCCAGATGAGGATAAGAAAACAGCAAAAGTCTTTTTTGTTCCTATTAGAAATATTCCGGTAAGACGAAACAATGTTCATCTCTGAAAGTATTTTTCAATCGTAAGCGTAATAGCGTTCTGCCGAAGCTTAATTAGAGTCAGAGTTAAACATATCGGTACTTATTTACTCGCAGTTCGTTGATTCGACAAAAGAAAAACGAAATTTCCTCGTACTTGAGTCTAAATCACTATCAGGATTTTCAGGATCAATTCACGGAAAGAAAATAAAATATACAATTCGTAGAGGAAGAGAAAAAATTCATGATCTAGACGTTTTAATGGAATGATACGTGTTAATGAATTTAAATATCTCTTTCTGTAGCTGAAATATATTTCTAAGATACAGATTCAAGCTTTGCAGCAACGAAAAACGTTATTTAGTACTTGATTATACGTCTTCAAATTCGTTTATTTTCACAGAATCTTCTCCTGATTATTTCGTATACTTATTCTTATAGTATATTTGATAATGTAAATAGTATAATGCTATATGCGTACATGAAGTATTGTATACAATATATAAATAATTCCAATAACTATTGTATTTACTTATATAATTCTTATTCTAATAGTATAATATAAAATTCGATATAAAATACATTCAACTGTCCTTCAAAAAATAACAATTCCCTCACGCGATTTGATTCGCACGATCTTGGCCTTCTTCGTACCGTTACTTATGAAAATTCAGTAGTTTATTTATTTGTCGATAATGTTCTCATGGCACGGAATCTATTGCAGTCAAACGATTTTAATCCTTTACCTTTATCCAGGATATAGAGAAATTAAAAAAAAACTTGGCACCGTTCTGCGTTGCCCTTGATCTTGTTTATCTCTCGTATTCTTTCGCTTCGTCTTAACGTCTTCGCAGTCTTTATTTCTCCCTAAGCTTTGGAGAGGTGTCGGCCTTCGAGGCGAGATCCTAATAGGTAAAGAGAGCGGAGTCTCGATTTTTTCTCACGTTCACTTCGATAATAAAAACACGCGCTGAAGACTACTGCCTTTCAAAAGGGTTGAGAGGTCCGGAGGTCACGATGACCATTGTTTCTTTTTCCCATTATAAGAATGGTTGCATAAAAGAGGTGGGAGGAGCTCTGAAAAGGTGAATTGTATTTAGTCGTTCGATGAGAGTGTGGTTTTTACCCGTATCGAGCGTTGAATTAACAACTGAGCTGAAGTGTTTTTGCAGTGGTGAGGATTCAATCTTTGCAGTCGATGAATTCAAAAGTACAAATGGGGGGAAGAAATGTGGAAAAACTCCTTCGATAACTGCGAAATATATCGAACGAAGTATTGAACTTAAAATACAAAACATTTTCTGTTACGAAACGCATAAAATACGATGCTATTCTAACCATTAAATATGCATAAAGTAAACAATCTAATCAGTATTCTTACAATAATTTATAAAATAATAATAGTTTTATATAGTAGTACGAGTTTTTATATGATAATACTAGTTTCTACATAATTATATTAGTGTTTATATAATAATCATTACAATATATAATAAAATATACACGATGATGATTTTTATACTAATGCAGTACTTTTATTCTTAATGGATGATGGATTATAGTCAACTTATCTACGCTATAATTTATAATAAGTGTTATGAGTTATAATTAAATAATATTGTGAAAGCCCAATCCTATCGGCATATGTATGCAAGTAAATATTCTCTAGAGCAAAATAAAAGAAAGAGATAAAAAGAAAAAAAAGAAGTAAAGAAAAAAAGAAGTAAAGAAAAAAAGAAGTAAAGAAAAAAAGAAGAAAAAAAAGAAGAAAAAAAAGAAGAAAAAAAAGAAGAAAAAAAAAAGAAAAATTTTGAATATAACCTCATCGAACAACACTTTTTTTTAACAGAGATAAGCTCAAGATGGATTATCCACGAGCCCGAGAAACAAACCATTAAAGAATTGCTCGATCAATCTTAATCATACGATAAATTTAAAATCCTGTATTCAAATTCATCGCATTTATTTATCCCGCAAATTCCCTCTCAGATTAACATCGGACGTTTCGATATTGCACGACAATCCGTCTCTTTTATCGTCCATCAAATAAAACGCGGTCACATAAGTAATCCAGTCATACATTATCAGTGGCGGCTGCACTCTGATAAATCTTTCGCCTTCCCCTGATGAATGCCTATAAAATGGTAATTCCACTTCTTGGCTCGTTCCCTGGGGAACCCTCTTTGATGTTCCGGCCCTAAGATTCATCCAATTTCTTCGCTTAATCACATCAATGACCATCCCTCGCCACAGACTACATTCGATGTTTCCTCATTAGGTCGAAGAGCATCCTCTTCCAGTTGTTTCCATGACGACTGTGTTTTTTATTCCAGCAGAACGAAAGATTAACGTATGATATACAACGGTTCGTGGTGATTCTTAACCGTTTGCCTCGCGCTGAAATCGAGCGGTTCCATTCAGAAGGAAGGGAGTTTAAGATGTGACTTAACTAATATACGTAGCGGGGATATGCGATAAGTGAAATGCTTCCTATAAGACTTTTCGTTGTAGCTGTCTTATGAGAATGGTTATCAATTCGCGCTCGTATTAAATACGCTGTGAATCAAACCTTTTTCATTGGGAACGCAATCGAAAGAATGGTAGATAAATACTTTCGATATATCTACTCGATACGTATCATATGAGTAAAGGAGAAGTTATTCATTTTAATATCTTATTCGTGAAAGAAAAAAGATACATTTATAAGGTATTTAGAACAATATTTATTTCGTCATTAATGACAAAAACTATTAACATCAACACAGTTTTCCTGGTTTCTTCGATAAACTGCGAAAAAATTAATAAGCAAAGCTAATTATAAATGAAAATATACCGAAATACTTATGAATACAATAAACGGTATATCTAAACGTTAATGGCACACACAAGAGTAAGCGAATCACTTTTACTCTAGCGTAATGAATAGCAGTGGGAACAAAAATCTCTTGCCTATAAATACCTTGAGTCTATACTATGGGTTAGATATAGTTGCTTAAATTAGCTGTATTACTCAATTATTAAATTATTTGCATAGTGTTAGTCAGAACCCTATCTCGTCCACATAAGAGAAAACTCATTTTTATTTTCATTTCTATCATTCAAACCTCAAACAAAATTTTATTTGAGATCCAAAAATTTGAAGCTTTACTGTTGGTAGACGTATACATCCATCAGTACAATATTAACACCGATATATATATTATCAACGATAAATGCGATCGATTAAAAAGCAGAGCTATCCACACACTTCTGTTTAGAGGCTAGAGAAACTTCCTAAAAAAAGTCGATTTGTTTGTTGTTTCCACCACACGTGGCAATAGCGTCAATAATTTGCCTCTTACGATCACACCTTGTTTATCCAAAATTACGCGCGGAGAGGTTCTTCGAACTTCCCACAGAGGTCCCCTTTGTTGCCCGACGCACTCTCCGCTAAACACCCGAACTGTTGACTCCACTACGAAAAAAAAGCAAACTTTTTTAAACGGTATAATAGACGGAATCGTTGTGACTCCGCTTCTGTACAATGGACCGCCGTAAATTCGTGCGCGAGCGAGCTACAATGGCGAACAAACGAAAAAGGTGAGAAACCGACGGTGGAAATATAGCCGAGGCGTTAATTGGCCCAAAGCTGGCGAAACAGCAGTCAGATTGACGTATCGAGGAAAGAGTGTTCTCCAGGAAGAAGAGATTTGGGGAACCGCAGCGCCGCCTTACTTTTCCTCTAAATTTAACTGCCGAGGGAGAAAAAATTAGAACCGTCTGGAAAGTGTAATCTCCATGGCAGCCTACGCTTCCTCGTATAAGGGGTATAGGGGTTCGCACAGGTGCTACTTGTGTTTGCCCAATATAGCGACGCCAACTTCTCCTCGAATAGCTGAAGGAGGGAGTACATCTCTCCATACCACCACCGCCTCATTTACATCTTATGGACTCCGTAGCAACTGCGTTACCTTCTTACTTTTGTTTATTTTATGTTTACGTTGCTATTTGGTAATCTGGCTTGGGTAGTCATTGGTTACAAACTCCGGAATTTAGTATTTGGAATCAGGATACGTAACGACAAGCTATTTTTCTACAATACAATAATACTCTATTATAGCCTTGTATGCTATTTTTTTCACGTTATCGTATATTTTTTGATAAAGCTGTTTCCGGGTTTTAAAAAATACGCTACTAGACAGACTGACTACCTATTACGAATTCATCGTCCTTGGAGGATAATTCGTCTGCTTGATATCCGCAATATCTTTTTATATTGAAATCCTGTTTGGAAATACATATATAAATTGCATAGACTTTTTACGAAATAGACGATTTACGAAATTTCATTGAATTAAGTTATTATTTAGTATCATGATCTCTCTTTATTTTAAATTAAGAAAAAGCTTTTAAAATTTATATAATACAATAATGTACATTTAAAGAAAATACGTAGATTATAAGGTAATATTTCTATTTCAAGTTCGTACAAAACGAATTGGGTAATAGCCAATTTAAACCGGAGCTCTGGTTTATATTTCTACTCAAAGAGGAATATTTTAGCATCTATTTCACACTTCGATCTAAAAATATATACCTGCATCTTTACGAAATCATTTGGATCTCTTTTAGCCACATATATATTTAACATATGTGTAAAAATTTATGCGTGAAGTTCGTTGTTATCATCAATGCAATGTCTGTCAATCTCTGTGGTCTATATTATGCGAAGGTATTTTGCAGTCGCGTATAAATCATTAGAATATTCATATTATTTTCAAATATTCTATGCATTTCACTAACAAATACTGCTCCATGGTTACAGCTCAAGGGATTATAATAGTGTTAGGTTGGTGTTCCGAAGTCCTTTATTCTCCCGTCCATTGTATTCTTTTTCAATGGGCCTTCCAATTCCTTCTCGGCGCACCTGACGACGAGGCAACAGGTATTGGTCGGAGTCAATCCCCGATAAATCTACAACTGCACTCTTCTCGCCTCTCCTTCTCCCCACCGTGTATTCTCTTGCCCCCTTATCTTCCATCGACAGCCTCTATTCTCAAAACCCTCCTCCCCCACAGTTTTCTGCGGATGACACATTTTTCCCTTATTTATCATTCTTGCGTTCGAAAGAAGGCATTCCTGACGATAACGGTTTGAGTGCCAAGAAATTCATAATCGTGGAAAAATTTACTTTTTTACGTGAGGGAAAAAAATTTACGCACTACAGAATTGTTGTGCGTATAGGAATTTCAATAGGAGATTTTTTTTTGAAAAGAGGTTCGGTATATACATGTATGCTTCTGAATAAGACTTTCTTATTTTTATAAGTCAGAATGTAAAGTTTTAACAATTAATAGGAAGGACTCAAAAAGAGAAGAATTGTTAAATAGAGGTAACCAAGGAGTCAATTTAATAGCTTAATAATATACGTTAATTATTGATTTAATTACCTCTCTGTTGTGTGTATTTTTGAAGGACAATTCTAACTAGATTTAAAGAGAGCTCTTGCCGAACTCCAAGGAAGACGTATTTGAAATCCTAAAACAAAAATTCGTAATGAGAAAATTCCTCAAGCTTAGAAATTCTCCCGGCCGAATGTTTCTGAAAATGAATCTTTCATTAATTTCATTTTTCACAAGTCACAAGTCGAACTGTTACACGAGGCCAAATGTAAACGAATTGTCTTATAACTTAAAAAAGAATTATCAAATCATATATAATTAATCTTATTAAAAATAATCAAACTTATTCGATTTCCCTAATCTAATTAATTGAAGTCGCTTATGAATAGGGAATTTTCTCGCATTAAACGTTATTTACCTGATTATAATAAATAAGGGGTCCTTAAATAGTATTTGCTTAATTACTAATGAATTGCATTTGAAAAATTTGTAATGGAATAATCGCCAAACTCTAACGATTTCATTTGATAAGCATTTTTGTAAAAAAATATCTGAAAATCACTTATCCTGCTACTCGAGAAAAACTGCAGATTAAACATCTATCTCATTAATTAATTCTTGAGATATGCTACGTTGTCAAGATTCTACAATCTCGAGACCTCTCCAAAAATCAGATGAGCTAACTCATTGACAGAAATGTTACATTGGAGGGCCGAGAAGTATCGTTTCGATACTTGGGTATTTACCCTTCCGTTTCTCCACTCCAATCTGAATTATTCTTCGGAGGACAAGGAGGATTAAATTGGCGACGAAGCACTTTCCGAAGACGATAAAACCCAATTCCCTTTCTTTAAGAAGAGGTCTTCCTCACCTGCGTGGGACGCAAACAATAGACCCTCTTCCGGAGAAATCGCGAAACTTTTCACTTTTTTTCAAAGAACGATTCCAGAGTTCAGAGATTGCACGGATCGTGCCTTATCCCGAATCCGAGGAATCCACAGTTGGAAAAAGGTCGAAACAAAATCCGGTCGAAGCACTCTCGAAACAAATGATGTACGACCGGAAGGGCACGAATTAAAAAGTTGAGAAACGCTAATGATTTCTGTGCTCGAAAACGATATTTTTTTGTCTTTTTTCGCTGCGCCTGGAAAATGAATAATCGTCACCTAAATTGCCTCATTACTACGCGAATTTTAAAATCTGATCTCTAAAACTCCTCTAGAATACATTAAGCTTTAATATCGTTTATAATCGGCCGCAAAAATATACTTTTATCGTCACCGAGGGATTTTAAACGGCACGCAATGTGGATTTCCAACTCCATGGAAACCAAAAGTTATTACGGAGAATTATGGGAAATTTTCCCGCACTAAACGGACGATCTCTTAAATCATCGATTATAAAAAAGGGGCGTGACGCTTAAAAAAAATAGTCGTTAAAATCGTGGCGGCAGTAAAGCACGTATGTTAATGCACCGGTCGTAAATCCCAAGAGGTGTGCGTTTCCCGGGATATTTATTTGACTATGCGTTGTTTAATGACTACCCTTTCTAATAAATGTTATTTTTCGATGACGTAACAATTCCCGAGGAGTGCAAGGCCCGTTTTCAAAAGCGGAATTGGACGAAAGCCCAAGGCGATTTGGATGCGGAAAAAATCATCATTAGTCTCCGGAAACGCGCTTAGGTAATTAATGAATCTAATGAGAAGGAATTCCTTTAATAATGCTTTTGGAGTTGTGAGTGAAATATGGCATTTAGAAGTGATCGTTTTTTTACTTCTATTACATTGAGAAAGACTTCAAGTTATTAATGATTGTTGCCAAATTAATCAATATATAATATAATATAATATAATATAATATAATATAATATAATATAATATAATATAATATAATATAATATAATATAATATAATATAATATAATATAATATAATATAATATAATATAATATAATATAATATAATATAATATAATATAATATAATATAATATAATATAATATAATATAATATAATATAATATAATATAATATAATATAATATAATATAATATAATATAATATAATATACATCTAGGTATGACTGATATCTATCATGCTTCAGACATCGATTTCCAAAAAAATTGAATTTAATTCTCAAAAAATCGATATCTATAAGTTATTGTAGCATGAAATGGATGTATTCTATGCAATTCTCGATTCGCATTTTAGGTAGTATTTGGGAAGAATGACGTAAATTTGAGGTCTATCATTCGTAAACTTGATTGAATCTCATAACCACAAGCGAGCAGCGTGAAATATCTATTTCGAATTATTTACTAATATGTTTTGGATGAAATTAGTGAATGAAATGAAAGGGACGTATTTAATTTTCAACGTGGCAGAGAAATATTTCCAAAATTATTCAGAATAATAAATATGCATTTATTAGCTATGTTTATTCGGTGACCCGGAACAAGGTACTTTTTCGATATGAATTTTACCCGATAGTAATAACGTCTTGATCTAAATTCAGATCAAGTATACGCAACCTTTTAATTGCATTTCGAGCTCTAAACTACGTATTCCGAGATGGGACATTAATGCTTATCTTAAAGACACAATCTGTCTGAGCACAGAAGTAGATGCTTTCACCCTACCCAACCAACTTAACAGCAAGATCGGAAGATCAATCCGCACTGGAAATTAAGAGCAATTTCCCAAGAGAACGCCTCGTTGTGACGCCGCATACTTGGAGCGAAGCGGTGTCAATGGGCAGCGCATGTCACTCGCGAGGTTCTTGGGTCATCCACGAGCACTCAGAAAGCATTCGCCACGGGTTCCGGTGCCTTTTGATCACGCCAACTTAGAATAGCCATTTCCTCGTTTCGAAATAAAAGCAGCGCACCTCAGAGATATTGACGAGGGAAGGCGTGGTGCACGGAGAGATTTTATTACTGAGACGCCGGATGATTCTTAAAGGCCTCACTGACATACGCGACTCCGCCTGCAGAGTTGCAGAGAACTTTCCGACCAACCTTTCCGAGGCGAATAATCAAGGTTTCCTCCAACTTCGCAGTAAAATCCTTATAAATAGGTGCGTCGCATTTTCATATGAATATCTCGTATAATGTTACGCCGGAGTCGTAAAATGAGATGTAATATCGCTCTTAAACTATCGTCACGACTTATTAAAATCTTGAAAAAAACACATTATTTTCCTTCGCAATTAACTAATATTAAATCGAGAATGTTATAGGCTATCCGTATGCATAAATGAATGTTTAAGAGATTGTATCTCGGCTACAATATCATAGCAAACTTAAAATGCAATATCTTTCTTCTAATGCTCATTTTAAAAGCGATTTGGACAGAATTCATCTGGAAGTAAATTGAAGATGCGTCCCAGTAAGTATGCGGAGTCTGATGTTCCTGGAATAAATACCTGTACTAATAGGAAAAGGTTAAACGGAAAGGAAAATTTAACGACGTGACTGGGACCTGAACCCAGGTCCCTCAGGGTAGGTTTGCTAAACGCTGCATCTCTACGCGGCGTAAATTTTACTTTATTAAGGTAATGAAATTTACGTGGACCTTATATGATTTACAATATGCCATATACACTACAATCGATCCAATAATAACGTGTTGAAAGAAATTATAAACGTCTTTCAGGCAAAATAAAGAAATATTTTTGGTATCGATCAACTTTGTTTATTTATGATGTCTCTCATAAATAACGAGAATATAACTGCAGAGTTCTTCATCTATAAAAGCGTTTGTCATATCAGTTAAAAAAGATTCAACGATAGAATATTAAATTTTATTCTGTAAACTTTAAGATTTCAAACTTTAAAATATTAGGAAAGCATAAAAGATAGTGATGTATAGTTTAATTAATTTCTGCATTCCTCGGTTGTCAAGACAGGGGTAATCAATTAAGTATCTAATGAGACTAGCTAGATAAAATGTAAAATACTGACTTACTTAACTTCTTTTCAGTGGGAAGGAATGCGTAATATATTTATGCAGGTATTCCGTAAATTAGAAAAGAGAATTTTAAATCTATAGAAAATTAAAAGTTTGTACATGACATTAAATAAATCCTCAGATTAAACGTTTCCACCAGAGAATTCATTTTGGCAGAGACAACCGACGAGTTGCGGAAAGAAAAAAAAAGCCTTAAGCAAGCTATAAAGATGAGAGCCATCAAAAAATTCCAGCATCTTTGGGAAGAATTTCGTTCAGTGCTAAATATTCTTTAACCCTCTCAGCATGCAGTGCATAAAGTTGGAGAAAGTGTGCCAACTCCTGCATGGAAAGTACCAACGAATAGTAATGCACGGGCTAAGATTAGAGGAAGGTTGATGTATGCAAACGCCTACTGAATAATTCAGTCCATAGGTATTTGCTTTTGTAACATTTCTCTTGGACCGAAAGATGTTTGAATATAAACAAAATCGAAAAGCTTTGTATGGGGATGATTAGTGAACGGCATCCATATATGGGGAAGTGCTAACAAACGACACGAGTCGATGGGAATTTACACCGATAGGTGTGGAGATGACATCAGAGCGCACGCTTAAATACTTATTCAATGAATTAAATTGCATTTTCATCGAACTTTGTTTCAATAAGTCGGACTTCATTCCAAGGAATTTCTCCTCCGCGGAGAACAACACCTTTTTCCAACAGACGGGAGACTTAATCATTGACGGAACACGCAGAACGCTCTAACTCGTTACTCATTCCGAACTTCGCCGAGCCGAGGTATTTTTCAATTATTTTAGAAACGTATTAATTCTCCGCTTAGGTATACAAATTCCTTGGCAGATTTATCGCGCCTCTTGGCCATTGTTCTATTTCTCAGGTCTTCCTGTAACAACTCCATCAAAGAAAAAATTACCCGGGCGTGTTCTGAATCAACTCTTTGAGAAAAAATCCCGTAAACTGCCCGCGAGAGAAAACATTTCATCTCGCAGCCCGTATTTCGTTGCCGCTGCCACAAAAACCTTGTCGTAAAGGAGTTTATTTTCGTCGAACAAACAGATTTCTTTCCCTTATGTACCGGATTCATTCACTTGTTCCTTCGGGATCTTCCGAAATATGTTGCCTCCGATTTTAAATCGCTCTCTCTCGAATTATGTGACCATAAACAGTGGTAAGCGGAGGTTCGGTTGATTTACGACTCCCCTATTGAGGATGAACACGCTCTCTTCAAACACGCCTAGTTTTGCTTAGATGCTCAAAAAATTACGGCGGATGCGTAGGCAAGACTTTTTGAACTTCCAGATATGTGCAGATTATCTTTAGGAAAGATTTCTCACGTCGCAATCAACAATTGGAATAAAAAACTTTTTTCTCATTTAATTTCTTTATGCTGCTTTCAACAGCCTCTGCAGATCCAATGATATTCTCTTTTTCTTTTTTCTTCGTATCCTTTCCGTTCATCACCTCCTTCACAAACCTCGTTTTCGACTGTCCATCACTCAAAGCTCTTGTTTCGCTGTATACCTAAAGCTGTTAAACTTCCTTTTATCCCTATGTTTTTCCCTTGAGCTTTTTTCTCCGGTAAGTTCTCTATATTATTCTATAAATTATTCACTTACTCATTTCGTGTTTTCGTGTTATTTTTTGTATTTATTTATTATTTAATATCTTTACGAAATTGTTAATATGGCATTTAAAGTCTTTGTTAATCATTCAACGTAATTGGCCTTCTTTACTGTATTCGAACCTTTAAAAACAAATACGTATTATTGCTAAGCGTATTACTCAACCTAAAATAAATTACACGCTGAATCATTACTGATGTTATCTTCTCAAAGAATACATTTATAACTGAACTAGCACCATAGATATAGAGGTAAATACCTAGGAGATCAAAATAGATGCTTCGGATACCAGACTCCTACGTATTCAATTTAAACATCTACCATTCGTAGGGGCGCATTTCATCGATAGTGAGTAAGTGCGAATTCCCTCACTTAAATCAAATCCAAGGTGGTAGATATACAGCTGCGAGTGAATTGAGAGAAAGAATATGCGCGCTAGAGTGGGAGTACGTCTGGAACAGCCTCTGAAATACGATCATAAGCAAATCCTAAATCTTAAGGACGTTAGCGCTTGAGACTTTTCCCAGTTCTCATGCATATTGTCTCGAGAACGGAAATATATTTGGATGCTTGGGGTAGCACGTGGAATTTAAAATGAGCAAGTGCAAGAGATGTGTGGGAGTGTCAGATAGATTGATGAGGGAAGTGGTCCACAAACAAGGAACGGGGGGATGGTTTCGTCTAACATCGACGCCTGCAAGAAATGGTCGTAAAAACTATGAATTACAGCGTCGATACGAATCTTGATGAGTCTGAGGCCAAGAGACACTTAGTGCAATCTAAATAGATGCCGAATTCAGACGCGGTATTCGGGATATGCACATCACATATAATGGTTGCTATGGAGCTCCGAATCGTGAAGTAAGATGTTTTAATAAACAACTGCGAAACGTATCCTAGTTATATTCATAAATACATTGTTGGTTAATAATATTTAATTAACATCTAATATATTGTTAAATAATCATTTACTTCCAATTATTTACCAGAGTTAAACAAAAGTGAAAAATAGCGAAATGATTGAGACTCGAACCCAGGCCCTCCACTTGTCCTTAGGCTTAATTGGCTATAATATTTGAGACCTGGGTTCGAGTCCCAGTCATGTTTTTATTTTTTTTCATTTTTTAAATTTCTTGAACAAGTAGCACGACTTCTGGTGTTAAGTTACTATCCTTCCCTTACCCTACTAAATCACTTACGTAATTTTAATTCCTCGCAATTTTTTACCATAGTGACGAAATTATTTTACCGTAAAGTTTACCGATCGAATTACAAATCTATTCCCTCGTCAGCTACAATGTAATAGAATTTCCTACCCTCCTTCAACACGAGAACGAAACCTTACGTGGTATTCCGAAGATTACAATTTGCAGGGAATTGCGAAGCCTCAGAAAGTTGGATCGAGTAGAAACATGATGAATTACATCGGGTCTAAAAGACCGTTTAGATCATGCGATATCTCTTTTAACACGTACATGATACTATCGATGTTTTTAAAGAAGTCGTAGGTAATGGATATACTGATGATTATAGACCATACAAATTCTAAGTTAATTCACTTCATCTCGAATGTTAATCTATATAGTTAAATAGTTTAACGCTGAATACTATTATGATACAAAATTCCTTACGTAATCTAATTTTAAGATATTTATTTATTCATAATTTGTTCAAAATCTATTTTATTATTCAATACAGGCATTCATCTATATTTTACCAATACAACCATGTGGTTAATTTTATACCTAAAGTACAACAACAAAATAGTTATTGGGCATATAAGTAACTCTAATAGACCCCAGTACTGCAAAGGATATGTGAAATCAATATTTTATGGGTTAACTTTTTCGAATATTAGTGAATATTAGTATTTGTTTGATGTGCAGTTTGATTATAAAAGTGTTCTATTGTGATTGTAATATTGCGTTGCAATTGTTATATTGTATTGTATTCGTAAAATTGTTGCCAACGGACAAACAATTAAATAACAACCTATTTATAATAACAATAATAACAAAAATGAAGCATAGATTTTCTGTATAGAGGGGCTATCATGTTATAAATAACAGGACAAATCTTCATTTCCTTTACTTAACCCTTTTAGTGCTAACCGTCTTCCCGTGGTACAGTCGAGAAATGCGGAGGGTATTTATATAAAATGTAGCTACTAGGAAAAATAAACATTGTATAGTTAATTTCTTAGATATCTTGAAGCGGTTTTTTTTTAATTAATGAAAGGAAATTGGACATTTATTACGTTATTTTTATTTATTTACTGATATATAAGTTTTTTTTTATTTCAATGTCCTAAAGTTTAACAACATTATCTTAACCTTAATTTTTTGACTTTCAGGTACAATGTTAATGTATTTTTTAAATTTTTTCTGTCGACGTTAATTTTTTTACAATGGTTATACAATTTAAAATAAATTAGGAAAAAATCATAAACAATTTTGCAATACTTAGTGAATTGCGTAACTTTTTGTCAACCTCTGTTGAGTCCCATCTCATTGTAATGCGGAGTAGCATAAGGGCACATCTCCTTCCATTTTCCCAAGCTAATCATTCGTACACTGCAGTTTGCTTTCTATTTATCATCTATGTTTAACAATACAAATGTAGAGTACGAATAATTAGCTTGGGAGGATGGAAGGAGACACCAAAATGATTACAAAGCAATGTTTTTATAGATAACGTATCACCGAATACAAATTTAGAAGTTCTGAATCAAAAAAACTTCAGCTAACCAGATAACTTAGACAGAAGAACTATCAGGTTACAACCCTTATTTTGCCAGAAAATACAGGTGAGAAAACTCAGCAGAAAAATAGAAACATATACTTCACTGTCCTTCACGACGAAGAAAGAACCAACGCTAAAATTATGGTACGATTGAACCTTCGAAAATTTATTTAAAATTGATAATAAAAATGATTAAACCATACAACATAAAGAAGAAAATGTCCAGTTTCATAAGAACAAAATAAAAAAGCCATACCTTAAAAATACAATATGTTATAGCAAATTTAATAGAGAACTACGTAAAAGCCGATATATCGGCGCGCCGCACTTTTCGGCCAAGCGGTAAAAGCCGATATATCGGCTCGCCGCACTAAGAGGGTTAAGCATACTTTGGAAGTGCCCGAAAACTCAAAAATAACGCGCCAGAACTTCACAGGATACCATCCCGCTCCGAGACGCACGTAACAGGATGAACGTGCAGAATTCGCGGCTAAATCGAACGGAGCGCAAGAAATATGGATCTGTACGTCGTCGATTTCCTTATGGATTCCAGGGAGTGGAGATGAAAAGAGCTATAAACAATGCACCGAGTGAGCTTTTCGGAGGGAGTTCTGACCTGGCAAGTAGCCTTAAAAAGAACATCTGGCCTCCCGATCTGCAACACAGCTGACGAGTTAGGCCACCCGAAAATCCTGGTTCCCAAATCTCTCTCCCTAAAGAGAGACGGGGCGTGGGACACTGTAAGGGTGTGAGGGTAGACTGAAGCGGTAGACAGCTTGGCACTGAAGTCGGAGTGGGTTGGCTGAGGCCCACGCAGCAGCCATTTGGAGGAGAGCGAAGAACCTTCATTCTCGAAACGATATACGTTTGTCACAGGCGATGTAATTAGGGAGGTTGCGGTGAAGTACAGGTTTTGCTTAACGCGCGAACTGCCTTATCGGCTAAGCCAATTACGCGGCGCGAGTTTTTTCAACTAATTGGAAATTACGATTCGCGAGGGAATAATTTTTGAAATTACTGTTTTTACAGATAGAGTTTAGTGTGCGTTTAGGTCAAACGTGTTAGTTTTTAATTTATGTATTGAGAGTTGGAGCCAAAATTAAATATTACGAATTTAATTAGAAACGGAGTATTTAGGATCAACGTGTGGGACGATATACACAGTTGAACTCTGATTTGATTGAATACGTATGATTCCAAGATTATGAAACATGCTCTCAATGGAATCATATGCATGCAATGCCAACATCATAAGAACATTGAAAGTACGTATTTATGTTGGCTCTACTCAAATACTGTTCAAGTCTTACTTCCTTATGAATAAGATCGTTATGATTATAAACAATCTAAAATTTAAGCAACAATGAGAATGAAAATGGTTGCCTTTCAATAATCAACGATTGTTAAAATTCCTTTATTACGATATTTGAAACACATGTATTCACATAGAATTTATATCTAAACATTGCATCTCTAAAATTACGTATTTTTAGGGTGTGTATTTTATGAATAAATGGGTAAAGAAGAAAATTATTCAATCTTATATGCTATGATTCAGTAGGAATAGACGTAATCTAAGTCATATGTTGAAAAGAAACCACAAAAGATAATCACGGCATTATAGAAGAGCTCGGCAATTACCAGAGTTAAAAAAAAGTAAAGTAAAAACAGTTCAGCAGAATTCGTATGCTCATCTACTCGTTGGAGGTAAATCGATGCGCTAATGTCCCATTCCGAGGGTAGAAAAAAGAAGACTAACGCATAATGGAGAAGTAGCTATTTTGAATACAACAATGAGAGGAAAGTGAACCCTACGTTTTCTTAAACGAGAGGTGTGTGTCGTTAGTGGTATTAAGGCTTCTGTAGGAGGAATTTTAAAAGAGGTGGAATGATGGGTCTCAAGTTCTGCGTTGGATGGCAGAACTGGTAGGAGGGAAAATGAAGGAGTTAATTATAATAGAGGGGAAGTGTGGGGAGGAATTCTTGTTGGGAAGCAAGGAGGAGATATTTTAACGAGGATGTCTTTGGAAGGATAGCTGTGTGAAATGAGAACGTCTTCCGGATTACATTTATCCGCTCCGAGTTATTTCCTCAAGTTTCGCAAACAAATATCATCGCAGTAAAATATTTAGTGTCGTTGAAAATCATTACATCTGGTTTCGATACGTTTTCAATTTCGATACGGTCCCATCATCGCGTAAAATTACAGAGGCCGAACCTTGCAAATCATTGGCGTAAATGATCCACCATAGTGGTGGAAATTTCAATGCAATTGCCTTGAATGAATTACCGGACGATTTTCATATAAAAAAGTCGTTGTCATGGTAAGTTCGCTCTAAATAACAACAAATTATTACTGTCATGGTAAGCGTATGACGGGTAGATCGTGCGAAAGGTTTATTTTCAGATTAAACGTTACCTTTTTGCATAAATTTGGCTATATTTTGCGTTAGCAAGGAAAGAATACGAGTTATGATATATAGTACACGGTAATGAATAAGCAATCGTGAAGAATAAACCAACTGTAAATAAAAATCAAGCGATTCTTTTGATCCTAGACTCATGTATTACGATCTTTCTTACATTGAAAGGGTTTATCGAACAATTCATGTAACTTCTTTAACGCAAATTTTTTTAGAAACATTACTCTACATTTTAGCATATTAATACTTATATGGAAAAATCTTATAGATAGACAGTAAGGTGACTTATCACATCTCTACAAAATATAATAGACGAAACCCCAGTAACAGGCAAAGTACATTATCGCAATTCCGACAAATATTACAATAATCACATTTAACAAACCATTAAATAATCTAAAGCGTAACAACACAGTTAAAATTACGTACAATGACATTATTTAAATGAGAGAACCTAATCACAATTTGCTCTAAAAATGGAATATATACCACATTTTTACGTAAACAATTCCCCATTCAAAAATAAAGGTTAACAAGAGACTTCTATTATCTACAAAACTAAAACTTGCGCAGATCAAAGCACGAGAACATATGCGGAATGCGACGGAACCAAAACGTAATGGAGTGAGAAGGGCAAAACCAAAAAAATATGTATATATAGAGAAGAATTTCGGTTCGAAGGTATCGGTCGAATCCATGCAGAATCCATGAGCTTGTGGAGTGATGAGGAGTGGTCACAGAAGGCGGCGGATGAAAGGGATTGGAAAGGAGATGGTCGGAAGAGGATCGCTTTTGGGGAGAAGAATGAACGGGAGAGGAGAGGGTTCCTCGACAGACTGCTTGGCATTTTTGTGGAAGGCCGTGGGGAGATCCCTTGGTGAACAGAATGGGGGCGGCGGTAGGATGGAAGATGTGTGTCCACAAGAAACCTTTCCTTTTGGGGCCCTTTCCTTCTGGGGCCGAATTCGAGGGGATTTCTAGCACTCTCAAACCTTCGTCTTCGGGGAGCGCCATGTTGTAACTTCGGACGCGTAACAAATGCCCGGTGATGCAGAATATGTGGGAAGGTGACAAAGGGGACGTTGGTTGATGGAGGCCCTCTCTACGTATGCGACGAGGGCAAAGGTCGCTCTCCTAAGGTTCGTAAAGGGGAACAAAAGCCCTTGAGGTCTATATCGAGACGAATTTCGTTACGTCACATCACATGAGAGGGTAAGTATGGGTGGTGGGGGCGATGGAGACAAATCGAGGTATCTGAACACTTATTAGTCTTTTGGTGTCCCCAAAGCAACACTCCCTGGCATTTGCGGACTAAATTAAATATCGGTCTATGACAAAGTAACGTCTGTCCTTTTTGAGAGTCAATTTATATTGTTTCTCTAATTGTTATTTTGAAAAATATTCTGATGCCCTAAATGTAGAGATAAAAATATGTATTCATCACGAAAACTATAAAAATTAAACTGGTAACGATATAAACTTCGATAAAAGTTTCGTCATACAAATAAGGACGATGGTACTTGGACTTTTAGATGCATCCATTCCACAAAATTTTTTCTAACAACAAATAAATTATACAATAAAATAAATAATACGAGATATGAAATACGAATATAATATCCTGAAATACTTAAAGCTTTGAGAGATATTTATCTTAATTTCATTCAAGAATTACTAATATTTAAGTCATCGTATACTTTTGTATTCGATGAACTATTTTTAACCAAAAAGATCGTGTTTGGGGAAGATTTTGGAGTGATTTTTAGGCGTTTATCGCAGCATTGTTTTATAATTAACGAAGAGGATTATATATTAGGTTTCCTAAACATATTCTGAATAAAAATTAATATATTTCCGCACATTTCTACCAATGTATATATTAAACAACAAGTTTCATCGGCATCTTACGATGATTTACAGCAGAAACTCTTAGTCTAGAGTAATATATGAAGAATTTTCTATGTACTCATATTAGTATTACTACTCATTCTACAAAGCATGGCCAGAGATGATAGATAAACGATTTCCAACCCTCTCCCATTCATCAACAATTGAAAAAACATTCCCATCCCTAAACAAATCACAACTTCTCAAGGTTCAACACTAAGAACAAAGTTCAAGAGACTCACGAGTGAAACGGAGTTCTCTCTTCGTCCGCAGCAACCGAAATAAGACCTTTTTGATTCCGTTCCAAGCAAAAGAAGAGGCTCATTCACAACCAGCACTGCATTACCTGCCGACATAATTCTCCTCTCCGAGTATTATTCCAACCCTCGGTCGCCCTTAATCCCTTCATCGACATTCTCCTCTTATACACCCTCTTCATCACTTTCCCGTGTCATCCTGAATATACGCTCCTTCACCGTGTACAGGTGTTTGCATTGTCCGACCGAGTAACGAGTGACTTAGCTGCTTAGAATATCCTCCCTGACCCCGCCCAGCGGCGGATCCTTTGGAAGAAGAAGACGAACCCTTCGTGCCGACCGTGCCTTTATAACAAAACAAGGCGATATTTTTCCTTCGCGTGTATTTTGATTCGACGTCCGAACGAAATCCTTTTTTCTCTCTGTGGCCGCGAATTGAATCTCGGAAGATGAATGAAACATGCACGCGACTGAATGTCCCGGCGCCACGGGTGGACGACGGCGATGAAGAGTTATTTTATGGAATGTTTTCTTTTTTATATGTTGTTGTAGTGTATTAGTTCTAAACGGAGTTTCTTTTGAGCTTAGTACCTTAGTTCTCGCGTACGATCTATTCTTTTCGAACTAAGAATTCGACCGCTAAAAGGTTTCTATATTCAGAAAACTTTTTGGAATTTGTAATAACAATTATTCAAAATAAATATAAAACTTTGAGTTAACTGCCTTTGGTACAATTACACCGTCTTAAGGACCAAAGAGTTCTTACAATACCAAGAAACTTTGGGTTATGATGACGGTTTACGTAATAACTCGTACGTAAATAACGTAATGTAACACTTTTACTTACTTGTGGAAATGTACAAATTTTGTAAATTCTTCTGGTTATTAAATCATGAATATCCATCTAGTATCGCTTTCTTAAATTCAATTATAGTCATTACTGTTCGTAACTAATAGTCCTTGAGAACAATGATTCAATCACATTTTGCAGTTAATATTTAACGTAAATAGCGGCTCTTAATAAACACTAACAGATATCAGAAACGGCTTTGATTTATCAAGCAATTACTAGCTGAAGATCGAGAACTATTTTTTCAATAAACGGAAGGAAAAGCACAATAACGATGTTTATATAGTTTAAGCTGAGAGTAAATCATTTTATAATCGTAACGTACCTTTAGAATATCCTTACCTCTAAACACCCTACGCTCGGTGGTACCGATGCACCATTCGACGAATTTATATAGTTCCACGAGTAACATTTATATCGAAAGACTCGCGCAACTTGTACCGCGAACACCTTTCCATCCGCTTTCTTTTGAATCTTCCAATGCAAACTAAACTCTGGGAGACCGTAAAACTCGAGAAGGAACTCGCGTCTGTATAAAATAGCCCCTAGAGACCAATACGGGCGAATGCACTTCCGCAGCGATCGGATGCAATTAAAACGGCGACCACAAGAAGCAAAACCGCGGCCATCCTCGCCTCCGATTCTTTTATCTCGCCGTTAGAAAACGACGAATCGAAAATCCCTTCTGGAACACTTGTTTACACGGCACATCCACGCGATCTCGGTCTTCTTTAACGAGCTTGCGGTCAATACGCAGCCGTCGGAAAAACCGCGGCGGAAACCGGAGTTTTTTAATTTCCTCGATGACTTTTTAATGCTATGGTAATTCTGCACAGCCGTCTTCGGCGCCACCGTGCTCTAGGAATCATTCCCATTCACATACCGGTAATCCCATCCGCCTAAGCCGTGATTAGATATCTGAAATAATCCCTTCCTCATTCTATAGTCTACTTTGAATACCTCCGCTGATGGTTACCAAGCACTTTACGCAACGTTCCACACATGCCGGGGATTCCACATGGTAATATATATTATACATATACACGCGATCGACGCCATGTGTCGTAATTTCTGTTCTAAAGCCGTTCTTTTTCGAGCAGCTCCCTTCCTTATAAAGGAATCTTTCCTAAATAGTTTCCTATCGGTGGAACGTTATGCCAAATGCATTCGTTATAGCCTTCCTTCCCGAAGGTCCCTTCCTTAGCCACCTGCTCGTTCCCCGCGTGGGATTCTGAATTTCCCATATTTTTCAGCTTCGGAATTCTTCTCCTACCATTTTCTCCCCTCCCCTTCCCTCGGAGTTTCTTTTCTCCCATTGTCTTTTGCTTCATCTCCGTGTAGTACAAGGCATGAATATACAGCTGATTTACCCTTTGGCACAGCACAATCGTGATGTTGAAAAGGTAGGGTTTTTTTCTTTTTTTTTTTTAAACGCTCTCTAGGTACAGGTGGTGAAGAGACGAGCAAATATTTCAAGCAAAAAACGTGGTTGATGAATTAAGGGATTTTCTCAGAGGTTAAGCCGAGTGGATTTTCTTGAGAATTGCGCGTGAAATGGGTAATTTAAAAGTACGACTGTTCTCCAGAAGGTGAGTGGGGGACCTGGGTTCGAGTCCCAGTCGCCATTTTTCAAGTCTGTTTAACATTGTTCCAGAAGGATTTTCTTCCCTAAGCGTGGATGTAGAAAGGTCTTCGAGTTTCGAAAAAAAACATAATACAGTCCAGCTGTAATTATGAATGATTCATTACTGATTTATTAACAATTTTAAACGGTACTAATTTAGGAGTGACTTTGTGTTAATTTTTTTTATATAATAACACTTTAAAAGGTTGCCTAAAATTCGATAATATACCAAAAAGGGTACAATAAATACATATGAACAATTTTAATTTAACAATTTATCCAGCTGTAATATTTTTCAAATTGGTGAATTTTTGCAAATTTTAATCGTAAAAATTCTAGTACTGCCTTTGTTTATTTTAATACTTATTGCTAACGGCATTAGAGGATTTTAATATTTTTTAATTATTTGTTATTCTATACTTTGAAAAAGTCGATTAAAAAAGGTTTGTTATTTTATAAACAATTAGTCAATCTATCATAAAACATAGCAACCGCAATATTTACACAGAATAAATGTATGGAAAAATAAATCGATAAAAACCCAAAATTCCTCCCAGTACTTTCGCATTGCTACTGCAACCAATTTTCAATTCTTTTTGCGTTTTGCCAGAGATTCGTGTCTTTGTATAATTTATCCTTTGGAATTCTGCCCCAATCCCTTACCGACAACAGCGCTTTTCACGTCTAACCTCAGCACGAGAGCTTTCTGATTTTGCCGCACTATCCCCTTTTACTTGCGGAACATTTTAGTTCTAAAAAGACTCGAAGGGAAACTTATCGTGTGAACAGATTTACGCTTCCTTACATCTGAGACACAAACTAAGCACTTGTGAGTATCGATTTGGTTTATATTTCAGTCTTTTTTTATTAAATGAGCTTTGAAATATTTAATGTCCGTAATATTTATCAAATCATCATTAAACGATAGTTAACCATACATTAATCAAGGGACATTAAAAGAGATCGTTATTAATGGAAGCTATTAGATGATAAAAACGCTAAAAGTTAAATTAACATCGATATAAAATAATCGTCAAATAAATGCATAAATATAATGTTCATATATGTTCTATTTTCTATATATCATATCTTATTGTTAGATAGTAAAATGTAAGAAAAACAACGAATAAAATTTAAAAATGTCCATCTAAGAATACCATGCAATCACGTTACCTTTACAGCAATTAAGGATTGAATCATTCTCACTCACCTGCAAAGAAAGAAAGAAAAACATTTATTAGATTTATAGCAATGAGAAACGTATATTTTATCTGCTAAACACAGTACACTACATTCATTTATAATATAAATTCCATAATATACACACCATTAAAACAGAATGAGGCTTTTTATTATATTTTTATGAATACTACTCACACATTCGTTTTCGTAAATAACAAGTGGAAATAAATACGACATTCATTTGTTTATTTAATAGCGCAGGACAGCAAATGGGAAGTAATACTTTATATTATATTTTAAGACATATCAAACACGTATTCGTTTATAAATAAAGTTAAAAGAAAATTTAAAATAATCTGAGAGAAATTATAAAGAACTAATTGCTTACATCATCATCGGATTGGAAAGCACGATGTTTTCAAATCAATTAGTTTGTGGGATACTTAAAAAGCCTTTTCACTCAACCACTTCCATTTTCCACTTGACCCCCATCGATTATCCACAAATACTTCGCCGTACAAAAACGCATTGCGACATTTTAATTATGAAATTGTTTTACGGTCGGACAGCTTCTCTCTCCCGAAAAAAAAAGAATACGGAACTTTCAACCGCCGCACTCACGCGAGATATCGGCGTAAAAAATAAACTCCTCCATTATTCATAGTGCGCTTCTTTCCCTTGCATCCCTCCCGCGTGTCCCATCAAGTCGACCCGTTCATCCCCTATCACGAAATCGCCTCCAAACTATGATATACGGGTGCACTGAGAAGAGTTTCGTGTGAAATTAAGTTTAGGGAATTCGATGGGCTTTTATATTCCATTAATAAATAATACGTCAATGTCTTAAAGTTATAGATATAATAAATCGCGGATTCAATTTGAAAATGAGAGTTTGTTTCTAAATGCGCTTGAAATAAACAGCATTAACCAGATTTATAAATACAAAACTTTATTGTATTATGAGTAAAGCAAGACATTTTATTGCTATTTATAATTATGTATATGAATATCAAAATAGAAGAAAATATTCACAGAAAATTCTCCGTAATTATATGATAATCGTCTTTATTATGGAAGATATTACGATACCTCTTTTATACCTAACCCGTGTCATTATTGAATAAAAGAAAAAAGAAAACAGTATGAATACATTTAAAAAGAACAATTACTGTGTTGCTCTTAAAAAAACTTAATTATGAAATTAGGGAAAAATTTTCCACAAAGTCTACTGATAGTAACTGGTTTACAATTAGAGAGCTATCTTCTTTAAACCGAGAATAAATTAAAGAAAAAGAATTGGTAAGTAAAAGTACTTTCTACTGTTTCTGAAAGTATAAAGAAAAAATTCAATTATTTTTACTAAAAATGCTCATCCGTACCGATTGAGTACCGATTCCGTAATTAATGACATCAAATATAAAATTTCATCTCCCTTTGAATGTAAAGCGATTAACTAAAATGAGAAATAATATTTCTGAAAAACCATAAAAGAAACTAGAATGATTGGAAAATTGTAACCTAAAAAATCTTGTGCGAAACAAACATATTTTCAAATATTTTTCTCGTTTTAACAGGCTTAATTGCAAAGACAGTGGTAAATTCATCCTTTCACTTATTCAAATTCTTATATATCTTTGTTTAACTATCATTCATCACTACCTCTAATTATTATTATCACAGAAACATTCCTTTAATATGAAAACCTGAATATCTTATGTTTCAAACCTCGACAATAACGTATAATTTTATTAAGCGCAACAAGATAATATTGTCGCGGCATAAAATTTAGGAGTTGTCTTTCCGGAATAATTAATAAGACATCGCCATTCCTTTTACTACTTCTTCCTTGACCGTCGCCAATTATTTAGTCCAACGACCATTCTCTTACGAACGAAGGACTTACGAAAGCAAAGGGATATAAAATAAACGAGAAAGCGGCGTGCTTTCCCATTTAGCTGCTCCTGATATTCCATTTGTTAGCTCGTAAATGGGACAACTCGGATGATATAGGTAGCGCGGTAGTTTTCCTCTAACATCCAGGGAGCCGAGTACCTCCTCCTCCCATCTGTCCATTCCAATCCTTCACGAACCTCCTTCATCCCCTTTTCTTGCCATCAGACAACGCTACCATTGAACCCTCTGCATTCTATATCACGCATCATAACCCCTCGACTCCCCACTGCACGATGCACTGTATCAATCTCCTAGCACACTCACCTGTTCCCCTCTCAACTTTCTGCTTTTTTCCCCTCAGAGAGAGAGAGTACCACTTGCAACTTTTTGTCCCTCCGCCTGTCCAGGGTTAACAATCTTGTTTCTTTCTCCGAAGATTGACATAGCGTTTTTTTTGCCGCTAAATGCGGAGGACGAGGATCTATTTTGCTAGATGATCCCCAACGCGTTCATCCGTTTTAGAGAGTGTCTCGCTGGATTAATTTTCTTCTAATTAGTCATTGATTAATCGCGATTTTTTTTAAGGAAAGGAATTTCTGAATTTAGGCTATTAATGGCTCACGAAAGTTAAGGAAATTTTATTTACATTATATCGACTTATTCATTACATGCATCCGTTCAAGTAGTTCATCGTAATTAACTCTATTCATGGAAAGAACTCTTATTGAACTATATATGTGTATACTTCTATTTATGATCTACAAATGTTTTGGATTCGAGCAGTATTTAGATATTTTATTAGTATGGGATTTATGATTTAATGACGAAGTGCACGATAGATATTGTATCTAAGAGAGTGCACACTACAAAAAGATATCTAGTGTTTACATAAGGTTTAAACATACATAGGTTTACATAGGTTTAAACGTTATCAGTTTATCTTCAGAAAAGTACTATAATCTGTAAGATAAGTACTGAAAATCTAATAGATATTAATCCCTCACTATTTATTTCTATCGATTAATTCTTATTTAAATGCTTCCGTCGATAAATACACATATATATTCACGTCCATATTCAGTGAATGAAGCAAGCAAATATTTTACCTTTTGTATTCAATAAATTTTTTAAAGATAATAGGATATATAATTCTCCTATAATACTCTTTTCCCGATTCATCCTGAACGAGGGTACTTAATTAGAATTCATGGCAAAATTCGTCATGGAAACGAAGTGTGAAACAAAAAACAAGCTCTTATATTTCAGAGAGCTGGGTTTGAGCAATTGAAAGATTAAAAATCCATCAATTCTTAAAGTAGGGCGCGACAACATCCAATGGCAAAAAAAACCTAATTGTATCGACATTTTTAGCTGTGAAGTATAATTTAATTCTGCTTTTTCTTAAAATGTACGTAGTATTTATCAACGGTTCTTTACGCATCAACGATCAAAGAGGTTGTGCAAGGAATAATTAACAATAAAAATAACGTAGAAATTCCTCCCAGAGTTCATCTCAATCGTACTTGACAATATATCACCCAATTTCTTTAAACAAGCCTTGGCCGTTTCCTCCGCACGTTTCCAACAATAAATACACAATTATGCGTATATATTAGAAGGCGTCAATATCTACGTATATAAAGAAAACTTTTGCAGCCACAGAAACACACGAGATATTTTCACACGTATTCTGCTCGTGTGATATCGATTTCCCGAGGAAAAAAATCCGTTTCATGTCTCAATTCCGTCAATACGTAACCATCGTCTATATCCCCCGTCTCAACCTCTCCAAGAACTTTCCACAAATGATACGGGAAGCCATGAACTACATTTCCAATCTCATGACCGGATTCGTCTCCGGTTTCTGCGTGCAGTGGATTGAAAAGGTATGGGGAAGAGGGAGGGTGGGGGGTTTGGTAGCTCTCTCAGGGGGGGGATTGGGGCAGAAGATGTGCAGACGAAGTGCTACTTGATGAGCTTCTTCTCGTCGTATGGGAAAAAAATATATTCCGACCGCGGAGACAATATTGCCACGGCGGTGGGTTAATGACTCCTCCTGTTAAGGGTTACACACGAGAGAGGACACTTGTCATTCTCAATCTCGTCCTGAGTAAAGTCCTTTATCATCATCATCTTCCTCGGAATAATTATTCGTTATTGTTGTTGTCCTCTCTCTTGAGTTGCCACTTTAAGCGAGAAAATGGAAAAAAAATACTTGAGGGCTTCGGTCCTTGGGCGTGGTTGTGAGAGAGGTAATCAACGAAATGACATTCAAAAATATTATTCGTTATATAAAAAATATGTTAAGTTTCTCACATTTCCATAAATTTTTGTAGAATCTATATATCGATGAATATCGTTTTATGCTCTATAAAGTGTTGGACTTCGTTGTATTTTTCAGCTAAAGTAATACGTTTTAGTAACATTTCAAGCGAAGCTTGAATTCAATGAATTTTAAGAATGTATTATTATGAATATTATATGATGTATATAAATATGGAAATTAATATGATTCATAATTTATACAATTGTTAACTTTTTATTTCTATGAGTAAGGATTTAGAGTCTAATCTTCTCCATAAAGAATTTGGTATTTGGAAATACGAAAAAAATATATATTCGCGAATATTAACACGTACAAAAATAATACAAATGTTAATTATAATTGGACTGTATTGGTTTTATTTAATTAAGGGATATTTAGTCTACAAAAACCATCTTACATTAAATACTAAAATAATGCACGTAATAGTGTTGTATTTACAAATACATATTTATTTACAAATTCCGCATCGCTATATCATCTTGATACGAGATAAAAGTAAAGTAGCCATATAAAACTGATAACCATAACCAGACATAAGACAAAGGAAGCCTATCTTTAAAAGATAGAAAAGAAACTTTCTTAATCCCTATCCGTAAAGTGTTGAATACGATAGCAATTTAAAAAAGAACACAATCCCACAATTCTCAAAAACCAAAGCACAGATTCGCGGTAAGAGGAGGATGGTGCGATGGCTAAGTGATCTGGAAGATGGATAGTGAGGAGTTCTGAAACGCGCCAAGGATGCTCGAATGCACGTCCCATGAGATGTTGAAAGTCATTAATGACTCGAGCGCTCTTCAGGGACAACAAAGAGCGATTCGAGGGGCATAAAACAGTCCTCTGGAGTGGAAACAATCCCTCCGCTGCAAATTAATCAATTGCTCAGCTCTATCTTTATGATCAATCGGGAAACGAACATCGTGCGGTTTATCGCCTCGGATGCCGCAGACAAACTGGGAGCATCCACTCTAGACTGCAAATGCTCGACATGCGGTACAAATATGCGAAGAATCCGCCTTCCAGTCCACAGATAATTGCCTACGATATTTATGCCCGGCACAGTCATGTAACTACTCGATTCCATTAGATTACCCCCACCCGTTTCCTTCCGTGTAATTCAATCGAAAAATCTTAACTTTTTTTTAAGTCTTTCGCGTTTCATAAAAGTGTACGTCATTAGCGGACAACCACATAAATGAAAAGAGCTCGAATCAAAGATTAAATGTCTAATATGTACTTCGTGAATTTACGACGAAATGGTTCATTGCGTGACTAGTAAAATACTTAGGAATTTAATACTAAACCTTAAAGTATATACGATAAGAATATAACTAAGTATAATGTCATTCTTTACGACTTAAATTTCACGAGAAACGTAAATGAATGTTAACTATACTCATCAATTAATCTTTTATAAATAGAGAGATTTTAGTTATACCAAATAACCTTTTCCAACTATCATAAAATATCTGTACATCAAAACTCTTGTATTCCTTAAACCTTTTTAAAACTAAAATCATATCCACCAAAGATACTGTACAAGCAGAATTTCGTTTGAGAAATAGTATTTTCAGAATTAATATATCAGGTAATGAGTATGATCTTAATTTTTTCCTATATCACGTAATTGAAGGCATCCGGAAAAAGAATCTAAATAGAATTAATTTAAATAACAATTAAATAGTGTTTGAAAAGGAATTCCTGAAACTTTCAAACCTAAATTACTAAGTACGTAAGTCTTGTGTTCTATTCCAGGTCTAGTCAAATCAAAATACGTAATAAACTAAACTACAACAATCACTTTCTTCAACAATACTATATCACTACGCAATAATTGAAGCACAGTATTTTTACGTCCACGTATAATAGACATTTAAAATTAAAACAATTCGTAGACATTTTATATTTTTATTCCCTCATTTTGCGGATAAGTTCCACTAGAAACACTTTACTATACCACTCTTTAAAGTACAATTCAATATAATTAAACTACATCAACTCTCAAATTCAATCTCACGAAAGTTTTATTCAAAAATTTTCCATTCGTATTACGAAACATCTTGTCCAACAGCGACGAGAGAACTACTGATGAGAGCACAAGGTTTTTCTCGGGTCACGTGATTTTCGGCGGCGATTCTCAAAAACCCGAAGATTTCCAACCTTTTCAACTCTTGACCAATCCGAAAGGTTCTTTTTTCCCTGTCGATTGTTTCCTACTAAATCTTACTGGCCATCTATTTTTAGGAGGCCGCTCGGAAAACCGGTGCGTCTGTTAAAACAATCGAAGAAAAGAAGAGGGAAATGCGTAACGGGAGAAGTCGGCGGTCAGACAGTGAAAGAAAAAGAGTTTTCTAACCAAAGGAGAGAGAGAAAAGTGGAAAGCGAGTAAATCGAGATGAGTGCCATTCTCCGCTTGGCGGCGCTGGAGGCGGTCGGACTCGGCCACGATTAATAAAACACTTTATTTGAGAAAGGAAGTAGTACTCGAGTATAAAGGCTTCTTTCCAAGAGCAAAGATGGAAGCCATGTGTACAACTCGGTTGTCTTTTATTTAGGGTACGGAGTCTCAGAGTGTCGATCTAGCGTGATTTTATTTAACGGCCTGGGTTGGTGTTATAGGAGGAAAACTTCGACTCGATCGCAAATTAAAGATGGTAGTTGGAAGGGAAGATAGTAGCGAAATACCGTTACATTATAAAGATACATATATGTATATTTATATTACTAGATTCAAGAATTTTTACTAAGATAGCTTAAAATACTAACGTTTCTTCTTGTCCAACGATTCAATCAGATAAGAAAAATCAGATTAGATACGTAGATATGGAAATTATCTAGATTAAGATATCCGTTTACTGAATCTTTCATACTACGGGCAAACGAGGAGCGATTACAATCAAGATATCGTAAATTATACGCTTAATGATATTCAATCTCGATAATTTAATATGATTACTATAAAGATTGTTAAATCTTAATTATAACTAACTTTTAAAGATGATTTTTTATTAATCCAAAATCCAATTGATTGGTATTTGTTCATTTGATTTTATTAAAAGATAAAATTTTAAAATTAAACTAAAGTACACAATTAAGTAACAATAATTGAGTAATAAGGAATTATTTCAATTTACAGAGGTAAGTATTGAAACATATCTCACATTTAACGTAATTGAATCAACATTGTTCTAAAGACATATATATCATACATAAATATTCGTGTTATTAAAAGCTAATTCAATTATATATCCGAACAGTTAAATCCTAAATGACCTTTAATTTAATGTTCGCAAATTAAATTAATGCCCTTGATTCGTTTTATAATTAATTTAAGTGTATATTAGCAACTGTCACCGCCTCGTACTTTCAATTATATTTATTCCGTATCCCTTGGTAACCGATAGCATTAACCGCAGTGATATATGCAAGGAATTAATCGCCTCGCGAATAATCGTGTCCAATTAAATATAATTAACGCCACCGTGAGCTCTCTTACCCCATTATTTTTCAGCGCAGATAACTCGTGGAAATGAAACAATCCTCGTGTTTTAAAAACCCCTGAACAATGAAACCTAATTGATGATATGACTTTCGCCTGAATGAATTATCATTCATTTTCATGAATTGAATGCCACAACTTGCATCCTCCTTTCATCTAATATATTCCCATCGCCCACGGAGTTCCTTCCACCCGTGTGTGTGCAGATATGCGACGGAATAGAATCTGCTCACTTAACAGGAAGGAAATGGGAAAAAATTAAAAGGACGCGATTTATGAGCAACGCTGAAAAATTACATTTCCGCCTAGAGTATGAATGTACCATTCTCTGTGCAGTGTCAAGTAATCCGTGACTCAGTAACCGTTACGTTCTCGCGTATTTAGAAGGGGTGTTCTAAATAACGCCTTCCGCGCAATTATTGGTTGTAGTTTCTTTTCTCTATGTCGCAAAATACGAAAGTAATAGTTGTTTTTTACGTAATTCTACATTTTTTTTCAACTCCATTGTAATCTAATACACATGACTAAGACATCTAACAGCTTAATGATTATAAATATGTATTTTCCCAGTTTTGTGACGATCGCATTTTAACTCAAATAAATATCGAGAATTCGAGGAATACAATTGATACTTATGCTAATACAACTACGAAATAACGCAGGCCATTAAATAAAAGCCCAGATAATGTTTGATTCATGTAAATTAAGCTGAATGTTCGATTGCAATTTATTACAAGTTCTGCATATTTACTTTTCATTCCTATTCGTTGAATTATGAGTGTTATTCGTGGTTACTTATAAATATTGATTATTCTTGTAGACTCGTACACTCACGAAATTGTCACGTGACGGAACCCCACTCATTCAATGTCCAATCATGGAAAACATTATTCTATATTACGTTTATATCTGATACGTTAAACACACTTTTATGGTACACCAAAGATTCTATTTTCTAATCCAATAAAACAAGAATAATGAAATCCGATAAATGTAGAGAGATATTTCGTCCCATCGCTGAGTTTGGATGATTGCCAGAGAAAGAATTTTATTTAAAAGAAAAGGTTCGATAAAACGAATGCATACCAATGAATAAGTTGGTATCGATTGGATGTATCTAACGGAAATTTTTGAACTTCCTCGTTCACAACCCTTTTTGATATCGAGTTAACTGATCCATCTGGAGTTTAACTTAGGACGAGGTGATCGTAAAAGATTAGAACGGATAGATTTCTCTCTCTGGAAACTGCATGGATAAGTTTCGAGGCGATGAACCGTGGTACACCTTCACTCGCGAGACGAAATTTACATATTTATCTATCGTTCGATAGCAAACTTTCCGGACGTAGCAACGAATGATTTCCCAAAGATACATCTCCCGTGGATACAAACATTTCCTTGCCAACGAGAAAAATTACGGCGAAAAAAACGAAACGAACGGACCACGTTACCTCTAATGATCATACGTACAGGGATTCGCTAGCATAAACACATACTTGCGCATTTGAATACGTCTTTTTGAGTCCGACTCGAACTGGTCGTCCTGCCAGTTTTTCAATATCCCCACGACGCACACAATTCCAGTTCGGTTTAACATTCACAATAAACAGGGAGTGTGACTTAATATAACCTGTTAGTACGAAGTCTTTCTTGAGAAGAAGGGAGAGCGTAATTCATCGGAGCCTAAAAAGAGGAACTGATAGCGACAACTGCACCAACCTGTGCGCGTTTACCCTCGAAATTGTACTTTGTCGACTGTTAACACGCACACATCTTCTGACCGTAACATAAATTACTCTGAATCCTCCGCGGTGAATTCCCTAGTAAGCGTCGCTTTAAATCGAACCAGTCGGTTTGAAGAGTTTGCCATCTAGAGATCCGTTCACTAGAAGAGCGTAAATCAAACGTGAGAAAAATTCCTTCGTAAGGATAATATTTACGGGCGTATTTTTGTACGAGAAGAGAGTGAATCTTTACGTAGATATACTTCTCGCAAAACATCTATATATCACGTCATATTAGTTGTCAGTTTCTTCCCCGCGGAGGAGAATGGTTTCTCCTCTTGTAATAGAAGTTGTTATGTATTCTCAATCGGACAAAAGATAAACGTTGATATCGTCCAAGATGGCGTCACTAGTTTGTCGAAATTTTACGTAATCGATGCAAGGGAATAATTTTACCGCTGGACTAAGTAGAAGAGTATCCATCAACGAATTTGTGAAATTATATTCTTAACCACAGTGTTAATATTCTCTAGGTATTTAGATTATGTACTATTTTAAACCTTTTGGTAGCGAAAGGTAGTTCTTAAAAGTTCCATGTCAAAAGAATAAATAAATATATGAATTTCTATTGCTTAAATATGAATACATTAGGTCTTAGTACGTATTGCTCTATGTGCTAACTAAGTGGGGAAGTTTTATTACTTTGCCCAACTTTAAAGTCCCTTATTTAGCATATGAGCTTTTCAAATCTAAATAATTTTTATTTTGGTGAAAGTTTAACTAGAGTTGAAATTATAATTTAATGTTTGGCTATTCGTTAACACATTTCCTTGTAAAAATAGTGGAGCAGTTGAAGAATATTTTTTTACGTATTCAATTGAATAACAGTATAATAATCGAACACAATATTTCTCGATTATGATACAAAATTATGATTTTCTACGTATATTTCAATTAATAAATTGATGATAATCAGTAAAACTCACAAACTCTTTGTATACTTTATTAAGGGATTTCTTGATATTATCAATCAACTATTTTTCTTCAGAAATGATATAAGATTTTTTCCGACAAATATTCCTCTACTTATGGCTTCTTATGGACCCCATTCGCGTTATCAATCGCCCATTTTATCAGCAATTACCGTTTACCCAACCGATTAAAGTAGTTTTACACAAATATCAACGATAAGCTAAATCGTCAATATCACCCGTTTCAGACCTTTTTTATCTGAATATAAAAGTCGTTACGTTTCATACGCACTTCCTCCCACTTAATTATTCCGCTGAGGAAAACGTAATGCTGCTTTTAGCATCGGGACATTCTCTTCTGCTTCCATATCTGTTGCCGCATCTCCACAAGCCCATCCCTTCCGCTCCTCATCAACACTGTGCCCCCTGGCGGTAGAATTCCACCCAGCACCCTCCAGTAACCCATCACCCGTTCGCACCACGCCCACAGGCAAAGCACTCTGGAGCACGCATCTTCTCCAAGCACTTACCACCTCCACCCTTAGACGTCTACCACACTCGCCTAACTTCCCGAGATACTAAATTAGCATAATATTCACTTTTGTGCTCTTTCCAAGGTGACTCTTTCCGACTATTCCGTTCCGCTATCAAAATGGTCCACGACATTTTTATCCTGTGAATATCGCGGTAGTATTCAGCTGTTTTTTCCGAACTTCCTTAATTTTTTTCATTGGGATATATGGTACTTTGGATTCTAGAATCAGTGTCGAATTAGAATAAAGAAACCATCTGCTAAATTCGTCTAAATTATAAACTGAAAAGGTAAGCTGTGTTTGTAATTGATTTTATTGAGTAGAAAGAGGATAAATCCCGTTGAAAATACGAAAGAAATATTGCTGTCCCGTCAAGATTTTCTATACTATGTGAGCGCTGTTTTGTTGGAATATCTTCACCTATAAATCCTAAGTGAACAAAAGTTCAGAAACCTCTTATCACTGCTTATTTTCAGATGGGCTGAAATAGCAGGATAATATCGAGTTCGCTTACCGAATCCGTACTTCCTTTGATGATAAGCTGTGTCCTACTTTTTTGTCAAAAATGTAGAGATAATAGGAGTAATTTTGATTCATTTTTAGGAATTTTGGGTATGGTTTTTAAATGGAGAAAGAGCCCAATAATTTTCAGATATTCTCTTCGTAATAGTTAACGTTTATTTTCAAAAAATATCCCTGCCGATTTGAGACTATTTAGTTGAATATTTGCTCGAAACGGACTAATATTCTGAGGTAAGGTAATTTTGTAATAATCCTTTTGCAGATAACACGTAAGTCCGTAAAATGTTCCACCAACGAATTGCGGAACGGCTGAAATTATTCTTCCAACGCCAAAGGGAAGCATAGAAGGGTATTCTCATTTTCTGCACGAAAAGGGCATTGGGGCAATGCGAGGTTCCTACCTCGAGAAGGTGGTGGCGTGAGTTTCAGAGCTGCAGTTACGTTACCGCAGATCGTGTTCCATCAGATAGGAGGCAAAGAGTACTTATGAGCTTTTACGTTCCTTCCACGGCCCTTAATTGGTTAATTATTTTTTTCTGAAAGGGTTAATTTCATCTAACGGCGACCGCGATACCATATTTCACGTCTTATGGCGTTCGTTTTATTTTGGGTTGCCTTACGTTTCTGATCCTACATCTCTTCCACTCTTATATAGATTAAATGTAAAAGAAGCATGACTTGGAATATCTATACTGCATTAAGAGACCAATAATAATAAAGACAGAATTCTACTCGAGATAATTTTAGAAAAAATAATGAAAGGAACTTTAAAACCTATAAAGAAAATCTTGAGAAACTAGGAATGCATTTGCGAGAATTTTCAACACAAATTTAAAGCTAATTAAATTAAATGAAAGCAGATTGCTAAAAGAATAAAATTCAGTTATTTAGATTCGCTGTTAGGTTTACTATTAATATAATTATAGTAATAAATGATAGCATGACAAATGGTAGAATTATGTCCATTAAGAACGATGTATTAATCCCTTTTCTTCCATGTTCACGATTCATCTGAAGAAGCAGATTAATTTTAAGAGAAATATAGCTGTTTTCGGAATTTTATTACGTTCCAAAACTTGAGGGAATTATAAATACTAACGTAGGTAATTAAGAGCCTTCTATACGTAAACTTCCAAACCCAAAAGCGGACTCCTAAAGTATTTCCGTTTATCGTAAATGAGAACGAGGCAAGAATGCAATTCCCTGGAAATAAAACCTTTAGCACAGATATTACAAAACGTTTCCTGTATAATATCAGCGCGAGGACTTGGATTTTACGAGAGTTCGCGTCGTAATTCATAACTTTTAATGCCTCACCTGCTATTCCTAATGACGACATGATAATCCAGCTGTATGAATTTTTGAAGTTTATTCGAGCTTATCGCCTTGAATTATGGATGAAGACGTTCATTTAAAACGATTTCCACGGTGTCGAGGACGATGGTTCTGCCCACATAACGAGTAGATTATCGTTAATGCGTCCTCAGGTGTTGTTATTCCTTCCTCCATTGCGACTTCGCTTATTCTTTCGTATTCTTCACGTGTTTCTCATATAACCATACTGTAATTCTTATCCTCCCTTCGTTTCTTTCCCTTTTCATGGAGTTTGCTGCGTTTTCTACTGAAAGCCAAGCTGACAAAGGTACGTACTTCTTTTAACTCCTAGAGTTGTGCTTTACCTTATGGTACACGAGAAACTTACGTTAGTACCAACGGAAAAGTAAACAAGGAGACACTTATAGGCTTATGATTCATAGCTCCTCGAGGATTTAATTTTGATTTCGATTCTTATTCATCTCGTGGAAGTGAGAGATAAGAGCTGGAAATCATGCAGAAGGAAATGCAAATACCGTGAGCATTCAACGTGGGACATACGTGTTTAAAAGATGGATATGGATTTATGTAATTATTTAATGGAACCTGAAAGTCGTTATCTATGAAAAGGAACATTTACGAATATAAATTCTTGGATTAGGACATTATAACTTAATCTAAGAGGAATTCAAAGCAATAAAATGATCTTCAAAGCTTATAGCTCAGGTTTCATGAATGAATCTGTTGTATAACTCAGCTGATATTATGACTTTTGTTAGCAGGAAAGAAACGATTGACAAAATACGAGTCTAATATGGAATTTCAATGAGACTGTTCACATAAGTGTTATTGATCGGTACACTGTATTAATCTATTTCGGTAAATGCCTTGTGAGCTTCTATTATATCGTCAGACTCGTGTAGACTTAGTTCCTTTCCAACCTCACCACCTGTGATCTGCTTTCGAACTGTAAAAGTAGGTCGGGTTTAAACGAACGAAGATGTTCAAACCAGAAGATATTTTAAGCTGCCAAAGCTCAAAGTAAGTAAATACGTTTGCCTTCGCACGTAAGTAAGTTTGTTTTGAGTGAATCCGTATAACCTCTGACGCACACATTTCTCGTCCATTCCGATTAAATTGATATCGATGCATTCCTTCGAAACGAGATGGGCTGTAACTGGAAACGAGATCTTTAGAAAGGTGCACGGGTTAATCAGAGCAAAATTCGATACTCGAGGACGGTTAATTCAGACCTTATTAGTGGAGCGAAACAACTCTCTTGGGCTTATATAAGGAGTTGTTTATAACCCAGAGTAATTTATATACCTTTTAATTTCGAACAGACGCGTACGCGGGATGGGTAAATGAATGGATGAACACAAGGCGCTTAAGTGCTCTTAAACAGAGCGGGAAATGCGATATTCGAAAGTGTTACGGTGGTGATCCCAACCTTTCCCTCAATTAAGATTCCGGATTTCTCTCGCTGTTGCGGACGAAGAAGAAGATGTCGGCGGTTCGTTTGAAATGTCAGACCCAGAAGGGAAATAACCTTTAATTCGAATTCATGGCTCCGAATTCGATTTATATTCAAAATACGTATATATAGCTGATGCGTTCGTCAAGATGTTTTGGTATGTTCCTCCACTCAACTTATTACGAAAAATATATTTTTCTTTCGGTTAAATTAAAGTTAAGTTGATTAAAACGAGAAAATATTTTGTTATGTCCATTTTCGTAGTTATCTTACATATATTCCCTTAATAATTAATGAATTTATTTTGAATTAATACCTTAATGCAGACAAATATTCATCTACTTATAAATATCACGTATTGAATAAATCGCTTATTTACATTCTATTGTAATTCACGTTACAAATGATGAAACAGAGCAGCAGGAATAAATAAACAAATGAAGATGGATGCTTATTGTTATTTATGTTGATGCATTTTGATGGTCGATTAAGGGCTAATATGGTACGGTTCGGGATATGGGTAATGTAAAATAAATCATACCATAACCACATCAAGCTTATTTTTCTTTTTAATGATCGATGCACAATCTTTTAATGGAGATTAATTCAACCGATTTGCGGAAAAATAAATCACGCATTGCCAATCAAAATCGGCGATAATTCTGTTAATAAATATATGTTTGACGTAAAAAAATTTGGAAGAGAGGCTAACATGAAAAAGTATCTGCATTCCTCCTAGTCTTTTAGTGTCGCAGATATATATTTTCGATTGATGACGTATTCCATTTTATAAATACGGCGTCTGGTCCGAAAATTTATCGCGGTCTTTAACGAACGTCAAAAGGGACGATGATTGACTCGGAAATAATATAAAAGCCAAAGAGCGAAAAGGGTAAAAAGGCATTTTTCCTTTCGAATAATCGAGTAATTTCACTCTTGATTGGTCCAACACTTGAAGCGGACGTTCGGGGAAAAAACAAAATACGTTCGATTTGTCATTTTGGCGGGAAATATCGAGGAGGGGAGACTCAAAAGAAGGTCGATCTATTTTGAGAGCTATTTCAATTAAAAATGCGGAGGAAAGTGGTGGAAAGGGCAATCCATCTCGTGAAGTGCAATTTGGTGCAGTAAGGAAGTGGCCTCGAACTGAATTGCATGATAGTTCGGTGGATGAAATGAGCCAGAAATTTTTCTGAATAATTGAAGCACTTGGGTTCCCATTCCGCGAATGGAGTAATTAAGAAGGTTCCGCTGGAATAAATTGCATTCGAAGTGTATTTGAAGGATTGAATTTCCTGAGATAAATTAGTTCCTCTTGTTTTTCGGTATTGGTACCTTTCCTTTCGAATATTTTATCTTAATTTGTATTGCTGTTTTCCTCTTGTTCCATTCACATTATTTTAATTTAAGGAAAGGAATTTTATAATGACGAACAAAATGAGGGAAATATTACTTTCTGGGTCGTTATTCTACTTAAATATCCTTGACTATATTATTTAATATATTGGTATTATCGATTAAAGACTAATTAGATATTTTTGAAGAATAATAAAATCAGCCTTTAAAATACTATCGAAAGCTCTTACAGAAGCTGTAAATAATAATTGGAATGTTGAATTGTATTTTAAATCGTACTTAACATAGTTTCTACGCACTTATCATTAAAAGTAACGACGAACCATTGAAAATCTTTAGCACTAGCGATAAACCACACATTCTCATCCCTTGATAAATTTTAATTTTTAGATCTCAAATGATTCAAGCACTCATATCCATAATAACTCACATTTTCATTTTAAAAATATATTAACGTTCATAATAATTAATTACAATAGTTATGAATGTAAATAATAACTCATACTTTATTTCCCGCTGGGTGCAGAGTATATTTATTTATATATTAAGATAAATGCACGAATGCCTTTGAAAATTGTCCATCTCATATATCGCTATAGAATGAAATTTAATTCTTGGTCATTACGAGCGTGTAAGTTGGGTTGCGTGTATTCCAGGATAAAAATTTTCGCGAAATATTTAGTATAACAATTACCCTCCAACTTTAGGTTTAACACACAAAACTGTATTAAATACAATTTTAAACAAAATCTTCTTAATAATATTATTAATTATTCGTACAATATTCCGGTAACATTTAGTATATTTAGGTTTAAGCTCGTTCCTAAAAAAGACGACATCTATGCAAGTATCTACAGTCACATCTCGTAATAACCGAACTCCTAATCAGACGTCCGTTACCCGCGATTTCCTTCACGATTTATACTCCCAATCCTTCCCGACAGGCACCGCAGTAGGGCGTGACACTTCCATTCACATTCCCTTGGCAACCAGATCGCCGCTTAAAAAGTAATGAATGTTCAGCGGTGGCCGAGTAAGAAATTGATTTATGTCCGACGGAGCACTCGAGGTTCGGATTTAAAAAGCCTTTTAATTCTTACGACGGCTGAATCAATCACCGAGGCCGTGGAATGCATCGGGGCGTGATGGCAGCGTCATAAAAAAGGAGGAACCCCTAAGCGGTGTCCTGCAACTCTTCAACCGCCTCACCTTGGGCGATTCTGCTCCATTGACGCTCTCGTGTGCTCCAATTCGCGGGGATCTGCCGATAGGGGGAGGTGACGAGGGTAAACCAGAAGCGCTAAAGCGTCATTTCTCCATTATGTAGAGATCGTTAAAAAGGGGGAGATGCGTGTATATCTCAATTGGAATTGAATCGTTTGTTGCTCCTATTGTTTCTTTAAGTTTTTCTATTCGATATTGTTGTATTATTTTATTATTATATATTTATTTTAATATTTAATTATTACATTTCACTTCTTTAAAACGAAACCTCTCTGTATTAGACAAAAATAACTCTACGCTATTTTTTTGTACAGAAACATACGAGTATATTAAGCAAGACTTTTAAATTTACTTGCATTAAATACACCTTTAAATCAACCTGAATCAAACGCGATTATTAAATTTACCTGTTTTAAAGAAGATTATTTTACTTAAGTTACTCGATCTTAAATACAATTATTCATACTAATTTAATCATTTCGAAATGGCTATGTAGTTAAACATATACATGTATCATAATTTACTGATAAAAAAGTTCGTAAATGCAAGAAATTTGTAATTAATACTCTCTTATTCTACAAAATTGCTATGCTATTTAGTTTAAAATTTAATGAATTCGTTATTTGGGGCACGACCATTGTCATTATATGATAAGCTGAATTTTTAACTGAATATGACTAAAAAGTATAAGCATTTTCTTCAGCTGATTCATGTCTATACATTTGATAAAATCTTAATTAAAATTATTTCTGTAGTATTAATCTTCCTTTCTAGACTTTTACTTCCTCAATTAAACGATGTCTTAAGTCATTTTTATTGACTAATAATGGATTTATAGAAGATAATGACGTCTACTTTTACTTCCTTCTTCTTTCTTATCGTTTCCTCTAACCTTTACTCGACTCTTGAAGAATGCTGTTTAATTACACGCTCACGAAGGCATTCATTCATTTTGGTGAATGCACTCTTACATTATAAGGATATTCTAGACATTGCTAAAGTTTCTGGGTCAGCGCGAGTTTGAACAGGAAACCATTATCTTTATGGCTCCGGATTTTTTGAACCGTGTGGAGTATTAAAGATATAATTGTTTCTCAGTTTTCTTGCTAATTGAAGCAATATATTTTTTTTGGATAAGTCTACTACTTCTCTCTCTTATGCTGGACACTAGAGTCATTAGTAAGAAATAAAATACGCAATCGTTAAGTTTTAAAGGTACGAGTTTCCGTTCTTAGTAGAGTCATAAACGGTTACATTATGTTCTCATTGTCTATGGTGGATTGCTTGTCCCCTTCAACTAGCTTCAACATTGAGAATATATATGTGAGAAAAAGCAACGCTATTTTTCTGTTCCCAATTTATTCATTTCGCAAATAAATCTCTCGACATTTACAACATGAGATTTATCTCAATAATGCGCTTTATATTAATAATATTACATCGCTGGAAATCGTGCTTCATATTTAATGCAATGAAAGGAATTCAGAAGAGGAAATTTAATTCTTTGAGCTCTTTTATACACTAATTGATAGGTATATTATAACGAATAAGCGCATATAATTTATTTCCCTTTTTCACAGAATTTCTCCACACATCTACACTTACAGAATCTCTGATAAATTATTAAAACTCAATTTTTAGAAGCTTAGAAGTTTTTTAGAAGAAGAAGTTATAATGCTTCGGAAAAATAATTTATTGAATTTATTTCATAATTTCATCCCTATAACAACACGACCTTGGACAAATGAACTTCCCTCAGAAATACTTTATTTAATAATTATTTGCGTAGGAGAAAATAAATAACAACCACGAAAAAAAAACTATCGACAAAAATTATTCACTTCATTCGGACGCAATTGATTCCAGGATGTATAACTTCTATATTTCAATCTCACGTAGGAAGTGGTTTATAGGCTGTTAAGTACGGGACGTCCGTTTTTAAGACTACTTAAGACAGTCATATTGGTCTGACAGAGACAGGCTTATACGTATTAGGGACAGAAATAACTTTTAATGGTTGATCAAACGTGTGCAGATGGGCCGCGACGCAATTATAAATATTATTTCGCAGTATGGATCGTAAACTGAGTATCACGTCGTTGAAGCGATAAAATTAAGAGAGCATAGAGAAACCTTTATCAAGAAATCCCATTTGAATCTGCTATCAAATTTGACGTGGAGAGATTTAGTGTACGAGTGCGATGCTCGACATATAGATCCACGTGTTCGGACGACGTCTTGGCGTTCATTTAGCCATTTGGAATAACACTTGGGGCCGTTAAAATGTTCTATATGAGGGAAGGGTTGCGTGTATTTTAAAATCGTACTTTTATTTTAACCATTGATGGATTGAATTGAGTATTTTTAGGACTGTACGAACGGCATCAATGGAATGTAAATCGGATTAATAAACCTGAATTTTTACTCTTGTTATTTTTTTCTACGATTCGATCCTATAAAAAATTTATTGAAATTTTTTATGCGTTACGCTGTATTTGAAATGCTTTCTTTTAAGTTTTTGATACGCCTGCTCCTTCTCCCTCTATAAACTAAAATTACTAGTAGATTAGTGTATATAACACAAAACTAACAGTAAACAAACAAGTTCCATTCTTCTTTAATTCATCGTAGTATATGATTCAATGCCAATTTGAAATTAATTTAAAATTTATTAACCGAAATATAAAACCATATTACTAGCATTCCGATCAGTTTTAATGGTAAATTAAATAATAAAAGTTATATAAATAATAGTAAAATGGTAATAAATTCTTATGACTGTGGAGACTGTATAGGCAATCATAAACATTATAAGAAAATTACATTTTTATAGAGTTAATGAAGAAAGAGAGAAATTTAGTAAATTAAACCTTATATTCTAGTAAAATCAATGAGAGCAAAGATTTCATTTACTGAATAAAAGATGGAATTTGTAGAAATACATTGTGATTTCCTCTAATAAACATTAGCAATTATTATTATTGGCTACTTCTATATTACTTTTCAAATACTTTACTCATATATCAATACCAAACATTATTACTACACATTTGTAATCAAACTGAAAGCCCTTGGTTTTTTATCGGATACGACACGCTTTTCTATAACTAACGATCGTACTGAGTTCGTACTCCTTCTTTACACAAATTCGAGATATCACTGCTTCCCAATACGCAGTCACACTACCGCACCTCCACTGCCGCATCCATTTCTGTCCCCTCTTCCCAATCATCCATCTTCTTGGTCCGGATATCCCTCAATAACTCCTCTTGGACCCTCGCCGCCGAAGCCGTAACCTCAGGATCGCCAATTATGTCCCTTCCGTCCCTTTCATTCATTCCAGAATTTCGCACGAGATTATAGGTTTATATATCCACGTTTCCTAAATATGCCTGCAACCATCGCCTTTGGTAATTCAAAATTAGAATTTAAAGTTTTAAGGAAATATTGTAGAAGACTAGTAAAGTCTACCTTCAAATTTATTATTATATTTTAAAATAATTATAATATTGACACTTTAGAAATTATCAGAAGTCGCATTTAAAAGACAGAACTTTGAACAGTGTGTAGGTAACGTGTCTGAATAACCTTACGTGATTATTGTGCTCTTCTATGACTATAAAAACATTTTAACTTGAATTGTATTTAATTATTATCATAAACTTACGTTCTATAAACTATTCTTCTAGTAAATATAGATCTAATTTATTCGATAAAATACTAATAAACTGCTGCATATTATTGAAAACGTATCTTTCTCTACAAGAACTACAAAACGAGACCGAGAAATTTTAACCTTTCCCATGTTTCCCATGTTCATGTACTTACCTTTCTCACGTAAGTACATGAACTGAATAAAAAAATGAGCGTTTAAATTTTTTAAACGTTAAATATATTTCTACGAATAATTCACATCCTGTTCTTCAAGGTATTCGTAGAGAAAATGCATGAGTTGTAACAGATATTTTTAACATGATTGATTTCGTCAAACCCTTAATTTAAAACCTCACCGTAAGAGCGCCACGGTCGCCGGATATAAATTAGCGTAAAATTAAAATGAAATACTTAAATTTTACACCTTCCGCCAATTTATTTTCCCCCCTCGCGTTCCGCATTTCTTTTGCCGTGACTTTCTTCAGAACTTTCCCCATCTGCACTCTAAGAGAGAAGGTATTTCTTGCGCGCCACCTGCCGCACTCTGAGCTTCCTCTCTCCATTTCTTCTCCTCATTATTATTAGCACGTGCTTCTCCTCCCCATTTCACTCCTTAACGTCAAACTGCACCTCAACGACTCGCACGTGGTCTCCACTTCCTCTGATTCCCACAATCCCTTCGCACGCGAATACTTTGGTGCGAATGGTTAATTCGGAGATACCCTAATATACCTTCGCCTCCTCAGATGTCTCTTCGCATATTTCCGAGGGTTTTTTTATGCGAAACGGAGCGGAAGGGGTTTTTTCCGTGAGATATATAGCTTCGCAAGTGGGTCAGGTGTATTTCCTTTCTTTCGATTTTAAAATATACTTCTTGTGTCGCGAGTGAAAAAATTGAACGTGTTACGTAATGAAAGATTCTCTAGTTACGAATCTGAACCATTTTTAATAAAGTAATTATATAATATTGCATGATATATTTATTGTTTTCCTCGATTTTTTTTCGACTTATATCTACTTAGACTTCTGAGGAAAGTAATACGAGATAGATACACGTAAATCCGTAGCGTTTAAAAATAAATCGGATACTTGTTGGGGATATAAGTTCAGTTTCGTTTGTTTGAAATCTCGTATTCTAACTTTATTATCATAATTCGTGTTTTTTATTCGATGCAGGTTTATTTTCAATGAATTAAAGAATATTTATTGCTTTAAATATAAAGGAATAGATTAACTTCATATTGTTTTCTTAAAAATAATAATATCTATTGAAGAAAGAATTTAAAAGCCTGACAGTGTTATCCATATGGAATCGAATTTAATTGGATCCGGAATGATGTTGAGTACAAAAATATCTATATTCTTAGATAATGGAATTTTAAACCACACAATTAAATACGACTTGGTTTAATTTCAATAACTCGGGGAAAATAGTTTCTATAACGTTTAACATAAATTATATTTCAAGTCCGATTTCGTTTAATCTCCAATTACTTATTTTTATTAATATTAATATATTTTGCTTTATTCAAATATTGCATAAAACATATAAATTAAATGTATTTAAATAGTTGAGATTAATGAATGCGTTGATTTTCAAAGGATTTGAAAACATTATGCCCTAGAGAAATTCGATTTGAATAGATGTTAAAAAATCAAAACGAGAAAAAATCGATGGTGATAATTTATTATCCAGTTCCATCATTCAATCTCGAAAAGTTACGTAAAAATCATTCAATTCCAATGCACTTCGATTAATCCTCAACATCCCCTCTTCAGCGTGGGATTTATGGGAGAGATAGGCTAAGTCCTTCACAGCATCATTTGTAATCCCCTCTTTGTGGACCCATACGAAGCCATAACCTTGGAATCTTCTCTCGAGAAAAGAAAAGCTCTTTGAGGGAAGCATATGCGCTTGGGCTAATCGTTCGAGACCTCAACCACTCCGAGAGACCTACATAAACTCTGGTGAAAGGTCTTCGGGGGTCAAATTCTTTCTCCACGCTTTCGAAGATGAAAGCAAAGATAGTTCTCTTTTTTTTCCTTGCGATGTTAAACTAGACCAAGGATTTGAGAGATCATTTCCATCATTGAAAACACGCGTAATGCTTAGCGGATTTATTGAAAGTTTATTTTAGGCTATAATTTGTTATAGGTACGGTTTGATAGTGGGGGATTTTATGAATTAATAAAAATAAAATGTTACGACTAATAATAACATAAGTATATCTATATTTATGAAAATAAGTGTGCGATATGCTTTAAAATCTTCGATATGCATAATAATGATTAATTAAAGTACGTATTAAGAATTTAATAAATATTTTCATAAATATAAATAAATATTCTACTAAATTATTTATTGTGCTGAATTTTACCGTTAAATAAATCTGAATTTTTTAAGTAAGATTCATTGATTATTTCACTAGGAATATATTGATTATTATTGAGTAGAAGTGACGCTATTCATTTATTAATTTTTGAAGTAATTATTGTTTCAATTTGGCGACTTTATTTATATATTGATGAAAGGAAAAGGAAAAATGTAGTGTAAGAATGGAAACATTTACTGGATTGGTCGACAAAAGTATTCAGCCGCTATAAAAAATTACTCCTACGATATGACATTTTATTCGTCCTTGCTAGAACAAATCGTGGTCACTTTCTCGTAATATTCGTGAATGCACGTGCAGAAAATATACGCTTTACATTACTCCATTCCCGTGTCCTATTATAACAATGAAGAACGAACTCAACCGAAAAAAACAATTTAGGACGGAGATATCTGGTTAGAAGAGACAGAACAGAGACCGTACGGGAGGGCATTTTTTAAGGCACGGTTAATCCAGAAGCACGTTGAGCGTGGAAAGCATTTTCCATCTCATCTTTGGGTGGTCTATGAGCCTCTCACTTTAATTTGTACGCTCAATTTGCACTTTTCTCATTACTTCGACTCGTACTGCAACCATAGCAACATTCCACTTTTCACAACACATTCATCTCTTTAGCTCCTATTTCGCGTTTCAATTTTTCCCTCAACATGGTGATGGCGCCTGATTATAAACAGATGAAGATCTGCGTCTCGTTGGGAGGGCGCTATCCATCAAGGGGGGAGGGGGAGTGATTACAAAAGCCGCAGTTATTCTCTTCATATTCGGCTGTCGTGTTTTTATTCTATTCCGATACGTATAAGTACTGGGGCGTGAGTTTACAGGTCGAGAAAAAAAATTTCGACTGCTTTGCAGTTGCGGCGATAAATCATTCGATACAGTTTTTCGTATAGATAATTCATCTTCATTCGTGGTGATAAACGACCTCGCGTTGCCGATCGTGCGTCACGATGTGGATGTATTCGAAAATGATTTGTCACGGGACAAATGTAAGAGATTTTCCTTTTACGGCAACAAATGAATGGTCAACTTTTTTTTCATACTGATGGTTCATCGGTAATGGGTCGACTTATTTAGCGAGCAAATATTTTTTAACGCTATAAATAAACACGCAACTCAATGCTGACTCAATGATTTACATAGGTAAAAGGACACACTTTGCAATACGAGTGAATCATATGCTCTCGTATTTAGACTATATAAAAACAAATACGAGATTGGAGAGAGCAAAATTATTGTAATAGATTACGAATATAATTTCCTTTAAGACTTATGATTGGATAGAAGTGTCTCAGTAATTTTTTAACTTATCTATTAAGAATATAGATTAGGAAGATACAGTTTTGTATAGGAATTTAAATTTCTAATAATATATATTATTGAACTTGCGAGACGAAGTAGATGGATCTAAGTTTTTGTTTGTAAATGAACCTCAAAATACTCTGATGTACATACGTATATCAATTCATTAAAATAAGCGTAATTATTAACGTAGAGCATCAATGAAACAAAATAAGCGTACTTGAATAATCGTTTTCCTAAGTATGGATTTTAACATAATCGTAAATTTTATAAAATTATTGGGGTATTTATAATTATTATGTATATAACACGTATATAAATTTATCCAATTTGGAGTTCCATATTTTTTTATAATTCACTTATAATAACTTCACTATAATAATGAAAAGAGCATCCATATCGTAGTATAGTATTCTTCCATATGATTTCGATAAAACTTAAATTAAAGAGGACATCATTACTCATAATACGTATGCATTTTCCAGTGTCGGTTCCGCGAAACAATACGCTAAACCCTCCTCCTGAACACCAACGGGAATTTCAGCGCAATAATATCGTTTGAACAGTCTTCTGTTGAAAAAGGAAACCATTAAATTAGCATTTGAAGAGGGCAGCGTGTCTCCTTGGAGTGCGGGATCGTGACTCGTCGCTGGAAAAACCAAATTAAACGTCCGTTCAACGGAAGTCTCTAACAACGGAACTGCGACCAATATGGTTGAAAAAGAGCTCGTCTCCGGCCGTAAAAATCCGTCGAAGCGGGGACTGCATCAGCATGCAACATGACTCAAAATCCCGGAACATCTGCATCCCAAATTGGGGCAGCCGCCGTACACGCGAAAACGTCGAGTTAGTGGAACTTACGAGTTGTCAGGGGATTTCCCGATGTTTATCCTATCTGGAGCTATTTAACGACCACTGGTTGCGATTCACGCAGCAGACTTACCCCACTCATACTCCGTGTGTGGATTTAAAAGCGACGCCTATAGGCCATGTTTTTCCTCCAAACAGTGTGCTGAGAACTTGTGCTGAATACCTCTTAAATTCTACCGATTTTATTCCGAGGAGAAAGGGTTTTTTTTGACTCGATGTTTATTGAGGTTTTGTGAACGAATCGGTGTGAAGTGGAAAGGAACAATGCGAGCTCCCATGAATATTAATAGGGATGTATATAATTGTGGTTTACATGACGAGCCTTCTTTGTCCGCTTAAACACGACAACGAAGTGGCTGTTGTTTTGAAGTCGTCTTTCTCTTCCATCTGTGTGGATCATGTCGTGAAGTGTTAGCGTAAGGAATGCCTAAAGTGTGAAGAAGGGAATATATATGTTTTTTAAACGCCCGTAATTTTCTCATTAATGAATGGTTAGACGCAAGTGCTTTAAAAGTGAATTTTAATGTACCGTAACGTTTCCATTACCGAGCTAAGAGTAAATATATTCGAAATATTCTACTCATAATCATCACATTAAAATACTCTTATTCGATGAATGACCTTACATATATTACGTATTTTTTCTTTTCTTTACGACGAATCCGTTCATATTAATCTATATTCCCTAATACAATAATTATGTTCAACTTGTCGCTTAATCAAAACGCATCCGCACATATCGAGTACAGTAATTTCAATAAAAATTTTTATTACGTATTATATTTTAAAAAGTAAAAATTTGTCAAGTGAAGACCTTAGATTATTCTGAAAAATATTTGGAATTCATTAATATAGTGTTCTTAAAAACCTTCTCTCTAACTATTATTTGTTTAATATTATCAAAAATTTCGTGCAATCATAACTGAATTACGCCTCAGTACCTCAAAAAATCCTATAAAGGTCTCTATCTCTATACAAGTAGGTCATTTTAATCTAAAGAAGCCTCGATTTAGCATAAATAGTCAAACTAAAAGAGAAATAAAGTAAAATCAACACAGAAGCGTTGCTATAGCAATTCCGAAGCACTAAGAATATTTTTCACGAATCGCAGCCGCCGATTTCATCCGACCTCCTTCCGATATTTTCAATCTCAACGAGGATAATTACTTTCCTCCAAAAGAAAACATCTGCTGCTGATCAAAACCTCAATAATTCTTCTTCCCTCAATGCGATTCTTTATTCACCTAAAGCATCCGCTAAGAGACGGAATGCGCTTCCAATAAAGTAAGTGCAGCGAGTTTCTCAAAACCTCAAGGACCTTGTGTGTGCACCAACACACCCATTTTGAATTACAGCCCATCGCGCCTCAGATGCGCATATTAATTCACTCCGAAAAAAGCGGGAAATATGAGGTATGCGATGGCGAACAAAAACGACGGACAGAAAAGGACAAAAGTGCACTCGGCCTAATCCCGTCTGCTGGGATTCAAAGCGATTATACATTCGTCCGAGTGACAATCCGCCGATGTTTATTTCGCGGATCCCAGAAATCGTTTTGTTACTTTCGCATGAATAACTGCAATCGTGCGGAGTGACGTTCAAGGTTGCGCGGGATATTTTTCGCGAGTGTTTTTTTTACCGCAAAATGACGAAGAATTGTGGAAAGAAGAGAAAAGAACACGGTATATATGTGTATGTAACTAGTGACCACGAGTTTACAATAACGATATTCCGAAAAAAATTGGAGTCTAAAACAAAAGAAATGCGGAATTATTTTTGCTCTTATCTTCTCCATCCATTCCTGAGTTGTGAATTGGAAAGCGGTTATATTTAGATGTTTCTGTTGGATAACCAAACTCTGAGAGTGTTGCTTTTAGAAATTACGAAAGATTGAAAAGTTGGATAGGTACATTACTTGTTATTGTTCCTAATTAAATAACAAATGCTCAAGTATTTTCAAAGGTTTAAGAACTGATTAATGAAAGATAGATGAAGATAAAGAAAGATAAATGAAGGATATAATGCATAATTTTACGAGGATTTAATTATTGAAATCTAATAATTCCATTACCTATTCAAATTGACCAAAGCTTAAGAAAATAAAATTTCAAAAATGAATGATAAATATATGAAAAAATTGAATTAAAAAGAATCTTAAAACAATAATTACTGATAAAATCGGTGGAGTACAGCTTAATATTCTCTCTTGAAACACAATTCACTTTTATTCGAAAGATAGTACACGCATAATATTCGAGCTACGTACCACTCTGTACTTATATGAAGTATGAAGGGCGTACAATTAACCTATCGTTCACGAGAAAACATCTATTCATAATGCGATTATGTTTGGAATAAATTGCACTAATCGCAGAGATGCATGTGCTAACATTACCGCTACTAAAAGCTTGCACGGTTCATGCATACATGGATATAGATAATTGGAGTGCGAGTACTTGCACGTTTAATTACTCATGAATATGCTCTTCTCTTTTGTTTCATCCTTCGAAGGTTTACGTACGTCGTTTCATTGTGCCCTCTAGCGGATCGAATTAAAATCACTCGTGCTCTATCATTACTTTAAAAAACGGAAAATTATTAACATAAATTCCGAATCGAAGAAATATTTCACATTTTTTGCCGGAATTAATATTCTCAAATATTTTGTCCTTACAGAGCATTTAGAAAACACTGCACGATTGATTTTATTTTATGTTATCCCTAACGGTTTGTATTTGTAGTATGAAATGTAATTTTAAAGGTAAATGTTTTGTATATTTTCCAGGATTCAGTCAATTAAAGCATTTCATTTGACGCAGTAAAAAGTTCTTCGTCTTTTATTAATCTTATAGCTCGCAAATTCGGTAATTGCACGGTTAATAACTTATTTTTGCATATTTTAAGTTACTTAGGAATCAGATTTAATATTTGTGAACTTTAGAGTTCTATTTGGATTAAATTTATGTCTCGAATACTTTTAGACTTCCATTGAGAATGATAACTTTTAATTAAAAATTTGTCGCAGAGAACTTATAATTGCATGAATCACAATTATTAGGATTCTGAACATTGTCTTCTTGTGTTTAATCAGATAAAAATGATTGTTAAATCTCCTATCTAATCTAGTATCGAATAAAATTTTCCGAGTATTAGCTTTATGTTTTCCTACGTCTGAACTTATTGATCTAGATAGTTGTTGACTGTTGACAACCAATTTTGTTTACGTATCCTAACAATATTACGCATGAATATTTCTCCTTCATCATTACGTAAAGAATACGAGGCAACGTTCATTTGCATCTGAAGAACAAAAATAAAGGACGAGAGACATTTTAAAATGTTTGAGTCGTGGATGCCAAAGGAAGTAAGAAGAAGGAGAAGAAGCAGAAGTATCTGTGGATGGATCGTAAATGTTTGATTGCGATCGGGGAAAAGAGTATTTTTCGACGAATTGCTCGTCTTTGACCTCGCTAAGAAATATTGGATTCGTTTCCCTATCTCGCTTTTTATCCGTAATTCTTGCTGAAATCGCCGTGGAATCCGAGTGGAGCACTTCCTGGCATCGTCCCAGTCCTTCTTGGAATATCCGCACAGATCCTAAACCATTTCGCGTTGAGAGCATACTTGAGATTCGTCGATAACGCACCTCGTAGGGACAACCGATGTAAAGCGATGGTCATCGGGTTCGTAAAGAAAAATCGTGAATGAGCTCCAAAAACAAATACGAACGGATAAATAGAGGAAACGTTTTTGAAATGCTACGTTCGAGAAATAGTTTTTACGAGAGCGCATTTTAGTAGAGTTTCGTAAATATATATATTTATTTGTTTGGGTAATAAAATAAATTGAAAATTTCTGCTGCGGAGAGCTTTACGTAGATTGGATTAACGTTTTTAAAGCTCTGGCTGTCATCTCATGCTTACGGTGACTCCAAGATGGTACTCGATCTGAGGTTTTTAGATCTGTATTTTCCTTAAAAGGCCACTTTCAGGATTCTTACGTCACGTCCACTATCGCTTAACAAGTTTCCAGAAGTGAGGAAATCAAATTTTACGATCGGTGCATTTATATGCAACGGTATATGTCAAAGATAAATGACCACATTTAAATTCAAAATGCTCTTTTTTTACAAAAGTCTACTTAGAGAAATTCTTGGTTTTATGGAGTAGATTTCTTTGGTTGGTATATATTTATTTTATCTAACTTTAGATCTTTTTAGATTCTCATTTTATAGGATTATTTGCTCGGGCTCTGACTAGTTGGGCACTAAGGAAAGTAATGATAACCTAATTTGGTAGTATTTCGCCTCAGAGTTACACCTTCAATACTTTTTAGCGTTTAAATTAATTAACGATTATTTAATTTCATACTTAGCAACAGAAAATTAGAGCGTAAACAAAGTGATCCCAATTACTTTTAACTGCCCTCCTAATATAGAAATATAAGTAATCTCTTTTTAAAAAAGTAAAAACATCAAACCCTTTTGTAATTAAAAATTTTCATTTAGTCCAAAGTGATATATTCCTGTTTAGACTAGCACTTAGTCACTACCCCACCTTATAAATATACCACTCTGAATGCATTTAACCGCATAAATCACCTTAATAATTACTTAAAATCCCTTCATCAATATAAATTGCATCCTTTGTAGTAAAAGCTTTCACGTCTACATCGAGTCACACCCTAAATTTTAATAATTACCGCGATATAATATCTAGTCGAAAGATAGATCAATTTTCGTACAATGTTGTGATATCCACATGAACTGCATTGTTGCTCTACCCATTGTGAAAATAGATCGATATTCCAGTAAATTCCGAGACGCCAAAATCCAGTTCAAGATGCTAAATCCGTACATGACTCTGAAGGCTCGAATTTCTCGGAGGAAAACCACAGATTTTCATAGACTTCACATAGTAACCGCAGAATAACGTGACGAAGAAAGCATTTCATAGTTTATTAGCCATCCTTGGGAAGGGACTATCTCATTCCCACGCCTTCTTTCCAACTGGAGCCCATGCATCAACTGTGTCCGTCTCACTTCCTAACCAAGGACGATATTTCTCGCAAATTCTTGGAATTATCGAGGCAGAATTCCAGAAAATTTCGTGTGATAAGTATCGCGGAGTGTTCCCTACCATCGCTTATCCCCTTTTGACGGGCACGAGCAACTGTTATTACACGTGTTGTACCGGACTCTCTGAAAGGATTCCCGATATCTAAATCCTGGTCGATATGGTCATCGTTCCAGAATGGTCAACGGCCGAGATCGGCTTGACTGCGTGCCAGTGGTATGCGAGAATACCATAGTATTCGTTTTATGGTATTCATTGGAAAAATATCGCGAATTATTCTGCTTAGGATGATTGTTTTATATTCGATAACTCCTTCGTCCCAAATATATTTTACTTCTTAAGAACCAGCTCGAATTTTCCGAGAAATGTACTTAATTCAGCCGATTGGGCGTACATTTGTTCCTGCTGGCCCAAGTGTTAGCTATGATGTATTCTGCAAAGTGATGGACCGTTTGTGGAAATGAATGACATTGGAAAAAGAGATGAATAATAAAGAGTATAGAGGAATAAACAGAGAGTAAGGACATCAAATGATTTTTTTATGTGAAGAATTGAAGATGGAGAAGTGAATATGATTTGAGGAATTTTCGAGATATTCTGTTTAACGTTCACGTTTATAAGTGATGTAAAATATTGGAAAATAAGGTGTAAATAAGTTGGAAAGGAATAATTGAAAAATAGGCTGAAGGGAGATTGAATATTTAAGAAGTAATGACGTCAGAAACTGAGAAGTAACTAGCAATGGTAATAGATGTTATAACAACGAATTTATACAGAAAATTTTGGAAGAATGATATAGAAACGGAGTAAATAATTACATTGAGAAAGAAAGAGATACAGAGGCAAAGAAAGAAAGTAATAAAAAATAAAGAAAAGGAAGTTAAAATGTCTCTAATTGGAACGTAGAAACTATGGAAATAAGATATGGAAATGGAGACGTAAGAAAATGTCAACAGGTAAGCTGTATAACATTAGATTTGAGAAACACTACTGTGTCAGAAGAGAACTGAGTGCAAACGCAGATATTTACAGGTAAAGAAAGAGTAAATTAGACATCGCAACTCAAAGAAAGGTAAGGTAAGTGTCTCTAACCACATGCGTGAAGGAAAGAAGCATTTAGAGTTTAGAAACAGGTACGCAAAATAGATAGACGAAAGTATAAACCAATATATACATAAATAGAATACGAAAGTCTCACGGAAAGTAAAAAGATACGAAGAAAGCGTGTTGGAGAGCGGGATCGATCAAAAAAAAAGTGTGGTGGGTAGGAGTTTTAAGAAAGATAAACACGTAAGGGAATGGGAGATGAGAAGAAGATGATGCTGTGGATACACCCACACTCCTTCTCTTCCCCTAACTCCCTTCCAGAGCAGCAGGTGCACGAAGGAGGAGGGGTCACATTCCACAGACACATCTCCCCTCTTTCCATCAACCTATCCCTTCATCGCTACTCACCCAAACAACTCCACACAGAGAAAGAGCTTATTTTTTCCGCGTGTTCGCCTCCCTTATCTTAATTACATATTTGCTCACCTTTCCCCTCCTAGCGCTACTATCAATTCGCCTTTGTTATGCAATTATAGTCGCCGGGCATTGTTAGGCCCCCCTTTTTTGTTATCGTGGGTTTTTTTTTCGGGGCCCTCGGAAGTTGGATTTGTTCCTTCGGTGTCTCGTCTACCGCACGTTTTTCTGCCGCTTGGATTTCATTGCCCGCGTCCTCCAACGTTTTGGCATTCGGCGATATGAAGGGACCCCTCCCAAGACACTTCGCTTTTTCGGAAAGGCAATCCTCGACAATCGGATCTTTGGATGTTTGGCTAAATTTAGTGCCCTCGAAAGTGAGGCAGTTTATTATTAACAATTTGCTACGTAAAAAAAGATCGTAAGAGACCGTCATTTTGGAAGAGAATGATGCTGATTTAGCGGCGATTTTGGATGAAAAATATACGTAACGTTTTATCAGTCGGCCTTGAGATTTTCAACATTCCTTCTCTCCGCCGGTCAGAACTGATTTTCAGCACTACGATAGAGATGTGTTGGTCCTTCATCTAGCGAAAACATTTCAATAATTTTGCATATTAGGAATTACAAAAACTTTATTGATATTGATGCTAATTGTTACTGATACTCAAGTAAATATGTAATTAAATTCGCATAATTGAAAGAGAAATAGAATTGCTTGAACGATTGAAATAAGTTGGAGTAAAATAAAGAATTTTAAATAGAGGTAAATATAGCGGCACAACTGGGACTCGAATCCAGGTCCCTCACTTTCCAGGCAGGTATGCAAATATGGTAATTTTCCTCTGAAATGAGATTTTAGGGCTCAAATTCAAACAGTTCTCATCGCATATTATATTTTATACTAGTGCAATTTACGTACATTTTAAATTCTAAGAGATAAATATCGAAAATTTACTCCGAAAAATGATACATTGAAAATAATACTATTTCTTGATATGTAAGTGTTGGTATCAATAAATTAACCAACTTTATTGTCTAAATCTATATATGACAATATTTGAAATAGGACTGATATAAAATTTTGAATGCAGTAAAAGAAAGTTTATATACAATATTATATATACAATATTCATTCTACAATGAAATATTTAAAGCAAACCTAATCAATTCTAACACAATCTTATTAACATACAATTACGATTGATTTTGATCAGTCCACATTTACATTCGTCTTTGAGCAGAATAGGAATCGCCATTCCAAATTAAGCCCCCCATTACATTAACAGCAAAACTCTGCTGAGGAAGCTAGACATGTTAAACGTCTTCAGAAAAAAACCGAATCATAAAAAAATAGAATCGAATCATTGCAAATCTCATTCTTGCAAATAGACGCATGAAAACTACTTCTTTGACCAAGAGCCATCATTAATATATATCTAATACTTCTCAAAAAAAGCGGACTGGTTTAGCGAGATTCTACCGTCGCACGGTTCAGATAAATTACTTTCAAAGAAACGGGGCAAAAAACCATTCCTTCAAGATTCCGAGAAGTTTCTTATACCTAACCATTATACGTATGGAGGCAGTGCTCTCGGTCGTATCGAGTTTTTGAGCGAATTTATCATCGCGAACTCACGTGGTAAGTTCTTCGATCTTCACTCCACGTGTTCAGCACGACCTCTGACCTCAAACCCAACTTCCGATGCGAACGCAATTCAATAGCGTTTCGAAGCGGATTCGCTCCAATTTAATGCATCAGTCCACCGATCGTCTGATACCTTTGCGAATTCTATCGCGTTCGGCAAGACCGCATTCCATCCAATCCTAATCCAATCCGAACTTTGTACACCTTACCACCTGAAAGGAGTGAAGTGTGGGGTGACCTAAAGCAAACCGAGTCCCGATACGTATTTTTTTCCTTTCTGTTGATCGAAAATACCAGACGACCCGAGTGTTTTGTACATTCTAGCATTTAGTTTCGTTAGTTATTTATTTATCCGAAGAAAGGGGTTATAAAATAATGAATACGTATGATGAAAAGTTAGAATGAAACAATATCTGTTTTTAGATTTGTGAATATGAATATCATACAGTAACGATCGTTAAGAAAAATTGTAATGTTTCAAAACTAGTCGTATTCTAGAATGACATAGGTTACCCGGAACACTCTAAAAGCTCTTACCAGAAGACATCTAAAAATTTCAATAACAATGCAACTTACGTATTTCCTGAGCGTATCTTTCTTCCAGCTGTTTTTAATTGTAAATGCAGGTATGACGTGTGTATTCCACTATTCAATATGTACCCAATATTTTTAGTAATAACAATAGAAGCTCACTTTGAAATACTGAACCTTTACCTTGTGAGGAGAATGAAAACATCATCTTTGAAGATTGATAACTTGTAAGATCATAAATTAACTATTATATAATAAATTATATTATAAAGTGAGCGATTCTGCATTTTAAGCTTTTTCCAGTAAAAAGTAATGTAACAAAAATTTCGCATTGAAATCATAGAGTATAGTATACGAAATTGTCTTCTTCCATTAACACAGGAATGACCTGTATGAGTCGTAATCCAAGTAACTTTGAAACTTTTAGGCTTATTAATTATTTTCTTTCCTCAAATTTCTATTATTTCCATGCCCCTGAAAAACCTAATAAATTCTGCACAACCTTTAAGCAACTACATCGATTTCCAAGCGTGAGCTTTCTTCTAATTGATGCAATAAATTGAGTTTAAAACGCACGGAAATTTATACACTTCCGAACTCGATATTTCCTTTATTTTCCGCAACAACTTTCGCGGAAAGTATTCCTCGAAAGATCGAACACCCATCGTCCTTGCCCACAATGGAGAGCATGAACGCACACGCTCATTAGGCTCGTCTATCTTTTCGCCTCCTCCATATTTCATCCGACCCCCACCTCCCGGAGATGATATCTCGCGAAAAATGAAGGATAATGCGCGGAAAAATAAATTCGTGCTCATATGTGCGCGAAGGACAAGTCTGGAGATGATTGCCACACGTTAAAAAAGAAAAAAAAACCGTAGTACAAAGCACATGTTCTATAGGCGTATTCCTTACGCTATATTATGCTCGTTCCTAATTACGCGATCATTAAAAAGCGATGTCGAAGTGCGTGTTAAAAAAAATAGCGGAGGATATTTCGAGAATCCGTCGCTGACCAAATTGTCGCTCGAGGCGAGAACTTTTCGAGAAAGCCACGCCTCTTATTCCAAACGGAAAAAGACGTATTTCCAACAGAGTACACGTATATTGGATCCTCTCGTAAATGTAAAAAGTTTACATATGTACGAGTTGGCCCAAAAGAGGTGGCATAAATTTCAAGAGAAGGTTCGCCCGAACAAAGTGTAACCATCATAAAGGTATTTTTAGATTCGAATTCATTTCTTAGAATGACTCGTATTTTGGCGTTGATGTAAAGTCAATAATGAGAAATATTTATACACACATCGAGGTTTCGTACATCTCTGATTTTTTAACGGCAGCTTCCTTCTCAAGGACGATTATTCTTCGGGTTTGGTCTAGAAATGTCGAGTTTTTGATAGATCGGAAATATCACGTATGTTAATAGAATAATCTCGTAACTTCGAAGTCTTCTCCTATAATATTAGAACTGCACACGAATTGAAGGCAGTTTAAGATTCATCGCGATGATTTTTGTAGAATTTAAAGAGCGTATTAACTCTGCGAGATATTAATGTAAACTCGTTGTAATTTTATAAACAACAGCTTGATTTTTACGTAATTAATTTCGTTAATATACATCAAGACATTCCCGACATTTATCAATAAATATTTGTAAGATAATTGAACGAAAGATACGATGAGATATCAAGGGCCACAAGATCGTAAACTCTCATTCCGTACCAAGCTTCAAAAACAAAGAACGTACGTAAGACAAAAGCGTATTAACGTACGCATCGGAGTTCCCGTACACAAAACTCTTTCTTGTTCCTTTTTCTTCACGCACTCTTTCACCAACGGTTCCGTTATTGCTTCTATTTAAGGGAAAAGTTGCTCAGATTAAAAGTAGGCTCTGGAGAACAGGATCGGAGAACCTTGAAATGAACCTGTTATAGAAAAAAATAGTCGGCATTTAAATTGGAATTTCAGACCTTGAGGGTATGTTTTAGGCATGGACCGCGGGGGGTGAATGCTTGCGAAATAACCACCACATCATCCTAAAGGGATCGCACGATGGTCGATGAGTGATTTAATGCGGAGAAAGAAGTTTCAATTCCCGCGATCGTTTCGCAATCAGAAACAATTCCTTCGTTGCCAAGGAATGAAATATAAATCCCTAGTTTTATTACGCGATCTCGATGATAATCAGCGAAAGTTGGCCTACTAGCGTTTGTTTCCTTACCAAACGTGAATCGTTTACGTATTTGAAATTATAGATCGGTGGGGGTACTTAGGAAAATGTCGCGTCGCAACTTTGTATCACCCGATTTATCTTGTTTATTTATTCTGCGCAAAGACAGAGATAGTTATTCGATAATGTATGGCTTCTGTTCCACGAAGTTCGTAATGTTATTAAAATTTATTCTAGAAAGTAGGAATGGCGGCTTTATTTTTATTCTATACTTATATCTCTCGAGTGATGACTTGTAAAAAGTAGTTGGCTTGTTTGAAGAAACCTTCGCGAAGCCTACTTATATAATTTTTTATATAGATCGCATTAAAATATTCGTTCTTAATGTCGGAGGAATAAATTTATGGTTTGGTACGAAATATAACCATAAGGAAGTCGGATTTTTATGTAAATTGTCACCTCTTGAGAAGAAACTGATTACAGTGTGAAATATTTAAACGTCGAGGTCGCAATTTTTAATCTAATTAGAATAATTCTTGTTTCCCACAATCTATAAATTGAATCTAAGCTTGGTATAAGTCTAACACGACAGTCAGCTCAAGGAAGAACAATTAATAAAAAGGTGAGACAGGAGCGATAAACTTTGACAGGACATGACATTTTGTCTAGGAACTAACAAACAAACAGAATGAAATAGCGAACCTTTCCGGCGTATTGGGACCTGGGTTCGAGTCCCAGTCATGTCCCTATATTCCATATCTGTTTCGCCTTTGTTTTCAGGAAGCATGAATTTATCGTGTTTATTTATTTCAACTTTTCTTTATCTAAAAACAGATTGTAACTAATTTAACTTTAGAGTAATTTACTATTTAACTCGTGGTTTGGTTTAGTTTTGATTGAATTACGTAAATTCTGAGAACTAATGTGAACCAATCTTTCTTCAGCTATGTGTTAATATGTATTTAATCGCTTGTAAGAAATGAACCCATCTGTGAGACATGGATCTTTCGTGAATTCCTATATCGAACCAATGGCGTGGATTAAAACCCACGTGCATTTCGTTACTGATATCATTTCTTTTCCCCGCTTCCAATTCTGAAATAACGCTCCTGCAAGTTTCCGTCTTAAGAGACTTCGGAGCAAGTGTTCTCTAAAAAGAAAGGGAACGCAGACGTTTTCAATCAGCGGCATCTTCCCTTCCGATCGCCGAGAAAGTGATTTCCGGCGATGGGAACAAGAGAACGGGTGGTGGGGAAATCCTCCGTTTTAAGACTCCGCAACGTTCCCATGCCAACGGAAGCGGGAGATAAAAAAAAACACTTCGTACGGTGACACCCGTATATATCCGGGTCGATGAAAACCGCGAAGGGGCAGTTGGCATTAAGGAAAGAGGTTGATTTTGTACCATTGCTACGGTTGTCAGTGCAAAGAGCTCCTATACTCAGAAATGGGTTGTGTTTTCACTTAGCAAGGTCCGACTGAACCTTTTACATGTTGAAGTCACTCTTGTTGTTTATCGCCTCGCGAAATCTTAACTCACGGATTGTCGGATGGGTTGTGATTTCTCATAGGTGAAAGCGGCCTAGCTTCGAATCCCAGTGGGGTCGACGTGTATAAAATAGAATATACCCGACGTAAGTATAAATACTTGCATTGTGCATGGTAGATGTTGAAATACGAAATGTATGGCCTATGATTCTTACAATTCCAAGCGCTGTATTAATGCATTTATCTTATCTTGAACTGGGGTTATTTTAACTCATAATAATATAATTCTAAAGCAAAAATGATGTAAATTAAACGCTAAGTATTCTTAATATGATTAGAAAGATTTATGTAACGTACACTCGAAATATTTATACAATAAACAAGAGTAATACTTGATTATAAAAGCTAGATATTTCTGAAAGGTTTACTCGAGTTCTAATTTTGATAATATTACAACAATATATTACCCAAAATTTTCACTTAAAACTAGCCAAAAAGATAATAGTAAGAAATATTTAAATCCTTCAATATAAGAATAATATATTTCATAGTTCAGAGTCGTTGTTAAAATAAAATAGATGATGATGATGACGCAATGGGTTCTTTCGAGGGAGAGTAGCAGGCGTAGTGGATCCACCTGAGGGAATATAGTGCGTGGTTCTAGAACAGGTATCCAGATAGATTCTGCTATAGATAAGCTGCGTGTGGAGAGAAAATTCCTAGCGCTATGTTAGTAGGCTTTAGGAGTAAAGCTGACCTGGTGTTGAGGTATTTTAAGAGCCATCGCGGAAAGTTTTAGTATCGCTTCTGAAACGGTGTATGTATATGATGGAATAATAATATTATAGTCCTGTCCATAGTAAATAAGATTATTATTACTATGAAGTTTAATTGACTCTAAGAGAATGTCATTAAAAGATACAATGAAAATAATGTTACGAAAATATATCAAATATTCCAATTATGAAACATATATGTGAGAATCTCAGGTTACCATTTTGAATCCATAAGAAGATTATAAATTCCTTATATATATAATCTTAAAGGAGGCATAAATAGTTCTGAATCGAGAAATATTTGCGATTTCGCGAATTTCCAAAATAAGAATTCCTTCGTAGCAACGTAATAACGTGGCAGATGTAACGTAACCTTTGATGGGTGAGACGAGTCTTAAATGTATGATTTCTTGGCACTCTCGGGCATTTAATCAGCGATCCAATTCACGAAAGAGCTATAAAGTGAGAGGAGCAAAGGAGTAGATAGCAAGACGGAAGAGTTGATCGTCATAAAATTCTACGCAGTAGAAAAAGAGATATGTCAACTTGGATCTTTATGGTTTATGTTGGAGCTAAATCACCTTCTTTGATAATACCCGATTCATTGTTTCTTTACACTTTAGGGGATATCTTTCACATATCTATGTGGGTCAAATTACGGAAAGCTTTCTTATATTCTTTCCAACGTAAATAGATTTATGATCGATTATTATTTCACGAAGTACCACCATAGACCAGTAGCACACCTACTAAATTACGGAAGTATATCAGAGAGTTATTTTACCATTCCCTAAACCATATCTTACCCTACGTTATTTTTAACTTATCGTAATTTTCAGAATCTGTGGGGATTAAAATACGCTAAAGAAATCAGTGTTTATATTAATATTCATTTACTTGTATATTCAACAATAAATTAATTTGTCGCCACAACTCTTTCCATAAAATTATTCTACTTAAAAAGCAAAAAAAGCATTAAACGTAAATCTATGCAATGAAATTTTCTGTTACCATCTCAATCTTCGTAGAAAAATTCAAAACCAAAAATCAAGACAGATTCTGAGAGTCATAGCAACAATTAGTAAGTATTAGTTATTCAAGGAATTAGCTTTACGTATTGTTGTGTAACTGAGTAATTAGGTATAATTTCTATCATAGAGAAAGTACAACGTTATTCAACGTAACCTTACGTAAGGTTTCGTAAATAAAATGACGTAAAGAAAAACATAAGATTTAATACTTTATCGAATGTTTGATTTCATTCTTTTTCAGTCTAATTTCGCCACTCTGATATTGTCATTAAATTGACGTATTATTCGTATTCCTATAAAAACATCTCAAAAAAGATCGCAGTTTAATCCGAACAATTGAGTAAACCACCGAGCATCCTAAACGGGTATCCTAAAGCGGCTCCCGTATCCCAAACTCGTCACCGCGATGATCGAATCACTTTCCGCATAAGTGATGAGTATTGAGATGGCCTCATCACCCGTCTTGGAAGCCGAAAGATCATAAAAATGGAGTTTATTTCATCGCTTGGGCCTCCCGTGGAATAACAGTCGTTTGGGGAAAAATGTGGAGAAGTGGTGAAAATCGAAAACAGCTCTTTCCATTGCATTCCATGAAGAGATTGCGAAGTGAAGAAAGAGGAGGAGAAGCTGCCGTCCATCCTTTTATATTTGCCCCTCCAGATCCGATAACATTTTGATGTCCTCTTGTAGGCCGTAGTGAGTATTCGCGCGACAGCTTCGTTGCTACGATACGCACGTCCGGGCGTCCGATAACGAAAGAGGAGGCAGAGCAATTTGCTTCTCATCGGCCGTATCTTCGCGAGGATTCCGCGAGATGTTGAAAACGCAGCTTCGGAGAAAACATGGATTGCTCAAGGACGCGGCTTTTGCATGGATACGAAATATACGTATATTTGGTTCTGCTATCGGCTGCGTCTTTCACAGCTCGGATTCTTGAAATGCTCGAAATAAGTAGCTTTATTGTGATGTGTGAGTAAATACGAATGATTTTATGATAGGAATACGTCATCACTATGAAACGATTTTCCTAATGCTGAGGCAGATAGGACGTTGAGGGATAAATAAGAAAGACTGGAAATTTGATTTATAACGTTTTTAAGCGTACTAAGTCTTGTTGTTTCAATTAATTCCTTCCTTTTCATAAACTATCTTAAATAATAATCATGTTGCTTAATGTTAAATAAAAGTCCATTCATTTCGATAACATATCAAATTTTAATCGCCTTCAAACTTCAAATTAAATTCCATACGTTTACATTTAAAGATGAATATTTATAATAATTTTATAATTAACTTTAAGGGTTCATTAAGGTTTATTTTATTTAAATGTTTTTAATAATACTATAAAGATTTTTTGTGGAAAACTTTTAAGAGTTCAGTTTTATAAAACATATTAAACTTGTGCTTATTTATGTAACAATATTGTTAAAAAGGGCATCTCAGACTAACAAGGTATTATGATTACGTAAACGTAGGTAAGTCTATAGATTTAAAGCAAAAATCGTCTATATATTATGATTAATGTAATCGGAAAAAATACCTATCGAAATGAATTTTATGTAATTGATTCATCTATTATTTGATTTTCATAGACCACTGTGAAAATAAAAGTGCCAGCATTTACCGGATTAGGATTACCACCCCTTTCGTTGGGTTCTTAGGTTGTTCAATCGCTCAATTTTATGTACGCCGGATCGGGAGGTCAGACGGGGATAGTGTCACTTTTAAAAAGCAATCATCATTGGCTCTGAAAGGGAAACATTTACCTCCAAAAAGTATCTTCTCTAATTGATCCACGGATCATGACACATAAAGAAGAGGTTTAACGATTGGCAATTACTCTGGATACGTAAAGATTTGGATCTGGACAGGAAGTTGGAGAACTGACTGCAAGGTTATGGATATAATTTACGAAGTAAACCTTACTTCATATTTATTTTATATAATAAATAGATACCTAGCAACGAGAGGAGTAGACAAGGTGTCTTGTTCATAAAGTTATTTTATGCCCTGAAGAAAAAAATTTCAATTTCGCAAACGGGGAAGAAATATAAAAGCAAAAGAACTTACAACATATAAATTTAAAGCAATTTTTAAATCAAACAATCGAAGTCTAAATTTCGAGACACAATATCTATATATATCAATGAAAGTTAGATTTACATTTAGCCACGAAAGCTTTAGCTTCAAGTTTATATTTGATGGATATCTTTAGTTTATAAAATTATTCAGCATTATATTTCATTTTAATATATTCATTCTTCGAACCATTCAAATCGACCTTTTTCATTTCCCGATCCAGCCGTCATTCATTACAAAAATGCGACTTCCGTTTCCGACAGAAACTCGGGACTAATCCAATATATCCTCCTCAAGCAAAAACCTCCGGAGCTAATGCCAAAAGGAAGTTCCCGATTTTCCGAAAGCCATTTGGCACATAGCGGCATTCCATCGGCAAAAATCTCCTTTTGTCTTAGCCGCCCACTAACCCACATCACTCTCCATTGCCAACGATAATTAGCGATGGGTGCTTTCAAAGAAAGATTCGGGAGGGAGATAGAAGGAAGAAATTAACCTTGGAAAGGTCTTAAGTTACAAGGGAAAAGGTTGTGGAGATGAAATGCGAGGAATTTTAACTAGCGAAATTATTAATGGCAGAGGAATTTTGAGATCTCTTTTTCACCTGATCATGAATATTTATCAACGTGGGATTTTCACCACCTAACTGGACGATCGTCCATCTTCTTCTCCTTCTTTTATCCAAGACGTGGTCACTCGTTTGAACATATAGACTATTGGCGTGTAAGCTCATCGAAGCTATGTTAATCTTACGTTAGGAGTATGGTAAACGAATACTTGTATTACGAATGAGATTTTCGAGATTTAAATTATTTCTTCGAAGATAAACGTAACTAATAAGTCAATAAAAATTTGTAGCTTTTATTATTCAGCTCTTAGAAGTTAATAACTGTTAGATTATGGTAACGAAACTTACAGTTAATCATCTCTAAAGTTTTCAAAGACTCAAACAATAGAATTCATAAGTGACTACAAAAGAATGTTATACCTACAACCACTGAAAGAAATCATATGAAGGTATAATAGTTAAATACGGGCAAATAATGCAAACTAGAAGAAGTAATACAAAATGATCTTAGTATGAGTTCCTTCTTTTGTTTAAAAAGCTAATAATGAAAAAGGTAATTGGGTGAAGATTAATTTAAATTAATTAATTAATTAACAAAAAAGCTCAGGCATTTCGGATTAAACCCAATAATTAACAGATGTTAAAAAAATAACAGAAAACTGGGGAAGCCGGGTTCGAGTCCCGGTCCTGAAAAAATGTTTTGACGTACCAGAATGCCCAAAATGAATCATGTATATATTAGCAAATTTTGAGATTTCTCATAGAGATATCTACGCAGAATATACAAATAATAATCGGAAGATGGAGATAAAAAAATCTTCACTGAAATAAGTACAATTATGAATCAAGAGGAGAATATTTTAATGAAGTGAATAGCATTGAATATAATGAAGCATCCCATCATTCGAAAAAAGCAAGACAAGGGCTGAGTGAAAAAAGAAAGAAATGAGAAATGGGTTGAAATAAAATGGGTGGTACCGGAAGAGTGATTTTATGAGATTTGGCAAGAGGAAGGGATGTGGAAGGAATCAAGAGGAACAAAGGACGGGCGGTGTCCTTCTATCGAAAGATAATTCAAAGCGGTATCCATGGTTCTCATCCGCAGATGGAGCATCTTTCAAAAGAAGCCACTATCAATTGATGGAGAACTACATCTAACCATTGACTAAATTAAAATCATAGATAATTATAATACAGAGCTTTGGAATAATATTTCATACATATATTCTATAACTTTTGGTCATATTTTTTAAAGAAAGTTATTCAATTTATTTGAAATAGTATCAAACTTATATCCTATTGATGATTTGAGTTTGAAACTTTCTAGTTCTTGAATAAATTTCATTTGGACCAAAAAGAACTTAATACTTCTCTAAGATTTTCTTACGTGCTTATTCTGAAGTGATCTGGAGTCATGAAATGAATGTTTTTAAACTAATATCAAGTTAATAAATTTTAATTCGGAACGGAGTTTCACCAAGTTAAGACTTTTACTCTAGGTTATTTTTCGTATGCTGAGTCTTATTGACAAAAAATACCCTCTATAGAAATTTTCCACGTAATTCATCTTGAAATTGAGCGCCAAGGATTTTTGTTGAGTTTAAGTATAAGAATAAATATTACTAAAATAGAATTAATTCCTAAGAAACATTTCCACCTCCTAGAGAGAATAAACCCAAATTAGCTTTTTAGCTCTGAATAGTACGTACTTCGTAACATTCCAAAAGTCGTATTCGACTTTCTAACGTCGCGAAAAAATTCTGAAAGCTCTCAACTCCTTCATCGACACATTCACATACCATCTTTTACGACTCCCCAAAAAAATCATTAGTTACGCATAACCTTCACCAAAAGTTCACCTATAAACACAAATTTCCACCTGAAAACAAAACCTTTCCGTCCTTGTCCGGTTCATTCTGGTCTCTACCAAACCATACAGCATGTCTCGTTACGAAACAGCAAAGACGAGGGGTACTTTACGATCTTATAAAAAAATCTGCCCACAGCACCCCACACGATCTTGTTCGAAACCCACGTGCTATGGAGTACCCAAAGCAAATGGGCGACTCGCACACTATTTAACCTCGCAAAGTGGCGTGTATTTTAGTGTATCGCTACGGTTCCCGAGAACCCGTGAACGTGGGATTGGATGACTGCTTTACCGATCACGGCTCGGATCGAGAGTAATTTAGGATATTGATATTACTCGACTTTGGAGGTGAACTACGAATGAGCAATTCAAACAACGAATATGTCTGGAATGAATCTTAAACAAAGAAAAAAAGATGTTGAAATATAGCGATGTGAATCGAGATTGTTTACAGTCGAAAATGGACGATTTTCATTAAGATTATATATGTTTCGTAGATTTAAATAAAGAGTTGAAAAATTACGAATTAAATTTCAAAGAAAGAATAATAGACCTTTTATATGCTATTAGTGTAAATTTCATAATAAACAATTAAAAATATATACATATCATGTTAATTTATACATGTACGTATTAGAAGAAGCATCCTTAATAGGTTTGGCTGTTTTCTCGCAATTATTAAAGAACAAAAGAATGTTTATGATAATTTATAATGTAATATTGAAACATATTTTAAAGGGCTCTTGTATATTTATTATATAATATACTATATTTATAATACATTATGCATCTACTGCATCTACTGATAACCACCTCAAAACAGATACAAAAAACTCTCACGTAACCATGATAAACATCGGTTTAAGAATCGACGTGAAACTAATGCAGTTCACGGAGAAACAAAGAAATGGCACGCGCTCTATTGCATTAAAAGACGTATCTGTCCGCCCCTTTGCAATTCTCGAACGCCCTTACGTGATGACGCCTCATTCCTAAGGCACATAAAAGAGGGGTCATTCCATTGATGGAATCTCATAAAATGCTGGTTCCACCGTAAACGCTCAGAATTTCCTCGAAGAAGATTAAGCCTCCGTTTAATTAACGTAGGGTTCTACGTACCCTAGTGCATTATTGATGACGCAATCAAATTGAAGGCAAGACACGTGCAGATTTTCATTCTGCGGAGAGGGCATTCGGTGGCTTTAACATCCGGCTCTCGTCTGCACACCGTGTTACGTTCATTACTCCCGCTAGTGATATCGCTCTATTAACATCGCCTGCCCCCCCACCTCCGGTATCCTATTTTATCCTCTTTACTACGAAGGTTTGGGCCTCGTTTTATGCCCGTTACGATAAACTGTCGTCTATACATTATACATTATTGGTATCAAGTACGAGTTTGGTCCGTTACTTAATTTAAAATATAATAAATTGCAAAGGAATAATCCCATGAAAATAAAAATGGATCCTTCATTAAAATATCATAAAGAGAAACATATAAACTGATAAATACCGATAAACGTCTTTTATACTAGAAACGTATGATATTTTTATTGATTCAAAAAATATAAATGAAATAAATCGAAGTTAGTCAATTTAAATAAAACACTTAATCGAAGTTTATAAAATAGGAAATGATTGTTTTACGCTTAAGTCGAAATATTTTAAAGTGCTCTCAGTTTTAAGAATTTTGGAGTTGGAGTAAAAATTTGGTCTACATAAACGAACGAATGTTGTCCTATATAAATACGAACCCCTGTCTACAAACCGTTATACCCATCGTTGTTATCGTTGGAATAAAACAAAAATCTTAAATTGAAGATGTCTTGGAGCATAATTTCGTCTCCATGGATGGAAAAAAGAGATTAAAAAAGTGAAGAAAGAAGGTTGATGATCGACTCGTGGATGCAATTCAAATTCTACCTCAAATATATATTACGAATGGAAATTTCCGACTAATTTATCGTGCCCTGTTCCACACGAAAACGTAAACCTTTACGACTACTTAATTCCAGTTCATCAACGAGCTCTATTTATGTGCATATAAATTAGGTTGCGCGTGCATTTCAAAGTAGACTAGCGATCGGATGTTTCCCGGTAGAGATATTCCAGGATCCTCAGTGATAAGGAGGGGTACTTAAAATTTAACGGTCGAATCGTAGGTGTTCACAATGTCTGTTCATCGAGAAATACTGTTGTTGCGTGAATTTACAGATTGCTCTTAGATATTCTATCGGCTCTCTTATACTTCAATGCATCGTAATGCAGTTGGAGCAAGTGAATTAAGTTTTTGCATATTTTTATATTTATATTATATTATTATTATTTGGTATAAATTTAGAGTTTGTTTATATTATTCATTTTGTAAATACTTGTGTTTCCATAGCAAAAATATACGTCAGTTGGAAATTAATGAAATATGTTGGGTTTATATACATGATTTTCAATGATATTTTCTAATTCCTATTCACCCAATAATTTGAAAATTAGAATGTTTTACTTCTCAATGCTATTACCAGAGGTTATCGCCCCTAAATTAAGAGTTAAATTCTTTCTCACGCAAAACAATATTCTTTCATTTATATTCATACTGTATTGTGCCGTTTTTAAAAGTAGAATATTCGTCTTCATAAACTTAACAGTTTTAACATACATATATGTCGAAGATACCCATAAAATACTTGTAGTAACGGCGTCATATTTAGGCCCAAAATATTTCTTTAAATAATTAAGGAACGAGTGCAAGAGTACCATCTCCGTCTGCTCTAAATGAAACGGCAAGGAATCATTAAGGAATGCATCCAACAATTCCCAATACGTTCCTCTTCCATCAATCTTTCTCAACCCTTCTGTCCGTCATATTTCGAATAATCTCCACAACATTTTCCCCTTTTCAACTTCCCCAATCTCTCCCATTAACACCTCCATCCTCAGCCGCGTCTCACAACTCGACCAAACGTGTTCTTTTTTTTGGGTCTCGCCATGGAATTAACAATCAACAAATCTTTCCGACCTGTGTATTGAATGCAAGCAGTTATTTACATTTTTCTTAGACGGTTTTTGAGGAAGGACTTCCCTTCACTACGGACAGCTCTCATGTGGTATGTCTGTGAATATACATGACGTCCCAAAAGACAGACACTGATAAAGGAGCGTATAAAATCGGTTGTCTAAGCCGTGGAACCACAAGACGAGATTTGGGGATTGCTTGTAACTGAAATATAAAATGATAAGATACAGAGGTCCAAAATGACGTACACTTTTATTCAATTATTCCCGAAATAATTCAAAAATCAAAATGGAACGTGCCTAGGTTACGATAATTTTTAACGAAAATGATTTTATAGTTTATATTATTGCCAATAATAAACTGCTAGCTATTTTTGGTAGTCATATTTGTATTATTTTATCTTAAAAAGTGTCTGGTTCAATGATTTCAATCAAGCAATCTTTCCCAGGAATTTAATTACGTTTTCGAAACGGATAGGTTGTGAGAGAAACGTAATATAATTACACACAATTCTCTATAAGTACGTGATTTATATGTAGAGGATTTAACTGACATAAACCGAAATGAATAGCAAGCCAGAGGAAATGTCAGTGCTTAAATGAAGTCTTTAAATTTTAAAAAATCATAATTTAATATATACAAATGTTTTTCTTTGGATATTCCAATTTTGTTGGATATCAAAACATCAAAAATCAGCTATAATTCATTGTATATTTGATTATATTATACGCCAAAAGCTTTATAAATTAACCTAAATTGATCTTGTGAAAGGTGGAAGTGTTAATTTCATTTTGATTTCAATGTAGAAGACTCCGTACACAATAAATTCCAAACATAGATTCCATATGCTATCGGTAATATTCCCGATGTATTAGAACAGTGTTTCTTCCCATTATACGGAGGGATGTGTGTATTGCGTATACGCCGGTCACGCGCCGCTGCCTTCAACTCAAAAATCCATTACCTCAAGCCAATAAGGAAAGGAGCCGTCCCAAATTCCTCATACGCAATACGCAGTCTACAGCCGTCTACTCAATTCAAACGAACGTAGACGAGACACGTAAAAATCCGTCCTCGGAGAAGAAAAAAGGTTTCCCGAAAAATAAATACGAATTAAGACGTGAGCAGTTTGACGTTAATAGAAAAAATGTAAAGGAAAAGTTTTTCGGAAACATCGAACGTTCTTAATTGGAAAAATCCGAGCGAATTTCAAAACGGCGCATGTCACTGACTTTTTTTTTGCACAATCCCCCTCTACACCTGTCATCATGCATAAGGCGATTTCTTTTTGCGCTCTTTGCGAATTCCCCGAAAGAAATTATCGACTGCCGCAAAAAATGGCGGAAAACTAATTAATAGCCGAGTCTATTTTCTGTGTAACGCAGGCGCCATAAAAAGCTATCGGTTAATGGAACTTTGCATGTTGCCCGAGGGGAGGGTAATATAAGGGGATAGGAAGATTGAAGGGACGTTCAAATAGATTCACTCGTGAGGTTAAGATGTGCGTTGAAGAGTGACAGGAAGTGAAAGTTGTAGATTGAAGGATTCCAGGGAGACGTAGCGCGGAGAAAATGATTCTGCGATGGTAGGTTGAAAGAAAATGTTCCGGGAATATGAATATAATAAAATACACTTCGCAATATAAAATATATATAATATATGTAGGATCGAATTTAATAGACGATAAATGTGCATAAATACCAAGACTTCTGATACAAAAACAAATGAATAACGAAATGATAAAATTTCGATATATCGAAAAGAAATCGTGCCCTATAATACTATCAAAGTTTTTCGATTTTTAATAAACCTCACGATGTTGAACTAACGTCCATCAAAGTATTCAAACATTACGTAAGGTATTTGTTTGAATGCTACATCCAAATTTTTTAGGTTATTACCACGAAAACATTAGAACAAAATTCCAAGAAGCGAAGATGAGGCGAGACGAAATTTTCAACCCTCATAAATCATCGATACAGTTTCTCAAGGATCGATTTTAAAAGCGAGGGTCGACTCAAAAATCCAGAGAGAGTGTGAGAGAGTTAACAATTACATCTCGTTCGGACTGGAAGCCCACAAAAACAGAACGCGAGGTAATGAAATTCTACCTGGCTCTTTAAAATAACAGTGTTTGGAAATTCGGTTTTTGTGCTCCGAGATCATTTTCGTCTCATAAATGGTCGTGAGGCGCGATTAAAAATACATCACGCGAGCACCGTTCCTTTACGATCACGCTAATAAAGACTCACAACAATCGGGAACAGCACCCGTCGCTGATGCGACGATTCATTCGCGCGGCTTCGTGCACGAGGTTTATAAATTGAGAGGATTTGTGTGCTACTTCGAGAAAGGCTATCATATCCCATCAGTTATACTACACAACACCGAATTGAGAAGCACACGAACCTATTGAAATGGCACCTCTGCATGCGAGCGAATACCAAACGTCGCAAACTTTAACATTTCAAGTCATGAACGTACTACAAAGTAGGCTGTGCGAAACGCTTTTCTTACTTCTCATGCTACAAAGGTACTGTGGCGACAATTTTGGGTCTGCGGGAAAAAAGAAAGGGTCGAATGTAATGGAGTGGGGACAGTTTTAAAAGAAGAGGGAAGATATGAAGAAGCGAACGGATGGAAGACGAAAACTAAGCGAAGGAATTTTTAGTGAGAGGAAAAAAATTCGCGATCTTTAAGTGGCACGGGAACAGGTTTTAGTACCGCCTTCCCCATTGCCTCTTCTCTTTACTCTTTTCCATGTTTTTCTGCGGCGGTCCACGATTCGGTATTTTCCGAGAGAGGCTCCTGCTTCCACTTACACCCAATCCACCAACAAATACGTAGATTTACGCTTCTTAGCAACAAATATCAACAAAACAATAATCCACAAAAGAACATTAAATTCATTGAAATTCTTACAGAGTCGATCTGTTCTATGGGTAGAAGTTTCTATAACAACTGTAATCGAAGTATGAATGCCCGCAACATAATTCGTATATTTCTTTTCATTATGAAGCCCTAGTTTTCCATTCTATTTAAGACGATATTTGAAAAAGTATATCTAAGGTATGTTTAAAAATTTTCGTGCCTCATCATAGAGTTTAAGGTTTTTGTGACATTTTTCTGGTTATCTGATTCTTTCTTAGCATCCTGACAAGCCAATTTCGGTTGAGAAAGAAATTTAAGTCTACAAGTGTTGATTCTACGGTACTCCAGCGTAACTATATATATTTGTTTATAGTTTTAAGTTACACTCTGTTGGAAACATAACGTTTACAACACAACATAGCCTTTATTAGACGTTAACCGAAGATAAATTAAGGCGTAATAACTAAATGTTAATAAATTGTTTTATGAGAGGTGGGATGATTTATGCTGCAAGCTTTAATATTTTAATTTATAGAGATATTTGTATTGATGGTACTGCTAATACTTTTATTATTGATTGGTAAATAAATAAAGTTTACGTTCGAATATTATTTGATCACCGTCTCCAAACACCACAAAAGGAAATCAATCTCCCAAATTTTCTAATTTTCTTTCTTCTGACAAACAGAAACAATAACTAAAATATCCTTTCCATAAGATTAACAAGTATTCTATATTGATTCCATACAATCAACAATATCAAATACATTTTTGGCATTTGATATTGTTATAAAGTTCGTACAAATAAACACGGTTGCCACTCTTTTCCCACCAAATAGAACGTTTGAAGGACGTCGCGAACTCATAAATAAAAGAGTCATCATGGAAGAGTAAACAACCATGAATATAAAATATAATGTCGCATTCATCGCGAATATAAATTCTTTCTAGAGAGAGCCGGTGTCAAATCCATTTGCGCTCTTTCGTTGTGTGCGTGCGACAGAAATCCCGGAGATCGTAAAAATATTAACGACCAGTCGCATAATTGCCAAACTTTGACTTCCAGCCGAATATTCCGGTGGGGAAAGATGGCGACTCTAGCAGTTCGTCTGACGCCACCTTCACCTGTCCCTGTCGTTAAAATGCATTAAAACATTAAAGGCCATACGATTCCTTCACTCCAGCAACACCGTCCGAGAATTTTCGGGTGAATATTTTTCAACGGGATGACGCAACCCTTTCGAAAAATTCTTCAGGAATTCCGAAAATGTTTCGAAAATCGGGTTTCGTCGTTCGTTCGAGAGAAAATCGGCTTTCGGCTGTTGCAAGAAGGTAAATAGTTGAGGATCTGAGTAGAAACCTAGATGGTAAGAATTTTAATCAATCTATATGTTGAGGACGTTTAGAGAGATTACTTTTCCTATTAGAAGATTTACCTTCGATGGTTGGAGAAAAAGGTGAAATAGTAAAATTCAATTCAATATAAAAATGCGATAAAATACAAAAAAATGTCATTAAAAGAGCTACAGAAGATCAAACTTATGTCTTTTCTCGTGCGTTAAAGTTTCCGAACAGTAAGTGCACACAGTGCGGGTACATATTGCGCATTATCAATTAATAATTAGTAATACTAACTAATATTTTACGTATTTTTAATCCCGAATTTTTAAATTTTAAAGTGCTTAATTTGGACAAAATATTCTAGCTTTATTATATCTATTTTCATTGGATTATCATAGCGGCTAGTTGTCTGGAAAACTTAGGCAACAGCAATTTAGAATTCTTTCGCCGAGGTACCTGTCTTCATTTCTATCGTACTACCACGTCTCTCACGTAATAAATGTAATAAAAACGTAAATAATAATAAAGTTTCAGAATTTTAAACTGATACACTCCTGGCTAAGTTACCTTTGCTATAACCTACGATAGAATATGAATTAATGTATTAAAATGCTTCAGAAAATAACGTCAGTGTTACTCTTTATTTAATTATGTTCTCCACTAAAATTACGTGCATAATTACTCATTGATTTTCCTCCCCCAATGAAATAAATCAACAAAAGAAACGATGTTAATTCGCGGTTATTTCATACCTTAACCTCTTCATACAAACGACGCTCACGGAACGAGTCGGTAACAAGATGATACCAAGGCCGAAATAAACAAAAAAGATAACGCGACTGAATTCGTGGAAATTTCGGCATGAAATTATAGCCATTGTAATGATTGCCGAAGAATCCTGGAGAGAGAGCAAAAAAAGAGAGATAAGAACATTTCGAATTTTAAGGAGAGAATAGTTGATAAAGAAATTCAGCTCCTCAACACCTGAAAAAGGCGCCGGTTTTTGAAGAATTGCGAAGCTCCGCCGGTTCGTAGGAATTCGCGCCGACAGAAAAAAAAGACGAACAAAAATCGCTTACAAGGCCCACACTTTATAACAGAACCGCAGGGACGATTGTCGAAGGTGTTTATCGAGGGGAGGACGGCGTTGAATAACTCCCACCGAATCTCATAAAAGGGGACCTGTTCTTTTTTTTCCGACGGCCTTGTGAATGTCACGGACCGGTGGCACGGGTTGAGTCAACGGAGTGACCTACCTTCTTCTGCTGTGAAACGCCGGAATTGAGTTCGCCAAGTGACTGATGATCAAATGCGAAATTGCGATCTATACAGTACGAGTTTAGTGCTCTCTCTCTCTCTCTCTTGTGATTGATGTATAAGAAATATATATAAGTTTCGAAGATTCCTATGTAGACGAAGTTATAAGTGACTTTTACATCCCAGCTAGAACGTGTTTCCAGATAGAAAATGCGATTTTTTATTGATGCTAAGTTTAAGAACACGTATGTATAAGTTTTCTGAAAAAAAGAATAACTAAATAACTTTCAGGTACCTATGTACATAATCACACATGTACATCGCAATTTAGAGCAAATAATGAGAATATTTGCAAATATATATTATATTCAAAGGTGTAATTTTTACCTCTAAAGCATGCAAGCAATTTGACGATTTTTACGTAAAAGCGAACTCTAATTTAGGATATTTTTTTATTATTTACGACTTTGTCTCGCACTATTAAATTAAAACGATATGTTACACATATATTTCCATGAATATAGTCCGGACATGCGTCTATCTAATGGTAAGCGTCTAAACAAATCAGATCTTATAATAATGAATATCGAACTTCAGTTGAATTAATTTACTTACTATTCTCTACAATATACATATCTGTCATGCACACTTCATTGCGTGGTATTTCTCCTTGATCAATTCTTAGCTAAGGACTTTCCTTGGACGAAAAAATTTAGTCGCTAATCAATATGATTAGATGACTAAGGCATGGTAAAGGTTAAAAGCTAAGACATTGAAATGATAGAGAAGAAAAGAAGTAGCCGAGGAACGGTACTTGTGTATCGACATAGATGTTAAGTCCAAATAGGGAGAGATTCCAATGCGTGCCTGTTGTAGTGGGTGTTTTGGCTAGCTGACAAGTTTTCTAAGCTTAAATAGATACAGATATGGCTGTGTGTGTGTCATTGGAACTCTGAATAAACTCTTCCATTATGTATCGATACGCTTTGTGGTTTGAATCTTAAGCTGGTAAAGAAAGGTATTAGAGATGACAATTTCTAATATGTCCGCTTTCCATCACGAGGTCATTATGGAAACTTGCGAGCTGAGTTGCATTGTCTTGTAAGATATACATGCATTTCCAGTGCATTTATTTAAATTACACATTTAAAGAACACTATCACGTAAAATATATGGAAGCAGAAGATGGATGTACGCTTCCATTAATTAATGAGTTAATGTTTAACGCTTGTTCTCTATTTAATATTTATCGTTTGTTGAGCAGATAAAGGGAGTACGATTCGTTAACATATATTTCAGACATGCATCCTGAAGGGGATATAAATTCTTGGTTATGAGGACTAGATGCTATAATAATATATACGATCACTTTTTATACGAGTAAGATTACGAAATTGGGAGAATGATTTACCATTAGAAAGATACGTAATCTTCAGGGGAACGTTACTTTTCTATGTGTATATTTTTAATCCCGAGTTAAATATTGTTTTCTATTATTTACGTTTTTATTTATTAGAATACCCATCCTTCTCTTCTAGAGAACCTATGGTAGCATAAAAATACGAACGTCAATCCGCGTAAGTATTACATCTGTCCATCTCCGTAACGTATTTTAACGGAAAATTAACTTCGATAAAAACAACGGATCTACAATTACGATGTCGCGAGATTCAAATTTGAGAAAAGATTCCGACCGCGGAGTCCAAAGAGAAAGAAGTCCTTCTCGATGTCCGAAGAGACATCCGTGTCTATTTGAAATGCGTCTGCGGTCTTATTTTTACGGGAATCGCTTCTCGGAAATCAACGATATTTCCACCTGCGGCATCTTCTTATTCCGAGATGTCCGAAGATGGAGCATTCATTAATACTTGGAAGTTCGTTTCCAGGTACTACGATATTGTCACATATTTCCTCATACACTTAGGTATAAAAAATAGGTTGAAAATATAATCTCGACACTAGATTATTGATAGAGAATGCATAACTAAGTAAAAAATTAGGTCATGCCATTTTCTTGATACATCTTGATCAGGAAAAAGAGTCAAGGGAAGTATGCTGTTCTAAATGCGAATTTAAAAAAGAAATTATTCTGAATTGAGCAGTTACTCAGCTTCGTTGTCATTTAGCAGTGGTTGTTTGTTTACACAGTGCAGTCATTTTTCTACTCATAAGACTTTTTCAATTAACGATCTAATACGAGATCATAAAGCGAGCTTTTAACCAATTTTAACGATTATACAGCTGTAAAGTTTATGTTTATGAGCTAATACATATAACAACGAAGAGATATAAGCCAGATATTAGCTATTAACTTAGAAAAACAGTTCAAGTGTTTCGGAACGTCAAGCGTACATACGAAGACTTAAAATCTACGTTGCAGAATGATTTAGAAAAAGATACTGACGTGCCATTCTGTACCAATGCAATAACCGACTTATTACTCAAATTAATATGATTATTATCAAACGTTTTTTAGAACAGTATAATATTACAAGCTCTCGTTGCAGTTTTTCCCTCCGTAAACAAGTGAAACGAAAATAACTCCTCACAAAAAAAACTTTGATATAACATTCCCATCCCACGCATCTGCGGAATGCTGAAAATAAGACGTACCTCTTTAAGGTATAATCGGCTCTTATAGGGACGGAAGACTCCTATTAGAGACCTCTTATTCTCCACTCACACGACATCATTCGCTTCAAAATTAAGTGCATTTTCCTTCGAAGGCGCAATTTCCATTCGGAAATCAGATCCGAAAAAAGAGAATACGTTTCGTAAAAAAAGGAGATAATCGTAGGAGATCGCTCGTTGATTCTCGAATATTAAGCGGCAATAACACGTCAGTAGCCGACATTAATATTCCTGTAGGGAGCGTGAAAAAGGTGTGATGTCCTTAGAAAAGGAATGGGAACAGAGGCCGCTAAAGTATGTGACATTGTTGAATGATGAAGAGATATAAATGTTAATGAGGCGAACTTATCGCCGGCGAAATCTGCATCGGGGAAGGCTTTCGGAAAGGGCAAGAAAGGTTTTAAAAGGGGAATAATGCGTGTAGGAGGCGTATCCGAAGTATACGAGGCGAGAACAAGCGACTGCATTCGCGTCAAAATGCATCGCCTTCTTTTGTTTTTTGTTCGTTATCATTTGTGACGGCGTCATTTCAGGAAGGCGTCTGTACAGTTTTTTTCCTTACGGAACATTAGGGCCTACTACGCCCTGTCTTGGTAAGTTCTCCGCGGCGTCTATATAATGCTGAAATCAGTTTTTCTACTCTCGAGTCTAGGAATGTGTTCCAAATAAGGTGGAGATACAATTTTTCGTAAAAGATGCTTAATAAACTGAAATAGATCGCGTGATTAGAGTAATTTTTCTTTGGTTTTCTGCCTCGGGTTGTTATCCTTACGTCTTCGCGAGATATTTTAATTCAGAGTCCGTGTAATCGATTCGAAACGGGTTCATTTTTTTGCGAGGAATATTTTGCGAAATGCGTTTATATATAGCGGAAATGTTTCGATGGATGTTTTTCTGGAATTATTCCTCAATTGCTTGCTTTTGTCGATAAAAAATGGGATAACGTATGCTTTAAAGTGGTTGATATATGTAATAGAAAGGAGGATATAGGATTACGATTAATTCTGGGAAATAACAATGATATCTTCCAAATCTACGAAAAAAGAAGAGATTATATATACATCGCGCCAAAGGCTTCATCAATAATATAAATTCCTTAAGGGCTAATAAGGTGATTATAGGATACAGTAACCTCAATTTCAATTTTATTTCCGATAGATTTAGAAAATAAACAGTACATACACATTAATTCAATTCCAATCTAGTATTTCCATCGAAATAATTTGTCGTTATTCACGCTATAAAAGTATCAATTTATATAATTTATATGCATGGTGAATATTGTTAACGTGTTAATTTGTACTTAAAAAAAATAAGAAATAAGATGATACTTTCTCAGTGGAATTATGACACTGATCACTGAAAGTTTTATCATCGTCTATTTCTCATTCTATTCCTGATTCCATTGAAATCTCCCTTTTTAGGATTTTTTTACGATTACGTCATAAATTAATAAAAAAAACTAAGGCTATCCTTTTTACAAAGGAAACTTTAAATTTTAAAGAACCCTAACTTTCCACTCATTTTGTTGACATTTAACCAACACCAGTCCTCCATTTCTAAATGCACTCGCGAACCCCTTATGACTTTCTCCATCAAGATTGAAACAAGATACAGTTCGATGCGGTGCGCAAATTAATAAAAGAGCTTTAGGATCACAACCGGAGTGAATCGGCCACGTTGGCTGTCTAGAATGAGAGACGACGGCCCAGTGTTTTAGCCTCCATTATGCTCTATCTAAGTCGTCCCGCAAGGAGATGCAAAGAAGTCTTGATCATCTGCACGTCAATTTTCCCAGCCTCTTCTTCAGCGGAGAAACCGCATGCCCCTCCTTTGACGAACGTGCATAAGCGTAGATAAATACGCTCCTCTTTTGTTACGAGAAGCCTCGTTTTGACGGACGAGAGCTACGTTTTCTCTTTTTAAGAGTGATTTCAATGCATCACCGCGGAGAGTTCTACGAAACGCTTTTTGTTATCTCTTCGTTACCAAGGGATTGTAACGAAAGATGAGTCCTAGTTGGACTAGAGCGTAGAGGTACGTTTGGCATTGAGGTTTACACTCGTCACTCAGTGTCAGTCGGTGAAGGGAGTCTGATGCTGCTGTTATCTATGCAGATGAAGCCTCGCTGCGCAGGTGACACGGTTTCGCGCGAATTGTCGTGCGCTTTTATTTTAATTTTTATATTTTTATATTCGTCAAGGCAGGGTTTGATATTACGCAAACATGTAGAAAAATTATTATAACGAGAAAGAGATAGTTTATCACAATGAAACAAGGGTATCAAGTGAAACAAACATTACATACATCACGAACTAGATGAATTAAGTATCTGAAAAATCCTTCCAATCAAGTAAAACTTTAAGCGCAGAGTATAGCATACCAGCATCAAAAGGTTGTAAATGTTATGTAAGAATGTCATAATTTAAGTTAAATCATTTTAATTTTACATAAAAAAACTCCTTTTTACTCGCCAGCATACTTAATTCCACACAGAGCCATCTGATGAATATGAAATTGCTTTTTATTAGAGTTATTTATGAAATAAGATAATGCTGAAGATAGACCATAACCCTGGTGGCAGAGTCTTAATTTTTGAACGAAGATCTTTCATCTTTCAATGAGCATTAAATTGATTTATATATCACATATCTTCAGAAGTATAGTTACAATGGTTGAATTGATAAAGTGAATAAAAGAATATATGATCTTACATGAATAGCATTATCTCAATTAATGCATGCTATGCGCTTCTACAACCTTATAAGACGTGATGTGTACTTATTCGTGGAAACGGAGTAAACATTTTTGGATCTTTGAAATCACTTTCATTATTACGGAGTTATTATTATTGACCAATAAAATTAGCTAATTCTGGCAAAGAATGTTAGTGTTCATAAATAATTATTTGTTGATAGAAAATTTTTTATCATTACTATTGGTGCTACAATGTTGTTAATGATTCGGGTCAAATTTTTGATTTGCTAATTTAACCGAAAACTGACTGAAAACTTTATAGAAAAATATACAACATTAAACTGGCTGAGTGCATTAACCGTAATAAATTATAAGGGAAGTGGAATGAGGTATTACACATTGAAGAGTTCCTCATCTCCTTTTTGACGACACGAGATGTGCAGTCTTTCAAGCTGTTATTGCAGAGGATCATGGGAAAAGCAGGAGATTACGAATTACTAGGGAAAGGCGGAGGAGAGAGAATCCTAAGCCGAAAAAACATATGTAAATCCATGTTGCGAGCTGTTACTTCCACACACGATCGTTTGATTGGTATCCTCCGTGTCTCCCGATTGATTTATCCCTCCCGCGCACATTTCATGTATAAGTGGGTGAGAAGAGATACGTTTTATTTTTTCGGTGGGCAGTTAAGAACGGACTGGTCTGCGTAAAATGAATTTTATGGGTTTATTTCTCTTCTGCGAGACAAACATGGAATCCTCGAGGATAGATATCCCACATTTGGAGAAACGGGATTCTACCAACTATTCCTCGCCATAAAGAAGTGAGACGAATAGAGGAAGGAAAGTGCAGAAGGATTTCCAACGATTGGTATCTTTATCGTGAACACGTAAGGTTTGATCCGAACTTGATTTACGTTCGTCTTTTTAAGCATCGGATGATAAATTGAGGGAGATATTTGCATCAGAAGTGGAGGACACTCGAGGCGATGCAAGAAGTCAACTGCGCTGCCATAAAATTCTTTGAAATATTTTGAGGTTGCGGAGAAACTTTTTTCTTGCTGCAGTTTACTCTTAGCAGTTTCTCGTTGACTCTGAATGGTTATGGTATTAAAATTTCTTATGAAAGAATTAATGAGGTTTAATCTACGAGCTGATATTTATAAAAGACAAATGTCCATTTTAATGAAGTTTTATTAGCCAGAACAAAATGGAGTCTATCTTGCTGAAATTATTCAACGAAGAATAAATTAAACTTATTTATTTTTAAAATCCTTAGACTGATTGTATTTATGTATAAATATATATAGGTTAGAGCAAACTTTTATAAATAAGAAAGATGTAAATCGTAAATGAAAAGTAATTAGTATCGATAATTATTGAAAGCTTAAAGTTGGTAGATCGGGTTGTATGAAACATAAATTTAAAATATATCTTGTTAATGATATCTTCCTTTTGCTTTGACTATCAAAATCGGTCAATTTCTACGAATAGATAGAATAAAAAAGATAAACATAGATATGACTAGGACTCGAACTCAGGCCCCCCACTTTCCGAGCAGGTATACTTTTCAAGGAAGTCAGAGACCTGGGTTCGAGTCCCAATCATGTCGCACTTTCCCTTCTATTCAACCTTTATATAAATATATTACGATAACCGGAGAGTAAGGAATGAAAATCATGGCGCGTATTATACAATAAGACGATCTTATATGAATATAACATTAATCACGGATGGCACGCCCATAAATCTAAAACGCTATTGTAAATAATCTCGAAACGGACGGTGGCTTGCGAAAAGAATCTCTCGTATATATCTTGCGATCTCATCAACAGTTCTTACGCGAATGTAAATAGGAATGCGCTCTGGCGTCATGTTCTTCCCGTCGAATCCGATCGGAATAAAAATATCCCGACGGAGGGCAATAAAGTCCGCCAGCATTATTATTATGCACCGTCGAAGGGGATGCGTGAAAAGAGCGGCTGTCGCTTAAGAGCTTTCGGGATAATGGAGCGATGTGCGTGCGGAATTGAAATTCGAGGGTGTTCGATGATGTGAAACCACGAAATAGCGTCTCGGGCAACACACGTTGGCATTCGGATTTACATTTATATTGGCTCTCCTTCGCCCCGCGTGTCTCGTACACAAGCATTTGTATCAAATGGAGTCGGAAAGGTACTGGTTTCCGTTGGCAATTTTTAAACACATTGTCTTAGCAACGCATGTTGTCTTGAATGACTCTTCGGTACACGGACGTATGTCGAAATTCCCGTGTTGCGGATCCAGAAAAAACATCTCGGTAGATGCTTTGAAATCTCGGAGCGAAATGTAGCTCGTGAATACGTTCATGAGCCAATGTTTTAGAGTAAGGAAGTGCATGGAAAAGTATTCGACAAATTCGACGAATTTTTGGCATCGCTGAACGGAAGGATAGAACGTTAACAGTTTAGAATTGAGTATGCTGAACTTCTTGGGAGTGGAATTCAAATGAGTAATGCTGAACTTTTAGGATTACGGTTTAAGAGGTACATGTTTAGAAAGAATGTATCACTAAAACGACATAAAAGGACTTGAATTGAGGCACAATACAGTATTGAACTCTCTTGATACAGATGGAAAATAATACTCATTAAAGTAATAAAAATAACTAAAATGGAGAGAATATATGGAAAAATCAGGCACAATCATTTACATATAGAAAGTTATTAAAACTCTGATTCTCAGGTTGACTTCAGAAATTTAATAAATATATCATACTGTACTTCACAATTATTCAAGATATACAATTCAATCATTTTCACTCCTGAATTCAACAACAAACAAGTTATAGCTCACATCTTTCTCACATACCGTTCAAACGAAAAAAAGCGTTGCATTGCTATCTCAGACTTGTTTTCAGAAGCATTTACGATCGCGCAGAAATTTATGAATTGATCTCCACACTAAGTTTTGTCGATGGGGAAACAAATTCGATGATAATCTAGCTCAAATGGGAGATCATAAAGTGGGGGACTATAAAATATCAAGAGCACTGCTTCTATTTTGTTGATTTTTACGTCTCCATTCCATTATGGATCTTCACTTACTGGTTTAATGCTCTGCTCTTTAAAACTCACTTATTGGGATCAGCAGTGTATGAAACTACAAACGCAATTCTTTCCATTTATAATGACGCGAAGGAAGTGATACAATTATTAATTGATTCTGAACTTAAAGGGATTTAGAATACAATTGAAAATGGATTCTGCGAACAAATTTTCACGTAAAATATATCGTTACATACTTTAATATTATCACAGAATTTCCATTTGAATAGAAAGAGTTGCTTTTAATTGAATATAAAACGGATCTGAATTTATCGCAAGGGGAAATGAAAGAAAGAAATAGTATCTTACGCTGAATAAGAACTCAATCTCCCGGCTCTAATCCAACTAAATTTTCCCCTTTAAAACTCTATTCGAGTTGAAGAATATATTTATATATAAGACTAGCCTAAAGAAGCCCTCGGCTTAACGTATTGGTAGATAATGCCGGTCAACACAATGAAATTTACAGCCTCAAAGTGAAGAGAGATGAGGAAAACCACTTAATTCTTCGTAACCGTCGTACGGAATGGACGGATATACCGAGCTCTTTAGATGGGAATGAGGGAATTGATAAAAGGGGATGCTTTAAAAACGGATAGATAAAACTGCGACTTAGATAGAAAGAGGACGTAGCTGGAATGCGATGAGGAAAGGACGTAAAATTGAGGATGGGTAAAAGATTACGAGGGCTTGTAAATATTTAACGTTATTACAATGTTACGTTGCAATATAATATTACGAAGGAAGTAGAAGACATTTAGTAAAACTTACGTACATACACGTATATGTTTTCTGATGAATAGTTAACAAAATTTTTATCATTCTATTTATTATAACACAATAATCATTTTTAGAATTTATTCATTCAAGTACTTAATAACTATTGAAAGTGAATTATTGACGAAGTGCCATTAAAATTTTATTGAATTTGATCTAGTAAATTAATCAATTACGCACAAACTTCAACAACCGAAGAATTTTAGTTTTGAGAACGTTATTGAACCTCATCTTATATTCTATTTACCCTAACAACGATGAAGTTCAATTGTTATAAATTTTATGTTTCAATACTCGACATTTGAAAGTGAAAAAATTAGTTTTATTATATGGAAATATTAACATAATATATAAAATAATATTTAAAACAATATATAAAAATTAATCATCGTATTCAGATTATATGTTGCTCAATAATTAACATAAGGAACAAGGTATTTTAATGTTTATTTTTTCATTATAAATAACATTTAATCGTGGTTAATAATTATCGTTGAAATACGTATTTCAGCTTAAGTTAGAGCGGAAATATGGCATTTTCGAAATCCGCATAAAGAAATAATAAATTCAGAAGACGAACGATATGAAAGCGTTGGATGGAAGGATGGACGGTAACGGAGTACGGGAGTGTAGTGGATAAGTGAGAGATCTCGCAACGTACGACGAGTGAAGACACTATTTGTGCTATTAGAGATGGAATTGGGATGCGTTGAGACGTGTTATATGCACATATATTCCATGTGAAAAGAGAGAGGTGTGAGAAACCGAATCGTTGAATGATAAAATAAATCCAAAGGAATCAAAAGGGAAAGCAATGCAATCGCAATAGACCAACACGATAAAGTACAACTTTAGAGCGAGAAGAGAACGATCAACGCTTCTAGAAATAGGAATTGGAAGGTATCAATAACTTTTTGTTACGCTCAATTTAAAGGTTTTCGAATCCCGAGAAATAGGGGTCGACGAAAGGGAAGGAATTCGAATAAAAGTAAATACAAATAAATACGTATCCGGGGGAAACAATTTGACGACAGACAAACGGGTTTAATGACAAGAGGACGACGTTGCTGCTTCCTTCGCTTGCGTTAAATCCATGAAAAAGTAATGATGGCTGGCCATTAAGGAGTCCAATTGACGGAAATTAAAGAAAAGTAAGGGAAACTTTGTTGCCAACCGCGTTTTTTTTTTCTTAGCTGCAAAACTATTGCGAACGACGGGAATGCTTCGGGAAGGAAGTCTGAAAAAACACGGAATGGGGATGATATGTCGTGCGTGTATTGCGGTGACATAAAAAATGACGATTTAAGAATATGGACCCCGAAAATTCATTGTCTTCGTTTTAAATCGCTCTGGAAAGGATGAAAAAAAACTCGACTGTTTTCATTGTTTCAAGTGAAAAGGGAAATCAGGTATTTGGCCTTCAAGAAAAATCATGACGAATATTTTTTCCGCGCGAACGGTTTTATAGAAGATAATAAAAGCTAAAAAACTGCTACTTCAATAAGAAATTTATTAATAAAATATAGTTCTAATATTATATATCGTTTTAATCATACATAAACCCGGAAAATCAACTCAAATTGTTAGAATTAGCTTCCATTTATTGAGATTTTGTTATGATTATTTCCTAAAGAAATACTTCGTAGAAAAGTTTGTCATTAATCAGAAATGTTTTTTTCTTATATTCTTAATTTATTACGGATACACAGAATAGAATGCGTTGAATAGGAATCCTTCTAAAGGGACCCTGTAAAAGACCAAGTTGATTTTGTGATCTAATTATTAGAGATGTAATTAATTTGTGATGATTCAGAAAGAGAATAATGAACTACTACTAAGGAACAGGAAGTATTGGCAAAGGCCAAAGAGAAGAAGAATGATAGACAAGAAGGAAGTTACGAGTGAATAGATAAAAGGTGCGCTGAATTCTAAGGAAAAGTGAGGGAATGAGGATGGCAAAGATCGGGGAAGAATTCCAAGCAAAGAATGTAGAAGAACCTCCTCTTGCTATTGGGCAAATGGAAAAAGGCATCCTGAGAAATTTATTGAGGGAACGGAGAGGAAAAGACAGTAAGTTACCAAACAGTCATCTCCATTACTGGAAGAGTCTTCGCGGTGGATAAAATCGAACGTCAATGGACGAGGAAGGAAATTTCAGGAGAATGCTTTCGAAATAACGGATCCAGTCCCGTCTAAAGAGATTTGAAAATATGTGCATTGGAGTAGTAGCAAGACATTTTGTTTTCAAGGCACATTTACGTAACCATAGATATTGTAATTCAATAATACATACCGATTATCAAAGGAGTTAGCATTTATAAAACAATCCAATTTAATGACTCACACTTCCAATATTTAATTTTAACAGCCGTTTTTCTAATAAATAACTTATTTTTTTACTAAACGTAAAAAGTCATATTTGTGTCAAAGAAATTAACTTCCTCCAATAGATTTGACGTATCTACGTTTTGCGTAATTAACCTTAAAGAAGAAGAATATTTATGCTTTTAATTTTTCCTATTATCATTAATAATTAATACACGGCTTTTAGGAAACTGATAAATTTGAATAAGGTGTATATATGTAGTATTTCTAAATTTTCCTCTGATTCAGTCAGTAAATAGAGTACTTTTTTAACCAATTCATTAGCATTGAAAGTCACAAGCAAAATTAGTATATCAGTATAAATATCTGTTTTATTGCGAAACAGCGGAAGAAATATCTATTAATCAATTCTCACAGACCTTCCCAAGAAATGAAGTGAAGAGAAATTAATACTTAAACACATCTGTGGAAGGACTGTCGGCAATAATTTTTGAATTGGGAAACGAGTATAGATGGAGCCCATATATTCACATCCCAAACTGAGTTCAGTGTAAGCTAAGATAAAAGGAAGTGCTGGGTAAAGAATTCCGTTTATTTCCCGTTGCGAAGGTTCGAAGGACGTGTAATGCCCATGGAAGAAGGCGGATTTCACCTTTTGCACTTTTGCCAGATCTCTATGAATGAAATATCCAGCACATCTCATGTCCGTTTACTTTTCACCCTAATTTGAACCAATAGCTATTCATAACCTTGTAAACCCAATAAATTCCTCTAATAATTTTCTTAACTTGAATTCTATGACATATTTTCATTTACGCTCATTGGATGATATATTAAATGTATAAAAGGGGAAATACTCTTCTTAATCACACCCTAATTTCGTATTATTATTTACACATGCATACTTTGTCTGTGCAATGGATTGTGGTATGAAGAGCAGATTGTTCCATTGGTTATTTATTTCGTAATAGTTGCAACCTCTTGATGATTTATGTTTTTTCATGATGTTAGATTGAAAGATTAAAGTTTATATTATTTGACTATATGAATTTTTAAAGAATTTTTTCCTTCTGGGATATTAAGATAAAATATAAATATTTATATTCATTTTCTATAGTTAATCAATTAAGGAAATAACTACATAATAATAGTTTGATAGGACCAGGACTCAAGTCCGGATATCCCAATTTCCGGCCGGCTGCTCTAGCCATTGAGCTGTGTTGGCACAACATTTAGACATGTTAAGGAATAATTTGAGGCATGAACCTCGTAACTTTGCATGCAAAGTCGTCCTAAATCCTTTAAGTTATTAATTAATCTCGCGCAACGAAATAAATCTATATTTATTTATTCCTCAGTGCATCTTAATGTTGATATCTTCCCTCCACCTTTTAAAGCGTACATATTTATTTATATTAATCAGAATATTTAATTATATTGACTCCGTTCATCTAATTCTTATGAATTAAGAATGAAGAAATGATTGAAAGCAATCAGAATCGATCTTTAACCACATTCACTTGTTTACGCCTCTTACCATGGAAACGAGAGTTGGTGTAAAAAATGCATATGCACGCCTCTTCTGAAGCAAAACTCAACCAAGCGTAAATCGTCACCGCTTTTCGCTTCGTTATTCCTCATCTTTCTCCGCTTAAGTGTAACAAGTGTGAGAGTAAAAGTGGAACAAATGCGCATCGATATTCAGGTTCCCGTTTCCGTTAGCGATCTTGCTCTGAAAATAAGTGGATGATGGGAAAGTAAGCGGCGATTCGTTGCGTCTTTTTTCCTTCCCAGACGTTTGATGCGGGCATTCAAGAAATCACTTCCCTTCTTCAGCAGTAAGTCTCTGAACGCCTCCGTGGGAATGTGGAGAGAGAGTGTTAGAAGACTTCGATAAGGGAAAATGCATTGCGAAAACAGCATCGGCACTCAGTGGATATCTCAATTCAGAGCTACGCTGAGAACTTCATCGCAGAGTCTCTATTTCAGGTACTGCTGCAGAGGAGAATGATCTCGACTATTTTTGAATCATCCGCATTTTACATATTGCGATGGCGTAAGCTGAATATGTTAATGTGGATACGTTCCCACCGATTTAAAAATCTGATACTAACCATTATTGTTATTATTATTATTTCTACGTATTTGGGCTGAGAAATTTATTATAATAAATCCTATGAACAATTGAATTGATTCCTCACATCTACAAAGGTTCGAACCATATATTTCTTTTCTTTGAAGTTAAAAGAATAAAATAACTAAACCTAATTTAATAAAATTTGATATTTGAACTTTGTTTTATAAATCATTTTCAATTTAGATTCATAAAAGGGAGAGAAATAATAAAACGTTGAAGTGTTATCGGAATTCTTAAAAAAAATTAATGTGATTAACTCCAATTTACTAGTCCTGTTCACTCCTAATGTTATGAGGGTATTAATTATCTGACTATAGGAGTAAATATAAGTAACTCATAGAATTTATTCTTCATGGTCATATCGCACTCTACGAAAATATTTCCTGCTTGATCGAAATAAAAATCATATCAATGATTGTGGAATTGCTTCAGAAAGGCCTTTTCGTATTTTCCGTATTTCATACCATAGAATATTAATGACTGTATGAAAGATTATTTAAAACATTCACGATACAATAAAACTAAATATGCACAGTTACAAGGCGAGTGATTATATGACGAAGGATAGTGCTCGGTGTCAAAGGAAAATGGCAACCTAAAATATAGACGAACTAAGAGGGTATGGATGTGAGCCAGGCAAGGTAGGTGTTTTATGATGACCGCATATTTTGGTTGAAAGGGAGAGGAAATTATAGCTGAAGAGGGCTTCGAATTATAAGTATAAATTAAGACCTAGTATGAATTCCCAAACCGAAACAATTCCTTACAAGCCAATTTGAAAAGGGCTGATATATATAACAGAAAATACACGAGCGCATCTTTAGCATAAGGGTCAATTAGCCTGATTACAGTTCTCTTCACTGAAAACCCAGTTGCCATGCAACAGACTGAACATAAAATTCGTCGTGGCAGCGAAAACTCCGTCACCTTCGGTTTAATATCGCAACCCATGTCTCAACATGGATGGGTGAGCATCGCGCGGACGATAAGTCGATTCCTACGAACGCGTTGAATAATTAACATCTGTCTCCTCGAAACCAATGAAAGATTTAAAAACGCCGGCGAAGGCGACCCTCTTCTCATTAAGACGTGAGATATCGCGCCGTTAATTGCGGGCACTTTACCAAGCAACGGCTAATTGAAGCGAAAGCCGCGTCTATATACCGGATTGTGGAAAAGAGAAGAATCATCCTTCCCTCCTAATCTCCTTAATGAGACGGATGATGCTGGTTGAGGCGTCTGTCTGTTGAGGTCCTCGGGTGCCGAATAATTCAGATAAGGTGGTAAAATGGGGCGAGGGCGGGAGGGTTGAATGCGGCAATGTAAAATGGGGCGACGGCGAGGAAGTAAAATGCGGCGGGGTTAGTACGTACGTCCTCCGCTAGTAAGAGAGTGAGTGTCGGTCGGGCAGTGTGTTGTTCCGAGGTGAAAGGGATGGAAAGATACATCGGCGGGAGCTGTAAATCTTTCCTCCTCTCCTCCAAGACTACCTATTCTTCGCCTCAGTGCAGTCGAGGTGTGGGTACTTGCATCCCACACCTCTCAAATGCTCCGAGAGTGTGAGATAGCGACGCAAGAGAGAGACTACGTTTCCCATTCGTGCTCATACTAAGATTCGATCATCTTCCGCCGAACATCATTCCACAGGTGCAGCGTAAAGACTTCGCGGTTTTCTCAATGTACGAGGGAAAGAGCTTCCAGATGGCATCGATTCACCCGCCGGATGCCAACCGACTGGATTTTTTTTATGCGGTAGAGAACGTTGTTCCAAAAGTTTCTTCCATTCAGAATCTTTAAGAGAGAGAAGAAGGAATTTGATTTTTAAAACAACTCGGCAGCGAATGCTTGCTTGTTCGGTTCAGCATGTATACGTGTTTTTTTTAAAACGACAAGTACTCTTTCTAAATGTCTTCTCTCGTTTTTAAATGTGGGAAGGTCGATCCAAAACGAGGCGTTATTTGGTTGAGAATTACGTAGTAAATCCATTGATCGGTTTTCGAGCCAAGATGACGACGCATTGGCTTCCAACTGCAAAAGGGAGGATTTTATGTTAACGCACTAAAGTTTTACATTTTCACGTTTATATAAGTTTTCTTTCGTCAAAAGTGAAGGAATGTTGAACTAAATGGGCACTAGATGTGTGTCATAAACTGATGCGCGGAAGATACTTCTCAGAAATTTCGAAGTACAAAAACGCTCGCCTCGAAATAAAAGTTTCTGCGAAGTTGGAGGAGATTTTGCAAGCCAACAAAACCTATGAAAAGCTGCGATTTTTACAGCCTGATCCGTAATGTAACTATAAAGGTTTCAGTGATAGTTCCGTAAAAAGATAAACGGGCTCCCGATTTTTATGTGTTTCCAATTTGAGTTACTCATTTACTTTTTTACCTTTAAAGACCTTTTTGACCTTTACTATTCCTCATGAGCGGTTGAATATTCCAAAATCTTATGTAGCTGTCTTCACGGGTTTTGCTAGTTTATATATTGATTTAAAATAAAACTTTATTATATATTATTTTTTCAATGTTAAAATCATTCTTTAAATGGATTCTCTAATTAATTTTTGATATATTTGCAACCATTGACTCATATTTAAATGTTTATAATTAAATTAAATAACGATCAAACAATAAATTTCAATCTTATAATTGAAGAAGATCGAGTGAAATTTTCAATATATATATTTGTCGCTACTTTACTGATAAAAGTTAGATTGTTGTGAAAGGATGTCCCTACAAGACGTCGCACCCTTTTATCTCGTACTTCCGAGCGAAAGATAATGGAAATTGGCGCTCCCTTTTTATGATCTCTTCCAAAAGCTTTAGAGAAATCCCTCGGGACAAGAGGTGCTTCAACGTGTCAGAATCCAAGTGGCGTTCGCAATATTTAAGAGGGCTGAAGTGAAGTCTCTATTAATAGCAAAATCGCCTATCCTGCATCTTATGCAACCGCCTCGACACATTTCCCTCGGCCCGCAGATGCGCGCATGCGGCACATTGCATATTATTCACGGATTTATTGCCAAAGGTTACTTTTCGTAAGAGTGGATTGTAATAAAACGATATTGCTGGATGCGGTCACGGTGCAAGAGTTTAAAGAGTTCTTCCTTCATGCTGAATAAATGCACCATCACTGCCATATGCTCGCAATCGTTTCCATCATAAAAGATGATATTTTTACCCATCCCGCTCCTCATGAAGAATCCTTTTTCTCAACAATAACCTTCCTGTCATTACTTTACTCCATCTCTGATGTATTTCTTCCACTCAAATTATTCTATCTTTGCTTTAAATTTAATTTATTTATTCCTAAATTCCCTTAAAGTCATCAAGAAACAGTTTAAAAGGTAGTTCACCAATCAAGTTCCTAAAGAGATTATATAAAGATATAAAAGCAAAGATATAAATCTCACTTATCTATTATATAACATTATATAGTCATTTAATTAAAGTGTAAATATAAAATCGATTTATATACCGTAGAAGATAACATATCCTTCACGGTTTAAATAGGCTTAATGAGTTTTAAACCAGTTAATTAAATCCTCGTTAAGTACTTCTTATTTACTGTTTATACATGATATTGCGAAGTACATCTAGAAATTTATTTCATGCGAACATCATTCACTAAGTGCTTCATAATATCTCATTATGGAATAATTCATTGAGCCATTAAACTTAAGTATATATTTACTACGTTTATAATTCGCATAGACTCGATTTATTAACGTAAGAATGAAGATGAACATCTTGTTAAGAAGAAAAAGATGATTTCACGAGTCGTTTATTTGGTTCAAACAACTAGAATGCCTAGCAACGTGAGTTAAATTAATAGTTAATTTAATAAGAAGCTCAAATAGAATAACTTTATAACTTTGCTTAAATGTGAATTAACATAATTTAACACATAATTTATTATCTATTCCATTTATCAATATACCGTCACTCAATTATTACGATGTTTTTGTACGTGATAATATATCTTATCACTTTACGCGAATTTTCTTCGTAACGATACCTAAAACAATATTAAATATACGTATTTACTAAAATGGTCCATCTTTCAAAGCCAATCAAGCAAGTTAGTCACAGATTCTTACAAGGGAAAGAACTTTAACAACACGTAAAACGATTCGCGGCTAAGTCGAAGAAAGAAGTCGACTAAGCGATGAATAACGCCGTAGAGACGTAACACTTTCCTGGAATGACGCGCACTTCCTTTTTCCCTTCGGCGCAACCGATATAAAGAAAGCGGCCCCTCCATCCCTTGGCCCCATCCTTTCCCAAATTCATCATTCCCTCTTCTCCGAAACCGTGCATTCCACGTTTATTTTCTTCCCCTCTGATTATTTGCACGATGCCCCTTCTATGATCCGGCGGGAGTGTCGACAACCGATGCATCCAGAAAGTGAGTTCGCTGTTATTTCCAAAGCCGCTTACCCAGAATCCCCCGCTCCCGAGATATATCGATGTTTTTGAATTCCGCGCAGTTTGTTTTTATCATTTCTCCTCAGCCGATGTACATTTCGTGTAGTCCATTTTCAAAGGCGATTTCGGGAAGTACGAGAGTGCGTGGATTTTACCACCTCACAGGATTTAAATTTAGATTCGCGGATCTTGCTGCGCCGCTAAAGAAAGAGTCTGAAATCAAAACTTACGACCCGGTCCGCCTTACGACCCTGAGCGATTGACGTGCGGAAGGATTTCTTGGGAAAACTTGGATATGAAGCAGGTTTGCGCACGGAATCCCAAATGCGCTGCAACTGGAATAGATGGGTGCAGACAGTAATGTTTCAGATGAGGTATCTTTGCATTTCCAATGTGGATGCGCAAAGATAACTCGTGAGGGAATGTATTAAGATCCGTGTCTGAAAGGAGAATCATTGCCTTACCGTACGACGCGATCGACTGTGATTCTAAAGAGGACAAACTTGTCTAGAAGATGGATCTATAAATCGATATATAGCGAAACTGATGACCATAATATATCACTCACTTATTATTACTTACACCTTCTTATTATTACATATTTACTATATAATTTCTATTCCAAATTGTCTGCTGTTTATGTTTTTTCAAAGTTCAACTCCAGTGAATTGTATTTCAAAAAAGTAATGGCGATAAAAAGAGCTAGAATGTTGTACGGTTGAGTTACGTAAGAATCAATCCTCATTTAATAGTATCATGCTTTAAATTATCAGCATAAATAATGCATTTTAGGATATTTTGCTGAGTTAACCGATAAATAATTACGATAAATTGAATAACTGTATTAATAAATGATGATTTTGGAATTTATCTAAGGAAAAACGAAAGTGATTTAGGGGATAGTGCATTTTTATTACCATTAGGTTATTACTTTAATTTTAATCACATCGATTTTCATTAATTATCACCTTTACTTATGTTTCATATTATATTTTATCCTAAACAGATATTTAAGAAAGCTCTTTTGAAAACGTAATACTAAATATTATCTCACGAATTTCTAAAATATGGTCGACTACAAGATTTCTTGAATCATGGATATGCATTTAAATTTCTCCGTAAAATTAGTACAAAGTGGAATGGTTAAACATTAGTAACATTAAAACTTCTTCCTACTCTTGTGAATAAGACGCAATTCTCTACAATAAATCTGCTACAAAAGTTACATTACTTGACACTTCTATTCCAAGAAAAGCTTCCGTTGTACTCGAAAGTAATTGGACGATAAATCATTCAAAACCTATGATCCACCGTTAAGATCAATCTCAAAGTTTATCTGCGTATCCAAGAGCGATTATAACTTGGAAGGTCAACTCCTCAGAAGGCTCAATAATTTCCGATTCATTTAAATACTTCATCCATTCATTTCAATCATGCGGATCGTATCTTCGAAATGGGTTTAATATGCCCATTCTCGATATCTGTAATTGCCTTTATGGTCTTTCCCCACCGTCTTATCTCACTTTGGAGAATTCATTCAGATAAACAGTTCCGTTTCGTAGAAGTCTACAATCAACATGTCAAAATGCATCCATAAACGGACTCCTAGCAACGCGTATCCCGACCCGCAGCGATTAATGTTAATGTTCACCCACGGAGTGAATATTTATGTACCCACAACGCGTTTTAATAAGAAAAAATAACACAGACTCTTTAATTCACTCCTGTGTGGAAGCTAAGGGGTTAGATATCTCCCCTCTTAATTTACGTAGCATTCGAGAGATATTGGCAGGTGTGGCTGGAGTGTTTAAGTGAAAAAGGCTGTATTTAAGTAATGAATGTGCCCTTAACAACAGGGGCAATTAGTTTCTCCACCGCTAGGTACGTTCTACGACCATGAAGGTAAGAAAGGCGGTGAAATGACATCACGGCTTCCTCTTCGTCCTTGTTTGCTTACGAGTCAATAAAAGGTACCGATGTTACTAAAAACGCCGCGAGATAATTAATACCGCGTAAGTAAATCTCTTACAATCAGTCGTGACCGCCTAATTACCTTAAGATAGCTGAAACAAAGAGATTTAATTCCGACTTACTGAGCGGTGAAGCAAGAGTTTTTCCTTATTCGATCGAACTATACGTTTATAGAATGAAATACTGCAAAGCGATAGATTACGATAAGTAAATATATTGCCCGGGAAATCCTGTTTCGTAGCGTTCAGCCTGGCAATGATTTTATGCCTACGTAAAAGTTCTTGGGGGCGTATGCTGATACGGGATTTAAAATGTGCGTCATCAAAAGCTCTGTATTTTTTAAGCAGATATATTTTATTCTGAAATTGGTATACTAATTCATTTATCATAGAATTTGGGACTAAAATCCATGAAGTTTTCTCCGATATATGGTTATATTCTCCAACTCGAGGAATAATATATATCTCGATTTGAACAAAAATTCCATCTATAAACTATCTAAAACAGATAAAAGTTTTAACTTTTGGTTTACGGAGAGTTAGGTTCTGCAGAAAAATAAAACCATATTCGGGACCAAATTATCTACTTCTCACCTAATACAACAAAAATATTTGAATGAATTTCTGAATAAGATTGTATTATATTAAATGAGATTATAATGCAAATTATAAAGCACATTCTCAAGGGAATTCTTTTTATATTGATATATAATTGATATTTTCATTTTTAAATGATAGAGACGAAATTCTTATAAATATTACCATCATAATAAAAATACAATTACTTTCAACATTTAGACATTAGTCATAATAACATTTTTCTAACATTTCGTGAACTATGACAACTCACCTACAATGAATTTATTCGTTGACTTTCTGAATTAAAAGAAATATTCAGTTTCGCAATACCAATTAGATAATTCTCATCATTTTTACTTTTATATTAAACGAATTCTATATATTTTTATCCTTGATGACAATGGATACGAATAGTTAGCCATTACTCAATCACCACGGTATGAATATGGTGTTAATGCGATTTTTATGTTAATCCCGACCCCATACGTATCCTACAGAGAGATGCAGGTGAAGCCCTTAAATCAGCCAGGGGCAGATAGGAACACCCTTCCCCATAAAGAACTTCACATGACAAATCCGAGACGAGGATACGCCCAGAGCCATTTCATTTCTTCCAATTCCCGAATGGAGCAGCAGGTGGCGTTTCCCTGGTCACGGCTGTTGCAATCAAAAGGACCGCTAAAAGAAGCACGCGTGTTCGGGATAGTCCCACGCGACGCGAGAATATATAGCACGCACCCGAAATAGATCCAAATACACTCGCCTTTTCTTCCCACGCTCTCCTCTCACGGTTTCATCTGGTACAAAACGGTTCCTCGTAAGACATAATGCAATCCAAACAATGCACCGAAAGAGCGTTTCTCAGCGGAATAACGGACGCTTCTAAATATATGTGGGGCGCGGTCTTTTAATACACCAAATGGCACAAATGAACGATGGCGTAGGGTGTTCAGAAAGGGGACCCCGGTGTAGCGTGGTCGAGGTGTCTTCCATTGAGAACATCTGCTCTTTGTCGGGACATCCAGACGTATAAATGCGTAGTGGAGTGGATTAATTTATGTGGAGTGTGGAATATATCGTTATCTTGCGTAAAATACGCCGTTGCTTTGAGGGAGTTTATTCTTTTTAGGATTTGCTCGAGTTCTGACCTATTTAAATAGATGAAACGATTTATATTAATAAAAATTATGCTTTTTTTCGTTAATTAGGAGATATTTTGATGCTTATTCAATAACTCAATAACTCAAAAACTTTTAATAAAAGATCCTTCGTCTAAAAGTTGATTTGAACTTATTTTGTCTTTTTGTTTCCCATGATTAAAACCTAAACTATATTATTATTTTCTTAAATCTATGAATCATAAATATCATATATTCTATTATATATAATCCAATATATATATTTTTACTCGCATATTTCTTCTCTTATGTCATATACATTAAATAATAATCAGCATTGATTCTTCTTGATGAATTTATTAACATTAATTTTATTCCCCAAATTCCTTCAATGGATGTAGAATAATATCAGCATCTCTTCTTTTCCACGTAATTTTATTAACAAAAGACTGCTTTTAATGACTAACTAAACCTTCTTACGATTTCCATAAATATAAAACTAGTCATCTACTTGCTGGAGAAACCCGTAATCAGCAACAATCCGTGTTCATTTTTTCTTTTGCAAAAACATTATCTCTATAAGTGATTACATTATTTATTATGCTAATGAAGTATAGAATTTGTCGTCTACTAAGGAGATTTATGATATCTCCGACGATGTACAAACATATATCTTTGATAACAGAATGCGTGTTTTGAAAGGATTGACAAGGAAGAACATTGCCGTGTTGGTAACATAACATCCAAGGGGCCGTGTCACTGTTGCGTTTATATTGGATATATGAGAACTTATGTTCGATATAGTAGTAGAGTGTATAATACTAGAACATTATAGTTTCTTCTATGTTACCAACTTTATAAATACGCGACAAGATAAAATTTTATCTACGTCATTAAACCTATTTATATTCACTAAGATTTTCTATATTTTAACGATATTTACATGAATTTTATGCTGATATATTTATGAGTTTTGTAATTGGTAAAAAGTCAAAAAACTTGTGGTTAATCCTTTAGAAGAATATTCATATTCGAATATAAATAACTTTCGTTGACTACGATTTATTTTACCTTTAATAATAGTACGAGCATTTTTCATTTTTAAGGAAGAATAATACATCATCCATCACCCAAAAGGTATCGAGGCCATAATGAATTCCACCAAAGAAAAAAAGCAATCGAATTTTACGCAAGTATTTTATCCATAATCAATTCAAAAAGATCGCAAGTTCGGATATGGAGATACACAAAATGGGAATCCTAAATAGAGAACGAGAGACGAGTATTTGCGGAGAATCACGTGAAAAGATCCTTGGAAATAGTTCTTCGCAGACTCCAGCCCACCATCGCCATTTTTTGCGTAAAACGACCTGAATGAAGCGGAGAAAAATGAGACGGACGTAGGCACTAAAGCAATGAACAGTCAGGAAACAAACAATCCCTCCCTCCATTTCTGCCGATGCTACCCGGATTAGAATCCGGGACGTATTTCTGGACTACTTTTATTTCTCCCACCTCAGCGAAGAAGAGGATTCCGCTGACCACTCCTACCTTTCCAATGCAAACCTTTTTATCCTTTACGTTAAGTTTTTGCGCCCTATATCTCTATATACACGCCTCATCGCAGCTGCCATCTGCCGGAGATTCCCATTAACTATCGACCACCCACGTCTGTCAACCAGTCTGGGTCCCATAGTAACGCATTATACGAATTGGTGAGAAATAAATACGTCATATTGTTCCTACTCGCAACCTTGCACTTTGGGAGATTTGGGTGTGTATCTCTTTACGTTTTAGATACACGAATCCTAGAGCGTTTTTCTGGAAATAGAATAAGTTTTCTTTGCATTCTTTGTTTTGGTAATCCTTCGAGTTTTTGCTCATGGAACAACATCCGAGTTACGAAACAGTTAGAAAAACTTACGAGAAGATATTACGCTCTGGGAAAAGGAGGACTTTAAAGATGCTCATAAGTATTATATTTTAATATTAGTCTAATTTCAATTACTATTCCCCTTCGTTAAAAAATAAACAGTTTCATTTTTTTGCAGCGCTATATGTGAACTTATAAAAAATATCTCGGGTAAGTGAATGAGTTGATGAAATTTTCTACGGATTGCATGAGCGTTTTTCCGCATCTGAAAGTTGAATCATCTTCTCTTTGCATATAACTGTCATCACACTATGCTCAGTGTTTCCAGAGAACCATAAAACGAATTTATTATTGTATGAATCATAATCAAATGATTATCTCTTCAACAAGTACTTCACTTTTACTGCATTCTCTTAAAAGTGAAAGCTGCTATATCATTTCATTACGAATATATCGTTTTATTCAGCTTTTTTATAAGTTGAAAATTCGAATAAAAAAATGATATCATTGTTTACGTAAATACTTGTATATTCTAAAACATTAATATCATTCTTTTACACATAAATTCCCACATCTCTTACTAGAGGCTACTTGTAAATGCTCGGCGAAGTTCGAACTAATAAATTAATAATTAAGTTAATTCAGCTTGTGAAGAAGTGTGATTAAGTTTATCAGATTTCAAAGTAAAAGAAGATCAGAAGAGGATATTAAGTTTATTCTTCGTAACTATAGACATCAAATGAATGTAGTGATTGATTGAAGAAGCCGCAAAACAAGATGTTACGAGGAAGAAAAAAGAAGATGTACAGGTGTCATAAGATTATTATTATTTCTCTATCTCGTGCTAAGACGTATTTCAGCGAGTAATGAATACTGGATAATAATATCCAACCGAAGATATCATGTTTATCTTTTCTTTCCTATTCATCCTGCTATATATATAATCTATGTTTATATTTGAAGTAACTTTTATTTATTATTTTACTTTTTATATTTCTAACTTATAATATTATAACTTTAATAATGATGCCATTGTTTCCTAAAATTCTCAATTCATCACACATATTACTCCGTCAGTTAATCTAAACTATGTGTATTTTAATTATAATCATTTGCTTTCATGAAATAAAACAAATAATCGGAAAGAAATCTTAGCGTGGGTTAACTCGAAAGAACATTCCTTCAAAATGAACGTTCGGCAATATTTAAAAACACGGTTCATCTTACTCGCTTAGCCTAATTTAGCGTTAAATCAACATGAAGTATTTCAATTCGTATCATTATTCGAATGCGACTTCAACATCTTGCACAACCTCTTCTCAGCGAATTAATATCCTTCCTTGGAAAGAATTCCATAGGCCTTCATCACGGCAAAGAAATTATCTTCTCAATTGACCGCAGTGTTCTGCTTAGGTCATCGGAAAAAAAGAAATATTTCCATTCGCTATGAAAAGATTGTTTATACTTCTGCGTCGACTCCTGTTTTTATACGCATGCGGATTACTCAAACGAATTAATCTTATCTGTGCGCGCCGGCGTCAGTGCTTTTTTTTCTGTATCGGTGCGTATTGCAGACACGGAAACACGCGCGCCCATCCTTTATACGAGCGACCGAATCCAATCCTTAAGCGTATACGAATAATCTCGATTTATAGACGGGCCCATTAGATTTCGCTATAACGTAGTATCTATGCGATGGAGAGGGAGAGATATAGCACGTGGTGGTCGAACGTGTTCAGACCGGCATGGGACAGGCGCAGACTTGGAGTGGGGGAGAACTGATCGGAAGTACTTCAAACAAAAAAGGTAGATTCAAAGCCGAATAGGTGTTCACCGTGTTAACTCTTCTATTATGAAGCAAATAATAATGTTCAAACCACATGCTTTCCTATTCATGAAGTTTAAAAATAGAAATTTATAATATTATACAATATACATAACATTAATGTCTAATATTATTATGTAATAATACATAATTTTATACATTTATTTTTCGCTTATTTTAAATACTTTCATATCACGTAAGAAATGATACAGAGTTCACTTAATGTTTGTCATACGCTCCTTTCTGCGCAGTATCATGTATAAATTATAATATAAACTAATTTCACCCTCTCCTTCAACCTAAGAATACTAAGAAGTATTTAGTAAGCATCAGTTATTACTATCTTATTTTTTACTTCGTTCTTTATAGAATTTCGTGATTTATACTTCTAAAATTCTAGCCATCGTAATTGTCCTGATGTTTATATTTAAAAATGTATAAATATTTAAGTTGTAACGACGTAATAACTTAAAATGCATCCCTAAGAGTGGAGAAAACATTTTAAGTAATAGATTTATAAAGTCTTCCCAGCTATACTGGAAGCACATGATTTATATTCAGAATTAACATCGTACATGTATTTTAGTTTATAAAAAGTCACGCGGAAGGATTGTGCGAATAAAAATAGCAATGAGGCCTCTCGCTCAAAGTCTTACTACATATTCTCAGTATTCATCTTCGGCTTCGATTACTATGGCAACAATACAACGGAAAGCTGTTGTGTCGTAATCGGACAATTTACACATCGGACGCAAAAATCGACATAAAAGCTACCACCTCCAAAAATTGATACGAGGATTAGAATGAAATTCATAGCCCTCGTTTACGGCCATGTCTCCATGAGGGCATTTACATTCAAAGCGCATAAATCCAGCTGTGAAGTATAGCTGACACATTAAGTCATAAACGGGTTTTATAGTTATTGGCAGCGATATTTCTCTTCGACAGCAAAACCAGCGTTGAATTTGTATCGCAATGGTTGCTCGAAGGTAATGCAATTTACATCGGAATATCTCTCATGTCCGCGGCCATGCATCACGTGCTAAACGTTATAAAAATAGCCAGCGCCAATAAGCGACTTTCTTTTCCATTTATCAGTGATTTGTTACGCTGCCTTTTGTTTCTCTTTAAAATAGCGCATTTAATGGGAGAAGTGGCTGATGGGATAGCACGAGTCGCAAGTTACGACGCTTTCCGTCGCAAGAGGACGTTTCGGAGCGAAGAATGATAAAATAGGGCAACCAATCGATTGGCCACGAATGAATGAACAGCCATAATTAGATTTTCGAATCGGTTCGAGGAGTGGTCCTTCCTTTTGGGATGATATACGAGGAGTAATACGCGCCTCCAAAGTGCCTTTCGTACCGTACTCGACTGTTTATGAAATATAGCTGAGAAGGTTTCGCAATACTACGCTCGAATTGTTGTAAGTCGCGAATTGATGGGTAAACCAGGACTTGTATTAAATCACACGTTTAAATAACGAAATTTGGTGTCCTTCGAGATAGGAGGTATTCTTTATTTCAGTTTCTTTTGATTATCTTTAAATGTTATCGTAGTATTTACCTCTTTCAAAACATTTTACACATTTTGTACAATTTACGTGTAATCGTTTGTAATGATATTGAATATAGAAGTAACTCTATTACGGTAATTTATTTATTAATACTATTGTTCTAATATATAACCTAATTTAAATACGAAGATAGTCCTACTCTCATCTTCGAAATACCTTCTTATTTTTCAAACATCACTCATTCTTCTCTAATGAATTCGTTTTCATTCTAACAGAAACATTTACTACAGTTTTTCCATTATTATCTAATATTTGAATATTTTAAACTTGATCGAACACTGCGTTTTCAAATAATAGTCTCTCTAAGAATGTCTTTAAACTCCCTTATCGTAGTTTCAACAGTTTTTAGTTGTCAAGCAAGAAACATAAAATATCCCAGTAAAATAACGAAATGGAGAATTTGAGGGGTAAAATGTTAGGGTTTTGCACATTGCCGGAGGTTTTATTTCGCTACCGTACGTGAGCCTGATCACAAAGATGGTCAAAGCAAACTTTAAAAACCTTGAAAAGCTGATATCCGTATTGGATAAACGATGCGTATTCCCAGATGAGACGATTTGAAACGAATCGAAGGCTACCCCCTTCGGTACATATATCGATACGTAACATGGCTCTAAGGTGAAACTAGGGAAAAAAAGATACGCCGGTGAAAAATGGTCCCGAGCATTCTTGGATTCAAAAAGATACTTCACTTCTTCCCCTTTCCCGCAAAATAAATGATAAGCACTTTCTACTTGACGTGTATCGTGTTACCAAGGATGGAGGAAAATCAAGATGAAGGACATGACTTACTCCTTAACGATCGACTAACTCCTTTTTTTTGTATTGCAGCAAACTTATAAGCGCGCACCAAGATCGTTTCGCGGAAGGCGAAGTGTTAATTAAGACATTAAAAAAGATCTATGTGCCGGACGATTACAAATAATGGTTAATTGCCCGTGACTTGTGATACATCTGATTACGTTGTACAATCACTTTACGATCGCCAGCGATCCGCTTTGAACGTCGGAGGCATAAAGTTAAATTAAATTCAATCCCATATATTTGTTGCAAGGTTAACTGCAGAGTTTCGCAATTCTTAGAACAAATTTTATAGCTTTTTTGTTTTTACTTCATTATTACGACAGTTTTTGCGAAAGGTTTAAATACGGTTGCATGTAACAGAAAATAATTCAAAACCTTGAGGTAAAATATTTGTAAAACATATCGAAATAAACTTCGGTTATACATTATGAAAGGTATGCTAAGAATTTTTAATAGTTCCAGTGATTACCAATGTGCATATACACATTAAAAATTTATCATATGATAACTTCCTTCAGTCGATAATGAATTAATCCTTGTTTTACCTGTGAACTTTTAAGATTTTTCCTACTTGAACGCACTATAAATATATCAATATCATGATTGAAAGAAGGTTAACTAGTAGAGCACAACATTCTTATATTATTTTTGTTGGGTTTGTACTATAATAACTTACATTTGGATCGACAAATAATGGAGTTTTAAAGGAAACTCCGAATTTAAAAAATAATATAAATTCGATAGCTTAGAAGAAGACGGAAATTACGTAAAAATATACTCGTGATTTCAGTAAAGTTTACGTATACTTGAAGCTCAATAAGCTGCAGTATTCCTAAAAAAAAATATTCCCAATAAAATGTGATTACACTGACAAGTACTACGTAACGTTAAACTCCAATATCTCTTAATAAAAAAAACAGCCAACTAAAGCATACTGATAGGAGTTGAACAATAACACCACTCAATGAGCATAAATGTAAAACAAGGGAATACTATTCCTTTCTGATGGATAAGCAGCCTCTATGGAAGATCGCATTCCTGAGTGCCTCCCAAAAGCAACTGAAGGCGGAGCAAAACAATCTTTTTGCTGATGGGATAAGGAGAGCATTTCCGTCTGCCTCAAGGAGAGTGCGCATGGAGAACGAAAAGAAATAAATCAAAGGGAGAAAAATGCCACTTTAAAAGGGGAACCTTATTACGTCGCCCACGCGTTCAGTGGTAAAAGGAGCCGTCCTCTACTTCCATTGAACGGCCGTTTAATAAATTGGGTCCAATGGAAAGGCATCTAATACCGCATCGGTTATTTTCTTTATATCTGTACTCGCTATGTATGTATTCTCTATATCTGTCCTTCGATAGAATAAAAGAGGTTCAACTATATGGAACAAGAGAATATCACGTTATCTTCCGCGTGTATTTTCCCTTCTTTGTTCGATTTTAACAGTTTCCTTGAATTAATACGATGAGATCTACATGGAATACAAAGCACGAGTGTTATTATATAACCCTCGTGCGAAGGACATTATTCATTTTCTCTCGTCCTTTGACATGTATCACCAGAAGCTAATGCACAGTCTATTCCAGGAAGTCGCTAAAATTAATCTTTCATCAATCAAAGGCCAAAGTTACGAGACAATTTACACAAATTGTGCGATGAAGTAAAGCTTCTACTTTTATGAATATTTTGCTTGAAGGTATCGAGGCAATATTGGCTAATGTACTTTTTTCTGATAAAAAGATATTCTGCCATTTGCAGAAAACCACTTTATTTCCTAAGTCAAATATTCTAGAAATCTCTATCAGTATGATTGTACATTAAGTTCGGCCGTGCGACTGAGTTATGGAAATGACAAGATGGCAATGTTCTGCAATACCATTATTCTTTCAGAGCACGAAAGTTTACTGCTCCATAAAGAAAATATGGGAATATAAATAGATTTCCGCAAATGACCATTTGGACCCGTAGAATAGACTAGTTTGGCTTTACCGAGAATCCAAAATCTTCTAAAATACCCTTGATCATTACGTCTGTTTATCCTCACGAGGATTTTTTTTGGCGGATTTCAAAAGTGGCGCAATTTTTTCGCGAACGCTGTTGTGGTTGAGTTCTTCGTTGGTGGTCCCTAATATATATCAGTAGTGGCACGTCAGAGGAGTGCTTGCATTCTTACTCTCGAGTCGTGGGTTAATTTTATTGCTGGGCATTTTGTCTTCATTTTATGACACTTCTGTAGAGCGAAACAATTTTTTCTCGGTTGACTTTTTTTCAAGTGGGCCACCTCGGAGCTTCTCATCCCATTGCTTTTATAGCCGTCCTTGATGGTCTGTCTACTTCCGAATGGTCATATGATGACCATATCGTGGGCATAAGTGAGACTGAATTCGCCATCTCTACTTTCTTCTTTAGCTTTCGTAAGGAAGATGAGTTCATAATAGAGGGGCGAAAAGATTTTAGTGGATAAGGGAGATTTTTTACTAATGATGGTGATTCCATGTACGAGATAATATTAATGCATTAAATTTACGATATACTTGTTGAATCTTCTAAAACTACTGGGGATAACATTTTGATAGATTCAATTGTGTGGGGTTGAGGATACTTTAAATTTGGTTTATTCTGGAATTCAAATGTATAATTGTATGATAAATTCCAGTATAAGTAACGTTGATAATGGCTTCGTAAACGATGATATAAGTAAATTTTAAATGATTAACCTTAATATGCGCTTGATTACTCCAAAAGAATTAGAGTAACTGATTATACAAGTTCTATAACATTTATAGAAGGATAGGTTAAATACCGTAAAGACGATGTTTCAAATATGAAATGGAAATTTAAATAGTGGCATAAATGTTCCTTAATCATTGCCAATAAATGTTTGACACCAATAGGAAATCCACAATAATGTACTGTAAACAGTTTAATAATAAATATTAAAGAAAAAAATATATATAATAAAATGCATAAGATTGATTGATTTTTGATAGAAAATGTTATATTTATTGATTTTTGCAACCGATAAATTCCCATGGCAACATAAGAATGGTAAATAAGAAATTGAAAATATAATAAAAAATATTTAATCTTATTCTTTTTTCCTAAAATAGAATATTTGATGACATTTATAATTTTTAATAAATGGAATATCATCCTAAGATATATATAACTTAAATTTACAAATCGGTTCATCTTTCCTTTCTCCGAGATATTATTAAATTACCTTGAAATTCCGCTCACTTGTTTCTCTTTGGTGGACATGAGTTGCTTTTCTAGAATTCAAACGCACATCTCTCATAATAATTCAAGTTTGCGCACGTGGAGAAAATCAACCCGTTACGTTATGCGCTCGAAGTATTTTGAGGTCTTGCAGGCTATTTTATCTGATCCAAGAATCGCAATTCATGCATAAACAACGGCCTCGAAGAACGAATAACGATTGAGATGATAAATAATGAGTCTTTCGGAATAATTTTCGGGTTTCCAGCTGAGTAATATCACGCAATACGGTGCCCGGTTAGCGCAAGAGCACGTGATACATTATCACGGGCTCTTATTAGAACGCAATTGTTGCTATGTATTCTTAGACAACAATGTTTGTTTAAAATTGTCTCTAATATTGTTTTCCAGATCTAGAACAAACCCTTTCCATAGAATTTTCGAATAGATAGCAACGTACGTGTTTTCAGATACGTATCCTGTTGATTAATACACCGTGGCCTTCCATTTATTTCCTCATACTTATTTTTCAATAGAATTCAGGACCCTATAGAAATACTGACCTTGTTTCTTATTCACAATTTGCGTTTTACTTACACGTTATCAGATGCTAAGTCCATTAGTTACGTCCATAAATCTTTCTTTTTAACTTTTGTATAACCAAAAGATTTTAATGATGATAACTGAGAGTTATTCCCTTTTTTATTAAATCCGTCCTTCTTCATGCAAATGAATTTCCTATCCTCAGTTATCGCTTCTTTCAATCTAATTCTATTGTCGTTAAATCCAATATTCTCTTTTCTTTAGATGAAAATCGTCTCGAGCTTTATTTTCGTTCTTCCTTTTTTTTGACGAAGAAAATTGAATGGTAAATTATTTCGGTGTATTTGCATGCAAGGAATATGACCAAGGGAGCTGTCGCTATGAAATAAATCGATAATGTAAATTCGATACATTGATAAAAGATTTTGAGCCTCGCTTCATGAGTGAAATTGATCATAACCATAATTTTCTTTCGAGTAAGAAAAACGATTTCTATCGACGATTATTCTTAATAAATCCCGGATAATTTAAATATAAAATTTTAAATTGTTTCTTTATTGTAAAAGAAGAGGCCGTCAAATCAATGAAAGCAGGATTACTAGCTTCCGAACCATTTACTGACGTCAATTTGTTATTTCGTTTCCTTTTCCGATTTTAATAATTGAAACATCCGTAAACTCTGGTAAGTTAACGATCCAAAATGTTTCCATACTCCCCTTTGCCATGATATAGTGTTTTAAATGTATCGCTAAAGAAATCAGACAATAAATCCAAGGAAACTTCTTTAAGTTCACCAAATATAGCGATACCAAACCTTCTCGCGGTTTTTGCGAATTTTTTACGGAATTTCCATTATTCGCACATAAATTCCCTCGTCTTTCAGCCTCCTCATCTTGGATTTTCCCCTCACTGTTCCACTTAATCATTCTTCTTAGTAAGAATTCATATGACGTGAAGAAAGCGAACTATGACATTAAACTCCGCTTGTAGCGACACAAACCTCCCATTTAATTCAGCAATGATTATCGCGTAATTAGTATTCCGACCCCGTATAAGAGCGCCACATTTATTAAGAGAGTCAGCACTGAATTATTCTCCCATGAAAACAGTTTCGCAAACATTTTTATGGATCGAAGAATTCATCCCGCTGAAAAGAAAACATCGTCTTTTTCCTTATTGCGATCATTTCGCAATCGTTTTATGTAACAATATTTTTCATTCGCTTAAAAACACGGACGGAGTAGTAGCTTATGTCATTACGTCTCTCGGAAGTATTAATAATATTTTCATTCATAATACGTTTCATATGTTTATATTTAACCCTTCTGGTTGCTTTTGGCGCACCGCCTTCAGGAGGGTTTCCCGGCACTTGTTATCACGGATCCCGCTTCTCATTTCCTTATCGCCTCATTACAATTCACGGTACGGACCTTTCCAGCGAACTTCACTTTTTCGTGGTTACCGCACGGGGAACGGACCTCGTGCGTCACGTTCCGGATGCTCCCGATGATTCAGAAGAAGGCGAGAAGTGGATGCAGGCCGTGATCTGCAATCTTCGACACTCATCTTCTGAATCACGGATGCATGGAAGCTCTCGGACGGCATTTTAAGTGGCTCGCGACGCGCGCCTCTTTTGGCTTAAGTTTCGCTATGATTCTGAATTCGACGTGGCTTCCATTGTCTATGCAGAATCTCAATTAAATACTTCCGACTTTAATATTTCCCATCTCCGGCCTTGAATCTCGTTGCCTCGTTCCTCTGTGAGTGTTAATCACTGTAAGAGGTTTTCTCTGGTTTTGTAGTGAGTGATATTCGCGTATTTACGAGATTTACACTGATTGTTAAACATGCAGTATCATATAAATCATATATTGGACCCTTTTTATCGATTGCATGGCTTATTATTGTTGAAATATTCATAAATTATTTATAATTTAATATCAAGCATTCCTACAAGCGAGCTAAAGCTTTCCTATGGATGATTGTATCCTAGAGTTCAAATTGAGATCCTGCTTTTGTGAAAAGTAATATTTAAGTTAACCTATTGTGGAATACGTGACATTGGTATGATATGGAAACTAATTTAGATCCTATAAAAAATTTTAAAGCATGCTTTATTTAATAATTATTACAAATTTAATATTGAAATGAATTCTTGGACATTTTAAATGAGAAGTTCACTATCCCCAAGCCCTAGATCATTAAAATATTCGGCGAAACCTTTCCATAACTAATTTCAACCTCTATATTAAATTCTAGCAATAATGGTTATAGAATATCCATGACCGCAAACCGTATATAAAGAAAGCATAACGTTGTGTGCTCTCATTTCTAAAATTATCGATAAGTTCTGCTAAATATAGTCAGAAATAGTTGATTAAACTCTTCATTGAACTTCAGGTCTGAATTTATGTAAAACCATTAAGCATATTGTAATCTAATACTAAGTACAGTTCTCTAATCATTAGTTCAGTCTGCTATCAAATAGTGATTTACTTAACGACACATATAATACAGAATCAATATTTTTATTGTCATTTACAATTGTTTGCAGTATTTTGTAAAAGTATTCCTATCTGAACCTTTATCACGTTACCAAATTGATTTCGGATCCTAGTCCATTTACATCGATTCCAAAATTCCATAAAAATTATAAACTTAATAATAAGTATAAAACCTTACATTCACCGTAATAACAAGATAATTTGCGGTAATAGAATATTATACATTCCTCTAAAAGTATTGGAATGCAAATCAGAGGATCATTTTCGTAAATGACGTAAATATTTTAGAATGACCGATTTCTACATCGTAATAAATCAGTCCAAAACATCTATATTGTATAGATATAAAATTACATACGGGGGACGTACATTACAAGTATTGAGGAAGCTCTATTAAATATTTAAAATATCTCGCTCATTAGAATACGGTTATAAGGAACCGAAGAAAATATCGTCCAGTACGGACCTGCAGAGGACGCGTCAGGCGGACGTTTCAACAGGTAGAAAATGAGATGCGCGAGACAGTTGTCTTTCCCCTCCCTTATGGAAATCGAGGCAAATTCCTCATCTATTTTCCCTCCGCAATTGTGTCCGCTTATCGCAATCTTTCGATTGCAACATTTTACGCTTAATTTCTCTTAAAGAACGAACCTTTCGATGCGGAATGGGGTTTTTATCAATCTCTCGTGTCTGAATACTTGGATTCGATTCTCCATCAATTAATATTGAACGGGCGTAAATGTTTCGATTTCAGAGAAATGCGAGATCCGGACGGATCCCCACTCCTTTTTCAAGGGGTGTGATTTGTAAGCAAGAAGAGGCAAAGCTAATGTCCATTCCTACACGGGTCTTTACTTTTTCTTTTATTAAAACAAAACACCGTCCACTCAGGCATACCCGTCACGAAACGTCGTTGCATTACAAATCATTGGTCGATATCCAGAGACAGGCGTCTTCGTCGTAAATCCTGAGGAATCGTTGCAAAATCCCATCTTCTCGGCCAATTAAGGTACGAACGAGGTATATAATTTCTTTTTCGAAAACTCGCCATTCTTTCGTGATGTTTTCTCGAAAGAAAAGGACCCGTAAGATACGGACCGTTATACCGGGGCGGACCAACATACGGTTCATTTGGAAAAAATGCGCCCCTCCTAAAAATAGAAGTCCCATTTGCGATTGTCTTTTGTTTGTATTTTGTGTGCAATCATGTTCCCTTTCGCTCGAAAAATAAAATGTGAAGGCTGTTGCTCGGTTCCATTCTTTGTCCTTAATATAGCTATTTGTCAGATGAAACTCGGGACGGCATTACTTTTCGTGCTCGTAATCATCTGACGAAGAACAATCTTGTTTCGGTATAAATATTCGGGGTTTAAGAAGATCGATTCGTTAAAATTTACGAGTCAATTACTTTAGTAGCATCATAATTTAATCATTATCCCGAAATCTAATTCGAGATGTAGTCCCAATAATGATTTATTCCTTCTGAAAAACAGGTGTAGCAACTCAATTACGCGTGCTTTAATTATTACGTTTAATTTAATAAACAGACGAAAACTTACATATACTCCCTAACGTGGGAAAATTTTCCATTATCCAGGATTCGAACCCGAGTCCTAAGGGTTGAAAAGTTAGTAAGTTAACCGTCTCGAAATCATTTTGATTTTTACGGTAGTAACATAAACTAGAGCACATTCATTGTTTTAATTTTTAAGGAAGTACTGTATCTTACGGAATATTTAAAAATTGAATACACATCAAATAATTTTCGAGTTTACTACGGTAGGTTACCTTCCCATACATCCTTATGAGGACATGCCGATTCATGAAATGGTTTCAAATGCTCTGAACTCAATTTCTCCTACGTGATCTCAGGTGGGCATGTAGAAAATGCAGATATAATTGGGAATGATCGGAGAGTCAAGGATTCGCCTAGATCATGCAGTTATTTTCCCTTAGCCCCAGCAATTGACCTTTAAATTGACTTACGATCATACCTCAGGTGCAATCCCTCTGTGACCCATATATAGAGCCGCTGCGTATCTAGAGTTACGAACGGATGGCAGATATATATTTTGCCTCTCGAACGGATAGCTTTAAGACAGTCGTTACCTTTCTCGCATTCGTGCGTAGGAAGATCATAAGAAAGAAAAAATTAGAACTAACAACCCTCTTAGAAAGGTTACATGTAAACATATCTTAATGGCAGCATAGTTTCATAAATACAAATATCGAGATTTGTTATGTGACGCAAAGATTAGATCTAAATAATGTACGAGAACATTTATTTAATGGTAGCAATGTTAATCTGAACATAAATGACACACGTAATTCGATTTGTGACGCAAACATCGAATCAGAATAACAATTCATGACTTTCCGATTCACTAAATATCGTATCATATTTCCTCCTTCAGAATTTCTATCTCTCATTCTTATATATGCAATTCTGTATTTTGCAATAAAAACTACACTATTTAAACCATTCAGGAATACATAGAAGAAATTCCTTTTGAAAAGTTTTCCCTTACAATGTCTTAAACCTACATTCCGGTCCTCTTCAAATATTCACGAGGAGTTACGACAAATTACGGGATTATTCCAACTTCCGGAAGTGGGACTTGACAAATTTCCGCCACGTGCTCTAACGTAAACAAAACCGCGCCACCGCTAAGGTTGCCGGAACCTCGATGACGTCACGGAGATACGTACTTCCTTCGAGGGAACCGAAATTCGCGCGAAGTAGCTTTTTCGGGTGAAGGTTTTTCTTCCACCACCACCCTCGTGCCTTCCCACCGTCTGCAAAGGAAGCCCGAGGAGATTTTTGTAGAGAGGGGAGGAAAAAAAGGTCGGTGGGAGATTTTTGAGGTGTAAGGAGAGAATGGGTAGAGGGTGCCACTGGGGAAGCCCGACCGCAGGTGTACACCTATAGTCCCCTCAACACTTCCTCTTTTGGACACCGAAAAGCCTTAGATTGAGAGAAAGGAAAGAGCGAATTCTTCGCTCGACCATGTATAGTAAAAACATTTCATCTGGTCGATTCGATTCGGAATCGTTTGGACTCGTAAAAGCGGCAACGCCGATGGATTTTTGGGATTTGTCGGATTTTCGGATGGTCACCTGACCAAGGGGAAATATGGAGGAATCGGTTTATATAATGCTCTTCACGAATGGTAAGAATACGGGTATAGCAACAATGGTTTATTCTTTATGGAACGATTATGTCGTCCTTGTAATTGTTGTGTGAGACTTCTTTACAACAATTAATTCAGAGTTTTCTCATTTTAATGAAGGTTTATAACTGTCAGAATTTCGTAATTAATAATCAAGTGCCTGTTTAAAATTGGAATAAAGCTGAATTCAAGTCCGAGAATCTATGTAAAAGACGTTCAAATAAATCATAAAACAAGAGAGATAAATTGGGCAATTAAACTGCTAAATTTAATAATATAATTTTCTCTATTATAAACGATTAAGTAAGATGAATTATTGCACGAACTATAGGTTCTCTAGGATACTATAGGTTTCGGTTTAGATTCGACCCTATTCAATACGTAATACAAAAGCTTAGGAGGTATTTATGGTAATAACAATCATAATTATTCACTAAAATGCAAAATCGAAATTGAGTCATGAAACTCATTAAGTTCATTATTTTTTTTTCACGAATTCAATTAATTTTTATAATATGGTCCCATTAACCACCAAAAAGCTTATCATGCTCTCCTTATTCCTATTTTGATTTTATTTAAGTTAAAATATTATGAAAATGTCAATATATTCTTATAAATATTCCTGTTTTATAAGTTTTAACTCATCGATATAAGGTGGATAAAAATCTCAAACATATAAATATATATGAAAATCCGGAGTAAATCAAGTGCCCACGATAAGTTATTTAAAACGCTAACATGAGGAAAGATATTTGAAAGTCACGCATAAGCCGCGCTTTCAACTTCTTTCGCTGTTTCCATCCAATACACTCCAATCATCCTGAAGTAATCCTCGTTGCGAGGGTGAATACTTGATCACGACTTCGTGCAGTCTTAAAAGAGGTTCTTCCTCAATTTCTACTGGATTATCACCTTTTGTTAGGAACGGAAATATGTGACGTAACACCTTAAAAAATGCTGTTCGTGTTGAGGTTGAGCAAACACCATCGTAAACTTTAATAATACACTTTCATTTACCTTGGCTACCGATATAAATAGTCTCGTTTCAGTTGCTATGCTTACGAGAAGTTCAAAGTAAAATGTGTGCATAACACAAATTCCTAGACTGTTATTCGTACATGCTTTAAAAATCTCTTCAAGTATACTGTACGATAAACCATATAAAATCTGAATTTATTTATAATTTAATATTTCACATGTAGTTAATATGATGTCTTTCTATTCTACGAACTGAATGGATGGATTTCACATCAAAGGATTTAAATAGCAATATAATTTTAATTAAAGGATTAGATGATTATTTTATAAGAAGATAATGAAAAGAACTCATTTCAGTCGCTTGTTCTTTCATCTTTCAGTAAGAAATATCTTTCTAGCTCTCAAAATATTTCATCGATACCTCTTCAAGAGAACTTCTTTTTCGCATAAGGTGGTATCGAACCAACTAGTGGATTAAATAAGACGCTCTATTGAAAACTAATCGAATCCGGACAGGTGGCAGAACACAATCTCCTCATATTTATTGGAGGCTGCATAAAATATTTCGACCGCATTGAAATCAGAACAACACCGTCCCTATATCCGCTGCGAAAGCAATAATTGCCTCCTTTTTATATCAACTCCGTCAAAAGGTCCTTTATGATAAATCCACTCCAAGGTTTTCTCCCCCTGGAACAACAATCGGATATCTTTTTTATTAGTCCTCGCGAAGGTATGAATTGTGGCAATTAGAGGCAATTTTTCTTTCTCGACGGTCCTCAGTGGTGGACTACATCACACGCGATTGTTAGGGGCATTGCATGTCTCTCTTGCTGCCTACTGGTTTTTTTATCACTCTGAAATTCAAAGAAATCTTTTCTCTTACCGACCCGTCTTCGCTTTCAGAGATCTTTTCCTTTTATCGAACAAGCTGAGAGGCTCTTTGGCGAGGAAACTCGATGAGACCGTTTTAAATCGCATGACAAATAATTGTGGATTGACCGCAGACCGCTTTGCGATAAAACCATGAAGAATGCATCGCCGTTCAATTATGTCTCGTTCTTTGCGCTCCTCAGAGCTGCAAAATATGATTTATTGGTAATTTAACCTTTACGTCTACTTCAGTTCATTCATTAGATCTATTTTTTCCATGCGATCGATATTTTTATCGATATCTCGATCGATCTATCGACCTATCGATAGATTGAAGTGATCACACATTGTATACGACGCATATCAATTGATCAATCATGGTAATAATGATATCAATCTGAATTTTGAGGTAACGTGCGTTCTAGTCCATCTTTCTATTACGAAATTTAGAAAATAAGTTTAATAATTATTAGCTGACATGATTGAGTACAAATATCGATCAACAATTATATTTCGATAAATGATTATTAAACTCAAACGGAACATGAATTAATGAATACAAATATGATTCATATTCTTATGTTCGCACAGGAGTAACTATCTATCCTTTCCATAAAGAAAAAAAATCATTTAATTGTCCAAGGATCAACATACGTATTCCCGTCGACTGACAGAGGTTGTTTAATTACTTCATTAGCAGATAACGTGTCTGCTTCAAAGTGAGTAACAATGATCTCTGAACGACCCAAAATTTTTTATGATAATGGAATGACATTGAAATAGGTCATGGTGATAGTGTGATTTAGGGAATGCAAGATGATAAAGAAAGAGTCCTTGCTCCATCGACCCGCATCCACTGTCTTTGGCAACTTCAAATTTCTTTTCTTCTGATTCCTTCGCATTCACAAGTTAAGGAATCAAGCAGTATTTCTTTTCATGGAATTTTTGATATTTTTAAAAATTTACGTTGATTAAGTTCTCGAGTTATAGTTCACATCTTTTCATTACTTTAATTTCAATATGTATCCGTATTTTGAGTATTATTAGTCAAATCGTCACAGTTTGGAATAATAAACACGATTCAAGATTACCCTTCACCTTGAATTTAAATAAATACCCAGCGGACCGGCATATGGTACAGCATTAATTAAATTGTTGTGTTGATACAACAATGACCCTAAATAGCAACCCCGTTTGTACGTATAATTCTACCTAGAAAGAGAGAGACCAGTAATAACTATACATTCACGAAATAATTTAGACTATACCTAGGGAAACATGGTTACTCTTCGCAAGAAAAATAAACATTACTAAGTATACCAATAGCCTATTACTTTAAAATGAACTATATTTTCGAATAATTATAATACTCCTACTCAACTGACCTTATTTACGTGTTGGATATTCCTGATCGAAATATTTAAACGTGTTCTAAAAATCTCAATCCCGCATTTATTGCTACGAACGCTCATTCAAGCAAAGATGAAGATGGAGAGAGCAATGCTGAAAAGTTTCGCATTTAGAGGAAGCGACTAAAAATAGCTCTTTGGAATGAACGACTTCTTATTGCGTGCGGGTTCATCACGCACTGAACAATTACGCCCGTTATGGAAGACATGAAAGCCATCTCGCACTCGCTCGTGTTATGTAACCTCCTCTCTCATTGAATGGCATACCTCCTGGCGCGAAAGCCGTGAGATGATTGGAACATCATCTGCCATCACTTAGCGCACTTCTTACTTCATTTGTTTCCAGCGGAATATGAATATTCCGTCAGTGAGCGTGTCGGAATCCATGTAAAGTAGCGTAATATATTCCAATGCAAACTTTTAAGCTAAAGTTAACTACGGCGGCTCTTTGTTCTGAAGTAGAACCACACAACTGAGTCTCTTATATAGACTCGTTTAATAGAGTTGCCGCTTTTGTTACGTGCATCGTGTTCCTGTCTTCAGAGAACATATGCCGCAGCATCTTCTAGAAATCTTAGCGTGCTTTCTCAAATACTAGGAAGAGAAGATACATGTTTCTCAACAGTACAGGTGTTATTTTTCACCGACACCAGGATTGTTTCAAACCTAGAGTAAGCAATTACTTCTTGCACAACTGCAGGCCTAGATTCCTTTCCAGAGGAACCCTACCGCGTGCACAGGGGAGCAATATATAGAGTCTGCCCACCACACAACTAAACTAAGCTGGAGATGTGCGGGTTTGGCCGAAGTCTTTCTGCGTAATTAGGATTGGTATCAAGGCACTGTTTTCGTGAATTAATGCAATAATTTTTCTTTGATGTTGATAAAATTTCAGGGTATTATTTCGTATAGATAATGAATATTGGCTTATCAAAACTGTATCAACAGATTTCATAATTAAACAGGTTTAAACCCTAACTAATGTGATAGAAAATGTTGATACTATTGCGTTTATTTCAACCGTAAAATATTTCTAATGAAATTATGTCCCAGAGCATAAATTATCGTCCCTGATTATATGTGAGTTGTCACAGCAACCTACATTCTAAATATCTCATTTCTTAACCGTGGGAAAAAGCTCGGAATGCAAGTAAACGATAGAATAAATTAAGTTTAACTCCTTGTATTACTGAGAGCTAAGATTGACAATCGACCTTAATATGTCATCTTCCGTTTAGTCTCCGTATGAACAACTACCGACTTTCTTTTTATCAGCATGGCTAAAGCGTTATTGTATTTATAAAATTTCTTTTCTCAAGAAGCGTATCTCATCTGTATGCCTTCAGTGCTCTAAACTACTCATTGCCGTTCGTCTTTTTCTAAAAAGGGAATGCAATGTGGATTGAAGATTAATATAATGCCGACCATAGCTGAAACCATCCCTGGACCTAATCCTATCAGGATTTTCAAATCTTATGCTTTATGACAATATGAGGGAAAATTGACAATTTATAAAGGCGTCTCACTTCTTTCAGAATATACCTTTTCAATTATGTTACCATTAGCTCAACCACTTTTCAGATTCCATTTTCATCATCATATTTGCTCCTTACATTCCAAACATTGAGCACTAAAAATTCTCGATGAATATAATTTGATAATTTAATTTAATATGATACTTCGGACGATATGGAGAATAAACCATGGGAATAAACCATAGGAATAAAATATTACTATCGTGCCATCCCAGCTTCCAAATTAAGGATAACGCTATCTACTCCGTAGCAACTCATTCCCTTACTCTAGTTTGAAGACATTCGACCGCCTTTTTAATAGAACTATGAAAAGGAAAGAATGATGACAAATAAAATTATTCCCTCAACCGGAGTGTCAAAGTCTTGCACTTTCCTCCAACTCTAGGAGGCGCACTAAATTTTTAACACCTATCCCCCCTTATGGAATGGACCGGACACAGCATCCGAAAAAAACATACGCGCTCCACGAATGACTTTAGGGGTAAAATTCTAACAAATAAGTCGAAATGCTTCCGGCAACATTCCTCAGGCGCCGTTGACCATCACAGGTCCAACATGACAATGACAACAAACAAAAGACAACACTAGAAGATCCTCAAGAACAAAATTCCCCAGTAACGATGGACCTCGTAATACAATCTTAAAAAAAATCTCGCTGTTGAGGAAAGATCTTTCTTCCATGCAACACCCCCCGGAGGACCTGGACAGGGTACGGTCCACGAATCCTCAAGCTGCATCTTTGAAAAGCCGATGGGTTGGCAACACTGGCGTAGGACGATAAGGCGGGAGAGCGCCACGCTGTCTCTGTAGTGAGAGCCAAGGTCACGCTCTTCCAAAAGCCTCGAAAGGGCACAAACACAGTTGGAAGAGCACCTGTGTGCTCGGTCAAACGCCTTCGCCCATGGTTACCACCCTCCCTCTCTCCCCCTTAATATCCCTAAGGGCCGCCCAAATGAAGAGAGAGGCGGCGGAGGAAGAAAGGAAAGCATTCTTCTCTCTTGAGCGTTGCGGTCCGCAGGCGTCGCCTAAGATACGTAACTTCGTACGCGTTTAAGTCCGTTATGACCGCTGCCGTGTGTTCCGGTTCTGTCGTCCCGGTTAGGAGACGCCGTGCAAGCCGGTTTCTTATGATTTCTCCGAAAGATGCCGCGTTATGGGTAACCAATAGCATTTTCGGTGATTATACCGAAATTGGTTGCTGTGATGATACGTAACATTACCTACGTTTCGGGTTACGTTACGTCCATGGTAACTGCGGTGTCTAATGGTCCCATTTTACCTCACGTGCTTTCTATAATCGCTTCACGCTGAATATTTCAAGAGTAGAATGATTACCATATATCTCATGAAACTTATATTAAATACTCTGTATGTTTATTACGTTCGTTAAATAAGAGCCCTAAACGTAAACGTACGTAGAACGCTCTGAATCCGATGGGAAAATGCATCGTTTGAGTTCAAGTACGTCCCGATTCACGTACACTTAGTAACTTACTTAAAAGTTCCGCCTCCCGTCCCTTAATGGAACTCCTCTGGAGGGTAAATACAATTATTCAAAGTTGTGTCTCGTGGTCCTGGAAAATCGTAAAGTCTCCCCATGTTTCCGGAACGCAAAGATTCTACAGATATTGAGGTTGCATCCGATGCTAATAGGAGAGGTTCAACAAAGGTTAAAAAACCATTAACTTTCCGCTCCTCCGAGACATTGTTTGTCTTGATCATCGTCCGTCAAACTCCTACGATTAGTTTTGAGACCGATGTCCGGGAAGAAAATATTTCTCAAAATCTCAATCATTTATCTTAATGATGCTGTCAGTTTATAAAAAAAGCGACGAACGATCGACAAAGAAACCAATTGATATCGCGTACGCACGTAACTAAGAGAGTCTTCTGCGTTTCATCTTTACTAAGTGGACATTATGTCTGCAAAGAAAGGGGAGGGGGAGTGTGCTTGGCACATTCCATATATCAATCGTATTTCGGGGGGGTGCTAATATTTTTATCTCTGCCGAAACAGCTCTGACTCTTTCGATGAAACGGAACGCGATTTCTTCGGCGATGCGAGGTGGTCCATCTAATGCGTTTCGTAAGGAATGGACAATAGATCTTCTGTCCTTCTGGATGGATCGGTATAGTTGTAGAGATTTAAAGAGGTTTGAGAGCAAAACAAATACTCTTGAAGCGTATGAAAGTAAAGAAATGGATGACCACTGAAAGACAGCGATATATATTGTGGAAATCTGTGTCAACTACATATTCCATTACGTTTGAAAGTAAAATTTATAACCACAATAAAATAGATCAACTGTCATGGTATGTTAACCTGTTTGTTCAAGATCAAACTGTATTGTACACAAATCAAATTGCTGAATGAATTTAAGGCGTACGAGTGTAACCTCTATCCTGACACCAATTAGATAACAGTCATTGACATATTTACAACCATCATCCAATGCACTAAAGGATTCGTACGTCAATCCAAAAGTGTTTTGAGATGATGGTGCGCTGATACACTAAAGGCATTCGTACTGATTTTAAATCAAATATATTAACATTTAATCTTCTCACCCGCTAGATACTAGAACGACAGTACGGTGGGATACGACGTAAATGGTATCCAAAAAATATTAATATATATAAATCTCATTCTATTTCAAGAGTGGAGTCGTCACGTATTCATTCGTGAATGTTGTTAATCAATGCTTAGATAATGAATCTTCCGAAAAGTCTTAGTATTCAAGATTGAATGTATGCTGTTCCAACCCTTTTGGACGTAATATACTTCGATAAATTTAATATTACACGAAGAGAACGAATAACCATCATATATCTCGTTTTTTAAACTACATACACAAGCTCAAATACATATGATCTATAAACCCCTCCGTCGTAGAATCTCCATATTACAGTTAGGCAGCCATTGAAGTCTATCTCATACGTACAGACGAGTTCAAGATACGGTAATTGGAATCATTTCCCGTTACATATATCCCGAGAATTGTCGTTATAACTCTTTCGGATTAAAAGACTCACCAATACGCGAGAAGAAATAACGAAAAAACGCTTTCCGAGATCGGCTCCGAAGTCGCCCTTGATGTGAAAAGAAAGTAGACTCTTCCGTAATGCAATACAACAGGCGTCTCGAAAAAAATTCAGTTTACCTTTGGACGTTAAGTGTACTTCCGCAAACATTATACGGACACGTCACGAAAAAATAAAAACCGTTCCCCCACTTCATTAAACGAGACCGGAAAAAACTTCTTAATGAGAGAAGAAAAGAAGGAGGTTAATTACCAGTGAAGACGTCTAATTTGCCGGCCGAGTGGAATTTGCGAGGCTTCTCTTGTTCAAAAGGCTTCTCCCGCCATTTCAATCATTTATTTCTCTCCCGAAAAGAGCGACAGAGCGGGAAAGTCCGTAATGAGAGGGAAACGATCGTGCTCTCATGTATATATTCGATTGAAAATTTCCACTTATTCGCCTCACTTTATATCGAGCTCTTCTCAAGTGACGTAATGCCGTCGGAATTTGGTTAGAAGAGAGCATCTACCTCTGGACTCGATTGAGGATGGCTATGGCATTGTGGAAACGAGCAGACGTTATCGCGTTATAGCAGTTGAAAGAACCACGATTTGTAATTTATTACACTCGACTTGTGGAGATGATAACCAGAATTCCGTAGAGATGCTGGGCGCCTTTTATTGAGAGAGATTTCTTTTTTAAATTTAATCGAAAGAGTGTGTTTGAATTTGAACGTACTTCTCGTAAGCTTTCGTTGTTATAAATATCAAACAAACTTATGTGACGCTCACTTCACATTATTCATAACTAATAACTATACTATCTGTTATTATAACAAGCTAAACTACTAATGTTCAACATAACTAATAGCATAAGCATGGTAGAATTGTTTTCCCCCAATTAGATCGAGTCATTAACATTTATAAACCATCATTAGGATCTTCTCTACGTCATCATCTAATTAAGGAATTGTTTATTCGAGAAATAACTCATAAAGTCTTTATCGTAATATGCAAAACATACTCTTAATAAATTACACCTTCGATGTATACGATAGTCAACCTTTTCGAACGTTAAAATGGACTTGATTTTACTTTCTTCCGAACAAAAATTCATCCAGAGTCGGGGAGGACACTTTCCTTGGACACGAAGAGGCATGCTGAAGGCCTCTGGAAGGGCGCGTGCTGCTGGAACGTGCAAAATCACTGCTCGTTTCGCGTCTGCTCGAACTCTTCGGAGCCAATCGCTTTTCCCGCGTCATTCGTGCAAATACGTTTGTTGACTCTAATTTCATTGCTCCTCTCCACGGAACCGGATCACGCATCGGAATCTTAAACCTCGCGTTCGCATTCATTTAAAAACGATTTCGTTCGTTTGCTGGAAAAGAATTTCTCAGCTGCTGTTTGTTGGGCGTAAAGTTAACGATTGCATACGAACGTTGAAAGCTCAGCTGTCACGACCGTCAAATCGCTGCCTGGCTGTCAGAAAGTTTTAGTTAATATACCTGTATAAACCGGAGTGCACATAACAAGAACAGTAAATGCTTTGGTTCCAATACAATATCGCTATTCATCGAAAAAGCTTCAATTGGGGTTGGTAATTATAATCCATCATCGTTTAGCTTCAAAGACGCATTTCCCTCCGTTAAAAGATCCTTAACATTGTTTATTACAGTTTAATTACCCTTTACGCAACACAACCAGAAGGTTTCTAAAATAAAAAAGCTACTCCTATTCGTATATATTCGGTTAAAATCCTGGCCATACTGATTATTCCCATCTCGTACAGCGGAGAGACCGCGTTTCCAAAATGTTACGCGAATCAGTATTCCTATCTGATCAGAATGTCTATGGTATAACGGAAGATCTGTTTATGTAGTCGGATCGGTTGTTAAGGAGACCGATCCTCGATCCAATTACGATTAAAACGTCTAGCGATGAAAATAAAGCATTGGAAACGGAGGAATTTGCCGAATAAATATTCCGCATAATAATTGGTTGGAATTAAATCCGGAATTCAATCACCTCCCTGTACAAACCCGGCACTGTTGACTCATCCATCTAGAGAAATCTGACTGTCACCGGTTTGCCTTCGAGTAAATTGCTCCTGAAACATCTCAAGGCGATGCTGATTTTAAGATAATGATCATGGGAATAAATAATGGGAATCGATGTTAGTTCGTTCCTGTTTCTTTTTAAGACGTTTGGGCACCGAAAGTCATCGACTATGTTCGATCTAGATGCGTGTATTTCAGTCCATTAATAAGGCTAATGAATCGTAAAAAAGGTACTGACATTTAACAGTAACAGTTACCTTACTTTGAACATTATGTTCAACTTGAAATTGTGGGTTCTTATTTCTATTCCTTAAGCTACTAAACTTCCCATGGAGTACCTCAGTAAATACGGTGCGCTTATTACTGGCTTTAGACGATCATGAATATTGAAAACAAACCACTTTACCACTCGTCTTAAGCTAAGAGAATACAGAACATCCAAGAGAGCACTTCGTCAATGCATAGAAACTTCTCAAACACGCACTATAGGAGACTTTGACAACAGCGTAAAACACAGGCTTTCACGTCAGTAAGTAGGTAGCGCACAAATATTCGAGAGGAGAATAAGAGGCTAAGCTAAGGCTAAGCTATCATCCGGAGAGTGGTTCTCGGTTGCCCGGAAGCTATGGAAAAGAAACTTGGAGCGAGCGTAGGAACTCGCCGGCGAAGGATTTGCCCCGAGGAAGCATGCAGCACTCACCGTCAACTCTTGAGCCATCGCCCGCGGCCCGGCGAGGAGCAGGACGGCGGCTAAGTGGATGCAGAACATGGTCCACCGGCGAACAGCCATGGCGGGGGCTCCAGGAGAAGAGGAGAGGTTAGGCCCAGCCCCGAGGCCACGCCTCTCCGCACCACGGCTCCCTTTCAGCCGCGCCGCACGAATAAAGATCACTCCGCACACTTAATGGACACTCATGCAATACTCAAGACGAAATATCCCGACACGAAACTGCTAACCGCTTTTTGTTATGAAAACCTTCCGGTACTTCGAGAACAGAATCGGAGGCTTTTGGTAACCCCCGCGCGATCTGGGACGTTCCGAGGTTTCGAAGCAAGTCGAGAAACGATGGCAACTTGCGCCCTCGATGCTCTCCAACGCGGTACTGCCCCGACCGTCGGAGGGAACCTCTCCCTACATTACCACGCCCCCCTTCCCCCTCCAAGAGGGAGGGGACCTCGTGGAGTGGGGTAGGCGGTGTGGAGGGGAGGACGGAGCAGCTTCTCCTGCGAATAATAACGCGTAATGAATGCCCTTATGCTCGCCATTAATTAGAAATCTGTGGGAGCGGTCATCTTCTGGAGGTCTGCAGAAGTGCGTGGTTTCTATTTCTCTTCTGGGAGTCGTCTTTCACGCACCCTTTTTGAGTGGGGCGGTTTTCAGGGGCTCTCTTCGATTCGATTGCCGAAGTCTTCCTTTGCGGCGTGCTTAGGAGTCCAGAGGGAAGGGAATAGCGGAGGGACGCGTGACAAGTTGGGAGTTATACGGTGGACTTGGGTGATTCCTGGTGTTCTATTTTGCTTACGGGGAAAGGCTCACACCTGGGCCCAGTAAAAGCATCGTAGTCTGCACGATCCGATGGGGTCCGGGAACCGTGCGAAATTCTGCGAAACCGGTGTACATCTCTTTGGAGTATGAAGTGTTTGTGTTACCAAAAAAGCTTACGCTGAGCATTTATGCATAAATTTTAGTTAAAATGTTTAGATGTTCAGTCAAATGCATGAACTTTTTAAATATTGTATTTTTATGCCAGGATTGCAAGTGTATTGGAGATCGTCGAAGTAGAAGATGCGCTATTCAAAATATTGTTTATTTTCTCAATATATTTAGTAAGAATTGGTCCATCTCATGGACAAACTCATCACTCGTCCTCCCTGTCAAATGGGGCATAACTAATGTGTAAGATTCTCTTTAAGAATTCATATCATTTGTTTTTTATCGAGGACTTTACAGAATGGAATAAAAGCAAAGAATTGAATAAAATATGAAGAATCCACGTGCTATAGTTTCTTTCGAAAATAGTCTGTCTAATAATTATAATACTAATATAAATATTGAATGGTTTATTTAATTTAAAAAAGTCTTGTTCATCCATCTCATTAATATATTATATCGCTAAGTTATAATAATATTTCGTGTTTTAAGTTATTCCGTAGATCATGATATTTAAAACGAGTTGGTGAGATCTGGTTAAAATTAATTTGTCGTCAAATTCAATTTTCTAATTCATAAACGAGAATTGCTATTCTCGCTTCACTGAAGGAATATCTATAATAGAAAATCGGTGGACCAAGTATGTTGACTTGAAGGAAGATTGTAATTGAATATCAGTCCACTTTTTAACTGAAAACCGCATTTCTTCATCTACAGGCAATAATATCAACTATAAGCTACTAAGCTATACTCTTGTATTCTATATTAAAACTACAAATTTAATGAGGAGATTGATATTGTCTAACTTCAACAAGAATCCAAATTCTAGCGTACATGTTTAGAGTGCTGGTCTGCCATGGTTTGAAGATTAGAATATATTTAGATTATAGAATATGTATCTATATGATTAGAATATATATGATAATTAACCATATATATTGACAAATCCTATTTCTGTTGAACTGTAATATGTAAAACACTTTTTATTAACTGTTACATTTTTACATTTATGCTATTACATTACTATTATTCTGAGAGTATATAGCACAACACTCCAATTTTTCTTCTAGAAAATTGTATTACGACAATATATGACTTAGGCTTGTAACAATTGGTCATAAAAATTAAGATATTTTAAATGAAAATTTAAAAAATATAACGAACCTGTTTTGTATGAGTTCATGTACATGGTAAATTTTCATGGTTGAGGTAATTTCACTTCATTATTCAAATGGCAAAACTCCTCTTATTGAAGGTCGCAGATAAAATCCACCAATAATATTCAGTTCTACTCATAGTATAAATCTTTGAGCCACATTTTTTAAATCCAAAGTTACTTTTAAAATTAATTGAGCTTATTTTTCTCGCTTTTCTTGGATATCGGAAAGAAGTTATTGGCTAGTTAAACATTCTGCACGACTTTTCTATATATATTCAAAGTCATTTATAAATGCTATCCAGTCGACGTCGTTTTTCACGTATTCATTAATTCTCGTTTTTATCACTGCCATTTGTGAGTGCGTGAGCAATTTCTCGTATTGGAAGATAAAATGTCCTTACTTTAAATGCAGTAAATTGTATTTTTTTGCGAAAGCTGCCACGGTTCAATTGCTCAATTGCTTTCCTGGTTAATAATTATTGAAACGATAGAATTTGTTTTCGTAATAAATAACTATTTAAAGAAACTCAGGTTATTCAAGGCTGATGTATCACAAATTAATTAATGATGAAATATATTTAATTTATTTTAACGTAAACACATACTTTCAATTTTCGATAACGTAGCATGTAAGATCTAAAGTTTTCTTCAAAAGGATAACTTTCTGTGGCATTGATAAATAAACTGACACGAATTAATATTTTAGTGCCTACAGAAGATTAAATGAAATCGTAACTTTAATTAAGCTATGTAAAACGTAATTTTTGTTAAATGCATGGATGTTAGAGATTAGATATAATAAATCCAACGCCATTTTATCTCATCGTAATTTTGTAATTTATGAGTACTCGTTATGAGACAAGCCGGATGTAGAAGTATGAATAAATACTGTGATAGTAATGTATTTTCTATAATGATTTACTAAACGTGTGTGTGGAAATCCTGACAACTGCTAAAGTCGTGGATAATGAATTCGTTGTGGTGTACTGTTCACTCAGAAAAGAAACAATTCGCTATTTAATTCCCGAGATAACCCATAATCATCAACGAGATATATCTTCGTAAATTCCTTGGAAAAGTCATAATCGTATATGAAAGGATCAGTTGATTTATATCACCTCGGAAAGTCAATTGTACAGTTCCCTTGATTACTGTGATTGATATACATTACTTGCATTCAACGAATAATATCACTCCAAGGCAAGAAAAAGAATCCTTTACAACATGATGAGAAAAATTATTATGTCAAGGACGGAGAATTTGATGAAATAAAAATGATCGAACGTTTTCTTTTCCATTGTACCAATATTATATTTCTCTTTCGTAATATTTCCTTTCGTAATTCCGTGTTGATTCATAAACAATGTCTTTTAATGGAGCTATATCGTAACTATGGTACGTAAATAAACTTGTAGTGTCTTACAGCTTTTGATGACGATTGCGATTATAAACGATGAGCGTGATTTTATATCGGTTAATTCAATGTTAATGTAGTAAACGACTGAACTTAACCAAAAAATTCAAAGATATGACACGTAAAATAAGTTATATTTTAAAAAATATTTTGGTATGTATTACAATATTAGCTGATGTGTTTCTTATAGTCCTGGAAATGATCCGTTTGCGTGATCGAAGGTTTTTTCTATGTTTCTCAATGAGTCTCGTGTTATGAACCAATTTTTGCTCTAAAAGAAGTCTTGTGATGGAAAAATAAGATTCAAAAGCAATGGTTTTGAAGGAAAGGAAAAGAATCAATGCTTTTTCTTTCAGTCAAAGGACTTTCCGACTTATGGTCTGCAATATTAAGAATTTGGCTTGAATTTGAATTGATGTAAATTTTTGATAACTTTCAATTCATTTTTCTTCGTCAAACTCTTCCATATATGGAGTTATATCTAAAGCATGAGAAACCCCGATAGATTATTTCCTACTTCGTACTCCAATACTTGATGCGGAACATTTTCTTGTCGGATCCTTTGATCTTATTTTCAGAATAACATTAAAACTAGAGCGTGGTAAACAAGGCGATCGTGAAAAAATTATAGATGGATTTCTGTGTCACAAATGTCCTTTATGACACATTAAAAACTCACTTGAAAGGAAGGTAATGCAATAAGGAAAGACTAAAAATGCAAAATTCAGGAATGAACGAATTTGTAACTGAGAAAAAGTATAAAAAATATATATTTGAGTTGCTCAACAGTCGTATCGAATGATGGATGTATCATTATCTGATGATGATGGACGAGATGTCCGAGCAATTGTGATTCGAAGGTTGAGAAGAAAAATAATGGATCGCAGTCATTCGTAGTAAAATTAATAGTCGACACTCGAGAGCTCGACCATTTTGTTCTTCCAAACGATGACAAATGAGAAATTTATAGTTTTTCGATTGGGAACAAGAACTAGAACCTTGATTTGTTTTCCTATCCTCCATTAATCAGCTTCAGATGGTGTATAGAATGATTATATATTAGTCAAATATTTAACGGACTTTATTCACTTAGCAAACGCAATTTCAATTGAAATCTGTTGATTCTTCATTGTCTTCTACTTTTTTTATTCATTCAAGAAATTCAGAATTTAGAATTATTATTTACTTGTGCTTTTTAGTTCAGGGAGAGACTAACTAACTAAGGATTATTTAGATACAGTTATAGTGAAGCTTTGAAAACTAAATTTTCAGGCAACTTAGAAAAAGACCATAGTATGGGGTAAAGTAAAAGGAAACAGTACAGCCTTTGACCATTTACCCTTCATGGTGCGATAATCTTCAACTGTCCCCTTAAAAGTAATTGTTATATTTACATAAATAACCCGCAAAATGACTCGTGGAGTATAGTAAGTAGAATTCGTGGTAACAGAAATTACAAATGGAAAAGAAAGCCAATGGAAAGAGTGAAACTTAAAATATATATCATGATCAAATAAATAATAAAATAAATAACAAAATAAATAATAAAATAAATAATAAAATAAATAATAAAATAAATAATAAAATAAATAATAAAATAAATAATAAAATAAATAATAAAATAAATAATAAAATAAATAATAAAATAAATAATAAAATAAATAATAAAATAAATAATAAAATAAATAATAAAATAAATAATAAAATAAATAATAAAATAAATAATAAAATAAATAATAAAATAAATAATAAAATAAATAATAAAATAAATAATAAAATAAATAATAAAATAAATAATAAAATAAATAATAAAATAAATAATAAAATAAATAATAAAATAAATAATAAAATAAATAATAAAATAAATAATAAAATAAATAATAAAATAAATAATAAAATAAATAATAAAATAAATAATAAAATAAATAATAAAATAAATAATAAAATAAATAATAAAATAAATAATAAAATAAATAATAAAATAAATAATAAAATAAATAATAAAATAAATAATAAAATAAATGATATAATAAATAACATACATAAATAACATAATATATAAATCTCTATCAAGTTTTTGTAATTTATTTAATTCAAAACAAATTAAGGAGCATGGTAGCATTTGTCTGGCAATTTTTAGATGCTAAACGACTTTCTATCAATGCTGCATTGAAAACGATTCTTAGAAATAATTCATTATCACATCGTTCTCATACATATCATTCTTTATAGATTGAGAAAACCGAATGTAAAGCACGATGTAGCTTATTCTGTAGGTTATAATTAATATTAATAAAAGTTCCATTACACCGTATCGCAATCTGTCTGTGTAATATACTCATGACTTTAAAATGAGCACAGCATTAGTCTAAAAGGCCTTACGTTTTAATGGTTATTAGTCTTTGGTCGATAATTATATCAATAAATCACAAGCGCTTTATTTTTATAAAACGGTGAATGGTATGTGCTAATTCAGTAATTTCTTGGATTCTGACCATCTGTCTTCTTAACGACAGGAATTAATTCGTAATGTCCGATTCGATTTGTAATTGAAATGAAAGATGTGAACGAGCAAGCCATTTGACGCGTAAGATTCTTACTAAGAGAATTCCTTGTGTAAACTGAATACAAATCTGTGAGTGAATGGCAAGAAATAGATTTTTATTTGCCGACATTCCATTACTAGTTAAAAAATTGTTCGCCTTCCTAATCAGAGTGGGCGAAGTTATTAATATTATTAGGAATCAGTATCTAAGTCATAACTTCCTCAATAAAAAATGTAGACGCATTATGCTATTAATTTTCCTTTTCCCCTTCCTTTTTTAGATGATTTAATTTTTAATTCCTTTTTGGAATATAAAGTTTCGACAAAAATTATAATATTTTGAGGTGAGTGAAACTCTTGAGAAGGAACAAAAAGTTTTATAATTTTCCGAGTAATTGTGAAGTTTTAAATACATTTCATTTTATTAATCGAAAGGAATTAATTTAAGAATACTACAGTAAATAGTTTCATATCATACTTTTTGTTATCTAGTAAAATCCTAGTATTCAGATGGGAAATGCAAAAAAGAGATGAATACAAAATCAAATAATATAACGATAAGTAACTATTATATGAGACGTTTATAGAGTAAAATACTTCTCTCTTTCATAGAATTTAGGTTTCAGTTAATTTATAGATATCAGACTCCTGAGGTTCATAGAAAGCGTGGATTTTAAAACACACAATCCCGTTGACATTCTGTATTACTTCTTACGGTAGCAATGGGAATAGCTGTAAAACTTAACCGGTGATTTCAACGCGAGAATGATCACGTAAAGTCATCACGTACAGTCCGATTCACACCTTTTGTCACGAGATGAATTTCGTTTGAGAGTTTTAAGAAGAGCAGACCCGTACTTTTATGATCCTAAGTTCCTGTTACAGTTACAGATCCTCTGGACAAGTCGTTGCGGGCCACCCACTTCTGCGACGGGACAAAGGAACTCCTCGTGAATGGATCTGCCCAAAGAAAGTGGCGGTTGTAAGGCAATAAAAAGTTTGAAAGTTGGTCGGACCTGAATTTTATTGAAAGGAACACAGAAAATATAAAATAGCGTAGTCCAAACGTTTTCTTGAACTTCGGACAGAGGTGTAGAGTCTAGCGTTTGGAAAGGATAACAGATGAGTACATTTAGAGCTTACAGAACGTATATAAGACGTGGTAATCCTTTGTTTGTTTTAATGAATGATCACTAATAAACCATTTACTGTATGCGAAACTCTGAAGGAGGTTTTAATTATTCATTTAATGTTAACGTATTAGACTGTTAAGCAATCAACTAATTAAAATTTTAAAATATTAAACGAGATGTTAAGCTATTTTGCATGCTTAGTATTAATATATAAAAACTTCGCTCTAACAAGGCTATTATATGAATAATTTTTATCTTCTATATTTTATACTCTCTGTATTTACCCTATATATTACAAATAATTGTAGGTGCTGGTTTAACTCGTCATAAATGTGTTTTATATCTGTTCCCTTTTGTATCGCTTCATGAAAGTGGCTAGATTTTTTACGTTCAGTGCCACTGAGTTATCATAAATCCAAAACTTTAAAACCAATAGTTGAGGTGGATATTTATCTGTCACTTTTCTGCATTTAAATTACAAAGGATCTACTAATACGGTCTTGACTTAGAGACATATGTTGAATACACATAATAAAGATTGTTCGCTTTTAACTCAAATAAAAAATTTTTATTTACTCGACTACCATGGTTTGGAAACTTCGGGTTATCTTAACATGGTCATAATAGCATAAACTATAAATCATACGAACAAGTTCCTTGTCAAAATGATACTCTACTAATACTAAGAACTATTAAGTATACTAAGGACACTCAAAGAGTTAATAACAATATTAAAACTTGTAAACCTTATCGCGATTTCATTGATTAGAAGTATATTTTAAAATTTTAAAATAATTACCAAAAGGCAATCGTGCAAAGTAGGATATGATAGGAATGAAGGAGTTACCAGTGCATGATTTAAGAAAATTTTATCAGAACTATCAATAGAATCGTTATCTTATTCGACTATATATATATATATATATATATATATATATATATATATATATAATATATAGTGTAATATACATTGAATTTTGCGAAAAGAAATCAGTTATTATATTTAACCGTCAGTTTGAAATTGTAAATAATAATTTTATATGAGGTTTATAAACTCTTTATTCCTTAAATATCGCAGTTTTTCATCACTGTAATATTTTTCTGTATTTATGTAGTTATTATTATTTAAAATATTTTCAAAGATGCCATTTTATTAAACTGAAAAGGAAAGAGATAAAGTGCCTCTTTAATGGGGTGGAAGAGTATAGCTTTAATTGTAAAATTTTCCATATTTTTCTTACGGACACGAGTTTCAACGAGTTAAAGAGTTATCGAAGTATAAATTTCACGAGCACAGCGACGAGGCCAATTTCACCAAAATGTCTCGCTAGCAAGATATCAGTGCACAGGTAGCTTTGTTCTTTGGTATTGAGGGTTCTGAGAGATCCGTAAGAGTCTTGTTTTGAAGAGTTGATGCAGTTCCGAGAAGTGTTTAAGACCGTCCATTCACGTTGCCTTGCAGTCTCAGCTTGGTGACAAGCAGTGTTGTGGATATGGTGTCGACTTCGAGCGGACAATAGAGGTATCCCATCGGTTCGTACACCTTTTCTAAGGGAAAATCGGCGGGAGGTAGCACGGAGTCGCTTGTTCACTCCATTCTTCTCGTACGCTAACTAATTGACCATTTTCATGGGACAGTAGCCAAAACGGTCATGTATCCTTTTGAAAGGATTTTTCGCATATAAAAGGGGAGTCTCGCTTTTATTTAAAAACCAGTTCTTAAAAATTCTGCTCTGCCTTTATTTCTTTTTTGACTTCTTGCCATTGTATTGCTGAACCTCGAAGAACCGTTTGCACCACGTGACCTCATAATCGCTTTCATTGACCTTATGGTTTTTGAGAAGAATGCTTTGGATCGTTTTTAAAAATTGATTCAAATGGAACTTGGAGTATATTTCATGAGTTAGAAATTTTAGTCGAATTAGGGCTCTTTGGATGATTTAATTTTATCGGAAGATAATATTTTTAAGATATTTACCTCCAGGTAAGGATTTTTGAAGTTTTATGACCTCTCATTAATTTTGCAAATATTTTTATTACCCTATTATTTTTTAATTCCCATTGATTATCAAATTTTAGAATATCCCGTAAGCCTCCAGTGTCGTATGGAGGGAGTTGAATACAGCAAAAAACTGTCTCAATTCATTTTGTTCCCTTCATAATAGTTTTCGCAAATAAAGACCGAAAAAACTATTCTTTTATGAAATAATTCCTCGAAAGGTTTTTTCGTCACCTCTCAATGTAGAAATAACTATGTCAACTTCTTCCAGAGATTGGGATCATAAAAATTTAAATGTAGCTTATATCAACTAAAGTATTCCAATTGGGATCTTAAAAATACATCGCTGGTGTGATCGTAGTGAAATATTATAGTGAATCATATATGAGCTGTAAAACTATTACTTAAACTGAAATCTCCAACAAAATGACCAAACGGAGTGCTTCTTAGAACATAACTGAATCCGAAACTAACCCTGGTTCGTGCATGTACCGAAGTGTACTACAGTATTCGAGAAGATTCCGAATGATTGGAAAATATTTCCATGATATTCAATGAAAACTACTACAGAGCTGTAATCTCCGCATTTAATTAACCCAATGCATGATATTTCTAACGTATTATTTGAATGATAAACTATCGCTAAGTGTAACGATCAATACTTATTTTACAATTACCAACCATTTTTTATTCTCTTAAAATATGTATTGATGTTTTTACTTGAGAATTTATATTATTAAATAATGATACCATTTTTTGTGGCTCATATACTTTGTGTAGATGGATGTTACAAAGGATTGGGGGCAATGTAATCAGTCAAAAAGAAATATTCAATGTAATAAATGCTTTATTCAACAACCTAAATATATCTTAATTGTTTTTAATCGAAATATTAAAAAATTTGTATTACTTTTTTATCATTCCGACATTCAACCTAATATAGAAAGATATACATCATAATTTATCAGAATGATATTGTATGAAATTTATTTATTTCTATCATATCGATTATTCTTTTAAACCTAAAGAAACATTGAAAAATTATTGGCTTTTAAAATTACTTCAATCGTCCTTTTTATGAACTTCTTCTAATCCCTCTTGTTTTCATCTCAATTGGATTTGCTTTCATTTGTTACCAGCTTTTATCCAACAGATATCCTATTATTCGTAATTAGAATTTATGATATTTCAAATGTTTTGAGTTAAGTGATATAATTAGTCTCCATTTTCAAATTAAATAACCTTAGATGCATAATAGATATGCCTAATTTAGTTCAAGATACAAAATTCAACGGCAGGCTATGGTATTTCTAATTGGATAAAGAACTAAGTATGGCATTTCATGGCTTCTGTATTGAAAGATATAATATATTTCCTGCTATTTTCCTATGATAATTATCCTAAATTTTGCCTGAAACACCTAATAAAATACATGGGTGACCTGAAGGTGAAATTGATTCATTATATTTAGTATCTGTTTGTATGATTTCATACTCCTAACAGTCTACATCACGTGCAGAGCACAATATATAGACTGAATATTACTTGATTGTGGAAATTGTAAGTAGGAGGGGAAGGAATGCTTTATATTAGAACCCAAAAACTTCCATTGGCTTGTGAATTTTTCAGTGCTTTATTAGATACTGTATATCTTGAATTCATTTCAAAGCTTTCTATTCCTACTTTTTCAGAAGAGGAATTACTAGCATAATTATTACTTTCTATTATTTCCAATTCTTGTTATTTGTAGGTATGAATGATCTCCACTACATATTTGTAAACAAGGCACGGTAACATGAATGTGTAAGTTATCAAAAATAAATTCTAATGATGATCCTGAAGTAGAAATGGAATAGGACAATTAATTATTATCTTATCTTGTATAAATGTACAATGTGGAATATTTGATCTTTTAATTTTTATATATTTGTACTAAATGATTTATTAAACTTTATAATTTGTGATAATGATAATTCTATCTCCTGAAAATTACTTTAGGTTTTACTTTCATTAATTTTTGCTATGTGTTCATATCATCTCCTTTATAATATTGCTTTCTAGTTGTAGATATTTATTTCATAGCCTATCCAACATATTGTTCTTTAATAATAGCTTCTTCATTGTCTATAATTCAGCCTGCCCAATCCAATTATTCATACTTGAAAATTAAATTTCCCTAATAACCTATACCAAAGTAAAGTTCTTTCATCACTTTAAATAACTGAGGAATATGGAAATTTTTTACAGTTCATAATCAATTCTCTAATCCAGGTCAAAGAATATATAATATAATAATATTCTGACTCAGAATACTAAACTTATCTTCAGTTCCCCTTTTCAGAATATTCATTGGGTGGGTAAAATATTTTAATCTCATTTTTCATGATAAATGTCATCCAAGACTTTTAATTTTTATTTTTAGATACTTAACAAGTATTGGGAACTAAAATAAATCTGGAATACTAATAGGGAAAAGTAAAAACTGTCCATAAATTAATTGTAATTAGTAAAGAGTAGAGACTATAAATAGATATCCTCAAACCAAGGCAAAAGGAAGTAAGTAGTCTTTTAAAAGCATAAGTGTACAGTATTGTGTTATGAAGGAAATTCATTGACATGATTAGTGAGAGATTGAATAATTCTTAACAAGTGAAGTATGACTCATAACGCAAAAATATTTAAGAGGAAGAAAGTTATGATGAATCTCATTGTATTTCTATTTTCTTATCAAAATATTTAGCACTCTACAGAGCCATTGTCTTACATGCAAAATAGTGTATGGAATTCCAAAATTGAATGAATGTATGAAAGCTACAAACATCCCATATCATAGAATCTGAAATTTGTTAAGATAATATTATCGTTTTTCTATAAATAATAAGCCTTAAGAAATTAAAATATAAAGAGTGCTTGTTAATGGAATTGAATAAATCCAAATACAATCTTGTCTCTTTTATACTAGCAGAAGAGTTAGCAACTCACTGAGCAACTCACCTTTCATCTGAAAATGACTACCATGAGTAACTGTACAGGAAGGACCCCAAATTCAAATATAGAAATCATATAGTAAAGCATTATTTTATATATTTTGCATATCATAATAAAAATAAGCATTCCTAGCTTAAGAGCATTATCGTTGCTTTGATAGACTGTGAACCTAAATAAGAATTCTCAAAACTGTTGAGTTCTTGACACAGTAAGATTCATTTATGAAAGTTTTCTTATTGTTGTATGGGATAACTATGAAAAATATTATTCAATTTTTGAAATGAATATCTTTAAACTTTTGTGTGATATTTTTGTATTGAAATTAAATATTTCAATTTTACTATTCTTCATAAGCCAGATTTACCTCTAGAAGACCCTCAAAGCCAGTTTGTACAAACTGTATTAAATTTTCCTACATTTTCTTTCATAATATTTTTATTTACATGCATAAAATGATAGATGAAAATTTATAATGAATTAGAAAATAAGTTTCCTTCGTAGAGTACTTCCATAGAGTTCATATGATAATGAGTGCTAATTTAATAAAAATTAGAGAATTAACAAATGCATACATATAAGGAAATTGGTTTACCACAAGCATTTACTTATTAAAACCTAATAAGAATAGCAAGTTGTAAGTTTTGCACCAAAAAATATAGTGAGTTGTCAGTAATTGAAAATGGAATCATGCTCCACAATACTGTTAATCATTAAAGAATTTAGAATTTCATAATGAACAATATTTAGTAAAATAATTTAAATAGTTTTAAATCCTTGGAGGTTTATTTCCATTTGTCAGTTTCTTTTAGTAATGGGAACTGAAGTTTAAATGATTTTTTGCAGTGGAAAACCATTATGAAAGATTACTCTTAATTTTGGCATATCACTGGTAAAGTAAAAAGTTTATAGGAGCTTCACTGTGATCAGCAATTACATGACTAGTAGCAAACACAGCAGAGAAATTGTTCACAGAATTTGGTTCAGGTATAGATTAAAGTGACAATTCAAATTGGAAAATTTGGATTTTACTTCAAAAACACCTTACTGAGTATTTAAGCCCTCAATGGTAACTCCTATGGAATAATACAGCTTCTTTCATTAAATATCAAATGGATTTAGGTAAATAGGTAGACCCTTCATGGGGAAAATCAACCGCATTGATTGGAGTAGCTCTGATCTTAGATATTTAATATTTGTATTTGTTATTCGTTCCCATTTTTTTCTTTTATGATGAATTATTATTTCATTTTTAATAAATAGAAGAACTCCAAGTTTACTATATTTCAATCAATCTTTTCCTCTTAAATTCCCTTGAATATGGATAAAACTTCTTTGGCTTTCATCTCCTTGTTTTATTCCTCAGAAATCTGATCCTTCTTCGATAGTTATGGTACAATGACAAAACCGAATCAATTTTAATTATATTTATTGTTCCATTTAAATGGTTATAAAATTATTTGAGTGCCTTTGAATATATATGTTTTTCTATCTTTAAATTTCAATAATTTAGCTCTTTATAAATAATCAAGCGGGTATTTTAAAATATGAGCATAAGAGAAACAAGGTATGGATCTAGCATATTAGAATAGTGAGTTAAAGGTGGAGATGTATAAAAACGGAAAGGAACTAAAATATATTTTCCAAATAACATTTATATAAACGGAAACTGTATCGGTAATAAGTTTATATAACATTATAAAGCTTTTATTCCTAATCTAATATAACAAGTTTACTATCAGAGTACTAATCAGAATTGCTGCTGTATTCCTCAACACGATGAACCGCAGAAATCTTTCTAAGACATGATGATTCTGCTGATAAATAAAAAATAATTCCAATCGAGTATTTATTGTTGCTCTAACTTCCTTCTTCTGTCGCTTTTGCTTTCATATCAGGAGGATTTACTTGGTTCAGTATCAGCAAACTTGAAATAAACGTCGTTGACACCTGAAAATTAGCCATCGAATTTATTCGAAGTCACTCCCAAAAGTTGTTATTACCTCAGATTAGAAAAGTAAATATAAGGATTTACTCTAAAAAGTTCTAATGGAGAATTTACAACGCAAGCGCAACATGTGAACTATTTTTCAGTCACTAAATATATAGTTTTCCATCGTATGAAAAATCAAGTTTCTGTTTAACAGTTTTCTCAAACGAATCACCTTTTTTATCAGATTTCCGTCTAGGGGAAGCAAGTCACAGATGGTGAATATAATTTCTGCCGTGATCATCTGCTTACAGAACCCTTCCGCCTGAAAATTTAATCGCAGAGTAGATAAAACATTTATATGCCCAATAACAATAATTCATTCAAAATTAATCAAAGTAAAATACTGTATCTTTACCTCCTTTCTGAGGCGTTTATCTTTAGAAGATAAAGTTACTTCACTTAGCAACATCTTCGCGGTGTTAACCTTAAAGGACGAAACATTTTTGGAACTCAACTCATCGATGAGAACAATTTTCATTCCAGATAAATACTTCTTTCAACTGAACGATAATTATAATATATATACATACTCAAGTAATAGGTTATTTGTGACTGTGAGTAACGCGGATCGTTTGACTGTGTCTGAGAAAATAGATGGATATTAATAATACTTAAAATATTAAAGACGAATGAAATTAAGAGTACTGGAGGACAGTAAAATATTATTGGTCAAGGGCATCAGTATATTTCTGAGCAAAGGAAGAAAAAGAGAAAGAAGACGAATTTATGTATTAATAATTAATTATGAGCCTTTAACACGTTCAGATGAGGCGTGTATCTTGCTCACAACAGAGCTGATATGGTGTATATGTTTGATATAAAGCTTAGAGGCTTCAACATTTTTGGTGTTTACATCAAACATTACGAACGCGAGCTCTTGGACATCCTAATAGATAATAGTTACCTTTTTAATTATTCTTTGGCTGCTGAATACGGTGGCAATGAAGGTCACTCCTTCAGCAACGAGAATATAAATTCTATAGTGCATCGTGAATTGCGTAAATGAACGCGATTTGTTGAACCAAAAAATAAAGAACGTCATATTTATTAATAAGGAGACCGTTAGGTATAGCAAAATCGGCCCGTAAATTTTGGAGAGGCTTCTTTGAATTTTTCTAATGTATAGGTGTGCCATTGCTAACTTTTTGCATTCCACTACTTTATTTCTCCTGAGATTTTTTTGCTTAAAATAAAAGTAATCACGTTTCGTACTCTTCTCCCCAATGAGCGAGAACAGCCTATCGTTAAGGCTGTTGAATAACCCACCCAAAATCATCAAAAGAGCGATATACTGAAAACACGTACAACATGCAGACATTACGAAATACCAAAGGAAGGAATAAGTTACGTAGTGTAATACATTTCGAAATATGAAGGAGAATAGATCTATCGGGAATACAAAGGACATTACAATGTATCCAATGCAGAAATATTTCGTAAACATCGTCTCCATCTTGAGATCGGGCAAATCCAGGTACTCCGACACTCTTATAGTTTCAAGGAATATATCCTTGAGGTGGTGTCTTCGGTAAACGTATACTGCTACTCCCAACATTCCTGAAACTCCAGCGAATGCGTGTATTGACACTATAAACATAGAGCGCAAAACAGTTCCATTCTCAGTCTGCACGAATTTCAGGCCATAGCTGTACAAGTAATATAAATATTGGGATACAGCGAATGCACAACTTATCGGTAATATATACAAATATAATCTAGATCTTGAAAAAGATATTCCCTTATCAGATGAGGGAAAGTAACGCATAAATCCTACTCCGTAGAAATTATTGATTCCGATCGACCAAGAAAGAACACCGGATAAGATTCTAATGGCAGTCTGCATCGTCGTATTAAATGGCAGTTGTTGAGTTGAGAAAGCAACGATAGATTGAGTCGAGTATAGGACAAACTGTGGTTCTCCCTGAAATTATTTCTTCTATTAGTCTACCATCAAGATATATCGATTTTCCATAATGTAAACTTGCTAAAGCGGTGAATGGCTGGGTCCTTTTCATGTCCACTCCTTTCTCAGTGCATTTATCCTCCATAAAAGCGTTTTTCTTTACCTTTTATCGACAAAGTCACATGCTTTATTCACCTGCTCAACACATTATCACGTCCTCCAAGTATCTTAGAGAGAATATGCTTTTCAGTTGGAAGCATAGGTGTTTGTATATAAGTATAGGTGTTCACATTTCAGAAACCTCTGTGCACCCCAGAAAAAATTGTCTATAAATGATTAGCAACAGCACAAGCGTTGCATGATGACTTTATTTTCATAATCAACTAAGGTTTTACTTTTGAACCCTGACTGGGAGAAAAGATGTTTTACAAAAATTAAATTTTTTATCCTGATACTTGAAACTGGTCTTGAAACTAAAGAGATTCCAATTAATCCTAATTCTTGAACCTACATTCTTTTTAAGCTTGGAATATAATAGCATTATTAAATGTTAGCTGTTGTTTTGTGATGATTGTTCCTGATTGCCAAAAAAATTTGTATATAATGACCTTGTAATGCTTTGAAGGAGTTCAGTTTTCAATAAACCACTTCTGATTAAGCTTCAAATAACTGTTTTGATTCTATGCTCTCTGCAGAAGGTAGTTTAAAGGGAAAATTTTACTCTAAATACAAAATTTTAACCAATATTAAATTGATAAATTTGAATATTTACACTCCCTAGCTGAGACTACATTTTGTTGCCCACTATTTTTAATTAATTCAAAATTTTAGTTTTGAGGTGACATTATTACTTTCAAATCACAAAACTTCATCATTTACAAGAATAGATTCTTTTAATATTGTCTATTGTTAAGCAATCCTAAAAAAATTCTCTGCAAAGATTTTCTTGTTTTTTTAAAGAAGGTATTATCAATATGCTATTGGCATATGGTTGGTTATCAGAAAATATATTCATGATCACATAAGGATATAAATAGGGAAAGGATTTTTGGAAATGAGGATTCTCAACATGAAAATGCACAAGATATAGCAAACGTTATATTTTTAGTTTTATCTTGAAATATATTACACTATGGTTATAAGAAATCTATACAATAGTTTTTAATTTACTTCTGGATACCGATAACCAAAATTAACATTAATTTTTCAAAACAGTTTTAGAATTTGGAGAAATTTTCTTTCAGATATTTTTCATAGATATTTTTATGAAAGAGTATACATATTGTTATTCAAGGTAATGTATATCATTCCACTTGAAGAATTGGTATGCATATTTATTTAACTCTCCATTCTTTAGAGGGCATGGTTCAACTTTATTCTTTTAGCATGCTATAATAATGATAACTTTGGTGATATCACAATATCATGTCATTTATATGCTTTCCAATAAATTTTAATGGCTAAAAAGTAGTGTGTATACTGTTTAAATATAGTTAAATAAAAAAATATATATCTAGTAACAAGAAAATATAAATTTTATATTTTATTAATTTTCAATGTGCCTTATATATTAAAAATAATCTTATACAAGTTAAGTATCGAAAGAAGTCTAACTAAATATGAAAGAGTTTTAAAGCTAAAAAGTAAGTTAAGTTCAAAAAACGTTTGAGTTAATATTGGTGTATGTTTTGTATTCAATTTGTTCAAAAAGATGACTGAGTAGATTTATAAGAAAATGTAAACTGAACAGGGAACTTTGTATTTATAAGAAAATATGAATGTAATTACCATTCAGTAATGCATCCAGAAATTAGTATGAAATGACCAAATAGCTATAACATATTTTCTGTGGAAATTTACGATATTTTTTTTATTACTACGGCATTCCACGATATCACACCTTCTCATAATGATTGCATCTAATTATATCTCCCTATTCTGTTTCTCTTTGTAATTTACAGTACGCAGTGATCCATCCATTGCATTTCTTAAAGTCTTTGTTTCATGATTGCAGTTTAAACTCAAGTTTTGCTTGCATTTGTATAGTTAAGAAGAAATAGTCTCATTCAAGATGTTAATATGCTGCAACCTTAATTTGAGCATATGAGCCTTCCTTTATATGTAATAAGTAGTAAGGTGCTCTAGCCAATCTTGACCCTATGTATATTTCATTTATTACATTTAAGTTACTGACTACATGAATGTCAATGAATTCATCTCTTCTGTTGTTTCATATTTTAACCATTTGATCTAGGTAAGTATGATTTATGCCTTTCCCCAGGAATGTTCAATCATTGTTTTACCAATTCCAGAGCAGCAACATAACTGTAAATTACTTTTGATTTCCATTAAACCATCCTCTTGTACTTTTAAGTTTGGTTCTTGAAGTCTTCATTTTAGGTTCTCTGCACTTGAGGCAGAGTGAAAAAGTTCATCTATTTACTTGTCTTGTTACATTCCTATAAGAGAGACTTATAAAGCCTAACCTTGCTAATTAATGCCAGTTCAATCATCTATACTTTAAAATAAAACTAAGTGATAAAAATACAAATGAATAAAAATAAAAACGTTCAAAATAAAAACTTTATCTTTGTTTTGATGGTTCAATCGCGTGTAAGTCCTAGTTATGTTCTTATTTTTCACCTCTGTTTTACTTAAAGTTTTATTTAGTTTTAGTATAGTTACTTATTCCTTGTTTTTGATTTACAATCCATTGATTGATACTTTTATGCTTGAATTTTCAAGAACTTTTTACGATTACTTATGTATTACTTGATGTATTTGAAAGAAAATTGACTCCTGAACAATAAGGTTTATTTAAAAATGCCAATTTCTTTTTTCCCTAAATTTTTTGTTTTATATGAAGTTCAGTATTTTTGATTCCATATCACTTTGAATTTCTATCTACTGAATTCAAAAGAATTTTGCAATAGTGGTAAAGATCATAATCTTTAGTCTTAGTAAGTATAATGCCTTAAGGTAAGACTTTTGATATGTAAATAAAGACTAAGACTAAGTATTACTCTCCTTACCATTATAGAATAGAGATTATGGAGTTCCATAGTGTTAGCTTCATCAATTGGTTCTATTTTTCAATGATGATCATATTTTCAATAATAACTTTAAATAAATAACTTATGTAGTCATTTCCAATGTCACTTTGAGTTCTTATAAAATGAATAAGATTATATAAATTATAATTGATATCAGGTATTAAATGTTACATATATCAAATACAAGAGTTGTTACTTCTGAGACTATCATACAGTTGAGCCTTTATTTCTGAGATACTGTTAAAATGATATCAGGTATTAAATGTTACATATATCAAATAGAAGAATTATTACTGCTGACACTATCATACAGTTGAGCCTTCATTTCTGAGATACTGTTAAAATTAGTGATAAATAACCCACATTAAAAAAATTAAAAAACAACTAGAAGTTGAGATCAATTGAATAATGAATTGCTATATATGAGTCACCGATAATACTCTAATCTAATACTAAAATGATAAATCAGAAACCTTGCAGATTCAGAAAGCATGGCAGTTTTGGTATGCTGCTCCATATTATAAGATTATTATCCTTAGATCAAAAGGCCTTCCATTTTGACCATTTGAAATTTTATCAAAGCAGCAAAATGTCAGATATAAGATGATAGTCATTTAAGGATTTAAAATCATTTCATTTAGTGAAATGTAAAATGATCTTTGGGTTATTCTTGTTTGATGACCAAATTTAAGGACCTCCATTGCACAGAAAGAAAGTGATTATTTATGATGAAAATCAATACTAAGTAAACTTGAAGATGAAATTTTAGCAGAAAATTCTTGAAATAACCACTTCACCATAATTCATTAATACGATAGAAGTAATATAAATTGTATACTCCACTAATATAGGGATAGGGTGATTGTTCTATATGGAGAATTGTTATTGCTGTTCCTGTTAAATGTGAGTACCTGTTGAAAACATAAACAGATAAATCAAATTATTGATAATTCGCTGAATTCAAAAGCTTTCTTGTTCTGACAACAATCATACAAGGGATACAAAGAAAGGTATATCATTTATATTATTTTATTCAAAATGCTATATTCCATCATTTATATCTATGAATATAAAATCTTTAGTCCTTCAGTTATTTTATATCACATTTCTTTGTCACATTGATTAAAGATGAAATGAGTTAAAAATTTCATTCAATTATGTGATGCTATAAACTGACTGAAATGTGATACTGAATAATCAAATAAACAATGACTCTCTCTAATATAATTGTGAGAAGAACATTGAATAATGGGTTTATTGGATAAATTTATTGTATTCAAAATTATAACTTCTAATTTAAAGATTTTGAATATATTATTTTGCAAAGAATTTGTTTTTTTATGTATATCATGTAGCTATCATGTAGTTGTCCTGTAACTTGGAATCCATTTGGTTTTTCTTTACTCAAATTTTAGTTTCAATTAATTTCAATTTTATAGACTCCCATGTAATAATATCACTTATAATTCTCATTTCAAAACTTTCTACTACTTCTCATCTGAAATCCTACAGAAATTTTCTAGTTATTTTTATTTTCCTACTACATGACTATTTTCCATAATATCTTATAAGAATTCTTATCTTCCACAATTATATGTTCCCATAAAATACTTTCCCATCTAAAGAATCTTTAGCATCAGATCATAGAATCAGATCAAGTAACTAGAATTTTAAGTTGAGTGTGAATGTTGAGTCATGAATGACAGAAGACTAGGCAACTTACTGCTGGAATTAATATTGGGGATATCGACTAGAAATGTATTCGATTAAGTTTACAAGACTCAGGTGATAAATGACTTGAGTTGTATGTTGAAATAATTTGAGTTGGAATAAAGTAAATATCCTTTTAGTAATATGAGCTGTACAGATAGAACTGTCACTTGCTAATGTTACCAAAGCCAAATCTTTCATGAATCTACTAATATTGATTGTAAATTGATCCATGTTTATGACTGAATCAAAAGGAACCATGAAATCATCATTATAATCATTAGGTAAGAAATTTATCAGTTTGAATATATATTTGGAATAATAATAATATCGGTTTGAATTCCTCAATGAAACATAACTTGGGCAGCAGGAATAATGTGCAGGAACATGTAATCATCATAATATCGCTGCAAAACTGGGAATGCACTTTAAATCAATGCCTTTAATGTAGAGTCTCTTCAAGAATAATTTGGATTAGATTAATAATTTAAGCAGAAATAAATTTAGAAACTATTATGGGTGGAGAAAAGAAAAACCTGATACCTTTATAGATAAGAGTTGTGGACGTTTTTTCAGAAAAATTGGGGTTATCAAGTCTTAGCCTGTCATGTGATAATATTAGGGGAATATTCTCCACTGGAAATATAATATAAAATAATAGATCTATTAAAAAAATGTAAGATGAGTGCTATGATAAGTAGCAGACATATTTTAGTGTTAAATAGGAGCTCCTCATACAATTAGTTTTTAAATTATGCATTACTTGAGAGTTTGCTCTTTTTTATTTTTAGTTATCTTTCCTGGAGATTATTATCTAAATTAGCATAACTAATACTTGAAAGAGAAATAAAGAAACACTACATCAAATACCTGGCTAAAAAAGCTAGTTGATACTAGCTATGAATTTCTCATGAAATTTTATGAGTAAGCATTTTCAAGTTTTATCATTTTAATTTTATATCAGAATTTTCTTATATATATATATATATATATTATATTATATTGGTAGTTAATTTTATAGAAAAGTTTTATATATTTACCAAGTGAAGCAGAGTAGCAGTTAGAACAATATATTGTTGATTAGATGAGTCTCAAATATTGATTAAAATATAATTTTAAACAATTATAATTGTTTAAAATTTTAAAGGGATATGAATAAAGTTAAAATATAAAAATATTTTTATAATTATACTAAATGTAAATTTTTTTAAACAAAATATATTAATTTCAAAATACAAATTTCTTGAAATTAATGCAAACCGACACATATATTAATTTTCTTTAAGAAAAAAATTAATTTAAAAGTTGCTAGGATACACACCGATTTTCATGTCACGCGTTAATTCACTTATTCCTTAATAGGAACAATAAAATTGTTTAGTAATTAAAAACATATTTCCCTTACTCTTAGAGATATACGAATGCACGAACTAACCATGCATATCATAATTTCTCTGAAAAAATTACTTTATATTCCTAAAGCTTTTTGCTATTTTTATTATTTACCCCATCACAGTGTACATTAGTCATTGTTGTGCGTAATTACTAGAATCATTTTAATAATGCGTTCTGTTTTAACATTTCAACATTTCAAAAATAATTATTTTAAATAAATGAAGAGTTTAAGATTATTTAACCTGCGTAGAGGAGGAAGTAACTATACACACCGTTAAATATCATTTTTGACAATATAATTCGAGTATATTATAAATGAACCCATTCTCAATTTTTACCTGGGATTTTAAAAATTCAAATTTAGATATCTTCTCGGCGAAAAATTAATGCAGCTTTTTCAATTGTTTTAAAGAGAGGATATTGTAACTCTCCACTTTAAAATTTAGTATTATATATTTTTTCTTAAAATAAAGAGAAACCCTAAACACGAATTTATTTATTTTCTCGATACTTAACGAGTGATTTGTGTTATACCATTCTTAAGAACGATAATCACTTAATCATGCTGACGTAGTTAATGAAAGGGTATTAAGATGACCATTAAAACATCGGTATGGATGAAGTAAGACCCTCATAGAATGTTTTTCTGATTTACCTCTTTAAACAGGTCATTACAGCTCCATAGAAAATTAATACTAGTGTAAATTAATCTGTCAACGTTTAAATATTACTTCAATTCCTTAAGTTTGAACAATTATGCTTTATCATGAATTATATGATCTTTGATTTCTTGTGAAAGTAATTCAATGTGCGATATATATTCGCCCTTATATTGAACTTAATTTGGATTATGTAATTATGTATAATTGTTTTCTCTTTTCCGTGTACACTTTTATCCTTCTCAAGGAATTTTTTGGATTATGGAAAGGGAACCCAGTAAGTAGAATGAATATACAAGAATTTGGAGTCTCTATTTGCAAGTTGAATTCCATTAGAGTTAAGATAAATATGAAAAGAACATAGATTATTAAAAAATTTATCGTTATCAATATCATTATGTGTATGCATGTCTTGATGTCCGTGGATATTTTAATAGTTTCCCAGTCTCTTTTAGTTTGAAATACTTATATTTCTTGCATCAAAGTAGCTGGGTTCATTGTGCATTACATCAGAACTAGATTTACGAATACAATAGTACAAATTAATCATTTACGGAGGTATGTATGGATTCTAATTTTGTTTTTGGTTCATAATTATAGAAATATGTGACGATAAAATTTATTTCATCAATATATAATATGATAAACTATACATAATGAGGAACTTGTAGATATTAAATCGTAAAAAAATGTGCTCCTTATTCGGTTCATAAAAACATCAAATCTGAAGAAAATTCATTAGATTTATGTTTCCATAAATAGATGTCGGGTAAGAGGCTACCTAAACAGTGTATCTGTTGCTCTTTAGCTACCGAAAAATGTCGAGAGCTCCCACATCATTAAGCATCATTTTGAATATGATAAAATGTCAAATAGTTCCCCCTCAGTCTATAAAATGGCAACATTTCCAAATAGTTTCAAGTCATCTTAAAAGATGAGGCATTAAGTCACAATTTCACTCTTTTTCTAGCATAATCATCATGCTGAAGATCATAATGAGGTTGTTTTAGGTTGCAGATTTTTTTGACATTTATAAACGGCCTTGCGATGAGTAACATTTTGACGTTTATTGCTGAGTAACGCTGAAGGGTATACAGATATATTTACATCGACAGCTTAAAAAGGAAGAGAGAGAAAGTTAAACGAATTAGATAACAATCATGAGAAGAAAGTGCCTATTACTTGCTTTAATCCTTCCAATACAAACGTCTAATTGTTACAGTTTGGAGTTGAATTAAGTTATATTGATATTTCTTCGTATTTAAGACCTGGAAGAGAAGATAATTTCAAACATCGGTATGGAGGATTATTTCTACAAGAAAATACCATTTATATGTTTTATTGCGAAATGAACAAGTAGATGTACAAATTATATAAATGTACTAATAAAATTTGATATCTAATTCAAAATACTAGTATCTCAAGCATATAAATTTTAAACTCTCAAATTAATTAAGTATACAGCACCAGACGATTGGGTAATGAAAGAGACTAATATAAAGAGAAATATGATTTTTAGCATGATTAAATACCAATATTGATAGCAAGAAATCATTTCTTTCAAATTTTGTAAGTTCAACTCCTTTGTTTACATCATCATTCGATTATGAATTATGAATTTCGTGTGGTAATATTTACTTATAGAATAGTTTAAGAATTAGTTTAAGGTTTTTTAGGGAGTGGAAACAGATATATTTCACGATAATAATTTCTATAAGCAGCCATCTAACGAATGAATAATGGTCAACTGCTCGATTAACCAATAGATGACGGCTTAAGAAAAATCACGATGGATGCAGAAAATGACTTTGCGAGACAGTCACGCAAATATTTTGCTTCTCTCGTATGACAGAGAGATTAAACTCTTACGTCATATCGTGTCTCTATTTTTAATTTTACGTTCGAGTTCTCAGGTTTTATTCTCTGCATGTCGATAAGATGAGTTCTCTAAAAGATATTTCTTGAATTTCCTTTGATTTTAAAGTTCAAATTTACAGACATTCGGGATGAATAATTGATGTCGATTTTTTGCCATTTGGTTTAAAGGAAGTAGCAAAAATCTTGGATTAGGTTCTCTTAAATTAATTTCATATTTTATACTATAAACTCTAATGAAAACGAGCGGAATCTTTCAAAATAACGATAGCGTCCATTTCAAAGATTCAATATTTCTTACTTAAGAATTATATATATATATATATATATATATATATATATATATATATATATATATATATATATATATATATATATATATATATATATATATAATATCATTAATTTAAAATAACTTCTAAGATGTCCAAAAATTTCGATGCAAAATTACGCAACCATTTTGTTTTCGTAATTTCCTCATTGTTGGCAGTTTAAATAATCATTAGTCAAGAGAATGGCTCTTTTTAGAGAACAGGTTCATCGATATTTATTCATGTCGTTAAACACTCGTAAAAGTTTGCAATAACGGTACCGTTGAGAATCATCCCGTAGAAAGGTAAGGTTACCGAGTGAAGAATTTTATAATGACCCAAGAGTGAGATTTAAAATTGAACGCTCAAGGCATAGAATCTGTAAAGACTCACTCTGCCCAACTAATTCATCTTATACAGTGTAACTACACATCGTCTATCAATCTGATACAATTTCAGCCGTATTTAATGCCTCTATTTTAAACCCAATCCATCAGCGACATGATGTGTAACATAAACTTCTTAACGACATAATGGCGAAGTCTAGCTGTTGATGGCTGGTAAAATTCGTCAATAATTAGCATCTTCATAGTACTGTTACGGTTCAGAGGTTAAAATTTATTACTTGCTGACTATACCTCAGAAAATAAGCTATTAACTCGGAAATTATGATTAAATAATGATAAATAATTCAGGCTGGGGGCTGGCACTAGCGATCTAAGGATATAATATTCGATGATGTACGCGACTGCGATGAAGATCTTCAACTTCAGCACTCATGATATGAATAGGATGAAAACAGAAACTACGACACTCAACTTTTTTGCCAAAAATGTTGACTTCTTAAGCAGTTTTTGAAATGAAGATGATGTTGATGGCAATAAGTACTATTTTTATAAAATTTGATTTCTTATTATACCCTAAATTTTTTGTACTCCTAAAGACTGGCAATATTACATTGATTATTTAACCTCAGTAATTCAGTTTATATGAATAAAATTCGGAAATACACCTCTACTACTTTATTCCAAAAATAGTGACGTAATGAATGTAAATTTAGTCAGAGCACTATAATAATATAATAGACCTCCGAACCTGGAAACTTATTAGTTCCTTATCAGTTACAATAATTATATACTCGCTGTAAGCAAGCTTACTTTACTTGTATTCACTATATATTTTATTACCTATATACTCTATACGGCGATGTTTTTCTGTATAAAAAATTTTACACATGCACTTTGAAGTAAATTACACAAAGATATAATTCATTATTATGAAATCATTGCAGCCGTTGCTACTATACTACTTATACCTATCCACTTACTTTTGCATATTTTACACACGTATTCAAGGGTATGAACAAAGGGTGATATACTTCTCTCTACTGCCTCTAGTAATGTTGACTAGGTTCGTGAAAAGCTTAAGTCTATTCCTGCTACTAAGGTATTCAGTAAATCCTGTTTCTAAGTCACATTGTAAATAAATAAGAGGCGATACTTCCTTGTTACTACACAAACTTTGTCTACATTTTACTTCGTTAGCGATTATAACAAAGAAAATATCTTTTTTCGTCCATCACCTTGCATAACTGGTTGCTTCTGAAGTCAATCAAAGAGAAAAGATACACTTTTCTGTTGCATAGAAGCCAAATACCAAACGGGAATAAGGTTAAGAATTACCTACACTGTAACACGCAACCATCTCTACCAGAAACTGTTTAACCTTCTGGTGGATGAACGACTCCAGGCTCGCGACCATCCTGCCCTGTGACCTCCTCTTTACAACCTTTCACATTCCTCTAACTACCACTTCTCTTTGCACACTTCGCTCTTTTCACGTCCACCTCAGCCGCCGCTCGGTTCTTTCTTACGAGTGATTTTTATCTCCTATATAAAATCCCCCTTCACCCCCACGTGCAGAAGGTCCCTCATGACCCCAGTGCGTTAACTTCCTTTAGGGACACGACTCCCGGCCGCTTGTCCTTTCCAAATGGCCTTCGTTTTTCTTATGCATCCGCCTATAATTAGTCTCGCGATTTTCCGTCCTCTCGTAATGTGGTAGTCTTTGCCAAGCGGCACGTGGCAACCTAACGAACATCATTTTTAATGAGGAATTGATTGCTGCGATAAGAAACTACTGATTGAAAATAGGGAAATGTTCTTCAGTATTCTGGTGCTTTATCAGCGAATCTGTAGGGGAGAAGATACTGAATACATCCCATATATTAACTAACAAATACGGTCGTAAATATTAGCACTTCTTATCCAAATACATTGTTGTTATATCCTCCCAGATTATGATACGTATTTGCATTCTTGCCGTGCTTTAATTACCCTATGGTGTTAGAAATTTAATAATTCGTAATGAATTGAAACATTATTGCGTATATAGAAGATTATGACGTGTTGATATACGTACACTAATATTTCTAATTGTTGTTTCTCAGCATATATTAACACAAACATACTTTTGTTTCTAAAAAGGCAAAATGATTTGAAATACATCAACTTTTGATGATATCAAAACCTTTCACATGCAATTAACCTCTCAAATTAGACACACCATCTCCGGTACGTGACTAATCACGTTTAATGAATCGTGAGCAGATGATATCGATGAAGTCTTTTGAGTCGCAGTTCCATGATTGCATGTTTTAGCCGTACTTTAATGGCGATATCGGATTTTACGAGAGGTAAACCGTGTGCTATTTCGAATAACCGATTTTATATATTTTTATCCATGAACTCATTTTACATCTATCATATCCGTAGATAATTAAAGTTAAGAACTGTTTTTCGATATATAAATGAATATAAATAGACAGCTCACTTTACTATTGAATAAATACCGTACTTTTACATTAAATGAGATTCATTTGTTTTAGTCTCTGCTTCTAGTACTAAAAACCAATGTTTTTCCAATTTTATTATACGTAAAAGTAACCAATTTACTTCAAATTTTTATCTAGGGAAATTTTGCTTTTTAAATATTAGAGGAAAATAAGTACGTAAGCATTAGATATTCAAACAAATTAATTTAATTCAGATGCACTATAAACGTGAATTATTATTAATAGAACAGTTTTTGACCCAGGAAACTTGAACTGGATCTGTAGCGATGACTTATTACAACAGAACGCAGAAGCATGTGGTACGTGGAACACTTCCTTCTTTTTATTTCAATGCTCGCTCGTATATATTACGAGATTCATATTTTGTTTGGAGATTTCATATCGATGTATGGGCAATAAACCTGCGGGCTATTCTCTGACATCGTTCGCGACTCTTACGGCGACACACTTTCATCGTTCGCTTCTCTTCCTGGATTAACCAATTTATTGTTGACCTATTTGCTACTAGAACATTCGGGAAAATATTAAAAATTATTAATTCCCTTTCCTACCTTATATAGTGAGGTTATAAATATAAGTATAAAGGTGTATATATGTATGTTGACATTTAATTAAGTTCGTACGCGCATATTAACGGAAAGGAAAAATAACAATGAAATTATAGTTGATTATACTCATTGCATGGCCTACCTACCGCGAAGAAATTATAATTGATGGTTATTGTTGACAAGTAAGTGACTCAGGAAATGATTAATGAATCTGAATGCATTTTGATTACAGCCAAGGAAATTTTCGCTTTCAAAATGGTGGTAAAAATTTGAGAAGACAATTTGTGTGAAAAAGCTGTTTAAATAGTGATCATTTCTTTCCTGATGGATATTTCAGTTTTATAAAAGAACCTGAAAGTTACTTAAAAACTACTTTTATCATCTAACTTACAGAATATACCATAGAAGAGTTTTCTGATTAACATGTCCAATGCTACGCATAAATCTCAAGGTTTCAACAATATCAAAGGAAAAAAACAATCGTCACGGATTTACTGTAATTAAATTAGCATATAAAACAGAGTAATTATTTGATTAAAACATAAAATGTATATGAGTAGATAGGCAAGATAAATTCTTATTTTTGTATCAATAAATCTAAAGTAAACTATTCGTTACTCAAATTCCTGAAGCTTATTAATCTCCTTTAATTATTTTACCGTACCTAAAAATTGTGTACACGCGTACGATGTTTTATTTTAATCCACTCACAATAAACTAATCGTCATTTTAATAAGATACGACTTTACTTTATTACGTAAGTTTTATTTTACAAAGTTATCCTTTTCTTATCCCGAATCAAATCAAACTCAACGTACGGGGTCAATAACATCTCGTGATTAAAAACGAAACTCAGTTCTGTGGTACATGTACATCTTCCTTCTTCAGCATTAAATATTACGGAATGAAGATGTGTGGATTGAAGAAGATATTTGAAATGAAATATTGTTTGACCAAATCAAAAGGGTCAAGGTGGAAACGTACAGATATCGTCAATTTAAGATCGTGCCCTTTCACCGCATTCCCATGCACATTTCTTTCGTCACGGACATCACGATCTTCTTCCACAATATAAGTTCATCCCCCGAAGAATCCACCGCACACAATATATGCATCTTATTCCTTGGCATCAAAGCCAATAATTCTCCTAGCATTCCATTCCTATATCTCCTTTCCAAAGAGTCCAATTGGCTTTTTATGCACATCCCCAGTGGCATTCCTCCTTCGTCTAGCTCTTATTGAGGCTTGGTTAACGACTTGAGTAGGTGCCGAAAGGTTTCTTTCGGTTAATAATGGCTCATATGGAAGATGGGTGCTATAATTTAGTGTCTATTCATTATAATGAAGCATTTTATTGGTGTACATTTTCATTCGATTACTTTATTAGAAAGTTTGTTCAATTTAAAATTTAGGGCATGTGAGTGTTGGGGAGTTGTTTATAAGAGTGATTGTTGCCATGTAAGCATTGTCGCACTGTAACAGTACTTCAAAAAATTAGTAATACTTTAACGAAATGTATAAACCTAACCTTCTTTCCTAACTAAACCTTTAATATTAGCAACATTTTTTTTACGAATATTTCTGTTGTATTGATTTCAATTTTACGTGATATTGCATCAGAAAGCAAAAGTCTTTCATCCTTTACCATAGGAATCGACCCTGAACTTCTGTTTTCTTTCAGGGAATATCTCGAGCAACATTCACCCTTCTGTAAACGAGAAGTTTTCATGGCAGAAAAGAAGCACTATACAGGAATGCTGAATTTGGGAAAACGATTCTGACATTTCAATTCAATTGCTCCTAATCGATGGATTATGAGCTATTGAATTTAAATTTACGTTCACATTATATTATATTTTTTAACCAAGAAAATGTTAACTAGTGAGCTTACGCAACAATACTTTTACTTTCGTAACGCAAGAAGTTGTGATTATTATTTTAATATAGTTGAGAAATAATGTATGCTAATATGCAATTTGAATGAGAAATAAATATTTTACGATTTCCATATCCACATAGCTAAGTTTTCCGGCAATATAGTATATTCACGTGTTAAAGTTCGATGCATAGATACATTGAATACTCAAGCTATATAAAAAACTGTTTAAATACTTCTTTGGCTATCATTCTGTGATAATTTTTATTTTATAATCAACACATTACGTTTTTATTGACATAATAAAATTAAAATTTAATTCTAAAAATAAGAAAAATTCTTTTTAACTTTGGTAACAAACTCCAATCTTTCATCATCATATCATCTGCAAAGCCATAAAGAACAAGTAGTTCTAATCACTACATAAATCGAATTAATCATTCTATTTATAAAAGTCATTTCGTTTGTTGAGATACCAATCAAGAATAATAAATATTCAAAACCGACTATTGAACTTGTTGATGATTAATTAGAAATCAAATAATATGTATGATATTAACTTCATTATTTCCTTTAATGATTGATAATGGAATTATTAACACGAAGAGTCTGTAGAAACGCGAAAATCAGTTGGCAGACTTTACTTCCATGAAATCAATCATAAAAATTAATATATCACAAGAGGAAGCACAATTACATCGGAAAGCTTAATAAAAGATGAATAATCATGCAAATATTGAAATGAAAATTTATCTTTCCTAGCACTTAAATCATTTACAACAATAATAAGAGAAATGAGCAAAAAATCACAATTTAGACTCTGAGTGAACTATTTCTAATAAGCTATTTATTATAATATTTACAAGCTTATAAATCTACAACAAAAATATTCGAACGAAATTTTTAGGAATGAATGAGTTACTACTTCAGATAATATTTGAAATTCCTTGAATCTAATCTGAATAGATTACAAACTCTAAATAGATTCTGTATTGACCTAGACCTTCCTATAATTACCTCACACGGCTACAGTAAAAAACGCAAGGTGCGTGATTTCCTTTATGTGACGCATTGTGCGTAAATCAAATGTGACATCTCCTTCTTTATCACTTTCCTATCGTAGTTGATGATCGCAGTGCCATGAGACATCAGCATTTGACCTTGCGATCGAATGCGACGAGCAGATAGGAAATTAAGAATAATTACGAAGGAAATTTTCAAATTAATTCAACATCACAACATCAGAATAGTTACGAAAACTACCATTGGTATCGACTTTAGACTTGGAATAAAATTTTCGCAAAAAGATAATGGACATTTTGTATTCCAAGCATCTAAGTAGGACCAAAATCTCCGATCATAAACACAGGAAGAATTCAAATTATTTATAGAAAGGTTTCTTTAACGATCGAATATCAAAAGCGAAACAAAAAAGCTCTCTTTAGCAAGATGACGACGTGAAATCAATGAAGGACGAGTCGAGTTTCGAGAATAGCGTCAATCTCTTTGAAAGACGTATTGTTTGATTTAGCCAAAATGTAAACGTATCCTTTCTTTGTTGCTTTATACAAAAAGCGGGAGTTTTTTTGGATGCGACTTTAGAGATGACGATGTAACATTTCAATAGAGACAACTTAAATAAATGGCGGATAACAACGATGAAGATTTCTAAGTCAAGTGAGAAAAACACGAAAGGCGATTTTGACCAAAATATTACAATGTATCAAATACAAGAATGATCGCACAAAAAACAGTTGTTTTTCTTTTGGCATAGTACGATGCAATCTCTTTTATTTTTTAAAACGTTTGTGGCAATAAATACTAAAAATACGTAGTATTTATGATGATTAAGGATTAAATTAGCGGTGAAAATTATTACTAAATACGATCCTGAGCGTTTTATCAGCTTATTTTATTGAATGGAATTGGATAAAACACTACTGGAATTGTTCCATATTATTATGTGATTATTGCGTGGAAGTTATAGGATAAAATTCAAAGAATACTTGTCTACTCCTATTGAGCTAGAAGATGAATGCAGACTGAGAAATATAAATTTTATGCGACGATACGGCCAAGGTAGAGAGATCATTATATCTATTGGAAGTTACACCATTTATAACCTATAGATTTGGATTCAGTGATTATTCGAAAGACCTTCAAGATGCTACTTTATATGATGGAATATTCATGAACGATATAATCCCCTTGTATAACCACTCTGGGTATTTGCGAATGACATTGCAATAATAGTAGAAAGTAAAGATGTTATCCCACCCTGAAAATGCAGTGGATCCCTGGAACAGCTCCGTAAGTATATATATATATATATATAGTTGAGGAAAGTAAACATGAGGAAACAAAAGAACTGATTTGTGGAACTTGAAAGTAATTAACCACCTTGGAGTAGCTTCGTTGTAGGTTAAGTTCGTTACAGTTGTATACACGTAAGTCTTGGAATAAACATTTTGTATATATTATGTGCTCTTACGTAAAACGATTTTATCTGAATACGGATGTTAGGAAAACGTTTATCGAGTATTATTTCTGTTCCATTTACTTTATGATCAATGGCATTCAGCAACTTTCGCCGGAGGAAACAATATGCCAAATGTCATATACAATTTCATCCAAGGAAACGATGTGAATGTATATTTTCATCGCCATTTGATTTAACTTTCATCTGATATTGCTGAAACCAGAGAAAAATCGGATACAAGACATCCAAATGTAAATATAATATAACTATGAACTGCCTACTTAGTTACTTAATGATGCTAATTATTTAAAAATTTATTAATTACGTAGTGATTAATACATTGAAGTGGAGTCAGCTACATTCGGTAGCTATCAAAGATGTAAATAAGATAATTAATAAATACATCATTCGCATATCATATGTTAATTTATTATTATAGAAATAAAAGACCTAAAATGTAGAAAATGTCCACATATTTAATTTTAATTATCAATTTACGTATTGCTCTTTAATTTAATCCTACGTTTGGAACGATGAAAATTTTAACGACGAGAAAAGTTCGGCTAATGAAAAATCATAATCCCAACCAAAAAAAACCCTTATTTCAATTTCCCTTAATATTTTTATCAACAGCATGATCGTAGTATAATTTTAAATTAATATTCCTACTCACACTTATTAATTTAGGATGTTAAATTTCCCAAATTTTAGAAGAATCTTAAATAACTCGAGTCTCTGAAACTGGAGAACAATCCGATATAAGACTTTCTCCTCTACAACAATGAACTGCCTCCATAGTTACTTAATAATGTTAATTATTTACGACTTTATCAATTACATAGTGACGAGTGGAGGCAGCTTAACTCGGTCGCAATCAAAGAACTGAATTTCTGCGGAGAACCTCTGGAATGGATTCGCCTTTCGGAAAAGGGGGAAACAAGTACGAAACCATAAACTTGCAGTGCGCAGGTCCGTCATCAGAGCTTCTAAATATTTCGAAATTATCGATCCGTTGCCCACAGTATACCTTTTCGGAGTTCATGGCAGCCGGCTGCCGGTCGTATTCCTTTCGTGAGTCATTCTGCATCCGATAAACAGGTAAACAAGCTCTTCTCGATACAGATGAGTTCAGGTGAGCACCTCAGTGGCATTTGCATCCTCGGTTTACTTTCTCTACCTTTCCCTCTCGCGCGATTTATACATGCTTTCCAGCAGCACAAGTGAGTTGCGCAATGCGCAATCCGTATCCTAAATGAAGGAAGGATTGTCCGTATAGCGAGGGATGGGGTGTTATCGAATTTTCGTGGCTGTATCGTATACCTCCCTCGCCTTCATAGGCGCCTGGCTTCGCTCGTATTCCTCTCCCGACCCATTCTGCGATACAAATAAACGGATCGATACGGAAATGCATTGGAAAGCTCGATTTTAGAAAGGAGCTTTCCCCCGCCATCTGAAAGAACCGATGGTACCTCATTAACATTTGCGTTGAAGCGTTAACTAAGGGATCTATTTTATTAGGCGTGGATCTAAACCGACCTAAGTCCCTCTCACTATGCTATCTTCACCCCTCACTAGGCTATCTTTTGCTGTTAGGTGATGAAAAAAAGCGTATCCTTTTTTTTCTCCTACCTGTTGCAGTTTGATCTGAAGCCAGGTGGCGACACGTGGTTGTTTTGGTAATTATATCACGTGTTATAGTTACGAATTAGTAATGTAGTGATTGTTTATAAATTAAATATATCTATTAGATATTAAATATATTTACTAGATATTTAATATTTTTATTTATTTGTTTATTTTTTTAACCAGAGATATGTCATACTCAAGTTCCTTGTATATTCCCCGAGCATGCCTCAATATCTCAAATAATCCTCAAATATTCACCGATTCTGTTCAAATTTTAAAATAGATTATAACTATTTAAAAGATAGATAGTGTAATGAATTATAATTTTCCAGAAATTATTTTTAAAGTTTAATAACCTATTTTAGAATGCATAATAGTTTGTTTGAATATTAATCGGAAAATGAATTTAACTCATATCTTCTGAAGAAAGTTATAAAACTAATAATATAGATCTTAATATCAATAAGGTAGTGATAAATAGACAGTGTATTTTTTTCATAAAAGGAAATATCATAGAGAAAAATTTCATGCTTCGTTTGTTATATATTTCACAGTATTATTTTTGATTCATAAGAAAAATCAGGACATGGTTAATATGATTAGGCTACGTTTGTTTCTACAGCCCTGAACACTTCAATGTATATAATTTTCTTATATTGTTATTTTTCAATAGCTTTTTTTGCTAAAGCTGGAACTTAAATACTAAAATCATAACATTTAGACACAATTAAAGCTTTTGTACATTACTACGCCATGTTGGAACCAGTATAATATATATTCCAATGAAATACAACGAAAATGAGGGATTCGAATTTTTTCAATTTATTTCAGCTTAAATTTGGTCAAATCAAGGTTCTCGTTACATTTTGTAAAATTTATTCATAAGGATTAATTAAATATATTCATTACTGGATTTGATTTACTTTTTCTTCGAAAAAAATAATCAGAACTGTAATAATGATGGAATTGTCAAATCTTTGTCATGAGTCTTCTGCATCTAATAAGCCGCAAAATTTCTTTCCCCTTTTTCCTTTATTTTAAAATTATATTAATAAAGGATTATCTATAAAAAGGAATGGTAAATGCTACAGAGTTTAAATGATACATAAGATTTTTTGCAATCTTATTTCATTTTCGATCTTAATAACGCAAAATTTCAATCAAAATGGCGAACTAGATTATTTTGTTACATCTTTAAATCAAAAGATAGGACAAAATAATTAATAAATTCAAACCCTAGTTTCATAAAATTACAAATAAAATGAGTTAGTATCTTCAACATCACTGCGAACATTGCATACATTTTATACTATTTAATGTCGCAACTTTCTTTCTTTCTTCTTTTAAACAGTACGTAATAAATAGTTGGAATGAAAGAAACGAATGTGATTAAAAATGAAAATATATGCAAGAGTATAATTATTCGATGGCATCAGAGAATGTACCCTTTACTCTCCTGAGTATAATTGCGAATGAAGCTGTAAGCATCTCAGTCCTTAACAGTTCCAAAAAATACAGAGAGATACAACCGGAAACACACGTATCGCTCGAAATGGTCAAACAGGCTCTCCCGACGGTTATAATTTTGGGCGTTTTCAGCTTAGATGACAAGAAACCTCTCAAAGAAAACAAATGACTTCACAAAATTCGAGAGGATGAGTTATGAAGCGTTGTTTGGCGGTCGCAAATGAGTCGAATAAATGAAACGTCAAAATTCTTGTAACGAATTCATTGGGAGCGTTAGACAAACACAAGATACGTTTCCGTGTTGCGTAAGGGTCGGCTGTACACGGAGATAATGACTTTTTCGCGAAAGAGAGTAAATAAACAGTTGCTACGCTAAAATTGTAACCATGAGTGGTGTGTTTGAAAGCTTCTTTCTGCGGTTTTCAAACCTCGCGGAGTCTTTGCTCATCTTTTTGAAACATACGCGAAGCAAATACCTTTTCCTGTGAGGCCTCGATCGCAACAGGTACCAAAAAAGTTTCACGGCGAAGTTATGATGAAGAATGAGATCCCTTTGCTATCCCCATATACCGCCAGATTAACTTGTCATGTTGTTCGTTTTATTTATGTTTTGGACGAAATATTAATTGTATTTTATGATAAAGATTTTGTTAAATAATACATAATTAATAAAATGCTAAATATGTAATGTTATAAATATTTCGATTTTTTTCGAAATGTTACGAGATTTCTGTTGATAAAGTGGTATATTATTTTATTATTCTACTTAAGGAGGAGTAATTAAGACAATCGGTTTTGTTTCGTATTTACAAAACTGTATTTTTATCATCTACCATATCCAAGTAATCCGTACCCTCTACTCTATCGGGTCTCTCCAAGGAAACAGGATTTCAATCTTAAATCTTATAGTTACTTCCTTTCGGCTGCAAGACTATCCCAGTGTATAAATAATCAGCGGTAAATTGCTCCCTTCCTAATATCCCTCTTTTACGAAGCGTTTTGTCTCCCTGCGTATGTTATTTAATTAAACAAATTGTTTTGATAATTCCTTGTGGAAAAATTCTATTTTAAATATTAATCAGCACGTCTATTTTTAAACCTGTATCTCTTCGTATGTTCTCGATAGAAATCATGAAATAAATCAACTTTCGAGCTATAAGATTAGAAAAGCTATTCGCTTCACGGAAAATAAGAATAAATTCTTCCTATCGAAACAAAACAAACCTTCGTCCCTAGAATTATACAGCAATTAATCGCATAGAAAACAGATATTGCGGAATGTCAAATACTATAATGTGAATATTACTTCAAATGAAACATGAATGAATATTAATTTAGATGATGGTAGTGTAAAAATTTCAATAAAAAAGAAATAAGCTCCAGATATTTTTGAAACCTTCGATATTACTAGTATTCAGGAACTTTACAATTAAATGATGTGCGTCATGTAAAATACATTTTTGGATACTCAACGACAATTTTAAAATACCTTAGTCAGCACTATCCTTCTCATCAGTCTAAATCAGTAAATAGATGGATATTTTGTTTCTCATTTTAGAATAACCGTCAAAACAATTCCAAAAACTATAACGCTCAACCCTCTATGAGCTTTACCTCAAAGTAAAGATGTAAATTAATTATCTGCATTCTTCCGTAGACATTTTGATAAACCAAGAATTAAAATACGTAAAAAACGTTTGACAGAAACAGAACTAGAAGCTGTATCATCCAATAGCCGGTGAATTGCTTTTGCTGTTGACTTATCTTCCCTAAACGTTCACTGTCGAGAGAAACTTAAGGACATCACATAAGCCTAAAATGTTTCGAGAACCTGTCAAATCCTGGGAATAGTCCAGCAACACAGTCTATTCGCTCGTCTACCTTCTACCCCTTTACCTAGCGTTAGATATAAAAACATTCGAGAAAAAAACACCCTTAGAAATTTCAACACGTGTCCGATACTATCGAGCCACCTTCTTTTCGGCCGGGAAACAGGAAAATCCCGCCGGGGAAGCGCGCCCAAAAACCGATCGATTCAGCAACTTTCCGTCCAACCCTCGCCAGTCATGGGCTCCTATTCCCCGTATACCAAGTCGCGGTTCCTTTGCAGAGAGCCCTCTACCGTACCTCACCTAACTTAGCCCACCTCACTGGGCGGCTGCGGCGCCTTCAGCCAACTTCACGGCAAAACCTCCACCTTGTCCTACGACCCTGATATGAGACGGCTCTCAGAGGAGAGGTGTCCCGCTCACCTTGCTCAGGTGTATAAGGACTCACCTTTTACCTAAAGGGTATGGGGTAAGGTGAGATGGTGTGGGGCGTCGGAGAATCCACCTGGACGTACTCCAGGGTAACGATCCAACGCGCACGGTTCCTAACGTAAACATTGGCCCGGCATCATGGCGCAGTGCGTAGGGTTCGAAGGATATCGATTGGCGGCCGGTTTCCTCCTTTTTGGAAATGTCAGCTGTCAAACGAATATCATTAGGGCGGAGTGATACATTATGGACGCGCGTGAATATTACTACGAAAATGTACGTCTCTAATAAGCGATTTTTGTGTATTAAATATCATTTTTGTATTTTTATAAATAAGAATAAAATTAATTCAGCTCGATTTAAAATGAACGCCATTGTTTTTAATATGGTACTACAAAATACTTCCCTTTACGATATTTAAAGAAATATATGCATTTCAAATACGTAAACAGTATCATATTATATTCTACGTATACAGTCCTTCTTTATATTGCGTAAATGAAGTTTTTTGAGCTTAGATTTTTCTATTTTAGGTTCAACTACTTCAGATGTAATAGGAATACTTAACATAGAAAGATATACGTAAATAACTATGTAATCTCATATATGGATAGATAAACCATATTTTTTTCTTTTAGTTTTCTTTCTGAATGAATAAATTCGCATTTTAAGGTACATTTACCCAAAAAGCTGGATAAAATCAATATGGCTGGGTTCAACTTCGTGCAGGTCCATTTTAGGCTAGAGGAGATCCGTTAAAATACTTTGTAGGACTATACGCAGAGTATTTTCATTCGGTTTCGCAAAATCTGTTTGCGATTCTTCATAATTCATCCTCTGCAATATGCCTTCACATCGTTTGATTGCAGGGTATTTACTTAATTGTACGTGCAGCGCAACCTGTGTGTCTAAGGATGAACCTCAGGGGACCGCGCTATGAATTAGGCCCACACGGGGCTTATTTCTTAGACAGGTTACTTCAATATTCACTTAGATTACTTTTTAACTAGTAAATTTTCAGTAGAATTAGGTAATTTGAGTATATCTTAAGGGAAAGAAATAGTATTTAATGTATATACAAAAAAATGTGTAGGAAGAAGAATTTTATTTTAATTCAATAACTTTTCCTTGTAAATCCAGAGCTTTTGGAATAGATTTGATGCTCACAATCAACGCGCCTGTTGATATCTCTTGCCATTCAGCATTGCTTTAGTAAATTATTTTTTTAATAATGATCACTTCATATCCTTGAAAAAAATTTTCTTTCAAAGAAAGCATATTCAGAACGGAAGTGGTACATTAATGGTAAGCATATCGTAACTCCATTCAACCAAAGATAATTTCATTCAGTTTACAATACTCTTTCCATCTTTCACAGACTCAAACTCTACTTGTTGCTCCTCCAATACGGAACATTAATCTTTCCGTCTCCCGCATCTTCCGCCTTATCGAGGGAGATATATATAACCATCAAACAGACAATGCCGGCTTTGAATAGGTTCCGTCTCAGACAGTTTCAGCCTTCATTTTTTTACTGTAGTACTCACCAAAATGATTTCAATCATAGATAAATACATACATAAAAACGTGAGAAAATTGTCTTCCAATCCTTCTACATTAATAAAAACTTGAGAATACTGTGTTCCAATCCCTCATGAAGTGTATCGTACGCATTACCACTACAGCATTGCTCTTATATTACATATCAAACCAGGGGGCTCATTTTAACCACGTTGCTAGGCACTTATTTACTGCGTAACGTTTGGACACATGTGGCGCAAGACTTAAATGACTTTTCCAACGAATTTTCGATTCCAGTAAACCACTTGAATAAAATTTGTGCGAAGAAAGTTGAAATGTGAGATTGACGGCTACGGAGTTATGAAACGTGCATCTTCTAGAGAAATTAGTGTCACGGCCAAAAGCTTCGGTTAGTTATCGGAGAAAGGTAAGAGCCGTCTTCAAAAAGGTGGATTTACCTACAATCCCCACCGTGTTCAGCACAAGTTATAGGAAGACGTTGCTTTGGAACCATTTCTTACGTCTCGTTGCATAACGAAATAGTAAACATGTTTTAAAAAGTCTTGATGTAGGTCAACAAAGACACGGTCATTAAGCTCGTGTTCTTTCTTGAAATGCCTTGTCAATATGGCACATTTGCGAGAGTACGTCTTCTTTGTGTTTTACCCCTTGAATGGTAGCTCTCTGGAATTTTAAGCATAGAGCACAGTTTGGAGAGATTTTGGAACTAAAAAAGATGGAAAATTCTTCAAATTTATTGTATTTAAGATACTAACTAAATTATTTATACAAACTCATAACTCAGTTCCTTGATTATAAAAGAGTACATTTTCCCTCAGTAACCAATTAGCGAACAAATTTCTAACATATAAATTGCCAAAATAAATCTTCATGAAAACCATTGATTTCGCGGTATATTAATATATTGGTCAAATTAAATAACTGACTATAAAGGATTATGATAATAATTATGTCAAATCGACAGGTAAACTCTTCGACCTTGATTATGGAAAGTGATTTTAATATAATTTAATGGTAACTTCTTATGCGGCATCAGACATTATTAGCGAAGCTACTTCTGTAACAGTTATCTTTAACGTTGAAAAATTACTGTTATTATATGGAAAGTGAGGATTTTCAGACAAAATGAAAAGATTAGTTGAGCATCTATCGGAAATAGCTAATCACATTAATCTGTAGATTATTAGTGAATTTTAAAATACTTATGATAATAAATAAAAGAAAACATGTACATTTTATAGTATGCTGTTAGAAATAACTTACATATGGCATTTAAGGAATAATTTAAATTATGTTCCTTTGATTGATGCGTGATAGAATGCAATAGTTTTATACACAGTGTAGAAATATTGAAAATTTAAGATACGTTGCAAACAGTGGTGAAATTTTAATTGTGAAGGTCTGCGGCCCTATGAAATTTTATAATTTTGCATTTATCTACTTTATAATCCTTACTTGAAACGCGGTAGATGGAACAGTGCGGCAGCTCAAGGCGATTTCGTGGTTTAAAAGCCAAAAATACGTAGCCTTGATGAGCATGGAATAAAAGTGGAATTCATTATCGCCTAAAGTGTCTTCTTTGACGGGGAACATCTTTTGATTTATCTTTCTAGTTTTCTTCAAAAAAATGACTCCAGACCCTAAAAGTCATACTGTTCGCGGAGTACAAGGTTGTATTGAAATTTGTTTTCCTTCACGGTCTATTTGCCATTTCATGGCAATTTATCAATGTGGTATATTCATACGTACATGTGGTATTCTACCGGAACGAAATGATAAGGAAGATATTCAACAGAGAATAAAAAGTATCATTACAATGAAATGAATTCAAATAAAAACGTTTACAACTTTGAAAACAAACGAAAATCGTGATGCCTTTTCAAAATATTACTCCGATCAACCTCATCATTAGAAATGGTTTATCATACTATCTTATGAAATTATCGTAATTAGAACATGGAAGTCGAACAGTTATTTTAAAAACAATAACACAGTATCATCCATCGGCGTTCTCGCATGCATATTGCAGAATTACAAATTCTTGATAATCGCTAACATAGCTGTTCAGACATTTCGTAACTTGTTATCATTAGTTTAAGAATAATTTAGGTAAGAACTTGTATTTGAAGAAGAACTTTAATTTGCATTCCATGCTATCTAACCAATTATTGACTTCAGTGAAGTATGAAACTAGTTTACATGGAATATATATATTAATGGAAGATATAGATTTTTAAAGTTGTTATTTCTAGAAAGAATCAATGGTATTGATACATATTCTTAACAGCATCAAAATCATCTGTTTCCTTTTTCGTTTGCGTATATTTAAACGGTATTAACGAGAAAACCGGTTCATAATTATCTGTTTCATATTTCGTTTGTGAATATTAAAGCGGTTTTTAAGAGATAACTTGTTCATAATTAGCATTATGTAAGCTACCTTGAGTTCCGCGCAGTCCGCCTACATCTAACGGAGAAGCCAACCGGAGAAATTTATGGAAGTATTATTTGGGTAAATGATGCCATCGGAAAATTTACGAAAGATCTTTTTCGAGAAAAACGATTTTCATTTTTCTTATTCCCTTTAATTAAGCTACATCAAGTGAATTGATTGATGAATAAAAATAAATTCTCGAGATAAAAGATTTTTCGCTCGGGTACTCACAGACACTGGAAGAGGAAATAATAAGCAACAATGAGAAATTTAATTAGAGAAATGGACGGAGATGTTGGGTCAAGCGTTCTTCGCCTGAGTCTTTCGCAATGGAATGGATGTTTCGGAACATCCTTGGATTTCTAAAAGTGAGGAATCGCTGACTAAGTCCATAAAGACTTCACGATGCATCATGCATTCCCTTTTAGACGGAAATCGGTTTTCTAGCTTTCTGAAATGGTGAATACGTAGATAAGGATATAAAGTATATATTCAGAATAGGAGCCAACAAGAAATTGGTTGGTTTGATTGGTTTTGATTAGTTTTGAGACTTGATTGGTATTTCTTTATTCTTCTTATCATCATTATGATGAATGTTTATGAAGATCGTCCTCATAATGAAGCGTTACCTACCGTTTACTCTTTTTCTAAAAGAGCAACACATACTCTATAATTACAGCTGTGTTTTTCTTTGATTGAAAATTAATTTCATAACTCATTTTTTCGAGATATATTTCCAATTATCACTTCAGCGCCATCCTTGTAGCTTTTAATCATTTGACTGACAAGGCAATCGAAACCAGTTAAGCAACTCCGGGTACAAATGTAAAAAGAATATGCTTGATTATTTGACTAATTGAGGAGAACGAACTGCCCAAAATTTATTTGGCTGAAATGTTAAAAATATGTCTGTCATTGGTATAATTACATTGACGCAATATTAATTACTGAAGTTGAGGTAATGTTTATGAAATCAGCGGATTTGCAAGAAATTTATCTTTGATTCAGTTTTAAAGCTTAAATTTTAAAGTATCTATTTTGTCATTTTATTTGCAATGTGTAAGGTATGGTTATTAGAGATTATGCAAAGTCAATACATACCTGATTACTTTTGCTATAGAGATGATAAGGTAGTGTATAATAATTAAATCAATATGAGAAGGCGTGACTTCGTGGAAAGCCATAGTAATAAAAACAACTTTGTAAATTTCCACAGAAATTTTTTTTTGGAAATTTATAAAGTTGTTTTTATTTGTATGATAATTGTTCTTTATCTCCTAAAATTCCCTTAGGTTCGTTCATTCACAATATTATTTGTTATGATATACAGCCATTGGTACTTAATCATCACCGTTGTTACGGAAACCTGTCAGGGCCGTGGCAGGGATGTATAATGTTTATGCATTCGAAATGCAAAATAAATAGTTACCGTTGTCACGTGACAAATCGATGGGTCATCATTGAGTAAGTAAATAAAAAATTTAATAATGATACGTATTCAATCTTATAGAATTTTTATTCTATTTAATGTGAATCACTATCTATGATTCACACTATGATTCAAGGAACCATAGAAAGTAGTTTAGAACCATCTTAATATATTTCTTAAATGCATTTTGTAATCCAAGGGAGGAAAATCTTCTCAACTTGCCATGCTATTCACAACGATCATTTATCAGAAGACTTTTTCGGGGAAGATTTCGGAGATACAAGGAGATTCACAAGACGAATTATCTCTTTATGGGAAGCAACGAAAAAGCACTTAAAAGCTTTTAAAATACAAGTTTGAAGGAGAAGGATTTTGTAAGGCGAGGTAAAAGTTAGCAGAAGTATCAAAATTAATCTTACCTAAGCTAAGATACGGGGCGATGTTTTATATCATAAATTTGCGCATGGATTTTGCAATATCTGTAACGTAAATCACTAATGTAATTTAAAGTATATTGAAACAAAGAATCGGAGAAAGTCAGTCAACGTAAGAAATCTGGATTCTGTCAATCAATCGATTAAGTATATTGGATAGTAATCGTTTTTTAGTTTCATAAATACCAATCAAGCGAAGTTAATACTGAAGAATTTATAGCCAATAATCGTTATTTAGTTTTATAAATTCCAATAAAACGTAGTTAAAACTGAAAAATTTATAGCTCAATTTATTTTACCCTTCGTTTCCAGTAGTTGAATAATTAACACCTATTTTTTTCGCAAATAAGTTATCTACGAATGCAATAAAATGCCAAGTGATTAATACGATTAAGCTATTAACATCCATCGTGTAACAAATCCCATATGCTCACGATTTCGATTTTTTATAATCCACTATAATTCGCTCGAACGAGATTTTATCCGCAGCTATTGATTGAGAGATAACCATCCACTTTCGAGGAGGAGAACGTAAATATCACTCACGATTTTATCGGTAAATCATCATATAGAAGTCGTAATGATAAATTTAGCTCGTGCCCCCACTGCGATGAAACGAGATTAAATAATTATGATCCGAGTTACACGCGCATTGCTTTGAGGAAAACACCGAGTCATAGTCATACCTCTTAATGTCGACCGGAGATGCAAATTAATTCCAAAAAGAAAACAGCATTTACCTTGAGCTTTCGATTTCGTTTTTTGTGAACGATGACGACAAGGTTGGATCCGAGATTGAGTTACCAGTTCGCTAAGAAGGCTTCGTCCTGCAATTCTTCGAGAGATTACCTTGAGAACCCTATCCTAGGCATAACGGTTGCATGCCGCTACGAATCCCCGCATCTCGAAGCGGATCCAACTGAATTCCATGGCGACGTGACGTCAGGGAAAGTGGGATACCTAAGCAAACAATCCCATCTGACAGACGCTAGAATGGCATATCTATTGGTAGAGATGTACCATCCCTAAATTTCAGAAGGGCGTTATTGAAATTAATTTAATCAATTCCAATTATATAAATACCGTCTGATAGCTACTGGCAAATGATTAATTATTGATGATCACATGATTCAAGAGGATGCAGGAAAATACAACAGTAGCTAAGAAGACTATAAAAGAAGATTTTGCAATAATTTCATCCTATTAGAGGTATCATCTAATATGCTACAGTTTGTCAATATTAATTTGACTTTTCAGTATGAGTTTCTTTTTACACCATCGACTTCTTTATTAGTTAATGTCAACTCTAACAGACCAAGTCTCCATCAACTCAGAGTGATTGGATTTATTTATTATATAAAAATCAAAATTATTTTCTCACACGAAGTGACTATAAAGAATTAGTTATTTAGAGAAGCTGGAAACCATATATATGAGTAAGTTTTACTTTTTATTATTAGATATTGAAAGAGATAGAGAGAATTTAGAATTTACGCAGTATAAAGGTAAATCTGAGCCGTTAAATCGTAATTAGTAAGCACTTAATGTCAGAAACAACTTTCCTAAATCCTAACTAAATTGAATGAACATAATGTTAATAAAAGAATAAAATACTACTGATAGAACTTCACGCTGATTTGCGCGGGTTAATTTACAATAGCACATTAAATTTATAGCGTTAAAAAAAGATAATGTACGCTAAATAGAAATTAAAAGTGATTCAACTTTGTTAATGTGGTCAGGATTTAATGGCTTTCAAAAATCCTCCATATAAAGTTTGAGTTGAGTAGGAGAAATTTATTTTTTAATACTTATATTCTGTTGTGATTGGTAATTCATCATCATACATCTAAAATGCATGAAATTTATTTGAATGCGAAAAATAATTGAATGACATCAATTGAGAACGCACGATGAAATTCTGCTACAGCTGGTAGTTGTTTTTATAATATTTCTATATAATATCTATCTTATTAAGAATACGTTAAAAATTACAAGAAATGATGAAGTGATATGCACTATGCCTCAGATAAATTAATTGCCTTTTCATCAATTTCAGCGGAAATAATTGGAGTTAATCATCACTGTAAATAGTTACGTTGAAATTAATATTCTTAATAACTTAACGTTTTCGAAGGAATTTTGTGAGAAAGTTGATAGATTAGTCTTAACATAATGGCGACAAAATGTTTCGCATTAATGTATTTAGAGTAGGCTCGAAATTGATATGGTACATTGAGTATATAACTTGCGGATGCGATATAAAATTAGGTAAATCTATTAAGCATCCAATAAAGAAGAGATGTGCTATCCTAGACGACTATTACTAATAGCCTACCATTGTCATTCGTCCAGACGTTTTATAGACTACACTTCGCATATTCTCATTCAAAATCCGTAACTAATTACCTACGATGAAGAAATCCAACAATTAAAAGATGACAAACCGTAAAGGTTCCTCTTCATAGCTTTTGGAACCATAATTTCGTTCTTCAGATGTTCGAAATGTCAAAAATCTGGCGATGAATTGCTCAACGCTTTACGATCGGTGTTTGTCTCTGAAAAGAATTCCTTGCGTCATCAGGTGATGGATTAAACTCTTAAAAAAGCGGAGATAAATAACTCCCAATCTTCTCACCACAGTTTTTTTGGCAGATGGACTTCAGCGGTTGCAGAAAACCGGTAATTTCGGTAGAGGTCGAAGGATTTGATGCCTCGTAACCCACTTCAAGGACTGAAGACAGCCTTCGATGGATTCCGTTGGTTTTCATTCATTTTCATACCTTCTCCTTGTCAATATGCTTCCTATTCAGGCAAACAGCCATGACTTTGTGTGGAAAGTTATAGACCGTTAGCTCAAGTCATTTGTACAAAGCTATTACAATGAAGTAATGCAAAATACGATATAGTATGAAAGGGATATAATGAAGAGAGTGGAGTTTTATTAGACATATCAAGTTGTCTGAAGGGACACATATAACTGATATAGATTGAGTTATGCCGTATATAAATTAATTAACTAAGAAAATGTATTTTTTACCAAATGAAGTAATAGATACTTTTTGGTTATTCAAAAGAAACAGTTTACAACAGAAATAAAATTTGAAAACTTTGAATTATTCAGTTCAAGGAAAGAATTTAACGTATTTAGAAAAAGAGATAATGATGGAGACCATTGTAAAAAAGACACCCATTTATTTCTAGATTAAAAGAAGTAATGACCAAAAAGCTTACATTACCAGTGCCCTATATTTTGAACTATAATAGTATGTATTGAGTCAAAACTACGTAGAAGTAGTAGACAGGTTCATTGAGTCGGATTACCTACGGATTTAAATTATTACCCCTCCAGTAATTCCACACTTGATGTTACTTAAGATTCTAAAGTATGACCCGCAAAAAATTAAATTATATTCCTAAAATATAAAGATTGAATATTTTAGAATTAATCTTTTATTTATTTACTATACATTGCGATTTGGTCGTAGGAGTAGGTGGCAACGTTTATAATGATTAATATTCACTAAGAAATATGATCATAATGTTAAACGAAATTCTCTAATTTACGCGTTCATATTCAAGTACAAGAAAATTAGTTACATTCACCCATATCTTTTTTGCATGTAAATTTTTATTGCAGCTTAATATAATAAGTTCAATTCCTTTACGGATGATGCTATTGAATGTCAATTAATAAAGATAAAATAATAAATATGATTGTACAATAAAGAAAATACTGATACAATAAAGGAAAAGCTTACACTTTGGTGGTAAATCTACGAGGCAATAGAGAGTGACAGCAGAAAAGTAAACTTGGTATGCGTCTGGAAGCATTTAAGTTTAAATTAATACAGTTTTGCACACACACGTGTATGAGTTGCACAACGGCATCTCACGAGACGCCAAAAAATTGAAAGCTCATTTTATTTGGAGATTCACATTAGGTAATATGCCGATGTTTGTTAGAAGAAAGCAACTTGTAGAGAAAGCGAGGGCAGTTGCAATCGTACGGACAAACGGTAGAGTATTCCTGCGGTGACGAGGATTTACCCATCCTCATTATGTAAGAACATTCCCAAAGGTTATATCGAGAGAAAACTGCCAATACTCGCGGTGAAATGATGCGAAAATGTGATCACTGCTGTGGCAGAGGGAGAAAGCATTCTTCGACAAAAAAGTCTCCGATGCTCGGTTGTTAAGTTGAACCGTTGTCGGGCTCTTTCATCGAAGAATTCAATCAGGAAATAATGATGCTTTGAGATTATTTATCGATGTTCTAAACGATGAATAAACGTAAATTCGTGAATGGTGGAATGAAAAATAGATGAATCAGATATAGAACTTTGTCGATCTTTAATAATTCTAAATTCCCGCTTTATGGAATCGTAAAAATTGATATACGATAATAACATACTAAAAATATACGATGGAGAAGTTTATTGGTATACAGGAATCTGTTCCATTAATTGGTGAATGAAGAACTACGAGTATATTTATTCAGATTGCTATCGGTTCTAATGCTGATTATTTTTAGGAAATAATTTCATGGAAATCACAAAATTACGACAAGGCTAAGTGATATCAATTTGTAAACTATCATTCTTTTGTCATGCTATAGCATTGAAGAATTCCCCATCAGTATAGCCAAAAGAATGTATTAGTTAGTAAATCAGTTCAATATGAAAGATGAGTGATAAGGTAGCATCTCATATGTTTTTTCAATTGAGTTAGAACAACAATGGAGGGAAAAATCGTATATTCGGAATTCGAATACCGTAAAAGAAAGCTTTCTAATATATTCATTGATAGTTCACTCCAATGTTTATACATAATAGTACTGCCTTCATCAAACAACGGTATCTCACGATAATATGTAAATTTAATTACGCAATATAAATATTTTCCTCAAGCTTGAATTAAAGTAAAAACCCATCCATTATGAAATAAATAATAAGAAAAATTCATGATCGATGAGAAAACATGTTGGTATTAAAGAAACTGGTAAAGTGCTTTTACCATATACGAAATTAAAAACTTAGAATGCAAGTTTTGACATTATAATATCCAATAAACTAGCCGTTAATTGGTGAGAAGACAGCTTTGCATTCATCACGCGAGAATATTATGCTAAATATACATCACTTTTTACTATCATCCTCGCAAAATAAGCTTTTATTTAAAGTAAAATTTTTATTCTAAAAATAAAAATTCAAAATCCGTAAGGGCAGATAAGAGCAGTGGAATTGAAAGTTACGCTGCGGTAATAAAATTATACACTTTCAAAGTGTGAAATTAATTGCCCTGAGGAGAAGCTGACCTTTCAGTTTTGACTAAGATGTGATAATGAATATTAGAATGGCTATCCTAAAAGCGTGTTGGAATTTTTTTTGCCTACAGTTTTGCGTAAACTAATATTTTGGATGAATAGTTGTAAAACATGTCTATCAAGTTCTATTCCAATACATTGCGATCAAATCAGAATATTCATCACCGCAATATTATATCAAAGGATATTCATATTGATCGTTCAAAAAATGTCTAAACAGCGTAATTATTATTAGATTTAATCATCGAATCCAATTTTAATTTGGTATTATATCTTAAGGAATTAAGTTCACGATGTTAAGCTTTAGGTGGGAATACGTCATTTTGAATACGTATTGAAGAAAAATCACTTCTTTGAATGTCTATTGCTAACAAAAACTTACAAATATAGGAAATGTTACAATTAAATATTTTGCTTCCTTGATTTAAATTTCATAATTACTATTCGTCATGCTTTTAAAACAGAAATGAATGTTAGAGTTCGGATTATAATATCCAATCAAAGGTACAATGTAAACACATTATATTGTTATGCTATACAATGTATGTCGCATGTCAAGTCGCATGAATAAATAATAGTGGTCAGACGAACCCTAACGACAGTGACTCATTCATTAAAAGAAAACAAATACTTCCCAATTCCTAAATACTATGAGTAGACGAAAGAAATCCGTATGAATAACTGTAAAACAGAGGAAGGAGGAAACGGTGAAGGGGAAACGAGCTGCGGACATTCGCTCAGGTATAGAGACTGCAACGAATAAGGAGAGGGAAGTGGGAAAAGGAAATATCGTACGAGATGAGAATGAGAATCGAGAAAGGAGATGAAGAGGAAGAAAAATAGATTAATGACTTTATAAGACCAAAAATGAAAGTAAGATAAATATCCGCTTAAAAAAAATAATCTGAACAGGAAATATTTACCTTATTGTCGTGTAATAAAAATGAAAGTAATTCGTATAAAATAACTCCAGAAATAACTCTGACAATTTCATTTTTATGATCGTAATTTTCTACGAATTATTTCCATTCAAAATGATGACACTCCAATTCCTAAAAACTTATCCATTTAGGTGTATGTACAATACTGTGTACAGTTAAAATCTAAGAAGCTTACTTATTAATTTAATGGGTTTTCCGTTACTATTGTAACCAATAGTAAATAAAGATAACCATCTGCAATTTATGAATGAATAATTGTAGTGTAAATGGAAAATTTGTAAGTAAACATTTTCGTAAGAGTTTCCTTTGTTATATTGATATCCATAACCATAAAAAATGACGATATATCTCGCCAAATATCAGTCCAGCTTTCAAAAATAATAATTTACAGCTCAAATTTAATTAAAATAATCCTCTCGTAATTCTTTTAAAGTTGGGGGATGTGAATTGTTTTAAATGTATCACAAAAAATATTTAATATCCCGCTTCTATATAACAATTACTTCTTAACAAATTGTTCATCAAGAACTAGGCATTTTTTACTTACCTCTCTGGTTGAATATTTTTCCTATGATCAAACGTAAAGTAGAAGAAGTAATTTTTATTTTTATAGACGAAAATTTAGGTAATATAAGCTGAAATAAGTGGTAGTTAGGTGTACTTGAGGAACTGGATGATAATAAAAGAAATGGAAACTGAAGCATTGAACCTTATCCATTACAAGCCGCAGAAATGTTTTCACTTCCAGTTCCTCAATCTGAACGTCCTTCGCTCCTTTTATTCATCGGAAAGCGAAAAAACCTTTATTTGCTAAGGTTACGAAAAATATATGACGACGAATGTTTTATTCTTTTCTGTCATTCACTTTAAAAGACAGCCAAAAGAGACATATGAAAAGAGCAAGAAAGAATCCATTAATAACTCCGTTATTTAAATAAATGTACCTTAAACAGTTTTTAACTTAGCGATGGAAATATTTAGCTAGCCCTGTATCATCACTATCACGTAAATTTCTATATTCATAACATAATTTCAATCCATTTAATAAAACCAAAATATTCACTTGAAACATATAATGAGATTGAAATAAGAAGAGTAAAAATGCTCTAAATTGTGGATTGAAAATGTAAATATTACAAAATTTTTTGGGACGAAATATAAACATGAAAAATACATTTTCAACATGAAATTTTTAACCATAACAAAGTTATCAACGAATATCTGAACTTTCCCAAATTAATATTTGGGTATCCGCGGTTTGAACTTACCACGTGCCACATATTATCGTGACTGCTTTACACTAATTAATCAGAATTTCAGGAGATTTTAACGTTTATTAATCAGCCTAAATTACCAATCAATAAATTATGGTCGGTTTCTTTTTCCTCCCATATTTAGATTTGGATATATATCTCGCGAACCTCCTGATGATTTATGGCACGAGGTATAACACCAAGTATTCTCACCTCTTTTATCTATCCTGTTAATCTTTCTAATACTCCAGCGAAAAAAAAGAACCAGAACATTTTGCTATGGCAATCATTTCCTTATTACTCTCTGTCGACGATCCTAGAAGATTCTGTACTCTAATGAAAATATTTTCGAATTCACCTAAAAATCCAAAGAGTTCTGAATTCGATTGCCTTTCCCTTTTGTAATTCTAATCATTGAAAACGATTTATTAATATCTGTTGATTAGAAGAATCAGAAAATTATGAATATATCCTCATCATGCGGAGAAAATATCTTTAGATTACGAATTTCGGCTTCGGTAATATGAACGATTGATGACTGACCAAAAATGGTACAAGTGAGTTTCCAATCAACCCCATGACACCTTTTAAAATCAAACATTGCCTTTAAAAGGAAACCATCTCTCCGTTCACGTAGTAAAGCATAGCCTGAAATATACTCAGATAGAAAATATTTTTTGGTATTAGTTAGTATAAACATTAATAATAGCTGAACATTAAGTAGTTGCAGAATTTAACCATCAGATGATAGTATTTTTGTTTTAGTTTGTACAAAAATTAAATATAGCTGTAAGTTAAATACTTCCAAAATTTAATTAATTATATTTGTAAATAAAATCTAATTTAAAGTAGAAATCAATTACTTTATTGTTACTGACGTAATAAATAGAAGCTATGGTTGGAGTTGGAAGCTATGTAGAATGGTTGATACCTTATCTGACTTTGCATAAATCCTTCATTCCCCGCTTGCTGTTCAGAAAACGTAATGGTGCTACTTTGCGGACGAATTCTCCACATTAGATCCAAAAATTTGCATATGTTTACATCAAAGTGTCAACTCATATACCGATACGTGTTAGGGACACCTCTCGATCTGCGAAGACGACTGCCGTGCAGAAATTTCGGTGCTGTTCTCGTCGTCTGCGGAGGCACGCGTACAGAAGATGGGATAGCGTCTGTTGGGGGTCACCGAGGTTAGAGAGGAAGGGGCAATGAAAGGACAAGCGTTGAAAGGGAGAGGGAACGAGGACCTCTTAAAGGTCTTGCCTCCCACACCTTTCCCCCATTCCAAATACCGCATCCGAAGTCCTCCCTCCGCCACTCCTCTTCACCCTGAGGCGATGGAGACGCACGTCGTCGTACCTCCGAGGGAGTATATATAAGCGGCGCGGCGAGGACTCACAGCATTCACAAAGCCTTAATCGGTTAAAACATTTCCAAAGGAAGCGATCCAGTAGGAGAAAAATATCCATTCACCATGAAGCTGGTAAGTCCCGAGTGACTGACTCTCTCAATTGTGGATTCGTGGTCTTCATTAAGCACTAGTAAAATTTTCGAATCGAAGTAAAATATTCCGACGAGTACTTTACTTTGATTTTTTAGCTTCTAGGATAGCTGAATTAATATCTCTCAGTTGTTTGACTCTAAATTGTTGCAGTATCTACTTCTATCTCTCTGATAAAGCGATTTACGTCTTCAGTAATATAAGAAAACAACTGTCTTTTTTAGCTTACGTATTCCATTAAAACTTCGATCAATATTAATAGGAAATATTTGTATTTAATAGATCCCGGAAATATAGACGTTATATCAGATCTTAAATATTATATTGGAACATAGGGAATCAGCTACTTCTTGCAATCCTACTACTGCTAGTACTTTCTGTAAAGTTTCGTAGATGTTGGCTTGCAAAAATTATATTAAACAGGATTTTCATACTTATATCTCTTAGTTTTATAATTCTTTCGCGATTCACAATTTTCTGTTGTAATTTAGATTTATTTTGTAAATTAATTTAGGCAATTTTTTATCATTTAAATATTTTCAAAATTACTAATAATTTCAGAGCTTTATTTTATATTAAATAAATTTCCTTTGTAATATCGTATTTTCTGGCAGTAACTTCCCATTGCATCAATAGAAGAATTGCGTACGCGGAATAAACATTATTACATTCTCCACTTAGTAGACATAAATAGTTGATTTATTCTAGCCTAGAGTGTAGAGTGTGTAAGTATTCAAATGACTTCGGTTTTAATAATTCATTCCTCTAGATGCACTCATAGAAACGTGTAATTACCACGAGATGTTATGTGAGCGCTTCGTCACTAGAAAATTTTCGCAATGTGTCAAGTATCTCTTCCAATACGTCAGATGCAGTTTCTTTTACGCGACGAAAGAGTGAAAACTCTTTCGTCGTCACTTTGGAAACCGAATCCTTATTTCGTTCTGCCAAAACGTCAGTTCACCAGGAGGTCATACGAAATCCTTTTAGTCACAACCGCTCGTCCTTAAAAACCGCGAAATGGGTAGTCGATTGTCTCCGTGATGTAACACAAGGGAATGCAAATCCGAAGATGAAAGTTCCGCATGTGTTACGCAATAGGGTTCTCTTTCTTGTTTGAGGAGTTGGAAAGTAAGCATTGACTTAATAGGTCGCGATGGGTGCGTGAACTATGAGTTCTCGTAAACAGGTATCTTCTCGGCTATTAAAAAAGACACCATCATTCACGCCTCTGCTAAAGATGATATTATCCTCTATATCCTCATGAGTTATGCATCGTTAAGAGGTTCGAGGGATTAGATCTTTCCTTCATTGAAACAGCTTCCACGTTTCTGTATAATTGATACGATAACAAATAGGAATATTGACTATTGAATATTATATCAAATATTTTTTTCTGGCTGTACATGGCTATGTAGTATTGATAGATCCTATTACTAAATTTACTTTTACCATCGTCTTTTGGTTTCCACAGTCTTGGCTAGATCCAATCATCAAGCTATCAGGAAAAGCATATAAAACCATTTTCTTCAATGTTTATTTCACATAATTTTACCCTCAAAAGATCTTTCAAACGCCCGAAATGAAACGCGCTACGGAAGAAAACTTTTCAACGTCGATTTTTCACGAATAATGGTATAATTTTCATGAATTTCATTTTGTGATTGTTATGCATTCTATTTTCCATTGCAGTCTATCGTTGTCTTGGCCGCCCTCATCGCTGTCGTGGCTTCCCGCCCACAGAACCCCAAGGATGTCACCATCACCAGCTACAGCAGCGACAACATTGGACTCGATGGATATAACTTCCAGTAATATCTCCTAACTTAATAATTCACAAAATCCGCACATTTCCAATCATAAAGGCGTCTTAAATAGAAATTAAAATATCGAAGTTAAAAATAAAACTAGGTAATCGTCAAGAATAGAGATTTGATAAGAATATCGTACTGCTGAACGTAAATCAATACCAGAAAATCATCTCCTTTTGATTACGTATTTAATTCTACCTTTGCATCAACTTTATTCAATAGGTATTGAAATGTTAGTTAATTTAATTCGCGATATTGCAAAATTTGTATGAGATGAGGTCAAATCTGACATAAAGAGTACATTGTAAATAAGCTAAAAAAAGAACAGAAGTCTAATCAAAAATTTTCATATGAGAAGAGAGTTAAATATAAAAACCTAAAACATTAAAACAAGTTATTTAATGAAATTTATCTCTTGGATAGCAGTCAATTTTGCGGTAATCCCTAAGAAATATAGCAAAACACAAAGTTGGTACTTCACGGAGTATTTTACAGAGCTTAATTATCCATTAGAATAATGAACTTCGCTAACATTGCGGAGAATAACACCGAGATCACGGAGACTTTAACGCCCGACTCTTTGTCCCGCAGGTACGCCCTCAGCGACGGAACCTCCCGCCAGGAGACCGGAGAGCTCAAGAACGCCGGTACCGAGAACGAAGCCCTTGTCGTGAGAGGAAGCTTCACATACAGGGGAGAAGACGGCAAGGAATACACCATCAACTTCGTCGCCGACGAGAACGGATACCAGCCCCAGGGAGAACACCTTCCCAAGTGAATCTCTTAATCACCGGAGATTCCAACGCCCACGTACGACGACCGCTAAAAACGTAATATCATCCACAAAAGAAAAGACACCAGTGGCTCGACGGCATCTCAGTGGCTAAGGGATTCGAAGTGCCCGAGGCTACGGGAAAAAAGGCTTCATAAAGAAGAACCGCCTCTAAAAATACTCGAGTGTGTGTTTGACCGCCTTCCAAAGGCGAAAGGTTGAATGAAGAATGCTGCATGTATCATGTGCTAAATTTGTATAAAATTCGCTTCCAAAGAAATTTAACGATCTTATCATTTCTTTCCTCATGCCCTAAAGGGTTGGAGTATACGTACTCGACCTGTACGGCAAAGGTTAACCGGAATATACCGGAATCCCCTTCCCCAATTAATCATTGGATACCTCCTCTCTCCTCAACCTTTACGCACGAAGACATGTCCTCAAAAAAGACTTTACTGATGTCATCCTTAATACCCGAAAGCGATTCGTCAGATTTCAGTTTGCGGCTTCTACATAAACACTCTTTTTGATTCGGCTTTAGTAAAGGACGTTCCATTGTTGACCGACAGTCGCTTGCGTGATGTATGCACTTCTTTTTCAGCAGTCAAAAACTTCATTTCCTTTGATCGTCCTTCGAAATTTAACTATTCGTGGCAGCACATTTTAAAATATACACATGATCTCAGTGTCGAATTTAATATTTATACAAGCGATGATTTAAAATGAAATGATTACACTGAAAGAGTAAGTTACTCAGAGGATAACTGCTCGCAATCAATATGCTTCTTCATTAAGTCTTCATTTATAGTGAAGTTGAAGCATTTAATATTTGCTCCATTGTGAACCAACTACTAGACTTTCCATAATCAAAATTCAGCCACAACTTTAATGAATAAATTCTAAAATAGAAGCTTCCTAATGATAATCTTACGATGATAAAAATTTTAAGTCGACAATTCTTTCGGAAGAAACATCAGCTTGAATCAACCTATTGTTTTAATTTTAGAAGAGAATTTGTTGAAGATGAATCTACGAAGATTAGACATAATTCTAGGTGAGATTGCAAGGATTTGAATGGATATTGAGCAATATTATGTCTACCATCATTTCTGTCGTATGAAACAAAACTTTTACCGCCTTGGAAATGCAAAAGTTGACATAGAGAGTACGAACTAAGTATCTTATCACTTTTCTGACAGTAAAGATGCTCTGCGTACACTCTTTAACAGCATCTATACCGTCAAGATATTTTCACTAGATGACCAACAATTGTTACGTAATTTTAATAAGGAATAGTTATGGTAAGTATTGTTCAAAAAAATATTCCAATCTATAGGAGTTTTAAGGTTTTAAATTGCTATTCTTATATTTTAATAAATATAATGATTTTTGAAGCAGAGAGAAACCCGCACAGGAAGGTACAGAAACGAACTTAAATTACCCGTATACTCCAAAGGGCAGATGTGCCTCGCGATGAAATTTTCGAACAACTTTCGTAATGAATGAAAGGTGCATCCGAAGGAACGTCTTTCCACGCGACGAAAGAAGGAAGTGAAGGGCTTATTTACGATGCGACGCAGGTATTTACTCACGTTCGGCGATTGCATTGAGCTGCAGAAGGAAAATCAGGCGGACGAAAGTATTTTGTATTCGTAAGACGCCCGGAAATACTCTTCCTTCCGCCACCTATCGTTCGAGATAGGAAGTCTTCTTCTCTATGTCATTAAATACCCTCTTCACCGTTAAAACGATTGGTATACTACTCACGTAATTTCCTTAATATCTTCTATCTAAAACGCATCGCTCACCATATATTTATGCATCATTTTGGTACATATGAAACAATGATTATAGCATTATGATATATTCAAGTTCTCGTAGAAGTAATTAGTAATATCAAATCACCGAATACATTAGGTGCCTCAGAAGAAATATATAATTAACCTACTGACATACATTTTATAGAAACTTAATTGAACCTCGGCGTTACTTCTTTCCATATGTTTAGGGAAATGCCATTCGTTTTCCTTTAAGTTGGATAAAAGACGTTACACAACGACAACATATCGACTTACGCGTAAATACCAGGAAAATATGGATGGATTAAGTACGTCGCTTACAAGAGATGAATGTTATTTAATCTTCTCCAGGGTGAGGGTAATTGATGCGACTTCTATAAGAAAGATGGCGCAACTGAAAGATCTTATGGATATTTCCAAGAGTTGAGATACCTGCGTATCATTCTTTTTCATGGCAAGCATGCTCTTGATGATTCACTTATTCATGCCAACTAGTTTTTTATGGACGCAAATATCTATCATATCAATACATATTACGTATAATCAATCTATTTAAATAATATTATAGATGTTTATAATAAAGGTGTGAAATTCTTGAGGTAATTATAAAAACAACGAAGGACTGTTGCATAATGGGTGTCATTATTTCGTTTTAAAATATACATCCTCAAAAATTAAGTTCCATTTAATTCCATAAATGGTTGCAAAAATTTTGACAGCAAACGAGGTAGTATTTTGTAATTATTAAATATTTTAAAAGTGATTTCTTAAAAAATATTCTGCAGTATGAATTTAGAATTTTACAATGCAACTAAGGCAATATTTTTATTCTGGATGACATATTTACATCATTCGAATGATAATCAGAGAATAATAAATAGAGACGAACTGCATGAACGTGAATAAAAATGTAGAAAAATACTCTTAGTTTATCGCTAATCTTTCCGAGAAAAAACTGCGCAACCATTAGCAAAAAAATCGAAAAAACTAATGAAATATTTTCTTATAGATAAAAATGTTTTAACATTCGACTGATGCGATGAGAAAATAGAGTAAAAGAATTAATCATACACAAAACGAAAGAACGTTGAGAAAATTTACAATAAACACTCATACAACACACATTATTTTCTATAATTAAAGATATCATTCGTAAAAAATTCAACAAAAGGTACAGGTCCGATTTTATCGTCCGGGCTGCCCGCGGTCTCCCACTCCCGGACGCGATCCCACTACTGCCCACCACGGAGACTTTTGGCTGCTGAGTTTCCCCCCTGGCCCGGTTCGCCCCTCCTTAGTCGACCTGAACACCCCGAACTCCTCCAGGGTACCCATGCCGATGGCGGGCTTAGTGCGGACGTCCAGTCGACGTGGGACGACGCACGGCCAGGACCCCCGGACTCAAACCATCCTCTGTACCTAGCCTCCAAGTAGCTGGATTACAGGAGCACGCCACCACTCCCAGCGAGAGAATAATATTCGAGTCGGCACTATGAATTAATTTTTATTCTTTTTTGCTACCATAGTTTATGAATTTTCTAAAGGATATTTACTTACTTTTATTTTCTAACTTTTTTACGATCGACTATATCGTACTTTAAGAGGGAAATATATAAAGCGTATAGCCTCGACATTTTTTCCTCTTCCTTGAATACGAATGAATTTTCAATGAAAAAACGAAATATTTACCTTCATTAAAATCCAGTTATAGATAAGGACAATTGTACATCCTGCCTACAAACAACAGAATTATACTAAATTAACATCTGCACCCCATGCCATTATTAAATGTAAAACTATTATACTATTGCATTAATTCTCGTTAATTTATTTTTATTTTATTTCATATGCTTTAAAATTGAGTCAGAAGAAAAGGAATTTCCATAGTATTTATTTCTATTTCTAGTGTTTCATTACTGAATTCGTTAAGATTTATTTAAAGACAAACATTTTTCTAGTTTTCGCATATTGTTTCATGAATTCCCACCGAATATCGCTTGCCAACATGCAATTCTGTATGCTAAAAGACAAATCACTTTACCTAAAGCAAGAAGTTATCGGAAAGAATTAAATATAGCGTTCTAATTCCTTCACCGCCTCTAAATGATCGCCGCGAAGAAAATTTGATCCCAGTCTAATTAAAACGATTCGCTTCTGTTCGGGAAAAAATATTCCTTCGGGCCGGATTTGAACCAGCGACCTATGGATGTCTGCTTACATATTCCTCTACAGTCCACCGCTCTACCAACTGAGCTACCGAAGGATCAGTTAACGTGAGCTTTAGTTTTAAGATTTATCAAATCAAAACGCCTTTCTCCGCCGCAACTTTCTCCCATCGGTGTACGCTAACCAATATCTTTCACCAATGGCTGTAACGTGGCCGCCCGGGTCTATGCCGTCTGACCAACACTCACACTGCCCGCCGCTCGACTGGCGTACTCCTGTAATCCAGCTACTTGGAGGCTTGGTACAGAGGATGGTTTGAGTCCGGGGGTCCTGGCCGTGCGTCGTCCCACGTCGACTGGACGTCCGCACTAAGCCCGCCATCGACATGGGTACCCTGGAGGAGTTCGGGGTGTTCAGGTCGACTAAGGAGGGGCGAACCGGGCCAGGGGGGAAACTCAGCAGCCAAAAGTCTCCGTGGTGGGCAGTAGTGGGATCGCGTCCGGGAGTGGGAGACCGCGGGCAGCCCGGACGATACAATCGGACCTGTACCTTTTTTTTTCAAATTTTCTGTTAATGGTTTAAATTATTAGTGATAAACTGACAGTATTCATTCTACATTTTCTTCAGGTTCTTGTGTTTTCTTTTTATTTAATGATTAAAATATATTCTCTGATTATCAGTCGAATGATGTAAAAATGCTATCCAGAAGAAAAATATTTGCTTGTTGCAATATAAAATTTCACCTGTACCTATTTTTTTAATTTCTTTGTGTTATGAAAACTTTATTACTTAAGGATCATAAATGTTTACATCCCCTTCATCTTCGTAATATAGATTCAAATCTTATTTGGGTATTTAATAAAAATGTAATTCAAAATTTAGTTGAGATTAACGTTGGTTCGCATACGTAGATTAAAAAAATAATTAATCCTATTCTACATGAAAGTATGTCTATACTTTTTCCTCCTGAAAGATTGGAGGTTTTATAGTTCCTAGTTCCTCTGCAAACGATACGAATTCCAGTTCCAATAAAATAGAAGTTCTAATGAAAAGCAGTGATTTTTTTTCTTACGGAATTATTTACTTCAATATTAATATCATTAGGGATATAAATACTTGTGTGCTAAGTTTTTTCAAGGCATACAAACATATCCTTTATAATCACCTCAATATTTCCCTACGATAGTTGCAAAGAAAATTTTAACCGCAGTCTAATCGAAACGATTCGCTTCTCTTTGAGAGAAAAAGATTCCTTCGGGCCGGATTTGAACCAGCGACCTATGGATGTCTGCTTTTATATTCCTCTACAGTCCACCGCTCTACCAACTGAGCTACCGAAGGATCTGTTAACATGCGCTTTCGTTTTAAGATTTATCAAATCAAAACACCTTTCTCCGGCGAAACTTTCATTCTTCGGTGACCCAAATCTTTCGCCCAACGCTGCGACGTGGCCGCCCTAATGGTGGGTGGAAGTTTCGGCGGGTCAAAGACCGTTTGAAATCATTGAGTGATATGGGTTTATAAAAGTTATCAATACTGAATACGTATAGATATCTGAAAATATCTATTTTACCCTTTCCGAGAAATTATCCCACGCTATCAGAAATTATTGGCTCTCCAAGCTTTTCTCATCTAATGGGATTCAGATTTTTTATGAGATTTACATTTATTGTATATTAGTTTACTGAATGGAATAATTTTTATTTCGATAAATTAAAGCAGAATCACTTTGAGTTGTTACATGCATGAAGACGCAATTTTTTTTTTCAATGTATAGCAGAGTTTTCTTTCGAAATAGGAAAGTAAGAAAAAAATGTTAACTTAAGCTTGGAAAAAGATAAATCGTGCATGGATTCTATGACTTTTTATAATATTAATTTTGAAGTATAATAGAGATATATGAATCGAACTTAAATTTTTTCTAAATTTTAAACACTTATACTTTCCGAAGAATATATTTAACGTAATCGTTTTAAATTTCAAAGTCACAATATGCCCATATACTTTTATATATAATCTTTAGCAATATATAACTTTTCAGTCTACAGAAGAAATTTGAGAGAAAAAGTGCATCCAATTATATCAGTGTTTAAACCTTGCGGTTTCCAGTGGATCGTGGAAACATTATATCTCCGATATCCAATGAACTGATGGGCACAATGCAAAGTTGACTTTACATCAAGTTCTAACTCTCTCCATGCAGTAGCAGCACTAAGCAGGAAAACTGTGGTTTCGTTTCTGAAGTTGATTTGCCATGTGCTGTTGCCATGAGTTCAATCGTTGTACTATGTATCCAAAACAGATGGAGACCGCAAAATTCAAATACCCCTCAGCTGATTAGAGATGCAATTGAAATTTTCAATTATTACACCCTGAGGGACAGAACAGTTAATGCTGGTAATAAAAAGTTTCATGTAGATAGGCATTGTAAATATTGTAAGATTCATTACCAAATATTCTCTCAGAGTATAGATCTTACTATTAAATGAGAAAATTTTTCGATCATTTACATCCAGTATTCTATTATAAAAACAATATGTGGATAGTAATCAATAAATAAGGACAGAATATTTTGCCCAATTTCTACTTACCTTAGTTCTAAGGACATTCCATTAGAATTTCACATTAACTGAGAAATGAATAAGGTCCTTGAATGGTGACTTAATGAGAGAATTTCATAGTTTCTACGAATGAGCCAGAAAAATGAGAACTATAAAGTACTTACCCAATGGATGAGAAATTTGATTTCAAACAAGGAATCGGACATCTATTTTTAAGTCAAATTAAGCAAGATATAGCAATAGTTAGTATATCGACGCCTGTATACACGAAAAATATTATCGAAATAAAGAATTCCGTATAAAAAGTAATTATGTCAATAATAATGATGTATTAACACTTATTTCGTTGGATCGATTGTCCTGAAAATTCTTTAATAATTAAATAATCATTTCTGCTGTGAATGCACTTAACACAATGACAATTCTGTCTAAAGCTACGGAGATCCGTAACAATCATACAATATTTTTTCACACAGATCAATAAGAATTTTTATGAGGATAAGATAATTCAATAATATAGTCTGAAAATTATCATAATTTTCTTAGTGGTTGATAAAGTTAATCTCATAAACTTTCTTTCTAAAATTTACCAAAGTTAAAATTGTATCCGATTTTGCCAAAAAATAATTATGCTTAGAACTACACAGTCTTTTGAATAAGGTAATGATAAAAATACGTAAATTATTCTAGCGATGAGAGTACTATTAGTTAATCACTGGAAAAAAGTATTCTTTGCAGTATTTATAACTTACCTCAATTTGCAGATAAGATCGTTGAATATGGCTTCCTCACACGCAAAACACATTTGGAACAAATGGAGCATGCAATGATGTAACACGTATTGCACTATTATACAAATATTTCCCACAATTTTTGTAGATATTAAGTTGAAGCACAAGGTTAAAAGGGCAAAATTTTCCTCCTCATTACAAACGTTATTGTATATGCACTCACGTCCAACTGCAAGACAATTTTCGAATGAGATAAGCTCTTCTTTTGTCAGAGACAAAAATCGTACTTACATTAGTCACCTAACAGACCACTAGTTGTACATAGCTTTGGGGACTAATAATTTTTAAGTATCGGAAAATACAATGAAGCTCCCTCGTCGTCGTAACGGGGAAATTCGACATCCTTTATTGATGTAGCACTCCAATCATTAATCTCTAATAATTTACTATATTGAAGGGGTAGATTGAAATATTTAGTTCAATTTATGATTATGATTAGGATCGATATGATAACATTACTAATACATAGTTAACTAAGTAGAATATAAGAAATGGGTTAATAATATAATTGATTCGGTCTTTGAGAACTATAAAATCTTATTTATGCCATTTGAGACCAATAGATGAATAATATCAGTGGTGAAGAGCAGCTCAAATTAATTATTATTGATCGATGTTGGAAAGACTAGAGTTACGACCCCCCAATATTTGAATGATCGATCTATTATTTGCAAAAAGACGAACTCATTTTTTTCCAGAATCTGCAATTCTTCAGATCATTTCCGCCTAATGATGAAACGCATCTATGAATTAATTATTCTCTACAATGATATATTTTTTAACGTATATTGTTTTCGGAACTTCAAAAAGAATTTTGCAAACTTGAAATTTTCTTTTCAGACCTATAATTTAAATTGGAAAAAATCAAAATCGACCTTCACTTAATTCGTAATAACAACGCAAATTTATATAATAAAAAAGAACAATTATAGAATTAAACTGTCTCAAGGTTCATATTTGCAGCATATATTTATTTTTTTAGAATTTGAGTAGGAAAAAAATCTGGTGGTAAATTTTTCGTTGAGAAAAGTTGGAGATCAGTGTGAAAATTATGCATCAGATTAGTTCATTTGCAAATATGAGAACTAAACAGCATATACCAACATCCAGTGTACCTAGATATCTCTATGCAAAGAGAATAAGCATCTGAAAGACTCCGATGAATTCAAATTGTCCATGACCCGCCAAACTTCCACCCACTACCAGGGCGGCCACGTTGCATCCACGGGCGAAAGATTTGGGTCACCGGGGGGAGAAAGTTTCCTTTGGAGCATTTTGATTCAATAAGTTTTAAAACGAAAGCGAACATTAACAGATCCTTCGGTAGCTCAGTTGGTAGAGCGGTGGACTGTAGAGGAATATGTAAGCAGATATCCATAGGTCGCTGGTTCAAATCCGGCCCGAAGGAATCTTTTTTCTCAAAAAGAAGCGAATCGTTTAAATTGGACTGGGTTTAAAATTTTCTTTACAATGATCGTAGGGAAATATTGAGGTGATTAAAAAGGATCTGTTTATATTCTTTGAAAAAAATCAGCAGATTTAGTATTTATATCCCTAATGATATTCAATTTTCAAGTAAATAATTCCAGAAGAAAAAAATCACTGCTTTTCATTGGAACATTATTTTATTGGAACTGGAATTCGTATCGTTTGCAGAGGAACTAGGAACTATAAAACCTCCAATCTCTCAGGAGGAAAAAGTATAGACATACTTTCATGTAGAATAGGATTAATTATTTTTTTAATCTACGTATGCGAAGCAACGTTAATCTCAACTAAATTTTGAATTACATTTTTATTAAATACCTAAATAAGATTTGAATCTATATTACGAAGAAGAAGGGGATGTAAAAATTTATGATCCTTAAGTAATAAAGTTTTTATAACATAAAGAAATTCGAAAAATAGGTACAGGTGAAATTTTATATTGCAACAAGCCAATATTTTTCTTCTGGATAGCATTTTTACATCATTCGACTGATAATCAGAGAATATATTTTAATAATTAAATAAAAAGAAAACACAAGAACCTGAAGAAAATGTAGAATGAATACTGTCAGTTTATCACTAATAATTTAAACCATTAACAGAAAATTCGAAAAAAAAAGGTACAGGTCCGATTGTATCGTCCGGGCTGCCCGCGGTCTCCCACTCCCGGACGCGATCCCACTACTGCCCACCACGGAGACTTTTGGCTGCTGAGTTTCCCCCCTGGCCCGGTTCGCCCCTCCTTAGTCGACCTGAACACCCCGAACTCCTCCAGGGTACCCATGTCGATGGCGGGCTTAGTGCGGACGTCCAGTCGACGTGGGACGACTCACGGCCAGGACCCCCGGTCTCAAACCATCCCCTGTACCAAGCCTCCAAGTAGCTGGATTACAGGAGTACGCCAACACTCCCAGCGAGAGAATAAGATTCGAGTCGTCATTATGAATTACTTTAATTCTTGTTTGCTACCTCAGTTTATGAATTTTCAGAAATATTTATGAATTCATTCCATGTGTTTCGAAATGGAAACATGAAAGATAATACGTACATTTAGCAAACAGTGGTTTAAAGAAAGGAATAAGAATAAGCATAATATTCGTGGAATACACAACTCAAAGTTCTCAATATCTAATAAATGATTTTACATCAGGTTAAATGGCTTTTATATTCAACCGGGAAAATTTTACTTCATTTCTAATAATGCTTGTATTAAATATAATTAAATGATTGAAATAAATATGTGGAAAATCTGAAAGTTTAGTCAGTATTTAAAATTTACAAAGAGTGGAGATGATTAGGCTTTTAATAGTTTAGTAAATACATAAATAATATCAATGCCATTAATTTCGTTATTCCGTGATATAATAATACATTGTTGCGGAGTATTTAAAAACTTTCTTAGCTTTGAAAATGAAATTTATCAGGTTCGGAAATACTTCGAGAATATATGATTTATTCACTTTCCTCTTAAGAATGTTATTTTGGGGATCGTATGAAATGAATCATATTCTGGAATGTAAATTTAAACAAGTATTTATAATGTAAATTATAACTGTATTTTATAAGAATATACTAATGAGAGGAGGAACTATCACTAACTTCTACCTTTGACCATATATATTTTATTTTTCAAATACCATGATTTCGATGTACAAGATAATTTCAGGTGGGGAGAATGGAAATGTTATGAGTATATAAAGTTATAGGAAAACTGTTTTATAATAATATGTAAACTAAAATATTGTGGAAAAGGTAAAAGTCACTGATTGTTCCTCCCTTCATTACGGAAATATACCATGAAGTCAAAGCCGAGTTAGCAGGGAGTAAGGATACAACAATTGAAACATACAGACAAAAAGGAAAATTAGAATTGTTTTTACAAATTTCGGAAGTTAGCTCCGGACTGACTTTTAATAAAAATTCACTAGAAAATTCGAAAGTAATGTAGCAAACGAACTTAAATATTTGATAGTGCCGACTCCAATCTTATTCTCTCGCTGGGAGTGTTGGCGTACTCCTGTAATCCAGCTACTTGGAGGCTTGGTACAGAGGATGGTTTGAGTCCGGGGGTCCTGGCCGTGCGTCGTCCCACGTCGACTGGACGTCCGCACTAAGCCCGCCATCGACATGGGTACCCTGGAGGAGTTCGGGGTGTTCAGGTTGACTAAGGAGGGGCGAACCGGGCCAGGGGGGAAACTCAGCAGCCAAAAGCCTCCGTGGTGGGCAGTAGTGGGATCGCGTCCGGGAGTGGGAGACCGCGGGCAGCCCGGACGATACAATCGGACCTGTACCTTTTTTTCGATATTTTTAAGAATTATATGTTTAATTATTTTCTGAATGTTCATCAACAAAACTGAGATCGTTTTATTGTAAATTTTCTCAACGTTCTTTCGTTTCATCTGTGTTTTATTTTTTACTTTATTTTTTCATCTCATCAGTCTAATGATTATACAATTTTATCAATAAGAACATTCACCTAAGTTGCATTATAGAACTTTATATATGAACTGCAGAAAAAGTTTTCATAAACCATTTAAAATATTAATAATTAACTAAATACTATACTTAGCGCTGTCATAATATGTAATCATTTGTGGTGATATCATATCCGGTAATTTTTTACCACGGGTCGCCCTTACCATACGATTGGACCTGTATCTTTTTTTTTGGAAAAATTTAATAAAGATGTAACTTATACTTAAAACAATTGAGCAGTAACACTGAAATACCCTATTCGAAATTATTTTTTAAGTTCTTAAGTTCCCTTTGTCTAGCTGCATACACATCTTCCGGTATCTATACCTTTTCATTATTTATACTGTGTATATACTGGAATGATGTTGATGATTTCAAATGGTTTGTGCATCGCCCAAATTCCCACCCACCATTAGGGCGGCCAGGGTCCCGATTCAAGCTTCAAAATCGTTATTCAATGAGGTTTCAATACTTATATTTGTGTTCTTCAAAATCTACATTGTTATATAAATGTACAAAATATAGATTTTTTTGCAATTAAGAAAACACAATTTTCCGTACAGAAAATTCATGAAACATAGAATTTCGTGAATAAATAATATAATAATAATGAATATTTCGTTAGTATTTGTTAATCAAAAAAATTAACGTCAACTAGCGATTTATAATTTCACAGGAAGCCTACCAACTGATTCTTTAAAATAACGATTTTAAATTTTTTGCAACGACGCCTATTCATTCAACTCATAAATTATTTTATGCGAGCGAGTTGTCGGTCAGTTGAGATGTCGGTCAATAGACCTGTCGTTCAGTCGGTCGGTCAGTCGAGTGACGGGCAGTGTGAGCTGTCGGTCGGAGGGCATAGACCGGGGCGGCCACGTTACAGACATGGGCGAAAGATATGAATTAGCGAACATGGTCGAGAGAAAGCTGCTCCGGAGAAAGGCGTTTTGATTTGTTAACTGTTAAAACGAAAGCTTACGTTAACAGATCCTTCGGTAGCTCAGTTGGTAGAGCGGTGGACTGTAGAGGAATATGTAAGCAGACATCCATAGGTCGCTGGTTCAAATCCGGCCCGAAGGAATCTTTTTTCCCAAAGAGAACCGAATCGTTTCGATTAGACTGCGTTTAAAATTTTCTTTGCAAGGATCATAGGGAGGTATTGAGTTGATTTAAAGGAAGTATTTACATTCTTTCAGCTAGTTTAAAGTTTTTACTTGTACTAACTTCTTTAATTATATTAAGCATTCAAATGAAAGAATACTTAATGAAATTATATCACTATTTATATTATTCTGAGTGGAATTAGGATACACAACTTCATTTACTTACAGAGGGTTCAGAATAGATACATTTTTATTTCAGATAAAAGAAGATAAAACTTTTCATCTTTGCATACGAATCAACTTTAGCCAACAAGATTTAAAACCTTAATATAAAAGAAATAAAAGAAGATTTCTAAAAAGATTACGTGCGTTTTGATACGGAAATGAAATGGATATAGTAATTCATGATGTTCATTTACACAACCAATTTTTAAAATTATAAAAAAGCTTTTAATGTGACTAAGACGATAATTTACATGTGACGATTTGTTGTCTCATTAGACTGGTAAGCAGAGAATATAGTAGCATAATGAACCAAAGACAAAAGCAAGAACGGTAAGAACAATTCGGAATAAACACACTCAGCTCTGTTGCTGAATTTTTCAATCATCATGGGCATAAATGTTCGTAAAAATTTCAACAAAAGGTACAGGTCCGATTATATCGTCCGGGCTACCCGCGGTTTCCCACTCCCGGACGCGATCCCACTACTGCCCACCACGGAGACTTTTGGCTGCTGAGTTTCCCCCCTGGCCCGGTTCGCCCCTCCTTAGTCGACCTGAACACCCCGAACTCCTCCAGGGTACCCATGTCGATGGCGGGCTTAGTGCGGACGTCCAGTCGACGTGGGACGACGCACGGCCAGGACCCCCGGACTCAAACCATCCTCTGTACCAAGCCTCCGAGTAGCTGGATTACAGGAGTACGCCAACACTCCCAGCGATGAAATGTAAATCGAGTCGGAAACTTAAATAGTAATTCGTACTCGTACTAGATATGGATGAAGATTTTATTTTACACGATTGAAAATTTGGCATTTTTTAGTGGTAAGTGGATAAAGCTTTGACCTCGATTTATTTTCGTTTCCATGAATACGATAGAAATTTCATTGTATAACAAGGCATTTAAACTTAAAATTATATAAAATCAAGTTTTCGATGAGGGCAATTGTATTTCGTGCCTTCAAATAACAGAATTTTACCAAATCTTTATCTGCATCGTAGGTACCGTATTTCCCGACCGATAAGACGCACATTTTTTCTCCAAAATATGTTTTAAAATTAGTCTGCGTCTTATGCGCCGATGGTATACGGATATCACGGTTATAACTTCGTCCTAATATAAGCAACCGTTTTTACAGGATATATAAATACCGTTAAGTATTTTTTACTCTATCAGGCACTGAAAATAGTTCGATTCACGAAAAATTTTGATAATAACACTTTTTTGAGCAGGTTGTTAGAAATGAAGTTTTAATATGTCGATGTCTAACTTCCTTCAAAAATTCCCAGATAAATCAGAAATGCATACTATGCAGCATGTTTAGTTTAAACTTGCAATAATTGCTGCTCTATCATTAATTCTTTCAAAAAGTTAGGAATCAGCAATGCGCTGGATGGAAGTTGAGATGTCGTTTTGTATAAGGAAAATGACGACTCCCGAGAAAATATCTACGCGCATGATTTTAGCAGCAGTGATGAGGAATTTCTGGGGTTCTATGATGAAGAAACTCTGATACATTTGCTAATTAATTTTTTAATATTAAAGTTCCGTTTTTATGTAAAATGTTATCATTAAAATTCTTTTCTGCAATATCAAAGTATTTTAGTTTTTTTCGTAAATTCCAACCTGAAAAATCCAGGCGCGTCTTATGCGCCGGTGTGTCTTATAGGCCGTGAAATACGGAAATAATTACCAGTATATAATTTCACTACTTTTTGTTTATACACTTTTATTATAACGTTTCGGCCTTGAAAATGACCTGGAGGCAAATAAATTTCCACTTTAATTTAATTATTTTCATATTTTGTGTTTGAGAAGTGAATTAGTTAAAACATTTTTAAAGAAAAAATATTTGGTTTTCTGATATTAATTTGTGATGTTCCACTATCTAATGGCAACTACAGTTATGTATACTAAAAGATAAATCTATACACCTAAATCAAAAAGTTACCCGAAAGTATATGAAACCAATCTAATTTCCTCACCGTCTCTGAGTGATCGTTGCAAAGAAAATTTGAATACCAGTGAAATGAAACGATTCGCTTCCTCGCAATAAAAAAGTTTTCCTTCGGGCCGGATTTGAACCAGCGACCTATGGATGTCTGCTTTCATTTTCCTCTACAGTCCACCGCTCTACCAACTGAGCTACCGAAGGATCTATTACTCACTTCATATTTTTTTTAATTTATCAAATCAGAACACCCAACTCTGACGTGCTTTCTTTTTTTTCTCCCTTCGCTGACCCAAATCCTATGCCCGTGGCTGCAACATGGCTGCCCTAATAATTGGTGGATGTAAAGCGGTTCATAGGCTGTTTTCAGTCATCGAAGACCTTCGATCTATAAACAATATAAATAAATTGAAAATAATCAATACCGGAAGATAGGTATGCAGCTATCCAAAGGGACGTAAGGAAATTAGAGAAAAATTTCGAATAGGGTCATTCTCTATTATTACTGAATTTTTCGAAGCATAAGTTGCGCTATAATTATTTTTTTTACCAAAAATGGTATGGGTCCATTTGTATTATAAGAGTTACCCATGGTCTACCTCTCTTACGCGATTCCATAATAAATTGTAACAAATTATAGCTGCGCCTAGCATATTCTTAGGTAATTATTTAATATTTTTAAATGATTCATTAAAACTTTTTCTGCAAATCAGATGTAAAGTTCTATAATATAACTGAGGTAAATTTTCTTATTGATAAAATGGTTGTAAAATTTGACTGATGAGATGAGAAAACAGAGTAAAATAATTAATCAATGACGAAACGCATGAACGTTGAGAAAATTTATAATAAAACGCTCTCTGTTTTGTTGCTCAATATTAAGAAAATAATTAAAGATATCATTAGTAAAAATTTCAACAAAAGGTACAGGTCCGATTGTATCGTCCGAGCTGCCCGTGGTCTCCCACTCCCGGACGCGATCCCACTACTGCCCACCACGGAGACTTTTGGCTGCTGAGTTTCCCCCCTGGCCCGGTTCGCCCCTCCTTAGTCGACCTGAACACCCCGAACTCCTCCAGGGTACCCATGTCGATAGCGGGCTTAGTGCGGACGTCCAGTCGACGTAGGTCGACGCACGGCCAGGACCCCCGGACTCAAACCATCCTCTGTACCAAGCCTCCAAGTAGCTGGATTACAGGAGTACGCCAACACTCCCAGCGAGAGAATAAGATTCGAGTCGGAAACATAATTAGACAATTCATACTCCGAGTGAACTACAGGAAACACGAGGTTAAAAAAGGATATAATGGATTATTCTATATAATGTAAAATAGCATTTATTCATTCAACCAGAATATTTCAAATTTATTTCTAATAATGCTTGACTTAATTATTATTAAATCGATGGAAATAAATGCTTTATAAACCTGAAATTCTAATTAGTATTTAAAATTTACTTCGAGGGTTTCATTAAATATATCTTAACTGAACAAATAACATATGTAAAATCAATGCCAATTACATTATTATGTGGTTAAGTATTATGACCGTTATCTGGGAAGATTTTTTTACACTTTTGCCTTGGAAATAAAATTCAGGATCTTCTACGGGAGTAATCGAACCTATAGAATTTATTCATTTTCCTCTTAAAATGATGATATTGTTCATCGTGTAAAATGGATCATTTTCTAGAAATAAATCAATTTTTATAATTTAAATTTAAATTATAAAAAAATATAATAATTTAACTATAAAATATTTAAAATTAAAATAGAATTATTTTTACGAAATTTAAAAAATACGAAATTCTTCGGGTACGAATTACACTTCATGGGGCCGACTGTTTTTAATTCAAACATTATTAGAAATAAATTCATAATATTCTGGTCGATTATAGGAATGCTATTGTACATGATTTAGAATCATTCATTGAAATTTTTTAATACCGAGAACTTTGAGTTATGTATTTCTACGGATGTTATACTTATTATTATATCCTTAAGTACCCCAACGTTTCTTCACTTCACTTGGAGTATTAATTGTCTATTTATGTTTCCGGCTCGAATCATAAACTAAGGTAGCAAACTAGAATTAAAGTAATTCATAGCGTCGACTCCAATCTAACTCTCTCGCTGGGAGTGTTGGCGTACTCCTGTAATCCAGCTATTTGGAGGCTTGGTACAGAGGATGGTTTGAGTCCGGGGGTCCTGGCCGTGCGTCGACCCACGTCGACTGGACGTCCGCACTAAGCCCGCCATCGATATGGGTACCCTGGAGGAGTTCGGGGTGTTCAGGTTGACTAAGGAGGGGCGAACCGGGCCAGGGGGGAAACTCAGCAGCCAAAAGTCTCCGTGGTGGGCAGTATTGGGATCGCGTCCGGGAGTGGGAGACCGCGGGCAGCCCGGACGATACAATCGGACCTGTACCTTTTTTCAAAATTTTTAAGAATTATTTCGCACATTATGCTTGGAAAAATTAGTGATATGTACCTATTATTAACTTTATTTAAAGCTCTTACTTTTCCTTTTTGTTAACTGTATTTACCTTTACGGCAAATTCCAGCTTATGTTTTCAAAAATTTAATTGATAATAAAATCTTGAACGGAGTTAAAATGAAATCAAATCATTGAATATATATGTCATATAATGATTTTGTAGATTGAAATTTTCTATGAGTAAATATCGGTTATCTGTGAACAAGATCGTCTTATCATACTATATTTTATTATTTTTAGTTTTTTACTTTTTTCCTTTTTTCATTTTATATTGTAAAGAGCTTTCTTTGTTACTTTGCTTGTGCCGGCACTCGTAATACTATGCATCCCGTACATGTGGTCTGTGAACTGCATTACTAATTTCTGATTATTATTATTGATTACTTTTATATATGAAGTTAATATAACCTACAATCTTCAACAATTTTATTGTTTATTGTGAAGGCTAACATAGCACATCACTTCTTGTAAAACTGAGCATTATTCTTATTATATAAAAGAGGATTTGTATGCATATTTTTCTATAATTCACATCTTTTAAATAATTGGAGTTAATTCGATACAAACAATTTGTTAACTTTATTATATTCACTTGATTTTTTAAGCGAATGCAATTAAATTTTCAATCAAAGAATGTTACACCTCTTATGGAAATTTCATTTACTTTACAGTTTTTTTAGATAAACATATAAGCCTCTAATTAAGGTAAAATGAGATCAATAAAGAGTTAAATAATTTGAGAAATACCACATTGTTTGTATCCTTCCATCTTTCTTAATAATCACGAGAATAAACTAAATTCTTCTTCGAATTATTAACCCACTCTACTCCTTTCTTGCATAATTTTATATCTCACTATTGAAACGTATATATTTTCGGTTATTTTGAATAAAAATGAACAAATCAATAACTCGATACACAGCGCATGCTTGATGGCCAAGATGGAATGAGATGATTTAGTTTTCATCCGCATGACGGCAGTGTGGTCCATATAAAGTTATCAGCTCTGTGTGATTCTCTAGCGAAGCTACCTCCTCATAGAGCGTTTTATCCAGATATAACAATGTCAAATTGGGTCTAGATAAGGTGATATCAGAAATCAATTTCTTCGTTTGATAAGAGTTGCATTTAAGCATTTCGAATCAAGTACCCTTTCGATATAAACTACGTGACCGTTATTAATGAAGCCATATGGATACCTCTGATTCAAACATATCAGTTGAGACAGAGTCTCCTATTAATGCTTTCAAAGGTTATGAATTTAAGGAAGTAATTTTTATACACAAAAGTAAATATTTTTCCGATAGCGATAATGGTAAAATTGATTTCATCCTGTTCTAATTTGCTAAGAATTATCTGTAAATTACTAGTCGGTTACGAACGTACGCGTATTCGCTCGTCTAATCTTTAAATTTCTCTAAATTCTCACTTAAGCCAAAAGAATACACGTTTATATAATATTCTAAGGTATTAAAGAGTTAATTACAATATTGTTGTTTTAGATTTCACATGAGGATTAATGTAAATATTAGTTTGTTCGAAATGACTCAGTCCTTTCGTGAATATTGGTATGTATTTTTTATCCATAATGGGCATGTTTGTCTAATCTCACGATAAAAATGCTTAGAAATAAAAATCAGGTGATAAATTTAGTTGATTTTAACATCCATTTTTTAGTCTAGTCATAGTGAGGACCTGGAAATAAATTTTGAAAACAATCATTTCCTGCCTTTGATAACTTGAAATGTATCTTGAATGTATATTAGATGAAGAAGACTTAATTTTAAATGATTTTCAGGTACGGGATGTGTTTAAAACGATGAATTCACGTTTTTATTAAATTTTTGGTATACGTCAATATTCAAGATGGCAGCTATAAACATCAGCCATAGTATTATAATACAAGAATGGACGTTGAATAAATTGATTTCCCATTCATCAGAGCCTTCCCAAACAGGTACTACCAAACTTTGCGTGAAAGAGTATCCAAGTCTATACACGTTTGTAGCTATTACATGCATGTTGTAGATCTACGTGAGATTCTACATTGCAATCCGGGGATCATAAGGTTGAGATACTATTCTTACAACTTTATCATAACTTTATTATAGCACAAAATGCCTCCTGATAGCAAACCTAAGATCACGAGCGTGTTAAAAGAGTTAAAATGGATATCTACTTGTAAAATTATTTAAAAATTGTCTTCTACACAATTAAGCGCGTATTTCTCAGCGTTTTTAAGCAGAAATAATAGGCTATTAATGAATAGAAAGGATAGATGATGTAGCAAAATTGCCCTTTGTTAACGTTCACAGAGCGCCATATTCCGTTAAACAAAAACTTTGCGTTGTGTGGATCATTTTGTTTTATGCTTCGATTTAATCCAATCGTCCATAACAAGTTCGATTGATTTATGTGAGACGTATAAAATACGAACAGCTATTTTCTACATACTATTTGCAAGTATTTATTGCAAGAATACTCAGGAACTCACAATGACTGATAATCCAGTTATGTTAATCAATATATCTAATAGTGAGATACATCAAAGCATAGTAATTATTTAAAAGGACTTAAGAATATTCTAAAAATAAATCCTAAGCCTAAATCTAGTAAGAACAAACAACTAAAGAGTTTATTTCAATGAATGACAATAATACATTCCACGTGATATGAAAAGGCGAAAATTAAATGTTCTTAGTGAAAGAGATACCTTTTGAATTCATATATACACTTTTTACTTGATATCTTAATCTTTTACTTTCGATAGTGTTTATAAACAGCAAAATGACGATACCAAAAAACTTTACGAGAGTATTTTTGAGGCAATTCTACGATTTCTATTTCTGATACAAAGTAATATTTTACTGTATCAGTGTCAATTATATGGATGTTTCGCTAATACGTTGAAATCTAGTTAGATTTCGTTCTATTTTCATTCAAAACTTAATTTACCTCATCAATTTACTGGCATTTATAGAGAGAATTCGTTCGAATCAAATTTCACGCGCTCGAACTTGGCGCGCTACGTATGGAGGGGAACACAGCTATGTAGCGAGGGACTTCTTAGCTTACCGAATGCGCCTGATACATCATTTCTTGATCGCGGCAGTGCGGGCCACGGACAGATTGGCGTTCCAAATGGAGTAGGAGATATTTGAAGCGACCTCTTCAACGCTGTACATCCCGGATCGTCGAAATCTTCCAAAGATTTTCCCGAGAGCTCTCCGCATTCCTCGAGTGATGTCTGCTTTGTGGCGCATGCAATCATTCCTCTTTCGTTATTGACGTTTTCGATAGGAATTTATACGGGAGTGAAGTATCAACGATCGCTTTCGTTCCTATGTATTTCATATTTAAATTGAATTCAATCCTTTCATTCCTATTCAAATATCTCTTACGATTATTATTGTTTATTTTTCAGTTCTCATTCTATTCAGAAGATCCCGCTCTCCCGTTCGATGTTTGGCGGAATTGGGAAAAATACCGCGAAGAGTTACAGACGAAAACGAAGCTTATTTCTCGGATGATATTCTTATATGAATTAATCGTACGCTTCCTGATTGAACCCAATGCATGAATCTTGTAATAGCATTGTAGTAATCTCATTCCTGGAATGTTTGTCTTATTTTTAAAAATTTTGTTTCTCTGGGTTTTCACAAGGTTGGCATGAATGATTTTCTTCATCCCTACCAATCACGAGAATTTTATATGAAAAATTTTGCATATCTATTAGTAAGCCCTGAATCACATTCCACTCTTATTTCATATCTTCCCAAGATGCTCTTACTTCATACCTCCACTCATTGTATCCACTTCTAGGAGTTCACACTTATTGAATATTTTTAGGTTAATATTTAGAGTGGATTATTTAATTTTGCACTTGAGGCATTGAGAATTTAATTGACTGTCTGATGGAATTCCTCTAGCATCACCATTACTTTCATCTTCTCTATACCCATGTGAAATTCTTTTGCCATTATTCCTATAACATTATCTCAATATTCCTCCAGAATGTAGGAAATAAATTTTCCTACTTCCAAAGATAGTTTTTAGTAGTGTGTAGTCATTGTAAAAAGAGTATTAAAATAATTTAAATATCTTAAAATTATTCCTCTTATATTCTTTTTGAATTGTGAAAAAAATGATCATTTGGATGTAGGACACCTGTATAAGGAATGTTTATAAGAGGCCCCAGACCTTTAGCTTTCATTTATCCTTATTCAGGTGCTGAATAGATGCACAGAAATCTTAAAATACCTTTTAAATATTCCAACAATTTCCATAACATTCTAAAACTCTGTAGCTTAATAAGTATCATATAAAAACTTAAGTACTGTTTATATGATATGTACATTAGTTATTTTTTACATGATATATCATATTATCCTAAAGGTTTGACAAGGATGAGATTAATTCTTACCAATAGGAATATGAAGTTTAATATCATTTCCTTAATGTATATTTCTCAATTCATAAAATAATGAGACAGAGATAAAATAAAATTAATAGAATATTCTTTGTAATGATAGGGCTTAAATTATCATTCAACTTAATAATTTTACCTAACTAGAGGAAGCTTAATTTTAAGGTAATATTATATATGAAATACTCAAAATAGGTTCTTCTATGTAATGAAAATCATAGAAACAGAAATTGAAGAAATAAAACTGCACAATTAGGGTTTACAATTTATTTTTACGTTTAATATACAAAGCTGTAAAAATATTTTGATTTATACAATCTCCAGATGATACATTAGGTTTAATTTTATCATACCCTGGAAGAAGTTTAAACAATAAATACAAATTCTGCTGAAACTTAATTCTAAAGTTATTATATTTTTTTAATAATTTGTATTTGAATAAATAAATTTTAGATTGCATAATTTGAGTTGTTGACTAACCATTATCAACTAGACTTAGTTAAAATGACAGATTTCCATGGGAGTTTATTTTCATCTGAAACAATTTGTATAAGATCCTGTCAGTTTCAATAAAACTCATTCATATTTGAATAATACTGTTCAGAAGTATGCTCAGGCTTTATCTATAATAAGATGAGATTCTCATCAAGCTAACTTTGCTCAAAAACTGGTAATCAGCAGAAAATTATCAAGTGTGTCAAAGCTAGCTCAAGGGAATCATCATGAAAATCAGGAATTAATTAGAACCCTTTTCATACCAAAAGCAGTATATTCACTTTGGAACTCATATGTGCAAAGCATGAATCAGTCAACACTCATAGTTCTTAGATTCACTATCAGAAATGAAATGATATAATAATTTACATCTCATTGTTCTTTAAATTGGTTCACAATTCCTTAATGTGATGATAATTTCCTCTTGGACCTTACTATACACCTTGAAAAGATAATGTAAATCTACAACAGCATTGCCAATCAAGGCAATCATTCTCACAAATATATAGTTGTATGTATAAAACAAATGCAACAATGTCAACACAAGATTCAATGAAAGAAAAGTCCCTAGAGACACTGAGCTCAAGAATTGAGAGGAGATTATTGGTCACCAATTTAAAATTACATCCTAAATATTAAACTGATGACTGAAATCATCCTCACACATGTATGCCACCTTTCATTGCTGGCCTTTCCTCTCACTTGCTCATCCAGATGAATACACAAAAACATAAATTGTTTCACTGATGAACCTAGAATCTACTCCTCTGTTGTGATCTAGCAGCTCCATTGCGACCTTGCCATTCCATCTCACGGTCAACTGCATTTCCAATAGACCCACTGCTGCCCGATCTGCGATGCTGTGCTCCGTGATGATGGTGGTGATGATGATGACGCTTCTTTTCCATTACTTCAGCTTCATTGTGGCGCATCCTGTACGAAGGATCATCCAAAGTTTCCTTCCTGCGTAGAGGAGGATGGTGGTGCATTCCCTTCTCGTTGGGTCCCAGTCCAACTAATACAGGCCTTCCCTTACCGGCAGCAGTTGCTGCTTGGGAGGATGACTCGTGAAGGTTTTCCCATGCCTGCTTATAATAACGGCCAAGTCCTCCCTGACGACCCTCAGATCCAGAGGAAGAATCATCAAAGGAGGCTACGGTATGGCTGTCTGGAGATGCACGGTGGCGGTAGTGCTGTGTACCACGATTCCTATGACATTTAAAAAATATGTGATTAATTTATTCTGCAGAACATGAACATACAAAATATGATGATGAAGATAAAATAGATCTTACTCCATCAGGTTAACAAATTCATAATCATAATGTAATTGCATCAGTATTGTAAAACTAATTGGTTAAGTGCTAAGTTATTTTTATAAATTCAGAAATTTTATTCTCTGAAGATTTTACTATAACATATCAGCCTCTTCCTAGACTTATAATTTGCTGAAGTATGTGCTCACTCAATAACTAGACATCAAGATTGTATGCACTTGATCAATTATAAATTAAGTGGCTATTATATTATTCATAAATTATATGCAAATGATTATTACCAGGAATGATCATGCTCATTTATAAAAATCGTAATAAAATAATTATTACTTAAAGCTCTAGAGTTCTTTCTCAACAAACAGCAAACATTACAGATAATAATGTGATATGAGGAAAAATATATCAGAACAGTATCTAAAGAAGAAAATGTAACCGTATGAGTTCCCATTATAATCTAATCATAAATTATAAATCTGGGTGCCATGTAGAAAAAGATTTAAGAAGGGACTGAAGAAAGACATAACACTAATTATGATGACAGTTTTGACACAAACACTGTAAGAACAAGAAAGAACGTTAGTCTATGACACATTTAAGCAAGACAGAAAAAAATAAAAGTTAAGCTGACCTTACAGTACATAATTATCTATATAAGGCATAAAAGAGATGCCTTTTATATTACTTTTGCCTGGTAGTTGAATTTCAGGGTTTCGTACAACTTTTTCATCGGACATGAACTTCCTCTTCAACATAAGAAAGGTAGCTGTTTGCCACAAAAAGGCCTACCATTTGACTAGAGCGATGGATTTGAGAAATATCCAGCACGATTTCGATAGCAGCGTGAAAGATCATCTCTCCTTCCGACACGCTGGTCGGGAAATGGCAGGGCCAAGAATGTGTACCAACTCTGGTCTCGTAGGAGTCGATGGTTTCGGTTGTGATGGTGTAGAGGGGCCAAAGGGGGCAGGTTGTGATGTGACTCCCTTGTACTGCAAAGTCAATTGGGAGACAGGGATGCTGGAGTAGCTTTGGTTCTCTGTTTTTCCTTTTTTTTCCAAAACCTTGCAGGCACGTAGGAAAGTCATCAGATATCAAATGGAAATTGTCCTCACAGGGTTATTGGATTCAGAATTCATTGATTCTCTAGTAATGTTCCAAAAATCAGTTGCAACAGCCTGAATCAATCCTCATAGGGTAATAATAATTTTTCTGAAGTATTTTCTTCTTCTTTATAATGAAGAAAATTTGAAAATTAACTTGAATGGCTAGCCAAAGGATCACTCAAAAAAAGAAGGGTTTGAATACCAGTATAAACTAAGGAAGTGCTGTAAGGTTCAGAAAAAGATATTCATATAACATCAATACTTTTTGAATCAATTTGTTTACGTCTATGAAACAATAAATATTTTTGAATTATAAATTCAGTTTCTATCTATGTTTGCTATTCATGTTTTTAACTGATTAGAATTTTGTGGTTGTGATTATGCTGAAATCATGAATGCATTGGAGGAATGGCTTAAAAATGGAGAAGTTTCATTCAGGCTGTTGAAATATTGGCAGTTAAATATCTTTGAAACCTTTCTTCCTACGTGGCTGCTCCTTTGTTTCTATTTTTTATCTAACTACAGTGAACTTTTAGAAATCTTCTCTTGTTAGAGATAATCTTTTGTGGGTGCTTTGGACGTAGAGTGCAATGGACTGTGCATTTCTATATCATGTGCTTTGGCCAGGCATCACGCATTCTACAACTGTACAATATCAATCTTCTAAAAATACCTATATACAAAATATGGGAATATAAACCTATGTTTGATTTGTGTGACTAAGTAAATATAGGGTCCATTGAATCACATTTTGACTCTTTTTGAAAAATCTGAAACTATCCTACACCTGTGAATTCATCGAAGTGCTGGAAGTGTTCCATACAATTATTGTTGCCCAATTTGCTAATCTTTCCTTGAAGAAATTAGTCCATGAGTAATAAAGACTTCTACTTACCATAATTAATTTTGGTTAGTTCAAGCAAATGGTTTATGGTTAATTGGTAAGGTATATCATGCATTAAGTACTAATTCAATCACAGTATATATTCAAAATGTAAAATAAATGTAGAGTTAATAAAATATGTTTATGTATGCACACCCTTGTACAAACAGAATATGTTACCTTTTAACAATGATAACAATTGTAGTTATGACTGCTGCCAAAAAGACAAATCCTCCAAATACTCCCAATGCAATGATGGCTCCTGTAAGAAACATTTTTTGTTAATGAAAATCAAATAGATCAGTTCTACATAAATTAATCAATGAGGCTACAGACAATCCTCCAAAAAGCAATAATGATGGATCATTGTTAAATGGAACACCACTCTACTGCTTCACTAAAAGCAACTCATTACAAAAACAAAGCTACTGAAACAAATATAAAATCATATGAAGTAAAATAGTTTAATCAAAAGAGGAAACATTCTCAAAATAAATTAAACTAATTTCACTGATATATACTAAAGATCCTGAAGTCCAAAAATTTTGTACATTTTTTGCAATGATATTTAGATCACATTTGAAATGATAATATAAATTATTCTTCATATTTCAAATTAGTATGAAATGAATTGCTCAAAAATATTTTTTAAATCAAACTTTCAATTGAAGGAGCTTACCCGTAGGCAAATTAAGAAGATATGAATAGCATAATTCAGATGAATTAGACTCTGTGTTGAATTTTCATTTACTTAAAAGACAAGTAATTATATATAACTTACTAATATTTATATTTAAAACTGTATTGTGCCCTGGTACTCTAATGAGGAAGTTTTAAATTGATTCCAGAGTTAAATATTTCTGATAAAATTATTATAATAATGATAATACCATGCTGAAGTAGTTAAATGATATGACATTGATTTATGGCTTCCTATTTAATTATTAATAGTTAATAAAAATATTATTGATAATTAAGTTAATATATTTACCCAAGTTGAGCTTAGGACCACCATCAGTCCTCCTCCTTTCTCCTCCTTCGATAACTGGCCTTGTGGTTGGTGTGGGTGCTGGTGTACTGCGAATAATATTACTGACTCCATCTTGACTGATATGATTCTCCTTTGGTCTCTGAGGTTTTGCTGGTGGATGCCTTATGCCAGGTGATAAGGTAACCACTCCAATAGATTCTGCTGCTTCACTGTCATCAGGCAACAAACCATTCTCTACTTCAGCTGCTCCCTGTTCGGCCTCATATATTTCCTCTTCTACATCAGCCTCAACTTCTTCCTCTTCTTTTTCATTATGGATTGTAGGTTCTGGCTCTTCAATAACAGCATATGGTGGGCTTTGTGGTCCTGGACGAGCTGGTGACATTGATGGTGATGATTGTTCAGTGGGCTGTGGAACTTTAATCTCTGGTGTTGTGCTTGGTGCTGGAGCTGTACCAGTACCAGTTATAGGTTTGTTTGGTCTGCCAGTTCCTAATCCTGGGACAACTGGTGGAATCTCTTCAGCTATAGAGTATAATGAGATTTAATCAGTAACAATCAGAATGACAAATATATAATTTCTATCCCTGGACATATCTTTTATTTATTTATGAATATAACTCAAACAATAAATATTTTTCTTTTCGTGATTAGATCTAAGAATGCTACTATTTAAACTACAAGCCCTGTAGAGCTAAATCTTTAATTTTCAGTTCATTCTATATTTCTGAACAAAAATTTCATTTATAAGAATTTCAATAAGAGTTTAAACTTAGTTTATATAAAAATTAAATGTTTCCAAAAGAATTCAAAGAGAAAATAAAATGAAGATGACAGTGTGATTTGAAGAAATGTTACACAGGAATATTTAATTAAATTTCAAATGAAAATTGATTTACAAGTATTTATAGACTACTTGTGGAAAATGCAGAAATCAATAATGATTCTCTTTCAAATTTATTGAAAAAATCTATATGATTATTGAATAAAATTAGAGATGAAGGAAGATTGATTGATGCTAAAGGAGGGGAGGTGTAAGGAAAAGAATCAAGTGAGATTTATACCAAATAAATTGTGTATTTAAAGAAAGGAAGAAAAGAGGTTTATAGTGTCCTTTAGAATTAAAATCTGATGAATTTCACTACAACTTCTAATTAAATTCTTTTGTATGAAGGAATTTGGAAGGTATTCTGAGTTGAAGAGTAAAAGTAAATAAATCCAAATAATAATCATAAATCAAAAAAGTGCTGGATTGATAATAATGTGATGTGCATCTATTATTATTTAAATTTATACTTATGGTGCTGAGTATTCTTCTGTGATAGTGAATCAGAGGTAAATTACCTTGACACTTGGGAGGTTGCTTATCATATTGGCCAGTTTTGAGACATACAAGTTGTCTCGGTCCAGTCAGTTTGTAATTTCTGTTTTTGCATGAGTATGTGACTACTGTGCCAATAATTGTTGTGTTTCGAGACATGGTGTAGGATCCGTTGGCAATGGATGGAGGGTTGCCACATCGGTTTGCTGTAAAAATATGTTATTTTAAATTTACATACATTTTGTATCTTGTATGTACAGTAAAACGCTATGTAAAAGTGAATGTTAAGATGTATGCTGTTCCTGAAAGAGAAATTGACAAAATGGTGATTCACTTACGTTGGCACCTTGGTGGGGGTCCATTCCATCTCTCATCAATGTCACAGATCAGCTGTGCTCTACCAACCAACTTAAAGCCATCCAAACAGCTATAAACAACTCTGCTTAGGTAACTAGCTGTTCCATTTACCAAGGTGTACTTTCCATTGGGTATGTCAGCTGGAAATCCGCACTCAATGCCTAATTTATAATAAAGATGAAAAAATAAAATGATTGTTTTCAAGAAGAAGTTCCTTGACATTGAACTGTAACTGATCATATTTATAAATTTTATAAATTTTTTCATCAAAAAAGTGTTAAACCTTATTTGCACTCTGTTTCATTATTTAGTTGAAACTTAAATTTCTAGTCATGTATGAAAAACACCTATTATAGAGAATGTACTATGTAAGAAATATGAAATTTGTAAGTCCAACAAAATACAAAATTTTTAAATTTATTCAAACAGAAAAATAATCTTTTTAGAAATATTTGAATTATATAATATTTTCATAGTAAGAATAATGAATGAGAACTGTTATGATAAGATAAAATTGGAAAATATAATTTGCCATTGAATGAATTACTCACGCTTGCAAACTGGTGGGAACTCATTGTAGAATCCAGTTGGTAAGCAGGTACGAGATGCTGGTCCAATAAGAAGATGACCTGGGTCACAATTGTAGTCTACAGTTGATCCAACTTCAAAATCACGCGATGCCAAAATAGTGGAGTTAGGGGGCTGTTCTGGTTTTCCACAGGTCTTTGGCTCTGATTTGGAATAGAGATGTGATGTTATATCTTAATATAAATTATAATTCTATTTTAAGTAAAAATTAAGTAGCCTTCAATAATATATAAAATGTATTATGATTAAATGAATGAATTAGGATAATATGTTTCTGAATAATTTAGTCAAGAGGCTGATTTACAAAAATCTAAGAGATAGTCAATTAGCCATAGAGGAACAATCAAATATAAAATAAGACTCCAACACATTTAATAGATTTTGATGCCTTGATATTTTTTCTATTATTTTTTTTCATAATTAATTTTATACATATTGCTTTGAGGATAAAAGTTTTTAATCTAAATTTAGAAATAAGTATTATGGTTGAGTAATCTTAAATTAAATTGAAATCTTAAATGTCTCTCTTCTTAAACTTACGGTGTTGACAAATAAAGTTAAGCCTGGCATTGCAGTTGGTATCTGACCAAAGCCAACCCTTTGCTCCATCAAATCTGGCACAATCTTCTCCACCCCCAGGAAGGTTCCAGAAAGAAATTGATACATCTTTGCCACTGGTGGCCCACTTCCAATTATTACGATCAGCAGGGTCACGAATTGCTCCCATCCAGTACTGTCCATTTTTATCATTCCTATAAAAGCATGTAGATTATAAAAATATGCAAATAGTTTCATATAGGTAATTCACAGAAAAATTTAATTTAAGGTAGATATTTTTTAATTCAAGGTGGTATTGTATCATATGTTGCTGAAATATCAAAATATTTTTTTAATGAAATTTTAAAATGAGTTTTAAAAATATAAAGTTTTCATATACTCGTATCTACCATTAAGATAGAGTTACAAGTTAGGCCAGAATATTTGATGCTGTACTCAATATAAGTAAGGTATGTTTTAAAGTTAAGCATTTCACCTAATTTGATCGAATAATTTAACATTGGTTTAATTCTTTGAATGCCCAAGTATACCTGTGACGCCTCCATAGTTCCCAGCTGACAAATCCCTGGAGTGCTGGATTGCTCTCATCCAAAAGGGTACCTCCTCTACTGCGGCAGAAGGCAAGGGCTTCACGGAAAGTTGATGGCTGTTGGTTATGGAATGCATAGCATTTGCCATTGTATGTTGCCATGCTGCCAGGTGGTGCATCTCTGAATTGAGGACATCTCTCAATTGGGAGAGCCTAGTAAAAAAATTAGGATAATAACATTTTAGGAATAAGAATATATCATTTCTTTCCTTCTTTGATCTTTGTAAATTATTTCACCAGTTATATCTAATAGAAAAGCTGTTTCATTTAATACTGTACATAAATTCTGCAATTCAAATATTATTTTTTTATTATAATCAGTGAGACTGCAACAAGGTACAACCAGGTGACAGACTGAAATATGCTAATGAAACTAATGAAGAAAGATAGATATGAAAAATAATTATTGACTTATGTTAATTATTAGTCAATTAATGTTCTGGAACTTTAAGAACCAAGTAAATTTAACTTCAGATTTATCAAATAAGGAAATTAAAGTTCTATATAGAAATGATTCAAAAATTAAAAATGGTAAATGACAACATTAGAATAAAATATTATTATGAGGAGACAGATAAACTGAAAAAGTAAGTTGAGTAAATCTAACAGTATCGAATAATCGATTAATTCGAGAGTAATCGGTAATCAATCCAAAATATATTTGCCCTTAAAAACACATCGAATTTATTCAATTACCACAAGGAAAGGTATCCTAATTTTCCCATTAGCTTCCCATTTCTTTCCCCTTGGCCGAGAGACCGTTATAATATTATGAATCATCATCGATAGAAATATACAGCTACAAAAATGGTAGCTCCTGAAATCGTATTCTTGAATTTTCGATAATCCGAACAATCTAGGAAACACGTTTCTTAAATTCCGCAAGGTTAAGTCGCGGAGATTTCATTTATTGCACCAGTGATTTTGCATGAATTGTCTGCACGTACTGCGATGTTAATGCCTCTTCTTACGGAAGCTATTAAATGGGTCGAGCAGACATCGGGCTTAACGAGCTTAACAGATGGCGCGAACTGAGATACGAGCGCCTTCGCCGTGGAACCGTCGCGGATGGTTGGCGGGAATGCATAGCGGGTTCCGTTATATTATAGGCGACGCGCGTAAGACATCTTTTAAATAGGTCGGTCCTACGACTACGTGAAGAATTGCGTCCATGCGTTGCCATGGTTTGAAAAAAGCGTGGAAGGTAAATGGCGGGAACTGTGACTGAGACTAATGTTCTTTTTAGCATTTTAAAGAGTGAACTGAAGTAGTACACATCCAAATTTGATGAAATTCTCGTGGATTAGGAACATGGTTGTTTATGTATAATTTTTGAGAAGCACGAAATATTTTTTTAATCGTCACTCCATATTTCATGATAAACCGTAGTGCTGTTTACTATGATAACATTAATTATTAATGGCAAAAGTATTAACTTTAAATTAGAATTATAGAATATTTCTTATGTATGAACAATTAGGTTAATCTTAGAAAATATTCGTTGATGTTCTAATAAAATATTACCGTCCATTTGTAGTATGAACAGACGGTTATATTTAATGTAAGTTAATAATATTAAGTGACCTACTTATTTAATTTTTTAAAAACTAAATTCGTTAAAGGCACTTCTAGGCTGATTTTGAAAATATTTAAAATATACTTTTCTCATCTTCGGAAAAAGTTTGCGTTTTATAAAAACATTTTAAATAATATTTCAAAAGAAACAATAAGTAAACTTCATATTTATACTAATGTATACAAAATTTTTAATGCATACTGGAAAAGCTTGAAATGCTAGCGATTAAAATAAACAATACAACTTGTTAACTTATACGCTCTCGGTTGCTAAGGTAAATGTTAAGTTTTGAATTTTTAGAAGCTTTCTAGGAAGAAGATGACTCATGGAAAGGGAAACATGGGAACGAACCGGAAAACTATGCAGGGAAATAGGAGAGTGAATGAAGACAGTCGTCTGGTTGTCAACGGGGTGAAGGGTGATTAAAGGGAAACCGTATCTTTAGACGTGCATTGATTCGCTAAACGACTGTGAAAGTATTCTCAAACGATAACAATGAAACTCGGAATGTTTTAAAAAGGAGAAATTCGAGAAAGCATTCCGCTATCATCCCTTTTACTCTCCACGGGAAAAGATTTGTTGGCATGGTAATGAGAAACGAAGTACGTCATCATTTAAGTACCGCACAGTCGTTTTCCGCGAAGGAAAAGCAGGTGAAATTAGACCTTTTTATATTTCGGCGACAAAGAATGATTTTAATCATTACGATGAACATTAAGGTGAAAGGAAGATTTCACTTTCATAATTACCCTCGAGGGAGCTAAAAGTTCGTGAAGTATGAAAAGAAAGTACATAATCTCGTGGAACTTAATCATTACTTTCATTTAGTATTTACAGTTCTTTTTGGTAATGGATCTTTCAAAGCGAAACGTATTCAAATTAATATCCTCTTAATACGAGATAAATATACTCGTACATCGCGCAATACCTTCTACTTAATCTAATTATTTATCAAAAAAAGTTATTTTCGTCTTTGATTAATATCTGTACCTATTGCAAACACTTAAAATATCATTGCAGGCGCTTATCATTCCAAATGCTTACTATATTTCAAAAGTTAAATGGAATCTTACTGAATTCTATAGCGTAGAGAATAAGGAGTATAAAAGTGGAATATAATAAGTACATCGAAAAATTAGTATTTTTTATAATAAAAAGATAAAAATCCAAATATTTTAATAAAAATGAATAAATAACATCGTTCTTTCCACGGATATTTCGGTCGTGCCATTAAAATTATCCGCGGAAAGTACGAGGTTATTTATTCATTACGTTACCATTCCACAAAGTAACTCTTGATCATATTAATTTAATATTTAAATAATATTTCCATTATATATTTAAATCCATTTACAGCCTTTCCTTCTTAATATCTTTAACAGCCGCAAGAGTCCGTATAATACTTCCGTTGCTAATAAACAAGTGATATCATCGGAACGAAATACGATGGAATAGGGGGGGTCTATAAGGATGATACATATTTCTTACCTGATCGGTGTACACGAAGGCTTCGCAGATGGAAAGAGCACTTGGCGGCACAGGGGCGATGGGCGAAGGGGGTGCTCCGGAGGCCACCTCCAGGTGTACGGAAACGAATGCTCCGGGCATAGGTGGGTTGCATGGCAGGAACAAAGGCTTGCCTTCTTCGAGGAAACCCGTGAAGCGGTTGCAGACGGGGTTCGATCCCAGGTCTGGGCGTTGGTTTCCGACTCTCACCACAATTGTCCCAGGGGTGTTCTTTCCTGTGAAAGTGCGTGAGAAGCTTGTGAGGGAAAAGCAGACGACAACTTTCGCGTAATTGGACAAAGCGTTTGCGGTAAAATTTCTCGAAATTCCTTAATAAGAGAGTCATTGATGGTTTTCTTAAGGAGCGGAAATTCCCTTCATTTAATGACCTTTCTATGTACTTACTTGGAATATTAAACATCTTACCTTCACCTTACGTTAAAAGAAATTACGTAGAAGTCGCGTGGAATAATTAAACGCCAACAACGTGCAACTCTTAATACAAAAAGAAATTATATATTAAATTTATTTATAATATATTTTAAACTATACTTATTTATATTTAATATGACGTTTATATGAAATTTAACATGATACTTATACGTATTTTAAACAATATTAATAAAGCTTTATACCCTTCCGAAGTTTCTTATTTTTTAAATCAGGTTCTAATTCCTTATTCACTTAAAAGTACCAAACAAGATATCAAAGTAAGAAGTAAAAATAATGATACAAATAATATTCATGTGCAGGGCGAATGTTTTTTTACTAAAATTTGACCCAGACCTCGTTTCCATGCTTATTTCGCCATCTTTCACGAAGATTTATATTGATGAGCCAATCTTGAACCAACTGCATGAAACGGCACACAGTCAATTCGTTCCATCACGGACGCAATCAAAGTCATTAGCCGACTGGTTTCCTATAACAACACGAATAAATTTACCATAAACGTTTACGACTCAAGAGTTCATCAAAAGGCCGTTCGTGTGTGAAAGAAAGAATGCACTTCGTAGATAATCGAGACGCTGATGAGACAGAATTGTTGTCTTAAGATGAGAAAGAATTTAACGCTAGGAAGTCAACCAAGTTTGAACGGATGTGATATGATGGTACGCTTCAAGTTGATGGATCGCAGAGAAATGTTATTACGCGGTAATTTCTCTTATATCAACATCTAATTTCGAAGGGAATTATGTTATTGTCGAAACTTTTTTTAATCGAATGGAGAAAACATGGATTCAAGAATTTAATACTGGTTTAAAATTGTTCGTAAAATAGTTCGTAAACTCGCTGAAATCAAAACGAGAAATTAGGAGTTTAAATCAAGCTGATTTCGATATTTAAATACAAGCCTAAATTGTTTTGTTGGTAATCCATTTCGCAATGGATTAAGAACATTTACAACAAATTACTCTCAAAGGAATTAATATTTCTATTGTCAAAATAGAATACGTGTAGTTATAAATGTCGTCTGGCCTCGACAGTTAACCATATTCAGATTACGAACATAATATTACACTCTTACTTTCACTATTATTTCATTATTAAAGAAAAAATCCTTTGTATCTTTCACAGAATATATTTTAGGAGACAAGTTTCGTAGATCTATCCACATAATATGTGAGATACATCTACAATCCTAATGATTTAAGTATATCTATGAAACCATTCGCCTAAAATATATGTTCTGTTGAAGATACAAAGAGATTTTTCTATGTATATCTTCATTATAGGAAGTAGAGCTTGTCATTATTAGATTTATTATTTCATTCAGTACAAATCCACGCATTCGCCAAGTACATGGGCAAGTATGACACGCAAGTCCCTTAAGCGTTTAGGTACCACTGATAGCCTTGCAGAAAAATGGCGACAACTCGTAAGAATGGGCGAAAATTTTCGTTCGGTCGCACATGCGCGTCACATCCCATTTCTCATTGGAGGATCGGATTAAAGGGAAGAAGGGGACCATGTGTGGGGAGGCGTCACCCTCCGAACCTCAGCTGGACTCTGGTCCGCAACCACTCTGCCCTCTTCATGCTCGCCTGGTATCGCCTGAACATTTTAAGGCAGGACCACGCCCCGCTCAAGAAAAAAGAGATTCTTTTCCGCTTCTTTCAATTGCCGATTCTTCGAAGTCATCGATCGAATCCATGTAACTTCGACGGAGGCTTAACACTCGAAATGTGAGGGTGGGACGGACTGAATTTTTTTTCATGAAACGGACTGCCGTGAAAATCAATACGCGGTGTCGAAGCTGAGAGGAAATAACGCGTTTCCGGGAAGCGGATGTTTCAAATTCAAATTTCGAACGGATGGCGGGAGTTGATGTTTCGTTTAACGGCTACGATCTACGAACAGCAACAGTATTTACTCGATATTGAACCATTAAAAGGACAATTCATCAATAGTAAATAGATAACGATGATATTTTTAAAGGCATACCATCCAGATGATGCTGAAAAGAGATAGTTGTATCAATCTTGATACAACTCCACGATTTATGGAATGAAAGCCGAATTCTTTTATTAAAAACTATACTATAAGGAAATGCCAGAAATGTTTATCTGTTCTTTATATGATTTAAAACGTTATATTTGTTTTAATTTATAACTTTTAACTGTTTTATTTGCGTGTTCCCCTTCTATTGACAGTTACAAGATCATATTCTTGCGTATTCCTTATACAATCAACTCTCTTCCTTCCTACGATTACTTCGACTTTTTCTTTTCATCATTGATATCAATCTACGTCTTCAAAATTTCAACTTGGAGCTATTTAATTTTTATCATTATTTATAATATACATATATAATTCATTAGCTTAGCTGATTCTTTATAGAATAGAATAGAATATTCTTTAGAGTATTTTTTAAAATTGATATTGTATTATTAGTATTCTTAAATTTCAATTCTAATTAGCTTCACGTTGTACTTTGTCATCTTCACTATTAAACAAATAAATTAACAATACAGTACATTTTATTCTTCCTGTAGATACGTTATATAGAATGGAATAATAGCAATGGAATTCTATATAGCACGATTGAAAAACAATCAATTTCCAATATAACTTTATACTTGAGGATAGTTTTCTTTCCAACAAAGGCCTTGTTTTTCCTACAGCTTTCTTTCTATTCTCGAAATCAATTTGGTGTCAATGCGCCGTATCTAACGCCGTCGTAAAATTAGTTTCAATGGATGAACGCGGGGAGATATCGCCATAACATTTTATTTCCAAACTCATCTTGTTGGGTAACGGAAGGAAAAAAAATAAGCCTTCGTCTTCACTGAAATCTGACCACGGATCACTTCCTGTCTTTTTTCGTCGTTTGAGGCCATGCACTTTCTCCCTTCAGTGACTTCTCCAATCCATCCGGCGCATTTGTGAGTCAATTCACGTAGATGACGACATTTGGAAGATCGTACCTTGCGGTGTCTTCCTTCCAACACGATCCGAATAAGTCATCGCGTTTGGATGTACAAGTTTCAGCAAGTCCTCAACTAACACATCTTAAAGACTTAAGCGTACGAAATGCAGTATTAAAATTTATATACACTCGCGAAACAACCAGTACATATTTATTGATATCATTCAGTTCCATCGTAAACAGTTTTTTGGGTCAGAACATAGTTTGAATTAGAAGATGAGGAATTCTATTCATACGTTTAAGATTTATCATTCTCGTCTGGTTCGCCTCGTACGTTTAAAAGGAGCGGCAACAACTGTTTCCCTAAGGAAAATCTAAATGTATGCGGAGTTCAATCGCCTTTTGTTTGCAAAATAAACTAGGTTACTCGTCCCTGAATTACAATAAGAAAATATTTACAATCTAGGACAGGAGAAATTTGGAGCATTAGATATTCTTTACTGTTTAAAATAAGGAAGAGCTCTTTATATTTAAGATGAATGTATAAATATTTACATAAAAATGTTGTTTTTTTACAGAATTGGTAGGTATGAATAAAATACTTGGCTACGAAATAAGCTCAAAATATTCTACCATCCCAACATTAATATGAAAAAAAATTTGAAACGGTATGATCAAATAAAACTTCTGAATGAATAAAACCTTTTTTAGTTTAACTTAACTATAAAAACCTTTATATAGGCGACTTAATTTACGAAAACTTTATTAGAGAATAAAAAATGAGATACACACAATCCTCCTTTAATGCGAGAATTTAAATAAACACTGAAAACGTTTCATTGGACGATAACGTGAAATTGGTTAAGAAGCATCAAAAGAATATGCTACTGCATGAAAATATTCAATTATTTTTACCTGCACACTGACATGTGTTACATCTTTAAACTAAAAATAAATGAACTAACTCATACGATTCGAATGAAAACGAATTTTCGAATGAGAATAATGACAATCCCGCCACAATAGATTAGACAGAAACTCCCCCGGTACATCGCAATTGACGTCCGAAATTTATCTAACTCGTGGACGTTTCGTAATCCATCGCCTTTCCAAAGTCGTTTCGCTTATCCGTTGCGTCGTTTCGGAGAAAGTTCACAAAGGAAATGCATTATTTGGTGCCAAATCGACTTCCAAAATTCGATACACGAATTCGATTTTATCGCTTGGCAAAAATGCGCTGGTTATTTGGGGATCGGTCCTATGTCACCACCCCATCGTTACACGTGGAAACGAAAGAATGTTACGCGAGAAAGTGTCTGTTGTAAGGATTATAAAATATATCACTTCCGGCTTTTTTGGTACACATCATGGGCACGGTTTGGGTGTAATTTTTTATGTACCTGAGATTCTTTGGTTCGGTTAAACTGCCGCGAAGAGTGTGAAATGCAACTATAGTTATAGACCCTATTTAATTGCTGTATACCAAACATTCTAAAATATAATGAGTTTACATTACTTAAAATCTGTAATTCATCAACGCACTTTAAAGTTAATTTAACTCTTCGAAAATAAACATCGAAACGTATCCATTGGAGACGTTTGAACAAATGCATTGCTACATTCATAAAACAATTGCAATATTATTTCAAAAATTTTCAAGCTTACATTACGCATATATTAATTCATCAAACAACATCAAACAAGGAGAAATATATTAGACAAAATATCATTTACGTATTTATAAAAGTACTCATCGACAATAAAGACTAAATTTTTAATTTTTATAGTTTTATGAAAAACGTTTACATCCATATTTAACGAAGACGAAACCTTGATTTATTTTAAAAATCACTCTACGATAAAAAATCCATAAAATTTTATTTTAATAACTTAGATAGCGTATAGTTTTCTTCACACTAACATGGATAAATTAGAACACATCTTTATTATTATTATTACAAAATATGTTGGAATAGCATCGAAGTACACTCACCACAGCATGGCTTTCCGAAGTCTAGACGAACGAGCTGTACCATGTAAGGCTCCAGAAGATTGACATACCACCAAGGTGATCTTTCTAGTCCAGTAAGGGTACAGGTGTCTGTGGTGAAGAAAGAGCTTGTGCTGCCGTCAATTGCCTTAGATGGGGTTCCACCTTGCTCGGTGCTAACCTGCATGGCAGCCTTTCCAGCGGCCACGTTGAGCACTGTGGATTAAAGAAACAATAGGTTAGATTCACAACAATGCTAAGAAACATATTCGAAACAATATATGAAACGGAAGCTGTGATATTATAGATATAGGACAAATAGTTGAAGCACAATCCTGAAGTGACAATTATCTATTTTATACAATTACCATTGGCGTATTTATGCATTTATTTTTCTGGTGTACAGTATATGTATGTATGTCATACCATGCATGTAAGCACACAAATACCTTGAATTTTAAGGAATTAATACCGGTTATTTGGAGCTGAACTTGAATACCCCGAGTCTATATTATTATTGTATAAATAGCAATATTTAATTTTTACAATATAAAATATTCTATTGAAGCATTTTACCCATGCATAGTAATATTTCGTAGTAACTCATACCACTACTATTAGATATTTGGAGCTCGATAAATTACGGGAGAAATTCTAATCGTTTTCCAAAATCAATGATACTATTAAGCACCACAAAATAGCGTAAAATTGTACATCAAGTAACTATGAAAGTTGGTATTCTCCTAGTAACGTAAATCTTTGGACTCGTGAAATTGAAATATATTGTCATGCGAACCATAAAGAAATACAGAAAATCAAAGTTATAATAAAAGCGTAGGAGTGTCTTTGTATTTTTTCTACCCATCTTGCCCTCAAAAACTCTTTGGTCAGGTCTTTTTATGATGTAGGAAGAATGTTAACGTGGCAATTCACAAAACAATTCCCCTTTCATGAGTAAAGGTATGCATAGTTCGTCATCCATCCCACGCTATTTAATGCGCCTTTGGTGATAACGGACATTGTACGGGAATCCGACCCAAGTGGGTCACCAACAAAACCCTTCCATCCACCGACCATACAACACTCATCTAACTACTAAAACGGTTTGATTAAAAGAACACCGCTCCTGGCATCTTCACCTCAAACGATGATCGGAATTTTCATCTCATTATACTACATTGACGCTCTCTGGAAGTTTTCAACTGTGGGTCATCGAAGACCGAGGTGAAGACAAAGATGAAACACCTTTTGTTCGCTTTATTCCTATCCCATCTCTCTTGAGGGTGAGAATAATTAAGATTTTGTGTTCCTTCAAGCTTCATAATGAAGAATTGACGTTCCATTCTATGATATACGAGATAATTATAGCCTAGGTTTATTTACAGTTGACATATAGAATTCCAGCCATAGGAAAGCAAAAAAGGTTCGACTTGAACACACAGTTCTCGTTTATCATTCGACTTGCATCAATTCAATTGGTAGTCGAGTTCAATTCGAGACATCTATTAAAGAAGGAGCTATCAAATATGACTGTTATTCCTTATGTTATTTTGTTATAATCGTCTTTTTTACTGACGGAAATATAAACGTTACGCGGCGAAGTTGTACGTAAAAAATTAATAATTTTACGTAATTATTTTGACACGATATTGATTATTTACAGCACGATTATAAATATTATATATCGAGACATATTTATGGAACGATACGTCATATAATAGCAAAATGAAGGATATTCAATCCCATTTGGTTACTTTGTACGTTAATGATGGACTACAAGAATTCTCTCACATAACAAAATCGTACCTTACGATAAAACCGAAGCCATTATAACTGTCAGAAAAACTTTCGGCCCCATTAAACCACAAAATAAAATATTTATGATTATACGAAACCTTTACGAAAACATTTCCCACGCTTTGTATTCCATTCCGACCAATTTTACCATCCCTCACTATACAGCTGCGAGATTTTTTTTCCACAGCGCACTTTTCCATTTATGCACGCGCATAAACACGAGAGGGCAATCTGCTTTAACGGTATAAACAAGCTTCAATGAGCTCCCTCAACGATTCCGGCGCATGTAATTCACGAACCCTATCATAACATCGCCCACACAGCTTCCACGTCGCGAGTGATGGCTCTCCAGATGGGATTTAGAACCCATTAATTTCTTTCGCCTCCTTGACTATTCCACTCGCTTTGAACTTGTACTCCTCCAGGGAACCTGTTTCCCATCACGAGCTTTTGTTCAGCTACGTGCGTGCTTACTTCCTAGATTTTCCCTTCGGTGGATAATATAGACTGCTGTGGTCTCATCCTAGATGGATTTACCTTTTTTACGTATGCTTCCTCATTGCCGAAGGCTCAAAATTGGTTCCAGATAAGCGTATTGGTCCAGATAAGTAAATTGTCCCAAGTGACGATCGTATTTCGTGAGTTATTACCCAAGATGCAACAGTACGTATATTTTAATGGCAATGATTATGTTTTGGTTGAGTTAATACAGAAGCTGATGTAACAATAGGAATAATATATATTGGCATAAATAAATCATAGGAAAGGATGTCTGGTAAGTTGCTATTTGTATCTCAATAGATAAGTCGACACTAATAGGTTATTTAACACATCAGAAAAATCATTAAGAGCGCTTAATATTTTACGGAATATAAACAAAAATTCCCTTTAAAATCTTCCTTTTTATATCAGTTTACGTAATTTATTTTTACGATTCGTCTGTTTATCGTCTTGTAAAAAACTCGTTACTAGGCCCGTTGTTTATCTGTTGTTATTCTATACAATAAAGTATTTCTCCCGTTAACCTAAGATTGGTACTCGTTGGAAGAGAATGTATTAATTAAAATACGAAAAATATTTCATTACAACGAACCCGCTCTTATTTTGACCATCAAGCGATATTCTTTTTCGTGTTCAACTCTTCTTTTTCGCACTATTTAATCTAGGAACGCGTTCCCTATCAAACAACAGCGTATGTCACACCACGGAAGACGCCCTCTGATTCTATTAGAGGAAGAAGTTCAATTAAAAGCATCTTCGGACGGAGTGTTTCTGGTCCTCAAATAAGTCTTTGTTCTCGTTATCGGAGACACGGATCGGGTCGTGTCGCCCACTCTACCCACGCTTTTATCCGACCTATCGCTTGCTCTTTGAACCCGGAGGTGCTCTTGTGAGAATGGGAGCGTACTATGGGGATGCATGCGTCACCGGAATAGACTTCGGATCTGATGGATTTTGCGTGCGTAGAAAATAGGGCATGTGTTCAGTTTAAAGTTACAGTTTATGTAGATACATACATGGCTGGATGAAATTTATAACATTATTTTTTCAGCTTTCAAATTTCTGATTCGGAATGCTATTATAATTCCTATGGTGGAAGGAAGAAGTAGAATTTTCCTTTGTAAAAAGATTGGAATATTGTTTCCAAAAATGTAGTTAAGTTAATAAATATTTTTTATTTCATAGAAATCCGTATGGTTCCGAAGTAGTTCCTTCTTTAGGGTTTGAAAATAATTATAGAATACCTTGCCAGTCCTACCTGACAAGAATCCACATATTTATATTGTTCGTTATACAAAGCTTTTAGAATTTCATAAATAACTTAACATACTTTCAGGTGCCGTATACTGAAAAGGAGTGACAAAAATATTTGAATGGTTTTCATCATACCGCTTCAGTTTCAGATGTTTTAAAAACGACGTTAAGATGAAAATATTCTATTTATAATAGCTGTCTATTCATGATTCTAAAACGGTCAGTATCATGTACATTTAATAAAAAAAAATAAAGGAAAAATAATAGAATAAAAGGGATAAATATGATCTAGGAAGGGGAGTAACATAGTAACTGAGTTTGATAGTAACACGTTAACAAAAAATTAATACATACAAATATATCAGTCAGAGAATAAAGATAAAGGTGGATGCATTAATTTTACAAATCTCAGCTTAGTATTGAGAAATCAGCTTCTCAAAGTTTTACTCTGGCATATGCATCTATTTTCATCAGCTGTAGAACTTCAAGCGCGGGAAGGATATAAAATGCCTATGAAATTGCCCGTCTCATTTGAATCCAATTTCCACGCAGTTTAACTCCATCGCTCTTACGCGGCCGATGTCGAAGAATATGAATTAAACATAACCATTGCTCACCGATGATGTCTCGTCCGTTACGGACTTATGCTTTTATTCGATCTTTTGGAACCTTCGACCCAACGCCTTCCAAAGAATATCTCTTGGGAAAATGCGGAGAGGTGACCAACAGATAGATAAGAGAAGCACTTTTAGAGGGTACGTATTTTAACATAACAAACAATCGCTGTTTGAACTGTTTGCTCAAAAGAAGATGGGTTTCATATGGAGAAGTTACGTTAAGTAGACGGAATAGAAAGACAAACACGTTATTGGTGTGTAGAAGTAAATAGTTACAATAACAATAGTTGTTCATATGTAAAGATAGACATGGTAGTGTATCCTTAGCACTTCCTCCACGGAATAAATCAAAGCATTTATGCAGAGAAATTCTATTATATTATATTACTGTTACTTTTGCTGAAGTCATTCCATTATCATTCATATAACCTGCAATATTTGTTTACCAATACTATGTCACCTTTCTCATATCTACCTAATCACTAGAGGTCCTTTGCATGCAATCAATTTGAAGTCATTCAGGCAGCATTTAGTTAAGTTTAACTTCCAGATTTAAATCCTTGCATTTCAGTGGTAAAACGTCGAAATATTTTGTCCACTCAAAGAAGATACTTTATTAGTAACAGATAAATAGGTTCTACTCTTATAATATTTTCCCATTTATCCTTATTATCCTTTATAGTATCCTTATTTGTACTCAGTGACGTTTAAAAGTTTAAAACCCAACTAAGCCTCGGTTTAAGTTAAATTGAATTTTTAAAAAATTACAATGTTTTTGTTTTCTTATATGAAATTATCACGGAGGTAATAAAATTATAAATTTTATCACGAGAAGGATTTTAATCGCGTTAGTTATACTTATAACCTCATCAAATCAATTTCAGCGTTATAGTCCTTAACGATCATAAACCCTTTGCTTTTGAATATACATGTTTATCAGACTCTATGGCATCGTAAATACGCTATTAACTTGAGTGAAGTCGTTCAGATGGCAGCTCATTAGTGTGAGGATTAACACTGTTTAGAATCCGAGCGCTAACATGTGCGACGTACGTACGAACGAGTTAACGTTCTTAAGACAGAATGCAAGGAGAGGTGTACTTAAGAGAAACGGAGAGTGATCTTGGAATCCGAGCGAAAGTGGATGCACAATGAGTCCGTTTCCAGGAATCGTTCGAGTTGCGGAAAGAACAAGATCGGACCGCTAACCGCTGATACATCGTGGTTCGAGGGAGTTTTTGTACATCGTTCTCGGCTGTGTGTTTCTTATGGAAACACCTGATGTCTCCATGCAATTCAACTATAGAGGACAGATTTCAATAATGATTGAAATATTTTAATAGTTTACTGAATCCATATTATACGCCAAGCATGAAAAGTCATATAAGTTCGCCGTTATTTTACATGCAATTTCACCAATCAAAACTGAATTATTGTATGATAAAATACAGGTTAGATTATGTTATACTTATTTTTAAATAATATCTAATAGTAAGCTACAAATAATGACACAAATCTAATAATAATTTACAAATTATACGGATGGTTTTGGAGTTTCATATAGCTACCGAATCATTTAACTGTTGTTTTAGACTTTAGACAAGAGATTTGCTGCAGATTAAACTTTTTAAAGATAAAAATAAGCGTTTTAAAAGTAGTTCTGAGATATTTTGTCAGCAATTATGTATTCGAACTTGTCAAATACTGTCAGTGTATATAATACGTATACAGGAATACAATATTTTAATTATTTCAACTTTTTAAGCGCGAGAAACAACAAGCAAATGCCATTTTCTATTACCAGCCTGCGAATTCTAATCACCGAATACAAAACCAAGTGATGGAATTCAAATTTGTTCTTCATTTTCTTCCATTGATAGTCTCAATGCTTCATAACTTGTTTATTGCTCATTAGATCAGTTTGGATACATTTCGGCTGCTCGAAGATTTTCTTCGGAATGAAACAACGGTACTCGGACGTACTGTTAACTCTTCAAGACTACATCACTCTTCTTGAGCACTTTCCTCCTTAGCCGATCATTCCTTACAGTACTTTCCCGTTTTCACCCTTTCTCTATCCACACCGCCGTTTTCAATTTCTTCTTCTGTTTGTCTGCGTAATTAAAAGATACTTTCTTCCTCAAACTGATTCGCATGCGATTCACAAACAGACGAGCATCGGTTGCTAAGTAAACGAATCCCGTAGCAGTTCATTGAAGTTCAAATTCAATCAGCCAATCAACTGCCGAGGAAAGCTTCATTTGAAAGCGGGATTCGAAACGGAACGATATGATTCGATTTCGTTTGATTCCTTAGTAGCTCGGAATTTGAGAACTGGATCTAAACTATAAAGATTATAGAGAGAGGTATGCTATCATGCAGGTAGTAAGGTATAATATATCTAGTAACTCTTATTGATAAACGCTGAGAGCTTAATTAGGTACCAATGAAGTGATATTGTTATGATAAAGTTATTTACATCGGTTTGTGTTTCTTCCGGTTTATTTCAACACATGCCACACGTATATAAGCGGCTGCCATAGTAGTTATGTAGCTTCATACTAGAATTCTATTTAAATTTTAACGAGAATATTAATGTTTGAGGATTCATATTCTTTCAGTTGCTATAGTTCGCAAAATTACCCGTAAAATCTTTGAAATAGTACAACTTTAGATGCTTCAATAAAATTCATAATACATACAACAACGAAAAGTAATTTGAGTTGAAAGAACCGAAAATTTAGAACTAGTTAACCTATGAAGAATTTCCATCTGGCTTTCAGTTGAAGAGAGGAAATTGTAATAGGAACTATATAAAATTCAAACAAATTTAATTTACGAACGTTTCGATATATAAAAAAATATGTGATGGTTGTATTACCAAAGAGGCTGAAGTACACATGAGTTATTTTAATTTAAACGTGAGCATTATAAAGAATGACAAATATAAGTAAACATCGTAAGTTACTCTGAAAATACTTGATATCCACAAACTCCACTGAAATTGGTGGGTGTTCCTCCTTGGATGACCAACAACTCCTCACAAAAAGTAAATAAATGGTGAATATTACGGGCTCGACTGATTACAAGCATATCAGATTTGCTCCATCTAAAGGAGACGACGGCATTCTTGAAAAATGCTTTGGGAAATAGACGTGTACTTCCAACGTCTCCATACGGGGCGGCGTTTGGCAAGAAACTTTCGATGAATAGGTGTGAAGGAATGCAATGTGGCTCCGATCCTCTCAATCGACCTCAATCTTCCCACTCCACTAACTTCTCCCCCTTCCCATCAACCTGTTCGCATATCGACTGATAACGGTTCATCAGCGCCCCTGATGAGAACGCAACCCAGCACGAATTTTAAGCAATGCGGGTTGCATAACCAACCCCTGAACTACTTAAAACTCGCTGCAGTAGAACTTTACAACACGTGGTGAATTTGACTGCACATGGAGGCTGGAAAATTACATGTTGAGTAAGGATTCGATTTAAAATTTATGAAACAGTATTATTTTTTAATCAGCTCGAAAATTATCTTTCAGAGGAAGGTGTAAATTTAATAGTCAAGCAGGTTCTTCAGTCACTCGACATCGTTAAGTTTTCCCTGATTTCTGTTATTAGTTACGAAAGGTTTATTTAAGTTACGAATAGGTTTATTTGCTGCAATTATAACCCTACTCTATGATTTTTGATCTTTTTTTATATCATATTTGTATAAATGAAGCGCGCACAAAATCAAAATGACATGATAAATAATACGTAATGGTTGAAGTCAAAACGTTTAAAGTAAAGTATCAAGTACGATTTGCAACACTACAAAATTTTAGGAAATTAAATAAATAGAGAGAATAATAAAAAATATTCTAGTTTTGATTCATTTGAAACTAATTTACTCTAGGGTAGGATTCCAACATTCCAAGTCGATATTTTTATCCTTAAATACTTGTTTTCTTCAGAAAAGAAAGCATTCGTACCATTTGATTCCTATTTTACATTCCTATAAGCCAATAAAATGAAGTTTTATTCTCAAATGCAAATCAAACCTATAATAAGGAAGGGCGTGACATCAATTCGCCTACCTGGCAATCAAAACGTTTCGAATCGAGTTCCCGAGTGTTGTTATTAACTCAAATAACTGCACGTATTTTTCCGAAGACAACGGACCAAACCTCTGGATAAACTCCAATCTTTCAAAAGGAATTCCCGATGATCGATTCTAAAATTTTTTACTCGCATTCTCTCCTTTTTTTAATGCGGTCAAAGAAAAACAAAAGAGAGTTAATCGCACTGCAACGGGAAGGAACTGCGAGATGGAAAGCGAAGAGTTAAATACAAGCTGCCCTCAGTGTTGGGCCCGCCCCTTCACCTCTATCAACGCCGAAGAGGTTATAAGGCCTCTGTTACGGGGTGCGATTGTCTTTTTTTTTGGGTGGACACTAATATTGCCTAACGCGGAGAATTATGGGTGGGCGGAGTCGAGTAGATAAACGGGAAAAAAAGTTGTTCGTGTTGTTTTAAATTCCACGATTCATACGTGAGATCAATCTTATTCCCTTTTCGTCTTTCAAGGAGGAATAATTATTCGACAAACAAAAGAAAGATGATATAAAAAAGCGTTCAAGAATAAAAATACGAGCCAAAATCTAATTAATCATCATTACTTATCGTAATATCAGCACGTTGATTAAGATTTGGTCCGTACATACTATCTCTATTGATAATTATTCATCTTCTTGACAGATGTACATTAACTTCAAAAGGATTCAGGGTAAGAGATGGTTATGATAAAATTTACTATTCATAGATGTATAAAATATTTCGAATCAAAACAGATATTGAGAGTAACGTAAGCCTATGGAAAGATATTGAAAAAGAGAGCTCTATTCGTTTATCTATTGGAGCTCAAAAGTCGTGTATATTAGCGTAAACTTAATCATATTAAATTTTAAATATTTCAGAATTAAAACTGATTTTCTGGGTATTTTATAAACTTACATTCAAATGATAACATGTATCGATATGAATTCAGGTATCGATAAGAATACATATCTACTTCGCTCCCTTTATAGAATACAGACATCAATTTTGAGGAAAAAAATCGGCATAGATTCGACATCGAATCGTCCTAAAAACTACGATTTGTAAAATATGGACTTCTGGTGAAATTAGGTTCGCAGAATAAGAACTGCCGACCAAATATCGGTTGGATTCGGAAATACAAGAACAGTTTTAGCTAAAAGGCGGTTTCGTTACCGTTCCCACCCGGTAGAGGCTGAACAAAGAAAGAGATGAAAACAACTGGTTCTTTGTCGGCCTTCCTACCCTCCACATCGCCTATCACATGTCCACTCGACTTTTTGCATTCGTCCCTACGCATCAATGGACTGCAGATATCCGTGTCCGATACATCCAAGACACTTTCGGCGCTTTGTAGCAAAATTTACCGTAATCTGCGAACTTGAATTCCCGTAAGGTGTCCCATCGTGTTAATTTCGCCTTGAGTGATTTTTGTGGTCGTTCTTTTTAGAATTCCCATCCCTATTACTCTTCAGGATTGGAAATTCCTACGTAAATGTATAACAAATGCCATTGAGAAGATTGTACATACATTGGCTAAGAAATGAGAGATAATGATGTTATACATATATAATATGAATTTTATCAGTAATTAATGGAGATTTATTCCCAGCTTAGAAGATATTCCATTCACTCATAACTTGTAGACGCTCTAAGTCCTTATAGCTCAGTCTGTCTCAAAATTATGGCATCAATATACATCCAATAATCTCCAATAATATATTTGAAGGGTGAATGAGATAAAAGATTATAAGATTAGGATTCATCTTCCCGCAATAAGTCTTGTTATATATACATATTTCGATCCTATAATGGTGTTTTGGATCATCGTTCGATATTTCCTCATCATTATTCTTAAAGATTCAATTTCTGAATAAATCGCAGCACATAGTTAATTTTTTCTAACAAATATATCTTTCTTTTAGATAAGCATGTGGTTAAAAGTATATACACCTCGTTAACTTAGAATAGTGAATTAAATTTTTCTTATAATAATGTTTTGTTTATAATATATAATTTCATTACAATGTTTATCTAGATATATTCTATAAGTTCCAATTAATATCGTCTATCATAGTGTTATTATTACAAATTATAAAACTATTAAAGGTAACGAAGAAAGGAATTAGTTACTGATTTAGATTTTAATTAGATATTATCAGTTTAAAAGATAAAATATTTTTCATAGAAAATATCATTTTAAAAGTAATAATTTTTAATGGATTTTAAAAATCTTCACTATCGCCCTTGGTGAAATTCCAGTACTGCAAAATCCTGTCTCTCCACAAGAACTGTCCCTTTTGAATTTACGAACAAAGCGGCAATGTTAGCAAAAAGCGAATATTTCCGCTCAATTAACTCAAATTGTTCCTTAAAAAGGTGAAATTTCAAACTTACGGAAGACTTTCTCAGTTCAAAAATTCGCGTGTCGCCCTTTTACACCGGACGTGGCAAATCAAACATCTTAAGAACTCCACGCTTTCACTAATAAACAAGGGAGGTTTCCCTGGGAAACTTATCTTTCGTCTGTCTGTTTGTGCTCTGTGAAAGTAATTGGGTTCATCAGTTGTACAAATACATATCAGATATCCGATTCCACGGAAGAACATCATGTTACAGATTAACAACAGAAAGGAAACGCATTCTTGAAAAGTGAAAATTACTGTCGAGTTTAGACTTTCATTGGCCAATTTCGTTGACTGACTTAAGAGGTCAAAACCTTGGTTGTAAAATGAACTTTTCCTTCCTATTATATTCCTATCGTAATCTAATATATAAATAATTTTCATAATCTAATAAATAAAATACGTATTAGTTTTATCTTCCTCGTACCAACATTTCATTCCCGATTTTAATAATATTGTTTGATATTTTCATAAAGAAATATAAAATAATTTACACTAACTGAAAGAGATAATCCTGCCTGCATCCGAAAGGCATAAGAATATCTTTTTTTACGAATAATTCTCTACGAGATATAGATCGTTTCCGGTGTCGCAAGAACTGTTCCTCTAAAATCCCGCACAATAATCTACTCGCTATCAAACCGTCCCTTTTTAAACTATTCATTCCAATCTTTTCCTTGAGCCACGTAGTTCACCGCTTTTTTACTTCCCTTCGGTTTTCCATCCAATGTTTTCCATCACTTTTTCCTTAAAATGATGTGGAACTATACGTCTTCCGCTCTTCCTATACCGATTTCGATTCTTCTTTTTTTTAGACTGACACGCACCGTTGCCTTCCTTTTTTGGACGTCCGTATTGAGAAAGATGCTGAGTGCTAGACAAGAATACTCAAAAAAGAGTACGTACGATGGTTAGACGAAAAGTTTACGTATGCGTAAATATAAACAATACAATGATGACCTCTTCTGATTATTAATGTGGGTATGCCTGGTTCTAGGATATACTTAAAGATATTATTGTTAATGTCTATGTCTACGTAAACATTGTTATTCGAGATATAACGGCTTTTCATAAAAATTGCAATGTTTTACCAATTAAATTTTAATTAAATTACGAGGAATAAGTATTTTTGGTGGCTTAAGTCATAATAAATCTCAAAAATAACTTAATTAAATCAAATAACGATGTAATATCACCGTTTCATACAATGTCTGGAATTAAAGATTATCTGAACAATTTAAAATACATATTGGTATGAATAAATTAGCAATCAATATAGTTTCAAAGTTCTTAAGATAACAATTAATAATATAAATTTTTTAAATCGAGACAAAATTGTACGTATATATATATACACTATACCGTGGTTGTGTTAAATTAAGGAATTAACAATTTATGGACACTTGGTTTAAGAAATTCGACTATGCTCGTTGTGTACATAATCATCCTACTCAGGATTGGTTTACTACCTCTTTTTTTAATAACGTTCAATTTTTGTTATCTTTAAAAGTGCTCAAATAAACCAAAAAGAATTAAAAGATTAGCTTTTAAATAAGGTTAATTTCTGTTGATCATAATATAAATCAATCTTTCTGGGAAAGGATTCCTCAACTCATCGAAAGCAAAATTCATTCGGTATTCTTCTTTGGCCTCTGGAGTTACGGTATAAATCAAGCAGTTAGCATCTTAGAAAGTAGAGTAATCTCGAGTAAAAGGATGAACTCGTTTGAGGGAATGGCCGGGAATATGAGAATAAGAGCATGTTTTGAAAATCAAGCGGTGGAATTCCACACTTTCACGCTCAAAAGATCTTTTGAGTCCAAAAATGAATTTGCCATTTTGCAGAGATCTGCGGTGCGGTGAAAATTGAGGGAAATGAGGTGAAAATGACAAAAAAGGGAAATTTTGTTAAATTTTCCTCTCTTTAAGGCCGTAGGGAACATTAACGCTCGATTTATGAAATGGGTCGATGGAATCTTTAGGGCCAACGGGATATTAAAATACCACTTCTTTAGGAACACTGAAGCATCACGCTTTTTCAATCATTTATTTATTTACAATATCGTCGCAAGTTGAAACAAAGTCAGGCGGCGAGAAGCAAGTCAAGCATGTTTCTAATCTAAAAGCACTACAATGTATCTATTTCACAATAAGATACTTCGACTACGGTTAAATCAAACAGCGTGTATATAAATGGAATGTTACGCTTCTAGAGAATGGCGGTCTCATGAATGGATACGTAACTAAATCCTAGTTTTAACAAAACCTTCTAGTGCCTTAGAGAGAGCAATAGAGAATTCAAAACAGGGAGGAGCTCTTCCTTATTCTTTTAGAAAAATGGTAAGATTTGGGACAGCGCCGAGGCTAACGGTGTCCGTAGCGAATCGTCATCTGAAGGGAGTTGGCAAAGTTGAGAAATGAGAGGAAGGGCCGCATTCCAGCGCTAACTCCTTTCGCATTCGGAATTTCACGTATTTTACGCACATGCTGAAAATGTTTATAGCATTTCTGGATGAAAAGGATCGGTCGTTTAAAAGTTCCAGTTACGCTGACGGCTTGCAGTTGATGGTTGATGTTGATTACGGAATGAATCATTCATAAGGGCAAGATTGAGGCCATTAAATTCACGTGCACTTCTCAATATATACCGTAATGGATGATTAAAGGAAGTTGAAAGCTGGAAGCACTTTACTCGATGAATTCGTTTGTGAGGAGTATCTTGTAAAACAGAAATGGAAAATAGCGTCATGACTGAGACTCGAACCCAGTCGTGTCGCTTTTTTTCTCTTTCTATTTAGCAATAATATATGATTATTAATATAGTACCTCATACTCGTACGTAAATATATAAATGTATTTAATATATCGTCTGAAATAATTCTATTAAGTCTCCTACTCTTCCATCTGTGTCACTGTGATTGTTATGATCGAAAAATTACAGTACTACGAGATTAAATTAATATGGGGCCATTTATAAACAAAACGTGCATAAAATTATTGATTCATATTCGCAAGGAGTTGTACTTGGATAACCAATGTCCTTTGATCCTCAAGGATTGACCAAGAGGGGAAAAAAGTTGAGGATTTATTTCTTACAAGATTCCTTTCCATAACTCAATAACTATAGGAAAAAAAATACATATAGCAAATCTCGAGCGATGTTGAGAGATATATACCATCCCTAACATTCAAAATGGAAATTAACATGTCAGGGTAGACGGTTTCGTTGAAAGTGTTCGACATTTAAAAAGGAAGGGCTGCTGAAGGAGAAAGTGACTCTCTTCATTGACTTTTGGAGCAGTCGGTGACCGGAAGACGGTCTCTTGCATCAGTTTCCTGTGTTTGGATGACGTCCAACGTCAAATGGGACGGATGATTTATTTCCGAGTGCCATTAGAAGGGAACCAACGGTGCAGAAAATGCAGGACTTTAATAGACGAAGCGTTTTGCGAAACTAAGATCGACTACCAGGCGCCGATCCTCCAGATGAGCTCTTTGCCAATTTGACTGAGAAGGTGTGCTCAAAGAACTATCAAAGCAAAAAAAGGAAAAAAAAATGTTGAGGAAGTTTTACGACGATTTGATTTATACCACGCTTTTCTTCATTTCCCTCGAACTTGTTATCCTAGTATTATCGAAATGTATCAATTTTGCGAATCAATGATAAAAGGTTTCTATAAATATTTAACCTAACCATTTCCTTCTAGAGGAATAATCATTACAACGATACCAATAACTCTTTTTTGAGAAAAAAAGGTGATAAAGAAGATAAAGATTTTCTCAATCGTTACTTTGGTAAATCATTTGACATTATAAACAAATATTGATGTATAAATTTATTTCAGCATGAATCCATCAGATCTCTTTCTTGATATTACTTACAGGTTGATATTGCTTAGCGTAAGAAAGGATGCATGTGTATCGTATGTTTATAATCTTGAAATTCTCATTCGTAATGATAAAATGACCCTAAAAACAACACGCAACGAGGTACGATGTCGTTAATTTTAATGCTGATGATAATCAATTGATATATTTTCTTTGCCAAACTAGAAGAATATGGTTTCTAGCTTTTCAATCTTAAAATAAAAAAAAATTATTAAAACGTTTTAGATTCGTGACCGAAATGAACTTTGTGATCTACCTTTCTTTTAGTAAATGATAAGAGCATTTGCGTCATTAGTAACTGCTAGTAAAAATAGAATAGAAAACACATAATTTCATACGAGACATGTGTCTATTAACACCGGATACGTGTAAACCTCCCTTCACTTGAACTTTTCAAGGAGCTAATTCGATATTTAAAAGGAGGGATACTTAGAATGTAAAGAACATAACCTATAGGTCAATATGCGTCCAGTCATTACTTTCTCAACATTCTTATTCGTCTTTAAATTTCAGTTCATATTTACTCACACAAACACATCAACTCCAATCTCAAACAGAGCGGAATAAAACGAGTTCGCCGAGTTAAAAATACGATTGGAAATCAAGAAATCGTCACAAAAAGCTAATGAAAGCATTTTTTCGATTCAGAGCGACATACTTTCAGTAATTACTTCCAGATTTTTCCGCAGTATCTCGTTTGAGGGCAAGAGGGAGTTTCATTCTGCAGAGAAATATTTTATATGTAGTTCATTCACCTGAAGAAAAATGAGGGGAAAAAGCTAGAGTGTACACAACAAACACGCCTCTGTATTATAATAATAATGAATTATTATATTGTATGAGGTCTTAACTAAATGTTATTGAGGAATTAAAAATTTCTAATTGGAAATAAATCAGCCTGAGCTAGCTAATTCATAATACAGAACATAACTGAGAATCATCTTCACTGACAGGGAATAGTTCTAACAAATATCGTTAATAGGATTGAATGAGAAGTGAGTTCCCGCAAGGAAGATTGATTTTGCAACACGTTTTAATTTGAAGAAGAAAAGGAAATGTTTGATAATATTAGATTTTATGTTCAACATTCAAATATTTCCTTTACAAAGTCTTTCGTATCTCCTATCATTTATTTACATTGTTGGATTGGACGAATCGTCACGTAATATAAAATCAATTAAAGGACACATATCGAAGAATTAAAAATAAACTCACTCAAAGTCTTACTGATCATAGAATAAACGTCATTGAAATATATCACACTGGTAATTGATTATTGACTTAAAAAAAAATAAAATAAATAACTAATATTATGTGTTATAAATAAGATAGGACTTAACAGTACAGTACATCCTTCTAAATAGGTATAAATAGAATACCAAGAAACCTTTAAAATTCGTAAAATATATAAGATAATTCCATCGCAAGGTAAATTAAAGAAATGATTTCAAGACAACTTTTACTCAACAAACATATCACATCTCGCATATGAGTATAAGGGTGAAACAGGATTCGTCGAACGAGCACAAACAACGACACAGATGCGTAAGAGGACTTAAAAATCACTGCTGTACTCTGAGCAATAAAAAAGTTACGAAATGACAGTTTCTCCCATATTCAAATATTCCATATGCAATGATGGCATCTCTCAAGAGAAAGTTTCAATGGAATCTCCGGGTTTACGAGCTTCGAGATTAGGTCTTAAAAAAATCGAGAAATCCACGAGGCGATTTCTGGCATTGTCTCTTTGTCACGGATATGCATCTTTCCGCTTAGTGATTGGCTAGTTCTGCTCATTCGGCTACAAATCACTGAGGATGGCAACACGCTTTTCTTCACTTGGAATACGTTTGCCTAACACTCCCCCGATCTAGGGAGTGCTTGGGAAAGACTGATGGGTTCAACGAAAAAAATAGGGATGAAATGAGGAAATGAATACAGGAAGTTGTGAGCAGATGTTCCTATGGAATAAATCGATCTAAAATCAACGTTGAGGGATTCGAAAGCTTGTATACTAAGCATCATCTGTATATATGGAAGCCTATATTTAAAAATTAGACAAAAATCTTTTTTTGTGTAATTCATTGTATGGTGAGTGCTTTTGCAATTAATACTGAGCTGCTACCATAGCGATATGCAAAAAAATCTAGAAAGAGATTGCTTTTCACTAGGAGAGATATTGAGAACACATATGCTGACCTTTTTATTAAATAATTGATAAATAGTAATACTACACTGCCACAAAATAAGAGTCTGATTTTTAACTTTCATTCGTTAATATTATAGAATATTTAGAACTTCTTCGTAACATAATTGCCCAACTAAATGTAATAATTTACAAGGAAATTATAAAAACTTTCAATAGTTTCAAGGAAAGAAATACACTTCTTTATGCAAAGAAGCAAAGCTTTTATCATTCATATATGAGTATAGTGCATTGGTGATACATTTTTACTCTACCCTTAATTATAACTTTATTACTCATAACTACATACTCCAATACATACTTTAGTTGAAAACGTAAATAAATGTAACTCGAGTAAGAGTTATATTTAATGCTGAAGAATAGTGATACGTAACCACAAATACTTTACGAATTTATACTCAGTTAATTTAAAAAAGAAACTTTAAAATATAAAATCAGATAAAAATGATTTTCATACCACTAGGTTGTGCATACGAGTATTTTTCGTCAAGCTGATGACTAATCGTCAATCTTTTAAACATTTAACTATAAAAACTTTAGTTTATCAAACGGTAAAGCAGAGAGATAAAAACAAGAAGAAAAAGTCTAAGAAGAGAAAAAGATAGCACATTCCAATTTTTTGGAGCCTATCGAACGTTACGTTAAAAAGTTTTTTCTTAGAGAGGCGATTATGTCAGTCAATCATCCAAAGTTTCCGCGTCTTCATACTACGTGATCTTCATTCCGTCAAAGAAATGGAGACATATTCACATAAAAACTCTGATTTAGACTATATTAGAGTATAAATATTAGCTTTTCGCATTATGTATTTTGTACATATTTTGAACTTGATGGAGATATTTTTTGATATTTTTATATTTTGTATCACTAATAAATATCTAAACTTGCGTAGAATAGAGAAAGTAGATACTAAAACTATGAATCTGCCACAATACTTAAGAAATAATATATTAACTGCGATTAATAATGAATAACATTAAAATATAAATATATACAATAAGAGATAAACTATATATTAAATTGAAACTAGTCATTTCCACCAATGTGCGAGAGACTATGTTTCGTAGATATTAAAATACTAAAAGCTTATGTTTCGTAGATATTATTATGTGGGGAGCCCCATGAGCTATATCCCTAACCCATTTAAAACTTAACCCATTATTTCGTCCATAATGCGTGTCAAAGGAAGATACCCCATTATCGTTGGACCCTTTTTCAAAAACTAGAGAAACATTTCCATAAAACCTTATTTCCTACTTCCCAGCCTGCATAGTAAGTATGACGTGAAATCGATTCGAACACACGATCCGAGTGAAATCACAAGTGAACAACGGAAAGAGATGGAAAAAGGGTTGGAGATGTTTCAGTCCACGAGATTTCGCCGAAGAAACTTTCCTTTCGTCGCAAAAAATCCTACATTTCTGTGGAAGATTCTCCGCATTCTAGAAGTTACAGTTACAAGATCAATTACTGAAGAAATTCACCAACGCTCCGTGACGGAGTCTCGTAGAATATTTGTGGAGAAGAAAGGGAACTATGAAAGGCCATTCGGAACTAACATATGAATGTACTGTTTCTGCTAAAGCACGTACAAAAGTATATAACGAAGAAAGTACGATGAGAGTAAATTCTGAAAAATCCCATTCCTTATGGATGTACAATCCCATAAGGGAATAATACCATAAGGGAACCTATGTATCGAATCCATTACGAATGTATGGTATTGTGTCTTATTGAACAATTAATAGAACAACTTATAAAAATCAACCGTATATTAATTTATATTCATTAGAACAACAAAACGGAAATGTATTGTATAAAATAAATATTTTATTTTATGTACTTTCTGTTAAGATTTTACGAGTAGTTATATGCAAACCAGGAATAAATAATACATCTAATGGAGAAAAATATATAATAATATATTATATAATATATAATAATTAGTTTATTGTTTCATGGAAATTTTTAATTTATAATCTATCGAAACCTGGTTTTAGCTTCCGGTTGACGAGGAAATTTTCCTCTTAGGGCATAGATGTGCGGTCTTTGATAATAAATAAAATAAATGAATAAAAAGGGAGGTTAACCCGAGATGACTAAATATATATACAACAGCAAACGTAATAATAACATATAAACACCCCTCTTTCGTATTTCAAAGCTTCCCAGTCATCGAGAAACGAGCTCAAATCTCTGCTCCAATTCGTTAACGCAAAACACCGCCCGAATAACGACCCCACTCATCTCCTTAAATGTCCTTGAGAATCGATTGATCTCATTCGGGAGATTAATACCTCCTCAAACGAGAAGTATTTCGAGCGCGGAATCTCGAACGTTTTTCCGAATGCGCACTCGAAGACGAAAGTTAAAGGAGAAGAACCGGGTTAGAGAAAACATCCCTGGAGCACGAAGATCGACCGTTTCATCCGAATTCCGAACACGTGTGCCTCCCGAGATGCATGACATCCTTGGATGTCCTTTTTTTTGGTTGAATACGGTGCCTCAAGCGATATTCTCTTGCTCTGTATTTAAGTCGGTCGCAATGCGAGCTTCTTTTATTTTTTTCCCGAGGCTACGGAAGGCACGAGATTTCTCCTGCTTGATGCTTCAAAGAAAAAAGCAATTGAAAAGGCTGTGATAATTCGCGTAGACCCAGGTTTCCACGTTACCCTTTGAGGTCATCAATTCGATTGTTTTTTCTTTTATCGTGTATCAATTATGTTCGTTAAAAGGATATAAACTATACTAAAGGCTTTGAGAATAATGGAAATGACTTGACACCATGAGTTCGTTCGTATCGATTGCATAGGTTAAACAGAAGTAGCATACCTGCCCGGTAAGTGGGAGACCTTGGTTCGAGTCCGAGCGTAAGTAAACTGGGACTGCTAGCTTATTAATGGATACAAAACTCTTACCGTATCTGCAAATATTCTGCAATAATATTTGTCAAATCTGCTAGCTGAAATTTACTCGTCAAAGAGCAGGTAGAATTTATCGTCTCCACTTACCTGAAAAGAAAAAGGAAATGAAAATTTATACACATATCAAGAGTTAATACAATACATTACTAATTTATTTAACATCTTTTTTTAGACATTAAGTTATTTCAATAATTTTTAATTCTTACTGATGAATATATGTTGGCGTTTAACAGTAACTTGCAAAAATATTAAAACGAAATGTATGTCGTCAGTAAAAATATGAAATTAATATCTTTTAAACTATATTCGCTAAATTATTAAGTAATAGATTTGAATGAAAATCAAATAGTGGCTGGAGGGGCAAAAATTGAAAAGGATACGATGCTAGCACATAATAAATCATTCGAAGTCTAACAGTTTTACCAAAAGATTTAGAGAGAAATAAATACTCTACACATGTACCTTAAGTGAACAGAAAATGATGGTCTTCTCATGTAATAGAATATTTCTTTAAAAAAAAAGAAGAAAAACATTTTTGCATTCGGAACTATTTATGTCGTCATTAAAATAGACATGAACGAGCATTATACTCGGAGCTTAAAATTTTTTCCTCTTCGATGAAGATAAACTCGTGATGTTTCAATTCGATCAGTTAGTGAACTCGAAGGTATTTCTTACGCTCGATCCGGACTCCAATCTCACAATCCTCAGCCTTCTTTTGGTCCTTAAAGAGGATAGTTTTTGCTGCGAAACAGGTTTCTCCACGCCATTGGAAAAAATGATAAGGGAGGTTCGTAAATTCAGATCGCGTCGGCATAAGTGACGTGAGAGGTTTATGATTCCCTTTACAAGTACTCGTAAGCTCTCTTGTAAATACGAGATGATGATATGTGATATATATATATATATATATATATATGAGGATGTGGGGGCTGAAACCGTGAAAGCATTCAAATTGCCGAATGACATGGAATAAGCGAACAAAAAACTATCAATGGCCATTTGATTCAATCCTGTATTATCCTTAAATACTTCTTTTCACTCGTTTTGGTCCTTAAAAGACACCCAGGCTTATTGTCTATTACGTAATAATACATTCATTAGTTCTTGATGCAGAGTTTAATAGGTTTTATAGAATCTAAGACATTGCATTTTTATTTTAAATAAACCTTTCTTTCGTACGATACGTATCCCTACTGATTTTCTATTCAAACTATGCCTTCTTACTATTAATTTTTATTTTATATAGAAAATGGTTGGATAGTAAATATTTTCTCAAGATAATAATCATTTTTATAACCCTGTATTATTAAAATTTATGAAAACTGTAGATTTAATACTAGTAAATGAATGAATAAACATAATCAACAATTCACAATTTGGAATCTATGCACCTGTTTATAAAACAACTCACTCTCGTTATCAAATAATGATGAATATAATTATACTGATATGTGTTAAAATGAATTCTTCGGATAATTTTTTGGAGTTTGAGGGTTCCTGACAATCTAATAATGCTTCAGAGTATTGTATTAATAAAATAGAACCACTTTGAAACTACATCACGTACTTTGACTGTCTTTGATGCTACCGAGAGTAATTAAAGCTCATATTAGTTCTCGTAATTTACCCTAGGGAGCTCACGAGTTGTATTTCTAGTCGGCATTTGATCCATGAACCTATACTCTGATGTTATCCGATCGACATTCTTCGGGCGAATTTGCCATCGGAGTTGTCATTGGCACGATCGTGAGTGCACCTGTCCCGACTTTTCTATCCATTACAGTCGAATGACCGACTTCTATGCAAAGAGTGTGAGGGACTGCGCGCCATACCAGTTCTAAGTTGTTGCCTTTTCGGCCTACTTCGAGGGAAGTTTGAATCTTCTCTATATCCTGCTCATTCCTCACACCCATTTTTTGTGCATTCGCTTTACTCTTCCGCGTTCACCATCTTTTCGCTGACTCCACCAATAAGATGCTGACGATCTGCGTTCGTGAGAACTCAAATCAACGTATACAAGAAAAGCGCAATGTGACACCACGTTTTATCCATTGATGTACTATTTAGTATTAATTAATTACGTAAGCAATTTGAGGATAAAGAAACGCTTTTACAACGCAGTTAACCAATTTTATCACGTAAAGGTGGTGATTGTAAAATAGAATCATAATATAATGGAAGTAGGTGATAGAAGAGAACTATCCTCATTATTTATCATCTGAAAATATTACTCCGTATATAATACCATTATTTGTCCACTAAGTCGGTAATATGTTCAAAGTTCTAATTCTTCAATTTCTTGATATAATTGAGGAGTTTTTGTTTCTAATTTTCATCACCAAACCTTACGATTTAATGTAATTGCGCGGAATAACCACGGACTACTAATTAGCCAAAGAATACCATATATAAGGCGAGAGGAAAGTTTCTTTTGCCTTTCAATTTGTTTTTGAATTTATCGATATCACAACCATGAGTCGTACTGGTTATTTTGTAGCTTATTTGAGCATGAATAGCGTGTAGTAAAAGCAAATATATGAATATTTGATTCAGTTTTATGGAAACGAAAAATTCAGTGAATATTCATACATCCTTCGGTAGCTCAGTTGGTAGAGCGGTGGACTGTAGAGGAATATCTAGGCGGACATCCATAGGTCGCTGGTTCAAATCCGGCCCGAAGGAATTTTTAAACTTCGTAAATATTTTTTCATGTAAAAATAAACTTTGATGCGTTATATTACATTATACGGCAACTCACTTCCCTGTTCCCTTAATGTTTTCTCACATCTCAAAAGAGTTGTAACTAAAAATGCATCCGTGATCCATTTCATTACCTTAGATTGCTGTTAACTGAGGAATACGATCGTAAAAAAAATAATGATCCAATAGCGGAGAGGTTTTTAAAGCCGTTCCAATCCAAAGGAGGCATTCCACACTCCATTTGTTTTATCTGATGACAAAATTTTTGAATTGCCCGAGCGTATTACGATAGATGAGAGTAAACCGTAAGAACGGGCGCATGTTTTGCTGTAGGCCTCAGGTTGTCTATCCACGCCCAAGTTGATAGGTTCCTTATTTAGGTCCAATTATCCCATTCAAATCCCTTGTTTCCTTTATGGACAGATTCTAGGGAAATTGAGGAAGAGCTAACGCGCTGCGTCCAAGAGCACGCGTCATCCCATCTGGGAGGCATAACGGTTAATTTTACAAGCCGCTTGATTCAGGAATTCCGAACTCTAATTATTTTCTACATCGCCCTTTTTGAGATGAACCGACGATAAAGCTTACTGCTCTAGGACCGTATTTTGAAAGAAATGATTTCAGCTTTTTACCGGATTGATGGTTTCAGTGGTTGGCGTTTACCATTAGCATACTAAAACCATGGTACGATAATGTGAACACATACTCCTACATAAGAAGGCGTTACGTAAAATTATCCTTTGATGTAGCATCAATTCACTATTTTTTTAAAGCACGATGAGCATGAATTCATCGTCTTGTGTAGAAAGATATCTTTTGGAAGCTAATGGATATATGAGGACTTATTTTTCAATGTAAACAGGTATCTGTTTGAAGCCAGTGGACATATAAGCACGTATTTTGCACTGATTATGAAGCTATATCTCAATGTTGTTTCTTTACGAGTAACATTTTGCATTTATATCAGTAAATAAACATTTTTTCGTCAAAATCATAAGATTCCTCAACAAGACACTATAACATAATTAATGAATTATGTCAATATGAAAAAGTATACAGCAATAACATATCTATTACGAATTGTGTAAATATGAAAACAATACAACAATAACATCATTATTACGTATTATATCAATATGAAAACAATGCAGTATTAATTGCCTACGCCTTAATTTCTTTAAGGTCGAGGTATAAGAGGATATTTAATGTTTTTCTTCAAGTTTTCTTTCACACTAAGGCCCTTGGCACATAAAAAACTTTACCTGAATTAGGGAGGTCTGTGAGTTGACTTGTGTAGCATATTTTGACGACCCAATTCCCACACTCGCTTTTTGTTAGCGCTCTACCGAAAAACTCCCATCGCTGAGAATACTTGGATGTGCGATAGTGCTGTTCTCAGAAATTTGGCGCGATTCTCAAAAAAAAACCTCGAGCGGATATTGTGTTATAAATAATTGCGATGAATTATCTAAATCTATTTCTCAAAAACTTTGATTTAGTCATATTTTTGGCTACGGGAAAAATAGCTTTATTGACCAAGATCCCAGCGCTTCTAAATTATCTAGAAGTATTTAAGTATATAAATATTTATATTTATAATAATAAATCCGTTTTCAGCCTCACTGATTTTTAAGCCATAATATTAAGCTTTGTCTCGAATTAAATCATACGCACGTTAGCTCATTAAAGTACAGTAGGAAAACTTAGATTACAGGGTCTACAGGGACAGGGATGTAGTTGTTGAAATTTCTATTACATTCTGTTTTATAGTGATAAATTCCTTACAGAATATCTGCTGCTATAATTTTCTCAGATGTTTAATTATTTCCAAATAAATTTACTTAACATTATTAAATATTATACATATTAGATTCGATACTAATAAAACTGAAAGTTAATCAACAGAGTTTAAAATTTTTGCAGAAAAGTAAGCTATAGAACTTTTATAAATATTTAATCCTACAATTTATTTGAAGCCTAAGTTTATTAAATCAGATACACAATAGCATGAAAAAAGGTTTTTAATTTAACTTTATTCATCATAACAATCTGTGCAGAGTCGAATGGCTAAATTAAAGCATTAAACGACAAGAATGTATCATTATTATGAAATAAATCTCGAACGAAAAATAAAACGCTATCCGCCAGTAATCGCCACAAAACAAAATCTAGAGATTATATTTTGTAATGTTTACGTTAAGCAGTTTCTTAAAACAAAACCTCTCCTGAAACCAGTTTTGAATTGAATAACTCTCTATTATGCTTCATTATCTCATAGGACCAACATTATGCGACTGTTTTCCCAGAGAAAACTTTTTCGGATTATATTTCCTCACTACACATTATATATTCTTTTTCTAAAACAATGAGATTCACAAATGAGAGCATGATTCTCATCAAGGAGGACAAGAAAAAAGGAACGATTCTGAATGGGAAACGTATCCGAGATGGAGTATTTCAAATAAAAGATAAAAGATTTTTGAAGATGATAATGAAGGCCGTCTGCTATTTAACACTTTGCACAGGATATCCGCTTCCATTGGGAAAACCGACCTTAATATGAATTCATAGCCAACAATTCGGAAGAGGAGGGTTTGATGGATGGAGGGAAAGTCTGCATGTATATATACACACTCTCCTTGTTCATAAATCTTAGAGGTAAAAGATTAGTATGAAACCTTATAGTGGAGTAAAAGTGTTTCTGTAACTATAAATTGAAGAATGTTCTTTTATGGTATTTAGTAGCGAAATGCGTGGATATCATTGAACATGGATGAACTTGAAAGGTAAAACCGATATCAAATAAAGCCAAACAGTTATTGTAAACATGGATTCTATTCTAAATACGTAATTTAAAAAATCATATCTTGTTGATTTATCGAACAAAAGATGTTATTATCTCAGATAAAGCTCTATATTACGAATTTAGTTTGTCCGTACACAAAAATCGATTGTAAGGAAAGTTAAACTAAAATTAAGGATAAATTAAAGAAAGCTTTTCAAGATCAATTCGTAAGAGTACGATGCTACTTCGCAGGAAGGTGATTTAACCATTACCATACCTTTACGCATAACGTTACCTCACTACTCTTAAACCATTGTAAAGTAAACAAAATAGGACTTAATCAAGCAGAAATAAATTGGTAGACTCTAAATATAAATACAAATGAATGTACTTCATTCTATACAAGCGGAATTCCAAAACAAGTATGTTTACTTAAATTATACTCCTTAAAGTTGTTAGTTTAGATGAAGAGCGAGTTTAGCTGCAGAACAAAGCCACGACTGACGTGGGTAAAATGGAAGCAGTTAAGGGTAGGAACAAAAAAAAGTGGCTGGTCATTGAGGAATCTATAATTCCCTTCAAAGCAACCTCCATTAAATCGCTCGGGTGCTGAGGGAAAAGGAAAATTCATCCGAGAAACGACGGCCGATTCATCGGGTAAAAGCTTTGGCGGGTTTGACCTAGTCTCGGGAATAAAAGAGGCGGAAGAACGTACCCTATCACGGGAAGACCATTCCAAAACGGTTACCGAGTGAAATGCCTCTTTCTTGGAGGGGTTTCGCGGTGGAGTAAGTGCGCTGTGGAGAAATTGTGAGGGAAGAGGTGGTATTAAACTGACGGAAGAGTAAAATGCATCTGAAGATCGTGATTTCGGAAAAGATCGCACATCGGGAATATTCTCAAGGAACTCCTCGTAATTATAGCAGGAGATTTGAACGATCGATGTTTTAAGAATCGTATTCGCATTGTTTATAGTTATATATACGCACTTTAATATATAGAACGTACATTATTTTGTTATCTTCTATGTTTTGTTAACACTTGTGTTACTTAAACAATCAAAATTGTTATTCGATTATTATAGTCCAATAATCGTATCGTAATAAATAATAAGACGGTTATGTATATCGTCACTTTTCAACCTTTTCCGAAGAAAAATCTACATTTTATTATGCTTCTCTTATTTTCCCATACGAAACTTAGGACAGTTATTCCGCAAAATATCATTTGGAAATAATCTTCTGATTACAACTGTTTTCTGGCTACAGAATCGTGTGTGTGTGACACTTTTTTGTGAAATTAGTTCACTCTGGATCCTTGCGGGAAAGAAAACTAATTCCAACATTTCTTTCCCAACCTCTTAGTGAGTAATATTCGTCAAACGTTGTCTCATATTTCGAAATGACCTCAAAAACAATGTGAAACGAGGTAAAATCCATAAGAAACGCTAGAAAAGTTGGAGAAGTCAAGGAGATAATGTCAGTGGGAGAGGAAGACTAATATGCTCGGTCGAGACAACTCCTGTCGTTGACATATCTATATGTTTTTCTTTCGTCAACCTATAGGCATTCCTACGGCATCATTGTACATGAAAATGCTCTTTGAAAAGATTGGGTGTTATTTCATCTTTTCTTTCTGTGAATGATTAGTACTATGGTTGTCACGTTATGCTCAAAAAATCCAGAAATTAGTCTCTATGAAGCCAAAATAATTCTTTCACTGCTCAAAAGTAATTTTTGAGGATATTATTGACTATTTCTCAATTAAATTTAACTGCTTATAACATTAAAATATATGAAAATAATAAATGCATATACCGAAAATCTGGCTTTCTCTGCTCTCTAACATAATATTATTTTTCTCTTTTCTACTCATCTTGAACATGCATCGCTCCTAATATCCCTTATCGTGCTCTTATTGAATAAATCGTAAACCTTCGATTCATATAAACATCGTACGTGATTCAAATGTATTAGATTTCCTATGTGAAGCTAAAAGGTCTCAAAGAAATCAAGAATAGTCTTTTGTATTCAAGTACGGACATACAGAGGACATCGATTGCTGCTGAGGACAGTAGACCGTGAGACCACAGTAGTAATTCGAAGTTCCATTACTTTTCGGCGTCTTATAAGGAAATTCCTTGGGGAAGGAAGGTGAGCTGATGGGAGGGTCATCGCATCGTTCCCACGGACTTCCGAGCCAGGGAAAATCGAGATGGTAATGACAAAGAAGGAAACAAAGGATGGGCAATTCTTTCCGGAAACGGCTGAAAAAAATGTGAGAAGAGGATGAAAAAAGAGGAAGATTTTGGGAGAATGTAGGACGAGACTGTTTTGAAGGATAAAGCAGAAAAATTTTGATGTAGGTCTTGGAAATGGGTCAAGAGTCAGAAATCCCCCAACGCGTACTTGAAATGATATTTCATTGAAGGTTTTAGATAGGTTCCTTCCTTGTTTAGACTGATTCTAATATAAACTGTTGCTTATAAAGTTACTTATATAAAACTTATTACTACGTTAATGGAACAGATTTTAATTCTAATTCGGTAAAAATATTGTTTTACGTCGCTATTTTGACCAAAATCAAAACATCCAACTAGTCCGTCAGGGTACCATGATAGGGCCTATTTATTTCGATAAAAATACTTTTCGTGATAGTAATTTAGAATAGCAGACAGTAATTATATAATAATAGTAAATACAAATAAACAATACTATGATAGTGATAACTGCAAATTCATTGTTTTGTGATAATTATACTAAATATAAATAGACGACAAAATTCGAATAAATATGAATCTGAACGCTCACGAAAGACAAAATAGTTTTCTCCACTCATAATCAAAATACCAGAGCTGCGGAGTCATTTGTGAACTAACTAATCATTTCAAAATGATAATAAATCTTTTAAAGAATCATAATGAGGTTTTATTAAACATAATTTCATTAAGGTAAAAAAATTCGTTCAAAATTCATCTCACGCTCAACTTGACCTACCTCATCCTCAAAATCGGTACACGGAATTGCTTTTTTACGGCAGGGTAATAAAATTTTGGAGAATTAACGAGGTTTATTGCTCCACGTTCGAAAGACATGTTAACAGAATCATTTAAAAGCTTTCCAGAAAAAGGTTTAAATGAAATTTAAACGCCCATTGATTTTTATCTCGATGTGATTTTTTTAACACTAAGGAAACGGGATATCGAGTAAGGTAGACTCTGTTCAATAAAAGATATCTTTTTTTAAAAATCTAAGCCCAAAATTTCTACTCGAGTAATTGACGATTAATGGAACGCATTGTTTTATTGCATCGTAATCTTTTTGCCCGCATTCCCGGCTCGAATCGCCTCTTTTATAGGTCGATCGTTCGAAAAATTGTCGGCCAATCCATCCGTAATGCTTCTCACAGAGTTACATTTTTTTCGATTTCAAAGTTACATCGCTTTTGATTCAGTTGACAGAGCTCCGTTCTCCTTATTCGACGCGATGATTTATCTAATGGGACCGATAGAAATGACAATGAGTCCGAACGCGTTGCAGCAAATGACGGCTTTCTCTCGACCTAAAAAGGGTATTGTTTTAAGATGTCGCGTTGAGCGACAAGCGGAGAAAACAAGTGGAGATAATTTGGGGCAAAACAAGCCTTCTTACGTTTTGAAGACGGAACTGAGAATTACTGCGCCGTTTCCATGGATGATTCGATGTTATGAGGTCTCGAATAAACTAAACTTTCTTCTGGAGGCCGTTGCAGTCAGAATTGCAGATTGATACAGACTTGCGCTGCTGCGTAAATTTTGAATTGCCGATAGCTTTTACTGGAACTGATGATGAGTTGATATTAAACCGATTACTGAGTTAGTTAAGGAATATATTTATGGCAAATATTCTTTTCAATTATTTACGAAACAGAATTACTCCTACTTGGTCCAAATAGTAAAAATTCGTCGTCTTAAACCAGAAAAACATTCGAGATGTTAAGACTGTCGAAATGAAGGTTACGAAACATTGCAATCCGAGGAAATGTAATTCGAATTATATCAAATGAGTGAAAACGAATGTATATTGATTATTGTATCTTTAACTATCTATCAAAAATAAAACAAGAATCAGTTTACTTGAATTTTACACTCATGAATATGCACGATGTTAAGTTAACGTATATTAATCTTTTTTAAAATTAGCAATCATCCTTTAAATGATGCACCCCTGTAAATAATAAGTACAAAATTTTGTATAGGAGGTAGCGAAGTAAAAAGAAATACAAGAGAAACCTCATAAAAAACATCACAGTCCGAAGCAGAGAACGGCGAGACACGCGTAAAAGAAAAACATGTTTCTTCATATTGCGAAGGGCAAAAGAGGAGGGTCAATTTAAAGCACAAACGGAACGAAGTCATAGTAGAATGTTGCTTTGGACGCACGACCGGATGAGTACGGGAGCGCATTTAAGGTACTGCACCGCATATGCAATCCAGGTCGCGTCGTCTCCATGGTAAAATAAAAGAAACAAATGAAACATCGGATCCGCATGCGAATGGAGACTAAATACAGCTTCATTAGGCCGAACAATATGATCTCAGAGAACGTGAAGTATGTTGAAAACACGCTCATTACCGACATTAAAACGTCTTTAGGCTTTTTTTGGTTCATTAGAGGAATTTTTACCTACAATAAATTTGCCCAGTAATTAACTCTTATCTTGCAATGAAGAACTTAATTGTGTAATAAACAGAGTAAAAGGAAAAGAGTAAATAAAACTCTATTCTGGTTAAGGAATGATAATACAGGAAAATAAGAGTTTCTTTTATGATTTAATTAGGTGAAGATAGAGTACCAAAGAAACCTCATCATATCCTTGCTATAAGAATACATTTTACGTAATTAACATATAAATTTTATTGTGTTAAACGTAAAAGTAAGTAGTAGTAATTTTACACGTTAATTAAATTAATTTAATACTAATTTGCCGCTAAATATTCCATGTATTAAAGTAATTCTAAATTATCCTACATGCAAACTAATAATTCTAATCATGAAAAACCTAATAAAACACATCACCTCTCTGCAAACATATTTTTTTTTATTGCAAGGTACTATCACTGTCTTGAAAACATATAACTTATATATTTATATGGGAGTTCATTTGTGTTGCCTATTTTTAAATTGCTACACAAATTATTCAGGCTGAAGCTGCAAAACCACAATACTGAGGAGGATTTTGTTGAGCTAAGGATACTGAAAGAGGTTAAGAATAAATCACTGCTTTATTTCCAGACACGTATATTAACAATCTGTAAGAACTATTGGCGCGAGAAACCGATTCCTCGCCGTGCTCTATCGTGGGAGCGACTGTTTTCAAACTCTACAACAGTTCAGTGAATATTTGGGTCTTTTTTCCACTTCACTATTCACAGCTGATTTCTGGTCCATGCAATATTTATCGAATAATAAATAAATGAAGCGAAACTGAAGACAATGGCATTATGTCGAACTTTATAAAATCGATCTTATACACATCGATTTATTCGTTTCGTTCCCATTACCTAAAAACTTTTTTCCGAGATATTATTCAATGATCAAAGGCGTTCGACATTGTCAGTAGAGCTTAAACTGATCATTTTTCAATCCCTCAGCGTACGGAATCAAATTTTCGTCAGATTTTGACCCAATAAATGAAAATTGATGTATGATCTTTGTCAGTTATTTCCAATTAGTTTCGATAAATCTGTCTTCAATAATTCAACCATTCTACTTCCTCATCATAATTATTTAGAGTTGAATGGAGGCAAAGTCTGCAAAGTAGCAAACGATGTATTAAAAAAATTCCATAATTTGATAAAGGTACGAAAGTAAACAATTTTGTAACTATGGAGATATATCAATTTTTTAATACTTTATGATATCTCATACAACAGTAGCTTAACGAAGATGACAATTGACAAACTGACAAGCTCTTTAAAACTGAAACGTTACCTAATCTTTTTACCGGGACTTGAACCCAAGACTAGTAAGACTAGATTAGGACTTCGTCATCAACGCTATCGGCTTAGTTCAATTAAAATAATTCAAAAGCGCAACTTCCGGATGATTACATCATATTATAATACTTTCTCAGAGTGCGTTTGAATCACAGATATCGTGGGAATAGCGTTGGAATTAATTTCGCAAGGCTTTGATCGACTCCGGGCACACTCATTCCGTTACGATAGTCCTATCCTTGAGCGGTGAAAGATTTTCAATTATATGTGCGGATATTAATTTGTCCTAGGATAGAGGTTATTAAGTGAGTAATGCCCATCAAGTTAACGGATGGATGTAGTTTAAGAGTATAATGGGAGTAGCTTATTCCTTATATAGAACATTATGTTTATGAATATACCTCCTTCCTATCGTATATCTTTGAAACATTTAATTTATTTACTTATTTCATTACGTACATTTCGAAGTAGCATTTTCAAAATATTGTCATACTATCTTTTTAGCTATGAATTAAATTAGTTATCAACGCTCACTATAATCGATTTACGATACTGTTGAAAAAAAACATTGCAAAACCATGAATGTTTATTTGATTGCCCATTCTCTTATGTAAGGATCACTTAAAGTATCAAGATGGTTAAGTTCCTTATTCAAAATTATCCAAATTCTTCTTCGTTGATAGAATTCTAAAACTAGCGTGCCTGTCTTATTTTTTCTTCATTAAAAGTGTACGCTTATGGTTAATATAAAATAGATGAAATCGTATTAAGAAAAAAGGATATAAAAATTTTACTAAGGTTTCAACTTTTCTAAATCGATCTTCTTAATTTGCTTGATAATACAAGGTAGATATATATATTATATTAGTCCCATACTATCCTTTGCGTTACCATAATGAAGAAAACATAACACACAAAATTACTAGACAAAATTGACTGAAGAATTTATTCTTTTTAGTATTATACGCGATAGCAATAGGTTAAGAATAGAAAAAAATCCCGTACTTCCCAGTCTTCTCACCCGTTGCCACACGCCGAAGGGAGGCTAACATTATATTTATTATGATGCACATGAAGTTACAACGTATAAAAACATCATCAACATCCATGCAATTCGTTTGCTTCAGAGAGTAAACTCTTCGTTCTACCGCGAATCTCCGTCTTTTCTCTGAATCTTACAATCCAACTCGTGCTCTTGAGATGCGAACCTACTTATTCCCAAAATGGAAGGTTGTAGCAGCATCCTGAGATTTACCTAGGCTTTTTTCAATGGTCTCTCAACGACCAGTCATACAACCTATACGCTTCCTTACTCGTCTGGTCACTTCCCTCGCTACTGCCCATACTCATTCACTCTTTGTGATGTCTGGTCGATCCGATGTCAAGTGCGTGTTGCGATACAATCCTCCAATTGGAAGGAAACATAACATTATCTAAACTTATACGTTTACTTTAATCGTTTTATTTTTCCCTAAGTATGGGAAAACAGGAAAGTAACTTCCATTCAATTATTAATTGTTGGCAATGTGAAACAATCAAGTGAAAGGAGAGTTTCACAACAAGACAAACATTATTTTCACCTTCACCATTGTTGAAAAGTAATTTCCTTATACACCACTTATAATTGCTTTTACATGTCAGTTTGAATCATTGTCATCATTTCCTGTATCGCGTACTTCAATACAGGAAATCTGGAGTGCTAAATATACCAGAGAAAATAATAATTTCCAAGGAAAGATATGCTCGGTGATAATGATTCTATGCTTTGCATTTTAATTTAGCTATGAAGGTAATTTTATATTACAATTGCTATTAATAATTGGTGATATCTCCCAATCGACAATATTTTTCCATAGTTAGATTTTATATAATTTCTGTGGGCTTATATACATTTATCTAGAGATCTATATTTATCTAGAAAGTCAGTAATATATTATAGTCATCTCATAAGAAAGGAACTTACAAGGTAGTTATTATCAAAAGAAAAGAAATTTAACGAGATAAAATAATTTTTTCACGTTATACCACCAGCTATGTAAAGTCAAGCATAAAAGGTTTTGATTTTATAGCATTTTAATCTACTTTTCTTCAACGTTTTCAATCATTCTTTTCTATTTATAGCAAATGCATAATGACTCAACATGGTTTCCTGCGCTCTTTAGCTGTGATTTCACAATAGATACTGATCTTCCGTTTCTCTGTAACGCATTCACGATTAGTACACACCCTCTTCCTTTTCACTGCCCAATCTCGTTTTCGCAGACCCAGTTGCAAATTGTCGAAAAAAGTTTTTCACGCAGAGGAAATTCGCACTCGTTGAGCTGTTTGGCTTTCAAATTCGCCTCTCTTCTGCAACCAGGAATCAGCGTCCGGTTTGATCACCTTTCGAGATGCCTAAATTATAGATTCGACCCGAATGAACCCTTTAGAGGCAGTTTTGGTTGGGAAATGCATCCGTTCGTGGGAACCGACGTATAGTTTTCAATCAAGCAAAAAACTAGGTGATTTGTGTGATCAAAGTTTCAGAGGTATATGAATAATAATGAACTTTCGCAATCGATGAGTTTTATAAAGCGAGAAATTTTTTATAATAGTAGTTTTGAAAGACGAAATATCGTTACGTAACCAAACATTTTAAGAAACTTTCAAACTTAATTTAAAGAGAGATTTAAAATGAAAGGAAAATAACAAAAGAAAGATAAAATGTCATAAAGGCATACGTATTGGTATAATTAATATTTATGAGATTAGCTTCATGATATTAAAAAAATAACTTCGTATGGTAATAAACAGACCTGTACCCATGGTGATAATATATTTATTTGATTTCGTAACGTCGTATTTTTTCTTTACTTTATAGCCTTCAGCCTTTTAGTTATGAAATACGACATCGAAGCTTGTATATCGAACTTTTACATCAGTAATATCCGTTGATCTTTAGGGGCATTGGAAAAAGGTTATCTCGTATAAAGAAGTTTAATTGAATAAGAAAGTAACTTAATGGAAAACCGTTAATTATGCAAATCTCCCACGAAGTTTAGGTGAAGGCTGAGGAACCCTTTCACGGAAAGTTAACATTAGTGCCACAAGCATGATCAAAAACCGTGACCAGTTAAATGGTATGCGCCGAAAGAAAATGCACAGCAATCCACGAAAAGATGGCGTTCCCACACACGCTTCAAGATTAGCGGGCCTGAATTTCGATAAGAGCGGCCGAAAAAATTGAATCTCTTTGGGAACTGCATACATTTACATTTTCCCTATTCTAATTTCTCAACGCCGATGCCGTGGGGTGTCTCCTTTTCATTGTTCTCTTTCCGAGCGTTTGGGTAACACATAAATAAATCGGGTGTCACTGCTGGATTTTCTTTTCAAAAAATTTTTCATATTTGGATGCGATGAGAACTAGTTCATGGTGGATTAATTAACCCGAGATTCATAAAATAATAAAGCCAGTACTTTCGTCTTGCCTGTCCTCAAATTCAAGCTAAATTATAGTATTTATTGGTTTGAATTGGGGTTAATATACTTCGATAATGAGCAATGTGGCAGAAGGAAATTTAACGCCATAAATATCAGGTATAGAATGTACTTATGAGGAACTTTTATAGAGATAATTATTCTCTAAAATGCTTGATCATAATTTATAGGCTACTTGAAAGTACTACGGTGTATATCAGCTACTACTCATATACAGTTATAATTTCGTTTTAGGTATTACGAACGATATAGTTGTACCTCTGGTATAACATCTTCGTTAACCAGAATTGAATATACGATTATTAGTTCGTGATTAAAAAGGACAAAATAAAATGTTAATGTTTCAGACATTCGATGTGTAGTTTAAAATCGCTAAATATCGAGTTTAACGAAAGTTTTGTTTAAAATTTTTCTCGAAAAATATTTTTGTCTGGTGAAAGTTACCATAACATTCCAACCTAAACAATAGGCAATTAAAAAGCTTGAACGGATGTGAATAATAGCGACAAGAGTTGGGCTCGAACTCAAGTCCCCCACTTGCCGGGAAATATATTCTGAGTCATGCTGGTTAAGCGGTTAGCGGATTCCAGTCATGATGCTATTTCTCACTTCTATTTAACCTATGAAATCCAGGTGTATTAGCTCATGGTGCTACATACTACACAGAATACATTCACATTTCCTTAATGTTACGAGTCTAATATACATTTTTTCTGTGTCTTTTTTATGTATTAATGTTCTATCAGAGACCAAGAGGAGTACAGATTCACCACAATAATTCCATTGCACGCATCCGTTCAAACCCTTTCATTTACAACCTCTTCTTCTCGAACCATCCCTTCCTTGTGGTCAGTCTCCTCACCCCTCGCACATCGTTTCCTCCTCCTGTCCCTTTACCCGCCGATTACATTATAGAGAAGCCGACAGTGAATTCAGGTCATAGGCGCGCACGCAGAGACCGTGAATCGGAGATACGAACGGAGGGGAATCAAACCCGAACTAAGTAGGACTCTTCCAAATGAACCACATTCGATTCCAGGAATCTCGGATCTCGTTCTGTGTGTTTTTGTTCGGGAATCCTTCTTTTGTCCACTTTCGGTTGCGATCTTTCTTTTATTCTTTTCCCGTTTTACGAGGGCGGTTTTGGAGAGATTGAGGGAATGCGTACGAAAATAAATTACGAAAAACGAACAGGATGTACGATCGCTTTGATTGAATTGAGCCAGAATGCAGATCAAAGCAAGCGGCGTTGGTAAATAGAAGAGAATATGAACTCGATGTCTATTAGGATAAAGATTACTGAGGGTTAGGTATTTAGAGATGAAATTCATCACAATCATTTATAGCAATTATTTATATCTGTTAAGCTATTTCTTGTCAATAAAAAGCGTAACTCCCATAAATGGGTCTGTAAAAACTGTAACACGTTCTATTCTAATGAAGTATCAAATTGATTGATTAACAATGCTTGGTTTAATCTATCCTTAAAAGAAAGTTTTAATACTGCTTTTTAAATATATTTATAAGGGATATGACATTTGCATTATAAATTGATAATTAATATTGGTTCACTTTCACGTTTACTACATCAAGAAGTATGAAAATAGCCATCATAATTTGGATTGCTTTTGTAAAATCCCTCTTCGTAATGTCTATATAAAACTATTTATGCTTTAACTTTTATTGAAATTACAATAATATCTCACAAACATAAATGAGCATATATTTTCCAATAATTACATTGCGAAAAATATAATTGTCTGTATGATAGAGTTGATAAATGCGTTATATTCTCGTAAATGATAATATACATCAACTAAATATTACAGAAAATGCTTCATTTTGTGAGTTATTGACTGGAACGTTTCGTGCAGATAATATCTCATAACCGTTTGCAAAAACTTTAGAATCAAGATTCGTTGTAACTGTACAATAGATTGCTCTAGTAGAGGTAATTGGATGTAATGAGATAACAGCCCCATGACCACTCCAAATGAGTTCCACAGCACTCGACTTAAACGCTCAGGTTGGTACATCGTGGGAATTATGTATTCGCAGCATAAGTGTTCTGGTTCAATATTGCCTACTTACTTATGCATACGAATCGATTGTTTTCCATTGCTTCTCTCGATTATTGAAACGACTATTTCTATCGACTGGAATTTCGAAGTAGCAGTCGCAGTGAGAAAATGTAACTGTTCTATGCTCGAGAGAAATTTAACGGTTATTCAAATCATCCTACTGAATTACTTAGGATGTCGATGTTTACAGTAAATAATCTACTATGCTATTCACCTCTGGGAAGATATTTTTATCCTACACATATTCACAGTAAATAATTTTACAATGCTATTCACCCTTGGGAAGGTATTTCTGCACATCCTACTCTCTTCTCTTCCAACTTTAAATAAACACGATGACTCTAAAATTTGTCTAATATGTATTTCGCGTTGATTGCGATTTATTTTTCACCGCGAATATTAGAATCGGTAGATATGAATACCATAATGAACTATACATTAAAAAGCTATCTCTTCTTTAACTAAGAGAAAATACTATATATTCATTTGAAACGTTTAGTATGGCTTTGAATCGCATAATGAATTATTTATTCTTGACTTTCAATTTCTCACAGGATAACTACTTTCAAACGGAAAGAGGCTATAATAATTAAGTGAGGTGTAGTGTTTTATATTAGCGAAGTCAATGAAAGCTGATATATGACACAGAAGTCCCATTTACAACTTCATTCCTGTGAATAATTCCAAACAATGCTGAAAAATAAATAAATCTAAACTATTGCACCGCGTGACTAAAATGTCGCTTTAAACACGTGAAAATTAATTATGTATGGTAATACAAACATTTCATGCTAAAGCAAACCACAATTCTTGAATTGAACGTTTAAAAGAGTGTCATTTCAAAGTCTCACCACAACCGTAACTAAGAACCGTGTAACTGGTAAATTCTTACGTATCATAGAAGTAAAACTCCTCCAATCAGAACGTAATACGCCAACCGTGAGTAGGTCCATTTCGCAGATCAGAACACACACTAATTTCGTACCTCGGCGACACGCGTTCATCACGCCAACGTCTTTAAAGTGTACCGTTAACGCACTAGACGAGTGACGGGACTATTGTGCAGTGTTATTAGCACGAAACCGCATTTCCATGTCGCGTGACAGTACGCTTTACAACTGAAACCGTCATCTTCGTGTCGACTTCACTCGTACGCTTTGAGATTCATCTTGCGGTTGACTCTTCCGCTTCTGATTTAGACGCATGAATGCGGACTTACAAACTGTTTTGATGGTCGGATCGATTCTCGAGAAAAATCTCGAGAAGGATCCCGAGAAAAATCTCGAGTTTGTGATATAACTTCGAAAGGTTTTTGATGATTTCGCTGTAAAGCTCTTTTTACTTCGAGATTATGATTTTTTTGAGGTTATCCCGACCGTAAAACCTTTAAATTGTTAGTGACAAAACTGTTTTTAATTCCAAACACGACAATACAAAACAGAATAAACGTTTATGGATGACGAAACCCCTAATACTTCTGAGTTCGTGACACTCATACAGTATACGTCTCAATGACATCATGGAACACTAGTGACCTAATTTTAATTCCAGTCCCTATTTGACTCATATTTAAAACGTTATTTGTTCCAAAAATATGTGGGTGTAGATTATGAGGGTACATTTCTGAACTGATAGTCTTGATCTTCATAATGGGTAACACGATTTTCCATTCAGGAAAAAACCTTGAAAAACGTTTCGATAAGATAACAACAGCACCCGCATACGCTACAGTAAACGACTCTACAGAGCTTAACGTGTGTACGATTAGGATGGAAATAATGCTTTAACTTATTATTCGTGATCTGTGAATGAGTATTTCTCTCCGTCATAATATATTCAATTATGTAAATGGTTGTGCTTTCGAAATAATCGTTACTGCAAGGGAAGACGTACCTAAAATAATTTTAGGGCGGTGCGGGTCCAGCGAATACAAATTCAAATCAAAACAAGAAAGATAAATAATTTTTTCATAAATAATAGAAATGATAAGTATTATACGATTATAGTTTCAATGGATTTATCCTAAGCACACAGAATGATATGAGGAAAATAGATAACGTATTTTAGTATGAAATTATAAGCTTACAAACAGAAATTAGAGATAGAAATAACGTTTTTTACTGATAATTTTCTCAGTTTATCTCTAATTTAATATAGATATTATATCAGATTAAAAGATTATGGGTTCCCAAAGGAAGATTTTCCCCCTGAAATATTTCATCATCGCGGAATTAAGAAGTGCACTTTACTTTTCGAGAAATTGTATTTTATTTTTACTAGACTAGCTTAATTGAAATCAGTATCAGTATATCGATGATTTTTTATTTTTTATACGTATAAACTTCGCCTAAACTGAGTATTCCGGAATGATAATTAAGAAATATCGTATTTATTTTGTGTTTTAATCATTGTATATTGAATGCCATTCACCTTTCTTTATCTTGTTTTACAATCCGTTTAGGTCATCTCATACGTGTATATTTACGAGTAAATGTATTCTAAATAATCTAATGCAAAAATGTTAAATGTTGCCAGAATTCATCTTTAGATTTTGATCGTAACTAAATAAAATGTTCTCCATTTACATCAAAACAACAATTCTCCTCGATCGAATTTTATTTATAGTAAACTTGAGGTAAGTAAGTTTGACATATAAATATATCAAACACTTAACATGTATACCGTAAATAATCGCGAGAGTTTTGATAGTGCAAGTTAGCAGCGACCTCATTTCGAGGACTTAGTAAATCTTTTAAATGTTAGCAAGGATTTTAAATCGGGAACGACATTTCTCATACGGTTCCTTCTCCGAAATCCAGCTCCTTTAAAGCGAGCTGTTAAACGGAAATAGCCCCAATGGTCCACAGTACGGGATTTCCCCACACGGATATTGGGTTGGGCGCCTGAGTCACTCGGAAGTGTGTCGATTCGTGGGCGAAGGGGACATTCGTAATTCACCTCTTTGGGGTCAGACGAGGAGACGGAAAAAATATCGCACGTCTTGAACGGATATGCTCTTTTATACCTTCCATTATATCAAAGGGTGAAAAAAAGCGTGAGTGTAGGGGAATATTTCCCAACTTTCTCCATTCATGAGAAACCTCGATCCATAATTGATAGGGAGCACGGATGAATGCCCTGAAAGTGGTTCGCCAAAAAAGGTGAAGCGGAGGGGATATGAATAAAGGATCGTGTTCGCTTAATAGTTCGATTGCCTGTAAATAATGGTAAGATTTATGGTGTAATGGAAAATATTAGAGCGAAAATATATAGGTTTATTCTGTTCATTTATGTTTATTCATGTCAATTCACATTATCACCACAGACGCAACTTTCGGAAAATATCTATACGATTTTCAAATCAACGATGAACGTACATTAACATCCATACCCTGAGAGAAAATTTTCTTCTTAACCGGGATTCGAACCTGAGAGCTTAGCATTTCAATTCAGCATTTATTACAGTATTGGTACATTTTACACATCATCAACGTTATATTTAGTTATAATAAGTTTCCAGAACTCTTAAATGGTAATATGAATAGGATATAGTGTAGTATTCGTGACTATTTTATGAAGGATTTAAGTGTTTTGGTCCACCAATGATGCAAATTTATAATAAATCTTGCTTCTCCAGCGAAAATTTACATGTAAAGTAATTCATCTTACGATTTCATCTAATTATAACTGCGAACGCATCAGAATATGGATTATCTATTGCAACTGAAGGTCATTATCCGACGTGTTTAGCTGGCATTAGCAGTGCGAGTTACCTGTTCTCAGCAAAGTTATAACAATTAATTCCGTAATCCACTGGAGTCAGCGAGTGTATTGGCGGCGAGCTGCTGACAGCAACCATTTCCTAACTAATTAATCTCAGATCGTACATAGTCAATATATTCTGCTGTAGGTTAACATGTATGTAGATATTTCAACGAAAAAACGACCTTTGCCAGTCAAAACTAAATATCCAGTGAAAGTTAGAACTGTAAGAGAATCGTAAATCCCTTTCCGAAAAACTTCGCAGCCTTCGTCGAGGTGTTGTGAAGACGCTAATTACCACCACAAGTAGCGGAACCAGAGGCGGCTTTGCCGTACTTAAATGGTCTCTTCGTGAGGGCAATAAACAACCACTTCCCCTGACATTCATTCCTGGCTCATCCCGTCACCTCGGTGCGTGGAATGATCGGATTAGCGGCCACTGGGAGACCTCATTGAATGCACGCCAAGCATTCATGTTCCGCTCGCCCGTGTCCTTATCCAGAAGGTGTGCTATAGTACTTATGGCGCTATGTGTGTCAGAAGAAGGAAGTGCCGATGAGGCTTATTCGGCTTCGCCACCATCAGAGGGCGGGTTAGGGGTCATCGGAGGTCCTACGAAAGGCTATTCTCACGGTGCTAAAGAACCGATAAACGGGAGTTTCTTTTGGGAAGATTTGCGAAAAGGGGTCGCCAGGAAAATCTGCCTAACAATGAGGAATTATTTCCTTTTACGAGTGGTACCTCGTGGCCCAAGCGGCAGATTTTTCGGTCGTTAAAAGTTTATGGGTTTCGAAGCAACACGGCAATGCACTTTTCGAAGCATGTTCACGAATACGTTTCGCGGATTATATTCGTATGTGTGGCAAAGAGGGGAGGAATATAATTGCAACAGTTCGTGTTTTGATGAGTAATCAGAATAAAAAGTCCTACGTTAACCCTTCCGGTGATTGTATGATGGTTAAGAGAACAAGAAAGGAGATTATGGAAGAATCAGATGAGTGGATTTACGTTATTCCTTCTACCATTATCTTTAACGCACACGTATATGAAAAAATTAAATTATTTGTTGATTTTTTCATTCAAAGAAGGTTGATCAAATTATTAACACAATAAGAGCGCAAAATTCTGAATTAAGCGCATAATATTTTATTCTTTGCTAACTGTATTACGTCCTATAGATTACTAAACCTGCGTAAATGTTATTGAGATTTAAAATAAATCAAGTAAAACCTAGCCTGATGATAAATACTTAATAATAACTAACGTAACTTAATAATAAGTAACTATCGTGATTAATTAAACAATGCGTGGAAAAGACATAATTAAAAATTGTTTCAGAAACACTGAATAATAAGAAAATTATAAAAGAATAATTTTCAGAATATATGAGGAATATTTAATAAAATTCGCTCATCAATTGATTTTCATTGTTTATATATTTTAATATCTATAATTATAATTATTAATATCATATATTCGTACTTTGTATGTAATTCGTAAAAAAGATACATTTCGTAACCTAACAACTATTTCATTTTAACTTTATCATCTTTTGAAAACATTGTAATCTTTCTGTAAGTGCTAGGACGACAAACTTGTACGCCGAAACACATCTTCAAACTAGAAGACAATACCGGTAGACAAATCGTACAAACAGACCCGACATTCACCGCGTCCTTGTCTTATTTTAGCCCAAGGGACAGGCGGAAAAATAAAAACTTCGGCAGGTACATGCAAGTGAAAAGGGTCTTGGGGAAAAAAACCTGTTCTAATGATATCCGCCGATCTTTGGGTCAAGAGAAGAAACCAATAATAAACATCACTTTACTTTTTAATCCCTCTACCTGAGAAGCAGGTAGAAAAACCTGCACGTTGAACGAAAGATGGATGGGGTACCCAAGTTCTTAAAAAGTTTTTCACGCAACGTTTAAGGGGTTATCGTGTTGAATATCTATGAAAAGGATCTCCGCGTGTGACGAATGAAAAAAACTCCACGCCAAGATTTTAACGCAAATCATTCGATAGCTGCAAAAATACACCTGACAGCCCAATTTTCAACCTGGAGGCTCGTAACGGAATCTCCTCCGTGGGTTTTTGTCCCCTCTTCCCATCCTCTACCGGAGAAAGGAGATGAAAAAGGCCTACGCAGAAGTTGAGTGGAAATCTGTGGGAGAAGGATGGGCCCACCCTGAAGTAGCAGTGGAATGTGGAGGTATTTACGTACACGCTATTTCCTGCAAATTCTTCTGTACGAAATGCTTACTGTACTTCTACGATAAGACTGCCATTATAGTGACTACCGCGATAGATTCGCACATCCAACCGGTTGGAAAGGATGTTTATTTGCAGTAGAATACGTGCTTCATTTTCTCTTCTCATTCATCAAGGTAATTCAGATAAAAACTCGTGAATCACACGAATTGTGAAAAGTTTTAATGCCAAACAGACATTGACTCTTAAGTAGGTCACTGATCGACAGTTAGGGAAGCAATCTATGGTTGGTATGTAAGGAAATAAGAGAGTAATGAGGCTTATTTACGATATTTTTTCATCGTCTAAGGTTTTTTATCTCAGGTTTATAAACACGAAACGACGAGACTTTGTGAAAGGGAACCATACCATCAGGTAATGCCCATTCATTGACAAAACTACTCACCTTTCAGTTAATTTTCGTGAGATTTCACAACTATAATCAGTTTATCAAACATAGCTCAGTGGAATAATTAGTCTTGCAATGAATCAAACGATCAAATGTAGAAATGATGTCATAAAAAAGTTACGATGTACGTGATTCTCAGGAAACACGTCTTACAGAAACGATAAACTTTTATCGCTTTCTTCGAACTAATTTCAAACTATAAACATCGATAAAGAAAAACGCCGAGCGTAAATTAATCGAAGGAATTAAAGGAAGGAATGGTTCAATAAATCACTTCAACGTTTCTTATCTATCGTAAACAGTGGGAGATAAAACGTTGGACGAACCCAAGAGGTTTTACTCTACATCCCTCTCTCCAGGCGTATACGCGGAGAGAAAGCGATTTCCGAGAAATGTGTATTCAGTTCTTTATCGCTCCCACGCATTCCTTTCGGGGAGGATCAGAGCCGAGAGTTTGAGGACTTTCAGAACCTTCCATGGAAGTCACAAACCGTAATTCCGAAGGAAAGATCAAGGAAAAGTTATTCCAGAAACCGAGAAACAACCTGTCCTATTCTACCGAGTCATTGTGGCCATTCACTTTGTACGCCCATTTGTCGACGTTTATTCCTCCTCAAGTCATTGTTAAGGACTCTTAAGGAAAGAATGAAATGGGCGAGACGAAATCTTCAACTGACCTGCGTCCTTTCCTCTTATTGGTTAGACCGCTCTCGAGCGGCCCTTGTCTTTCATTCTTTCCAGAAGAGCGGGGACAGTAGATATCTTATCGAAAAAGTTCCGTTTGTAGAAGAAATTTACGGCTTTCGTATCTTGTATCCTTTTAGCCTACTCTCCGAATTATTGTAAAGACGGCATTTACCTGCCATATCTTTTATCCTAACGTTACATTCTGACGGTTTAAAACATCATTAGTATTAAATTGGTGACATTTTAAAAGTATCTAGGGAGAGTAATATTTTATAACTGAGGCACTAGACGAACAAGTAGAAGTTTAGAATTTGGTCCTGCCTACTTAATATTACATACATATATATTATTATAATGATTATGATAATTATATTTTATACATAATTTATTATACATGCTCGTATCTTATTAAAGTCCTGAGTCACATGAAATATATTCATCTTATTCAGCTAGCTGTCTATTGGCTAATTTGAATCACAAGATATATTTCGATCTATAATAAAGTATTCCGGAATAATATATCAGTTATAAACATCAAATCGATATTCAAACCATACTAAATATGAATAATCAATATAAACTACGTTAAATGGCGAATTAATCAACAGATATGTTCCGTTTTGAGGGCATGAATCAGGGAATCGAATAAATATTGTAACTATATACTAGTGAAAGCAAACGAGACAAAAATATACAGAAAATAAAAACCTCGAATTAGTGCTTACATTTGACAGTGATGAGGTTGAAGGTTGAAATATTTCGTTGCTACGCATTGTAGGTTAGACTCCCAGAAGAGGAATGAGAGACAGTGGATCGAATTAAGGGAATTGGCAGAGGAGACAGAACTAGTTCTCTTGACAGGAGTTGGGACCATAAACTTAACGGGATTAGGTAACCGAGAGATGCAAATGCTGTCTCCAAGAACCGTTATTTCTGTTGTCGAAATGATTGGAGGACAAGTTTATGTATTTGCCAATGGAATGCGTCTGTTTTTTTTATGAATATATATCGAATCCTGTATCATTCGTTTCCTACTGAGGAACTTACGTTTCCTTTATTTTTATCACGTTACTAATGCTTTTAGTATTGGGATTATATACTAAAACATTACAACTTACACGAAAACTATTTATCGTGTTATTTCAATTAGTCTTCAATATACATGTGTTTTCAGATTAAATATTTACGTGACCACCTTGTTTGTTTTCAATCGCTAAAAGAATGGAAGAATTTGGGCTAAATAAAAAAGCGTTCAGATTTTTTGCTGCTGGTAAGACTGTAACCGACCCGCATTAAAATCATGTGACAAAAATGAAGGTCATAATCGTGTTAGCCGGCAAAAAAATTAAGGTGAAAACCGTACCTCAAATTTCTACTTTTAATGAACGATTATAGTAGAATGTATGACGTATTTTTGTTCATTTACGTTGAAGTTGTTTCTTTTATATCAATTCCATACTATCATCGCAAAGCATATAACTTTCACTGAGACATAAACATTGATACTCTGAGTTTATTACGTCTACGATGATTATATAAGGGTGGTATAAAGTATAAGCTACTGTAGATCAAAATAATGATATCAATGCTTCATTTTATTGCATCATAAATTGTATGTATAACCTAAGTATATATATTATCTATTTATTTATTATCAAACACCTCACAAACATCCTCTTACGGGACAATTACAGTGAGGTTTCAAACTCAACAACGGACGTCACAGACATCCAGACCCTGAGAGGAAAATTTCCTCCTCAGCCGGGATTTGAACCCGGGACCTCAGCATTAGAAGATTAGCATGCTAACCATTCCGCCAACGAGGCCGGTAATATTTATATATTGACGTGATTGGCATTGCAATAAAAGCTTTTAAATCGACAAACTTATCTTTTCAGATCAGATTGTACTTCATTAATTTTATACCATACTAACATAAGATGTAAGATAAAAGAAACAGTAGCGGATTAACAGCAAAACATCTCGAGCGAAACATTTTCAGCTCGAATTTTCCACCAGCCATCGACCTAGTCAGATAACGATAAGAAGCCGGAAACCTTGGGAGTTACATTCGCGGTCTCCGGGTCAAAATGCTCCAGTAAGCAGTTAGCTTAGTTAGCTTAGCTGTTCCTGATGGAGCTATCATTTTCCCCTCGTGAAAATTGAGGATGAGAATTCAATTTAGGCGAGAAGGATACGAGGTACTCATCTCGAGAAATGAAGACATACTACATCGAGCCTGAGGTGAATAGGTACTAAATACTTCAGTAAAATTCTAAAAACGATGGGCTATGAATAGTTTCGTCGAAAAGCGAACAGTTACCTTAAGCTACCGTTCACTTCCTATCGACATACCAGTCTCTGAATTTGAACTTTAATTTTGGCATTGATGTCACCAGTGCAATTGATTTTCACGGAATATAAATACGTGATCGTTTAATAAAGAAGCGATTTTATACGTTACGTAACCGTGTTCGAATGGCATACATTCCACCGCCTACCTCTCGCGCTAGGTTCTAGCGTCCTGCAGAAAGGACAAACTATCGAAAACAGATTCAGGCGACGATGTCTGTCGGTGTCAAGGCCCTTAAAGAACTAACACAAGAAAAAAAATAGGTGAGGGGCGAATGGGACGAAGAACCGCGTTAAGGAGGGTTATAATTCCGTTGGTGCGTGGGTCTGCATGGGCATTCCAACCTACACCGGCACCACGAGCTAACGCGCACCCCATCCATCGCGTAACGGTAAAATTCTTCTTCAGGTGCTTCCCTATATCCTCCATCTCCTCTAACATACAGGTTCCCCTCCGCGCCCAGCCCGGGGGCCAAGTTCTTGTGCGGCTTATATATATATACGCCCCTTCCTCTTAGGCCTTCCTTATATCCATTCGCAAGCGCAGGTGTAGCGTGGGTCAAGGTCAACTAATGGCTTCGTCACAGGAAAGGGTGACGCGAGGATGGGTGCCGTAGGAACTGGTTACCGGGTGAAGATGAACACGGATCATCGGCTCTCTTAGGAATGCGGACATCGACAGTGCATGGGTGTCCTGCAAGGACGTAGCGGAAGACTTCAACAGCCACTGGGTCAAAGCTGATGAAAAGAAGTCTCCTCCGTTTACAGAACTTATTCAGGGGATGTAATTATGTCGATATTGGACAGTCCATGAAAAGAACGGGTTCTTACGTTCGCGATAGGAGTTATGTAATTGATTTGTCTAGAGGGGTTAGGACGCAGAAACTGCGATCGTACCGAGCCAAAATTGGATTACGGCGAGATATAGAGAGGTAACGTTCCTATAATTGCAATGGAACGTTAAATATAAGTGCCAGCTAAAACAGAAGGTTACTTTCTGTCATTATTTCCGAAAAGCTTAAGAGAAAAAAACAAGAATGATTAGTAAGGTAGTAATAAAGAATGGGTTCGACCTTTGTTATTGGCATACCCCTTATATTATAAATACATTTTAGCTCATTTATAATCATTACTCATTATTAATTTTTATATTCATAGATCTTTTTTTTAACGATGGAAAATTTTATACTTTAAAGGGATGATAATTTTAGAACTTCCGATTTTTGGTCGTTGATTATCATTTTTGTACGTTAAAAAATACAAGATTAGATATTATATTTCGAGAAAATATTCTTATTAACGAAATAAAGGAACTCAAACTATTCAGAATAAGTTGACCATTGGATGGAAACGAATTCGTTGTTTGTCATACTACGTCATAAAATTGCGGTACCAGGAAGACTTGACTAAACGAACGGAAGATTAGAATACTATTTTATGAGATTATATTTTATCCTTTGATACTCTTTAAGCCTTTTTTTAATCCTCCGTAAAGTGTCAGATCATGATTCAACGTTGAATTCTCAGGAATGGAATTTTAGTATAGCTATTTAGAACACTGAGACGTGCACCTGAAAAACATTATATGATTTATTTGAAATTTTAATTTACGCAATCATTGGTCATCTGGCAGAACAAAAAGGATTAGAATTAACGGATGCGAGCGAGTGCTAATGAACAGATTTCATTCGCCTTACTACCGAAAGGTTCTTTGAAGAAATATATTCGAATATACCTTTTTTGATCGTATTTTTTCTGCTTCGTCCGCATCTCCATTACGGGATTACCTTAAGGCGATTGATGTGTGATTCATATTGGCGCTTACATCCAAGGGAGAGAACGCTGGGACTTCTCCTATTATTTATTACTTCGTTTAGATAACCGTTATGTAGGCTCAAGAGGTGAAAGAGATTGGACACGTACATTCTTCAGGGTCTTAAATATAATAACTGACCAAATGGAGATACTTAACGATAGTTATAAAATAGCATCTTATATACGTAATCATTTCATCGTCACAGAGGAAACAATTGAGTAACGAGGTGCCTTATTATAGCCTATCGAAAGAGTTTTTCTATCTAATTATCTTTGATCTAACTAATACCTTTAAACTGGGCATTTCAACAAACAATTTTACAATAAACTCAATGCTTTGAGGCTAGTAAACAGGAAGATTCGTCAATAAATTGGTTAAGTATTCCTTTCATTGTTTGACTCGCGGAAAATATACGAGAAATTTGTTTGATTGTTCGGGATAATATTCTTCTCCTAAGATTTTCAAGTGATGTACGTGATTTCAATATGAACAGTGGTAGTACGAGCGTTGAAGTCTCCAAATATCTCAGATCCCCTCTTCAATGCAATGTCTTATTATCACCGGGAGAAGAGCAGATATATAATCATTTTTTAGGATCATTATGGAAAATTGATTGGCTTCAGTTGATTGATGGAAACTAGTTACTGGAATACACGCCTCGCAGCTAATTTTTCACTAAATCATCCAGCAGTTTCAATCCAGGCAATCGCATTTCCCGTTGGAGGCTTATGGAGAAGAAAGACACTGACTACAATTTATAAACAAGTTTTCGAAATGAGAAATATTAATATCCTCGTAACCATTAAGTCGACTATACAAAAAACCTTTGGTCGATTTCTTTCTCCAATCTATAGAAAGAAAAGGTTGTGGTTACCTTCGTTCTCGATGGAAAGTATCATTTCGGCATCTTGAAAGTGTCCATGACGTCATAAAGACTAACATTTTCCGCAAAAAAACTAACGGATCTTAAGATCAGTGGGCTTAGCTACATCCTCAATATGGTTAGCACTCAGTTCAGTGAACTCTTTGGTGTTGAAATCATTTCTGGCATAGGCACTTTTGTTAGTTGCATCATTTAACCCCATTCCATTTGTGAAACAATCCCAAATATACGTTTTATTCCTATTTAAAGTCGAATTCGGTTTTTTTGCGCAAATTTCCCCTTGATTATTATTTATCCTCTTATTATTCCTGAAATAAAATTGGAAGCAACTTTTTAAACGCAATTCTTTCTTTCGATTTCTTAATATTGAGAGAGGAAGCAAAGAATATGAGGAGAATCAAGAAATATTACGATTGTTCACTTCAAAATTGAGTGACGCATAAGCCATGGCTAGATTTTATTGATTAATCTATTCTTCTAATTGTTGATCTAATTAAGAAAGTTTCTCAATCCTAAATTCACAGATCTTAAAAATATTTCCAAAAAATATTTAAATTTCATCTTAACACTCGAAGGAAATATTAAATTTTGTAAGAGTTTCGTAATCGATACATTTAATCTAGACTGAATTCTTTCTGTAATATTAATAATAATCCTTTTAAAATAAGGATAAAAATTGGAATTCGATTTGTGACTCACAACTTGAGTATTCGGTATTAAACTATTATATGAAACTGACATAACTTCTCCCGGTTACCAATACGTATGCAATATATCGTTTCTGATACTTGCTTCTATAGAAAAATTGAATTTTTAAGATGTCGTAAGTAGATTCAAACTTTCATTATTTATTATTCCAACATATTCTTATCTGCTTATAAGGTCAATCTCCTCTAAACGTCCTCTCTTTAAAGTTTGAGAATAAACCAAAGGAATTCTCAACAGTCGAGGGTAGGGATTAAGTAAACCTCCTAAATCATCGAAAGGGATATAAATGATTCGGAAAATGAAGCATCACGAGGGAAGAATATAAATCTGTATCACCGATCCTCCTATAGCAATCCTCAGCAAACGAAACCCTTCGGAACACCCAAGATTTATTGAAGCAATTCCCGATAAATAAGGGCTTAGTCACGTGAATAATCCTTTCGCGGCGTGCATTGCATTTCCAGCATCTTTCCAAAGATCGATGAAACGCGTAAACTAAACGCGGAACGTACCCTTAAATACGATAGTCCTGTTCGATAGCTTACGTGCCCTCGATGTGACAGACGTGTGATACGTCAATAGATAATCGCACGCGTCGAATTCTTTATCCTTAATACCGCGCGAAGAATTCTCCATCACGAAATATGAGTGAGTGTAAGAATTGGAAAGGAGAAACGCATCGTTAATGGATTTCCTTTGGCGAAGAGGAAAGAGTGACCCGTCACGGTCTGTAGTTCGTGCAGGCTTTCCCTCATCCTTCGCCACGTCATTACTATAGGAAAGAATTTGAACCATTTGAATTACGGTAAAAATAATTTAGAGAAAGATTTTAACTATCTTTTCGATTCAGAGGACGGAATCAAAATTTAATCTTCGCATACATTTTGAGAGAAAGATATTAGTCAATTTCGCAACCGTTTTAGCTATTTAATTTACCATTAAAATTACCAAATACCTATGTATCCGAAGTTATTTAAGTACCATTTAAGATCATCAACGTATTTCATTTACTTACGCAATCGTAAGAAATAGTTCTAAATGTCAGTAAAGAATCTCTCGAATATAATTTCTAATATTTTGGTTAAATATCCATTAAGTGTAAACAATCGGAATATATGATGCATAAATAAGAAAATCTTCAAATCCGTTCGGAAAAATGAACGTATACATCTCATTATTAACTCGTGATTCATAATGGGATTCAATGTGAAGTGAGAAAACTGTCGCAACCTCATCTAGTCGTCCACGAAAATGTAACGAAAATGCCATACTCTGGTATATTTGTTCACTGCTCCGCATCGGCAAGTAAAGCGTGATGTTCCTTGCACCGCTATTACCACAGACCGGAAACGCGAGTTGTGTGAAATCATCCAAACCAAACGTTCGCTTACTTCGTATCATCCCCTTGTTCGATGCACGAAGGAGCTAAAATAGCGGTGAATAGAAAATAAAATGAGATCGAAAATCAAACTGATTTACGTGTTTCAGAAAAGCCATCTCAGTTTCGGGTTATTGATGGATCATCCCAAATTCTTGATTTGCGGGTGGCACATACGAACTCGGAGTTTCCAATTCTATCGGCATTCACTTTCCTGAAAGTCTGGGCTTTCCACTCTTTGAGATAACTAACAGTGTTATTGTAGCGTATCCAATTCAATTAATTTCCGTAACAATGTATAATTATGTGCTTTTTAAATGTATTTTTTATTTCATAGATGAATACCCTCAACGACTTTTATTCATTAAAGAATGTAATCTTCAGTGTGTAATATCATATAAGGAATTGCAAAAGTATTAACGGAATCTTGAAGACAATATGCTTAAACAGACTAAAAGAGAAGTAATTTGAATTCGTAGACAATAAATTTGTAAACATTGATGGTATAATACGCTAAATTTAACGGTTTCTAGATATTTTTTGGGAACTTTAGTTAGTTAAATTACATCTTTTTATATTGAAACTCTTTCGTAATAAATACTAATATTCAGCATTATTCACTCAATACGTAAACTTTAGCCCGATTCCTAGTATGAAATAATGAAAATCTCATGTCATTGAGATTTCAAGGGATTAAAGTTAAAACCGTATACGTCAAAGTTAAATGTCATCATTCATTGAGAAGACAATAATCAGTACATCAAGATATTTTTTTTTCATTTTTTCCCTCAAAAATCTTTGATAAGTTTCTTAAATCCTTCTCAAAGTCTAACGTTACGGCATTTTATTACATAAACGTTTTCGGCAAATTCGCTTTGCAAATTTTCCAGGAAATTAATTCGGGTAGATGGATGAGTGTACTCACCACAGAAAGGAATTCCGTCCGGGCTCCATCGTCCATCTTCCCCGCAGACCCTCCTGGAAGGTCCCAAGAGCTCGAAACCCCTATCGCAGCTGTACGTGGCGACAGTTCCAGTGGGTAGTCTTGCTGGAGAATTGGCGCCCCCGGGCCCTGGTCCAGCACCTTCTACAGTGAAGCTGACGTGCGAATGGGCGGGGGCTCCAGGGAACCTACACCCGATGCCAGCGGGAGACACCCGCCTCTCCGCTAGTTCTTCTTCACTCACATCTTCTTCCGCTATAAAAAGAAAAAGAAAGATATTAGAACGTTATACTTCATCACTAAATGATTCCATTCAAAGAATAATGAATTTTAATGATAATATTTGGACTTAGTACGAAACCTAGAAAGCCATAAATGTTAGTTAAAACCTCTCAGCTGCTAAGCTAAACGTGAAGATGGATAAATGCACAACAATGAAGCGTATTTTTATCCCATCAGAGACTAGGATACTTTTCCAATTAATTACAATTAACTTCTCATGATATTTAAATCAACGGTTTGGCATCGACAGAATTTTCAAGAACATAGTCTGTTATTCAGTCAAATATCAAATAGAAAATAACTCCTTAAAAAACTTAAACACTCTAAATCGTGTGTGTATAATTGTATTTTTGGTAAATTGTAAGATAATTCGGGTAAAAATTTTAATCCAGTATTGTAAATTACGAAATTTACTAGCTTTCATTAAAGTTCGTGGATTCTTAATTCATGTTTGAGTACCCAATATTTTTAAACTTTGCAATCCATGAAATTATTGTAAATAAAATCAGAATCTTTCAATCCAGCCAAACTTAGGATTGTTTACTCAAACCACTTACTGACACACACCATACTTTCAAAAAACAGTTTTTAAATAAAAATATAAAACCAAAACTTTATTCAGAAGCAGGATTCACAGCTGGCTGTATCTATTTGCTATAGATTACGCCCCGCGGTTATTATCCTTTTCATTGAGGTCATTCCGAGTAATTATCATTAAGGTGCCAATTACAGCATTCGGAAATATGAGGAAATACTAACCAATCGTCTCAAATTCATCACTTTTAAAACATCTACTATTACTCCCTTGAGACAATGACCCGATTCTCATACATAACCCAAAATACACCCAAATGACGTACGGAATACACCAGAAACATTCAACCTTACCCATTAAAATTACCGTTGAATATTCGCGAGTCAATGGAATCGCTTAATTGTGAGGAAACCACCTCATCCACCGTCTTTTCGGTTCTTATTACTTCTTCCTGTTATGAGATTATGAGGCTCAAGAAGCCAAGACTTATTATAGCGCATTGAGAATTACGTTAACGAGTTTGCGAATTCAAAACGTTGAGTTTCTTTCGGAAAAGGGCAACCTTGTTCCAATTCTTTGACGCGGTCCTTCATAACCCAGTTTCCGTAATGATTCACCGTATCTTTTGTGTGTGGAGAGATACATTGACCCCGGGGAGGAAAAAGAAGCTGTAAGAGTTGAAAATCGTAATTTGGACTTGGTAACTTGAACGCCTCCCTCGGAAAGAGGTTGAGTATCGAGTAATGAACTTGTCTCGTAACGTTCATTAAGGAAACGGTTTGCAAAAAAAAGTTTAGGAATTAAGATTTCTACATCTAAAAGTAATAGCGATTCGCCGCTTTGGATTCTACGTAATTTATGAACGAATCATTAGCCATAGAAGCAATTAAAGGATTGAATAATCATCTGACGGAAGTGAATTAAGAAAGTAAATTCGCACGTATGAACCGGAGTGGATCCATTTGTGTGTTTTTTTTTAGCGATTTCTGAGTTTCGATTGAATTCTAGGATGAACGCCAGCGTCATAAAATCTATTTTTCTGGACTATTAGAGTGAATATAAAAATATTAAAAGTATTATTTACGAATATATTGAACAGTAAAGTAGTTTATCTCACGTAACTAACAAAACACAAAATTAAATTTCTTTAAAAATAATCTTAAATTATAGATGGTAAAACATCGATTATTTTCACGAAAAAATCTACTGGAAAAAAAGGACAAATAATCAGAAACCTAAAAAAATCTTTTTATTCGATTTTACCTGTTTCTTCTTGTCTTTTTGTCTTTCTCACAAATTAAATTTATTAAATATCCATCTTAATAAATGGTACATTCTATTTTTAATAAAATTACTTGTTATTCGTCTAATTTTATTCATTTTCAGACGTTTTTATTAATAATAACATTTCTATACACTACGAAAAATATCTTTTAATGGCGTCTAAAAGTCTAATGGAAGACAATTAAATCCATATATATATTTTTTCCTCTCTTAGCTCTCTTAAAAAGCAGACAATTAAAATACTAATACGCTCTGGCAGTTACAAAGTGAATCTCCAACAGCTCCTAATAAAACTCCCATCTCATTATCGATCCTATCAAACAGTGGAATCTACGAGCAACCCTCGAAGCCCATCGCTTAACCCATTCATTTCCATTGGTGATGATGCGCGTACAATAGCGTGGTGTATGCTCACAAGGCGTTCACCTTCCTTATCTCCCTTCACGTCTTCACGCTCTCTTCTTCTACTTCTCAATCCGCCCTCCTTCCATCTCTAACCATTCCTGACGATTAACATACATTATGGATTCATTCGATGGCACATGTAACGGGAGGTTTTCCCCGAACCTTCAGGCGTTTTTGTCATTCGCCGTTTGACGACATCCGGGGCCAGTAAGAGTAAACTACTTTTCCCAGTGTTTGATTATAATCAAGGTTGGACTGATTGACGTTAGTAGCCCTTGGTGTTTGCTACTGTGGGCTACCTTTTCCGCTGTATCCTCTTATCCAATAAACGTGAACATGAGACGCTCTCGTGAGTTTATATGTATGCACTTTATATATATTACGAGTGTATTATAATGCACGATTTTCAGAGCGTACGAAATTGGGTTATTTCTTTTAATTATGATATTAAAGTATTAAAATTATATTATTTTCTCTTCGATAGAATTTAAAAGTAACCAATGACGAATAGATACCGTGTATAGTACGACTTTAAATCACTAATAATTTAAACAAATTTGCTCTTATCGTTACGTATAGTTTGGCTATGTAATATTCAATGTTATGTGTCCATGATACCGAACATAGGAAGGAATAATTCTCTAGTTTATGTTGAAAATATTCTACCAGTAATATTATTTTGATACATATTCATTATATGATAAACTACGTTGGAGATCGTATTTCTGGATTTATTGCGTTTAAAAATTTAATACGTAACGTAAACCCTGATTATTTGTAAGAAGGTAGTGAAACTTACAAGAAACGAGTCATATATTCGCAATTCAAATACAAAAAATCTAGGGACTTCGGGAAAGTAAACTGCTGTACTAATTGTAAATTTATTTAAGGAAATGTATCCGCCTGTGCTTCACATAGTTAAAAGCGGAAATAACGAGAAAGTTTTCACAAAAATCAAATCTCCTGTACGAAAGTTTTGTAAGAACAGTTCGTAATGTTTTTCCTTCATTCACTTCTGTTATGAGTTACGGTGGCTCAAGAGCTTCCAGAGAACTGTCCTTTGTTCCATTATTAGCATGAAATTGCACCGTTTATGAGCACGTAAAACTTCGCCCATAGCGTGCAATTCAGGGACGTATCTTGTCCGTCACTGATAACGGTTCTAAATTGTGTAGAGATTCTCATAGAAGAAGATGATCTTTTAAATTAGTCTACTTAGTGAAATGGTATAATTTAAAGCCGTCTTTTGAAATAGAGAATCGGGACAACGACAAAGAGGCGGCGTGTCAATCGGAACGGAAAATTGAGCTAATTAGCAAAACTCCGTCCGTTCAAAACTAAATTTTTCGCTTTCTTTTCCCAACCGCTAAATGTTCAAATCTTAGCCTTTCATCTCACTTTCACAACTTTCCTTTCTCCAAATAGTTTTAATCGTTTCTTATTTAGAGCATCGAAAGCGATTTTTACTTCAAAATTTATTTTATATTACTGACGCATAGTCTTTAGAACTATTGTCACACACCGTGCACTATCTGGAATACCGAATTTTAAAACTTGTCACCGCGGCTGGAATTCTTACTTTCAGAATAATTCAAAATAAACATTTATCGTGTAAACAGCATTTGTGCATAGATAAGAGTGAATAGAAAAATCTAAGATTTCTTACCGATTAAATATTCTAAAGCTTATTCCGTGGGATTTAATATCGAGATAATAATTTCTTACGTTTTTAAAATACGGAACTAAAGTAGAACTAATTCAGTAATAGAAATAAATTTAATACTGTAAGTTATTTATTTAAGTTGGTATTTATTTTCTGAAATAATACGATAAGTAAAACTATAAGCAGTCTACCCCTTTTTGAAACGAATATCTCGAACTAACCAATGGCTAACAGCAACAATAATAGTTGTTGTACAGCTAAATATTGAACAAGAAAGTAGACAACGATGGTAGACTTCAAAGATACAAACATAATAAGATGTCTCTTGAGTGCATAGACAGTCTTAGGTATGAGTCTTCTTAGAGAACGATTCTCAGGCATTCATACATATTTAGAACGTCTCTTGGATATCGGTAAACAATTCGTGAACTGAACACACGAAATTTTCGGCTATCCGTGAGAAGACGGATTTTTTTCCGGATAACAAGTTCGAAGCCAAGCGAACGCTGTCCAAATGTCTTGTAAATTCTGAGGAATTGGAAGAGGATCAAAGGAAGATGGACGAAAAACAAAACAGAAGAAACGGAAATGCATTCATGAGTCACGTAAGTCTTGAAAATATTCTTGCGTGTTTCCTAGCGCACGGACGGCTGTCAAGCTTTGTGTCCCATTCACGCACGCGGATGCGTTTAGCGGACGAATTTTTGAGGGAAATGGCACAACTGTATAATGGTGGTGACGAAGTCTGACCTTCCTTTCAACCATTATTCTATTTCTGAGTAGGGCGACGGAAATAAATATGTAAAGCACACTCCAAAAAGCGACCTTTCTTATACCTAACGGGGAAGGGACTGATCGCGGTCCGTTGAAGCTGTTTCAGTATGAATTCGTTTAAGTCAAAAAAAGTCACAAGTTACGTACATTAATTTATTTATAAAGGTAAAGGTTGAAGGCACAACAACCAAAGAACAAGGAGTGTTTTTAAATTTATTTTATTTACTAGAAAGTTTAACTGTAAATTATTCTGTTTTTCACAAATAGTATTATTATTTATGTTTACCTCGTGAACTATGCCTCAATTGATTTAGTAACTTGTATAACATTATTCTATGGATAGGAGATGTATACAGAAAATTATCTTGTTTAGATTCTCCAAACAATGAATATTAGTTCGTAAATTCGACAAGATTCTCCTCTCCTATTGTGATTTAATATTTTTTATAATATTTTTTAAAATTATAAAAGAGCGTGTCTAAAAAATCCTCTTGAAGATGTAAAAGAATATAATTCCAATGTGGTTATGGTTTCTTAAGAAAAATACTTGGAGTACGATAAGATACGTTCATAATAAATAAAATACAAATAAATAATAACTAATAACATTGAGCTTGAAGAGTTACGTTGTGTGTGACATACACAAGAGAAGATACATAAAATAAATCTGGCTAAATATTTAAGAAATATTTGACTAAGAAATAATCATTGATATTATCCGAAGTATTATCAGTATCATAGTTTAGTATCGAAATATTTGGAATTTCAAAAATGAGGCTTTCTGTACAACTGGGTTCTCAATAATATTTTTTCTGAATACCCTTCGACTTCAAGATTGCATTTAAGGAAAATAATACAAGGATCAGTTTAAAGGTAAAGTTAACCCAGGAGCATTAAAAAGGCATAATTAAAAGAATAATAAATACACGCGGGTGATCACAATCCACCTACTCGATCCAGAAATTTACAAAAACAAAACGAATAAAAGTGTGCTGCGTAAGAAAGTAAAAACCTTTAGTAGAAACAGACTCGATGAGTCTTTGAAATAAGTGGGTCGTCGCGAATATTTCTGTTCCCCCGAGCGCGTTCAACGTCTGGATGCTAAAGAAAGGGCCTTTTGTTTTTCCGTTGCTCTGCTCTTTCATTCCTGACGAGACGAAAGGCGTGCCTAAACATGGGAACTTAAGTCACGACGGACTCTGAACGCGACCGCGAAAAAGATCGGAACGAAAGTTCGAATCCAGGCCACGATCGACTGAGGGCACTCCCTTCGCAAATAATTAAGAGACAAATGAAGCGCGGGGATGAAGGCGACGCCCTTAGGCAAGAGAACTACGATGCGCTACTTTGATTTAAGGGACTAAATGGGGTGAGAAATTGATCTTCCCCGGTTTATCTCCAAGAGAGATCTCTCTCGTAAAGGAAAGGATAGACAAATTCGCTGCACTTTGGGATTCGGGACGTAGTGCCGATGAATCAGAGCGTTAGTAGAAAGGAGATGTACGGAGAATTAAAAGGGGCAATCGATTATTTCTAATAAATATTTGAAACGTTTCGTTTCGTTTTAAAAAGGTTTTTGTATGGACAAGTCGGATTTGTGATAAGTTCCTTTAGGTAGGTTATTTTATGTAAAAATGACTTGAAATGATTTCCTACTTCCCAATTGATTGAGAGTTTTACGTAATTGGATAAAAAAAGGAGAGATCCATTCATAAGGATAACTACATAAGCTGGGCATCGTAAAAGTAAACTATCAGAAGAAATTTTCTTATTTAGGTTCTTGAGTCAGTAATATATGCACAAGATGATGTATATAAAACATATAAATGTGTATAAAAATTCAACTTCAGAATTGTCTCTGATAATTTGATATTTTTTATGATTTATTAATTGTAAATCTGCGCGTAATTAGGAAAAATATAAAAAAGATATTGGTTAAGCAATGGATTTTCAATGGAAACATCGACAACGAAGAAAATAAAATTAAAATCAGTAGTAAACATAGGAGAGGTTTACGAAGATTAAGGAAAGTTATTTACTACAAAACCGGTCGTTTATAAAAAAACTTTCCTACACAGACTACCACGTCTTGATATTTCTTTCATTACGGCAATCCAATCAGTCTATCTAAGGCACACTGATTGTTTACATAGATGTCAGTTCGATATCCAGATACCATCCCTTTGACTGGTCACTGTCCCTTATACATTTCACTGCATACGTCAGTCGGCATGTTTGGAACTAAATAAAGACCCAGAAAGACTTCATGAGCGGTTAATCGGCCCGCTCCATAAACGGGTAGGAGCATTGTCTCTTTCCTCGGAAGAGTACGAAACCATAGTGACCCAAAAACATTATTTCTCGTCACAACCGCGATTCAACTTCCGCCTCGACCTTGGATTCGCTCTGCAAGTTTGTCGACCTCCCTCTCTCTATTCTTTCCCAATCAGTTCCAGCGGTACGATCCGTGTGTCGTGCGACCCCTTCTGGAAGACGCGTCCATAGAGCGCGACAAGGTTGGGACCCAAAATAATGCCTTGGGAGACGTATACCGTATCCTTCGTAACATTCCTGACTCTATAGGTGAACATATTTAACAATAGTCGTCCCACTTTTGCAGGTGTATGGAGCATGACTGTTGATGCAGGCGTTGAAGTCTCCAGGTCTGGTCTTCAACAAACCATGGTTACGTGATCAAATTGGATCTTTTGCCGGTGACATTGATGTAGGTCAACGTCGCATGTTGTGTAGTCGAAGCTACTATGCTATCTATATATTATAATAACTGGTTATCGCATATCTAGATACCATAATCTACACCCGCGCTGGACTAAGATTTTTCATGTGATGTGATGTGATTTTTCATACTTATTGATTAGATTTAAAATTTCATTTCCAGCAACGATTTGCTACGTTCGAATTAGAATTACTTAGAAATGGTGAGCAGGGGTTTTTCATTAAATCCGTTTATTATTGCCATCCAAGACATACTTACTTTTTAAAATTTTTAGTCCTATATTGCGATTTAAAATAATTGGTGAATAAGTTGCTCATAAAATTCTGCATTTCTGAACTTGCCTAAACTTTCGATAACGGGTTCCCTTTTAGAAATGAATGCATTTCAGTAAAGAAATTTGAACATATAACCGAAAACGTTTTTTCCTAAAAGTTCCTACAAAAATGCATGTCTTACAACCACAACGGTACTCTTTTCTTTCCCTAAAGTTTTTGTCTGAAGATTAACGGCAACTACGAAAGCATCTCAGCGACATGGCACCTCCACTCTATCTTACTTTCTTTTCCCTCTGATGGAAGAAGTCTTAATTGTAAAATTTTGCTCTGAGTTACGCAATTATACAGCTTTCTCGTTGTTAAATCGTAATAAAAACGAGGCTTTCAATTTCCGAACGCTACACAACTAAAGAAAATGAAATTATCTGCGATAATAAAAATATAATTTGATAGTGTTAAGTTTACAATTAATTATGATGATAATTACGAGCTACATTACCGTAGATTTTAAGAGGCCTCTGAAGACGTACTGAAAATTCCACCGCATATGGGACAGGAATTCGCTAGTTGGTCACGCCTCAAGCGCGTCCGTAACTTCGCGGCCTTAGTCGGTTATCTTACTCATTCAGCATTCTGCAAAGCGATCAAGAGGCCCTACTCTCTCCAAAATAGGGTCCTAACAAATCCATCCTACCCCATAAATGATTCTTCTACTTCCTTTACTTCTCAGGGTCAAGCGATAAGTAAAATGAGGTTCGATGGCCTCTCTTATGATTGACATTAAATCGCGTTCCTTTCCCACGAATCTCAGCGCGACAATCGACCAAGATCTTTTTACAACTTTTCTCTCAAATACTTCGTTTCCGCCTTGGTAAGCTTTATACACGGGATATAGTATAGACGGGATGATAAGGCGTAAATCTGGTATCGAAAAGAATTACGCGCGAGAATAAAACGTTACCAAGTTCCATTACTCCAGCAACACGTGTCAAAAAAGTGCGTATATTGCATTAGTATAAATCAACTACATTAGAATGGAACACGAAGTTTATCAAACTGTAAGTATTTAAGAGATTATGAGTGTTCAATCGTATCAAAAATTATAGAATCAGAACAGTTTCCGCTTGTAAAAATAGTTCAAGCATTACGGCTCTCTTAAGTTAAAAGAAAATCGTAATTATCTCCCATTGCTTTTAAATCATCTCTTTACACATCATACGATATTGATGTTGACGTCCATGCAACAAACTGCATACATTAATCATGTTCTCAATGGATTCCTCTTAAATTTCGGCTAAGAAATCGGATACTAAAAACACTCCGTAAGACTGTAAGAACGTCAAAGACATGGAAGTAATCAATCATTAGAGAGGAAATATTGCGCTATCGATAAAGCAAAATTTAGGGGGATAATTAACGTTCAAAGCAAGTAATTCTAACTTTTTTCCTTGGTAGTAATTAGCAGGGAGATCAGTCAATGCAAATGCGGCCGGAGGCTGCAAGCCTTCCCTCATTAAGATCACCTTGCAGAACTGGATTATCATCAGACGAATGATTATAAAATTCTTTCAGTCGGTTTCCTCTTACGCATCAATCTTTCGAAACCCATCACATCCTGCTTAGCGTCCGGTACACCTTCCGAAAAAGAGCTATTAATTGAGAGAAATCCCTCCCACACCCGTTGCGGCAGCACAATCGCGTATCCTCCGGGGACCACTCGATAAGGCGCCTTCAGGGGAACAGGACCTGCCCCACAAACCCCGAAATATCCACCGTGATTGGTTTCCTCGAAGGGATGAGTGCATAGTGAGACGGAGACTTCAACGCCCGAGGCCTCGTTTGATTAATAAGTCGTGCAGAGATGGATAACTCTCTAAGGAAGGATGGACTTGGCACGATTTTCGGATATCCGGGAGGCATCTACGGACAAGTGAATCGCCCCGTTTTCAAGGGATTTTCCGCCTAAAATTCTAGATCGTTAAAATTAATGTCACTCGTGTGGGAGTATCGTCTTCATCTTCACTACTCTAGTTCACTCTCGATTGGTTTCAGAATTTTTGGTTTACCATATCCATATCTAGGTGATTTATATTTACGAAAATGATTTTTCGTGTAAATTATAAATTTAAAGGACATGTAATGGGTTTAAATAAAATTTTACTGAAAAAAATCTACTCATAGGCTGGTTTACAAATTCTTCCAGATTATGAATTATCAGACCTGTTTTAAATCTGTATGTTAATCAATTAATCCAATCAAACATCTTTAATTCTTCATTCAAATAATTTACTGTAGTATGTATTATAAAAATAATCATTTTAATATTCCTTAACAATAAGCAGGAATTTTAAGTAGGATGTTGAATATTTTGCATTACATCGAGCATTACAGTGTTATATTTATGTAGATTGTTTTTCATATTTTTATGAATTTAAATACATTACTAGAACCTTCGTTCGAACATTCGTTCATTCACACCTTAGTAATCGAATCTAATTATATTCTCATTAGGTGGTAAACTTAAGTGGTGAACTCCACTCATTGAAAACCAATACATATTTATACGCTCTTAGTGTATTAACGTGGGATTCCATTGGAGCCATGAACACCTATGTTTATAAATATCCTTTCAAAATCAATCAACAGATGCCGAAGAACTCTCGTTATTGTAACTCTCGTACCGAATCTAACGAACGTCGGACTCAGTTCAGTACATACTCATGTTCTTCTAAAGTAACAATCTCCAACAGAATATACCTTTCTCTGATTATAGGGGAATGGCCACATTTCTGAAGATTTCAACTGTGAATTCTTAGCATTATGACCCAAAAACTCATTCAACCCGTCATACAACGGGATTTCGAATCGCTTGACACGTTATCTACATCAAAGGTCGACTCCTCAAAAGAATTCGTTCGCCAAGGTATTCGATTGTTCACTCGTATGATCGTTGTCACTTTAACACGAAATTGAGAAAAATTTAGAATTATGCAGAATGATCTATAATTGGGATTTGGATCGTTCCAAAGTTTACGATTCCTCTGTTAAATCACTTACAATTTCCTGATAATGTCTCTGTTACATCTTCTGTCGCCTTCTTAGTCTAGTCACGTTGCTTGGTATTCAATTATATCGACATAATAATGGTTTCAAGTTCAATCGAGTGACAATTCAGCCACTCATTTTGTGTATATATAAGCGCTTGATATATATTTCAATCGCGTAACGGTCTCTCGTATGAGGTGTTACCTAATCTGAATTCATTGTTTTCAAATTAGTCCGTCGAACGGAAAAAGAGCTGGGCTCGAAATATCTGGGCTTCCCCATTCACGATTCGCACCGGATGGAGTTGAAGACGATCCCCAACGAGCCGACGACGGAGTCACTTCCGGTCGAAAGCAACCAACCAAAGAGTAGGAACCAAATGGAACATGAAGACTAGCGTCCTAAAGTACGTAATAAAGAAACTAATTCCTTTGTGCGCAAATTTTATATAAATGAAAGAGATCATTTCATTCAAGGCTTCCTAAACATAATTATTAACTGCAGAAAAGTTATTTCTCGTTGATTTATTCACTTTGAAACGAAGTATTTGATATAATAAATCCTCAATTTGGTTTTGTCTAGAACTTGTTATAGATTGTGTCAGGTTGAACATAGGAGAAAGTGTATTTATAAAAAAATCTTTATTATTTAATATATCTCGAATGGAATTTGATGAAAGTATATTTAGAAAGGAGTTTAGACATTCAACTTTACGCGGTAAATAAAAACTTTCGACTTAATAAGAACCTCGATACAGTTCATTTCGTACAAAAGTGCAATTTATTTATTCAGGCTTAATGTTTTCATTTGCCGACAAATCTTTCCTGTGTCAGTGAAAATAAACCGAAATTAAACGACGAAGAAAAAATAATAGAAGGTTCTCTTCCCTTTTAACATAACTTCCAAAAATCATTCACGTTTTATTATTAGGCAAAACATGCCCTTCGTGGTTTCACAGCTTTGACAATTTTATCTCGAACATCCGGTATGCGCGATATTTTAGCATAATACTGAATCAGATTTAATGTCGGATATGAGGCAATATTTTTACCCTCCGATCGTGAAAAACAATACAGAACGTCCTCCGAAGGTCGGTCGGACCATTTTATTCGAGAGCTCCGGAAAGCAGACTGAATTCGGGGGAGGAAATGACGTAAGGGGTGAGTAAGCGAGGAGTACAGGTGTGTGGGTGAAAACTCGGCGTGAAGAGGGGAAAATTCGGTCAGCGGTGACAAAATAACTGAAGAGAGAAGTTTGGCAATGTATAAGGTACGAGATCAATACTATTTCTGCTGTTAAATAATCCACTTCTTACAGAATTTAAAGAATTCGGATACAATACCTTATGCTTTATACGTACGTAGTACAGCTTTAGAGGAATCATGTAAAAATAAATTTATATATTGAGGAGAAAGTAGATATAAATATAACTTCTAAATATGCTGGTATAATATATATGTATAAATATGTAAATAAATCATATACAAATATAAATGTTAGTTAATTAGCAAACCTGCGCGGCAAGCCGTGGACTTGGGTTCGAGTCCCAGACATGTTTTTTTTTTCATTTTTTAATATTTAATCTTAATTTGAATTTTAGCGAAAACTGCAAAACGTTTTATTGAGATAGAAAAGGTAAATTAGATGTCAAATGATCTGGTAAAGTATTTCTGAAATCGTCACCTAAACCGTGGAGCTTATGGAGTAGTTTCATAATAAGTGGGATCCATCAACGATTAAATTCTGTTTACGAGTAAATAAAGAGCCTTCACCGATTATTTTCCTTGCTTCTTTCACAACCACCGCCACTATGAGAACCACCTCCTGCATGAAATTGCATCATCAGTCTAGAGCACCTGTCGCGTGGCTAACGCACCAATTATAGAGGTCATTCTAAAGATCTTGTTTCGGAGAGGTGGCAACATTGCCCATGCGTTTAACACCTCCACCTTCGATTTTTGAGAAGCACCGTAATTCGATGGACAAAAGACGGTCGTCTGTTCCGTTTAGGCGGGACTACGAAACTGTATCTACATAAATACCATGCAAGCCGCCCTTAGGCGTGTGTTAGGGCATGGTCGAGCATTGATTCCAGAAACATGCAATCTATAGACGATTGGTTAGTCTTTTATGAATAATATGAATAATGTATAGAATATGAACCATTATGTACAAAAATAATGGAACCAGCAAAGTTTGTAAGAGGCTGTATTGGCGTGGATATTTATATAATTCAACTCTGAATTATGCATCGAAATGGAGCTTTGAATGAAACCTAATGAAACTTAAGGCGGATCATTTCGTTTAATAGGACTTTATTGTGGGAAATAATTTCTATTTTCAAGGATTTATGGATTGTGACAGGTTTCAAGTATGCGAAGCAAGTCTACGTACAACACATATTAAGCATAGCATTATTATATATAAAAGAATTTATTGAACCCAAATATATCGATCCCCATTATAACTTTCATACACTAAGGTCCTGAGTTCGAATCCCGGCTATTGGGAAATTTTTCCGTAAGGGAATAGATATATGAGATCGTCCGTATATTATATCAAATTTAATTGGGTAGGTTTAAAAATTAATTAGTTTACAAATGCGAGTATAAATTGAGGATTGAATCTACAGTACACTCTCGCTTCTCAAAGCCAGTGGCTACAATTTACTCTTTTGTCATTCCCAACACTCATTCACAGCTATCCAGAGGTCAAACGCCGTTCGTCTGTCAATTTATTTGTAAACGATAAGCTAGCCGCTTTCCGGCCGCAAGCGGCCTGAAGGTCGCGGTCCTTGGTGGTGTGCTGGATCAATTCCGAAGACCAGTCCACCGAAGCATAACTGTATACCTCGCACGTTCGAAAACTTGGTCTCAAAAACTAACGGTTCGTATAAATTCTAGCTGGGAGCCTTAATCTTCTAACGAGTAACCTCGCCTACGATCTATGGCCATCTTCCCGTCTCACCAACGGCGTCGTGGGACTCTTTCAAGAGTCGACATGCTGACCCCGAGAGAGAGAATTCACCGAGTTTGGTAACGCTGTATTCCCACGCTTCTATGCGTGCAAGGTGGGCGAACCGCACTCAATATAAGCACGCACGGCCTCCCTTTGTTTTTGTTGAGAAAACACGCCATTGTGACGGTTATGAATGAACGAGGCTGTCTGACGTGGCATTCATCCAATTAATGCTGTAAAATTGGAAGAATTAGCGTCTTATTTAACTTCTGAACCGTCGTGGGATAGTTGTCGCATGGAAACGTTTTCTCAGAGAGATTTCTTAATGACTGGAAGGCTCTTAGAATTACGTAAATCAACGCATAAATGCCTCAGATTTACGGAGTTGATATGTAATTTTAGTTGGTGTGCGTAATGTATATATGATGGGATGAAAATCTTACCTAAACTGTTGTTTTAGAAAATCAGTAAAAATAAATGTCCCAATTTCTGTTGTTTATAGTGCCATATTTCAAAATTTTAACACATCAAGAATGAGAAAAACTTAAAAAATTACCATTACGTAAGATACAAATAAATATAAATAACCCAGTCGATTCTATTTGTTCTATGATTCCCAAGAGAAAAATTAAGAGCTAGTAAATTTCTAGATTATTTCTACACGGCAATCCGCATTAAAATCCGCCAGGACTCGAACCCGAGACTTCGGGAACGCTACCTTCTATAGTACGCAAACCATTCCGCTACTTATGCCGCGTGCTTCGCGTATATAAATGACGAAACCAAAACCTTCCCCAAATCTTGCTGTAACGGTTTCCAATGCCCACGAGACGATTAGTGCCGGAGTACCACTTATGAAGAAGAGACAGTGCGTAAAAATCCGTGAAAAGGAACACTTTCGGTAAATGATTTGAGGCACGATCCTCAGCGTTATTTGACCATCGCACGCACCTGTAACTGTGCCGCTTGTTTGCTTTCGGAAAACGTCGATTTCCGTTACGCACGGCGTAGGGGGATCGTGGCTCGTCCATTTCGTAGACAAGTGCGGCGGGAGAATGTTTTCCTATTATGCTAATTAGACAAAGGGAGAGTGAATGATTCGGAGAAATTCACTATGGAGACTGCGAGAAACAATATCCTTCGCGAACTGTACTATACGCGTGTATAAGTGAAATGGACAGGAGGGTATGTACGTTTTAAATGCGTCGTAAGAAATGCCATAAGATGGATGCCATAATAGTCAAATGCTACTTTCTTTAAAGGAGAGAGAAAAAAATTAGGAGGAAGCACGCAAGAACCGAGTTCATTACTGTTCGTAAGATTGGTATCTTGGGTCATTTGATGGTGCATTAAAGCAAGCTACCCTTTCTTTTATATTATTTCATTTCATTTATATAAATATATATTTGTATTGTCAGTACTATGTCATCTTTTATTAGCCCAAAATTTTGTTTTTATTCAGAAGTTTATACGAATACAAAGTTTAAGCGAAAATTTGAATGAATACGCAATGACATTATTTATTCAACGTATAAAACGAATAATGTTCTATTGTTTCAGTTCTGTTTAAATTCTATTTCGTTCAAAAGGAATGATTGACTTTATTTATCAGTAACCTATGCAAATTTAATGGTTAACCGTATTTATCATAATTAAACAAAAATTAAACCGCGTAATTCAAGCTAATGAGGATATATCTCGCCAATGAAGTTTATTATGATCTCACTGCTGCCTAAGTTTTGTTAATCTTTAAACGAATATACGTAAAAGTGTAGCATATATGACAAGGAATAGAGCTCTGATCACACCTAACAGAAAGGAATACATCTATATGATACGTTTTTATACGAGATATTGAGATGGCATTGATATATTATTTAATACGTTTTGATAAATTCCGAATTACGCTATACTTCCTTCGATATCCCGGAAGTGGATTCTCCGAGTAGAGCTACTGAAGAAGATTGCCACGGTGTGGTTTCCACAAGCGGCGTGCCTTTATTTAAACGTGTTTGACCCCGAAATTCAACCGCGCCGAATAATGGTTTCGACACAGGCATATCCGATCTTATTATATCTTCCTTCGTTCTTATGAGACGTTTCTCGTCTGAGAAGATTGCCGTACATACATCGGATTAGAAAAAGACGTTTGTAGAATTACACGACAAGGCAACGTATAATCAGACCTGTGGAGTCTGCAAAAAAAAATACGATAGAATTTTCTTATCAATCAAAATCGCCTCGCAGAAGTAGTAGTTAAGAAAAGGGAGTTTCGAAATGTCGAATGTTCTAAGCAGGAGATGTTCGTAAAATCTTAATTTCGTACCTGGCACGTAATTGTCTTTAGAGGATTTGGTTCTTTGAGACAGAATACTTTTCTTGGTAAAACGTCATCTCTGTGGAAAACGTACCTTAACTTAATTCCCTTCATTAACTACGATATATTTTCTACGATAGTCAACCAACAGTAATTTGGTTTAATTAATAACCGTATTTTTAACTATGAAGGCACTTATTAATACACTACGTATATTGTCATTACGTCTTTATTAAGGGTAAAATTGAGACTGTAAACTCTTCACTTCCATGTAATGCTGCTAAGTAGATATAAAATCCTTCAAAACATTAAGATTTTTTCTTACTTTATGTATTTGAGAAGCATTAAAGTCGATTTTTTTAAATACGGACTTCTATGATTATATTTTCTGTCTCCCGCATGAGAAGTAGCAAGAGGAATCATACGTCTAACAAATGATTAAGAGATTTAATGACGTAATAATTTGTTTAACGGTCCAGCGGCCATCCACGTGTCGCAGCTGTGAAACTCAAGATAGATACAAATATGGCAGTCAGGTTGAGAGGGAGAGATAAATAGACAAACTATCTGGAGAAGTGTCGATAATCACACATGTTCCCTTGTATGGAAGATACCGCATTTTTGAACCTTTAGTGTGGCAAAGAGAAAAACTGTTTATACATAGAGTAAATTAAAATAAACTTTTTGTAGGGGTTCTCAAATCATCAGGATGTAGGTTCTGGTATGAAAAGGATGGATTTTATGAACCTCTTTCGATTGAAAATATGCTTCTTGTTCTATCACATCTGTTTTATTACGTTAATGAGCATTTTTCATATACTCTTTTCTGCTATACGTATCAAATCGGACCGGTGAAAGATAAATTGTCCATCAAAACCACTTGTGTTCTTCTGCGGGTTTCAAGTCGTTGCTGAGCTTATAAACAGCGCAAGAGAATATAACTCACACGTCATAGCAATTATCAATAATAAAAATGCCAAGATCGATTCCCAGTTGAAGAGGAAACTTTCTTCACGGCGATTAATATTAAGGTTCGTCCATGCCCAATACCACATTGTAATTGCCCTTATATTTATATCTGTGAGGCTTTTTTAATATAAATTAAAAACGATATTAATATATTACGTAATTAAATGACGTGGACTAACATGTTCGCTAACGATACAAAAATATTTGACAAATATGAAGCTTACGCAAACATAATATACGATTCCAAAAATTACGAAGCGTCCTTAACTGGTTAACAGCAAAGTATATGTTTATCTGCGAAGTAATGCCTTACAGAATCGATGTTGTGTTCTATTAATCTTCCATTGACTACCACCGATGCATTTGTGTCCGCTCCCCGTCAGAATTTTGCTGTCTTCCGCGTAAAATCATTCCCGGCACGCACCCATCGGAAACTATTACGACTAACGTATCGGAAAGGAAATCGTAATCCAGCTAATCATTCGCAAGATCCAATCAAAACAATCTTAGGAATTCCTAGGATTCCTGGGGGGGAAACGTATTCGCCTCTGGTCCGGAGAAGGAACGGGTGAACGAACCTTACCGTCGAAAACCTGAGGATGGAAATGAGCGTAGTGAAAGGTCGAGATTGGTGAGAAGGACGAATGCACGATGGAATAACGGAGGTGAGGGACTCCACGGGAGCAAAACTGGAAAGCGAAGAGGGAAAAATCGAACGGCAAAAGTGGAATGGGTAGATTTCGTAATGGGTCTTCCTCGTTCCGGGAAGACGCCTCCCTCCGGATTGATTCCCGGCGCTATCATTACGTTACGCCCGCTCACACATGCGACTCCGCTTGTTTGCCAGAAGATGAGGTTTTACGGAATGATTTGTTATGAGAAGGACGATATAAGTACGCAGATGATAGCCTCTGCGGTGTGGACGTGATTTCGGTCCGCATTCCTCCGCATCTTATCCAACGGTGTTTGGAATGGTATTTCCACGAAATACACGATAAACACCTCGCAATTTGAGTGTTATTGGGTAAATTAGAGTGCCCACCGCGGAGTGGGTTTTTAACTCAATCTGCTTTGATGACGTAGATTCTGGGGTGGTCACGGAAGTTTTTATATTTCTCTCTCTCTTACATTAGGAGACTAATTGAAATGTGCGATTTTGTTTGCTTCCGTCCATTCCTGATCAAGGTATTACGAAAGAAATATGACGTTTCATTTTCATATGTCTTGAACACTACGCAAAAGAGCACGTAGCAATGACATATCGTTGCCATGAATACACCAAATATACGAGAAAAATATACGAATAATTTTGTTCGGATGAATATTAATGTGATTTTAGTAAGAGATGCAATAAATAATTTTAGCGGGTTTAAATTTAGTCATATATTGATATTATTCCTGTGATTCCCACTTATCTCTGGATGCTGTGAAATTATTCTTTGATTGTTTACGCCCTTTTACCCATTGAGATCTCTAGAGTATTATTCATCGCTCCTGATATTTAGATAGATATATAAGTTCTACAAGTATTATCTCGCTTACGATTTATATTTATTATGTATATAATACAGGAATTACTCAGATAATAACAGCAGCATAATATATAACTACATGAAACATAACTGAATCTTTTCTAAACCTTTTAAAGGAACATTAGCCTAAACATCGTAAAATTGGCAAAAACATGAAGGTTAATTACATGGATACAATGTAAATCTGCGAATGAAATAATTTTATTACTGAATGATATAGTATACTGAATATATTACTCTGAATATTTGGACAAACTAATTCGAAAATATCATCGTAAATTAGATACATATATGCATAATATCTACATGCGAAAAATTCCTGAACGCGTAATTCTTTTAAGGAAAATTAACCAACTCGTGGAAAATCCTTTCCTGAGATTTGAGTACACGTTGAAAATCGTGAGGATAAAAGAACGGGAATTACGTACAGGTAAACAGCGAAGAATAGAGTAGAGGAAAGGTAAAGATTACGCAGCAGGCAAATGCGTGCATAAACAACAGCATTTAAATTCACATCCGAATACGACCCCGGCATTTATCGCTTTTAAGCGTTCCTCTTGAACTTCGACCCTCAACTATGACTGCATCATTCCCACCTATGAGCAGGAAATTTCATCCGTCATCCTTCAGAGATCCCCTGTAGCAGGTTTGGGCAGATCATACGATCCCACAACATTCCCACGGGTGTGAAGAGGGAACAACGACCGACAGAGGATAACAAAAAATAAGTCTTCTATTTTTGTAGAGATTATATTCTTTTGGCGTCGGTTTTTGAGTCGGTCGTTGAAGTTTCCCTGGTCAATGACATTCTACGTAAATAAATCCTACAGAGGTCGGAGCTGTACACTGATACGCTGGGAACCGTATTCAGGATATATTCATTTTCCAACTGGTGAATAATTATATACGACTGTGCGTTTTGTTTTATTTATAATATAAGGCGTATCAAGTTCATGGTATAAAGTTAAAAGATCATTGCTTTCGTGCCAAGTATTTAAAGGAATTCCAACTCGATGTCATTTATCTATAAAAAAGATGTGATTTTTTTATTTATCATCAAAGACCTCACAAACATCCACTTCCTGGACAATTACAGTGTGGTGCTGAACTTAACAGCGGAAGTTTATAAACATTCACACCCCGATAGAAAAATTTCTTCCTCAGCGGGGATATGAACCCGGGACCTGCGCAAGATTAGCATGCTAACCATTTCACCAAAAAGGCTGGCTAATTTTTATATTAAATTCCTATTTCTGCATAATATCAAATGTTTAATTTAAGTGTTCATTATTTTCTTATTTCGGTGAAATGAATTACTATGCAGCTTTTATAACAACCATGAATCTACCCGTAAGCGTTTTTAATGGTAAATAATTTTGAATTTTTGGATTTAAAGCGATCTTTACAATCATAATGAGACGAATAAAGATGTAATACAGTACCCCGGCAGTGCCTTTTTTAAATCTGTTAATAACTTTTCAAAATCTGAATCACTACATGCCATTCACTTTCTCACGAACTGTGGTTCCTTTGATGAATGAACTACGCCCGTGAGAAAGTACGTCGAAGACTTTGGGCATTGAACAAGGGCATTCGACCGAAACGCTATTCGAGCCCAATTTTATGTTTTACCGCAAATATTAGAAAAAAAACACCTCATTTCACACCCTCCCAAATGAGCCTTACTCGCGACATGTTAGAGAAAAGGAAAAAGCTATGTTTTTTTGCGGGAAATTCTGTTCTGGAGTTTTTATTCGATAGAACAATTCGTGAATAAAAATGCATGAAATTGTTTCCGAGATCGACGGAGAGACTTTAACGCTCGAATAGGAGCGGTAACCCTCATCAACACCTGAATTATTGTGTTCGGCGAAGGGATGAAGACCCGACGTACACGGGCGAAGAACTTTCACGGAAAAAATACCAGGTGTTCACCCCTTCCACACGCACGCCTCTCCAACGTTTCGCGCTGGGTGCCCCTCGTAATCGTCACGCTAACTTCACCACGGAAGGAACTGCCCACAATGCTCCCGTTCCTCATACAGGAAGGGCATCGATTTAAGACGAGACCAGGAAAAGCTAACCATTCCCAACTGTAATCTGATGCCGATTTCGAATCGATGTTCTTGAACTTCCTTGCCTTGATTGGCACACCTCTTCACTTCGTCCAAAACTACCCCGCACGCTAATTATTTCTAGAAATATGTTTAACCTCCTTACTAAAACGGAATGTTCCTGAACATCTTGTAAATTAATTGAGCCACGAAACAGAAGCATGAGATAACTGTTGTTTCGCGAAGAATATTAGAGGGTTCTAGGTCCTTCACGTAAGTAAATATTGTTATTAAAAATTCTTCGTAAGTAGACCTCAACTCTAATTATTTTATAATATTTTTCTCACAATTATGTACGATTTATTCGAGAAATAAAGTTTACTAGGAAATATCAACACTCAGTTACCCAATAGAATAAAAGAATTTGTGGATGTTTACCGTAATTAATTTTGTTAAACGGAAGTTAACTATAGTTAACCATAGTTAAAACGTTCCATCAACAGGCTGTAATCTTTAATCATTCGATATTAATTTCTAAATTTTTTGATTAGAATTTCTAAAAGAAATATTATTCCAAATTTTCAGTATCGTCAGTCAGGTAAGATTCGCTCTAAAATTAACATCTCATAGGAAACTATACGCGAATAAGAAATATCTTTTGGAATATTCATAGGAACGTTCTCTCTGTCAAAAGATATTTGTGAATTTTGAGATTTTTTGTGAGATTGATTTGGATACTCATGAAATCTTTAACGAATTAATCTATTTCTTCGTGATTACTTTAAACTTTGGCATATGAGAGATTTGAAACAATAGGTTTACGCATTTTGGTCTCGTAAGTTGTTTATACGTTATAATAGCATTTTTTCTGAATTTTGTGTGCGTAATAAAGAGAATCAATGATTATCTGCAGAAATTCTGACGAGCAAGACAATAAACAGAACCTTAATTAGGCCAACATATGATCCTAAATAACACCTAAATAATCTCTTTACCTTTAAAGTATCCTCCTCAAAAAACAATTCTACTTAAATTATCGAATGCTTTTGTTCTAGCATTAACCTTGATCATCGGCTCTTCAATGCTAAGGTCAAGAGAGAGTTGGCAGAGCGTATTGACTCGGAAGGAGAGGGTAGCTTTCGCAAGTAAAGAAGATGGAAATTGATTCTATTTTAACTGTGGATATAATCACAGCATCAAAAGCACAAAGCAATATAAGATCTTATTATACACTAGGATTTAAATGACGTTAAAAGTTTATTCTGAACGATCGTATACAAGTTTAAATATATCTAAATTGCGGATGTTATAACGGAATCTGAGAGCAAGGGAGAATATAGATTCAATCGAGCAACCGATGCAAGTTTTGTTGAATGAACTTATGAACGATAACAACAGCCACGAATTAATGAATGCAATAGTGAGGATGATTGATTAAAGCTCTCAATATTGTTCCAAAACATTCATAAGGAAATTATAAGTCGTAAAACTTGTTTGGTATACTTTTGCATTAGCTGAGCGACTTGGATTAGGATTCATACCAATCTACTATATTTGTAGGATACTGTTTTGTTGCTGAGATTACTACATAATACCTCCTTGTGATTGAAGTATAATGAATGTGATAACAATCAATTACTCAATGCCGTTTAGGCTATGATTTACGAAAGATGGAACTGCTACAAAAGGAGGGAAGTTAACTAAAAATTGACTCGAACGTCAAGTTTTACCTTTAACAGCTGAAGAAAAGCAGACCGCGATACAAAGCAGGGACAGCAACACCGCACTCCACGGCATCTTTCTTCTTCCACTAGGATTCACAAAGTCCATTTTACCTCCCATCACTCTTGGTTGCTAAGTCCTAATGCGTCCACTTCCCTACAGGGCACTGTACACAACTCCCCGCGAACCCAAGTCCGTCCCTCCGGCACCGGCTGAAGCCCCCGGAGAAAGAGAGAACCGACTACGAGCGATCACAACTGCCGACTATTCCACTCACATCGGAAGATACCCTGGGAGGAAGTAGCAACCCTCTACAGCCAATTGTGTCGCTGCAGGTTGAACGTCCGAACGGCTTCCGTCAACAGATGAGACTGAGTGGAAGGCCGGTGGAGGGACCTAAGGAAAGCGCGGGAGGAGGGAACGAGGGCACGGCGGGGGGAAGGATTTGAGAAGAGGGAACTCGACGGTGGGCGGGAAAATATAGGAAGGGGGGGAATTAGAGAGGGGAAGAAGGGAGGGGTGGGGTGAGGGTTTGCTAGAGAAACCGCCAAAGAGCGCCAAAAACTTTACAGCGATTGGATTTCAGTGAAAGACCTGGGTTCGAGACTCAGTTATGCCGCTATTTTTACTTCTTTTTGACCTTTGTATTGAACTCGTACGAACCTATCTACTAAGGTTTCACTGTGAGTGTCACCTTTCCTCAATCCTGCAATTCTTTATGTCCAGCCAATCCGAATTTAGTGTACGACTTATCAAGAGGATGAATATAAATCAATAATAAAACCTCGTGAATTTATGTTTAAACTTAAACAGTAGGCATTATATGTTCCATATATGAATGTAAAACGAACAATGGAAAGATACTATAATGAAATTTTACAGGAAGATCGTAATTCAAAATCTACGTCATAATGCATTGATAGGAGTCAGTAGAAAGGTCAGTAGAAGAGAGCTGATTTCAACCCCATAAAAGACAACGTTTTCCACATATATTATGTTAGATTTAGGTTGAAGCGGGGCACGTAAATTTGAAATAAAATTATGAAGAAACGTCTTTAGAATTTTGAAATCATCTCAGCGATCTTTGAAAAATGCTCTAGATTCATATTGCTTGAAACAAATTTAATAGAAAATTTAAAGCATTGGAGGAGATCCACGAGTATTGTGTACGAATTGGTTAAACAACAGAGTGCTTTAATTTATAGAAACAAAAACAATTAAGGATCTAAACCTAAGTCCTGCCCCCCAAAGATAATAGTCATCTGGATTTTGGATCTAAAATAATAAAGATATTGAATAATATGTAAATATTTAATATTTTTATCAAAAACTGAGCCGACTTATAAAATTGACTTTTAAATTTATAATATCGAAGAATATATTAAATGAGCTCAATTGAATTTTTCCTCGTTATCTTAAAAATTGGAAAATCACTTAGTGAAGACACCATAAATATTACTAAAGAGATTCAACGCAGGTGAGTTGCACCCAATCTTATTCAGTGCTTTCTCCTAGGTAACAGTAATAATGAAGGAGACTTCTATGATTTTCGATGCATAAATTTAGAGCACCATGTGCGGGGATATACTCAAATATCTTTCATGGTGTAGAATCCCAAATCATTTGAAACATATAGAATTAAGACACCTAGAGTTTGAATGAAATCTAAATAGATTTTGAAACTTTAAGTTCGGAAGAACACGAAAATACTTCAAGAAGTGTAAAAATAGTAGCCAAGAACAAGAGGAGACGAAATCTAGAAATCATTTGAATATTATATAAATATAATCCTTTTCTAAATAATATCCTAACGATAAAAACATCTACGGAGAAAAACTTATGACAAATAAAACCAAACACTAAAAAGACATACTCGCACAAATAAAATTTTGATGAACAAATGGCTAGCGTATTGTATGAGGGGAAGGGATTATTGACAAAATGAATGGAAGAAGATATATTAACACGCGCTGTAAGATTGTGTGCTATCCCGACGAAGTAAATGAGCGAAGTATTCACGGGTTATCAGTCGGGTCAATGTTGTTTCTATCGACGCGACGTTTCGGCACCTTTCTTTCTAATACGCGCTGTTATGAAGACTAGTATGGTTCAATGATCTCCACGGATAGAGATTGACTTCTGAGTCTCAGGGTTCAAAAATAGTGTATAGTAGCATCATAAAAGGAGAACAAGGATCGGGAGCGGACGATGGCCAAACAGATGGCGTTGAATTCGTAATGTAAGCAGCTCGCGATGCATCCGGTTCTATTGTAAAGTCGCAAGACGGCATATCTGCAGATGGCAGCTGGAGACAATGGCGAGATAAACACATCGAAGCCTATCCTACGGCAAGTGAAAACGATTTTCGCTCCAAAAGCCTCCTCAAGACTTTTCCTTAGAAAGGGAGCTCGAAATTCCGTTCGGAGGTGAATAAGTTGGAGGAAATGTTAGCGGGGGAAGAGAAAGGGACTACTTAACCTTTTTATGGCAAAGTTTTCAGAAGAGTTCCGGTGCAATGAGAGTACGTGTTCGCAGTCGCGGATGGGAGCTTAAGAAATGGTCGATTTTATAATGAAATCGGAAGAATGCTCGGTTGAGTCGAGGTTGATTAATTAAATTCCCAAAGCGAGACGAATTAGTTCTCGGATAATGAATCTCGTTGAAATTAAATCCCTAAATAAAACAGGATTACGAACAAAATATGAATAAAATAAACGGTTTTTCAGATAGAAAGCACCCTTTAGGAAGCAATCAGATTGAAAGTCGTGATTGAAATCAAAGATGGAAACCATTTTAAATAGATCAAATGGAAAACGTAACGTTTGAGGAAGATAAAAAAATTCCAAAGGAAATATATTTAGCGGAGCGATAGATATTTTTTGGTATCGAATCTACTATGGTAACTTTTTGATTCACTATTATTTGAGTTAATGATGATTATATGCTGAACGCTTCAGTTTCTCGCTTTTTAACTATTTTTTAAATGTTTATAAGTTGAAATATTTCGACATATGAACTAATATAAACTCTCATAGAGATATTAAATTAAAATTATTGCTTTTTTATGCTTCATTTTTAAATTTATTTTCTTCTAAATTTTCTTTTAAAATTTTCGGTGAATTTACGGAAAATTACGATCGATATCTTTCAATAGATAAATATAATTTATTTATTGTTTATTTATTAGTGAGTTTCACTGCAATAAGTCAAGCCTGGTGACAGCGGTTACACATAAATAACAACTTCAGTATATAAAAAACACATTACAAGAGGGAATATTTAACATTTCAATGACACATTATTCTATGATATAGCATTAAATAATTATGAAGATATTTCATAATAGCCTGAACGGATTAGTATTGTCACATAGATACAATAAAAATAAATATACGTCATTCTATGAGCATCTTTATTCGAATCAGCACTTTAAAAAGCCATACTTTGGGCTAAGGAAAGAAGCACATTTAAAGATATCAAACAATTTTCAAACATAAGTGTGCTAATTCGTAAGTTAAATATACGTATTACCACAACGAATGATCTTTATTTAAACTAGGTGAAATAAAATGTTAATGTACTACTTTATGATGACCTATACTTACGTACATGAATAGAGAAAATGGTTTCCGACAATAGAAGGAGAACGTTTTGAACAGCATAAGTGTAAGGTCCACCTGTATCATTCACGCTGGACACTTGCACTCATGGAATATCCTGTTAGAAGACGTAACGGTTCGCGGAAAGACCTAAATATGAATTCGTCGGTATCCGCGCTTAAAATACGCAGCTCGGTGTCAATAAACTCGAAAGCGCAACATAACGCCTTTCTTTTCTACGGAATCGTTATATGACACATACGAGTCAAGTTTTCGGATTTTGGGTCACATTTTCGTACGACCTTCGCCGGCCTCTTTGACGAATCCTCGCGAAGATGAGCAAAATGAACGACTAATTGGAAACTGTGCCGATTTATGTCTTAATACTGGTAATCACAATTTTATTAGCTGATAGTTAATTGTTAATCGTAACACATGACTTGAAGATTCTATAAAAGATACTGTAAAATAAAAGCTAGAAACAGTTTAAATTTGTCTCTCTATATTCGAGCGGGCAATAATTATACACATATATCTAATTTCTCAACCAATGTGTACTTATAGATATCATATGTGCTAATGCCTGCACCATTTCCGTAGAGATTGTAGAGTTATATGTATGCAATGAATACAAACGATTCACGTGATGATAATTTCCGATATTCATTAATTTGAATGCCTTTGAAGTTTGATTCAGCTTTTAAATCGAACGTCTCAAAAATACTATGAGCAAGCTATACATCTATTCGAGAAATTAATGATTCTCTGTTTATCGGAACGTTATATTATAAACCCTGAATTCTTTGGTGGGAAAGCCTTATCATATTTTCTTCATCGAAATCAAAAAAGAAGTGAATTACAGTGGATCGTAACAACGAAATAGAACTTGGAGGAATGAGAAATATTTTTATAGAAAACACGTAAATGTGTTTAAACTCATATTATAATAACTTAGTCTTGTTTTCATGCAAATCACTATGTATATATTAAATATAAGAGTATCAGAACCGAAAAATAGATGTATGCGCATGGTATACAGATTGACTTGTTTAATAATCATCAGCCAATATTAAAGAGTACTGTACCTACCAAAGAATAAATACATGCGACCCAGTGTGTATATATATATTTAAAAGTTAGAGACATTAATTTATCTACTATAATTATCCTTATCTTCCGGAATCGGGTTCTAATTAAAAATTTATCTTGGAGTACATCCGGAACCTGTTATACATGGTTTACAGTGTAATTCAATTTATAATCAGCTCTTTACGACTCAACTAAATGATCATCTTACACGCAAAAGAACACACATTCTGCAGTACGTACTGAATGAGGAAATATGATGAATTCAGTGGTACATTGGTTGGCCATCGCTGCTGTAAATGAGTTCAAACTAATTTCCATCAAGGATATATAAACTCGAATTCCAAGAAAGAAGAATTGGAGAGCTTGAGCAAAATTCTCCAGGATATCCTTCTTCATCACGAGAGATTAATTCGCTAAAAGGTAAGAAGAAAGATCTTCGATGAAAATTATGTAGATAATGCAGATATGAATGGGATTAGAACTTTGGTACGTTTAAGGAAAGGTATGAAGGAGATCGAGCAAGAATTTTATTACGTAAATGAGTGTAAAAAGAGGAAAACTATCATCGATAAAGTTAATTGTTAAAAATCACGATAACAGCTTCCATAGAAAAAAAATATCTCTAAACTCTACTAACAATAAGGTCGACTAGAATTGAAATTAAAATTCAGAATATAATGTGTGTATGCAAAAAGCACAATTAGTTAACGCAAAGAGGTAAAAGAAGCGGAGAATTTAAAATTAATTTCATCAGAGCCAAGCAGGCAGTTTTGTTCATAGAGCGTAATAGATGTAAAATTTGACAATGGTAAAGTATGATCAAGGACGTCGTTTCAACTTAAAACATCTATTCGAAAAAAGTGAGTAAAAATTATGTTTGGATAAAAACCTCTGTTCAAATGGAAGAATAAATTTCACTTCGAAAATCAATTTCATAAAACTAGTTCATTATTTTCAACGACACAAATTTACACCGTTGAAAGAGAAGATCTAACACACTGTTTGGACAATGTTTGTTTTACTTTTTGGAGTATTGAGTTAACAGTTTCTTCTAATCGTGTTTACTTTTATGTTCTTACCGTTATGAAAATAAGAATCCTCGAAGTTTGAATCTTTGTTTGGATATAAGTTTACGGAGAACAATGTACACTTCTCAGTGAAAAAATTACTTTCTTCAGCAAGGTTAAACATACACGAAGGAGATCATTCCTTCAGTGATGAAACGTAACGAGTGAAAATTCGAGGGAAGAAACGGTTAAATATAAATAAAAAATTAGCGAGATAACTTTAACAAAACAGAACCAGACTTACAAAAGGATTAATGTAATAGATTTTGCTGTATTTTAATTCTGTTTTAACCTGAGTTGGATAAATTGATTCCCATTAACCCATTGAAATATTAATTTGGTATACGGAAGTATGAAATTCAATACAATACTGGATATAGAAGGAGTACACAGTTTCAAATTATCACATAAGTTTTTATAATGGATTTTAATTGTAAAAAAGCATGCTTAATTTCAAACTTTAAGGTTAAATGTATAAGTAGTCGTTGAAAATATTTTGGTCAAAGAGTCATCCGCTTTCATTTTTTCTTATTAGATATTTTGTTAATAAAGATTATTGAGGTCGCTTTTTCTTAATTAATACACAGTGTTCAACTGGAATCTGAAGGGTAATTTTATATTTCATTCATATTTTCTGATGAAGATAAAATTATTCATTGGCATATAAAACAAATAGTGATGACATTTAAGAATTAATGTGATTATTCATATTTTTGATTCTGGATGAATGAGTTTTCGAAGACAGGCAAAAAAAAACTCCTTACATTTTATCGTAAATATAAACAAAATAATCAGTAGAAAACTCACTCAAATTAAATTCAATTCAAAAGAAACATTAAATCGATTCCTCTGCTTATAGTGCAATCCATCGGAAGTATTTTACCATACGAAAGGAATCTGCCATTCTTACATAAAGAGAACGTAGTTTTTAGTGGAAATTATCTAATTAGCATGCTTACATTACATTCCATTGACTTCCATTCAAATTCTTTCGAATAAACACCGCGAGCGAACTATCTTGGGTCCGAAACGTAGTCATTCGCCATCGAAAGAATTTCGCGAGTCAACACCAAACTTCCGAAAATACGAGAATAAACTTTACCGTTCCCCAAGCGGTGACGCAATTTCTCCCATGCCTTCGATACCATCCCGAATGAGGAGGAATCTGCAGATACCCTTCCATCGCTTCAACGGTACAGTTAGGCAGTCTAAGGTGGGCGTAGAGTACGAATCACAAAAGACAGATGTTGTGGAGATAGTTGATGTACGGTTAAAAAATAAGTAGAAAGAAACATGCAATCACTCAAGAGGAATTCCAAAGAGAGACGATGAAGGCAAAGCGTTTACAAAATAAGTGGCGAGTTTGAAAAATATTCATTCATCGGGATTAAATTCAAACAACCATCTTTCTGTTTTATCGGATACTTTAGTTTCTCCGTTTCAACTCCGCAGGATTCCATGGGAACGAGTTCTCATTTTTATCAACAAAACCGAAAAATAACCTACGAAATCAGTACAGAAGGAAAAAAAGATTTATTTTATTATAAAATAACCTGAAGGATATTTCTGGAAAGTATGCAAAGTTTTTGAACGAGGAACATTGGAATCTCGAAAATTAGAAACTATATGAACGAATCTTGAGAAGTATAATTACGGTCAACTTCAGCATAAATTATAGAAGTCTCTTAATTGGAAAAAAATGTTGAATTCCCTTTCTTAAAATTCATTACTTATATATTTTAAGTTTATTTTCACTGATTCATGACCCAAATTATAATTTTAACATGAAATAAGTTGCAATCTTTGTACCTACTAAGATCCACGCTATAATCAAAGTATTAGTTACTTAACTAAATGCTGTATATATATACGCTATAATATATTATTTAGTTTATATAGCTATCAGCTATAATATAAGATTGTCGACCCTTTTATGTTTTCCGATACTAGTTTTCGGAGAATAACCTTCACTCCTGATTTCACCACGAGTTTGCTCTTCTGCATATTTAACGCTACTTGAGCCAGAAATGCCCATTAGCTTAATTGTCGTTTTCTAATTTTCGATTTCAAAAGTCTGCGAAATTCCCTTTTACCGGATCAAAATATACCTCAAGAAAATTGACGTAAAAGAAAGCATATATTAATTGAGATTGATTTTTTTGCGAAAAAATTGCGAATTCAAAATGAAACGCGGTTTGGAATAGTGCTCTGAAATATGTCTTAGCAACGATTCACCAAAAGGTTATGAAATATGAAAGAAAAAAAGAAATTTTAATGACTTTACATCCAACTGAACGGTTGACCATTTAAGCAATAATACTTGTAGAATTGTTATAAGTTTTTTGATTAAATCTATAATGAAGTTTATTGTTTACTCATTTATATTTGTCCCGTTATTTAATTTTATAAAATGTGCAATATTATCCATATAATGGACTATTTGAAAACTTAGTATTTCTAAAAAAATGTATATTACCGATTCGAAATATTCTTCTGTTAAATATATGCTAGGCTTTAACAGCGAATATATATAATGAAGATCGTCACAAAAAGAAAATGGTTGAAATTTTCAAGCGAACATTCCCTGCGGGGCAACAGTATTTGGAATTTTTTAAAATGGGAATATTATAATAAATATGAATAATTTCACGTTCCAAAAAGAATTACCGTCTAGGAACAGTATTTATTGTTAGATAAATAATATAGATGACTACTTGTTATCTTTCCACTCGATTTATATCTTTTCTCCTTCTAATTACATATACACTTATTTATATCTATTTCGCCCACTCTCCTATTGTTTTCTGTTCTTCAAAAGAAGAGTAAACTTTTAAACATCGTTTTATAATAATATTACTCTCTGTCGAAGGATAAAGTACAACTCGGGGTACGAAAATTCACGGAATTTATACAATATTAATAATTTAATATTGGTACGATATGTTATAAAAAAGCCTAAAAATGTAGCTTAAACGGTATGTGTTTACTCCACTGCCAAACGCCGAAAACATGCTTCTAGAGTATTTACGTAGATGAAAGGTATCAGTATATGAAGCTCTTGATAGATCAAAGAAAATCATTGGAATCAATTTCATCTAAAATTTACTAGATATTAATATTCGTTTTTTTCGAAACGAAATTTCGGTACACATTTTGTTACGAAAGAAACGGATTCAGACATTTTTTATTTAGCGTCATTTCTGCTACCACAGCTTCCTTAACAACCGCCCATCTCTTCAAAGATGAACTCCGTACACATCCATTCCACTTCAGGAGCCCATGAAAGTATCAGGAAATCGTTCATCTTCGTGGGTGGTGCTATTTTCTCATCCACTTACTCGGAATTACGTTTCTTGCACGTCCTTCTGGAAATCAGAGAAGAAAGTGGGTTGGAGGATGTGACGAGGGAAAACCCCGGATGTTAGCGACTGTTCACATGTATTCGTCATTGAGAGAAAAGGGGTGACAGGTACCTCTTTTACATCCGTCATCTGCACACCCTCTAATTAGTAAGTTTCGAATTTAAGAAGGTGGGGTTCCTCTCTACACGGATGGGAAATCTTGGATACGTGATCATTTGCAGAATGACCGTACTACAAACATCTTCCGCGTTAGAAGATGAAAAACCAGCTGTTCCAGCGGAATGTGTGACTAATATTTTCTCGAAAGGAATCCAAAAAATGTTATTTCTTCGATGATGTCGAAATTTGAAGTATCCAATATTTAATAACCATAGGCGATGTATTTTGATATATTGATTATTTAAATCGTGTATTTATTAGTGTACTTCTGGAGGGAATAGATTGTCCAATGAGTGAAAAATTAATAGAAAAATATTTTACGGTAATTTTACTTAATATTAAAATGAAATTTCTCTCTTTGAGGAAAATGATTAATGAATAAAGAACGAGAGAATTTTGGAAGATACGAGAAGCATAGTAGAAAATGAATCAGAATTGTGTATATAATTTTATTACGGTCTATACGCAAATATTAATATTATACACTTATTTAAAGGTGCCACTTAATAATGGTTAGTAAAAGAACTATACTGGGATTATTATCGCCCTTAGAATATTGGGCAAAATAATCACGCAATAGAATTCACGCAATGGTACTTACATGCGGATGAAAAGGCGACTGCACTCGAGCACCATCTCCTGGAGAATCTCTGAAACTCACTCTTCTCAATTGCTTTTTACAGGAAAGACGAAAGTAATATAATGAAATCAAAATACGTTTCCTAGGTGACGATTCCATAGAAACAAAAATGTATTGTTCTGATGCGATATTATATTATACCTATGTTCGTGAATTAATAAATGCAGTGTGCGTAGAAGTAATTTAATTTGAGATAGGCGTTGATGATTTATCTTCTCTTGCAACAGGATTTGGTAATGTGTTATTGTGGGTTGGGTAATTGTTGTACGAAAACGATTATCGCATCCTTATTATCGTTTTAAGATTCCACCTGTTCGATTACCCGAAGAGTTTTTCACGTTTACCATCCAACAGAAAAGCCTCAAGTCATTCTAATTCATGAATACGTTTCAAGCGTAAAAATAGCATGGTAGATGAAAAACTAAGAGCGAATCTTTTCTTTGAAATAATAGTAGATACATTCAACTATCAACCAGAATTTTACGATGAAATAACAAGATATTAAGAGAGGAATATGCTAAATAAAATAGGAAATTCTACATTTTTAATTATAAATTTTAAATCTTAAGCGTAATATAGATATCTAAAATAGATTCGAAATTATTTTAATTTTAATTCTTTCTAAATAAGTTAGAATAAGGTTTTCCGAGACAAATGAAATTCAAACTTAGCTTTTTAGGCTGCAAAAATTTTACTTCAAATCAAATGAAAGTTCACAGTAATTCGCAGCAACCAAATAAAATATGCAGTGATCGCAGAAATTATGATCCGAAATTACGTCCTAGATTAAACAGCTCAACTGGGACAATAATGGATGAAAAAAATAATAATAACTGACTTCGTCATCCCATTGAATCCATAGGAGGATGAATAGATTTAGGGAATGCAAAGAATCTAGAAATCGGGCCACGTTTGAATCATTTCTGTTCCGACAATGAGTGAGACGTAAATTTGCATGCGAAACGCGCGGCCTTCTTATTGGAGCGTCTCATTCGAAAGAATTCGATCGTCGATTGTTTCCATTCGTCCTGCTCTCGATCACGCGTACGGAAAGGATGAGAAAAGAAAATGCGCTAAATCACGCGGCGAACGGAGTCAAAAGATTTTGTCGAGGGCAGGTGAAAACACGAGGAAAACTCATTTTGTTTTCGAGTTTCGAAGATATGTGTCAAGCTTTAGAGAAAATTCGTTTTGTACGTGACTTCGATCGTGCCAAAGATGATGAATTAGAATATTGTATGGGTGCTTATTGAAATTAGCTTCCAGCACACATCGTTCGATTCTTCAGCCCGGATTGAAGCTATAAAGAGCACCTTGTCGTAAAAATTATTCGGATGATGTTCCTGAAGCACGTCGTAACATTAAATTATTTATTTATCGAAATTTCGTATCGTAATGTTGCATACTTGTTCCATCGTAAATAATATATGCAATATTCTATAGGTTATTTATATGTATACACAGAGGAAATTCATTTCCCGGAGTGCAACGAGGATGTAGAACTCACAGTTCATGTTGTCGGAGCAATATAATTACGCCAATTCACTAGCGCTGTGGAAGTATGCTGAGCTAAGTTGACTGAAAATCATTTGATAAAGATAAAAGAAGAATACATTTTATTTTTTCCACCATACAATGATTTATAGAAAGTTAATCAATTTCATAATGGCATGGGTTAATATCTATCTTTGATGATAAGTTACTTTTGTGCGTATTTACGAAGGCCTATAAATATAAATGGCTAAGGATACCTCATCTTATTCAATCATTACGGAATCGTATGCAGTTCCAGTTGATTCTTTGTGCTTCGTCTATATAGAATTTCCTCTATGATAGGAGGGGAAATTCAATTTCAGGGTAATCAACTACGTGCAGACTCTACACCTTCATCCCAACAACTCGATGGAGATCGGATGGAAGATAGCTAACGTTAGAAGTACTACATCATGTAATTTTGAAGACTCTTGATTTCGACTTAATATTTGAAAGCTTCTGACGAGAGAAATAATTTTTAAAAGCGCTTTTATTTGATTAATCTTACTTTCGTGATTGGATATAAAAACAGAGCACAAGAAACTGTAACAGCAAGAATTCGGTCTAACGTTATAAAGCACTTTTCCTGTTCTGGCCCAGTTCTCACAGCCATTCACTGAAATTCTGCTCCTTACTAAAAGAACCACCGTGTGGCTCATGGATGAAACAGGAAATCGCGACCACGGGAATTACTTAGTTTTTGCTTTACGAAAAATGCAATATCTTCCACAACTTTTCCTCATTTACTTCGCTTCTATGAGACATATATCTATATCACTACGTGGTAACAATCAAACAATAAATAAAAATTTTAAAATCGATTTTAAGTAAACAGAATTGCGAAAAATCTTAAGTGTTTCTAACAGAAACGAATTTTCATACTATAACCAAAGGATGGTTCCCACTCTTTAATCCTGTAAAATTGCATCAATAATGAGACTTTATTATATTTATTAAATGTTTTAATTGATTATAAAAAATCTTAATTGATAAATTACTGATATTTTTATTGAGGATAAATTACTTACAATGTAAAAAATACCAGCGAAGTATAACCGCTTCATAACATTGTTAATAAACTTTTACAGAACAACATTCTTATTTTGAAAGTCAGAACGGTCGTAACGTACTATTTTTTTCGATATTTTTCCTGAGTATTTATGAGACAATTTAAGAAAAGTTTCTCGGTTTAAACAACAGTACGTCACCATCTTTTTTTATGAAATATTTCATTATATTACATTAGAAAATATTTCTAATTCTTTTCATATATTTTCAAGTATACTATTCAATCGAAGCTAAAACGAGACTGAACATAAAGTAAAATAAAAACTATTTCGGACTCTACATTTATTTTTGAGAGATGCCATAATATAATCTTAGAAATTTAATTCTGAACTGTAACATTCGCGGGAAAATATCTTCAAGAATCAATCGAAGGGAATTCTCAAAGGGAAAAGTAATTGTAACCATGCTTGTGAAAACATACATAGAGTACACACTTTAATTGGTAATTTATTATTTATGAATATTATCAATTTTGATAGAGTTGCATGACTTCTTAAAAGTCGATAGCTATAAATGTGGGTTGTCAATACATGGTAGGCACTACGAAAAGGATGAAGTAAGATGTATATAGATGTAATACATATTAAATTATAGATAATATAAATATATATAATATAATAATCCTTAAAAGATCTATCAAAATTGTCTCATTATAAATTATTGCGTACATCAATGATACTTAGAACAGAGGATACTTTACTTAGGACAGAGTGCAACAAGTTTATTTTGCAATGCATTTTAAAGCTTTGACCATATTCACACATAAGCTCGTATGCACTGGAAGAAGAACGATTTCCCGGAATAGCAGAAGAGACTGTGAAAGCATTAGTGGGTGGAATTCAGATAACGAAAGGGTTTGAGGGCACTGTTTGACTCGAGGGGCACATCCGGAAGGCGGTTCATCCGCCCGGAAAAACATAAGTCTCGTTCAAATCCGTTGTTTTTTCCTCAAACTAGGTCGCCATGTATTTTTTTATCTAAATGCGTCTGGAGACTTCGTACGAAACTAAAGCATTAGGGCGGTTAACCAAGGCTTTTTTTCGTGGACTAAGAATGGAAATGTATGTTCGTAAAGATTGCGGCAGTAGCATTTCCTGGATTACTTTCGCTGGATGGCACGGGCACCGGGATGCTTTTCTCAGCCAAGAGCCGTAGCAGAGCTTCCTCTTGAGACGCGAAACTTTTACTCCCGAATCAACCGATTACAGAGTAGGAAAAGTGGGAAACGAAAAATTAAGTGGAAAGTTCTTTTGGAGATGTACTTTCTATCTTATATCTCTCCAGCTTTTAGCTGAAAGCTATTTAAAGGGAAAATCCTATGATTCAAACACATTGCCGATTGGTTGCCACGGATATACATGTATAATACCGTTTGCAAGGTAAAACTCTCCTGTAATAAAAGTAAACAAGAAAAACGAGAATAGGTACTATATGAGAGAACAATTTTCCACATTTCAGAGCGGAAGTGTATGTTTAGCTAACAGCATACTTTATGTACGAGGGACAATAGATTTTCATTAGTTAAAGCACTATGTATTCGTGTATTTCTTTTAAGTAGATCAGTCACGCGCGGATTAATTACTTCTATTTTCCCAAATAGAATTAAAATACTGATGAGGTTTATATATATACATATATATTCAACATAAGTTGAGTATGTCTCCCAGATTAAATATTAAATTCGCACATAAGAGCCAGTTTGATCAATGATCTCAAAGGAAACATATTTTATTCAAGAAAGGATATAACTAGAAAAATGATTATAAAAAGTTGTTAGTGATTTCGTGTTATGTTTCACCCTTATATATATATATATATATATATATATATATATATATATATATATATATATATATATATATATATATACGAGTAAAGGTGTGCTTGCTGACAGCAAGCAATGCAATAATTTATCTATAGTAAAAAATAAAATTTTAAACATAAAGTAAAGTCCCTTAACGCAGCTGAAAATGCACCGAATTCGATTTCCCATGCATTTCTTTCGGCAGAATTATTCCCGCCCCGGCGTCGAACCAAGGTCATCCTGCTAAAATCACTGTTATGTTTCCCTTAAGTATAATTGAATTTATAAACACCCCGAATTTGAAATGGAAAATCATTCAGGAAGTACCTTAAAATGAGTCCTAAATTCCCTATGTATTTCACATGGAGTATTAATTAACGCCCCCTAGCATCGAACCAACGACCTTTTACGATAATCTTAGGATAACTTTTATATGAGAACTGTCCCCTTAATGGCTGTGTGAAATTTTGAACCTCTGCGCGGTTGGGAAGTGTTGTAAAAAGCATTCGGAAATATGGTCAATGTATTTTAAACGGGAAAAATCGAGATTACGGATCGCTCTGGAATCGAACCCGTGATACATAGGCAAATGCTGATTTTTTTCTAATTACATTTTGTATGTATCTATATTTGTAGAAGGTTTGAATGATCTGTGAACGATATTATGAGAGCTACGAATTTTTAAAATCTGAAAATATTTCACCTCCTGGCATCGAACCCAGGACCGATTGGACGTATAATACTACATTTTTCCGTATACATATATATTAGCAATAGCTACATGAAATCTTATTCTTTTAGCTTTATTGAAAGTATTTTTAAAATTATTTGAAAAACGGCCCCATGCATTCTTAACGGGGAAAATCGAGATTACGGGACGCTCTGGAATCGAACCCGTGACACATAGGCAACTGTTGATTTTTTTCAAAGTACACTTCATACGTATCTATTTTTTTAAAAAGTTAGAATGATCTAAGTATCATATTAAGGAAGCTAGAATTTTTTAAAATTCGAAAATATTTCACCTCCTGGCATCGAACCCATGACCAGTTATACGTAAGCGATAGCATTTTTCCGTAGATATGTATAGTAGCAATAGCTACATGAAATCTTAAATTTCTAGGTTAATGGGAAGTATTTTTAAAATCATTTGAAAAACGGCCCAATACATTCTTAATGGGGAAAATCTATTTTTGGGGCCTCCTAGAATCGAACCCATGATAGGTAGGGTCGGTTTCCCAATTTTTCCTAAGTGAGATTTAGTTGGCCATTACGGAAAAAAATCGGCGGCTCCGTGGCCAAAGCGGTTCGGGCCTGACATTAATATCCTATATATATATATATATCTGTATATATATCCCCCCGAAGCGTCTATATATAATAGATATATATATATATATATTATACGAGTAAAGGTGTGCTTGCTGACAGCAAGCAATGCAATAATTTATCTTTAGTGAATAATAAAATTTTTCGAAAGATTACTCTTCTCAAACGTTGCTAAACATTAAGTAAAAGGCATTAAAGCAGCTGAAAATGCACTGAATACGATTTCCGATGCATTTCTTTCGGCAGCTGAAATCCCGCCCCGGCGTCGAACCAAGGTCATCCTGCTAAAATTACTGTAATCTTTCGCTTCAGTATGGTAGACTTTATAAACACCCCGAATTGCAAAAGGAAATTCATTCAGGAAGTACCTTAAAATGAGTCCTAAATTCCCTATGTATTTCACATGGAGTATTAATTAACGCCCCCTAGCATCGAACCAACGACCTTTTACGATAATCTTTGGACAGCTTTTATATGAGAATTGTCCCCTTAATGGCTGTGTGAAATTTTGAACCTCCGCGCGGTTGGGAAGTGTTGTAAAAAGCATTCAGAAATATGGCCAATGTATTTTAAACGGGAAAAATCGAGATTACGGGTCGCTCTGGAATCGAACCCGTGATACATAGGCAAGTGCTGATTTTTTTCTAATTACATTTTGCATGTACCTATATTTGTAGAAGGTTTGAATGATCTGTGTACGATATTAATGGAGCTACGATTTTTCAAAATCTGAAAATATTTCACCTCCTGGCATCGAACCCAGGACAGATTGTACGTAAAATACTACATTTTTCCGTAGACATATATATTAGCAGTAGCTACACGAAATCTTATTACTTTAACTTAATAGGAAGTATTTTAAAAATTATTTGAAAAACGGCCCCATGCATTCTTAACGGGGAAAATCGAGATTACGGGACGCTCTGGAATCGAACCCGTGACACGTAGGCTAGTACTGATTTTTTTCGGGGTATATAATATACTTCTCTATAAGTGTAAAAAATTTGAATGATCTATGTATTATATTAAGAGAGCTAGGATTTTTCGCAATTTGAAAATATTTCACCTCCTGGCATCGAACCCATGACCGGTTGTACGTAAACAATCGCATTTTTCGATAGATATTAATAATAGCAATAGCTGTATGAAATCTCATTTTTCTAGCGTAATAGAAAGTATTTTTAAAAATTATTTGAAAAACGGCTCCATGCATTCTTACGGGGGAAAGTCGATTTTTGGGGCCTCCTAGAATCGAACCCATGATAGGTAGGGTCGGTTTCCCAATTTTTCCTAAGTGAGATTTAGTTGGCCATTACGGAAAAAAATCGGCGGCTCCGTGGCCAAAGCGGTTTGGGCCTGACATTAATATCATATATATATGTTATATATCTATACATATAGACGCTTCGGGGGGATATATATATATATATACGAGTAAAGGTGCGCTTGCTTACAGCAAGCAATGCAATAATTTATCTTTAGTGAATAATAAAATTTTTCGAAAGATTACTTTGCTCAAACGTTGCTTATAATAAGTAAAGGGCATTAACGCAGCTGAAAATGCACTGAATACGATATCCGATGCATTTCTTTCGATAGCTAAAATCCCGCCCCGGCGTCGAACCAAGGTCATCCTGCTAAAATTACTGTAATCTTTCGCTTGAGTATGGTGGACTTTATTAACACCCCGAATTGCAAAAGGAAATTCATTCAGGAAGTCCCTTAAAATGAGTCCTAAATTCCCTATGTATTTCACATGGAGAATTAATAAACGCCCCCTAGCATCGAACCAACGACCTTTTACGACAATATTAGGGATGCTCTTATATGAGAATGGTCCCTTTTATGCCTGAGTGAAATTTTGAACCTCTGCGCGGTCGGGAAGTGTCATAAAAAGCTTCCGGAAATATGGCCAATGTATTTTAAACGGGAAAAATCGAGATTCCGGGACGCTCTGGAATCGAACCCGTGATACATAGGCAAATGCTGATTTTTTTTCTAATTACATTTTGTATGTATCTATATTTGTAGAAGGTTTGAATAATCTATGTACGATATTAAGGGAGCTACGATTTTTCAAAATCTGAAAATATTTCACCTCCTGGCATCGAACCCAGGACCGATTGTACGTAAAATACTACATTTTTCCGTAGACATATATATAAGCAATAGCTACATGAAATCTTATTCTTTTAACTTAATGGGAAGTATTTTTAAAATCATTTGAAAAACGGCCCCATGCATTCCTAACGGGGAAAATCGAGATTACGGGACGCTCTGGAATCGAACCCGTGACACGTAGGCAACTGTTGATTTTTTTCGAGGTACATAATATACTTACCTATAAGCGTAAAAAATTTGAATGATCTATGTATCATATTAAGAGAGCTACGATTTTTCGAAATTTGAAAATATTTCACCTCCTGGCATCGAACCCATGACCGGTTGCGCGTAAAAAATAGCATTTTTGCGTAGATATATATAATTGCAATAGCCATATGAAATTTCATTGTTCTATCTCAATGGAAAGTATTTTTTTAAATTGTTTGAAAAACGGCCCCATGCATTCTTACGGGGGAAAGTCGATTTTTGGGGCCTCCTAGAATCGAACCCATGATAGGTAGGGTGGATTTCCCAATTTTTCCTGAGTGAGATTTAGTGGGCCATTACGTAAAAAAATCGGCGGCTCCGTGGCCGAAGCGGTTTGGGCCTGACATTAATATCATATATATATGTTATATATATATATATATATACGAGTAAAGGTGCGCTTGCTTACAGCAAGCAATGTAATAATATATATTTTAATAATAGTGAAAAATTTTTCGGTATATTATTCTGAAAGACCATTCTAAACGTAAAGTAAAGGGCGTTTTCGCAGCGAGCAATGCATTGATTCCAATTTCCCAACCATTTCTTACTGCAGCATTATTACCGCCCTGGCATAGAACCAAGGACTCCAACGAAACACGCTGTCATTATTGGCTTGAGTATGATTGACTTTATAAATATTCCGAATATCAAAAGGAAATTCATTCAGGAAGTACTTCAAAATGTGTCCTAAATTCCCTATGCATTTCTTACGAAGGTTCGCCCCCTAGAATCGAACCAACGACCTTTTACGATAGTCTTAGGATAGCTTTTATATGAGAATGGTCCCCTTAATGGCTGTGTGAAATTTTGAACCTCTGCGCGGTTGGAAAGTGTCATAAAAAGCCTTCGGAAATATGACCAATGTATTTTAAACGGGAAAAATCGAGATTACGGGTCGCTCTGGAATCGAACCCGCGATGCATAGGCAAGTGCTGATTTTTTTCTAATTACATTTTGTATGTATCTATATTTGTAGAAGGTTTGAATGATCTGCGTACGATATTAAGGGAGCTACGATTTTTCAAAATCTGAAAATATTTCACCTCTTGGCATCGAACCCAGGACCGATTGTACGTAATATACTACATTTTTCAGTAGACATATATATAAGTAATAGCCACATGAATTCTTATTCTTTTAACTTAAAGGAAAGTATTTTTAAAATCATTTGAAAAATGGCCCCATGCATTCCTAACGGGGAAAATCGAGAATACGGGACGCTCTGGAATCGAACCCGTGAAACGTAGGCAACTGTTGATTTTTTTCGATGTACACTATATACGTATCTATACGTGTAGAAAGTTTGAATGATCTTAATATCATATTAAGAGAGCTACAATTTTTCGAAATTTGAAACTTTTTCGCCTCCTGGCATCGAACCCATGACTAATTGAGCGTAAAATATAGCATTTTTCCGTAGATATATATAATTGCAATGGCTGTATGAAATCTTAGTCTTCTAGCTCAATGGGAAGTATTTTTTAAAATCATTTGAAAAACGGCCCAATGCATTCTTAACGGGGAACATCGAGATTACGGGACGCTCCGGAATCGAACCCGTTACGCCTAGGCAAGTGTTGATTTTTTTCAAAGTACAAAATATACTTATCTATTTGCGTTGAAAGTTTAAATGATCTATGTACGATATTAAGGGCGCTACGATTTTTCAAAATTTGGAAATATTTCACCTCCTGGTATCGAACCCATGACCGGTTGGACGTAACCAATAGCATTTTTCCGTAGAAATATATAATATCAATAACTGTATGAAATCTTATCATTCTAGCTTAATGGAAAGTATTTTTAAAAATTATTTGAAAAACGGCCCATGCATTCTAAATGGGGAAAGTCGATTTTTGGGGCCTCGTAGAATCGAACCCATGATAGGTAGGGTCGGTTTCCCAATTTTTCCTAAGTGAGATTTAGTTGGCCATTACGGAAAAAAATCGGCGGCTCCGTGGCCCCAGCGGTTTGGGCCTGACATTAATATCCTATATATATATATGTTATATATATCCCCCCGAAGCGTCTATATGTATAGATATCCCCCCGAAGCGTCTATATGTATAGATATCCCCCCGAAGCGTCTATATATAATAGATATATAACATATATATATGATATTAATGTCAGGCCCAAACCGCTTCGGCCACGGAGCCGCCGATTTTTTTACGTAATGGCCCACTAAATCCGAGTAAAGGTGCGCTTGCTTACAGCAAGCAATGTAATAGTATATTTTTTAATAAAATGAAGGTATTTCGAAATATATTCTGAAAGGCCATTCTAAACATAACGTAAATGACATTTTCGCAGCGAGCATTGCATTGATTTCGATTTCCAATGCATATCTTACTGCAGCCTTATTACCGCCCTGGCGTCGAACCAAGGTTATCCAACGAATAATACTGTCATTATTGGCTTGAGTATGATTGACTTTATAAATATTTCGAATATCAAAAGGAAATTCATTCAGGAAGTACCTCAAAATGTGTCCTAAATTTCCTATGCATTTTAGATGGAGATATAGTTAACGCCTCCTAGCATCGAACCAACGACCATTTACGATACTATTACGGTTTCATTAATGTGAGAATGGTCCCTTATATGGCTGTGTGAAATTTTGAACCTCTGCGCGGTTGGGAAGTGTCATAAAAAGCTTTCGCAAATATGGCCAATGCATTCCTTATGACAAAAATCGAGATTACGGGTCGCTCTGGAATCGAACCCGTGATACATAGGCAAATGCTGATTATTTTCGAAGTACGAAATATACGTATCCATTTGTGTTAAAAGTTTGAATTATCTACGTATCATATAAAAAGAGCTACGATTTTTCAAAATTTGAAACTTTTTTACTTCCTGGCATCGAACCCATGACCGCTTGTACGTAATCAATGTCATTTTTCCGTAGATATATATAATAGCAATAGTGACATGAAATTTTAACTTTCTAGCGAAATGGGAAGTATTTTTAAAATCATTTGAAAAACGGCCCCATGCATTCTTAACGGGGAAGATCGAGATTACGGGACGCTCTGGAATCGAACCCGTGACACATAGGCAACTGTTGATTTTTTTCTATGTACACTATATACGTATCTATACGTGTAGAAAGTTTGAATGATCTAAATATCATATTAAGTGAGCTACGATTTTTCGAAATTTGAAAGTATTTCACCTCCTGGCATCGAACCCATGACCGGTTGTACGTAAACAATAGCATTTTTCCATAGATACTAATAATTGCAATAGCTGTATGAAATCTCATTTTTCTAGCGTAATGGGAAGTATTTTAAAAAATTATTTGAAAAACGGCCCCATGCATTCTTACGGGGGAAAGTCGATTTTTGGGGCCTCCTAGAATCGAACCCATGATAGGTAGAGTGGGTTTCCGAATTTTTTCTGAGTGAGATTTAGTGGGCCATTACGTAAAAAAATCGGCGGCTCCGTGGCCCGAGCGGTTTGGGCCTGACATTAATATCCTATATATATGAATATATATATATATATATGTTATATATATCCCCCCGAAGCGTCTATATGTATAGATATATCCCCCCGAAGCGTCTATATGTATAGATATCCCCCCGAAGCGTCTATATGTATAGATATCCCCCCGAAGCGTCTATATATAATAGATATATAACATATATATATGATATTAATGTCAGGCCCAAACCGCTTCGGCCACGGAGCCGCCGATTTTTTTACGTAATGGCCCACTAAATCTCACTCAGGAAAAATTCAGAAATCCACCCTACCTATCATTGGTTCGATTCTAGGAGGCCCCAAAAATCGACTTTCCCCCGTAAGACTGCATGGGGCCGTTTTTCAAACAATTTAAAAAAATACTTCCCATTGAGATAGAACAATGAAATTTCATATGGCTATTGCAATTATATATATCTACGCAAAAATGCTATTTCTTACGCGCAAGCGGTCATGGGTTCGATTCCAGGAGGTGAAATATTTTCAAATTTCGAAAAATTCTAGCTCTCTTTATATGATACATAGATCATTCAAATTTTTTACATTTATAGGTAAGTATATTATATACCTTGAAAAAAATCAACAGTTGCCTACGTGTCACGGGTTCGATTCCAGAGCGTCCCGTAATCTCCATTTTCCCCGTTAAGAATGCATGGGGCCGTTTTTCAAATAATTTTAAAAATACTTCCCATTAAGTTAAAAGAATAAGATTTCATGTAGCTATTGCTATAATACATATCTACGGAAAAATGCAATAGCTTATGTCCAACCGGTCATGGGTTCGATGCCGGGAGGTGAAATACTTTCAGATTTTGAAAATTCGTAACTCTATTAAAATGATATATAGATCATTCAAACTTTTTACACGTAGAAATGCGTACATAGTCTACTTTGGAAAAAATCAACACTTGCCTAAGTGTCACGGGTTCGATTCCAGAGCGTCCCGTAATCTCGATTTTCCACATTAAGAATGCATGTGGCAGTTTTTCAAACAATTTTAAAAAATATTTTCCATTGAGATAGAACAATGAAATTTCATATGGCTATTGCTATTATATATATCTACGGAAAAATGACATTGATTACGTACAAGCGGTCATGGGTTCGAAGCCAGGAAGTGAAAAAGTTTCAAATTTTGAAAAATCGTAGCTCTTTTTATATGATACGTAGATCATTCACACTTTTACAACAAATAGATACGTATATTTCGTACTTCGAAAATAATCAGCACTTGCCTATGTATCACGGGTTCGATTCCAGAGCGACCCGTAATCTCGATTTTTGTCATAAGGAATGCATTGGCCATATATGCGAAAGCTTTTTATGACACTTCCCAACCGCGCAGAGGTTCAAAATTTCACACAGCCATATAAGGGACCATTCTCACATAAATGAAACCGTAATAGTATCGTAAATGGTCGTTGGTTCGATGCTAGGAGGCGTTAACTATATCTCCATTTAAAATGCATAGGACATTTAAGACACAATTTGAGGTCCTTCCTGAATGAATTTCCTTTTGATATTCGGAATATTTATAAAGTCAATCTTACTCAAGCCAATAATGACAGTATTAATCGTTGGATGGCCTTGGTTCGACGCCAGGGCGGTAATAATACTGCAGTAAGATATGCATTGGAAATCGAATTCGGTGCTTTTTCAGCTGCGTTAAGGTCCTTTACTTTATGTTTAAAATTTTATTTTTTACTAAAGATAAATTATCCAATTGCTTGCTGTCAGCAAGCACACCTTTACTCGTATATATATATATATCCCCCCGAAGCGTCTATATGTATATATATATATATACATATTATCATTTTTATACATTAATACATACACTTAGTTTATAAGTACATATACACATATTTATTTATTTCTGTAAAGACTACAAGTAGGCACCAGGCCAGGTGGTAGTCATAACTTATAATATATAACTATGTTACTCTAAATATCCTTACGAGTAAAATTCGTATTCAGAAGGCTCAAGAAAAAGAGCGTAAATGTCAGATCCACTATGATTTTAATCTCACCGAGAAAAATATTTAGAATAACGGATATATTTAAACAGGCGCGACTCTAACGGAAGAGTGGATGAATTAATTGTAGAGGTTCACCGAATTATATCAGACGCTACGAACACATTAAAAATAAAAGATCGCTATTAGAAAACCGATGCATCAACATATTCCTTCATCATTAAAGAAACGTGAGAATCGAAGAACTTACCTGTAAACTTCTTTTTTCAGCACCTTAAATTCTAAGAATATAAATAAAAAAAACAAAATTATTTCGTGATCATGTAAAATGTAACATTATGCTTGTATGAAGAACTGCCTCCGTGCTGATCAAAACTCTGCAAGCTTTACGTTTCAGTAGCCTTTCCCAACTCACGTTAATGGTTTCACGTTTCATAAAAGAAACTGTTTGCGTGATAAATTTCATCATTTCCTTCAGAAGACTCTGGTTCAATTATTCTATGTTTCGGATTGAGCCTGTGCTTCATCAGAGAATTTCCAAACGCACATTTTCGGCCAAACGCTGAATCTCTTTGGGTTCCAACAAATACGTAGAATTCGTGGTACGCACGAGCACGCCGGCCGCCACGTATCGTGATGAGGTTCGCACCCCCGGGTCACGCGTAGGACGTAGACTCGTGAACGGTAAATCGAGGAAGAGTATAGATACGTGAGGAGGTCAAGGTCTTTGGTCCCGACACCACCTCGAGGAATTCGCAGTGACAGCGGAAAATTCGTGCACACACCCCATCTAGCAATGCGTGCTCCAATTAAGGCGTCTAAAATACGAACCTTCCGTCGAAGCGAGGTGCGACAACAGTACTGATAGCTCACGCTCAGTCAGTTGCGTAGTACCTTCATTACACTTTCGTTTGTCTTTGAAAGATGACAAAAGCTTCTTTTTAGTCTTGAGCCGACTGCGATTGCGAGCATGTTCGGAAAGTGATGACTGTTTTTACCACGTAGACCGCTTGCATATTTTTCCGCGGACGAACGCTTTTTTGTTTTTGTGACGTACGTTCAGAATCGTCTAACGACTTGATATTAACCTTTTTTGTTTTCGCGTCTTTTTTTATTACTCTTTGAACGCGTGTTAATTATTTAAAAAAGGTTCAAAATAATACTATCCACAAAAAGGTTCCTAATTTTTTAACCATACCAGACGTGTTGTTACCTACAGTTTATTTTAAACGAATCTTAAATTATTTCGTTTCTTGTAGACATTTGGCCGAACACATAGATCTGAAGTAAGGAATTTAACTCTCGTATTACTGATTTAAAGTGATTAAAGATTAGGGGAATGTGGCGAAATTATTACGAAATGTATTCGGTGATGTATACGCCACACGACATGCGATGTACGATGCAGAATGATTCAAGGCAATTCAAGGGAAATGAGCGAATGGCTAAAGGTTAAACTTATAATATAAATTCGTTTCCTTTTACGCGGAAGAAACTGAAAACAATGAAGTTGATGTTCTTGGTAAATATGGCTATCTCATGTTGATCATACGGAAGAAAATGGGTACTGTAATGCTGTAGGTGAGCAGAGATGTTAAAAATGTGGATCTTACGGTCGTATTAAGATAGTTATATAAATTAAAATAACCTAAATGTTTTTAAAAATTTTATTTCTTCGAGGTTAGGAATTTTTAGAATGTTCCATTTATATACATGGGGTCTTATACGTGTGTGCGTATATATTTATATCTTTTCAGTAAAATAAATTTTTATATATATATATATATATATATATATATATATATATATATATTTATAAGCTTCACTAAAGTTACATGGTAAAAATCCAAAGTCCTTTACGTGCCCCTATTCTGTGTAGTCAGCATGATACTTATAGTTTTTAAATTATAATTTTAAAAATCATATGTTCGAACCGCATAAAGATATTTGTATTTCTGTGTAGTGAGATAACGATAATCAATATATATCTTCTTCATGGAAAAGTTATTGGAAATATTTAAAAGAACCTTAGCACCAGAAACGAATTTAAAAACTAAGTGTGGAGTAAAAGATACTCTTGAATTGAAAAACAGTACTCCACATTTCTACTTACGATAAGTTAAATATATTTCAAAATACTTTAAATTCTACAATTCGTTCATCTTGTTTAGACTCATCAAACAAAGCGACCTGGAGATGCGCTTTACATGTACGGATATTCCATTGCGCGAATATCCTTACATTTCTTAAATCTTATTTTTTCATATAATCCTAAGTATTAAGCTTCGATCCGTAAACATTGAAGGGCCAAAATTTTACGAATTTCAAGATACTGCTGATGAACTACGACTATCCAGAGGTGATCGCAAAAATTAATCAGTAACAGACGCTAGCATATCAGGTCACCGGTCGTAAATGGCTAGCTTGCTTCCGACCCACGCAGTTGCCGTGATAAACGGCAGCCCACGAAACACTGATACCCAAATAAGAGAATCGGGCCCAACGATCTAATTTCCCAGATTAACGATCGTCTTCCGTTTATTTCCTCTTCCGCATAGCTTTATTCTTCAACTATGGTAACAGCGAATCATATTGTTGTCAGTAATTGATTCGACTTCAGTGATTTAAACCTGGTCAAACTTACGAAGTCAAAACGAAGTTTTCCTTCAAATGAACACCAATTTTAAAATCTTACTTCAGTACGTACATTCATTCAAATATCATAAAGTAAGATTGAAATATAAAGTTAAACAGAAGAGAAAAATAGCGTCTCATCAAAGTCTCGAACCCACGTCCCCAGCTTGCTTTTGAAAAAGCACACGCTTTTACCTGCCATGTTAAAAACCCTAGATTATCATTATTATATAATTAATAATTAGAACAAATTTAGATCATAATTCTCAATTTTTCCTACAGTTCAATAATCGATCGCAACTATACACGTGTAACCTTTGATATTACCAACCGCTGAATAAGCCGGTCTTTCTCAGTACGTTATGAACGCGAGTACTATCACAGAAATAATAGCTGTTGGAATAATTCTGCCCGGTAAAGATAAAAATGCCACGTTTATTCTAACACGCCTTGCATATAATAAGCTTTCTTATATCTTGCAATACTTGCACATTATCTTTCTCATATCGACAGCATTTTACATTTCTTTGCTCCCACATTCCAGGTCTTTTTATGCTTTGATCGCATTAATAACATCTTCACTTTTTGTAACATTATTTATATCCAAAACATTTTAATCATTGGTTTGCTGACTTTTCAATTTCCAATTTATATTTTCTTTCTTCCCACTGCATGACCTTTTTACATTGATCCATAACTTAATTAGGATTTTTTCCTTTCATAACAGAAATCTGGATTTTGTATTTAAATGTATGCATAAATAAATTTCATTTCCAACGAAAATTGTTGTGATGTAAATTTTTTTAAACTTTTAGTCAATATAAGAAATTTACATATAGTCTGTAAATTACTTGTTTTTCACTGAGTACGGTAAATGAACAGGTTATGAGTGATTCAAGAAATCATCACATCTGAAGTTTAGTACCTTTGTTACAATTTAGTGCATTTGCTACTTTGATGTAAGGAGGACAAAAAAGAAAGCGAGCATATGTATACTTGGCAGATGTTCTAAAAAATTCACAAAACGGAAGACAAATTGATATCTAACACCTTCGATTTTAAATACTAATGGAAATGTAACTGAAAAGTATTATCATTAAGTGTTCAATGAAAATAATGTCTTCTGATATGCATTTCAACCATGTTGAAGTAGAGAAACAAGGTCATCAAACAATATAATACTCGTATAATTACTGTCATTACGCTCATCACCATACAATGTTTTTTTTTAATGAGACCCTCTGAATGAATATATAGAAAAAAAACCTTGAATGGAAATCTGTGAAAAAACAGGTTTATAATTTGATTTTTATCAAAAAAATATTTTCAGAGCGCATGCATATACTAACTGGCTGTAAACCTGTTTCCATCAATGAATGAATATTTATCAAAATAACTACAAAGAAATCAAAAGATAACTTTCTATTTATGTTTATTTGAAGTTGGTTCCTAGACCTTATCATTCCTCAAACGTTAAAAAAAATAATATGATTCTACTTTCAGTTTTGAGACAATATTTACATTACTGCCTTCTAATTCATAAATCATCATACACTCATAACTGAGGCCCTTTCTGTCAAAGAAAAAATATCCGTACGTAAATGAGGAAATTTCATTTCAGAAAGTTTCATTTCATAACTCCTGGACTGTAAGAAATAATGGAATATAAAAGTAACTTAATTAACTTTCACAGTTGTTTCAAATTTGGTTTTTCAGAAAGTTTGGATTGTAATCAAGAATTTAAGATTAACACATATTAACAAACAGGAAATTGTACCTCTCAAGAATTTATTTTCAAATTAATTAGAAAAATTGCTTATAAACTTTTCATCCTAAAATATATCAATACTGGCTAGTTCAACATAAAAATTACACAGTATGATCATTTCACAGTTTGTATTGCACCTCAAAATAGCTCAGTCCTCCAGTACAAAACCAATCTTCTTTCATAGAAATTTTATCCTCTCTTTTGTATAGGATTTACAATTAAAAGTTTGTAAAATTTTCATTGAAAACAACAGTGATATCATTTAGGTGTAAATAGCCAATGACCTTACATAGAGCATAACAAATATCAACGGTACATAGTTATCCAATTTATGAGGGAAGTTGATTAGAAGGTAATACTACAGCATGAATAAAACAGCAACTCAAATTTAAAAGCTGATTTATGAGTTGAAATGAATACATAAAATGTATGTTAAAAAGTGACTTTAAATAGAATCACTTCAAATGATAAACTAATAACTTTCATTGTCAACTATCTATAATTTTTTTGAAAAATAATATTCTAATATCAATTAAATACACTTGGCAGGAAAATGTTATGGAAGAATTTAAAATATTATTTCACTCACAAGAAAAACAATCACCACGAATACAAAATTTACAAAAGATATTCCTATTTTGTTGATTTCTTCTTATCGATACATTACTTATCACAGCATTTTCATTATCAAATTACTCCTAGATACCTAGGAGATAACAGAATCATGTGCACTCCATTAAATACTTTGATAAAATACAATGCACTCTTAACTTCTTCAGTTGATACTTTGCAAAATAATACCCAAGGAAGACGGTACCCAAACAATGAGAAATAATTGTATTCTTCAATCACCATTATATATATATCTATCGTTGCAAAAAATAAATGACAACCATCATGATGACAGGTAAAAAACTCATCCCTCAACAACTATTGGAAAATTTAATTCCTCGGAAGATTTTAAATCATATGTGAATTTTATATAAATGATGAACATAAGAAACTTTAAGAGAATTAATGAGTATCTTATCTAATTCTAATTGTTCTCAATCAACCCAAAAGTTGATAGGACTGCAGCAACCCATCTTCTATCTAAATCAAATAAAATAACAATGATCACATCATAACTTTCCCAAAGACATCACGATAAAATTGAAATTAGTATTTTCTGGTTTAAGTCTTTTCCTTGTTATTAGTCAAATTCATCAAAAAAGAAACATTTTTATTCTTAAAGACACTGATGACAGCAACTTATTCTTTGTTTTAAAATTGCTGAATGGGTAACAAAGCTTCATTCAAAGAAAATAAATTAGATAATATTTGACAATTACCCTTTTGAAATGGATTGGGGTAAGTAAGGCTTATGCAGTTCTGAGAAAGCTAATTAAGTTGCCTTTACTAGCCATTGATAGAAGATGACATTTCCCTAAGAAGTAGCATTCATTGAGTTTAGATGAAACTGACAAATTAATTAGTATTAAAAAAGGAATATATCACACACCTGACTGTCAGCGCATGATTCCTAAGAATAAAATAACAATAATATTGTATTAGATGAGAAATAAACCAAACCTCAATCACTGCAGATAAAGTTTTTCAACAATTTTGCCAGTGACTTTTGTCTTAACAGTCAGAGTTTACCCATTCCTTTGTAAAGCATTCTGTTGCCTCATTTTCAAAGAAAAAGGTATCTATTCAACTTTCAATACAACACATCAAGCTACTTCTTTTAGTTTCCATTTCTAAGATATATAACAGAACTGTACTCATCTATTCATACTGCAGAATTGAAAATTCCATTTCAAATTCATGAGTATGACTTTTTTAAAATTATAAAGATATTTAAATGACCACTTTATATGAAATAATAATGTATTATGAGATTAAGAATGGAGAGAAATTCTCTCTCAACAAATTAAGTCATCACTGAAACAAGTGAAATACTCACTGAAAAGGTTCAAGACAAATGACTCTTATAAGACTAACATTTGGATGAAGCTCTTCCTAATGAAATATTCTATAAATGAGATTTTTTCTCTGGCTCCACGGAATATAATAATACTAGAACTCAAGATTTAAATTGTAAAAAAAACTAAACATGATCTTAACAAGTAACCTCATTACAAAGTAAAGACCTTTTCTGTAGCTATAAGAATACCTAAAAAAACTTGTCAAGACAAGTGAAAAAGAAGTTTTCAGCAGTAAAATTATAAAATTTCAAATTCTTACTGCCAAGTAGGCAATAGTCACAAGGAAAAATTTCAAAAACCAGCCTTTAATATATATTCAGTACAATAATACAAGCATATTCTTATTGGACCATTGGAAGGATAAAAGCAAATAGCCATTGCCAAAGCAAAGGTTTGTAAGTACAAAAATTAAAATAAGATAACCATAAGAGAATGCATTATTCAGTGAACATTGATAAAGAATTCAGTGAACATTGATAAAGAATCATCATACTTTTATGGTTGACTCCTGCTTTGGCTTGTAATTATACATAAAAATTGAACATATAACCAGCACTGCCCCAGAGAAAAACTGGAATGTCATATGAAAGTTGAATAAATAAATAGATGCAACACAAGAAATAACTATGGCCAATGATGTAGCAAACCCTTTCAAAATGTTGTCTGCAAATTTAACAACCATTGCCACAACAAGACCACCTAAGGCTTGCAAGACTACAAGATAAATAACAAATAAGTCATATCCAAAGAATAAACCATGTTCCCTCACCTTGTCCCAATCATTGACTAAACAAGTTAACAAACCAAATGGTAATGATAGAAAACTAAGTTGCACATTTCTCATCCAAACTGATATGTCCGATCCCTTAAGGATTTTTTCAAAGTAAATCCCAGCAAATCCAGAGAGAAAACATGCAGATAAAGCTGCTATGAATCCCAGAAGCCTATTTTGCTCCACTCCTCCAACTGGCTGCACCACAACAGTCTGAGCCAATTGCACTAAAACTACTCCACTCAAAAGGACAATCAGAGCAATCCACTGAACTGCTAATAAACTCCTTCGTAAAATAACGACACTAAACATAGCAGTAGTGAGGATTTTGAGTTGATATGTTACTTGATACGTTGCAGCATCCAAATGAGATGCAGAAACATAAAGTAAATTGTTTTGAATTATGTAAACAAGGGATGGCACACACACCCTTAATGTATCGAAGGGTTGTTGTACGATGGTTTTATATAACGATCTGTACCAATTTCCTATATTACCTTCTTCGTAATAAACCAAAAACAAACAGGTAACAAGTTTTACAACTTCAGCCATGAGAACCGCACTAGAAGACAGGAACATATCTCCAGATCTCGTTCGAGCATACCGCATACTAAGGCCGAGAGCAGCATTTTGAAGTGTTAATGTTACTAAGCTCACGTACTTCATTGCCTGAGGTTTTTTTGGTTTATTTTCAAAGTCTGACGCCATTGTAGACTGAAATTAAACTTCACTCTTGGATATTATATACCTCAATGAGATGCGATGGCTGACGTATCTTCACAGCGTCTAAATACGTGTCCAACGTATATCCAAATTTCTGTGTTAAGGAGGCGGGACCTGATGACCCCTCTTTTTTGAAAGTTTGTTTATATTCAGGTCGAGATCAGACTTTGCTGTAACCGCAGTATTTGAATTACAAAGAAGAAAACTTGAGTTATACTCATCACTCCGAAAATTCATGAAAAACAAGAGATCAATTAAGAAATGTTTTAAGTCAAGATCACCCTAAAAAGTAACCACGTCCGCTATAGTTGGTATTTACTTCATCCGAACTAGCTGAAGTTGACGCAACAACTGCGATATATCGATGAGGATACCATGCCAACAAGACAAACGAGTTAAGTTACCGGTTACGCTTCCGTCAAAGGCTTCTGAAGGAAAAGTACAAAATTATTCCTCTCATTGATAAAATTTTCCCGTTTGATATGCAAATCTTAACTGATAGAATAAATGGTTTGTAATTTTAAGTTATATTACCGTAGTAATGGTCATATAATACAGTTCGTTTACATCGCAAAGACATAAAGAAGAGTTAAATAGTAAAACTTATTTATAATATTGTCTCAAAGTTGCTCTCAGTCATGAAAAAATGTAAATTATAGAAGCATGAGAAGTTTTGAGCAAGGGAGGATCTTTTGAACTCGTAGAACACGAAAGGTCTCAAAGGTGAAATTTGATGAAGTACTTTTTTGCACCCGAGTATTTATTTTATTCTTGTACGGCTATGCAAAGACAGTGCTGGTTAATAAATCCCTATTAACATTTAGCCAAGACCATGGTTAATCATACGCTGTGTTAAATAATGACATTTGCAGGAATCACGTTTAATTTGATGATGGATGAAATTATTGTGAAAGAAAATCACAAACATATTTTATTTGACCCTCAAGAGTCACGTATTTTATATAGACATATGAAGTGTATGCAAAACCTTGAGTGCGTTATATAAATATCAAAAATTAAGATTTTTAAAAATACCTTAGTCAGAGATGAATCATTTGCATTGCACGGAAAGATGTTTCTATCCTGGAAGCTATACGTTAGCATTTCACACACATAATATTCATTTTCAGAACACCCATGGTTCCAGCTACTCGGAAGAAATTGAAGTACATGTAACTATGACAGATAATATTGAAAGTTGTATCAGATACTGAGTGAGTTCATGCAATTAACTGATAACATATTCAACGTCAATTTCATGATAGGAAATGAAAATGAAAACCGTTTAAACGATCGAATCAGCAACACTTCCTCTTCTCAGCCTTCTATGATGAGTATCGTCTTGTCTAGCAAGATTATACAAAATAATAGACGTAATAACAAATATCATTCCACCAAGAAATTGGAAACTCATTTTGAAATCAAATAAATAAATAGAAAATATACAAGATATGATTATGGCTAACGATGTAGCGAATCCCTTAAGAATATTATCTGCATATTTAACAACCATTGCCACAGCAAGACCTCCTAGAGCCTGTAAGAACACGAGATACACTACAAAATAGTCGTAACCGAAGAATAAACCATATTCGTAAACCTTTTTCCAGTCATTTACTAAACAAGTAATCAAACCAAGTGGCAATGACAGAAAACTAAGTTGCACGTTTCTCGTCCAAAGTGATACGTCTGATCCTTTAAGGATCTTTTCGAAATAAATTCCGGCAAAGCCAGATAGGAAGCATGCAGATAAGGCAGCTAAGAAACCAAGGAGTTTATTTTGTTCCATTCTTCCAACATTGTGGTGATCCTCAGTTTGCGCCAATTGCACCATTACTACACCACACGTAAGTACCACGAGAGAGGTCCACTGAATCAGAAATAGACTTTTTCGGAGAATTAAAACGCTAAACAATGCAGTGGTTAGAATTTTTAGTTGATATGTTACCTGGCATGTTGCAGCATCTAGATGCGAAGCAGAAAGATAGAGTAAATTGTTTTGAACAACATAAACTAATGATGGGATGCAAACTTTTAACGTCTCGAATGGCTGCTTCACGATGTTCTTGTAAAGTGTAGAGCTGCTTTTCCAGACATTCCCTTCTTCATAGAGAACCATTATTAGTGAAGTGAATAATTTCACCGTCTCCGTCATTAAAACTGCGGAGGATGATAAGAACATATCCCCCGGTCTTGTGCGAGCATAACGCATACTGAGGCCCAATGCTGCATTTTGAATAGTTAAAGTGATTAAACTCACGGACTTGGTGAAATGGAAGTTAATCCGTGTATTCTCTGTGGTCGTAGCCATACTTAGAGGACTGACTATGGATGTAGAAGAGGCGAGATATAGATAAGCTCTGTAAGTATTTATCTTATCTATCATAACATATTAGTATCTTCCTCGGTAATCGGGCAATATGTTTTAACGCTTGTTAGTTCAATCGTAGCTTATTTTGTTTCAGTTATTGGAACTACCGTTGCTTAAATTTCTTGCTGCTTCTTATTCTTATAAAAATTTTGTGATATATTGTATCATCAGACGATGGCTCTCGAATGCTCGTTCATTATATTTCTACTTTATAGAATTTCAAAGCAATAGACATTTTACTGTACTATGGTTTCCTTATGTTTCTGATTCCTTGATACTTAAAATTATAATAATGTGTTGTGGTTAAGTTTTGTCTAAATTATGGCTAAAAATATTACAATAAACAATCAACATTTTGCTAACTCTTAGTTACTGTGCTACTTAAATCATGCATGCTTTTTTAAATGAAGTATGTTGATAACAACTTTTTATTTAGGGTGGCAAATGGCCCAATTTAGCATCAAATGCCATCATATATAATTGCTAAAATCTTATACTGTAACTGAATATTAAGGACAGAAAGAATAGAAGTAATTACAGTCCTTTTTACTTTATATCCTAAATATGAAATTAAATATTACCTTATAATTTCTGTTTTTGAATTTAAGTTTTGCTTCCTCTTTTTATTGAAGAATATTCTCATTTATCTTTTAAGTTTAATTTTACATTCAGAATTCTTATACATTTTCAAAAGTAAAGTTAAATAATTTTTTCTTGGGTAAATATATATGTATAGTGTTATTATATCATTTAAAAACTTGGCTTCTTTTCTGCTTATAACATAATTTTAATTTTAGTTTATCTACCTTTCTTGGTTATAAAGAATCGAATATACATGAATAGTGAAGTTGTGATGGTTCTTAAGACATAGGTGGCTGTCTGGCATTTTAAGTATTTTTATCTTCATTCCCAGCCCAGATTCTATCATACAAATACAAAATCTTGTCTTAATCCCACTTCTTGCCCAAATCTAGAGCTCTTTTATGACTAAATATCTCTAATAACAGCATGAATTCCAGTACAAATATTAAATTATGAAAATTCACTCCTTATATAATCTATCATATCTGAGGTATTGTTATCACATTTACAAATCAAAGTATCATTTACACATACATGAAGTTCTGCTCATGGAAAGTCGAGAGGATATTGACAAATGAATAGCTATCACCACCATGTACTCTCCTATAATTCTTGATGTTTTAATGGATATTTTTCCCTTAAAGCATTTTCAATTCTGCCTTCAATTTCAATAATATTACTGCAAATCCTACATAACTGCTAATGATGTACTAAATAATAAACAGTATTTGCAGATTTTAAAAGCTTCATATAAACTATGAGCATTACTACCTCCCTTTCTTTTAAATATTAATTGTCCCCAGATATTTTATCAAATTTTCTTTCTGTAAGATTTCATCTTCAATTAAATATAAAATTATTCATACAGTGTTTAACAATGATTATCACAGGTATTCTATGATTCAAATTAGCAGTGTTGCTATTACTTTTTGTCTGCATCATAGTTAACATACATTTCCTGTATCACTTTCTTTTGCCATGTGACCTACTTTAAGTAGAATAAATGCTTTTAAGATCATTCTTATTTAAATATTCAGGTTGCAAGTTTTTTAGCTAATTTTTCAAACAGAAGTAACAAGTAAACGTAAATCATAAGATAATGATTGGAATATATTTTGATATCTTGTAGAGGTTTTGCTGTCATGATGCAAAATAAAACTCAAGGAACTACAAAATTATTGAAAAATATAAGCTTAGAATAAACAGAACCCTATAAAACATATTTGCCATAAAGAGGTCAAGTCCAGAAGTCTCCTTGAAAAATTCATCAGGAGACAGTTAAAGTTCATAGCTTTCTGTTTGTTAAGGTTTAAGGTTTTTCATTAGCTGGGATTGTCTTCTTCATGTGAAATCTGTAAAAAAATTCTTTCTGCTTGTTTTTTCTAATTGTATGTCAGATAGGAAAAACTTCTGCTGCTCTCCAAAACTCATTAGAGCTTCCAAATTTAATTTCTGTGATAATAAGCAAAAAGTCAATTACATAGTATTTCCTGCAATTTATATGAAACTTCCAGGAGATTTAAATTTGCTGTGAGGTATTATCATGTTAAACTTTCATACATTTTTTTGCTTTCCTGTTACTATTATCATTCTTATGATAAAATTATTTAATAAAAATTTCATTCTTACCTATGGAAATACAGATCTAACTTGACAGCATTGACTGTAAAACAACCATATTTCAAAAAATCTTCCATTAAAATTTTGAGAAACAAAATGTATTACATTTTTAAGGTTTCTACTAGTTTTAAGTTTTCCGTATTTTTAGGTAATTCTCATCTTAATACTTTTATATTATCCAGCTTTATATATTTTATAATACTGTGTATAACGATCTTGATCAGAATATGTCTGTCCAAGTAATACTATGTTATAGGGAATACACAATATGAAAATATATATTACGACTCATGGTTTGGGAACCAAACCCTGGTATTTTCTTTATAATAAAAGTAATTTTTTAATTTTTATAAATTCATAATATGATGAATTAAAAGTTGGACCAAAGTTAAGATAGATAAGGTACTTCAGGATTCAATTTGTGTCCTTATATTAGCTATATTATTATTATGAGATCTTGTAGAAAAATTTGGAATACCCTTTTTAATGCAATAATTGCAGTTTTATTGTGCACTTCCTAAGTTTAACTTTCTTTAACTTACAAACTATCCATCTACCACAATGACTGTAAAGTGAAAGGATGTGACTAACAGCAGAAAAATATGTATGACAGAATATAATATTATGCACATTATAAACCATTGAAAAACTGATTAAAATTTATAGACACTGTTATCCATGACCTTTTTCATCATGACTATACATGTCATATCCAGATGAGTGATTTAACATTTCTGACTTAAGACTGTTGTATTGAAATTTGAGCAGTTTTGCTTGTGTTACTATATGCTGCTATATATTACTTATTTATTAATATTTTTTAATATTTGTCATTGGTGTGAAATATATACTAGGTATGTAGTTTACTGGCTAATCACTTTATCATTCTATTCATTAACTATTTATCTAATACCTTTCTACCTTAAATATATGACAGTTATTTTTCATACAATATTTTTAAGTACTATAAAACACATTGTTTGAGAATAATTTGTGATCTATTATATATAGAAATAATATTATATATAATCCTATTATTATTCTAATAATTATTAAAAATTCTTATGAATGTGAGATTGCTTTGAAAAATGGAAGAAAAAATGGACTTTTTGTTAAACATTTCCGATTTCTTTTTATCCCAATGAAATAAAATATTGACAAGGAGTGGGGAGTACTAAGAAGGTAAGGAGGTGTTCTAGAATATAAAACTATTAAATTTTTTAATTAAGAATTTCATAATTTAATTCATGATCCCTTGAAAAAATTTTACTTATAAGAATACATTTTAAAGCATTAGGGGTATAGGTTTATATCAGACTTACAAGTCAGATTGGTAAAAGAACTAATAATCTTTCTTCTGATGGCAAGTTGTAATAGATTAAAATATTCTGATTTAATTTTCCTATTTCAAACATCAAGTTTCAAATATAACTCAAAAAGAGAGTATTGGAAAATTTTATGCATTTTTGCTTAAATGATTTAATTCAGGAAAAACTATTCCATTCATAATGTAATATATTTATATGTACAGATCAGTTAGGAAATAATGCATGATCAATTTGTAGATTTACAACTAGTATGTATGCTCATTTCACATAACTCAGAAGCGCAGAGAGATATTCTCATTTCCTATTTATTCTGAACTCTTCTCAGTTGCAGCTGGTTTTTCAGTTGGTTAGTTTGTTGGTTCCTTAGTTGGTTCTTTAGTTGGTTCCTTAGTTGGTTCTTCAGTTGGTTTTTCAGTTGGTTCTTTTGTTGGTTCTTCAGTTGGTTCCTTAGTTGGTTTTTCAGTTGGTTCTCCAGTTGGCTCCTTAGTTGGTTCTTCAGTTGGTTTTTCAGTTGGTTCTTTTGTTGGTTCCTTAGTTGGTTCTTCAGTTGGTTTTTCAGTTGGTTCTTTTGTTGGCTCCTTAGTTGGTTCTTCAGTTGGTTTTTCAGTTGGTTCTTTTGTTGGTTCTTCAGTTGGTTCCTTAGTTGGTTTTTCAGTTGGTTCTCCAGTTGGCTCCTTAGTTGGTTCTTCAGTTGGTTCTTTTGTTGGTTCTTCAGTTGGTTTTTCAGTTGGTTCTCCAGTTGGTTCCTTTGTTGGCTCCTTAGTTGGTTCTTCAGTTGGGTTTTCAGTTGGTTCTTTTGTTGGTTCTTCAGTTGGTTCCTTAGTTGGTTTTTCAGTTGGTTCTCCAGTTGGCTCCTTAGTTGGTTCTTCAGTTGGTTTTTCAGTTGGTTCTTTTGTTGGTTCCTTAGTTGGTTCTTCAGTTGGTTTTTCAGTTGGTTCTTTTGTTGGTTCCTTAGTTGGTTCTTTTGTTGGTTCTTCAGTTGGTTTTTCAGTTGGTTCTCCAGTTGGTTCCTTAGTTGGTTCCTTTGTTGGTTCCTTAGTTGGTTCTTTAGTTGGTTCCTTAGTTGGTTTTTCAGTTGGTTCTCCAGTTGGTTCCTTTGTTGGCTCCTTAGTTGGTTCTTCAGTTGGTTTTTCAGTTGGTTCTTTTGTTGGTTCTTCAGTTGGTTTTTCAGTTGGTTCTCCAGTTGGTTCCTTTGTTGGTTCCTCAGTTGGTTTTTCAGTTGGTTCCTTTGTTGGTTCCTTAGTTGGTTCCTTAGTTGGTTCCTTAGTTGGTTTTTCAGTTGGTTCTCCAGTTGGTTCCTTTGTTGGTTCCTTAGTTGGTTCTTCAGTTGGTTCCTTAGTTGGTTCTTCAGTTGGTTCCTTAGTTGGTTTTTCAGTTGGTTCCTTAGTTGGTTCTTTAGTTGGTTCTTTAGTTGGTTCTTTAGTTGGTTCCTTAGTTGGTTCTTCAGTTGGTTCCTTAGTTGGTTTTTCAGTTGGTTCCTTAGTTGGTTCTTTAGTTGGTTCTTTAGTTGGTTCCTTAGTTGGTTCTTCAGTTGGTTCTTTAGTGGTAGGAGTCGGTTTAGTAGCTGTAGGAGTTGATTCTGTAGATGTTGAACTGGTCGTCGACTCTGTTGTTTGGGTAGTGGAAGTGGTTGTTGATGTTGGACAATCTCCTCTTACACATCTTCCTTGAGATGGACTATAGTAAGAACCCGTTCTACATGTTAGACGCCTTCGTCCTAGCCCTCCACCAGGAAGAGGAAAACAGAAATAAAAACTGTGACAATCATTTGGGTCTACAAAATTACCCTGGTTTGTACATATGACAGGTGTTGGGCTAGTTGTGGTACTTGGGCTAGTTGTGGTAGTCGGATTTGTCTGCTGACTTGTAGCAGAATTATCTCTAGGAGTTGTAGGTGGGGTTGTTGTTGATGTTGTTGTTGTGGTTGTTGTTGTTGTGGTTGTTGTTGGTGATGCACATGCCCCTCTTACACATCTCCCTCTACTAGGATCGAAATATGATCCTGGTCTGCAGGTCAAATGCCTTTGTCCCAAATTACCTCCTGGAAGTCTATAGCATAGGTAAAAACTGTTGCAATCATTTGGATCAAAAAAATTTCCAGCATTTTGACAGTTAAAAACAGCAGCTGAAGCTTTGCCTCTTCTCGTGATTGCTCCATTTTCTTTTACCTTGCAGTCTTCTTTTTTACAGAGATTTTTTGACAATCTGGTTTGCTCTCTAGAGCTGTAATAAAGTAATGGAAATTCACATAAAAAAATAAGTCATATTATTTTAATATCTAATTTAAAAACTTATAAAGCAATATTAAATAAACTCCTCGCTGTTACATAATTTTTCCCTCCTGCATATTATATAGCTGGACAATTAATAAACTAGAAAATACTTCTTTATCATATTTTATTTATTTTTTATTTCCAGATTTCATTATCAGATAAAATATTTTGTTGTTAAGAAAGTTAAAGTTGAAATGTTAAGTTTTCTTCCTTCCTAAAATTGTATGATTAATTCTTTAGATATTAATATGAATCCATGTTAAATTAATACAATGGAAAATATTATTTCATTGGAGACATTTATGCGTATGCTGAAATTTGGAATTTCTTTTTCATTCTTCCCTGCATACTTTATAAAACTTTGAAACTTTTTTAAAAATTTAATTTATATTTAGTCCCAATTTTGTTCAATAGGGTGTTTATTATGATTTTTTTAATGTTGCTGAAGAATCTAGAACAATCCTACACTATATGCACCTTCAGCAGCCTATGGCTGTAATTTGCAAATATCCTCCACTCATCTTTGGGATTGTTTCTTACCTGTATGTCCCATTTATAATGCAAGACAGCGTAGCATTGTCGCACTCTTCGTTTGGCTGGCACTTCTCTTCTATTGTTTCTGCGAAACCCTCTCCATTCGCAGTACATTTCACGAGAGTTTTCCTATCTTTACACCTCAAGCCATCCTTATTACAACCGTTCCCATCTCCGGGAATGGCAGCTATAGATCTACCATCGATAAGGCGTTCCTCCAACACCAACAGCTAAAATGTCAATAATTGAATGATCATTAAACATTCCGATATTCACTTTATTGATACTTATGCGTTTAGGAGTGTGAAAATAGATTTCTGCCCCAGAACGGTGGTGCATCAACTATTTATTTATTGAAAATTCTGTAGCACTTAGGTCTCTGACCTGGTGGCAACGGTAACGAAACAAGAACAACAATTAAGAATCGGTAAATTCGTGAAGAGAGTTGATTACTTGCTTCTTATTTATCTACGTATACATAATATCACTGCAAGGTGCCTTACGGTGTGTCGTAGGGTGTTAAATAACCATGACTCTATCCAAGCAGTTTATTTCTTTCTCGTGTCGCGGGGAAAATTAATTTTCAATTGAATGAAAATGAATGAAACGATGCGTCCTAGCATCTGTTCCACCAATCTTTCTCAATGTGTTTGAACGGCCCATGTAGTAGGTAGGACGCATTACATCGACTACGTCTATAAGAACTCGCATTTATGAAATTTATTAAGCAGCCTAATCCTTTACCTAAATCTTCTAATTGTGAAGCATCCCAATCTGCATCATTAAGCATCTTATAGTAACGCTCGCTGACACTGACATGGTATGGCTTTCATCGTACTGAACTTAATGTTACATTAGCTCTGTTGTTGTACATGGTATGCCAAAATCTAATCAATCCTTCATTGGAATTAAACAAATTTCAACGGTATTGCAAGTGAAAATATTTGTTAAGGGGTAAGTGGAGTTAAGTTTAAGTGTGAGGATAGCATTAGCATCGTCATAACACAACTTGAGAGTTGAAAAAATAGTCTATATTACTTTAAAATATTTAGTATTTTTTACAAATATTATAGTATTTTATAGGATGTATGTAGTTTTTGATTTCTAATAACTTTTTATCGCTAAATATTTCGAATACCGTTGCAGGAATTGTATCATTTTTATTAAAGCTTGCATCTCGACGGTTGGAAAGTTATCTCAGGAACTGTCGGTCTTATTTGTTGCCCATGGCAACCGATTTTTGATATCTTAAGTTTTAACTAAATATAATTTTTTTAAAAGTTCTATTTCTTAAATATTAAAAATATTGATGTTTACTTATAAAGAAATCTGCTAAGATGTGCTGTAGAGAATTGTATCAATCGCATTATGACTATATTTAAATCTATTTTCGTCTATATTCACTAACGTGTTCACTCAAAATTTTTGGATAATGCCATTTTGAGAAAAAAATTCAGTGTTACAGATATTCAACAGATATTTTACTAGTTATTCCTTGAAAGCAATAAAATTAATCTTTATCTGCACAAAGGAATTTAAAAATTCTTCATCTATGGAAGTTACTCTATCTGAATTCATTTTATTCACCGTTATGTAAGTCTTATCTGCTAATTAACTTCTAGAATTCTACTATCAGTCCTTTTAATGTGCCTTACACTTTCTTCGGTAATGATCCTCTACCTCTCCATATTTCATCTCTATTGTTAAAAAGGTTTTTGCACTATTATCTTATGAGCAATAGAAGCTGTACTTTTCACAAACGTTGCATCTCCTGATAAAACGTCAGGGACAACCAAGAATAAGTTACATGTATAGGTTGTTAGTTGAGGTTGAAACAACTTTTAAATCTTTGATTTCTTTCTCATTATGGTTTTCATCATCTTACTTATTCTGCCTTTGTATATATTTTAGGAAGAGTATACATTTGCTCACACTACTGCAACTATGTTCATAGTCTTCAGCATCAAGTATTTGCAAGACGTCATTTCCTGCGACCGCTTTCCAGAACATGGGATTTTTCCTCTAGTGTGCCTTGTCTGATGCATACATATGAAGAATGTAATGCCTATTATTAAAAGGTAAGTGAAAATTTATGCATTACTTATATTTTTAATATAGTATCATAACACCTTTCCCTTAGCATTGACATAAGCTAAACTGAAAAAAACCTATTTTGTAAATATTTGCAAGCTTGCTACATGCAATTACCTCACATCTAGTGAATTCAGGAGTATCTATAAGTGAATTTTAAGGAGAATATACCCAAGACTATAAACTATAAGAAATTCGGACTAAAATTGTTAAGAGAATTCAATATTTTGAAATCTGGGGAAATGAACTTTAACTTTCTTAAGCGTTATATTTCATAGGTTTAAGAGAAATCGTTTTTTAAACTGATATCTATTTTAACAATTACATTTATTTGCAACAATCGCTTGCCTAACCAATCAATTAATCGAGATGATTTCAAATTATTTCTTTATTATTGTTTTATATTTCCGCTACGAAAATATATTTATGTAAATTTGTAGATTGTATTCGCTATAAAATTAAATTAGTTAACTTTCTCTCCAATGGATCGCAATATACACTGTACTGTGTTTGAATTTACCCTAGATTTTTTTCTTTCGATGCCTTCGTATGGTTTATGGAATGTTTGGAATGCCTTGAATCGTGTTAAAGCTCCATTTTGGATATCATGAGAATATTTCGCGCGAAACTTATTTAGAAAGCATATTCGTCGGATTTAATGACAAAAAACACATCAATATGGAAACTTAATATGAATAATAAAAGTGAAATACTCACGAAAAGTGCGACAGCGAAGCTTCTCAGATTCATTCTGATTTTCTTTAAACGAACTGTTTATGATTGATTTTAAAAGCCGATTCTAGATTAAATTGATTCTCTTCGAACCACCTTTTAGCTAGATTGTGTGTGGGAGTTAAGGAAAGAGCCGAATTCAATGACAGGTGCCTGTACTTAAAGACACCCATGGAGGTTGTGCGATATCCACCTGGCTTTTGTTGACGAAAGAATTCTTTTCCAGCAAACTGCTGCTCGATTTGAAGATAAACACAGTGGTTTCATGGAAAGAATACGTCTTCATTTGCCATGTATGTTAACCACTTGTGTGTACATTACGGACAATCGCTGTTCTGGAATATGGTTCTATTGAAATGTCTTGAGCTGCTCAAGGTGATTGTTGTCAGGGCTGTTCGTTATCTATGGATTTAAAAATTTAGTTTGTCTGAAGAGGATGTAATGAGCGCATCTTCTGATATAACAGGTGATATAACATTGCACTGGTACCATATTTAGCTATTCAATACAATTCTATCACTTTCAACTTCATCTACATATTAAGTCTACAAAGGACCTCTTAAATAGATTGAGATTGATTAGGAGTAGATTAGCAATTTTATGTTTACAAATAAAAAAACATGCTGTTGTATGAGCTGAAGTAAAGGCTTAAGGGTGAGCAATATTAAGAAAGAGTAAATAAAATACTAGTTTTCAGAAGAAATTTTATAGTGAACGATTTTTTTATTGACGAAGTGCTTCATTATGTTAATAAATCTGTACATGATGCTGCACTGGCTATATTACAAGTAGTGTTGGTATTTGTGATATGAGATTGGATACCTTTTTTAAATTTTGCTTTGCCAAAGTACTTTGCCAAATTACTCTTAAACGCTTAATTAAATCTCTGTTTTAGCTAGCCTTCAGACTTTTTCTTGGACTTTTGTACTTTTTGGGATCTAGTTCAGAGCAATTGACATTCAATGGTTGTCCTCTGTAAACAGATGGATTGTCCCTTCACCTTTCATTAATACTGGTATAAATTCCGTTATTTTAAATATTGGGATAGTATTTAGTTTATATAGTTCTTTTGGATAAACGGCTGACCGAATCGTTTTATTACTTATAGTTGGAAGTTTTGATCCTGTACTTGGTTTTTTCTGTTGGAATCAATCTTAAAAAATATCGCAGAAGCAGTAGTATGAACTGTCAAAATCCATTTCAGTAATATCTTCTTTTCCAGAACGTCTTAATCTCCTGCCTTATTGAAGGCTATGAGTTATGTAATATTTATTTATTATTGTTTGGAATAATTATCAAACGATACGTTTTAATTTAACGTATAATTTATTTAAAAATACATACGTAATAAACATACCAGGCACTCGTACAATGAAGCTTTATCTCGGTGACTTGTGTAAACGACCATTTAGGAGTTGTGGCAGTTACCAGCTACGCATCTTTCTAGCGCTGGTTCAAAACGCGATCCGGTTCTGCATTTTTTATGTATAGGGTGGTACGTACCGTCTGGTTCTTGGCTGCAGTAAAAGTACGCAGTGCAGTCATTTGGATCGGCGAATATTTTTTGTGAGTTGCAATCGAATGTAACTTCTAACTTGGGATAAAGAATTCTTAGAGGCTCATTCTCGCTGGTGCAATTGAACACGAAGACGTCATTTATAGTCATTTCTTGATTTTCTGCCTTACAGACACCGATCGGACCATCCGTACACTCTTTGTCCTCCAGTTGTAGGTCACACTTATTCGTTTTAGGGTTGTACGCTGTGGGAAACGTACAGACATGCTCTGAAACGTTTTCGGACTGACACTGGTGGTACTGACGGCAGGAGTAGGGGTCTGGATACGTTCCGTCTAGTAGACCTGAACACTCGAACTCTTTGTATCTGTTAGGACGAAAGAAATGTAACTGTTTATTAGGACTTGTAAAGCAGTGATATTTTCAATTTCAGTCGAACGTTCAATTCAAATTGGAGGCTCTGTTCGATTTCGAAGAACACGCTACTACTAGAATGGTCTCATCGTAATCAATATGTATTCAGAGGCGTTATATGAGAAGTTTTGGGGTATTAAGCAGCTCCTTTTAAATGGGGAAACCAGAGATGGCATTCAATGCACATGTTCTTTTTGACTTCAGAACACTTTTGACTTGGAAAAACGGGTAAAAAGATCGAGGATCGTAGTTCTAGAGTTAGAAGGAATGTTCTTGTCCCAATATTACCCGAAGGCTATTTCTAGTTTATTCTGAAGGTGTATGTAAAATATTCTACGTTCTCATAGAAAGCTTCTAAGCTCACGAGTCCCAGGTATTACTACAAAGTTATTCATCATCTGTTTATGAAGTAGTGAATACATAAATTATAACGTGAAATAGACTGCGGAACTTCCAAAATTTGAAGCGAATGAATGGATGCCTATCCACGCTAAGGCAACCAAAATATTATTATACCCTGGAATTTAGAGACGTGCAAGAAGTTTGACTGGACCGGGATTCAAACCGGGTCTTCCAATTGCCTGTAGATAGCTTTAGTCATTGAGCTATATTGCCTGAATTTCAACACTCCTTCAAGAGATACTTTATAAACATTGGCATTTCAGTTTCGTACGACTGTGCAGCATAGTGTGCTGCCATGGCCTCTTTGAGACACCGACCATGCTTATAAGTTGTTAAAGAGAGATTCCGATAACGGAACTTACCTATTAACCTTACCTTTACGTATGCTTACCTACAAGTCCCTCCGAAAACGCAAGCTTTCTGACTTTCGTCACAAGGGGCATCAACACTGCATTCACCAACCATCTTTATCTCGAAGTCTTTAGCACCTTTGACGCACTCCACCAGAGTCATGCAGTCTTTGCACATAGGTCCCGCTCTGCTGCATTGTACTCCTCCCGGAATTATGTCCCGAGAATCAGAGCTAGAGGACTGTTGGACAATGCTGAGAACCTGAAACATAGAATTGTTTAATTAAACTATCCAAAAGGCATGAGAATACCTTATATAATAACCATATAGCAGATGTCCCATTTCTATCCTATCAAAAGGTAACACATGCTGAAATCGTCACAGATTTATGGCGAAGGATTAATGAATTGTTAAACCCATACCAAATCTACTTAATAAACGGGATATGTAGCATGTAATACTCTGTGTACATAGGTATGTGATAGTAAACTGCTTCTCTCTGTCCATTTCGTTCAGTGCTCTTAATATTAACCGGATATTAAGAACATTAAGTGATAAAGTCGGTAGTGTAAGGCGTAGCTTGGATGAACTTGAAAGCTCCTTCGGGAGGAAATGAAGGGTAGATAAGGTCAATAACATGACAATAAGGATTGGTTTTCAATAAAAATTCTGGCTCTTGACAAATCGACCTTATTTACTTTTTATACCACCTTTTTTATAGTATGAATGATGAATACGACTAATTTAGAGCTCTAAATAAACAATACGGAGATATAAGATATATACGGTATTAAAGTTATTTGTAATAAAGGCTCGATTTATTGTCAAAATCTCTTTGATCAAAATCATTTAAGGGACGATTAGACTAAGGCCCCTACCGCAAATGTATACCACCGGATTGTATACGAGTTTATATCGTACTTACGATTGATGAGATGAAGAAAATTAGACATAGAGTCATGGTAACTTTCGTAGTGGTATTGAGTGATTTGTAAGCTCAACGTCTACGCGCGACCATCGTACGACTGTAATAGTCCCCAAGTAACGATAACACACCGTAACATATCTCTGTCGATAATTACATTGAAATTTAACTATAGAAAATTTTGCAATCCTTATCCATGATCAACGTAACCATTCTATCCGTAATTGCGAGCTGAAGCTTGATAATGGAAATATTGTTGGGAAAAAGTTGCATGAGTTTACTTACGCATGAAGATCGTCATACGCCATTCAATTCAATTAACTGATAAAATTTCAATTTATTTTCAAGGTGTCACTATCATCGGGAGATAAATTGATTGTGCCTAAATTTTCGGATTTTCTTACTCGTCTGCTAGTTCGAGTGAAATCGAAGATGGTAGATGAGTTGGAGGGTTTTCGCACGAATCTTATGAGCATATATAATATTTAGAATATAAGGTATAGAAAATGTAAATTAACAATGAAGATCGACTGCCCCAAAATATTTTGGTCCATATTACGTTTGGTCATTAGGTACTCTGTGCAGTCCAGGAGGGAGTAAGATACTTTGTTGTCAGTGAGGATAGAAAAACTCTAAGAATTTAGAATAATGAATTGTCAAGTAGATGTGCATATTTTTGGAAACGAATTGGCAGTTTAAGTTCCGTAAGATTGTTTTCGACAGCAAATAAATTATTTTATGCTGATTTCATGGTGAAGTAGTTTTCAACAAAACTAATCCAACAAAACATTTTCAACAAAAATAATCCAACGTATCAATTGAACTGAAAATTGAAGCTCAACATTGTTTAACTAATACATCGTGATCAACCTTTATCTGGATTGAGAAGACGCCAATTTTAAACGTCATTAGAATGATCTAGTTATGTATCTAGAATATGCTGGACACAAGTTCTGTAAGCCGCAGTTATCAACGTTATAATTTTCCTTGATCATTTTACTTTTGCACCTTTCTCTTGGAGTGTATTATTAAGTCAAAATTTGTAGTATTACTGTTTCCATGCAATTGTGTGTATATATATATATATATATATATATAATTATTATCGAGTAGATATTTTTCTCGCAATTTTTAATCTCTAATCCTATTTACGTTAATATTGTTAGGTAAGTTCCGTTATCGGAGTCTCTCTTCAACAACTTATAAGCATGGTCGGTGTCTCAAAGAGGCCATGGCAGCACACGATGCTGCACAGTCGTACGAAACGAACTAGTATTTTATTTACTCTTTCTTAATATTGCTAACCCTTAAGCCTTTACTTCAGCTCATACAACAGCATTTTTTTTATTTGTAAACATAAAATTGCTAATCTACTCCTAATCAATCTCAATCTATTTAATAGGTCCTTTGTAGACATAATATGTAGATGAAGTTGAAAGTGATAGAATTGTATTGAATAGCTAAATATGGTACCAGTGCAATGTTATATCACCTGTTATATCAGAAGATGCGCTCATTACATCCTCTTCACACAAACTAAATTTTTAATTCCATAGATAACGGACAGCCCTGACAACAATCACCTTGAGCAGCTCAAGACATTTCAATAGAACCATATTCCAGAACAGCGATTGTCCTTAATGTAAACACAAGTGGTTAACATACATGGCAAATGAAGATGTATTCTTTCCATGAAACCACTGTGTTTATCTTCAAATCGAGCAGCAGTTTGCTAGAAAAGAATTCTTTCGTCAACAAAAGCCAGGTGGATATCGCACAACCTCCAAGGGTGTCTTTAAGTACAGGCACCTGTCATTGAATTCGGCTCTTTCCTTAACTCCCACACACAATCTAGCTAAAAGGTGGTTCGAAGAGAATCAATTTGATCTAGAATCGGCTTTTAAAGTCAATCATAAACAGTTCGTTTAAAGAAAATCAGAATGAATCTGAGAAGCTTCGCTGTCGCACTTTTCGTGAGTATTTCACTTTTATTATTCATTTTAAGTTTCCATATTGATACCCCAAATGTGTTTTTTGTCATTAAATCCGACGAATATGCTTTCTAAATAGGTTTCGAGCGAAATATTCTCATGATATCCAAAATGGAGCTTTAACACGATTCAAGGCATTCCAAACATTCCATAAACCATACGAAGGCATCGAAAGAAAAAAATCTAGGGTAAATTCAAACACAGTACAGTGTATATTGCGATCCATTGGAGAGAAAGTTAACTAATTTAATTTTATAGCGAATACAACCTACAAATTTTCATAAATATATTTTCGTAGCGGAAATATAAAACAATAATAAAGAAATAATTTGAAATCATCTCGATCAATTGATTGGTTAGGCAAGCGATTGTTGCAAATAAATGTAATTGTTAAAATAGATATCAGTTTAAAAAACGATTTCTCTTAAACCTATGAAATATAACGCTTAAGAAAATTAAAATTCATTTCCCCAGATTTCAAAATATTGAATTTTCTTAACAATTTTAGTCCGAATTTCTTATAGTTTATAGTCTTGGGTATATTCTCCTTAAAATTTACTTATAGATACTCCTGAATTCACTATATGTGAGGTAATTGCATGTAGCAGGCTTGAAAATATTTACAAAATAGGTTTTTTTCAGTTTCGCTTATGTCAATGCTAAGGGAAAGGTGTTATGATACTATATTAAAAATATAAGTAATGCATAAATTTTCACTTACCTTTTAATAATAGGCATTACATTCTTCATATGTATGCATCAGACAAGGCACACTAGAGGAAAAATCCCATGTTCTGGAAAGCGGTCGCAGGAAATGACGTCTTGCAAATACTTGATGCTGAAGACTATGAACATAGTTGCAGTAGTGTGAGCAAATGTATACTCTTCCTAAAATATATACAAAGGCAGAATAAGTAAGATGATGAAAACCATAATGAGAAAGAAATCAAAGATTTCAAAGTTGTTTCAACCTCAACTAACAACCTATACATTTCACTCATTCTTGGTTGTCCCTGACGTTTTATCAGGAGATGCAACGTTTGTGAAAAGTACAGCTTCTATTGCTCATAAGATAATAGTGCAAAAACCTTATTAACAATAGAGATGAAATATGGAGAGGTAGAGGACCATTACCGAAAAAAGTATAAGGCACATTAAAAGGACTGATAGTAGAATTCTAGAAGTTAATTTTACATATTGATTTTTTGAGCAGTTAGGTAGAATGTCTAATGTAGATGAAAGTGAAATTCATTCATTCGAATTTTGATGAATTTGAATATGAAGTATGAATGGATCTTGTGTTCGATTGAACAGTAAAATGCTGCGTAAATAAAGGATTTCGATTATTGCCAATATTTTTATTGAATTGGCTGAATTAAATCTCTGTATAAAAGAGAAGAAATATGAAGATGTCAACATGCGGTGATTTGGACTAGGTAACCTAACCTAACGTAAACTCAAACTGTGATAGATAATGAATTTCATTTGATAAATTTAGAGGTTAAGAAAATTAAAAAGGAAAAGTGCCATTAATTATAGCATATTGCTAATTATTTTATATTTACATTATATTTGAATTTTTATAAGATAAGACAAAAAGTATTATAAATCAGATAACAAGCAGTTATTTAAATTAATTTGAAGTGTTGATTCCAATGAATTTCATCCACTTTCGATATACGGCTACATAGATTTCAAGCTTCAGAATCATTAATTTTTGTTGCATAATAAATATTAGAATTTATATACGTTCAATATTTCATAGAATCGAGTTTAAAATTATTCGCTGATTACTAAAATTGAAACGTAGAATGTACGCAACTTTAAATTTTCGCCTCAAAACGCAAACAGGAAAACCTGCCAAAATTCAGATGGAAGATCGATAAATGTAATAGCCTCGTTCTAAATATTTGCTGAAGATTACGCAAATATTTCAATATTCGATAAGGATTACATTTTGGATACGGAAAATGTGTCGTATAAAGTTCTAAACTGGTCCTACGTGCTTCAGAATACGATCGATATTACGACACAAGGAGATTTTCAATGCTAAATATTTTCAAAAAAATTCCTCATCTTACTGATTGTGCCCTTGAAAACGTCAAATTCTCCATTCCTTCGAATCTTAGCACACTATGCAGTTATGCGCTTTCACATGACAATTTTAATAAGCTAAGGCTATAGCATAATTTTTGCACGAAATAACATACATACATATGTAACTAATGCACTTGTTCTAGATTGATGATATATTATTAAAATCAAGCTTTATCACACATGAAAATATTATCCTGGTGTTAGGACCGAGTTTTTCATTAATGATTACATAACTCCAATTCTTGCATTATTAAAGTATTTAAATGCTGAATAAGCGAACCATTCGAGAGTAATAATTTTTTCGTGGAATAACGTATTAAGAAGTTTTATTATAGAGCATAAGTAATAAAATTTTATGCTTCACGTTTAATTGCTTCAGCTTGATATTTCTTTCGAATTATCTAATTAATTAATAATAGCTAAAGAATTATAATTAAAAATAATCGATTAAAATGTTACCAAAAATTTCATGTTCTGAATTCCAAATTCCTATCTATAATTAAATCTTAATTATCTTCATCTATCTCCGATAAATCAGAAACCTGGATATAATCGATCCAAAAAGAATGTAGAAATTAAGGAAAAAAAATAACTTCGACAAAGCTGCGTCATTTAATAATTGTTCAGACATAAATTATTAAAATCAATGACAGATTTTATTGACCTTATTTGTCAAATTATTGACCTTAGGTGAACATTATATTTTGGGTATCTTAGTTCTGCTGTCGAGTAATGCTCCGTACTTAAATAATCCTCCTAAAATTATTATACTCTCCATTTACAAATTACGTAAAGACTCGTAATCATAAGCTTTGCTTTGCGATTACGAGATGAAAACTCAAGGTGAAGTAGAAAAATTATCAAGAACAGAAAACCATATATCTTATCAGAATCAGTAAGTAATGTAATAATAATCCTGATAATCTCACGAAATGTGATGGTATATAAGTGATGTTATCCAGGAGGATAAGATGCAATGAAAGTTTCTCTATTCGGAGTGATAAACAACGGAGCGAACCCTGTAGCACACCAGCAATGACGGTCTTCAACTCCATTTTGATTTTCTCATTCGTGAGTAACAGAATTCAGTAGAAAAATACATTAATATTATACATTAATATATAAATTCGTTTTTATCTGTCTCCATGTCAAAATTACCCTCTTCTTAGGAATCGATGTTTTTCATTTTCATTTAACTCAACAACAAGAATATTAATTCAACTTGTAAGCTCACCAGTGGCAAACCTAAATATGTCAACTTGTTGGGAAAAATATTTGCTCGGAATTTTCGGATATTTTTTGAAAATTATTTCTCTTTAAAACAGTGCTTAGTTAATATAAATCCGATCTCATTCATACTCATTCACTCATTTGACTATAAATTTTATTTACTCTAATGGCACGGAAAACAAAGTTTAGTTATTCATTCCAGTATTATAACTGCTTGATAAAAATGCAATTTATCTTGAGCGAAAAAAAGAACGGAGGATATTAAACTGTTTTCAATCGAGCATTAACTTTGAATGTAATCATTTTGGGGATATAAATATTCTATTGGACCATGCACGCTCAAAGCATAAACTCGTGTTTCTTTATCATCTAATTTCCTTTTGGAAATTTTAATTTTCCTTTAATGTTCAGAAGGTTTGAAACTAATTCTTTAACTCTGCAGAACAATATTTCGTGTTATCCGTTACCTAGTTAAACTGTGCGAACAATAGATACACGTGTTCTTTATGTGACTTATATGTAATAATAATAGATCTTAATAAAGACGATACGTTGATAATAAGTCATGATATTCTTTTTTCCAGACAATGGCAATCATCAACCCGATCAAGGTTGCGTTAGGGCAGAAAGAGTGTAACAAGGAAGGGTTGATGTGTTTAGATTGCGATAACTTGGCGGTCTGCCAGAAGACAAGTACCGGTTTCATGATCTCTCAAGTTCCGTGTCTAGCTACACCATGCGACGATACTGTGAATGCCTGTAAATCAGGAGGAGTGTGTAGGTATGATAATTTATCCTTTAAATGTTCAACGAACCAGCTACCGACTATGGTAAAGGTGCTGCAGAAGATTCATTGCCGTTGATAGTAAAATCTAAAAGCTATGATTTCGAAATGAATGAGTAAACGTTGGGACAACCACCTGAAGAGGAATAGAATTCTCACGGTTAGCGGACTGTACCCTCCTCTCTCAGTAGAGTGGATTCATTCGGGTGGAACTTGTAGTCCCAAATTATACGAAGAAATGGTATCTCATCAGAACGACTAGAATAATTAGAAATTGTGATTTTTTTAAAAACATCTATACGCACTTTGCTTTTGCCACAAAGAAAAAGCTCGATTAAAATAAGTAGCTCACTTTGAACTAAATATTTAAGAAGAGCGCCGCCTGTTAACATAGGATATTCTTTCGCGGCAGCATTTGGATTATTTAATTAGATAACTCACGAAGCTTTACAAAAATAGCCTTTGAGGATTGGGACTCTTTCTTATTGTTCTGTACTTATCTTTTGTTGAAAGATGATGAATTTTAATATTCGCTAAACTGATTCTGATTCTCGATTTGTCTCCGCAGGTACAAGGAGTTTCAGTGCCCAAACAACCTGGATAGTTTTGAATTTCTGCCAGACCCATACTCTTGTACATTGTATTGGCAGTGCGGTCCAAACGGTATTAACAATCAGTTAGCTTGTGATCCGAACCTCTCTTACAATCCCGTCTCTCAAACTTGCGATTTATCGCTGATGAATAATCCATTGTGTATCAATAATCCCTTGCCACCTTGTACGTACATGGGTCAGAATTTGACGATGCCAGGAACATCTTACAATTATCACTGTGTGTTCTCTAATGCTGGGGGTTATCCAACATATTTCCCTGAGTTGTATCCGGATTCCACGGGTCCTATAACTCCATTCAATTGCTCAAATGCTGGGCTCTTTCCCTACCCAGGTTGCTGCAACAAATTTTATAAATGCATTCGTAATACAGACGGATCCTTCACGCAGTATGTGGATCTATGTAGGCCAGGATCGCATTTCCAAGCAGATTCGCAAAAATGCGTGAGAGGAGGATGCACTTCGGGTGTATTGTGTCAATTATAACATCAAAAATGTTTTCATCGATAAAAGTTTAAATTCTGGAGATATTTTGATCGTATTTTTGTGAGGAAATGATTCGGTGGCCCGGTTACGGTTCATATTTCTTTCCGAATACTTTATGAAATTATGCATTCTCATAGTTTCCATTTAAAATACAACACGCCCGCAATTATTGAACTTTCTTCTTGGTAACTAGAAAAGCGATGGTATTTGAGGATTTATATCTTTATATCTCCCAAGAAGAATCTTACTAAAGAAAAAAATTACACATTACTTAAAAGTACTTAATTTCCATGTGAAACAGAAATCACTTCAGATTAAGCAACTCTTCGTAGAATGGACAATTGCATGATATGAAGATACGCGATTTGGAGTTCAAAATATAACATCTAAATATAACATCTAAATCCAACAAGTAATGTACATCTAATTCAAAAAATTGTAAAACTATGGTATTTGAAGACACAGAAACTTCGATTTAGAGGTAGATAAATACTCTTTCAACTCCGTTGCAACTATTATTATTTACTATCGTAAAAATGACTTAAAATGGTATAAATGATACGGATATAATCATATCAAACAATTACATTATGAACAATTCAACATTGTAACGCAATATCAATACGCCTTAATCATATACTACAACAATATAATATAAAGATATGTTAATGACTGGCAATTTATTATGTAAAATCAGTTAAATAAGAAAAATAAATTATTTTATTTATAAATATGTATACTTATTATTTTCCACCTCTTCTGCAATACTACTACTTTATTTCATGGTTCTTGGTACACCACGGCTACCGTAGCGGTACGAGGGACGAGTACTCAAAATATATGAGCGTTAATTGCCATAATACTGCAGGGACCAACCCTAGCCTACCCGAAGGGGGTCAGTAAATCTGTAGGGCGTAGACGGATAAAATCAAGATTTTCAGCTCAGTTTGGTTGATTTGTTTCTGAAATTTGATGAAATTCGGACAAGAAAAGTTGATTTTACATATTGATGAAAATTAACATTTCTATGTCAAAAGAAATTAATTTTATAGCGGAATGAAAAATAGCTGCGAGATGAGCGCAATAACATTATTAAAACGGCCATTGCTTTCATACACTCCAACATAAAATGCTATTTTTTTCTTAGATTACTCTTAATACCACATGAATACATAAAAGTCAAATTATATTACTTTCCGAGTAATCATATACTAGTAAAAAATAATTTAACGGAAACGCGAAACCTTCGGAAAATTTGACCGTGCAGACCAATTTATACATGGCCTATAACTTTTTTGTTTCTTACGTTACGAAAAACTTGTCGCAGGAGAAATTAAGATAAACGTTGTTATTTTAAATTACAGGTTATTCTGAGTCGATATCTTCAATAGAACTTTTGGTTTTTGAACTTTATACCCGAGAGATTGATAGACTTAGCGCTCTGATTGTTAATCATTATTACTTCATTGCTAGAGACTCGTAGCACCGAGAAGGTAATTTAGATTGGTCCAAACCAGCCCTCGGTTCATCAAAGGGCAAACCAGTGAAACGAAATCCACGCTCCTCTCGTGAGCAAGTATTAAGAATAATCTAGATAACGCACTAACATAATATGAGATATAAGAGATCCCTTAAACATTCGTGAGGGAAAAGAAGTCACAGAGTCTTAACACAATCGAAGAATAGGACGAATTACAATATACGTATCCCTTGCAGTATAATCGAAACTATGGAAGCCTTATCTCCAACACGTTTTTCAAATTCATGTGCAAAATAAATTAGTGTCATATTTAATTGTGAATCGCCATTACATTCGTACATATCCCAAACTTTAATGATCACAATATTCTACTTGATAAATTGAAGAATATTTTAATTTTCGTTTCGGATTACTCACGCGATCATAATTTTTATTATTAAAACATCGAATTTCTAAAAGACAAACAGTAAAGATTAGTAGGAAATAAATAAATTGCTTTGATTATTATTTGATGACTTTGATAAATTGATACTATTGGATAATGAAGCAGCTTTTAATATAGTATCATCATCGACTTTAATTTTAATGAATATATTAACATTGAGATGGATTATTTTTGATATGACAAGAGCAAACAAACACTTTTAGAATAATTCTTAATAGGAATCCGGAAAAAAAATTTCTCGAACACACTTCCAAATCCAATGTGCTCACATATTCGAAACGGTAATTTAATGAGCGATATTTTCTATTAAAAAGAGATATTATATCCCAGTCGATAGTGCAACCTTATCTACTCACCTACGAGAACAAAGTTTTTTACGCATCATGATGTACTTACTAAGCCTCCATTGAAAAGATTTGAGATTAAAAATTGCGAGAAAAATATCTACTCGATAATAATTATATATATATATATATATATATATATATATATATATATATATAATTATTATCGAGTATTGTATGCATGTATATATATATATACATACATGCATACAATTGCATGGAAACAGTAATACTACAAATTTTGACTTAATAATACACTCCAAGAGAAAGGTGCAAAAGTAAAATGATCAAGGAAAATTACAACGTTGATAACTGCGGCTTACAGAACTTGTCCAGCATATTCTAGATACATAATTAGATCATTCTAATGACGTTTAAAATTGGCGTCTTCTTAATCCAGATAAAGGTTGATCACGATGTATTAGTTAAACAATGTTGAGCTTCAATTTTCAGTTAAATTGATACGTTGGATTATTTTTGTTGAAAATAGAAACTACTTCACCATGAAATCAGCATAAAATAATTTATTTGCTGTCGAAAACAATCTTACGGAACTTAAACTGCCAATTCGTTTCCAAAAATATGCACATCTACTTGACAATTCATTATTCTAAATTCTTAGAGTTTTTCTATCCTCACTGACAACAAAGTATCTTACTCCCTTCCTGGACTGCACAGAGTCCCTAATGACCAAACGTAATATGGATTAAAATATTTTGGAGCAGTCGATCTTCATTGTTAATTTACATTTTCTATACCTTATATTCTAAATATTATATATGCTCATAAGATTCGTGCGAGAACCCTCCAACTCATCTACCATCTTCGATTTCACTAGAACTAGCAGACGATTAAGAAAATCCGAAAATTTAGGCACAATCAATTTATCTTCCGATGATAGTGACACCTTGAAAATAAATTGAAATTTTATCAGTTAATTGAATTGAATGGCGTATGACGATCTTCATGCGTAAGTAAACTCTTGCAACTTTTTCCCAACAATATTTCCATTATCAAGTTTCAGCTTGCATGGATAAGGATTGCAAAATTTTCTATGGCTAAATTTCAATGTAATTATCGACAGAGATATGATACGGTGTGTTATCGTTACTTATTTATATTAACTAAGCACTGTTTTAAAGAGAAATAATTTTCAAAAAATATCCGAAAATTCCGAGCAAATATTTTTCCCAACAAGTTGACATATTTAGGTTTGCCACTGGTGAGCTTACAAGTTGAATTAATAATTTTGTTGTTGAGTTAAATGAAAATGAAAAACATCGATTCCTAAGAAGAAGGTAATTTTGACATGGAGACGGATAAAAACGAATTTATATATTAATGTATAATATTAATGTATTTTTCTACTGAATTCTGTTACTCACGAATGAGAAAATCAAAATGGAGTTGAAGACCGTCATTGCTAGGGTGCGCTCCGTTGTTTATCACACCGAATAGAGAAACTTTCATTGCATCTTATCCTCCTGGATAACATCACTTATATACCATCACATTTCGTGCGATTATCTGGATTATTATTACATTACTTACTGATTCTGATAAGATATATTGATTTTTCTGTTCATGTTAATTTTTCTACTTCACCTGAGTTTTCTATGAATCTCGTAATCGCAAAGCAAAGCTTATGATTACGAGTCTTTACGTAATTTGTAAATGGAGAGTATAATAATTTTAGGAGGATTATTTAAGTACGGAGCATTACTCGACAGCAGAACTAAGATACCCAAAATATAATGTTCACCCAAGGTCAATAATTTGACAAATAAGGTCAATAAAATCTGTCATTGATTTAAATAATTTATGTCTGAACAATTATTAAATGACGCAGCTTTGGCGAAGTTATTTTTTTTCCTTAATTTCTACATTCTTTTTGGATCGATTATATCCAGGTTTCTGATTTATCGGAGATAGATGAAGATAATTAATATTTAATTATAGATAGGAATTTGGAATTCAAAACATGAAATTTTTTGTAACATTTTAATCGATTATTTTTAATTATAATTCTTCAGCTATTATTAATTAATTAGATAATTCGAAAGAAATATCAAGCTGAAGCAATTAAAAGTGAAGCATAAAATCTCCTTATGTTGAAATATCGATCGTATTCTGAAGCACGTAGGACTAGTATAGAACTTTATACGACACATTTTCCGTATCCAAAATGAAATCCTTATCGAATATTGAAATATTTGCGTAACCTTCAGCAAATATTTAAAACGAGGCTATTACATTTATCGATCTTCCATCTGAATTTTGGCAGGTTTTCCTGTTTGCGTTTTGAGGCGAAAATTTAAAATTGCGTACATTCTACGTTTCAATTTTAGTAATCAGCGAATAATTTTAAACTCGATTCTATGAAATATTGAACGTATATAAATTCTAATATTTATTATGCAACAAAAATTAATGATTCTGAAGCTTGAAATCTATGTAGCCGTATATCGAAAGTGAATGAAATTCATTGGAATCAACACTTCAAATTAATTTAAATAACTGCTTGGTATCTGATTCATAATACTTTTTGTCTTATCGTATAAAAATTAAAATACAATGTAAATATAAAATAATTAGCAATATGCTTTAATTAATCGCACTTTTCCCTTTTAATTTTGTTTACCTGTAAATTTATCAAATGAAATTCATTATCTATCACAGTTTGAGTTTACGTTAGGTTAGGTTACCTAGTCCAAATCACCGCATGTTGACATGTTCATATTTCTTCTCTTTTATACAGAGATTTCATGCAGCCAATTCAATAAAAATATTGGCAATAATCGAAATCCTTTATTTACGCAGCATTTTACTGTTCAATCGAACACAAGATCCATTCATACTTCATACTCAATTTCATCAAAATTCGAATGAATGAATTTCACTTTCATGTACATTAGACATTCTACCTAACTGCTCGAAAAATCAATATGTAAAATGATAAAATCCCCATTATGGGTAAATAACCAAGTAAGATTGTAATTGGTACCTCTCAGCCGTATTGAAATCATTCAAAATTAGTTTTCAATAATTAATTTTCAGTAAGCATGATCCTGGAAATGTTAATAATTTCGTAATTTAACCAAAAAACATTTGGTTGTCAAGTAAATTATTTTTTGGAATGAAGATTTCGAAAGGGGACCATTTATAGTTCGCTTTTTGTCGATTAGATTTTCTATTTACCCAAAGAAACTCATCTTGCTAATAGAGCGGTGAAGAGTTTACCACATCCTATTTCTTTAGTACTTCCATTTGTTTGTTCATCTTGATGTCCAAGTCCAATGAGTTTTGTCATGTTTAGATGGAGGAGTTTATTCATCAATTATATGTACACTTTCGTTATTATATTCTGCTGCATTATTTACATTGCACCTCGAAGAATCTAAAATATTGTGCTTTTTGTGTTTTCCACTACTGATAGACATGTAACTTTTGCGTAGCTATTTTGTATTTTTCAATTTCTCGTTTGCATATTTTTTTGCTGGATAAAAATTTTCCATGAGCATATAAAACGATAAATTTTATGTTGCTGATTATCTATGGTTTCTCAGAATTTAACGTTATCGTTTAAGGTAATATATGTAAAATGTATGTTTTATTTTACTGCCAAATGAGTTACAACATGTAGTTAAGCCAGGTTAAAACTTATTTCTTAGGACCAAGAACTACCGTCTTAAGTAGGTACGCCTTGCATATTTACAAGCACATAACCAGTAATAGCTTGGTAAACCTGTGTCTTTCTAAGCCAGTTTAAATTTCATCTATATTATCTGACAAAAGCGTCATCAACTAACAGTATTTATATTACAGTCTAATCACCAAATTATTAATTGAATTAATTATTAATTGAATTATCCAACAGTGAGATAAATAATTATAATTGTTATTGGTTTAATTCACTATAATGAAAAAGGCTGTACAATTTATTACAATTCATTACACTCATATAAATACAAGTATCTTGAGATATATAGGTGCAATATATATGAGGTGCATAAAAGTAAATACATTAGTATTTACTTAGGAGGAGAATAACGTACGTCAGACGCACATTCTAAGCATTGCATTGATAACACGTAAAACATATTCTTCTGAAGTGAATGTGATGTCATAAAAACAGACTTTTCCAGCATGTGCCGGATTTTAAATCGATACAAAATCGTTCTTCGATTAAATTTTGACCAATAATGTTTTCATGTTCCATTCAAACAACAACGAAGTAAAATTGCACTTAAAATCCAATCCATTAATTTTTTTTGACTGTACTTCCCTATTTGTCCTAGAGCAATAGATATCCAGGAAAACTTGGACGATGAGGATTGCGTTTACAAGAACTCCAGTATTCTATCGCTGGATTTAAACGAAAGGCGATGGATCACTTTTCAGACGAAGCTCTGGATATAAAATGCGTATAGGCTCGAGCTCTTTTTTGCATACGTAAATGTAGTCTGAATTGGGAATGGCTCCAGCGTAGTTCTCAGTTTCGCACAAGGGTATCGGATAATCCATGCAGATGTAAGCGTCCGCAGGTAAACTGCAGTTCTTTGTCGTGGGGTTGAAGGCAGAACCTTCTGGACAAAAATAGGAGTATTTTTCTGGTCCCAGACAACCGTAGTATCTATTACAGTAGAAAGGGTGAGGAAATACTTGCTCTGTCTCGTAATCCTGGCGTGGGCATTCAAATTCCTTTTGCCTTTTGGACAGAAAATAGGAAGGAAAAACGTTTAATAGAAGTGAAAATAATAGCGACACGACCGGGCCTTAGTTCCCTCGCTTTCCGGGCAGGTATACATATATATATATATATATATATATATCTCAAAACCTTCAATTCAATATGTCATTAGTACATCTTCAGGTAGAAAGGTTGTGGACGAAGATTCTGTCTCATATCCATCCCTATGCATACAATCAACCATTGCATTCATTGGAAAGAAATTGATTACTGATAATGCAATATCGAAAGGTAATATTGCCTCAGCATAAAAATTTACCTTTGCGAAGCAGTTGGAAAATACACGATAAAAGATGCACCTTTAGAGAGTGTACCCGTCCAAATTCTAAGTCTAATTAAATATGTTGATGTGAAATACATAAAGGGAATCAGGGTAAAAATTGGTAGCGTATATTATTCGAAACTGCTATTACAGTTCGGACAATTAAGTAATGCTAGACTTATTGATTACCTGCAGTAACCGTCAATTTCACAGTACAGAGTAAACTCATCACAAACAGCATTCGTAGGGCAGAATCTGTCTCTATCGTAGTGGTACCTCTGCTCATTTTCGTTTCTCACACATTCTGACAGAGTTTGACAATCTTTGCATTGAATTCCTACCCTAGTGCACGTACTGGGATCCTCACACCATGCATCAGACAGTGCTGCCACCTGAGAATGGAACAGAATCAATCACGAGTTATCATCGCTTCGGAGCAAGTGAGAAATTATCAATTGCTTCAAATTGAATTGAAATCAAATAGACGCTTCTTAATCTTATAACTATCATTCAACGGGGGCTCAGTACGCAAAAACTGAATGTGAAACAAAAACTTCAGTGTCGTGTATATCCGAACGGATGCAAGAACTCACAAAAATAAAGAAGAAAATTTTCGTTCTCATATTGACGAACAACAGCACTCTGCGAGCAGTTACTTCACGTATTCCTGTACGCAATGAAGACGAATCTCTCTTTAATCTCTTATCAAATGAAATTTTCTCCTATCAGAAGCGCATTCAATTTAAATCCGCGAAATAATCTGCCGTGTTTGCTGGTAACTTCGTTTTGTAACCGTCGTGAGGAGAAGCTGAATTACATCAGTATTGTGACCATCCAGAAATTTTAAGTCGAAACAGCCTCTTCTTTTCATTTTATCGGTATTCATCGGATAAAGAAATATTGTTTATATAGATATAAAGTGGCAGCTTGGCTAGCAACAGCCTTAGTTAACAACTGTAGCTACAGTCAAATGATACCTCAGGAACCTAGGTGAGCTTTGGCATACACCCCTTCGCTCATTTGTCTGTCTAGAGTGACGAATCACGGTATATCTATTCTTTACATTATGAACGAATCGGTTGCTATGTTATATTACACAGATATGCTGATAAAGTACATAGGGGAGAGTATTAAAAATAAATCTTTTCTTAATCGTGTCCATTTCAGATTGGTACTTGTGGCCTCATTGGAGTCGAAACGGAGAAGTTTCGTCTCAGTTAAGCGTTGCTTGGTTCTTCAAAATATTGTATACGTACGATATTATTAAAATTAATTATATCGTTCACAATATATTATTCTACAAATTAACGTTGTAACGATAGAAAACGCTTAGTGCTAGATCATAAAGTCCCTGTATTCCTTAGTAGCTTGTAAGAAGTAATCGATTGCCATTTTCATACTTATGAGAAATGGAACAAAGACGGGTTTGATTTACGAACGGTAATTATTTCGGGATCGTAGTATAAGATACAAATGTTACCATGGTTTTACGATAACTTCTCAGAATAGTCGATAGGTGGACGCATAACAAACGTTTTACTTTAAGAAAGCATCACAAATCAAAAAGTAATGCTATTAAAGTCGAGGCTTAACTATTACCGTCAAACGAAAAGCTGTTATTCGAAAAAAATAGTTTCGAGTTTCCACTAATTTTTCTAATGCATAGTCGATAGATGTTGAATCCGTATGGGATAAAGCTCTTGGTGCATCTGCTATTGTGTTTACGAGAATGAACTTACGTATTTGTGTATCCAGATGGTTTGTACGAAATATTAACATGGATCGCGAGGTCAAGAGAAGCTTGAAATGATTGATATACATTGCAAACAAAACAATACAATACAAATACAGTGTATTGATGTACACCGTGGGCGTTTGAGTACAAGACGGATTAATTCAATCAAAACATCGCCTCTAAAAGAACAGTGGGAATTTTTAATGATTACTGTTGACTATTGATTGTTATGTTATTATCATTGGTAATTTATTCTCATAAAATATTTGATTTCATACATGTTATTCTTCTATTTCGCAGAAATCACATCAACTTAAAAATAGTCTCACCAATTTAAAGAGGTGGATAATAGAGTTAATATTCGTTTTTAACTGAATGTTACTACACTTAACACTGCAAATTTATCAGCAATATCTCCGTTATGGTATAATGGAAGCAATTGTGTCAGACAATCAACACTGATAATTCCTTTTAGTTGGGAGATGAATATGCTTCCACCAAATAAATACCAAATATTTTAAGATTGCCCAATGTCAACATTTAAAAGGTTTGATCGAGTATAGCTTATCGCAGTGTAACAGGTGTAGATTTAGTAAACTACTTTTCCGTTTTATCTCAAGCATTTTTTCCCGATTGAAGGACTTTAATTTAAAAGAGTTTATCTTATCTCGTGAAAACCCTATTTCCAGAGTGTGTTTCCTTTATTGTTAAATAGCTTTATGACCATTTTTGTACAATTTGGGGTTTGTTGTTAAAAATTGAATTTGACGTTGATTGATTGGTGTTTAAAATATGATAGAATTTTAAACAATATTTTTCACTCTTTTTACTACAATAATGATGGTAATTTCTGTTATGAACTCAGGTAGATTTTAACGGAACACTGTACGGAGACTGAGTTGTATTCTAATAAAAGTTAAATTGTAATTAACATCTATTTCTTTACACTTCATGGAAATTGCAATATAAAAAATGAGGTTTATAATGCATGAAATTTTACAGATGCGTTTAATTTTATTCGAGAGTTTTATTCATATACCTAAAGGATGGTATGGACATATATCTCTTGCTTTACTTATATATCTAATTACTTAAATATATTACTTATATCTTTCTTAACATGTATCGAATACTTTTGACTTTTTAATTTTATGTGAATCCTTATTTTGATAAAGGTGCATAAAATGCAGTATAATTCTGAATATTATTATGTATGTGTAAAAGTTCTGATATCATGTTCTTGTGTGAATGAATACGAAAAAATGTCGTTATGTACGAAAAGAGTGAATTACTAGAATAATGATTTACGTACTCGATCTATTATCACTCCATTTATAAGTCGAATCTTACCCAATTCATTTTCGGGGAGAAGTGAACCATTATTGATAATCGAAGATTTATCTATGATATTTAATCATTAACCCAAATTAAAAAAAAATAAATATCAATTAACCATTGGAATTTTGTTGAATCATGCTCTTTAATACTAAACTCGGATAGGATACGAAGACTACTCACGGAATTAAAAAGAAATCAATCCGTCCTCTTATCAAAGACGCTGAACATGAGCAAAAAAGTTCGAGTTTCATTACTATGTTCAGGACTTTTACTTCAGATATCCTAACTTGTACAGAAAATTGTACTTTATTACAGAAAGGTATATACAACTGTATTTATCCATCAGAAACGTGAAGCACAAATTATTGTAAGAGAAAATTATCGCTAAAACATATTTTTAGGCTTCTATGCGTCATATTTAATACTTAAAAAATACATTCTCGAAATGCTTTAAAATTTTCTGTTTGAATGACGTAAATATTAACTATGGTAAGCATGATTCACGGAATACTCTTCGAAGAAATACTAGGTAATTAAAAAGTTCAGCAAACTCTAGGTTCGCAAGTCAATTGTGATTTGAACCAAGAAAATTCTCGATTCTCCTTCAGATTTTTCGATCAGGATCCTCGTGTACCCTTATGTTTCCTTATTTCCTTGAGGAAAGGAGGATGTGCTCTACTTGGAACTCTGAGAAGGACAAGGACCTCTTACGCAAAATCTTCTATTTGCCTCAAAATGAGTGCCCTTTCTGCAGCTCTTTCGCCTGTAAGGCGAACCAGCCCTGCGACATTTGTAAAACTGATGGCAATCATCCGGATCTGGATAACGACCCTTTCCAGGACAAACGAATGGAGCTTTGGTTGTAGTTTGGGGTGCAGCAGTCGTTGTAGTCGTTGTTGATGTTGTAGTAGGACTTTGACTTGAGGAAGAAGTCGAGGTCATACCGGTAGACAGTGTCGTTGATGCGGTTGTTGATGAAGAAGAAGTGGTAGTCGAAGATTGAGTCGTCACTTCGCTAGTTGAAGTCGATGTAGTTGTAGTGGATGATTCTGTTGAAGTAGTTTGAGATGCAGTGGAAGTGGACGTACTGCCGTCTGTTGATGAGGACATTGTACTTCCTGTAGTCGTCGTCTCGGTTGGACTTGAGGAAGAACCAGTGGTTGTCGTTCCAGGAGTTGTGCTTGTGGATACGTCTGTTGATGAAGACACTGTACTTCCTGAAGTCGTCGTCTCGGTTGAACCTGAAGAAGAACCAGTGGTTGTCGTTCCAGGCGTTGTGGTTGTCGATACGTCTGTTGATGAGGACACAGTACTTCCTGAAGTCGTCGTCTCAGTTGGACTCGTGGAAGATCCAGTGGTTGTCGTTCCAGGAGTTGTGCTTGTCGATACGTCTGTTGATGAGGACACTGTACTTCCTGAAGTAGTCGTATCGGTTGGACTCGAGGAAGAGCCAGCAGTTGTCGTTCCAGGCGTTGTGCTTGTCGATACGTCTGTTGATGAGGACACTGTACTTCCTGAAGTCGTCGTATCGGTTGGACTCGAGGAAGAGCCAGCAGTTGTCGTTCCAGGCGTTGTGCTTGTGGATACGTCTGTTGATGAGGACACAGTACTTCCTGAAGTCGTCGTATCGGTTGGACTCGACGTAGCGGATTGAGTTGTAGTTGTTGCATCAGTAGTCGCAGCAGCAGTCGTTGTTACATCAGTTGCAGCAACAGTGGTCGTTGTTACAGCATCCATTAAGTATAGACTAGGATGAATCACATTGCTTTCATTTACGCATCTGTATGTAAAGTTTGTTCCCGAAACATTTCCACTCTGATCCGTGCTATTACATATCGGTATAACAAAATCTTGACAGGAAGTGTCGTTCAAAGAAAGAGAGCAGTTCTTTGTTGCAGTGCTGTAAGCCGTTCCGTTTCCGCAGGTGTAATCATTCTGTTGAGATGGTAGACAGCCATGATAAACGTTGCAGGAATATGGGTCGGGAAAAAATACTTCCTCGGTGAAGGTATTTGTAGGGCATACGAATTTCTTGTACCTGATAGAAAAAGAGTGTTGCAATTAATACAATATTAAATCAATATGTTTAGATACACCCCAGGTTTTTTAATTGCTCTAGTCGTTGAGCCATCTTGATGGAACATTCAGAAATGCTGTCAAGGGATATTTTGTAAGCATGGGAATTTTAGTCGCAAAGGAACTTAGCGGCATCTTTAGTTGTCATGGATGTACCGGCCATAAACAGCGATATTATGGAACCCTTTTTAGAGTAAATAAGGTAGGAAGGCATAGGTAACTTGTCTTAAAAAGTTATCGCGGCTGGAATGATTCAAGGTTTTTCACAGAGCAACCGAACGGCAAATGATAGATACTAGTTTCAGTGTCGATCAAGTCAAACTATTTTCACGTCTGTTAAAAACACTGGGTTTGTTCCAGCCTCGTGAGCTTTTCACTTCCTCCTGTCAAGTATCAACGTATAGAAGTAGACTAGATAGATTATACTTACCTGCAAGACCCTTTTGGCGAGCAAAACAAGTTTTGCTGATCGCAAGCCACATTTGCAGGACAAGTGAAATTCATATTTGCGTCGTATTTAAATCCGTTAGCCCCGTCTGATATACAGTATCCAACTGTTTGGCAATCCTGGCACTGGTATCCCACTCTAGTGCATGGCAGCGGTGGATCTTGACCCTGAATTCCCTCCGCTAAAACCAGCACCTTTAACAAGGATTAACAAATAGATTAACGTATACATTAACGTTACATCATTAGATATATTTTTAATGTACACGTTTTAACATAAGTGTAATTGACGCCGTATGGTGGTGTAATGGTCAGCACACCTGCCTTGCAAGTGGGAGACATGGGTGGGAGTTCAAGTCATGTCGCTGTTGTACACTTCTTATTTTACTTTTGTATTAACAAACGTTGTATGCATAAATACAGTAAAATGAAGTTTGTTTGTGTGATGTGTAGGATATAAAAAGTTAAGTCGTATGGAAGTTAATAGTACATTTAATGTAGAATTTAGTGTAGATGAATGTAGAAACGCGAGATTCATCTCAAGATTGTGTCATTAAATATTCAATGTCATAAATTCGAAGGTAAATCTCGATGGAAATTTTATTTATAAATTATTCAAAAAATGTTAAATGTTTATCGGTCTGAAAAAATACAGATATATCTCTTAAAACGATAAGATACGTAAATTATGCTGAAAGCAGTCAAAAACGGTTGTATTAATAAAACATTGTGGAAACTAGGTACATACTTGTAATTCGATACTCACTTAGAAGTATTTAAAATGCTATGAATTTATCTCTATTATGGACTCAATTGAGACAAGCGAGTGTTTTCTTTCTTTTAACCTTTATTATAGTAACAATTTATGAATTAAGGATAATAAAATGAAAATAATAGAAAAATATTTGGCTTTGAAAACATAGAGAAACATAAATGCTTTTGAAAAATCAGAATTGTAGGGAAATGCTGATAAGAAAAGTTTGTGATAAGCTTACGAAACCCAGCAATGGAAGATATAAGTTGAATTAAACTTTATTTATTGTTAAAGTTCAAAAAAATTACTATAAAACGCATATAGAGAAAAGAATCCTATTGAAAATAAAAATATAGGTAATAATAAATTAATAATAAGTTAATTAATAGGTAATGCATAAGATTTTCGCATTCTACGATATCATTGACATTTTGAAACAGATGTATAAAAAGTAACATTGAAAATAAATAAAGTATATTCACATATAAGAAACGTCTAAAATATATGAACAGTAATATATGAGGAATGATAAACTTGTGTGATGTGTGATAAACTGATACAAATTATTGAGGAAGATTTATACGTAATCAGTATCATTAAAATTAAATATTCTCCACGTAAGATTTTCAGTAAGAAATATACGGGTGGATAGAAGAGTGCTTCAAGAGTTAGGATCAAATTTAAACTTATACAATCGAAAACTAGCCCTTATCTATAATATGAAATTAAAGCGAGGTGTGTTCTGAGAGTACAAGAAGTGATCCAAAAGTATTTAGAATTTCAATTCACTTAATTAACCTCCGAGGTATATCTTGATGGAATATATTTTGTTTGTATTGATTAAGTGTTTCCACACTTTTCCTTTTCAAAGAAAATCAAATGTTTTCAAGACTAAAATTTAATTATTAAGAGTTCATGGCATTCCTGATTCCCGCGAAATTTCTCCTCACTAAGGTTCAATTGCAGGTCCAATCAAATTGTTAGATGCACAAATAATGTTGAATGCATAATTTTAAGGAGTTGTATTTTCAAGATCGACTTTCTAATATGATATATATTCTGTATTATTCGTAATATATATACATACTCTAAGTTATAGATTAAATCTTTTTTTATAAATATATATGCCAACCAGTAAGTTATCAGAGAATGATGATAAGAATTACTTATATTAATATATATATGAGAGCGATGATTAAACTTAGGATATTTACTTATGTTACATTCGTGTGTATTCCAATTAGATGTCAAGAGTAAAAGATGGGAGTACTTACCGCTAGAAACAGAATGATACTCATTTTTGAGTTTCTATACCTCTTGAGATTGATCCGTCAAATAACTTACAGGTGTATCGTCTTCTGGTTATGTAGTCTATAGATACCCCACTCAGTTTATTCAAGCTAATGTATTATGATCCCATTGGATCTTATCTGAGGCTACATTAAAGCCTGCGGCATCAATTAGTAACGGAATCCTACTGCCTATTACGACTTAATAAAATACATATTGACAGAACTATTTAAGACTGCATTTCCTCTAGTTTTGTTTATTCCATTCCGAATATTGATTTTTCCTTATTTACAGATTTATCTCACCGACTGTCGATTATTAAAAATACAAATGTCATCGGTAATGGAAAAATTTTCCCTCTGGATTCCAATAAAGTTTTCGGAAATATTTGTTTCATTGAACAATGATTTAGAGGCAATTGTTTTTTTTGTAAAACGTGCTAACTATGAATTAATCGTCTTCGGATATGAACCGGGTATGGAAAAAATGTATATGCTATTCCGAAAAGTCGTGAATAACCCAGGAAAAAGATTTGTGGTGAGAAAATCGAGTGCTAAACTTGAATACGTGCGGAAGGAGGCAAGGACTAAAGAAAAATAAATTTTCAACAATAAATTTTAGGAATAAATTTTAAAACTGTAAATCATTTGGCACTCGATCTTAAATATGTTAGAATCTTATCAAACTTGTGCGAAAATATTTCATTACATTAAACGCCAATTCAACTTTTTATTTTTTGGAATAAAAAATCCTAACTCAAATATTACACTATGATGGATCATTTCATTTATCTTCTCCAAAACTAAAAAAAAGATCAGTCTTCAATCACATGTTTACAATATCTTATTACGAAATGAAATCATCTCAATTGTAAAACCGTTCTTGCGCAGTTTTTATTGATTCTGATGAGTTACCTCAGAATGACTGATAACTTTATATCCGGATGAATTTTCATTACTAAGGCTCATCTTGAAAATTATGATGTCGTTCGAGGTATGAAGGATTACAATATACCACGCTATCCAACCGTCAGTTGGTAAATGCCATTTTCATTTATTGGCCGTAGATAGAGTGGGAGCTTTAAAGATGAGACAAAAAGAACGAAATCATCTGTTACATAGAAGCAAAGAAACGTATTTCAGAAAATTTTTATTTCGTTTTCATAGAAGAAATATATTTTACAAGTATCGGGACATATTTAATATTCATATAAACCTCGTTCCTGGTCCCCCTTTCCAGTATTTCATTACATCAATTCTGCTTCAAAGTGAGCACTGGGTAAATACTTCGTGGCGGTCCTTCATCTTTAATACACACATATTTGTAGTTTCCGGGGATCTCTCCTTTCTGTCCTTCAGATTTGCAGAGCGGCACAGGGGACTCTAGGCAGCTTTGGTGTTTGATGCTGAGGGAACAATTCTTGGTGATCGGGTTGAAGGCAGTTCCGTCGCTGCAGACGTAGTCGTATTGCTCTGTCCCTTGACATCCATGGTATACTGTGCACGAGAAAGGATCTGGAAAGACCACTTCATCTTCGAAGTTATTTGAGGGGCACTCAAATTTCTTGAACCTTAAGAGAAACACAAAAATGAACATTAATCTTTTACCCTTCCGGCCAGGCCACGACTACTATTGCTGTAGATTTAAACAGTTTTAACTTTCAATGGATAATTTACGTATATTTCGTCTGACAACCTTTTACCTTAAAGATAAGACGAAATCATCTATTACATCGAAGCAAAGAAACGTATTCCAAAATATGTTTATTTCAATTTCACGAAAGAAGAATATTTTTCAAAAATCCGGACATATTAAATACTAATTTAAACCTCGTATTTGATCCTTTTGAGTTTTCTTTCCTTTTATATTATATATATATATATATATATATATATATATATATATATATATATATATATATTTTCTCTATCTATTTATTAATTCGATGCACGGATTCAGAGTTAAAGCGTAAGAGGCCCTGGACTCATCGATTAAAGTCTCCAATAAATAGTAATAATAATTTGTGGCAAAACATTTAGTAAATGAAATATAACATTTGATATCCTCTGTAAATCATTCTATCTTTCTCTCTCAGAATTAGTCTCGTTAAAGTAAGTAAGAATTCAATATAAAGTCGAATCGAATTTTTGAAGCACCAAGATTCAATTGTTTGCAATTTTTTTTCAATAAAATTCTTTGGCGTACCTGCAATATCCTTTTCTGGTGCAGTACCACTTAGTTTCATCGCACACTACGAATCCTGGACAAATGTCTGTGGAGTCATCGTATTTGAAGCCCTTGTTACCGTTTGAGACACAGTTGCCGACACTATGGCAATCCCTGCATTGAATTCCCCTCCTGGTGCATAACTTATACGAAAAATCATCTTCTGCCTTCAGTTGAGCTGCCAGAAGTGTTAACTAAAAGATATTATGGATAAAATTATTTACTCGATGGATAGCAGTGAATAGAAAGAATGCAGCGTGCCGCTCATAGCATGGGGTAATAGAGAAATAGGCATATAGTTGAATTAGCAGTATTATATACTAAAAATGTGGATGGTATACTTCATTAATATTAAAGATCGAATAAAAACAAAATTTAGTCGGTCCAAGAGTAAAACTAACCGAGAAGAGCTGCTAAAGTATAGCACATTTCGTTTGAAACTTAAAATTACCTTGAGTTTGTATGTTTACGTATTTATAATAAGTCGCGTACTATCCCAAGATTAATAGCTATTGTCGACATGAAACATCAAAATGCAAATCAAAGATGAAAGTGAATAATTTAAATACCAATTGCCAATATAATGTATGTTTATATCGTAGGGGAATATTTTACAAGAATAGGTGGCCAGCGTCTTCTTTGCTATTCATGTGGCGTATAGCGATATAGAATTAGAATACAATGAGCCTTGGGAAACTTTATCCTATTTATAATCACGATGAATTTGATCGACAATTAAACAGATTTGGGAAAAATGGGAATAACCCTTTTTTACTCGCAAAATAACCGTTGATGAATTCCCGCCATCGGGTTTAGGGTCCTCCAATGGTCACATTCAGCAGTCATTTTTAGATCTTCTTCAGTTGAATTTGTGTTGAGATTTGCGAGATGCGATGTGCAAATTAGCACATAATTTAGAACATCTTACTCCGAACTTAAAAGGTACTGTGATTTTCTCATATACCGAATAAAGTAATGTAGATAATGTAAATGATTTCATCGCGGACGGTTGCCTGCCATTCAATTAGCGAATGGATTTTCTCCGGGAAAAATATAAGTACGATATATAAAATGATCCCATTTTTGTACAATTTATACTTTTCAATAATTATTTAAATATTAGAAATGATATTGAATTTTAAAATATTTTAAAAGCGTGAATTTTATTCATTTTAAGATTTCAACAAATTAATTTGAATCAGAAAAAAAGAACATTTGATGCACTTGACGTCCGATTTTTCACCAGCAAATTCCAATAAATACAAAAGCAGTGAAAAAAATTTGCAATTATTAATACGTGAATAAATAAAAATATTATTAATTTCCAGCTTAAGAGAATAACTGGTTCAAATACTTTTTCACAACAACGAGTGAACGGGTACAGTTAGTTTGCAATGTAATAATGGTAGGAATTCATCTACGAATATTTTGCGAGAAAAACATTGGGGTATTCTTAGATCTATTGACTAATCACAGTCGTGTTTCTTTCCTTACTTATAATCATTAAAAGCAGTTTCGAAAGTGAAGTGAAACATTGTATCACACAAAACATAGAAGGTATTAATGCAACTCGTACAGCACACGGATGAGAATCTGTTACAGTTGGGGCAGACCAGGGGAAATTATGAAACGTTTACTGGAGGTGAATGATGTGCACGGAAAACTATTTTTCGCTATTTATAATATAAATCCCGTCTGTAGCGTGCTTGCATAAAAAGTATGCAAAGAGAATGCGCTAATTAATTCTTAAGCTACGTCGTGAAACTTACTATCAGGAATCCAAGTAGCTCCATCCTACCAATTCACTTCTTTTAGAATCGGTCGACACTAATCCGGACGGATCCTCAATGCCCCATCCGTCATAATTCCCTCACTTATAAACGTTTGAATCTCTTACGTGATTGAAGTCGGTTTCATTGATGACTCTAAGTGCTTGTCGCAATTCTTTCACTTAGATTCACTTATCGATGCTGAATATTGCGGACACGCCCATGAAACGCGCACGGAATTGTACCGCAAGAGATTTCTTTAGGAGCGGTTCCGACACAATTAGAGATGTGTTCATGCATTCGGTGTAATTGGTTCCGAGTCCGTTCCAGAAATCGATTTCGATTTCGCAGAAATATGGAATACGTGCCTTTCGAAGGTTTTTCCCAGAGTAATGATTGGACGGGTGAGATTCATTCGGAATGTTCTTTCTAGGCGTCAAGAAATACTCCTCTTTTAGATTGTTATTGCATTTTATTATTGTATAGTTATTGTCTCGACCTTGCTTCATTTTAAAAATTGTAATTACCTTTCCATCGCTTTTTATTGAGTCTGAAAATCCCGCGTTCTCGCGCAGTTTTCCCTCTAACGTTCGACTAGTGTTCATAGAAAATGTTCCTTAAGCACATCTATCTTTAATGAAAGATGCTGTAACGTTTATGTAGCTCCCTGATCTAGAATTCGCTCGAGGTAACATTTAGGTGTTGTATGGCTAAACACTTGAGATTTAATGTGCAATCAGTTGTTGTCAGTGCTGAAACTTAATTACTAGAAAAATTATTACTTGGTTTGAGATTTTTGAATAGTACCGTATACATCATAATCATTTGCTTAAGTTTTAAATTTTTTTAGCTTTCAACATGGGAAACCATTCCTGCTTTATTATAATTTTACAAAACTTAAGGTCAAACATCTCAGCACTGATTTGGCAAAATATTTTTCGAAGTTCTTTTATAGTTGCATTTCAGGCATTATCTCACAAAATATGGTTGAAGTATTATAGGTGACAATATTTGTGTACTTCATTTTCTGTTCATATTTAATCTAATTGGAAATGTATAAATATAAATAGTATGTTTCTATTCAGAAATTATCAGTGGTGATTTAGAGAAGAATGGGGCTATATTTTACTCAAGCTTCATTTGTATGTGATGATCTTAACCCTTTTACTGCCAGCCCATTTCGGGTGGGATGTGTGAAGACTGCCAGGGCTATTTTCCGGAATATGAAGGATTTCAGATTCTAAATTATTTCAGCTACTAAACTTTATTTAATTCATCTAGATTTTTTCCCAATGCTAAAGATATATTTATAGTTTAGAACCATAGATGGATTATGGGGGTTTAGTTAAATTTTCATAAGGAAAAATAATAACAAATAATTATAATATTTGTAAAAACCCAAAATTCTCCGTTTTTTTCACTTTGTGATGTAAAAAATATTATATACGTGGAATAAAATAATAATTGTTTTTGATATTATTTAGTTTTCTCACCCGTGATAAAGTTTAATAGTGATAAAACTATTTTTGCCAGAGATATAAAATATTTCATCTTACTCTACACTCACGGTCCCATCAGCTAGCGCACTTATGCTTATGGAAGCATTCACCAAGAAGTCCTTTTTTGCATTTTCCACACACAGTTCTGCATATTTTTCTTTATTTTATTCCTTTTTTCCTCTTTCACTACACATACAACAGTTCTTTTCTATTTCATTTGGTAATTTTATAAGTTTTTTGGGGTATGTCTCTGAAGATCCGGGTTGCATATCTCGGTTTTGCTTGTATAAAAATAGGCGGGCCAAAAAAGAATATTTACTTATCTAGCTGGAAACTGACAGTCTAAAACAAATACTTAGAGCCACAAGGAAACAGTTCAGCACGACTTGCGACAAACACGAAAGATAATACTGTGCAGGATGACGCTGGCCCGAAATAACGAAAATATCCGGACGAATTAACGAGGAAAGATCACTGTAAAATATCAAAATGTATCGCAAGGTAAGGTGAAACCATATAAGTTAGATAAAGTAAGCAGTAGAGATACAGCACATGTGTAATAAATGAGACGGCAGCCGTTAAAATGGTCACAATCACGAAATAAATAGTGTCAAATAAGTCGGGCCGATATATCGGCCCGCTGGCAGTTTTCGCACAACCTGCGAGGGCCGATATATCGGCCCGCTGGCAGTAAGAGGGTTAATCATCTCATACAGCTAGTAGACAAACATGATGAATGATTATATGAGTATAATTTATTTGAAGGAATATTTTACCTTCTTGTATGGAATATGTTACAGAACTAAATATTAATTGATGGACTCCATACTTTGATAGTTAGGGTTACAATACGAAGCAATATATACAGAAAAGAAAAAAGGACCTAAATGTAAATAGTAGTGAAGCTGGTAGAAGTATAAGCCTCTTATATTTCATTCCAGAATTGAAAGATTATTTTTCTTTCCATGGGAAAACAAAGAAATTTTACAATTTAATTCTGGATTGTTCATGACATTGAGGAATTTATATTCTCTAATAATGAGGATTGATTTCATCTATAAGTTTTAATATTACATAAAAATATGTCTACCTATATGTTTAATACATAAATGAACTATTTAGATAAGTTAATGTTTATCTAAATATTCCATATATATATAGATAAAATAATTTAAACCTTTAAAAACAAATATTACTTACTAATGGAACATGGATGCACACCAGACATGAAAACATGAAATATGCTTGCTGTCCATCACAGGAAGTTTTTGATAATTTTTTTATAAATCAACAAATAACAATAGAATAAACTTTTAGAATACTGATATTTTTCTCATTCTCTTTCATGTAGGATGAGAAAAATAAAGCAGATAATTCTTTTCATGGTTCTGACAGTTTGTATTTGAAAATGATGATTTGTGAATGGCATTGGTTAAATATCAATGATTGAAATGTTTACTTTGAGTTTTGATGCTCATTTTTATTATATATGATATCTTCTCATGAGTAAACTATTATGGGAACTTATTAAAATTCTGGAGAACTTAATCGGTCATAGCAACTGACTGGCAATTGGTAGCTCTAGGTTTGAGTCCTGGTTGTGTCAAACAATTTTAATTTCTATCACTTATTGAGAATAGATTAGAAATCCATTGGTTCCTTTAATCTCTAGATGAAATTTCTGATTTTTAATATTTCAATTTCTTATCATATAGGGCATGATATCAATAAAAAATTGAAAAGATGATTTAATGAGTTCCAGATTCTGAAAATTATATTCAGATACTGAATTAATGGGATCAAGCTTTTCATAAATTCCTGTATATCTCATAAATACGTATATTTGATGCTATTAACCTTTTTATATTAAGATTTCATAATTTTTAGCAATAAATTGCAACGGTATATGAACTAGATTTTAACAGCATGATTATTAAAAATATTGTTAGTAAACACATCAATTGGATTGTGAATTAGTTTTTATCAGTATGTAAATGTGATTTTTTGAACTCATTTATTTTCAATGGAATGAAATAGATTTTTACTCTCTCTCAGTCATTAGGATACTAAGTATGCATTTTTGTTAAGAGCTAATAGTATTAATTTAGGCAAATGTATAGAATTTAAGATTGAATTGCAACAAAGTATTTATCAACTATAGCTCAAATTATGAAACTATTCTAATTTATTTTATCAGATAAAAAGGAAAAGTGTGTAGGATTAGTTTATGAAATAGTGGTTCAATATAATTCTGTTTAGAGAAGTTGTGATAATTGAGATCATAATTATTTTATAGATGTGAAGTGGTTGCTCAAAAGTCTTTTTGCTTTGATTACTTTACGTCATTCGTTTGAAGGTAGCTTCTTAATGGTAATTGCAAACTCAAATATGATATATGTATTACTTATATGTATGAAGAATCTAAAACAATCGTTTATGGTAATGAATATAATATGATATTTTTGGTGTAAAATCATCTTTTGAATTCATTCTGTTAGCAATGTTAGTAATACATCTAGTAATCGAATAAAACCAATCACTGTTGTGTTGCCACTTGTACTCCATTTTCCTATCTGTATGTCTTCTTCAATTTTGGAGATTTCAAAAAATACCCTTCTGCAGCTCAGAGTATTTGTAAGGTAGTATGTTCCGCAGCTTAAGTCAATACTTAATGAAATATTTTGTTTTAGCTTACATTTAATTTGGTTTCAATTCAAATTTTTGAGCCACATCATTACTGAGTACAGAATTTGATCCCCTATAGTCTTATTAATGTAAGTGCAAATTTCTATTTGCATAAACATTATCCATATAACATATTAAAAAAACACAGAAGTTAGTATTGTAGATGCAGTAATGAAGTTAAAATACCGTGTTCTGAATAAATAATTATAATTAGTGTTCTATCAAACATTACTTATATGTGGGCAAATTGTCCATCTTAAATAAGTTGAAGTTGTTGTTATAATGAAAAACTCATATCATACAAGGCTTTTGTTTAATTAAGAGAATAAGCTTTCGTTTTCACACTTGGTTTGCGCATAATAACCCTCGAATATGATTTGTTGTTGAAAAAAGGCGTTCACATCATGCAGCAAACCGTAAAGTATAGTTTCTGGAAAATAATTCTCTAATTTAATCGGTTACAAAATGTAGAAAAGATGAAATATTTAATAATACCAATAACGTTGCAGGTTATTGAGAAAGAAATTGGTGGAATTTGATTCAATTTATTTTATATATTTACATTCAATTTCAAGTATACATTCACGTATGAAGATCTCCTAAATCTTGAACCTCTAAAGAAAGTTTGAATCGTTGAAATGAAAGTCTCGGCGTGAAGGAAAAGGAGATGAAAGTACGGGTGCATATGAAGAGATGAAAAATATTTCACCTCAGCAATCATAACTGCACTTCTGGGTGAATGGTGTGTACTCCATTGATGACCTCTTCTTTGCAAACGAACTTGTACCCATCTACTACTTGCGTCTGACCCGGTTTCTCACACAGAACTGGATAGTCATTGCACGATTTATCATTGTCGTATTTAACGCATGTGTTGTCGCGGAACACCAACCCATCGCCGCACTGGTACGGATATGCCTCCGCACAGGAGTAGTACCCTGAACATGAGTAAGGATCCGGCAATAGTATACTGTCAAAGGTTGGACAGGAGAAAGGTGCAGACCTAAAATGAAAAATAAAACTTTCATTAGAAAATAGTCCATCATCATCTTACCCATTCCACGCATTCACAAATTTTAATTTTTAATGGGTTTAATGAACGGGTATCTTCAGAATTAAGGATCAACAGTTGAGCGTGAGGTCAAATATACTTATCTCAACGCGTGTTTGGAAGCCGTACCAATAAAGATATATCGGTAAATATCGCGTTTTGTACTAACCTACATGTACCCCTTCGCACGCACTGCAAATTCCATTCGTCACAAACAAAATCGACAACGCAGTTCTCAATCTTTGTGGCATTGAATACGAGTGGAGCTTCGCCGACTTTCTCGCAGTAAGCCATTGTTGTGCAATTGAGGCATATTCTCCCTTCCCGCGTGCATTTTATTTCATCATCTGCAGCTGTCCTCATCACCAACCATATAGCCTGCAATGGAATCATTTGAATCAGTTATTCGTATGTAAAGTAAGACATTTTACAGATATCGGAAAGAAACGTAAGTTCTTCTCGTGAAATAAGAGGGTATGCGGACGATATATTGTCAAGGCTCGATCCTGAATGTGCCTTCAATGCTCATTACTACAGACTACATTACTAAACCTTTTAAAGTGCTGTCTTCAAGTAGATTTACGTCATCATCACCATTGTTCGTTCAATCTGCAGATTGGTCGACTGCAGCTCAATCCTTTTGGATCTATTACTAACTCTACTATGTCCTGATATTTTATCTTTCCTACGTCCCTCTTTATATGGTGTAAACATTCAACCCATGGTCTTCCTCTTGGTGCTTTTCCTTCTACTTCAACTTCAAGTACATCCCTAACAAATTCGTTGTTTCAGAAGACGTCGAATCCTAGATTTCCTCATATACTTGCACTGCGGTCGTTTGTCAGTATTCATGAGAGGGTACGGATCAGGAAAAGCAATTTAATCCACCTAGTTCCCTTCAGTGAAGCTGACAACAGGATTAGATTAATCGGTATGTTATCGATGCTACTTGAAAATAAGTCGATACCCACTATAAATCTCAGTCGTTCTCGATGCACTGATAATAACGTCTTTTTCTATCAGCTTATTCTTGATCTTCCCCCCTAATAGGTCGTGAAGGACGTACTGCACCGCTGTCGAGTTAAAAATCTTCGATTGGCAGACCCGTATTTGGGTTATCTGTACTGAAAATCCTCATTCTGCCTTATTGAAATTTCAAACAATTAACAGCAAACGATTTTAACGTTTTATGATGGCTGTAATCTTCGAATGATTGACTAATTTTACTCACCTTTGACTCCTACATTTCAATATGGACTACATCTCTGGATGTCCTGAAATGTGATTTGGAGCCCAAGTTGCTCTTGTGGTACTTTTGCTTCTCATTCTAACTCAATTCTTTAAGTTTGAATTTCTGCGTATCTTCGAAAAAACCGGACATATCACTCTTGAATGTATCTATTTTTGGTACAGAAATACATGTGATTGACAAACACATATCGATTGACACATTCTCGATGGTATCAAGCAGATATAATCTTACATTGTTAGCTGTGTCTTAATTTAATATATATCTAATAACTTGCCTCTATTACAATCAATACAATTGTCTGTTACAATCTATCTGTTATAATGTATAACTATATCCTGCAAGCCACCTATTGAAGCCAGGCAGGGGATTAAACAACCATTACCCTGCACGATCACTCGTTTCGATACATAATTTCAATAGATACCGAGTAAATCTAGAAACGTGTTACCTGTATATATATTGAGTATATCAAAGCTTCCTTTATATTATCTCTCATTTTAAGTTTTAGAACCTTCACCCTGAACAGGTTTAAAAAAATAACACTAGCTTATTTAGCTATTCATTACAATACGAAACTTTCCCTGATGCACTTTTTTATCTTCCAAATAAAGCTGTACAAGCCAATAATACCATGTAGTACAGGGTCATCCTATAAGATGCCTATAGGGTGCAAAGTATCATTGTTCGCGGGACTCTACTCATAAACTGCTTTTTTTAACTCTACATTACACTCACTCAAATGCGCATCCTCAAATTTTACTTAGATCGTGTGCATTAGGGTTCGCTTCCTTAACTATTTTAGCCGCCTTACTTTTTTTCGGTCGATTATGTATGATTTACCTTGAAAAAAAAACGGTCTCTTTGTACATCGTAACTCCTTTAAGCTCATGTCTTAATACTACAACGAGCGTGATGGAATCCATCCCAGCATTCGATAACTGTCAATGTCAACTTGGTTATGTTCTGTTTGATCCAAAATAGCTTCGATTAAATGTCGTGCGAAATAATTAACCAATTGCCATGGTAAGATTTAATAAATGATAATTAAACATATAACGGACGCACAAAATTTCACTTAGAGATGAATAAAAATCTTACGATTGGAATTGCTAAGGCGAAAATCTTCATTTCTCTGCAGCTGAGCACTTATCCCTCTAAATGACTCAAAGCGTGTCTGCCTGAATACACTCTGTGTTCTTTGCGACACGCTGTTTTTATCTACATACTCGCGTCATGATTTTATCTTAAGGATCGCAGAAATTATCTGGAGGTAATTCCTCGAGATGTATGAAGCTATTATATTTTTCGCAAGATTTCGGAGATATTGGATCATATCTTTACCGTGTGGATAAGATCTGCTGACGTTAAATTGATGCATATCGGGAATGGAGCACAATTAAATCATCCCTTAGCGATGGACCCTCTAAATGAGGCTTAAGACGACTCCTTTAGGGCGATCTCTGAACTGGTACATTGTACTTTCAAAGTTGCGGAGTGAATAAATGCTAATATAAAGGAGTAATACGTAACCTTCATCATCTAGTTATGCAAACTGTATTTTAGGTGTTAATATAACAGCCCTTATTTCCGATTATGTGTATTAGATCGAAGTCAGTAAGATTAGTAAATATAGTATATTAGTAAGGTAAAGAAAACGTATTTTAGGATTAGATTTCTAGAGAAAAAGGAAAATTACCTTATGTTTTTCTAAACTACTTAGCAGCAGGATTGCACATACTCTTATCTGTGTGCCGTTTGTTTAAGCTTCTCTAAACCATAGCTAAATCAAATTCACTACAATAGGATCCACCGATGGGCGATTTGTTAACTTCATCCGTGAAAACCGTACGCTAAACCAATCGTTCTTGGCAAAGACATCCGTAAGAGAAATGAACGTTATCGCTAATTAATATTTAGAGTTTTCCAATGGTATGATGTAACCTATGGTATATATTCAACAATTTTTTTATTTATTTATTAGGGATTCAATAAAATCCTAGGTTGAGTGAATTTGAATCATCAATGATGACTTTTAAATAAAATATTAGCATTAAACTAAATGACAAAATAGTGATTAAGCGTGAGGGAAAAGATGAATTAATGTAAGGGAGTAGAGAGTTGATGCGAGGTAGATTCAAGGGAAGATATTTGAAGATCATAAAGGACTAAACTGCTAATGAACGCAGAGTAAAGACCTTCGATTGAAAGTTAGATAGTCGAAAATGAGTAGTGGGAAGGTAATAATGATTGCGGGTAAGACGGTAAGGGAGTTGAAGTGAAAAGAATGAGAAAATATCGTTGATACTGTATCGGCTGTTGAAGAACATTTTGTTTGCGTTTGCAAATATCATTCTTATGCATTACTTGAAATAATCTTTCATTTAATTTACCGTGAATCACCTAAGTTCTCATTTATATTGTTGAGTATTCGTTTATTTATTTTTGTTGCTATAACAACGTAAATATATAAAATGCTGTAAAATTAGTTCAGCTTAAATTTCCAATTCCAACAAACCACTTGTTGAGGACCTTAAGGTTGAAGAAAATCTTGGCAGGCAATATTTGTATCACTAAAATACATGCTAAAACGCACAAAAATATAAGTTTACTTTAATCATAGGGAGAGTCATAATTTCTATTTGGTTAACCATGTCAATGAAGGTTTAATTCATCTATCGCTTTCCATGCCCCCTTCTTCATCTCCATTAGATACTCCATCTGATTTTCAATATTTTCTTACACTCTGCATTCGATGATGAAAGTTTGACTAAGTTTTATGGTTATTGGTTGAAATTTCTACAAATTAATGGCGATAAAACTCAATTCTTTGTTTCTGACGAAATGATAAGTCTTTTAGCCTTTTAGTCTTCACGAATTATGTTTCCAAAACCTGGCCACTTCCGATTCTGTTTTTTGCAAAACAATAATAGTATCTTTTAAAATATTTGTATTTGTCTGCTACAATTAAAGTAAACTGCAAACAAAAATGAAAAATTTACCATAAACTAGGGAAATATATACCAGTATTAAAAACTCCAGCTTACTTAGCGACGTAGTGAATTGGGGAAAAGGTCTTATGTTCTACAGCGAGTAATTACGTTACAGTTAACGATTGTTAAATTTCGTCTCAGTTTCATATAATTATATTTTTATATTTTTTTACCAAATTTCTTCACAGATAGTGGAAAAAAAGAATCGAAAATAGATTTAAGAATAGCATGGGAAGACCATGTCAAAGTATATATGCGCTCCGATAATTTCGTTTAACTTATATTTATTAATGTGGACGAAGATTAACCTTTTGTAAAACTTATTTTTCATTAAAAGATATATTATTACATTGCTTGCTGTTAACAAGCACACCTTAACTCGTATCCTATCAATTTCCCTTCTGCCTATCTTCTTTTGGATATAAGTTATGAAAATTACTTCATTTCAGTACGACTTGTAGCTAAAGGTAGAAAGGATATTTATAACTGAAAAAGTAGGATAAAAGAGAATGAGTACTCCGTGCTGGTGGTCCTTGGTTCGGATGTGTTGAAGATATATTACATACCATTCATGACTTACAATGACAAGTGCCCCTACAAATATTTCTTTAATTTGAAAGTTTGAACTGTGTATTGGAATTCCTCTTTGTTACTTGCTGTTGATAAACTTCCACTATTCTGAATAGCTTATGGTCGATTCTCCGATAATTCGAGTCACTTAAACAAGTATATTATGCGTTCAGTACTACTCGATTATGGTGGTAAACGTAACTCATTAAAGAAAGAGCGATTATCTAAAAAAAATAATTATTAAAATAACCAATGAAAATGATACGCCTATATTTAAGAGAATATTGAGACTAAACAGTGTATCCTGTACTGAAAAACATCTTCCTACGTCAATGGAAAAACCTCAAGGAACGTAAAAAACGAAAAGATTTCTAAGAGATTTCTATCGAAAATAATTTAAAAAGATTAATCGTTGAAATTGATTAAAATTCCTTGGTATGGAGCGATAAAAATCCAATTTCGTGTAATTAGAAGAAATCGCAGACAGCTTACACAATAGAATTGATAAGGAAGCTGTGATCCTCTCCGGTAGAATTTAGTTATTTTTGAATGATAGTAATCAAATTTTCTGTACGATAGAATGCTGTGTAAGTTGTGCGTGGAAAATCTCCATGGCAACGTGTAATGCATAGAAATGTTTAGAATTCAAACGATTCTCTCACAATATATTAATAAAAACATGAACATTAAATAGGATAAATAATGCACGAAATACTCGTAAAATGAGTTTAATTATTAAATGATAATATTAGAAATACAATCATTGTGCCATTTTTTCTGCCTTCGATAAAAATTAACAACGTCACATACATTTATTAAAATAATAATGAAGCGTAAATAAACCTTATGAATTGGCTCGTTCTCTTGCAAAGAAGGAATTCGAATTTAGGAAAGATAATGTCTGCTACTCCGATATTGAAGACTGTCATACTTGTGGGCAACCCAAAGTCTTGTTAACGAAATACTCCAGAAACACGAAGTAACTAGATGTAAGGATTACTTCACTTACAACTCACACTCTCTAGAATGAACTGAAAATATGGCAGATGTGAAAGGTGAACTTCGAAATTGAATAATTAAGCACCACTTAACACTATATTGTGCAAATGCCCTCGCCCATGTCTAAAATGGAAGTGAACTATTCGTTATGTTTCTTCTGAACCGCAAGTCAAAGTTTCTCTAACTTTTTATTGCACTAAATTACTAATCGTTTGTCATCGCCTTATAAGGGTTCATAAGATTTATAAATTAGGTTCGAAGTTCTGCAATAATGTTAGTCTTCCTCCTTGTACAAGAAAGAACGTAAGTTGCATGGAAATTCCATTTAAATTTACAAATTAGCCAGATAGCGGGCAAAAATAAGATGTAAACAGAATACACAAGGCTTAAATAATTTAAAGTATACAGTTAAGATCATCTTTTGCTTACGCATTGCATTAATTTGCCTATATTTTCACGAATTTGTACGTTGACAATATTACCTCATCTTCTTTGGAACTTTATGTAAAGATAAAACAGATGGAAGTATTAAAGCAGGAAATATACCTTTGCAGAAATATTGGATCCAGAAAATCGTTTACAAATAAGATATTGGATACTTCACAAATACTATACAATGTTTATATAACAATCATTATTGTTTTTGGTGTTTTATATAAAGTAAAACAACTCAGTGTAACTTTTAATAAATAACACTAAAGTGTCCATTGTCAAAGGATCTAATATATGATAAAACCTGTACAGTTACACTGTGGTAAGAAGTTAACAGTACATAGTCAAAAGTAGATTTAAAAACATTTAAAAGTATATGATACATCAGAACCTCTACAAATTGAACTCTGAAGGAGATTATGTAAGTGTTACAAATCAAAATTTTCCCATACAAAGATTCAGACACAAAGGAGAAAAAGAAAATGTAACATATTATGTGAAAGTAAAATTAAAATAGACTAATATCCAATGATCAAGAAATATGAAAATAGAAGAAAAGTGTAGTTAAAGAATTAAAAAAAATATTAAGTATTAGAGAGAGAATTACAGTCTCCTGGAACGCATCTTCCCGCTCCGGAATCGAAGTGTGATCCAGCACGACAAGATTGATGATATTTCACTAAATTGCCATTCTCAAGAACGCATCTGTAAAACTTATGGCAGTCTAATGGATCCTCAAAGTTTCCAGCTGTTTTACATTCAAATGGACGAGGAGACGTGGGGGCTTGCGTCGTCGAAGGAGATGTAGGCTTGGTAGAGGGTGAGGTGACTGGAGTTGATGAGGAAGCACCTGTTGTACTTTTACAGTCTCCTGGTAAACATCTTCCCGCTCCGGAATCGAAGTGTGACCCAGCGCGACAAGACTGGTGGTATTTCACTAGTTGACCATTCTCAAGGACACACCTGTAAAATTTCGAGCAGTCTAATGGATCCTCAAAGTTTCCAGCTGTTTTACATTCAAATGGACGAGGAGTCGTGGGGGCTTGCGTCGTCGAAGGAGATGTAGGCTTGGTAGAGGGTGAAGTGACTGGAGTTGATGAGGAAGCACCTGTTGTACTTTTACAGTCTCCTGGTACACATCTTCCCGCTCCGGAATCGAAATGTGACCCAGCGCGACAAGACTGGTGGTATTTAACTAAATTGCCATTTTCAAGGACACACCTGTAAAATTTCGAGCAGTCTAATGGATCCTCAAAGTTTCCAGCTGTTTTACATTCAAATGGACGAGGAGTCGTGGGGGCTTGCGTCGTCGAAGGAGATGTAGGCTTGGTAGAGGGTGAAGTGACTGGAGTTGATGAGGAAGCACCTGTTGTACTTTTACAGTCTCCTGGTACACATCTTCCCGCTCCGGAATCGAAATGTGACCCAGCGCGACAAGACTGGTGGTATTTCACTAGTTGACCATTCTCAAGGACACACCTGTAAAATTTCGAGCAGTCTAATGGATCCTCAAAGTTTCCAGCTGTTTTACATTCAAATGGACGAGGAGTCGTGGTAGCTTCAGTTGATACGGAAGAAGTGGGCGTGCTTGTTGGCGTGGTCAAAGGACTGGTCGTTGGAGGGCCTGTTGTGCTCTGGCAGTCCCCTGGTACGCATCTTCCTGCTCCAGGATCGAAATGTGATCCTGCGCGACAAGACTGGTGATATTTCACTAATTGACCATTCTCAAGTACGCATCTGTAAAACTTATGGCAGTCTAATGGATCCTCAAAGTTTCCAGCTGTTTTACATTCAAATGGACGAGGTGTGGTTGAGGGTTCAGTCGATACGGAAGAAGTGGGTGTGCTAGGGGTAGAAGTGGGCGTGCTGGTTGGTGTAGTCAAGGGAGTGGTCGTTGGAGGACCTGTTGTACTTTGGCAGTCCCCTGGTACGCATCTTCCTGATCCAGGATCGAAATGTGATCCTGCGCGACAGGACTGGTGATATTTCACTAGTTGACCATTCTCAAGTACGCATCTGTAAAACTTATGGCAGTCTAATGGATCCTCAAAGTTTCCTGCTGTTTTACATTCAAATGGACGAGGTGTGGTTGAGGGTTCAGTAGATACGGAAGAAGTGGGTGTGCTAGGGGTAGAAGTGGGCGTGCTGGTTGGTGTAGTCAAAGGAGTGGTCGTTGGAGGACCTGTTGTACTCTGGCAGTCCCCTGGTACGCATCTTCCCGCTCCAGGATCGAAATGGGACCCAGCTCGACAGGACTGGTGATATTTCACTAGTTGACCATTCTCAAGTACGCATCTGTAAAACTTATGGCAGTCTAATGGATCTTCAAAGTTTCCTGCTGCCTCACATTCAAATGGACGAGGTGTGGTTGAGGGTTCAGTCGATACTGAAGAAGTGGGTGTGCTAGGGGTAGAAGTGGGCGTGCTGATTGGTGTAGTCAAAGGAGTGGTCGTTGGAGGACTTGTTGTACTCTGGCAGTCCCCTGGTACGCATCTTCCCGCTCCAGGATCGAAATGGGACCCAGCTCGACAGGACTGGTGATATTTCACTAGTTGACCATTCTCAAGTACGCATCTGTAAAACTTATGGCAGTCTAATGGATCCTCAAAGTTTCCCGCTGTCTTACATTCAAATGGAAGGGGCGTGGTTGAGGGTTCAGTTTCGGTCGTTGTCGAGTCACTAATTTCTGTGGTGGATACATCCTCTTTCGTAGTAGACTGTTCTTCTGTTGGTGTGGAATCATTTTGTGTTGTGGTTGTTTGAGTTTCCGAGGTTGTCGAATCATTTTCAGAAGTGGTTGATGTATTTTCTTCAGTCGTTGATTCGTTATCTGTGGATTTAGATTGATTTTCAGTGGATGTCGATTCACTTCCAGAGGTGGTCGTTTCACTTTCCGAGGTTGTCGATTCATTTTCAGAAGTGGTTGATGTATTTTCTTCAGTCGTTGATTCGTTATCAGTGGATTTAGATTGATTTTCAGTGGATGTCGATTCACTTCCAGAGGTGGTCGTTTCACTTTCCGAGGTTGTCGAATCATTTTCAGAAGTGGTTGATGTATTTTCTTCAGTCGTTGATTCGTTATCTGTGGATTTAGATTGATTTTCAGTGGATGTCGAGTCACTTCCAGAGGTGGTCGTTTCACTTTCCGAGGTTGTCGATTCATTTTCAGAAGTGGTTGATTTATTTGCTTCAGTCGTTGATTCGTTATCTGTGGATTTAGATTGATTTTCAGTGGATGTCGATTCACTTCCAGAGGTGGTCGTTTCACTTTCCGAGGTTGTCGATTCATTTTCAGAAGTGGTTGATGTATTTTCTTCAGTCGTTGATTCGTTATCTGTGGATTTAGATTGATTTTCAGTGGATGTCGAGTCACTTCCAGAGGTGGTCGTTTCACTTTCCGAGGTTGTCGATTCATGTTCAGAAGTGGTTGATGTATTTTCTTCAGTCGTTGATTCGTTATCTGTGGATTTAGATTGATTTTCAGTGGATGTCGATTCACTTCCAGAGGTGGTCGTTTCACTTTCCGAGGTTGTCGATTCATGTTCAGAAGTGGTTGATGTATTTTCTTCAGTCGTTGATTCGTTATCTGTGGATTTAGATTGATTTTCAGTGGATGTCGATTCACTTCCAGAGGTGGTCGTTTCACTTTCCGAGGTTGTCGATTCATGTTCAGAAGTGGTTGATGTATTTTCTTCAGTCGTTGATTCGTTATCTGTGGATTTAGATTGATTTTCAGTGGATGTCGAGTCACTTCCAGAGGTGGTCGTTTCACTTTCCGAGGTTGTCGATTCATGTTCAGAAGTGGTTGATGTATTTTCTTCAGTCGTTGATTCGTTATCTGTGGATTTAGATTGATTTTCAGTGGATGTCGATTCACTTCCAGAGGTGGTCGTTTCACTTTCCGAGGTTGTCGATTCATGTTCAGAAGTGGTTGATGTATTTTCTTCGGTCGGTGATAGATTATCTGTAGTTATCCATGAATCTGTGGTTGATGTTTTATCGTCATTTGCGTTGCTACATTCATCTCTGATGTATTTTGGATAAAGATATTTATTTTCCCTTGTGCATTCAAAGGTAAAGCAATTATATAAGGTTGTTCTTACTCCTTCCATCTCACAAAGTACTGGATATCCCTTACACGGAGCCTCGTCTGTAATGTTCACGCAATTTTTTCCATTGAAATATTCATTCTCACCGCAGTTATATAGATAAATTTCAGCACAGTCCATGTATCCCCTACAGGAATATGGATCAGGTATCAATCCATTAGGCTGGAGGCAGGTCACAGGCTTATATCTATAAAGATTAGAAAATAAAATTAAATAAATCATTTGTCAATTTGAAAATTTGTATGGTTGGAAGATATTAGTAAATTATATTAATGATTTTTAAGTCTGTTGTTAGTATTATCCTAACATAAAAAAATTATTCATTTGAAAGAAATACAGCTCAATGCACTTTAAAATAAACTAACTTTAACTATTAACTAATAATTTTATATGGATACAGCTACACTTTGAACCTTGTTTTTGTTGTTTCTCAATAAGCTTAAGGTCATTTCTTATCATATTCGGTGGAGAGTAAATTCCTGCTATGAATACAACTTGCGGGTGGAATATTCAAATGTCGATAAATTTTTGTGAGAAGAGGTAAGGGAGCCATTATATTTACACAACTTTCTTTGTTTTATAATAAAATTGTGCCCCATCACTTTTTTAAGTTCAATATGGAAAATGTTATAATAAGTCTGTATCAGCATATGGTCAAAGTATGCATGTTTTTAGAACATATTTTCAAGATTCGTAATTTTTGTGCTAATACAGAAGAATGAAATTGTTCTCCATATAATTAGACCACATTTTAGTTGTAAATCTACTGATGAATGAATGTGCAAATATGAAATTAAACTTTTTCCAAGGAAAGAATTCACGAACAAGATAATTCATGAACTTAAATAAAGGGAGAGAAAAGAAAATAGAGTGTAGAATAGATATTTGTAATGAGAATCGTATTGAAATTTATGATTATTTAAAAAAAGGAATTTTATTTTGGAAGAGAGTTGTAAGAATTAAACAAATGATTGTTAATGTAAGTGGGAAATGAAATCAATATGAGAAGGCCTTACTTCGTGGAATGCCATAGTAACAGAAACAACTTTACCGTGAATTTACACAGAAAAATTTTGTATATTCGCGACCGGTTTCGTAATATAGAATTATGATAAAATGCCTGAAGATGCAATTTTATATTACGAAATACGAATATACCAAATTTTTCTGTGGATATTCACAAAGTTGTTTTTACTAAGAGGGAAATTTTTATCTCAAGTGACATACCTAAAATATAACAATATCATAAGAGTGGCATAGCAGTGTGAATGTCATTTTCAATTAAATTTATACTCAGTTACACAGAAGGTAAATAATAAAAAAATGATATGAAAATCGATCGAAATGATCTTATTCAAATATATTTGGAACGTAATTGATATCAATACCTTTTCATATTGATGACGCTTGAGGAATGCTTGGTACACGTTGCAACCAATCGTAGTTGTCATATTGCGAATGAATGTATCAAAATTCCACTTACTTATTATCACTTTTATGGATATTTTGAGAAAGGTTATTTTACGCTTCACAACATATGTTAACAGTGTACAAATGATCACAAGATACAAAATGCTCTTCAATTTTTTTTCAAAATTTCATTTAATTCTTTGTTAATTCTTACTACCTGTCTTCTTCCTTTGCCATATCAAATGCTCTCTATATGTCTTCATCTCATTTGGATATGGCCCTCAAGCAGTATTAAAATTTAAATATTTTCAACGTCTTTTCATTTATTTCTCATATTCCTTGATGTGTTCGAGAAGGAAAAAGAAACCAAATATCAATTTCCTCTTTAAAACCTTGTATAATATGGTGAAGACCAAAAGAATGCGTGGACAGTGTAAGCATAATCTGAGATAATATCTTAATAAAATAATCCTAGCGTCCCATAGATATGAACGCTGGCTGATACAGTTCTTTACCTCCAACATGTGGTCAGGTTTTTTCCAAGGAACATATCAAACTTATATTTTAGAGATAATTAGAACCTTTAAATTGATAATTATTAGGTACGTTTCAGTATATGTGTTTGATCATGAATTAAAATATACCGGATGCTTAGTTTCGCGATAGTTTTAATTATCGTTCTAAATGATGCAGGATATAACGAAAACACTTGTAATAAATTCTATCGTGAATGGCCGCACTTCGTGGAACGACATTCTAAGTTGAAAACAAAAGTACTTCGTATATTCCACAATTTTGTAGAATCTTAGAAGTGGTACTTTTTCTTTCGATTTAAAACACTTGCTCGTGAAATTCATCCGAGTTACGCCTCATGGTTATCCTGACTGACTGGCTCGAACACTGACAGAAAATAACCTATCGTCACTATCTTAGCTATAGGATGGAAGATATATTTAAGGCAAGCAGAGACGAGGATGGATCAAGAAAAGTTGTATTTACGCTTCTGAATGGCGGAACGGGTGCATTATGTCCAATACTGTTGGGATCATAAAAGAATAAGATATTGCATTATTAGCACGTGATTTTCGAAAGAGTAGCCAAACGTATTTTCAAATGCGTGAAGTTAAACACTGGGAAAATCATGCTGAAAGATTATGTATGTTACGATGAAGAATCCATAAATACCTGATATCGAATAAACTTAGTTTACTCTAGTGAATGCCACTTTTTTATCTATTAAGTATCATGACCATTTTGCGATGTTTCTTGTACATACCTGCAGCTGCCGTTACGTGAGCATTGTAAATTTATTTCGTCGCATACAGTATCCGGTGGGCAAATTTCTTCCCGAGCAGAGTCATATTCCATATTCTCTCCACAATAACCAACGGTGTTACAATTCTTACAGATCGGACCAACCCTAGTGCATGCTATTTCTTCATCTCCGTTAGTATATGTCCACAATAGAGCCATCTGGAAACGATAGCTACCTTATAAGTAAAGACGTAGACTATGCATGGAAGCAGGAATTATATATGATATTCTCACCAACAGAATCCATGGAAAAAATATCTTGAATCTATTTTCCAAAAGTTTCCAACTCATTTTTGCTGATTAATGAAGAGGAATGTGTAGATGGAAGGCCGAGGAAGAATTGAACCTATGAAAGACAGGTCTTTAATCGTCGATTAAATCAATCTGATTTCCTTATCTAGAGTCGATTTCTCAAGGAAAACATCGATGCCATTGTATCTCACATATATCGGAAGTAAAAATTTTAGAAGAGTATAAAATCCTGGACATATTCATATTAGCGTACTTTCATAGTATGGTATTAAACGAACAGATCCTTGAGAATCGAGAAATTCCGTCCTTTCCATGGTAATGGTATATAATAAACAGGATAAATAAACATTTGACACGAAAACCGGGTTTTTGAAATTAATTCCGATAAACTATCCATAGCGGATGGTTTATCGTTAAATTAATTATACAAGTAATTTATTAATTAATGTTAATATTATATTAAATATATTGCATTTTATATTATAATAAAAATATTTTTATACAATAAATATTTAACATAAATCCGTTTCGATTTAGGTAACAGTTTAATCATTGTTATTATATTGTATAGGTTTTTAAATCGAAATATAGATATATACGATACTCTGGAACTCACGTTTATTGTTAATGAACCCATGGAATACATTTGTTTACCTTTTCCTTCATTAATATCTACCACAATAGATTTCCCTCCACATTCATCTTTAAATGATATTCAGAAGCGGAATCTGAGTTCTTATCAAACGCAATGCTAACGTCTAAAAACAAATGAAGTTTCGGTGTATCTGAAATTGAAAAAGTAACTAGCCGACAGAGCGCATATTTCCGTTGGTAGAGGGCAAATAAATATGTCTTTACGTATCAGATAAATCGCGCGATTATTAAATTATGCATAAACCGAAAAAGTTATGTATAAATCATTCTTACAAATCTGTTTTAATCTTAAAAGGAAATATTTGTAGTGCTCTTTCCTTATTCAATGTGAGCTATCCAAGGATTGATTTTGTTATGTGTATATATATATTATAATATTAAATATTGCCTTCATTTCAAAAAGTAGCCGTAAAGTAGCGTAACAGATACTATTTCTATCTAAAATTTTTATTAACGTGGAATCACAGAACGATAATAAATTAAATTTTATTTACGAAAACAAAATCAACAATCGGTGCCTCAGAGATGGTATCTATGACATCATGTAAAGTATTTTGATAAAACATCATCAATTTAACGGAGAATAATAACGTATGCGAAGTTTGATTTCACTTTAAGTAGACAATGCTTTAATTAATCTTGATTATATCATTGTTTTGAAGAATAATACATAAGAGCGTGGATCCTTCGGTGGCTCCAACGTCTGTCTACTGATAGAGGCCACTTGAAAGTTAATGGATTTAGATTGACTCGTGATTGACGTAGACGAGACATATCTTTCGTAGAAATCTCTGTCAATACAAACAAGTAGATAAGATTTCTCATGGGAGGTTCTTAACAGTCAACCGTCGAATTACTCAAGACGGATTTTTCAATTATTTGTGGACTGGAATTGTGTAACAAACTGAATAAACCGCGTTCGGAAGGCAAGGTTGTTTATTATAATGATTCATCGTAAAGATTAATTCTATATACGCGGCAACTAAGCGATTCTTGTCCTCTATACCTATTTATTAATGTTTAATAGATATGATTCTTTCCAAATCCAAATTTTATTTCATGTCCTTTTGGTATTAATGTGGTGGAGATTCTTTAGACTGTTCTAAAATTCCTTTAGGTTTCTATAAAAGAAGCACATGACTATTTTCCTCATTTCAACCAGGTATATTCAATTCCAAATCTAGAATATTGGTTCTCTTTTTGTTTTTCTATAATAAACGTATTGTAAGAGTATTTCTAAACTTCTCTTGGGAGTTATTTTAATTGGAGATATTTTCTTTGGGTGAGGACGAAAATTTTTACGCTGTTCATAGTCACTGCATTGCATTAGATTTGAGACTCGTAATTATTTTTTCCTTCCCTTTTAATGCTGGACAGAATAAGGATGAGATTAAGGAAGATTGTGAAATCACTCTCTTTCTTTCGGTGGTTCATACGTTGATTTTGAGTAAGAAAAGGTCATTTTAACGAAGATTATTAGACGAAGACGCATTACAGTCTTCACTTAGTTCAAGTACTATTTAGAAGAGTCACGGAATGGAAAAATTGCCCAATTTCAACTGAAATCTTTATATTATTTATATATTCCTTTGACCTTGATTTGCTAAGTTTAAGAATACGAGATGTATTTCGCATTATTTCCCCTGACGTACACCGAAAGATGGCTCGCTCGGTGTCCACATGTATATGAACATGATTAATGCGGGACAAGGTCTCTAAAATTAGGTGATGCGAAATTAATCGAGCACTTATTATAATAGTATTATTAAGTTTGCACTTAATAATCGAAAGTGAACTGGGGACACTGTAATGATTTAAAGCTATTATAAAGATCGATTCAATCTCAACTCACACTTGAGATCCAAGTGTAGGGACTTCATTTGTGAATAATAATGTTTTGTACCAAACAGATACGTATTTTCGCAAATTAATTTTCAGAGATATATAGTATTTGATAATAAGTACCTTACGATTTTTCGCATAATTTAAAACAAGCGAATCTATACATAGAATGATTCACTCGGTGTGAGTGAAGAGCTTTATTCATTTGTCTATATCGTTCGCTTTTAAGAACAAATATATCTCTCCGAACGGCACTGCAAGTATACATTTCCCGGGATATTGCTAAAAGAAATTCCCCCGCTCTTGTTTGCGAGTTATTATGAAGATTCAAAATATAGAGGTCATTTTTTGAATAATTTAACATTAATTATCATTGTCATAGATAGCGTCATGTTTATTGAAAATCAATTGAAACATCTTCAATCCAAATATCTTTGTTTGTACGCCATTTTCCACTTATATTCAGAAAGATTATGGTCTTAATCGTCTATCTTAGCCACACACACCTGGTTTTGCTCATAAATATCAAATTCTTGACTAACATTTAGTAAACAAAACATACATAACATTTTTCTTCTTTCCGGGATTGTGTGATGGAAGAAAAAGGAAAAACGGAAGAATTATCATATTTTTATTCAAAATGATTTCATTGCACACTACGATACTTTAGTGATAAAATTAGCCGCGTCCAGTGGATAACTTCCTCTAAAAATCTGACTCCGAAATCTTACTTTGTAAAATACATTTAGATTTTGAATAGTTACGAGAAAGTTTTTACGCTAACCCTCCTTTTTCTACTTGTCACATTTTCATCATGGATCGATATAAATCAATGAAAATCACAGAATATTTCGAATAAATTACTCATTCTTATTTTTTTGCCCCTCAATTAAGTTTACATTTTTCATCCTCTGAATGCATTATCAAGTTTCTGAGGTAGCTGATCTGTTAAAAATATCCTCTTAAAGCGCTTCATTTACACAAACGGAGTCTTGATCAGGTAATTCACTTCGACACAATTTTGCAAAGATGGAGTATATAAGGACCCATTACGGTAGCTCAAATGGGAGAGCACAGAATCATTTACCTTTTTTATAAATTTGTGCATCATGATTGAGTTCGCGTGAATTCTTTTGTGTATGAGGTTTGGTCATCGTTGTAAATGTGTTTTTGCAAAATCCACGTACGCAAGTTTTTTTTGTTGGGTCGAAATAGGATCCTTTTCTGCAGGATTGGTGGGACATTTGGAAATCATTTCCACTTTTTATACATTTGTAGAACATCGTGCAGTTGTTTTTATCTTCGAACAATCCCTCTCCCTGGCATTTAAAAGGTGCTTCAGTTGTGGTCGGTGTCTGTGTCGTCGTGGATGGGGTTGTCGATGGTTGGGTTGTCGGTGATGGGGTTGTCGGTGATGGTGTTGTCGGCGGTTTGGTTGTTGTTGTAGAGGCTTCCGTGGTTACAGGGGTCGTTTCAGTCGTAGGTTTCGGTGTGGTAGTCGTTTTACATTCTCCCGCAATGCATCTCTTCTGTGTCTCATCGAAATATGAACCTTTTCTGCAGGATGCGTGAACCTGTTTGATCCCATCACCATCTTCGATGCACCTGTAGTACATTGTGCAGTTATCTGGATCTGGAAGGGCCCCTACTGTCTCGCATTTAGGAGGTGCTGAGGTAGGACTATTGGTGCTCGCTGTTGATGATGCAGATGTAGTAGGTGCATTCGTTTGGAGAGTTGTTTGTGAAGTCGTAGTAGACGTGGTTGTTGGTGTAGTTGTCGGTATGGTTGTCGTTTGGGTTGTCGTTGTGATTGTCGTTGTGGTTGAAGTTGTACAAGATCCGCGTAAGCAAGATTTTTTTGCTGGGTCGAAATAGGATCCTTTTCTACAGGATTGGTGGGACATTTGGAAATCATTTCCACTTTTTATACATTTGTAGAACATCGTGCAGTTGTTTTTATCTTCGAACAATCCCTCTCCCTGGCATTTAAAAGGTGCTTCAGTTGTGGTCGGTGTCTGTGTCGTCGTGGAAGGGGTTGTCGATGGTTGGGTTGTCGGTGATGGTGTTGTCGGTGGTTGGGTTGTTGTTGTAGAGGCTTCCGTGGTAACAGGGGTCGTTTCAGTCGTAGGTTTCGGTGTGGTAGTCGTTTTACATTCTCCCGCAATGCATCTCTTCTGTGTCTCATCGAAATATGAACCTTTTCTGCAGGATGCATGAACCTGTTTGATCCCATCACCTTCTTCGATGCACCTGTAGTACATTGTGCAGTTATCTGGATCTGGAAGGGCCCCTACTGTCTCGCATTTAGGAGGTGCTGAGGTAGGACTATTGGTGCTCGCTGTTGATGATGCAGATGTAGTAGGTGCATTCGTTTGGGGAGTTGTTTGTGAAGTCGTAGTAGACGTGGTTGTTGGTGTAGTTGTCGGTATGGTTGTCGTTTGGGTTGTCGTTGTGATTGTCGTTGTGGTTGAAGTTGTACAAGATCCGCGTAAGCAAGATTTTTTTGCTGGGTCGAAATAGGATCCTTTTCTACAGGATTGGTGGGACATTTGGAAATCATTTCCACTTTTTATACATTTGTAGAACATCGTGCAGTTGTTTTTATCTTCGAACAATCCCTCTCCCTGGCAATTAAAAGGTGCTTCAGTTGTGGTCGGTGTCTGTGTCGTCGTGGAAGGGGTTGTGGATGGTTGGGTTGTCGGTGATGGTGTTGTGGGTGGTTGGGTTGCCGGTGATTGTGTTGTCGGTGGTTGGGTTGTTGTTTTAGGGGTTTCCGTGGTAACAGGGGTCGTAACAGTCGTAGGTTTCGGTGTGGTAGTCGTTTTACATTCTCCCGCAATGCATCTCTTCTGTGTCTCATCGAAATATGAACCTTTTCTGCAGGATGCATGAACCGGTTTGATCCCACCACCATCTTCGATGCACCTGTAGTACATTGTGCAGTTATCTGGATCTGGAAGGGCCCCTTCTGTCTCGCATTTAGGAGGTGCTGAGGTAGGACTATTCGTACTTGTAACTATGACCTCTTTTATGATAGTATGTTCGAAATCTTTGAACCTGTAAAGAAGGAAATAAAAGTACTATAGGTTGTTGAATAGAATATACATGTACACACGCACTTTTTGATGTTGTGTATATCATATAAGATATGATATTCGTATTCGTTTTCGAAATCACTATTTACTTTAATGCATTAAATGCTATTCTTTTCTGTTGATTTTTATAGATTAGGTAAAATAAGCATTTAACTTGAGCGATACTCAGTATAGGAATTATACCAATAAATTGATAATCTTCCAGAAACAGGAGATTGTAAAATTATTAGGAAATAAACTGATCGTCCGATAATCATATAAATTCCCAGCTCTAGAGTAATGAACACACGATTTTATGAAGCCTGTGAAATAGCGAACGAATTTCCGAGCAGTAAAGTAAAGGGATGGAAAAAGTGAAAATCAAAAAGTAAACATCAAGGAAACTAAGGCGAAACTTTTTATAACTGTCAATTTCAAGGAAATTATGAAGATATTAAGAAGAAATCAAGTGCAAGGAAAATAATTTATACGAAAGATCTAGGTAAGAAAAATAGAGGGAGCAGAGAACTAACTTCGCCTTAGTATCTTTTGACTCATGTTTCAGCCATTATTCGTATCTAATGCGTATTCGGTGTAGCTCCTTATTCATATTCCTCTTTAACACTCATATCTAAAGAAAAATATTAGTAGGGATGAAATGTAAACAAACTTGTAATCATAGTATTGTAGATAACTCATTTTGTACGTAGTCAAATGATTGAAATTTCACCTTTTCACCTTATTTTGACTCTAGGGAATTAGCTAAATATCTATAATGGTACCCGCTTTTATCACTTAATTATTTGTATCCGGAAATATTAATATTTAACGAAATAAAAAATAAATTTATAAATTATTTGGAAAATGAAGTTTTAATCAATTTTTCAACAAGAATGATTCAGTATTGAACAAAATTTTGTCTGGATTAGATTATTTTTGTGAGAAAACGTAAAATTTCAACGTCGCGATTCGTAGTAAAATATGGCTCGTTAATATTCTATAATTCTCTGAATATATTCCATTTCAATTAAATATATTAGCCCACTTTTGAATGCTTGAATTTTCTAAGGAATATTGATCCAATACAGCATTGCATTAGAATATAATGATTTGGTGCCTTTTGATGCCGTAGGATTGCTAACATCAATGAAATTCTTAATTCGAATGACCGTCAGATAAACTACTTTATTACTATGCCTTTGAGGATCTAAGATAAGATAAATCATCGGTTTTTCATAAGGCCACACTTGCAGCATTCGTAATTCTTAGACACAAGATGATAAATAGTTGTATAGATACTCTACGTTAAAAACAACGGCAGCTTAAGTTATAGAACTTGGATCTTTTTGTTTATGAGTAAGTAGGATATACCCTTTGCTCATTGAAGCTATAGCTATCGTAGAATTCAATTATGAAAGCTGTATATTCTCTTATAAGTTTATTTAATTAATTATTGTTAAATTAAATTAGCCCACCTGCATGTACCATTTTGAATGCACTGCTGGATCAGTCCATCACACACAAATCCTTCGGCGCATTTCTCATCCTTGGAGGTATCAAACTCGAATATCCCGTTCCCTTGATCAGTACAATATCCAAGAGTACGGCAGTCTTTACAGATTAGTCCTGTTTTAGTGCAGGTCACTTGCTCCTCACCTTTTCCGAGCGTACAAAGTAAGAGGCTCTGAAAAGTTCAGTAATAAAAAAGCTCAATTTTGCAAGGCATTATGTCTTTCGTCGAAAGGAAAAAGCTGGTCATACACAGGAAATCGTGCTCTAGGAAAATTCTTAGAATGGACTCAATGCATACTGTTGGAGGAAAGAGAAAAAAGTTCTGCTATTTCTTCCTCGACATAGCGTGTTCTTGGAGCACTTAATCTAGTAGCCGCGGAACGATTTAATTTGCCTACATCGTGTTCCTTTAAATTTTCTTCAATTGAACGTGAATGAGTGTTTTCAATGTCTGTCATCGAGCGAAAAAGTAGTTGAATAAGAAGTGGTTGCATAAAAGTAACAGATTTATCAGGAATTGTAATCGATTGGAGACATGGTACATGACTTGAATTGATTTCAATTATGACATCCCCCAAGGAAAGAAAAAGTATCATTTTCTGTGGTTCATTGACTGCGTAAAGTTTAAAAAGTTAATTTTTATCAATCGACTGAGTCCCGAACATAGTTTCATCAGCTAATTTCATGCTGCCATTATTACGTGTTGAGTAGCCTGAGCATGCTCCATACATACTGGAAGACTGACAGGTATCTCCATGCCGATACACACCTTACGGTGTCTGGCAGTGGGTGCAAGCACCATGACTCTAATCAATTACCCAATTATTCTCTCGTATTGTTGGAGGGAATAATGCATTTATAAATCTGTTAGTTTATACATCTATTTCCCTTATTTTATCCCCTGTATCGTTCGGTCTATATAGCATGTAGGGCGAACTACTCACTACTAACTACTAGTGCTAACTACTTTTGATTCCTCACTACGAATAACTTTTTATTCCTTGAATTTTTTCTTTATTCAAACAATATCCATCTCACATATTTTAGCATTTTGGCAAGTTTTACGGAAGCTACTAACGCCGTTTTTTAATATTAATGTATTTTATAATAACCCATCTCAATAAAATAACCTACCATCTGAATAAAGGAAATTTTCATCGACCCTGATAAATCCATAAACTTATGAAGTAAATTGTTTCCGTAAGCCCTTTTTAGTCCTGTATCTTCCCACATGAGAAAAGCTAACCGATCACCCACACCCCATTCATATTTATAGCGGTTTTTTACCATTTGACGTATATGATGATTATCTAATGCAAAAGTGTATTGGTTATCCCTCCAAATCCAGGAAGCCAAGAGGTAGGGCTAAGCAAGATTTATACCTCAAATAGGATCTTTCTCGTGTTTTGTGAAGCGTTTGCTACAGTCATAAAAGTATATGAGTCTACAACGAGTGTTCGATATTGTAAATTATTCTTATATTTATATCATATACGTGTAGAAAGATTATTAATTCTTAAGTTTTGAATTTTCAAACTGACATTAATATATCACATTTCACCTACAGTGAAATTAAGAAGAGAAAGTAATCAATTTTCAAAGACATGTTGCATTTTAGTTATTATGATCATGGATAACTTACTTCTGACTATATCTTACTCGAGCAACAGCCTGGTTTTTCTTTGATTCCAACATAAACCACTCACGGTTTTTTCGATTTCATTCCGAACATCAGAATTGAATTATAATTATATTGGAAATGTTTATTTTTCCAGGTAATGCTACGTCTCTTACTCTTATGTCTGCGAATGATTTTAAATATTCTTTCGACATTGCTAAAATGCAAAACTATGGTTCATAATTGTAGCTTTTATTATGCTCTTTTGAAAAAATACATTGTTGCGAATGCAAGATTTCTTTCGTAATTCGGCAGGTGTAAGGAAAAGCCATTAGGGAATTCCGACTTGTCGATAAAAAATGATAGCAGAGATAAATGATCTAAATGTAGCGTCAAACAATATAGAACTCTTTGTTTTGCAAGATATATAAAATGTTTTAAAAGCAATATATATATATATTTATATATATATATATATACATATACAAAGGATTATTTTCTATGATTATGGATCAGTTCCACACATTTGAGTATGCTTATTCAAATGCATCTTTGTTGAAAAGCAATGCTTTATCAGCGTGTTTACTCACCATCAATAAGTGTATAGTTGATGACTTCATTGTCACGGGCTCGAATCCACTGATTTGTGACTACTTCAGTTCTGTGTCACTAGCTTCTTCTTCTTGAAAGATACAATGGAAGGGAGGTTGAATTTCCTCCTGGTGGTGAGAGCTGTACTTTTTGAGGATCATAATCTCCTCCCTATTCGCAGATCTTAATCGGTTTGATAAAGACAGTCAAGTGGCTGAGTTTTAAGTCTGGTTGCATATCAGTAGAAGGTTGCCATCTTATAGGATTTAGACATCGTTATTCACTCCTTGAGAAATTATCAAGATCAAATCTTGATCGCATTGAAGATAATCAGTCGCGATGTCATCGAGAATCCGTTGTGTTTTTAATTGAATAGATTGATACTCAGGTCTAGCCTTGAAGAAGCGCGGGTTTTCTTTTACGAATGAATATTTTTCATGTCGTATGTATGAGGTCCTATTTGGTGAAGTATTCCTTTGAGAAATCTAAAGCTATACAATATGTTTTCGGGAAGATGAATCAGGAAATTTGCTAGTGAAGTAATGTTTTATCTCTTATTTCAAGAGAGGATATTTTTAGAGGAGGCGATTTGAAAATGGCGAAATTGAAAATTCTGTTATAATTAAAGACCATTACGTTGACTGCTGTGGTCTGCTTATTTGTGTAGTAGAGGTAAAGAGTGCCACGTTTATGAGATGTTTTTACACGCTGAGTGGATTTAGCCTATTAAGGATGTATTTACGTTCATTGTCATTGTACAAGTTTAAATAATACATTTTTGCATCCAACATTTATACATTTAGATCGGAGCTATATGTTTCTTCTGGTTTTGGTTGTTTCTAACGTATGAATAAATGTTTTCTGTGCAATGTATACCTTCTCTTATACATATAAAATATAAAATTTCTGTAAATTGCCATCTTCTCATTCGTCCCCCTACCTAACATGAATTTAAAGTGCCGTGACTTCTAGATGAAACACTAATAATAGCGGTAGATCAGTCCCTTTTTATATACAGATTTGTTCTCGTATCTTTTATGTAATACCTTCTCAAATGATACGATTGTGTTATTTGATGTTACTGATACGGTGATCATTATTTCCAAGAACACGTAGTTGTACGGGCTGTTACTCCATTCAATTCCTAATATAATGCAATCGGAATAAATTGTATGAACCATAACTGAAAATTAAAAAGGAGTTTCAACTTGCTTGTCTCTTGCATGCTAATCCTTCATTAAAGAACTGAATTATCTAATAAAGAATGTAAAATTTATAAGAAATGGGTATGAATTTTATCGTAAGAACTTTCCTCCCTGAATGTTAAATTTAGTGACTCGTCCTCGATTATGTGTTAGTTTCATATCATTAAGATAAATGGAAAAATACTTCTACACTCTACCGCCATGGGTTCATCTTTTATACTATCATGATTTCAACCCATTGGTTCATATTCGGGTTACCCTAACGAGTTGAAACCATAGTAGTACTATAAATATATTCGGGTGGTTTACGGGGGAGGTGTTGAGTGGCATGAATGAAATAGATTAGCAAATATCTTTGCAATTCAAGAGCTGTGTTTTGTTGTAAACGTTTTATTAACCATCAAAATATTTGTTTTATACAATCCAGAAGTTTAAATTTACTTCATTTAGAATCTGCTGTTACGTATGTTTTTCGAAAGATCGAAATGGTTTTTAAAAGGAGAGGTACAATTTTTTAAACTCATTCCCAACCCATTTTGGCACATCTGTGGTAGTAGTTACTATCCTAAGGATCGTGAAAGACTTCTCTTTTTTACGGGGAACATCAGTTTAAGACGTTGATGAAGGATCTGCTGGTTCCCGACCTTTGTTGAATTTCATTCGCGGGTGTAGAGTCATCGTTTCACCCTTGCCTCTAACGCACTTGTAAGAGATCTTCGAGTCCCCGAACGTCCCATTTTGACCTGCCTTCAAGCATAGCACCGGATAGTCGAAGCAGGTAGGGTCTTCTAATTTGCGAGTGCAAGCCGTTCTATTTGGATCGTACGCAAGGCCTTCGTGACACAGGTAGTGCGTCTGCTCCGTTCTGGTACAACCGTAGAAGGCATTGCACGAATAAGGATCCGGTATTAGCTTCTCGATGTAGAAGTTGTTTGGTGGACAAACGGTATGATTGAACCTGAAGATAATACGAAATGATAGAGAGTTACTTACGATACAATATCCGTCAATGCATCAAAACAAATGACGCGCCGTGCGAAATGAAAACGATTCCTTGAAGAAGGGTAGCAAGGCACTCGTGTGTATGCATTTCAAGTATCTAGTTCAATTTATGTTTGGGTGTTTGTGTTAAGGAAACAGAAAGGTTGTGCCTGAATCTAGCCATAAGAGAATTTATAGCAATATCAGTATTTCTCATAGAAAGTTAAGTTCAACAATTCAGTTTTTCTATGATGGTTATCTCAAGAGAATAAGGCTACACAAATCACTCTTTTTTGAAGATTTTAGTTAAGAACCCTAGATTATTTTTGCAGAAAACGTATAGGTCAAAAGGAATGCAATTTTAGCTGTAAATTCATACAGTATCAGATGCAACGGTGTTTATAGAACAGGGAATTTTGAAGTGTTTAAGGATTTATCGAGTTCGTTCTAGATTTATGTACATGTCAACGAACCTGCAAGTGCCGTTTCTTTTGCAAAGCAGTGAATACTGATCGCAAACCCAACCGATTGGGCATTTGATTTCCTTGCTTTGATCGTACTGGAAGCTTGTACCGTTTTTCATGCAGTAGCCGAGGGTATGACAATCTCTGCAGTTTGGACCCTCTCTGGTACACTGGATGGGCTCCTCATTCTCGGAGATTGCAAAGCCGAGTAATGAAGTGAACTATAAAGAGACGAGAAATACAAAGGGTAGTATACATATTCATGTGTTGAATTAACGAAAGAGGAGTGGGGAAATATTTTGATATTTTGTATTCATGTTAAAGTGAGAGTTGACCGCAGGTTGCCATTTCCCATTATATGTCTGCCTGGATAGCCCGATCCACGTCTTCAAATAAACAGTTGCCAGGATATCGGCCCAAGTTTAGTTGGCAACGATAATGAATCAAACGGAATTATTTTGAAAAGGAAGCAAAGTGAACAAAGAAAATTAAATAATCTGAAGAATGTTCGTTCAAATTCTTTACAATGAAGGAATAGATCGAGAATTTTTTTAATTAAAAAAAATGTAGAGAAATAATAGGCAAATGAATGAGCGGGGACTGAGAAATATAAAAGATCCTAACATTAATTTTTTCAGCATAAGGCTGGAGAGCATAGAGTTAAGTTTATGATAATTAGGTTTAATGGGTGATATTCTAAAAAATAACAGATTTTGCTGAAAAGAGAAATTTGTAAATGGTTTGTTTACCAAGAACACGCACAACTTTTTGGATTTGATTATCTCAAAGTAATTATCGTGCCTTAAATGTGATATATCACATCTAAGGCGCAATTTTGGTCAGGCTAACTTGATGTCTGTCAGCAATGCTGCATGAGACAGTTTTCATCTACGCTCTCTAATCAAACTTAAGACTTACCTTGTAATACTGAAGAGCTTAGAGAACAATTAAATAACTGTAATCGTAAATCTTACTATCAAGATAACCAGCGGCACTTTCTCCATCGTTCGCCTATGAAGTAATAGTCGCAGACAAAACTTCTTAACGGTTGCGTGGTTTTATCGGTCAAATGATGAACAGAAAAAGAGAACTATATATTTTGAGTCATTTAAGATTTCTCGCGGAATCTTATCGTCAGAGAATGATACTAAGTTAATTGCTGATATCTTCGCAATGTATCTTAATGTACATCTCAAAAGAATTGATCGAAACGGGTCGATAAAGTTAATTATTTTTTGATTGCTGTGAACTGTCATAACGAATATCCGGTATTTTTAGTTTTTCCAGGTTTTTTAGCTGTAAGTTTTTATCAATTGGTTTTATTGACGATGAAGAGCGACTATGGACTGGAATGAGAAAAATCGATATTCATCGTTCGGTAAGGCCTATAAATCTCTTAGGCTAAAAAATCCTTTAGAGGATATGCATCCACATTTTCTTACAACTTTAGCACAGATTTGAATACTCATCGGTCGATGAAGTGAAAAATCGCACAAGATAAAAATTTCATTCATTTTAACAAGAATTATTATTCAGTGAATACAACTTCATAATGCAATCAAGTTATGCGGGCTTCGTAAGTGTATCTTTTAAGAAAAATTTTGAATACAATATTCATGAACTTTTGCTCCTTAAATTCTCCTTCCTCAAACGAATTTTTCATGAAATTAATACAACAGACCAAGGAAAATTAAATAGACAATTATGCTTATTTACAAATGTTATTTTATTGCAATAAATTCTTAGAGCTTACTGAAATACCTGTTCTTTGGTCAATGAATTATCGGCTATGACAATTAGTTTCGTCATATCTCCGTGTTCATCTCGAAACTTACTTTCAGAGTAGTAGAAATACTTGTGAAATTTAATATTAGCTTATTATTATAAGTCGCTTGCAATTCCTGAAATTTTTTTATCATTCTTTCATGAATTTATTGTAATGGCATCATTACTTTCACTTGGCTTACGAAAGTGGAGTATTATTATTCAAACAAAGATTAATCAGAAGTAAAAATAGTGTTATGACCAAGACTCCAACCCAGGCCTCCGTCTTTCAGGTGGTTATGCAGCAATACAATCACAGGTTAATACATATATTATTCAGAATTTAATGTTATATCATGTTGTATACTAATAGGTATGCTGCCGGTAACAGTTTTGAGACCGAGGTTCGACTTCCAGTCACGTCGCCAATTTTCATTCATGCTTAACCTTCGTAACGCACTCGCACAATTCATCGTGCAAATATATTTTACCTTTCCACAATCCTGTGAGGTCAAAACATTTTCACGTAAAAAATTCGAACGCAGTTCTAACAATGCCCACGCACACACTTTGCCTTGCTTTCGTCAAAGTGACTGCCGTTTCTACATGTCAAGTGTTTCAAGTTAAAAGAATTTCCATCCTTGATGCACCAGAAGAACTTCATACAGTTTTGGGGGTCTTTGAATCGACCTTCTTTCTCGCATTCAAAAGGCTTCTGCGTGGTCGCCAACGTAGTTGTCTGTACGGTAGTGTTGGGATCCCTACTTGAGGGCGATGTAGCTTCTGTTTCATCGCCAGTAGAGGTTGTCCTGGAAGACTCTTCGCTGTCGGTAACTGTGCTGCTCTCTACGTCCGTTTGGGTTGTGGACGCGTCATCATATATTATCTTCGGGTATAAGAGTTTCAATCCTTTCTCATCTTTCTCTTCCACGCACTCGTAACTGAATTTAGCCAGCATTCCCTTTTGACCCGGTTCCTTGCAGAGAACTGGATAATTGTGACACACTGGTTTCGTAATGTCGGCAGAGCAGTTCTCAAGTTCACCATCGTAGGCTATGCCATCAGAGCAACTGTGATAATTTGCTTCGAGACCTTTGCAGCCAACATACTCATTGCAGGAATATGGAGAAGGAAAGGTAACTTCCTCAGAAAACTCATTCTCAGGACAAGCTTCTGTTTTGTACCTTTGAGAAAAGAGTGTTGTATATTATTAATGTCCTCATTAATTAAGAATAATAACGCGTGTTAATTAAAGGAAATATCAATATAACCTCCCTGGTCTTCTTATAAATTTGATCCTGAAGTAAATAAAACAAACCAGTAGAGAAATTTTATAGTCTATAAATTACTTATGTACCTCGTTAAAACGTTTCTTCTATCTGATAAAACTTTCAAGAAAATCTTTGAATTTGAAAATCAACGGAGAAGTAGTAAGTACTAGATATACATGAATAGGAATTTGATGAAGATGGTCGATTTCACTATTTTATTTATCATATACGTTGAAAAATAAAGTTTTACATGTTTTTTGGTAAAACTTATTGTGTTAGTTGAAGTCATCTAAAAATGTATAGGCAAAGCTAGAAAATTTAATTTAATTGCATTCGAATTGAATCGTGAATTTTTGGAGTGTTAATAATCTCTGAATAATTATTCAGAAACGAAGTCTGAATGGGAAACCTGATTGGACATTAGGGCAATTTTCCTTGTTTATCATTATAACCGCTAGAAAAACATAAAAGACTAGATAGATTTTAAGAATCGCTAAATGAACCAGGTTTAGCGATGACCGCTTGATATAACTTACCTACAAGTTCCTCCAAGGACGCATTGTAGTACAAGTTGATCGCAAGCCCAACCGACAACGCACTTTTCCTCCATTTTCTCATTGTACACGAAGCCATTATTGTCCTCATTCGGAACACAATAGCCTCTGTGTTCACAGTCTCTGCAAATAGGTCCTTCTCTTGTGCATGATACGTTACCACGGACAACCATGATTAACATGGCGGTCTGAGAACCAGGTAGAAAAAATTATTAAGAGGAAGCAAGGCAAGGGTGAAAATTACGAACATACATTGGATGAATTTTTACTTTAGCCACCCTTTGGAAACCAAAATGTTCGCTATGCGATTGAAATCAGCTGCAAGTGCAAATTTTCTATCCCTAATTTAAGGGTGAATATACGACTAAGATATTTTAACCTATCTTGTAATTTATTACATTAGAAAACGAATTTTATCAAAATACCGAATTTTATCAAGTCCTCAATAGCAATCGTATTTGAAACCTTCTTCTTTTTTGGCGGTTTAAAGTATGCTCTTGGAGCTTCGGATGTGCTATTTTTCCATCAAATGTTGCTAATTTATCGATTGATAAGTTAAGAATAATTTACTAGAATTTTACAATTTTTACACTTTCGTGCGGCTTCTTTTTGATTTTCGTTTTTAAACATTAAAAAGTATTGATTTTACCAGCAATATTATTATAAAATTATATAAATGAGAATTATTTTTTTAAATGTGTTTTGAAGGCTCCTCTTACCGTTAACACTCTCAAAACGGCGAATTTCATCTTGTCTTGGGCTTACGAATACGAAAACAGATTCAGCTCCTCATCGGACTTGTCTATCAAACCGACTATATTTATACGTGAAAAGCTATGATCTATCACATTTTTTATGAAAAAATAACAAAAGGAAGGGTAAGGAAATATCCAGGTCATTTTTTATGAGGGTATTGTAAATCTTATCTCTATGAGACAACACGAAATGCTTGGCAACATAGCTAAGTTTACTTTTATGTACTCTTTTCCTGTGAAGAATTTTTGTTTTATGGATTGCTTGGTTTGAAAAGAGTTTGTTCCTTAAACATTTATGTGCTATTAGGTCTTTTCAAATCAATTTTAGTTGATAAGTATGGGAAAGAACAAATGAAGATTTGAAAAAAAATTGAACGTGAATATATAAATAATCTAAAAAAATCTTTTTTTTTCAATATATTATTATGTTTTTCTGCAATATTGAACAGGCTTTCGAATGAATATGATTCTAAAATGATTAATGATTACATTTTTGAGGCTTAATGTGACTGATATTTGTATTTTAAGTTTGAATTTGACCGAATTCTTTAACATAGTCTTTATTGATCTATACTTTCAGTATAGAGCAGTGATACCCATGATATTATATTGACGGTACATAAAAAGTTGTATATTTATGTGAGAAGTGATTGATGGAACATATTATTATTTTTCATTTAATCAAACGTATTATACTAAAATAATAACATCTTTATATATGCAAATTGATTTAGTGTTTTCTGCCTATTAATTCAATAAGTAAATACTGCAATTTACAATTATTAGTGACAATAAATCTTCAAAAATGCATAAACATAATCATACATATCGTGAGATTTTCTTAAGCAAGCTTTTTATGTTCAGCAGTATTCAATGAGCTTTGAAGAGCAGATATGCTAACACACAAAAAGATCGTTTATTCAGTAAATGATAAAGTTGCGGAAGGGCATTAAACATTCTTACTGATACATATTTACTAAATTTCAATTTATTAGGAACGATTAAAATAACATTAACTTACAATCTTCATTATCATCACTACATACATAAGGATTATCAAGAGGAACATTATCAACACCGTATCCTTTGACAAAATTTTAATCAATTTATAGTTATTTTATCTATTATTTCTTACTGAACTAAGTCCCCGCTGTTTGCACTCCTACTACAAAAATTGTGCGCAATACATCATATATCAACTTGGAACGATTGTAGCTGTCTGCGTATTGTATGGTGAGAACGGGAGAGAATTCCTTTCAGCTAGCGGTTTTAATGATATGTCCAATATATTTTCCAGAGATTTGCTCGCTTTACCTAATCTATCATCCAAATTTCTGATGGTACCAGAGGAAGTTGCATTTGAACACGACCCTCTCATGCACCTATTGCGATAAGGATCAAAATAACTTCCCCTTCTACACTGAAATTCACGTTTTACGTATCCTTTACCATTGTTAATACACTTGTAAAATATCGAACAGTTATCTGGGTGATGGAAAATTCCGCTAGACGTACAGTTCAACACCAATGGAGGTATAGGCGAAGATGAGGTAGGATTTTTGCTCCGACATTCACCCCTGACGCACCTTCTATATCTATTATTGTAGTGCGTACCTCTCCGACAAGTGATATGCTTTGAGATGAGCTCTCTTCGGTAGCGGTAACACACGAAGAATTTTCTGCAGTCGTATGGATCTTCGAATACACCTTCCTTTTTGCAAGTGAAGTTTTTATTGATTGGTCCAGTCGAGATTGGTTGGGTCGTACTCGACATCGGCATTTGGGTTGAGGAAGCCATGTCTGTTGGGTAAGACGTGGTCACTGGTTCACCCTGCGCTAGTGTTGTGATATCTGTAGAGATTTGCTCTAATTTTGTCGACTGCCCAGAGACAGTAGTAGTTTTTCTTGTTGTAGTTGCTACAGTTTCTGCTTGAGGTACGTCAGTCTCCATCGATGTCCAACTTTCTGTGGTGAGTGAAACTTCCTTTATCGTTGTCCCCTCTGTGGAATATACAAAAGATGTATCCTCAGATGGGAAGTATTCCTGTGTGGTTACAGATGTTTGTCCTTGCGAGTTGACCGTTGTATCTCCGTTTGGAGGCGATGTTTCCTCGGCAATCGTTGTCTCCGAAGTTGAAGTCTGCAACGGGTACTGCCCTGTTGGAGTAGTAATTTCTCCTGGTGCTGGAGTAGCAATTTCTCCTGGTGTTGGAGTAATAGTTTCTCCTGGTGTTGGAGTGCTGACTTCTCCTGGTGTTGTAGTGTTAACTTCTCCTGGTGTTGTAGTGGTAGCTTCACCTAGTGTTGGAGTAATAGTTTCTCCTAGTGTTGACGTGGTAGCTCCTCCCATTGTTAAAGTGGTAGCTTCTCCTGGTGTTGAAGTTTCCGATGGATACTGCTCTGTTGGAGCGCTCACTTCTCCTGGTGTGGGAGTGATAGCATCTTCTGGAGTTGATGTGTCCAATGGAAACTGCTCTGTTGGAGTGGTAGCTTCTCCTGGAGTTGGAGTAGTAGTTCCTTCAGGTGTTGGAGTGGTAGCTTCTCCTGGTGTTGGAGTAGTAGTTCCTTCAGGTGTTGGAGTGGTAGCTTCTCCTGGTGTTGGAGTAGTTGTTCCTTCAGGTGTTTGAGTGGTAGCTTCTCCTGGTGTTGGAGTAGTAGTTCCTTCAGGTGTTTGAGTGGTAGCTTCTCCTGGTGTTGGAGTAGTAGTTCCTTCAGGTGTTGGAGTGGTAGCTTCTCCTGGTGTTGGAGTAGTAGTTCCTTCAGGTGTTTGAGTGGTAGCTTCTCCTGGTGTTGGAGTAGTAGTTCCTTCAGGTGTTGGAGTGGTAGCTTCTCCTGGTGTTGGAGTAGTAGTTCCTTCAGGTGTTTGAGTGGTAGCTTCTCCTGGTGTTGGAGTAGTAGTTCCTTCAGGTGTTGGAGTGGTAGCTTCTCCTGGTGTTGAAGTTTCCATCTCCAGTTTTCCAATTTTTTCTGTCGGAGTTATTACTTCCCCTGATACTGGTGTCTTGGTTGTTAATTGCTCGCCGTCTGTGGCCTCTACCTTCAGAATAGTTTCTTCTAGCCGTAACATCGACTTTGGAATTTTCACATCTTCTTGAGTGGTTGTTGCTATTTCTTTAAAGCTACTTGTATCAACCACGAAATTCGATGGCTCCTTCATCCACAAACATTCATCTTCCATCGAAGACGTCTTCGAAGTGTGTCTTCTAGAAATAAATTTAAACTACATTAAGACATTTAACTCTCCAAAGAAATTCTATTATTCAAATGGAATTAAATTCCTTCCCCAAACAATAGTACTTCCTTAATATTTTAAAGCTTTAGAGAAAAGATATTTGTATATAAATATGCTTATAAAATAGATTTGAATTATCTTGTAAAAGAAGTACGCAATTTTGGTTACTTTCTTATAGTTTGCCATTAGTTGTGCTGGATTTTTAAAGTCATTTTTACATAATAATTTTCATACTTATCATCTGGTTTCGTGCTAGCTAATCGTACGAGACCTTATCATGAGATCATTTTTTGCATTGATATCGTACATTAGATTACGTGACATTATCTGAGTATTGTATGCTAATGATGTGCAATCTACTTTTGCATCGTTTATGTTTCAGTAAACCGCATGTTTATTTTTGTTCAGATCTTGCACTTTAACTTTAATAAATATTTATCAAATAATTTGATCATTTTGAGGAGTTCAGTGTGGACTACTTCCTAGAATAGTTATAAATTCTTTTTTTCAAGTATATCCTCGTATCAATAACTCAAACACAATCCACATATCCGAAAAATGTTGAATTTTAATTTTCATCATCTCCTGTGAAAAGATTTTGAAAATACAGAAGGGGAAGGGAGAGCTATTACTCGCTACCAAAGAATATTTTTATTGACGACTTTGGTTTCATCATACTTACAGAAACATGGGTCGTATTAAAAATTTTCTTGTGATAACGACTAAAAGTTTTCTCGTTTCTTTCACTTTGAAAATCTACTACAGTAAAGAGGCCGAACATTCGCATTTATTAAAAATATGTTTTCTTTGCGCTTAACTTCATATTCTATATAATCAATCGATGAATCTCTTCATGGAATTCCATAACGGTAAGAAACATAATATTTCGTCTTAGTTCCGCTTAAAATTTTTGAATATCTTTATCAGTAATTTTCTGTAAGATGATGAGGCCTTAGCCAAAACCGATCTTGTTTATAACTGAAAAATTTTTGGTGGAACTAGGACGAAATGTTGTTTTCCTCGCCACTGCGTATTCTTTTCTAATCTCATTTTACGAATATGTCTATCCTATGACTCACCTTATTTGAACCGATTCTTCACACGAAAGCGTCTTCTCGTTGCAGACTAGGTCATCCTCGCACACTTCCTTTACCACTTCCAGATATTCTCGTCTGTTCGTCGAGCATTGAACCAGCGTCTTACAGTCTTTGCAAAAAACTCCTTCTTTTGTACACCAGTTGGTCGATAAAAAGGTCGATGTCAATGCTTTCAAATCACTCCGTTGAAACGAGCAGATTAAGCTCTGAAATTTTTAAAGAATTACGGGAAGTTAAAGGAAGAGTTCTAATTTGTCTCTTTTAAAACAGCGAGCTATGAGATTTTAATATTATTAGTGGTTCAGTCTAGTTTATAAGGTGAAAGAATGAATAGCGGAATGATAATACACGTGAAAAAGATATTAGCATATTTCCACGGTAATTCATTTGGATCAGGGGCATCAGGGGTAAACCCGGAAAAAGAAAAATAAAAGAACGCATACAAATTTATAAAATATATCAAGCGTAGATTAAATGATGTTGAATTAAATTAAATGATGTTGAAAATATTTAATTAGAAATTAAATGATGTTGAAAATTTTGGCGTTTAAGAAATTGAAATGTACCACATACTGTTTTAAAAAGAAATGCATTATCGATGTAATTGCTCGTAATATATTTTGGAAGATCATGACTCCAATTCAATATCCGGAAAAAATCTACCAGAAAGATGGCTCAATAAATTGCAAGTTTATCACGTATCAATTTCAATCAATCTTTGAGTACAATTCCTGTTTTACTTACTAATGGTCTTTTTTCTTAAGTGATAATAAAGTGTCTGATATTAAGCTAGAAAAAGCATATATTGGCTCTTTCATGGCACAGAAAAGTATTGATACCTTTTTAGCTCCTTTGATTTATTTATGTATTTGCCTCATTTCCGTCCCTTTAAAAAAATATTGTTGAACCTTTAAAAATAAAAATCAGTAATTAAATTGAGTTCCGTTGAAAATTTTGGCGTTCGAGAATTTTTATCAACTGGAATTTGAAGAATCATTTAAAATAATCAGCGATGACCATTTGTTTCTGCTTCGATTTATTTGAATCGTCGAGTTTAGAAACACCCTAGTTCTTCACTAACGTGCATTCATTAAGAGGAAGAGATATAGCTATAAATATAATTATGTAATATTATTAATTACTTTCGAGTGTTAATGGTTCAGATGTTCCGGAATCTGTTTCATGTGAGATGATATTGCGTCTAGTGATACCGGCTATGAAACTATATCTTCATAGAAAACGGAAAAAATAAGGGAATATATTTATAAAAAAATTCTAAATTTTAAAGCAACACGATGGTAAAAATATTTGTGAACCGAAATTTGGATCGAAAAAGTTATATTCTGAGAGAAAAAAATTGATAAATCAGTACTATACAACATTTCCTTACGATTAAAACGATGGCCCACTCAATCTTCATTTTTCTTCTTGTCCACTCAAAGCAGAAAGCCTCTTCGTCACGCACGAGTGATTCCTCAAATGGCCTCTTATCTTCTCTATTCGCAAGACAAAACTGAGTGCACACATAGCATCCTTCTGTGAAATAGCAAAGGATGTTTTTGCTGCAACCGGTTTATGAGGGTAGACGACCGGTAAGAGCATGCGAATGGAAAAATCAACTTGGTTGGATGCAGAAACACATACTGCACTCATGATGAGTTCCACGTTGTTTTTAAGGTTCTGTGTTTTGTTAAGGGTATTAGCAGTACTCGAGTCCTAACTAAAATCCGCATTCTAATACGCTAAAACATTCACATTTGTATTTATGTTATACGTAGCAAAAATGTTGTTTACAAATATCGTTTTGTCTATGCTTTTCCAAATGCCATCAATTTCACCGTTTGTTTTCTCAAAACTGTATATACCTTCAGTACTATGAAATTGTATGTCCGTAAGTTAATTAAATACAATTTATTCTCATTGGTCTAAAAAGTAATTGTCCCAATAGCCGGAAGGGAAACGCTATATTCTTATTACAAGTTCGTACAAGGTTACAAGGGTTTTGGGCAGATATGAAGAAGCTTCGATGAATAAAAGGAAGAGGAAAATACATTAAGTGCAATGACTCAGATATCTTAATCACTGCTAAAAGATTGTATTATACTATTAGTGAATGTTAAACTTACCTGAATTTTAGGATATTAATCTTGCCTTCCATTCACAAATTTATAAATAAAAGTGTGGAAAATTCGGTCTGCACATCAATAATTAAATTAGAAATGAAGGAAACTTAATTTATTTTTACTCAAACCTTCTTTATAGGCATTTATTTATAATATATTAGGCATATATTTAATAATGAAATATAAATCACGTAATAAAAAATAAATAACAACATATAGAAGTAATATATATGTTCACATTCTTCAAGACAAATTAAATATTCCTGCAGTTTGTACATCAAAATATAAATTTTCCTCTTTCGCAACAGGGCGATATCTTATTATTATTTTATTATCTGAAATGTAATTTCATAGCGCGCAGTGACAAGTTTGGTCGATTAGTAACTGAACTGTTCTATCCTTATGATCCAGTCATACAGCTATAACTATAAAATCAGGGAATCTTCACACATTAACTCCAAGCTGATTTGGCACTATATTTACATTTGATGAATTTTTCTCGTGTCCATTGCATAGTGTTTTACTTATGTACAATCATAAATTAACCATCCAGTGAACGTAATATCTTAAAAAACGTAGGTAAGTTATTCTCAAAGTAATGGAAATGCATAACTTTAGAGGGGGAATTCTACTGAGTCGATATGTACGAAGCAGCAAAAGCTAGTGCTCTTTGGAGGCCATTCATAGTTAGCATCTTTGGTTCGGTCTCTTGCAGGTTGTCGTTAGTCTCAGCAACGTCTGGTGTATTATTTATCTTTGGGCTATCTGAACAGGAGCCTCTTACGCATTTGCCCAAAGAAATGTCAAAGCGACTTCCTTGACGACAGAAATATTTGACCTTATCGTAAACATCACCGTTGGAAACACATTTGTAAAATATTGTGCAATTTTTCGCGTCTGGAATGAATCCCTCTGATTCACATTCTTCTGGAATAGGGGATGTCGTGGTGCTGTCTACTTTCTTACACTGCCCACGTACACAGCTCCTTGAGCTAACGTCAAAGTAAGAGCCTTTACGGCAAGACTTATGATGTGCTTCTAGGGTTCCACCGTAAGATTCGCATACGTAGAACATGGTACAATTTATGTCGTCTTTAAAAGAACCTTCTTGTTTGCAGGTGAAATTACCATTTGGTTTGCTCGTCGTTGTGGTAGTAGTTGGTTCTGTTGAGCTTGACGAATCTGTTGAACTTGGAGTTGACTGTGAAGTTGTTGGGGTTTGGGCTGTTGAGGTGGTGGTAGATCCATCAGTTGTTGACTGTGTAGTCGTTGGGGTTTGGGCTGTTGAGGTGGTGGTAGATCCATCAGTTGTTGACTGTGTAGTCGTTGGGGTTTGGGCTGTTGAGGTGGTGGTAGATCCATCAGTTGTTGACTGTGAAGTCGTTGGGGTCTGGGCTGTTGAGGTGGTGGTAGAAGCTGCAGTAGTTGACTCTGAAGTCGTTGGGGTCTGGGCTGTTGAGGTGGTGGTAGAAGCCGCAGTAGTTGACTCTGAAGTCGTTGGGGTTTGGGCTGTTGAGGTGGTGGTAGATCCATCAGTTGTTGACTGTGAAGTCGTTGGGGTCTGGGCTGTTGAGGTAGTGGTAGAAGCTGCAGTAGTTGACTCTGAAGTTGTTGGGGTCTGGGCTGTTGAGGTGGTTGTAGATCCATCAGTTGTTGACTGTGAAGTCGTTGGGGTCTGGGCTGTGGAGGTGGTAGTCGATGACTCCTCGAATACTGAAGCCTCTGGAGAAACGATCTCTCCAGCTAGCTCTGAATTCGATGACGAAACCATATTCTCCGTTGAAGTTGAAGACCCTTCTGTTGGTAACACCGTCGCTATCTGTCCCCTATGAACATTTTGAAAACCACACGAATGGTAGATATTAGTTAGAGCTATAACGAAACTGATGATTACTGAAGATATAAATGAAATAGTTCATAATACAGTACTTGAACTCATGTTAATGTTTTAAAGAGTGCTATCATATGAAGTATGAAAAACTTAATTTTCTCGATTCGATAATTAGAGATCCAATGTAACATAGAACCGTTGTAATAGTGGTATACTCGTACTCTTGTATCTTCCATATGTTGTCCACATAGAGGCTCTGAATGCATGCAGTTACATCTCAAAGATAGCAGTAAGGAGTCTCATTGCGAAAAAAGTAAAAGCATTAGCTTGTACCCATTAAATTAAAAGTGAACTTCCTTACAGTTGTTTATTATATATATAAATATATACATCATCATTATCATTCAGACTCACCTGCATTTTCCCATTTTATCGCACTTCAGAGTTCTTTCATTGCAAACAGTATCATCATCGCAAACTTCCTCTATGGTCTCGGTGAATCCTTTCTCATTGGCAGCGCACTTGACAAGAGTTTTGCAGTCTCTGCATATTAGGCCCTCACTTGCGCATCTTTTTGCAATGACCAGGTTCAGAAACAGTGATTTCGATTCAGCAACTTCGGAAGCGATCACTAAAATCTTTGAAAATTAAAGAGATCATTGAGAATGATAGAACGTGAATGTAATTCAGTTTAGTGTAACCGAGACCCACAATACTTAAAAAGTATATAATTCAGTAAGAAATTCATTAAAAAAAACAAACAACGAAGTCCTTAGATGAGGGATGTTAGACTTCAGAATTGGAGGCATAGTATCAGGATTAGATGCAATGCGCCACTTGTAAAAAATTTGTTTGCTTAATTTTTATTTTTTTAAAAAAGATATAGAGTTCAGATAATTATGTATAAGAAACTATAATAGCGTCAAAATTTTTTATTCTTTCTTTATTTTATTTGACTATCTGTTATTACGCTAATTAATTATATGAACACCTAAAAGCACGAGATGTTATTATCACCATTACGAATCGATATCTTATTTAGGATATGCTTTACCACATTACATTTATATTATCCGAAATTTGGATTAATTTTATGCATATCTAAATCTATGCAAAATGATTTGTGTAAATTTAACTGCTTTACTCCTTCTATAATAAAATTCTATTTATTCTGTTCTGAGAATTAAAAATTAATATATAAATTTACATTATTTTTTAATAAGTAAACAATTTAGTGATGTTTTTATTATAGAAAATTGCTTTCTTTACCTGTAGTATCTTAATCGCATTGAATTATTGAACAGATTTGTGCAGAATCTCATTCTACCAACGATTGAGAATTATTTATTGCGATTTGACTTTTTAGGAAATCGATTAAATTGATCAATTCCAAAACGTTTTTGACGGCCAAACTATTTCAAGGATTTTATATTACCACTTCCATTATCTTTTCTGGAAAATTATCTACGAAATTTGATTGTTTATTGAGAATCATCCTCAACAAGGAAATCAGATTTCACAATGAAAAATTTTAAAAGATTGACTCTGAAGAGTTTTCGTGAATCAACCTTGATTTTTTAAGCGTATCTTTTCTCAAGGTTATCACTATCAAATTTGAGGAATTTCAATCATAGGATAGAAATTAGACCGAATACCGATGGATATCGATAGAAATTAGGTCACAATTGACGTATCAAGATGTAGAGATTGAGGCAGAAGTAAACAAAATATACTAAGCAACCGTATTCTCGAAACACAACCAAGATAAAGTGCCGAATTCTACTATATTTTTCGACCTCATCAGCAGTATGACGTACAGCATTGTAGTAAATTTAACTCAACTTGAAAGGAAGTCGAAACATCATTCTCAACATCCTAAGCGTTTTACATGATCCCAATGAAATGGAAGCACTTCCAGCTATACACATTTCCTGTACTGATTCGTTAAGTTTCAAACTTATTAAGACAGTAAACACCATGAGCTCCTGGGAAAATATATGATGCAAAACAAGAGTTTTTGAGCTATTCTAATTCTATTGTTCTTCGAATGTTTTATATCTTTTCAAAGAAAGAAAATTGCTGTATTTTGGAAAGTAATGATCAGCTTATATTTTCCTCTCGATGTTTAAATACTTATAAGTTATAAATGTTTTGCACCAACCTCTTTATTTTTTAAGCTACATGAATTATAATCTGAACGAATTGATTTTGAATATAGTATGAATATGATACATACCTAATTTCTGTCGAAGTGTTTATGCTAAAGTTATCAAGTCATTACTTAATTAAACTTCAAGTTGTTTGTAACATACGAATCGTAACTTAAGACTGCTTTCAGATTTTATGTCATGTTAACACGAAAACATTTTCTAAAATTACATATATCATTTGAGGAAGATGAAAAGAGGAAGTATATGATATAATGACATCTTGCATAGATTCTTTATATTTACGTAAATATTCTCACGCGATAGACGACAATCGATTCAATTAAAGTAGAGAAATAATTAAATAATGAATTAATTAGTCTACAATTGATACATATTGATCGTTTAATAAAATAAGTTAATGTTTCTATCATCGCTTTAATATAAATGACAATTAATAAAATTGTTGAAAATATCGTGTATGCAATCATTCATCTGTCTCAAAATTATTGTTTAGTGAAAATGATTGAATACTTACGGATATAAGGATGAAAAATATAGGCTTCATTTTCACCTCCGATAACCAAGTCCTTTTGCTACCGGGAGGATCTTCAGAGCGGCAGGACCCAAGGATATAAGGACCAATTCTCTTCTCTCACTTGGAAAATACTCAGCAGATATTTATAATATGTATATAGAAGGTGGAAGGGGTAAAGTATTTTCTCTGCAACCGGTTTCCGAGGGTGGACGACCGGTAGGGGTCATCCCAAATATCCGTTCCGTTTGAATCTCTGACTCATAAAAACGTGAAAAGACTTTTATTCCGGAAGTAAGTTCGAGTGCCTTTTCGTATAACCTTTTATTACCCATTTAGTATTCATGGAATGTGCGCACGAAAAATAGTAGCTCTTAACATTATATCTCTCCGGACTCACCGGGTTTTTCACAAGTTAAGGCGTAGTGTGCCCTAATTTAAATACGTTTGCAATTTCTTTACGAAGAGAGTTGTATTTTTTCAGTTTTATTTTGGATGATACAATCGGAAAACTTACACCCCATAATAATTTCCACTTTTAATCCGTATTTTCGCTTATGACGATAAAATAAGTTCGATAGGGGACCGCTGAAGTTAATTCAATTTAAATTCTTCTTCAATAAATCTACATACGCAAACAGTTACACTGTAAAGATGTTTTGTATTCCCATATCCATTTCAGATCCATAAGCTTCATGTCAGTAAAATATAATTCCTCTAGATATCTAAACATTTTTACGATGGATGAATGAGAAAATGAATTAGTAATTTTGAGGTTCACAGTCAATTTATTAAAATCATCTTGATTGTGATTTGATTTATAAATCAAATTAGAATAAATATCAAGACTTATATTAACTTAAATCACCGCTAATAAATTTAGAATATAGTATTAGGAAATATATTTAAAATTAATTAAAATATTTATTAATACACATAACATTGGCTGATTAAAATTTTCTCTTGTTCTTTCCATTTCAGATTCGTTTGAAGCTGTGGTTAAATTCGAAATTCCGCGAAGTATTTTCGGCCTAAAAAAACGCCACTTGCTATTAAGGATCTTGATAAAGGTCACCCTAACGGGAATAATATTACCGCCAAAAAGATTTACTGAAATTGTAAATTTTTCTAACCAAATGGCTTTTAAAAACTTTGGAATTCGGCGGTCGTTCCACGTTAGAGAATTCGTGAGGCGTGTAAGACCTCGTCTTTAGTTATATTCTGCATATCTCATCGCGACCATAGATGCTTAAGAGTTTCTTCTAAATAAAAATGATGAAAGTTTCGATTTTGTATATTTTACAGTGTAAAAATATATTGGTTCCAACGCTAGAAGGTCAAAGGGCAACATTCATTCGGGGCAACTCTTAGATAAGTTCGAAATTTGAAGTGGAAAAATTTTTTACGATGTAAGTATAGCATATGCGATTATCAACTTCAACGAATTAAAATATAATAAATATAGTTACCAAATACATCGGAGACCTTACCGTAGCGATGATGACACTTGCCATACAGAATACACCAGCCCAAACTCCTTTGTTTTGTGTACAGCCTATCAATGTCCTTGAAATAAGAATTCATGTTTCACTTCCATAAATGAATAGAGGTAGGATTCATTGGTTATGGACCTCTTCCGTCCGTTGTTATTTTTGATTGAATAAATATGTGTTACTGCTGAGGACAACTGATATTGAGTCAAGTAATTTCTTTTGTTTACTTTATCAAACTTACCTTTGTATTCTGTCATTACAAGTAGCCTTAATAAGGGATATCTTATACGTTTATCCAGAAATTTTCAATCAAGTTTCTCCTCTCCTAATGCAGATAAAGAATTAATCATATACATTACATATATGTAAATACATTAACTTTTTACATTTGTACATAAATATATATATGGCATGGTGATGTAATGCATACCTGCCCCGGAAGTGGCAGATATGGGTTTGAGTCCTAGTGGTGTCATTTTTCACCTGTTTAACCTTGTGAAAAAGGGTATGTTTTAACTTGTAAAGTGTTAAAACCTATCCTCTTTTTCTAAATTTATAGTTAGCACGGACAAAACCTTTCTTTCTAATAATTACCCTGGAGGTAAGTTCATAACAGCAAGAGTATAGATTTTTCCAAAACTTTGACACTATCATGATTTTAATAATCAAAACTCATGGACCTTAAGTAAAATAAAATTGTTAGGCTGAAGAACAAGTTGTAAACTTATTTTACAATTTCCTGTCGCTATTCTTCTGTATTTTAAAAATTCATCTGTTGTGATTAGAATCTGTATAATTCTGTTGGCTTTTCTACTAATATTAATTTTTATAAATTACAGTTAGTTTACTTTGGTTTGATTTATTTCAAATTTAGCTATGCTTTATGATTTCCTTACCATACCCATACCTTGCTATTAAATAAGCAAAAGCTTAATAAATAAGAAGTTTAGTTTCACCTTGAATAAAAGTAACAAAACAAGAAAAGGTTTCAAATGATTATTAATTTTATTTTAATTGATCTCATTCTCCTCAGATTAATAAGAGAATTGAAAAAATTAGCCACAATATAAGTCCTTAAAAGTGAATGACTTTAGGTAGGATCAAACAGAAATATCAGAATATGGTGATTTTGGTTTATGTATATTATTAAAATTATGTAACTGACATTCTTTTTTTTTTAAAGGCATGCTTCTTCAAACTTCTCTGATTTATTAATCTTATACTTATTAGTTAACCTCAAACATTTTAATATCAACAATTAACATTAATTAAATAAAAACTTTCCATATCCTTAAATTACAAGAAACACACACTTGGTCTCAGGTTCAATATTTATGTGGCATATCAAATTGCTGTTTTATAAAAAGGTAATTAATGAAAGTATTTTAACCAGATAAATTATTTACTGATGTTCTCTTCAATCTCTATAAAACTGTATAAATGATTAATCATTTATAAAAATATAAACACTAAAATAACTATGTAAAAAATCACAAGTATTTATGTAGCAAATATTTTTGTACACATTCCATGGGCTTTTTCAGTTTAAACATATAATTATTCTGGCTTTCATCATGAAATTATAGCAGAAATTTTAATATCAATTAATTAATGAACTATTTAATCACAAATTTACCTTATCAAACACTTCAACAGGCACTCATGTGAATCTTTCTATAGACAAGAAAGAAACCCCTAATTAAAGTCTGAAAGCCCACGGAAACAACTAAATGCAATTTTGAGCCTGTAGTTTAAGTACAAACTGTCAATAGAGTAGTTGAATTAAGATATACAAAAATGGGAAACAAATAATTCCAATTCAGACTCTAAAATCAATCACATTCTAAGAAAGTCATTTATAATAACAAAATACTTTACATTTATTAAATATGTTCAATCAATTTCAGTAAACAAACAATCAATCAGAATTTGAATTAAAACAATGAACATCCACCCATCCACAGTTATGCCAAACTGCAGCACATAATAATACTTTTGATGAGAAAAATTTCCCTGTATGTGCTGCATGACAAATTGTCAATATAAAACAATTACCTATTCTAGATTCAATATAAATAGTCTCACTTCAGATTAAACTCCTGGTACATAACAAGTGGTCAGGAGGTTTACAAGTATGCGCTACTTAAACATAGAGATGGTTTACATCCAGTCAGGACATTTATGTTAAGTGAACAATCAAATAAGGCATAAAAATATAGCGATAATCTCAATGAACAAAGCCTAAGTTCTGAAAATTGTACTACCATGAAGAACTCTTTTATCTTGTTCTTCTACTTGATGGAACTTTCCAAGCCTTCAAGTCTTTGGATTGCAATTTATTTATCAGTGGACCACACAAGAACAGCCACAATATTCCCAAAACAGAACATATAAAAACTTCAATGTAATAACCATCCATAACAGTTGAACATGTACCCAATGACTTTTCACAAATCTGTAAAAAAACAGAAAACAAGTTAAAGATCATGTATTCAATTAAATTACATACCTTACTTATTAGAACGATCTTAAGCTTTCCTGGCAGATTGAATATTAAAAGGTTTTTGGGTTACCAAGGTGCACTTTGGTGCAGCCCTGAGGAAGATGACAGAGTATGTCATCGAAACGTTGGCGACAGCAATGTCACCTATTTTAACCTGGTTGGTAACCCGAGAAACCTTTTTACTGCTTACTTATTAGTTTACCTCTTGAACTAATTGGGTCATTTTCAGAGAAAGAGTTTCAAACATTCTAGATCAACATTACCATAACAAGTGCTTTAAAAATAAGAGAGGGTTTTCAATATGGGAACAAGATCCTATTCTAAGAAAAGGCTTAATAAATATGAGAAAATAATGATGTTAATATAGTCAGATATAATATTAGGAAGAAGATCATGGTTTTCGCTCATGGGTTATAATTTTAATCATTTTGTTTGATCAAATACTTCTAAAATTAATACTGAATGATGATATGAATCCAAATTCCATATATTTTTGTTTTTCTACAAACTATTTTTATAAAGTTAAGTTTTACTGAGTTTCTGAGCAATAGATAGAGCAATAGCCTATTAGTTTTTCTAGTAATGTCAATCAAACTCTCAGAAAAATATATTATGGTGTGTAATAAATACAATTTTAAGCTAAAAATATATAAGTTTCCGTTCAATATATTTGAGCCTTTTCTTAATTTTCACTTGTGCTATCCATGATAATATGAATTTTACATATTGTATATATATAGTGATCTTCTTGAAGAATGTTTTGGAGGAAGACAGCCAATAGGTACATAAAATTAATGTTTGACTTTCTTTATCTATTGTAAGTGGGTAAGTTAAAGTTTTCTGTATGCAGCCTCCAAAACTACAAAGGAAGAACTAAGTGGGGTGTTCCTGTATAATATACAATTAAAAGAGCTACCAAGAGTTTTTTAAATATCATTTATTCTCTTGGAATAACTTCAGTCTTCTAAAAACTTCCTTACAAAAAACTATCATCAATCAAAGATACTTATTATTCAGCTAGCTAAAAATTTCTAACAAATATTATTAGTACTTAAATAATTTTTTTCTGGGAATTTTCATCAGACAGTATAAAAATTAATGATCAAGCTGAATCACCCATCGAATAAAGTAATATAAAATAACTTGTTAAACTTACACTAACTTCCTCCGGAGAACTGCAATCAGTTCCCTCCAAACTGGTCCCATTGCTAAGCAGGCACGTTTTCCAAGTCAGGGAATCAACCATCCATAAAGCTAGAGTAGATGGCCAGTTCCCTCCCAGATTAGAAAGAGTGTTTAGCAGTGTCATGTACGTTCCACCAACAGCCGGGTCACTTACACGAGCAAAGAATGCCATCACTGCCACAAACATACAGTTCACAGTAACCTTTAAGAAAATGGACATAAAATATTTATGAATATTAATTTTAAAATTTATTTATCTCATAATTATGAAAAATTAAAGCTCTAGTTTCATCTTGAAAACCACAAATTTACCAAATTTAACCTGTATCACATTAAAAATTTTGCATTTGAAGTAAATTAACTGCTCACATAAGCCACTATAGACAATGTTCAACAGATTCAAGAAATGTATCATCAAACTGGCTATTTTGCTTCAAAACCATACATAAGATGATTCAGAAGTTCTGGATTTTAAAATCAAATAAAAAGTTTCACACATTCAGTAAATATGTTGACTGATAAAATTCAATCTACAAGGCAATAAAAATTTTGATGATTTTTGGAAAATATTCAATAGTTGAAAATTAAAATCTGAATGTCTTTGACGATCATTTATTTTACAAGTTTTTGCAGATAACCGAAGATGTTTGAATAATTAAAATCAATATTTCTTGAAATTTTTCAAACATATTAACTACATAGATTGTTTTTTATAGTAATAAATTTAATTTGGCAACTTTACTCAAACATTTTCTTGTGATTAAAATCAGGATCCAAACCTAATGCAATTTGGTAACTAAGGTTACTTACTTGATGAAATGAAAAAGACCCCAATAGGAGAACATAATAATAGGGAGGAACTTCTCCGTTGGTTACAAGGGTAGGAGTTATCCAAACAACAAATGCAGCACACAAACCAAAAGCCAACCTGTAGGATTATATGATGAAATAACATAAAATACTTAAATAATGATATGATATAAATGCTAAAATATTGTTACCAATAATTAAAATGGACATTATAATAAAAGAGAAAATGTACTTCTAAAAATACACATAGGTTATATAGCATATACTGAGTACTTCTTAAAATAAAATCAGATTTTCTTTTAATGGTTAGGATCTCCTTTAAGCTATATATTGGATCAGAAAAAATCCCTCCTCTGTATTTGATTAATTTCCTTTTGATTTACTCTGTTTCTATTGCATTTCCAGGAATTACTGGATTTTATGCTAAATGACTTTGATTTAAAAACTTATTACTAAGTAAGCAGCTTGCTTAAGATTAATGCTATGTACAAATTGATAAATTAATAACATATTAAACCGATGTCATATAGGTCAGCTATTTAGTTAAAATAAATCTAATTTTATTTTTACAACCCCAGGGTAGAGAAACAAACATTCTTATTATTACACACATTACTAAAAGGTTGAATATATAAGAGTTGCAAATAAAATGAAATTGTAAAAAAAGAAAAAAACTGGAAAAGAATGAAAGCGAGCGTGGAAAGAATTATGATAAATAAAGAAATAAGAGAAAAATGAGCCTAGTGCAATTTTTCAGTTTAATTTTTAGATTAATACTCGTAAACATATTTTTAGGTCATTCTTGATATGAGAGGAAGAGTGGAATTTTATATCCAGTATGAACATGAAAAACTATGTCAACAACACATTCTAAAACTTAAACAATTTTAGGGATATTGATTCACGGAAAAATTAACTATAATTTTAAAATATATATACATATATTGTTTCATCTTAATAATAATCTGGCAGGATAATTATATATATGAATGTTATAAAGAAATAATATGAACAGAATATGACTTTAAAAGCTGATAAATGGTAAGTACATATTAACCCTGAAACATTAAGCATTGGGATTCAGTACAAAGATGGAGTGCATAGCAATGATATGAGAGACAAAGGATCAAACTTTTAACATTCATATTTGCAAAGTGCCTATATTTAGATGGTTCAAGGTAATTTACAATGAAAAAATTCAAGAGAATATTTCAAATTTATGTCAACTGATAATAAATGGAATGAAAATTCAGAAGTTTGAAGAATTTATTCAATAACATCAATAAAAAATAGTGTAAGAGTATATGAGTGATTAAATTTCTTGCATGTAAGTCCAAATAATTTTTTAAAAGTATTTACTAATTAGAAAAAGTAAACACTAAAAGAATTTAATTGTCATTATTGTTCCCAATATAGATTAATGGTATAATGGTTTTGAGGAGCAATGATTGATTCAAATGGGTACTTAATTCACTAACAGAAAAATGAATTCAAGTACAATGGTGAATTCAGCTGGCCAAACAAATTGTGCATGTGTTTTTGATCATGTACTTTGACCTTAGGTTGAACCAGATCATGTGCACCATATAGGATCATTTTCTCAGATGGTATGAATGGTAATTTTAAATTTCCAAAAGAGAGAAGTGCAATACCATTAACTCAGTACCCCTCCAACTTCACCAAAAATACAAAAATGGAAATTTAGTTTAAAACTGTCTTTTTAATTACTTTCAGAATCTTTTCCTTTCTTGTAATACATTTCCAAAAGAGAATGTGCTCATATCATGCCATACAAAAAAATTGTGAACCTAGTTTGTGCCTAATTATTTTTACACAACTCATGGAAATTTTGATTGATAGATTTAACAGGCCTTTAGTAGACAAGATGAGTTGTGATACGAAATTCTGGAGATAAACTCAAAAGTGATATATTCAACAGATGATGAAAGACCCAGGCCAGAGGAGGAAGCACCAGTCAGCAAGAAATGTCTAATTAGGACCCAGAACTTAAAGAAAACTGCAAAAGAACGACAGGAAGCTGTCATATCTTACTAGAAAGTATATCTGAAGTCCCTTTCATTGAACTCATCCAATACCCCAAAAGAAGCAGCTGCTTGACTCTGCCAGGAGCTTAGTCATCAACATCCATGGAAAAAATGTCTGGATTAGACATTGGTAACTTATCAGCATTAAGCTGCACCAATATAAAGCAAACGCAGCTATATTTATTCTTATAATATATTAACTCTACAGAGGCTTCAATTCAAAAAGAGGGTATAACCATATCATATATCTCGCCAAAACAATTCATCTATAAATATGTAATAATATTTTGATTCATTTATTTAGTTTATGGGAATTAATTTTAATGAAACTTCAATGAAACTCTTACTTACCATTAAATTCTATAACCTACTAAATAAAAATGTAACCATTTCCCAAATCTTTCTTACCTATATGGTACAGCTTTAATGTATATATCCATGGGCCTTGGTCCAGCAGTGTATTTACTTATCACTAACGGTAAAACAATTTGTAGAGGGACTAAAGGCACAACCAGCATTGCCAGTTCTTCCTTGGGAATGCCAGCATCCACAAGTTTCAAGCTAGTAACAGCATCAATAGCTGAATATCCCACCTACATATACAGAGAAACAATATTGGTAATGCATAACCATAAAAAGAGTGAGTTATTAGAATATAATATACAATTATTTCTCAAAATTATAATTAATTGAGATTTTTTATTTAATGCCATTTCTTGATTAATTTTTTAATCAAACAGTTCCCTGTCAGTGAAGTATAGTATATTGACATTTGAAGAAGAGAAAGTAGAAATGTACACATCTCAAGATTCTGACAGTAAATTATCAATGAAAGGTTTTATAAAAATTAAAAGGTCACAAGAACTAAACAAGTAAGTTTTGAACAGAATAGATAAGCCAGCCAGAGATGAGACTTAAAATAATGAAGACCTCTAACTAAATTTTTCATTACTTTGTTTCATCAATACTGCATAATGATGTAGCTAAAGGCACTTAACTTCAGGATGAAGAGAGAGATGGGAATATGCTAAATATTAAATTCTCACATACTTTAGTAATAAGAAATAAAATTATAAGAATATAACATTCTATTTTAACATTTAATAAAATGAAAAAGCATAAGTAGAATTCCAATTGAGTAATTTAAATAATTTAGAACCTTTTAATTATGAATTTATTATTAATTGTACAAAAAAATTAAATAAAATAAATAAATAATAGGATCATCATCTATCACAGTCTTAAGTTTTGTATGCATATAATAGTTAGATATGGGATACTAGGTTTAATTTAAGATATTCTAAGGTAAATGAAAGATTACCTAACAACCTCTGTACACAAGATAATAGTAGTTGCAGCCGGGATTTCTTGCTTACCTTACACGTTAATAGAATTAAGATAGTTGTCTTTATGGTTGGGAGACGAATTATATCCCAGAGTAGGTAATAGGTTTGTCGAATTCCTAAATTATGCATTGCGACAGCTTCATCAGATGTATCTCTTGGAATAGATTCTTTTTTAGCCAATCCAACTAACGTTGTTGTCACAAGGAAAACTATTCCCCAAAAATAGAGAAAACCTGAAAAGGAAATTTTAATTCTATTTTCAGAGTAAACAAACAGGGTTTCATTCATCAAAGTTTTACCAAGAATCAGTGGGAGAAATGTCTGATTTCTGAACAAAGCATGTTGAGTCCAGAGTATTTCCTTTGAAAATACTCAGGTAGGTTTTTAAAAATAGAAATTGAAATAGAACTTAAGGAAAAGTAAAGAAAATATGAATATACTCCTTAAAATATTTCAATCGCATGGCAAAATGTATGGAGTAACAGAATTACCAAATATATTATTAATTATGTTATGCATGTGTATATATATATATATATACTATTGAAAAACAATTTTTGCTATAAAAATAATAATGTTAAACTCACTAGATAAAGTAACAAGTCCATGGGTTGATGGCTCACTCCTTAAGTATGTGTTGCAAAAATGAGGAGATTCAAGAGCCATAAATACAACATAGCCAAGAAAATAGCCAGCAGTTTGACCAACACTGTTGCATGTAGAAGCATGCCCAACATTACTCCTGAAATATATAGGAAATTAATAAGATACTACAATACTAAATGAATTGAGATAGAATTAAAGCTATGCATGACACTATTTCTGAATGGATCTTATTTTAGCATAAATATTACTTAGTGTGAGTTTTTATTTGTGCTTTCAAAGTAGAATATTTGGTAAGAAGATCAAAATATGAATTTCTATAGATAGTACTATTCACTCACCTTTTAAGCATTGTCAAAGCCCATCCATCAACAGCTATATCTTGAGTGGCAGCGAGAAAGTTGAGACAGAAGAAGAAGAAAGTAAGGATTCCAACATTTGGATGTTCAAATTCTAACTTTGCATTTTTCCCAATATCTCCTTCAGAGTTATGCTGTTCAGAATGTTCTTCTCCAAGCCAATGGTCGACATGTAGAGATAGAAACCACATGAAGATACCGAGGAGATATTGCGACGGTATTAGCCATGTCTTTCTTCGGCCGAATCTCTTAGAATACCAAGAATCCACTATTGGAGCCCAAAGTAGCTTCAAGCTAAATGAAAAGAATATATTATTACTATCAAATCACACCGATTCCTGCTGAAATGTTATCTTCTTGATATCCTGATGCTTAGAAACATCAAACAAACCTGAAAGGCCAAAAAACGAAACTGAACTCTGCTTGTTGTTTATAACTGACCCCACGATTCTGCATAATCATCGGAATTGCTGTTGTAAGTCCCAATGGTATTCCTTGAAGGAGATATAAGAAAAATAGAAGCGCAATATTTCCGGCATCACTTCTGTCATTAAAAGATTCACTCCTTTCTGAATTGCTTTCTTCATCTTCAATTAACCCCTGTCCATCTCCAGCTCCTCTTCTTCTGGGAACAGGACCAGCCATTCTGTATCAGATCTATGTGAATTATGTTGCGATAACGAGGAATCAGCTGTCCCACTGGAAAGGAACAACTATCTAAAAAAAAATACCTCCTGCCGATGCACAACCAAATAGAACGTTGCTAATTACGAGTTTAAAAACAAAGAAAAACCACGGAGCAATTATTCACTTTCTGAATAAAAAACTAATCTTATTTCACATAAGAAAGCACTCATCACAGTAATTCAAAATCAAAGAAAAGCTTAGTAATAAACCACCTACACCGGCCTTGAAATTCGTCAAGATGTTGAGAATTTTTTTCAAGCCTCATGGCCTTAATAAATAAGGCTGTAAAATAGCTTGCGATTTATTTTGAGGTGCAAATCATACATTTATCCTGATTTGGGATGGAGTATACTTGATTAGTATGAAAACATCGTCTGATTCGGCCACGTTAACTACAGAAGCAGTAGCGGTACTTGAGGCAAACGAAAGTCGATATTCGTCTTTGTTAGAGAGCGCGAAATTAGATGGTTCCCCGTTTTGAATTCGAAAGTGCGATGTCAGGATACAATTATCAGTTTATACTAAGCTACTAACTGTAAGTTTAATTCATTATAAGTTATACTATTCTGTTTTTATCCTACAACAAAATATTTTCTTCGCAAATCATTAAAATAGCAGAATAAGATCTTTGATTATCTCATTAATAATCAACATTCTATATAATAATTCCTGAATGATACCAATCTAAAACATACAAAAGTTATGGATTTTCTGTGATTATTTTGGATCCGTAGATTGGTTCCTAATAATAAAACAATAATACAATAATTTAATAAATGTATATAATTTAAAGAAATTCTTAAATATTGCCATATATGCAATCTTTATTTGTTAATAACATTTTAAACTGCTTTATTAGGAATGTATAAGATGTAAAACTTCCTATTCTTAATTCATAAGTATGATAAATGAAATAATAATAGAAGAAAGAAATTTCACCACTTGTAAATTTTATAAAATATATTTATAAAATAATGTGACTGGTTTTATTTGTAGACAAACAATCGGGCAAAAATTTACATTGCAAAAACATTTTTGTGAAAAAGGAAGGGGAAAAGTGTAAGAACTACAAGTATTGAAATCTTTTTTCCTTCATTGCCTAATTTCATTTAGATACATTTGACTAAATCAGATTTTTACTGAATATATAAATATATTACTGAAAATTTTATTAGAGTTATCATTCTAGAAAATATGTTTATGTGTGATAGACTTTTTAAAATTATTAGTCTCTTCTTTGACTATACTAAAATTGCCAAGACTATTTTGTTTTCCTTCTACATTTGTTGGTCTGCTATTAGATGATAAAATAGATTAACAGATTACAATTTCTCTGAATTCACAACTAAGATATAATTTGTGTGAGTGTTATCACCACATATCAAAATAAATGCTCCTTAAATATCCTAAATTGAATTAATAAACTTAAAGTTATATAATGGAGCATTTTCTTGAAATTAAGAATTTATTTTATGTGATAGTGACTATGATGGTACTTAAAGTTGAAAATAAGGATTTTCTTAACTGAATAAATAAATGATATATACATGAGGCTAAAGCTTTGGCACAATAAGTTCAATTTGTCTTTTATATGTTTGAGGCTACAAAATGAAATTATATCAAGCTTTTTATATTCTAATGCTATCTAAATTTGCATAAAAACTTTAAAAACTCATCAAATATGATTCTATTGCTTAGTTGAATAAGTTGAACAAATCCTATTAAAAGAATGTCCAAATTGATTCTAAATTTATATCATTTCATAAATAATTACTTCAATCAAAAATTTTCAATCATTATATTTTATGCATTAATGTTCATTACTTGAAATGAAAAGTGCATTAGTGTTGCATTCTTATACTTGATGATAAATATAATTATATAAGAGATTTATTGATTAGCAAAATTTTTAAGTAATTCTTCAGATTTGTATTCAAAGATTTTTGCTATGCTCCTAATGTATCATCATTTGCTGTAGTTAATGCAAACTTAAATATGCTTTACATATCTATAGTACAATTACTAATAAGGAACTTGTACAATAGCCAAATATCAAATTCTAATAGTAAGCATTCTTAAATAATGAATGATATTATTGATGTTGCTTGTAAATCTTCATAACTAGTATGCAACTATGAATGTTTATTCTCATGTATTAATTGGAATGCAACAAAAACAACTTATGAATTCTGCTGAATTAGTTAATACCTTTTAATTTCCAATTTCTTTTTACATTCTTTGTTATTTGTTGTTAAAGTAGAAAGTTTTTCTTTTTATGAACCTTCCTATCTTAAATGTTCATTATACTTATGACCCATGGAGATTTATAAAATTCTTCCCAAACAATATTGAAAATTTTTAAAAAACATTATTTTGGAATGAATGAAGCAGAAAATTAGCTGAAGTCAAAAATCCTAGAAATAACCATAAAGTGCTGCTGCAATGGGATAATAGCATAGTATCTCTTACATTAACAGGCTCAAATAAAATAATTATGAACCTTATTTTTGTTAAAATTACTATTTCTGATTCCTTCTTCATAAGAATCACTTTAGTATGTGTACTAGTTTCCAAGTTTTTTTCAAATATGAAATTTTCATTTGAAGGTTACCACAGTTTATATATTGCATTGGGTAGATATCTTAAAATTACTAATAGTATATTACAATGGTTTAAAGAATATCATAAAGCATACTTTATCTTTTCTATTTGCTTATCTAATGCTACATGTTGAGAACTATCAACCCTAAATAAATTGCAGTAAATTTAGCATATTTTTAGAAATCAAATAACATTTACGGATTTCCATTGTTTAAATTTATGAGCTAGCTATGTCTGAGGTAATTAGTTATTTTTAACAACAGCTAGTAATATAAGTTGTTCAATTTCTGCTAGGGTTTATTTCAATCTGAACCTGTTATATTAATTGATGTTATGATAGCATTCTTTTAGCTATAAATATATACTATGTATGTATCAGTACTTGTTAATTAATATCTAATATATGATTAAAATGAACTCAGAGAGCTGAAAATAGATAATTAATGGTTATAGAGCATTAATGTAATGTGGAAGCTAACAAATTGTGTTTTTCATGTGAAGGCTAAAAGAAAAACTGTTCAGTTTTTAACAATTAGGAATAATTAAATTTATTATTAAAGAAAATCAAGTTCGATTTATGAAAAATATTTGCTTTAAAAATCTTTTACATATATTCATTTGGTGGAATGATTTTTTTTAGAGTAAAATATTTTCAGCTTAGGTTAGTGAAGAAGCCGAAGTGGTTATAATTATAAAATTTTCCACTAATATCCACTGATAAGAAGAGATTTAAATTCGATTGTTGTTTATTTATTGTGAATCATTACACAGCAATTTTACTGTTGATATAGACGATCTTAGAATGAAAATTGTGCATGAACCAAAGGCCACATACATTTTCAAAACCTTCTGATGGTTTTGTATTCGCCTAAAGGAGTTCTTAGTTTCAAAGCCTAACTCTAGCTTACTTCTGTGAGCATCACAATTGTCTTTAATTCTCTGTCACTTTAAATCTTAAGCTTAAATATTCATAATAATTTTCAGTTGCTGTTGACAACCATTTTAAATTAAGTTATATTTGATAGTGAACGTTTGTCTTCCGAAATACTTTTGGGAAGTCCTAGAGGTTTAATTATTCTCCTAACTCCCATTTTGTCGTGTCTTTTATGAATGTGATAGACTTCCAAAAAGCTTTTTAAAACAATCGACCGAATGAGGTGGCGGTAAAACACACGTCATGGAAACTCGTTGACTCTCTGTGTATGGAGCCATTTTGTATTAATCGTATACTCCATTACTGATTCTAGATTCCATAAACTGTTGGGCAGATTCGTAGGCATACACTGGTTGACAGTAGTTTTGGAACGTAGTAGTTAGGAAAATAGTTCCGAAAATATTGTAGATAATATTCGATTTTGGATAGTATATGGAAATATGGGTAAGGAACGGGGAGTTAAAAGCAAAATAGTTAGCTCTCATTGGCAGATTTAAACGTTTCAAAATCCTCGTTAAAATAACTCTCTTTTTTTAATTTGAAAGGAAATCTTGTTTGATGTTTTTGCCTAAAAAAATAAGCCAATTATTATAATATATGTCGCACTCAATCCTTTTTGATCATGGGAGGACTTACTTGAAGTAAAATGGGAGGAGAATGGCTATAATGGCTTTTGTATTTGAAATTTTGATTTTTTTTCGCGTTCAAATTCACCTTTTTTTTGAAAATATACTAATGTGATAAAAATGGTGTTGTGAATAATCTCTCAAACGTAATACAATTATTTGAAAATTACAGTATTTTCAATTGAAAATTATTTCCAAACTGTAGCAAAAACTTAAAACATAAATACGGATTACAGAATTTCTATACTCTCCAAGATTAAAGCTTTTCAGTATTCACTTCAATAAAACTTTAAAATTGTTTTGAATAACAAGGAGGAAATAAGGTTCGCTAAAATGAAATAAAAGAAATTCCAGATTGGCTTACAGCTTTGTCAGTTTCGTTGCCGCATATTCGTCATTTGTCGCACTAAGGAATGAAATAAGATTTAAATGGTACGTCGGTAACTTGATGTGAATAGTTAAGAGTTGCTGACGCAAAAATATTATTCATTCATTAACAAACTCTGTGATTAATTTAATATCGTCTCCTTCTTGTCATTCTTGATTTGATGAACCAATATCTTACATGTAACGTATTATGGAATTCCTCGGAAGTTTTTGATTTAAATATTAATTTAATTTTATATTTAAAATTAAGTATGATTTAGAATCATTCACCACAGCACAGTCGAATCGTTTGAAGTATCACTTCCATATTTTAGAAAATCTCCAGGATTCATATCAGCTTATGTCCAATGAATGATGATATGCAAGGAAAGACTGAATTAATCCATCCAAAATTCAAATTTAAGGGCAAAGAAAACTACGTTAATATTTAGTACCTAAAACCCCAGAATAGTAAGGATGAATTTGAAAAGAAAATACTTACGGGAAAGTTCGGTCTTCTTACTAAATTTTGTTAAGAAAGAATATTTAATAAAAGGGAACATTTCACTGTAATCGTTCTGACGATGCATTTCTAACATGACAATTTTGGTGTGCTTTTCATCTATCCTCTATTCTGTAACTACTAAACGGTATCGCATCCAGTATTATTTTAGTCGGCTACAAATTAGCGTTATCTCTCTTATTCGTAATGATTTTTAGTATCGAAAAATTGACGATATCGGGAGATGGATACACAACCGATTCAAACGAGTTTCTCAAAAATCTCTTTTTTTATTTTTTTTTCAGGTGCCGTTGGACATAGACGATCGCGAATATAAAAGCCCTCCCTTTTTTCAAGAAGCCGCCCTCCATTGCGTAGAGATCGCATACACCCCACGGAGGGTCGCTTACCCTCCCTACTCCGCTCCACCACGCATGGATCCTACGGCACCCCCTCGCCCGCACACTCCTGCTTTTCAGTCTCCGTCCTACCGCCACACTGCTAGGTCGCTATAACCAACCAGCAGTCACCTCCTTCTCTCTTCCTCTTTCCTCCCCCCTTTCTCTATCTAACGACAAAGAAATCCCCACCCCCTCTTCACCCACAATTCAATCAAGTGTGGCGTACCTCGCGGTTAAGACTCACCCCAAACCGGTAAAGAACTAACCGGAAAGGAGCCGACCGTACCACGGAGAGCGGACCCACCGTGTAAGGAAATCGCGTTTCCGGAAGGAGTGGCTATTTATCGGTGACTCCACCTCGCGCCGGAATTTTTTAATTCCCGGTTTTGACGGTACAAACCGGTTCGCGATCGGAATCCGGAACTCGACATCCGCCGGCTCCGTCCGGACCGATACCAGAAGCTTCCCCTGCGGAGGTTGCTGCTGAAGACGGAGTTGCCCGAAGGCTCTCTGTAAGATTCCTACCGGACCCCCGATGCTGAAGGTGCACTTGGGCTGAGTGTCCTTCGGCGAGATCCTTCCGATACGAGAGGATCCTCAGGGTGGAGTTGAGCTAAAGCGGGTGAAAGAAGAGGAGGAGAAGAGATCTCAGATCCTGTAAAATTGTACGAGGTCCAGAATTACCACGAAAATGAAGACTTCATCATTTTCACTTCGTGTCATGCGGCGGGTAAGTGCGATGTTTTCCCTCTTTCCGTTGCTAGCTTTTACACGCATATATTTTTTTTTCTCCCGATGTATGTTTCTTCAGATGGCTTCTGTTTTACATCGCGGTGAATTCATCTCATGGCGCACCCTTGAGGAATGTCCTCAAGAAACAATCACAGCGAATGCGTTTTCTTTACGAAATTACGTAATTGCCATGAATTGATTCAATGAAATCCCATTCGAATCACCTAATTGCGAAAGTATTTATTAGCTCTATAGACTATGATTGGGTTTTGCAAAAATTTTTGTGCTTTTTATGTTTATTTTTATTTCATTCAAAGTTCGTGGTACACGAAGGAAAGTAAATTTTATTAGCTCTTTTTTGATGTTTTGAAATGGATTGCAAACACTTGATTTCAAACTTTTATCGTAAATATTTTATCGACGAAGTTTATGCGCTTCTCTTAAAATGCCGTACTTTTCGAAAATATAATATCGAAATAATAAGATATAATCCATTGTAGCGAGACATTGGAAAAAACTATTCGTCTTTAACCATTTGTTGAATTTATACAGAAAATTCGCAATATATTATCTATCTATTATTTAGATGCGTCATCTATCGAAACATACCAATTTTTAAAATGAGCTCACTCATAATTCATTCCAAATTAGGTTATTATTTTAAGTACATGTCGCTTACGTAAGTTGGCTTAGCAACGTATCGCTATGCTTTGTGAGAACAAGGAAATGAACCCCGAAAATTTTAATTTTAGCTCGTTGTGATGGAATTAAATTCAAGGTTACATCTATAAATAAGGATTTTACTCTAAAATAGTTAATTATTACACAAGATTATTTATCATTTACATTTTTACTATCTATGTTGGGCCAGTCACTTCGCTGGTGTTTACCCATTGGTTATCCTCAATCATATGTCTAAGTAAACCCAGCGAAAAACATATTACTTTGCTAAGAGTTCGATTGCTTTCATATCTGGAAAGTATTTAGACCTGTTGGACCTCCATGATGTATCACAGCGCAGACGTCCTCGGTAAGGCTAGTTCTTGGAGGTCCCTCATGACACACCCTCGCAAAAACAATATTTTTAGCATCAATAGTACTTTTTATGTTGTTAAGTTGAAAAGATTCGAATTTTTTAACGAGATTTTTTATGTGAGGAGATGAAAATTGATGGACGAATTCCTACAAATTTACTAATTTCATTTGTAATCTTCTGTAGATTTCATCTTACGAAGCATTGATTTGTTTTCCACAGAAGGTAAAATGAGGAAGTTATTTTCATTTAAATTGAAATCAGTAGACATGAATGGGAAATATTTTACGTGATTGAATATTGCACTTTGTAAATCATAAGCGTCAGCGATCGGAGATTTAAAAATGACCATTCGACATGGGATGCAAATGTGCTCGTCAGGATTTCTTCTGCGTTGGATAAAAGTCGCAATGCGAATGAGCAATAAAATGCGGAATTTGTTGGCAAATAATACTAAATGTAGTTTTTAATTTTATTATGTGTGATATTTTTGCTTATAGCACCTCGATTATCCGTTCGGATTCTTGTGTGGGCCATTTAGAGCAAGTATTTCGAAAAAATAGGAGTTTACATGAGAACGATATGGTGTAATGTGAGTTCAAAAAAGACTTGAAACTTGAGTTGACTTGAGTTTAAGTCTTCAAATGAATTCCGAGACTACTTCCTTATTGCTTTGTTTACAATGAAAAGTTTTGTTTTCTGACAAAGATGCTCTTTGTTTTTGAATGGAGGGACACATACCTACTTATTTGTAGATATGAATGCATTTTAAAATATCGAATCTTAAAATGTATGTAGCGACTTAATTAAAAAAATTATCACTTTTCCCAGCAGATATTCAAAACTGCTTACATGAAACCACTTCACTAAACTTTCAACTCGACGCAAAAAAAATAAGAAAATTGGTTTAAGTAATTCATCCACGGCGAGTTACTTTGACGTATCGAAAAGTCATTTTCTATCTATATTTTCCTATTAACGAAAGTAAGTCGAGAAAAATCATAGATCGACAGAAATATATTGTAATTTTATTTCGTGAAACTCATAGAATAAGTTTTTCTTCTAGGAAGTAGCATTTGAATACTGAAAATGAGTGTTTTGTATTTCTATTGCTCCTCATTTCAGATGTGATAAAAGATGCTATTAGATACGCAAAACGGTGAGACAAAAACTTTTCGTCCAACGTTCTAATACCTTAAAAATGCCATTTGTGATAAAATTTTTCTTTCATCATCTAAATAATAAATTAATTTTTTATAATTAATTAATCTAAAATTTGCGAAAATTTGTATATCTCCTTCCTTACACAAATTCAGACACGGACATGTTTTACCCCATCACCAACAATCACTTAATGTTAACTGTACATCAATTAGCCCTTTCCTTTTCTTTATATTTTCTTGTTTTATTTCCTTTGACCGTTTTGTTGGTTAAAAAAAGGTCTAGTTGTGCTTTTTATAAGATTTTAAAGGTTGCAAGTAAAACCCCACGGAAAAGATGCAGGAAAAGTTTGCGGAGAGAATATACATATACATATATATATATATATATATATATATATATATATATATATATATATATATATATGTATATATCTTCAGCCATTTTAAATTTAAATAAAAGATATAATACTCTATAAGCTTCCCTCATTTCTAATCTAAATTACGTTCATTTGAAATTACAATATTACGAGAAGGGAATGACGAATCAAAGAGCGAATTTAGTCGAGTGGTAAAGAGTAAGTTACAGTTTTTCATTAAAGTCAGATTAGGAAAAATCAAGAAAAAAGGATTAAATTGTACGTTAACGTAACGATTCGTATTAGTTTCACTTGCAGTAATGAACATCGGGGGGTAGCTATCGTTTATTCTGGAAATATGCTGTGCGATATACACCGGCGCTCTTGCTCAATATATAATATTATAATTTACGGATATTCAACAGGAGGTCTTTGGTAAAATTCAATGGTGTAATTTCCGAGTAGCTTTAGTGCTGTTTCCTTTTCCGAAATAAATTTTTATTTGAGTGAATTATCGAGAGATAGTTTGAGAAATTTATACCAAATATTTCCAGTCTCTAACTATATAATTGTAATGATGAAGTCGATTATTTTGAAAATGTATTACTCGATATCTTTTGTTTGAGGAACTGCCATGAAATTTCCAAAAAACTCATTCCCTTGGCAGTGAAGTTATTTTTTAATGTATCACTTCTAATGTATACACTTTTTAGTGTATCACTATAGCATTTTCTTTTGAGTTCTTTTTATATCTACTAAGTTTAAATTTTGTCTTCAAAATTCTCTTCTTTACATATTGTTAACGATAACTATATGCCGAGAGTATAGGAAAAGATTGACACTTTTTTCTGACAAACGAAAAGCAAAAGTTAACAATGTTGACAGAAAGTAACAAAAAAGTCAGTTCAGAAGAGTCACGTCTATTACTGCAGTAGGATGACATGAAAATTCAAGTTTAAAGTGTATTTTCGGTCCAAAAGAAAAGACTGTCCTTTCCAGCGATGAGAAAAGTTTTATAATCGTAATGATCAACGATATAGCGGAAAAATTGCCTTTGTAACTCGTCAAAAGTTTTCTCTTCACCTTTCGAACTCTTCGAAAATCAATCTTCCAGGCATTTTCCATCTCCTATCATAATAGCGTTAGCTTCCGTCGAATTGCGAACTAGCCGTAATTTCGTAGCGTAAGGAAAGTTTATGTTGCTTATCTTCTCACTGAAGTTAGTACGGCTTTCCAAACATAGCAGGGCATCTTCTTGAGTGACCCGAAGAACCTATAACTTCATCGGTGGGAGTATGAGGTATTAGCTGTTGAAGAGTTGGCTGAGCTTACTGTAGGTATTTGAGGATATTAATACTTTACGTATTTAGTTTTATTTATTATTATAATCCCATCATGTCCTTCTGCATGTTGACAATCGAATCATCTGAATTTTTAAATATCTTTGTTTTTTTGTTTTATTATAGTTTAGAAAGTAACTGTTCTGTTTTTTTCTAGGCACGTATAAATTTTATTTCGAATGCGTTTATTATTGTTTATTATGTCACATATATAGGAAATGCTCACTTATATATGTTACAATGAAAATAAAGTGCAATAAACAATAAATAATTAGGAAAAGTATAGAGTGAAAGAACCAAAAGTAAATTAATAGTATTAAATATATACATATAAAAAAGAAAGGGGAGAGAAAATGTAAATCTAAAACCTGTAAAGATCTCTGATTAAGCTTCCTTCTAATTAGGGAGATGGAGTCTCAAAAAACAGATAAATTTTAATAAATATTTTGAAACTTTTAATGAAATTATTATCTCTAATTTAAGATATTTGACATTCAGTTATTCAGTATTATTTTATATTCATGGCAGTTATTTATGTTACGGAATTGAGGCATGTTACGTATTCTATAGTGCGTTTTACATAAGCTCACTTATTTTGAATCAGAAAAAAGCATTTTGGTCAAGAGGGTATTGTAATTCTGCAAAAGCCCTTCTTTCCTACCAGACCGTATAGGACGATGTCAGTTCCATACCTGTTTTGCGCTGATTTCGGTATTACGGTGCACTGATTACCTCACCGTTCCCTGTTTCTGGCACCTCGTTACCGCCACAGTTCCACTGGAGAACGGTCAGACGGAAATTATGTCCGTGGTTTCGCCCTGCAGAGCCAACATCTACCAGTCCCCGTTTTAATTCGTCCTTTGCTTTAGAAGAACGTATCCACCCTGTGGGATGGTTGCGAAATCAGATAACGATTAAGTTGATGGTATCTTTGAGGATCAGAGACCAGTTGATATCCATCTTATGGTACACATTGTAACGGGATAATTACTTCTAGTATCAATTATGATTACTCCTAATCAATTGCGTCAATGAAAAGAAGTCTATCGATGTTTTCGTTCAATCAACACCCATTATGTGTCTTATTTACTAGTTCGTCGCTTGCTCATTTCTTCCAAAGCTAACTACTACATCGTAAATTTACTGAACGACGTATTGGTTGACTGAATTCTCTCTCTAGGGCCGATGATCTAGTTTAGAGAAACGTAAACTTTAATGTTAGATTGGAAAACAAATTTTCACGTATGCGCATTAAGATCTTTGATGAATGTTCTGTTAGAAAGTTAACTTTTACAGCTATAGGTTGTTATTGGTAATATTTTCACGAAGACAAGATTTTATTCGTGCATTGAAGTTTATTTGTATTATATTCAGTGGTTCCTGGAGATTTCATTGATAAAAATGTTAATTTTTTAGTAAAAAAAAAGACTAGAAAAATGACTCAATAAATTTCTTTTACGGTCAAAATAAATCTAAGAAAAATCTTTATAATTTACGGACTTCTTCTTTATCGCGTATTTCTAATAGCTATTGTTTATAATTCTCAGTTTTATCTTGTTGATTTGTATCTTCCTTTAATGTTTGTAGGTATTTATTTCTGTCTTGTCTTTTCGGGATCACGAAAATAATTCTCAAATTTGAAGGTTAGCGGAGTCAGTCAGTAGGTTTAGCATGTTTTTCACGGACACATGGAAATTCTTTCTGATATAATTTATTTGTTTAGTTTGTTTGTTTTTTTGTTTAATTACTCTCATTATTTTGTGTTATGACTTGTATTGGATGTGAGAGTCTTCATTGTCCCAATTTTTCCCATACTACGACGATTTTTATTACTGTTATCGAACGGACAAAAATCCGACCAAAATCATCGTCGGACGTCGCGGATTGAGAAAGTTCTGCTTTAAGGTGATAGGGACTTGATTAGTATTGGAATTTAAATGGGGAACCGCGTAAAACTGTCGATCGGATGACTCAAAGAGCCCATTTCGCCATAAATCCGTGGCTTCATTAGCGTCAGGTGGCAGAGGAAGGCGGGTCTCGCCCTTGCAGTTAGTTTCACCTGTGTGCATTACTTCGGCTCGTACTATTTAAGCTACGCATGCGTACCCGATGCTTTTGTCACCTGCTGCGTTACGTTATTCGAAGGCGATGTCAGAGAAGCTTTGAGCCGGAAACTTGTCGTATTAGCGTCAATAATACAGGATTGGTCGGACATTGTTACTGAAATATCTAGATTTGCGTAAATATTGATGTATTAGAAAAGGTTTCTATGACAGTGGTGCACGTTAAGGTCGTAGTATTTCCATGGGAAATTAGAGGGATCTTAGAGAGCAAATCTATTGAGATGATTGTTATTTGAAGATGGTCTGATATAAGTGTTTCAGCTAATATTACCAATATTTATCTAGCAAAAATCGTTCAAACTACCTCTCGTAAACACTTTTATAATGTATCGTATAAAATAATAATGTGGAAAATTTCTTTAATTTGTTTTTATAAAATTAGTTTGTGTTCGAATTAAATCTGATTTGATATAATTTATTTCTCTATTAACCTTTTTTCAATTGTTTATGTTTTATTTTATGTTTCAATTAATGTCTCAATTTATTTATATTTTATTTGTATCGTCTTATTTTATGGACTTTATTTTGATATAGTTTAGCGGTTGGATTTATGTCTTCTTCAAGCGTTTTTAATATTTCCCATTGAAAGCATTGAATATATTTAGTATTTTCCTCTATTTCACTATGCTAGTCATACTAAGTAAAAAACGTAACGCTATTTGATATCGTCGATTAGAGTGCTATTTGTTTATAATCAAATCAAAAACTACTTATATATATTCGCATTTTGAAATATCGCAACTATATCATTTAAATATCTCTAGAGGAATTACGATATGATTTTACTGACCCCGTAATATATATAGACACGGACCCTATTCAGGTTACGTTACGGGACCAATTTTGAATGCCTTACTGAATGGAGTATGGGAACTGCATTGTTACTTATCGCCAACAAAGAGATTAATTCAGATATTAGATGGAGCACAGTTGAACATAAAGGTCTGATGTGACTGTGAGAAAGTCCTGGTAAAAATGAGGAATCGTTGTTTAAAGTGAGAGAGTGTAAAACGACCTTCTAGTTTAATCCCTGAGAAGTTAATGTGAAGGAATTAGTTAGCATTGGATACAAATACGAGGAGAATGGTAAAGGGTGTTCCAGAGACAAGAACGATTGTGGAGTAGGAAGGCGAAGAGTGAGACTTGGGCACAAGGAGATGCCAGGAAGTTGGATAAACACTTTATAAGGGAGAATCTTCTGGTTAGAGAAGGAGAAGGAAAGGAAGATGCAGAGGAAGAGGGTGTAGGAGAAATTGGATAGGATTTCCACTTTCAGCGAGAATTATATCCAACGATTTCGTAGGAAAGGGGGTGGCAGGGAAAGGTCAAAGGTCAAGTAAGATTGGAGCTTTGAGGACACCAGTCTGGCTGAGCGATTTCTATGTGTATTTTTGGTTTTTAGTTGAGGATTCAGAGACAGATATCCCTGTGAATCAGCTATCGTTTGAAGTTTTTATTTTTCGTTTTCGTTCCAAGGGTTGGATATCCGCTAAGTAGATCTCGGTGTTTATGATGTAATACGCGAATTATTTCGTGATAGTGGAAACCGTGTTTTAGCACGTTGTTGAAGCTTTTTGAAAAATTGTAATCGTTATGAGGTAATATGGTGAAAATAACTTGGAAATTAGAGATATACAGGTAGATTTTTACGAAGGCAATAAACCAATTTAAGGTAGAAGAAGATGTTTTAGGGCTACTCAATTCTTTAGAACTTAATTAAATTGTTTTGAGTTTTAAGCTGCTTGTTTTAGGTTTGCCTACGACGTTTTTGTTCGATATTTTATATACTTTCTTTCCTTTGAAGTTAAAGGGAAGAATTTTGGATAGAGAAAGTTATTTTACATAGACTGACTGCAACATGCAAATGTATCATCTGCCGCTGCATAGTTTTTAATTGAGATTACAAATTACAAGTTTGAAATGTAAATAGTATTTGATTTAAACAAAAAGCTCCTAGGGTAAAAATTTGTTTTCCCTCAAAGCATGCGGTTAGTAAGGTTACGTACTATAATTGTCTTTCAGTCATATTCGTACTTATTTAGTTTTATTTTATTTGTTGATATTGGATTGAAAGAATAATACACTGTGAATATAAAATATGCAAGAAGGAAAAGTCTACTTAATGATGCAGAGAATAATCTATCTGAAGTAATTCCTAACTACCTTATATATTTTTGATAACTAATTTAAAATATTTTTAAAAATTAGTTAGGAAACTTTAAATTAATTTTAATGTCATTCTACTTCACGATAATATCGATCGTCATTTTTAAAATTTTCATTGCTTAATATTTATAATCATACCTTATTTTTAATTTAAGTCAGTGGTGAATCGTATTTTATTATTCGTGATTCGCGAGTTTTCACGCCATTTACCTCTATTCCTTCGGGTTTTCCTCTGATATTCCTTTGTGCAGTTTGTGATGATATTGGTCTATATTTTAGATTTATTTCAGCCAGTGTTTCTTGTTTCGCGTGCGTAATCATTATTCTGTTCTAGTTTAATATTTATAATATAATTCAAAGTACATATTAGGATAAAATTTCTTATTAAATTGCGTCCTAAAAAAATTAAAGGAATGTAAAAGAAACTCATCTTTGGCCAAGGAAAGACTCTCTTTGAAAGAAGAGAGTTTTCATCTCGGAATAAGCTAAACTTGAACAAACATAGATACATACTCTCTTCCTACTATTACTCGATACCCACAACTGAAATTCTGTATGGTTCTCTGAAAGAGATTATTATAAAGTAAATCACGAGCTGGAAACATATTTTTTGAATTTTAAATGCCGTGAACTTAGAATGAGATTCGATGGAAAAATATTGCAGCTCCCAAAATTTCATTTTTTTCAAATAATATTTCACGATATTTATCGTAGTTTTATTTTACATAAGTCAGCGTATATATACACCGTAGAATCTGTGAATTAAATGATAGGAAAATGGTTTATAAAAATTTTCAATTTTATTCCTCGTGATGGAAATTATTATACAATGACTTAATTTTATTACCACTGAGATTCCTTAGTATTGTATCTGTGCATCGAATATTTTTAGGAAGCTAGGAACCAATCAATCACTTTGAAATTGCTTGTCATTAAATGAAAATAATCATATAATAAAATAAAATAAATGAGAAAGTATAGTTTTGATTACTGAAGAAGAAAGAAAGATTAAGATATGTATTAATTACCTAAAGGTACCTTCATTTCCAAAAAGGAGAAAATTATACATTGTTTTTTTTTCACCCATTTATAAAAAAGTAGCCACTAGATCTATTACATTCACTTCCAAATACTATATAGTTATGATTAGATTACACTGCCAAATTTCGAGAAAGAGTGATTTGACATTAATTTTTTTATTGTCACTATTACAGTTAAAGAAACATTATTTTATCTCATTAAAATTTTCTCTTTTGCCCTAAAAAGTTTTAGAAAATGTATGCGTTATGGTATGATTGTGTTAATATTTGAAAGTTTGTTTTTTTATTTAGATACTCAAAGTACATTAATCCATTAAGAGTAAGGAAATTGGTTAGGGAGTGAGATATTTTTGAAGAACGATTGATCTATAACTTTGACGAGAACTTAAAATATAGTTCGTAAAATTTCTATGATCGTAACGAAATTAGAATAGTAAGCATTTTGAAGTTTCACGTGGCTCACTGGATAACTTTGTTTGAACCATTGAAAAAGAAATGACCCATCAGCTTTTTTTTGGAATTAGCATTTCGGGCGAATCCTTAAAAAGCTAAAAGAAAATTCTTTTAAACTCACAATCGGTATTTGGCTCATGAACCCTCTCTCGCAACTTATAGTGGCTCACACTTCGCTGATATTTGCATCCATCTGCAGACACAAAATCAAGAGAAAAAAATCATGCAAAACGGGATGCCCTGCCCCTCTCATAAGGACGGGAAAGATTTCACTAAACAACTTCGTAAAATAATTCAATTTTTTTCATTTCCTCTTTCCCGAAAATCCCCACGAGTTTTCGCGCTGCTATTAAATTAAAAATAAACCGTTGGTCTCACGCGATAAAAAAAAACGAAATGCGAAATTGATGTTTTTTATCCCACAATCAGGGGGAGGTGGATAACGTCGCGGGGGGAGATGTAAGAAGTAAGGAAAAGGCTGTGTGAGATCAATACATTCTCTCCATCCCTCCCTTCCACGTTGATCCTTCGGAGGAGCATACCCGCACTTCACTGGGGAAACCGTGATTTCCTCCCGCAAAACACTCCTCTCTCTCTAACGCGTGTCACGCGGGGAGGAGCATGCAACCAGTTCTCACCACCATCTGCCTCCAGTGCCGGAGATTCATATTTTTATCGCCCGGATTTCGAGACGTCTCCGCCGTGTGCTGATTAACCCTTTGAGACACTTTTTACGTAGGGTGGTTCTTTGTTTTAGCTACGCCTGTGTAGGATGTGGGTTAAATGGGTTGTTTGTCGTCAGCGTCATACGCGACTCATCCAACTACATGTTTTTAATCCTTCTTAACCCAAGTCTTGTTTATAATCCGTACTACGAGCATCGGTGAAATGTTAAAAAATGTTAACACATCGAAGAATGCTGGTATTATTTCTTCGTGTGATAAATTTGTGTACAGTAATGCACTACGCGATTTTCAGCTAGGGTTTGATTTCTGCCAGTTTCACTTAGCTTTTTTGTTGATACGCAACATCGTTTTATTCTACTGTAATTGTAATTGATTGTCGAATATAATCGTCGTTGTTTTTTAAAGACTTTTTCAAATTATTGTGTGCTGAAACAGTAAAAGAGCACCAAAGAGTTCTTTTTAAGAATTTCTCGAAGTGTAATCTTTGCTGATGGTTGTAGTAGAGATTTTCACATTTTATCCATGTGAATTCCTTTCACTGTAAATTGTACTTTTAAGTCCGTTTTTGTGTTGGTAACATTTATTAATGGATGTTTTCTCTTGTGTTTAGTGCATAATGAGAGATTCCAATTATTTTTGTTACTAATTCAATAACGATAGCTTTCTGAAGTGAAATCCGATATGGTGAAGTTTTAAATGATTCTTGCTCATGAATTCACTTTTAATAAATTCGAGTTTAATTTAAGCACTCCTTCTTTCTCACAATTCTAGGATTAAATTGTATCTATCGTAAATTTAGGCTCAAGAAAGTTATGAGTTGTTGAATTTTTTAATGTTGTGATCCTAGCTTTTAATGGTGAGTTAAAGTATTTAGCATAGTAATACCAAGTGTAGACTTTAGAGTGACATGACAAATCAAATTAAATTATAAATATAAAATTTTCAGTAGTAAATACTACCTCGGTAATACTGAAAGATGAGAAATATGTTCGTCAAAATTTTGAGGACGTGGGAAACGCTAGAAAAAGCTTATGAAACGGAAAAACAAGCAGATATTTTTTGGATAAATATTACAGGATTTAGTTATTTTCTTAAAATAAAACGCGTATTCATACTTAGATAAATTACAAATCCTTTTCATTTATATCCAGATGAGTGTAATTATATCATCAGACTAATATGCAATATATAGTTTGAAATTCAGAATGAAACTAAAACAAAACTATGGATAAATTTATTAATGTTTGGATGGCCAAGACCTCTTCTAAGGTGTTAGTCTGGTTTTGTTTTCTCACACTTCCAGTGTAACATTCTCATCTGTTATAATGTCTTTTTCCAATTGTACTACTCATCCGTTCGTTCTTATCCATCGGGACAATCACGCCCTCTCTTCAGTTGAGTAGAGAAAAATCAACCTCTGAAATTATGGCTTTGTTTTTCCTTCTGCGGTCCATATATCTCCGCCCACACTTGCACCGTCTACGCGAGTGCCCTTCTCGTGTTTTTGTCTGCAGGCGTCGTCATAACTAGAGCGCATTCTCCCAATAATCAACCTCCGTGCATCATTGCGTTTTCCAACGTTAAAAATGATGCCAATGAAATGCCTCGACTGTTATTCAGGGCGCCATTATCTTAAATGAATATTTTCAGCAAAAATTCCTCAACAATTTGTAGATTAAAACCTCTTAATAAAACTCTTAATAACCTCTAATAATGATTTGAGAAGTGCTTTTATTCTAGGTGGTGTTTGTTGATTTATAACAGTGGTGTTTTTATGTGACATTGTTATGAATGTAATTGTTGCGATTGGACATCAGCCCGGTGGCAACAAAGTACAACAAATAAATCAGACAAGAAATGTACGAACAAAGTATACAACAAACAAAATATCTAACAAATTTAAACCAATGCCCTTAATTTACATAAATGTACGTTTGAAGTTTAAAGCCTGCTCACTCATTACCTCACTATTACACGTTTTTTATCTTTAGAATTTCTACTATCGACTGTTATCAACTTGAATTTTGGTGTTCAAGCTAGAAAAAGTAAATTGCTATAGAAAATGTTTACCTAAAATATTAAATTTAACTATCTCTGATTAGATTATGTGTAGTATTTATTATTAAATCCATTGCATTGATAGGTCGACGTAGGGAATAAAATTAAAAATAAATATCTCGATGTTTAAGTAGAGTTTTAACGGACTGTTTGCACTGAAATTAATGGCGACAACCTAAGATTGCTGGCACGATTTTAAGATTTCATTGATCTGGCTTAATGAGGTCATGGGATGCAAATGGGAAGGAAAACAGATTTTTATGACCAGTGTACTCGTGTTCCTCATAACGATAAAAATCTGCCCTTTTTATTTTATATTTAGCCTTATTGTATGAGAGATTTTTTTAATATTCATAATTTTTTAAGTAATGATTGTCTTTAAAAAATTCTTAAATGAACTATTTCAAAATATTTGTATTGAGACTATTAAAAATGAAACATTAAATAATTTTTAATAATTTGATGATAAGCCTTTATATTTAACCAAAAAATGAAAATAATGCAATGAAAGTGTAGTAGAACTTTAAAAAGATATTTACAAAGAGCTTTACATACAATTTTAGAAATATTTTTTAGAAATTTTCGAGATTTCGATATAGAAAGCCGTAATATGTATGTATGTATGTATGTATGTAATATAGGTACTGTACATCGTAGTTTTGTAATTAATTGTTATTATAAGTCCTCTGTATCGCAACTTAATTGTCATAATTCATCCAGTTATTTATTATCTTGGTACATATCACCTAATTGTTGTGTAGGAACAAATACATTCTATTTAAAATTTATGGAACGAAATATACTTATGATGTGTAATAGCTACTGCTTAACTTATATAGTATAACATTAACCGATAGGAAATGGGAGAAGGCGAACATATATAATAAGATCGTATATATACATAAATAGTATTTGCTCATAATCGCAGTGTTGGTTCATATTTAACCTTTTATCAAAGATCGTTCCATTACTCATAATTCATAAATTAGTTCTCAACTTTTCCGCTACACAACAATGCAGATGATATCAGTTAAAGAATTAATACCCATTATTTACAGAGCGATTATTATCAGTTGCTACAATATATCGTTATATTCTTGAACTAACGCTAAGTTGGTTTATAGTAGCATCGTACTTTTCCACATCTATCAGATGGCGTGCTCAGTGTGATTCATCATCGAAGGAAGACACGCCTTTCGCACTTTCTTCTTCTCCTCCCACGCAGCATCAAATATTCACCATATCCGATTCAGTTTTCCTCTTTCGTTTCGAATCGTTCCCACGCGATTCTGATGGTCTTCAGATACCCTCAAGACCTCGCACTTGTAATGAGGGACTGCGGCCTTTCCTTCTCATCGTATTTGCAGTTACAACGAGGGGCGTGTAGCCATATAAAGGAAATAGTTCGAAAACGCTGATGTAATTGGAACCGATAGAATCTAGGATATTATGATTTCGGAATCGTATATGAACATGTGATTAATTTTATGGAAGGTTATTGTTATATATAAATATTGGTCACCATCTAGTTGAACTGTCATATGTATAATAAATATTATAATATTAATATATGATAAAAATAGTAATGTATATATATTAATATTCAGATCACTTTATTAATATGATTGAATTTGAGATGTATTATGAGATCTCTAAATTTTTCTTTTCTTTTATGACTTAATTTAATTGACAGATATTGAAACTAATGTAAATAATTAAATTGACAGCTTCTGAAGATAACTAATGAATTATTTATCGTTATTGTCGTATAAATATAGCTGAAATTTTGATTCATTGCTTTAAGCACAGTAGAGCAGTTTAACTGTATCATCATATACTTTACATAGTATATGACGATTATGCCAGTATATATTTTAATTCATTAATTCTTCTTCAGTTGTAGTGGACGTTTTTGTCGAAGTCGAATACATAATAATTTTACTCCGATGTAGAAGTTCTCTTATGAATTCTTTTTCTTAATGAGAAAAAGCATCATTTCTTACATATTGTTGCTGAAAAGGCAGAATCTTACTGAAGGAGTGTTTAAACGAATTAATTTCGACTTACACGAAACGTAAACAACATGAAACATAATAGGAAGGCCTTCACGAACAGCAGATGGAAGTTTATTGCCATGGTAATTTCAGTTAGAGGTAAAATGGAGTATTTTGAGGAGAACAAAACAGCCAATCATCTTGACACGGGGACCATCTGTTGTTTCACAACCCATTCATACGCAACCACGGCAGAACCTCAATGGGAGTATAAACTACTTCAGCGCCGTGAAAACCACCCGCGGCGACTCGAGGTACTGATTCACGTTTCTTAAAGAGACCCAAAAAAAATAAAAATCCGAAATCGACCTCATGAAATAAAATCTCATCCTTCCTACTCCCTACTACTACTGCTACTTTTTCTTCCTTACTCGAATTCTCCATCCTTAAGAGTATCTTTCACTCCAGAACTGCATTTCCGACTACATTTTGAAAGGGGAATAAAGATTCTTTTTGCCAAGTTTCGGAATTTCTTGCTTCAAATTTCTCTGTCCCTTCCGTTTACTCTATCTCTCCGCCCATGTAGTTAGTGAATTTATCCCTATTTCCTTCTCTTTACATCATCTCATTTGGTTGACACAACATGAGTATGGTGAACGAGGATGTTCAAAAACTATTCACTGCATTTTTAATTGATTCGTATTGAGATTTAGTCTAATGGACTGAGGGTATCCCTTTCAAACTTTATTTCCCTCTGTAGAATGCCTTAAGTCCATTGTTCCGTTGCTATGTTTGTATATATAAGTGTATTGAATCACTATGACTACGATAGGAAGGTTTTAATTTTCCTTCTTAAGCGTATGGAATACGTTAGCTGAATCCTGAATCTTTAGATAAAAAGAACTTTGTATCGAAGAGGATCAGGGATTCATTAGAGAAGAAGGGGTTCTCGGGAAGAAAATATATAAATTATAATATTCGTAATTAAATATTTTAGATAGTCATCATGAACCAAATAAAAATTTACGTGAATTCAATCAATTAATGAGATATACGAAAAGAGAAAATACGTGCTGACTAATATGTCTTAAAATTGAGTAACTGTAAAGTGAAATCTCGTTTTAAAAGCGACAGATCGTATTTTGCCTATATTTCGCCTAATAAAGACCTATGTATGTATGTATGTATTTTGCGGTACACGTATTGGTCGATAGCGTATGATCTTCACTACGGTACATCTACGCTTCTACACTACGTTCAGTCTAAAAGCCATTTTCTTGATTAATGTCTCCCAATACATTTAAAAAGGAAACTGCCGGAGGAGACGCACTTTTCGCATCGGAAAAAGTACGCAATTTCGACATGGTAAAACTTTCCATTCAGGGGATAAATTTTCGGGCAAGCGTCTCTCATCATAGGAAATCACAGAGCAGTCAAAGCCAACTCATATCTTCCCAAAAGTTTCCTTCTTTCCCCACCTAATATTTCACATCTTAACTTTCTACTTTCCTTCCTCACGGGTCCTCGTAAGCTTCGCTAAGAAGCCATCGACAAGGGTCAAGGGATGGAAACTCGCACCTTTTGCGAGCTATTTGGAAGTGCCCGAACTCCGTAAGCCGTGAAAGATGACAGGACCACGCACGAGGTGGTGCTATTCCCGCTCCTCCAGCTCAACTTTTCACCGTCCCCCTTTGCTATCCAAAGGGTTCTCGATGTTAGTTCAGGGGACCCTGGTTTGCTAAGTCTAGTTAATTTGCATGTTGAAAAGGGAAATGGTATTGCATGGAGGAATCTTCGTCAGTCTTCCATGATTCCGGAGTGTATAGTATTGGATTCGACCAAAGAGGTGAAAGTATACGTAATGACAAGTGTCCTCAATTAAATTAGCGGCAGATGTGTTGCAATAAGTTTGGAACAGAGTATTTAAGATTAATATTCTTGCCATACAGCCAGTGGTTTATACCTATACCCTTAAGGTGAACTATGACAATTGCTAGTATTACTATTAATTAGAGATTAAATACAAAAATCTACGTACTTATGGGCTATCTATTTTCCCCTAGTTTAATCAACATAAGCATCTAATTAAATACTTTGTGCTTTGATATTGAATCGAGTATGCAATACTGGTCTGGAAAGTCCAGTTTGAAGATTCCAGCAAAGTATGATATACTTATATTTTAGATTGATATTCAAGGATCTTTCTAGATTTGATAGATATATAGATAGATACACATTTTTATGATAGAATAACTCTCTTACCGTGTGGTATAAGCTCGGTCCCTCACTCTCATAAACTTTAAGAGTGACAAAGTTGAAGTGTTCTCAGGGATTCTACTTCTTATTATAGATAATTATGAGCATATAAAAGAACAGCATCGTTCTTCTTCATTCGAAGGTTTCCTTTACGTGTAAAATTGCCTCAGCTTTAAACGTTTTTGTAGACGTGGTAATATACAGTATTTGATACCTAAAGAACCTTTCCTGTTTTAGTATAAAAAAACTGTTGCCATTTGAAAATCTGTTTAATATATATCTTATGTCATTATTAAGTATCCTTGGAAAACTATTTCTCCCGTCTCTGTTCATGGATAGGAATTAAGAGTTATAAATTCTAATATCTGATCTAGAATGTTTTTTCAATCTGCTTTTAATTTTTCAATGTAGAAATATTTGGAAGAATAAATGTTATAAAACCTTTAAATCATTTCCAAAATTATTTATTTAGTTCACTTTTGAAATAATTTGGGAAAATATTTATGAGTACCGCTATTTACCCGAAATCGGGTGTAACATTTCAATTCTGATTAGCAAAAAGCGTATTTGATTAATTAGGAACGATTTAATATCCTCTGAATCCCATTGGCTAAAATTAAATTTGTTAATGCCCGGATCGACTATCACTTATAAATTTACATTCCAGTTTCCAATCGCAATGCGGAAACTTTTGTCTGTTTTACCTAAAATTAATTACACTTATGGAATTTTCGGTATGCAATTTATGCGCAGTACTAACTGTAAAACCTCATATCAAATCGATATTTTATTTTCAAAGTTTCTTTGAGTTCCTATTAATTTTTGTTTATTAATGTGGGAATAATTTAAGGAAAACGTTTTGATTGTAAACGAATAAATCAGTTTTATACTCAAAGATTGATTTGTATATTTTAATATCAATTCCATTGAGCATTTATAAAAAATGTCTGTATGAATTTATATATTCCATCTCGCGTTATGAAGTATCTAAATTTACTGGGCCCTTATATTGATAGATAGATTTTAAACTGCATCCCTTTCAGAGCTTATATCTTAAAATTATAAAATTCATGTGAACCTCAATTTGCTATTGGATGAACAGTGTTCAATATTGAAAGAAATACCGAAAGACGGTTTTCACTATGAAGTTATGAGTTTTAGAAGAAAACCATTCGACAAGGTAGCATATCTTTTTCCCAGTTTAATAGTATGTTCCTATGAAATTTGTTTACAGTGATAATTGTAAATAGTCACGGTTGCTAGTTGAAACAACAACGTACTGCTCTACTTATTAGGAACGATGTTATGACGAGCGAGTGGAGGGTACTTTCGTAACATTTTTTTCATTCCTCCTTTTTCTTTCGGAGAAGAAAGGAATGGATATCTTTGTTTGTTTGTTCATCTGTCGGAGTGAGTTATATGTACCAGTGTCTTCGGAATGGAAGGTTCCATCAGAAATCCATAATAGCGCATCTCCAGAGGAATCTGTTCGTTTTTGCTCCATCAAGAAGAAGGTCCTGAAAGGATGTCTAGTTCTCTTCTTGGAGATGAGGCGTAGATTGTCTGCAATGAGGTTCAAATGGACATCGCTGGAGCAGAAATTCATTTCCTCTCCCAGCCTCAGTGTATACCTATTTTTCTTGAGGAAAGTAAACATCTCCTCAGATGTGTGCACGTCCTGGAAAATTTTTGAGGCGCTTCTTATCTATAGCGCCACCTTGGTGTCACAGTGATAACGCAGTTTCTCATCTTTTCTCTCATCATATCTTGTCATCTCTTACCCCCTCCCTAACCACCGTTACGTTGGATACGTTGGTTGAATACTTTCCCCTCACTTTTTCTGTTCTTTTATATTCTTACATTGATGATGTGTAAGAACTCTCATTAGAGGTAGATGATAATTATAACAATACAACGCTAGGCTACGGACCGGTTTTTTTATATAATTCTAATGTTATTCATTAAATAAATAATATTTATTTCGATTTACACGTATCAATGGCGATTCAGTATTAGGGTTAGTCTTAAGATTTTTGTCAAATTAAGTGTTATTTAATTATTATTACTTGTTTGTTAGTAAGTGAATGAAAAGTGGATATTATTTCAGATATAGTCATTGTTTGTTCAAAGAATATATGATGACCTCTCTAGATTTGATAATCCTGTTTATTTTTTCACTTAATACAATTAAAATTGTCACTCACATAATTTTCTTCCGTAAAAAATCCCTTTTTCATCATCACAACTTCCATGAATCGTGTTCAAGTGAATTTATTCTGAATTCAGTTAAATTAGAATGTTCGAGTGCTACTAATTTAAGGTTAAAATTTCATCCAAATGCAAGATTTTCAAATTCATGTTCGTTATTGCATTAATTCAGTCGTAGCTTCATCATTTATTTCTAAAACTGCAAATGCACTTCGGGTCCGGAAGTGTTAACTACCTAGATAGCTCTTAGTCACCATATTTCATTTGCGATAATGATAATTGAGAAAAATTGGACAAGAAGCAGCTGTAGATCATAGTAGGAAGTGATGGCCTTAATCCTCATTATATATGTATTATTTATATATAGTGTATGTTAGACTTATGAATTTTTTAAGTTCGAGTTAAGAATTACGAATCTTTAGCTCTTATTTCATTAATTCGAAATAAAATTGATTGAAAAATGTGGTAGTGCAGGATTCTCCTTTAATAGAATAAGCGTTGTAGATATATATTTTTTGTTTATATCATTCCAAAATAGGGATAGTTAATTCGTTCGCATGATTCATTATTTAGATAAATCATCTTTAGAACGAATTCTTGATATAAATTCTCGATTAATGTAAAATGGCAGTCGTATATTCGTTCGCATGATTCATTATTTATATAAATCCATATAATATCTGTAGTAGGAATTCTTGATTAATATAAAATAGCAGTAGTATAAAGATATAGGGAAACATTTCTCATGGCGTATTCCTTCCTAGTATCTACACATTTAGGCACGCCCCTACTACAACTTGCTTTCTTTGTCTATCAACCCTCCGTCGTGGGATATCCAACCAGAAGCCTCCGAAGTGGGTGTCATCTAACATTAGCTTTGTTTTCCTTTCGAAGAGATCTTCCGGTGGATCGGGTTGTTGCTTTTGGAGTTGACCCAGGCCTTGGCTGGATGCCAAATCCCGAACGGAGGGATTTCTTACGCAGCATCACCATCTTGCTATACGTCACACCACCTCTCTGCTATTTTGCATACTCTTTCTTCGGCACTTCACTTGGCACATATGCTGCTCAACTGGGGGAAAATTCGACGCCTTTTTTATGGGAATTTTTTTGGTGCTCCAACATAAATTAATGTTTTTCTTTCAGCCTTTTTGTTCTTTGAAGTATAAGGAGCTATTAAAGTGCGCTTTCTTGTTCTTTTCGGTCTTAGGAGCTATTAAAGTTTGCAGCGTGAAATAAATGTATTATATTTTGGTGTTAAATCGGATACTATTATGGACGAAATTTAGCGAATGAAATTAAGACTGGGAATTTAAATAACTAGGATTGCGGTATTTCTGGTGTAAGTTACAACTGTCGAAAGAATTAAAAATATTTTCTTTTATTTTTAGTCTCAAGTACAATAGTGTTTACATTTATTAATATTTCGCAACTTTTAAAAAACTAATCGAAAAAAATGTATTCATGATTAAATGACGGTTACAGAGTTTATAAATATAATTTGCTTTTACTACTATTACTTACTGTCCGAAAATTCACGCTGGTACTTAGGAATTTCGCACTTCCACATAACTAACACATATTTAAATGCACGTATACTCTTGTCTATTCAAATTTTTTAAATATTTCTGGTTCGATCCTGAAGATTTCCAGTTGTCTTATTGTATTTTAGCGTTTTGTGTTTTAATCAAAATTTTAGCGCGTTATTTAATTCTCGAGTACGAAACCGATTGGTAGGTAATTTTTTTCATGATTTGTCAATTCGTGAAAGATGATCTTAATATATATTTTGGATATCTCGCATGAAATTATAAGCTATATGGTTTTATAATTTTTTCCGTAATATTAGAATTACCATGCCGAGAGATCATGAAGTTCATAGTGATCCTAGTTGGAATATGTGGCATTAGTTGAATGATATAGTAAATTAAAAACGTAAAAAACTGAATTTAATGTTATGACTAATGGATAAAGTTTGATTTATTAAAATAATCATAATTTTCATTGTATTAAGATTTGAGTATAAGTCTATCAATCATTCTTCAAGATGACGAAGTAATATTTAAACATCTCGAATATAAAAAATAATTACTGCTTTTTATATTTCTTTGGAACCTATTGGAATAATGTTAAATTTGTAATTAGTTCCTTTGGTGTATGATTGATAAATTTTGAGCGATCATTGAAAGTATAATCTCAGATATGAAGTGTATCAATGTCTTTAATGGATCCATTTTAATAATAACAAAAACATTAAAATTTAATTAAATCAACCGATATGTTCATTTTATAACAAAACATGTCAAGGGATCGCGACAGTCAGTCTTTTACTAGGATTGAATTAGACCGTATATGCTATCCTCAACGTCTGCAAAGGCTTTCAAAATAAAAAGTACAAATGGAACTTTTTTTGAACTTTCATTGAAATCGAGAACGTTCGTTATTTTGATTTCCATTTCTTGGTTTATAATCAAAGTATCTGTGTGAATGAAATGTTTACCTCCAACTCTGTATAGCACAGTCCGTTCCTTCTTTGTCGATGGAATAGTTTCAGTGTGTTAGTGTGCCATTCCATTCAGAATTTTTCGGTCGAAACAGGTTCGGAAAAAATGTACTCAATCTGTTATATATACTCTTGGATTCACAACAGTACTGCAGATTAAAATTATGTATTAATATTTAGACGTTGTACAGGGTGTAATATATTCATTAAAACTTTATTATAGCATCGTACGTATTCAAACAGATCATTTCATATTTTCTCACTCATTAATAAAATAATTATTTTATTTTATCAGAAAATAATGAATAGAGACGAAGATTTTCAAATAACTTTTCAAATAATATTTATTTTCCGTATCTATAGATCATACAAAAGAATAATAGATTCTTTCTACAAAAGTACATGTTTTCATTATAATCAAAGAAATGTAATTGTGTTCTTCGTAAAAAAATACTACAATTTTCTCGGAACTATGATATACATTAGATTTTTTTATTCGAAAAGAATTTTAACTGTCAATTCTATATTGAAACTGATTTCTGTTTTCCCAGATAATCATGAAAGGATTCATTAAAATATTTAAGTTAATTGAAGTAAACGAGACGAGATATCATTTCCTATTCTTTTTTTAACGTCAAAGAAAAACTTTGTGTCTTTTTCTAACTTTTATGCTCCTTTATATAGAATCGAATGCGCCCATACATTTTTGCGAAAGGCAAATAAAATATATTCGCCCATTCGCTTTGAAATGACGTTCGTGCATTCACCGTTAATATAAGAGCCGATGCTGCAGTAATGTCTGTTTTCCTCATATCCACCATTTTTCAAATATCCTTTAGATGGAACTTTTTTTTCGCATCCATCCTCAGAGTGTTAGAGCACTTGCAAAACGAATCTCCATGCTGCATAGTACTCATATCTTCTCGAGCGCCTCCCTGGTGCGAATTGTTTCTATGGTGACGGTGCTTCCCTCTGGCGGAAGCTCTCGATAACAAATCGATCAGGCTCCCAGGGTAGCGAGGCAACTGGGTAGAAAGGGTGGGGTTCATGGGAGAGGCGGCGGAAGGATCTTTCGGAACGCTCATGGAACAGGAATAACCATTTTAAAACATCCTCAAAACCACTGACATTTATAAAAAAAAATCTAAATTCCTTTGATTTCAACGACCCTTAACTAAATGAGGGAGAGGGGGTCTTTTTTTAATAAGTCGAATTCGGTAAAATTTTATTTGCAGATTGGTTTTTATGCGCTATTAAATTTACGAGTGTGTATTTGCGAAGAATCACGTAATGTAATTGAAGACAAAGGGATATTCTATGATTTTTTTTTAAATGTTCTCTTTTATCTAATTTTTGTATGCTAGGATGTCACCATATTTGAGGTTTCTAACTTCTGTTCCTAATTAGTGTCCATTTATCGAGGCTGAATGTAAAAGGATTCCGCGCGACAGTGTTCTATAATCATGGATATTGGATCGCAATTATGATACTATTGTCACAGACAAAATGTATTGTATTTCCATTTTGATTGGTTATGATTAATTGGATTCAATGCACAGTAATATCTGTTCTTTAAAAATCAACAGAGTTGTAGGTTACTATGAAAGAGAATGAATTGATTATATTGTTTTGTTGTATTATAATTAGCGATATTTTTCCGCGATGTAATGCCAATAATATCATTACGTCATCTCAGCGGTTGATAGAATTGCCTGCAATTCCTCAATTTTGCTTCAAGTTATGTTTTATCTACGATTTTCCTTAAAGTTAATTGTAATTACTCTAAAATTCTTGTTTAAGTTGATAATAAGTGCTTGATTTCTAATGAGGCTAGATTAGTTTGTTTGACATGACTACGGCATATTCTTCTTTTGAGTAAAGAAAGTTACAGTTCTGAAGTGTATTATTTTATCGTTTTAATTCAATATTGCATCGTTTTACGAGACTACAAAAAGGGGAAATGTATTTATCGACTGATTCAGTATTCTTACAGTTATTTACGTAATTAATAGGTAATAATTAAAATAAATATAATTTCGATTATCAGCAAAATATGCTAGTCTTCCCCAAGGTATATATATATATATATATATGTATTATCCATATATTATCTTTAGAATACCTATATATAGAATAGAAAATATTGAAAAAATATATAGTAATCCGAACTAAAATAATTGCGATACGATCGCCTATGATGTAAACCTTTTCTAAACATGTTTTTTTATCGATAAAAAGTACAAATTCGACCAAAATATCAATTCTAAAATCCTGCCTTTGCTTATCGTTTAATCCATTTTATAAGCCCCTACATAAGGAGGTATTTCACAAATCCAGTGTCTCTAGCCTAGATTTAATTGGTTAATCCCCAATAGTCTCCGTAGAGAAACCACTTAAGTAGCATCGTAACGGGAATCGTAATGTTCATATGGTCAAGAGGATTTACATCGTAGAAGGACGGAGGGCACGTATCAGCTTCGGTTAACCGCTCTGTACATCCATCCTAAAGGCCTTACCCTCTTGAGGTACCGATCGTGATCATTTACTAGTCTAACATCTTCCATCTAAAGAAGTTTTACTTCTTTTGGGGTTTAGGATTAATTAGTCCACATTAAGGAATTCACTCGAAAATCAATGTCCCTTATTAGAATCTTGATGAGAACATTTTTTGCATTGATTCACCCTGTAGGGAAAATTTCTTGGCTTTAATAGAAAATTCTTTTTCCTGATATTTTTAACTTTTTATTTTTGTTATGTGTTTTTTACTTGATAAATCTTGTATCGAAATTTAAAATATAATGGATAATTAGTATATTAATTAAGGAAACAAAAGAATAATAATACGTATGTACCAAAGGAGGGATTTGAAATGTGAATATTTAAAGTTTTATATTTGTATTTTCGTGTGCGTAAAATTAAAAATATCCTTATATTATAGCTAATTTATTATTCACGTCGCTTGTGTAAAATTGATGCTTAAAATTCGAAAAAAAAACCGAATTTTAATTAATTTTTTTGGTACATCATATATTTCAACATCTTTTCTTTAACTGAAAAAATACAGTTATTACGAAAGTGAATTCGTCATCTGCAACTTTGAAAATCTTAGCTTGTCTTAATGCCCTTCTCAAACTATTCGTTTCCATTCAAATTTTAATTGATTTAATTTCTTTTAGAACACGTACGTAGTTAAAAGCTTCACTTTCATTAATTTTCCGTTGGTTTTAATTTCCAGAGAATTTATATATATTAAAATTCAACGCATAATCTCCCAACTTTCTAATTTATATTTATGATAAGAGAAAGACTTGGGATAATGGAAAACTCTCATCGGCTTATGTACAAAGGACTCTGAATTCATATGATAATGAAACGAGTGAATATCTTAATGGATTACGTAAACAAGTTGAAGTGACTCGAAAGAGATTCTCAGCCGTACTAAATACTATTGTGGAAAGGTCCAAAATAAGTATTTTTGTGGAAATAATTTGATACTTTTCATCTAGTTATATAATAGCACGAAGTATTTCCTAATAATGTAGAGTTAATTTCGATTTATTTCGAGTTAAATCATTTTCATTTATCTCGCAAAACTGCAGCATTTTTGGAAATCTTATATATCTAATCGTGGAGGTCTAGCTCGTGGTAACATTACTAAAATACAAATTATTATTTCCGTGCAAAAAATTTTTCATATCGTCACGTGCACGCGAAATTGGCTCAAAATCGTTCGCTAGAAACTAGAAAAAAAAAGACGTTCGACTTCCAGTGTTATAGATGGAATGCACGAGCGTGATCGGCTCGATCGCGTGCGGTGCAACCCACGCAATGACGCAAACGGTTACCAAAAAAAAAACAGAAGAAGCTCGCGTCGCGCGAATATGTGACGCATCCGAACGATCCCTCGGAAATGCAGACAATGGCGAACCGTGCTTCAATGGGAGGCACCCGATGGATTAAAAAATTTGTTTCCGTTGGTACGCGTTCCTCCAGATGTGGGTCAAGTGCGTTTTACGCCGAATTTCGAGAATTTCGCGCACTGAAATGAAAGGAACTATCACCTGTTTGAAATCATGAGAAATATGTGCGCGCTACTGCTTGGATTATTTTTGTTTCGTTAGGAGCGAGCTTTTTGAAGAAGATTATTTTTTTGATTTATTTTTGCGTAGTACGTACGTACGTACGGAATCGTTTTGTGTGAAATACATCAGAGTGAATTTTTAAGGTTTGATTCCCCAGTCTGACGTTTTAAAATCCATACCTTGATTTGATTAAGGTTATCTTACTTAGAAGGTTAGTTATGATCGTTATTTATAATAAGCTGTAACTTCCATTGTATTTTACCCCCTCTTGCGTTCACAAATATGTTAAATTTGATGTAGCTTGTCAACCTATCCAGCTCATTAAGAATATGTATTCGTATAAAGTAACTCGTATTTCAGAATCTCATTTGTGTAATTAAGCGTCATAAAAGAATCCATATGGCGTATTCGACAGAAGCTGTTCCATAAGATACTTCAGCAATGCTGGAAATTGTATAAACGGACAGAATAGGTTTCCCAACGGAACAACGTTTCAGAAACTTATTAAACAAGTAAATTTAATGTAAAAAATCTGGAAAAAATTTCTCTCAGTTTATTTACTACAATAGAAACAGAAATCTCACTGGAAATTCATACATTATAACGTACTCTTGAGGTTGTATTAGAACGTTAAGAATAAAAATGGATAAACTGTAAATTATTCATCGCACGACCATAAATATTCTACATCGTTGAGCTTTGGCGTTACATATTTGTATACTTATTATATTATCTTTCTCAATCGTTTTCAACATTTTATTGCGTAAATTAATCTTTTAGCTCTATTTTAACGAATCTATTAACAATCTTATGTCCTCTGGGAAATCATCTTGTACACCTCAGGTACTTGCAGATGTTTAAAAACTGACAACGAGGCAATGTAGTACATATCATACTCGCTAGAAAAATAGCTACCGGTAGCATTTGGCAAATTTTAATGGACAACTCTAAAGTGAACAGCTGAAATAAAACCACAAGTATATTGGGAATGCATACTCCATAATATTTTCAATATACTTCACGTAATATTTCAATATAATTCTTATAATAATTCATTATACTAATCTTAATATTTCAATGTACTTCTTATAATATTTCAATATACTTCTCGTAACAATTCAATATACTTTCCATTGTAATCTATATTATACACGAGGTAAACCTTGAGGGATTTCCGTGTGAATTAAGACGTTACGGAATAAGGAGTCATTTTGGTGACAAGACATCGACGTGGGGAAATAGCGTTTTCATTACCAAGGACTTGTTTAACAGTTGCCAGCCAATCACGACGATGGGCTTTGAACTACTGCCTCTGGCATCGCTGAAGAGTTTGGGAATTAAAGATCCGATGATGGCCTTGGTTGTGACAGGGAGAGAGAGGGTTCCATCAGAGGCGATGTACCATCACATCGATCAGAGAGGGGAATGTAATTGGACATCTACAGGACGCTTCCAGATGAACAAAGACCCGTTACGCCTGAGATTAACTTCCCACAAAATAGGATCCCAGATTAGATGGCAAATAATTGAAAAAATCCGTTCGATGATGGAAAAGTGGATTCCAGAAGCTGATGGGAAAAAACAGTGCGAAAGGAGTGTGGGATGAATAGGGGAATCCTTACTTGAGGTTTATTATCGTCGTAAGGGAAGAGGCTTACAGTAGAGATACTATTCGTTCATATTCTGGCACTCAATAACTTTAAAATGTTGTGAATCAATTTTAATTACCGTATTGTAGGGTGTAGGAAAACCCCAAACTTTTCCTATTAAAATATCGTTTGGAATACAGTACCCGTATAAGATAAATATTCCTACGCATACCAATTAAAAATATTAAAAATCAGATCTAATGTCTGATTGGTTATTTTAATTAAAATTTTTATAATTTCAAAGTACTTCGTAGGAAATCAATATATTTATAAACGTTTGTTTTATCATCTAACATGTAAACGCATGAAACTACGAACGGAATTTATCTCGTATTCTTTGGTGTTTATAAATTGGAAAATTACGTAAATAACATTCTTATGAAGTCGATAGCTAGAGATATTAGCATATAAGTATTACGAAACGGAGCAAGAACCAATCCTTTGTCTATATGTATGATAGAGGTTTAATATCTTCAGGTTTATGAATTCGAACTTTAGCGGGCCAAAAAAGTGGTTTAATCTTCCCTATTGTGCCACAATCACGGCATCTGTCTCCATGCAAATCTCTCCTCCACCAGCGGAATCTATTACTTCATCTGCATACCCAGTGGAGTCGCTGATGACAGTTTAGGCGCTATTCTGAGAGTTCCTAGTATCGAATGCATGGAATTTATAGATACACTGAACTAGAGGTCTGGGCGGTGGTGGATGTTCGACTATAATAGAAGGAGAATCCAATTTAGTGCAAAGATAAAAAATCAGCTTATTGCTTATGTATTATATATTACAGGAAAGGACTTAAAATTATTAGCTTTGAATATAATATGAGGAGATAACATTCACTGGCGATCTGAGAAACTTTTTTCTAATTTTTAAATCTAATAAACATTTTGAATTATCATCCTACTTCTTCACTTTAATGCTTCGCATCTTTAGAGTTTTAAGGAATTATTTGGGGAAAGTATCGTTTACTATTCCTTCGTATAACTATATTTATATATTTCGTACAATTCTTAACGTATAACTGTTCGCGGAGAATCATTGGATATACACATTAGAATTATTCAAAACAGAGATTTATTCTGCAAATAAGATATTGCTTCATTGATTGAAGTGTTTCTTTACTTTTCATTACATCTTTATTTGGGACTATTTGCTTTCAAAAATGTTTAATAGGAAGCTTACCATCATACTAATGTATATAGCATTTAAATAATATTTTAATACAGAATATTTACCATTGCACACATTTACGGTACATCCTCCTCGGTCGAGTTGCGAAACGTGTTGCTTATTTATTGAACCGCATCTGAGCTCCCATTTCCTACTGTTCGGGACAAACGGACCTTCACTTACTTTATCCTCTTCTCAACACGTGCAATCGGCTTTTCCAGGAGGCGCGAATATCGGTGCAGCTATCGCAAATACCGGAGATGTTTAGGATCCGCTGACACGTACGGCGAATGCCAACGTACGCCTCTGAGTACATTTTGCGAATGGTTTCTCATTTGAGAGGATTCCGAAGTATTTTTTTTCGTCTTGCATTCGGGGGATAAGAGTGAGATTGGTCCAGACACTGACGTTCTATCGGAATCCGGTTCATGGAAACGCAGATATCAGTATGTTCGGTTTAACATTATGCTATGATGAAAGCGAGATTATGATTTTTTAATATATGAAACTTATGAATTTCTTCCATTATGTTCTTGGGTTCTTTTCTTTCTCCCTTAATCTTCCACATATATTAGGTGAGGTTTTCTTCAGAAACAGGAAGTTTTCATGAATAAAATAACAATATTAAATATATTTGCTATATTGAAATAGAAATTAAACACTAAAAATAATTCATTATCAAATTTATTTATTTGGTACTTTAATCCATTGGAATATTAGAATAAGTACAATAATCTTTAATTTTTAATGACAAAACAATTTACCGTTATCTTTAGGCTATGACGAAGTCTACGTTAATTTAAATAGAACAACGTGAAAGAAAGTAATTTGTTGAATTTACAAAATATACAAAATAGTATTTGGTAACAATATAGGCACTAAATAAAAGTAAAAGGTATGATTAAAATATATGCTACTCGTAATATATACCCATGTTCAGGACAAAGTAAATTATTCGTTGTAGAGTTAACAATTAATTAAGATAGCCTTAAGTGGGTAACTTAATTTTTCACATATCAAGCTGTTTCTTCTTGATTTGAAGAATGTTTTGCGGACATTCCAAGCAAATAAAAAATAGAATACAAGCTAGTAGTAGTATGAGTATTCAATATAATTAAATCCATAATTATCTGGTACATCTAAGCGATAGATTTTGGGTGCTTTTTAAATAAACAGATTCTATTTGTAAATTTTATGATTAATTTTAGTTCGAATATCTTTATTCGTTGATGTAAAAGAGAAAATAAAAATAAATGCAAAAATTCAAGTCAAAATTCGTGTATTACAGTAAACCAGAAATAAATGCTTAGGGGACTGTTTCCCATTATTCAAACAATTCTTCAAACTTTTCCTCCTAATTATATTTGTCTTAAATAAACAAATCAGTCCCCTTTATCTTCTTAACGACATCTTAATTCGCGGGAAACGACGGACGAGTAGATTAAAGAGTTGCTAAGGTCTGTTTACAGTCGCTTTGAAAATCTCCAGGGCGCGCCTTCTTTCCATTAGCGAGATTTTATTGTCTGAGGAGTCTGATTTCGACGACAAACTATAATTTCGTTTGTAACGGCTGCGCTTAACTACTTCGAATTAATTAATTACTTTCGAATGCATGGCAAAGAAGTGTTTGTTCTTGATTTGGCCTTTGTTTCAGTTTGAGATTCGTTAATGAGATTCACAGAGATATTTTCAGTCTACTTTCATTTTCCCGAGATTATCATTCATTTATCAATTTTAACATGGATATATGGCCTAAATTTATTTATTTATCTGTTGAACACAATTAGGGGATCTAGCAAAATTGTGCTATAAAAAAGTTAATGCGAAAAAATATATATGAAAAATAATATAAATAATAATAATATAATATAATAAAATAATATGAAAATAAACCGTACTAAACTTTAGTTGAAACCGTTATATTCTCGATCAGTTAAAAAACATTAAAATCTTAATTTAAATCGCACAATTTCAAATAAAGTCATTTTAGTAAGAATTTTGATTATGATTCTCTTTCAACTTACACGGAACAGTGAAGGGACAAACTTTGATACCATGTTGAAAACGAATTCTAAAAGTTTTATATTTTGTTTTTAACTTATACATATTCAATTATCGGTAATCGTATTATATTTGATTGCTGATTTATTTTGAGAGAACGCATTTATTTTTCACGTCAAGATAGATTTGCCTGAAATTAGTTAAACAAATTCGCATGGAAGGATTCATTAATTAAATTTATATGAAACCAATTCAATACGCAACGCTAGACGAATGGCGATTGTGACGTATATTGCGATAAAAATTACAAATAATTGGCTTTTTTCATGTAAACGAATGTCACATCGTTAGATTATATCGAAGGAACACTGATGGATTTATTTTTGATTAATTAGAATTGTATCCTACGTTATGTAAGTCACTGTATTTTCACTCGATTCGATATTCTAACGCTGAATATACTGGCTATATTGTCATAAGTTTTCGTCCTTTATGCTTTTATATAAAAGAGATATTACAACTCACAATGACACTTGCTTGTATTCTTCACAACTCTCAGTAACTAGGGATTTACATGCATTGTCATAGCTACGGCTACTTCCAGTAGAATAATGAGATGTTTACGTACTTCTTTTTAAGCTTATCACGTTCGATATCCTGCTATCTCTCGTCCAAAACTGCCACTTTTTACCACCGCTCACTTCTCGGCTTTAATTTACTAGGTTTTGTTCCGCCGTATCGGAATTTCTTGCCAAAGTCCTGCGGCTGTATGGCCCATGGTTGCAATTTCCTCGAATCCGGTTCTATTTTTGGCTTAACGAGGTTAAATCTGGTCCAACTGATAATAGTGACCTTTAAATATGGAATGAAAGATACTAAGGCTGCGTTGGGAAGCGGTATGTTGATTGACGTTTATTATCGTACCTCGTGACATGTTGTACATGTGAGTTATCGATAACTTTACGTAATTATAATCGAAATAGTTATCTAGCGTAGTGCTTTGGATGCGAATAGATTAAGGTCGATTTTAATTAATGGACAGAGCGTTTTGAACATTCGCGTTTCTACGTAATCCTTTTCCATGGAAACAGATCTCCGCTACGCTATTAATCATTGAATTTATACTTAATAAGTGTTCGGGGCTCGGAATTGTGCCTTATGCGTAGGATATATATTAGTGCTAAGAGATAATAATTGCATATATATAATATATAGGTATTTTACAATGAATATTACGTGTTATTGTTATTATGTAGGTAATTACTAATAATAATATCACGTAATTATTTATTTTGGGCGAGATTTAGTGTACGCAGACTGCTGTTGCATTTGACCCCATGTAGTTTCTCCTAATACTCGAACCCTGGACTCTAGGAATGTAGGTGGTGTCGAATGGAGCTTTGACATTATAGAATCAATGGTTTAATTTAAATGTTTTCATTTGCATTTGCATAGAGATATCGGAAAAAATAATTTATTATGTCGCATTTTACATATGATATTAAAATAATTTTTATATGTGCAGTTAAATATATGAAAATTCTTTGGAAAAGCTCTTAAACAGTTGACAATTCGGAAAGTCAGCTTCGGCAGCTTTCAAAGAAAATTAAATTGAAACGGTAAGAACAGTAAAAAGCTATCGAACTCCAAAATGTAGATGAATGAAGCTAAGAGTTTTCTATTAGCATGATTCGCTTGACATTTCTATTTTGATGAGCTCCTTTACATGAGCACATTCAGTTGATCACCTAATTATTTCAGGATTTATTCGTTTCAATAAAATTTCAACGGAGACGGTCTAATTGAAATCCGGTATTAACTTTGATGGAGTCGTAGTCGGGACTGTAAATTCTATAGCGTATGCGATTGAACTCTGGAAGGAGAACTACCTAAGCTTTATCCTTGGTTCCCGTTATCGTATGTGATGTACGGAAGTACCCTAAAAATAATGTAGCGTTTGAGATTCTACTTTGGAAATGCTGTATGTTAGAGTTTAGCTTTAAGAGAGGCCCACTATGGCCTAACCTCGCCAATTTAAGAGTCAAATAAATAGGTAATAAATAAATAAACACATAAAAATTTACAAGAACAAATATACTGGCTTAATTACCTTTAAAATATCATTTATTTTATTACATTTTATTTTGTTAATTTAAAATATCCTGAATTACATTAATTTACCATCGGAGGTTTATATAATGAGATAAGTACACTGCAACTCGAAAGATATCTTCTACCACTTTTTCACTATCCTACTATCTCTATAAAAAGGAATGGAGCGGATTCGAAGTCCGTTTTGTAAGAGAAAGTACATGTAAGTTCAGCGAACAAACTGTTGCCGACGCAATGGCGCCGGGTGGATGATGGTACCGATTCGGTTCATCAGTTGAATTTAGTCCCTTCTTCTATCACTTCCGCATTTCATTTACTACTGATCGCTCACTTTATACTACTCAATTAGTTATACCTCAATGTGGAACAGCATTGTTCAAAAAATACTCTCATTCAGCGATTAGCAAATTAGAGTATTCATATTTAACATTCGATATCTTTGTTCACGTTGAAAGGATATTATTAAGGTGAAAATTTTCTAATGCAATAAGGTCCGGGGTTCGATTCCCGGCGGAGGAGGAAATTTTACTCTCGAGATAGGAATGTTAGTGTACGTCCATTGTTGATTTGGATACCACACTGTTATTGTCCTGTATTAATAGTGTATATTTGTGGGGCCTAAGTTAAAAGGATTATATTATTTAGGGAAGTTTATAGCCAAAAATAAGTTTGACTCAATAGTAATTATCACCACATTTTATATGTTTTTGGTGAATGAATTGGTGAGCTATTGTTTATCAAATGAGTTTCCAATGTTTTGCCATTTTAATATATTGTGGATCAGTTCTGCACGATTAAATGGAAAGAATTGTTGAAACAAGGGTATGTTTTCTTCATTGATTTTTTCCGACGAAAAACTTCGTTTCTCATTTCCTGTACATCTTTTCCACCATCATAGTAATCTTGAGGCATTCCACACGAGTTTCACGCGTAAATCATTCGAAGAATTTAGATATATCTTGATGAAATGTACGATAATCTAAAGATTAAATTTAATTATCGTTAAACGCGTAACATTTTGTAACATGATCGTATTGTTTACTCCAATTCTAAAGTCTAGAGAAGCTTTGGTTCCCATTAATTCTTGGGGTGCCGAAGAGATCATCTGGAACCGAAATCTGATAAGAAAACTCTCCTTTCTTCTTCGTAATTAATGGCGCAGAATTCCGTTGTTATTCTCTTGAAGCAACAACATGGTACTCAGTAAGGATACCAGTTCGAAAAGAAAGGATTATGGAAGGAGTTTGTTTTAAAAATCACTGTACTGAGCCATGAAGGGAAATAGAAGTTTCTTCTTATCTTTTAGATTTTTTGTCAATGGAAAATATAAATCGTTTCAAAAGAACGAGATCTTTGTTAGCCATTAATATTATTTTTAATTCGATCATTTGGATTTTTGCTTTAGAGATCTTAAAGGTATATACAACTTTTACGGAGGAACTTTTCACGTAAATTGTTACTGGAAGATTATATGCTGTTCATGATATATATTTTTGCATTGAATTCAGAAATTTCCGGTTTTCATTCAAATAATACAGTGATAATTGTACAACAGAAAGGTAGAGAATGCCTTTAAATAAAAATTTTATCTTTTGGATTTTTTATTTATAATTCATCAATGGTATAGCCAAGGTCAATTAGTGTAAATTATCTTCTCTCTACTTCACGGAAATAGGATAGCTTGTCTTAAAATGTGTTAAAACATTATCATTTGATTACTGGCTTATCGATTTATTACAATACATTCTTAATTGAAATGTGATTACTAATCATTGTATTTTCAATATTTATCCTCGTCACATCCATAGATTATATTATTAATTGCGGGGAAAGCTGGTTGGTGGTTATCACATGATAGAAGGAATAATATGATCAAAAGTAGATATTATTTGGGGCCAGAATAGTAATATAGTCATCAAAAGCATCTGAAATATCCTTTTCAAATTGGAAACAAAGAAGATAAGACAATTAATCTGGCGAACATCTTGAGTTGCTTCAGAAAAGAAGATGCTGATGAGTTCCAATACTGCCAATGAATGACGGAGAAATTTCCCATTGGAAATCAGCCTGGCAGACATTTGAGGATAGGAATTTCATTTGTCCATTTCCTCTTGCCAATAATACGCTCACTCCATCAACATTTGACAGGCGCTGTTGCGTGCTCGATTGAACGAAAAAAGAAAAAGCAGGGTTTATTTCATTCGCGACCCAAAAATATCGATCACTTCCGATTCGTACTTGTTTTTTTCACTTTTGCGACTGGATTTTTCCCTCAAATATTCTTCTTACATTACTCCATTTGATTCGAGGTCGTTTCCTTGTTTTCTGTGCCGCTCTTTCTCTCCAAATGAGAGGTTATCAGCTGTCGCTTCATGGTTCGTTCCCTTTTGTTTCATATCTTACATCCATTTGTGATTATCATGAATCAGGTCATATATGTATTTTAAAAAACGTTTGAGTTAGTAGAGGTTTTTAATCGAATAAATTTATATGAGGAGCGATAATCAACGAACGATGTTTGGTAATTCAAATCCCAATTATATAGTACTCACAATTTTATATTGTATTGGTCAAAACATCGTTAACATTCACGAGAATCAATAAGCGTAAATGAAATTTAAGGAAATCACATTTTATAATAATCTCAATCGATAAATTATGATACGGAGAGCCATATATTTACTTGCGCGTAATTAATTTTGGTTTTGGCAATTGGATTGACTCTCAATCTTAGAAATAGTTTCGCGAATTTTTCAGGGTCATAAATATATATCTCTCCTTTTCAAATCGGTGTACTGATACGAAGCACGATGCAAATATGAATGATGCAATAAAGATTCTGCTCTCTTGAAAATATATTTATCAGTAAAAAAACCCTAGCTTGATTTGCGAACGGAATAATTCTGAATTGGATACTTAAAAATAAATAAATTAGTGAACAAATCAATCTGTTCCTTCAGTTACATACATATATATAACCAATAGATTCATTACATAAATACGTCACTAATATTTTTAAAATTGAATTTTTTAACCATAATTTCTCCAATAGAACAAAGCTCTAGCTAACAGAAATAAATCTCACATTAAAAATGTACCCAAATAATATCTATCCATTCAAAGATAGGATAGGAAAGTTGAATATATTTTTAGTGACATTTTTTAAAACGATTTCCAATCCCGCTCACGTATTCCGATCGCGAGTCACGGAAATCACTATCCTGTGCATGCAATTGGCAGATTAATCAAGACGCGTGACTTTAAAGTTTATGAGAGGTTATGTGCTAGATAACGAAATCCATAAGTCAATAGAAACTCGGATTTAAAAAACGAATTCGTGTCGGTGTTTGTCAATAAAAATAGGACAATGAGTTCTTAGTTTTCTCACTGTTAAATCCATAAATCTTCATGATATTGGGAAGGAAAGAATAACAAAAAGCTAGAAAGTCAAAGTTAATCCAAAATTCCAAAAATTATTCAGGGAGAGAGTGCTTTGGAAGGAGAATAACAACTTTTCACATGAAAGTATTAATTTTCAAACCTAATACTAATGATGTATTATCTTACGTAGTAAATCGTAGAGCAAAGCTGTTTAAATAAATAAAAATATATAGATATTGATATAGATGAAGATTAAGAATATTGTTATTATCTTCAAAGTTATCTTCTTTAGCTATATTTTCAATTAGCTAGATAAGTTATAGAATTATATGATGGAATATGTTTTAGTTTCTTCCTTTAAGTTGACTAATAAGAGCGTAGTTATCTCCTACAATATATTACCAAAAAGTGCTATACTTTGAGGTACTCGTTACAGCAAATTTTATGCGATGATGAAATAAATGCGTTTAATGTACATTTATGAATATTTTCAAATGCATTTTAAAAGGTTGTGTTCTGCAATCCTGGATCTTGAATAATTTAGTTTTATCGATTCTTAAAATAAGTCCAAGTCCACAAAAATATGTAAAATTAATTTAAATCTTATAAGCGGAAGACTTAAACACAATTATTTTTAACCCATAAGTGAAATACGTGTGAATTACGGGTTGCCCAATTATTTAAGGCACTTTTAATTTTTGATTATAGGTGTTCGTTATGTATATAATAACATAAAATGTCGCAATTAATCTAATCATTGTAATGAAATCATTGTGAGAAGGCGTGACTTCGTGGAATGCCATAGTAATAATTTACTAAGTTATTTTTATTACTAATCATTGTACGTAATGAATAGAGGGAATGTGACACAGCCAGAATTTAATGCTCTGTATACCATGCATTAGGCTTCAATTCAGAAATAGATATTTATATCTTCTATCCAATATTATCGTCCGTTTTGTCAACTTCAAATTATATTCGCTACAATGGCGTGAATTAGGTCTAGTTAGATTGGATTGTTTTCTATTTCATCCTTTTCGTGCCAAGCATATGGTTTTTAAATATGATTATTCAATGACATTAAAAAATTAATTTTGCGAGACATTAGTGTATTTCATTTCTGATTGATACAGAATTTTTTATATTAACCTTCATAATTGTTTAACTCTTGAGAAAGAAATTATATTTCTGCATTTTGGGTTATTGTGAATGGAATTTCAAACATTTTCAACTTAGATTTGGATGACACAGTTCATTGATCATATCGATTCATTTTATTGCATTAAAAGAAATTCATTTTAGCCGTCAGTTACCTCAAACATCTGAATCGTTTTAATCCTGTGTTTTACTTTCAATTCTTGGTCAAACCTTATTCTAATACACGTATAACTACTTATAGTTAACTTGTATCAAGTCTTTTCTTAAGATGTATCTCTTTTAAAAAGCCCATAACCTAATGAAAATTTGGAAATTTTATATTTCCATGTTTAGGAGAATTTCACTATTCTAAATTTCCCCATTTGTATCGCTTTATACCCTCTAAATACCAAAAACATAAGTCTTTACTTCCGAGAATAACAGTGGTCATCCGGTTCTGAGATTTCATTAAACAAAAATACCAAAATCATGTTCTATAACTGACCTAATGCACAGCGGAAAGCGTCAACCGGTTTAAACCGACAAACCGTATAAAAAACGAGGCCTTTGAGAGGTCATTCACCCGCCTAAAAATTACCATATATCAATTTTGAAAAAGGTCGTCGGTGCGCGGATAAGTCCTTGTGGGACCGGTGTGGACCGAGCGATAATGGTGGAACAAAAAAAGAAGAGAAGCGAATTTCGCCCTCCGATGGCTGTTCTATCACGCGTTCGACCGGAAGGAGGAATCCAACGAATCACGATTACCAGAAGTAAGAGAATGGGGAAGTTCGAATTGGTCATATTAGATTGGATAACGACATAATTAAAGAGAGCGTACAACAAGTAATCCTGTTTGTTCTGCTATTGTAATTCTAACCGTATGGAGAGACTTGAAAAGGTTCACGTTTACAAAATTTTCACGTTACGCGAGAACTCAGCGTTTTATTAATAAACTAAATGTGTCTAAAAATATTTTTTTTTATAAGTAATAAATATATTTTGATTATAAGTAATGTATTTTTATAAAATATATTTAACACAATAATTTTATCCTTTTTTTGCTTCAAACCTACTGCTACTTTTTATATCTATGCATCGAAGAATTAATATTTTGAAAGATGGTTTTCGATAGGCATCAACTACAGATCGTTTCAATTAATTTAAAGTATATATAGTATAATAATATAGTCAGCTTAATTTTTACTCCTGCTTGTCTTATATATATTTACTTAGACCAATCATGAAAAAGTAATTGATTAAGATTCAGGCCTTTATAATGGTAAGCATAAAAGAAGGAAGACAGCAGTAAAGTAGAGACGTATACTAGAATATCTAGTTATACTAATTGTATCGAATATAATATTTTGATCTTGAAAAAGTTTTATATAAAGAGAAACAAAAATCTTTCGTCCAAGCAAAATATAAGAGAGTCCCGCAAGGTATCAACCTTGGTCCCATACTCTTCAAAATTTTTAACAAAGGCAAATTACTGACCTTCAGACTATTCAGAAGCTTTTAAACCGTCCAAGAGAGCCAAAAGTATTTTATTCCTTCGTTCTAATTCGATACGCATCTGGTATAATCGTTATTTGGTCCATCATAAAAGGGAACAGTAAAAGTTGACATTTAAGAATAATCGTAGCTCATTGGCAGTTTTTCTGGACGTAATCATCAGTAGCCTTGTTCTTTGTTTTCTTAAAAGCTTCTCTTATCTCTCTGTTGTGAGCAAGCGATCTTTCCGTTGTTAACTCCGACATCCATTCTCGAATCATACCCTTTTCTCTCTCTCTAAAATAATGTCCCTGAACATCCTTCCTCATGACATACGTATCGCGAACCCTTAACAATCTCTCAAACGATTTCCCTCTCAGACTCTCTTTCAAAGTCTCTACTCCTCCTTTCACAGTATACGTTCCTTTAGTTTCCGACCACTCGCGCTAAAAGGTTCCTCATCTCGGATACATGGTTCTTCACCCCAATTTCCACATTCGAATCATAACGACTTGCGCTTGTATTACAGGAGAGGGGATAATTAGCGAGCGACGTTGTAAAAGAAGAAAAGATTCGTATTTTGAAATAGTTAAGCGTTGTGAGAGGAATGGAAAGAGCTGAAAAGAATAGCTGCACGATGATGATGTCCATTTAGAGGCAAAAAAGAGATTTATCTCCTGCATTAAGCTATCCACTATCTTTCATCAAAGTGTTCTTTTAATTTTGATGTACAAGAGAGTAGAAACAAATACTTTTATAGGTCACATAGTTTGATAGCGATCATTCTACTAATTGCTTTCAACCAACCAAAATTTTTTACTGTATTCGAAGGTAAAGTAACTGATCTGGTAACGCTATTTCATATCAATTTACTGCAGTTTTCCGGGTCAATGTTGATTGACACTCGCATTGATTGAATCGCAGTATCTACCTTGCACAATCGCTCGTATTATCTTTGTTTATGTAATCAGTTTCGTTTGAATTAAATATTTGTTATGATTATTTGATAAAATTGTGAGCTTCATTAAGAATTTGGTAGGTGACTTACGTATTTTTAACTAATTTAAATCGAAAAGTGCTACACCATATTTTTAGGATTTTAGGTCTCTAAGAAACGTTGTAATTTTCCTATATTTTAGTTGATATTCTTAACAAATAAGAGGATCAATTCGTGTTATAGTATAGTTTCTGGAATCGAGTCCTCGGAATTTGAGGTAATCTAGTTTTATAAGCTTCGTACCGATCCATCCAATATACTCTTTTAAGTTCAGGAAGTAAAATGAAGGATAAGACTTCACCGTTTCCTTCTGGGAGATCTCTAATGGTTAACGTGATCTTTCAAATGGAGACTTGAGCCTCATCATGTGGACACATCCTTTTCAATGATTTCCGGAGACAGACTCAAGAGCAAAATCCAAGACTTTTAGCTCCGGCTTCATCTTCTGACTTTAATGCAGATCTTCCTCACATCCCATCTAAATTCTAATCCCTTCATTTTTTTCTCGATTCCATTTTCTGGGTAAACTCTCACCCTCTAGGCAGATATCCTCAAAATCTTCCCATTTCAGGGGTTCTGGTTTCTTTCATTTTCCCTGTGACGTGTCGCACACCTCAAGGGCATTGTTTCGCAACAATGCAGCCCACCCTTTCCTTCCCCTCTTCCCCCCTCAACTTTCTCCCTTTTGTGTATTCCTTCCTTTTCACTGTTGAATACCTCCATTATCTCCGAAATTCACACTACCCTCGTCTCCACTTTTCTTCTGCACCTACTGCACACTTTTCCGATTCGTGTTCCTCTCTTAAGAAATCAAAAACGTTACCTCAATTTTTTTGTACTCAGATCGAGCTATATCCAGGAACCGTAGTCTTGTAAACTTGCTAATGTTCAATTTCAAATGGTCCTGGTTTTATCAGTGGTTATAGAGGTGTTGTAGAGTAAGATTCTCTTACACCTGAAAGAAATTTTCTAGCATTACCCCCTTGAATTTTACGGTTCTAAATGTGTTGGATATTCAATAATCAATCTAGAATAGAATTCCCGTAAATTTTTTCCAAGAAAATAGACTTGAATTTACTCTGCATTTAATCCATTCCTATCTGAATTCCTGACTGAAATTTCACAAATATATTTGATGTACTTCCGAATAATCTTGAACGTTCTCAAGCTATCCATGAATAAATAATGAATGCTGCAAGTTAAAATTAAAATTAAGCTTTTTTATCCGAGGAAAGCATATAACTTGAAAGCAAGATGGTAGATAGAATTAACCCTTCATTCCTTAATTTCTTATCTTATCCATCGGCGTAACAAATTATTTCAGTTTCTACAACGTCCATTCAGTGTTTCAGACTGGTTTGGACTTTCAATAGACGTTTCGATGAATATTGTTAAAAAATAATTCATATTTTGAAAGCATGTGGAATATCGAAAGAATAATTATGCGAGCTAATTCCGTTTAAACGTTTTTATTCAAATTAACATAACGTTATAGTGAACTATACTTTTAATACATATGGTAGAAAAAAGTTAGTTAGCTTAGAAGGTTTTTAATTAATGCTCTTAATTAGTTTACTTTCATTATTAAGGATGATGTACATTTCATATCTCGCATCTCCATTGATCCTGACTGAATTTCCCTTCCTCAAATAAAGCTTTATCTATCCACGGTCCCCTCAGTGTTCTCTCTCCCAATTTCGACGTTGAACTCTTCATTTCATAATTATCCTTTCCTAGCTCTTTCTTTTGTTTCTATGGCAACCCTTTTGTATCGCTCTCCCACGCTCGCCTCTTTAAACATCCACCAATCAACAAATTATGAAGAGACCTTACACTTCCTTTCCTCGTTTATACAAACTTGCAAGCTTCTCCTCCTTTCATCTCTTCCGCTTGTCGCTTGTTATACCAGCTCGATATTTACTGTTTCATTATTCTTCGGAAGCTGTGATCATTACACTGATGAGACATTTTTCCGATGAGTTACCGTCGTATTTTTCTTTGGTTTAACTCGCTCTTTTGCGTACGAAATATTGATGTTCAACAAGAGCGGAATTTTGAGGATTCAGTCAGTACACGAAAGTTGACTGTAGTCAAATAATTAGTTACGTGAATGTATGAATATTATAGAGATTGATTTAAAAGGATTAGCTTTATCTATCATAAGGATTACAAATTTTACTGCGTCAATTATTTGATATTAATGATAATTATATGATTATGGTACGTTCATCCATTTGAAGTATGACAATTCTCACCGTTTAAAAATTAATTTTGATAGAGTATTTTTATTAGATGTATCTAATGAGCTAAAGTGGATGAATTTAAGTGTTTAGTTGTACTTTATCTTTTGAAAATCATAAACTTCAAAAGTACTTTTATTTATAATTGATTAGTTATGCTTGTTAGTTTACTATGTTGAAGATTCCCAGTCTTGTAATATCGTTTAATTTCTTTTTTGTACATGTCTGCTCATTTCGTTCGTATTATTTTTCCTCTTCCTTTCTCTTGGGTCTCAGAGAAAACGAGTTTAAACCACGTCACGTCTTCATTGGCTCAGTCATTTTCTGCCCGTAAACGTGCTCTGCAGAACTTCCCTTTCTGGTGTCACAGGAAACAAAATAACTCACTCAATCGACCATTTCTTTACCGGTTGGCCTCTTGGTACTCGCATACTTTTTTACTTCTTCAAACCTGTCAATTATCCACTTATGAAAAATTTAAAACACGCCTAACAGCTGAGTTGTATTTGGAGCAAAACCGATAGGAACTATGCTTATTATTGATTTGCGTGCTTACTTTTTAGTTCCATTTCGTTCAAATTTTGGTATGATTGCTTCATTTTTCCAAAGTATTTTCTTTAAATTTAATAATTACATCTCTTATTCAGTATATTTTTAAAATTCGGGGTTTAATTAGAATATTTATTTTTATGTTATGTTATAATAATTAAAGCAACAAATTACATCTGTAAAAAATCTTATTATTCAGCATAGGATTACTTACTACTCAGGAGTGTATATAACACTGGAGAAATTTCATCCAACATAAATTATTTTCCACAAATAGTAGGACTAAATAATCGTAGGACTTCGTTAGTTAGAAATATATTGAATATCGGGTAGGTAAAATATGCATCGTTCAAATCAAATCTTTCCTTGTTAATTAATAGTGAACATGTACGTAAATTTCAAATCCTAATTAACTCGGAGCTTTTAGTCGCAGAAAAATTCATGTTTCGATGAAATTTTTTATAGAATTAATCTGTCATATTGGCGAGGAAGTTCTGAATAAATATCCGCGCGTTTATGTTATGAAAAAAATGAAGCTTAAGAATCCACGAATAATTGCATATTAAATCATCATCTTCTTCCACTCATCCCTGAAATGATTCGTTTCATTATTTGGCACACCATCACGAAAGATCTTGTGTGAGGAGTGATGGTTCTCCAGCAGTATATTTTTTGAAAAGGTCAACGAGTTTTCCAGAAACAAAAAAAATAATCTTATCATCAACAAGCGGAAATATAACTCTCGTAAAATGGAGCTGTTTCTCATGCGATTAATTTGAATATAGCTATTCAGAATCGAATAATTCCTGTTTTTCTCTTCTCACTGTGACAATGACTGCGGCAAAATGAATTTTTTTCTCTCATCAGTTGTTCTCTAAACTAGGAAATTATTCGTGTTCTGTACAATGGTAAAATAACACTTCACAATCACAGAATACATAGACAACCTAAATAGGTATCAAAAACTCTTCATAAATTTTATTCAATGTTTTCCATTGCAATATTTTTCATAGAAGGAATAGAGAACATTTCGGTTACCGACCAATATTTCATATGGTGACCATGGTTACTTTAGTACTTACAATTTTGCTCTCCAAATATTTTATTAATACGTTACCATAGAGACTAAATATGACCATTCATCGTTCTATTCAATTTTATAGGTGACAGAACGTGGCATATATCACGTTAGAATTGTTTCATATTGCAGTATTTGGCGTTGTATCGTTTCTCTCAAGTAGGAGAATAAACAAGTGATTCGTATATCAATTGTATGTATTGTAGTTCGGAGAAAATTAATCACGTAGTTGCCAATAGATTTTAAAATCACATGAAATCCAAAAATTAGGTTAATTGCAGCGTTTATATTCAGGGTCCATAAATGGAAGGACTATTTAATTCATCTTTGATTTAAATTTTCATTCAAATCGGAATCATAATAAGAATTGGATTTATAAAACAGAGAAGAAACTAAACTCATCTTTACACGTAAAACTTATGATTTAGATGCGATTAAATGAAAATGATACAAGTGTGCCAGTATCTATTGTATAACAGAAGCATTGAAACATCTATATTTCCCCCCCCCCCCCCTAGTGAGATTTCACTCCAGAAAATGAATTTTTATCCTGCGTATGAATTTAATAATCACATATTTATTTTCGTAAATTCTTGGTTTCATCACAGTAAATGATTTATCGGAGATAATCTCATTAATATTCTCGCAGTTTCCAATTACATATCCGCAGAGTGCGGCTACTGAATTAATTTGAGATGCAGCATCCGTAGATGATTAAGAGTGGAAAGAAACGATAAGTACACATTATTCGTGCTAAGACTGGAATTTTCGTTTAATTTTTTTCTTAAATTCATCAATTTGGATGATAATTAGTTTCCCAGAAATGCAATCGAAAGAAAGTTCGGATGGAGAAGGAAATGATGAGTAGTTGACATTTTAAATAGGTGTTTGAAGAAAGGGGAATAAACTAATAAATAACCAATACTGTAACTTTCAGAGTCTATTAAATAAAATGAATACGGTGAATCCTTACTTGGTGGAATGTAGCAGAAATCATCTTAAATAAAATATTTTGTAACCTCCACAACATATATTACATTTGACGAGTTTACATCTTCAATTTTCGGAGAAATGAATTTTCTTCATTATTTCGTTTAATTTAACGTAATAAATTTAATGTAAAATATAGCATTTATGGTTATCAGCATTTTACTGCCATTGAAATTAATCTTTCAGCAGTAGATTACAGAAAATTACGTAATCGAGAATTATTTTAGGTAGATCATATGTAACTCATCAGAGTGAAACTTCGTAATGATAACTTTTCAATTAATTTCTTACCATGTATAAAAAGTAAAAAAACAGTTATTGGCTTATTACCTCAGAAATATCAAATATAATATTTATTAGCGTTTTAGATTAGTTTCAGTTATCACTGCAATGCATACGTATTAGAATTCTGTACCCATTACCTAAATTGTCATTTAAATCCTATATTTATACGATAAACTCCATTTTAATTTCCATTAAAGATTGAAATAATCAGCACATGTACGCTGTGTTCCACAAACCTCTTTGAATAATGTCCTACCCGCGTTTGATAGCGCATCTTGGCTTGAGAAATTTTTTCCCAAGAAATGACGTAATTCGCATGTGTGCTTTAGCGTCTTACTCATCGACTTATCATCTTCACATCGGATAATGGATGACGAGGGAATTTCATCGGAACATTGCGAGAGCAGACGAATTTGGAACCTTTTTATTTTATCTTTCCGATGAAGAAGTTGGATTAAGAAATGCGTTATCTTGGAAATTAGGTCATCCAATAAAAGCATAGGAAAGAACTGTGGAACATATTAGGAGTCGAATTTTGAGGAAAAAAAATGAAATTCGGAGTACAAAAATATATCGAGTATGATGTTATTCGTAAAATTCATCACCACATAATAAAGGTTAGTTGAAATATTTAAGTGTTAAAGATATTTGAAAAGATTTTTTTATATATTAAAGTTACTCATGATTAAAAGTAACATACTTAATAATTAATACATACTTAATACATTCTTAATAAGTGCAATTCAAGTTTATAGTTTTGTACCCTAAAAGTCTTTTTGGTAGTTGATGAATCAATAAAATTTTATATATTCTCTAATCTTTTGTAATCGCGAGAATAATTGGGAAAAAAGTAGGATGCTATATTTCGTAATAAAATAATTGTAATGAAATTGGAAGTATTACATAGATGATTAATAAATTAATAAGAAAATTATTTTGTAATGTACGAATAAGGAAAGTACGTTCCAAATTCGTTAGTTTACTTAATTAGAAATGCTGCTCATTGACTTCCTTTTTGATGTAGAACTAGCGTCTTAAATTATATGGCTTCGTAATTATTGGAAAATGTGGCAAAAAAGACATCGATTCAATGGATTCCGAACACCATTACCAGAGGACAATGAGGGTGCAGTAGCAAAAGGCATTACGTGGCCATGGGAGGAGGAAGTTCAAGGAGCTTCGGGAAGCTGTAAGAAGTTGATGGGTTCGCAGAAAGATAAGGGAGATCGTTAGAAAGTTCTGAGATGGGAGTTGACGGAGAGGAAGTAACGAGAGAACGTTAGGGTCAACGGGGTTACGATGGAGGAATGAAGTGCGCATAACTTTGTTTCTTTAATTACCTAGTGTTTTTTTACCATCCGAATTAATAATGGTGTGCTACGGGGATGCCGCAAAAAAGTTTTGCAGCATCCAGCATTTTGCAGAGGTTCTTGCTTCTTGGAAAAAGGATGTATTTATTTGTTGAAATTACAGCGGTTGATTGGTTCATAGATTGGTTCATATCCAATATAGAATATATTCATAGATTTATTAAATTTTTTATTTTTTTAGTTGAATTTGACTCGATGGAGCTTCTGTATGAATCCAAAATGATTCATTGTGCTTGTAGGAGCATATATATTAATATCCACTTATATTAAAAACAATTCAGTAAATAAATTATCAAATTTCATAATAGAATTTTAATTAAGAAGTATTACGGATTGATATTAAATATTAAACTATATTTTTGGAAATATGTTACATTAATGATGAAAGATAGCTTTAATTTTTAAAAAGTTAATGAGTTCCAGACTTATCTGTTTGTAATCTAAGTTATCGAAAGTTATTTTTTATACTTTAACTTTCTTCTTTAGAAAAATTCAATGAAAGATGTGGTATTTATTGTAATACTTCCAAGAATCCAAGTTTTCCAAAAGACCGTAATATCACACATCTTTTAAGTTAATATTTAACGAAAAATATACGAAATTTTAGCAATATTATTTGCCTTTATAAAAAACGCATCTTATCGTCATTGCAGCGTATGTCTTTTTTAAGAAAGTCACCTATTGAGAGACTTCGCTAAAACGTGGGAGTATATTGATCAATAGATCATGACCCGGTGCCTCATAAGCAGAGAGAGTATAATGGGTCAGAGATATTCATGCCATAGACGCCTCCCATGCGTACTTTCTTCAATAGGTATATATGAGGTCATTTTCAGCCGCTCTGGATCCTCCTTTCCCTTCCGTTTGGCTTTTGTTTTGTTCCTTAGTTACCGCATTTCGTGCCTATATAAACGACGTAGGATATGATATGATTGTATAGGAATCGCTAAATGTTTCCTAATAAGAATTCTATTAGATTTTAAAACTAAGAATAGATTGGAAGAATGTACAGAACACTCTAATTAGTAGGGGTCCCTGTTCTTTTATATTTGCGAGAATTTAATCGTGAGGATTTGGATGGAATTATTAAAATTTTTCTTTATCATATATAAATATCATGCATTATGTAAAATGATTTTAAAAAATTTCTAGAGTAGCGAAGTATTTTATTAAAAAACTATAACACTGAATTTTTTGTCGATTATCGATAATTCAATATCGGAAATATCTATAGTTCGATGCATTAAATATGAATTCTTCGATATTGATATTTTCTTCGATCAAAGAAAATAATGTATACTGAAATAAACCGCATATTAGGTCAACTTATTGGCTATAAAGATGTTGATAATATTGAGGAGGGGTTATCATTTGACTTATAAATGATTACATTATTTTTAGTATTTAAAGATGAAAGAAAATTAGAGAAAGATTTGGATAAAGGTAATATAGAACATGTTTTACACGCGCTATAAATATCTTCAGATTGTCTCTTCGTACCCATAAATATGCTTTTTTAAAAATTTATTCTATTAAAATTTTTGTGTTCATTGAAATCGTGTTTCTTAGGTTACCGACTGATATTTTTTGTGACGTAGTTCGATCTCGGGGATATTTAAATTCTCTTCTATTCTATTCTCGGGAATAAATGAATAAATAAATATTTCGAGTTAATCCTTAAAAAAAGATGCACGTACGATTCTGTGTCGGTCAGTGACGTCTTTTTTACACGGAAATGGAACGAGTGAATGAAAATGAAATGAAATAACTAGAATTTTGCTTTTAATTAATCTCAACTCAGCAAAAAACATTCTATGCCCTATTAGCTTCTATAAAGGGTGATGTTCCAAATATAGAATATTAAATGCATGAAAAAGTTTATTATAGTCCATTATGGACCATTTCCCTGTGATCATATTTAGAATAAATAAATCGTTCATTGCGTATATTTAATTCTATAACTTACACTTACCAGGCAGCTTGTGTTAATGAGGCTGCAAAAGTTTTATTTCGTACTTAAATCTCTACACCTACATAATACCAAGGGATAAAAATAAATTCAATTCTCCTGCCGGATTTGCATTTAATACCATTTCGGTTAGTTTCATTAAAAAGATGCTGCTATTATGAACTATTTTGCCTATTTAGTTACAGATAGCGAGAATATTTGCGTAATTCCTGGATTTTTATAACTGTCGTGTATTTTGAATTGAAATAAGGAAATATTAGTAAAATCATTAATTATTTATATATTTATGTTATGCAGGCAATTTTAAAGAGTCGAAAATTCTTATTATTGGAAAAAAGTCTGTAAATCAATATCTTTCTTGCAAGCAAGCATTTTGATTTGAAATTTCGTCGCTCTTTAATTTTAATGTAACAAAATTCTCCTTCAGTTGCGCAATTTATTTATGATACATTCTATGGGTTATGAGTATCAAAGATTTCAACGATTATATCTAAATATAGCTTTATATCAATTATTAACGATGATGATAAGTTTTGAAAAGATCAACTCTTCTTCTTATTTTACACTTTCAAAATCATTTCGTAGTATTCAAAATAAAGCGAATGTACTATAATCAGATTAAATTAGAATATGATTGACACAAATCTATTTTATATCACCTGAGTCACCCATGGTTCGTATGCCTTCAGATTAATTCCTTTTTAATGACAAATCCACTCATAATTGGATGTATCCCTATCAGATTTGTGGTACTAACAGGGAACCTAAACAAATCAATTTGTTTCAAACAGTGTTGTTAGCTAGCCATGAGTTTCCCTATGAAAGACCACGAATTATAATTATGTTGAAGCAATACTCCACACTACTCTCATCATGGCAGTGTTTGTGTAAAGTATTCATCGTAACTCAAATCGAATTAAAAATTTAAAAAAATAAATAAATTCTAATTTAATTCAATTTATGCTATCGATAATTTTAATTCTAGATTCTAGGATTTAGACAAGTCAATTTTGAGTTTATAAGGTATTATTATATATAATATTAATAATAATACATAATAATAAATAGGAACCATCAGATAAAAAATAAACTTAATAATTAAATTAAATATATTTAGGAGAAAGGACATGGTTATATAAACGATATTCAAATTTCTTTAAATATACTTTTGCAAGATTTTTATTCTTTCGATCATTCTAATGTATATACATTCATTTAATCCTTAAGATTCCGAATCCACCCATACGTAGGTTTATTTTCCGCATGTCTAAAAGCGTTACGTTTATCGACGAATACGTGAAACCGTACTCATTCATCTTCCACGCGTTAATGCTCGCATGGCTACATTTCCTATTACTGCGAGCGGCATGTTTCTCATATAATCCTCTATTCTGGAAACCTTCTTTTCATCGCTCCATTCCGCACTCCGATCAGGAGTCAGTTTCCAGAATATAGACATCCATTCGATACACGTGGGAGGAAGTTCTTTTTTTATCCGCCACCATTACCGCGAAGCTGGCGCCTCATGCACCCATCCGACGTCATCGCTTCATGTAATACGTGATTCAAACGCAAGTAGATACCGAATATGAGTTTTCTCGAGATTACGGAGAATATAAATAGTGCTCCTAGAATATAGATCGCTTTGAAGGCAGCGATTTTTGTTATTAATGTATTTACTCTCGTTCAAAATTATCATAAAAGTTTAACAGCATGGTGCACATATGGACCATTATAAAACGGATGAAGGAGTTGCTTTTTTGGAAAGTAAATGTTAATTAAAGTGAATCATTATGTGAATTTAACAATGCAATGAGTAGCATTCATAAATACTGCATAATTAGGATTTCATAGTCACAATGACACCTATAATAAAGACGAATATTATTACTATGGCTAAAATGCATTTTCGTAAAGAACTAAGTATTCTCAACAATAATTGAAGATAGAAATTTATACAGGAATTAGATACTATATCGGAGAGGGAGTTATTTTTTAATCAGGATAGATTTCCTTTGTGGATTTTACATTCCATTTTGGTTGATAAGCGAATAGTAATATCAACGAAAATTTCTCTTAGGTGTAAAAATATCTTATTAGCCAAATATATACAAGGTTCTTCCACAAATAAGAATTTGTTTAGTTGCATATTGTCCATTGCGTACATTTTATAAACTTGTAATTTGAAAAAAAAACTAGTTAATATTTAAGAAAATCGAATGGAGGGTAATGAAATTCTTTTAAGGAGTAATATTGAATAGATTTGAACGTACCGAAAACTGCAAATTTTTTGAGAGAAAACATTTTTTAAAATAATAAAATCCAATATTTTCTAAAATTTTAATAGATGAAAATGATTTCAGCATAACTTAGTTCTTCATTTTAAAGTATTGCAATACAATAACTTATTATTTTGATTCAAAGAAGATGACATAATTAAGGTGATATTTTAAGGCATCGTATGGCAAAGGCATTAAATTATCTTATGATGAACAAAAGGATGCAATTATCACGGAAAAATTAAAATAATGATTTATATGAAGTCAAGGGGAAGCAATAAAAGTCAAAGCATTGTTCCCCGATGACCCTCTAGTAAGATGTATATCTTGGAGAAATTGTTTTACAGTTATGAGCGTAACTTATTTCCACACAAAGGTCAAGAGAAACAATGTCCCTTTTGAAAATCTTTAAACCGGACACAGCCCTTTGAAAGCCTTCGTCAACATTTCATCCTCGTATTCTTGAAGAGAGGGTCTAAGAAGGGTAATGAAAAAGATTTCTCTAAATTTATTTTCCTCGATTAACGTAGAAGTTCTTTATCGTGAAACTATTCTTTATATAATTTTTAAAATCAACAGTCAAACCTGCTTATCAAAAACAATAAATTTTCATATTCAATTAGTCTATTTCACTCACCAAAAACCTCTGGTGAATACGTATCTGGGCTAAACGATTCCTTTAGTCTATCGAAGAAGACGTAAAATTCAACGATAATATCGTTGAATTTTACGTCTTGATTTTTGATATATTATATGTCAATATCTCTTGTGTCTAGTTCTTGTACAGTTTTCATAATAAGTAGATAATTCGGTACTTCGGTTGCTACCTCATGTGGGTCACCGTGGCAATATCTACATAGATCAGAAAGTTTGATATTTACGTAAAATATTCAAACTTATTGAAAATTCAATATATTTGTTGTTTGTGATAAGAGAATGCAGCAAATAAATTTTTAAAAACTTATTTAAGAAGAATGTTCATACCGGAATTTAAGTGGTAGCATATCCTCCTTGAGTAATGGAAGAATTTTAAGGGCTAACATTTATACGGCAGTGCAGTAAGGGCTGACAGTTATTTCATCTATATTATGCGAGTAGCGTACTTGCGCGAAATTAAAGGACAGTTTGAATATACTAGGGAATCATTATAATAGAATACCTTGGATTGTTGCAGGATACTGAGTATACTAGAATAGCTATAATATAAGCTTAAATATATATACTTAATATAGCTTAAATATAAAACTTAAATATATATACATATAGTTTAAATTCTATTTTTTGGAATTCGTCATAATTTATTGAATTTGTAAATATTTTGTTTTAATCGATAGATTCATAAAGTAATCCTCTTTGGTTTTCATTTTTGTATTTCTGGCAGTATTTCTTGATAAAACTTACGCGTAAAAATAAATACGAAACTACACGAATATATTTTAGACGATAAAGGATTGAAACTATTTGAAATATCTATTTCATCTCTCCTGATCTGTTTTTCTTTAGAAAACCGTAATTCCTTACGTAATTCATTCGAGAATGATATATCTGAGTCCATCTTGAGCTGTTGCTGAGCTAAATTCCATTAGAGACGAAGGAAAATTGACGCAGCGATGTGTGTAAGTGGAAATTAAACGATCCATGGGGGAAGAATGAAACTAACCCATCTGTACTCTCTCTCTGTCATATATTCAAACGAGGCCCCGAAATGAGGTACCGCATCCCTCCTGGATCATTTACTTAAGCGAGGTCCAAATGTAGATTCTCTCTCGGCGCATCGGGGACTGCAAAATTGTCAGTTTTATAATTGATTCCCCCGAAAGGATAGCGTATAACTTAACGAATTTGGTCGGGATCATGAAGAAATAAATTGCGATGATTTTCGGATACTGCGTCGGATTCGGAGATGGTGTCTGATTAAGAGAAAAATAATGTCTGTTAAATTTTTCATCCACTTATTCCATTATCAAGCAGTTTTTTTCTTACAAGAGTTCAGATACTTTTAATTCCTTAGAATAATAGTAAGGTTGTTTTTAAATACAAATTTGCATAAACAAATATCGAAAATTCAAAGCTTCTTGTAGACAACCAGAAAATATGAAAGACATTATAGTAGTTGGTTTCAATGAATTTAACTGTTTTCGTATTTTTATTAATTATAAATCTACATTTCGATACGGTTATTTTTATCAAATTTTTAAGTCTAGATCTTACTGCATATCATTATTGTTTCGCCCTGTTGGAAACGTATACGAAAAATTATTTTTTATATTTCTATGGAGACGTATTATGTTCAACAATAATCACCTTAGATCAAAGTAACAATTTTGAAGTTAGATATCTTATTGTGCGAATATTATTTCCATTTAATGATCATACCCCAAATGGAATACTGAGAATAATTTTTGTTGCATCAGTGTCTAATCTTGAACTATTTGGTCTTAATTTCCAACCAGTTGTCAATTTATTTTTGATACTTTGAACCAAAATATTTTCACCGATATTACTCGTAATTTCGTTCTTTTGCGTTACACCTTTCACCAGCAAAAGGCATTCAATTATCACGGAGATAAAGTTTCGTGTTCGAAACCATTCTCTCGATGGTGAGCACGATACGGTATTAGGCCATCAATCATTCCCACGTCAAGATAAAAGGGTCTAAGACTGGAACACCAGAGGCCATTTCTGTTCCATACAAAGGAAAGAGAACGATATCAAATGCCTGGAGGTTTTGATGCGGCAACGTTAGTACGGGTGCACAGGTGGTTCCTTATTGATGTAACCATCAATCTTCTATCGCCAGAGGCATATAAGGGGGTTGAGCATTACGATTGATATTAAAATATAAATACTGCTTTCGATAGAGAATTGCGATGTTCTTAAGTGCTAAAGGGTTGTCATGTTCTTGAGGGGGATGGTTCATTCTCAAATGTCTCCTAGAAAAAATCATATTTCTATTTACAAAATCGTTTATTCGTATTGGAAATACATTTTTATTATTATATTAATACATTTACTTCTTTGCCATTTAAATCTTATTTGATGCATTCATATTAATCTTTAACTCTCATCATCAAAACGCTGTGGCCTTCAATTCAATTTATCTTGTCCGGTGCATCCTTTTTATTATTTAAATTAATTCTTTTTAATGAAACTTTAAAAGTATAATCAATTTTATATATTCGGTATAAATTTGGATAATTTGATGCATAGAATATTAAATAATTATGATTTAACCTTCCTCAAAGTTATTGATGGGATTAAGAAATATTCACTTTTAATTGACCTAAATATTTCGCTCTCTGGATGCGATTTTATGAAATGGATTCTTTAACAGTTGTATGAAATGAACGATTTAAGATTAAAGTAGTTAAGGAAATTAGAGTTAATTTTTAAAATCATTCGAGTGTTTTAGTACGTTCCTTTACGTGTAATTTTACCCGTAGGCTAAAGAGTAATAGAACCAATTGAACCAATTGAACCTCTGGGATCCCATTTTCCAAACCCATAAAGTTCCCTTACATGTAATCGGTCTTAGTTTTACTCTTTACGCTGATAGAACAAGCGTTGGAAAATTTACCTACTCCGGGACGTGTATCGTAGTGAAGGCAGGAGAAGGTTTAAATGATGGACCGCCCATTTGGGGTTGGCTTAGTCCAGAGATGGTGTGTGTGCAGTGGGCAAGAGGAATTAAACCCGAACGCGGTATGCGAAGGCCTTACCAAAGCAGGGGCGGAGGTCAGATAAGGAGAACCGAACTTCGAATTTACTTCCGACGAAGCCCACTTGCGTGCCCTTACAATCCGAGGCCTCCCCTGAAACGGCCTTTCTTGATGACTTAATTAGTGGAGTCGAATTTCCGACGTTATAATCCTTTTGGACTCCATCTAATCCTGAACGTTTGTGTCGTATTTATAATCCTAAAGGAAACACGAGCTGAAAAAGGAGGTTTTTTGAAGGTTCGGACAAATATAGAGCTGGTTATATGGAGAGGATTCGTAAACCAACGTAAGGTTTGATTCTTGATTCTAGTCTTATTTCGCTAAGGATAGGTACGTACCGTCTTAACATATTTTAAGATATACGTAAGACTTCCTGTTTACCTGAATGGGTGCTTTTAAAGAAATGAATTGACGTTTTGCATTTGCATAAACGAAACAATTCGAAGGAAATGATTTTATAAGTTAATTTTAGCCTTAAAATTTCGAGAAACTATTGTTTGTAGGGATATGAAATTCAAAAAATTACGCAATGGTATAGGATATAAAACAAGTAGGAACTAAATTGTGGAAGTCACCAAGTGCTTTTCTTCATTCAAGTAGGAACTTATAAATTAACAAAATATTCATGGTTAAATAATTTAATGGTTGAAATATTCGAAAATATGGCATACTTACGCATAGAGAATACGAGAAACTCATATGGTGAAATTTTTGTTACTTTTTTCACATAAAATTTATTTGTGTGTATTATACATCTATTATGATTGAAAATATAAAATACGCACCTTAGTTATGATCAAAAGTTAGTATTTATCATATTAATAAATTACCTTATAATAAATAATATATTATATTTTATTAATGAATATAAAGACATTACACTCGTGGCTGATATTATAATATAAGTTAAATTTTATATTTACCCTTCTTATTACAATTTGATTGACTTTTGAAATACAAATTTCATTCATTAGGGCTAGTAATCAGGCAAAAACGTTAGGGAAGTGAAGTATCGATAATATGTTCCATTTTTGTATACGTCTTGTGAAGAATACCCTACAAATATTGGTGATCCTTCCTTTCCATGAAAATAATGTAGAAAAAATTTAATTATCAATTAATCTACCTTTCTTTCATAATTCTGTCTTATTTTATCTGCGATTTTTCACTGAAACCCCTTCATTCAAAGGTTTCTTTTTAATTTCTCTTTGTAAGTCCTCGACAATAATTGAAGTATGAGCTAATATCTTCACATTTCTTTTATACTTCTGAAATTCTGTAATGAGAAAGAACTTAGGTGGAAATCCTCTCAGTATTAAGCAAAGGAAGCCATAATTTAGAAGCAGCAAGTCAGGATTCATTCACTCTTTCCCTATACTTAAACTTCTCTCCTTGAATAGAAAATTTTTCTAATCCTGTTCAAAAACTTGTTCTTTCTCGAATTTTCTCTCGGTCTCTTTGGAAACCTCTTTTCTGTGCAGTCTGTTTTGAATTAAAAGCGCATTATCCTCTTCTGCATCTGATTGACAATATACATCTTTCAACCGACGTAAGCATATGCAGAATACATCACTGTTACCTTACTACCAACTCACATTACCTTACCCTATTTTTATGGTAACATTACAGAGTTTTATCTCTATCAAGTATTGGCAGTAATAAAAAAATTCATTAGTTGATTTCCATATGAAGTTTCAGATTTAATAATACAATTCTCTTGCTCTAAAAAGTGATTCATAAACTATAAGTTTCAGAGGGAATTTCAGTAGAATCGAAATCACTATTCTACGTGATCAGATCTTTCTCGTATCAAACTTTGTCATCTTACATTTGAGTCGTAGACGAAGAAATTACTTATCCCCTCCTATTGTTTTCTTTCAACTGTTACTCATAGAATTTACTTACAGTTTCTTTTGTGAATTATATAATAGTTCCAAGACTTATATATGATCCTCAAGAATATTCTAATTCTTAATTTCTCCTAAATATATATCCTTCGCAGTAAAAACTGTTCTGCAGAATCGAGTGGAAGGGATTTTAGGGTTGGTTACGAGGAAAGGGGAAACTTTTAACGAAATTCCCACGATACTGGATAACCCTTTTCATTTACAAATGATAGCGTCCATGCAAATATTTAAGTTTTTGAGAATTACGCAGAATATCGTGGAAAAGATAGGCGAAAAAAGATCTTGAATGAGATGACAAAGGAATTGAGAATCCTTTCTCGAGTCCGCGGAAACGAAGGCTGTGGGCTATTTCGATAAGACGGATAAAAGAAACCAAGTGCTTACAAAGGATAAAATATAGGCATCTTCGAATATCTATAATGGGATTCCAACAAAGGGTGGAGTGAGAGGGATGCGATGGCGTTCAGAAATCTCTAACAGGTGAAGAATTGTATGGATGGAGGCTATTTGAGAGAACGGAGACATTTTCACATCCAACAGAAACTTCTCTTCTAGTTGTACTGACAAAGAAAAATGTCGTATTCCACGATGGAGGTGATACTAAAAGCTGTTATTCCTCGAAAAGCATATTTTGTTTTGACACTAAATAATTTTACAACTCACGAGATACATTATAATTTTTTAAATTATTCTTTGAAATTGAATTTAATTTTGTTGATTCTAAGTGAAAATTTGTCGCTTATTTTAATATGGTACGGGTTTGAGTTGTCAGTTTATTTCTCTATCATAATGTCACCCTACCATAAAGTCATTCCTGAATCAATAGAAAGTATTATTCCGAGTTTGTTGGAGACATAGTTACCTACAGTTTTGACTTTGGCAAGTTTATCGATTGTGCGTGTTTAAAATATCAGATTCGCGGGAATTAGATTCTTCAGTGACGTGTAAATAAAAGAATTCCGCGGCTCAATTTTGCAAAAAGGATGGAAATTAAGGGAGCCGAATCGCTAAACCGCTATTTGCTCTGTTGGCCGGCATTCGATAGCAACGGATGCCGATAAAGTCCTTTGTTTTCGATACCGTTTGATGTGACAGTGTAAAAGAAGTGATTGACGCAAGATAGAGAGCGTACAAACATGTCTAAAGGTTCGCGGAACTTGATTCTTCCTTTACTGAAGTCAATAAGTGGGTGGAAATAAAATTCTGAGAAGTATGACGTATGTCCTCGAAAATAATTCTGTTTGAAAAATAAAGCAATTAAAATTAAAATTTATCCAGGAAAATCGGATTTGAATTCTCGCCATTTGATAATTTTCTTTTGACTGAGGAACTTATTCTCGAGTGTTTTTAGTGTTTATAACTTTATTTATGTTTCTGTTATATTAGTTAGTCGTTTTTTTTGGCCATAAAAGGAACTTTAACCAATTTCATGTCATGGTTTCACTTTTTTAGTGGAAGAAAGAGAATATTTTCTTCAATTTCTATTCTCTCAACTACTATATTCAATGTCAAAAAGTATTATGCTGTCCAATAATTTAATATCTATAAAGTATGAAAACTTTCAAGTTAAATGATATAAACTATCTTGTTTAACTTTGCACATTGTCAAAATTACTGTATTATATTCTTACTCGTGATTATCGTTATATATCTGGATGAATGAAGCTATAAAGATATAAAAATACGAAGAAGGATAAATAGCGCGATATATTTATACTAGAAGATTGATGTAACGTAAAGTATTGATCACATTATGGTGGTATATTATACCTTACTTTATTACTTAGGAGCATCATAGCTACACAAGCATTTGTAATGTAATGTAGCATTTTAATCCAATTGTATTGGAAAAATGCAACAGCTCCAGCAATGCAAAGTAGTATCATATATAATAATAATACTTACACAATCCATACGTATTAACGATATTCATCTTAATATTTCACACCTAACAATCTCGCTTTCTTTCCACATTATCGCGATTCTATTTTCAATCGGTCGTAGAGATGTTCATAATTCAAGCTTACGTGGGAGTACTATACTCTGAACGCTTTCAGAGTCGCGAAATAAAGGGCCATCTTCAGTGCGTTCCATCATAGCCGTGACATCAGTACGTCCCCTCGACCCCTCCCCTTCCCCACGGGTAGCCATGGCAACCGGCCATCCACGGCCCGTATTCTTTCCCGCCCGCCCCCACTTCTTCATGGCTTTTGTCCCTCTGCCCGCGCCGCCTCCCACCACTTCTTACGCAATTCCCTATTTAACCTCAAATACAGGGACCTTTACCGTAATTGTGTTCCACCAGCAGATGAAACAGGTGATTGTCTGTGCTTCAACTTTTTTTTCGTTGAGTTCCCCTTTTCAATAACGTGGTGAGGGTGTCTTAATTCACATTTCTATTGATGGAGGTATTGAAAAGTTATTAAGAGATTCACACTTTATATATCAATATAATAGATACACCCTTTTTGAAAGAGTTATGAAGGAGTTTCTCAAAATTACTAAATCACGAGAATTAATATCTTCAGTTCTTGGTTATTTGTAGTTGCGGATATAGATTCGTTGTTCTAGAACAATATTACGTTTTTCAACTAGAAGTATATGGTCATATTACAACGTTAAATCAGTGTGAAATGGAGTATGATTGAGGTAGGCTGTACTATTTGGATGTAGAGTTGAAACGGATTTAAAGTGCAGTGGTTTCCATAGTGTTAAATGGAAATAATACAAATATTTTTACAAAAATATGTTTAAGGTATTTTTAAGGTTAATGTGACTTCTGGTTTGCCATATCCAACGCGTCAGTAATATCGGGATATATCTGATTTGGAAACCGTAGTGTTACGTAAATATTCTTCTAACGTTTCCATAAAAATTAGACTGTTTATTTCGAAACAGATGAAATTGAGTTCAAAGTTAGTGTGCCAGCGATATCAATCACCAGTATTATGCTATTATAATAATTATAAATCAATTTCAGTGCATCATTTAATTTTTAAGATATCTATGAAAACCGTCAGTATTCTTCGAGTAAAATTAACTTCATTCGTCGTTTCATAGTTAGTCTTTAATAATCATGTTGTATTAAGTGAAGGTATTTGTATCATATTTCACAAAATTATTTATATTTATCATATATTTTTTCTAAAAATACATTACGTAAATCTAATTGGCACTTTATGATCTACAATTAATAAGTTCCGTTACAAAATTCCATTTTATTTTTTATTTCAATTCATTAAATCCTGTTATGAAGTTCATTTGCGCAATTGACGCTTGAAATCAGTCACTTAATTCAACTTTTTTTAGGTTAGATACATCCCAAACCAATATCACCTACATTTTTCATTAGCAGACAAAAAGTACGATTCTTCCTTTTTTGCTAATCACCCCTTATTTTTTGTCTTGAGTTATGTTTTCCTTTCAAACCACCTGCTTATTTCATCTTTTTGTCTCTCCGAACACCCAATTAAAGGGTCCAATTCACTCCTATGTACTTCACCCATTCAACACTCAATATTTCCTTTTTGTGACCTCGCACGGCAATCGACCTTGCCTCGCCCTTGGCTCTTCTTAAGCGTTGGGAGAAGAGCTCGGGCGAAAAAGTTTGAGCAACGCGGAACTGCAGAGCTATTCGTTTTCGTGTGAAAGCCTAGTTAGTGTGTCCTACTTCGTGGTGCTATGTTTGAGCAATCAACTGTAAAAGGATTTTACTATGCTATTACTTATCGATCTACGTACGATTTTGGAAAAGTTTACGAAGCATTTAAAATGTCTTCAACCTGTATGATATTACACGCCAAAACATATTAAATTTTATAGATATGCGTATTTATATGTAATATACGATAAATTTAGATGACCATTTTGTCAAATTTCTTTTACGAGACAAAATTTGATGTTTATTCATCAATACAAGTTCATTTTTAATTTTTTAAGTCATTTTTTTGTATTCCAGGAAACTTATATCCAATAACTGCGCGAACACAAAATTTTAAATTATGTTTATAATAATAATATACACCTAATTTTGGGAATCATAACTCAATTAACCTTATAAATTACGATTAATTTTTTAGTGTTCATACCCCCTGCCACACTCCGAATTGTAGCTTGAATGGTATTTCTGTAGGCGCAGATCTAGTTTCAAAATACATCATATATATAATAAAAAGGAAATTAATTTCGCTATGGATGGATAGTTAACAATATCAAAATCATACATATAATTTTGATAGCAGTGTTGTTTTTTATTCGTTTGCAAATGAAGGAAATCTTTGCCTTATCAGTAGTAATATAAATACTGTCATGTAAAAATATAGATGAAATTCCATTATCCGCCGCAACTGAATAAAAGAACCATAAATCCTTATTTTATGGAAGAACTTTATGACTTCATAAATATTTTATTCTTGAAACGTGTGATTTCTTTTCTTTTCCCACGCTATCTCGTAAAGAAGTTTTCGAAACAGATTTATGAAGTCGATTCGGTTATTTATAAACAATATAAATAAGATAGGATGTAACAAAAATTTATGTGGAACCGAGCCGTTACTAATCGTGATAACTAACGCATCTTCCTTATTTTATGGAAACTCGAATCTTGGATTTACGATCTATTTTGATAAGTCTCGTGTTTTATATTCACCGAATTCAGAATTACAATTCTGAATTTTTCTTTAAGAAAAGAGAATTGCTCTTTAAGATTGGGTTCGACATTATAGAAAGGTGGTGTTTTTGTTATGAGAAGGAGTTTTAATTTTTAGAATAGGCTAATAAAATACCACCAATACATGTGTGACACTTATTTTATAGTGTTTCATCGGTTGAAATAAAAGAATCTCTTGTAGAGTAGATCTCTTAACATTTAATCACGTTGTAGTTACGTCAAAATAAGATGATGAAATGACTCGTCTGTTTTAAAGTAGCGATTGAGCCTTGAGCAATGTAAAATGTCTGCTTAGTAGAGAAGACTACCTGGCTTTGACTTCTTACTAATAAACTTCTTGTTCGGCAAACTTCGGATCGAAACCTTTCTACATAGCTTGCAGTATCCTTAAGAAGAAGCAAAACTTTATAAAGGTTTATACCGTCTAATTTTACGTGGTTGTTAAATGTTTACTTAAAGTATGCTTTAAATTAAGGATGTGTGAATAACTTCGGATACACACGTAATGTTCAATATTTTCATCTAGAGGGAGGGATATCATTAAGGTGATATTTTGTTTAATTCTTGGAAAACAATCTAATTTCCCATCAAAATTTATTAACGCGCTAGGAAATGAATTCTGTTCGGAGAATAAAATGTAACCATATTCCTAGACATAATATTTTTAAAGGCACATTCAGGATATATTACCCTTGCTCACTTTTTGGAAAAATAAAATTTCACTTTGTTATTGTACGAAGACAGGAGTAAAAAGTTAATGGAGCAATAAAGTTAACCAGGATCTTTTAATATAGAAAATTGACTTTAAAAGTAAAACCTACAGCTCTTAAAATTTAGCTAGACGTTACACGATATAAAAAACGTGGTTCAATAATGTGCATTTGAATAGATTAAACATTTTTATCTTAGTAACTGACGATTTTCCTTTATATCCATTGCAATAGGTTTAGATTCAGGGAAAATTAAAAAAAAAATAGTATTACACAATTGCTAAAAGAAAAGGATTGAAAGATTTATTATAACGTCCTGCTCTGACGTCAAATTCTGACAACTAGCTGAATGAAAGATATTTCAAATTTATTCTTTTACTACATATATCTATTGATACTTAATGAAAGAGCTATTAAGAATCAATTTATTACGTAACTTATATTCTTACATCATTATACGCAATAGAACTTCATTAAACGGCTATTAGGGTAGAGTATCTTTGAAGTAATAAACCTATGAAATCGCTTTCTTCGATAACTATTGGCGTTTCAAGTAATATAGGAGAATCAAATATTGCAATACATCTATTATTCGCTTCGCCTTGAAATCTACGCACAAAAAAAGTATAAGGTAATAATAATTTGTCGCAAAAACTGCGTTTAATGGCCCCATCGATTACCAAAATGTCTGCGGGGACGTTTCGGATTCCCCTTCCATCAATTGCATTTCTATCTCAACCTTTATTGCGTTGCCGATCGTATTTGAGAGTCGGTCGGTGGGTGGGGAACGCACGGTCCAATGGCGGCGGATGGTTTCTCCTTTCCCCTCTCGAAGCTTAACGAGATCCCAAAGGAGTTCTCCGATAGTTACCGACGTCTATTTTTCCCTAGGTTCCCCGTCTCTATTTCAGCATTCCTTCTGAACCAACATATTGACGTAACCCAATTTTCGTTCGTTTCATTCCCATCTTTCGTCGATGTAAGTTGAGAGGATTCCGAGTCCTTACGCTAAGAGTTTCTTGACGAACCTCGATCTTTTTTATCGTGGGAAAGGATGGTTCGTCTTGGTGCGTCACTATAGACCCACTTCTGCACACACACGGAGGGCAGCTCTTCAAGCCCAAAAATAAAGTATATCTTAAATTATTTTGGTTGTTTTTCAATTATTGTTAATGGAATATTGTTTAAGAATTTAACACATTTTTAAAATTTTTCCGCAGCTTTTTATTAAGATTGTATTCGTCGTGGAATACCCGAAGAATTTCAAACTAAGGATGTGATTTGACGTGGACTAATGATGTAGAAGATACTGCGATAATCGTATTATGTAACGCAATAATCATCAGTGTAATAGTTTTTAACTTCGGCCATTCGGTATGCACAAATGTGCATCAGTAATTTTTCCTGATGGGTTTGATTCTCTTTATCGGACTCGATTTTTTCCATTCCAAAAATCATTGATCGTCACATCGCCGATGGATTCCGAGGTCTTAAGTTAATTTAAGATTCAAAAATACTGTTCCCTTCTTTCTGGTAAACATTTTAAAGTAATAAAAGTGTATAATTCTCTTGGATTGATACATTCATGTTTATTGTCGACAAATGAAGTCAATTGTATCACAAAAAGGGTCAAAACAATATTAGGGAAGAATGTATATTTATAACTAATAATAATTATAATATATATTATATATAACTCCGTTGTCACAGAAAAATTTTAAAAGTATAAATTATAGTTTATAATTTAATGTAAATTATTGAAAATAGGTATTTTACATAACATTAGACCCACCAATGGATTTGTTGGCTTAATTATGATTAAAATACCCTATCATTCACTCAATACGTATCTAAGATTGAATATAAGAAATACATTCTTCTCAAATGATCCCATTTTCATTTAAGGAAGAAGTCTTTTATCTTAATCAAGCGCATTTCAAAATCAAAAATCAAAAATAGATTATTGAAGTATTGCATGATTGCAATATTAGTACTAATATTACTATTAATACTCCATTACGCCAAGGTCGAAATTAAGACTGAAAAATTCCTCAATAATAATACGTAAAAATACACAAATACGTCAGAATCAACAAACGAACGCTTCGATAAAACCAATGAGTCAACAATGTCATTAAAATGGGAAACGCATAAAGTTACATAATGCGATAAGGAATGAATGCACATTAAATTATACGAGAAACTGTAGTAGTTAGGAGAATAATTTATGTGGCATTTAATTAAGCGTTTGTCCGGACTCGGAGATAGTATGGAGCATTGTCTGCCAGCGGATGAAAAATGCGCTGTAAACGATGGAGTCCTAACTTCTTTCCTAGAAGGGCGATTTATTGCTTTTTCTCCTCTTTGTGTATCTGAGAGGAGAGACTTGGTTTTTGTAATCAGCTCAATTTCAACCGAGTGGAAAATCCGAGGAAACGATGTTTTCCACAAAATCAAACATTGTTTGTGCCTTTGGAGAATGCGCTACGGAGGACAGATCTTAAAAAGCTTCAAAAAATGCTATTTTTCTTTTTTAATTGGCTATATAAGGGAAAATTTCATCCGGAACGTATCCCATAGTGGGGACAGGGACGTTTGAAATTAATTACTTTTACGACTGAGAAGTAGTTCGGAGGAAATGAAAAATTGATGAATCCGTTTCACTTCTGATGTAGGAATTTTTTTAGTTTCATCCAGGGAAATTGTTTTTACGCCGAAAAGCTTTTTAACTGGTTGATGTTTGTCAGAATGGGGACATAGAATTTGATTCGTAATGGGCTATTTCATAGATATTCCTAGAATACTATAAGGTCATCAGTGTTTTCAAATTGATTCGGATAGGAATTGTATTTAGAGATGCAATTCATGGAATTTAGAAGATGATTTTAATTTATATATAGAGGACGAGGAATAATCTTTAAAATACGTTTAAATGAAAACGAAATAATGCTTCCGTTTCATTTTCTCTATCTTTCAGTTATTACGTTTTTAAACTTCTAGCCTTTAAATCAACGAAAAAGTTTTCCTGTTATAGAAAGCCAAAGTTGAAATAAGGCAAAGGTTAAAAAGAAGATGTTATTGGCGACATGACTGGGACTCGAACCAAGACCTCTCACTTGCTGGGAAAGTATACAATGCCCTAAGAGACCTGTGTTCGTGTCCCACTCGTGTGCTTAATTTTCAATTCGTTTCAACCTTTATTATCAAGTCACACAAACTAAATGCTGTAATAATTATAACCCTTCATCAATCCTGATTTATAATGCATCTTAAAGTAAGATTCACAATTTAACGAACAATACCAGGTAGAAATCGACGAAGGATCTTTATCTAAACGCGTTTTTTACTAGACTCAATATTTATGCGTATAAAAAGAACACTTACGTTATTCTGAATCTTGAAAATGTCTAAAATGAGCCATACCTTACGTTATAAATCCACTCTCCTTCAATATCAACCTTATTTTAGCGTATGTGAATATTCACACTACTCAGTAAGAATCTCGTTTACCCTCACAGTCCACCCGTTTTCATCATCGACTCAGCACCAAAAACCCGCATTTACGAGCAAAGCTTTCGCAGCACTTTAAAATCCTTTGGGTAACAAAGGAATTAGACGTTCAGGAATTCCGCTCTGGGGGAGTGGGGTTCGTGCCCCCGTTGTAACCTCAACGAAGCCTTTCCCGGGAGGATGTTGCATCCATCAACAGGTGGTCCCTTTCCTTCAGAGGGCCTTGTTAAGGGAAGTGCGAAATGGGTTTCTAAGACGACGAAGGCGCCGTGTTGCGGTGGATGTAGCAATCGATCCACGGAACATTCACTGGAACGCTCTCTCGAGGATTTAAAAATGCGTTGGTTTTTACGAGTATCGTTTTTATTACGTATTTAAGTTTATTTAATTGCAATTGAAATGATTCCGAACTGAAAAATTACGTGATAATTAATAAAATGCAACTAAAATGAATCGTTATGGATTAATTAATGGTAGTTCGAGACGAATTAATAGTTTAATTCTATTTATTTTCAGATCTTTATGTTTTTACTCTTATTATATATATTGTGCATTATATATCAATAGCGTTCCACCAACCGATCAAAGGCTATTTAGTTCTTAAATGATCATCATTATTGCCGTTATGGTTTACTTTAATACTTCATTTATATTAAAATCATTAACCACTCTTTGCACTTTTGTCGTATTGTTTATTTTTGGGTTCAGTGCTATTCTTCCTCTTTTACCTAAATAGAAAGGTATTAAATTGATTCTTAAAATTTTCTCTTCAACCTTCGATGACAGGCAGCAATAGGGCTGAGTATCGAAAATTTCTTGTTTTATTCTAGGATTATGTCATGAAATTGTTTTCATCAAGGATTATCTTATTTTAGGATTATGAGACTTTTTTATCAATCAGATACCAAACAAAGATATTTATGGATTATTATGCTGATATTAAGAAGAGATATTTTTAATTCAGAGAAAGTAGGAGCGTAAACAAATTTCTTATATGTTTATATATTTCTTACCTTTAGGACACAAAAACGTCTCCTACGTATCATCATTGATAAAACTTAATTGGAAATAATTAAAATAATTTGAAAATTATCTTTCGATGACAAATGCCAGAACAAACAAGTTTTAAACTATAAGAAGAGAGAATATTTAGTGAATATCTGACAAATAATCTGCACTTAGCCGTCAATTAAACCGAATAAGTTAAGCAACTATTGAATTCTACATGTTTAGAACACTCGAAATATTGCTTCATAAATATTCGGTCTTTTATAGTTACCAGTCAAAGTTAATTCATTTCACCATTTCGTCATAAATTCTTATTTAAATGTACTCTATTTAGTAAAGCGTCGTAAATTTCTCAAATGTATTAATACGAATCCTTAAAAAGACCTCTCGGTATGTTGCAATCAGTTTAGCATCCCTTGAAATATTTTCAAATTTCTCTTTAAATATCCGCTTGTTCCAGATTTAGGAAGCAAGAGATCTCGAGTTGGTCCTCTTATATGGTCCTCGTAATGGGATTTCGGACTTTACACATTTTCCACGAAATTCGATCCGAAATTTTAAAGCAGAAATCCCTCAGAGAAAAAGGTGCGTCAAAACAGATTAAACGATGTAAGGAATAAAAATTTACACCGTATCTACGTCCCAATTTAATCTGTTTATCTTCCCCTGCCATGGAGACCACTCGTGTCCCGTGTACCAACGCGACTCGTATTGAAAAAGAGCTGTGTTATGATGGGATTGTGACGAAAAATTAATGAAATAGAGTTTATGGTTACTTTCATTTCAAAAGCTCACGTTAGTATCGGATTATTTCAGTTTGAAAGATGAAAAGGTTTTAAAAATATGCGATGATACGCAATCGTTTAACTCCTTAAATACGATAGTTTTTATACTGAAAGAAAAGGATAGTTCGTTGTCTTTGTGTGTAACTTGTACTGAAAAATGTATCAAATTTTAAATATCTATCTTAATGATATTATTATATGATGTTTTAATTTTAGCTCATGTAAAACTTTTCTTATTGAAAATATCTTTAAATAGTCAACCTATTTTGTTTCATACTCTCAATATTAAAGGGTTCCTTTCAAATTAATAATAGCAAAAGGTATCTTTCATCTAGAAATTAATGGTTATTGTATCTTTTCATGGGCACCATCCATATACATTAGTAAACGGTTATCCTCTCAATTTGGCAGGTTAAATTATCTACCAGCTTAATCCTGAATGATTAGAAAGCTACCGGATACATAATTTTCGGTTCTTACCGTATAAAATAAATTACTTTACTTTATTTTGACTTTAGCAAGCTTTGAAAGCTGAAATTGAGAGCATGTTTATTTTCTTATATAGGCTGAAAAATATGTATTATTAATACATATTTAATATTGCGGACATAAACTCTGATTTAGAGAGATGGAATGGAAAAAATCCTTACAAAAGTATTTTCTTCGTAACATGTTGGTGTACATTTAATATATTAAGAAAGTTATCTAATTTTTAGTTATTCTAAATACGCGAATTCTGCTTTTGTCATTGAGGTATTTGGAATCATAAAACTCCCTGAGAATTGCAAGCTTTTAGATGTTTTCTTTCAAACCTTTCGTTCGTGGCATAAAGCTAGTTTCCATGGCGAAGACAGCGGATAGCATCTTCGAGAGATAATTAATCATCCCTCTGGAGAAAAACGAAGATTTAGGATGGTATGAGGAGATGAATGATGGGCGATTTCGTGTGAAGAAGAGGTAATCAGCGATAAGCCTTTGGCAGGGAAATTTATTTCTTCTCGTTATAGGTGTAATATATTGTCTTGCTTTTTTTGAAATAATTTTCATCCCTTGGAAACTCTTTGATATCGGTTACAAGTACCCGAAATTTACTCTTAGAACTCAAAAATAGTCGTATAAAGTGTAAAACCAAATTTTTACTATCGGCTTGTTGTTTCCTATCTATCAATTTTGAAATTTGAGCTGTATTCATGTAACTTGTCATTGAGAATAAATGTACTCCTTCATTTTTGGTAAATCATCTATAGAGTTGAAGAGCCCTAGAGAAAAACGGTGATTATCATATATATTACTGTTAAAGTTTATCATTTTTATTTTTCAAGATTTAATCAATTTTATTTTCTATACCTCAATCGTCTTTATTTGGGTATGGAAACCTTAAAGATTTCGTATTAATATGGAGTTTCTGCATCCTTATCATTGATGAATTTTCATTAAAGTTCTTTTATTGAAAATAAATGCGTTTGAATCAGAAGTCATTATCTCTTAATCATCGAGAAATTTAAACACGATTTTTTGTGGTGAGCATTTCCGATTTATTTATCTTAGCTCAGTATCACATTACCGCATTTTTCGGATGTTAAGTTACCGTATTATAAAACCGCACTGGATTATAAGGCTCATTAAGCGAAAATAAATAGTCGGATAATTCAAACTTTATTTTAACCCATAAAAACAATATGAAATGATAACAATCAAACGAAAGAAGAAAATTCAATAACCAAACTTTAATTAAAACTGAAAACAATTATAGATAAATTGAGAATCTGCAGATCACTGATACATCAGAAATAACTTTCATTTGAACTGGAATAACAATGGAATATATGCCAGAATAATTGTCATGAATCGTTTTGTATTATCCTATATCAACTTCTCTAACTGTATAGACTTTCCTTGTATTTCTTAAATTTATCTGTCGACCTTAAAACGTTAATTAACGTTGAAACAAAATTTCTGTTATGAATGGATTATCTTGATAATAAAAGTAACTTAGTAAATTTCCACAGAAAATTTCCTTAGAAAATTTCCACAGAAATTTACTAAGTTATTTTTATTACTATGGCATTCCACGAAGTCACGCCTTCACACATTGATTGTATTATCTTACATTAATTCTCTAAATATTAATCTAATCTCGAAGTTAACATCTATTTCTTTTGAAATGTATGGGTAATACGAATTGCACTTATCGTAATTCTGCTGGAATTTTATTAATTTTTAAATTTTAAGAATATCATTTTATTATAAGTCCTCCTTAATAATAAATAATCATTACCGTGGTAAATCAGTAACAATATAGATAGAATTTTATAGGAAAAAATACGTCAAAAACCTTGCTGCCCTTACATTATCGAGAAACTGATGGTCGGCCCCAAGTATCTCTGAGGGTTAAGTGAATGGACAAACTGATGTCAAAGGAATGAAAGAATGATAAATCTCCGTGCGTCGTGAAAGTAGAAATATGACGAGGGAAAAACTCAACGCATATGTGAGTGATGCTTTCAGTTGAAAGAAATATTATCCGCCTCTGTGGTTTCTTACGGAGGTTGCGAAGAGTATGAGTATACCGTCTGCCGAAACGTCTTATACCTGATAAATTATCCCTAGAAAAAGTAGATAGGCACCAGATGTATGGAAAAAAAACCTAGGTCTAATGATCCACATCTCGCAGAAATAACTCATTTATATGTAACGTATACATTTAATCATATTAATAAGGTGCCTATATGTTGAACTACGTGTGGACACTTTTAAAAATAGAATTATAAATACTTTAATGTAAATATCATACTATTACCTCTATATTATATTTATGAGATGAAAATTTATGAGCATTTTTCATGCAACAGTGAGTAAAGATACCTTTAGCTGAGATAAATTATAATGAACAAAAATAGTTCAATGTCTATTTATGTGGATCAAGTCCCCGTATATTAAATTCTTAATATCCTTAATAATGAGCAAAAAGATCCGTATATAATCCCTAGACAATTTAGACCAAGAAAGAGGCCTTCTAAAATCACATTTTCTCTTTGATAAAAACTTCTTTTTATGGACACGAGGAAATTCTCTGAAGCGTTGTCTAAAATTCCGAGCTACATTATCATACCCAAGGTTTTTTTCACTTTTGGAATCATTAATATGCACCTCTAAAAATCCCATTATACAATTTGGATTAAGCAGAGCTTATCTCTTCATAGCGGAAAACTTCAACGATAAAGGAAAAAAAAAATTCCCGCAACAATTTCAAGACGAGTAAGGTCATCATAAACTTTCCTGAATTTCGAAGCAGTTTCCGAAACTTCGTATAATTTAGTTTTTCGTCATTCATCATTCTCGAAGAATTTTGCGTTAAAAAATAGGTTGTTTTATTCCATGGCCGAGATCCATGAAGGCCTGATGCATATCGAATAGGAGCTTTGAACATGGTAGGGCACTGCTTGGGGTTATTGAAGTGGTCCTGAATTGGAGGAAATATTTAGTAGTACGTAGAAAATAATGATCGATTCAAATAGGCAAATGTTAAATTGTTTATATAGATATTACTTTCTGAAATTAAGGGATATGAAGGTATCGTTGTAAAGTTTTAGTATTTCCGGAAAATAATTATTTATTCAAAGAGACGAATTATAAATTGCTGAAGTATTATATTACGTTCTGAAATAAAGGTATATGAAGGCATCGTTGTATTAGGCACCATTTATTTTGCATTCCTTCACTCTTATTCCTCAGAGATTCTAAAGAGTAATTATCGTCACTATACTCCATCTAATTTTATTCCATATAATTATTATATGTAATTTTGACGATTACTATGAAATAAACAACAATGAGTAAAAATTAGCACGATATCTCCACGGCAACAGTTCATCAGGATTGCCAACTAACGTGTTTCAAAATGAAGGCTTCGTACCAGTGCTAGTAGAGACAGACGAAGCACGTCTGCAAAACACGCGATCGCAAGGAACTCTAGAGGGATTCACGGTTCTGGAAAATTACGGAGAGTGAACACGGCTCGAGCTTTGTCCTCCCGCACTCTGCTCTATACTTCTGTGACACCTTTACGCGTCGTTTGGGCGGATTCCAAACGGTGAAATGGTCATTGCATAGACCAATTTACTGTTCCGTTTGGAATGTTCTCTCACAGTTATTTCCTACGAATTTTTCCATTTTTTACTTATTTTAATTATCTGAACGAAAAGTACTATCTCCTAATGTGCATTTACATCAAATAATGTATTTTACTCCTTAAATCAACTTACCTTTAAGCTCATTATTGAATCCTAAGAACTATTTTGGATCTAAGATCTGATAATTTAATTCTTTTTATGCGTTTTATTTTGCAGTTACATATAATGATTTCATACCTATTTCGCAATTTTATATGTATAGTTTTAAACTACAGTTTAACCGTCACCATCTCCTAATGGTGACGGTTCCGTATAGCCTTCCATTTCATTTCCTTTCATATACTACAATTCAGAAAGAAAATCGATATACGTAATTTTTATTTATTTTAGAAGTTTTACTGAGTTTAGCAATGCCATTTATACATAGAACCTACTCCGAAATTCTGTTAAATCTTTCTTATTAAAACAGCGCAGTGGTATTAGTTATTAATTGCAACTATGAATATTTATACTTTTTTAGCTATTAAATAAATTAATTACCTCTGATATATCGCTTACTAGCATTCACTTCAATTTATAAGCTATGTAAAGTCTCAATTTAATTTTTCAAATATTAATTGCATTTTTAATATTGTTAGTTCATTTTATACGTGAAATTTATCAGATTATTATATTCCATATTCAACTTACAAATAAACTCACCGATTTACGATGCATTGTATTTCATTGTAATATGATGTTGTAAGAAACAGATATAACTTGCGAATTAAAAAATAGCAAACATTTCGCAGAGATAAAACCAAGACCTCTCGACATTTTCATTTACTTGTAACTTAAGCATAGGCTTACTATTCGTCTGATAGATTGACTCAACATGTATTTATTTATATAATATAACTTGCCTAATATTACTGAGAGATATCATTCATGAAAGTAATAATTAAGTAATAACAAGTATATAGCGCAATTTACAGTTATTACAGAAAGCTGAAAATGCCAAAGAATGAATCTGGCGCAACAGAGCTAGGATTGAGGGGTAGAGAAAGGGAGGAACAGGTTTAGCATATTCATGAGTGAAGCCGCGTAAAGGAAGACGAAGTTAGTGGAAAGGGTAGATGCGTCAAAGTGAGGTCATCGCATCTGAGGTTGTGGACATGCAACACGAACGGACTGGACCCATTGCAGATGTTGAGGGTTACAAACCGTACATATAGTATTAGGTGTCTCGTGCAAGTATTACAACGAATGTGAACGCTATATACTTAATATGAATAGAGGATCGTATCTAGGATAGGAGATGGATTAGATAGAACAGATTTACAATGTAATTTTCAATGTAGCAAGTTGTTTGAAGATGTGTCAAACAGTAAGTCCACGGAGTCATTCCTTCTAATATTGATATCATGGATCAAACACCTTAGTTTCCTCAATGCTATATATCATTCGAACGCGTATTGTAATGTTAAAATAGGAATAACTTTGTAAACCAATAATTTACATAAAAATTTTAAGGAACAATATTTATGAGCAGCATCTTTCTATATTTTTCTTTCATCACCCCTGACATGCATTATTATCAACAAAAATTGCTATAAATTTATTCAAGCTAAAAAGTTACTTAAATAGGATATTAATGTTTTGGACGGAATCGTAAAAAGTTTCTCTTAGCGAAAATTTATTCTCAAGAACGATTTGTTTTAGAGTTGTTTCACTCCAAGGCTTCGGGGGTTCTATTCTAGCAATAAATGCCTCTGGTTACTTGTCGAGCTATATTTGTAAATCCTTTCTAAAATTTTAAGAATTATTCCCATTTATTTTCCAAATAAATACATCAAAATAAATTTAATCATAATATTGCTTGATATTTCGATCTCTTAAAAGACTTGTACGAATTCGCAATTTTTATACGATGTTTCTTAAAATTTTCCATTTGTAAACGTAAAAAATTGAAAGTGATTCGCTTGTTACATAAATTAAAAATGATGTTTATGAAGTAATCTGTATTACCATGGTTTCCCGCAAACTGTGTCGTTAGTTTCTAAAATTTTGATCCCGACCCGTAGTCCCGAACCTCGGCCGCGTCGTGATTTACGCGTTGGATCAAGTACCCTAGTCAAGTACGTGATGGCTCGATGTAGTGCAGATGGCGCTCCCACGCAAAGCCCCCACCAATCCCGTCATGTTTCATCGTGTCGCTCACGTATTTGTTTCCAAGACCTCCTTTCCTCAGAGAATAGGAGCATATAAGAATTAACACCTCCAGCACGCCAGAACATTGCGTATATCAAAGCACGTTTTTCCTTTCAGAGTTTAAGATATACATGGCACGATAATGATGTGTATCTTTTTGATGCATATAGAATCGCAAGTCTTGTGAAATGCATTTTGTCTGGGAATGATTATTGAGTTATTATAGCTGTATCTTTGCTAAAAATAGTCCCATGCGTACACTCATACCCATATACTTCAAGCTTTGAAGCTTCTGCTGTGTCTCCGAAAGTCTATCAACTAAGATAATTTCCACTATTATATTCTTTAAATAGTTTTTTTTCAAGCGTTTTCTCACTTAAATTCCGTTAAATGCATGGGTTAAAATAGCAGAACGATCTATCATACCTATTATCTTCTTAGCATTTGATAGAGTCAGAGATTAAGTTGACGGTCTATTTAAAATTTCAGCTTTTACTGTCTTTATTGTACAAGATATACGATCTATATTGATAGATAAACTGTATGCATTCATTTCAAAGTTTATCTAACAGCTATCGTCTACGTTTAGCATTCGTATATATTGGTACATTCCTTAACCGAAGTTAATATAAGATCGCAAGAAGGATTCGCTATGGTAAAATATCAAATACATTACCCGTTCAGCAACAGAACCTTTTTATTTTCCTTTTCTAGTAAACCTTTATGACGCCCGTACCGACAAAAATCGTCCAATTAAAGGAGCTCAACAATTTATGCACGTAATCTAAAGGTAGACGAATTGGGTTAAAATTTCCATCTCAGAATTCCCTTTTAATCGAGAAAACCCGCCCTATCTTTCTCTTGCTCCTTTTGAAAGGAGACTCGAGAAGGCTAATGACTTGGAAGAGAAGAAAGAAATCTTTTCTGTGTTGTATCCGAGATGAATTTAAGGAAAAGACTGTGAGAGGGAATTAAGAGAAAGAACTTCATAGAAGTCGCGGGAATAATGGTAAAGCGAATACATACGAGCGATGAAATGATAAACAAGTGTATGGAATTGAGAGGGAACGAAGTAATAGTAATGAAGTATAACGAGCATCTGTTTAAAACGGGTAAAGCCTTTATATACACATCGACGCGAAATTTAATAAGGAAGCCATTCCTTCGTGAAATTCCGTCCATAAATTCGACGCACTCGTGTTAATTTGGATGAATGATTTCGGCAGAATTTCAGGGCTCGAGCGCGAGTACAAAAACGCCGAAGGAGCGGAATTTTGGAAATAGACTTCATTAAATTTGAGTATTCACTCTTTGTTTCGTAATTATAACTCGATGATTTTAGTGCAACTGATTTCACTTCCTAAAAATGGTGACGTAATGATAGTATTTTTATTATATTTGGCTTTGGTACGAATAATATTATTAGTGCCATTGGAATAAACGGAAAAGGACAAATATTAATGGTCTCCCCGAACCTGAATACCACACAATACGCTTCGTTCTCTGGTTTTATTTTTCTGCACCACACAAAGGATGGCCCAGTTCCATAAATTGTCGCTGCCACAAATGCTGTTACAAAAGAAAAGGCGGTGTTGACACTAAGTAAAGGGACAGAAATAGTCACAATATGGTCACAAAGTTAGATAAATTTCGGAAAATATAATTTGCTGTTCCGATCGACGAAATGCAGGAGAACTGTCCTTATTTATATAGCTGCAAATGTAGATAATATAAATCCATAACATAAAATTTTAATTAATGAGAATTTCAATCCCTAGTTCATAATATACTTTTATTGTTCATAAGCAAAAAAATTTCACTTATTTTTTCTTCATACGAAAATCATTTTATGTCCTTAAAAAGCATCAATTATCAATTAGAATTCCTCCAGTTTTGTACCGACTCCTATTGAATTCACTTTACGTGCTCTCTAAATAAAACTTCATCGCTATTAAATGAAAGGATTATTTTATAATAACAGCTATAGAGAGCTTCAATACTAAGAATTACAGCCGTGAAACTACTTGTAAGAAACTATATTTATTCCACGGATTTCATCTTTCAAAAGATAAATCCTTTTGTTGATGTTTCAATTTTAGCATCAAGTTTTTCCTTTTGCAGATAGTTGCTAACACAAACATTGCTCTTAGAGCACACTCTCTGAATTTTTTGTTCCTCTATTTTCCATTCATCCTTTCGGATGTGCGTTTGACGTTATCCTCATTCCTCTCCATCAATTTCTTCCATTTCCCTCGATATCTTCTCCCTTGCCTCTTTCTTCCTATCATCTGGTCCACTTTACACTGCTCCGCATCCTTACATTTTCTCTCCTTCTCCTTACGACAGAATTGCTCCAGGAAACACCCTTCTTCGGTATTTTCCACTTCTTTTCTCTCCTTTTTCTTTTCCCAATTTCTTTTACTCCTGGGAGACATCCGGTTCTCCTAATGTTCTTCAACCCATCCACAAGGTCTCCTGAGTTGGAATGTACTTTGGCCTCGGGTGGTATCTGTGAGCTTCAGCGTGCCAAATGTAATGTACTCTAGTTCAGTTGAGTTGATAAACAATGCTTTCTGTTAGATACATGGCTGTTTTAGTGGTTTAATTTTAAATCGGTTTAAATTTACATATTTATAGTTCAAATAAAAAAACCTATTTGTTATTCTGAGTATATTTCCCTGTAATTTGAAATCATAAAATAATTTTCAATTTTTTCTAATCTTTTTATCACATTGTTGAGTTTTCGAATCTTTTTACCACATTGTCATTATCTTAGCCTTATAGATAGAGGAAGAGATTCATGTCATTATTTCTATTCAAATTATTATTTATTCTTCAAATTGTAGCATCTTGCGGCTTTTAATTGTTGCAAAAATCTTCCCTGAAATTAAATCTTTTCCATTTATATTCCGAGCTCTAATATCATGGGTATCTAATAATATGGAACTTCATAGAACCTACCAAAGGACAGAGATAAAATATAACCACTACTCGGTCCTATATCCCTTGCATATAATTTTTGATAATTAGGACTATGATCATTACTTTCGAAAATACGCAGATTTTGAGTTAAATCATAAATGATTACTCAGGTATCACACACATACATTATTGAGAATAAGATGCAGTAATTTTTGCATCAAAAGCTGGAAGTGTAACGGGGATTTAAGAGTTCCTTTCGTTTAACGTTCTCGCTTCTGAAACCCTTGGAAATGTTTTACACCCAATTCTTCCTTCACTTGTTTTATTTCAACTCTCTCTCGATTTTTTCTTCTTCTGGAAGTGCTGACGCGCACCCATTCTGCAACTCAGAGGGGGAGGCAATGGCAAACATAAGGAAGGAAGGGACATTCTTTTATTTCCCATGATTCCGCACTCTTGAATATGTGAGGGAGGCGCATCAAAATAGCCTTTTTTCTAAAGTGAACGCCCTGGGAAAAGATCAATGTTCGTTTATCCTAAGAATTAAGAACGTTCTTTGGATTGATGGAGCAAATGAAAAAACAGTGTACTTACAATTTTAGGTTTTTCGAAGAAAATATAATATTATTAATTGTATATATATATATATATACATACATACATTTATGCAAAACAAAATACGTAAACTTTGGGAATAATATATTTTAATCTTCTTACGGTTCAAGAAAATACCCATTGTCATGAATAACGTATTATATTCATAGTATTATGTATCAAAATTTATATTTACATTTCCAAGAGCTTGCTTCCGTAGGTGCGGGTTAATTTTAGGCGGAAGTGCGCGAATCAAAACAAATGCAATAACAATGACTCGTATTCCGAGTGTAAATTTCGTTTCCCGGAAGTGGAGCGGAAGGAGTTGAAAAACTAACTGGAAATGCATCATATTTGGATCGTATATATCTCTGCTTTTAACTGAAAATAAAAAAAGCGCAGTAAACAATGGGGGTATGCAAACCTTACCTTTCTCGGAGGATGGATGATGTTTCATACGTTTCCATGGAGTGGTGAGCATTTTGGCGTGGAACCCGAGACAAGTGCACACGATCCGTTAAACTTCCCTCTGAAAGTAAGAAGCAAATGTCCAGGATACAATTGTTTTATGAAATATCAAACTTATAAAAAAGCGATACTCAAACATGACTGTTTATAAACTTAAAATATAAATTCCGGTGAAATACCCGCAAGGTTTACTAATATAAAATTCTTCTGAACAATACAATGGGGGATTTATTTTTGTAGCGTGTTCTATTCATTCGTATTAAAGTCATTATGTTCATAAATTATCGCGCGTATTGTTCAAGGGGGAAAATATAATATTCCTAAACAATATTGAATTCATAAATAGAGAATATAACAAATATTTTTCTTCGTGGTTGATCAAGAAAATATAATCAACTTTTAATAATAATGAATTTAGTAATCAAGTTTCTTGATTACCTGATTCCTGATTTTATTTTATAATTTTTGATGATTTTTCATTTGGTTTGTAACAAGTCAATAATTGATCAGTTTATAGCAACGGAATTGGTAAACAAACTATTTAGTTTATTAATGAAGGGTTATTTAACAACAATAATTATATTGGGATAGTGAATAATGACCGAACTCGAATTAGTTAGAGGATCTTGTTCACTGAAACGGAGAATTTACAAAGCAATAATACTAGGGCAAAATAATACTATGTTTATGTATGAAACTTGATGAAATAATCATCCATATTGAGTACGTTTGTTATTGCAGTGATTGTTCCAACGAAATTCAGCTTATAACTTTTTCTTTTAAAATAAAAGCACGCACCGGCATTCATATGCTACTTTTTGGAAATAATACATCTTAAGAAGTCTTCAAATTACATCAAAAGTACTTTTATTAATCCATTCATTATTTATGGACAGAGACTAAAATAAAGAAAATATTTCATGGCTCAATATCGCTCATTGTATTATCCTCTATTACCGAATTCCCGGAATTTTCGTCACCTCGTAAGAGGGTTCGCCTGGATTTATTTTTCAATATCCCGGGATGTTCTTACGACAAAGTCTGGTCATATCGATTCCTTATGGCCTCATTTTCTATGCGTATTTTAATAAAAGAAAGAGCAGTCACGCCTTTAATAATAGCGTGAAGCGGGTGTTTTTCGAACGTAAGCGATTTTGAAGTAATATCACATTCCACTTTGGAGGAAAAATAAGTTCCATTATTTCTACTTATACTCTTTACTTTGCTAAATAGTGAATATGTGTATGAATGTATATATATACACACATTTAATCAAGATACGTTAAAATATAACATATTTATTTCGAGTATGTACACGTATTTCTATTTATGTCTGATTTATTTGGTTTTGCGAAACGATTTTCAAAAGGTGAGGCTATGGAGAAATTATTCTCGTTCTCCAAATTCATATTTTTATTCAGGCGGCAACTTAAAGTATAAAATATACGCATATTACATTCATTCCCTACATTTTTCTCGGAACACGTCAAGAATCCCTCCTTCCTTGACGCATTTAATCCTTGAAGCCTTTTCCACCGTAGGCCCGCTCCTCATCTTGGCGTAACACAATCCATCTTCAGAGTTTTTTCCCTCGATTTGGCGCGATCAACGCGCTCCATTGAATTCGTTCCCACTCCCGAGTGAATTGTCTTATCTCCCGGCGAAGATGGAATTTCATATTTCATTTTGTTTCGTTCTGACTTAGATATTCATCCGACCGATGCGATGCTACTCTTGTATTGTTTGGACAGTCGTAAAAGTGGGCGTAAAATGTTTGATTGAGTATTCTTCGAGACGGAAAAAGTTATAGATACGATTTCATGCTAAAGATGAGATATATCGGTCATATAAACGAATTGAATGGATTATGGATGTTTTTAAATAGAATATACGTAAATCTTATGTTTTTACCCTAACGTCTAAGAATTAAAGAAGGATTGTTCATTTCTATTGTTGGTACACTAACCAGCCGCAGTCCGTGTAAACTTCTGTTTTTCCTGACCCTAAAAATAACCTGGGTTCTAACTCCAGACATTTAGCTATTTTTATAGCTGATCAAACTTTGGTGTCTTCTTAACTTTTTCTTTATTTTTTATTTACTTTAATGTGTAGTCTGATTTCAGAGCAATTCCATTTTCATTGACAATATTTATTTTAATTGCTTGAGGTACAATACGATCTTTGAGAACGTATAAACCTTTCAATTTTAATCTTCTTACTATTAATCATCATTTCATTCAGTTATTTCAAAAGATAATTCCGTAATAAGTACTTATACATAATCTTCGTTAAAAAGTCTTATTCTTTATAATACCTTATCAATTCCGTTTTAAATATCGCATATAGTTACGTATTACTTTTTATATCTCAGTTGGAATTTTCAGAGCGATTATCGTAACCCATTCATGTTATTCTTTTACATTTCATTTCACCTGAGTATATTTCTGGAATCCTCCCATTTCCGTATCACTGCCTCATATCTCACCTTCGCATGCATTAATACGCCCATTTCTCCCCTTTGAATGCGCGGGAACTGCGTATCGTTCTTTTATTCATACACACCATTCCCACCTTGCATAAATGGGCTTTCGACCACTGATTCATGCCCAATGGCCCTCCTGAGGCAGACGGTGCTTTCCATTCTCTACCACTTTAAGGAATTTTCGTTCGCCTCGCTGATTTCATCTGCATCTGCTCCATGTTAACATCGAGGGCGCGAAGATAGTGGTTCGAAGATATCGAGGTCTATCGGGGATAAGTGTAGCGGAACCCTAGGGTTCGGAGACATATTGGAAAATTCAATTTATTTTCCAAGTGGTCGCATCGACTATTTGGGCCGTTAGGAGTGATTTATGATTCTTACGGAGATACTTTTGTCTTATCGGGTTTTAATGCGTGAAATTGGATCGAGTGCTAAACCCTTGTCTGTTTAATCTTATAGGATAGATAAATCTTATTTTATTGAACTATTGACCCAGGAATTTGAAGTGATTTATTTTTTAACAATTATTAATGATAGTAATACCCACACATTCAATTGGTTTCCTTCTGAAAAGTTCTAAAAATGCCTTTTTTATTAAAAGTGACGATTAGAAAATTAAGGCTACAAAGCCAAGTAAAAACACTCAGTGAAGAAGGTTAAAAAATTTTGAACAGAAATGAAACTTTTTCACACTTTCCTAATCAAATTAGCTATTGAATATGTATATAATTTGGCTTAAAGTTCTAAAGAAACTGGTTATTCTTTAAATAAGGAATTAAGTGATGGATATGCTTTTAGATGACTCTTCTTTTCCTATGTTAAATAAATATTCTCATGTTACTTTATGGAATATTCAATTTTCATCTATTCTTAACTGTTAGTTTTCGTTACCTAGCACTCCACAGTTTAGTGTCCCATATGGCATTTTTAATTAGAATATGAGTATCATTTATAAATAGTGGATCATTCTAATCAAAAACGTCTGTGAAGCAAATATGAACGATTATGATTCATCAAGTTAAATTGTTCGAACTGCTCATATTCATTTACCATTGTCTTGATTAATCATTATTGGAGCAACCATAGATTTGACATTTTTCATGGCTTTTAAAAATTATGCTGCAACGATAACTTGTCCCTTTTAGGACTATATCCTCTTTTTATGAAAGATAAATCGCAAATCATCGTAATTTTTTTAAATATCTAAGTTACGAAGAATAAATTGTAGATGTATACGATATTGGATTTAACAGCTCTCATAAATCTTATATTATGATTTAAATAAGGGGACTGTAAAGTTTAGTTTTATGTACATTTAAGTAATTGACGTTGAGAAGTTAGAACTCTCATTCTTTTTCGACATATATTTAATCGAAGTTTTGTATTATATAAAGTGCTTCTTTTCTCTGCTCTTTTGTCGACTCTGGGATGGAAATGCCTCCATTTTAAATATTCAGATCGCCCTGTTAATGCGCCTCAAAAGACTCCTCCATTTCCGACTCGAAGATTCCTTTCATCAGTATTCCCCAAAAGAAAATTGTTTTACTATTCCCTTTTTCTATTCGCCTTTCCAAGGTTTATTTTGGGTCCCAATAGTTTTCACCACCACTCTTCTAATGAAGTGCATTTCCTCTAATCCTTACTTCTTATGTATTCCGGAAATTCCGATTCAAGTGCTCTTCGACCACAGACCTTGTCCAAAAGAAAGCTCTCCGCAAAAGTAGACCGAAGTTTTTTAAACCTCTTTCATCGCGTATTTCCTTTGAAAATCGGGTATTTCAAAGGAAATACTCTACGCAACCTATAGAAAATTTTTCCCTAAGGAATCGACAAGCGTTTATGGCTCTAAAGAATTATAATAATTGTATAAGTGAGATTTTATTGAAGAAAATAAATTGTTAGATCCTAGGAGTATCAATTTGATTGCGTTATGAAAATTAAATCCAGTTTTATTTTGAAAGATATTTTAATTTAATTTTATTTAATAATTTAATAGATCTACCGTTTTACATTTCTACTAATTCTTCAATAGTAAGATATACATACCTTTATTTTTAGGGTATCAAGTATTTGCTTGAGAATTAAAGGTATTTAATTAGATTCTTCAAGATTATAATTAATTTATCTCAGTTCAAAATTGATACTAAGTTTTTTTCGTGTTGATCACGTTTTTGTTTTGATTGATGATTAATGTATTATAATATGATTTTTATAGATTCAAATATTTTGCGGATATATTTATAAATTGCCTTTGTTAATCAGGGCGAAATTTAGTCTATATGGACCACTCTTACATTTAACCTCTTTGAAAGAATACAACCCGGAAAAATTTCCGATCCGCCAGGACTTGAACCTGGGACCTCGAAACTTGCGCTAGCACTCAATGTGCTACACACTCGGCCACCGAGGCTGCTGCAACATTTGTTAAATTCATATTTCAAAACGTTTTTAAAAATTTTCTCTACTCTTCTAAAACTATTGACATTCATTGTCCATTCTAGCTAACTTTTTATCGTATCTCAGCTTTCCATGAAGAAGGTTTGATTTAGTTTCCACCCTCAAGTGTTTCGGTCATCTATTGGGAGTATTTTATGTCAAGAGTTCGTTATAAGAGTCTTAACTTGCCTTCCGTAGTGAAAGGACACGTTCTTCTGTTGTTCTCCTAAACATCATTAGGGACTTCCTGAGTGTCCGACCCTCGGCCAACCACCCATCGATAGCCGACGAAATCGTTTCCTCTGCTTCGACTACCAAGGTTAGATTTTCAAGGTAGACCCAAGGTTACATTTCCTTCATTCATACTATTATTTCATTTCTCATTGATTTTTTGCTCTATTTTTTTCGGTAATCAAAGCACTCATGAATAAGTGCTTAGCTCACAGGTTTAAATTTCTGTACTTGTTGTTATTTTTCGACCTTCCTTCAAATAATTTCTTACTTAAAACTCGTTTTTATCCGTTTTTATTCATGCTCTATACTATCATGTACGATATTCGTTACCGACACATTCTTACGTATTTTAATACGAAGTATTTTTCAGTTCCATTAAAGTCCGTCCAATAGATTCTCTTTATTTTAGTTTTGAATTTCAACTCCCTTAGCACCTACTTTTTCCCTATCACGATGCTTTAACGCCATTAAACTTTCACATCGCAGGTTAAAAGTAACGGATTGTTGATAGTTCACCAGCAGGTTTTCTTCTTTTTCAACATATTCCCAATCTCTTAAGCCATTGGCGGTAGGATGTTTTCTTATCGGTCTGTATTGTTACGTTTCACGTGTGAATCAGACAGCGACCTTCTAAAGGCATGCGTCTGTGAGTTGGATAGGATGAAGCTTCTATCAGCACTTTGGCGAAGAACGGGGTAAGGTTACGTAAGGTTCACATCCTGGTGCGTATCCAAAGGCAAATGGTACGAGTTGCTCCTCTGCTTTGCGGGTGATAGACGAAGTAGACGTCAACGATACCTATTGTAGTGAAGCTAAGAAGATATCGAATTCTTTTATCGAACTCCGAAGTTTTATAGGTTCGTCAATTGTCTGTCCTCTGGATGGAGCTGTCCATATTGCAGTATTTTTCTATCTCTGGTCCTCCAGGTTGAGTACTTAGTCCCGATACGTAAGGAAGTCAAAGTTACTGTACTGAAAATCTATAGAAAGCTGCCACCCAAGTGGTACATTGATTCTCTGAATCTCAATGTGGTTCATTACATAACGAAAACATTGAGATGGGAGGCTTGTCGGATGTTTGAGGGTTGCAGATAGTTTTGTAATGATCAGATCTAATAATAGTCACTCAGGATTAACTCGTAAATAATTTAACGGTTATACCAGTACAAATTGTAAATACTATGAAAGTATAAAAGTAAAGTAGCTACTCCTGATTACGAACTATGAATTAGGATTTGACTATAAGAATAGAAAAATAGATAATAGAATATATTAGCGAATATGTAATTTTTACGAAAGATTTAAGATGTATAATAAGGACCATAAGAGTGAAACATGAGAAGAATTATGTTAGTCAAAAGTAATTTTAAAAATATACCTTTTTCTCGGAATATATGTGAAAATAACCTCTTAGAAAGGAGAACTGTAGTGTATGGCACCCTCTGGTACACGTTGAAAGGCGGCTTGCTGGATACTTACATGTTGTTGTAGATATCTTATACAGTAGTTGGCATTTAATTTAATAATTCAATATTATAATTATGAATAAATTGTGCAATAAGCATTACTATTATTAATGTTAATTAGATCATCGCAACTAAAGTGTTTAAGCGAAAGACTTTTCTCGATTCATTGAGGATCTCGCAAGTCTTCAATCGCTACTGATTTCAAAATCGTCACATAAGGAATTAACGAAGTCTTTCCCTTTGAATGAACTTCTATCCATTCATCTGTAAGACTTTGATCCGTGTAAGGCTTTCAGATACTGATCTCTAATTTCCCATAATCTCCTCTGATTACTTTTCATTCGAAACCTTCTTTTATCCTCAACATTCCTCCTTTATCAGTCTTGACTTTTATTTCTCGCATTTTATTACTCTTTTTCTTATCATTTTATCACTTCCGCGTGGAGTTTTTTATCTTATCTTATTATAATTGCCTTGAGTTATCTTTCGCCTATCGCGTTATGTAAGCAATGAGAGAAACAGATACTATAGATATAATAGATGTATTATAATAGATTATAACTAATTAATATAACTATATAATATTATATAGTTATATATAATAGATGTACGAGAGATACAGAAATTTTAAATGTAAATAATTAAAGAGTTTAGTGTATGTGAATGGAAAATATAAGAGCTTATTGAATCACTTGATATGTGTTTCATTATTTTTGTTGTTATTGATATATTGTTATAGAGATTCGAATAGAGTTGCAGATTTAATTAGTATATATTTTTCGATGGCATTTCACTAGAAGAGAGTGTTTTGTTATTCAAATCATTGTTTAACATGGCTTCATAAGATTTCACGAAATTTTTTCGGTTTACAATTGAAAATCATACCATCGCCTGTCATTTGTTCGGTTACCATTTCCAAAAGAGGATCATTCAATTTGCAATTAATCCTCCTTTACACGAGAGGCACTTTATTGTGCAGTATCACATATTTAAATGTATTTGATTTAATTCTTCAACATCTAAATTAAAATGGCGATTGATATTGGAACAGAAAAAAAACATTGCGTTAAAGGATATTGAACTAGTTAATAAAAGATGGAATTTAATTTAATATAACTTTCAATATAATTAAAGTATAAACCTAAAATATATTTTAACGTATTTCCTGTCTTAAATTATCAATATTAATTTAGTGGATGAGTTAAAAGCTAAGGATGTACTGAATACCTTTGTGCTTGCATCGGGTATAAGGAATTTCATCGAATTCGTAGTAAGGGAATGGTATCGAAGTCATAAACTGATCTTGAACCAGTAATATAACTAAGTAATAGTCTTGAATGGCCATAAAATATCGGGTAGCATATTATTTAAAACTAATTTATATTTAATTAGTTTTAATTAAATATTAATTAGTTTAATTAATATAATAATTACTTACGGTTATACATCTATAATTTTTAAACCTTATTATCTGGATGGAAATGTTACATCATTTTACTGAGAAAAATCTCTTTAATTTTAATTTATCTTTTTATTCACCTTTCAATCTCCTTGCTCCTGACTTTAGTAAAAGAAGACCATATGTAGCTATGCAGTTCTATTTAATTTAAGATATTTTATATAAAATGAATGCATCACCGTTGTAGCCGCTTAAATTCCCTACGTTTCCTCGATTCTTACCGTTTTATACTTTAAGACCATTTACATTCTCCAGTATTTTTCTTAACTCTTTTTTCTCTACCTTATTTTTTTTACCAGAGCCTACTTTCTCGACCTTCTGCCCTTCTCTTCCACTTTGTGATCCTCTAAACGTTCTCTTCCTTTCTCGGCTTTTGTACCGTCTTTTCCAGTCATTTAACCCTGTTCCTTAATTCCCTCTCTCCTATTCCCCTTTTCTTAGACCTTCATTGTGTCCCCTTCCCTCTCACCTCCCCTTCCCTTCGCTCATCTGCTACATCTAGCGGATCGAGACGCGATCTGCTACAAAAGGATGAGAAATTTAGAGGTCGAATGAGAGGGCGTTGCGCGCACTGTTACTCGGAGGTGGGGGATTATAGAAGCAATGAGTTGAATCAATGTGGTGGAAAAAAGTTGGATGGAATGTGGAAAGTTTGCACAGGAGAAGATGTTGATGGGTTTGCTTTCTAAATGAAACAAGCAAAAGCATAATGGTGTCATTAAGGTTGAATTGTGATTGAAGTTTTTTAGGATTCCGTTTAGGATATTGTTTGTTAAATGAATATTTATGGAATGGCATGGTTATATTTAATGGTTAGTTGATATTTTCTACGTATTCATTCAACTGAACCGTTGTTGTTTTTTGTGCTAATACTCATATTGTTAATTAAGAAAGTGATTATGAAACAGAGCGCAGACATTTATCTGTGAAAGACTGTTACTCTTAGAAGTATTAATAGAAGTATTTTTACCTCTTTAAACCATGAAAAACATGCAATATTCCGAAAAACTTAATTAATTCCTTTTGATTAATTTTTTGATAAGAAATTCAATCACTATAATGAAACCATGAGGCTATGGGACGGATTTCTTTGATAGAATTAAAAGTAGGATATCGATAATGCAAATTTATCCCAATATTAATTTTATTTAGAATCCCTGTTGTGAAATGCGATGTGTCCCTTTAATTTTACATCGATTAAAAACTTTAATTACAAGAATTATATTTTTCAATTAAAGTTATTTTTCATGGCTTTTTTTTAACGGAATCCTTGTAAATTAGGCCTTCAAATATGTGGATTACGGTGAAACTTATTAAAATATCGCAGATTTTGAAAATCAGTTTTTTATCTTATGAAAATGAATGAAATGAATTTTTATGAATGCCATTCATTTGATCCACCTGATGAAATACGTCGGAAGCAATTTGTATAAATTAATTGCTTTTGAAATTATCCTATTATGCGAACTCTCCAATTAATGCGTTGACTAAAAATCGAGCTGAATTCATCCCTCATACGAATAAATTTTAATTGAGGCATAGTAAAAGTGCTATTATCCAATAGCTGGATATAAAAGTAATAAAATTTTTAATGATATTCTCTCCTCTTCCTTTTTCAAAATTTATTAATGACTATATACAAAATTTATGAATTACGACTGTATTATCCGTTAGACATAGGTCTGTATGAAAAATCAATCTATTGTTTGATGCACTTTTACTTCGTGATCATCACGATACATTTAAGATATTTTTTAAGTTTAATATATTGCAATTGATGGAACGTGTGAAAACATTTTAGACCTTTTATATGGAACAAGACTCCAAAATTTTAAATGCAAATTTGTGCATCCAATTAAAATTTATTCATATTTTTTGTTGGTAATTAAAATGAGAAAGAAGTCATATCGAAGCAGATTTAATTAAATTTTGATATAATATAATATTTTGATACATCTGAATATTTATTTGATGTTGTTAAATGTGGAACGGGATTCGTTAACGAATTCTGAAAAGCCTTAATTACAACATTGATATAAAAATAGATAGGTTCGATGAAGATATGTGCAAGATTGGTAGAAATGAAACAAGAAGACAATAATAATGTAGATAAGAGAGGTAACAATTCGTAGGAAAAATCGAATTGGGAAACAGTAGAGATTCATGAAGGAAATATATTAGGAGATGGAATCATTCGTTGAAGAAACATTTTTTTTTTAATTTTAGGGAAAAAGTTAGCAACACTTCTTTTAGCTGAATGTTAGTTTTATAATTCAATCGATTGACATTTAAATTGACATTAAATAATTTTATTCATATCCAAGATGCTGATTTTTTCGTTATATTTATAATTTACAGTTATATTAGCTTTATATATACTCGTATCATAGTATCCTGAAGTATAGGCAACTTCTATACACAAATGACTTGCGTGTTGCATAATCTCAAGGATGACGATAGTTTCTCTATGCCACTTTTCGAGATATCACATTAGTATGCTCAGGCCATGTCGCTTTCTTTATCATATGTATCTCTCAGTAATGGTTATTTATCTATAAGTAGTATTGTTAACATCTATCTCACTTCATAGTCTTGAATACGATTTTTTGTATGAGATTTTCACTGAGCATATCACTCAGGATACATAACCGTTTGTATTTTATCTTGATCAAAAATTTTATCCGCTAATTCACGGAGTCTTCACATTTTACTCCACCTAATTTTTCTTAGTTTTTGACCATAGATTATTTATTATTATTATATTATCAGATTAATTTTTCAAAACCATTATTGTAGCACTCTGTCCACATCCATGGAGACCCGAAACATGAATTTCAGGTTACAGGTATAGTCTCTTTTCTGAGTTATAAATACACATTTTTTAGTAATCAGTTGCGGAATGTAGCAGACTTGGATTCGCAGAGAAAGTCGCACGGATTATAAGGTTCACTTCATTCTTCATCTGTGAGACGGCGTCTTTCTTCCATTGCCCCCACTTTTTTCTTTCGTCTTTTCCCATCTGCGAATATATTACTTTTTCCTTCAATGGGAATATGCAAATGCGACCAAAGCGTATTCCTCATTTTGGAAGAGAGAGATTCTCTATGGTAGAGGAATTGCTGGAAAAACAAGAGATCAAAGTAAACTCCTTAAATGTTTGCATGAAGTTTTGGGGATGAAATAAATGAATCTGAACTGAAATTATGCAAACATCGAGGGAAAAAGATGTAAATACCTAGAAGTTTGGCGAACTGCACGATGTAATGAAACGCTTTGAAATACGGAGGACGGGAATTCAGGGAAAACATTCTATGGAACAATTTAATTAGATTTTCTTTTCGCTACGGCTACTTTAGAATACTTTGTGAGCGATCGAGCCCTATAAACTCTTTTATTGGCTATTAAGGAATATTTTACGTAAAAGTATGGCAATAGAAATTTTCTATGATGCTTCTTGGAAGTCTATCATAGCTGAACGTCAAGCTCGGAGAAGCCCAATCTTTTGCTTTTGATGAACTTTATAATCAATCAACAAAGTTAAAGGTTTCATATATTAATAACTGAAAAAGTATTTCTTTGTATAGAATAGGATTAATAATTAAGTGATCATGGAAATTTCACGATATTACTCATGAATTAGTTTAAGTATATATCAAAACTATTATGCCTATTTTTAGTGCATATTTTACTATAAATTTATATCGGCATTCATAGATAAGACAGTTGTTTAATAAATCTATTCTTTACTATAAAAATTTAATAATCTTGCATTTCATAATTTATCTTGTATTTATTGAGAGAATTTTCAGAACAGGTCAACTATTATTCTGATAAATGAGCAAATAAATTTTATAAATTCAGATATATAATTATTTTCATTCAAATCTATGTTTTAATAAACTTTCATTTATGGTGTAATAAATTCTTGAATCACTGTGAATTGCATAGTAACTTTCGTAAAATAAATTGCTATCATAATGAATAATCTTAGAAAAGCGTAACCATGGATGGAAGAAAAATGACACGGTTTATCATCCTTAAAACACCCCATTTTCGATATCAAAATGGCCGTCGATATAAATTCATCATTTCAGCCCCTCAATGAATATTCATGAGATGCACGCATATTCTTTCTGGGGAGGTCTATTGCTTCCTCTCGGATGAATCGTCGCCTTTGGAAGCGTTTGACAAATGACAAACGACGCATAAATGGCGGAAGCACTTTCGTCGAGGGTTCGCCGAGGCCATCTTTCAAGATTCCGTAAATTTCGGAGCAGAAATTCCGTCTCATTTGACCGCGTTTCTCACTTTGGTACAGCGGAGAGTATCGTGCTCTATGGGATGGGTTTTCCGAAACTCCCTTCCAATGTAGAGACCATAAAAGCTAGCTCAAAACTGAGCGGGCACGCCTTACAAATAAAAATCTTTTTTTTTTGTCCTGTTCCTTCACTGGACCGTTCTTTCGCTGTATCTTCTTCTTTACGTGTCCTTCTTGAGCCCAAAGTTTTTATTTACTACCATTTGCAGGACTCTTCGTTATCTTACGCTGTAACTCTTTTCCTCGATTTACTCTGTAACAGATAGGTAGCAGCTTTAATACTCTTCGCATTTTCCAACCGATTGAACAATATTGCAATTTTTCCAAATAAATTCGATAATACATTATTATGTATTATCATTACATTATTATATACATATTTATACATATATTTATATATTATATACATATACGTTATTTTATATTATGATAATACATTATTCTATTGCTATACTTTCGGTTTAACTAAGGTACTAAATTATTGATTTATAGTCTATCTAGTATCGAGTCTTGTACGGAATGTAATAAACATTGTCTTTCTCTCTTATTCTTTCCTGTTTCCGGTTCTCATTCTCAAGTATTTTTTTAATGGTATAGGATTTGTAAAGTCGGAATTCTTACTTTAAAATTATTTTAGTTTTCTCTAATCGCTTGTACAACAATTTAAATTGTTTTTATAATTTACTTATACCTATAGAAGTGATCTGGTAAACTTTTATATAAAAAAAATCCCCAAATTAACATATTTTCCTTGATCTTTAGACCAAAGGCTTTCCTTCTCAAACCAAAATTTTCCCTATTATTTCAGCGTAAGATAAAAGAACCACTGATGTTGTCGGAGAAAGAATAAAATTAAAATTATGATAACTACGAAACTTTTTTTTGTGAGAGATGTCTCCAGTCACTTTTTTCTTCTTCATCCTTTCATTTACTATCTTGTTTTGTTCTTTGGTGAATATTTTTTGCCGAAATTTCTCTTTCTACTTTAACGTTCTTTTTTCTTCATTTGTCGTCAGGTTCAATCATTTTTAAAATTTTTTTCATTAACGGAAATTGGGGGGATATCATTGTGTTAGATATTCATACATCTCCGAGTGATTATTTCAAATGTATTCCGATAAACAGTACGACTCTAAGCTTAATAATTAAACCACGCTAACTTCAGCGCGTGAAAATACAAGCGGCTAACTTCAACACGCAAAATACAATCGAATTTCTAGTCTCTAGAGATCAGCCATCCTCGTTACTTAACGACGCAGTTGTTTTTACGCATCAAGTTTCTCTTGCACGACCCAGTTCTTCGTATCACTCGACCTCATATTTGGAGCTCATCATCTACGTGGCAAAAGGACAGGAGCAGCAGTACGTACTATATATTCTTTCTTTGAGACAAACACTATGTTAGCAGCGCACCTCTCGTTTTCTTGAGCACTCCCATTGCTCGTATTTCGGCTATTCACGTCGTGTCCTTTCCGAACGATGCACTAAAATTTCACGGCTCCCGGACTTAATTCCTCTCCGGATGCACCCTTTGTCTCCCACGCTTAATGAAGCCCTTGTCTGGAGAGGACGCGGGTCGGAAAATTCACTCTGCAGACCTCGTAACCTTCTGCGACGGAAATGCTCTTCGAATATTGCTCTGCGAAGAGAACACCATCTCGATTCAATAAGTATCGCACCTGAAACCACGAACTTTTGGAGATAATGAAAGAAACGTTTTTTTTGTGCGTTTCGTTATATTTTCCGAGCGTCTCTCTTTCCCTCTCTAACTGCGCTAGAAGTTGAAGGAGAGTAATGAGAGCGGTTATAAATTTCAGAATTTTACGTTTACGTAAATCAAATTATGAAGAACAAGGAAATTCGTGTGTGTAATGGGTTTTATAAACTTTTAATTACGTAGGTGTCCCTATATCATCTAGAAACTAGGATACTATGCTATTCTAACATTTAATTTCTTAAAATTGATGCAGATGATATATATATCTTTCTTGAATATTTATTCCTAAATATGGGAATATTTTAGTGATTTTATGATATTAATATGCATATTGTACATGGAGAAATTTTCTACTCGTTTCCATTCTCTTTTATAAATGCAGATATTTAATGTGAAGTGCACTCAAAATATTTCGAGGAAACCAAAGTGTAATATGTTGAGATAGATAGGAATACAATATACATTAGATATTAGTTGTTCAGAGTCTTGACCAGGAAAATTATCCGTTTGTTAATATTAGAATTCATCTAATGAAATTCGGAATTAATTTACATAATCATAAAATTGTTTTGCATAGTATTTGCTCATTATTTTTATCCGTATCTTTTTTATTAGTGATTATCCGTGTAGGATAAAATTATATTATTAAACAAATAGCAGATATAAATCTAAAGATATATAGTTTTGTATTTTAATCTGTAAGGAATAAGTAAGGTAAAAGATAACTTTACGTGGAAAGCCCACAGAATAACCCCAGGATTTTTTTAGCAGACAACCGGCAATTGGGAGATCTGAGTTCGATTCCAGTCAGACTTTTTTATGTCTGTTATAAACTGTATTCAATAGGAACTTTAGTTTGATGTTTATTAATAAAACTCATATATAGTTTCTAATATCAAATCGATGCTAAAAAAATTAGTCATCAATGATAGCAATTCATTTGAAGGTGATTCGAAGCTAATCGAATATGGTGCAAGACAGCTACACTGAACCATCTGTCAGGAAAATCGACTTATTGCAAGAGTAAAATTACACCAAATACAAAATTGCATTCCGGTGTGTCTAGTTGTCAATTGCAGAGGAAATGAAACGGATTTGCATTCGAAACTAGATTTAAGTCCTTTTCGTTACCAAGGCCGACGGTTAAAGTAAACAAAAGGTTGTCATTCACAAAAGCAGAGATTTAGTGCAATATTAAGTGAGTCCTTGCTCATCTAATACTAGGGAATATATGTATAAACAGTTAAATATAGATGAAACTACTAACTAAATATAAGATTAAGATAAAGAGTAGAGGAAGTCTGAGATAAAATTTCAAGAAAATTGTACAAAATAGCACTGTATCTCATGTATATTTTCTATTTTTCAATAATATTCGTACAGGATAATCCCATAGAGTTTGAATGACTTTTTATATATTCTTTTTTATGATGGATTGTGTAATAATTGAAGAGCTATACATTTCTTTCGTTCAAAATGATACCTTAACTTAAAGCAATTTCTTTTGTAGACTTTAAATAGAAATAGTTTCCTTGAGACTTCAGTTATGGTCCATGCAAGAAATAACTATGCGAAATTCGAATTCAGTTTTTTTTACGCAACTGAGAGAGAAAGATCACGATTGGGCAGAGTCTGTCACATCAACGAGGGAGCCATGTGTCACCCTCTCATGATGTATCTCTGCGGAATGAACGCAATATAGAATAAATGAGAATTACGCAGTCTTCCAATAAGGTTTCCCTGTGGGATGGAGGCATAATTCACTGCGGTGGCATTCAGATAAAAGGTAAAATGGCATCCACGAAGGATATGAATGATGTGCAGCATTGGGTTTAAAGGCACGTTTTTCTGTTTGAGGTAAACAATGAGCTCTCATGATTGGATGGATAACTTGTGCACAAGAAGTAATATATTTTTGTGCTCATCCCGAAACAAAAATTGAGGTAATAAATCTTTCTACAATAACTGCGAGCATAAATTTTCTCAAATCACAATGCGTAATTGTTGGGGAAAGTAATTTGTGTAAAATGTTCGAAATTGTGAATTTGGGACTGTACTATCTACACGTCATACATCAGAATTCCTTCTTTAAACTTTTCAATCATTCCGCGCATTTGTGTGGCGATAAGGACTCTGAAAACAAGTATATAAACGCCGATACGAGTGACCGAAAAATGCCGAAACTCCGTCTTCCAATAATAGGACAGCGCTTGTTAAAAATACTAGAGCACAGTTATTTCTAAGCCTACGTGCTTACTCGCGGGAAACGGTTGTGAAGGCGCCCACTTACGGACGGCTGTTATGCAGAGGAAAGATATTCGTGCCATCATCTGGGAGAAACCCTTCATAACAATAAGACAATTCCATTGCGAGGCCTTCTCTCCGAAAGCTAAAGAGAATAAAACACTGTATCACTCGTTCCCTCTCTGCACTGCGGAACGGTTCTGCAAGCAGAAAATGTCCCTCTCCTTGACGAATACTGTCGGTTAAGATACGAAATGAATCTCACTCTCGCTGGACTAATATTTATAGAGTAAAGAGGTTTCTTTTTTTCTGTTTACGTGAGTGAATTTATTATTTTTTACGTTACTTTACGAGATTAACTTTTATGAGCATTGTGCACGTATCTTTACGTTTGATTATTTTATTTTATTATTTTTTTTATCTTATTTTTGTTACCCGCTTTATTGCCTTTAGCTTTACTTTGCTTTAATTTCTCGTTCCCAACTTTTCATTTCTGTTTTCCTCATGTTTATTTCTTTCTTCATCCATATCAACTACTTCTTCTTGGCAATATTTCCTTTGTGTTCCATTCCTATGAAACCTAATGTATAGCTCTTCATGTTTCATTCCTTCAATGTTTGTCTGCATCTGTATGTGCTATACTTAAACTTCCAATTGCACTTTTTATCTGTATCGTATTCAGTTTAGAAATCGTATTTTTCCTTTGCTTTTTCTATCTTTTATTCTTTTATTTCGCTGTTTTATTCAACACGATTTCTCTCTTTTCATTTTAATGTTTTCTCTGTATATTTCCACACTATCTTTTCCTCTTCTCTTCTTGCTTCCCTTACTACAGCTCTATATATGTGCCTTTTTTCTTTTATATCGTTCCATGTTACATCCATCCATCTATTTCACCCCTTTTTCTTCGCCTCTGTATCCCACTGCCTTCCGCTCTAATCCTTTTTTATGCCTCCCATCCTTCCCCTCGTGTTTCTCTAATTTTCCTTCTCCTCATCCTTCCTTCCTCTTCTTCTGTACCCGAAGAAGGCAAGAAAAAGTCTCCCGTGGGAACGAAACCCTCTCAGCCCTGCCCTTTCCCATCTCCAGCAAATATCTACACCATTCTTTTTGATTGGGAACCGTTTTATTCAGCGCCTTTCATTTTCATTGCCCGAGAGGACTTTTCTACAACCTCCCCTTTGTGTTTCGTCTATGCTACGGTCATTTATATGTTTGTTTTCAGTCCTACATATTTGCGTGTTCCGTATAGTACACCTTGAAGTCTCTTGGGGGAGTGGTGGCGTTGGTCCGACCCTTTGAGATGCCCCTTGGAAATCTGCGGAGGCGAATTCTTTACGCTATGGGCCATAAATTATGACTTGATGTGAGCAGGCTGTGGGGAAGCTGGGTGGAATTTACAGGATAAAGTCAATATCCGACATTTCAACGAACTGTGTTGATATGAATGCAGCGATATCTATAGAGATAAACATCTCTGTAATCCTTCATCGCTGTTGAGAACAACTTTTGAGGGTTATTTGATAGCCTGTGGAATGATGAAGCTTGTACAATTACGATGGTTATCAATTCGTTAAAAGTTATCAAATTGATGCACCTACATATATGTGGACATTCCGATCAATAGTAATTGAAGGAAGACGATTTTGATAGAAATAATTTAAGTGTAACCCAGTGATTGTAAATAAAGCATCAAATAATTTTAAATTAATACGAAAATAGCTGTCATTAACTCTTATTTTGCAAGTAATTGAGTGTTAAAAGCAGAGATGCTGCAGTAGCTAAAGATATACTATATTTAACTTTAATAATATACGATATAATTTATGAATTTATGAAATATATTTTATGTATGTTGAATAGCTCAATATTTGTTCTAACGTTTTAAAATAAAACATATATGCATAATATGAATAGAATAGAAAGAATATGATTCTAGTAAATACGATTACATCATGGCTCTGTGTTCAACTTAGAGGTTCCAAAAAGATTCAGAAATTCAGCCCTTTCTGACTATGATCAGCGAAAGTTAAGAATATTTTTAAAACATGAATTATATTACGTAAAATTTGTAAAAAGTAATCCCTTTTAAGTTGCTATTCCAAAGTAACGTATTCCAGAACCACTACAGCTCTGGGTTTTCAAACGTATCTTCTTTTTGCACTCCCCCTCCTTTTCCATGCTCATTATTCTGAAAGTCGTTCGTATTTTATGTGACAGACGGAATGACGGGTTTAAAGGCTCTTCTCTTAATTTAGGAGCGGAGATAAAGAATTCGGCTCTTAAGGAGTCCACTCGCTTCCAGAAATTCGCGAAATTAGTCTAAATATTCATTTGCAAATTTGCACTATCGCGGTCATGCAAAATGTTGGTGAAATAAGTGAAGAAATATTTTTTTGTGTTTTCTATTATAATATACTTTGATGTACATCTAATGGATGTATCAATGTAGGTCTTGAAAAGTTCCCTTTATCTGTTCGGAGTATTTAATAGAGTTCAGTAGTCATTAAGAATTACAGTTAAGGACTATTTTAAAGGCTGATATAAAATAAAATTGTGATAAAATTGTAGCTTTTTGAATAATGATATTCTTGACTCAGTATTAGTTTGATTGTTATAGTCTTTTAAGAATTCAAAAACTGATATTCTTACCTGCTCCTTTCTCTCTTAATTATCCTGAATGACGTATTTTGAACTTGACTGCTCCGTTTTCTTTCTTTGTCCCTTTTTTATGTATGATGACATTATAATTTTTCTTATACATGTATCTTATCTTCCTCTTCCCTTTTCTATAACGCCTGACTACACCAAGCTTCCTCTCGTCATTGAAACCGAATTTTTCGTAAAAAAAACGTTTCTTATTTTTGTTTTGTTTGTTTCTTTTTCTTCTTTATTATATAAAATATATATTCAAACTCTTACTCAAATTATAGCTATTCAAAACGTTGAATAATTATTAAATGCACGACGATGATGTATCCTCAAAGGTGTATTGAGTCAAATTTTACGTTATTTTGTGAGCATGGCGAGACCTTTTGAATTAAACTGTGAAAGGAATACGTCCTGAATTTCCGGGTACAGCTTCCTGCTCGCACTGCTTTTCAAAGGGAAGAACTTTATTAGAAATCTGTCTTCTTTGTATGAGTTTCTAAAGGTAATTAACTGAGACCTTGGGACCACGAGTATGGAAGTATAAAATCTTCTTCTTATTCTTCAATGATTTGGATTATTAAATATCTTTTTTTTAATTTCACAATTAGTATCATTTAGGAATTTCTTTGAACTTCGGTACTCATGACTCTAAAACTATTAGGAACTTTACTTTGTATACTATATAGAAATTGATATCGATTTTTAAAAACATAATACTTATTATATCGTCTATAACATTAGCTTTTTTCCTCTTTATTATATAAAATTGAAGACTCCAGTGAGGAATTTATTCATCAAATTTCGCTTGAATACCTAAAAGATTTGACTACAATAAGCAAAGGCCTCAGTTTTATTGTTTCATCAAATATAAGTACGTAAAAGGTTCCTGTAGAAGGCTATGACAAATAAAATAATTATGGACTCAATGTTAGAAAGAAAGGTATAATAAAATAAAAATCGTTGGAGTGTTTTCGATGTATTCTTTGTTGAGGTATGAATTTTAAATCACGAAAGGAATTATTATAAAGGAAAACGCTTGGTAAACCGTATAAATACTTTGGAGTAAGAAATCTTCATATTACCTTCTCACTTTTTAAAGTTTATGAATTTAATCGGCCTAAGAGTTTAGTATCGTAATATTCGATGAATAGGCGCTCTGATTTCTATTAAAGCAGCAATGGCTTTATTTGATTTCTTATAATTTATTTCTCATAATATTTCTTGATATTAAATCTACTCCAATTCTTTCAAAGAACGCAATCGGTTTTCTGGATCCCGTTGGCTCTATTAAAAAGAATAAATAGGATAGGAAGGTGAGTTCCAGATACTTATGAGGTCTATTTTCCATTCGAATCGACTTAAGAAAAGTTCACGACGGTAATAAGTTCTCGAATTGTCCCTTGAAGGATTTTTGGATTCGGAAATAGGTGATTTCCGATGTTTTTGGGGTCACCGAAGTCAAGTGGTGATCGATTCGTTCTAAATCCCACTTGAAATTTCAGAAAGGAAGGAATGAGGTTCGCAATCTCTTGTTATAGACACCGACTTCCTTTTTTAAATACGTTATATGAGATACGGAGGAATTTTAAGGATTCATGGAAGATTTCGGAATTTCAAATTATGCATTATTTTCCCAATAAAGCTTCTGCCACTGTTCCCATTTTCATGCAATTTTCGGAATGTATTACATCTTAGCAATTTCCTCACTTCGAAAGATATGTGGAGATTCAGAGGCTGCATTGAAATGAAAAAGTTGGAGCACTCATAAAATATATTTAACGTGAATTGAAGAAGGATACAGTTCTGAAAATTTCATTATAAATGAAGGAAAATTATACAATTTTTATTGCCACTTAGGTTTCTAAATGTGAATAATATTTTATGATTTTGGCTATTTCCCCGTGATTTATAAGAGTGATTTCCGTGGTTTAAAACAATTAAACTTCAGAAAGGAAATCGATGACTTATGAATACATCTGTGCGGCTAATAAGTGAAAAATCCATATATAGAATCAGGTAACCGTAGATTAGTCATATCAAGACTATTTCAATAACAGTACTTCAGATATATACAGAAGTGATATATTCCAATTTCCATGGAAAGATAAACTGAAGTGCTTTTGACTAAGTCATTGAAAACGTTTCCACATATGATAGAACTTATCTCTACAGTATAGACGTTGATTAGTATTTTTGGTGCGGTAATAGACACTATCTTGCTTGTTCATAAGATTATATCAAATAGGTACAATTAAAATGATAATCTGGCTATTTTACTCGGTTATCATTTAAAGCATCCAGCATCACTCAATATATCGACTCTTTATTGTATTCATAGTTTATTGAGTCATTCAAAGATAGCTAGTGAACATTATTACAGTAGCAGTATGCTTGATAAATTATTTCAGCGTAGAATATGAAATATCACTTCTACATCGAAATATTTAATAAAGTATAAACATAATTTGATATAATCCACTCATTGTATGTTATGAAATATATGGATATGATTTTCAAAATTTTTTTATACCTAATTGTGGTGTTATATTTTTATACAATAACTTCAATTATATTAGCTATTATTGAAAATTCATTAAAATAACTTAATAAATATGACTTACCCACTTACCCACAAAACCACTAATTTTATTATGAATTTAATTCTGTCAATTAAATTACTATTCCATTAAATAGAAAGCCTCAAACAGCACGCAGTTATCCACTAGAATAGCTTTGATCGATGATAATTTCCCCAAGTAAATTGGCGTCATTCGATTAAAGGAAAAGGGTAACAATCGATTTAAAACAATTAAAAGTTAACGCCGACAAACAGTGGAATTTGTGGATAATATCGTTAGTATATCCGATTACCTATTCTTTTTAACCTTATCGTACATTAGAAAAAGGTTTTAATAACTGTACGAAAGGTACCATTCAATTTTTACGGACTTTTAGTCAGAAAATGGCAAGGAAAATAAATCCCACATCAGCCTTGTTTAAAAAAAAATCCGTCACTGCGAATTTTTGTTTTTTACCCATTAAAACCTATAATTAAAAATATGGGGTAGATTTAAGTATTGAGGAAGAGTATGCAGTACTTCAGAGTATGTATATTATACTAAAAATCATCTTATTTCATTTATACAACGAATTTAGATACTGGAAAAAGGAGGATGAATTCGTTCATAAGGAATATAATTCGTGAAAAAAATACGTATAAGACTTTTGATTTCTCTCATGTTTGTGTTTAATTTTTAAATTAATCATCCGTGATGATGACGAAAGTTTTGAGTGGATGCGATTTCAGGTGGAGATAAATTTATATTTATAAGGTTCAATGTTAAAAGCGATAATATAGCAAAGCGTTGTCATATTGAATTTCTTCCTTGAATAACAAACTCTAACATTTTCTCACGTCGTACAAGTAGACGTTGTTATTTGGGCGTCGGTTTGGTAATAACGCCTAGGGCGTCCGACGCATTGGGAACTTAGGACCACTTCTCATTGTTGCCACATTCTTTTTAACGTCCTCTTATTACCATCTCAACGAAACGTTCCTCCAACAGCTCGTCCTTAAACTTCCTTCATCATAATGCGTTTTAGTTCTAAATTTTTGGTTTTTGAAATTCGCCTTTTTGCAGAATTTGGGCATGGAATACATTTGGAATAAAATGTAATTTCATCGCAAGTACCGCAGTTAGTTTTATTTGTAAATAAAATCGTTGAAATTCGATCTATTTAAAGAATCGGGAAGTGCACTGCTACTTTTTAAGAAAAATAAGTAATTTAAAGCGATTTTCCGTAATCATTATAAAATCATGCACTTTAATGGTTACAAAAATTCAATAACGACTAAGTGAACTTCATTTAAATTTATTGTAGTGGATGATCTTTATTAAATTGCAGAAAAGAGTACATAATCATCGAGCTATATTGCTTTCTACGGGTATCTTTTCAAGTTCATTCCAACTCTTATCTCTATCGATAAACATTCCATTGATCGAGAATCTTTTTATTATGCCGATATGTATCATTCTATAGTTATAATTCAGCTAATGAAAAGCTGTAGCAACCAGGTTTCCAAGAAACATCGTTATAATTCAATATCTCTCTGCTATTCTATTCGAAGAAGCGTGCTGTAAATTAATCTCACACTTGTACCTCTCCATCTATAGATTACAAAGACCGAGTTACGTTACGTAATCCGTTAGATAGTGCTGTAGTAGATGAATGCGGAATATTTCTTTTTATCATCTTCCTACCTCAATGCACCTAATACCACAAGCGCACTATTTGTTCTAATGGAGCCCACCTTTATGCAGGACGTTTATTCACTCACACACAGCAATAGAGGAACTTACTTTAGCCGTCATCTTTTTGGAGTTAGATACGAACTATTAATCCTGCATTGAAGCAAGCGGTCGAGGATTAAATTCAGAATCCTCTTTAACTTGAAACATCTGCAACGTATGCCTTCATAAATAGAAATAGGATTTAGGGAAAAAATCCCTACAATCTGCTCTGCTTTCTTTGTAAATAGACACAGCGGAAAGAAGTTTCGTATAGGAAACGGTAAATAAGCCGTTGAAGGCTTTCTGAAAGCTGCTATTCATTCAATGAAAAATTTATGTTTTGGTATTTATCCTGAAAGATATTTAAAAAGCACCGAAAACTTCATTTACTCGATAAAGCATATATCGGACTAATTTCCATGTCAACAAGATTACTTCTCAATACTAACCTACAGTTTATCTGTAACATATCCCCTAGGATCCTTAACCGAGACTCCATTGTGTTGCATTTCTTAAAAAACATCATCACAATAATTTATATTGAAATAAAGTATTCCTCAATAATATTTAATAATAAATATTTTATACTTATGCTATATTTATATACGTAGAATTTCACTCCATTTTTAATTGATGATTAATTAATTTCAAATAGAAATTCTTTGATAATCATTTTTTCTCTTTTCTCGTAAATTCTATCATTTCTACATTTACACTATTCTACTTCAATTGACCAACCTGCTTTGATGAAAGACGTATAATTTTGGTTCTCGGTGTTCACAACCTAGTGGTTTCTTAGTAAGTGTACGTGATTTGCCTAGAAAGCAGTATCTTTATAAAATGGCGTAGGTTTACCATTAATTGGAAAAATTATTCTACTTTACTGGATGCCCCTTGGAGAAAATGATTGTAATAGATAGCGTATTATTCTTTGTTATTTTTAGATCATATTTAATTTTTATCACAATTTAATATAGAATTTATCTTCAGAAACAGCTGATAAATTCATCTTACCATTCTGTTAACTCACAAATAATTTTTAAGGGAAGCAAAAGATCGTCCTACTTTGCGAAAAGTTAATTTTTAAATTTCAGAACTTGAATGCAGATGTATTAAAAGAAGTTGAGAACTCGTATAATTCTCGAGGCATTCCTTGGGAAGAAGGGAAACAAGACCTCGTTTTAATTCGCATCAACAGTGTGCCCCGAGGTTATCTTACGTCGACCCAAGGAGGAAATATTTCCGCAATGAATCAACTTTAATTCTCAACTTCTTCGGCGAATTTCAGCTCCTTAGCCCTCGTATTCCCAACTGCTGCCCGTGCAATTTATCTTTGAGTATCATTTGTCCCTCTGACTCCCAACCATAAATTGCTCTTAAGACCAAAGAGGGTTAGGTGTTGATATTTCGATAATTCTCTCTCATTACAACTTTTAAATAAAAGATTTAGACTCGCTTCGGAGTTTCTTAGTTGAGAAATGCAAGAAATTATGGTCTCTTTGCTGGTTTTCATTTAACTATCACCCTTATTTGACACCATTTATACTTTGTAGAGTATTATGAGCTATTTCTCACTTAATCATCCATTCTTTGTAGCATAAATGATGAGGAGGTGATACACGAATTAGGTAATTTCTGTGTAATACTCCCAGAGATCAATGTTAAAATATAAAGCACGATTATCGTCATGTTTTTGGGACTATATAGTATAAGTTATACATTATTGAGGAACTCTATTACTTTTGGTATAAAGAAGAGCATCTATAGGCTAAAAAATCTAAAATATCAAAATCATTCATTTATTCATAATAATATAAGATTATTGCTCCTTAAAAGTACTCGTACTTGTTGTTTTTTTATTTTTTGACATATCTCAAAATATCTGTATTTTTTCATAACAATAATTGGACAGTTAGAGTCGTTAAACGTACATAATGTTCAAACATAACGGACGTGCCAAAAAGATTCATATTGTTAGCAGTAGTGTTATATTTAAGAAACATTTCACTGCTTAAAAATAATTCCTTTTATGTAAGTTTCACGCATTGGTATTGATGGATATTGTTTTATATGTATATAAAAGTGATTCGTCACCAAGGGAACAATTCTCCCTGTTATAAAGATGATATGGCGTTTACATTTTGATGTCATATAGTTTATACATTTTTTGAATTTTCTATGTACACTCCACCCAGTTTGATCCTCCATAATTTTTTTCCTATTTCTTTAATCTTTGTATTCGGCCTAACTTTTCACATCGGTCACACTTTACTCACGCACCAACCCTCGATAAAGTCTTCTGAGAAGCAAATAGAAGTGTATCCATGTAGCTCGATAATGCAATTTCTATTCGCTGCACGTCACCATTCTCTCTCACAAGTCATTTGCCGTTTAAGTCTCTTACTTCCCAGTTTCTCCGGCTTAAGCATCTTCCATTAACATGTCCGACCTCGACGAGGCCCATTAACTACCATTTATATCGTTCTCGAAGACGTGGTTTGATGGCCGACCTGCAATGAACCGCGGGAGATTAAAATGTTCTCAGGCTATCTGTCTGTGTTGATGGGTCTTATAAAGGATATTATGTCCTACAAAAACTGTAATTGATTATAGGAAATAGATGCTCCCAAAGATTAGAAAATGCCTTTAATGCTGAAGGCTAATACTGCTGCTGGAGTTTTGATGTCGAAATAAATACTTTTAATTATTCTATTCAGTGCATGTTTCATTCTTTATTGTACAGGGATAAATATTCTACTTGTATACGTTATAGAACAATGTACGAAAAAGCTAAAATTAAATAATAAAAATAGTAGAACTTCAAGATTTCGAAAATAGTAGTATCTATATCATAAATAGCAGTACATTTATTGTTACGTATCCGTTTAAAATCTTCAGGTTTTTCGTTCATTCGATTTTACACAAGTTTTAAATATTATAGATTATAAATTTTCTTTCAGTAATTCTCAGTTATTAAAAATATAACTGTTTTACTTGCCTTACATTAACTTGTATTGTTGTTAGACTGTCATCATTGTTGTTTTCCGATTTAAAGAAAACTCTGTCTTCTCTACTTAGCATTGAACTATTGGGGTAAAGAGTGAGATATTGATGGAATCAATACAAATATCTTCTCCTGTTATAGAATTCGATATCATCTCGTGACTTTGAAGTGGTTTTAATCAAATTATTGCTTACTAAACTGTTTTCGGATAGTGCTTCCGATTGTTTTGATCTAGCTATAACTAAAAGCTATATAGCTACTATAACTATAGTAAATATAGTTTCTATTTCATTTCATCAAAATTATAGTCTATAACTCATTGACGACCCGTTTACGAATTGCTCAATATTTTTTCTCCAAATACGTAACTTATTACGAGTCGCAGAAAAATATCAAAACTTAGCTCAGTTTAGCCTTTTTCCAATCGAGAATATTTTTAGAATTTTGCGAAGAAAGTGAAAGTGAAAACATTATCATGTCTTTTATTCATCAGCAATAACTGAAACTACATTTACGGAACACTTTAGATTTAGACTTCCTTTCGAAATAAATTTCTTTTACCTCCGAGCAAATGCATCATCACCAACTCTTAATATTTCATCCTTTATTTCTTCTTCTTCCAACGGATTCCTCCTCGTCTCTTCCCAATTCTTCCTCCAGAACTTTATTTTCCCTCAAATCTTTGCACCGCGTAATTTACCACAGAAATTCTTTCTTCTCTCAAACGTGAGTTTCTTTCGTTTCTTCAGAAATCGAATCACAGCCCTTCCTTTTCCCTCGCAGCTGCGCTCTACGTCTTACGCTTCCATTTCATGCCACTCGAAATTTAAGGGATAGTAACGTAAAAATTTGCGAGGGAATTGTGACCTCCAACCGCTCAAAAACCTTTCGATTCCCTTGATATTATTCAACGGAAACATTAACCTGAATTGAACCCGAAATAAAGTTATTTCCCAAAGGGCGTATTTTTTTAGAAAAAATTCGGAATAAAATCGCGGCTTTATTTGTTCTGTAATAGAGGTGTAAGATGTGATGCAAAGGATTGAATAGGGAATATACTTAAGCAACGGTTGCTATGGAAAAATGAATATAAAAGACGAATAACTCAGGTGGCCTAAAATTTGTATATTTAAGCGCTAGAAAGTGAAAATAAGAAAAGGTTCGACATTAAAAAAGTTTTGCAATTCAAAAAAACAGTTGAAGAAGATTATAAAAAGGATCATAAGAATTTTGTGGTTATATTTGTGGTTATTGTAGGACTGTTCTTTATATATTTTTTTAAGATGAGAAATTAAGAGTAAATATAACTATATAGGGGAATAAGATTGCAGTTTTCGGTTTAGGTTAAAAGATGAAGCACTATAAAGAATTGGAAAATTTGAATACAAAAGTCAGTAAATTAAATAAATAAAGAATAAGAATAAAATCTCAATAATATAATAGGGTGGATTATTAAAAAACGACATAGAGTTCTATAAATAGTGAATTTAATTAATTATATTTGTTTAAATAATTATTCAAATATAATATAATATAATATAATATAATATAATATAATATAATATAATATAATATAATATAATATAATATAATATAATATAATATAATATAATATAATATAATATAATATTATATATGATTTATTATTAATCGATTTTATCAAATAAATGAATGTTAAATCTTATGCATTTGGTATATATATTTGTGTGTATTGAAGTTTCTCTATTCATACAACTATGAATAACTAATCTCTTTTATACTCTAAATAGTATCTTATATATTAATAGGTTGATAATTAGTTAAATGCGACTTATAAATTGTTTATAAATATTTTCCGCATTTAGTCATTTGAAACAATATTCATACGAAATGTTTGCAACATTGTTGATATCTGCCATGGTGACGGAGAATAACTCAATTCCGTAGTAATCTAGTATTGGATGAAACGGAAACATGCTTATCTCTCCCGCCAATGCAATTTCATGCAAGGGACAATATTCGACCTGTCGCGTTACGATGATCTGACGGAGCAAAATTACATTGCACACACTGGTAAAAGCTTTTCTATCACTCCCTCTGTACGCGTTGTTCCTCAAATGCATTTAGATGAGCGCTTATTCAAGCACGGGAGACGATAGTGCGGAATTAAATACACCTGAAGGTTCTTCTCCGGATTGATTTAGAGCTCGTATGATGAATTTTTTTTCTATAAAATTCGTAGAAGAAGATTTTACTACGCTTATTTTGGAATCGTTAGATTGAGGTTAGTAGTGCTAGTATGCGTAAATAATTAAAAGTTCTATGACCTCAATTCAATATTTATAATGTGTACGTAAAACATCAGTGATAACCCATTTTATTTCTTAGTATGTTATTCCGTGATTTCATGGCAAAAATTATTTTATTTTCATTGTTTGGAGATTAAATTTGCAAAATTCCATAAAAATTCTTTCCCATGAATATGATTACAGTTGAACTACTTTTTGCTATTTTATTTTACTAATTCTCAGAGTGAAATATATATTAACGAGTAAAGAATAAAAAAGTAGTTTTCCAACCCAAAATATATCTTGAATTTTTCTTGGTGGATAGAATATAAATCAGTATTAAATTTTTCTTCGGTGATTTTTGAGCTTATATTATGAATATTACCTTTTGTTTTTTAAAAAGTATAATTAACAATATCGAGACGAAACATCCCTAGTTCATCAAAGATTAAAACCTAATCTTCCGAGTGAATTAAATTTTTTCATTTAGGTACAAATGCATGCTAATTAATTTGATCTTTACTCTGATAATATTTATGCTAATAAGACGAGGTATCAAAACTTCTGTACTAAACTTCGTATGATAGTTTTGCAGCTGAAAACAATTCATTAATTGGCCATTTGAGAAACTGATATTATCGCAAGACCTACGAAATTTCAATTTATAAAGCATTTAGATTCTAAAGTAGTACTCCACGTAGAATGAAAATAGGCCGATACTAATAAAATGTATAATGATAATAGACTATAAGTTAGAAATAAATCTAGACGTACGTTTCTCTTATATCGACGCCAATATAACAAACCGTGTTTATATGTTGTAAAGATGAAAGTTAGTATCATTAATCCATATTTTGGAGCACGTGTTACTCGACGCAGAAGCTCGTATTTTATGAAACACTAGCGCAGTTCCGTTGCGGAATGATTTTCTTATTTCGTTTCCTAGGAGATAGATTTGTTTATCCAAGGAGAAGGTCCCGAACTACTACCGTCTTCGCACACGAGCGTGCATATGTGCAGGTGAGAGCAAACACGAACACCTGTATTTGCAATTTGACTCGTTAATTAGCAATTCCTCGGCGCTTTGTGCGAAGTGAGGAACTAGTTTTTGAAGTTTTTTGAAAATGAAAGCCTTCTGCTGGATTTTGCATAAAGATGAATTTTTGAAGTCGAGGTTTTTGAATATCTGAGGACACCTGGATATTCCTCATTCTGTCTCTATTACCGTCCAATTTGTAGAGGATTTGACTCTCTTGGGATTGCACTCCGGAGAATATCCTTTCTTCAACCCATTTTCCAACCTGCTGCTCTCCATCCGTTTTTTCCCATTATTCTCAAACGTCACACCGTCTCTCCCCCTCTCTTCATTTCGCCTCTTTTTAGTTCTCTCCCAGTTCTTACACTTTCTGGTATTTATCCCCCTTTTATTCATGGATGTGGCGTCCAGGGACCAATGGGGTGAAAAGGAGAAGATTTCGAGAGGAAAATCTGGGATTAAACCGAAACAAATGCATGCAGCGCACTAATTTTTTCGCTCTGGTGGATGTTTAAATATCTCCCGCGGAAGGAATTTAGCTAAAAACAGTGTATTAGATGAAATTCTTAAAGGATTTTATTTAGAATTTACGTTATTTTTATAAATAAATATATATGTCGCGTATAAGTTTATACACTTACATATTTTTACGTTGCATCATTATGTTTTACTACTACTACTTACTAGACCTAGTGCTAGTAAATAGAAATCCATTATTTTTTTCAACATATGGCTGTCGTAATCTGTACCTCACGATGTTGAAGTATGGTTGGCAAATATATGATTATTCAATGTATTTCTGCTTTATACTTTATACATGTTTATATTTTAAATTATTTTTGCATTTACGATACATACTCTTTTGATTCATTGATTGATAAACTGCTTCGTTTCTGGAGGACTATAACAAACAGAAAGCCTAATTTTAGCTATTTGAAGGTCTATATTAGATAAAGTCCCTAAAATTAATAAACTGAGATTATTAAGGTTCTCTTGCTCGAATAATCTAAGGTGAAATAAATCCATTATTACCATGGTTTTTAATTAATAGAAATCGTTGTTGGTCAAAACCAGGGATCGTAATCGTAATCTTCAAATCTTAAAATTTGAATAGTGTTTTACGTTCAGCTAATTATTAGATATAATTTGATTATTGATTTTTACAAAATTTAAACAGAAAGTATTTTAAAAGTATTAGTATAAATATGTCAGAAATGAAACTAACCTAAATTTCAATAAACTTATATATGTATTAAGGGAATTGAGACTTGTCCTTCGGCTAAAATTTAACTTTAGAATAATGAAGAATTTAGATATTATAATTAAAATATTAAAATAATGTTGCTCAGATATAGAATTATATATCTTTTAATTTTCGATGAATTTTTATTTGAAATTGTAGAATTGAGCTAAATGTTCGTTAACCCGTAAGGGATAAGAGATTTATGAAAATTTTGCGCCTAGTAGCAGCCATGGTTGAAACCTTTCCGTCATATATTCACTGAGAAGGATTATGTATCCATTCAAATGACGCAATTTCTCATTATAAATGAAGCCGAGGTCGTGTATTTGCCCATCTCTTAAATCCCCAAATTATTTATGTATTTTTTTAGCACGAGAGATTTCAGTCCAACTGAATTGAATCCCGAATCATTTTTTATCAACGTTCTCCATGAACCTAATGCTCACTAATTTGCATTCCGGAACGGGAAATTTTGCCTCGTTAACTCTTTCGTCAATTGAAGACTTTTGCTCAAATTTTCCCCAAAATCCGCTTTCATGGTGTGGATACGGACAAATCCAAAATCATCATCCCTTTCCTTCGAATCCTGCGCCGTTTAATCCACGGAGATCGTTGGGGTATTATGTTCAAAATCCCTTTCGTTATTCCCATGCCTAATCAATGCAACTCCATTCATACGTTTCTATCGCTGTTTACTCTCGGATGGTGCCTTTTAGACTCGCGCTTCCAATTTGCCAGAAAAAAGAGACCATCCCTTTTAACCATCTGACGCTTTCACCATCCGCCTTTCTGCCCTTTCCCGGATATTTCTTGCGAGCTTTTGGCGTTTGCTCTCGAACAAAGCTGTTGGTCATTAAAGCAGCCCTTTTTTATGCGTATCCCGCAAAGTAAGTACGAATAATGTGTCCACTTTACTTGACTAAAAAGTCTTCTAGGCTACGTATGTTTATATTCGCGTCACACTTATGTGAGTTATATATTATTCATCTTTTTCGGAAGGAAGTGTCTTTATTGTTGACGTAAATGATATTTTTGATACGTACATAAATTATGTTTATTAATGCGCATAATTTTTACACGATTATTACTTATTTATTATGTTCACATATGTATGCATATGTATAGAAATATAACAACCATATTGTAGGTGGATTGAGCTATATGAAGTTTAGTGCTACTTAACGAAGAATTGGAATGAATCTAAACATAAAATGGAGTATACATCGAAAAGGAGTAAATCTGAAAGTAACTATCTTCTTACGCATTACATATACTTTAGGAAAAGTCTGCACATTGGAATAAGATTAAGTTTGTTTATTGAAGGAGAAGATTTTTATTGGAAAATATTCACGTAATTTATTAAGATCCAAGGAACTTTTAATCTTTTCTGTGATGGTCTTATAAATTCATCACGCTTATTAATGAGTTTTAGGCGGGAATTAGTATGTTTTTATAATTGCGTGTATATATTAAATAGAGGAAGTTTAGTTTGACTTAGTTTAATTTAATAGACGGAATTCTAAGACATGTACTCACGGAGATTAAAGCTACTTATTGCTCCAAAGGCTAATCGAAACTTTAATAGGCACTCAAATCATAATGAGCATATAGGATAATCCAAATTATCACATTGGTTCTAAATTGTAATTAGATAATGAATGAAAATACTTTTTCTTTATTTTCAATTGCTTTTCCTTTCCTCTCAGTTAGTTCCACTGCCTTTGCTGAATCTATCCTTTTTTAATCGTACTTTACAATTTTCCCTACGTTCTCTAGTTAACGCGATCAATATCAACATCCCATTTTCCCTTTATCCCGTTCAGAACTCAATTTACTTGTCTAGCGTCCTGTCATCAACGGCTCTTCAAATTTTTCCTCTCTTAGTTCAGTGGAATTGCCTATTTTCCCGCTAATAGCTTCTGTCGAAAAACCAGTTCCCCCCTCTCCATGGGTTTACGAAACATTTGAAAGGATACTTTCAAAAGAGTTTTGAATACTCCGCCTAAAATGCTCCATTTTCACTAATCAATAGAATAAATTTATTTTCTAGAAAATAAGGACTTCTGGATGTATATACAACATTAACTTTTCTTTGGACGAAGATTTGTCATTTTATCGATGTAGCATACTTGTATATACCGTTGCTCACACTTATCGACTTTTCGCTGCATGAGATGAGGCTATATAGAAAGGATAATATAATATAATAAAAAAATAAAATAAAGAAAATTATAAACTTCGACCTAAAATACCAATTCAGTTTCTTTTAATGCATAATTTTTGCGTTTTTATCTATTACTCTTCATCATTGTAATAAGTTAAGTAAAAGTAATATTATGATGGATTTAAGATGATTTTATTCGACGTGGTTTAATTAGGTTACTGTATATTAGGTATTAAAATACTACGAATAATCTGAAAAGAGTTATCAACAATATCATAGAAACGCGAGATCTCAACGCCAAACAAAAGCAAGCTCAGTCTTTTTACATAGTATAAAACATTGTATTGTAAAGTTTAAACCCTTTGACGTAAATGGGGAGAAAGTGAAAGGATTCTGAAACGATTGAGCATTAGAAGAATATGGCAATTACAAGGAGAGTCATATTCTGTCGTTGGAGAGTAATGGAACAGGCGCTGTCTTGGGAAAGACGAAAGATTCGGTGACACTGCGCATTAATTAAGGATGGGAATTGGAGATAGTTGAATGATTCGGAGAGTAATCAACTTTGGCTTCTGTCACCTGTTCTTCCTTGGTTAAAGAGGTTTTTGTCAGGGTTTAGGAAGAAGATTTCATGCCCCTTCTCCAATTCATTTGTTTGTGGTTTGAAAATGAAATTTCGTGTTCTGTGCACCTGCTGTACTGAAAAAATATTCAGATAGGTTTTTAATGGGTTTAATACATTCAATACATTATATACTATCTATTTATATTCATAATTATCTGAAAAGAAATTATAAGACATACAAATAGGGTAGCTTTTTAAGGAAATTAGCTGTATTAAAAGCCATTGCTATATTCAATATCGTGGTTTTGCGTGGAAAGTCCGTTAATTTTAAGGTTAGGTAGTGTTAGGTGTAAATGAATAGGTGTTACACTTTCATTTTCGCTATTTGCATTATAAATTATTAGTTATATATCCTTCGATAAAATCATATCTGCTTCGAATATGAATGATTTTTTCATCTAACTTCTTCTCCAACCGATTTAGTATAATTGTACTTTATAAATCTGACTTAATAAAAAAATATTTCCTAATACAATGTGACTAGACTGGTGCATTGATGGATTTAGACGACTAAGGTATCTTCATATTTATATTTCAAATTGACTACTCTATTTTGAGAAAGGTAGGAGTACATTATATATAATAATAAAATTTCTTAATAAATAATCAATTTCCCATAATTATATAGCAACCAAATAATGTATAATAGATATTACGTTCATAGCTTCAGGAAAGGTTTTTGCTTGTATTTGTAATTTTTAATAAAATTTATATAGGAAATTGTGATACTGTATCTAAAACAGCGGAGGAAAAAGTAAACACAAGATACAGCAAGAGAAGTACGTGTACGTAGGGCATAGGGTACGTACGTGTCACAGAGATTGCAGACTCGGAAAGGAACAAGTTTTCCCTGATTCCCCATATTCCCGCAGCATATCGGTGACCGGTTACATTCTGGAACATGGCAGATTAATTTGATTGCCAAAAAGAGTGTTTTCAAAAAGTGATATCTCATCGCTACAGGTACACGTCGAGGGAAAATTTTTGGATGGATGGAACATTTTGAGCGAAGTGTTGAAAAGAGAATGGAAAGAGAAACACTGAGAACGAGGGCAATTAGTACTTGGTTTTTGAAGGCATTTCAATCTCCGGCGAGGGTAATGAAAGCAGGCAGAGGTAAATGAATTACGCATTGCAGGAGAGGGAGTTTACACTCGCATCGCGTGAACCGTGTAAGGATTTTGCACTTTGCGATGATGAAGATTCCGAGATTTTGAGAATGCAATGGATATGCGAGAGGAATATGGTTTACTGAGATTTATTCGGATTCCTTGTCGCGTATTTTAATCCGTGGATCTTTCTGAAAGGAGATGAAGTATGATGTTTATCATGTATATATTCGATTATGGTTTTAGAAGTGAAGTCGATTATAAAAGTTATATTTACTCTATTAAACCATGATTATAGCTGAAATTGGATTTTTCAGTATACATTTTCTAAAGGATTCGTCTCGTCAATTCAATTTTTTTATTGAGATTGTTCTTACGCGGATGCTGTTATTTTTTTTCTAGACCTTGCCTCTCTCAGCTGTTGATTAAGAAGAATTGTATTCGCGATATATGACTTTAGTATGTTATGTCTTTATGAACTCAGTTGATGAATCGTTTGGTATATTAAGAATTAAACATCATGAGCTAAGTTGCAACAGGAATGAGTTTGGGATACTTAAACAATAAATTGAAATGAAATATATTTTTACTGGCACCTATCGGGAGGATTGGATTTATTTTTATTATCTGCCACTCATTGTCTTTCAATCAATTGACAAAATTGCGAGTTAACTCTACCTTCATTCAATTTTGAAGACCCGCGTTCTCGTCTCAAAATTTGATGACAATTTTCTAATTTCATATTAATATACAAATAATGAGTGAAATCCTAAAACTCCATTTTTACCTATTCAAAAATTCCTGTTTATTAGCAAGGGAACTTATTCTAAATTTACTTTAGGGTTTTTCAAATAGAAACGTTAATCGTACCACAATTTGAATGAATGTCTTTTGTAATATTATTAAGCACGATTAGAAATTTAAAATGTTAAAGAAATTTTCTGGAAATTAACACGAGATTATCAATCAATGAAATTATAGGAAATTTTTAAGTATATAAATCATATTTTAGTCATAATTTTTTCGTCATTTTTTAATATAATATCTTCTAAATATCTCAAAGAAAACTTATTCAATGCCATATAGAGTACGCTGAGGTTTATCGGGAAAATGTCTGTCTTTTGCCAAACTCATGAAGCAAATTTTTAGGATAAAAACCTTAAGGATTAAGTTCGCAACAATGGGACGTAGGTTACATTCTTACTCCATGGCAACTTCAAAGAAGAATCGATCTAAAAGTTTTCCTTCAAAGAGGTGAACAATGGCAACGCGGAAGTTTTATTAAGAAATGAAAGCACCCCAAGATTCTACTCCTGGAGCAAAAAAGAAACGGCAACTTTCTTGGATAAAGAAGAAACAACGTTTTTCCGTTAGGGAACTGTCGAAGTTTCGTTGATGAATGCAGATGAGTGGCATAGCTCAAAAGGTTGCGTACGTTATAGTGGAACATGGCAGTTGATGCCTATGAGATTTAGTTGAAGGGATCGATATAAAAGGTTTTAGGCTCCATCTGTTTATTTTTCATCTGTGTACTTTAAGAAAGAACTGTTATGAACATGAGGGCTACAAGAAATAGGAAAGAAAATTATGGAATTTATCGATGTATAATTATCAAGTTCTCTAGCATACTTTACTTGATTTTTTATATAAACTTATTTTATTCTTTCCACTTATCGTTCATACTTACACTAGTTATTCTGTAATATGAGATGGATGAATCACTGTTTGGCAGATTCGTCAATATTAATGATTCATTTCCACTCTCGAAAAATTTTCTTGATTTATAGAAGTATTAATGAGTACTGGTCATAAGAGAAAGAAAAAATGGGTAGAGAAACGATAAGTTTGAAAGTTAATAAGTTTTTCTTTAAGTTCTTTTTTAAGTTCTTCTTTGATTTAATTTTTCTTAGCGAGCATCGTCAATTCGACAATTTTTAGAATAAATAATTATCTCAAATCGCAATTAATATAGGACAAAAGTAATCTAGGTATTTATAGTTGACATTCTGACATCAACAAATTGTCTTAAAAATCTATTCATACTATTGGGAGGAGTAGTTGTGAAGTAACAGATGAAACGATTGTATTCTAGTGGTTATGATGTTTTCACTAATAAATCAAAAGTAGATTTAAACATAATTTACAAAAATATAGATTTAAGAGTTTGATTGAGAAAGAACTTGGCTAGATGCCATTGCCTTGGGAGAACACTCACATTTTGTCGGATGTGGTGAATAATAAAACAATAGAGAAAAAGAAATCATTTGAAATTTCTATTTAAAAACAAATTAAAATAATATAAAACGAATTTGGATTTTGAGGTTCATCCTACTATTATTTGTAGATTTTATGACTGAAAGGATTAAAGGAAAAATTAGCGGAATCATTTCCCTTAGCAGTTTGAATTTCTCATTTAAAGCCATCATACAGTTCCGTATTTTTTGGTATTTTGGCTTTAATACAAGTATCATATGATTTTTCATAGGTCAGTTCTATTTTTACCAGAAAGTATTTTTCGCCAGCTGACCGATTCGGTTAGCCGGTCGCTTAAATAGATTACCTCTTGATTGCAATCAAGCTTATGCAGCCAAATAGCACTTACGTTAATTAAAAATTCGAACTCTTATTTCAATTTCAAATCGACCAACAAGGTCTCCTCACTGGATATTTTTTAAAAGTGAGTTAAAAAAACTCTTAAAACCTTCCAGCGCACCAAAGAAAACTGTATCGATAGAAAAGAAAATAGATTTGCAAAAAGTTGGTGAGAAATTAAAATATAAATTTACTACGAATTTCATAAGTATTCTCAAATTTTATTAAAGACTTTTATAGGATTTTCTTGCACAATAATCAAGCAGTTTCTAACATCCCAATCTCAAGCATTTTTATTATAGTAAAATATCAACCCACGAAAGATTTGAAATCGATTAATCAGAAATTCCTATTTCGTTTCTGAAAATGTCAACTTCTCAATACGAATGAGACCAACGCATCGAGAAATTCGTGATGTGTTACTCGTTAAATATTCATCGAATGGAAATAAATTCAAACTCTTTCGCAGTTCAATGAGAGAATTGACAGCCATCGATTGCACAAATATGGATTATTCCCGAAAGCTTGCTTTCGTAAAAATTCTCCGAAATAAGGTTATTGGTTTTCATTCGGATTATTTGAATAGTAAGCAAAATACTCCTTTCTCTTCTACATTTTGGCTAACCAACAACACGAAAGAACATTCATTTTTTTAAAATAAGCGTCTAAGAGGTGTGTTTGATGTATTTTCTACCTTTTTATACAATTATATGAGCAGTTATCAACTATAGAGCTCTTTCTGCATGCAATAATATTTCTCTATTATTTTGAATTCTTTATTACTTTAATTTAAGCATTGAAAAAATTCATCTCTGCCTAAATCTGCTTTTGAAATACGCATAAAATTTAATCCAATGAAATCCAAAAATGATTTATAAAAGACGGCAGGTATTCAAAGTTTAATATGAGGAACATTTCAGTTCCTTTCATCGTCAAGTTTTAGGTAAAGTACTTTAAAAAGTTCTGAATTTAATTCCATTGTCCTAATATGAATTGAATAATATATTTTTTCAATTCGTTTTATCTTTTAAATACTCCCAAATGAGTAGCAAAAGTACCACTTCTTTTCTTTGCCAGTACTGAAGTAGTTAATAAAACTGGTCCTATTAGAGATCCTTGGTGTACACCTTCACAATTCCCTTTCCCTAGAGTCTATTTCGAGACTTTCTTTCGAAGTTTTCTCGTTCTTCCGAAACAGCCTATATCCTCTTAAGCTATCCCTTCTTGTCGTATTCTATCTCCTCTCCCACAAGACTTCCTCGAACACAACTCCTCCCCTGCTCGATTTGGTCCATCGACTGTTTTTTCTCCACCTATAGACCTCCCATCATAGTACATCTCGTCCTTGTGAAAATCATTAACCTTTCCTGTGTATTTAATCCCATTTCTACCGTTTCCAACGAGATTTCAGCTAGGGTCTCTTTCAGGGATAATTAGTACTGTCGAGATATGAGAAACGGCCTCTGGATGGACTCTGCGGTCGACCCTGAGTAGCTATAAATTCGACTTTATTGGCTCCGATTCACCGCTGATTTGTGCGTTGGATGTTTCTTTTATTCTGTTTCGTGCGACAAACGTCCAATTTAACTTCCGGATGATCAATGGTTCTTTGGATTGAAACATAAGAAACGATGTTATTTGTAAATACGATTCGATGCTTTTCTGTTTCTGTCGCGAAAGATGAAAAATTGAGCTGTATACATTTTTCGGGAAATTTTGGTGTGACTTATTTCTTTTCCCGACAGGTGGAAACATTCGCTTTTGAAGTACTGAGTTTCTTCTTTGCAATTTTGACCGATTTTTACAATATGTAGATGGGGTAAAAATGTCAGATTGCTATAGCTTTCTAAAAATTATATTTTTTATCTTCTGCACTCTCGTGCATGTTAGTATAAATCTCATGACCTCTTCTTAACCCCACTTGCTATTCTTGATCGTGAGTCGTAACTCCGTAATGATTATCTCATGAACCCCTCTTAGACAATATTTTATAGAATGACAAATAAATCAATCCTTTTTAATCTTTTATAGAATGACAATTTATCCTTATAGTAAATAACGTATAAAAATTTAATTCTACAATTTTCAGATGCTAATCTCATTAAATGTTTCTGATTCTCGTGTTCTATTAAATTAAAAATCTATAAAATAATGGGAAAATGATAATATTTTAATAATTAATATAAATTTACTTATTTATTGTTATAATATTGGATTACAAATATGCTCTGAGCAAATTATATCGATAACACATGCATTGAGTTGATGTTTATTCTTATCAAGCTACGTGTACGCAATATTTTGCCGATTTGAAACCGTATACTAAAGCCGTATATGAAACTTTTCTTAGTATGCATTTTATATTTCACATATTTAACTTGACACTTATTTAGCTTTCGCGTAGTGCGTTTAATTTCGGAAACCTAATAAGACATAATTACGAAAGTCTTTGTGGGGCAACGCAGTCTCTTCTCTACAAAAATCAAAGGGCGTCTTAATTAAGCCCCCTATTGCGTCACCACGGCTGAGGTGTACACGCGTATCTCTCTTGGGCGAACACGATATCACGTCCGAGAATGAATTCGTCACATCGCGCTTAGATGACCAACAACGACCATGTCCCTCTTCACACGCTTTGATCTAAGGCTGTGATACACAGTTCCACATCTCGTGTTCAACTTTCCGAAACCCTTTTGGGCTCTGTCCTTTTTCGTCCCCAAATCGAGTAGACAAGGGATTTCTGTGCAGAAGAGAAAGGAAAGGTGGAATGGGAAGTAGATAAATGTGGGAAAGTTCCATACGTGAGAAACGCAGTGGATGCAAGATAGAGGTTGTAGCTGATAAAGAATATCTTTAGATTTGTTTATGTGAAAAATGGAAGGTTTTTTGAAATACGACTTGGGATGAATCTATGAGACGGTAAAGGTATATTACGACGCGATAAATAAAATGTTTTTTTAGAAGTACGCTTGAGATTCACTAGGTGCAGCTGGTTAATGTTCTAAGATATCGTCTATAAGAGTTTCAAATTTATGAGTAAAATAATGCTTCTAGCGTAAAAAGATATAAGTAAAAGGAAATTAAGTAATGTAACAATATTGCAATATTTATCAGGGCACGATTTTGTGGCTGAAAGAGGCGACTGAGTTAGAATGAACGTAGAGATTAGGAAACATATATGCATTTATCACGGTGTCGGATGATAAATAACAAAAATAAATCATAAATCATAAACAGCATAAATTTTGTAGATTTGTCAATAAACAAAAAATATTAAGTCAAAATATTTAAAAGAGCAATGTAGGATATCATTCAAAATAATTTGGATTTGGTTAATGGTATAACAAGTGAAAATTTCTAATTTGTAAACTTTTTAGCCTACTTTTGGCAATGCATTCATATTTTTTTTGGATTTCCCATTATAATCTTTTTTGAACGAACTAATTCAATATTATTAATATATATATATATATATATATATATATATATATATATATATATATATATATATATATATATATATCATTTCAAACAAGTTTTGAAAGAGAAATTTTATTTGCTATCAAATATAATAATCCTAAACATAAAAATCTCAATTTCTAAGATTAGAGAATTTAATATAAATCAATTATAAATATAAGAAATGTCACTTCCGCTACCTTTCGGTATATGTCATTTAGCGAAGTAAAATCATTATTTTTGGCCACCGCAGTAAATTGAATGAGTTCAAGTTCCGAGGATTAAGAGGATTAGGTTATCATTTAGTATGAAAAATTACATGGACCTCAAATGTAAATATGAGAATGAAATAACATTAATTTTTCGGAAAGGAAAGACTAAGATCCATTTTAGGTTGTTTCGTAATATAAAATTTTACCAGAAACGTTGCAATTGAAAGTTTAAAGCTTTTTTTAAAAGCTAAGGTAAAGGGAAGATAAAATTACAAGTACACGTAGAGCGTTCGTCATTGCCTGCGGCCCGACGTCATTCCAAAAAATAACATTTTACGATTCGGGTGAAGAAGGTTCAAGAAGAAGAAGCAGTTTATGTCGACGATGTTCTCGAAGACTTATGGTTAAGTAATGAATCTACGTGGTTCAGAAGGACACTCATTTTCCTGCGGCGAATGAAACATTGAGGGAGGCTATTTTTTGTTCGTGGAAAGTCGAACGCGGTGACGGGTAAACTGTTTGCTTCCGTATCTGTACATGACCTCTTCTGAATGTGAACCGGATACGTAATGCGCGAGATATTTCTTGAGAGTCGCGGTTGCTATGGACATCATTCAAGGAATAGAACAATTTTTTGGGAATACAAACCAGCATAGGAGCCAGTAGAATTCCTTTTAAAAGTGACCAGGATTTAAAACGTTTAAAGCGATACATTACGAGGATATTATTCCCAGAAAGCTCTAAGTTTCTTCTAGAATACGAAATAGCACTGGAAAAAATTATTATTCCCTTAAAATTATCTTTCAATAAAGATTTAAGCGATAGATAGATAGATAACTACCCCGGCGTTAATTTTTAATAAACTACAATAATATAATTATGTAATAATAAGGATGATAATATTTCAGCTTTATTATATAGATTTTCAATTTTTATGGTGAAAATTAATGAAAATCTTACAGTATTTGCAATTCTCTGAGAGAACCTGAAAGTTTAAGTTCAGTTAACGAACTAAGTTTTTAATATATTACATACGAAAATGTATAAAAATAAGGTCTGTTTAATTGAACAGAAATATTTTACAGTCCATGTCCTACAAAACACATATTTCAAAAGACTTATATTTATTAGTAGATTGTCACAAAATTAAGAATTGGAGAGCATATATATGAATTACCGTCTTCTTCTCTTCTATCCCGCTGGACGAAATTGAAGGAACAGTTTCAATGGTCGAAAATCCCACAAGGCAATGTATGGGGTTGAAAAGGGAAGTTCTGAATATGTATATATGTTTGCCCATTGAGCAGAAAGCATATTTCACATAGCTTCGGCAGATGTTCGAAGAATGCTTCAGAGAGAAGTTGCAGAGTTTAGGAATTAGTGGAAATGGTTATCCGATTCGTTGAAATGCTCTCAAGGGGTCCAGCCCTTCTCGGAGTCCATCATTATATCGGGCTCAGGTGATGTAAACATTCTGCTTCCTAAATCTCCATTGGAGATTTATAAAATGATGGGGCATAAAGAGGTCCCTATCTATGATAAATTTGGTACAAGAGGTAATTTTTATACCCCTAGAAAAATAACGTGAAATTTCTGATCTCTGAAAGATTAAATATACCTACCTAAGTAACTTGAAACTTTTTTAATTTATAAAGAATACTTTATATATTAATTAAACTTTATCTCGTTTATGATTATCCAAATTTTAACCATTCTTAACTTAGAATAACGTTTAAGTAATATGTATCTTAAAGAGTACATTAAAACAAAAAAATGATTCCACTCCTAAAGCCTAGTATCATTTTAAATATAAGTATAGTTTACAGTGGAATTGCGTCATTAAATCAAATATATTCACTAGTCTATCAATACGCCTAATCCCTTTAATGTACGTTAAAAGTTTCGACTTTGCTACTTGGGTTGATGAGTTATATGATTGGAAATAAAGTTTCTCCAGAAACAGAAATGCCTAGGTTATTAATAAACATTAGGATATAACGAATGGACATAAAAGGTGTGCATATGTTAGTGATAGACTTTCAAGGACTTAACGGTACTAACTCTTCGTAAAATTTAACGATGCACTTAACCTGCAATTATAGGAAATATCTAGGCCGAGTATCTCGAAAATTTGATAAACTACTTGTTTACAAAAACCCAAAATTATAGTATTTGTTTATTGTTTTTTATTTTCTCTCTTTTTATGAAACACGTATATGCATTTTAAGTTTAACTTTGATCAATATTTAGAATTAGAATAAGATATTTGTTGTTTTCTCACCGAACATATCTTGTGTAAGATTTAGCCGTGTTTGGGGAAGTAATTTAGAGTATTAAATAAATTTTAAGACGCATATATTTTGAAAAGAAGGTTTAGTGACTTTTAATTAATAAATAGTCAAGTATTTCGTATTTTCCACAATCCTATAAAAAATACGAAGTACTTCTTCCTTTAACTTAGAATGTCGTTCCACGAAGTGCGGCCATCCACGATAGAATTAATTGCAAATATTATTGAGGATAATCAATATATTCAGCTCTAGGATCACCGATAATCCATAACTTTACTCTACATCGTAAATTGGAACGTTTGTCTAGTGATACTGAAGTACAAAATTAAGAGAATGTTGTTTGTTGCTTTCACTGTTTTTTCATACTTCGTGTTTTAAAATTAAAATCACAATTTTCCACACCTTCATTTCATTTTTTGAATAAATTCCTACGTAAAAAATGAAAAATCTTCACTATAAATCATGGGTGTTGGGGAATGTGTACCACTGAGACAGAAAAGACAAAACAGCTGTCGTAGGAGACAATCAAAAATTCATCCGATCCCAGCGTAGACTATATATCATAGCCTACCTATGTATAACTGAATATGTATTTTTTTATTATGTACGTTATCCCTGCCTAAGGCGATCACGTTTTCCTCTTGGCATTCAAATCATATATGACATAGAAACTTCTAGAGCTGCGATAAAGGATAATAAGTATAAAATACATATATTTGATCATACGACTAACTTTTTGTACTTTCAGTATAGACTTTCAAATACATTTCCTCTTGCCCTTTAAACTGAAGAAAATTCTTATGTCAAGTACTTGAAATTTACTTTTTAATTTCTACTCGAATCATATTTTGTGGATGACTTCATAGTGAAACGATAATATTAACTTTTTCTATTTACGATGCAAAATTAACTATCACTAGACTCCGAATTATTTATTATCAATATCGTAATTTAAAATCGTTAACATTTTGAGTATAAATCACCTGAAATTGATACATTTTTTAACGTTTTTGAATGGTAATTAAGGCTTTAAGGATGCCAATGCTCGATAAAAAACTATAATGCTTGTGAAAATATTACGTAATTTTTTAATGCTTCGATAGCTCTAAAAAGAAGATTTGTTGGTACCTACAAAACAGAACTCAATTGCTTTAAATATCAATGTTTTTATTTATAAAGAGAGCTGAAAACTATTCCTCTCATAAGATACGTACGTCATAAGTTATTTTTTGCTAAGCTCCTTAATCGACGTGAAGAACGATGGAGAATTTGAGGAGCGGATTTATCTCGATTTTTCCACGCGACCTCGCCAAAACCCCATCTCCTTGGATACCAATAGAATCTCGCAGTTACCATGGATACCGCCGAAACCAATGCCCAGACCGTGTACAGCTCCACTCCCTTCAACACTGCGCAGCTCCACGACGCCGCCTTAAATTACTCGCTCTCCATCTCTCCACATTTATCATTCCCCGCACTTAAATTCCCATTTGTTACTATAATGCTTCCAACCACCACACCCGGCTCCATGATGATTTCATTTTCCCTGTACCCCGTTCTGTATGAAACCATTTCGCTTCATTGATACGACATAATTCGCAGTTGAAGCTTTATAGAGAGTTCAAAATGGACGAATTTGCGGACGTTCTCTAGTTTAATTGAATATAGCTGATCTTAATGTTTCCTCTTTTTTTGTATACATTTGTTCATCACGATTTTTAGTGATTTTTTTCAAGACTTTTATTTTGGACTGGCCTTTATATTGCCTTGGGTACATTGTTCTTCAAATCACTCACATTAATTATTTTAAATTGACTTCTGATATAAATTTAATACGGAGTTTTAATCGTTCCAGTAACATGTTTATTACTTTATCGTATTGCAGGAACGTGTGTATAGTTTCAATCGATTCTTCTGTTAATTGTAATTCATTATTTAGTTGAGAATTGAAATATTTGAGCTATTTTTGTATAAATAAGGTTTGAAAACTGTTGTGCTCTCATGGAAAATGAATTCAAGTTTAGTAAAAGGTTCCTGGCCAATCTTTTCTCTGGGGAATAGTAATTAAGATGGTACTAGATAATATAATCAAATAGAATTTTTCTTAGGAAATCAATAACATTCATCGAGTCCATAATAAAGATCGTTAAAATTGCTTTTGGAACTCAAAACCAATAGAATCTTCAGTTCTGAGAAAAATAATCTTTTCTCGTGAGGACTTCTGAATCTTTTTATAAGACGTAGAAGGTTTAAATCCAATACTCTTGTCATTCCAATGGCGATTTCTATTCTACTCTGCCATTTATATTTACGTCTTCCTTCAGATCCCATTGAACAAACATTGACGCAGGAGATAGAACATGGGTAAACATCTTTTTGGGAATTCATAAACGTAGACTGTTTCCTCTAGGATAAAATGCACACTCAATGCAATGAAATCGTACTTGGAACATTGATATATTTATGTGTAGTTTCTAAAACTGATGTTGATGTGTTTCGAATGAAATCAATGTGTGAAGGCGTGACTTCGTGGAATGCCATAGTAATAAAAATAACTTAGTAAATTTCCACAGAAAAATTGTTATATTTGCAACCGGTTTCGTAATATAAAATTACATCCTCAGGCAAAAATTATTACAATTTTTCTGTGGAAATTTACTAAGTTATTTTTATTGATGTGTTTCAATGGGAACGATTCGAAAATCGCATTTCTGTTATTTATCGTACGTTTTTATAAGCATTTACGTACCATGATTGAGTGTGGATTATTAATAAATGCATACATTATATTACGAATTAAATATATTTTTTATTATATATTTATACATCATACGAATTTATGTAAAGGAATTTCGCAATTTTCGTAGTGAATTATATAATGCTTTTACAACTATTAATCCTAGGATATACGTTATTAATAACTCGAAATTTAAGGGAAAAGAATGTAATCCGGTAACTCTTAAACTCTTGGAGGAAGCAGGGAAATAGCTTTTCGAAGAAGAGAATTTCATACCCTTTCAATCCGGAATTTTTGCATTTATGAAGGCATCGCACATACTTTCATAGCTCTAGGAATTCTATCCCATCCTTCCCAAGGCCTTCTCCCGCTCTTTACCCAACCATTCCGTCTTCCAAATCGCATTCCTTTTTTCACGCGATTGATTCTTTCGTTGAATGCTCAATCTTTCAGTTATGTCCCTTCCATTTTCCCATCTCCGAGTTTTTTGTGCTCAAGTCTGGAATTCTTTTCGCTTAACTTCACCGCCTCTCACTTCTTTTATACGAAAACCTGTCGGAGCTTCCATCAGTCGAGGATTTGGTGTACAAGTATTGTATTGCGAAAGGAATGTTTGCAAGAGGAAATTTCATTATTCGAAGGTGGAAACAGCAAGAGTTTGAATTTTAGTAAAAGTAGGATTAAGAATGGGTACGAGTTGGAAGGAAATCAAACTCTTATGACGAGTTTACTCGAAGATTTTTTTAAGGTTTAAGACCATTTGATTATATAAATAACACAAGAATTGAATTATATGGCTATTCCCACAGAGACAAACAGTTTTGATACGTAAAGATTTGAGATAAAATACATCGAAATTCGTATCTAATATTATAAAAACCCTAAGAAACTTTATAAGTAAATTGAAATTGTATTAATTTAATTGATATTCATAGAGTTTATTTCTCATTAAACGTTATCGTATTTTCTTTATCGAATACTTGATGCGGTATGCCCAATTTAGTTTTACGCAAGACGGTTTTTTCACAACGCATAGCTTCCCGGTTATGAGATAGGAGCTAAGGGCGTCGTGTTATTGATTCACACCCATAAACTCCTCTCGGTCTACTACTCACAACTCCTCTTCTGTCATACTTATCTTAAGGAAGTCTATATGATAGGTATGCGGTTATTATTCTTTGCTGTTCGCCCATATACACACCACTGCCCCTCATAAACTTCGTATTTGAAACATGATTAACGACAGCATCGTTGTATCAGGGGCTCAACTATTTACTTAACCGAGTTATCTACTCTCTCTTTGTTCTTGCTTTACTTTCATGCGGTAAAACGTTTGATTATTCGTCTCCTAAGAAAATTCTAACTGCACACTCATTTTTCACTGTTTATTCGGCTATTTCGACTATTATTTCGGTCATATCATATCATATCTGACATCAAAATTCCTCGTAGAAACATGTTCCAGTTCAGTATCTTTGTTTCTTAGTTAGGTACCCTTCATATTTTAGTATTCATATCTTCATTAACGTAATTAAACTGCTCTCAAATGAGTTATGATCTATATAGGGAGCTGTTGTTCCATTGTTATCTCATTTCCCCTTTTATTTACGTATATATTTAATTTACCTCTTTTCTATATTATTGTGAAGAGAGAAACTGTACTTCAATGAATGCAGAATTACGATCTTTCAAAAATATATCTACAGAACGGCATTTTTTATTTAACATTAAACCATTTTTAATTTAAATTGATTAGCAAAGTTCTTTCGACTTATAAGTCTGACAACACATAAATATTGCAGCCTTTAAATCATCTAATTGAATATTTGTTCTACCTTATTTTGAATTTCTTCTATAGTAAAAGCACTCATTTTATAAATTCCCATCATCATAGTCAAACTGTTTATAGTTAGAGAAAAGTTTGACTGTTGAATGCAGTTGAATATTTTATTAAATAGCATTATATGCATTACATTTTTGATAAGCACATAATGCAAGGTTGATTACAATCTATCTAAATTTATATATCGATTAAATCTGAAAAGGTTTTCATAGACAGTTATTAAATTAAAGTCCTCAATTTCGTAGGAATAGTTTTAGAGAGAATTCATAAGGTTCGATCTAAACTTTACTTTATTCATTTGTAGTACATTGGCCGTAAATTTAGATTTTTATTGCTTTCAATCCCCAACCCATTATTATGACTTTTTACCTTCGACGAAATTCCAAATCGGTACCATTAGTTTACCTCTTCCAAAAAAGGGCCAAAATCAATTTGGATAAAAGACCTCTCATTTCCTTTCCTCGTTCCGAACGATTCTCTAGATTGTCTTTTGCTACTCTTAAGCCCATCTTTTCCGAGGCACTCACGGAGTTCTCAAAATATTTCTCGCCATTAAACCTGTTTTTTTGGTCGTCGATGCGTCCTCTCATTAATTTAGAGTAGTGAACAGAGTTCTTCAGTGACCATTAACCCACTTTTTCAGACGGGACTTATAGCATATTCGTTATTGCCTAATGATGAGATTTTTCGCTTCCAGCGAAGGAAAACTTGCAGGAAAGCTTGACCTTCAGCGAATAATTTCCCATTTCTTCGCCAATTACTAGCATGCGAATTTTTTTAAAATTCTTTTCCTCTTTGGTTTGCAGTCGAAACTCCTCCCCATGCACTTTGTCCCTTCCGAAAATATTGTCCTTCACTCCCGTCTCGCGTGATCTTCTCGAAAAGTGTTGATGGAAATTATTTCCAGTTATGAACGTGTAGTATGAGATAAGTGCTGACTTTAAAAGGAGTAATCAGCGATGAGTTGCGTTATTGCTTACTTCACTAGTCTAGGTCAGGTTCTTCTTCTCCATGCAAAAAATTACGTATTCATAATGTAATAGGTGTTGAACATCTTAACATAACTTCTAGTAAGTCCGTTTTCCGATAGAATTAAATGTAGGTCAATTAACTTATACGTGAAATAATCCCCTACGATTAAATACTATGAAACAGAGATTTTATCTCTGGATGGAATATTTAACTTATTGATATAGTGGTAAGTAAACATGAGAATATTATTCTTGTTTCATAATGGAATTTAAAAAAGAGGAAAACTGATTCTATCTTTCGTAACAATTTAAGAGAAATACATGTCATTGCAACTACTTAAGGATATTTAGAGTTGTATCTCTATAGTAAATTGATTTGAGAAACGATGTTATAATTTATATCAGTTTAATTAGAACATATATAAATAAAAACTGATATCTCCTTGTTCAAGGCGTATCTGTGAGATAATACATTTAATTCATCATTTAATTCTCACTGTGAGATATACATAATCTCTTCTAATGATCAAGAAATATAACGAGTATTAAATGGAGATAAGTAACGTCAGTTCACTAATTCGGATGTGTACATCAAGTGCTGGAAATGGACTAATTTTAGAGGCACTAAATCGGAAGAAGTGATGGCATATAAAACTCAGATGAGAGAGATGTCATCTTACGGGAAAATTGTGAAGTATTAAGATATAATATCGAGATAGAAGAAGACGCGAGGAATCAGGATGTAAGAGTGTTGCAGGAGGTAGTTTATTGGATCACATCAAGCTGAGGATCAACTACCAGGAGTTAAGAAAACGGCACTTTTTATGATGCGCTACTACTGTGGGGAGTTGGAAGGTATCAAGTACTAAAAAGGATTCGACTAAGAGCATATTCGCTGTTAAAAGTTGTAGCTCATTAGGCATTTAATTAGTTCAGCTTCTATATTTTCATTACACTTTTTCACATACGTCAGATCTTGGCTGAGAGTCGAAAACAATTCAATATAACCTGATAAAATAACACATTAATATTACTTATAAATACATACTATATAAAATTATTTTCTCTTAGTTTACATTTCTTTACATTAAGATGGAAATTCTCTTGGGTATAAGTGTCATAGGATTTTCTAAGTCCATTGGTCCATTATAATATTATTGCAAGTAAGACACTGAATGAATTTTATGTATCACAAGGTAGAGACAGCGTTACCCACGAAATTATAATATAAATTTATATGCATTGAGTAAAACTACGAAAAAAACTCACTATTCTGATAAACATAGTGCGCAAGTTTTACGTAAAGAATCATAATAATTAATTTGAAATTTTTAAGGCACAGTTAATGTAGGATGTATTCATATCAATCACGTACTATTTATATGAACAGCTAAGTCTCCAATTTTTCTCAAACATATGTTTATGGCGTTCAAATACGATTAACATATTCAAGAAAAAATTTACTTGATTTTAAATAATCAGATCATTCGCAAAAATATTTTTGAAACTTAGCTTCTAGCCATTAATTTAAATTTTGCTATTATTAATTCTCGTGTAAATATTTTATCTTTTTTCTAATTTATGAGAATGAGAATATATACATTTTTGGAAATTAAAACACGGCGAGCATTAAAAATTAAAATTATATACGGGAGGCACGGGGTAAACACAAGAGTTCGAGACTGCTCCGGAATAAATAGAGTTGGCTTTTATAGGCATTTTATCGCCCGCTATTCCCCCGCTTACGGCGTCAGACTGTAAGTGCGATACGTCCGTTCACAGCTTCGCAATAAACCTCCAAAGTGGAGCACGCGAGCAATCCGATCCTCCAGCAGCTGTTGGCGAAAAAAAAATAAGTCACGACGAGGCTATGGAACATCAACCCGGATTGATGGGAATTTTTGCGAGTTCCGTAGCTTGCACTCGGATGGATATTTGATGATGCACGACGATGGATCGTAGTTTTACGGTCGACCTTGCCAAGGTACTTCGCCTAATCTTGTACATCGGGCGTTGATGGCTCCAGGTGATGCCAACGTTTGGAGTTTGAAAAGCCCGAACGGGTGATAATAACCGAGTCTATTCCTTTCTATTAAGGTGCGAAAAACCTTCTCTCGAAAGCTTTTAGAAGAAAATACAGAGTTTTATTTTACGATATTGGGTGATATTGTTATTGAAATAGGGCCCCTTTCTAAGAATATATACGAGTATATATATCTTAATTTTCTTTTTATTATTTTAAATTTGATATTTAGTATTTAAAGTTTATATATCCTGACGGGAATCATATCCTAGCCACGTTTGTGCACTATAAAGGAAATATACAGAGGAAAACAGAGATCATTTCTCAAAGGAAATATATATATATATATATATATATATATATATATATATATATATATATATATATATATATATATATATATATATATATATAAGGTCTCAGAAGCTATCATACTATGTTTTATTTACTTGAGTAAAAGAATTTATCGTTGGATAAGGGAATGTTATGTTTGAGGATAATGAATATGAAAGAATTTCTCGTTGTTAACTTACTCGTAACAGTTCGACGTGAAGCATAAATCACAATGATGTCATTTTTACTTTCGGTGAAGTCTTTCGTTGTAAGGAACAGTTTCATTCACTAGGCATGAGTACAATATGGAATCAATTTCATAAACCCTGAATAAGATATTGAATTAATTATTTGTTTTTTTAATATTATTTTATATTGTACAGTTTTAGACTAATTTCTCAGCTTTATCTTCGATGGAATCGAAATAATTAATTCTTGAGCAATGAAAGGTCGAAAACCAAAGAACATTTCAACGCTGACAGTTGTCAAGTTCAAGCTGAAATTCAACTTGAAGTTGACTCGGAAGAGACAACGAAAAGTGAATTTGGGGAGGGCAAAAGTGAAAGTGCTTTGTTGCGTGGAAGCGAAAGCAGACAGTTCTGCTCGAAGTGAGGGTCAATTAGCACGAAGACGGCGGTTGGAGAGGCACGTTTTAGGAATTCAAAGAGCAGGATACTGCCAAGGAAGATCCGAAAGAATAGGGAAGAAACACAACCAGGAAGTCTTGAAACATTTCCCACGAGATTTAAGTTGGGAATTTCTTATTGCTGAACCGAACGTTCTATTCGACCGTTACCGACTTATTCTACGATTTCCTTTTGTACTCAAAACTTTGAACTAACTGAAATTAGTAGCGAAAAGATGAAGGACTCCCAGTGGACCAGTTTAGGATGTGCAGTGTTACCAGAAAAATGGCTTAACAAAGTCCGATATGAAAATAAATCATTTGTGCCGGTTAGACAATTTTTTATCCACTCTAAATAAAGAAAGATTACAAAAGTATCTTGAATTTTAGGTGCCTTTGACATTTTGTATTTGAAACTTTATATTTTCTAAATTTTAACTTTCTAAATATTTTATCACCTGAGAAATCTGAGAACGGAAGCAATATTTGGATATCTTTATGTAGCAAATCTCGTACCGAAATCCTTTTACCCATTTTAATATCCTATTTACCAGCCGGAGCATACTTACTACTTCTGGATCCCATTCGATATACTGTTAAGTAGTCAGACTGAAGCGATCATCATGCTATATAATATGATTTCCGATTAACTTACATTATATGATACATCATCCTCCAAAACTTCTGCTCTGTACAGTACACGTATGATGATATTGATAAGTTCTCATTCTGGAATTTCAAGATGTAATCAAAGGAAAAAAAACTACTGAAACCTACCTTCAATATTATATGTTACTTTTCATATTTTTTATAATTACCGACACTAACAATGCCATATTATTTATATATTTTCATGACCACCTAGTCATATAGGATTATTTTAGTTTCGCTCGTATTTTTCAAACAGGTGACATTTTCCAATTATCGTCGTACTTGGCCAATCCGATCCAAGTCATTATGGAAGTATAGTTAAGTGGCTAATCTTGCTATGTGACGAACTCGGCTTAAAACCTTTCGAACAACGTAGGAATCCAATCCAAATGCAATCGAGGTTGTTGGAGAAGAGGATATCCGCATAAATCAGCATCTCATCAAGATTGGCTTCTGAATCTGGGACATTCAATCTGTAACACGTGGAGAGAGAAACCCTACACGTGTTACAGATTGAATTGGTGAATTTTTAAACCGAGTTGAATGGAGCAACTGTTGTATTGAATCGATAGCATTTTGCTGTGATCGAGAATTTGGGATCCGATGCGATGGTACGTTTCGGAAATCAGAGTCGAAAAGATTGGAGTTGGAACAAAGTTGGTCCATTGGTTTGACTTGAATTAATTTGGCTCTCCAAAGAGAATTTGCTTAATCTATAGGTGTATTATTACTGAGAATAAATGATAAAAATAACAATTAATTTGACGTGTTGCATACTATTCAGGAGCAGGAATAGGAATATAATTGACACGGAAGTATTAAAACACAAATAAGCTTTTTTACAAAAGTAATTAAAAAAGAAAAGTAAAGAAGTGACCATTAATATAGGGAAAGATTTTCAAGAATATAATCTTGAATATACGTATATAATATACAAGAATAATGTATATTATTGTAGTAGTGAAATAATGAACAAAAGTATAATAGGTACGGAATTATTATTTAATGCGGTGAATATATTCTCTATTTATATTATAAAGTTTTGGGATATATTTGGGTGAATAAAAATGGAAGGTATTCGGTTTTAAATGGAAAATAATACGCGAAAATAATAATATAAATATCAAAGGGAATTAGATTCGAGTCTGATATCTTTCCTACGGTATCACATCAATTGATAGTTACTTTTAAATTTTTATTTGATGTCGTGAGTAGTAATATTCCAAAAGAAGACGAGTTTTAACCTCGAATTTTAAGCCGAACGGCTATTTTAAGCATCCTTGAGAAAATGAGATTGACAAAAGCTTTGCTCGAGTTACTCTGATTCTCAATTTCAAATTAACCTTTGAGTTTAAGGTCCGTAACATTGAAATTCACATCATTAAGAGACGTCTTATGGCAATATCCCTCTCTCGCTCCTGTTATTCAAATTGCATTCACAGTCGGTTGAACCCTTGTCCTTTTTTTTCCGCCTAATCCCATCCCCGATCAAGAGAAACCTTTCGAATCTAATGACGAGAGTTTTCTTTCCTCGCGCCATTAGATTTCGCCTTAATTATGTTCGACTTCTTTCAAAGCGGCGACTTTTCATCATCCCGCGACCGCTTTTCGCCACTCTTTTTTTTTCTTTATCGTTCTTCATCTGTTGCTATTGATCCCAGCGACTCGATTTTAACCAGCGAAACGTTCTTTTTTTTCTTTCCGTCTTTTGATCCTATCTATTCATCTTCTCCACTGCTCTAGTTTCAGCAGAAGAGTTGGGAATAGATAAAGCAGAAAGGAGTGCTGTTCGTATTCCCATCGTGGATATATCTATCGCTCCCACGTTTAACTGTTGCATAAGAATTTTTTAGAAGTTGCGATCGGGAAATATGACCCTTATGGTAAGAAGAGCTTATATAACATAAGTTAAACGATGATTCATTCTAAATTTTGGAGTTTTAAAAAGATAAAAGTCACAGTTTCGAGGAGGTTAAGGCCAGATCTACACAGGTTAAAGAAAAGCAGAGAGCTGCTCAATTCTAAAGTGAGCTTCCCACTGATATAATCCAGGCACAATTTAAAAATAAGTTAAAAACGATATTCATGTATTAATGCTTTAGGAAGAAAGTTCCTCTGAAGTTGATGATATAGACATATAAGTTCCTAATCTCTCTGGATTAAGATATCAAAAGAATATATCGAATATCTGAATAATAGTTATACAAACGAATTTATTTGTAGAAATAACATCAAGAAATTTTAATATTGAACACATAAATAACATTAAAATTTGAACTAATTCCAGAAATATTGTAAATTGCCTTACTTAATATTTATATCAAAACAATATTAATTTCAAGTTCTAATTCAGATATTTAATGGCTAATCAGTCAACTAGAAGTAATTATTTCATTAAAAGAAAATATATTTATATCCACGCTCAATCATCTTTTCTTATCGAGAAAAAAAAACTACCTTGGAGCTGAAAATTGAGTTTTGAAATGTTTTCAGAATACTTGGATCACGATATAATTGATTTTAATAAAAAATTCTGTAAATTGCAGTCTATATGTATCAGATACCTATGAAATGTATTTTTATACTTCAATTTCTCCTCATTTTGAAGGGTAAACAAATCATCTTGTGAGAGAGTCTAAGAATCAGTCCTTAATAGGGCGGTTAAAATTTTTCTTTTTAAGGCGAGGAATTAATTAGCCGTAAGGATGCCTTTCACAAGATTCGAGATCGGGAGATGTTTTGAAGTAGTTTTTATGCATCAAAAGAATAAATGAGGGCTCCTAATGATGGAAAAAATGTCAGTGTTTTACTAGGAAAACACGCTTGGTTCTAGTTACGCCCGTATAATCATTAGCAATGCAAATATTCTCAGTGACAATCGGAATATGAAAATTTCTGTTACTGAATGTTTTTTTATATCGCAGATTATATTCATTACAAGCCGGACATTTGTGTGCGATGTCATCTATTCTGAATCATTCTTTTATTGAAATGCATAAAATATGAAGTTGCGTGAACGTATTTTATATCTTTCTTTCCATATAATGTCTTTGTAAGTATGTGTTGTAATAGATCGCGAGGTATACGTACAAACACATTACATAATGTAGCCAAGAATATATATACAAGCGCTCTTGATGTTGTCTCATCAAATTCATGTTTAAATGGATACAGAATCAACAAATCAGCTTTTTTTCAGTTTCGGCATTCTTTTATTACTTCAGCTCGTTAACGGAGCGAGCAGTAGCCTGGTAATTAATGCTCGGACGTTTGTAATGGTCGCGTGGTTTACGTTATGTGATCACGAATTAAATCTCATTAGTGAAGAATAATGAATCGGCTCAGATGCTTTTGTCTTTGTTTAATATCGCTTTACATTCAATGGAAACCATTTCAGTACAGTAATCTCGTTATATTCTTTCTCTTTTGATTTTACGTTGCTCAAATTCTAATAATAGCGATGTATTTCAGTTAATACCCATCGATGTTTTATATCTGGAAAGGTAAAACGCATTTGATTCGAATTTACGTATGTCATCCTACGTAAATGCATAGTCTCTATATTTATAGTTCGAATAAAAGGAATAATTTGAATTGTGTGAACCAAGTTATTTATCCTCTTGCACATGATTGTCGCAGAAATAAATTATTAGAAGGGTAATTTCATCCTAAATTACATTCATAAGTTTCAGCTGTATAGGCTGAATGGTTTATTGAAGAAAGTGATATTATTAGGAGGAAATTAAACATATCAGCTAATTCATTAGTTGTGATGGAGAGCTAGATATATTAAGTGAGAGAGATTGTAATGATAATTCGTATAAATATATATTTTCATTTATACCAAAATTCGTCATTATTCCGATAAAACTCATTTGAGTCGTCACGAAGTAATTTCGAGTCCAAGAAAAATACTTAGACATTCCAGTATCCAATACAAATGCTAATTTAGCGGAGTTTTAATAACTCCCTCGGATCGATTTACCTTTTCGGAGATTAATAAACCAAAAGAAACTATTTCTTCCCTTTGCTGTCCAATATCACTCCCAGAGTTCTTAATCCAAAGAGCTTTCCCACCGAAGATGTAGGAAAAGTTTCGGATCCCAATAAAATGTTAATGAGTCAAAGTTTGTTAATCAGGAAGAACCACCCTTCCTCCTGGGAAAACGTTCATTCGAAACATTCATATCGATGGATGGCACTTATATCATATCTTTCTCAACCACCATTTATTATTTTAATTTATTAAACTGTCCTGAAAGTTATATTCTTTAAGATGTTTAATGACGTCACAGGGAAATCATTCTTCGTATCCCTGTTTTGTCAGGAAGGGTTTTATGTTTAGTGTGATAATCTCATCGTTGCTAAGTAACTGCGTCTCGTACTTTATTACGTTAAAACCTGATTTCTTCTTCTATGAACTCCAGAAGGATAGTTTTTACTTACACCATCTTGTAGTTTATTTACACTAGATTATAATAGATAATTTTCTGAATTCTATAAGCAACTGTATTGCAATAGATGTTTTTCTAAAGAACTTTAGAATACTCTTGAGGTAATTTGAAGAATTAAAATACTTTAAATAAGATTTAAAAAACTTTTAAATTTGATTTCCAAAAAGGTAAAAAATCAACAGGATTATGATCTTCATATTATATTACTACAAGAATTCAGTAGAACATAAGTAATAGAACTTCAGATGCTTATTGAATCAGAGAAGGATGATATAGTGAATTTTAAAGAATAATTGAACCTTAGGTACAAGATAACTATGAAAATAATAATGGAAAGAGATGGAAATGATTGATGAATATTGAACGGACGATATTGTTCGATGGCCAAGTTAGTTAGATTTCCCGACGTAAAACGTTTTCTTCTCGAAGATTATTAATGATGAGCTTCCTTCTTCTAAAGTCTTCGGGGAAATAAATCAAACATTAATCGATTCATGAAACGTTGCGACTTTCATTTGGAAACTTTAAAATTTCCTACCTCCTTTGCATACTAATTAATCTACGTTATCCAAATATTTAACGTCTAAATGAGAAGTTGAAAAATGAATTGAGCCTCAGAAAACCTTCAAAATTTTAGATAAGACAAGAAATTGGTTGGTAAAATGTATGAGATGATATGTTTGCATTGTTATCTCGAAATAAGAAGAGATAATAGATTCTTTTACGAAAGGAAAGTAAATATCTTAGGTTTGCTTGCTTATAGCAAGCAGATTTATATTCCTAATTATGGATAAATAAAAGTGCACTTTAGGGTATTATAATTCTCTTATGCTACTAAACCTATATTTTAAAGTCATTACGTCAGCCTATTTTCAATCAAGTTCGATTTCCATATATTTCGTATGGCAAAATTCTTCGCGAATTGAGGATAATCCACGTATATATTAAGAAAAGTTTTAAGACAATTTCGCTAACGTCAATATTCAGCAAAGACGTTGCTATGGTGCACTCGTTGTTGTGGTAACTATGGTCCTTACTCAGGTTCTGCGGTAACCGAGCTTATTTAAAACTTGAACAAATTCTAATTAGGTTTCATTTCTATTTATGATTTTAATAAATTAGATTTAAATGAACTTTAATGAATGACATTTGACTCTGGTCTGTGCAATCCCAAAAGATTCTTATTAAAGTATTATAAACTTTGCATGTAACCTGAGATTAATGGAGTTTTAAGAAATACTATAATTGGTTGAATACTTTATCTCTTAATTTAAGAAGTACTGAAGTATTGGAATGTTTAGATAAGGTGCATTATATTATATTATATTATATTATATTATATTATATTATATTATATTATATTATATTATATTATATTATATTATATTATATTATATTATATTATATTATATTATATTATATTATATTATATTATATTATATTATATTATATTATATTATATTATATTATATTATATTATATTATTTCGGAATTACTCAAAAAATTAATGAAATTAATAGTATCACCAATAAAGAAATGGATTTATTTTACTACAGAAACAGTAGAAATTGAATAATAGGAAGAGATGTCGTTTCCCTTTAACATTTTCTTGGTCTTCCTTTAAAAGCGGGATTTAATTGTTTCCTTGGTTATCATCCATTTCCATGCCTTTAAAATTTCACAAAGGCCTCTGCTGGCGTTATGGGAACCCCAACAATTCTCATCATCAACAGTGAGAGAGAAGATCAAATTCCTTGCCTTTATTCTTCCTTCAACTTAGAGAGTTCTGAATCTTATTCCACTTTATTTGCCCATGCTACCAACAGCATCTCAATACGCCATTATTTGCTCTTATTCTGATAAGTAATATATATTTTTTATATTATATATATTTTTTCTATTATATATATTTTTTCTATTATATATAAACACCCACACTCATTATTTCTGTCATACCCCACAAGGAGATTTAATTTCTGCTCACGTAACTTACATTCCAAATTCTATTAACGCATACTTTATAGAACTAGTGAATAATAGTAATATCTATTAGATAATATCAAATTATAAAAAAGGAACACAATTTTTATTCAAATTGTATTTATAACGTTAAGGCATTCATTTCACAGTGATTCATAATCACTTTACAGGTATAGTTCCTAAATTTCCCTTGTCTTCTTTTTTATTCTTCCTTATAGTTCCATCCCCTGAATCGATATTTCAACATCATTATTTTAAAATGCTTACTTTTTAACTGTACATTGAAGTCTCTCTCACTTTGGACAATACGTTTTATCATTAACACTAAGTGCTTTTTTTAATTTTCTGACCAAAATAAGTTACCTTGGATACTCTCGTACATTGTTTCATATTTTAAAATGGTATTTTTAAAGTTCGATCAGAATACGACTTCGTTTGGGCATCAAAGTTTTTAAGCAGCAGAAAAGGTAGCTGTATATTAATCTCAATGTATAGCAGCTAGCAAACTTTTAGTTTCGAATTGTAGAATATAATTTATGTCGGTTATACGTCTGCAAAATCATTTATCCCAAACAAAAGTGTACCGCGCGACTTCTCAAAACACACCGAAAAGCTGAATACTCGTTTAAGTGAAAGTTTTTCTTTCTGTCAGAATGGAAATATCTTCTCCTCTGCTTTCCCGAGCTTTATGTACACACTCATTGCTGTAACCGTTTCCCGCGTGGCCGTATAGAATATGACTTCTTCCATACAAACGCGTTGGTGGTGTTCATGAAAGATTGTTATTGTTCCACTCTCGAGTGAGTCGTTTACACCCACATCTCTCCGTAAGGCTTCTATTTCCGAAAATCTCTCGTTGTGTTGACAGACCTGCTTCAACTCCCATTCTACGTGCACGCTTTAAAAGATAACATGAAATGTTTCAAGAACCGGAGAGAAAGTCAAAACAGCAGAACATTGTGGATAGCTCTCTGGCATTATTAATCGAACACTGCTTAAATTCCCTTCTATTCTTTGTGATCCATACCGATGCTATCTGTTTCCCTTGGGATATGAGAGAGCGTAATACAAACTCACCCCGAAAGCTTATTATGACATAGTTACAGAAAGACCTTCCTAGTGTTTTATATTTCGTGTACAAGGTTCTTTTTGACAAAGCTGCACCTTTGCTATCTCCTATTTGACTTCTCTTTGTTGTTTTCTGATTCGTGTTTGAATACTTTTACGATCAACCTCATAAATGATATGATTATGGAAAGGTGTATTTACTTTACACGATCAGTGTATGAGAATGGAATACGAAGTTAAACGGACGTGAAAACTAACGAAGTGACTTGGACTCGAACCCAGAACTTCTATATATAACATACGTAATGTCCGAAGCTGCATATACGTTCATAATTCAATCCATTTCTTATAATATCTATTAATATAGGAACAACGAAACTAGAAATCATCTTAATATAGATCAAACGATCGTTTAGATATTTTTAAAAATCATTTAATACATACAGTAGGAGGGAAACTTTTTATAAGTGGTCACTTTCATACGATTTGGAATAACAGCTCACTCTTGAGAAAGATATAATGTTTTTCTACATCTTATACATGCACTATCATATTTTTACGAAAAATATATCTATTACTTTCGTTAATACCATGCTCTTGTTATAGAACCTCTTGTATACGTTTTCTCTATTTTCACCAATATGAATATTTATTTATAATAAAGATTATGTGTACATAACTGACCATATATAAATCAATAATGAGTTGAAGGATGGTTTAGCATAGTACTAATATATATTACTTATATAGCTATATAAGGATACTTACACAACGTTGTTTACTGAGTACATATTTTCATCTAAAAAGCGAGTAAGATTTCCAATATACTTTGAATTATCTGAAATATTTATCTGAAATGAAACTTACATTTACTCCATAGCAACGTAAATAGTGTAAGCATTGATTTGCAAAAAGTTTTGTAGTACTACAGTTTGCGATAGCCTAATTGGGATTCTGGAAAAAATTAACCCTTCATTATAGTGTTCGATAAGAGCCAATTTTCCCAGGCCCATTGCTTGTTTAGTCCTTACTTTCACATATTGGAAGGAATCCTTTCACTTTTTCGGGGTCCCTTTGAATCAGGACCCCTTCCTTTAATCGAAAGCCATCGATAACAATCGATTATTCATTCTTCTATCATCAATATCCTTGAACCCCATCTCTCTTCTCACAATTACACACGAAAATCCGATTCCTTGCCATTAAATTTAAATTATCGGGGATTATAAAAGTGCTTTGGTTGATGAACATACATTCCATTTAATAAATGTTATTAATATATTTTGACTTGAATTATCGTCCTTTTTACATCGCAACAGAACTGAAAATAATGCGCTATTGGAGGAAATGATATTCTTTTTCAAAGTATGCCTCTGTTAAATATTTAGATAACCTATGTATGAAAATAAATTAAAGTCACTAAGATGAAGAATAAATGATGGATATAATATTTTACACTTAGAAATCCCATCGCGTGCGGTAAATCTAGCATTCCTAGTTTATAGCATTACAATGAGGAAGTGAGTGATTTATCTACAAATATTTATATTAGAATTCTTTACGTTCGGTATGTATTCTAAATATTAAGATGGAAATACGTGTGTTTTATGGAACATACTTTTATCTTTCCAGAAATATTGCAAGTTCACTTTCAAGAATAAATTTATTAGATTTTTCTGCATACGATTAAGTCTTTTCTATATCAGAAATGCTGTTTATTTATATGAGAGCTTGATTTTGAACTTGGATACAGTGAACTCTAATTCTGTAAGTAGGTTATTCAACAGTATTCAAGACAAAAATAAAAATTGCATATTGTTAGTATATGGAAGCAAAAATAAAGCACACCCGAAGGTTTGAAAGATAAAGATAAGCAGTTAAGTTCCGTTAATTTCTGATCGGTGTTATAATAGAATTTTTCTTTACGTAAGAAAAGACCCGTAATAATGGAGTCTTCAATGATAGTGAAAGGCACTTTTACGATTTATTTCCACCGTGTGTCGTTTATCTCCATAGCAATCGAAGCAAAACCTTGAAACTCACAGTAGACTAAGCAATAGTGTGAGGTACACTCGATTTCCGACGTTATGAACTGTAGTCTTTATAACTAGAGACTCATTCTATGCGCATTCAAAACGAAAACAAAATATGAACGGTATTCGCTCCTTTAGAATTCTTATTCCTCATTATCAAGTTCAAGTGAAAGTGAATGCAGAGCTAGCAAAGTGAGTTCTAGAAAAAATTAATCTACTATCCGTGGTGGAGTATATATCGGATTATTTTTTAAGTTCTGTGATGTGGAGTAATAGATGCACTTTGTCTATGGAAGCATTGTGAAAGCCTGGAGTTCGGAATGATACACCTGTGGATTTTCTCTCGGTGCAGGATTTTGTGCTTCGGGTTTAATGGAAGTCAAATCCGAGCTATAAAAGAGTATGTGGTGTTTAAAATGGCATTAGGAAATGCGGGAAAAGAATAGGTATAATTTGTGCTCGTGTTGGATTCGGGAAGGGAATTCAGAGAGGAACATCTGATGGGTAGGAAGGGAAAAGGAAACTTCTATCAGCATATAATTGGAAAATCATAAGGTATTTGTGTCAACTAAGGTTAAACATTATAACCATTCTCTCCGTGGTTTATAGTTTCTGGAGATTCATTTTTGATTCGTGATGGAATGTTAATGAGCTGAGTTGGTCTACGAAAATAGAATTATTCCACTAAGTGTAAATTGTTTTTTTTTGCTGTACCTTTAATAGATTTCATCTGACAAAATTCAATAATAATATTCCTTTAAGCATAGATCGCACAAATAGATTTACACTTGAGTCATTGAAATTGCACTATTTTAGTTTGCTTGAGGAGAAGTGAAAATTATAAATCGTACGGAAGTCATGAAGCAATAGGAGTTTATAATTACATTTTAACTGAACCTCTCATTTCTAGCATTAATTTAACGAACTTCACTGATAGTTTAATTTGTATAACTTTAAAATCAAGCTCAAATGTTCCATAGCAGTCAGTAATCTAAGAAAATACTTCCATTTTATGTTGAAAGTCACCGTTTTTACTAATCTAATCCCAATATTTAACAGCGATTAATTGATAAAATTATATATATAAGCAGTGGAATCATAGGTATTAAAACCTAATGAATCAAATGAAAATAATCAATTTTAATGTATTCCAAAATTACTTTCTTAATTTTTAGACTGTTACTTTCACTATGAGACCATAAATTTGTATCCGATGCTTTGAACTAGGAGGGCACAGGAATGATGAAATATTTTGATACATTTTTAAGCAGTTTGCGATGAAGAAAGTAAGGGCTTTTAGAATATTTCTATAGCTATGTAAAAGTAATAGTCTCTCTATAGTCCCTCTATAGTAATTTTTCAATTAGATCCATTCAAATTTTTTATAAAGTTTAATAGAATTGTTATTAAATTATTTACTTTGTTTGTAAAGGAGCGAATTGCATTATTTGATATTCTCCACCTCCAAAAGCCCTACTGTTTCGAGATTCATTTGTTTCCTTCTCATCTCATAGAGATGGAATAAGAGTGCCCTCTATCGGGATTGAACCGTAACAGTCTTAGTTCCATTGACATTTCGGTGGCGTCGCTGGAATGCTTTATGCGAAGAAATCCTGGGTGAAAGTTCCGTTCAGCTCAAATGGGCTCTAGTTTATTGCGCCAATCCATTACACCATCCGGACTTCCGAAAGAAGGATATGTGAAGCGCTTTTTTACGATTCAGTTGTCCGGATGCGAAGTGGGGCTGATTCTTATCGTTTCTTTCCAAATAAAAAAATGGGAATCTATTAGGAAAATCCTGAAACAGCATCGCTTTCTTAGAAAGTCGCTTCTGTGGCTCTTTCACTCTATCAATTCTCAATCTACGTCCTCCAGTAAAATATGCGTCGTATTGATCAAGGTTGTATTGAATTTGATCATTAATTCTAGTTGTTTTGTGATTCTTCAATTAAATTATAGTTGATTGGAGTATCAATTATTACAGAAGAGAATAAATCATATTATTTATATTTTAATGATCAAAATATATCTGCAATATGAAATAAATTCAGGGTAAATATTTTAATCTATCTCATATTATCTAGTGTTCAACTTATCTAATATATAAGTATCTAATATAACTTTAATTAATAGCGATTGAGGAAGTGAGTTGAATGTTCTTACAAGGCCGTAAAGAGATGTATGCGGATAACTGCATTATCAATTAAAATAATGAAGACTTAGAGACGTTTTTCCACAAAAATATATCTGTTCAAAATCCACAAATAGTGGAAAAGTTCTGTATCATATAGTTTGTATGATAAATATACATATCGGTATTTCTTTCAATATTACATTAACTTCTTTTTTAAATATGAAAGATATTCAAAATGCTTGATGATAAAAGTAAAAATTTAATAACAAAGTGTGCGTATAGTATATTATACTTCATGTAGAAAAATATTTATTTATTCATTTATTGTTGCTAGATCCACAAATAGGCACCAGGCCAGGTGGTTGCTCTCTTTTCAGGGGAATAAATGTATTACTTTGCCTGGCATTTACCCTAGTCGGGAGGGAAACCCCGCAAAACCTCCCGAAGGCAGTTCATATTACTTTCATTTACGTAAAAAAATTTATTTTATCGGTGGTAGTCCAAGTAGCCGTACATAAAAAAAGAATCTTTTTCAAGTACAAATATCTTAAATTAAGACCATTATGCAATGCAAAATCCGAGCTCGATGTAATCCAACATCCGAATGTTCCTGCCAACATTCAGTATTACTAACCAGAATACTAGGCCAATTTTTAGATCTGGCAGGCTAATCTCCTCCTAAAACTCACGTCTATCTGAGTCAAAAATTTATCTTTCTCGCAGAGGAAACAGAATTCTTAGATAAGAGAAAGGAAAAATGAAACAATAATTCAATCAGACAGCGATTATTTGTGAGTAGAAAACTCAAACTGACGTAAAAGAATTATCTATGATAGATATGATACGTACCTTTCTCATGCAATTCAATCTGAAATGATAGATACTCATCCGATTAATTTTTTTACAGGAAAAAATTAGATACGCTGAAGGTAAAACTTTTATTAATATTAATGAATGTTCATTTATGTTTACGATCAACTTCCAGAAAACTTTTTATCTTCATTGTTATATAATTCTTAATCCTGCATTACTAGTTTTATTGCTGATGGAATCCGTTGCTTTGATATCAATACTGTTAAACAAGATTTCGACATACTTCTATTTTAAATTCTATTCTTAATAATCTATCGGGTTGTTGATACTGAACTTTATTCCTCATATCTCTTGTAATTCCAGTATAAGTCTTATAATCCTAAAACATTGTTACCAATATTTCACACGTGTATCTATACGTACCTTCAAAAAAACATTATTACTTCCAATGGTCAAAATCGCATTATTTACAACATCTATTACAATGCGCTATACGTTGTTTACAGAGTACAAGGACATCCATTTCCATCTTCCGCAAAGCTATTGCATAACAATCTGGAACGAATCAACAGAGCGTGCTGATGGTACACGTAATGCATCGCATGGGAGTTTAACTTTCCTCCACCGTAAGAGTGCGCGTTTGTACACATCCGCAGAGTGATAAATGTCCCCAGAAGTGGTCTAATCCAAAAGGGGATTGAAGATATTTTTTTGGGGCGCGAGATACTTCATCTGGAGGACAGCCTGAGGGTAGGAGTAGATGAGCCCGAAATGGATTCACTGTTTCGGAAACTTTGTGCGGTAAAGTGGGCATACGTTCGGAAGATTAGGGAGTTAATTGATCGTAGTGGAGTTGACTTTGAGTTATGACCTCTTCCGAAGCGAGATTTCACGACCCCCCGAATCGCTTGGATTGATAACGAGGCGCGTGAGAGGTGCGTGGGAATCGAAGTATATTTCAACGGGAAAAAGGAGGAGTAAATACCAATCTATTGAGTGGTTTTGGCTCGTTGAGAGAGACAGGTAACGACGGCTGATATTAGGTGCATCGACACGCATTGGTGAATTAGATGGTGGGAAAAGAGAGAGAAGGAAGATCTTGAACCTTAAAGGGGTAGAAGCAGAAAATTTGCGATGTCGGAATGAAGTATATACAGGAAATGAAACATAGCACTGATATTACGTGTATGATCTATGTTATATACATATGTTCGCGAATAACTGTTAAAAGATAGAAATTTTTAAAAGATGGCAATTCACATTTTTAAATACCTATCTGATTGTTATCTGTAGAATTTAACTTATAGATTTGCGAAGGAATTACGTTAGGCTATTCAAATAAAATGTTCTATGAAATTTAAGGTACATAAAAATAGTAATTACGGTGGAGTTTATTGCTCTTTAAATTTTCCTACATAATCAATTTACTTTTGATGAAAAAATTGCTGAAATCATTTTGAATCAGTAAATGAAATTGGCTTAATGGTAACTGTGTGATGGGCAACTACTAGAGCTATCGATTTTGTTTAACCTCCTACAGTAATTGATTTACTCGGTGAATCCGCATTGTTAACTCTTCATAGAAATTACCAATGAATGTTTTTCGTGTGAATAGAAATTAATTATTCTAAACGTTACTAAATACTAACAGTACAATTTCACTCATAGACTATCTTACATGTATAATAACACCTAAGTTTTTTGATTTATGACTGTATATAAATATTCTTTCACATCATTATAACTTTTTCCTGGGACCTTCAGAAGTCTCTAAACATAGTGGCAACACATTCTTTGACTTTCGATATTTTGTATTGACCTAGGCCTAGACCTTTCGCACATTGTTGTTGTGGATAGATTATCGCCATGGGATACTCTCCGTGGCCTCTTTAAGACGTATGTACTCATAAGCAAAGATTTACCTCCAATGTTTTTTTATAGATCGTTGAGGGACGGACAGAGCTTTGAGGTATATGTCAAGGTCTGCAGAGAGGAGATAAGAGTCCGTGAAATTCGAAGGGAGAGAAAGAAGCCGACGTTGTTGTACGAAAATGTCAGGTTATTTGAGTGGAGTGGAATTTTATTAGGGATTTTTATTGGAAATAAGGCTTCGGAAACGTCAAGTACACCAATATATGGATCACGAGATCCATCTTTAATCTTAAATCTTTATCTTCTATTTCTTCTGTATGACCATCGAAGGTAAATTGATGCTTCACTGCTCGTGACAGAGATCTTCCAGGAAATAATTTTGTTTGAAATTAGAAAAGCGGTGGATTTCCGGATTCCATAATTTCTTTATCGTATGTCATGTATTCCAAACGTCATGGTGGTCATGACCCAGATTGTGTGCACCCCTTGGTACACACCGAAGGGTGGTTCTCACGGTATCCTCTTAAACATAGACAAACACACGGAATTTTTTTAGTCAAGTATCTTAGAGTGTATGATACGTTGTTTATTTGTGGTTACGTGGTACCATGGAAACTACTCAGAGCGAATGTCTTATTTACACTCTTTCTTAGAATACATTCAACATAAAGAGAAATCTGGTTGCTTTTTAGATGCAATCTATTTTCTTATTTATATTTTTCTTTGAGGAAAAGGTGGATAAAATATTGAATGTAAGCCCATAAAGATATATGGATATACTGTGAGTTGAAAATAATTAAGGAGTGTAGCCATTCTCGTCATGAAAGTTCAGAATAGATATATATCACGTTTCCGATAGTTTATACTTCACCTTACTTATTCAGCGTTCTCCGAAAATGTAAGAGTACAATTCTTAGAAATTATCTTCATACCCGTCTTCATCAAATAGCATTTATCATTGTCGATAGTGAAAATCATCAGTTTTTCATAGATAAACATAACCTTGAATTTTAAACCTGATCACAAGTTTAATCACATTCTTTGATCATAGAAAGAACCTTATTTAGATTCAGTTAAACTTTTTGCATATGAAATACCTTTTCTTTAACGAATGAAATGCATTATTATCAAGATAGTATCATTATTTATTTTTCAGCTGTATCTTTAACCACCAAAGCTTTGAATTTTAGATCTCCATTTTTTAAATCAGAATTAAAAGAGAATAATCTGGTGTTAAAATATTACAGTAAATAGAGGTCAGAATGACAGATAAAAGAAATATTTAATTTAGGTTCTCTCTGAGTCTTTCCTTATTAGAGGATTTATACTATCTAGTCCATCAGAACATTCTTTGAAGTCTAGTTACCCATCCGGAGCAGCTTAACTTCCCATCATTAACTTTTTGCCCATAAACCGAGATTCTCTTTGCATGATTATTTTCCTATTCTACACATTCCATCGTATGATGATGATAATGTCGTATCTCAAAACGCGGCCAGACACCGGTTTGATGAATCATTGTCCGTCATGCTATCACTCGTCCGTATCAGCCGCACCAGCGAAGGGAGTTTATATGGAGAATCTTTTGTCTCGTCCTCGGCCATCGTATTAATGATCCGAGTGGCTCACTCTCATGACATGTTAATCTCTACGGTGCCGAATTACCATTCATGAATCTCTGGGGATGTGTAGAGAGAATGGGAGGCAAAGAATGTGAAGAGACGTAGGATGGACAGCAGAAATCAATGGGTTGTACTTTTTACATTTTAACGGAGCTTATTTTGTGAGCGAGATTGGAAAATGGTGTGTAGGCAGAGCTTTACATATAGGGAGTGTATATGATGATGTTGATTTTAATTATAAATATTACGTATATGTGATATAAAGAAGCCAAAGGTAGGGGAAAATACTTTTAGATCTCCGATAAAAATTTATGTTTGAAGGTAGAGGAAGATAGAACCCTGCAGACACGCTAGAACGAACACAGGTTACGAAAATATGTAAAAACGAAGAGTTACATTTTAATTAATACATAAGTATTTAGAAAAGATGTCAATGAAATGAAAAGTTAATAATCAGACTCTATTATAGAATTATTAGGAATTATAATAATGTTAGGAAGGAGGAAGAATGTACTAATTTTTTCCCCTACATAAAAAAATTGTCCTGGTTTTTTATGATTAAGCACCTAGATTAAGTGCTCAGGTTATTCACAGTTTTAAATTTATCTATTCTCAAAATGTTAATGATTTAATCTTCATAAAATCTTTTTATGGTCACATACTTCACTTCTATCTTTCAATAGACTGATAATTGAAAGAGTCGTAAATTTCTAAGCAATAAAGCGTGAAAAAAATGATTTTTTACTAGTCGTTTAATATTTCATCGGTATTGTATATTCTAACGTAAAATGAATATAATACTGCTCTATGCGTATAAAATAAGAAAAAGTGACAGGTTTACTTGATTACATTTTGAGCGTCACTATTGTATTATGTTATTAGGTTAGTGGAAAATACTGTCTCAGTAAATAGCTTTAAAGAGTTAAAGGAATTGCATTTCGCTAAATTCTATAGGATCTCTTAGAATTGCATTCCTATCGAATCCCGAAAGCATTTAACGAGCGATACGTTTCCACCTGATAAAACATCCTCGCTGCAAGAATTCGTGCCACCCCATTGAAGAACCTTAAGAGTTATAAAAAAACGAGGATATGTATTAGAAGGCGAAGAAAAAGTCCTATTTGACATTCACCTAGATGGCGTCGTGCCGTACAATACACCCTCTTTCAGCGACGCTTTCACAAAAACCCCGCTTACTTCGGTGCATCGCCGTGCACTGAAAAGACTCGGGGAATGAGTCACGTGCCCTTTACTCTTCTAAAGCTGTTGATGAAAGGAGCCTACGCGAGATGGTAGCGGAGCCCAACGTGACCACGGACAGAAACTAGCGATCCTCTTGTTGGGATACGTGATCGGAATGAAGGTCGTCTTATGGAGCGACTTGGAAGGCCGTGGTACGTTCCTTTTACGTGCAAGGGTCTGCTGAAAAAAAAGGGTTTCTTCCATCCTGTTTCAAAACTGTCATTCGTCCAAGTAAGAGTCGGTGAAAGGAAGTGAAAATTTTATTATTTTGTTGCTTCTTAAAAATAAGTGAATTTATAAGGAGGTAACTGGTGACATCTTTATGGTTTTTGTTGAGTTTGTTTTGTGAGCTCTTTCAGGGTTAGAGGTATATCGTAGTAAATGTGTCAGTTCGTAAGGTAAAATAAATCATGGATAATTATATCGCATTTTCTAATTATTTTTATATACTTAGCGGACTTCACTCATTTAACAAGCAGTTAGGAAAAGCATTATCTTAGTTTTTATTCTCTGCAAGAGTATATTAAACTATAAATTAAAGTATAAATTAATTGAAGTTGAAATTTAATAGCTAGGGAATATACTCTGTGCTACTTTAAGATAAACACAACTAATAATATTTCGACCTTCAGCGTAGAGCAGTCTGCTGATTAAAATAGAAGTATTTTATCTATTCGTCCTCGAGAGTTAGATGTTTTCGTAGATAACCTATCATATTTGTGATGTTTCATTATCTTTTTATGTTTTCAATATCATAATAATGACTTAGTGATAAGATGTGTTTCGTTTGATTCCAATAGCCATTACTTAAAGGATAATTAGAATTATAAATAGTTTTCATCGAGGAGGGCTCATTGTAATAGTATGTTTTTTTCAGCATATTCTGCTTTTATGTTAAAATGCTCCTCTTTCTCAACTGCACTCTTTTCTTTCACTTAATATTACCTTTTCCTTCGAATAATTCTTTCCGAATGAATCAATTTTCTGTCCCATATATATTACAATATATATATATGTACGAAACTGATATCATAGCTGTGATATAAAAAGATCGTTAGCAGAGCAGTGTTCGTGGCAACGAATGTATTTCTTTCTGGAAGGCGACGAGCATCGATCTTCAATGCTTAAGGTCTTTCCAATAAGAAAGGAGACAGCGCCCTCTACTATCTATGCTTCGAGACCACTTGAGGAATGTAAATACGTTTCCTGGGCTTAATAGGTTGAGGCTCAAGAACGTGAGTATCCATGGAGATGCTACGGGAGCATGTAACGTACGCTGATGTCGTTGGTTTGGAGTAGGGAATGTAAGATGAGGAATTGTTGGGAATTACAATGAAGATATTACGAAAGTAGATCAAGCACATTCCTATGAGCGGATTGTAAAATAGAGATTTTTATTGATATTGTTTTCACTCGTAAATGCAAGGAGATTTTCTGGTTGATTCATGATTTGTACGATTTATATGAATTCGTTACTAGTTTGCTGTTGCTAAGGTTTCGTCATTGTTCTTTTATATAATGAACAGTTTTGTTGATTTGTAAAAATACGAGTAAATCCAATCCTTTCAATGTCAGTATTTGCTCTTTCATTAGTAATACAGTTTTATATTCACCTGCGTATTCTCGACTAAACATATTTTTGGCCATAAGAATTTACCCTGTAATTTACTGTAAAATACATCGTAATAATCTTACGTGTTCAGTATCTTCAAGACTAATTATTAATATCAAACCAGCACTAGTTTTCTTGTATATTTTATGAGAGGATCCCGAGTTATGATGAAATCCGGATGTCTTTTACGAGGATGAATTATAAAGGAAAATACGTAAATGATGTATCGTAGAAGGATGAACTCGATGCTTGATATGATTGGAGATATATCCGTATGAAGAGTATAATAGGCTCTGATGTCTTAGAGGATCAGAGAGAGAGAAATGTAGGATGATCAACAAGAGCAGATGGAATAACGCGGAGCCAAGAGATCTTGTTTTTAATTTCGAACGCCTACTCCAATTTTGCAGAGTTGAGAAGAGAAAGGCTCTCCTTTCGCCCAAAACCTTTTCCATTTTTCACTCGGAAAACTCTTTTATGCGGGCAGACGTATCATTTACACTAATTAACTCGTTCGTCTCCTTAGAATAGTTGGAATTGTTGCGGATAGCATTAAGTAAATCGAAATATTATTTATCCCTGAAGATCATTACTGTATAGTGTGTATTTTCACAGTTTATTTCCAATATCTTCGGAGTAATTGGATTGTTTTGTCTCTTTAATATCTATCCTATAACACATCTCTTGTTTATGAACTGTAATTGCATTTTGTAAAAAAACGGAAACAGTATTAAGAATCCCAACTCAATTTGGGTGGAATTTAATTAATTTAAGCTCAAGTAAAGTCTAGTGTAAATTATCGAATGAAAATCGATTAAATTAATAAATCCAAAATTCTTTTTTCTTGATGTATGAATAGATTTTGATGGATAATATCCACAAATTTGATATTAAAATGTATATTGCTTCGTTAGACTGCATTATTAGAGATCTTATGTTCGATCTCCGATCATAGAATTTAAAAAGCTCGTTATCAATCATGACCAGGAAGCTATTCGTTTTATAGAAATATTTCTGCTTATTAATCTTTTAAGTTTTAAAGAGCAAGTGAAGGTAATTTCCATGAGAATTTAATCTGTGTCCTCCAATGTTCTTCAATGGAAAAATTCTCTAGAATAAAAACAAATTTGCCTCACAGAATATTATGAATTCAGAATATCCTTTCAAAAAAAATCTCCCATTATTGAATGACCTATCCCTTGAATGTGGTCAACCATTTCTCAATTGATGACGTCATGCTACCCACGATAGCTGTTTCTGAAAGCTCTGACAGATTCCATCGAATCCTTTTAAAGAAGATGATGACAATGGACATACTTGGACAGTTATTACGAGATCAGAATTAAATCTCCAAGCCCCTTTTCTTCAAAGGATAACATTTTCTACTGTCACATTCGATTCTCAAACCTTAAATTTTAAGACTTTTTATTATAATGTACATTAGTTTATGCTCATACTTATGGTACAAATGAGCTGGTCAAGTACACATACTTGTGTATATGGAAGGAGAAAGAGTCAACGTATATGGGTTATGTAGATAATAATGTTCTGTTGCATGGTTACGAAGTAACGATTTCCAACCTCGTTTTATATTCGTTCTTTTCACAATGGAAATTCGATATTAATAAAACATCAGTTGAAACACGTGACCTTTGAACTTTAGCATGATATTTCGGATTATTTCAGTATGGTCGTAGCAGGTAACGGGGGTATGGTTTTATTTATTTTTGAATCGTTTGATTATAATTTCAAATTTATGAAATATCGTTAATATCATTTAATATTCGAGTGCAAATATATTTACATGTATATTCATTTTTGAATATTGTGTAATGAAGGAAATAATAGCAAAAAATCATCGGGGGAAAGTAAACAATAGAAACGTATTTCATTCTAGATTTAATATATTCTCTGTATATAGCACGTTTCATTGATTTTATAAATGTTATAAATCGTTAATAATAAATGAATTAAGTTGAAATAGCTTCAAACTTCATCGCTGGAAATAAATGTGATTGAGACAAATTTTTTGAAAAATTATGAAAGAGATTTAGTGTATACAAAATAAAAAGCAACTTTCTTGCAATAATGAATGCAATACTTCGTGCAATACTTAATAACTGTTATATGAAAGTTAAGGATAACATTATTTTTATGACAAAGATCAAATATTTCTGTTCAAATAGTAACAGTTTTCAACCAAAATACACGGTGTTGAAATCATTCCTACCAAAATAAGGTGTACTTTAGCTTGAGAAATTCCGAGAGAGTAATGTATCACGTCTTACGCTTGAAGGCAGTGGTTTGCCTGAGACATGAGAAGACTTCAATATCCATCGGCAGAGTGCAATTTGATTGAAGTAGGTCAGAGGAACGGAGGAAAGAAATGTTTCCGCGTACGGCTACTTGGAATGCCAGCGGTCTTTCGACATAGGATGTTCTAAAGGAAAAAAAAACAATTAATGTAATAACAATAACAATCATGCACTCCTTCCGGGCAACTTTTTGTTTTCAAAACAATACATCTTTTAAGGACTCTATATTAGAAAACTCTGGGAGTTCTACTTTAGATTATTTACGGAAAAAATCTAAGATACGAGAAAAAAGGAATTGAAGATTTGATAGAAAATTATAGTAGCATTATGAGATTAAAAATTAGAAAATCAGCCACACGAAATACTAAGAGGTTACTTAACTCTTGCTGTTTAAAGTATACCACTTTGATCTAATATTCTATAATTAGTTTTAATATTTCAAGGCCTCGTATTTTTATAAATTCAGCATTAAATTAAACTCATTTTTCAATCTGTATAATTTATAAAATATTCTTTTGATGTAATATGGCTTCAAAGACAAAATAGAAGTGAAAATAACTACATGGTTGTGACTTGAACCTTCATTCTCTGCTTTCCCGTATATAATTATTTAAAAAACATATATTCGTTTTTCATAAAATTTACGTAGTTATTTTAATTTTACCAATCCTTCTTCTTAATCCTACTTGCAATTATGGCTGATTCATTTCAAGAAAAAAGCTATTTTTTAACCTGTAGCCCAAGTAATATTAAATATTTAAGTAGATTGAAAGCTATATGTTCAGTCCTCTCCCCAGATGGAAATTGTAGATGGAGAATTGGCATCCAAGAAGAAGACAGTGAGACGAGATAAGAAATGGTATTATTGTGATAAAATATAGAGTTTTTGAGAGGACGAGAGAAGTTGGAAGAAGGGTAAAATTGCGTAAGGAATAGCTCTTCTGAGGTTTGGCTACGGGTCTGGCGAAATTCACTATAAGTACTTGAGAGGGTGAGGCCAATATCCCCTAGTGGTTTCCAGGATACCTATTTCTCCCATCAGAGGAAGCCACTAGATGCTCTAGTCTCCCTGAGGAATCTTTACGGATTAGGTGGAGAAAGGGTTGATATTTTATCACCGATAGAATCTGAAAGACTGGAATGAAAGAAAATTAAGTGACCGGAGCGAGTAAATATGCTAGAAATTTGGAAATTTCATGGTTAACTTAACTAGTTCATTATTAATTAATTATTGGTGAGGAAAACTGTAACTTCTTTAAAGAAATTCACTATAATTCAGTACGTTTTAAATTTAACGTATGTGTTTTTAATTACCGATAGATTCAATTTCTAAAACAATAACTTATTTAAGAAATGTGGATTTGAATCACATGATTGTTTTATGTTTCAATACTATTCGAACAAGAAGCAGCATTTATAATCAATTCAGAAAAGAATTCTAAAGGTTATCTAATAATTTGAGCATAACAACTTTTTACAATTTCATATCAATCCTCCATTGAAGTCCATATTTTCAATATTTTTGAGGTACTTTTACACATTATTAAATTATTTATATGAGGGACTATAGCATGGGCATTCACGTATGATGATGCCTCTAATTATGTTGAGGAGACGTATACTCGAGAGAATAATTCCCCAAGAAGAGGAATGCAATTATATCTAATTCAATAACCCGATAAGGCTGAAAGTTTAAGAGGTAATTATGCGCTTCTGATTGGCCATTCTCAGGGGTCTGATCAAGGATAGAAAACTGTTGGATCATAGGATCTGAGATCATGGTTCAGGGCTAACGAAGCAAACTCAAGCATCCATCAAGGTGCGCGTAATTTAGCGAGGAAAGTTGACGATCGATTTTCGGAGCCAAAAACGGGAACGGAACTTTTAAGGGCCATTCCGCCGAAGATTAAAGTTACTACTTACAGAAGATGGAAGTTACGACGTAAGGTGAATGTTTCCATTCAGTTTGTTTGACTGGCCATTATCGGGAAATCATGCGAAGACGTTACTAAGGGATTCGATGCTAGGTGTAACTAAGGATATCGTAGTCATGGGGGATTATTTTGCAATGAATAGTCAACCCGTAATGAAGGACAATGAGCGAGCTTTATCGCTTATTTTAACTTATATTACTAATTAGATAAATTAATTCTATAGTGTGAGGTCTTGGATGCTTAAACTGTTAGGTCCATGATACGTTTGGTTCAACTTTTCAACGTAGAGATATTTAAAACGACTTGGAAATGTTTTTAAGCTGGAAGTTTAAGAAATTGTTTACATGCTTGAAAAATACGTCTTGCCGATGGATGCTTAGGAGTGAATACTAATGTAAATGCTAAATATAACACTGAGGTTAGTATCTATACTTTATGAAGTATGTTTAAAGATCAACTGCAATCCTTTCCTATGCTAGAATAGATGATTTTGATGAAATATGGTTTAAAAGGCTAAAGAGAAGTGAAAATAACTGAATTACTGGGACTCGAACCCAGTTCCCCACTTTCCGTTATAGTTATTCAAAAAATTATTCGCAAATCGTAAAAAATATTTATTTATTTATTTTAACCTATTCATAGTAAATATGGCTTATTCATGCACACGCAAAAAATCATTCCCAACGACTCCCTTATAAAGGCTTTTTTTACATGGTTAATGTATTTTGAAGTAAACTAGTTAGCATTCGGTGCAAAAAGTACGAATCACTACAATATTGACGTACATCGTGTTCTATAGAAAAAGAGAGAAAAAAATTGCATTTCCAAATCTTAGGTATTTATCAGAATTTTTTGTAGCTTCCATCCTTGGTATCTTTTAAAGATTTTCTAAGCATAAAGGAATCATTTAAGTAGCTACTAGACTTCAAACACTTCATTCTCCTTCCATCAAAGAAAATCTGAAAATAAATCCTTATTATCGAATGAAAAACATCAAAGAAGATATTTAAACTTTCCGTTTTTCTAAAATTAATTTGGAAGCGATTCCATCGGTCGATGCCTACTCCATCAGACGAAATGATAAAGAAATATTTGCTTTCCTTGTTGATAAATTTTCTCTCCCTTTATCCCTTTGATTTATTTATTGAAAGTCCTGTTTGGGAAAAAGCGGCAGTTTGAATTCCATCCGCGGATGAGCCTTCTCTTGATGGGAATTGCCTACCGTTCTTCAACACCAGATGGGCCCCGAACACGCGGAGATTTGTACTTCACCTCAAAAAGAGAAAGGAAGAGGTCGCCTTGTTTACAAAATGGATGGGGTTGTCGAATCCATTGTATCTTTAGTTCTTATGATTTATTCCACCTTCTTCTCTGATTAGCTTAAGAGCTTTGGAATTGACGTAGTAGACGAACTTCAAATACCAGATCATTTAATCGCATTTCAGATAATTGAATGGAAGTTAAAGTACGTCTTTAATGATGTTAACCTTGCGTTATTCAATTGGTTAATTCGTTACACTACAAACCGCTTAACTGTTGTAATTATATTTACCGTTCTCTATCTATTACATCATGATAGCTGAATATGTAGAGTTGAGTTGTAGAACAAAAGGATTTACACTCATTATAATTGTATCATTCTGAATACGGAATGAAGAATCAGCATATTAGATGACACTGAATGTTATTTACAGTTTGAAACGTTAGTACTTACCAACACTTTTGAGCATGAACAGGCAAAGCTGCAGTTGAATTCCATGTAACTAAGGTAAAAGTATTTATATTTGAGTCGATATATTAGTAGAGTTGCATTCTTTTCAATTCATTCTCTAATTTTCGGTATTTTCTTTCTATTAATTAACTAATATATCTTTTATATAATTCATCTTAAACATACATCCACACTTATATTTACAATTTTCCATTACTAAAAAGCGTATTGTGTGAAATTAGTAACTCATGATACCAAGCTTCAATAAGACTAAATCCATATTTAGGTTTCCCTCCCTTATAATCTATGGCTCATTATTTCTCGTTTACATCGCACAATGCGATGAATCGACGGAAGGAACAAAACAATACCAAATAAAATATTAAGGGTCTATTAGCGAGTGCATATAAGAGCCTATGCTCATCAATTCTCCCTTATTTGGAGAACAAAAGTTTAATCCCATTGCGTGTCGTGGCAATTGAGCGTGCGTAAAAAGGCGATACGACATAGTAGTTAGGTAATTTGCCACTGGTTTCGTACGAATGCCGCTGCAATTGGGTAATCGTTTCGTACGAACGCCACGCCACCGCTCTCTTCCATTTAGCGATTCCTCCGCCGAGATGGTGTTGCGAAGCAGACGAGGATTAAACACCAGACCGCAGTAATACATCTCCCGGTGAAAAACGAGGAACGGATAGGAAGGAGTTTATTCCGAGATAAACGGGATGGGGTTTGCGGCTTGTGTGTGGGAAAGAGATGAGGGAACAGTAAGAACGCTAATGCTTGGGAGACGGATGCTGTTGAAGAATTGCGACTGTTTCTCTCTCCCTCTCTGTGAAAGGGGAGGAAATTTATGAAAGGGTTGAGTGTTCCCCGGTATTTAATACGCCTTCGCGTTTTGCGCACAATTGCGAAAGTGGGTGTTCCGTTGTTGTGGAAACAATGGCTTTCAGAAGACGTCAAAATATGACGTCTTATGCATGTTTCCCGTCCCGTTGCATCCACGTTTGTTCAATAGTGGAGTTGTGTGAAAGGGAGGTTTAATTTTAAATTACAGAATAACGGATTTTTGAGTCTTTTAATGACTGTTTAGCTGTATTTAAATATCTAGAATTTTTGAGCTTCAACTTTAAGACGAATAGAATCCACTTAATGAAATTATTTATTATACTATTTTATTAACTAATTTTTACGTGTTTAAATACCACAAGGTAGACTAAAATTAAAAGCATAAGCAGTTTATTGAACGTTAAACGGAAGTAAAAAATAGCGACATGACAAGGACTCGAACCCAGGTACCACCCTTATGTATGCCGGAATGGGGGATCTGGGTTCGTTTCAGTCATTTCACTATTTTTCACTTTTGTTGCATATTAATTCACAACGTCCAAGAAATAATGTGCTAAGTTAACTCCACCTTTCCCTAATTCTGTCTTCAATATTGTCGAAAGTCACAAAAATCTTTAGCTATTCAATTGAGAATCAGTATTTCTGCTTTAGTTTTATGTTCTTGGTAACTTATCAAATTATTTAAAACTCACTAACCGCTTAATTCAACGATTTTAACACTTGAGAGAATTTATAAAGGTTTTTAATCAAAATGATAAAATGTTTATTATTATAGAAATATTATCATAATTGTATTCCAAGTATGGAAATCGTAGGTTACTGAAATCTCAAAAATAAGATAAATATAAGCAGTAATAAGGAAATTGTTTTAGCACTCCTTTTATTAATTTTTTTTAATTACGGTAAAGCGGTAAAGTTAACCTTTTCGCTCATAGTTCACATTTAACATGTCAAAATCTGGGATTCTTTTGTATATTATTTTCTCTTACTCTTGAGGTTGGTATTTCGTTCTATAAATAGCTTATAGTGTACTGAAATTAACTCTCAACTTTACTATCAACTCCTATAATTTAATAATAGATATGAATGTTGCTTTATATCGGTATAGACAATTATTATTTTTCATAATTTATTCTTGTAAAATCTTTAAAAAAGTTATGGAAATAAAAACCTCTTCTCTTATTTGAAAACTCGATATTAGCTTAATAAATTCTCAGACAAAAGTTAGCAATCTGCATTACTAAAAATTTTAGAAACGCAAGGGAGTTTTTTGAGCTACCTTCTCGCAGTACAGCCTTTGAATGTTATTGAAATCGTACAAAGGAAAAAGTTTCTGTCTTTTTAATGAATACGTTCGAACTCGTACCTTTGTTAATCATCACTATGACTACTGTATCTAGAGCTAAAAGCTAGAGTTTAAAGGGTTATATCGATTCCGCACCTATTTATCCCTCTTGTTATTATTAGAAATAGAATGACCTCGAGGCGAATTGTGTCCGTCGACACTCACGGAACAACTTTTAGGGTCCGAACTATTTCGCAGGAAGTTTTTCCCTTCTTCGGTGGATAGGGTTTTCCCATCGGGGTAGAAGAGTTTCCCTCTACGGGGAAACCTCTTGGGAAGGAAATGGGGAGATGAAAGAATTAAAAGACTCCGCTGTGCTCCCTTGAGCGAGAAGTTGTGGAGTTTAATTAAGGAGAGCGATTTATCTTAATATCCACTCCCTCTTTCCTTTGATTTTGCCGATTCTCTCCGGGTTTTAATCCTGAGGCGAGTTTTTGCCGAATTCCGACCGAATTTTTATCGGAAATTTAACCCGCGTTTGTGTTCTCGCTCTGGAAAAGCTTATAAAGCATTCTCAAGAAGAAAAATGCTTTCATTTTCAAATCTCCTATCCTGAATAAAAATTTGAGTTCAATTTGTCGTGGGTTGTGCTATGAATATTTGAAATGAGGTTTGAGCGAAAGTGAAAAAAATGACGGAGACTTGTACCGAGTTACCTCCCTTATGGGGCAAGTATACTAACCAGTATACCTTCCTTAAATTCTTCATCTTTTTAAGCCTATTTCATTGAATTGACGTGGTTATTTAAAAAATATATTATTCATAGATTCTAAATAAAATAAAAGTATGTGTCTACAAGTGCTTCATTTGCGTCAGCATTCACAAGCTGTGATAACGTAACGTTTCACAATTCCAATAGCGCTATTTGTTTAAAAGTTCAATCCTCCTAACAGATCCACACTTTATTTCTCATGCATTATCTGGGAAGTAGGTGTTTCCTTCCTTTTATTCTAATACCTCATGATAAGACATATTCATGTAAGGTCATTAAGTACCTGTTCAATGAATGCTATAGATTTATCACGTCTGTTATCAAAAATTAATTCTATTAAAGCAAATGTAAACCATTCTACGTGCGATTTAGACCGGTTACCGATTGTGATACACAGCATGTAAATAAATTCTTAGTGGTTACGGAGGGTGTTTTTCTACCATTTCATAATGCTCTTTGTTGAATTCAAAAATTATCAGATATGAGGCAATTTTAAATCAGGCACTAAAATATCTGTACACATAAAAGTGCATAAATTCTCCTATAAATTCATTCCGATTGTTTATCTAATATCCAAGCGTTGTAAAATATGTGCAGTATCATCTTCTTTGTTTAGGGGACTAGTAAATTTATTTCATACAAAGTATGTTCGCATAAAAATGTAATGTGTATCTTGCTTGGAAAGCGTTGGGTACGGAGCAATTTATGTTTGGAAGTCCGGACTAAGATCTCAGCATTTTTGGCAGAGTTTCAAGCCATGAAACGGAAGCCCATGCATCTCTTGTATTCGAGTTCTTTATGACCTTAAAGCGTGTATGGAAAAACATTACGGAAGATAAAATAAGCTAAAATAGTGAAATCTCACTATTTTACACATAGGGCTCATAGTTCAATCAAAACGTATCTTGAAAACCATTCATTATCTCGATAAATTTAGTTAGTGAATAGTATTGGTACTGAATTTGCGTAAGTTTAGTGGACATTTAAATATTTTATGGAAGGGGATAAGATTTTTCGTTTTATTCTCTGTTATTAGCTAGGCAAACAGTAACTTTTAACATAATAACAATATTGATTTTTACGCTCTAATTGCAGAACTGGTTGAATTGTAAAAATAGAAATTCCTCTTCTTTGTGTTTACAATAAAAATTGATCATTTGCAAAATATGAACTGCTAAATTCTTCAAATTGAGCTTTATTATTTAATTTGAATCCTACTCGAAAATCAATACCTATTTGATTAATTACGGAATGAGAATAAAAAACTCCTCCAATATTGATTATATTTAGACAATGCATTACATTTAAAAAATCACTTTGCTTCGCTATGTAACCTACTACATCAATGTAATCAAATGTAATTAGCATTCATTTATATTCAACCAATTTATATTTTATGTATGTAAACAATAACTGTGTAAATATTATAACTAAGATGACTTTAAATATTTATCTTCTCTAGTTTTTATGCTTATAAATATACTTTTCATATTTACTCTCTCTATTCATTCATACTCCGTTTAATCATGTGTAAATGTTACATAAATAAATAATATAACTCGGAGAACTTAAAGCGTTTACCTTTTCTAGATCTTATGACTTAATTTGCTTAAACTCAACCGCGTTTATAACATCGACTTTATATATTTTCGTACATTTCGGCCAAAATTGAATTGAAAGTCTCAGACTTTCACCTGTTTACAAACGAATAACCAGAAAATTGAATACGAAATAGATGCAGAATTTAGTTTCATAAATTCGAACGCGTTCGAGATACAAATAAACCCCTACACTTCGCTTAATCAGAAACATCGATTTATATGTTAAGCGAAGGACCAATCTACATCTCTCTAGCGCTGAGAATCGGAGGACCCAAAATTCTCACCTCACAGTGTAAGCCAAGGGCGATGAAGGAGGGCGAAGGACTGTTAAAAATACATCCCAACTTCTACGTTTTTCGTCGCGACCAAATCGAGTTCCGTCCGCAAATTTTCTCCTTCGAATCTTGGGATATCTCAATTCCCATGGAAACGGGTGGATGATTCGATGGGAAGTAACGTAAGGCGGAGGAAGGGGATTAATTCTAATCCGGGATTGAAAAGAGAAAGGAGAATGGAAAATAGGGGCTGAATTCTCGTCAGGTGCGTGGAAGAATAAAAGGAACGGGTTTGAATTCGAGCTATTCGCTTTTGGACCCCGATTTCGTTCTCTCTGTCAGGATATTTCGGAATTGTCTCGATTCTGATGAAACGGAACGTTTTTTAAAGCGTAATGAACACAGTGGCCCTCGATCGATGCGTTAATATAGTTATTCCTCTTTTATTTCTCTTTTAGAGAAAGGAAAATCGTTTAAATTCCACGAAATATTCTATCAGGACGTGGGAGATACCTTAAGCAGACAAAATCGTGAAAATTTGGGGATGGAATTTATTTATTCCGTCCACACACTATCTAATGTGATTCTGATTGAAAAATAAACGCATTCGGAATAACGTTTACATCGAATAGGCAGTTATTAGACTAATGTAATTTCTGTACAAACTTAGAAAATTGGCTGCTTTTAAGTTTCATTTCAATTAATTTTTTTCCAAAAATCTTGTAAAGAACTCATGTTTATTAAAGATAAAACCACGTCATAAATACGTGATATACGCATATAAATATATGCAAGTACATTTCTCATATAATGTATGTAAAAGATACTATATAAATACTAAATAATATAAATACTGTGGTAATTATACATTTTATCCAACACGTTAATATTAAATGCACTCAATTCATTTCGCCTGCTTGAGTTAAGTTTAGTATTTATGTATTACTAACGGATCCATCTATGCCATCCAAGTCATTCAGCATTTTACGGTTACTTCGTTCAAATTACCTACCGTTCTCCTTTAGGGTTGAATCCAAAGTTGATTTTACAAGAAGACAAGGAGGGCTAATGAGAAGTACGAGGTGGGAAGTAAACAATTAACGTGAAGACGAGAAAAAAGAAGGTGGTAGAGGCTGTATATCAAATATTACGAAAATATTGTCTCTAGAGAAGATGGTACTTTTTGAAAGGATTTTGTGAGTGTTAAAATCTTGGAGCAGAGGATGGATACAGAATGATGTGGGATAGAGAAGATAATTGATGCAATTAGTTGGAAAGAGAAGTTCTTGGAAGTTCAGCTGCCGGAAATGTGATTCCCCTAGCCTCTTCCTTAAGTGGGAGTGAATGAGTTTGCATTTAAAAGTGTTAATTTTAAAATCCTCGTCTACTAACTAGGAAGGTGTTTTAGGATGAGAAAAATGTGTCTTTTAATCTCTTGAATTAATTATTTATTTATTTAAAAGGAAACCCCAAACTTTTGGTATATTTTATTCCTTTCAAAAATCATTTCATATACTAGATAGTCCGTTCCCTTACTTTAATCATATATTTACATATATGTTTGCTTATTTTTAAAAAATATCATAGTAATAATAAAAGTAATGTCGATCCTTTATATTCTATGTAGTAAGAAAAGTTTATCGCTATATATTCTTCATTTCTCTATTTTCTTCATTCAATCGTCGAAAATGGAAATTAAATTAATATTTTATAAATATTATATATTATATATATAAAAAGTTCACTATACATCTACATTGATTATACAAACATATTCGACAGAATATTTTCAGATATGCAATGTAGCTTCTGGTTTTATAAGTGACTCGTATTCATGATCACAAAAGTGGACGAAATACCTCTTATAATTTGTGTATTACATCTGATACATAATCTCTATTTAAAAGTTAAAATATCACATGATAAAACGCTATCTATAAAAAAAATTCCAAATCGTAATTCAGGGAATGACTTTAATAGTTAGGGATATACCTTTCCTAAAAAAGTGCTTTCTATTGAAAAACGAAAGGAAGCTAATTCGGTTGCTAGGACGGTAACCACGGAAATTCGAAAAAAAATCAACAATGCTCCCAAAAACCTTTATTACCCATATCATTCCATCTCCTTTTTTCATTTCCCTTTCGAGAGGAATAGATATACGGGAGCGAGAGGAACTTTTGAGGAGCTATTTATCCCCAACCTAGTAACCGGACAATACCCCGCTGCGAATTATCTCTAAATGACTTCGTCTCTTCCGAGACACACTCTCTACGAGGTCCCCTGAAATTTCGGCTGATTACCCCGAGCCTTTCATTTTTTAAGAGCTAATTGGGGAAAAGAAGGTAATAAATAAGTAGATATGGTCCGGTGTGGGTTTCTTTCTCAAAGGGAACGAAAGGGAAAGCGCATTGTGCGAAGGATTAAAACGTGGAAATTCGTGGGTCGAGCTTTAATTTCCCTTCTTTCCGGAGGAACTGAGTAATTGCCGCGTTGGATTCCTCCGCTTTTTGGAATTACCCTCTTACTAACGAGCTTTTCTTCATCCGGATTCCGAGAAAAGGCTATTCCACGAGAGCAAATGTAATTTCGCGGTTCTATTTAATATTCGCGTTTTCTATCAGCGCCGAAGTTAATTCGATATTAATCTCGAGGATTGGGGAAATGATGGGTTTAGGGGTTTTTTCCTCGGAACCGAAATGCATGGTGGCAATGGAATTGGTATTGAAATAAAAAAAAAGTTTGGTGGTTGATTAAAATTAGAGTGCAGAAAACTAATTATCATTCCTGACCAAAGGGTTATGAATAAAATTTTCGTTTCTCGTAATCCACAAGTTTTAATTCACTTGGCGTGGAGTTGCCTTTTTGGCTGAACGGAAGGGCTGGTGGAAATAGAGTTGGGAAAATTTTTGAGTAGCGGAATTTCTTTTATTTCCATTCGTAAATTAAGTGTTAATTATGATTATCATGGTGAGGAATCTAAAGATGATATACTTATTTTGATATATATATTTTATATATAGCGATATTATATTCATATTTTAATCGTTCTGTGTTTGTGTTCAGGATTTATACCTTCCTGAAGAATGGATACGCGTATTCTCTCAATAAGGGTTTATCCGAACGGAAGCCCCAGCTCAATGTCTTTAAGTTTCCAAGATTAAGCAATCGCACCCTCTTCTTCTCAAGGCTGTTCTAAGGAAAGCATGGGACAACTGAATTATTTATTTCTAAAATACTCCCTTCTTTTAGTATCGATTTTAATTAACATGAATAGATATTAATACTGTATATAATTACTGCTGTAAAATATTTTTAAGGAAAAGAGTATAATTTTTCCTGTTTGATTGTTATCTCTTTTTGAACCATTCCCTTCAAATCATCAACAACTGTGGGATGTAATTGGGTAGGTAAAAGTTATCAAGTTTCCTAATCGAATTAAATGAAACTTCGTTCCACCCACGATGTTCTATAGGTAGAATTAATTTTTGATGAAACCGCACTTGCGTTTGTACCTTATTAATAATCGCTTTCAAATTCGGATTATTGTATAACTAAGAGTCCCACATTGTACGTCGAAAATTTATCAGATGAAATTTTTGCGGAAGGTCGTTTTACCTCATCGAAACCCGACCTTCAAAAAATAGAGGAGAGATTAAACAATTTAATTGGGGTAAACCTATGCGCTCGCGATGGAATTAATATCGTAGATGAACTCAACAGCTCGATTAATAATCCAAATCGATAGGCTTTAAGGATATAATCGCGTTCGTTTATGCATCCAGTGCAACGTGCCTCTTTCGAGAGCATTCATCCGGCCTCTAATTAGATCACCTATTTTTTTCTCCACGCTGTGTGTATACGTAGCGACGTTGCAGCACGCATAAATACACGCCGAGATGCATTCAATCACGCGTGGGCAGTGTCACGAAATACGCGAAAAAGGGAAAATCGATTGGGCGGCAACAATTAGCGCGTTAATCTACGGGAACGACGTAGCACGTCCATTTTGACGGCGAATAATTGGTTATTAATGCACGGGCAATAACTTCCATAACTGGGTGAAGCAACCCATTAATTATTCAGCGAATTTTAACCTTGTTTACTTCTGCCCTCCGACTAACTACGCTAAAATAATTGCCGCGGGTTAAAAAATTCATTTTCGTCGAGGAAAATATTTGTCGCTTTATATTTTATCGGCCGCCTTCGAAACTTTCATCGCGAAAGAGACTCACTCAAATAAATTGAACTGCAAATAAATATTTTCTTTCGAAATTGGATGTTTCGTTCCGTTCCAATTTTTTTTCGTTTACTTTGTTATATATTTTTGTGAATCGAATGTTCGTGAATGGAAGGCGACTCATTTTTCGTCGAGACTGGATTCAAATATGGATGAGACTAATCGCTTTTAGCGATTTACAAAGTATCGAAGTGAAAGTAGACTTCGATTTACCGATTTATTAGGAAAAGTGAAATTTACGATGACGATGTTTATCGAACTTTTATCGTATGAAGAATAAATGAATGCTTAGATGGTATTATTGTTTATCGAACCTTCATCAAGTGTATATGAATGGAGAAGATATTCTTAACAATAAGTTAATACGGCGACTTCGTAATTTCTTTATTTATTTATTGTGTATTAGAGCTACAAATAGGCACCAAGCCAAGTGGTAAGTCCTCTTTTTTCAGGGGGACAAAAGCAATACTCTGCCTGGCATTTGCCCTAGTCGAGAGGGAAACCCCCCAAAACCTCCCGAAGGCAGCATATCAAACAAAATTTTTAAAACTACATTAAAAAATTTAAAATATTACATAATAATTACAAAATAAGATGATGTGCAGTCTACTAACTAGAACTACATAATCCTTTTAATTCTATTTACAAATGCATTGTAAGTGTGAGGAAAAGGCTCCGATAATTCTCCAGGTAAATTGTTCCATTCAACTACTCCCCGATTCAGAAATGAACGTAATTTCTTAAATCCTTATCTACTACCAAGAACAATCATAAGAGTTATTGATAGATTAACATAAAAACTAGAAATCATAATAAATTCTTAAATCTTTTTTAATGGATATCAATGCTGAAAATGTCTTGGAATTCTGATTTATGTAAAGAAATGAGTTAATTACCAAGTTGAGCTCTAGTTAAACTACTTACTTAGTGATTTTGATGATTGAATATTATATTCCTCCCTGTCTGATTCCTCTCATGAAAGTTTTATATTCCATGTATCCTACAAGATAAGTTTGTAGATAATATAAGTTAAAATCCTCCACTAGAACCCAATATATATCAATAACAAAATATTAAGAAGTGGTTTTCATTCTAAAAACTTTATTAAGAATACTTCGGCATTGTTAGGGGCTTTAGAAGTTGGTAATGATGTGAAAAATAGACGTTAATTCCATCCATGAAAGATTTGATGTTAAATAATCCTGTTTTTTCTAATAGTCACATCCTCTTACCTTTAAAGTTGACTTAATATTTCTCATGCGCTTCTGTTTCACCAAATAAACGTAAAGAAATCAATTTAAATTAAAGAATTAAAGTGTTAAAGAAATCAATTTGGCTTATTCCCAATTTCCTTTTACATTGTTGCAGTAAATTAATCTGATACTCTTACATTCACGATTTGACCGTCATTATCTGAGCCGTGTTCGGAAGACTTTGTAGCAAACTGAAAGACAAAGTCGGAGGATTCGCAGAAGTTTGCTTTTAGTAGTAAGGTGAGCAGAGAATTTGGATCGTTGTGTTTGAAGAGAACCGGCAGAAGTTTGGGTTGAGACTCCAATGTGCTATTATGCGCATAGAACCTTGGAAATGCGTGAGTTTCATTTGAAAGGCAAATCAGGACTATACGCGTATACAAGGAATGTTTTTTGTTAATTCGGAGAAAATAGTTCAAACTTCCTAATCCTAAAGTTTAATTAATATTCTCAGCATTTAATCAGTTGATTTCTTAGAAGAGGCATTAACTGTGTTAGCATGAGCAGCTACTATGTCAAACTCTGATTTTACTAGAGACTTTGATACACATATAATTTTGATAACTAATTATAGAAGTGTTCTTTCCCAAGTTATTTTTAAAAACTTCGATTCATAAATTTTAATTGATAGGTATTTAATTCTCCAATAGATATCAGTGATTAGTGAGCAAGTTACATTTTTTAGCCTTTTCTTTGATCAAACTAAATACATACGTATTTAATCAAATTATTGGAGCAAATATAGCTATCTTTGGTGTTAATTATTTAACCTAGGATCTAGGATAAAGTTGAAATTTTCTTTGGATACCTGTTTTACGATCACAGCCCTAAAATATTTATATTTTGAATAACTCACTACTAAAATGTATCAGTATTTTTGAATTGCAATATATTATACTTTAAATTGCGAAATGAAGTTAAAAATGTGTTATTTTCTCTAATGAGATTTTGAATTATTTTATTCTTATATACAATAAATATTTCGTTAGTATTCGATACTTGTCAAACGTGATAAGGGATAACCAGTGAACGATCGTCATACCTTTGGAAAGCATAGTCGTCGCTATGCAAGGCCGGTATATCGATTTTTTTGTCACCAAGGTAACTTGTTTACGAACTCCAAACATATGGTTGTTCGATCTGGCACGCATCACTTCCGTCCGAAATAACTTTACTTTCTGAACGAAAAAGGACTTGATCCGATTTTAAAAAATACGTCGAAATTTAGCGTTTTTTCTCATGGATAGAAACTCGCACAGGAATTGTCATCTTCCGATCAATGGAAGTCATTCAGACTATTTAAGAACAAGTGAAGTAGAACAAGAAATAAATCGCCGTTTACCAGGTATGTGAAGATAGCTGAGGATTATGGATTAATCTATATTTTTTGAGAATTCAATCAATAGTAACATTTCGATATCTTTCAGTATGTGAGAAAATAATTATCTCTTGGATCAATATTTATTTCTGAGCAATAACAGCTAAATTATTTTATAATCACTAAGTATAGGTATTTACTTTTCTTATGACTTTTTTGTCTTATTTATGGGGATTTATTCAATTTTACCTTTTACTGTAGTGTTAGGTTGTTTCAAAATATAAAAAAATAACAAAGATACTAAATTTAATCTCCTTTAGTTAAAAAATATTCTTTTCTCTGTCTTAAGTTTCTTATAAAAGCAATGATAAAGTCATGACAGTATTTTCTAGAAGTTTTCTTTTCGTAAATGAGAAAAAATCTTTCATCACGGTCAAGGATTAACCTTTACCTATTCTTTAGAAATTTCAAAGTGATAGTTCCAATACTTTGTGGCTTCTATTAACTGATACTGGATTCACATTGGACTTCAAGATTACTTCAATTTATTTACATCAGTGTGATAATGTAAAAATTGTGCAATGAAAAATTACTCAAAATTTCACGAACCTGAGAACAACTTAATTTGGACAGGAATCGATATGCTTAACAATCTCAAAGCTTTATTCCGAGATAAAAGAACGCTGTCATTCAAAAACGATGGCTCTCCTTGACAGTGTATCCTGATGTCCGGCAATCAAGGAACATGCCACCGAACCCTATGTACCGGACCACATACATGGACTACGGGTGTCGTATGCCGAAGGTCTATGAAGCACCCCATGTATACTATCCGACTAGACGAGCATTCTCCAACGACCTCATTAGGTTTGGAATGTACAGGGACACAACGTTAAACATCTGAAAATTATCGGATGACTATTAGTGGATCGTCGTTATCAGCAATTGTAGTGAAATATCTTGAGGTCATACTCAAACCTGTAAATTTTTATTAAAGAATAAATAAGTTTAAGGTGAAATTTGCTTTATTGTATTGTTATGTATCATTAAGAAATAAAGATATTTAAATTAATCCGAAAAAACTACGTAGTTTTTATTTTTTGTTTTATCATTAATTGGATATAATAATCATTCAACCTAGAAAATTATAATAGTCTTAGATATTTTAACGTTGTGCTTATAAATAACTTAGGCGAATTAATATTATTTTTCTAATGAATATGATAATTTTATTTTCTACATCAGATGTTGAATTAACCACGAGGCCTTATGAACATTGTAACGTTTAGGGGTGTGCTAGTTAAATGCAAGTCTAATGTATTATGGCTCAAAAATAGCAGTTAAATTCTATTTTACGTGTTAGTTTAATAATGAAGGAATCTATAAAGGATGTTATGGTTACAATTTATACAGTTTTATGAAGCATTTTCAACATAGGGAAGTGTGATCTTGATTTGGTCATAATTTTTTTGGATCGTATACCCCACGTGTACATAAGGAAGTACAAAAAATACCGTGTGGGCCTTATGCGGATCATTTAATCTTAGCAACGTGTTTGTAGAGGGAGGGTAAAGTCGCATTTGCACGGGCAACACGAATTCTGCAGACGTGCAGCGTGCTTTAATACGTCCCTGCTCGAATCACATCTCCAAGAAAAACACGTGAGAGGGAGTTTTTGGTTTTTTCAGCGAACTACGCACCATCTCCGAGGGAGTGGCGCAGTCGAATCCCTCGAGGCGCGTCTTCTTCGGGCAAACAAACCGAAAAAAAGAGGAGACGTGTGAAAGATCACCCAGATATTTCCCATTCTCGTGCAGAATTGCTCCTCCTACACGCACTCATACGTCTCTCTCATTTCCCGCTTGCGAAGGTGAGGGATGTTATGGAGCTTAAAAAATGTGAGGGATGAAAAGGATTTTCGAAAAGAACAAAGTAAACAAAAATACGTTGTTAAGATTAATTTGTTTGTTGCTAAGATTAGGGAGAGTTTGTTTTTTCAGTTTTTATCTCACGATGAATTGACGAATTAAATTACGTAATTAAAATGGTAATTATCGGATTAATTCCTGTACAACCTGACGGTAATTACAAAAGGATGGAGTGGACTAATTAAAATAAAAATACATAAGAACAAATATATTCTTTATATACCGAAATATGCGTTCTGAATGAAGAGAATTAGACCATTACATTCATTGTATAGCGTCATAGCTAACTACAAATTAAAGGCGTAGCAACCACGTTTAGGTTGTTGTTTTTAATTGTTTACAAGCTTAAGCTCTTATATAGTTCACAATTTCAAGAGTAACATCAATCTGTGTATACAATAACAGTGTGCTAAGATAATTTTTCTCACCTTGAGAACCTCATAAGTGTTTTACAAGATGGTGTACATGAAACAGTCATCACGAATCAACTAATGCGACCCAAGAGTTGAGGCGATTGTACGTCTGCAGTTTGTACGAATTACAAGATACGGAATCTCTCTCTTAACAAGAGGCATTCCAGCTCAGATTCGAGGTTAATGTTTGGATAGCCGATGTTGACATTGCCCTAATTGGTCAATATGTAACAGGGGCAGACCTGAACCCCATTGACTCGTATTCCCCTCAGCAAACCCTTCTAAATTTAATTAACCATGTCCCACTCAACATAAGAGGGAGGCAACATATTGACAATCTCACAATGAACATATCGCACCTATTCAACTGTCCATCTATCGTAATTGCTTTGATGATGCATCCAACGCCCGTTGAGTCGTATGATTGGCCTTGATCTGTTCTACAGTACAATAATTCTGTCTGCAAATTAATGAATCATTTAAAGATTTTTAGCAATACGCGGAGGTTGTCTCATGAACATCTGAATATATTCACTCTAAAAATATCATTCCAACAGATATACGTATTTAAAATTCCTAGATCATAGAATTATGATTGATAAGGTTTAATTTTGATAACTAGAAGTGGATTCAATAACAATTACTAAGGAAGGTAATGCAAAGACTTCATTTTCTTTCGTGCACTAACCAATTCTCAGATTATTATGTATAATTATTAATTTCTCATGCTCAGGAAGAGCTAAATTCTTGAGAAATCTATGAAAGGCTGCTAATTGGCAATTGTTACGCCTCGATGTGAACTAAATAAACGGATCATTTTATTGATTTTAGTCTAAAATATATTAGCAATTGATTAAATGTAGAATTTTCGGAATTACAAAAATAAGGTATGAGAAACAATAAAAATAAGCGGACATTTTGTCGTTACTCATACTGATTACTGATGTGAAACAAGAAACTTCTACTTCTTATCTTACCCGAAATAAATATTGGTAATCATCTAGAAATCTATGTAGATATTTTACATACGTTAATGTTTAAGAGCATATTAATCAAAGCCCTCTTTATACTTTGGTTAAACCAGCAATAGACCCATAACGATAAAGGGAAAATTTGATATTGTAAATAGGCAGATAACATCTGTCACATACCAAGGATCACCCTTACCCATTCCCAATTCACTCCGAAGGTATCATCTTACGTAAGCGACACATCTTTCTTAGCTGCACCACATGGGTGCCGACAACCCACCGATGCATCCCATCTCATATCCTCCATTTCTAGATTAGCAATTTCCTCCTCCTCTGAGGATGATGCAAACTTTTTGCGCGTTCATTTCCTCGTCTTCTCAGTCGGAAAGCCGCACTCCAGGAGCCTTCTGCGTCCCTTTGACTAACCAACCTTTCGGACGACCCTCCCGAACCGCAACCCTCGAATCCATGACAACGAAATGAAAAAGGGACTCGTTAATGTCTACCGTTGGCCATAGTGAGCGTTAGGTTTTCCGCTACGTTTGAGGTCGGAGAAGTTCTCGGTACTTCTACGTACCACAGTTGGCCACTCTAGGAACCTTTCCGATGGAATCGGAAAAGTTATTTAATTAATTAGCTTGGTGAGGAATTTTTTATGCTTCAGGCTCGTCGGTCAGGAAATTAAATTAATGATATTAATGGGACGTTATTACGTGACCTTATAGTGGGAGGTATAGTAAGCAATAGCCTATTGTTCGAATAAGGTTTGTTAATTTTAATTTGAAGTCATTTAGGTTTCCTTCAAGAAAAGTGTATAATATGATTGCTATGTATTTAATTATAATATAATTTTTACTATACGATAAATTCATGAGCTGCAGTATTCCTTAGACAGTTGTCGCCTTCATGTTAATTAAATGGGGAACTGGAATTACGTATTCTCAGTCCATACTATAGGATATTAATTAAAATGTCCTTTTGTAGAAATCGTGAAGAAATTGTCGTTTACTTCTCAGTTTTATTTTTATTTTATCTTTCGCAAGATCTGCTCAGATGCTATATATTCTCGATTCTCATGCAATTTATGTATATTTTCCTTCCTTTTCCTACGGTTTATGGGCCTATAAACTATATGAAGCGTCTTACAAAAGTTCAAATCTTCTTCACCGATTTTTCTTCAGTAGTATTCTTGATTCAGTATTTAATAACAGGTAAAAACCACATTTACGATGAGAGTAAATAATACGCCGTTTTAGGTTGTTACAGTACATTTTTCAAATATTTAAACGTGAATGCTAAGTTTGGTTTATTATTTATTGTTTTTATATCAATGAATCAAAGGGGAATTAGAAGAACAGTAGAGCAAGAAAAAGGGCCGTTTTAAATAATAGATTTTAATAAATTACACTTTCTCGCCATTGGATGAAAAGAAAATATTCGTGGTCTTATTTTTTATGTTGATGCTAAGCCATTGAACTATTTTAATCAAACAGAGTCCTCCGTACTTTTCTAGAACTTAATTTCACTACTATTCCGAATAAATCTTATTTTATTGACTCACCAGAAAAGTTAGGTTCTCGAATCGGTCAGACAAAATGACTGCCTCTTCCATTTAATCCGATCGATGTTTATCGAATCGGAAGTTGTTTGTTTTCTTGGCGACAGAGTGTTCCTCGAAAGGGTTAATTAACGAGAACAGAGATTCTCTCGAGAACTCCGTTTTTTACCAAAGGAGACATTCGGTTTGGGATCGCAGTCCTTTTAGGTTCCTTAAATCACTTCCCTCCACTTGTACCCTTCGATAAAAAGAGTGATTCTCAAGGCAAATTGTGTTCGTGCAAGACCTTTGATTTAACGTCACATTGAAATTCAATTATCCTTGGAAATAACCAACTTATATTTTCTATTTCAATCGATTACACAGTTTTTACAATTTCAATTGTTTTGTGGAAGGTGCTTGCATTTTCGTATATTCAAACAGCAAGAGCTAATTTATTGTATTTGAATAAAATAGTACGTTTATGAACCAATGGTTTTCAGTAAAAGTTAATTTATTAAATATATTTGCATAATATTCCTCTCAGTAACAAAGTTTTACATGTTTTTGATCCGTTTTTTATATTTATATTGTATTTGCGAACAACTTTTGTCATCGGAAAGTATAATATATATCTCAATCAATAGACTGAATGGTAATCACATCCGGAGATTCCGATCTGAAACAAAGAGAAGGTAAGCTTTCTTTCTGACTTAAGAAAAGTATAGCAGAAGTAGCTTTGTTTCCTATTGAAAATTTACGTAATTTATGTTCAAAGGCCAATCGTTAGCTCGAGACAAAGGTGAAATAAAATCGAGAAAATATAAGAATTATTAGTAATAGTATTCGTGAACTGAAAAACCATGTCTTAAAAAACAAAGAAAAAGCTTTCAACAAAGTTTTATTCATCTCCTTAGAGTCATATACTGATGCTCCTTTTAAATCTCCAAAGGAACTTACTATATGATCCATATTTTTGCCACGTTTCCTTATCGCTGTGAGGAACTTCTTCCGGTTCGTGTTTCTGAATTTTTTTCTCTGTCGGGTGGGAGCAGAGATGATAAACAATATGCGGAGCGAGTTTATGGGAAAACCATAAAAAAGTTCCCTAAGGATTGTGTAGAAAACTCCATCTTTACGAATTTGGAGTCTTTTTATCTTCCCTACGAAATATACTTAGATTTAGTATATAAATAAAGTAAAATAACTACGTAGAACGATCTATCATTTAGTTACTTCGACATTTTGGGATTTCCTTATTGAAAATTTAAATTCTCATTTTAACCGTAAGATAAATGAATTAAAATATCCTCAACTTAAAAAGTTCAGTGTTATCATTCTTTGTTAGAAATCACAAATACAACGTAAATGTGAGTTTGGTTCATTTTAAAAGAAAATTTTATTGATAGATATAGTTTTTGGGAGATGAGAAAAATATTTTTTTTAGTTCGATTTTTTTGGTACAAATTATTATTTATTTTCTGCTATTTATACTAAATTTTTATACACTCCTGAAAATATATGTATTTTCTATAGTATTTGTCTATTGATATAGATTAGGATAAACTGATAGTATTTGTTTGAATAGAACATTGGATAAATAATTTTCATTTATTATAGGAATTGAGATTTTTAATTAAAATATATTTTGAAAATACTAAATAATATAGGAAAATGTACAACAATTTATATATTCTAGTTTCATTGACATCAAATAATGAGCTTGATGTATTATAATGTATTAAAGAAATAAGAAGCTAGTATACATTTAGAATGAAATATTGATATAATTGTTCATATATTTCATAGAGTATTCAATAAGTAATAAAATAATGTATTAAATGCATGGTAAATATGATATAATAGAATAATATTCAAACTAATTTCTTTCTAAATGATGATTCTTGGAAAAATTAGTCTGTGTAAACTCTTAGTATGAAAATAAACAGAAAATATGTAATATTTTGTAATTCTTTCAATAAAATAGGATTTTTACTATGTAGACAAATATTAAGTATAGAATGTACATGAATTTGATTAACTCTTCAGCAATAGTTAATTAAGCAAGTTATGCTTAGAAACTAAAGCTTTGAATATAGAATGGAATTGAAAGCAGCTTTTAATTGATGATTGAATTTAAAGTTATACCTTCAGAAGGAGCAGTCTATTTCAATAAAATAATTCATGATTCTTACTTATGCATGTTGCAAATTAGTTCTATTTTCCTTCTGTTACCATAGGAAAGAACTTTTCTGTCAAATTAATTAATCTTATATAACTTGCTGTTACATATCATCAATCAATTCCTGTTGAAGTAACTCCCTTTCAAATAATATTCTTGAAGAGAGTAGTGAATTATAGTTTACTGCTGCACTCGGTGATTGTTGAAAAAGGTGGAAGGACTGAATGGAACCTAAGCATGGATGAATAAAACATTTTACCAACATTATTCTCTACCAAAACTGTATAAATTGAAAAGCTTAAAATACGATAGTAATCTTTTTAAATTATATGATGAATCAAAGAATGTTTAGTTTAATGTTGTTGAAATATTTTTGTCATAGTAAAAGAAATTAATTCTATATAGTTAGTTTGAGTAGATATGAAGTACATTTTTCAACTAACACTTCCTGTTATTTGACTGGCAAGAAATATTTGGAATATTGTATATTAGATCAACAGTAAGGAGCGATTTTTAATTAGCTTCAGAGAAATTTAGAGGGGATAAACAACCATGTAAGATCTACTTGTGGTTGTTTATGAATATGATAATGATAATTCACAATATATTTCTGTTAGCTATTTGCTTATCTGACTTAAATTAATGATATTACATCATTCCCCTTCCTCAATGACTCTTCATATACTATATAAAAATCATAATTCCAGTAAAATAAAATCTATATGCTCTGCTATTCAATTGTTGAACTGGAGAAATGACTGATAATATTAAACTTTAGATTAATCATCATAATATTAAATGGTAATTCAGAACATTGACGATAGTAGCTCTCTCTACCACTAATAAATGAATGAATAAGTTTGCTATTATTTCTTTTTGTTTGATGGAATTTAACTAATTGGATTTATTTGAAACTGAATGTATCAGTTTTAATTGCTAACTTTATAACTTAACCCAAAAACTCAGTGTTTATAAAATTTTAAGGGTCAAAAAAGTTTATGATTCATATCTTAACATTTTTAATGTGAGTTAATAAATCCTACAATAGTACAACTCAGATAGCATTACTGACATCGCCAATATTAACTTTGATTAAGAAAATTTCCATGATTACTTTTTGAATACACCATCAAATAACACTTTTATTATTGAGGTTTTTATTTATTACTGAATAAGAAACTTGTGTGTCCATTATATTTCATGCCTTCTTTGACGATGATAGACATTGGTGACATAAACCTAAAAGTCCTTAACGCACAAATGGAATTTATGAAATGATGGAAAGTCTTCATCAGTTTTCATATATGAAAATTTTATCTCTTCCTTTCCCCTTTCAATTTCAATATTGTGTAAATCTTGATCTCATTTCAAATTTCTATTTTCAATTTGGTCAAATCCTTTTTCCGTATTCTCTTTTCTTTGCCTCCATTTCTTCTCTACTTATACGTATTGTATTTTCTGAGCTTGTTGTACCTGATGGTGATACTAGGAACTGAAACCTAGGTTGAATTTATAAGATTATTCTACAGGAACAAGTATAAGAATAATTCAATTCCTAAGAATTTTTAAATACACTTGAATTTTTAAATTCATCTTAATTTAGATAGGTGATAGAGAATCCATCGAAAGACTAATTGCAGGTTAGGATGGGAGTATAGTTTGCATGAAGGTGATTCGATTGGTATGAATGCATGATCAAATATCTATAAAGTATATAAGCCAACTATTTCCTTAAAATCAGCAAGATATACTTCATCAATAACTTAAATGTTATTGCTATTAGAAAGCTTATAATAGAACAAAAAGAATACTTTCCCAAACTTCATTTGAGAAATTTTATATTTGAAAAGCATATTTGATACAAAAATCTTTGTCCCCCTTAAATCTTCATATGTTTTTTATTTTCTACTTTTATATTAATTTTGCCATAGTTTTATGTGATTATATGTGTCTTTCTTGGTGTTAATGTGTTAGTTCGTAAATAATAAAACTTTAAATTACTGCCTTAAGTTAATGGATAAGTATTTTACATCAGTATGGATGTTGTCTGTTTATTGTTATGATGTTGTGAGTAGCTTTGGACTACTTTATTGGTAAACCTAATGGATAAAAAAATTACTAGAAACCCTTTAATTGTGGCTCTATGTCGTACTGCTCTGTTATTGTGAAATCAAATACTGTAATTCAATGGTGAACGTGTTTGTCTGTATAATTGGAAAGCATGTGTAACTGTGTGGCGTTATAAAAAAAAGAATCCAGAATCTATCCTAGAGGAACTTTGGTGCTAGAAGTATTGTATCAATTTGGATGACTTATTGATGATGAATATTTTTAATCATAAGTTTTATAGCCTAATTAGAAACCATATTCTGAATATCTTTGTACTCAATTCAAACCATCCATTGAGCTCAAAAATAAATATATTTATGAGATAAATCTCAAATAAGAATTAATTTTTATTGCCTTTGCAAGATTGATGGATTCATTCTATTATTCTTTATCTATTCTATCAGCTTTATGAGTCTAATTTGATTGATTTTATTTTGACGAAAGAATTCATGTATATAATAGAGAGCTCAGTTACACTTACTTCCAAAATGCTTTCTGTAACTTGTGTGATAAACATATCTTTCACTTCAGACTGTCAATTGCCTAAATGTGCTTACACTTGGCTTTTCTCTCTTTCTCTCTCTAACTCTCTGCGTACCATTTACCAAACCTTTATCCCCTTGAATCCATACTAACTCGCTCCCCGAATCCCCGCTCGTATGAACTACCTTCCCTTATCCGTATACCGACAGGCCAATCGAGGGCCCGTCACTGCTCAGGTAAGACGATCGAGAAATGGCTCCTTCTGTCATATCTTTTCTTTCTAATGGCCAGCATTTGACTTGCGCTTGAATGAAGTTCGATTGAGCATAGTTGTTCTCATAGTGCTATTGATCATAATGCTTCCATGCATTGCTTCAGCGTTAGATTAATTTATCTTACAAACTTTTAATCCTCTTAATGTCCAATAGAGGGTTATGATGGTTTGATGATCTTATTTAGGTAGATTAGCAATGGTGAAAGTTTAATGCTCATCCCTGAAATGCGTTTTCTTTGGTTGATCAAATAATTCTGTGTGTGTTGAATGAGGACTTGTGTAAGGTGTTTAGTTATTTGTTTTATTTTATTGTGAATGACATGTTTGCGCAAGAATGAATGGCGTGCATTTAGTCTATATGTTTATGTATCAATTACTGTCATACATAAAGCTTACAATATAAAAGAAAATAACTGCTGTATAAAATTACCAAAATCATTAAAAATTTTTTCTTTGAACATTGAAAAGATACTCTTTTCATTAAAAAAGTACGTTAAATTTGATTAATATGATAACATTAAGAATTTTATATCAAATGTAAGGGAGGTATTAAAAATATTTATCAAGTTTTCCATTTTGAATTCTGCGGTCTCGAATTGATATAGGGAGCTCATATTAGTTCCACTAGGTTGGCGCTCTCATAGAATTCAGTTCTCCAGTCAGTAGCTCCGTGCGGAGAATTCTGAAACTTCCATTTTCTTTCCATTCGGGCGGAATGAGCGCCAAAAATTTTAAAATTTACCTTTATTGTGCGTAATCAAATACATAAACTGAGAGAAACTAAAGTTTTATAAAATTACAATTTAATGAAAAGAGGAAATACTGCCGAGCAAAATTTATTTAAATCGTTTTGGTGTATCAAAGTCGTTAAAAATCAGGGAAATAGTTTTCTAACTTAATTTTTTCATTCGATAGATTTAAAAAGTTTCCGTATCTTATGTGTAAAAAGGGAGAGTCACATACTTCCAATGCAGCAAACTTTTATTTATTTTTCAATTATAAACCACAATTCATCAAATTATGTAAAAAGTGTACTATTAAAACGATGTATTAAATTTAAACTAGTCTGTTACGTGATTATTTAAGATATTCAAATATAAATTTGATAATATTTTAACTTCAAAAATACTACAATAGTCTTTAAATAATGCGTTCTTTTACCTAGCTTACTTTTTGATCAACTTTACGTAAGGTTTTCCTATGAAACATATTTTGAAGTTCCACTACTACTTCTACTACTAGCTGGATCCTCAAATCAAATCTTCTATAATTAGATCTCTTTTACCTGGTAATTTGTTTGATCATTAATGACTAGCGTAGTTATCTCTTAATTGAGCGGACAGTTACCATTTCACCATTTTATTTTCAAATTTATTCTATCCTTATTCTGATGAACTTTTATGCGAAAATTCTTGCTCCAAAATAACGTATATCGCAGTGGTGCTTATCACCCATTTCGGTGAACTTGTTTGAATTATTAGCATCGTAAAGACACCTTAGTCTCCTTATAGAACCTAAACCATGCATAGCTAAATTGAACGCATAAAACCTTCGACGGTAAAATTTAAGCAGATCCTTGTAATTCCCAGTCATAGCCCCGAGGGAGTGTTCCCTGAGATATTTTACTTTCACGAATCCCTGTCTCATCCTTCCTGTCTGGTATATTTGGAAACCTTTCCCTTGATCCCCTTCTCCGTCCCTTTAGCAATTTCCAAGGAAACTCACATCCCCAAATAACTATTCAACGAACAGGTTTTGCTTGCACAAGTCCGGACGAATCATAATCCAGGTTTCTAGGACATTGGGTTATTTCTGTTAATGTTCAATGTTTGATTTTGTACATTCAAGAGTTTTTTGGCAAAATATTACGTATAGACAAAAATGAGTTGTTAGGGAAGGAGCTTGCTTCATCTTATTCTAAATAAATGCGTAGTAAAGAGATAAATGTTTTAATAAAGGTGAAATACAAACATCCTTGTAATAAACAAGATCTATTTATACTATCAACAGAAGAAGTATGATGCTAGTACATTTTCAGAACTTTTGATGAGGTTATCTCAGGATTCTTCAGAAGTTTTAAGTTTCTGTTTTATTGATTTTCCATTGTTTTCTTCTCGTTTTCAACAAATCATTCTTTCAGTTAAGTTTATTTCAAGACAGCATTCTTTACGTTTAAGTTCTGCGTATTTTATATGGTAGTTGTTGCGTATCTTAACTCTGAAATAAAGTTATGTTATTTACTTATGAAGTTTGTTGAAGATTGTTAGGTGATATCATTGTGTGTAAATAAGTAGAGCTTCTTAAATTAAGTTTTATGATTTATTTATATGATTGAGGTGATAACTATAGATATTTTGCTTACGATACCGCGTAGATTTATCGGCTTGATTTTGTGAAAATTTTCTTGGTAATAATTTTATAGAAGCTGTATAATTATCTACAATTACTGAACATTCATAAGAGATCATTCTAATATTTTATCTTCGATTACTTTACTGATACTTTTTCTTATGTATCTAATCTAATTATGTTAAGTTAACTCATAATTTTAATATTGTTCACATTAGATTTAATGTTGTGAATATTAAAATCTTTATAAATTTACTATTATTACCTTTTTATAATACCTATTTGTTAAATTATCTTTATAAACTTACCAATATAACCTTCTAATCAATTTCATCAGGACATCAAAATCACTCATAAATAAATTTTGGCTAAGAATTAATAAAGTATTTGAATAAATATAATGTCTCTAATATATTTTTTATTCGATATTTGGTGTTTTTTAAAATATTGTTTGAGCTTTCTCTTGCATCTTAGACAAATGGCTTTATAAATTTAGCCGATAGGTTACATTTTTTACTAGAACAAAATCATCTGGATGTTGCATGCTTTCGATCACATATTTATCTTTTGTGGCTATTGAACGCTTGACTAACATGCTTCTATTTTGTTTTCTTTTCTAGGTAAGTGAGACAGCATATTTATAAGGGTAGCTATAGTAACAGTTCTTCATTAAAATGGCGATGAGAAAGTGAGTATCCTTTTCCTTTATTATTGATTCATTACGGTTCACGTATTTCTTCAAACTTTTACCGAGTTATCAAACATTGGAATTTAATCGTGACACGTACAATGTTTACTGTAAAATATGAATCTTAAGAATGTTGTGAAAGAGAGAAAAATGTGAAATGGGTGACATACTACAAATTGTTGTTTTGCTACGTCTTACAAACTTCGATTAAAATACAAAAACGTAATCAGCAAGATTTTAAAGACACGTGAAAAGAAGTGAAAGATGGATTTACAAATGCAATAGGATGCGATGTACTATACTATACGAAAGTATCCGTCCATTAATAAACTATTTAAGTGCGTCAAATCATCGTCATTCGCAGTGCATTTGTTCAATATTTACTCGTCGAACTTTATCAGCACACAATTCTCTTTAGGTGTTCATTGGAACATGATGAACCCATGAATAGCCATGGCAGTGAATCCTGAGAACGGGTGAGCAAATATGACTCGCCAAAGTTTTTGGTTCGTTCAAAGATGGCGCTGACGACCAAACTTCGTCATTGACAGTCAAACTGAGTGAACCAGTGGTACCCATAGACTAGCAAACACCGATGGAATAACAAAAGGGAGTCACTCAAACATTGTGGAGTCCACACATCGTTCAAATAGAACATGTGAATCCATTCATTTTGTTGCCATCGTTACGTCTGCTGTATAATGTATAACGGTCTATTAGAATGGATGGCACTCTTAATGTCTAAAGCAGTATTAGTAAGGGAAAGATTCAGAGATGTTCGAATGGATTTTGGATTGTTCCTATATATCATTGGTGAATATGTTGCTCCAAGTAAATAGATATTTTGCTCTGCACGCCATAAATAGACCATTCCTTTGTTTGGTTCTTTTTTGGATAGCCTTTTTTTATATAGACTTCGCTAGAAACATTACGTTACGTGTTGAATTGGTATCGTTCCAGGATTTAATTTGAAACAAATGAATACTGTATCGTTGTTTGAAATATTATCACTTGATTTAAGTGTGTGAGCTCTAACTAAAATAATGTAGATGTATTAAGAAACGTGCTGATTGTTTCTCAGGCATTATAAGTTTTTAAAATGTATTGGGAATATATAAAACCGATAAATTATAATTTAGTTCATAGGGAACCAATAAAATGCATTCAAAGAATGTAACTGAGAATATTGAGTATTTTTTAGATTATATCTGACAATCAGATGACTGTTTTGGCTGTTAAATCATTTTTTTTTAATATTCTATGTATACTTATCATTTACTCTCGTAGAAGCTCGTTTTATAAAAATTGTGAAACAATTAATCGAACAGAATCTCATAAAGGCAATTTATTACCGATCGAAATTCAATTAACTAATTAACGGAATTCAAAAGATTGGCAGGCCACGTAGGAATTCATATTCCAATAAAAATTCCTTTGATCTCGCTCCATGAATGAGAAAAATTTCATTAAAATTAATCCAATGATTTGGAAATTATAATTTTTTTGATGTTTAAATAATGTTTCTTTTTTCGAGATGTAAATGATTTTAATGAAGAATTACGTAACCAAGAGATTCGTAAATATTTGATTATTAATTTTTAAAATAAAAGAGTCAATCGTTTTATCTGTTAAAGGGAAGAGTTTGGTGAAATAATGATTCACTTGAATTCTGTTGTAGAACTGTCAGTTATAATATATAGATAATATTGGTAAACTAACATTATTTCTAGGTTTTATCAGCACGTTCTGTTTTTCATAATTCATTGAAAAAATTCACATGTATTAGATGTTAATAATAAAAATATTTAAATATATATGAGATAAATCAACGATGTTTGCAGGATTAATCAACGTTCCATTTTTCATAATTCAACCTTAAAATTTACGTAGGTAGGATATTATTAATAAAAATATTTTAATATGTATGAACAATGAAATAAGAAGATAAAACACTAAAATATTTGAGGTGTACGAAAATTAAATTCGTCCAAAAACTTTGCCCTTTTGAGGATGGTTAGAACGAATGATAAATTGTTCAAAATTTGAAAGCGCAAGAAGATCCGAAAACGTTTAAGGATGACGATGATATTCTTGTGAAAATGAAGCGCAAGGTTTTTTCAGCGAAAAAAATATCAAACTTTTATATCTTCTAGAACGGTATCGCATTACGGAGCTCATTCGTCCCACGTACTACGTAAGTATGCATTATTTCCGAAAAAAAAGAGTAGCGCCTTTACCTTCTTGCATTTCACGAACAAAAAGCCGCGGCAACAAAGAATTTACGTTAACATAGAGCCGAGGAAAATTATATGAGCTCCCGTTCTGTATAGCACTCATTATTCTATACTTTCTTCTTTACCTGCTTTCCTTACCGCCTAAGACAAAGGCAGTTCCTTTGTGGATCACACGCCATTTTCTTTCTCGTACTGTGTTTCCATCCATGCAAAGGATCGCGTATGAATATAATGAGGAAACGTACCTTTTTACCTTTTTCCCCATTACCATGCGATGTAAATCATCCTTGGCCTTTCCACGTTTGGGTAAGATACCTTTCAGTGCGGAAATCCCGTCATTATCATTGCGAAGTTCTCTTTTTGTATCTCTATTGAGAGGTTTCATCAGTGCACTGGAACGCCCCCATGGGTTTTTGCGGGATTTTGGGAAACGATTGTCTCAGTTGTGCGGCTGGATGCAGAAGTATAGGAGTTAGATACGTGAGGATATTCAAATATGATTACCTTTGTTCTTGTACTGTAACGATGACAAACATACCTATGCTATGTATTATTAATATGCAGGAATTGCTCAAATCATACGTGGAAAATTTATATAGACCCATGCACGATGTAAATTAATTTTGGGAATATATATAATCATGTTTAATGGTAATGTATGTGCTAAAACTGCGTTTAGATATCTAATTTATGAATATTACCTTCTCAATCAGACATCATTGTAGATGTAGTAATTTCTAAGTTATCTGAACCGCCTGCACTTTTGAAAATTAAGTGTATTTCCACAGAAATATTAATGGATAAGTAAACAACTATGCCGTATATATATGCTAAAGCCATTGCAATTTAGTATGAATTCACATAATATTTATTATATTCACATGTGACTTACAACGTTTTATCTTCATCATAGTTTTGTATGAAGTCCCTAAGGCGTATGAAATGAGCATGGAAAAAGTATAAAACCTTAGAGAATACAATCCTTAGAGCATGACAGGATGTGGAAGTTCTTTCTCTCTTTTCAGTGCATGATATCGTCCCTTAGGATGTCGTTTCCGACTGGTACATTTAAGTTCATCTTTCCGTGCGTGTGTACAGGCGTGCGTGTTCCAACCTTTGTTTCCAACGTGGCATCCAAAAATGTCACGGGATAGCGTTAAAAACATAACGTCACTCGGCGTTTTTCCGCTCCTCGACAGTCGTATGCGAGTCGAGTGCACTATTTCACGGCACAGAGCGTATCTCGGTCAAGTTAAACGTTCTTTCCTTTCGTGATCCTTCAGTTGGAAGGACGTCCGATAGGGGTCGAGGAGGCGCTGCTAGTCGCCCACGCGCCCACTGCTATGGGAAGGAGACAAATTGTAGTGCGATTCGGAATGAGGTTGGAATGAATATAGAACGGGTGTACAGATTTAGCCCATCCATTATGCAATGCGGGAATGAATTTTTTAAACTGCTTGGTTACCGCGTTAAGAGGATGAGAAGTTATTCCTATTGTTTAGCTGTATGTTTCTGATGATATTTTGGACATTTTTTGCGTTAAGGAGGAAGTTGTGTGGGTTAGAATTGAATTTTTAGGCAGCTATGTGATGAAAAATGTATTCTAATGTCTCTAAATAGCATCAGCTTACTAATACTTGCTTGTATGGATTATAGAGTGAAATAAATATCCCACACACTCGGTAGCTTCTCTATTTGGCAATCTATATTCAAATAAAACATAATTGATATTTACTGTTCCTATTTTGTAGCCAAACATACAAACATTTCCTAATTAAATTGAAATTCAAAAGCATAGGGATCCAAATTTTCTTTAGCATTTAAGGCAACAATTCTTTTTTTTAAGAGAAATTGGAAATTAATTTATACTCTATTAATACAGTATTCTCAATTTAAGATAGTTTGAGCCAATACTCTGTGATGCATAGGGTTTCACTGTCTAGCACCACAGCCAGTTAATTAATTTTGTTTCGTAAACCTTATATATATTGAGTAACTTGAAGGTATATTTTTCGATATTGATTAAAAAATAAAGGGATTAATTACGTGTTAGAATATTAATCATCACTTTGTTATAGCTGTATTATTTATCTATTATTTTGTCATAAAAATTATCTTAATTATTCTGCGATGAAATTGCTGATTATTGTCGAAGAAAGTATACAATATAGTATATTAAATTTGAAAGACTTGATATATTGAGGTTCTCTCTTTGTTTTTACTCGATAGTAACAGTGTAAGGAAGTGAATATTTCCTGTTTTGAATAGCGGTAGAGAATATTGTAAACTTCATAATTACTAATTAAGCGACTGATCCGGAGTAGGAGAAGATGTTCTGAGAGCGAAAGATTTTAAATGAGATTCATCTCGTGAATTGGCGTGGCACGCGTCCAAAAAGGAGACTCCTCATAGTATGCACACGCGTGCGCGCAAGTTCACGGGAAACATCCGCCGACAAGGTCGTGTCAGTTGCACACTACACGCGTGCCGGTGCCGGGAGGGAGAGAAAAACGAAGCAGCCCAAGTTGATTAATATGTCGGTCGGTTTTTCCTTTCCTCTAATGCGGAGGATATTTTCCTGTCGGAGACGCGAGTTAATTAGAGTTTCGCCTCGAGATTGGAGTGAACGTTTTGTTTCTTACTTTTTGCGGATTCACGACTTAAAGCCGGAGTTTAATTTTCTCTCGATTAAAGGAGAAGTTGTTTTGTTCGGGATTAAAATAAATTCCGTTTTAATGAAATTAACGATCCATTGTTGGGAGCTCGGTGCGGTCGTAATGGCGGACCTTTTGTTGGGATTTATTTGTTGATTGTCGAGCGAATGTTTCCTTACAGTGTTAAAATAACACGATTTAAGTGTTTTGGTTCTGTTTCTTACAATGGTTCTTTAATTAACTAATGTGTTTGGAGGGAAACGGTTGAGGAGTTTTTTGGGATACTTAAATTAAAAATGAGTCTTGCGCCGATTGTCGTGTACCTTTGTGTCGATGATTGTTTATGAATTATTGTAACGGAGTTGTTTCACAGGTGCGTATCTCTAAGGTACTTTATATGTATAAAATACATACTCGATCCGGGCGAAACTTATAACTATTAATCACTTTATCATCTGAGAAACTTTTGATGCTTATATTCCTTAATTACTTCATCGTTATCGTCAAACTTTGATGATGATATTCCTGAATATGCCAAATTTGGTACAATAAATCATCCCTAAATATGTGCGTAAAATTACGCAATTTTTTTTAAGTCCTGTTTTATTCAAACATCAACTTAAATTGAAACTGAAAGTATATTTGATGATAAATGAGAGAACGATTAAGTTCTCAGTATTTAGTTGTTCGTTCTGAATTAATTTAAAATTTTGAAAAATTTTTAGCTCAATAAAATTGCCAGTGGGATATAAATTAGCTTCAGAAACTATTTTACGTATTTCGAAATAGAGCTGTTCAAATATTTGCGAACGAGAATGTTCAAGTATTTATATTAAAAATTTTAATGCAATATTCTGAGCTATTTTGTGAGGAAGAGAGTTACTGGTGGTTCCACGAAATAATTCAAATAGGAATTTGGAATGTTTCATTTTAAATATAGAAATAATATCCAAAAATGAGATCATATCGGACCTACAGGAATACGGACGTACAGGAATTAATACAAGTCTAGATATTTGAAGCAAAGCTGAAAAACATGTTTAGCATTTTACATAAACACATTTATCTATTATCTCATTTATCACATCCAGACATACAGTCATCTGTTATGACTCCGGATGGTGAAAATTGGTTCTGACACGAGGTACACCAACTCCATTATGTGGTGGAGTAAATCTTTTTCCGATGCACATATGAAGTATGGGTAAAATAACGATAATTTATTATATCAAAACCGCTGATATAAATGTACGATATCGGGAACTAAAGAATAGAGGCTGAATAATTGACTCTTGTATAAAAATATACATCTATATACAAAGTTACAAGTTGAATAAATGAAAAAAACGGGAAATTTTAGTCAAAGCATAGTTAAAAGTAAACGAATATTTAAAAAATCCATTCTAATAGAATTTTTGATTTTTTGAGGAATCAAAAAATAAATTTAGATATGGTAATATATCCTAGTGGAAGGTATTTTTAAAAATTATATCTATTACTTTTCTATTTTATGAAGGAAACTGAAGAATTTTTAAGGTTTCGTTAATAATGTTTGTGTTAATTTCAATCTATAAATAATAAATATGGATTTCATTTACAAAGATGCCTATGGATCAATGATTAGGAGAACAGCTGGGTAGAATGTTAAATATGAATAATGCACACTGAGTAGTTAACATAAGTAGTATATATTCATATAAGTATAAAAACAGCTTATGCAAATAAAATTTAAAAATTAGAATTCAAAGTGTTACTTGAGATCATATTTCCACTATATTCATCTTCTTCAAGATTCTTTATTGATGTACAATTTGGAAGCTGATTCAAGGATTATGAATTAATTTTCCTTTATAATTTCCTCCATTCTGCAGTCCTCCAAAAATTCAACCCCTAGTCGACGCACGTACTAGAATCCAACATCAAAATTAATGTGATAACGATTGAGTCGGAGCTTTTAGAGAATAGGCAATCCAACGTAGCTTTGTGCGGAATTGATTGTTCCTAGTTGCAGGGCTCTTTATCACCATTTCACAGTGACAGATCCTCAGCTTTTGAGTCGTCATGGAAACCCGATCCGTCATCAATTAGGGCCGAGATGCAAGCGTAGAGAATGGCAAAAACCACCCATTCGACCTAATGTAGCCGACAAGGATTCATCTCCGTAGGGTCTCCTCTGCACATATCGATTCCCAGGGGCACTCCTACGCTGGAGGCGGCCTTGGGGGAGCGCGGCAGGATGAATTAGGAAGAGCAGACTTTATTATAGACGTCCCTTCTCATCGTTCCCAGGAGCTGCGTGCAAGAATTGCTCTCCAAAGGCATTGAGGATTTAAAGGGTTGACAATGTAATCGTCGAATTGATGCAAGTCTAATTATGATGCAAGTCTAATTAGCAGATTATTAGACGTTGATGGAGTATGTGATGTAAATTAAACTATGGAAAACTTAAGATTATTTTTAATTGTTAAGGGTAGTATACATTTGTATCTCAGAGGTTACTGGATTGACGTTAAGATGCAGCTCTAATTAGCAGATTATTAGACGTTGATGAAGAGTGTGATGTAAATTAAACTACAATGCACATAAAATTATTTTTAATGGTGGAAAGTAGTATACATTTGTATCTCAGAGGTTATTGAATTGAAGTTAGGATGCAATTCGAACGTGTATATTATAATACCTTGATAGAGTATGTTATGTAAATTAAACTACAAAGCAATAATCATTATTTTTAATGGTTGAGGGTAGTATACATTTGTAGTATCTCAGAGCTAAAGTTCGTATAAAGATATTCACCACTTCATTAAAATAAATTGACGTAATGTATATTAGCTATATTCCAAAATTTATTATGAGAAAGAATGTATGAATTTTATCGAAGTAATTACGGTTTTCTATTGAAATATCTCAATTTAAACATTATATTTATCGAGATTTCTTACCTATTGTCGTAAATAATTTTCGTTTCACTGAACTGCCATGAAATGTTTCGATGATTTTGAAATATTATTTAGATCGTGCATCTCTGTACTCATAAGTAGTGCAGAAATTCCGAATGAAATACAACACGAAACAAATGTTTCTCATTTCATGTTTTCCATCAGATCGACAAAAGCGTCCTTATCAGTGTACAGAAAATGCATTTCAAACGGAATTTTAAATTAAATCTGCATGCAGGACTGCTGCAATTTGCGAGCAAAATTTTTGTGCTTGTAACTTCTGTATATGGTGCAAATTTCCATCTTCAACTGACGCAATGTTACGTTTGCAAATTGTGAATGATTTAGTTTTGCATTCGTTGGTGTTATGTTTTTATTCCAGTATAATGACTCGTTATTTTTTAAATATAAAAGATTTTCGGAGTGCACAATCTTTCTTTTATTATCAAGTATGGTAGAGGAAAAGAATAAATCTTTCTTGAAGGATTTATGACTGATGCGTATAGTAAGATGGGAAGTTTTTAAGAAATAGAGAGTCGATTATGAGCGGTGGAGTCAGATGGTGCCATATCGGAGAATGATTACTGAATTCATCGAAAACAGATTACGAATGCAGATTTTTAAAATTTTATCCATTACTGTTTAATATATCTCTCTCAAAAATGCAAGAAAAAACTTTTCGTAGTCGCTAATTCAGTTTATTGAGCGATTTATTTGCAAACAGCTGCTCGTCTTAGTTCAAATTTTCATTTAAACATTTTTTCCTTTTCTAAAACTGCGTTTGAGGACATTTAACAGGATCTTATGGTATCTTTTTAAGCCGTTAAGACTTTTAAATCGCTTAATATATATTAAATAACTCTTTTGAAGTGTATATCTAAAATTGTAAAGACGAGTGGAAAATTTTGTGTATCTTAATATCTATCTAAAATGAAGCTGAAGGATATGAGGAATTTGAACCCATCAGATAATATGTTCATAAGATTTCAAGAATTAAAATTTCAAGGCACTAATATAAATCATGCATGAATAATAGTAAATTGTTTAGATTTATCTTAAGATATGGAAATGTTGATGAATGAATACAGTAAATAACTTATCCATATCCTTCAGCAAGCTAATTTTCAGACTCGATAATTACTCGTAAGCACCTATTTTGTACGCTGATGGTACTCTAATTATTCAACATTGTATAATTACCAGCTAAATTGTTAAAATAGTTTTTCGAAATTTAAAGCTTCGATGTTATTTTTATGAAAAGATTACGTAAAACAAGATGGAGATGTAGATGAATGTGAACATTAAAAATTAGAGGGGTTGTAGATTGTACATACCTATTTCTGTATTTACGTATATTTGATCAAAACATGATAGAAATTTCTATATCATGACGATGTAGTACGATAACCTGATAATGATAGTGAGCTAATATAACCAGTCAAAATAGTTATCAATGTTTTTATGCGGATGATTTACTAAAACGAAAGCATTAATATAGAATAAAATATTAAGCTTTATATTAATTGGAGTGGCGAAAATATTCTCTTTATTATCACATCTTTCTTCAGTAAAAGTCTGCCTTAAATTTTCACTTTAACAATCCCAAAAAATGTAAGCGATAAAATAGCTAAGTTAAAAATAAAAACCATTAGCCGAATTAAAGGTTTGCACGCCTTCGGTAACGAGGACAGCGATAGCGGGCGAAAAATCACAGCAGGTGGGTGCGTGATTCCACGGTGCGATAGCATACGAACACCAACGGAATAGTATGCCTTTGTGTTCTGGCCGCAGGTGTATCCTTAGATTTTATGCACACAGAGTTACGAGCGCATCATCATCACAATGGTATTCCGGAGCTCTCCTCTTCCATCCGCAACCAGAAAGTTTAGGTGCCGCTCGCATTCATTTGGTCACCAACTGCTTCATCTCTTTGCATTTTTTTAGATCCTCTTCTGTGACGTGCTCAAAATACATCAGACGCACTGTCACGTGACGAATTGTGGAACGTAGTTTTTTCTTTTTGTGGTCCTCCGTTTGAAGGAAGGAATTTGACTGAATCTGTGGCGAATATTAAAAACAAACTTACTATTTCGATGTTTTGAGTTAGAGTTCTCGCACAGTAATTGTTGTGTTTTGTGGAATAATGTACATTGTTACGGTATGATTAAGAACTGAAATTTGTTTGATTTAAAGTCGATTTTTCAATGCTTAAAACCAGGAGGTTTACTGAAGTTTAGGATTTAAATTAAATTTACTTTAAAGGACACATCATTGAAGAAAGATCGGTTATAAATCTTTGCGCAATCGTTTTATTTATAAGCCATATTAAATGAAAAAAAACAACCTTGCCTTGTTGGTTTTTCTCACGTATCGAATATTTCCAGACTTAAAGGATAAATAAATTACCTATCATCAATTGAGAACATTTTCAATCGTTTTGTTTTATTCTTTGACCGCTATGAGCAGTTATTTAGTTGTTTTTTATAAATCTTTTAAAATATTGTATTCACACCGAATTCACAACACATTCACCGAGTGCACAATGTAAATTGTTTAAAGTAGTAAAAGAATACTCCAAAAAATATTCCACTTTTTGCAGCATAAATTTCTTACGTATCTAAGCAGATAGCAGTTACTATCTCCATTTGAAATAGCTGACTCGAAGCTCGGCGATTTCCATATTTCAATGAAAGATGAGCTCCGTACGAGATCGCAAAGTTACCGTAATGAATTCGCACCCTAGGAACTACGGAAAGATAAAATGATTATTCGTTCGCAAAAAATATCCAAGGTTCGACCCCAAAATCTCTCCTTCCAAAGCGGAGATGGTATTATTAAGGGCGACTCATTCAGAGTTCAAATAAATGAGCAAACTAATATCTCTGATCTATTAAAACTTTGCTCCTCAAGTGCCTGCCTTTCAATCTTTCATGGAAGTCTCCCCTTTCCAAAAACTCTCCAGAATCCATTTCCATTCTGTTATCTCACGAAAAACTGTCTTCTGCCGAATCTTTTAAGCTCTCGAACCGATTGTGCGCACGTTATCTGCTTTTCTCCCATTCGATCTTTGTTTTATTCCCTCCATTTTGTATGAGAGAGTCATCCCTCAAATTCTTTGTCCTTCTTTCTATTGGTTGCCTTGGATTTGTCTTTTTCCTGTCTCTTTTCACTCGGCTGCTGACGTCATTATCATGTGATGGGTATGAGATTAATGGGAATAATAATAAAGTGTTTATTCGGTCGGTGAAAAGTCATTTTTTTTTAAATAAATGTTCTTGTATTTGCTCAGAGGTTAAATTGTACATTTCTCTAAATATAATTTATATTTTAAAAATTGAAGATGAAGTTTCACTTCATTTCTTATTGTAAGCTTTTGTTAAAGTCTAGTGTAGGTTAATGCTACTTCTGGATTAAAAATCGATGAATTTTCATCTCTTATGATCCAAAATTGTCTCGGATAATCTATTCGCTTTAGGTGCGCTGATTTACTATCAAAAGGTGGATATTGCAGCCTAAGACTTAGAGAAACATATATGTATACATTTTGAGGATGGTTTTGGTGAGAACTCATCGAAAGATGCCTTTGAATTAAGTACACCAAGCGCTACTTGATATTTAGCTTCAGGATTAAAACTATACAATAACAAAATGTTATCAATAATTTTGCATTCCTCCTAAAATTTTCTTAAAATTTACAATCCTATTGGTGTTTATATAATAATGATGATATGCACCAAATTTTATACGTAAGAGAAACTTTGTTCCTTGTTTACCATGTATAGAATATACTCATTTAACGCAATGTAAACTCTTCGATGTAACAGAGTTTCATTTTCTTTAATTATGACTATATTTCACAACATTAAGCTTGTCTGTATCAGTTTTAAACGTGAAACGTATAAATTACTGCATGCAGCAAAACAGATAGGACACCATTAAACACTGGTGGAATCAGATGCCACCAAAACGTCAAAAGTACTGCTTGGAAAATGAATCTCTCTTAATCAACCAATTTGCGAATCTCTCTCTCGTACTCGCGAATGATATTTCATTGCAAATAAGTTCTTTAATCCAACAATCTCGGACGCCAGATAACATATTTCGGGACGCATCCCGGCATCGGGATATTTTCCCATAACTTTCGCTCCCCGATCGTCATTTGTCATCGGCGCTATCGGCATTTCATTACTTTTAAATGACAGCGAGTAATTGGTCCGATATCTGCTTAGGAAAAATGCGGCGTTCGCTCAGATGTTTGATGACTGCCGATCTGCGCTTCGCAATGAAATGATTGATGACCGTTTCGGCTGACATTCCCGAAAAATGTCTTGAGAAGGAAAAGATACTGCAGAAAAGGCCCTCGGAGTGTTCTCAGTGGGCAATGAAGTATGTGGGAAGGGATAGCAGATGGGTTTAATACACTGCATGAAAAAGAGGAGGCATTCAGGGAAACCTTCAACGCTCGTGTGTGTGGATATCGGATTATGAACGAGAATAGTTAGCATTGTCCGCCGAATGCTTTGAGAGATTTGAGAGGGATTTGAGAAATGGCGGAGGAATTCATATTCAGATCGGAGTATGGCTGTTCGGATGATGGAGAATGAATTGAGATTAATACTTTATGAGTCAAGGATTAATAACGTATTACCCGATATCTAACTATTATAATGCTATAAAGCTTAAAGGCTGCTTAATTATTACGATCAATTTTGCTTATTCTTCTCGTAGGTTTACTGAACATTACTCTTTGGTCCAAAAACTTATTATGTTTAGTTTATTTCGTACGCTTGATGTTGATATGTTTTGTTTCTATCTAACTCGGTACTTCTATTAATCTCTTCTATTAAGCCTTCTATTATTTTTACAAATGGTAATTTTTATTTCGTGTGTTATAATTTTCCATGACGGTCAAACTTTTCTGTCTTAGCTTCCTATGTTAAATTCCTCTGTTTATTTGTATTTAAATCAAACTTTATTACATCGTTAATTTTTACGTTCAGCTTTCCAAGTTTACAATTATTATAATGGAAATAAGGAATATTTTCGAAAATTATTTCGATTTATATTATTAAAAGTTAACTGCAGAAGTGATAAAAGCTTTTCTCTGTAGTAAGATATGTTCAAAGAAGTGTGATTACAAATATTGATTCAAATGAAAGAGTTAAGAAAAGCTAGGTGACCTAAAATCAGTCATCTACTACGCCCCGGTGCAAGCCGTTTCAATCGTATATAACATCCTCTGATTTCCTATTGATGAAATTCCTCTAGGTTGTTGGTCCTGAGTTGAGATAGTTAAACTTTTCTAAATACAGTTCAACAACACTTGAATTCAACGAAGAGAATTCAGATTTTGGAGTTGCGTATTATAGCTAGTAAACTGACCATCAATGCATCTCCTTATTGGATTGCCGAGGGTAATTAAAAATGTAACTTTTCTATACTATTGTATTGAGACCATACTTAGAAGGAGTCGATATTTATGAATACCACTTAGATTGTTACACACGTAAAATTCATTGTGTATCGGTAAATAATGTTTAAGAAATCAGCGGTAAAGATAGCTTATAATAGCAAATATATTTTTTAAAAGCATATCAGTCGGAATATCTTGATAGAGTACAGAAATGGTTAAGATGATTTTCGTGGTCCGATTGAGTAAAGTTTTTACTAGTATTTAACTAACGGTAATTACTTAGATAAAACTCATAGTAGTAAGATAGTAATTAGAGTAGAATGAACTTAATACGAGAAAGTACTATCTTGTGGAAGGTCAGTGCTATTAAATGATTTTCCGTATACTTTCGCAGGTATAGTACCAATGTTTTTTCCTGGGGAAGTGTAAGTAAAGTTATTTTATTGAAGAGTACAGTATGTAATTAGAAGTTAACGAACCTTCTCGATGCAATCATAATTTCCGCAGCAATTGCCTTGGTACTTTTTAACGCCACTGTAAGCGATGGAAAAATGAGAGAAAAAGTAATCGTTTTAAGCAATGAAATTAATCTCGCGTGATTAATTGTTCCCCCCCTCTTCACTTTTTCTGCATGAAGGATGACCGTCCGAACTTCGCAGACGGAGATTGAGTATTTGTTTGAACATCATCCACAATACCTCCGTCGTTTATTAATCTTTCCCTCCCAACAACGCGTATCCTCCTTCTTTTGTTTTTTTTTTTTTGAACGCGGTTATTATTCTGATATCCGGATTACCGCGTTGACCGTTCGGTTTATCCGAGATTTACGCCTCACGAAATTCCTCCTAATTAATTCGGATAAGGATTGCGATTGTCTTAATTGGGCTCGTTTCACGCGTTTGCTTACCATTTCACTCTCGCGTAATGAGGAACATTTATGTGCCCTTTACATTCGTTTTTCCTTTCTCATCCGTTGTTTGTCTTTTTCGAAAAAAAACAAATGAAAGGCGTAAATAAAAAGTTCAATTGTTAAAATTTTCGTGAATGTTTTTTCGGTTATGTTCTTCAGTTGTTTTAATTGTTTAGTCTTGTTGCGCGTAATTAAATGAAATGACGCAATAATATCGTTGAAATCTTATTAAGATATATTGTTAAGAGAACTCGAATGTCTGCGAATAATTGGAAGTGGTTTTTAATCTCGTAATTAACTCTTTTTTAATGGTATTGATTAAAAAAAGATTTTAATGGTGAAGATAGAACGATTACTTGGGTCATTTGATGACGATTAAGCTTATCATTGTCTTCTATAATGAATCGACACAAGCATACTTTAAAGATATCGTTAATTGAATAAATAATGTTAATTTCTGAGTCAATGCGTTCAAATGAAATAGATACATATATATTAGTTGTAAAAGAAAGTACGAAGTTTGCATTGTTGCCGATTATTTATTTTTAAACTTACGATAGAAACGCCAAATATCCAAGTAGATTCTTTAGACAGTTTTTTCTCGATTTTGATGATTTAATCTTAAAAATACTCAATTTTATATTCCTAGATATATTCCTAGCACTTTGATATATTTTTTTACTTAATAATTTTAAGTAACTTCTTTTGTGGCAGGAATAATTTTTAAATTACTGGACCAAAGCATACTTCCAAGTTCAAACACAAAAATTATTGCTCATGAGACAGTCGATTCATAAATAAATTCGATATAAAAATATCACCATTTATTGATGTAAATTTTGATGAATTCAACATCAATAACATTGAGCTGTTCAATACGTATATTCTTTGAGATTAAACGTTAACATTTGAACATAAACGTTTCTGCGAATCCTCTGAAAACTCTATCTTTCCTTAAAGGTTTTCTTCGTATATTCTCGAATTGAGCGGTAGATTTGTCTTTTTTTGTCTCTCGTCTGAATCTCTCTTTTCATTATTTATGTTTATCGTATCCAAGTCGACGGCGAATAAATCGATTCCGTCTGAGAAACTTAACTCGTCCACTTTCCTCAACCATACGGAAGACATATTACGCCAGTGACCTTTGCTCATTCGCACCCTTGCACTTATCCAATCTTTGCACGGAATGTATATACATTCTCGAATTGCTTCCAAGGGAAACATCAACGACCTTTTCAACCTTTCGCTGTACACTCCGGCAGACCTTTTATCCATATAATCTGCTCCTCAGACAAATGTTACCTTTCACCTCGATGACGTCACATCCGCTTTGAAGAAATCGCTCGACTATTTAGGCTCATATCTGCCGACGACTAAATCCTTAATACCTTCATTTGTTTGGCAAATATTGGCCTTCTTGGCTTCTACTGTTTGATTTATACTCCATCGGAACTCGTGTCGTGTTTAGAATCTTACCAGATCCCCGTGGTTTGTCGCGTTTAAAGAGACCTATGTTATATTTAAGAATGATTAGGGGTTGTTTTTATATTTATAAACGTAGAAGTTTATTTTTTTTAATTATAATTAGGTTAAAACTTATTCTCGTAAGATTCATTCTTTTAGTGGTAATGTTATCATGGGTTTCCTACACTTTAACTTTTAATCATTATATGACAATTATCTTGGATGATGATATCTCTTGCTCTTTGTTGAATGCTCAATCACTTCTGTAAGTTAGAAATATTTGCATGGAATTAGAGTTCTCATCTCTACTGGCAACCCTCCGTAGTAATTGTAACATAACAAACTAAATTCGGAAAATTTCATATGTACGTTTATTCAATGTATCTTTAATATTTAACAACTCTCGTAGCTATGTCATTCAATTTGTTTTACATCTTTATTCATTCGTAAATACTTCGTAAGAATGGAGAGTTGTGTTGTAGCTAGTAACGCTGATGGAACCTAGAGGTCCTTACATAGCATTTCATATGGTATACATCTTGCAAAGATACATTGTGTCTCAGATATATCATTGGTTACATCCCTTTTGCAGGATAGTCTTTAACTGAGTGATATCGTGCAGTGTTAAGGTAATTTCTCCAGAAAGTAGATTAACTAGTTGCATATTTAATCTTCATAATGTTTCGTTTCCATTCAAATTCGACGTAAGTATTCCTTAAAATTGAAACAAAAGTTTATTCTTTTGTATCTTTAAGCAGCTGTTTCAGCTCTGTGTAAACGACCACAGGCATATAATTATTCTATAAACAAGACTGTTTGGTAATTCACTACAATATTATTTAGCCATAGTTTTCTTTGGTATTGTACAGACCTTATTATCTACAATCAACGGAACCCGTAAAAATGGCTAATCCGTACGTGTTTCATCGCGTTATCAATAATGACGTCACACCTACACAAACACCTCCGAATAGCACCTTTCATTTGTTTTTGACTCAACCTTCCTTCGATATCCATCCCGTCCCTTGGGTCTCATCCCTTGATTTCCTGTTGTAACTGGAAAACTTTTCTCATATTCACCTTCCGATGTGTATGTGCAATGCGTGTGGTGTTTGTATGCATATGATGAAGGTTGTTTGTGGTTTGCCTTCGTTCAATTGCCTTCGATTGTTCCCGAGATTACTAATCGCGAAGGTTAGATGGCGGGTTGAGGGATGGTATTTGCATGCTCTTGCATTCTGGTTATGTTACGTTTGGTATGAATTTATATAACAACCAATAGAAGTTCGAAGCATTATATTAATTGAGATAGGATGATTATATTTATCTTATTTTATTCCAGGTTTTCAAAAGAGAACGATAACAGAGATGAATTAGTCTCATTATGCATACATGGTTTGATCACGATCTTTTAAGAAACAGAATATTGACCCACGTCATTTAATCTGAAAGTAGAGGATTAACAGATTTGAGTTGCGTTCGAAAGCAACCTACGATCCATTAAAATTATATATATATATATATGTATTATCAATTACAGTATTTAGAGCGGGAAACAGTTAGTTAACAAGCGGAGTAATTAAAATATTTTGAAGGATTTTAGCAAAAACAGGAAAAGTATTACAAAGAAATCAAATTCAAACTGAATACACTCATTATAAGAATCCAATTATCGTATTGAATTAAAAATTAAAACATATATATTGAAAAATTTATCATTCAGTTACGCATCTTGAAAAATCTAAGTTATATTTAAGAAGCGATAAACTAAAACAGAAATATTTTTAGTCCTTATCCGGATATATAGCTGGTGAGTGCTAAACTGAGGAAACAAGAAAATAGAAAAAAGAAACGGAACTCTTCCCACTCACTTGATGGCAGACCTCCCCATAGCGAAACATCTACTGTAATGTCTCTACTTATGCATACATTTTATAAGGACAAACTGATGATATCCGGTTAATTCCTTCCTGTACCGGATCTCGCAAAACCTCCTAGTGCCCTAGATTATCTCTCGAAGCTGTGTTTTCTCAGGATGCGAACTTCCGCTTCTTTTTCAAATCCTTTCCACTGCAAACTCCGTGTTTCTAAGCAGGAAGAGCATGTTGTGAATAAAAGTCTGGAAAATATTTTGGGCTACATTTTTCTTTCCAGTTATGGTTTTCCGCTTATGGCAATTGCTCACAGTTCGTGAAAAAGTTCATGATTATCCTTACTCTATCATATTTATTTTATTTGCAAATTTTCCGCTTATGGCAATTGCTCACAGTTCATGAAAAGTTCATGATTATCCTTACTCTATCATATATAATATGTTTCGCATAAAACGCTGTCTTCGTGGTATAAATAAGAAGTAGTATTGTACTTATTTGACCTCTTATTCCTGTATAAATGCAACTCTCATTCGAATGTTACATTTGTTTGGTGTAAGGTGTCAAATTGTCTAAAAGAGTTGAACGCATTGTTTTATTAAATACCGAACTCAATTTTATAACTTCCATGTTGATATTCTTAGTGAATTTTAGTCGTATTCATTGTTTCATTGATAAAAGTAAGTGATTCTGAGGATCTTTGATCATAAGAATTATCAGGCTTATTTTTACGAAATATGTGATCTTCTGTTAATGGAAATATCGCATTTGAGATGTAATTAAATTGCAGAATTAATTACGTACCAAAGTTTGAATCCAATCATCTTTTTGTTTAAAATGTTATGAGTACATAAAGATTCATAATATACATAATCTTTAAAGAATATAAAATTTGTAAAAATACATAATACATGTCTGATGATAAGGGTCAAGTTAATTCAAAAAGGAAAAGATACATTATTATCCATTTTTATTTATTAATTTATTTCGCTAATATCTACTGAATCAATATCTCTAATATTCCTTTCCTTCACTAGATGTAAGCCATTAAAAACTCAATATTTCATCTCAAGTTTATTTCATTTTGTCTTTTAAATTAAGTTATCGAGATCTCAAATTTATCCGTAAAGAGTGACAGCGCATTTGTAAGGATGCTGTCCGAATGACAAGAAACTACAAACCCTTTTTGATTGACTCCTGAAATAGTAGACGTTGCAAATTTTACCTTTTCTCTCCACAAAACCCTATCTATATATATTTTTTAAAGGCCACGCTCACTCCAACCTTCGCGAGAACGGGTTTGCTGAATCGCGTTTTATACCACAATCAGCACTTACCCTCCTACTCCGGCGTATACGGGGAAAGGGGATTTCATTTTTAGAACGATGCTAACTTACTCGTGGGAAAGAGGCTTTGGAAAAATAATGGCAAAGTTGGATGGGAAAGAAGGCCCAAGGTGTCGGTGATTATCGAGTTAGTGGATCCTCTCGAGTGAAGAGAGCGAATAAAAAAGTTGAAAAGCGAAATTCGCTCGATAATTCTCTAAACAGGTAACCGAGGAGCCCTTGTTCTAATTTTCAATTCGTATCCGAAGCACTTTTTGGGATTATTTTTTTAAAAACGTCAAGAGTTTTATTACGAAGCCCTTTCTTAACGAGTGGTGTCATCTTTGGTTAATTCATACATCTTCGAAGGTTCTTTCCGCCAACGAGGTCTATTTTCGTTCGTACGCCATCGCTTTTCGTTGTTCATTTTTTTTCTCGGGGCTTAAAAATGGCGCGATATAAAGTCCCTTATAGGGTATCAGGGAATAGCGCGCGACCGATAAATTCGTACGAGTGAGTGAATCTTTCTGAAACCTGCCGACGTCAGGTTTTTTTTTAAAGACGCCCTCAACCTCATTAAGGTTTCTCTTTTTTTCTTTTCAAAACAGAAGCGCTTCATAGAGTCATGCATGCTCTAAAAACCCTTGATCTGAAAAAGGGTACCGATGAAATTTTTCTTATCCAGGGTCGCACGTGTAACCGCTTTATTGCGCACAAATTTTAAAAATTCTATAAGTAGACTCGGTTGGTTCTCTAGTGGCATATTTTTTTCTTACGGTGGAATTTTTATGACGTGGCGGCTACTGCCTTTTGGGTTGTAGGAGTTGCATTACGCTCTACATAACTTTGGAATGCAACTTGAGTTGCGCAAGAACGAGCAAATGCGGTCGAAGTTGTGGGACGCATTCCAAAGATTTATCACGCCACGATTCCTGAGGTTTTAAAATGTTTCCGAGCGATTGAGCGATCCAGTAGTTGCGTTCCCATCTATTTTCGTTCGCTTAAAATTTTCTTCGGATTCTTTCGGCAATGTTATCAGGAAAGAAATCTTTGTCGAGATTGGGTCAAGCGATAGGTAAATTATACTTATGTTTAGGGGTTTATTTAATTAAATTCTTTTTATATATATTCCGAAACCATTGTCCTGGAACTAAATCTATTGAATGAATAATTATTGCTAATATAACATGAATTTTGAAAGAGCATAGGGATTTTATGACATAAAGGTACATTTTGATCATTTTTTTGGGAGATGTTAATCCCATAATCTATTAAGTGAAGAAAAAAGTAAGATAAGGAATTAAAATATACGAATTTATCCGAAAGCTTTCTTAAAATTATCGTAATTCAAAATAGATTTTAAGTTACACAAAACTTGATCTATGATGATGTCTTACAGGATATAAATGAGCTTATACGGCAATAAATTCAAAATGATATACCTAAGTTAGGATTAAAATTATCAGAACATTTAATTCACATCTGATTTCGTATTTTTGAAATCAAGGGTCATCATTTGCAATAGTGAGGTTCATTCCATATAATTGTGATTGATAATGCTGTGGTTGGTAGGATCGTTTGGTCAATGATGTTCTTGGATCCGTGCCATATTCTCAAGAGCTGCTTGTAGATTATATGCGTGAATATAAACGGAATGATTCAGCAGCCAACTCAGTCTTACACTGAAGTCTTCGATGCATATCAAAAATCGTAACATAAATCTGATTCATGGTATATATGTACGTTAAATGCACGAGATCTTTAAAAGTATTTGTCGAATTAAATATGGATATCATCTAAAAATATTCCAATATACTTTGACTTCATTTTTTTCTTGTTTATGTTGTTCAAATATTAATTATGTTATTAGTTTGTATAGCCGTTAAATTTTGTCTCATTTTAGGACAGTTCGCTCTTTGATACAAAATGTCTCAGAGGAAGCCATTTAAGTATAAGTCTTTAAATTTGACTTGATCGACGAGTCGTAATGTAGTCCACATAAATCTTTCGGGCCCTCCGTTAAAAAGCCGTCTATTAACCCCCGTGGGTGTACACTCGTTAAACGATGTCCCGGAAGGACTCTCCAAAGCATTTCCCTCTCAAGGGATGAAAAGAATTCACCCCAGGCGCCATTACTCTGGTGCGATGCCAAAGAAGTGATCCCGAGGGCTCAATCGTAAGGAGGGCAAGGTTTTTCCACATAGATTATCAAGGGCGGGAAGAAGAGCAACATTTGCAGTAGACAAACGGCCGCTGAGTTCAACTTCTGGAGGCTTTGGTGGGTGATCTGGAAAGTTACTCGGCGCCGACTGCTTCCCCGGGGCTCCTTGCGTGCGAGGGTTTGATAGGAAAAAGTTTGAGGCAATCCAAACGCTTAGTATGAGGCCTCCATAAAATGAATTCCTCCAGAGATTTAGAGCTCCCTAATGCGATATTTTAGAGGTCTTCACGGGTTGTTTTTGGTGTCATCCCTTGGAGCTTGATGATAACAATTGCTAGTTAATTGCATGGACTTTCTGCGTATTTATACGGGGAATATATTACCCTTTATTCAAGGTTCAGTTGATTTATAGGAAGTGAAATATTCCTTGTAAATAGTTCTATCCTTATATGGCCTACTATGGAATTGATATTAAAATTGTGGACGCCTTTAGCTCCTTGGATTGAGTTTAAAATATGTGTATATACAAAAATGTATGGGTCCACTAAATAAGCAAATATTGTTAATAAGAAAGGAAATTCGTAAGGATTGTATTCCTATGAATATGAAGGGAACTTCGTTTCTAATATAAAAAATATTTATCCACCAATAAGATAAAACATTATACATTCAATATTGAATTATAATTTAATTTTCTTGATAAAATAACATTAATTATTATTTTTTAAAATAAAACAATCGTCTTTTTTCTTTTGACATTATGATGATCAAGAGCCTAAGATGAGGAGTATAAATTTTTCACACTAAAAAAAAACAAAGTGTGGAGGTAGAATTTGGAAATATTTCTATTAATAAATGTGATATGAATGGAGTAAATTATCGAATTAATAGAGTCAATGACGGCTCTAAAGTTATTTTCCGATTTATAAATAGAATAATAATAAAAATCAATATAGATTATTACGCTGATGTCTGTACTCCATTCCCAAATGGTATGACATGGTAGAGGTCAAATGAATTATTCCCACAAACGATAATTAACATTAATCTCAATTGAAGATTATTACGTCAGAAATTTTGACGCAATGGACTCTGTTGAAAGTCCAACAATAGAATTATTATTCGAATCATATATCCATTCCTCAATAATTCTCAAACTACGCTTTAAAACTTACGATCGAAAGAGTGAGTAATATCTCCGTCGAGTTCTTAATTCTCTTCTGTCCGAAGGATAAATGAGCAGGAAATGGGAACGATTGGGTCTTTTTTTAAAGAAGTTCTTTGATAGCGAATTGAGAGTCGAGACAGCCGTTAAAGACTAAAGGGAAAAGGACCGATTTTTTTAAGGAGAAATGAGTTCCCTTCGAGGACTTCCAAAGAAATAAAGTGAGGAGTCGTAAGAATGCAGGGGGTCTCTTATTTGCCTCCGGAAATGACATCCGAGAGCTTCATCCACTCCATTCATATTCTTACCCTTTTATAATGCGATTGCCAAAGGGTAAATCTCTGTAGTCACCATAACCTTTCCACGGGACCTCATTTTTACTGATTGTATGGAAGATAACTTTCGTTTTGCCATTTGTAAGTTCGAAAGAGTCGCGAGTTTCGTGAAGTTTCGAAACGGTTTGATGATCTTGAAATTATCTCCCGTTATTTAGCTTTGTATCAACGCTATTATCCTTACCCGAATAGTTTGTTGCTGTAAGTTTTTGTTTGTCGATTATTTGAGACCGAATAAAATGATAGATTTAATATTTTTTGATCGTACGTAAGAATGAAAAATGTGTTTTACGATTTGAGCTTCCAGAAATGTGTATATATTTAGTATATATTTAGTCCATTAATTAGAATAGTAGAGGTGTATTACAGGATGTAAAAATAAAAGTTGGTATAATCTTTCTGTATCTTAGAAATGATTGGGAGTAACGCGTCATAGTGTGTTCACAGTCCGTAGAGTAATTATTTTTTTAGAAATTATTAGTAATTCCATGATAAATCGCATTTTTACGATAAATCTACTGTTATCCCTAGTTACCGTCGGTAATCGCAGAACTTTAAAATCTACGAGAATAGATTTCTCGTCATTATCTCGTCATAAGGGTACAAACTTTTTCTCAAGACGTATTCGATTTTTTCATGTCCAAACTCTCTGCATCGCTCTACTTCTTTCGAAGTTTCTCCTGTAACACGCCAATCAGCCCTCGTATCCCTTTCCTTGCAAAAACTGACATGGAGAAAACAGACTTGGGATTAATTACCTTCAGGGGCTACGTTACTAGGATACAGAACCTTCGTCAAGCTGAGATATTTTCAGAGAACGATGTATGAAAGTCTTAAGTCGATATATCGATGATACTTGAACTTAAAATGAACTTGAACTGAAATAAAACTAAGGATAAATAAACCTTTAGTATGAGTCTCTAGAAAATTATATAATATACTCGACTATAGAATATTTAGAACAATTTGCTATCTTAAGAACTTTGATCTAACGCTCGATGTATAGTGAATGGATGTAAAATAGATTATATGCTATTAAATATCTATGGATTCCTTGATGTATAGCATGATACTAAATCGTAATTTACTTATTTTGATATTAGTCATAGAATCATAGAATATACATTAACCTTTTCATTCACCAATGTCTGAGACCCAAAAGATTTTTTTGTGTGTCGGAGAAATAGTTTGTCATGGAGTATTTATCGCGTAATATTCTGAAATAAGATGAACAGATGTAATTAATATTTCAGATAAGCTTTCATCAATGTTTTAGCTGTAGGAACTACGAAGTAATTTCTTATTATAGACTGTTGTACTATTACATTGATTAGAATATCATCGTAGTCAAATTTGGATACCTCTTAAGGGGCGATTAGCATAGATTCGATGCACTAGAGAAAGAGGAGAAGGTGGATATTTTGGTAGAGCGAATTTGCGGTGAAATATGGAGAAGAGATAAGGATTGAAGAGGAAGATGGCTTACCGGAAGGATCTCGCCAAGCTACACGCAGATGCATAGGTCCATAGATACAGCCTTTTTGATGGAAGAGGCCATCTCCTTCCTCCAGTCTCATTTCCTTTCCCATATCTCTCTTTCGAAAAGAATAAAAACAGTTTTTTTCCTCTTTGTGCGGAATGAGATGAAACATGGCGGTAAGAGGAAAATAAGGAGCAGGGTTGTTAGGATTGATCGTAAAAGTACAAGAAGTAGGTCATGTCAGAATAACGGCCTACGCAATGCTTTTCCATTGGTTAACTTCTCTTGTAAAAAGACTATTCAGTAACTCCGTCTTTGTTCTTTTGGCTTTAGCCGTTCCATCTGTTTTATCTCTGTCAGAATCGATGAATGTTTTTTTACTCTTATAATTTTTCACGATTCGCGAATCTGCATTAAGGATCGCATAATCTGGAATGAGGACGTTCTGAATCTTTTACGCCTAAATTTTGGGAGTTGTTAAAGCAGTAAGTTTTCCTTCTCTCTCGCAAACTTGTTCAAATTGAATTGATTTTGGTTCCTTACTTTATTTAAATGCTCTCTGCCGAGTGCTTATAGAAGTTAAATAATTATGTTTTTGATATTTTAGAGGTTTAGTATTTTTAGTCGCTTAATTTCTTTAAGACAATAATATTTACTCAGCATTTTTTAATTTTGAGGGTAAATTTTCTCTTCTAATATGGTTATATTTCTTCAACTTTACTAAATTTAATTATATACGATGAGGACTATCCAAATTTATATCAGGCCAAGTATGATTAATATTCAAATAATGCAATTTTGTTTATTGGTAACCAAGGATAACATTGTATGGAGTCGTAAATAGTGAAAAATAGTAAATAAAAACCAACAAGTCACTATGATTTTTGAAGTATCTTTAGTTTTATTTTAAATTTTAGTTTCTAATTTCCTTAGAGTAACTTGGCAAATTTATGCTAACGCTCTTTCAATAAATTCTTTATAGCATTACATTATATAGTGCTGTCAGTAAGCGATATGTTTCAATTGTATTATTTGGTCAGCATAGAAAATAGATGATAGAGAGTTCCTTTTTAAAAAGTTTAAAATTATTTACCAAAATTGTATTGTATTAAGTTCCATGAAGATTCAATCTCTTAACTCGCAGAATAACAGTTTATTCCATTCGAATAAAATTTTACGTCACAAATACGAGCAGGATGTCTTCACAATTTCTCAAATCGTTCTTTAGTTTGTTCGGGAGTCTTTCTTCGGAAGTTTTCCTCTTGAACGTTCGCTCGAATCGACATTTCCGAGATATTTCGAATATTAAACTCGTTCTGCTGTTCCCTGCGTTGAAATTACTCGAAGAATCTCGTACAAGCGCCAAAAGTAAGGAACGCTCAGTATTTTCATGCTTTGTGAATCCATTGTGAAGAGCAACTGGAATGCAAGTGCTTCCAAAACGGACCCCCGAGATCTGGCAACGGAGCCAGATTGGTCAATGTTACGCAGTGTATCCGAAATGTCTCTGAATTATTCCTTCAGCAAGAAATGTATAACCTCCTTAGCAACCGAAGCGTACATGAGCTGGGAGACGCGAAGTATCTTTCTTTGGGATTTCAAATTGATAAATTTGCAGGAACTTGCTAAACCAGAGTACTTGGAATAGAATTTCCGCTCTGATAAAGAAATTCATTAACGTGATAGAGGTTTATGACAATGATTTTATATGATTATATTGCACATGCTTGATAAAAATGTCCAAATTTAAATGTGATTTCAAATGAACATAATTTAATTGTTCATGTCCCGACAACATACTTTTTCACATTTCATGTGTTTAAAGATATTATTTTGTGCTATTTTCCTTGAAACTCGGAAAATTCTTGATATAATCTTATTTCATAGTAAAGGGTTATGATATTATGTCCTTATAATATTTTAATTGTTCATTGTGCGATCTAACTTTTACAGAATTTCCTAAATTCATTTAATAGATTATTTTCATTTTTATAGTCATAATAATAATGATATAAAACTTTCCTAGACGTAGATGGTATATTTTATTTTATTTTTTCTGTTAAAAAAAACTTTGGCTATATCTCTAGGTGATGTTTGAAACAAATATTTGGTCATTTGAAAGTGTCCATTATTTAACATTCGAAATGGTTGCATAATTTAGCTCTGTGTAGATGACCCAATAGGGATTCTCTCATTGAAATCTTCGGATAATTGCTGTTTGAAATCAAATTCTCTATCTTATAATCGTGAACTCTCACATTATCTTCGAGCCTCTCTGATCAGTGTAGAATAATTTGGAGGAAATTTTTGAATGTCATATTAACATCGTGAATAGGGCAAAAATATCAGCAACAAAATTCATCTGAAAGATATTACTTATAAAGATAAGAACACATATCATACAATCATCCAATCGTTAGTAATCATATCAACTGTTTTTGAGTACTTATAATAATTTAGTTGATAGAATTGATTTCGAGTTTTACCATGTGTATTTACTGAATCGGGTTATTATAGAATACTTAACAGGTTTAGAACATCCAAGTTCATATAGGCTTTTTCCTATTATGAATATTAAGTTGAAACGTTTAATGAAATCCTTGTTCAAATATTTCCACAACAATTCATATTTTTCATACACATATTGCAAAATATCATCTCAGAATAGTTGTTAATACGCTTTCATTTATGGTGGTAAGATTTCATTGAAATGTTGAATAATCACCATTTGAATGCAAATTTAATTTTAGTTGATCCCTAATCCCATATTCCCTTAGCAATAAAGGCAACGAAGAAATAAATCACATATATATTCTTACGATGAATTGATAATCCTAAATCATTCCTCAGTACCGTCCTAGGAAAACATAGTATTTTAAATTTGCGACCTAGTTTATTTCTTCGATTGTAATAGTAAAGTAGGAACTTAGCGTGCGTTTATGTTACGAGATTCGCGCGAAAGAATTGTCTCACAGCATCGTTATCATTAATCACGGGCCATCTTCTTTACAAAAAGTGCCTGCACTTTATCTGGAAGTAAACATTAAAACATTGGCAACGTAACTGCGCAATTGCGTACTTTCAAATCAATTGTTATGAATTTCATTAAAATGATTAAAATGATAAATGTATGTATTGACCGGTGTGTTTTAATTATAATTTCCACGTTATTTATATATATATATATATATATATATATATATATATATATATATATATATATATATATATATATATATATATATATAAATAACGTGGAAATTATAATTAAAACAAATATAAATATATATATATATATAATTATATTATAATATCCAATTTCTATTAATATCTATAAACAGATAATTGTAGTGAATATTATTTAACGCCTGAGAGAATACAACACACATTGCATTAGTGCATTACCAGTTGCCTACCTATCAGGAAACAGAACCCCTGCGCAAATGACATAGCGCCTTGATTGATGCAACACATCATACACTTATGTAATGTGTGTTGCCTGCATAATGGGCGTACATACAAATTTCGCAGGAGACTTCGCAAACATCATATCAATGCTATCTGTGAGACGGAAAAAATATTTTTTGCTGCTTTCATAGAATATACCGTATAGTCCGTTCACTAGCTAAAATTTACATACTAAATTCTTTTTCTAATATTTAAAGAATGTTGCATCTCGTCAATATGAGTAATTATTCAGCCATATTATGGGGAAGGTAAACTCTCAATATTTGGAAATTTATCTTCCTTACTTATCTCTTAAATATCTTAAGTTTCCGTTATACTTTAAGTTCTTACTTAATTTCTATAATATTGTTGTACCGAAAAAATATATTCATTTTATATGAAATATTAATAAAAATCGAATAGTTGTCGTTAATGTTTGGTGAATTACTACATTTGGATTCCTACCTTATGTATACATTCTTTGTAAATATATTTATATATATGACGGTTACTGCGCAATTCTCATTTTATTGGAATATTATGATTAGAGTACTGATGATCATTAGACATAATTTAAGACTCTTAGTTGGAAATAATCATTATCGTTTTCATCAAAATTTTAGTTTTCTGCACGGAAAGGTATCTCATTGAAGAGAAGTGATTCTTGTGTAAACGAGATACCTCCTCATTTATAAGTAATGCACGTCCTTGGACAGGCAAATGAAAGGTTTTAATTCGCGAATCTGAAAGACGAGCCGAGGAAGGAGTCCGAGATTTAATCTGGAGTAAGATTTAATAACTCCCTCTTGTGCCATCGGCAAAACGTGAAGACGGCGACGCCTAATACTTACAGCGCACCTTCAGTTATTTGTCTACCCCCGGGGGACGTCTTTCACGCCAGCGACATCTGAGAGATCGCGTACAAACTCGTCGCTTCGGGTGCCAAGATTTGACACTCCCGTTGATGTCCTTCTTCTAACCGCGCTCTATCGTCTTCTGCATCCAGTATCTCTCATACTTTAGATTCACCCGTGATGGAGCCACCTTTCTGTTTATAAAAGAGACATTTGGAGAATTTACTGGTACAACCGTTTTCTCAGAAATAATAATCGTAAATTTAGTGCTAGAATCTTCTTACCTATGCTCTCGAGTTATGGTTTGTTTTGCGAACATTAGCCATGAGGGTTCTGTTAGGGAGGTTCAGTCATTAATTTCACGATCACCGTCTTGCGTGAGACTGACATAGGGTCGTTTTTGTGCATGCTATGGAAGGAAAGATTACATTCGGTGTTAAAATTGATGTTCCAATTTTTAACCAAGTCAGTTCTTTGGTACATTTTCACTTGAATCAATTTCATCGAAGAAGGTAACCAATCTTACTTCTGTATCTTAGTAATATTGCATTTCATATGGCCGATTTATGAATTATACTTACTATGAAATTCCGACATTAGAGTCTTAGATTGGCTGTTGTTTTCGACAAAATCTATGCAAATTTTAGTTTCGATGATATGATGTTCATCTTAATCATGTGATAATTGAACGATTATAATTTTTAAGATAAATTAACATAAGCCTAATATTCGCATGATTTAAATCAATTTTTGATTTTCTTATCGTATAATTAATGAAGGATTTAGAAAATAAAATATACTTAATTCAAGACTTTAAATTGTGCCCAATCATTTTAGGATTTTAAGGTCGACTATATTTAGTAATAATATATTATTTACCTTTTCTAAGGATTCATTTAATTGCCTAATAGAACCGTTTATTTAATCATATACATTACTTGAAGTTCTATTATTAGATTTTTCTCTTATATACAAAAATCATAAAATTTTTCACCCTAGAAGGACGATTAAGTTCAAATATACATACAAATCTTTACCACCCACTCATCGATTGGCTATAAATATTCACGTTTACAGCTCGGTTGCTATAGTGCTCTAAAGTGTTCCTAAGCTCCACTCAAACTCATCTCACATCTTTTACAATCCCTTGCGTCATTTCAGAAACTCCGGAATTCCTAGAAGCAGTCTCCTTAGCGGTGTCATGTGTGTTTTAATGCCTTTACAGCTTGTCGTAAAATCAATGGTCTTCATAACCGATAACCAATCAGAGGCAAGATTTACGGTGTTTCTTCCTTTTCTAAGCAATATCAAGATGGGATTGAGGACGGATTCTGTTCGCAGTTGAACCGATTTTATGGCTAACCTTTCAGATTTGAAGAGTTTTGTACTTTGGTATTGAAAAAGTTTTACTTCTATTTTCCTCTAGTGGTACTTCGGAAGGTTTCTGTTTGATGGTTGTAAGAATATCTTCAAAGTCATCTCATACTTTCTCATGTGTTTTTCACTTAATTGCCTTTGATAAATTTCTGGTTCCCAATAAAACCATTATCTTAGAGTTTAATGGGTTAAATTACAGAGTAATATATAAAAATTAATATTCTTCTAAAATTTATTAATTTGTGCACATTTTTCTCCTCTACTCCACCTTGCTGGGAAATTATCCGAGTATAATATGAAATGCACAATCACAATTTTGGTTGAAGGACATGCATTGTTTGTATTTTTCTAGTAAATATTCTAAGCAGTAGATTTCTCTTAAACTTACAAGAAAATATAAATGCTTTAGAGCACTCTATGTATCATTAAATTAGTATTTTATCAAGAATGCCACTTATTACTTTATGTGGAGGTGTAAGGTTGGTGTTTAATGCTTTATACGTTTAGCTCTATATTTATTTATATATAGCTAAATATTTAATATAGTGTGTGTGTATTTATACATGTAGAAGTTCTTTGATACTATTCTAATGTTATGCAACAAACATATTGACAAGAAGAATACATTTGTATTGAACTTTGTATAAAGTAACGACTGTTATTGTTAAAAGCATCTTATATCTTAATACTCAATACGAGAATTCCTCGTATATAAAAAGTAGAGAAAGCAAGTTTCCGCTGAAAACCCATATCTGTCTGTTTCTCTTCGAGTTAATAAACCAAGAAACGGAAGACCTCACGTCCTATTTTTAAGAAGATATCTTCACTAAGCCTTAGGAATCAAATCATCTCAAGAAATTCCACGAACCCAGGGCTTAAATTGTACCTTAGATTCCCTCCGAACTCTTATTACATTTTTCACGTCACGTACGAATTTCTTCTTCGGAGGTTAATGGTACCATTGCTCTCGCAGTTCAATTGGAGAGCTTAAATAATAGCAATCTTTCTCACCGCCCGTTGTTTTCAACACGCGGATTTTATATGCCTCAGATGGTACATTTCATTCCTCTAGGCAAAATGTCTTATATACATACAACTCTGAATAATGGATTAATTTCGAAATTTTTACGTCGAAATATTTGCTACATCCTGCCTGCCAGATTACATGATGTGGTGATAGAATTTTGGTAGCTTTTAATAGGATCGTGTATTATACTACAGTATATTTGGATGATAATTTCCGAGGATTTATGTTACATTGTCTATTTATACTTTCCGATATGGTTACCAGGGTGACTGATAAACATACGTCATAAACATACGCCAGAAGATGAAATTTTGTCTCATGATTATTATAATAGAATTTTTGTAAATTTTAATGCAATCGCGTATTATCTATTAGTAAAATGTATTTGGATGATAACTTTCAAAGATTAGTGTTACTTTGTTTATTTATATTTCACGATATGGTTACCAGGTTAACTGATAAACACACATCATTCAAGAAGATGAAAAGTTCGTCTCACCGATGCTATTCAGAATTATCGTCACCTTTTTCAGCAGCGCGAGCTTTAGTTTAGAATATAATTGCAGCGATACCTCGTCTTGTGCCTTCAACAAAAACCACTTTCTCGCTCCGTCATTAGTCGCCCTAGGCTCTCAGTTGATCACCCGGAATTCGGCTTCCTCAACTTCTCTATATGCCTTTCTGTCGCCCACAAACACACTCCTTTGAGCCGGGGTTCCACCTTTAGAACCTTCATCAACACCCATAAACATCTCCTCCTTCCATTTCCCTCGCTACCAACCCTTTCCAGTGCATGTTAAAGAGCTGGATTGCGCATCCAAAAAGGCTGCAATTAAAGATTCCCCTATATTCAGCGTATATCTGCTCGAGGGGATTCTACCTTTTCCAAGTTGTTATATATTCTTTTATATTATACATTATAATATTATAAAAGAATATAATTTGATGAGGTTCAGAATTTGTCTGCAATGACTTGGATTATAGTTTGTCAAACGCATACAAATTTTGTTTTACTCATCTAGGCATAAAGCACCATGCCCTAACACATATTGTTTGCATTTTGTAATGAAGCAATTAAGTCTCATTCTTTTGTTAACAATGATATGTATGATTATTCTGCTTCATCTTAAAATCTTGAGATCCCAAGCTCGGTTTATAAAGACAGTAAAATATATGTAATTGATAAATATGTTATTTCATCTGAACAAAGTTATTTTTATTTCCTGATTGTAACTAAAGGTGTTAAAGTGTCGTGTTTTTATCTTTTTATATCGATACATAGCTTTTAACCCTACCAATTCATTCATTATCAAATAACTCAATAAATTATCCAGCAGTTGCTATCTAAACCATAATAATACAGTTAATTTTACAAACCAGTTCCCGAGCAATCATAATATCTTATTGCAAATAGCTCTGATATCAAACTCAATAGATGATTTTAGCATCTTTGTTTGGCTTATTCACATCATAATGCACATAAAATCATGAATTATGTACCCTTATCTTATAATAATCATCATTAAATATTTTCCTTTATACCTCTTGTATTATAAAGCTAAGAATTTAAAGTAAAACATTCGTAACTTGTAACAAGAAAAACTTCTTAGTCGAACATTTCTGGAAAAAAGAAAATTATATTAACGAATAAAATGGGTGTTGAAAGATGAGAATATCATTTTCGGGTATAATAATATGTGGTGCAAGAAAAATAATTATCATGAAAGGATGAATTCAGAACCTATTTATCATATTAGAGCACTGAATTTTCTGTTGCATACTATAACTGAAAGATTGCATTTTATTGAGAAAACTTCACCAAAGATTAATCTTTATTAAACTAACAAAGCTACCGATTTATCTTACCGAAACTGTATCATATTATTCATTTGTAATAAATCTATCATTATTCGTAACGTAACCAAAATGTATACTCTTTCGAGGGAGAAAATGTATTCTTAGAACGTATCTGAAAATAATATCTGTCAAAGAAAATAAGAAAATGAACGTAAGTCGTAGATACCATTTTATTAAGCTTCAACTAGATGTACACGAAAGTGTTTCCACACTCGAGAATAACTTTTCAAAGAGGACCTCTTCAGTACTATTTTCGCGTGACATCTATATAAAAAGACGTGAGAGCAATATGAGATGCATATCTGAAAGGAAATGTAAATGAACGTTTCATTTAAAAAGTCAAAATTTTCTCCGAAAGATCTCATATTGAAGTCCTCATATTTTTCTTAGGAATCCAAGCCGTCTCCGTATCTCGTCGCACTCTATATGAAATCCTTTGCAAATGCCCTCGGAAAGGGTCTACTTTAAGCGCCTTATTCTAAGGCTAAAGGCTTCCATATCCTAGGATTACACACTCCTTCTCCGATATTACGTCTCATCTATTTAATCCCTCCCCTACGATTTCTCCCACTCCGCCATTGGGCTAATCCTTCCTTATAAAAGGGGTCACAAGGTATTCATTGCCTCTGACCTCGTGAGGTCATCAATTCCTTCGAAGGAATTCTACACGATGCTCCGAGTCACTGGCATTCATTCTGCTCCTCCAATAACTTGGATTTAACCTTGAATTCTCCGAAGAAATCTACGTGTTTTCCTAGTTCTCAATATTTTGTAAATGGAGTGTATTTTGATTGCAAAATTGATTGCTTTGTCTAACATTTCTATTTATAAATATTATTTAATATTTTATGTAAACTGAATCCTAAGAATTTTAAGTGTCCAACTCCTTTTACGTAACAAAAAAGTCATACTCGGTAAAAAAGATCCCTCTAGTGGTAAGAGCGTGAATCAATCCTTAACGTACTTGAGACTTGACTAACTATATAGATTTATAAATATTTGATATTAATAAAACCTTAATACAATAAAGAAAGTGTAATTGTTTGAACTCATAACAATTGCAAATATACAAATAAAATGATTAATCTAGAACCATAAAAATTAGGGATTATTGAATTTTGCACGTGAGGTTTTCTAGAATGAATTTGACCTGGATATCAAACAAGGTATCCGTTGGCATATTCGTCATATATCTTCTTATGGATCCTGACATCTTACTCATTCGTTCCACAAATTGAAAATGGCGTAGCATGGTAGAGGTTTCTTCGGGTGAAGTGGTTACCTTTTTTTATAACAGAATCGATAACTGTAGACATTCGCCTTTCCTTGTCAAGTTAATGTATCATCGAATATGATATTTTCCTCCCGCTTCTAGAAAAGTATCACGCTACGCCCTAACATATCTTATGATGAAATAATACGGCGGAGAATAGAGTGTGTTGGGGATTAACCTTTAAAACCGACCGATTGATTATATTTCGCAAAAGGTTGGACTAATATGTATCGTACACTATCTATGTTCGAATACACTATATAAATTAAACAAATGGATTGGACTATTCAACATTTATTTCGTATGGTTAGGTTAAATAAAATACCTAGAGTTATTTTGGAATTGCTTAAGAATAACTTTTAAATATTAATACAGAAAATATATAGTTGCTGTTATAACCTAAAACATCGTAAGTAGCAAAGCTGTATGTCTGACTTAATTTTTAATTTTTTATCAAAGAGGAATTGAATTGGCTAAAAATATTTTAGAGGAATATTTACTAGTTTCAATAATTAACCATGGTTTTAGTGGCTGTCTAATTATTACGTATTTCTCATATCTAATTCCACGTTGTAATATCTTAGGTTATAATAGTAATAGGTTATTTTTTATCGCTATAAAAAATTCCATAACTTTTGTCGTAATAAAAGTAGTAGTCATACTTCCCACATTTGTAGTTAATATCTGATGAATGGTATTCATTAAACATTTCCTTTTCCAATAAGGACGAAATTAAATTGGAGTTTTATTAACCATCCTCATATTAAATGACTGTTTTTCCAGCAATAATTTCTTTTCTTCTTTCTTCATTGCTTCTTATCTCCTATGATTTTGTTCTTTGGGTTCTTTTACTTTCTTATCTACTCTTCTAGTTACCAAAAGACAATGGGTAGAAATATGGACTGTTATATGTTCACGACGAAATAGCTAAGATACTCAAAAAACCAATAAAAATTTACGACTATCTTTATTTGCCCTTTGAAACTGCCTTGTTATTGTATCAAGTGCATATATGGGAAGATTAAAAAGTAAGGGGAAGAAAAATAGAATGTAGAGTTACAACCATTCCGAACAAATAAACGAATTTTAATTATGACTGAAATTAAAGAGGAATATTAGATTATTAAGAACGGAAAGTCCATTAGACACTAAGTAATTACTTTTGTAAAAAATAAGAATAATAATGATAATTGATCTTTATAACCTCGTATAAAAATTTCGATAACATATATTCCATTAGAAACATGTACTTTTCCGAAGTAAGAATGATCATATATAAGGATATGTCAATATCTCGAGTTATTTATATTTTTATTTACCTTCTTATTTAGGTTGCTATGAGAAATTTCTGTTATATATGCGTTATACATGTATCTTAGGATATTATAATCGCATGTTATATGGATAATTTTGATGGAAGTCATTGTTAGTCTATTCTAGGCCTTTTATTAAATCACATTTTTATGTTCTGATGAATATACTAGCTGAGATATAATAATTTGCCTTCAAAATTTGTCAATCTATATCAAATTATAACTTTTATTTGATATTTTAACGTTTTTACGCAACATATTAAAAAAATTACGCGATTTATAACAAGATATATAGTTTGAAAACGGACTATACGTTATCCACAATTTCTCTTGTACGCAATTCCAATAATTGTCTCCAAGAACAACAATAAAAACCTCCTCGCATTCCATTATGTTGATCTCCTTTCTCTGTACTTATTTCCATTCAACTCGCCAACTTTATCAGCAGAGTAAATTTCCGGGAACTGCTTCTACGAAACATCGTAGAGATAAAGCTTTTTCATGCATTCTTTTTTTTAAGACGATTTGCGAAGCAATTCCCAAAATTCCGAGTTTATGTGCCCGTTTCCGTTTGAAACAGCCAGAGCTCTTAACGGAATGGCAATTTTAATCTTGGGACCCCGAAGGCCTTGAAAATAGACGCCGAGCCGTGCAACCGCCGTCTGTTTTTTCCATCGACGCAAAGAAGCTACTCTCTCTCAATGGGCGTGAATGCGTACATCTAAGTGCATCACCACTTAAAATCTCCCACGACAACAACCCTCTCCTTGGCGGAGGTTCCGCCGTCCCCTTCCGCCGAAGACTTCTCCCAAGTCACCCGGAAATGTACCCAACCGCGGAGTAATTAGTCACTCGTACCATTTTGGGATAAGCTTAAGCTTTGAGTCTTTTAGTATAACCGTGACCTACTGTATCCACTCTCCCCTTAAAATGTAAAAAAAAGACTTCTGCTTCTTCTTGAACTGACCGGGCGTTCTTCCGGCACAACTCGTGAGTTCGTAGCGTGATACGTATCTGAACTATTGATAAGGAATTCACGTAGTACGTGAGAAAGCTTCTACGGTCGGCGGAAGTATCCCATTATGTTCCTCTTCCATGCACGAGTTTTCTGCACTACATGCATGTGACTTGAGCCTTGAGAAGTTTTCGTGGCCTCAAAAACTATTCGTAGTAGACTTGGAAGAGGTATGGCGTTCGATGCAAGAAGATTTCTCACCTTTTAGTGCTTAGGATTATTTTAAGAGATTTTTGTAAGATTAAAATCTGAATAAGGGAAATGGTTGAATATATGTTGGCTCAAGTTTGAATCCTACACATCTTATTGTGTCTAATGAGTTATAGTGACGAAACGATGCTATTGATATAGACATAATATCAATTTTCATGAAGAGGTTTTTTTAAAAATTTATAAATCATACCTGGAAGTTATAAGTTGTTGATTCTAGTACAATAGACCGAGTGCATAATACTTAATCTTTTTGTGAAAAGTAACAGAGCATTCCATTAATTTTTTGTAATTGCAATGGAAACTTCAAAGGAGGTTATAATTCTATTGAACAAAATTTTTTAATTCAATTTTTATATTTTAGCTTGGACATAATATTCTTTCAATACTCATTCGAATTTGAACATGATTACGTAACTTAAGTTTGAAACTCATGCAATTTCAGTTTCATTCATAAAATATTTATACTCTCTTCCCTAGAAAAATACATACATACAATCGTACATTCATTCATAGATACAATCGGTAATGTTTCACGTTTATAAAATTTTTCCAAAAAACTTTGCAACATAATCTTACTATTATTTTCATTATCAATGCACGTATGTTCATTATTTCTATGCTTCATGTATTTCGAATTTTCTTCTTCTTCCTGTATCCTGACCTTTTTTTGCAAAAGAATTTATTATCATGCGATAATTGGTATGATAGATATCCATTGGTATAAGAGTAAATACTCTTTTAATTCTTTGCAATATGATAACATAACTAATGTCTTTAGTCATTTAGTGTTATATCTTTGCTCAAATGAAATTCATATCTTTTTATCAATTATTATTTACAAGAATACTCTGATACTTGAAGAACTGCTTAATGAGTTGTACTGGTTCATTCTCATTATTAAAGTGTTTATCTAAGTTTTCAGTCTGTTTTTAATTACAGTTAGTTTGTTAGTTCAATTAAAGTAATTAGTTTATCGCTTTTTCTTTGCAGGTAAGTCGAAATGGGAACTTTATCGGGACGCGTTGGTACGCAAACCGTCGGCCGATTGAGGTGAGTCCGTAGCGATCCATTGAAGAGCAGCCGTCCTTCCTTTTCGAACTTAATTAACCCGTTCATGAATAAATCAATATTCCATCAAGAAAGGAGAAAAAAGTTTGAGCAATAAAAAAAAGTCCCATCAGAGCGTTTTTGGGGACCTTCCGAGTGGAAATAATTAGGAAGGGAAATGCAAAGTCGGTGCTTTTTTTACGAATCACAGATCCCACGGCGCATGAGCGAGGGCATGCGCTAGGAAAATCCACGTAAAAAAAGCTGTATCTATTCCGTCTCTCTTTATAAAAAAATCTCCCTTTTCATAGAGCGGTCGTGTTGGTACCATCTTCCGCCGCAACGCGAGGTGAGGGCGTGCTATCAATCCGCTCCGTTTACCGTACATGCGGTTCCGCGTGTCATACATTAATTTACCCGCGGAGTTATTTTGCAGCCGTAATTGCCACTCCGTAATGTGCATTTTTATTCGGTGGGGGATTTGTTTACCCCGCGAAAGATAGGCATGTCTGAGGAGTGGTACGAGTGACCTTTGCTTCCCTAAACTTCGCCACCGCGAAAGATTTCCTCGCAGCAAGGAGTACATTCTGATTCCATCGCTAATTTTGTGTGGGTCAAGGAACCCTTTCTTGCACGAAGGGATTAAGGGTGATTAAAAGGGATCGAGCCCGAAAGATAACCGTCACTCGTTACCCTATCGTGTTTGCATCCATCGCTTCCTATTCTCATGAATAATTTCTCTAATTTCTCAGGAAATAAGTTCCTTTTTTAACGTGAGAAATATTAGACTTATATGTTGTTTGTTGCAAATTATAGGAGGCAAATAGGAGCGAATTTAATGACTATATATTTTAATTAATATACAGTCATTAAAAGTTTTATTCCAAGTTTTATTGTCATGAGAGGGTAGAGAATTTGTTATATTTCTCTTGTTTGTATTAGGCAGTAAAATAGAATAGTTTCGTATTGTTTTAGGACTAATTATGTGACTATTTTTACTGATGAATAATCTTTCAATTGCTTCATTTTCCGACACAAAATTAGTCTTTTATTTTAACCCAAATGTCATAGTTAACTGAGCCACATTATATTTGAAGTTTAGGGATTAATTACCTTTAGATTTGATTCATTAAATGAATACCCTCTGTTTCATAAATCTCTATTCTTTTAATTTACGTGATTTTCGTTATATTGGCTTCGATTTCACGTACAATTAAATGCTTGATGAAGAAGTTTACTTCACAATATCAATTCCTGTATAAATTCTCTTCAAAAAGAAAAAAATATATCTGTCATCGTTTCACTTGTGCTGTAGGATGTGTTACTCGAATGTTACGCCACGAAAAGGATGTACTCCAACGGATGTTACGTTTTTTGCAAATGTTTGTCCATCAATAATTACCTTCGGACGTGAGTGAAGGGAAATCATGCGGAACGTAACATTTGCTCTGGAAGCAATAATACACATCCTTTTCGTCTGAAGTGTTGACAGAGTTCACAGTTTGCTTTCGCAGACCCGTTGACCGAATGCGAACTATAATGTGAATGCACAACGGAAGATCGTGTTTGGGAGTACTCTGCCACAGTTAGATATCCCTTTGGTCATTTAGTTTTTAGGCGATGGGAAAGGAAATTGACCACTTTTATTACTGTGTCATCAACGCCCCTAGTGATAGTGTTACAAGCTGCGGGCGAACTCAACGCAATGAAAAGGCAATGTTTAATTTGAGGCGCAGAAACAATTGTAGTTCGAATTCAGCCTATTGTTGATGGAATTTTACTATCGAAGGCAATCTTTAGCAGGTAAATTACTCTTTTGTCAAGTTGCTTGACTCTCTGTTAATAATTAGGACAGCTTCATCTAAAAAAAATAAGCATATAATCAAGAGATATAATCTTTCTCTAACGAGTGAAGGTGCCCGATTCTTTAATTTGAGATCTTTGAAACTGATTTGATAAACCTTTTATGAAAGTATCCTTTGTTTACATTTCTCTTAATACCATAGCTATCAAATAAAGATTTATATCTGTCCAAGGCAAGATATATGGTTTGAAATGACTTGTAACAATCTACTAGGCGTATTGACTTTGGAAAAAACGCTTTCGTTTTGTCATGAAAAAATTGTTTAGATATTTCCATAATATTTTGAAAGTATTTTTTAGGGTTTCTAAACAGAACAGAAAAGTAAATTTTATGCAAGTATAATAGTAATGTACTTTTATGATCCCACGATAAATAGCTTAGATTTAAGGTCCTAACATTTCTGAAAAACTTTGATTTAAAGTGAGGTAATTTAAGGCGATCGTAATTTATATTAGATTAAATTCTACAATTAATAGCTTCTGTCCAATTTATACGTAGATATACGGTATCTTTGCTTAATCCTCTAATGGAAGAAGGACACGCTGAAACGCACCGCTTTCAGATGTAAGGAAAAGCTTCATTTATTCTCGTGTCAGATAAGCAAAAATATAACGGTCTCCAAGACTATATATTGTTGCGTTTCCCTATTCCGAGAATTCCTTTAGGTCCTTTCACATCACGATACGTCAGCATTGTTACCTTCATTTTTTTTCCATCGTTCACAGAAACTTTTATTTCCCCCGATGTCCACCATTTCTCCTCTTTTTTCCTCCAAGTCCAATACAGACGACCTTTTTCGTCTTTCGGAGAACAGAACGTTTTCAAACTATTCCCCCCTCCCCCTCAAATGAAATACAATTTCTGAGTTTTTCCGTCGTTTATTTATGTGGCGCTCCAATCGCTTGATGCAACTTACATTTCCGGTCCTCTTCTGCAGAGAGAGTAGCATTATAGTTAGGAATATATATATATCTTGGAGAATGTTTTGTGAAAAAAATTTGCGGTCAAAATTCCCAAAAAGGATCGCAGGGAATAGAAAAACTTGCTCGTATATTACTACATGTCTATCCAAATGATTTTTCGTTTTCTTTGGATTTAATGACCGTATTTCTGTCTTCAATTTTTATAATTGAATGAAAATCAAATTTTCCCCGCTTTAGGGAGCTATGAGTGTTTTAAGAACTTTATGATGCAATTAAGAATGCAATTTGTTTAATAAATGAACAGAATATTCAATTTAAAACTCCTCTTCTTAACGACAGTGAGCATGAGCTTCAAACTCGTAAGTAAACTTATTTACGACATTATACGTACGTACGTAATCATACAACCACGACGTATACACAGTTCATGCATCGACACGTTTATTTATTATATAAATGTATTTAAATATTATTTTATAATCCTGAGCTCTTGATTGTCATGTTCATAATTCTATTTTGTTTGTTCTATTCATTTCGTTGCTAGGTAGTCGACTGTCCCTAAACGTTGCTATAGAGTTTCTAAGATAACTGAAAGTTGCGTTGCAAATTATCACAGGGAGCGTAAAAAATATTCTGTCCTCTTAAGTCTTTCTCGTTGCGGTTGTTCATGGTATTCTTTCACACCATAATGTGTCATTTTAGTCCGTCCTACTACCTGCAGTTTCCCCTCCGGCACTTACCTACCTTTTTCTTTTATTTCCTCTGTCTCTATGATCTTTTGTATCCACTCACATCTCACCCAGCTGTCACGCAGTCCTTTTAGAATTTTATTACGTGTGCTTTGATATTTATCTATCAAAAATATCTCTTTTGATTTTTAGATATTTCTTCTTTCCTCTTGCGGAGATTTTTGAAAAAGAATATTCAGATATTCTGTTCATTGTCATATTTTTCTTTTAAACTTTATTGAATGACATTTCAGATTAGACGTTCTATAATAATTTAATGAATGTAAGTCTTCAAATTTTATTCATGTATTTTTAAGTTCAAAGATGGATGTAGTTTATCGTTTTCTCTAAATCCAGTTTCATGGTTTATATGTTCATCTTATTAATAAAATAAATCACTGATCTCGTGAGTTTACTAACTCATGTATCAATTCATTGGAGGAAGTAAAATAACCTAGCAAAATTATATATTCTATTTTCTGTTGATAACCTCCGCTCAAGTGTATATTTAATATTATATACTACGGGAGAGATATTTATTTTTACCTTTTTCGCACTCATAATTTTTTGTACATGGTTTTGATCGTAAACAGCCGTTCCTTTAGTTGTATTGTAGTTTTATATCTATCCACCAATACGAAGCGATTTAACATTATAAAAGGATGACTTTGAAGACTAGGATTTCGTAAAAGTGTGATTTTCACATAAATTTTCAACACCATCGTATACTTTACTATGAAACCTATCAACATATAAAGCTGAAAAATAATTTGATTTTTGCTGTATTCAAAATAATATTTAGGAGTTAAATTTTTAGTGGCGTTAATATTAATATAATATACATATTCTTTGGGTTTATATACTGGTTTTTATTTGAATATGTTATAGTTAATGAGTTAAATAACTCTGAATTCCTTTGTTGTAGTGTTGAGTCAAATACTCACTTATACGTGATGTATCATAATATCCACTTTTTAACGTTTGACAGTACGAAATTATATTCTAAACCACAATTTCCCTCATTTACTGTTAGCTCTATATATTTCATATGTATAAACATTTTGGCCTAAATCGGTCGTCATGGGAATTTTATTCATTCCGTTTCCAGGGATGACCCAGTAAAGCTTGCAAACGTGTCTCAAATCATACGTGATAAAAAGCGTTTTTCGAATAGTGAAATGACCGAGAGGGCGTTCGCCCCACTCTTTCTATTCTAATTCCCGAGTTTCATTGGAATTGGGTCGTATGTTTTAAAATCCTCGGGACACATCGACGTGCATTTCAGCCGATAACTACGGATCGATCTCCTACGTGTTATATCGTTCATAAGGTAATAGAAAATGTCCGAGAAAATCACTTTTAAACAAACTCCATACATCTCTTCGTAAACTGAGGCAGACATAGATTTGTGGGAAGTATAATATCCTTAGGATTGTATCAATATTCTCTTGGGAAAACCTTTTAATATTTCGGAAGTATGCTTTCAATGAAATACCGTTGGCTTACTGATGACTTTCTTATCTTTTGAAATGTGAGGATATCGGTTCAGATTTGATTGCTTCTCAAATATAATATTTCATAATTTGCATTCCTATGTTACGATATTTCAGAAAAATTCTAATGTAAATATTATTGCGTAATATCCACTCGAATAGAGCATAACTCTTACGAAGGGTTAAACAATAATAAACTTAATTCGATATAACTTTGTGGGAATGAAAATTCTTTGCATAAGAGTTGAAATAGATTCAGAATGCAATGAAGAGTTGATCCATCTCATAATCTGACCTTTCTTTTGAATTGATTTTCAATGGAATAGACACATTTAGCCATTAGTGTCTGATACACAAGAATTTCTTGACCTTTTGTATAATCTTATAATTTGACGAAAAATGCTGAAAAACGTAGCTTTTAATTTTAAATGCGTGAAATACCAGTACAAGCATTCTTTTCATTGGCGATTTTGTATGAATATTTGGCAAAGATCGGATGCTTTTTGAAACGTAAAAGAATTGAGAGTTAATTTGATATTCCTCCAATTAAGAAAAAGACAGTATTCTTTAGTTTGCGTAAAATTTTTATGAAATTGTTGTAAACTAATTGTTTTCATTTTACGATTCATTCTTACATGGTTAAATTTTTGTTGGAAATATTACCAAAAAACATTTAACAGAAGAAAATTAATGTCAGGAACGTATAGTCTATAACATTTATAAGACACCGAAAAAAAACAAAATTTCAATGTTATTGGGATTCCTGGTTAGCAACAGTTAATAACAGTAAACGACAGATGAAATGAATAACAGTTAATGACAAAAAACTACAGTTAATGAAAATGAACAACAGTTAATCATAAGGGAAAGAAAATGAGGATCGCATGAATATTAACCAACAAAACGCTAACGACGTATGGCAATTTACGAGAAATTTCACCCGTTGTTTCGTGTTTCGTATTCATTTCGGTTGATTCCGAGTGAAATGTTTCGGTAATGCAAAAATAAGAAAGACTTGACGGTTGTATAAATATCTTTCATTTAAGTTCCTATTTTTATTAAGCGCTACTTCGTTTATATTCACTTTCTCCTGATATTGCACACATTTCTTCATCGTTCATTTTATGCGCCTCTCGAAAATTCCAAGAACTCCTCCTTTCACATTCCACTCAATGCTTTCGAGTTTTTAGGAGGGGCTGCCATCTTCGATTGTCGTATTTTGCTCATAACGGAAACCAAATTTCCCCCCGATGCCAACGCCTCCCCCGTCCCAGACGTCTTTTTGTCGAAACACTCCGAAAAATAACGATGCAGAATTCGCAACGCTACGCGTTTCTCTTTTTTTTTCCTCCGTAAATTATTTCGAAGAAATGGCCGTGTGCGAGATGTTACTGATGTGAAATAGTTTATGTGGAGTAAGCGATAAAGCGATTTGATACCGAGTATTTTTTGCGAACTGAAGTTTCTTTCGTTACTGCGGAGAGCCACCCACAATGTGCGCAATAAATTACGCGAAGTGTAAGTGAAACTAGAGATCAAAAAAATAATAGTCTCTTATTTTATTATTTATATGTTTGTGTAGTATTTACGTAGCCAACGAATGATTAGATATTTTATAAATTGAAACTAGCCCTAATTTTACATTTTAGTCATGATATAAGTAAGCCACATAAAGCAGTCTTATTTAACGGTTATCGTTGGTGAATAAAAATTCCATTTTAAAAATATTGTACTTATTTTATGAATTATTCAATATAAATCGCAATGCATTTTTATAATTGACGCAAAAAATCTTTCAATTACTTCTTTTATCTCTCATATATATTTTATAATTTCTATTTTGCTACATAAGATATAAGTACTTGTTTCGTATCATCATTTAAGAATAAAATATAAGGTTCTTTGTACATGAAAATTGATTGCAATACCTTATTAAAAGGAATAATTCATTGAGGGATAAAAAATTTTCACCCCTCTTGGTGTATTAAAATAATTTTCAAATCTGGAGTTAAAAAGCCCTGTTTTTATAACTTAATTTTTATACTCCGAACAATAAATATTATATTCATCAAGTAAAATTAACAAATTATTAATCCATTAAGCTACATTTGCTTATTTTTAAATATTGAAAATTAGATTAATAATTTATATAACTTCCAATGTGATATATATTTTTAATATAAGTGCACGTACTTTCATATTATCCCGAGTGATACTTCGGCATTACCTCAAGCCCTTTAATGAGTCTGTTAACCCTTCATAAAATACCCTGTAGAGCGTTCGTGACAGAGTAAAAACCCTTTATTGTTCTCCGCGTTGAATACCCTGGTTTATATTCCTCTTATGGCTCACGAAAGTCATGAAGGAATAATTGCATTGAATAACTAATCCCCTTCGCCTAGAAACCAGCCTGACGTAGTTTGATAGCCGGAAATCTTCAAGCTCCTTAATTTAACAAACGCGTTCCGGCCGTTGAAGTTTTCCAGCTCCCATTAATTATTTTAGATGAGATAGTTCATCAAGAGCTGCGTTTATTAAAACCCGAATAATGGAATTGAAATGGATATAGTAATGGGAATGAAGGAAAATGGCAATAGTTCCTGGAACACGTAATTTTCTTCGTAAATTGATCATACTATAGAGCGCCTCTTGCGGATAAATGTTGAGTAATAAATTACGCATTACAGCCTAATTTTGCGATAAAAATTTTACGTATTTTGAATCATTTGATTAAACAATATTTAAGTGAAAGTATTTACCATGGTGATGATAAAAAATTGAATGTGATAATTGGACATTTTATCAGAAATGTTTTCTAGTGGATGGAAGAGAGACAGTTATGGTTGTGTTTCGTTTGAAGTTCTCTACTTTGAATCCGAGTGAGCTGCTTGTTTTTCGAAGTCTTTGATAGCCAAGTTTCAAGATGATGCAAAAGGGAGACTCGAAAACGTCATTTGCGCTTTGAAGAGTAAACCTTTTGATAATTTAAATTAGTTCAGGAGTGTAAAGACGAATTGGAGCATTCCAATTTGTTTGAAAAAGTTATTTTTTTCCTCGGATGAGAAAGCTATATTCCTAGTGTGTTGAAATGAGAACTGTTGTAAAAAATCTTTTTTAACAAACAAAGTATGTACTACCCTTTTACTATTTTCTTTCTGATTCTGTGTAGCTTTGATTGTCAAAAAATGAAGGAAATTGTAAATTCAGTACCTCTTGTGAAGAATATAATTGAACAACGTTACGATAAGGAACATTAGTTTTTGATAGATATAGAGTAGAAGCTCTATGCAACAATATTTTAACCGTAGACAACACAATCTACATTTCCATTAAGCAGTTTTATATGTTCATATTTAGTTGTCATCTTTTTTATGCCTTTTATGTTATAATCGTATTTCTGCAGTATTTAGAATACATGTCTTATAATTAGAACGTCTGTACACGGTGTAGCTTGATAAGATAGCAATATATTACATTGAATTCTTGAATTATAAAAGATGCTTTCATGAAAAATTTTATGAAATTTTAAAATCATTCTTATTTTATCTAAGGTGCACCAATTTCTGATATTCCACTGTCTTTAGAGACTGCATATTCACGTATTTTATATTCCGTTGCTTTCCCCAATTTTAACAACGTAAATATTCACAATAAATAACAGATATCCATTCTCGTTTAAGTTTCAGATGACGAGGGGCGGTAGACATTAGCTAAAGACATTTTTCATGAATACCCTACCAGTATTTATTTGTTTTAACTCTCGAATTTTTCTCAATCTCGAATTGATGCATGAATATTCCAGGGCGTGGTTTTCACTCTACCTGTCGACATCGTTTGAGGTTAAGACTTGGCGTGACCCAACAGCATTAAACTCTAAAGCGCAAGTATTTCTTGAAATTCCACACCAAATCACAGCGGTCTCGCTATACGGGGGAAATCGTTTTCATGATAGGTGACAGCTCTTGGGTTTAGTGACCGCACGGGTGAAACGATTCGAAGATTGCCTGTATCTTTAGAGTTCCGTCACGGCAACTGGATAATTCCCACCAAATTCAACACCAAATCAATCAAGTGTTTGCTTTTGCCAGAAGATATGTGTTCATTGGAGATTGGGAGTTCATTTAATTCATTTTTTGTTCTTTTATAGAAAGACTCTGTGCCTTATACTTGCACAAACAATGCCTCCATTGTTATAATTTAATTGTTACGATAACATCATTTGAATCAATTAATCTATAAATTATAGAATTTTTGCTTGGGTTTATTTGAAATCTCTCCAACAATTGCCTGCAGATACATGCACATTTAAACAAAATTATTTACGTTTTTAAATAGTATTCAAACTAGACGGATCGTGCTATATATAAAATTGACATTCGATATCCCAATTCTAAAGTTAGTCATTTATTTTCGCTTAAGTATACATGACCTTTATTGTATGTTTTTCTTTAGATCGTACAATTCAAAGATAAGAATTTAAACTTAATATTTTGGAAGAGTCCTGACTTTCAAATTTCAAATTCAAAATACCATTCTATATTTGAAATCTAGAGTTCTCTTTTATAATGAATTTTATGGAAATGTATTTTCCACTTTCATAAAAAGAAGAGTTTGGAATGTTATTTTGGATAAGCACTTAAAAAGACTATTCGGTTGTGATTCAGCAATAAAATTCGATTTAAATTCCGCATGTTCATTCTTGAATCAATAGGGAAAGCTACCTTGACATTTCATCTATAGATTTTAAGGCAATAGAATTTGGATTTCCTTACTTATAGCACGCTATATTGTGACTCATACAAGATTGACAAGTTTCACTTCTTTACAATATAATAATCTAAATAACCGATTTAAATAAAAATCAACGTAAATAATTGTTAAAATTTAAATTATAATTATTATTCTTGTTCATTTATCGAATCGTTCACGAAAAGTTTATAGATAAATAGTAAAAAGGACAGCTGCATTTCCATTGCTAACATATATTTTGAAATGTTCCAAATATTTCTTTATTCCTCCTTTCAAACACTTGAATTATTTATTAGGCACTTTCAATTGTTTCCTTGCAATTTAACCTTAATCTTTCACTAAAATGAAAAGCGTTACACGATTTCAGCTTATATAGATGTATTCCAGTGTATGATAGATCAATAAGAATGTTGAAAGAAGAGGCTGTAAGTTAGAGAACTTTATCAACAAATAAACGTTACCAATGGTGATTAGTTTAATGACGGTCAATAGCTTTTGTTTTCTTCGAAGGAAACTCGGATACTTAAGTGGATAAGTGAAAAAATTGTAGTTTGATACCGCACTGTTTACCCCTGTAAACTGGAAACCTAATTGACTCAGGGCTATTCTTTATCGCTTGCTGTCAGTTAGTCAAAATTACGGGAAAGTGCTTTCTTTAAATAAGTCGTGATCAATATTTCCAGAATATTATAGACAAAAAGGCGTTTGAGGTCTGATATAGAAAATAACTTTGAAGAATACTGTGATACGGATTAGATTTTTACGTATACTTTATTGTACTGATTATATTCTTGGAATAAATTGGATCAAATCGAGATGATTAAATTATTTTAAGTAATTTAGAATTTCTGCTATATTGATTGATATGAAGAAGTTTTCTTAAACATTTTTGAAATTATTAGCTCAGTAAGTTTCGTTTTGTTATATTTTAGTCAATTTATAGAACAACTGTATTCTGGGAAGAAATTGTTAAATTGTAAAATTATTCAAGTAAAACTTTGCAATGTACGAGTATATTTCATAGATAATTTGTGATTCTGTGATTTTTGTCTCCCATAAAATATTTTCCCGTACTAATTTAAATCAAATATTGATTTACTCAAAATAATTTTACAGTTTACTAATTTATTTTTTTTTGGTTTATCATTTTTAAAGAAGATATTTAAATGTTTAAATAGCACAACTATAAATATCCTTATAGAGCTAAAAAAGATGTGTCAAGCATGTTTAGTTTCTTCAGAAAGATGGGTCAAGCACATTTCTATTTAAAACCTAAGGCAACAATTGGTGGTATATTTCCAATAGTAATTTGAGGTCATTCAGTAAAAAACACGGATCCTTTATCCAAACAATTTCAAAATGAAGCACACACTCCATCTGGTATCAAATTGCTTCTTAAAGGTCGGATATAGGAATAACCTCCCATTTTTTAAAGCACTTTCAAACCCAACTTTTCGTCTCACCTGAATATCTACGTCTCAGATTCTCAACCTCTATGCGAAAGCATATAATACTCAGAGGACAAATCTCTCCGAAGATCACGCTGAATAAGAAATGCGTGTGAGCGATGGTACGGAGAACCAAATATTTCAACGCCGTGCACTTTTAAGCCCTTCAAAAAGACATATAAGCGTTGGCCAAAGCTGCAGTAGCCTCTTAAGGGGAAGTTTTAGTGCCGGTGGAAGGATCCTAGCTCACCATGACGACCTATGAATATTTACGTTCGCCGAGTCAATCTCGAGTGCCTCTCTATATACTGCTCTAAAACGTGAGAGAAAAGATTTTTAGTGTCTCTCACCACACGAGGTGGTGAATTTAGTGTCCACTTTGAGGTGATGATGAGAAGTTGCGGGTTTTAGAAGAAGGTCGAATATTTTGTTGGATTTAAAAAAAAGGAACTGTATTAAACTGGTTCAAAGGTGTTTTTTTAGGGTCACTCAGACTGTATTGCAAGACCTAAATTTTCATCTTAAGTAGGTGAAAGAGATTTTAGATGACTTAGGGTTTTCGTTTGAACCAAGACACCCTATTCTTTTCTTTGGACACTTTTCGTTGACACCTATACTTTGAGACTATATTCATTGTTTTGTTTTATACCTACTCTTAATCTTTACCTAGATAAGTTGATTTTGTCTTCATGAAAAATTCATTTGTATTATGTACTACAGTTACCATACAAAGTAAATATGAAGTAGGTCTAATTAAGCTAATACTGGTTGTCAGCAAGTTCCAAATGGTCATAAAGTGTGTAACATATATAAACGAATACAAATAACCAGTATATTAAATTTGGATTTAATATTACGTATCGCTTTCGTCTAAACTGCATAGTAATGGTTACATTCGATGGGTAATTTCATGATTAATATCACATGGAATGGAATTATTGTAATGATGAATGGACATTGTAATAATATACTTAAATTTTACCCTATAATGAAATAGAAGACGAACTGCATTTATTTATTATAGATTTTTGTTACGTCATACTATCGTTACAGAATGAGCAAACTGTAAATTAAGACAGTAAAAATACGAGACTTAATAATTGCTATAATTAGTCTATTATTTTTTAAGTATTCGGCAACAATTTCAGCTAGATGTTTTTGATGAAAATTTGTTGGACAATTCAGGTGAATCTCCAAATGCCGCTATCTCTTGTATTCGATCACAATCGCCATACTCATCCCTTTACAAAACCCTTTGACCACTTCTCAAGTGTGTCCCAAGAGAGGGCAGATATGAAGCAAAGTGCACGGGAAAAAGGATCGGCTGATTCTGAGGTCTTATCGCTAATTGCAGCCGCTCCACGAAAGAGGGAGCCACAGGAGCGGCTGGTTTTGTATTTGGGTCGAAGGTTTCAAAAGAGATGCTCGTTCTTTTCTCTCCAATCTTCTTTAACCCCTTTGAACTCGATCCAGTGTAGATTCTTGAACGTTTAATCAAGTCGCGTTTGCGATTCAAGAATCAATCAATCTTTATAAGGCTTTAAACTTCATTTAAACATTAAACCCATGTAAATCGCCTACGTAAAATGTACTATTCAGCTAAATGAATAAAATATCCTAATTTAGATTCTTTTAATTAACGATCGTTAAAAAGGTTTACGTAAGTATCGAAAGGTTACCAAGCAACAACGTTGGTTACTTGTTACTAGATGAAATAATTTGTATTATTGATATTTTCAGCTAAGTCAGTTTGCTTGCTATTTTACCCTGACTCAAGGTTTACAAAAATTTTGTGCTATTTTTCAAAGATTTTGCATTTTTCTATGCTTTATTCCAAAGTATTTATATGATATATATTTTTAGGAAGTTGTGGTTTGAATATTCTCTGGTAAAAGAGAGTAATCAGCAGTTCAGCAATTTTACGCTCTTTAATAACAGGCATCTATTAATCACTACGTACAATTCAAATTATATTTTAATATCCATGACAGCAAAATGATGGGAAGTATTGAAGATTGAAAGACATTAAAAATGTCTTCATGAATAAATTATATGTGAATTCATTTGAATATTAGCCCGATAATTGCATGATTAATACACGTATTTTGTTTATATTTCTGTCAGAAGTCAAACTTCCATTAAATTACTTAATTACTTGACACGATATTTTAAATTCGGAGACCCCGTAATAGAAATATATATTTAAGTTTTAGGCAAAAGACCTTTTACTATTGTTGAGACGAAGAGAAATGTAATAACTATTGATATATTCATGTATATCTCTTTTCGATTATACGTTATTATCTTTCCAAGGAGATACGTGTCGGATGAATTGCAATTTATTGTTTAGGAAGTTGCTTTGGTAACGAATGATATCACTTCATTTTTACATAAACCCACATGAGAATTTCACTTCTTTTCTGTTGACATTTTGTCCTCGAATTTCAGCTTCCCCGCATACATGTTCAGTTGATTAGTTTTCACACGATCCATATATACTTTTTTAATTAATTTTCCATAATGGAAAACATAAAAGAGAACATGGCTTTTTAATGGAATTTTGGATTCGAACGATGGCCGGACTTACCAATAACGAGTATGAGAAATAAAAATTTCTTCCTTTATTTATTCGTCATTTTTCATCTTATTGGTTTGAATTGCAAACATAGTAAATGTAGATAACGCATAAAAATCGATAATATTGCTGGATTAGGTTGTCTTATCCAATGCATTGTTTAGAACAAACAATTATTTGGTAGACTTCATTAAGGAATTATTATCCATATAAATTAAAAGTAGACTTGAAATAACTCTTTTTCCTTTATCAGTTGATGAGTGTTTCAATTCAAATTTTGTATTTACCTTATAGAAACACATACGCAATTAGAGATATTTACGTTTAAATAACTAAGAGAAGAAAATTTTCACATAACTTTACTCTCAAGTTAATAGTTATTGTTCCTATCATATAAATTGGACTTACTTCTTAACGTACAGGTAAAAGCTACTTTGAGCAAAAAAAAACTTTCATTTTGCGGCTTTTTATTTTAGAAAGTCTGGGTACGTAATTCCAATGTAATTTTACTTGTAAGTTTACGGTGCAGTACGTGACTTGGCTGGTTCACTTGGTAATTGGAGTTATGAAAAAATCGATACTGTGTACAGACGATAATATCGTGTCCACCTATTAACTTAATGCTACGTATATATTTGCTTAATAAAGATATTGAGGAAATTTTACGAATTTGAGCTCCGAGTATATAGTAGTATATAGTCCCTGTTATAAAATACCTTTATTATAATATCAAATACCGAAATTATATTTCCTTACAACGTTAAATAAGGATAAGTCCTAAAAATAATGCTTTTCAATTCATACGTTACCTACATTGAAGGTCTATAAATAACAATGAAAGAAAATCAATTGCAAAACTATCAAAGTTAATTAGTTTTAAAAGCAATGTTACCATAAAATTCTGATTATTTGATAAACAAAATGACATTAATCCTCAGGTCATATCCTCTTCACAAACTGAATTCTGATTTTATAAACAACTTTTAGCTGAATATTTGTAAACAATCGTTTACCTAGTTACATGTTTCGAATAACGAAATCCTTTCCTGGAATGCATTTACCAGGAATCCTCTGAGTACGTATCAGATTCATGTTATGCACCCGTAAATGTGAAGTCTTGATCCAATAGTTTTTCCGAAGCCCAGGATTTAATGTCACGTGACAGCAGTGCTTTTCCACTCCCATTCCTGGGTATTTGCGTGAGTCTCCCTCATTAATATCCAATGGATAGGATCACGAATTGTCTTTATATGTTATACAGTTACCTTTTCCCTGAGTAGGTGAGAAGATTGTTACTTCGAGGCAGTTACAAGTCGCGATAACATTAAGACGAATGAAGTGATTTATGAAATGGATATAAGGATCTTAAGAAAGTTATTAAAGCATAGAATTTTTAAATAAATGCGAAGGTCACTGAAATATTTCCTCGTTATTCGCAAATACTGTTTGATTTGTCAAATTTTTAGAAAGATAATCGCACTGCTCTTGGAGTTATTCTCAGGATTAATTCTTAATAATATGGATATGGACTTATGTATGATTTATTACTTTGAAATATTAAAACCAAATTACTACCCTTATTTCATTAAATGCTTATACAGAGTCACACAAATGAAGCATTTGATCGACAACATATGATACGCAGTAATAAGAAAAAAAGTGGGAATGAAATGCTAAAATATAATAAAGTAAATTTATAGTTTATTATATGCCTTAACCTATATATAAACTTATGCGAGAAATTTGGCTTTCCATACAACATAATTTACTTCTACTGGCACATCTTGTTGCATATTAGAAGGTAATTGATGCGCAATAATTTTTTTATGACGTTGATCCCTCTCCGTAGTTGAAATTTGGTTGACATATTTCCATTTTATGTTCATCATCACCAGTACTAATAATTAATATGGTAAAGTTTTGCATAAAAGAATACCTATGTTCCAAAAAGTTTAATCGTTTTGAATGTACAATGCTAAATTTAATTTTCACGTTTATTTGAATTATTTCCAATATATATTAAGAATTGTTTTTGAACTTTCCATTTACAAATGCTTTCCTAGGCTATATATATATATATATATATATATATATATATATATATATATATATATATATATATATATATATATATATATATATATGTGTGTGTGTGTGTGTGTGTATATATATTGAATATATATTATTCTCTTTTTATTTTCTTCCAATATTTATACATTTCATTATTTATACGTTATTTCAAAAAGCTATTTGATGTATTTATCAATTTATTCGCGGTATATGGAAGGAACAGTAGATTTCAGTTTTATCCACAAATATTTCTGCGTCATTAGCTAATGATCACCATTCATTATCCCAAATTTTGGACCAAAAAATTAAAAAAATTGATATCTCCAGTTATTCCTTAAGCCTGAACATGTCATTTTACCCATTTTTGTGAAAATGTTCGATTTCTTCGTAACATCTTAAATCGTTGTTCTTCGCAACCCTTCTTTTGCGTGTTTTCGAATCCCCATTGCTCACACACGACTGACAACACCCCCTCCCTCCCCTCCTCCTCCCCTCCCCTCTCCTAACTCGCCGTTTATCCAATCAATCCCACTTTCGGCACTTGCGCAATGCTAACGCATTCTTAAGCGAGACTCCTTTTCTCCGATTCGTATATGCGAGAGACATCTTTATATCATTTATGAAAGTAATCCTGGAAATTTACGATGAGAAATGAAATAATACGAAACTTATGGATCAATTTATCAAAAATTTGTATATTCTCATTCTGGATAATTTTTTTAAAGACGTAATATCTACGATGTATTTAGCAAGAAAAGATATTTTAACCGTTTAATTCTGAATAAAAGAAGAAGAAATATACTTTTATATATATTATATTTAATAAAATATATGTTTATAGTTTTATTCTCACAGTTCTAAGTTCTATTTCTCGTACTATTATATAGAATATAATTATATAGTATATATATTAATTATATAGTATAGAATTGAATCATTTAGCATATTTACCGTAGAAAAACTGATCTAAATTATTCATTTGAATTATTCCTTTCGATATTTACTCTAATTAATTGAATGCAAAGAATAATTAGGGTTAATATAATATTGAATCAAATATAGATTAACTGAGACGACTTGCAATTAATATCCGAGACTTGAGCGTACACAAAATATAATCATTTTACATTTTATTTTAATTTAAATCATATTCACAACATTAGCAAATGTTATATAAGATAAAGAGAGCTACTTTCTGGTCTGGTGCCTATTTGTAGCTCTAAAACGCAATAAATAAATAAATGTAGTAAATTAGAATTCGTGAATATTATTTATTGATGAAATTTTTAAAAATTTATTGTTCACTCAGAATATTATAAAATTATAAAAGTTTTCTTTATCATACGCACCCTTATGCAAGAATAATTAATTTATCTTATAATATTTAATATGAAAATGAATCATTTCACAGAAACTCCCGGATAATTATTATCAGTTCGATAAATACTTGATAAAAATATGTTATCAATATTCATAAAGCTTCTGGATAACTCTTTCATTATATTAAATAAAATTGTTCGTTTATTTTTAGCATTAATGATAAAAATTACCATATATCTATATGTTTAAAGTACAAAGAGTCAAAACATTAGTTATTCTTTCCTTATCAAATACAGATAAGTTGATTTTCAATCATAAAATAAGGCGTTACTTATGTCTCTAAACTTAAGTTACAATTGTAAACCCATCCTAAAAGCATTACATTGGTTAGAATAGGAAATAAGGCAAATCATAAGATAGTTGAATGAAAATCAAGAATTCAAATTTTTCGGGTTCTATTGACAATCTTAGGACCCCTTATTTCGCACCCATTCACATCGAAAAAGTGTCCGAAATCGATTCCAAATCAATTCTGACCTCGAAGGCAGCTATAAATTTAGGAAAAATACACGCGGACCTAAGAATGATATCTGAAGTCTGTCTCCAACTCCGATAACATTTTCACAGCTATTCTGAGTAAAAGTCAACTTCTTCTCTATTCAAATTTTACAGATAGTACTCCATTATTTCGGTATTCGATATGATTATTATTGAAAATTCTCGAGGAAAAAATTTATAGCTCCGAACAAATATAACTTAAATCCAAATATATAAATATGCTATGTACAAAAGATATCTCGATTTGAACATGATACATCCCATGGATTGACATATGAATTTCCGTTGCGCTTATGTCTTTAACTTGTGGTATTGCGTAGCGAATTAGCATTGTAATAAATAATCTTATTAGTAAGTCGGGTTGACTAAAAAACTACTGCGATTCGGTAATTTTAGTTATTATTTTACATTCTTTCAATAAGTATATTTCGATTTTTAATTTAGTTCGTCCGAGAGATTATCTTAAGTTTGATATATATAGGGAACTTGAAGAGTTATAGATCACATTTTCTATATAAATTCTAAATTCATCTATTTAACTTCTATTTAGCTTTCATTTCATTTATGGAAAACAAATTCAGTATATTAATTACTTAATGGAATGGAGTACTATATTTTTATTCCAGCGCGTCATCTGTTTACCGTTAAGGGAACGATATTCAAAATTTTACTGCGAACAGTTTATGGATATTTTTCAACTTAAAGAGATACTAAACTAGTAACGTTGTATATAGAAACAAACACTCAAAAATACAATGTTGGACTCAATTCAAACTGAATGGATTATTCCGTTATTCAAACATTTTTTGATAGTTATAATACTTTTACACTTGTTTCATATTGGTGTCCGGTACAACTAATAGCTATAATATACTGTTACATCTAAATTAAATTTGTATGTTTTCATTTCGTATTATATATTTTCTTATATTAAGTATAAATAATTGTTACGCATTTGTACGAACATTTGAAAAGTCAATTATATTACACGAACTCTTTTTGAGCCCTTCCATCTTTCAGAGATAAAAAATAACCTTGATTCGCCATTGTTTCTGAATAATTACTCCCGTAATCATCAATAATGAACCATTGAGGTTTCCCTTTCAAGTCAGACACCCTTTCCAGAAGCAGGGACAGACGGAAAACATCCCTTTTGTCGGCTCCAAAGTAGGTCACTAGAACCGATCCTTTTATGCACATTTCCCATCAAAAATATCTCCCTGGAAACCGAATACACGGCAAACCCTCCACAGACACGGGACGCATTATTTTTTCACAGACTCAGAAACCAAAAGCGATTATCGGTATTCGCAAAAAACACCTTTGCGGAGTTAATTAATAACAGAAAAACCCACTCGGATATAAGAGAACGTATGACCAGAACGAAAATAAGGGAACAAAAAAGTAAGGCCTTATATATCTTCGCATTTCCCGATTCCCTTCTTCAGCTGTGCCAAACCTCCCCTCCAGAGTGGCGCCCTCCCCACTCCTGCACACACCCCTCCACACCGCTCTTGTGCTTCGGCAACGGAGACCGGGCCGTAGTGCGGGTTGCAGCAGCCAGGCGGAGCTACTCGGCTCGCTCGGCTTTCCATTGTCCGGAGATAGCGTGTTAATTTCTTGCCCCCACGGAAGATAAGAAAGGCTTACAAGGGAAGAGAGAAACCTTCTTTCTCTCTCTTTCCCCTTCTCTTTAGAGCTTCCTTCTCTTCCTCTTTCTTCCTTTTCCTCTTTCCTCAGTATTTCACCCATTTTCGGAGCTCTTCTCCGATCACCGTCGCCTACCAACACTCGAGTATCTACCGTATCACCAAGGGGGCGTAGCCCAGGGAGCGTGGATCTTGGTTCCGCATACCGACCGGGCCCGACTCTTTCTAAGCCGAAGAGGTGTGTGAAGTGGTGGAAGAAGTTGCGAGTGTGTGTACCCCTGTGTCGTTCAGTCTCTGTGCCGTGTGGTGTCCATACATATTTATAAAAAAAGCCTTCGGAACGCAGGTTTCGCTCTCTACCTTCTAGAACGCTGTTATCACGTATCTCGATTCACGTGACGGGCTTTCACGAGGATAGACAGACTGAGAGGCACTTTCTTTCGTTTGTGAACCTGTTTAAATTGCGAGTTTCTTACGTTTCCTGGGTAGTGTTTGTTGTTAATGTAAGCCGGTGGGTATCTGATCGTATTTATTAGCCGCACATAGAGAGCGATTGCTTTTTCTAGACAGTCTTCACGAGCCTTGTTGTTCATGCATACTGTCATGTCAAGTGAAACGCTTCTGTAGTGAACCATGCTCTGTAGAGAATGTTAACAATGCATATCCGCCAATAGTTTTTTATGTAATGCATATCCACTTTGAGTAATAAAATCCCTGCACGGCTATAGAGATGAGTTTACATTCACTCTTAGTGAACCGAATGAACATGAATGCTTATTATGAACCATTATCACAACTAGATATAAATCCCAATTTTAAACTTACTTTATTTAAAGTTATACATAAATAAATGAGTGACGATTTTAAATGTGAATATAGTTTAAAGCGCACATTAAAATAGATTATTTAATCCTAAATACATCTACTATTCGGGTAACATTTCCACGGTAATTAGGTTGATAGAACGCAATTTATACTTATCCCTAGTGAATGTAATCTACTTAATTATTTGTCTTATGTTATTTAGTTCAATTTTAAAATTATTTTCCTCGTGTTTTAACCGAGAACTAAACTTCAAACACGGGAAATTATATTAGCGTAATGATGGCTTTAGTTAGCGTAATCCCTGAGTACTGGAAATGGTGGACAGAACATTATAATATAAGTTTAATGATTAGATTTAAGTTTCCTTAATCATCACTAGAACTCAATTTATCTTCATAAATCCATTTACCTGTTCACGTAGTCGTTTCTTAATTAGCTAAGAGCAAAGATAATTTTCTTGTACGTTTAAGTAGAATGAATGAAGGAATCAGACTAAGAACTGAATACCATTAACATCTTAAAAAAACCTCCCACGAACTGTTATCGATTATTATAATGGCTCACAGCTGATTTAGAAGATGAAAGATACGAAATATTGAATGAAATTGGTGTTATGTAACGCCACAGCAGTTTTGTGGAAGTGTGTTATCGCCTAATGTTATCTGATTAGGATTTTTAGTGCTTAATATTTAAAAAATTGGTATAATTTTTGGAAACTTAGAAAGTTTTCTCACAGTATTATATTTCGCAATCCTTGTTGAGTTTATATCCACGTGTTTGCACATCATGTATGCCGCCATTTTCTATGTCTATCTCCCTTTCTCTTACTTATACCGTATTCTGTCCCTAACTCTCGGTTTCCTTAGTACATTTCAGTAGAACTTCTATCAGTCACGTAAATCGTGATTCCTTTGAAATAATTACGCTTTCCAATAAAGAAAAATTACGGGATATTTCAAATATATTGTCTCAACTATGGACAATGTATCGCAACTTTAACTTATGACGTATTACGATTTGGAACGATAGTTTTCCGTACCTCTTACGTTTTGCGTTTGAGTTTAAATGTTTACAAGTTTAAAACAAAGATGACTCATTTTGATTCTAATTTATCACTATTCACATACCCTTGCTTTTTTTTAAATGTAGTAATTTAAGTTATTTTCTCTCAAAATATGAAAAGCGGGGTTTCAGTTATTTTTCAAACGCAAGTAAGGGATAAATTAATGTGAGGTTTGCAATTCTTCAAGATTACAGTAAATACTCGTTCTATTTGAGTAGTAAAGTATTTATCTTATTTATGTTATAGTGCTTAGTATCGAATAATTTTTACAACAAATTACTACACATACATTAAAAACAATTCTTACAAGTGTCACTTACATATTTCAATTTCAATTCCATTATATTTCATTTGATAGCTTAAATATCAGATAGTTACTTGATCATGAAGATTTTCGTTTGAAAATTATCATAAAGAAACTATACAAGGGTACAAGAAACAGTTTAACATTCCGTCATGCCTTCCGATTCAAGTGTAATTACTCATGTATGTAGTAATAATGCCGATAATAATTTTATTTTTAGCGGGATGGCATATTAAGTTTCTTAATCTTTAAATAATAGGCTATTATATCATACCTCCACTGTCTAAATTAACCAATTGTGTTAAAATAACGGCAAGCTAAGTCCCCCGTACTACGTACCATTACCGTAACTTTATAATTGTGATACATACATTTTATAGTTCGTAAATATATAGATATTATATATCGACATCTCGGAAATGTGGCTATTATTATGAACTAAATGAATGGACGATTTTCATGAATTTGTATATATATGTTTATTAAATATGAGATTTTAACAGTAGCTAGTTCAATATCAAATGCAATTGGATTTATTGTGAAGAGTATAGAAATAGGATATTTACCGTATTTATTTAAATTTGCCATAGCCCGCTACAACACCGCTTATGTATGTATATTTACTTTCAGACTACATTTTATCCTTTTCAATCCTAGATGAATAATGTAATCTGCAATACCCATCACTTGTATCGTTTAAAAGTTCTCTTTAAAACTAAACGTTTTTCTCATCTTAACAGAAATCAAGATATGCGCCCGTATCGATGCGATTGAAAACAGATGCGAGGGAATAAAAATGCGAAACAATTCCGACCAAATTCCATTCTCGGGCATTACGCATGCAAGCTGCGTCCGCGTGAGAACTGGAAAAATACCACAGCACATGTTCGCGCGACGAGTATACGTCGATGGGGATCGAATTTTCGGAGGGGGTTCTCCTGGTGGTAGCGAATTTAATCAATTAAATATTTCCGAATGAATGGTTCATGTCCTATCTTTTTATTTCCCCAAAATATTCTGCTCCAGCCATTGTACGAAGTTTTTCTGACGACGATATCTCGCTACCATAGTTACTTCTCGTTACGATCACATTTAAGAAAATTCATTTGCACACATTTCATTCATCTACACTCTTTAGAATTTTATTCTCTTGTGTTGCTTTTAGATTAAGAAATATATATAGGATGAAGTTTTTTATTGGACGGTGGTATATAAACCAGAAATTCTTGAATCTTTGATGGAAACCTATTTTATAATAGAATTACACCACTTCAATTATCGATTGGATCGACAAATTCTGAATTACTTTCGGAAACGATTCACAAACGAAGTAAACTTCGTAAGTTGTAAGTAAAACGTGAGTAAATTACCTAGATAAAACTTTAAAGTTCGATTTATTAGTCTACAGGAAGTACTATAATTTATAACCAGTGGTCGAGCCTCATAGATATATTGTTTCGGAACGTAATGATAATACTTGAAATAAACATATAAAAAATAATAGAAAATAATAGTAAATAATACTTATTCTAAACTATTGTATATTAACCCATAGTTTATAATAAAATTTGCGGAATATACTTCTATCGATTACAGTTTTTAAAACAAAAGAAATCATTAAATTTTCATGATTAAATAACCGTACGTAAACTATTGTCCGTAGAAAATATAGAAGATATTATGTTATAGTTATTGCTCTCGATGAATATACAGTTTATACGTGTTAGAACGAAATACTATTCAATATGAGTACTCTCAAATCAGTATCTCGTATCTGCACATCTTACGTATCAGCTCATTCAACACTACAGCTCACGTACAGAAATCAGGAGTCCCATCTTCCCCTACACTTCCACCCCTCTCCGTGCAGTGGACTAGAGGTGCCGAACTGGAAACTATGGGTGGGGATGTAACGCCGCTCACATAGGATTTAAGCGATGTAATAGATTTCTGCTTGGCGCCACTGTAAATGGGGGTAAGGCATCCAGAAGGCACTGGGAATCGATAACTTTCGCGCTTTATGGCTAAATTGAGTCCCTAATGTAGTTACCACCGTTTTTCAATTGCTAACATGCGATAGAATCCAAATTTTTCGTATTTTTATAGTACATAAAAATTGAGGGGAAAAATTGATCAGTTTGGGAGTCGATTGATATCACTCTCTGTGGTTAATACAAAATAATACGATTTGATTATCTTCTGTCTTTCTTTACATGATTTATAGCTGTTTCTATGTAAGTATTAGTAAATTATATATATATATAGTATAATGAGTATTAAAATGAACCATTTTCTTAGCTATTTTTTCAGAGCAGAAATTACAAATCAATGTCAACTATAACTTATTTCTTTAACTTTCAGTGTTTGGATTAATTGCTTATAGATACATAGGAAATAAATTACAAATTACTCTATAAATTCGTTTCATAAAAAGTCTACTGATCATACCCTAAGAAAACTAAACTACTCTTAATATGGTGTGATTATCATAGAACTCAACTTCTAGCCTTAAGTGAAACTGTGTTTGACTATTATAAACCGTAAAATACTCACAAATACCACGGATTTTCAATTAAATGTATTCAAGTTTTCATCTAATTGCTTATTTTTGAAGTAAAATTGCCAAGTTATGAAACTTAAACCTGAACAGTCTAAAAATGAGAGATATCAACATCCACATATACGAATATCTGATACGAAAGGGTGCTCTTAGCTAAAATTGTTCCGAGTTAAAGAATATCTAGATCTTGAAACTAGGGTCGAAGAATCTGTTCTTGTAGAAAACAGGCCAAGGGTGTGGTTGAAAAAAATCGGTCGTTTGAAGGCCTTCGAGGAATAGGATCCATTTATATTCCGCCATCAAAGAACCCAAAGTAAATGATCGGAAAATGCAACAAATGGAACGGGTTTAATTGAATAATCAATCTACGTCTTACTTTCAAAATTCAAATTGGGACATCTCATCCTCCATTCTAAAAATAATTAAATAGTATTCATTATAGTCTTTATAGGGTTAAAACACCTTTTTGTTATTATTATAAGCTTTTTTCGATTTTTTGCTACGTTTTATCGTACAGTTGCAATAAAGTGTTCGTAATATCTTTTGAAGCTGTGTCTTAAATGGCAATTTATTGTCTTATTGAAACTGCTCTCAATTGAATGGTCGATCAATCGAAGTTTATTTATCCGTAAATTTTCAGAATTTTATCATAAAGGTTAATATGTATTTTTATTTGAAAACTTCGAACGATTTATTTTTAATAAAATAAATATAATATATATTAGGCATCTAGTATAATAATTTGAGTACTCCTATAATCTAGAACTATAAATCGAAATATTGGAATATGTTACTGTAAACAATTTGAAAGATTAGACAGAATGGTTCGATGATAACGAAAATTTGTATCACTGAATATAGCATCCAATATTTTAACAAGGTATCGTCTATAACGTCTTTAAAAAGAATAACAAATATGAAATAGACAGTGAGTTATTGCTGGTCGTTCAATTATATTCCAATGGCAACTTCAGACGTATATTAAAGAGTATTTAATTTCATCACTTGTATTTTAACTGCCTTAAATTTAGCTAGAAAGCCATTATTTTTATCTTGATCCTGGCAGAATAATTATCGCAGGATATTATCAGAATCTTCAACTATATTTGGAAAATATTTCAGTAGTAATATATTACCCTATCCAAAAGATTAATTGACCGTCATAGTCATCATTACGAGAACAGATTATTAATGAAAACAGTAGATTAGAATAAATTGCATACGATCATTATTTTCTCTCACTAATGTAGCATCAAAATAAAATATGAAAGCCCAGATTAAAAACACTAGAGAAGTAAATGGGCGACATATCAGTGAAAGTATCCCACACCCGTCAAGAGCATTGTGTTTCCATCCACCCAAAAAATATAGCTATAGTACTAGATTCCCACAAAATACATGGGGTTCTCCATTTTTTTTAATTCCCCATTTTTATACCGCGAAAACAATTGCGGCAATATCTCACCGGGAACCGGAGTGCGACAGCTCCAAAAGATATCGGCTTATCCAGAAGGTACACTCCGTTCGCCTCTCGCTCTCAGTCGATGGCTATTTTTTTATCCTCGTCCGTTGTTTTTCACTGTCAAATAATCATACGCAACTTTTTTTTATTGCTCTCGAACCACCCCACCCTTAACGACGAGTGTCTCGTTCTATCTTTTCGTACTACAAAACCACGTTCGGTCATATTTATCTCTCGTATAAAAATCTCCGTTCAGGTAACCCAAGAGTGCACCATTAAATCACGAGTTTTCATTTATTTCCCTTTCGTTTCCATGGGATTGCCATGGCTGCTTCTCTCCGAATAAAATCGCCGCAGGGTTCGTGTTACACGGCCACTATCCCGGCATTCCATCGGATAAACAAAGGGTCAGCCCATCTCGCTGAGAATATTTTTTTTTAAAACAAAAGGTGTGCGAAAATTTTGGGCTTCGCTTGAGATAGGAGAGTCTATTCTACGCGGTCGATGTTTCCATTCTCTTTGAATGTTTTTTGAACTCTTGAATTGGATGTGGCTATTCACGCGCTAGTTACCTTAGAGCTTATATATATCCAGCTTAAAATTACGAATAATTTATGCGGAAAGTTACTAGAGGTACATTTTTCTTTACAACTCATACCTTATATCTTATTCGGTATTACGGATAGTGTAATGGGAGGGTCTTTCTATTTAAGTTTCTTCTATACGACTAATTTAAATCAAACTCACTTATCAAATTAAATATCCATTTTCTGTATTTAACTTAGCAGTTCTCTCAAAAGCGTTTACACTATCGTCAATATACAATAAGAAGAGGTTAACGAATTTTATTTTCTCAATGAATTCAAGTTTAATAAACTTTAAGTCTTGAGATTTTATTTTCTTATCCGTAATACACTAGTTTTCCTTAAATTCAACCTCAGTAGCGGAATATTTCCGAATGTATGGATCAACAATTTAGTTTTTTGGTATTTTCACATCCCTTGAATGATTTCCTATTAAAACTTAGCTCTAAACTATGATAAATTCAACACTTATTTTGTCCTTCCAAGATAATAGTTTAATTTGAAACGAATCAGTACAGTATTTTCTACTAAACGACAGGAAAATTATAATTAAAGAAATATACGTCCTACAAGAACTTCGGTAATTAGATGAAAACAGTAAGCATTCCTAAACTTATCGTAATTTCCAGACAGCAACTTACACATAAACCAACAGTAAAAATAGTAAACCAAAATCCAAAGCAAATCTTTATCCTTTCTGACGCGTTACTTTGATTCGGAAACTTTTCATAGATTCTCTTTTGATTCTTCGGTCTAAATTGATTCCATTTCGGCCCCTTGAGAGTAGACCCTAAGATACTACAGAGACCACGTCCACAGAAGAGCTCGTAAGCGTGTACTCTTCCTCTCGTGTTACTTGAGGCCGCTGCGTTCAACCACGACCGTGTTTGATTCACGTGGTGACTAACGCCTCCGTGACTCCAAAAAAAGGTGTGCCACGCTCTATTTCCAGGAACAAGATGTACCTCTTTCCACCACTCTTTTCGCGGTACCCATGTGTCGCATCTTTTTGATCTATAACCCGAGCAACGTGAGTCCTTTGTTCGCACCTAGGCCTGGATTAGCTTTCTTCATATGTTTTTCTTTTATCTCCAGCGACGCGTTAAGGAACCTTCGCTTTGATGAATGAGTGTAAATTTGTTTACCTCCGATAGGGTTATGCAGGAGGTGTTGCACACGTTGACTTACCCTTTTATGTCCCAATTAAGCTATTTATGTCTCTTGGACTCTTTTTAATTCATATGGTTCCGTTGTGGTTACTTTGTTGAGGATAAAAGACTATGTATTCTTTTTTTGAGAAGTGTCAAGAAAGTTAACAAAGGCCGTATTGGAGTCCAAAATAGCAAAAGTGGCTGGGATTCGAACCCAGGTTCCCCGCTCTTTTCCCGATTAACCTTTCATGTCTCTTGGATTCTTTTTTATTCATATGATTGCGATATAGTTACTTTATTGAGGATGAAAGATTGTGTATTATTTTTTAGTAGTTTCTAAAAGATAATAAAGGTTCAATTGGAGTGAAAATAGAAAAGTGGCTGGGACTCGAACCCAGGTCCCCCCACCTGATCTGGGATGTTGTTATAGTACCTAACATGACAACCCGGTAAATGGGGGAATTGGGTTCCAGTGCCAGTCATATTACTATTTTTCATTCCCGTTTAACCATTGTAATCTAGTCGTAAGAGCTCATTGTATTTAATATATATATTCAGTTTCTCTCAATCCTTCGTTTCCAGAAGATGGATGTATATAATATTCTGTCGATGTTTGCAGTAAATAGTAGGTTTGTGCAACCAATTCTTCTAACAATGACAGAAGATGAATTCGAAAATTTCTGCTGTTTCCAGCATTCAAATTGCATTCTTATAATTTCATTTTCCTTTGATTGTAATTAAATTTTCGTACCCGGGAGAATGCATTTATTCCACGTCAGTTTGAAACCAGGAATCGATAGTGATCAATCGAAAATTGCATCAATAAGTAATTCATTGAAACTCGTTTGGTTGTCAATTTGGAACACACCACGGAATAAGATTTTAATTATTTTAACTTAATTGTAATTTGTTGAAAAAATAGAATTAGTTCTTTTTTGCTTTTTCCAAATCCTCACTCCAAACTGGGGCAGTCACTTAAATCAATTTTGAATGGAGGGAGCAGTAAGAGTTAAGGTAAAACCTTTTTTGTATCAATGTGTGTATTTTTATTGTGTTAAGAGGAAAGAACATTATTTGCTTTCAACTGTCCATTATCTGTTACTTTCCGAATACTGAAATACGGGAATTTCCCTAATCCTTTTAACATTCTACAGCTTTTTTTATTTTCGTCGCATTCAACTATTAACTTAAAAACATTATACACATTTACAGTGCTAAATAGGTTATGCTTCATTATTCCATTAAAAGTCCATTCTATTTTGTACCTTTTCTAACAATTTGCTTGCTGTAATATCGATTACTATGAGATTATTCTTTCAGAAATCATTTGTAAAACAAGACTCACTCGAAGAAAAATACTGTATCGAAAATCTAAAAAAACATAACTAAATGACAAAACGAAACATTTACTCGTCTCTTGTCTAATTAGAAATAATACTCGTTGATAATCGTAATATTCAGTCGAAATACCTTTTAAAAAAAATAATTACATAAAGTTTTACTTTGATTTTAATACAAAAATAAATCTTTGTTGTTGCAAATTTCGGTTCAAATCAGGAAACAATTTAGGTAATGCATTATGATTTAGGTCTTAAAATAGTTTTGTCGTAGTGAATCGTTATTTGTAGTCTCCCAGAATCTTTGTAGCATTACGAACAATGATTATAAGTGTGAGATAGACATTTTCCTATTGCAGTATTCCCCAGCGTTAATGCTAAGGCAGAAGAGATAAGTATAAATTCAAAATTATAGATTTTGTTAAATATCCTACAAAAATTTTCATATTACCTTTCCTCGTATAAATCCACGTTGAGTAGATGTAGTTAATAAATGAGAATCCCTTGCATTGGTTACGTAATAATAAATGAATATATAATATTACGTAACCAATTTAAATTTTCCACGATAATTATAAATACTATCGATGAGAGGTGTGTGTGTTACAATGGTACAATGAGAATAGTATTCCATATTTGCATTACGAACGTGCGTACGAAAATATTCTAAGTATGATTCATTACTCAGTAGTTGTTTTTTAATGCGTTTGTAATTTACGTAGCTTTTTAGGTTAATTACAATCCAATTACTTTTCCGTTGTCGTTGTCCGTTAATAATGTATTTCATTCATTAAATTTTAATATATAATTCCGCGGGAATACTTCGTTAATTAAGTGCGTGAATAATTAGCGAGAGTAACGATAAGGGCCTTTATTGTGGACTGCGATGCAGCGAGTGTCGGGTGGACTGTGTTCGAATCCTGGGCACGGCATAGGGGTTGCCGAAGAGGGTGCTGAGAAGTGTGGGGAATCAATACAAGTCCCAGTGGAGGGATGGAAGCGGAGGGGAGACTTTTTTAACCGAATGTTGCGGCCCGTTTACGTCCCCCAACATCGACCCGTACCTCCCACGCGTCCATCTCTAGCATTCTTTTCCTTATACCTTTCATCTTGGAATGATTTGCACCGGATGCTTCCTCTTTGGGTCACGTCTTGTAAACCTTCAAAAGGTTTCATTCCCTCCAATAGGGCCCGTTTCTCTTCTCGGATTCGGAATGGAATTAGTGCGGTGTAACCTGAAAATGTATGTATGATTAATTGGGAAAGTTATCATCGTGTTGTGTCTCGGAATTGCTTCTTAAATGGTTTAGATTTATATGTTTGAAATTTTTTTATTTTATTGTCAATTTGAGTTGTAATTTTACAATTCTATGTTCCACTATTGTATTGAATTTGACTCAAATAGATAATTATTGTTTGAAGAATTTTACTAACGGCAAAATTATTGCTTGGACTTAAATACTCAGAATAGAAATTCATCTCAAATTTTAGAAACTAGCTTTAGCTACAAATCTAGCTAATTCATTTATATTAAGTCGAAAAAATTTTATTCTCAAATTTATTTTTGTTCTCATACTTACATAATTAGTTCGTTCTTGTTCAAATGTTAGCTATAACGCAATAAAATTTAGCTTAGGAGTAAAATTACATAGGATTTATTACTTTTTTACTATAATGTATATTTAAAGTCCTTAAAAAATTATTCTTCCTATTTCTAACCTCAAAGTTTTACCTGAATATTCAAATTTCAAATGTCTTTTATCTTAAGTTACGAATTTAGTTGTAAAAACCATAATCAGAGTACCAAAAATGTAATTATGTAACCGTAGTTTTAATGCAAAATAATCATTAGATCCCCATGAAAAAACTTACGTATCACAATTTGTATACGTGTATTATAAAATGATAGTCTTCTAGTTCAACAATATTCATATTATAGCGGTCATATCTATTCCTATTATACAACGCTATGGGAGACTATGCCAGAGTAGGTGTGAATTGAAATTATCGACTCCCACTTCCCTGTGCATTCCATTCCTTGTAACCATTCCTTCCAGTGGCATTTATCAGAGGTAATTCATGTCTGGATTATCAGTGGTCTTATCGCGTTCCATCCACTGGCATTTTTTCGTATTTGTCCGTTAATAAATCTTCCGCTGTCTGTGATTCTCAAAGTTGCTTATCTAAGTTCCTCTTCCTTCGCCGTTCATCATATTTTCACGTGATCTCTCCGGATTATTACATATTCCCACTGATATTCTCCGTTTCCTGGTATTACTTCCCTCTTTTTCCGACATTTCACAGGTTTCTCCTCACTTCCGTATCACGTGACCTGATATTCACGTTATTTTGAAACGTTTGTTTCTCAAGAACATGAGTTACTCGTATCATAAAATACTAATGGTAATATATATATATATATATATACTTTGCTGATGATTCTTATACGATAAATATATATATATATATATATATATATATATATATAAGAATTTGATTCTAAAATTCCATATTAGTTTTCGTAATCCTCTTAACTCTACGTTCTATCTTTCATATTAGGCTTAAAAAGTATTAAAAAATAACTTTCAGGGTGTCCCTAAACTTTTTAGATAAGTATGATCCATTAATATGATTGATGTTATGTAAATCAACGTGAAGTTTAATCTTTTTCATTGTAATGGATGATTCATATGTGAAAATGTCCATCGCAAAGTAAGTTAAAAGCTCATCAATCATATCAAAGAATGAAAAAAATAACTCCCTTTTTCAAAAGCGTGAAAAGAGTGTGAATCCACGTTAATTATCTTTTCAAAGATATGGATCAACGCTATTGTCCTTCATAAAGCAAACGTTCCAGTTAATCGGTCATAAATTTCAGTTGAAGTTTCAAAAGATTTTGTATAAATCAAATCTTTTATAAATTTTCCGTCGTTTTTACCGATAAATCCAACGCCATCTCGGATTCCTTTTAAGCCCTATTCTCTCCGTATGAGAAATGGTATAAAATTTCGTTTTTGAGTGCAAAATAAATAAAAATCTGGTTAAAATTCAACGAAGGGTCGGTTTTGTGTGTAGGGAATATTTATTTCGTGCACATCTGATACTGATGTATAATTTCTCATTGGTATGGTATATTGCGATGAAGCATTTAGATAGGTGCTCGTCTTTGTTCTGTATAGATCATATTTGGCATCATCTAATTACTATGTTTTACGTTTTTATTTCGAATTTTCATGGAATCGACCTTCTTTCAGAGTTAAGTATTCATAAAGTTAAGAAAAATAATTAGGAACCTGTTTATTTGTAGATAAATTCAACATTTAATTATGTATCTTTGAAAGTTCACCAGGAAGACGTTATAACTTATTTAATTTCGTATAATGTTCTATGACAAATTAGTCTGCATTTTTATTCACCTTTTAATGTGAAATTAAAGTAATTGAGAAATTTATGAAAAACATTATTCGTAAGTTCCCAGTATTATTTGATACCCTAAGAATACTAACAAACTTATTAAGTTCTCATTAATTATTATTAAAACAACATAAAGTATGTGTCAACTCGTCCAAAACTGTAAACGTATGTAGAATAAATAGTAAAAGAATTGAGGATAATATCAAACACCAAATTGATTATTACGTTATGATGTATGCAGTGAACTAGGGTCATATATGAACGTGGTCCTCTCAATGACATTTAAAAGGGCTTGTTGAACGTTGCTAAGGATAAGTTCTGGTCAAAAAAGCGATAAAATAATATGATAATAGTACCTGGATCGAAGTAGTACAGGAAATAATTGTTTATTCTCCAAGCAATCATTAATGCCAAAGTGTAATAAGCAATATTACACACGTTATGTAATAAGCAATATTACACACGCCATAAAGGAGGAAGGGGTAATAAAACCAATAGCTCCTTCTTATTAGCAATTTCCGATGGGGAGAGAGCCGAAAACAAAAGAAAGTCGAAGGGTCGAAGGATAGGAGATATTGGAAGAAGTGGAAAATCCCTCAGAATCTTTGGAGCGTTCCTTTGAAAAAAAGCAATTGCTACAGAGGGACAAGGGAAGGGTCTTTCCCGAGGCTGTGTTAGAATAAAAGGATGGGTTCTGGGGCTTGAGAGAGAATTCGCACACTGTTTTCCAGCTTATCTGCTTTCTTTTATCACAGTTCTCACTTTCCTCTTCTTCCACTTCGCGATTTCTAAAAAGCGTTCTTTTGCCATCCAAAGTTATATATGTATTTTTGGGAATCAATTCGCAGGCGTATTTATGTAAAATGGGAAAGAATGTTCCTATTGTCTAAAGGCTTTGGTTCGAACTTATCTACCTACTGTTCGTCTTGGAGGTGACCTCAGATAGACCTGAGGATAATGACAGAGTTGGTAATTGAAAATTTGGCGAGAAAAATGTATTCAGAATTTATCTGGTTGGAAGATGGAGGTAACTTTATAGAATTCCACCAGTGAAGCCTAAGATCTTTTTAGTTGCTGATATTTGATCAAAATATTGGTCTATTTCAAGTTATAAGTTTCCTATGCTAAATTAATTTTTCATGTTGATTTAAATTTTTCTTACGTTTTGTAGCCTTTTATCTCTAAATTAACGTACGGTATAGTATGGAATACGTTTAGCAGCTAAAAGGATGATTTTTATATTTGAAATGATGTGAATTCTTTTTGTTTATGTCATATATCAATTTAAAAGCTAATATTAAAGAAGAAGTATAATTTTTTAGAGTATAAGTGGCTAGCAATGAACACTAGAATCTCACAACTCCACATAAGAGAAAAAAGTTAATTGATATCTAAACTGAAATTAAATAATTTGGATTGCCAGGGTTCTCAAGAAATATAAATTTATAATTTATCAAAGTATTATTGGAGTCTGTAAATCCGAAGTGTATACTATTATAATATTTTGCAGAAGCGTTGCGTAAGATAGGTTTTTTATCAGACTTAAGAATTCGTTTTTTTTTAATGCAGGGTCTCCGTTTTGTGTATGACTATCACGAAGCGCTCATTGAGAAGTATGGAATGAGAAAAATTTTGATATTTCCATGGAAACAGCGATGCTTAAAGATATTGCTTTCCCATTTGTCTTTCGATGAAATCAACGAGGATACTGTTATCGCTCTACGTGACCAAACCTTCTCTTGAGGAGCGGATGTTCCATATTTATCCTTCGGAAAGAAATTTCTTTTCCCTTCCTTTCTAATTGACCATCTTCGGTTAAACGTATGCCATTCGTATCCATCGAATAGAATAATTTTCCACTCAAAATTGACTGAACATTTAGAGGAAAAATAAGGGGTGAAATATTGAATTCCCGGAAAAATATAGGGGGATATTTAATATGGAAAATATTGCGAATTTAATAGAGATGAGTAATTTATATGGAGTTGGACAAAATTGCGTCGCAGGTTAAGTAGAGCATAAGAATTCGATATTCATCTCATCTATCTCAAATTACTCTAAATTTGCGCATTTTTAAATTCGGCGTGGAAGGATATCTAGATATCTCGTTTCATAATTTTTAGAAAGAAATATTGAAGCTACATTACACCTTTCCTCTTTTACTCTTAAAGTTCATTTGAACTATATTAAGGTATTTAATGGATATATGATCAATGTAGGAAATTCTATAAATTATTAATAACGAAGTTCAGTTCACGTATTCAAGTTAATTCAAGTATTTCATATGACATAGAGTGTAATTCTAATATCAGTTAACTCATATTCCACTCAGTTGCAGCCAGGAATAATCGTTAAAAATGATATAGTTTCCTTTTTTTACAATTATATAGGGCCAATTATTATCTTGTTAACGTTTTTAAGGGAACTGGTACTTGTATGACATAACTCTGTTTCAATTACGACCTTCAATATTCCAAATGTCATCGAGTATCTATAACACAACTGAAGACCAGGGACTTACTTTTACATGATGAGTTCGTACGACTTGATCTCAACGTTAAACAAAAACGAAAAATTACAAAATTATAGGGACTCGAACCCAAGTCTCTTACTTGTTGAATTGAAAAGTAAGCGGTATGTAGGTTTAAAATACCTCATACATTCTCATCCCGTTATTTTTAAATTCTTTTCAACCTTATAATGCTTATCCTTAAACTTTAAATAGCAATTTTTACTTTCGTATTCCATTACTGTTTACTATGATACGTAATCTTGCATTAATTATTTACTGGTCCTAATTATACAATTTTGCCCAAGACTTTTTCGCATTTGACAACTCTCTTACACATTGCTTAGATTTATCAGGATAAAATATTATTTAACAATTATACATGTCCCACATAATATTAATGGTATCCTATGAGAACGTATCTAATTGATTTGTCTCATGTCATTGGATTTTTCTTTACGACTTTAAACATGACCTACGCCTCGGACCTTTTAAAAAGACACTATTAAAGGCCACATCTCTGTCCTTTTCCCTATTTCTCCAAGGGATTCCGCGTGTTAATTAGTGACCGTAACTCGAGTCAAGAAATGCGGCACCTCCCTCTGCGAAACCTAAATTCAGTCTTTTTTCCCGACACCTGCTTCTTTTCCACCTGCATCACTCTGTCCGTGCATTTACAACCGCAGCTCTTTTACCTCGACATTTTTAGACGGATTTGGATTCGGACTTTCTCTGACCCATTATACGTCAGAAATTTAGCGCATACACAGTTTGTCCTTGTAGCTATAGCAACTAACTGTAGGTTTTTTTAGATCTACTCTATGGATTATTTTCTGAAATAATACAAAACATAAAAAGGCTTCATGAATCTAGAGATCTAGAGTTTTATCTATTGTACAGTATAGTAATAATATATAGTATAGTTCAGTAATTATGATGTTTATTTCGTACAACATATATTTGAATTAAATTCCTTTTTTCCAGGTTGAAATTTTATGTACTTTTACGTATCTAGATTTGTAAAAGTACGTAAGATTTAAACCTGAAAAAAGGATTATAATTTCATTTAAAATTAAATATATTTCGTGTAATATACAAATCAGTATTTATTAATATTTTAAAAACTAAATATAGGTTTCCATCGCCAAGAACGCTACCAAGTCGAGGAAATCTTATCATACAATCTCTTCCTTTCATCTCATTATACTCTTATAAGTCACATTGGGTCCCTCCGATTTGTTATGGAAGCAGTTTTTTGCAAGCTTTTCGCACTAAACGATAGGTCGGTTCTTGAGACAATGCATACGAGAAAACCTTTTAGTGCTGTGAATTGGTTGTTAAAATGCATACCGACGATTGCATTTACATATATATGTTACTGTTTCGCTATCTTGTCTCAGAAAAAGTAGGCTAACTGCCACTTTTCTCCTCAGATATCTCGCATTTAGTCCTTTCTAGAACTTATTGGATGCCTTTCTTAGACAAAGTAATTCTCGGAATAACTTTGCAAACAAAATTTGAAAATACGTCCCAATACATACATCAAAGACGGAACGGGGTCAACCAAAAATGTTTACGTATTAGTATATAAATTTATAAAGATTATAAGAGTGATATAGAGCATCTCTAATGTTTTCCGCACTTCACTTAGGGAAGTAGGATTCTCAAAAGATTGAGTTTGTGAACTGCGTAGTAAAATTGGTCGCGAAAAAATACTTCCAAAACTTTTTTAAAAAAAGAATTGGTGTAGAGTGTAGGAAAGAAAATATGTCATATCATACGGCTTATATTTTAAATATCCACATATATTCTTAGATATAGGAACGAGTATTTAAGATCCTTCAGGAAATGATTATTGGTTAAATTACATCGTAAAAAGGGGCTTAATATTTGAATCGAACTGCAATACTAGATAGAATTTATATGCTTTATTTAGATACATTAAAATTATATAAAATTCAAATAATTACGTGATCGTACATCTAATTGTTAAAAGTTGTATTTATTTTGATGAAAATGAGTGATTTTTAATTCATTTGCAAATAAACCTACGGCCAAAAAAATTGGTATGATATAATTTGTACTCATAATTACATTCATAGACTTAGAAAACACAGATTTTCACAATCTTCAGATAGATTATATAGTTTATATACGTTCTTTGGGACATTTATAGATTCGTATAGATGCAGAAATATATAATACATGCGTAGGCAATGTGCTTCTCTTAGAGTTGCAAAATTTCGTTATGCAACCACATTGAATATATCTTTTGCATACCATCAATATATCGTCGCCCTCATTTGTAGACAATTATCCGAAAATTTACTATTCAATTAATTCACTCACCTTTATTGCATAGGGCAAACTTTACTTCTTCAGTACTAATTAAGCTATCACCAGTGTTTGTCTTAATTGACACATACATCTTTCATGATCAACAACGTTGCTGAAGCTTTAGGTGTTGAAAAAACTCGTCCTCAACTATTTGCAATTACGAAGTTTCCCATTAGAGTGAAAGCAATCTTTATGCCATTCAAGTATTCATATGGACTCGGATAATAAATTTCAGTTTCATTGATTTGACGAAATACTAGCAATGAAATGCATATTTTATATATGGGTTTCAGTTAATGTGTTTCATTGAATGAACAGGGGTTTTTCAATGTGATTTTATCACTCGCGCAAATTTTTCATCGAGTAATTCTGATAGCAAATGAAAATTGTCCCCAAAAAGTGGGTCAAGCGTCCTCTTTCATGGTAAAAAACACAGAATCCCTTTTGATTCTTTCAAAAGAGTTAATCAAACCGCAATGAATCTTCCTTTCTTACTTTGACCATTTCCATAGCAACGAGGCTTTATTATGATGCTGCTAGAACAATGCGTATATTCCCTCCTATTCTCTGAGGCTATGGGATTTTATGTGGATGTTGCAATTCAATGCAAACCATAATATCTAAAGCCCATTGCTTTTGATAAGGTGTGGAAGTATTACAGCAAAAAAATTGTATGGAGTACGATATTAGCTTCGTAGATAAAGGAATAGATACCACCATTTTAAAATTAAAATAATGGTTTACGAAAAAGTACGAGACAATATTATCATCTTATGCTCATTATAGTTTTATGAACCTAATGTAAATAAACATATTTCTCTTTAGTAATAATGAGTGTCAAGATTCGATTTTTATGTGTATGCTTCTCATTCTATCTATTCTCAGGAGCTACTGTTCCATTATTTCAATTTCTTTTGAATTATTTTACATATATTTTTATATATACTTTATATATACTTTATATATACTTTATGTATACTTTTTTATATATACTTTAGCTCTACCAAGATGCTGAGTTTATAATTTCATCATCACACAATTTATTTCTAAAGTTGCTATTTTATAACACGTAAATACATTTCAAACAGTCGTAGTGTTAGGTACCTCCGTGTTATACAGAAGTATAAACAAGTTTCTTAGCGACGAGCAAATTCGGGTCGTGCAAAATTTTATCTCGATTTCCCATGGGACGATAGTCGTGGGAGTGCAAGTGAAACAAATCACGGAGAAGTTTTGATTGCTTACCGAATCAATCGAGAGCTTTCGGTTCCCAAAACTCTGACGAATCCCATCGGTGAACGTTGGGAATGCAGTGCAAAGCGAGAGAAACTGCCCATACATTTCACGTGACAAATATATTTGCTCCAGTTTCTTCTGCAGCACCACTAATTGCTCCGTACTTAACTGGTAAATCTTTTATGAACTTCCCTAATCCATTTCCAACGGACATACAACGCCGTAGATGGCAGTTTTTATCTTTTTAACGCCATTAAACCACGACCGCAATCCCTTGGGAGTTGAATGGGGCAGGGATGGGTCGCTGAAGTACTGTTCATCATTGCTGTGAACTTATTATGACATGTATTATGTGCATACTTATTTGGAATTATAAGAAATGTTTTAATATATCTCATCCATAATGTTATTCGTCATTTCATTCAAAGACTTATACAATATCTTTGTTAATATTTCATCAAACCAGTTTATTTTAACATAATCTTATCGCTGTTCGATATAAAGTAATAAAAGTGGAAATTACCACAGTTACATTCTTCACATTAACATTTAACATTATCATAATATAGATATCATAATTATTACATTTTATATTAGTTTATTTTACGTTAATACTTTTCGGTCTATATTTATGGGAAGAATATGGCTAAAGCAAATTGATAAAATTTATATACGTACGTGCATGTATTTCTACATGGTTCACTGATTCATAAAATTTTGTATGATAAATGCGATGATATTATCTTTTGATAAACCCATGTTTACGTCGTTGACAGGTTATGCTTTACATTTACATTGTTCTTATCTTTCAATTATAAAAAATCCTGCCAATATACTTCGAGAAAAAGAAATATTCATAAAAGAAGATTTCCCGAAAACAGTTAGGACTTATTGAAAATTATATCTCTCTCAACCCGGAAATTAATACCGAAAGGATACACATAAATTCGGCAATAAAGGTGAGAAATGTATATTTTCTAATCAGGAAAGATTTTAATCGAAATATTAAGCAGAGGAAATGTTCGTGTTCCGACGTCATAATACATTCCGTTGTCACTCCGTTCATAATTTTTTCATTAGGAATTTATGGCGAAGGAGATTCGAATCTTTTTTCCACTCTTTCTGTACCTTTCGAAAGTGTGGCACCATAAATTTTTATTTTTAATACTCATTTTTTGCTTCTAATGGAATTCTTTAATCAGTTGGACCCTTCAGTTGACACAGTTATGAGTGATATAATACATAAGATCGAATTGATTTCGCTGTGGAATAAAAGTGTATGAACGATAAGGAAATTAAAAGTCATTCTACCTTCAGATAATGCTCTTCATAAATGTTTATTCTAACATTTATCAGGACATTTTGATCTCTTTTTATGACTTAGAACCGTGAATTTGATTATATTTGTATTATACTGTATTAATAGAGTAGTCTTAATTCAGCGTAAGTTTATCGGAACTGATAATCGTAAGATAATACGGTTTATACTAAACATGTTAAACCTCTTTCCGCAAAAAATTGTTGCAGCGAAGTTTCAGTATCGCATAGCAACGAACAAGAAATTCTTCTATGAGTTCTTTTGGAAGTCTATTATTATTGTTTAAGGTCTTGTATCGAAGATAATGAGGTCATTGTGTATGCATAGCTGTGATAAGTTCTGTGATCCGAGTACCCTATGTCGACTACAAATGTCTCATTCACGTGTAAGTCCTTAATTCCTTACATTTTCGTGTTTGAAACATCCTATCACTTTCGAGAGGTAACAAATTCCACCGTTATCTCCTTCACGTAGACAACCTTTTCTTTTTTGGGGAACTGGATTACGCTACAGGAAACTTACTAGACATAAGTTCACCGGTTTTTATACCAGTTAAAAATTATTATGAAATATTATACAATGCAGTCTTAAACTTTTGTCCTAAACAAAAATTAGCCGGAAAGCAACTGGAAATTCCATTTCTTATTTCTTACTTTATTTAATTCTTGATTTTGTTGAATTGTACCTACGATTCGTGCCTAAAATTTATATTCATAAAACAGAACATCGAATCCGAAAATATTTGGAGTTATTTTTGCTAAGAAATGTTTCTAAGAAGGATGCTTTTTTCATCTACTAAAATAAACTAGAGCTTTTCATTCTACTTCAATGTCCCTAGAGTCAATTTAGTGGTAAGGTTTAAGGATATTACTCGTTTTGGATCAAACTATTAACATTTCAATTTAATCTTTAGTAATTCAGAATTTATTCGGCCAAAATGGCTCTACGTCGTACACAAACAAACTGGAATACATAATTTTGTGAGAGAAATTGATATTATTTCCGTCTCTTTCATTTATTCAACACAAAGGTAAAGAATTTTTTTCATTATAAGCTGCCATCATTAAGAGTAAAATTACTTTGACAATCAGAGCTGAAGTATGGGAATTGCTGGATGTTCCACAATTTAAATTTAGAGCTTCATAGAGCATTAGACTTGAATTGGAGCTCAGGTATGATTTTGGCGAAAACCTCTCTAGAAATGAGACCCATCCATTCCCATGAAATAGTCCTTCAAAGTACGTGAATGACTGTCAAAGTCTCCTGCGGCAGTAGAACCCAAAATTCAACCCCAATTAAAATTCCGTAGAGCCCACACACATCCGTGGATGCATCTGCTGAATTGTTACGTTCTGTGTGTGGGCGTGGCACTAGATATCGCTATTGTTCGGGTCTTATTGCGTCATACGCCGCTCGCATCGTCTCTTTTAGGAATTCCGAAACAGAGTTCTCGACAAAGAAACATCGAAATGTAGAGGACGCGACCATAACTTAGCGGTAGAAGCATCATCTCGGTCGTAATAATCCACGAAAGAGCGTTTGTTTGAGGGAAACGAAAAAAACAAGAGAGCGTAAAAATTAGGAGCGGAAATGTATTCGAGTGTGTGGAAGAGAGCGCTGCTAAAACCGAGGAGCGTGAAACAAAAGAGAAACTAAATCGATTCAGTCACGAAGCGCGTCGTAATGCATCTCCACCGGTGTTATGTCGCCGCTTCCATTCCTCCCGGAGGGCCTTTACATCCTTCCAATTAGGAAAGAATGTATCGGTTCATTATGCGGTAATTACAAACAAACAAAGCACTTCTTCCGGTTCTCGTCGGTCGCCCTTCGTTTTCCGGTTTGAACGTCGTTCCTCGAGAGTGAATTATGAGGAATCTTGCGATTTGAGAACACCGTGTCAAATACTGTGAGAGACAGTAGAATCATACTTTGTTCTTTCCATTGTAATTGTGGTTTTTTGACGTTATTTAAAGTAAAGAATCTATTTTTTATTTGTTATATAAGCTGCTCTGAACGTCTAAGTATTCGTTATTTTTTAATATTCAAGTTAACGTTAAAATATATATCTAAGGACGAAAAGAATTATTAGAGAGATTTGTGTCAGTGTTAGGTATACTGTGATAGATTTTTCGTTTCGTGATATTTCACTCTACAGTCTAAAGCTAATGATAAGTAAAGAATCATTAACTATATTTCCCTTTCAAGCACACAGTTATTACCTCAAATGTATCATAATTTATGAATTTTTTATGGATACGTTTAACGTATAGAAACAGGATACGTATAATTTGTGAAGAGGATTATCTATGAATAAATTAAATAGAATAGAGGAATGATACATAGCATCATAGTTCATTGCATCAGATTTCATCATCAAAATATCAGTCAATCTATAATTAGCTAGCATTATGATTATCTGCACCTCTAAAATAGGCTCTATTCATTATACATTTTTCATTTTAACAAGATTTTAGTAGCATTCAGTGTGCCTTAATTAAAATGATAGGCACATAATAAAGCACGCAATTTGGTGAACTGTGATGTTTAATGCGTCAATTTCGTTCCGTATGGCAATATTATAATCCTAATGACACGGATTTTGAATTTAATTTGATAAAATTTATGTAGCAAAGCCAAAATCCGAATTATTTTGAACATCGATATTTCTAAAAGTTGACTATTAAAACTTTATGACCAAATTTTGATAATCTATCATTGATTTTTTGGAAAATAATAGTGTTCCAATCTACCATTTTTGAATCTTTGAAGGAAGCGATCCAAATACAATCATGCACTCGTATTCTATTTTCTAATTGGAATTTGAGATTTTTGTGGAGAATCAAATATCCCTGGATTGTTAAATTCCTATTCTTGACAAAGGATTTCTCTATATTGAAACCACAGGTTTTTGTTTTAGGAAAGTATGTAACAATTTAGAAAAGAATAAGCCTTACATCGTGACAATTAATTGCTATTCACGATCATTCGAATGTGACGAATCCAAGTAGAATCGATGTGGGATGTAAGGACAGCATTAGTTCGATTGCAATTCTGATCAAGGCACAGATTGAGTATTGCCATCTTCGACAGCAAATGGTAGAATCGCTTTGGATCGCTGCTTATCTCATGATCACGTATAGCATCTCTCTTACATGTGGTCGGAAACACTGAACTCCGATGTAACCTGGAGACCGCATGCATTATTCCCTTTGCCGTTCAACTCCGCGTTACCCTTATCGAGTGGCATAATTCGATAAGCATTTGCAAGTTAATGCTGAGGTATATCTAATCAGGTTTGCTTTATTCAGGCCTTTATCATTATTACCGTGTCAGTTTGAGAGTTAGCTATTGTTCAAGTTTCTCCTAAGGTAGATCACGAACTTATCGTTCCTGAACTGGTTTTTTGCAATCTTAATTTGAGTACATTTATTTTACTTTACTGAGTACCCTGAAGAGTTATATTGAGCATTCATTTCAATCAAAAATGTGGTAATTGATAGGGAAATTTAAGCGTAAATAGATGAAATATTTAATGATTATATATAATGTATACATACGTAATAATACGTGGTTATTAATTCAATTTTATTGTAACAATATCACCGTATTTCCTGCTTTTTCTAATCTTATATAATTACGTTTATTAGCAAATGCATTATCATTCTAATGAATTTATTCTAAAATTGATCATTTTATCTGAAATGAGTTAATTAACTTTAAAGCTATTAATCTTAGGAAGTAAGTTAAGGTATGAAATTCTATTTTACAGGCTAATTTAATTCAAACGATGTGTCTTTGTTGTGCAAAAGATCACATATGTTTGATTATAAATATCAATTATATTAATTCAGCACTTCTTAGCTGTTTTCTCATCACCTTCACGATCTTCCATAGTGCATTTCGATGATTGTTCACTGCAGTATTTTCCACTGTATACGTATAAAGCACTTGTCTGTAAGAAACTAATTTATTCTCGATACATTAATGGTTTTGAGGTTTAATCCTTTAATCTCTCGTTCTTCGTTGATGACTGTCATCATTCATGTTCGCCATTTTATTTTTTTTTTACTTTTATCCGCAATCAAACGCATGGATATCTTTCATCCGAACCACTATGTTACGGATCCCTCGCGGGGCTAATAAAATCTATATTACTTGTGCGATTGCCTTCAATTTCTTTCCCGATGATTCTCAAAGTCTCTTGAGATTGCACTCAAAGCCTTAATCTATTTGAAGAGCAAACGGAAGAAAAAACTGTGCTCAACCAGAGAGAGAGAGTATAAAAAATGGGAAACGAAGGATAGACTTTTTTTTATTTCACCCCCCACGGCGTTTCCTGCAACAATCTCAAACGGCACTTGAGGTCTGCGGATTCGCTATGAACGAATCGATCCCTTCAATTTAGTTTATTGGTCGGGAGACGCTTTTTGGTATTTGTTTAGTTTTGGGGTCAGCGAGTGGAGTTTTTATTGCTGACTCGAAATGAATCGTCATTTGTTTAGTTGCGGAATGGATTGGGTGAAATTAAATTGATGATCTCCGGTCATTTATTATTCAACGTTATATGAGTTCGCGTTTTTCGGTCCGGTCTCTCTCTACTCTCTTGTTTAGTTTATCTGCATTTTGTGTTTTTCATATAGAGTTGTCGCTATCGCTTGTCGTATGCGACAATTGCCAATTTGACTGTGCGGAAGTTGTGTCATTTTTAAAGACGTGGAGTTTTTTTTAATTGATGAGATCTGTGTCTAAAAGTTAGAGTTAGTTTGTCATTGTTTTGTCTCTGATTCATTACGTTCTTCTATTAGTCAATCGTCGCTTAGTAACCAAATCACGAATGTATTTTAACCTGATTTTCTTTCGACTTCTACTATATCGTGCAACTAGAATTTATTATAAGGGTACGACATTATTAATTGCAACAAATTGATTGAATTACTCGGAAACCTTTTTCAGATCGCTTATTGTTAACATGACTCATTTTCAGTAGCTTGTTGAGTAACATGTCAGGTCTGTTTTCTTTTCAATTGTAAAATGAGTATCGCTTAAAAATCTTCTATTACTACATCTAGAGTATGATATTTAAATTTCCTTTAAAAGTAATAATAGCTCGCGTTCTTCTTTTGCAATATATTTCCATTGAAAATCTTTATTTTTGTGAACATAAAGACTTCTATGTACCGTAGTTATTCTAATTATATTGTCCAGTTTGTATCTTCATGCTTATGTAGAATTTTATATAAGGTGGACACGAATATGTTAACTATTTTAAAAATGACTTATTTAGGTTATATTGAAGGTCCTTTGAGATTCTATATTCCTTCTCAAACAACTTTAATTTTAAAATAATTTTGCTTGATATGTGAGTTATTTCAAGGATGTTTATACAATCTTCCCCACGAACTCGTTAGGTAACTGAACAATTTATTTTCGTTTTTTAAGAAACGTCTAGAGCAGATACTGAAAAACTAATTCCATTAAATCCAGAAAAGTTTTCAGTTGTCTCGTTTCAGTTGTAACTGAGAGCAGAAATTAAAAAATAGCCTTAAGCTAGATGGAATTGAAAATACGGTATGACACAAGATTAAACTCCGATTTCAAACTTTGAATGCATCTCTATTATTTTCGTATATGAGTTAATTTTCCTGAAATCGGATGCTAATGTATTCTAGAGAACTTATTAGAACTAAAGAAGCAGTCTATCTTATCTCACAAAATGAAGAGAGTCATTTCTAAGAATTTCCGTCATTTTGATGAGGGAGAACTTTTTATGCAGTTCTTAGTCAAGATATTTAAAATTTACTCCGCCTATATTGCCATAAGAGTTGGCTGTATAAAATTTGTTTTTAAATCAATCATTTTCTTAATAAAAGTGTACCACCAATTTGAACTTTCATGTATATAAATACATATTATTAATTGTATTTCATGTGAATTGATATATGTTTTCGGATATTAGACTTAATTAGACATTGAGTGAAGACAGTAAACTTTAATTAACTTAAACAAAATTTTATTCTATAGGTTTGCAATATTTTAAATCTTTAAATGAATATCGGATTGAAAAGTAGGCGAACGATGTTGTAGAATCTCTAAAAAGTAGCTTTAGTAACGTCTACGAATCATTATAATTAAAATAAGACCGATTTATGCTTTTAAATGCGCAGTTTAAGTTTCAGTTGTATTTCATCCTTGGTTTTTCAAAATTTTCTTATGAAATTACATTATAGAAGTCCTGATGTAAAATTCAAAACTTTTATGACGAAACATACTAGCAAAAATAGTGAAATAACTGCTTCATATCGTTACAGATAACAGTTTTGTGACTTCGTTGTTTTCCAGCCTTTTTTGAGTTAATTATGAGATTTTGATCGATATAAAGTTATGGTAACGACTAAGTACTCTAATACTTGAAAATTTATGGAATTCGATATTGAAAATCAATCGTTTTTCAGAACAGAACTTTCGTATTTGGCGCCACCAGTCGTTTCTCTGCGTCAAATCGATGGCAGCGCCATTAACTCGCTTGAGGCGTAAATACAGAATAATCTCCTCTCATACGTCTATTTCTCTGAAACATGAACTGGAGTATTTATACACACACGTACAGTTTTCCGATGTTTTATTCGTTTTTTTCGATAAAATATTTTATATATATTTCCAATGATCAATCCACTAACATTCGCCATATCAATATTTTATTATCCAAGTTTTTGTGGATTTTAATTCTCAAGCTTTTGATAGGATGAACTCCAAACGTACTTAAAACTCAAAGAGTTGTTGTAAACTCAAGTTGTTTGATTCCTCTAATAGTTAATGGTAAAAGCGATAGGAAATAAATTAATGTAAACATTTATCATAAGAATTCTCAAGGCATTGCTTTTAAATATCTTGTGATTCTAAACATTAGAAATAGGAAAATTAACGAATTATTGTTTCATCATTTCACAGCTTAATAAATTATTCTATAATAGGAATAAAGACCGCAAAATAAGCCGTAGATAAATATTGAAAAAAATATGATAAAAGAAACTGAATCACAAGTGATTTAAGGTTAGACTTATTTATCCAGCAGCAGTTTCTACGTTTCCAAAAAATGACTGTCGTTACTTTTAATGTGTACTGTCACCGAAGTTACGTAATGTTACAATCAATTATTAGAAACAATCTCGAAATGTTTTACAAAGAGGGTTTTCAACTGTTTTCGATAGAATAAGACAAAATTGTCTTAGAACGCATTTTCCTATAGATGTACCAGATCTTACGAGTATGAAATCTTATGATGAATAAATTGACGTAACGTAACTGTTATTTAAAGATAAAATTACTATTTCTTAATAAAAGCATAATTTTTATTAGAGTCATGGAATATTAAACGGTATGCATTTTCTTTGTAATCAACATTTGCAGCCAAACGGCATGGAAATCAATTCCTTTGAGAATAACGTTAAGGCAAAATCAAAATTCGCTGACCATGGCTGAGAAATATTCTCACTTAAAATTAACACATAATTCAACCCAAGCAACTACAAGTTGTACTCATATTTAAAATGTTATTGTCATTATTAATGTTAACATTCTAGATGAAGCTTTCGAGAATGCATTGAAGAACTATCTACATAGGTTTATATATATAATTAGAAGAAAAATAAGAACATATCTATTAAACTTTAATATAATAGACTAAGGATCTGCGAAGCCCAGTTGCAATCCATTGCTAGTATAATGCTAATTTATTCAATATATGCATCCATAGAATTCTTTACTGATTTTACACCATGATTTTTCTGACAGTGGTTTCCTTGCGTAGCACAACAGATCTCTAGACGGTGTTAATGATTTAAAACGTTGAATTGTATAGTACAGTTATGCGCAGAATCTCTTCTTAAGTCGTTATTTTTATCGTCCCAACATAGGAATTTGCTGCAGGAAACAATCAAAGAACCATCATTGCATGATAGTACTGTTATGTACGCCGTCCATTTCAATTCCACGTAAACTCAACTCGAGTGGGGATGTTTGACCTCGGATAACATTCCCTTAATCGCCTCTGGAAAACACAGTCCCACCAAATCAAGTGGTCATTCTGTTCATCGAAGAAGCCCCCAAAATCCGCTTCCCAAAAGGGTTGTTAACTCATTCGATTAATAAAGGATCGCATAATCCGGTATCGTGAAGACCACACCATTTTCCATAACTCAGCCTGATTTATCCATCCGATTCATCCACTCCTCTTGGGAAACCCCTTTTGGTCTGTTTTTCGGAGCCCCGCCCTAATATCGCATGATCGATCCAAAACCAGTTCCTCTCTCTTTCTATGCGGAGACCATTCCTTTAGCGTGTTCCTCAAAAAGGTGTACCTATTCAACCTTCGAACCACTTGTTCAACCCTCCCCTCTCTTAAATATTATACAAACCTCGTTCCCTTACTCGGTTCGCGTTTTCATCGCTTGGATTTACCGAGTCGTTTACGTACCGTATCCCTAGTAACGCGACTTCCTGTTTTGTTTCTATCGCTCTCTTCTACGTACTGTGTTTTGATATAGTTGTCTCTTTCGTATCTTATAATCTTATCCTTATTACGATGTCTTAACGTTGAATTACCATGCAATAACTCACTTTTCTTGCGTCGAAAAGTTCCATTTCTTACCGTAAGTACGATGAGTTATGAAATCGCCATCCACTACAACGATTATAAAAAGATATATATCTAGTTAATATTCTCCTATTATGTATCAAGAACTTTATGTAAGAATTTGTGCTTCAGTTAAGTGTTCTTATACCTAGTATTTGATTAAAAAAGACGTATCAAAGCATTATTATAAGGTCAAGTGATTATAATGGACTGAATATACGAACACTTGTACTCGTTACTACGTAATTAAAGTACCAGTACAGTAGATAACAAGTTTTCTGTAATTAAATTTCTTTCGTGATGAAAAGATAAGAGATTAAGTACGAATAATTGGATTTCACTGTTTGTTTTCGTATTTTTGAAGATTATCTCAATCTTATTCGTGATATCATGCTCAATTTAATATGAGACACATCTCTTAATCAAATCCCATCATCTTACGAGTTTTTCATTTTCTTATTTTTATTTCTTATCGGCTACCCTTGATGAGTTTCCCCATTTCTTTTTCCAAAACTCTTTAACTACTTAATTTCCCCAAAACTCCCTTCTTAGATATCATCATTGCATGTCATATTTATCTTCGGCGACAGCGAGCTATCTTTCTCTTTCTTTTCTAATTTGTATCCCCTTCAGCTTCCTCCATTCATTTCAGCGCTTTAATCACTTCCTTGTGGTTGTCTTCTTCATCAGCCTTTGTCCGTTTCTTTCACTTTGCTTACGTAATGGAAAGACTCGTACACCAATGGGAGTCTTCCCACCACAATTCCTCCCCCAATGTCCGTAAGGAATGCGTATATTTACACGTAAATATATACGTTCTAATTTTTATATATTTCAATGTTCGCATATTCTAATGTTCGTATGTTCTAATGTTCACATGTTCATATGTTCTAATGTTCATATGTTCCAATGTTCATATGTTCTAATTTTCATATGTTCTAATTTTCATATGTTCTAATTTTCATATGTTCTAATGTTCATATGTTCTAATGTTCATATGTTCTAATGGTCGCATGTTCTAATTCTCATTCATTCCATCATCAGACTTTTGTTGGCTTATTAGAACACTTTACGTTTAAGTTAATGGAAGAGTACTCACTGATTCTACTTGTGATTACTCTATATCGAATACAAATTTTTCACGTAATCTCAAACAATGATTTCATATGTATATGAATTTCAACGATCAAGCAAATGAACATACTATGTACTTTGACGATTAATGAATCAGAAATGAATCAGATTCACTCTTAAATTGTCCCCTCCACTTCTTATCGATGGCGGAAGAAATGTACTGGAGATGGTTTCGCGAATAAACTTCCCACACCGCAGTTTCCCATGTAAAGCCAAACTTTTGCCCGCTCTCGGCGAAGTCCCCGCACCCAGAGATAATTTTCTATTTTTATGCTGTCCTAATGGCTATTTATCTCCAAAGTCGCTATAGCAACCCTCATTTTGAAACTTTCCGCAAAATCCTTCAACTTTTACTTTCTCCTGTTTGTTATGCAGAGTTATGGTTTAAGTAATCGTTTTGAGATTGGCTCTTCGTTGTGGAATCCCTTAGGAAGACACATTTGAATTCAATTTGGGGTTTTAAGAAGTTTATGAAAATAAGTCGATAATTTATAATAATATATACGAAGCAATTTTAAAGATTATGTTTCTAAAATTAGATTTTAAGTATTATAAATTTAATGAAGGATGGGAAGGGTTTTAATACTTTGCACGTTAAAGAGTGCGCTTTTTCGAAAAGTGTAAAATAGCGACATGACTGGGACTCGAACCCTGGTCTTCCACTCACACAATATACAACTGGGTGATCATTGAAACATTAACGTTATAAATTTAACGCTTTCAGGTAGGTTATTCTTCCAATCCAAATATTCTTCCCATTTGTGCAATACGTACTCAGATTTGTGACGAGATGTTTCGGTAAATCTCAATGAAAAACCTCGAGAAACTGCATCCTTACGCGTTCCCATAACAAGCTTACCAGCTTTTCGACTATCACGCCCTCCCACCTTCTGCGGCGAATGTATTAATTACCTCTCAAAATTCGGATAGGGAATTTAATGGTTGCTATCACATCTGGAAAATTTTTATTGCACTAATATCTTGGGATTGTCGAGGGATTTGAGAGGATGAGGTTTTTTTACCCTTTCATATAATGTTGTACCCTTGATTGGAGTGGATTCTCTTTTACTGCAGAAAGCAAAGCCATGTGACGACCCCTCTGAGGATTACACCACCATTATCCTGACCCGTTAATAAAAAGGGACCCTTCTGTAGTTCTCCACGGATTTTTTTTGAAATTTTAAATTTTTTTAATTTCTCATTTATTTTAATGAAAAATGAATGGTTATCTCACACTCTATCTTTTTGAGGAATAATTCTTTAGGTTTAAAAAATCATGAATATTCTTTCGATGGAAATCATTTTTTTCTTAAATTGTCAACTTTCAAATTTTAAGTCGCATTTGCAACTCTGCAAGGAAAGGTATATGTAAGTTTCAAAAATATTATATTATCTTTATGTGTTTTCTAAAGTTCTAAATTTTACGTATTTTATCCTGATATTCATTTTGATTTCAACCTAAAATAGTGAATTCATTGTCAAATAGCTATGAAAATTTCTTTCGCCTCAAACTTGAGTAAATAGCACTCTACTAGTTGAATGATCACTCTATTTCATATTACGCTAAATTTGAAATTTTTACCTGGATTTGGAGCACGAAATTTGATTTACCGAACCAATACCTTTAAATCGTTTTTGGATTTATGAAATGAATTTTCCGAAATAATTCCATTGTAAAGGAATGCTATATCCATTTTGTCGCACGAAAATATATATAGCAAGGGAAAAAATATATGAATACATACATATAAATATACGTTATATACACGCTCATAAATATAGGTAACTAACCTTAAAATGTCCTATGAGTTCTTCTTCTCTTGCTTCATTAAACTTTTTTAGTTAATGGGCATGCCATTGATTTCAATTAATTGGAAAAGCGAGTAATCGGGGGAATTGTCCCTGTGCTCCATTTATTTGAGTCTGGACAGAGAGGCGATTCACACAACTAAATCATTGAAAAAGAGAACCCTGGAAAAAGTTTTCGGAAAGTAATTTTACCGAGGGGTCGCCTACACGCTATCGTATTTTTAAAGAACATGAATATCACCGTAAATTATATTGAATATTTTTCTTGGTCCCAAAATAAAATTCTATGCTATTATAATTTCTACGAATTTGAGTGTTCGATAGTATTTGAGAAAATCTAAATGTTGTTAGGTTAGACTGTTTATAAGAGTTATAATTTGATTATGTTATGGTTTATCATTTAGACATCTTCCAGTAATCACCTTGTAGTGGTTTACTATATATCTACATAAAGATTGATAATTATGAATTAATTTAAAAGAATTACTCAGACGAGTTTAGATAAACTCTTACCTATTGAGCTGTTAGTCGTTGATTCCATTAAATGTAAACAGAAAATGAACTTAAGAATATTTTTCTGAATGCAGTTTGACTAAAATTACTCTTTAAATATATCTCACCCCCTTTTGTTTCCTAAAGAAGAATATTCCGTAAATTTATCCTCATTGGCAGGCTTTCGTATTTGATCGCCAATTTTTTGTGCAATTTAATAGTTAAATATCATATTTGTATAACAGTTCTTTCATAAGAGTCTCTAATTTCAAAATGTAACGTTTACACATCAATATTGCAAGTATAATAATAAAACTATAACTGCATTATGGATTGAAAATATTACGCAACTTCCATGAGGGCGTACATTACAAATCCTTCAATCTTTTAATGAAAAAGGTGACTTAGTCCTTTATGTACATCGAACTCCTAGACACTGCAAAACAGAAAAGATACTCCCAGGAAATTACGTGAAACTATCCCATAAAAAAGGTTTTAAATGAAGCACAGGAAGTGGTAACAATTAATCAATGAAGTTAGGCGCAGGCGAGATAGACGTCTACCTCAGCACAATAGAAACAAGGAGGACAAAGACTAGTCTAGAAGATGAAGGATGTTGTCTGGGAAACGAAAAGATGAATGGCTGAAAAAGTCTCGCCGTAGAAAGAGTGTCATCTTGAAAAGCTCTCTTTTTTTTAATGCGCACTATCGCGTCATAGCGATTTATCGAACGAAATTAATGACGCGCTATTCACTTGTCATTTCCCCTTCACTTAAAGATAGCTCTTCCGTATTGTTTCATTTCCTTGGAAAGGCAATAACGTGAGGTGATGCCAAATGTTTCTTTTTCCGTCCAATCGTGTGTGAATGCGTGCTCGGAATTTTTTTGAGATCGAGAGTGTGCTGTCCGAAGATAAATACGACGAGTTTATTGGATTTTCGACTGTTTCTCTCTACATCGTTGTTTTTTCTAGAACTCTCGAAAAGCGTTCGATTAATCGCAATCATTTTAGAGAGAGATGTTCGCTTTTTATCTCGGAATGTTTTTGTTTCCCTGCGGTGTGGAGGGTTTTGATGATTTTTCGATTTGAGGTTTTTTCTTTTAATGATTTGAGTTTGCGTGAGAGGATGAAAGATTTAGACACGTGTAGGTCTATGTTTTTCGTCTACATTGTTGTAAAATTTCACGAAAAAAACTTCCATGTAACTCCTCGTAAAATATTTCGTAGAATTACTCTTTTAATACTTTTTCAAGTTCCAGATTCATGATTAATAGTTATTTTACAATAGTCAGGATTTTTTTCAAGCTATGGGAAGATAAATTGGAATTTAAATCATAGTTATCCCTGGAAAAGGAATCCGTTAAGATTTCATGCAATTTCATTTCCGCGTAGAGCACATAAAGGTAGTCAGTCATTGAAATACAAAAGCTTTTATAAATAATCTCTTTCTTTAAGAATAGAAAATGTACTCGCACTCCAATGCAATACTTAATGGAAAAAATCACGCAATATTTCATGAAAATTACGCTTTTAAATAGAATGGCAGTTCCTCGTTATATTTGCGTTAAAATTCTTTACTGAAACCATTTAAACTATTTTCGTATGCATTAAGAATTCCAAATCCGATATCATATAATGATTAATATTTTAAATTAGAAAATACATCGCTTTATATACTTTATAATTCCATTAGATTCGTTTCCGGCTTGATTTTATTTTATTAGGGTTAGCTAATTAATTAATTTCGATCGGATATGTACTTGATCCCGATTTTTAGAATTTAAATTGTAAAATTCCGGAGCTTTTTTCGCTCTTATTTTAAATATAGAACAATTATAATTATTTAAAAATCCGATTTTAAGCACTCCACTTAGGTCTGGAGTGTTGGTAACGAGTTTTAAGGTTTGACCTAATTTTAACCACGATTTTATCCTCCCTGGCAACCATCATTACTCTGAATGCCGGAATTGAATAAAGTGGACCAAACGAGAACCACTTTTAGTTTTGATTCATAGATTTGTCGATTCAAAGGTAAAAATTAAATGATGGAGAGTTGTTGAGACATCAAAGTTTTACATTCAAAATCTACAAAATCGGTCCAAGTCTTTTTTATACGCGAAAGTTTGAATGGCGTCGGATTAGATAAAAATATCGCAAAATTAAATCCCCATTTACGAAAAGAGTTTAACTAAATACATAAAATAATCAAGAATAGAAATATTCCTACATATATCTTTTTTACTGTATTTTAATTTAACTGAGATATAATATTCCAATTTTTATTCAAAATTTTGTCGAAAAAACTTCTTTTCACTTTATTTTTCTCCAGGAAACTGTTAGTTTGCGTCTGAAAGTATTGGGTAATACATCAAAGTTATATGATCTAGTTCCCTTTAATAAAATAAGGCAGGCTTTACAATATCCTTCCATTTAAAAAACATTTTATAAATTTGAAATCATTTTATAAAAAGCTATTCTATCGCGAAAAAATTATAAGTAAAGGAGAAGACAATTTTAACAATGAATATATTAAATTATTTCTTTTGTGATTAAGACTATTTTTTAGTTCTTCATTCCTTTATTTTTTATGCATGCAATTTTAGTTATTATGATACTCTTATTTTCATTCAGAATTATATTTCGTAGCTTTAGAAACATACAATATTTAGTCGAATGAAAAAACTAAATTCAAATATAAAGATTTGTATTAACAAAGAATATAAATTTCGTTTTTATTACTACGTAGTATAATGAACCTATGATCATCGAAGAACCCCCTAGAATTCACCCGCCATGATAATATGGATACTTATAACTTAATTGATCTATGTGATCTGATAAACCATGATGTGCTTTATCTCATCAAAATTTCCTCTCTTGTTTGATTCATGGTTAACTTGCTTTGATCTATTGCGTTCGGGTCAAGGTTTCCACGAGGCACCATACTTCCTGCAACTGGCCTCATTTATGCACTTATGTGATATACATCCCCGAGGTGAATGGCATAATGCATGGGATGTCTTACATCACACTTACAATCTATTAATATATTATTCATTTAGGACTATTCTCTTAAATTTATTTGCCATAATTCGTAATGAATAATCTATTACTTACTATGATTATCCGAAAGAACATTGATAATCGTAGTTGCTAGTGTTATATTAAGGTATTTGGTTTGATTCAACAATTTAAGTTACTACTTATTATTATTGTACATTATGCTAATACATATTACATTATACTAATAATTTAAGGGCTGAATTAATTAAAATAAATTGGATTTGCTCTGCCATTTTTTCAACTACGTAAATTGTACGAAAGTATGATTATAATTTTCGCATGTGAAATCCTTGCAAAAAAACGGATAATTTAAAGATAAACTTTTTAGACAAAATACTCGAGATATATGGAAAAATACGAATGAAACTTTGGATCGGAATACAATTTGGAAGAGATCGTTCTAATTATCGTCAAATGGAATTTAAACGTTAATACAGAAAGCTGAACAATCTCTGATTATAGTTTTCTTTAATACACCATAATTTTTTATATTTAACTCAGCCTATATTATTTAACTATAATTGATTGAATTGACTACATAACGAGATGATATCACTTCGCAAAGGAACTAATCTCACAAAGTTAATGAAAGCATATGAATTCACAATACGTAATATCAGCACTTCGGTGGAAAAATCTTTCCTTCACAGCCCTCGAAATTTATCCGCAAAATCGCCCATTCAGACTGATATTTCCCATTAAAGATAAACAACTTTGATTATATCACTTTCCTTTGAGTGCATGATCGAGTTATACAAGGTTTCCTTGAATATTTCCTTTCTTATCTTTGGCTCATCTCTAATTCAAGGGCAGATTTTGGATAGCCTCGATGTCCCTCGTTAGAGATTTAAAAGGCGAGTGCTTTTTTTTATCCAAATTCTCCACTTTGCATGGCAAAGCAGACTGGATGAAAGATCGAATCTGTGAGGCGTCCGTGTGAAACCATCTTGTCTTCGGATGTCACCTGCCCCGTACACCTCCTTGACCCACTTCTTGGGATAACCATGCCAACCCATACTCGCACGGCCGAGGATAAATCCTCGCTGCAATACCTTAATATTCTGCGGAGGAGACGGTATTCTTCGCCTCTTAAAGAGTAACTCGATCTCCGCTTAAACGGATGTTTATCCATCTTTCGTTTGGTATTACGATACCGTTGCTTTAGGTAATATTTAGTCGTATTTGTACTTGGTTGGTGGTAGGAATTAAATAGTGATATTGTGTAAGTTTCCTTCATATATAGTGTGGATGTTTAAGGTTGAGAATTGTTATTAAATAGATGAATTATCAAAGAAATAACTCAGCATTAATATCTAAAGCCCTCTACGTATTTGACATTACGTACAATAAGAAAGAATCAAAACATTAAATGTATTGTCTCGTGCTACAAATTATACTGCGGAGAATGTTAGTAACGTAAACTTTTAGCTTGTCTATTAGGGAAATGCAATTTAGATAAGAAAATATAATATTATTTTTTAGGATATATATTTTTACTGCCTTAGAGAAAATCAAAATTATTTTGTCAAAATTTTCTCATTTCTAACGAAAATTTGATTCTTTTCTTTGCAGATAAGAGATCTTAATACGCTACTATAAACCTTAAGCTGTTTTTCTTTTCGCCCTGGAAGGATTTTTTAATCATTTTATGCATGACTATAAGAGATTAAAGCACAGCTCAGTCTGAGATGTTTATTAACTTCCATCCCTCCATAAATCCGTAATACTCTCTCATGTAATAGGCAATTTAAAACGTAATTCACGCCTAAAAAGAAGGGTCCTCTTACTATTAAATCAGCTTTTATGACTTTGCGGCTACTCTTGCAAATTTTTGGATGTGATTTTTCTTCTTTCGATTTAGACATGACAGAAAGCGATATTTTCTCGTTAAAACTGTCTATGTATAGGAGTAGACAGCTTTTAAATTGCAATCTAGACAGAGATTGTGATTCAGAGTTCGTTTTCCATTAAAATGTTTCATCGATATTTATCGGCATGTCTCTAACGTACATTTTTTCACAATTTGGATCTATGATATCATAGATTCCCGTCAATTTAACATGAAACAAATCGATATTGTGGAATCCTAACACAACAGCTACTGCTGAAACTTATAACGAACACTATTCTAAGATAATTTGATTTATGTTTGCGTAGTTGGAAGGATATTCTAAAATACATTACGTATTATTACGTATTCTCCTTATTAATTCAATGATTTAGCTCTTTATACTCAAATTGATAATGGAACCAAAGTAATTATTGTAAAGGATCCGTAAGACTTTTTATCTTGTGGAAAAAGCACAAATATTGCGTCTCTTTAATTGTACGAAATATTTGCTCTTAAAAAAATTCATCCCATATCTTCGTAGAGTGTATTCAAGATTATTAAAATAATATGAATTACTTTAATTCAATAGGGAATATCTAAATTATCCTTAAGCTTCCGTTTTATTTCAATTTTATATAATTCTTCGACAAGAAGTGTGATATAAATCTTAGATTTATATAATTGGGTATAATTGGCCTACTGTTATTAATCTATTTATGCTTTGTAGCTATTATATTTTAGCATCCTCTTCATTAAAGTACTCTGCATAATTTCAGAAAGGTTTTCCGGCAACTACATCGTTAACCAATAGATTCCTTCGCTGTTGAAAACTCCTTTAGCATCTCAGTTTCCTGTTGTTTTCTTTTGCTCAGGTCAAATATGTTTGGCTTCTATTATCCATGTATCCATTACATGATAATAGGAAGCACTATTGAAAGGAAATCATATAAAATCCTGAATTGGATAACATTTATCCATATTTGTAGTCTTCCTATATATCGGTCGGATGTGGATATCTCACGAAGATTTTTGTCGGGTTTGGAATGGAAAGAGTGTATTCCCAATTCTGGCTTCAATGGTAAAAGATTTTCCCATTCCTTCTATATATATATATATATATATATATATATATATATATGTGCAGAGTATATCCCTTTTTATTGTATCGCTGGATATTGTTCTGGTAAAGGATAACAGAATGGAGAATAGTATGGGAAGACAAATAAAACTTTAGAGGTATTTGGAAAAGTAGATGGCACTAAGTTTCCTCAGAAATGGAGGACTGCAAAGTGTTGGAAGGGTTTGAAAGCGTAATAGGATGTGGATTTGAACATTGGTGATGGTTGGGAATAAAATATACCGGAAAAGTCATTCTTACATAGGATATAAAAAGCCAATTCATTCCAGCTGATACTTTTTTAGTTTGGATGGAGATAGGGAACCCTTGGCCTTATTATATCTTTAACTACTCAAGCACGTGCAACGTAGCATATGTGTCCACTTTATTCCATGATTCTCAGGTTATTGTAAGCAGAGGTACTTAAAAATGATTTAAATAGGTTATTTAGTTACTATTGTTTGTTTAAAACTCGTACCTACGTAATTCGAAAATATTTGTAATTAAAGTACAGATTACAGTTATAGCGTACACTTGATACCCGATTCATAATCGTTCACACATTTACCTTACAAAAATTCTAAAGTAGCAGTATTAAATTAATAAGTAATTCCTCGCACTAAGTAAGGTTTTTACACATTTACCCGGCTTGATGAATAGCCTGTTACCATAGCGATTCTTTAGGTCGAATATGACCTCCTTTTCACTAATTGAATCAAAAGCAAAAACTTTTAACTCATGTTCCCTTTGAATAGTTGGTCATATATTTTATCTTTCAATGGAATTTATAAGTGTGAAGTTTTCACTGTGAGCTATATGTTTGTCTGTATATGAGAAGTCTAAGTTTTCCAACTATTTATAATCTTCCTATGATATAAATTAGTTATCCGGTACGAGTAACTACGTCTTTCCTCACATTGTTAAATTACCTTATTTTTCCAAATATTCATAAGAGAACAGTTAAATTTTCTCCACAAAACCCTTTCATTAAAACGTCCCTCTTAACAATTCAGCTCCCATTTAATACCCATGATCCCACTCTATTCATGCGACCAACTCCTCTACTTTTCGGACCCAAAACCTTTTGAATGCCGAGAACACTATTTCATCGCACATAGAAAGGACACGTAATATTCCACGCTCGTGTATGGAAAAGCGTGCAAGCAACTCACTCAATCACGACCTCCTACAATCAGAATCCTATTCCTCCCCAAATCCCAGAATCGCATCCCGCGTCCATAGTTGGTAGACAACGATAAATCTCTCCATCTTTTAAACACACGCGTGCCCATATCCTTCGTATGGGATCGCGCCCGTCCGTGCATACAACGCCCGTATCGCACTCCCCATTCAGCCGCTATCATCGCGTATCTCATTGTCTCCGTGGATTTAATCCCGCGTGCAGCGGCCGCTGTTAGAACTATTTCAAAGCGAAAGACGCGGTGCGACGCCACTTGGATCGGTGCGAGGATTTCAAAGCTCAGCCTTTTGAGGATGTTCTCTCCGATATGAAGGGTGCTTTTGGGGATATAAAATCGTTATTCGGAAGTCCTTGGCTGAGTACGTGAGATGAATTTTGGTCTGGTGGAGGTATAAAAAAGAAGCGGATTGCTGACCCAATTCGGGTTCAATTAAATAAGTTCATCTTACGTTCTCTTCTTTTATCCGAGTATCGCTCGTAAATCCTTCACCGACGTTTATTTATTGTTCTCTACAGAAGAGTTTGACCATTAAAGTTGGGTAGTGTCAGCGGGTTTTGTTTTGTTTAATGTGCGATTTATTAAAGCTTGAAATGCTTTTCTAGCGTGGAAGGTAACATTTTTCAGCGTTGCGATATTTGATCTAATGGCTACGTAACTGTAAATGTAGGTAAAGAACGTTAAGGTTTAATTAATTTAGAATTGTCCGCCATTAGTCTCTCATACCTTCTTTGTACTTATGTATCTCTGATGTTTACGAAATAGATATTTTTAACATTTGCGTTCTTTGCCATGATAAGTTACAGTTAGCTTCTTCAAGGTGTATTTAACTGAAACTTCTTATGAACAATATTAATTATACTATAATTAATTGTTAATGATCGCAAAATATTCTTAATACATAAAATATTGTATTTGCAGATCTAGCTTTGATGATTATACTCTCATTATATTCATATCGTATACCATTTTACGTAATAAATTGCATAAATTTACGAAAAAGAACCAAGTATACATGCAGACTACAGTTCCTATCCTATTTAAAACCACACTACACTCTGTACTTAAGCTGAATGGTGAACATGCAAAGGGAGATAACTTCAGATACGTTTTTACTCTTGTGACACGACAGCAATCTAACTTGATTGAGCAAACCGATGTAATGCAATACGGACAACACATTTACGCATTCACCAACAATTTCTACTTTTTCGAGCCAATCTAGTCGTTGTCAACTACCCCCGCATTCGGTTGTAGTGATTCTGTTCTTTGATTGGCTATTTGCTGTTCAGATGTTTCTCTTTTGGGAACAAGTTTCTACGAGTGGCTGTGTACAGTTTACTTTTCTTTGAATTGAACGTTTACTTCTAAAAAAAGACTTTTTGAATTTTATATTGGATATATGGATTGCTAATAAATAATGTAATTTAAATCAACCGCAATTATTTGAATGAATATTAATTTATATGTAGAATCACAGTTTAAGCAGTGAGAAAGACTATATCCTTTTCATTTGGCTTTTTTATTTGCGAGAATTATTTTTGTAACTTTGTAAACGTTTTCTGTAATGGAGTGTTTCTTGACAGGTTACATTTTTAAGATATATTTACGCAAGATTTTTGTTTAGAAGTAAGAATTCCCATTTTTACGTTTCAAATTACAAAATTTTAGATGGAAGAGATACCAGTATTTTTCGTGGAAAAACTAAAATATATCAATATAATTTATTTTACGTTAATTTTAAGGATTTTTAAACAATAACTCTATATGAAAATCAATATAATTTATGTTCACAAACTCTTAAAATAAACATATAATAAATTACATTGCATTACAACGGTTAGTCCAATCGCGCGCTATACAGTATTATGATAACCATTTATCGATTAATTTTTAAAAGTTTACGCATTGCTTCTTACGGTGAGGATTCTATAATATGCACCGACTAGGGAGTTGGTTCTTGAAACAGATATGGTAAACATCCTTCCTTTCCTTTTATTGCTATAACTGCACGAAATCTATACCCATAGACTGACATTTAATCTTCTAAAAGCCCTCTCCGGGTATGCTAATGATTCCTCCAAACCATATCTAATTCCTCCTTTGTCTTCATCATTACGTGACCTTGGTCTCACTCATACAGCATCTTGACATCTCTTCACTGTACCACTCCTCACCGAGAGAGTATCCAATCGTAAATATTCTCCTTGCATTACCATTTTTTCATTTCTTCCGCTTGAATCTCTCACTCCGGCGAGAAATAATCTCAAAGTCTGTCCCATACAGAAAACAAGGTTCCATCGCTAAACGGCTTATGGAAATTTCCTTCCCCAATGAATCATTTTTAAGCTCCCCATCGTCCCCATTTTATTTCGAGCCGTTTCGTGGCAAAAATAGCGCCGACACTTGGAGATGGAAAAGATTTTTAAGTAACGGTCCAAGCAACGGATATGGATTCGGAGAAAGAAGATCGCTGAATCAAAATTCCGCGACGGCCTCTCTTGAATATTTTGCCTCGTTCTAAAAATAGCTGCTATCATCCGCGTGGAGATGTTTATTTGGAATTTCTGAAGTGTTTTCCCGCATTATGAGAACCGTTCTTCCGATTTCCTGGAATTGGCTATCAATTTTTTGGAACATTTTTATCGATACACAGGAAATATATGTTAATATACACGTATATGTATTTATAAATATAGCCAATTAACTTTTATAATTATAAAGGACAGCCTTATTTTTTAGATTTTCTGACTGTTATGTACTGTTTATTTATTAATAGTTAGACGTACATATAATTCATTTACTTCCGAGAAAACATACATATCTCTTACTAGTATATAACTACTGTTATCCATACTTATTCTTATAGATTATTATCAATCTAAGTTCTCTTTATTATCCTAATAGGTAGTTATTCATTAAATAATCCTACAAACTTAGTCAGAGTTGAACTGAACAAACCAAAAGTTTAATGCAATAAACATTAAAATTTTTTTAACTATAAGGCAAGTTTGTGCAATTTTTTTCAATCTTGATGCTCAATATCGAATTAATATATACATGGTTAGTATAATATGGGTGAATTATTAGACCAAATGTTGGTAATATAAATATTCATCTACGATTTAGATTATTGTTTAAAATACGTCCCAAATGTCTAACACAAAGCAGTTTTACGAATATTGAATTATTATATTAGCAAAGAGGTATCATTTATGATTCTCATTATATTTCTTTTAATTTTTTTTGAACTCGATTATCTGCTCACTATATGCTGGAGAAAATCTATTTCTGTTCTATTATTTCCTAGGAAATATATATACGGTTGCTTTAAAGTTTCACTTCACCACCGCACACGAATAAAATTCGAGAGAATATAAATATCCAATCGAGTTTTCTGTGTGCATGAAATCGTCATCAATATTAATGATAAAACCTTAAATAATCCCTCAATCTCAACGGGAAAGTCCTAACTCTGAATAACACTCAACTGTATTTGCTATCGAAGTTTATCCAATTTGAAAACTTTGGCCAAAGTCCAAACTTTTTTTTTTCGCAAAATCTGTGCCTGAAAGCTTTCTTATTTACCATCTTCCTCGTGATATTTATTTCTTTCTATAACAGTTCGTTCGTGCTATTTATTTTTCGTGAACAGTTTCCAGTTCAAAAGAGGTATAGGAAAAACTTTCTCATTGTAAAAAATAATGGGAGATATACTTCACGAAGATGGATCCTTCCGCTAACTTTGGCGTCACTCGTTTTATCGCATTCATTTTAACTCTCTCCGAACTTTTATATCCTTTTAGTTCTTTCTCCGATACAAGTCCACCATTACATCAACTGTCAACTATCCTATCAACTCTTCGTCAAAATTCTCTTCCCCAATTCACGTGCGTTGGCGTATTTTTTGGAAAACTATCAGAAACAGGTCTATCTTATGAAATACATTTAATAGAGATGAAATTTAAATTCCTAATGTTAAGCTAAAATAGGAGATGAAGATGAGGTAATTTTGCGTTTGAATTCATTTCCTTTGGTTTCCATAGTTTGACGCTCTAAAATTGTTCGTACAGAATTTTACGATGCTTTACGATGAACGGTATTTATTTTCGAAATTATGATGTACGTTACTTAAATGTTACGTAAATTTACGTTACGTAAATTTTTTTGACCAAAATTTATGAATTATATTATAGACGCAGACGAATGATTTACCAACCAAAAAAGATATATTCACTTACGTATTTTCCTGATAATCAAAATTTATTATAATTATTCTTAAAAACAAAAATCATTTACGAATTTTGAATGAATAAATGGAGTGTTTACGAGAAGAATTGTACTCTGCACATCTCATACATTTATTGTTCTCTTATTTCTAGGATTTAAAAACCTACTTTTATTATGGTTATAACTGGAAAGAATATAACCATTAACTAAGTCAATACATAGAAACGATCAGACGCCGTTATCCATCTGCAATACTCGTACAAATTAATTGGAAAGAATGAAGAAAACTGGAATGTAACTAAGGTGGACGGATTCGGCGAAAGGGTCTGTTCAAAAAGGCAAGAGCTACTTCCAAGTCCATTGAATGAAACAGATAAATTCGGATAAAGCTAGAGAGTATTTAGTGAGGGCTCCTGAACGCACTGGGATTCGCAGGGGATCAAATAACGTCCCTTTTTCCTTGAAATCCTTTTCCCGCATTGGATACCATAAATACGCCCCTGAAATAGGCCGTTGCTTGAAAGAGAGTCGATAAGGGAAAACCCTTTATCCTTTACTTTCCGAGAGCTATCCAATGAAGGAGGTATGAATGGGAAGGATAAAAAGGGTTGCGTGCTGTTATTCCAGTCTCGGAAGTAACTCAGCTCATCACGTACACCGATTTTAACATTTTAATTAACCGTTAAAAAATTTTAATTTCATTTCAATTTGGAAATGTGTGTCTATGGTAATCGGAAACAGTGCTTTCAATAGAATCTATTGTTGAATTCGTAGTCATTTTATCCAAAAATAGATTTTAAAATCGAATAATTAAAATATTTTCTCGATACTAAACTGTAAGACTGTATTGATAAGTGCAAAAGCATTTAGTATTAAATGAATATAAAGTTATTCTCTATTTATTTCTAAGAAACGTAAATTTAATTTACTTTAACTCATTCATTACGACTGTAATACTAGGTTAAATTGAAGTGAAAATTACGACATTATTGGGACTTGAACCCAGACCCCTAACTATCTACTACAGGGTTGCATACTGGTACTGAGGTTTGCATACCTTCCAGGAAAGAGAGACCTGGGTTCGAGTCCTACTCATCTTGTTATTTTTTGCTTCTATTTAAGCTGTATAATACGTCTTTATTTCTATAGTTTCCTTATTGTAAAAGTCAAAAAATAATTTTTAAAAAAATAATGTTTGATAAATGAGCCATACGATCCGAAAAAGTGTTCCGATAAAAATCAAAGTCTCGTCCGTCGTCAAATGGGACCATTTTGCTGCCTCATCTATTCCAAGAGGACGAAAGGAAATTTCGGAAATGGCCGTCAACAGCGGGAGGGCGCAGGTGCGTAGTTCGATTTGTGTCGTCGTAGCAACCGAAGGAGAGGAAGGTTAATCAGCGTCGCTTATCGTCAGCTTTTCAATCAAAGTTGCTGCGACCAGAGGCCTTTTGTCACAAGGAATCATGACGTCAATGAATACGCTACTTGATGAATTTCGGGATCTGTGTCGCTTGATTGGAATCGCAGGAATTGATCGCCAAAGTGGATATCAAAGAGTTGGATTCTCTCGTAAAAAGCGTTGGAAAGTTTTTTTTACGTCTAAAAAATGACTACGTACGTGTTTGTGCTTATTTTAAAAGTATCAATGTCTACTTCGGAGAAAAGAGAATCTTTTTACCGTTAATTTAAAAGGAAAAATTACAAATTATATATAGTTTCCCTACGCTACCGTATTATATTCACGAAAAGGAAAATAAATTGAAAGAAAATTTTTTAATTGAAATTAAGGAATTAATGTAAGGAATATGCAAAATTATACTTTCGGAAAATCAGAAAAAGTATTACTAAGACGAAAAATCATTATATAGAACGAGTATAAAATTTTAAAGCGAAAAAAAGGTCTGACTGAATTTCACACAGTGTTTAAATAGACTTACATCGATAATGCATAATTTTATTTTATTATTTAAGCCTTTCCTGCAGATAATTTTTTAAGTTTAGAATCTTTATGCCTGCATACGTGTTTGGAGCTCAAAAGTTTATAATCCTTTGGTATAATTCTAAATTTAAGAAGAGGGTTAGATTCTTTTTATTTTTTGAATGTATTCTATAGGAAGAGAATTGAAGTCCTCTAAAATCTAGAAATTTTCAAAAAACATAATTGCATTCGATGTTTTTTGTTATTTTATCACAATTATGTTTTACATTTAATTTTATATTAATATAAACTGCTAATGAAAGAACAGAATGCGAAAAACAATGAGGAAGAAGCACTGCAAAAGGGAAAACTGTTTCGAAAAGTAAAGAATCAGGGTCCGTATTTCCAGAAAGAGTGTGATTCGCAGCGAAAGAGTGAAGATCGGGGGATGAGTAGGAAATAAAAACGGAACGACATCTCTCTTGATATTTCCCCGAATGATATTGACTCGAATTCCCTCTGTGCCAATCACCCATCTCTTTCCATTCCCAAAAAAATGAACTACCATAATGTTTTACTCTCCCACGCGACTTCGAAGCTCGCTACTGCCCTCTGAGGGTGGAGAAGAGCAACTAAACCACACATTCTCTGTAGAACGAGGCCACACACTTATTCCTGCACCAACATACATCCACGATCCTGGTTTCCTTATCTTCAACCACTCCCTGTTACTCTACTCTACTTCCTCCACCAAATATACACATAAATATCAGATCCTCTTTTAGATATTCAACCTGATATCTTTCCAAAACAGCCTCTCTACCCCTCCAAAGCAATTTCGTATGCATTCCATAGGTGAATAACCTCGCTATCGAAGTGTCTTCTTTTGGTATACAGTTTCCGCACCCTGAGGGTGCACTTTGACTGGAAGTCGAATCTCGCCATTCGATACGATTTCGATACTATCGAAGCTCACCACAGAAAGCTCTTTATGTTCCATTACGTCACTGAACTCGAGAAAAGTGTTCCTTGAGAAGAACTTAGCCAAGGGGTATCGTGAATCGAATATTTTACTTGGATAGATAAGATTATATCGTGAGTTATTATCCTAGACTTCTTTACCTCTTGGAAATTATCGTATGAATATATCACCCGATGCTAAATAGATTCAAAATAAGAATGGGAATAGATGCTTTAGAAGGGAATCCTAAAAGTGGTAGGGCACTAGGTAATTATTCAGAGGTAACCACTGCATAATTATTTTATAATTCAAATTCTATTCGCTCAAAAACATGAAATAAATAAAACTAATGTGTTTGTACCAAATCAAATTAATTGGAAAAATTCCAATGATATTTTTTGTGTGTCAACTTCACGAAAAAAGCTTTTTAACCTAGTTTTCTGTTAAATTCGAGTGAAATTTGTTGTTTATTCAAGCTCGAAACCTATCTCCGATTAGATTTAAAAACGTGTTTGCAGATATTGCAACAACACCCTTGCTAAACGGTGGAACAAGCTGTTTAAACTGAGCTGGTTGAATTTATAAAAACAAGGGATGGACCTAGTTTACTTCCCCATTCAGTAAACATTCCATTGTTTGAAAACAGTATTGTAAACAAAAATTGAGTTTAGAACCAAGCGTGTAAACATTCTCGTTTGCGCGTTAGAATTTTGATTGGCTCGCACATCAAGTTGGTAGACGGGCAATATGCTGTGGTGGGGATCGTTAATCCTTGAATTGCGTCCAACACTAGATAGTATCTTCAGAGATATGGAACAGGATACAGAGAGTAGAGTAGATTGTTATTAACAATTAAATTATTCGCAAATATTTTAGCTTATGTGAGAATTAATTGCAAATTTGGATAGATGTATTTAAATTCATACTTATTTAATGTAATTTCACATTACTAATCCTTAAATTTATACCTTTAATATTTGGACGTTACCAATACATTCACCATTTTTCACCATTGAAAATAACTTTTAGCAAAGCACTACTACTATATAAAATTATAGAGAAAATGTAATTGATTTTCGTATAAATATAATTATATCAAATTCCATGTTAAAGTCCCATATAGAATTCTTTATCATTTATTGTAACCAAAGAATATTTACTTCCTCGATCATTTACTGATGAAATTTAACTTTTTGCAAAGCATTACTATTCTATAAAATTATAGAGAAAATGTAATTGATTCCATATAAATATAATTATATCAAATTCCATGCTTAAATCCCATATTATTATAACCAAATATATATATTATTTTAACGAAAGAATATTTACCTAAATCAAAGGATGTATCTACAGCAATCTCTATCACGCACTTTCATCATTGTTTTATAGCTCTAAATCAGCACTCTAGCCCTATCTATCAATTCACTTCCTGTATCCTGTTCTCGTAATAAATTTCTTCCCGAATAACACTATTTCTATCCCTCTACTTATTTCTGCTACCACATACATCAATAGTATCTCTCCTCTACAGTTCTTCATTCCATTCATTCCATATCCCTTCTCGTACTTTATTCTTTCCCTTTTATCTCCAAATGTCCCCGACTTCCCTATCACAGTTCCCTATCTTGACTTCCCATACGCTGCCCATTCTAAATCATTCCTTCTTCCTTTATTACGCACCAGATGACCTCATTTTTCTCTTCTTATCTTCTTCATCCATTCCACGGCGTTCGCTTTTGTTACATTTTGCATCTAATTCCTTCAAATTCCCAAGTTTTTTCACTTCTATTGAATCTGAACTCGTTTATTTATTTTTAGTTTATTTCATAGTATTGTCATTTGGTACTAGAATGTACTGAGGACGTTTTAGAGTGTATGAAATATATACATTATTGTAGGCGAATCGTTATAATTAAGTTTTCTAGTATATTTATTAAATCAACTATTAAAAATATCCATAAATTTATCGAAAGCTGCTAAATTTGTTTATTTACAATGCAGTATCACTAAGGTTACGCTCTAACTATTTGTATATTTGTATTGTATTTTTCTATAGTTACTTCACTTATCATTTATACTAAACTTAAAGGTAATATCAAATAGGCATATAATAACAATTCGTCATAACTTACTTAGAATGAATTGTATTCTACATAGAAAACTCTTGCATTTAACCCTACGTAAGGCATACGAATTGTACACATAAACACGTATATATGCATAATATACATAAAATACGCACCATTTTGTATATGCTCAGGTATTCATAAGATACGAGACATAAATATTCGGAAGTGTTTTGTCTTTGCGTGCATTTATCACGGAGGAGACGCTTTTGCAGACGTGCACGGGCGGCCATGTGCGTCTGCTACGACATTTTTCCACGATAAGATGACATTTTGTGCGAAAGGATCCCATGTCGCGAATCCTTTTACGAAAATGATTTATTGCAACGTTTAATCCTCTTTCTTATGTCATTTATGCGTCTACGCTGGTTTGCCAAGCTCCTATCTTCGTATTAAACGTCTTTCTCACCTGAGGTCTGTTGCTATTCCTTCGAAATCATCGTAAGACTAAGTTATTCATCTATTTTTGCACTAACATCCTAATCTTAAAATGATTCTGTTTTCTCTTAAAAGAAAAATTCAATTTGTAGATATATGTTCGTTCAAGCGAAAAGTTCAACTTCTTTATACAATTCTCGTGGTTTCAATTTAGTTTTAGAACTACTTAATGAGTATAAATGTTAAATTGAGACTTGGAAGGAAATTTTGTACACTGAAATCTCGCTGATTGTTCTGAGGATCGTGATTGATAAATAAAAAAGATTTTAAAATAAAGATTTTGCTGTGCAAGAGTCAATTTCTTGGTTTGAAGACCCAAATATATTTTGGGAATATCCTGGAACATTTTTTCGAGATTGTAGATTGTTTGAGAATATGAAAATCTACGCTAAAAGTTCATTTGTATAATAAACGCAGGCAATATTATCTGTCAAAAAGCCGTCAACAATCAATTATAAAACGTATAAAAATGTGAATCTATAAGATGAGTATTCTTACAGTAAATGAGCATCCCTTTTATTATTATAAAAATAGAACCAAGACCAAACTATTACATTAGCTGATTTTAAAGCCAAGGGTAACAACGCCTCTGAAAACAAAGAAGTATAAAAATACACTAATTTGCATTAAACAGTTCTCCTTGAGAAATTTCATCTGTATCAAATTTTATGGATCACAATCTTCCATCTAAAGGAACACAAATGAATAAATCGATTGATAAACATATAATACTACCTTAAAATTATAAAGTAAAGCAAAATGGTATCAGGTTGTGATTTTTATCGAGAAAAAGGGTTTGAAATATATGTGACAAAACAGTTACTTTCTAAAATCGTAGTAGAGCGGAATGCAATTCACCCTATCAAACCATTTGGAACCCTGCAACGAACGTAGTCACAAGAACGCGTCTCCGTAAACGTAAAATACGCTAAAATTGCTTTCGTCTCGGAATTAATTCCGAACTGCCATTCATTCCCTAATCCTCGTCACAGCGTTCCACATCTTCCGCTCACATTCCTTTCCAAATCTTCACAGCGCCCAGACGGGAATATATCCACGTATTTCAACTCGAGAAACTTTCCGCTCCACTACAATATTCGAGTGCAAGTATTCCTCAAGAAGTTGAAGCCTCTGCGGCCAACGTCTCAGAGCGTTGTTTGAATTTCTCTCGAAAATTATATTAAATTCGAACGATGGAGCGACCTCTTTCTGGAATGAGCTCTATGAGATGTATCCCACAGCATCCGGATTCAAATCTCATGCGACTGATGTAAATGCATGGACTTTGGAGATGTAAAAAGTTCGAGCCCAAGTTCTTAATGAGCATACCCTGTATTTGTGAGCATTTCTGTTGCATTCTTTGTATCTCTTTTGCTGATATGGTACTAACAATAACTGTATATTTCTCTCTGTAATACCTGAAAATTTAAATATCATTATTAATATAGGGAATTGGTAAAAAAATTCCAGGTAATTTATCTTTATGAACCTTAACGTAATTCTTGATATTGTGCATCTATTTTAACCAAGACTATTTACAATTATAAATTAATTATAGCTCATTTTGAGGAAAATGATTTTTGGAATAAGAATTACGTACAACTTCATTTTTGGAATAAGAATTACGTACAACTTCAAGAAAATACTTTTTAAACCACAAATGTAAATCTACCCACGCTAAATGCCGAAAGGGTATTTGCAGGGTACTTATACATGTATAACGTATATACTTACGTAGGAGTATAAAGTTAAAGGAGGGATAATTTTGGCTCATATTGAATTAAAACTCTTTAGTGAATGCCTTCAAGTGTAACAGTTTTAGAGAACCTAAATATTTTAATCCTAATTAAAGTTATTCGAACAAAAGGTATACACTATAATCCTAACTGTATTTTACACAAAATTATCTTTAATTTTCATATTTTTTTTAAGATATTCTTTTAAATTGGAGCTTCATATCGGAACCTAATTTATTATCCTTGTTCTATTACTTAAAGTTCTCAAATACTTAATATTCTTCACTGGAAATTGAATAAAAGTTATGATGAAATGAGTTTTCCAGCACTCCTGGTTTGGAACCAATTTAAAAAGGACGGCTTTTCTATTCTTAGCAGAATTAATCTACATATTTGATACAATTTCATGGAATCCAATCTTGGTTAATCAAGGCTGCCAGAGTTCTTCATCTTAATGCTAAGTAATGCCCTATAAATACAGAATTATGTTTTAATCTTCCCATACAATTTTGAGGAAAATTAAATAAAAATAATTTAATATTAAGACATTCGTACCTATTAAATTTTATACACAGTATCGTCTTGGTGTTTTCGTTAGATTTATTTTAGAATAAACCAAATAGTTTAGGTCTACGGTTAGGAGACGTTACTTAATTCAAATTAGAACACAATTATTAACTGAAATACCTTCATTTATATTACATCATAATAAAACCTATTGGAAGAGTAAGGAAATAATGATAACTTGTAATTTTATTTTACTAAATATATGTACTGTTTTAATATGTATGTGCCTTCCAGTATTATCCATGGAACGAATTTTAAATTAATGAAAGGAACTTAAGCTATTTTGCGCGAAATTGAATTTAGTTCTCGAATTTTAGGGCTCAAACAACGTAGCTTGGCTTCGTGTTTCGAAATCACCGCCCTATGGGAAACTATTAATTGCATAAGGTGCTTATATCCTAGTAATGGATCGTCTCACGAAAGCTAATTTTCCGTTTTGATCAAACCTACTACGTATTTATACTCGTTTTAATATTTACCCTCGTCTATTTCCTTCACTCGTTTCGCATCCTGATTGCCAGACTCGTTATATATCCAGCACCTCGTTACCTTGAGTCAATTAGGCAATTAAGGCAAAACTTAAGTATTCCGCGACAAGAGATTTCCCAGCATGCAACTCCTACGACGGCTGTCAGGTGCGACTCGATGCATTTCGAATTAGGTTCATTCCGCTTATTAAGACTATATTACATCGCCATATGGAGAAAGATTCTATTGTATTATAAGTTTCTTTAGTTTATGATCTTTGAAAATTCGTAAGGAAGTACTGTCTCTCTCTAAATAATCATTAATGTACGTGTATCTTCAGAAACTTTATCTTGCTACATTTTTATGAACGTCTGCTATAAGTTAATCATTTGCTACATAAAAATTAGTTGTTCTGAGAATTATTTTATTCATTTATTAATTTTCTTAATCTGTGATTTTTATATTCCTGTGTTTCTTTTTATCTACATGTATACACGTATATAATTGTCAAATCTAATTCATCTGCAATATTTATCTTATTTTAATTATTGTTGAAACTAATGTATTTTTAATTATCTTAACTGTTTTATTTCTTTTTATTGCTTTATTTTACCTTGGTTAAATGGAAGATGGGAAACTTCAGTCTGAGTTTCGCCAATTTAGGTCGTTAGATATCTATCTATATATCTAATATATTGATTACTTCACAACTAAATAGATATTTTTATTATTCATTCTATCATATGTACTCTTCTTTACTAAATTTAATGTTCGTGAATTAAAAGTTTCTTTTTAGTGTTTGGTCAACGTTAGGGATAAAATATTATAACTAAGATTCGATTTACGTACTGGTAAATACGCAAACGTGTACCATTCCATCTTAGGTACTATTCGAGAAGTGGTATATTAATGACTCAGTGTTACGGATTACATATGACGAAAGTAGTAATATATAGAATTTCATTTACGTATAAGTAGTAGCATTCATCTGTCAATGATTTTCAGTAACAATGAAACCGTTTCCAACCATCAAATTCCTCTCCATCAAACGTCCAGGAGGTTCTGAGTGATGCCAGGAGTATTGTACCAACTTTCGTGACCTCTCCATTTGGAAGTTCTTCTCCGAGGGCGCACGTGCACGAATGCAAACAAGGTCGCATTCTCGCGGTGGCAGTCGTCACACAGTGACGCAGTGCCCTCTCAAAATTTCACAATCTTAGCGGAGGAGGAATTTGCAGAAGGGGCGATACAGCCCAAACGACATCAATAATAAGTGGAAGTGGGCTGAAAGGAGTTATTGGATGAATTCAACAGAACCAAGAGTCGTGCGACAGATGTTCAACTCCGCTGTTGACATCGTAATTTCAAAAGCTTCGAAATAATCATCACTTAGTATCTTTTCTTATCTATTTGCTTTAGTGGTAGGAATATTAGGCTTTTAAGACATGGATAAAACATCTCAATTTACTGATTTACCACTCATCTCAAGAGAATATAAAGCTATCTCTAATCAAGGACGTTGGATTGTAGCTATAGCATGATTTATACGTATTAATTATAGATAATAGTTGTGGAATTCTCCATTGTTCCATTAAGTACAGGAAAGTTCTGATTTTCGCTGATAGTTTTGTAGTTAAAACGGTATTGAGTAAACAGTAAGTATGGCAACCAAACTTTGTTGATAGAATTGATAGCGTATTATGTTCCCTCATATTTTTTCTTGCTATCCTTCGTGATTATTTCATATCACATTAGGCTAGTTGACGTATATTAAGATCTCTCTGGTCTTTGAATCATCGAAATAAGTTTTCTTACCTGAGAACCTCATAATTTGAAAATAATTGCAAAATAATGAATTTATAAAGCAAGAATAAAATTTTTCTTTAGATTATTTATTTGGACATCTTTCACAATGCAGACCGACAGAAAGATTACATCAAAAACATCAAACATGCTGACTTGTTACACCAATACTATAATTCTTTGTGTTAAGGAAATATAAAAAGTAATATTTTTTTGTGCGTTGGAAATTTTCAATAGATATAGAACTAAGTAAAATATAATCCAAATCAAATTCAGGATTTATCCTAAGTATTTTCATTCCATTCGGATAAGCAAACATCCGGAGTCTATAAAGAAGTAAAACGTTTCACAATATTGGTGCGAAGTGGGCGTACGATAAGAGTCTGCGTGATTTATGGATGCAATATTTATCGGGAGCGGAGTAATGGACTGGAATTCCAGAGAATGCTTTGTTAAGAAACTTCCAGAAAAATAAATTTTCGGCGAGTATTGATTCTGTCGGACATTAAAGGTCCCGAAAATTACCTCCAGAATTTAATCATTGGAAATGGTTTTCGGGAAAATTTATTTTGAATTTATGGAAGCGAGGAGGAATATAATTCAGGCACTTTGATGATCGCTTCTAAATTTCAACGGAGGTTATTTTACGTCTCGTGATCTAATCGTATTTTACGATTACGTCCAGTTCAATTTCTAGACAGATCTAATCAAAATTAAGTTCTGTTTACGAGAGATAAGCGAGTTATCACATTAAGGCTTTGGTATGAATATACATGACTATATCGCGTATATTAATCCGCGTAAATAAGTGTGAAAAGCTCTTTTTGTTGTGCTATGCTAATGGATTGTTATTAGTTAATATCCTAATAACTAATTCACAGTCAAGTTATAGACGAATTGATCTAAATGCGGGATATAATCAATAGTTAATTTAATGTTTATATCTGTTATAGGATCCTTAATTATACGAGGCTAGGGTCATATGTTTCGTTACTATCCATCAACTATATTTAAATATTAATTCTACAAAAACGATATGATATGATATGTTTTAATATGCAAAAGCTAAATTAAGATTGTATTTGATAACTATCGTAAAATAACAATTTCATCTTCCACTTGCTTTATATCATAAGTTTTGAATATATCGATCTTGATTTCATTTCGGAAGTGTCGTAAGAGAAACCATCAATTACAACCCACGTATAACTATTAATTAGACTTGCATTACCGACACAAATCCTGAAATATATGCATAATTAGTTCCCGTTACATCACATATTCCGATAATATCCGGATGGCGAAGAGTTCTGCTCTGAATTGTTTGTGGGCTCTTTCAATGGAAAATGGAACCGGATTCATTTTCTGTTTGGATATAAGTAATCCTTTACCCTGTTTATATGTACCCTGGCCTATCTCCATAATAATGAACCAGAGGAACTTATAGAACTTGATATTTCATTCCTTCCAGCTAAAAGAGAAAGGTCTCGCATTGTGCAGATTCCCCTCCCACCATTTCGGTTCGGACTCCCACTGGATTTTCCTTTTATTTCCTCTATAAATTCCCACTCCCGGAACAAACTTTTTCAAGCTTAAGAACCTAATCTGTGGACTAAGTCAACCATCTCCTCCAACCCCATCCTAAGTATGTCCATCTGTAACATTCTTTGGGTGATTTTTCGTAGAAAAAACAAATTCGGCTGCGTAATTACAAGCGCTACGTAAACTCTGCTATAAGAAGCAATGGTGTTACGTTTTTAAGATCTCGTATTTAATCTTCAATCTCTCATTATGTCGCTATAGAGTTAACAATCTTCTTAAATTGTCTCTCCCTTTGGAATCTTCTTCTCCATGTTTTTCTTGATTGATGCCTATCTGTAATAATGTTGTATCCTATGAATATATCTTATAATCATGATAAGTAACCACAAAATAATTACGAATAGCATATCAAAAATGATTCAAAACCATGGGAACTGTGACATAATATTTATACGAAATATAAAGATATCAGCATCATTTTTAAAAGCTTAAAATAGTTATGACTATGTAGTTTGGCCATTCGCAAAACATTATTTCCCTTAAATTAGTTAAGACATACTTGTTTGTCTCATTAGACCACTTTTTAAGCTATTTAACTGAACTATTTCAGCAAAACTCTGACGATAAGCAGTCATTATTTTGCAATGATTTATCAATCCGGTTTGAAGATGCTTAAGGATCAGTTTATCACCTTATTTAGTGCTGATATGCGTGCTTGAAGAAAGTGGTTACACACCTAGGTAGTTAATTACCTCCATATTAGACCATTATTAAATAAATAAAAAATTATATAATAAAAATATGGATAAATTCGGGAAATATGTCATTATCAATTCCTAATAATTCAGTACACCATTAAGTCATGCTGATCCTTTGAAAATATGCCTCCACCGATGCACTTTTTTGAGCATTTAAACTCTTTAAGAAACATATGGAATTTCAGTTTCCTTTAGAAAATCGCTGAAGTTTCAACCTTTCTCTAAGGATCCGAAATTTTGTCGGCTTTTGAAGACTTCTTTTCATCCTAAGGCTGCTTAACTTCCGAGGGAAAGAGATCGCTTACTGACGTAGCAAGTTAATTCAAGCGGCAAAAAGGAAAGTCTGTTTCTTCGGGGGAGGAATGCTCCATGCTCAGCAGAAAAGCCCTTCAGAAAATAAGAACGGCCTTACAACTTTATTACGTCTTATTTTTCAATTACGCTTCGCGTTTCTGAATAAAGGTAGTCATTTGTCTTCACATCAACCACAGGTCGTAGAGTACTAATACGTTTAAAAGCAATGTATAAACAAACTTGATAATGGTATGGGTACAATCAAATATTAATATTGAAATGATTGACAGAGATAATGCAAAAACGAACAGATTAAAATTTCGTTTTTCCCTCAAAGAATACGCGAGAATAATCGTATAGGAAAGTAAAGTCACGGTACATGCATTCCCTGCCACACACCGAAAGGCGGCTCGCAGAGTATCTATATAGACAGAGACATAGATATTTATCCGTATTGGGTAATCCGTAAGGTTATTTATCAATGATAATGTTTATATTTTATTATAAGTGTATTTTTTGTGGCTTTCATTAGTTTCTTAAAAATTACACACTTTAATTTTTAAAATCCATTCTATGTTTTGTAAAAGAACGTATCATATAATTCCTTATATATACTCGTACATTATTTGGATCTATTTGAAAATAATGAAGACCAATTCACCTTTTACTACTAATTTATGGTTGAAAAGATCAGAAATATCGTATATTCAATAGGTTCCAATGAGATTCTTTTCAGAAGTGATTTATTCATTTCTACCATCTAAGTTCCAATATACGTTTTTCGTTATTCTAAAATTTCAGATAAATATTCATTAAAGAATATCAATGATTAACTTCAACAGAGTGAAACACACAAAAGATATTCAGGAAAGAGGTACGTTACTTCCTCTATCGTGAATCTTAAGGAAGTCTTCTCTAAAGTGCAATGCTTCTTTTTTCCTATCGTCTATTTGAGATCGGATATCTTGAAAATGAAAAACAGAATCGTACTATTTTGAAGTAGGTGGAATCTTCTTTGCTCGATATTCTTTTCAATATTAGTGTGCAGTCTTACTGCCAATCCGAGGATGAAAAGTATCTTCAGACATTGCACTCTTTCTTCGCATCAAGTATCAATACTCGTACATTTTTCAACAGTGCTGATAATACAAGCATAAAAGAATACCTTTTCCTTTTTGAATCACAGTGTCTTCGATACATACCGCATCAGATACAATCGTATCCTTTTTGTTTCTATGATTAACCTAAGAGACATTTGCTGTAAAGAAAGTCATGCAACAAGAGCAATTTTAACTTAAAAATACGTTCTATTCAAGTGAGGCGTAGTATCATACGTGTTCCATACACAGCATCAGTTTCCGTAATAATAAAATGGTGTAGCTCAATTTTTTGTCTAGTCTAGAATAATTTAGAATAGAAAATTAACGCGAATCTCCTTCATTATCAACTTCCTTGAAAGGATTGCTAGAACTTAGTACTCGGAGTTCATAAAAAGGTTTTTCATTAAATACAAATTCTAGACGGGAAAACCGTCTTGAAATGAGTGAGAGATTTGCGCTAGTCCTCCAGTTGCAGAAAATCTTCTTCGGAGTGTTTAAGAGAAATCGCTGTAAAAAGCACAGTCCCTCATGCAAATCCTTTAAACGCCTAAGGCATAGAAGAGAGAGGTGCATACTTAATTTATTAATTTTGAAAACGCGACTGTGAGTATAGTCCAGAACTGGAAATAATGACGATTCTTCAGAAACTTGGACTAGCTACAGCACTCGGAAGAAAATATGAGTACGTGTTCTTAATTTAACTCGTGAGGAAGTATAAAAGTATAAAGACTTTGAAAGCTTTTGCATATTTCCTTCTCTTCTAGGCGACGCGATTTTTTTATATTCTCTCGTCTTGTTTGGAAAAGTTTTCAATCTCTTGGGAAGCTATTTCAGCCTAGATTAGTTTAAATTTCCGTCCGTGTTTTCCTAGGCCCTCCTCCTTACTTAAGAGTTTCTCTTACCCCATTATATTTTATAAACTTCGCAAACGTATAGTATCTCTTTCGAGTTCTTCATACCTTTTAGTCCCTTTTTTGCAAACTAATTTGGCATTTATTCAGTTATTCTGAGTGCATTTCAGACATTCCCAAGCTATAAGCGATCAAGTTTTAAAGTGCAACGCATTCATTAGAATATAAGGAGCTACGGACACCTTAAAATAATGATAAATATTTTGCTTCTATGGCAACTTACGAACATTTTATTCAACCTTATATTTTTCTCTACTTCGTATTAAAAATATTATACAATTCCTCGGTGTGTATAACTTACATTCATATAGGATTTATATATTTTTTATTATATTAGGTTCATATTTCTTCTGGTAACATTCAACCCATCTTTGCTTAAGAAGTAAAATAAATCCATCTATTTAAGTACCCAGCAGGCCGCCTTTCGTAGTGTGGCTGGAGCTGAAATTACCATGACACCATACTACGTAAACGTAAATAAGATAATCTCAAAGAATTTTAGCTTGAATATGATTTCCTGTGTGACAGTATTATGCTCTTATTTTTGCATCTTTTCGTTTCGAATTTGGAACTAGAAACTTATACAAATCTCTTTTCTCTATTCTACTGCAATTCGTTCATAGCCCTTGACTCCTTCCCTTTCACCCTAAAACACACACTCCATTCGTAGGCATTGTTCTATTTCTTTTCAACTGGAACAAGTTCTGCGGCTCCCATACTCATTCTTCCCATTCCTAACCGATCTTTCGGCAGCTCGAACTTTCTATTGCCTGCTTTTTCAAGGAAATACCGCTCTATTTCATGAAAGGGAAGTTTACTTAGGATGAACCGTATTAAGGAAGCCCTAACCCTTGTTCTTTACGCGTACATTCACCTGCCATTCTTCTTGATTATAAGTGTACAAATTTATGGTCTTCTACAAGCAAATCGATCCCTTTTTAGTGAACCTAATTCATAAGTGATTCAAAAAGATTTAACGTTTTTATGAACATTTTTAACATGGAATATTCTATGAGTTGTAATTATGCAGTAAAAAATTTTTATTGTAATTTTTATCGTCATGAATCGTCTTGCTGCTAGGAAATAAGCATATTTTGAAATGAAAAAACATTTGACTTGAATATTTGCTTCTTAAAGATTTTTTTCCGAATAAAACCATTTATTGAACACCAAAAATTAAATCGAATGTGTTAAATTAGGCAAAACTTTGTCTCTTACTCACTCATCATTAGCGAACGTTCGTTTATTATCATAGATTCATTTTAAATTGTACCAGATTTTAAATTGTATAAAAATCAAGAGTTATATGCTTACTGGAAAACATTGATTAGAATACATTGCAAAATGTTCGCACAAAATAAATATGAAACCATACAGATGATTTAAATTGCGAGCGTAAGATAAATGAAGACCAACATAACGTTAACAAGTATAAAAAATTCAGGGATACGAAAACAATAGAAATTGTCTCTTTCTCTGTAAGAAGGATACTGAAGTTTAACTGAGTGAATGATATGACTATTATACCGGAACTGTAAGTTTAAATCAATCTTTAGTCGACTTAATGGTGACAAAACTATTTTCTATGGACTCCATGGAGACCAAAAATTTACTCTAGTATGAGCTCCATAGCTATCAACGGAATACATTAGGTGAGGTTAATGTCCTATCAGTTGTAGGAAATACCAAACACCCAAATTTATTTAGGTACTAGAGTAAAGGGATGATTTACTTTTAACTTAAGGGAGAAATACAAGCGTTCTCTATAGAACTTCAACCCTTCCGCTTCTTTTATTGATTCAATAGCGAATACCATGGTGATAAACAACTGTCAACGATTGTTTCGTAATCGAATTGAAATGGCGGTACTTTTTGAAGGGCATTCTTATCTGCCAGCCCTAATTCACTTCAATTACAAGCAAAGGAACAAAAATTTTTGCGGAGGAATTTTAATGCGACGAAGCGTCGACACGAAAAAATAATCGAATTATGTTGAAATGAATTCGGCAGCAGTTAGTAACGCAATTTCGTTCGATTTCCCGCATTAATACGCTTCGCCGTCGATAACAACGAATTTTCCCTATTATTCCACGTCAATACGCTTTTTGGAATGTACTCGAGTGAAAATAACCTTTATTTAATTTCCAAAGCACGGAGGAGTATTAAAACAGCGGTGTGCGTCATAATTATATGCATATTTTCGTAGAGTATCCGTTGGGAGCGATAAATAATTAGAGGTAAAAGAAATTACGAAATATTTTAGTTTCTGTTGAAAAGGTTTACGAAAATTCTTGCCTCAATCCTAATGGATGTTTGTTGTGGTAATTATTTAGATGTGAGCTAGCACCCAATCAAAATTTTTATCGCTTTTAACACTTTTATACCTCGCGTTCGATTTAAAATTATAAATTGCATTCAATACTATTTTCGGAGTGGTATATCTTTAAATATTCTCCCGAAAAAACCAGCTGGTGTGGAAAGTTCGCTCGTGAAATTAATTGTATTCGTAACAGGTGTAAGATTTCTCAGGGAGGAGTGACGTATGGGTTATAACGCCATATTTATCCTCCGTAAGGGCCATCAAAGATTGGGTAGCAGCTGCTCATAAGAAGCAATTCAATACAGATATGGCCGCCGAGATTTCCCAACGTCGTATTTCTAAAGGTTTTGGAATTGGGAATTAATTTCAAACAGAGGGTTATCCATCAAGAATTTTCCATTGTATCGTACGAGAAATGTAATATTTATTTCTATAGATAAGGCCCTTCTATAGCAGCAATATGAAAGTGATTCTTTTTTTTTAATGATTCCCTTGGATACCTATAATAAGTACCGATATTTCAATTCGATTACGGAACGATTGTTGCTGTTGTTTATTTCCATGGTATTCGCCATTAAACACGTTTAATATGTCTGAAAGTCTTGTATTGTTCTATATTATAATACATTTTGAAACTTTTTAGCCAATTTATAAGAAATAAATTTCTTATTTTCTGATCTTCTACTGTACATTAGTGGAGAATTATGGGAATATTTTATTGATTGATTACAACCGAATATAAAAAATCAAAAATCATAAATATTTCGAACATAATGCTATAATTTCTCGAACAAATAATGATCTAAGATCTTTTTGTAAGTAGAAGATTGAGGCAACTTATGTAAATTAAAAAGTGAAAGACGAATTTGAAGGTAAGGAGGAAGAACTGCTTCTCGTGTCATAAATCTCCATCATCTTCGGAGAAAGTATTGAAATGACTCCAAAGTGCTTTCCCAATCGGGATCCATTTATACCAATTCAGCATATTCACGCATTTTGAATGGAAGGGTAAAGCACTATTTTCTTAATGGCGATCACATGTTCGGAAGCAATTAATATCAACTCCTAGCGAAAACGAGGTCTTTTGTACATAGATTTGAACCACGTTTAGCACTCGGTTATTCTTTGAATACCTCATTTTGCAGAACTCCGCTAATAATCGTATACAATCTCAAAGAGAGAATAATCATGATTTATCGTTCATTGGCTGATTTCAATGAACTTTGGAGCTCACAATTTGTTCTCCGGTATAATTTGAAAATCCTTTCTCGGTAGCTTGTATAAGGTATAAATGAGCGATTAGCCTAATGAAGGCTGCAAATTTGATACGAAAGTGACCTAATGCGTGAAAGATGATTCTATAGAGATTATAAGGGAAGTATAAATACATTTGTGTAATGGATATACATTTTTATGCGTCTGAAATTAAATATTGAGATTATAATTATCTTCATAACCATCCAAAAAATAGTAAATATCTTATAGTTAGAAAATTGAACCATATTTACTATCGTAGTTTATTTATTATTGATAAATATTGAGGTTGTTATTAGCTTCATAACTATCCCATAAATATGAAAATATATTAAAGTTACAGAAAATGAAAGCATGTTTATTACCATAATATAAGTTTATAATCTAGCTTGGATGGTAATGAAAAAAAACTTTGTAAATTTCCACAGAAAACTAAAATTAAAAAGTTGTTTTTATTACTATCGCATTCCACGAAGTCACGCCTTCTCATATTGATTTCATAGCTTAGATAGTTTTACCCATTAAAACTAAACTTCTTCCCCTTTTAGTATGTTATATCAATAAATCATTCTGGTTCCTAATGGACTGAACCATCGATACGGGTCTATTCACGAGCGAATTTCACGTCAAATGTAGATTTTTGGAAGGATATAGAACGATGAATAATGTAACCAATTACTGCACATTTTCAAATGATCATCAACCACTTTCGCAAAGGTTACGTTGCGTGGCATTTGACGCTTTCTTCCTCCCAACATCGTCAAAATTCTCTTAACTTCTACACAACACCGCTTCTTCACACACATCCATCTTGTTCGGCTTCCTTTTTTCCTCGCAGATTTCCTTCCAAGGAACGCTTTCTCTTTCCACTCCATCATTTTCCTTCTGAACTGTCAACGCCCATTCAAAGATACGTCACGCTCCGTGTTCGGCCTTCAATCTTTCCCATACATTGTTCTCTCCTCTGGAATTTACTATGCAGTATTTTAAGCTATATATATATATATACGTACAACTAAATGTATTAATTCACTGGAGTTGCTGTTTATAAATGTGACTTATCGTAACGTAATGATCAAAGAACGAAACTTCAGGTATTACTCATTGTATTCTTATAAATTGTTCACATATATATCATTAATTAGCTCTTACGAGAAGTTTACAATCGAAATAATACGTCTTTGAAGAGATTTGTAGTAGTTTATTAGCAGTGCAGAGCAAAGTCTTATGGTGCTAGCTTCTTATCTATTCTCTATAAAACTGTACAATCTGTGTTTGTCTCTCTTTATATCAATATATTCCTTTTATTTTTATAAAGTAAAATACGTCCATATATTACAAGGATTTAGGTATCCAGTTTCCTTAAAAATTGATAACTACGCAACACTGTGGAAACACCAATTTCATTGGTTATTTTATGATAAATATTAAGAGAAAGATTCCTTTTAGTCCCCTAAGAGAAGTGATTCCTTTTAGTAATCACCCAAATTAAAAATTAAGTTGAGTTTACATTGTCAGGATTTTTAGTTTTCTATTAGGAGTAGAAGTTTTCTCATTTAGGGATGCACGAAAGAGAGCCTTCACTTCTATTTTTATCTTTAGTTCTGTACAAGAGAGGCACATCTAGGCCTTATCCAACCAATTAATTCATTTATGAATAACTATAAGTTTATGGAATGGATAATGAATATTTTAGGTCTGAATGCAAGACGAGATAATATTCATCAAATTATATTAAAACATATTACGATGAATAGCTATTGCGTCATTCTCATGTTCGTGGATTATTCCTCCTAAGCCCTGCATTCTCCTCCGCATTCCAAGGACTTACTGCCTAAATCCCACATCGTACAAACGGAGCAAGAGTAATTTTACCATCTGCGGCTAGGCTTAAAAGTTTTCCCTTCATTTAACGCACGAAAACGCAAATTCGTCTCTAAGTAGGTATGCGTAGGGGAGTAGAACTTTCAAGATTAGTACGTATACTTTCACGCATTAAAATTTCTTATGAACAATACTTGTCTGCTAAGACTTGAGGTTCAGGAAATTATTAAATCCTCTTTGTAGATAAATATTCTAAGTTTTCAGTTGCTGCGCGCAAATAATTACGTTATTAAGCTGGAAAAGTTTCAATCTTCTTTTAAATTTAGTTCTTATTATTAAAAACTTTGTTATTAAAAAGTAACTCATTAGAAAGAAATGTTTCCTAATTTATGTTAAAAAATCAGTAGAAATATAAGGAGTTTGGTGTGAATATTAATTTCATTTCCACTTATTTAGACCAGACTATAATTACGAAATTCAGCAATTCATTTGTTAACTTAATAAAGGAATTATAACATTCTAAAATACAGGACATATTATTATTGTTAATATATTATAATATTTTAAGTTTTTTGGTTAATTATTACTGTATTTTTATGATAATATGATACATAATTAACCCAAAAATGTACTCAATTGACAATCCATAATTATTTATGTAAATTGCTCCTACGTTTCTCATTTATTTGTGCAATATCCTTATTCGTGGATAATACTTTAACAACCTCCTAGGATAGCACTAAATTTTATTATAATTAATTTAAATAATAGAGCCAAGAATATACGACCCAGTACTTTTGTGAAAGCATTCGTAGGTCTGTGATAACCTAACCGCCTCTGGTGGGCGTTGAAATGCCTTCAAGCTTCCTGTTTTTATCGCTCGAGGGCGCCTTCTATTCACCGGGAGATAATGATGAGTTCTAGGCGAATGCTCACGCCATAATCCCATCTCTAGATTGAATGCCACCCCTTTCACATTAAAAGAGCGTGCTTCGAGAGTAGATCGAGTAATCAGCCGGCACACATTGTTTTGCAGTCGTTCTTGTTTATTTTAATGGATTAATTGTGTGAAATCCTACTTGAATAAGGTATTCTAGCCTTGAGTGTCTCCCTCTGCATGGATTATATCCAGGACAGACAGACTTATAAATCTACTAATCATTTATATTATGATGTCAATTAATTTAATGAAATTTTTTGTAAAAGTATAATCCTCCTTAGCTTAAAAAAATAGTCGCCTTTGTTATAGATGATTATAGTGTTTCTGTCCACGTTACTAACAATAAATTTATATTCCTTATAAAGCCTGAGAATTAATATATTACTTATAATAACTAGGTAAACGCATAAAAACGGAAGCTCTGGATATCTTATTCGTATTATTATGCTTCTAGTTACTTTTATGTGTTAAAATAGAACAAAGTCAGTCAAAAATTACTTATCTAAGAATACCAAGATTATTTCACAGTGGAATTCGAATAAAAATGAGTATAAAAGAAACAAATTGCTCTGGTAAAAGAAATGTTTCATTAAGTTTAACACAGTAATCTCTAATTAAAATCTTTGTCCATTTACCGAAATATTTATGATTCTTTGAACTGTGTTAATATTTTTTATTATGATAAATTCTCATTCGTAAAATAGATGTGGGATCGTTCTTTATAATTCATGAACGTGAGTAGAAAATTTTTTTATTGTTAGGGAAAAAGTTGGAAAAAATGTTGAACGATTTGAGACGATTATTGATTCGATATAAAATTATAACAGTATATTTTTTGAAAATCTTCAAAGTATTGTGATATAAATCACCGTTTCAGTTTAAGCATTAAGATTCTTTCATTCGAACAAACATTTATTCTCGATAACGGCAAGGAAATATTTTCTTTACTGGTTTATTAAATACGAAAACATTTATTTCTTACGCATTTTTAAAAATTCAAATCAATTCGTGTACATTCGGGGTTAACCACGAACACTTATGACATCTCTATATCATCACATACTCATACTTGCAATCCTAAAAAGACGAGCTTGCAATTTCGTTCCACTAACGCTTATAATTCCTAAAATTTCTTTCCAAAATCAAACTCACCACTCCTATTTTCATTCTCAAGGTTACAAATGCACCAATTCCTTTCGTGACAGTTGCTCGATTAGACGTACCAATTCTTCCACACGACATTGGGCCCAAAGGCGAGATAATACAGACATCATACGAAGAGCAAATCGCCCTACCAACAACTTTGGTCTCGTCATAAAGGCTGTCATATTACATCAACGATATCAGAGCAACATAGGCACAAAGCGTTAGTGGAGCTCTTATCGGCTCGTGTCCTCGTGCGGTCCCTAGACATCCTCCCGTCATCGACCCGTATCCCCCCGCCGCAAGGGGAGTGAGCAGCCCCCGCTAAACCTATCCATTAAGGTAGGAATAGGTCTTTACCCTCAGAGCTACCTTCTCCGAAATAAATAAAACCCATTTTTTCCCTTATCACACTCTTTTTTTATGTCCCCTATCTCTCCCTCTGCCCCATTCGACGCGCCATTTGTACGAATTCAAATGGGGCCTTTTCTGCCATTTTCTTTTCCCTTGCGTGTTTTTTCGTACTCGCTCGGAAGGTGGATTTTGTAGATGATGACGAGATTTTTTGTGTTCTCGTGAAGAAGGTTGTGTGGTGTTGATTTTTTTGCGATGTTTGCAGGTGTTTGGGAATGAGAAACGATGTTGCTATTGTTAGCTATTGGTGCTCCTCCAAAATGTTCTTCTGCAGAGACGTTGCTCTTTAAGTTTATCGTTCTAAAATAGGAGTTAATGGTTATGTGTTTGCGTTAGGATGGTTCAGAAGCTGTGGGTTCAATCTCTTTTCCTATCTGTAATACGTATTTTCTTGACTCTGAAACTGTTTAAGGATTTAAGTATTATAAGAGATACGGTAGTTGGTGTGGGATGTTTTTTTTTTAATTGGAGAGGGCGCTAAAAGACAGAATGATAGAGTTCAAACTATATTGTCTCATTAACTATATTTGTATTTATCTAAATAGTCAGTCATATGATGACTGCATACGTTAGAAAGTGAAAACATTAGCGTATGTTATAATACGAGAGGAGATTTTTTTTCAACCTTCTCGGAAAGTTTTGTCTTCAATCGTTAGATAGAGTAAAAATATACAATTCAAAGAGAGATGATTTCGAAACATGAATTTAGATATTTATAAAACTGCTGTAATTGAAAATATGGCTATAAATATATGTATTAGAAATGAAGGCAATATTTCAAAACGTTCACACGTTATTAATTCAAACAAACAATTCGATATTTTGATGTGTTGAACGAATTCATTTAGATGAGTTCGAGATTCGGAAGTCTGTGATTGTTTTCGTGTTAATCGTGTTAATCGTGATCGTGTTAATTATTAATAAATTACAGGTATAGTTTAGAAATATGATAAATGTAATCACGAACATAGTTTTCAATGATGCAAAGCTGTACGTTAAGCCTGATGAACCTGAAATTCCGTGCATTAACCCTACGCAATCATTTTAAAACGCAAGCTAACAAATGAGAGAAAAACCTCAAAACGAATTTCCCGTAGTGGATATCATCTCCTCACAACCGCTCCATAATATTGGAATTTAGCGAATAAAGAAAGGCAACGTCAAAATGGCTGGCGAAAGGATTTTGTGGAAAGTTCTCTCCGAGAAATGAAAACTGCCTCTTTATGTAATGGTTGCTCTCTTTCACCGAGATGAATTCCCTTTCATTTTGAACGATTGTTTGCCAGATGTTAATGCGGGAGGAATTGAGGGACTTTCAGTTTTACAGAGATATTTGGAGTTTCTATGGAATGCCTCTGCTTACCGAATATTAATCCTCAAATTTCGGAAAACGAAAGGGATTATTGGATATATATTTTTCTGAGTTTTGAGAGTATAAATCATAAAAAATCATTAAACTTTTTCTTTTCTGTACATGTATAACTTTTCATCTAAATCATACTTATTACCTATTTATCAAGCCTAGTAGATTTACAAGAACCAGCTGACATTCCTAATTTCAAGCAATTAAGACGTAACATTATAACATTTCACCTTTAGAGAGATTTTTAACCACGATTGAATTCCTTCTTCCCGCGCACAATATGCGATAGTAACAGACTAAAATACTATATGTAACCTAAAATAGGTGTTTACAACCCCTGTCACACCCTGGCAGGGTACTTACATGTAGATGTATATGTTCACCTCCAAAATTAGTGTCTCAATAAACATTATGATTCATATTCGTAAGAAAGATGTCTTTCTATACATTAGTTACCATGAAAGACATATCCTGAGTTATATCGCTTGAATTTTGCCCTACCAACTATACTGTTCTCAGAGGCGACGTTAATATAAAATATTCTGTGTTATAATTAAATATTGCAAACACTCTAAATTAAAAAGACATTCGTATTTTTATATCATGAGTTATTTATATTTATTTACCGCTGCTGGAGAACAAAACCGCTCTATACAATCAGGTTATTTATTTAGGTATTTATAAGAGTAATTTCTCTGCATTCCCACCTCTTAGTTATGTTTCTTTGATGAACTATAATTTTGCTCTGTAACGTCTTCCTTGCATATTCGTATTTAAGTATATAATTACGAATTATACTTCGTTATTTCTTTGTTACTCCTATAAAAAAGTATTCGTTATTTCTTTTTTTTCCGATAAAACGTATCGTTCATTGTTTTAGTATTCTTTCTTATTCATACCTATCTTTTCTATCCATCTCTTTACGAGGAATCCGTCGCTTATCCATTTATTGCTCCGAATATTTGCGCAATATTCCCTCCTCCGCACATCCACTCGGCATTCTCGCGGTGCTATTAACAGGTGCTTTGTTACGTTACCATTGTTCACTTCCTTTCCCAGTCCACGGACACTTCATTTCGGGCTCATGGACATAATATGCCGGGGACCCCATCCGAACACCGCTTTATGCGCGCCGTTCCCACAGGGCTTTTGCGTATTACAAAAAGAGGGCATTTGCAACTCCCTCACCAAAGGATTTCCTTCTTCTGCTGACGCATTATCATTTAATCCGCCTATTTGTCTGCACAAAAAATCTCCGCATCTTTTGTGATGACCTTTACGATCAAATGATGCGTTGTTATATCCGAAAATGAAGTGCATTGAATGCAGATACTCTTTTGATGAGGATGATGGGTCGTGTTACTAGTGCCATCATTATTTTTTGAGTTTCCATTATCTTTCGAAATGTTGTTATCGTTGCAGATTATCTTAAGTTTCTCATAAATAAGTTTGAGGGCGTTATGAATATAAATTACTTGATGAAATTTAAAGTATCTAATGAAGGATTAATACAATTATCTTCAATATTCTGTGCCATGTACGTATGTTTAATAGGATAACGTACATGTTCAATTATTCCGTTATAATTAACTTCTAATTAAATATAGAACTTTTCTTACAATCAGCAATTATTTAGTAAAATAAATTAGATACTTATACTTCAAATTATTAATAGTATGCGAATTTAGCCTCGATAATTGTGAAGTGAAGGTAGTAAATGTATCGATAGAGTTTAATGGCTCTTATATTTTATCGTGAAGAATCTTTGACATAATAAATATTCACTTACCAATTAGGCTACTAATCATTTACTCACATTCATACCACAGTCATAATGCTCACCACATCGTAGCAAAAAGTTCTTACTGAACTGAATCCTGACTATCTTTTCATTAATGCATTACTGAAGTTGAAAGCATGACGAACTCATCTCTGTAATACTTTTTGCATGGTATTTATGAACGTCAATTAGTTGTTTTACAAATTTGTACTAAAGTTACACTGTTTCTTACGATTAGGGTTGCTTAATTCTCACTACAAAATTTAATATGAAATTATAATTTTTACCTGTGTGTTTGAGAATATGGAGCCTAAATAGTATAAATATTGAAATGCTATGTTTTTCTCTCTCAGTTACATTGGACTTAGACCTTTAAAATGTATAATGATCATTCAGGAGTGATTCTTGCTGGAGGTTTGCAATAAATGTAGAATAAAATGAAAAAAAACAATATATTTTTAATTGAAAATAATGGGATTCGTACTCTATAGAAACCACAATGCAGCGATAAACATACTGTGATTCTTCAAACTTGTTATAATTGATCTATTATTATAGTACATCATTGATTTCTTTAGTATGATTTGAAAGATACAACTGTATAATTGAAAACTTTATACTACGCTTAGTTCACACATTATCGCATGGTAACATTATCTATTCGCTTACCCAGTCCTCAAAACCGAGTCGTTGTATTGCATCATTGATCCATGAGTAACACTTGGCATGATTTACCACCACATAGATCTTTACTTATAGCGAAGGACCGCTCGAGCTTTAGGCGCTGCTAGAAATCAATGCTTGCCTCTCCCTTTCGAAAAACCCTTAGCGACCCATTTTTATTTCCTGGATACAAAATGGTCATCGACTTCGGTCTATTATTCCACAGCTCTTCTCCGGAGGCGATTCCAGATCCATAGCTGCTGCAGCCAAAAAGATCGAAACAGAATTCCGAAGAAGACGCAAAGGATCCAGCAACTCTTTCCCTTCAATACCGAAGCAAAGGGAACTAAAACCGAAAGCTGCGACGACAGTCGACTTCTCGAGCACCATCCAGAGGCAAAAGTGATCAGCTGGAAGATTATTTTATAGACATTTTTGCTCACGCGACTGAAGAAGAAGAAGAAGGTTTCCATCTACGATTTGGATTCAGCAAAACGAATTCAAATTCGCATTGAAATATTTACCTGACTTCGTCAATCTCTTAAGCTCTTCCCGATATATCTCTCTCAACTTTTAAACTCTTAAAGTAACAAGCAATAATAACACCACTCTACATGAAATAAACAGTTTTGTAGAGGCGCCTTAGATACAACACCAACAATTCTCGACTACCTAGTGAGATTTTTAAGGGTCCATTGCCTTTTTGCTCATCAAGCCCAATAGAAGTTTAATATACGATAAACGTTAACCATTGATGCTGACATAATTTAGTCGTTTAACTGTTAGAAGAGAATCTTCAAAGTTTATTTTGATACTCGATGTGTGGATATTGACAGAAATATATATATACATCTTTCTACGCTGTAGCGTAGAAGTAGGTGAGTTTTTGAAAGCTTTCTTCAAAAGGAGTCCGAAGTAGAGTACAATTAAGAGCGTTTCAACTAATCATAACAGTGCGCCACATGCTAACAAGGTGTACGCAAAATTCCTCCCATTACCCATTCGACGACACTAAACCACCACCGTCAACACCTCCTCGGATCTTGTGTCCGTTATCTCAAAACCGGAAGGTAGCGAAGATATTCCGTTGCTCCCAAACTTGGATAAACTGTACCGTTTCCATTTCACCAGCTCACCAGTGCTCCTTACAAGCTTTCGTCTAGTAAGCATCTTAATATCTATTTCTAATTCTGCTCTTTAAACGTATTATCGCCTTTCAAAACGATTATTATTTCGCTGATAGAATCAGTTACAGATATTTGATCTTGAGGCGCTGTGTAAAATCTGTTTGGTTGTCGGTCGATGGGAATTGAGCTATACCACGAGGTCATAGTAGCATCAAACCTCTCCTCTATCTACCTTTCAATAGTAATAGCTTCCGGAGTCATCGGTAGCAAACCTTACCTTTCCAATCGTTCATTTGAGGGTTAGAGCAAAGAAAAACAAGTGACCCTTTCGAATATATCTGAATTCGGGGTCATCTAATAGTTACGAGTCCAAACAACATCTACTTGAGTTGAGCTACAGCAGTGTTGACCAGTACCACATTCAACAATCCGTCCTTTGAGCTAGACGCGTGATAACCAATAGCGACACTTCTAAATCTTTGGAGTTTGAGGTCTTGTGAGAACAACCGGGAGAGCTATATACATCGACAGTTCAAATTTCCTGTCGGAAGTCTTGAACGGAAACCAAAAATCCAGCAAAAATTTTTCTCCAGTCCTAAAGGAACCTTGATACCTTTAGGAAACCGACTTCTTTGAGTCGACCTACTGGAGATTTCAACGAACGACACCAGTATCTGAGAAACAGTCTTCTGGTCTGATTCCGGAGATATAACATCAACTCGGCGTTGACAGTCAACTTGTCCGGACGAGGTTTTTGGTCGGCTAGCTGCGAGTCATCCAGCTGCAGCCGACGGGAGGGAACGTATTTTAGGCACTTACTGGGGAAGTAGTTGGCGGCAAGATTCACAAGATGGCGTTTGCAGCTGCTAGGATGATACTGAAGGACAAGCGGCGGAAGACTTCGAAAGAGGACTTTCAACCAAGAAACAGAAGCAAGGTGAAGTATCAATACGCATGAGTCATTCCCTAATATTACGTGTCGTATTTTGGAAAAACAAGCCATCTTGGGCGCATTTAAGATTCTTCTAGGTGACGTAGGATCTAATGTATTGAGTAGATGTTCAATTCGTTTGAAACTGAATTTAAGATTAATGTTGAGTCACGTGACGTTAAAAAATTCTATACACTCACAGTTTTATCGATGAGAATATAACAAATATTCTAGTAGAAATGTCTCTAATATTACAGTTGAAGAGATATTTAATTTTTCGTTTAACTGGTTTCACTTTTATTGAGCTTCAGTTGAGTTGTTTATAGTAAATTTTAAGCTTTTTGTGGCACCATATTAACTCTCGAAGACAATGACGTAAATGTTGCTTTAAAAATATCCTTGTTTGTATCCATCGTTATATGCATCAATCCTTTTTTTCCATGGGAAACCATCATGTGTTATACCAATATCAATTTTTAAATATTGAGATCTAGTAAGTGTGTGCTATTTAATTAAGCATAAAGTTGTTATCACTGTGCATTAATTGTTAAAATTGTTTACAGTTTAATTTTTTCTGTTCCTTAGTCCAAAGTTTTTTTTTAATAGAATCAATGCAAAATTTACTCATTTTAAAACCTAATAATCAATTCAGAATTAATGCATAATCATAAAAATAATAACAAAAGAAAGAAAGAGATAAGAAACTGTTCGTATATTAAGTGAATCTTTCTAAAATTCATTATTTGGTCATTCGAAATTAGGTTAATATTCTTTTCCAATTTAAGATTATAAATAATAATGGTGATATATGAAGTATGTTAACTACAAATTACTTAATCGATAAATATGCAAACTAATTAATATCCATACAATCCAATGTCTAAAAACATAGAAATAATGCTCTTTCACTATTTTATAATTTCTTAAGGTTTTCTTAAAGGTTAACTTATACGATTAATAGGTATTAATGTTGGTATCTTGATGATTGATGAAGTCTATCTATTATATCCATCAACAGATTGTTATAGATTTAAACGATGTTATTTTGTTAAAACTTCAAGTAAAATAGCATAGGATATCAAAAATGAAATTCTATTAAATTGCTCCTTTGAATACATATTTAGCCATTTCCCATACTTGATAATATTCTTGTAGTTAAAACATACCTTAAAATTAATATCAAGTCTGGACATTGAGTTGATAAAATAATTACCTTAAATATTAATATCAAGTCTGGAAATTTAGTTGATGAAAGTGATAATGTAAAAAGATTAGCTAAAGATTTCGTCCATGAATCACCGTAAATTATTTTCGTGAGAACTGCAATTATTTGTGAGGATTTTGACGTTTTTATCCACATGAGAATGTCGATTTTTCATTCGAGCAGCTCTGATAACCTTGATTTCTCCTGAGATCATTGCCTCGTATTAATATTTCAGTTCTATCAGAGCGTTGGAATTATTTACGGACATCCTCAGCAAACTCCGAAGACGTAGCTATGAGACTTAATTGACTTCCTGCGAAGAGAGAGAATATGGCAATTCCTCAGCCTTTGAATAACGCTCGTGAGATTAATTTCAAACATCGAACATGAGAATTCCGATTAACATCGCGATATTATGCATGTTGATCTACTTATAAAGTTTCACTCTATTGAAGTTCGAGATAAACGAGCTGAGAAGAAGCTTAGATGAAATTAATTTCTTGGACTAAAATTTCTCTCCTTGTTTCTGTATCAATGTACTAGTTCGGCAATTTAATAACGAAGAATGCAAAGACTAAGCTATATTTTTAACGTATATAGATTATACTTTATCATGAATTGTTAAATTCTTTCAGTTCTTGGTACGAGAAATAGGATTATATTTAAATTTGAGACTAGGATTATATTTCTTTTGACTCTCTTCTAAGATTCAACGTAAAATTCTTTCATTATTAAATCAAATTCAAGTGTAATTATCAAAGATCAGAATTAACAAATGGGTCTATATTATTACGAAAACATATTCATACGAATAATTCGCAGAAAATGGGCTGTTTGTTTCTCACAATTTCATGAACGTATGCTATAGAAGTAAATAGGAATCAAATTTTATTATAGAATTGATATAATAGAGCAAATATATATCCTAAATAAGAAATATAATTTGAGTTTTCAACCACAAGATAAAGTCCATCTTAATTTTACTATTGCTATTCAAAACGCATCGTGAAAAAAACACGTGCGTATAAAAGAACACGTGACCGCACCCAAAAATTACTCGTGTACGTCCCCAATATCAGCGTCGTTCAAGAGGATTTCCTCTCCCTACGAATTGAAGCCATCAACACTTCCATTAAGGCACGAACATCATCGCAAGAGAACTCCAATCGAGCTCCGTTTGTCGATGTTTTCAAAGCGATCCCAATTTTTTATTCGGGATTAGATTTTAGATTTAATCCCTCCACTTCCATCTTTGGACCATTTATATTTCCGTGTACGAAATCATTCCCTCCGATGGCCAACAATGTGCTCTTCAATACACATCTCTCTCTCCGTTCTGCAGCACTGGAATGTGCCCTCTTCCTCTCCATAAACTCAATCGCCGAAAGCCACGTATTCACTGCGAAGATATCTATGCATTCCTCTCTTTTATAATTCGGAGAGATAATTCAGGGCACCCAAGAGGGATACGAGTGACTTTTATGGTATTTTGGAACTACAAGGTATTTTGTTTACTGGGATACGTAGAATTCAATCAATACTTGAGGTAATAGTAGAAACTTAATTGTTGATTGTCTGAAATACGTTAAGATCTATTCTACTTGAACAATCGTTACTTAGTTACAATAATTGTTTTTATAATAAATAGATACCCACTAGACTAATCGTCCGGTAGCAACCATATTACAATTATGAGAGATTTCACAATAGCTGTTGCATACATGCTTTGTTTTTCTTTGTGACAGAATTATGAAAGAAAAAATTTTTTTCAGCTGCAAATTTTCTTGAAAATACCTTTACAATTATATTGATATTATTACGACTGGTTTTGAGACTTATACTAGATGTAAGTAAAGGATAAATAACATTTTCAGCAGATGTTAAATTGAATTGAAAATTATTTTAGTGTATGGTTCATTTTTCACCAAAAATACGTATTATCTATTATAAATGATCATTGTATAGGATTTAGACTGTATGAACTCTTTCTGTCAACGATATATATTGATGAATCCATACTAATTTGCAATATATCTGGTGATTTATAGTGATAGAAAACTTATAAGTCAAATAAGACAAAAGTTCAGTCCATGAAAGTACATTTCAATATCGTAAGATTTTGTGTTAATTCTTATGTTCGTTGTTTGGTAGTGTAATGTTGAGAAAATGAAATAACGTGTACGTTCAACAACCATAAGCTGGATATTTAATCAGATTAATGCACGCAATCTAGTAAATTGAAATTCACGATCGAGAAATTCGAAGCAAATTTTAGAACATGAAAGGTAAAGACGTCGATGTATAAACATAAAAAAATACTAAAATATTTGGCTGCACGTGTTACCATCGGCATACGACATACTATGTAATGCGTTTCCATAAACGGACGAACTTTCAATAGCGCGTGCATAAAGCGTATTATCTCAGCAATACGATGAAGTGAGGAACCAGTCGTCCGAATCGGGTGCATTTACGAGACTTAATCTTCAATTCGGCTCATAACCAAACGCTCGGAAATTTTTGGAGCCCCGATATATAAGTTTTTTCGCCAATCGCTGAATGGACGGATGTTTTGGGGAAACGCCAGAAAATCGGATGAGTTCATCAGCAAACGATATAAGTAGATTAAGCAGGACGTTTTATTAATCCCTCGTAGGGATTTCGAGGACCCGAAAAATCCATCCGAATGGAGATGTGTTTTCAATTCTCCGCCAGAATTATCGACCTCTAGAGCCATCCACTACGTCATTTCCAAATATCGCGATTGATGATGAATTTTCGCTTCGAATGATCGGTGCGCTGAATGAATGTGTTGCTGTGTTCGATGGCATGAAATTGTTTTCCATCTTTTTCCACTCTTATTTTTTCTGGTGATGTTCATTTCAGAATATTTTAATCGACTTCAAGGTGTATTCTTTAATTTTTCTTGATTTCAGCAATCAATATGAATGAGTTAAGATTTAAGAAATATTATATGAAGTTTGATGACAATTTATGCCCAACAACATCGATATAATATTGATAAAGTGCAATACTTTAAGACTTTGTCACATATTATGACAATGATAATTACAGCGAACGTCATTGTTTGATATATACACTCGTTTCTATCCTTCTCCACTTATAATTTTGTGGCATTACTCTCGGATGAATATATATAAGAAAAACCTTTGCTTTATTAAAGATTAAATCGCAGTTTTTTTAAGTTTCCATAATTTTGCTCTACGAATGTTATAAAACTGAATCACAGTGGTGCTTTTTCCAGGAGAATAAATTTTTTCTTCATTTTTCGTCTTATTTGAAGAATAGTTTACCGTCACCTTTGGAGGTATTAGAACAATTATAGTTAGCAATATAAAAATTAAATTTTATATCTTCATTCTGCTATTTATGCTATGTTTAAGTCTGAAGTGATGTTTTTATTTAAAAATTTCAGTTAAATTATTGAATTGAAATTTAATTTTTTTATACTGTAAAATTGGGTAGATTTATTCAATATTATATGCATAATTTAGAATATATTGAAATGACAGTATCAGTAAAATTTAGAATAATAAATGCTGACGAGCATCAATCGGAATAAATGTGGTGAAACTCAATGCATACGACTTATGTTACGGCGTATGCATACGAGTATTTTATTCGAAAAGTATACCAAGAAATTAAAATAATTTTTATATTCAAATGATTGCTTTTAATGCAAATAGATTTATAAATGTGTACTAAGTATGTGAGGGATGTTATAAAACTTATTTGTTATATTCTTAGTCTTCATTTTCGAAATCATTATTAATAAACATTACTCTTTCTGTAGGGTAAATTACTTAAAATGATTTTCATAATATAAATCCTAAATTATAATTAAAACGCTTAATTCCTGGTTACATTAAATGCAAAGAATTCTGTAAATACAATAAAATATATGAAATCTCCATAATCTCTACCTACTGGCAATGAGATTTATTTTGTCAATTTTTTGTACGTCAACTCCTTTTTTAGCAATAATTAGGAGATGGACTCGTGTAATACAAAGCGAAGTACCGGGAAATCCATAAATATTCATAGCACAACGTTTGTATCACATGCCACGCATCATTCACCGGCATTTGAATCGTAACAAATGACGAACGATCTGTCGTCTATGCCACGAAATGCGGAGCGGGTAACTTTCACCATTAATATGTTTACATCACATGTTTAGGGAAGTAGATCAGGTTGTCTCATTGAACGGACGGAATATTCATGAGTTCCGCGAACAGAACGACGTGGAAAACTGCTAGAATTCGAAATTCTGGAGTCGAAAAATATACATTGGAAACGACGGTAGAGAAACTGTGAAACATAATGCGATGGGAATCCGTAAACCCAAACAAAAAATTGGAACGTATATGCATCGTCGCTTCACAACATCCTCGTGTGGAAGAAATCATATTTCACGATCCCAAACAACATTTCTGTTTCGCGGGAAGCTATTTATGCCCAAAAGCGTTACTTGTAGAGAGAGAGATAGAGCAAAGTCCGTCCTCATATTCCAGGTCTCCGTGCACACCTCAGAAAACAATCCTCAGAATTAATGCCGCTAGATTTATCCGGGGCTGTTATTTTCATTTATTCACCACTCCCGCGTTGCTCGAATATCCATGACGCCTACCAAATAGAAACTCGCCTCGTTGCCATGGCTATTCATAAACAGATTTGCGGAATCTATTCTACCTATTTCCTCTCCACGGGGAGGTAATTTAGAACGACGTTTTTTAATTTCTCCGAGAGATTTTTCTCTCCACGCTTTCCCGTTCGTTTTTTTCCGGAAATTCCTTCGCCGCAGGAACTCCTTTGTTCTTTTCCAGATCAATGCGTTCCCCGAAATACGGAATTTCGTTTCCTTGTCAACTCGTGTTTCCATCGATTACAGTCTTCATTTGCGGTTTAACGAATGCATATATATTGCGAATTTATGAGGGTAACGTGGAATTTTGGATTTATCTTTAACAAAAGAGATTGAAGAGTGAGTTAATATATTTTAATCTGATTCCTTTAACTTACTATATAATATAATATACTATAAAAGTATATCATCAAGGATTCTCAACTAGCTCGTATAAAGATTTAGTAATTGATGAATTTGTCTCTCTGATTTTCATTTATAATGTGTAATAAGACCAGAATGTAGTTTGGATACTATACTTTTGATTCCGAAAATAGCGATAAATCTTTGAATTGAAATGGAAAGAAGGTATCAGATATGAAAATAAGTTATTCATAGCGGAAAAAGATACGATTATTTAATGCAGAGTACAATGGGTGATAAGTAACAATATTACGTTTTAGATTAAAATCTTCCATTGAAATTCAAATAAATGTAAATGAAATAATTAGCAACAAGATTATAAAAAAACTAATTGCTTGATTTCTTTATTGAATACACTGTATCAGAAATTTTTGACTCTTATAATTCTAACTTTTGAGGACCTCTCAAGATTTAAACCTTATTTTGATTGGAGCAATCAGCTAAAAGCTATATTTTCATATCGACTGTAATTATCGTAAGTAATTGAAAATATAAAACTTATACAGTCGATTCGATGAAAACTCAATCATATACTGAAATTCGTCAAGTGTAGATACTTATTTTTTGGGATTCAATTCACTCATATATCTAATTATGATCGTAATAACTCAGAGATACTCATAAACCGAGTGCAAGGCACAGGATTAATTAAAGTCGAAGAGAATTTCAGTTACTAAAATGAATCCGATGCGAAAACTAATAGTTGCCATAGTGAGGGGTTTCCTTATTTACGACCAAAGGAATTCCGTACCACCGCTCATTAATTTGATAACGCTCTTCGTCTCTAATTTTCTAATTTCGCATTTTTTTATTCCTTTTCTTACGGACCCTGAAGAAAACCTCCTAACGGCTCTTCGTTCGTTAATTTTTTTAATATAACCCCTTTTTTCCCTCTCGTCCATTAACGGCGCTACTCCACGTCCTACCCAATTCTCTTCCCTTTAAATACCTCTCTAACAGCACTTCATCTCCACTCTATCCTTTGACTCGTTCTTCACTCAATGCTCTTTAATCTCTCTTCTTTCTTTCGCTTTGTTTCGCTTGTAGCTCTTTGTTCTTGTTCTTTCCTTGTTGTCCCTTTATTCTCATTATTCCTTGTTGTTCCTTTGTCTCTTGATTCCATGCTATTCTCATCTCTTGGTTTTCGTTCGGTTTTCAAATTTTATACATTTCATGAGGTTCAATGGGGTTGACATTCGAACCATCACCTTCGTAGTATCTACGCTACGATAATATACATTTGCTTAAAATATACGTCATTGTATTTGAAAAGCGCTAATGGTCATATTGTTTCTTATCGTATGATGTTTTATAAATTCATTTTATCAGTATTCACCTCATTATTTAATATTTATTATGCATCTATACGGTGGCATTGAAAAATAAATTAAATTATCCTTCATACATAAATATCGATCTCTATATAATTAAATTACGTGATGAATCTCAGCGGGAATCAGAAATAGGAACCTTAAAAGAAAGTCATTCCCCTGAAAGGTATACGCAAGTGTGTAGAGATATTATATAAATACAAGAACATATCACAAACTGATATTACATAGCATACTAGTATTTACTTGTTTGATTTATTAAAGAACTGTCTTCGAAAGTATGACGTATATCAAATAACCAGTCAAAAAAAGATCGATGTTGGTATGCAATGCAGATTTGCTATAAACAAGAACTTAGATTAATGAAAATATAAATCGGCAATATCATTCATTCTATAGTCACTAAACAAGCAATTAAACAAAATACCGATAATTAATCATCTAAATCATGATGAAAATGTGAGTTAAGATGAACAGTGTAAAGTCAATACCATTTCATCAAATTGTGTTTTTTTCTGCTAAAGGATAGCTGAATTTGGAATGTTAGCAATATAGTGAAACAGTACAACCTAAAATTAATTGCCCGTTCAAAAAAAGAGAGTAAATAAGAGCGGGAATTGTTTTGCTTACAATTATTAATGCTGAATCATTCTGTCCATTGTTGTACAACTATTGCCCCAAATCGATCGAATTCAATAATTAACTATAAATATTAGCTCAAGCGATTTAATCTGACTCAGCGGAATCAATTGTTCAATCCCAATTTATCTTTAATCTCTATAATCTCCCTCAATCCCGTTCACAAAAGCTTTTTTTCATTAATCCCGATGAGAATTTCCTCTGAAATGTCGCATTCGCCTACAATTGGATGACTCATTATCACGCAATAATGGAGTTGTTAAATGGGATCAATTATGGCCCATTGAGTTACTAATTCGGTTTTCTTTGGCGTTCCTTCCCTTCCCCCGCCATTGTTCACTCGTTTGCACTCGCGAGTCATATCTTATCCATGAGAGGTTTGCGTGCTGATAAAGTATTACCGAAGTTCCGTTTTTCATTTGTCTTCATAATTCCTCTATTTTTATCGAACTGTGTTGATCATCACGTAAGGCTTGCACTTGAAATTATCTTTTTACTCGATGTATCAAGCGATTGTTGCTTACACGATGAGTTTCTATTTTATGAGGAAGAGATGTGTACCTATAGATTTAGAGCGAAGTATTATTTACACTTAAGTAGTGAAAATCGGATTATTTTTAGGACAGAAAGAAATTTTTAAAAACGCTAAAGGTGTCACAAAAATTACAAGTTGCAAGCGATCGAAATTTACTTCTTACTAAATAGTAGTTTTATCGATTATGTATAATTTTTACGAAGAATTAATTTTGATTATTATCAGTTTTATATTCTAGATGGTTTTTGATTCAGTTCCTCTCAAATTTTGAAAATATATACGTAGGTATTGCCACTTAAGTAAACGACGAGTTACGACCCGAAATATTAAATTGTCTATAAATATTCTTAAAAAAATACGAACTTATTTACGCCTTAATTTCCACTTTCAAGACGCATATTATCCGAATCGTTTTAATTTTTAAATTTATCGCGACACCTTTGCATAACTATATTTGCATAAAGTTTATTTTTCATCAAAGAAGAAAACTTATTTAGAATACCATGCCGTGTGTTTAATTGAGAAACTTCTCGCCTTAATACTTTATTCCTCGTATTCTGAGAGCAGTTTACTTTTGCGCAAAAACCTTCAACCTCAAATCTTTTCATTAAGTACGGAATTTCAGTGGGGCCTCGCTCCGTACTCACCACTGCAAAGCATTTCGAATTCCTTTCCTCCGGTAACCTCAGCAACGCATTAAATAACTCGCGATATCCGTATTTTAATCGCTTTTATCGAATAACTCGGCAACCTTCCAAGTTTCCCTACCAAATTAACTCCCCTGAATATAGTATTCAGCATTTATCGGAGCGAATAACAACTAAAAAGCCTCGCGTCTTGACGAAACGTCTTTTCTTCCCAACGTAAAAGCAGTTTACGAGAAATTCTTGCTTATTTATTTATTTCCCTTCGTTGCTACGGAGCCTTACTTTCTTTTGTTTCAGAGTTTTGCATATCTCTCCTCTTTCTCTGAGCCTTTTTATTTCATGCGTGCTCTTTTTGGAATTTCTCGCGCTAAATGAGTCTCCGAAAAGAAAAAGCGTGTGGCACTGATTTAGCGCGTTTATTCAGACGAATTATAAAAAAGACGCATTGCTTGGACGGGAAGGGAAATGCCTTCGCGAGAGGAATTTCCGGGATAAATGTTCGAGGAAACTGGCTTATCTTTAGAAATTGCTCTCTTTTATTTTCGTTTCCATGGGGAAGAAATGTCTCCAAAAAGAGCACGCATCTTGGTTCTCGCGATAATATGGCGAGATATTGCGATATTTATTATAATAAAATAAAGTGTAATTACTTTCTGTACGGATTTCTGTACGTTTTTTCCCTTATAAGTCGAGGAGCATTCCTAACAATTTATAATGATTAGTGATACGTACATTATCTTTTCATTATCTCCACATATATGTAGAACTATAGACTTATACTCCATTGTAATTGGCGTTTAGTTCAGGTATTTAACTCCAGATGAACTTCTTTATCTAGTAATCATTAGAAATACATATTTTATTTCTAACCTGTATTTTGATGTTTCAATTTGAAATCGGTCTTATATTTTTCAAAAACTCACGCAATCGAAGGTTTTAACGGATCGTTATATAGATAATAGATGAAGGAGAGAATTTACTGTAGAAATTAGAAAAGGAAATAATTTCTAGATCGAAATTCTGTGGTTCATCAGTCGTTGTATATCATTGATATCTGATTATGATGTTGTCATTCTTAATCGATCCAGACATGAAGTATTACATTAATTCATCTTCATCCTTCATAGTAGTAACAAAGTATCCTTCGTAAGTTACGAAAATTAAAACTTAAAAGGGAATAATGTTTTTCATTTTTCTTACATGTGTATAGTGTAATCTACAAGATTATTCTCTATATCATCCGTGATAGGTATCCACAAAGTTACCCATTAACACGTCGATAAATTTTTTTAAATGCTCAATTTCACAAACAGTTTCAAAATTTGAAACTTTCTAAATACTTTTTTGAGAGCTCCTAAAACTCGAAAGCATCTTAAAATTTCGAATGCGATGTATTTAGTACTTTTGTAGGTCTAAAGCACGAAGCAACGAAATTGAATCAAATAATATAAGGAATAGAACATATGAAGTAAGATAACATCTGTACAATTAAAGAGACATTCATAGCAAAAACGGCAATGACCAATCATACATTTATTTATTTTATTCTTTTCGTACATACCCTCCCTTTTTCCACTCGTTATCCTAAGCCATCCCTAAACCCGTCAACCGGAATAAGAAAAGACGACATTGGCGTAGCATCAAAAATAAAAGGATCGAATCACTAGGCATTCCAATCCCTTTTTCCAATCTTCCACATTTTATCTTACATTTCTCTCTTAGGGCATTCTACCATCAACCTTTCTAGTACTCCTGAATAAACTATGCCTTATCTCTTTCAAAAACCTTTCCAAGTGATCTCCCTGATCTAAATCTGCATAGAAACAAATAGGGGACGTTAAAATATTCCAAAAAATACTTAATTTTGATTAATCCTCAACGGAACAAGTAGTAACGATATATAGTCGAAATTTTCAAAAACATCGCGAAATCGTGAAAAATCATATTTATAAAATTTTTAGAAATTCTATCTCCAGTACATTATTTTTGTCGTTTCTACATCCATTGATATACGACTAACCCTTCCAAGTCATCTCCCTGATTTAAATGTACACAGTAACAAATGAGGGGCGTTAAAATACGATAGAAAATTGCTTTATTTTAATGAATTCTCTGCGAAAGAACTAGTTGCAATATTTAGTCGGAATTTTCAAAAACATCGCGAAATCGTGAAAAATCATATTTATAAAATTTTTAGAAATTCTATCTCCAGTACATTATTTTTGTCGTTTCTACATCCATTGATATACGACTAACCCTTCCAAGTCATCTCCCTGATTTAAATGTACACAGTAACAAATGAGGGGCGTTAAAATACGATAGAAAATTGCTTTATTTTAATGAATTCTCTGCGAAAGAACTAGTTGCAATATTTAGTCGGAATTTTCAAAAACATCGCGGAACAATGAAAAATCATCTTCATAAAATTTCCGAATTTCAATCTTCCATAACCTTATTTTTATCTCCGATATGTATTAAACCAACCTTCTATGTGCCTACATCCCATTAGAATCTCATCTCTTTACAATCTTATCCTCTTTAAACGAGGGATCCTCACCCCTCCGAAATCAGAAAGCGATCCAGCGGAAAACTTCCGATCTTTCAAACCCAACGTCCGCTTTTCTCGGTTACGTCACCTGTCTCCCCTCCAATCCGCAATCTTTCCCTCGTTTCTCTCTTTTATACAAAAAATCCCGCCTCCGCAGAAGCTACTTTTCGTCCCATCGCTTCATAGACCACCTCTCCTCTTTACCTGATAAATATATTTATCTCGAAGAACCTACCTTTTTTGCTCATCCGGTCTTTAGCCTCTTAGGTGTCGTTGGCGAAAGGTGACCCATGGGAAATTTGGAGGAGCCCCCCCATCAACCGCTTCGTTTGCCGCTCCTCTTTTTTGCCGTTTGGATACTTTAATCCCCGACATTAGTATGACGTCAGCGAGTTCCGAGCTGAATGGGAGGGTGACGTAAATCATTGTTGTGTAAGCTGGAGTAAGAGCGATGTTGTTTTAACAATATGTATACGTATATGGAGAATAATTTATGTTTTATTAGCCATCGTGTTTTTAGTGTTATTTGAGATATATCTTACGTATAAAGGTTATGTTATTTGAGGTATATCTTACGTATTTAAGGTATATGAAGTGTCATAATGCGAATTTCTAAATATTTGATACAAATCACTGTTGTAAAAGAGGGTCTAATTTATAAAGGAAAATATTTATTTTCCAAATATAAGGGGTATTTTTAATATCTTAGTTCTAATTGTAATTAGTTATTAAATAAACCGATTTTATTAAATTTCATACAACACATCGCAATTAAAGATTGCAAAATGTTATAAATACAAGAAATATCCGTTCTATTTTCACACATTTTATATGATTTCGTTTTTCCCTGACCTGACTTGACCGCAGACTTATCTGACAGGTTTTGGTAAGAACGTCATCCTCGTTAAAGTATCTTTCACTCCTAATTGCCTCTTTTTGCTTTCATTATCGCCTCAAATCTTTTTTCAGCAGCCCTTTCTCTAACCTTTGATTCCATACTTATATCTTTATTTTTACTATCGTAGGCAATCGTATTCCCTTGAATTTTTGCGATATTAAGTCTTTATAAATGACTATGAAAGTGGAAATAAAAGGAATCTTACCAAATATCATAACTTTTTAGGCTATTTAAATATGATAAAATGGAAAATTTATTGTTTTTACTATAACCAAATCCTATAAGATATAATTTATAGATTGTATTAGGTATATATACTTCGTCGACTATCATTGTAAATTGGCAATATTTAAAACATGACTTTTTAAATGAAAATGTTTGACAAGGTGAACTGATAAATGTAATCTTGGAATAGGTATAGTGATTCTGAAATACGATGCGATGAAAATTAATTTCAGAACTGCTTATTTTAGCTTGTAAAAATATGAAAATAAACCTAGGAGAAATGAATCTTCGAAACTAAAGTAGTTCTATTTAAAAATAGTTAAAAAGTAAAAGTAGGGGGAAATAATAGAAGTATGATACACAAATTCTTTAGTTTGTTTATTGGGGTCGATTTCAGAGATTAATTATTCCAATTAATTGTTTTATAATTCATCAGTTAATAAAAACTATTTGGATTTATGTATATAAAACCTAGTATTTATATCATAAACCTAGTCTTATGTTAAAAATAAGGTTCTTGAACCTCCTGCTTGTTCCTACTACCCTTACGTAGGGTTTAATGTTAAGGCTATCTAATATCCCTGATAAATACGACTTCAAGCATTTCACTTTCGTCATAAGTACAAAATCCATTGCGCATCGGCCTTAGCGCACCCACGTCACAGGAGAATTCCGTCATTGAATCATCCGTGATAAGATTTTCATTCATGACCTTCGAAAGATTTTCATGATAAAAGATAATCGGATTTTTCCCTTTTTAATGATTTTCATTTGAGCGAAGGATTCCCGTAATCTCTTAAATCTTTAATTTCCCATCTTATGGGATGCAATAGGCGAGATCCCTTATATAGGTCCCTCCCACGTTCCAAGAAGGGGTTTTGTCGCATGCATTATCCTGTCGCCACATCCCCTGCACCTCCGCCACAAGACCCCACCTATTTACCATTCCCAGGCACGACTCCCCAAGATCTCGCGTTCTTTTTATTATTTGGCAAATCTCCTTGTACCTTCTTTTCGTTCTATGGGATGTTCCCCTTATCTTCAAGTGCCTTTTCTTTATATTTCTTTATTTTCTCTATTTTTTATGGTTCATTTACTTTAATTTTGGATACTCAGTTCTTGATATTTTTAATCAAGCTTATATGTATTTAGCAAAAAAATATTATGTACGTTAAAATACTTTAAACGAGGCTACGTATTGCAAAAATTAAGTTGGTTATATATATAGAAAATTTGCAAGAAAAAGCTTAAATCGCAGCGGAAATTAATCATATTGTACATATTAGAATTTCAATAGATGTCCAAATATAATTTCGAAATAATAGTCCAAAAGTAAACGGATGAATATTAAGTAAATAGTAAGTTTATGAAGTACTCGGAGTAAAATGAAGAACTTTTTGGTAAGAAAAGATAAAGATTACATTTGATAGAATTATCGGCAGAGTTTATCCTCACAGCTCGAATATTCTTAGGTATATATTGATTAAAAAATTTAGTTTTGTATTTGATATATCCATTTTAAATTTCTTTTAAATTCTTAAACGGTTGAGAGATGAATGTTCATTAAAAGGCACATGAAATATTTCATTCTTCACCGGTACTGTCAATTTTATCTCTTAACCAGTAAAATATTTTAAAAAGTAATTGTCAAGAAATTTTGTACATTATTTTAGAATCTAAACGTCTGTATTACGTAGACATGAAAGTATTTTGCCATATCCCATCTTCTTTCAATATGAAAACGTATGGAATTAAATTTTAAGTTCACAGACTTGGTAAGAACTTTGGATCAAATTAAAACGTTTTATGGCTTCATTTTCACTATCAAAAAATTTTCAGATGTATAAATGCGAGCATAATGGACCTGGATGATTGACATTCAGCGTGAAATACATTCTAAATTTTGAAAAATTACTCCAATCGTATTATTCCCTCGGAAAAACTTGCGATGTTTCAAACTCAACCCACCTTTAAGTCTCCATACTTTCTCCTCACTTAATTCCGCATATTTTTCACCTTCCATTTCCCTTTACTTTCCTTATTTTTCTTCCTTCTGCTCCTGCGCTATCGATCAATCCATCTTCCATTTCCGCTCTGCATCAACCGTCTCCCTTCATTTCCTCCTCCAGACGTGCCTTCCTGGGGACACCACTACTCACGATAAACAGTCCATCAATCACAGATCCTCGGCGTCGTCGCTGCCTTTTTTTTCTGAATAAATCATAGCTAGAGACTCGTGAGACAGCCAATGGGACCGGATCCGCCAAGTGTCTACGTCACGGCTTCACGTTATCTGCGAAAAAAATGACGATCGCGGCGCGTTATTAAATGTCGAAAGTCTCTCCGACTTGGACTGTTTTTCGGGCGGAATTTATCGCGCATAAATTTCCGACGCGAGAATGCTAATCAGAATTCATCGCTGTCATCCCGCGTTCAGAAGCCGTAATCACTTTGCCGCGGGAGATTTCAACGCTGGAGTTCAATTAAACGGAACGCTCCTCAGTGTACGAACAAAGCGTAGCGTTTTATTATAACACTGCCGATGATTGTTTTCTGGAAACAATTGAAAGTTTTTCCGCGGGGTTGTTGTTACGCTTCGCTTTATACACGACATTGATCAACCTCGCTTTCAAAGGATACGCTTCGTGCCTCTAATACTCTTTTAATTCAATAGTCTCATTACGTTCTAATTCCACGTTATCGCAGTAGCTTTTAATCGTATATATGAGAGAAAGTTTTGTACCCTCGTAACCGTATATACGTGTATAAATTCGTGACAATTACGGTGTTATTCGGTGAAATTTATACAGCGGCGGCTTCCAAGCTAAAAAGTAACTAATTCACTCCGGGGATTGGCGTAAACACCCATTAATATTGCTGGCGGTTGCCGGAAATTTTGTTTCGCAGATATCCGCGTCGTAAATCTGGCGGATGTTAGTTTAAAAATGGGTTTTATCGGTCAAGACATGTGTCTGTTATGAAATTAACCGAAAGGCGGCATATTGGGGAATGAGTTACGAGTTTATTTGGGATTAATTACAGTATGTGTTCCCCGAACACTTTCTTTTCTACTTGTCAGCATACATTATAGCTAGGTCTTTAAAAATCGAAATTTATGCCATCGAAGGATAAAATCATATAATATATGCTATTTCAGTTTTAACTCTCCACAGTTTACATTAGAATGGGTTCTTTATTTACATTACTAATTTGTTTTTACGTCAAAAAATCATTATATTTATCGATAAACATAGATTTGACCCACTTCAATGTATTTTATATTCTTATAAATTTTATTTCGCCATTAATGAATTAACTGTATATTATATTTGACTTTTCAATATCCTAAAATCTTGACCAAATAGAAAACGAAAGATTAGAAAAAATTATGTAGTTGCAACCCTTTCGTCATTTTTCTAGGGATAATTTATTAGGTGAAGATAATCCATGATTCATAGAGCTTCCGTTAAAAATAGCAATTTTTTTTACTCTACCCACAAGATTAAATTTTTGCGGCAATTTTAATATCCGATGATTAAGTTCGTTTTAATCCCTCCTGTCAGTTCTATGTATTGTGGGATTACAACATTGGTTGACTGACACGTATTAATGGTAAATGACACTTTATTAACTTGGCTCCAAAATGTAATCACGCCCAGAGAAAACCTTTTTTTAACGTACGTTCTCTAATAAAATTTAAAATTGACAATGTAACATACCATACCAAATTACTTTTGTAATGTAATGTATAATTCTAATATACATAGGTTGTAGAAAGAATGACGTCAAGCAATTATATTAGTTATATGTGTATTATTACATTAGCATAGATCTAATAATATACATGCAAACATATTTTTTCTGAGCTTTTTGAAGCTACTACTTATTACTCCTATGTACTCCATAATGTCTCTCAAGTACTTAAGAATAATTGTATAATTGAAATATTTTTTTCGAGTTAGATTTAATAAAATAGGAAAATTATCTACCTGTTTAATAGATCATTCAATGCAATTTTAACACTATAATTCAGCATAAATTTTGATTTAATCCTATAGAATTTGATTAAAATTTTCAAGCCATTGTTCTAACTTTAAGAAAGACCAATATATATGCTCAGATGACCCATATATCGACTGTTTAAAGTTAGCTGTTTAAAACTTTCCATTCATATCTGTGAAATTAGTTATAGGTATAGAAAAGTAGTTTTTCATTATGTTTTATTACTATCAGAGTTTAAATTTTATAATTCCCATCTTTTCTAGAACTATTTCATTCACTCATATTAACATCTGTAAAACGAGAAAGTAATCCTTTTGTGTTCTTGCATTCGTTTTCCCTTTCTTCGTCTAAGTCGTACTCATTACTTCGTCGCATGCCTTTTTCCTCATTCATGCAAACCATTCACAAGACCATTCCAAGTTTCTCTCTTCCCTGCAATCTCCTCTTCAAACCCCACGGGTCCCTTCTCCACCAGAATAATGCATCAACTACGATCTCTCTTCGTTTCTCATTATGCCTTTCGTAGACTTTCTTGTTTCCTTTTCTTTACTCAGCATCTCGTGAATGCTCTTAACATTCTCCTTTGTAAATCTCCTATTCTACTTAACTTCACATTTCTTCTTTCTTCTTTCGCTAACTTATTCCTTTCCTCGATTCTTTGGATGAGTTTAAATACGATTGTAGAGAATTTATGACAAAGAAGAAAATAAATTGAAAGATTTACTTTCCAATGAGATTACCTTGTCCTATAGCGTAATAAGCGCAATTCTTTTGTTTAATTTACGTAAATTACTATAAGAATATTACATAAAATAATGACATCTAGTCAGAAGTGCATGGAACAATTGAAGAACTTAAAAGTAATTGTTATTCATAAATTTTTTTATTGGTCACCTTGGAAAACAATTAAAAGGTTCTACTTTATCTCTTCACATTCTAATACATATTTAATGTATATTTATTACACCACAATTAACGTCTAAAGAGGAAAGAGTAATGAATTAAGACAAATTCTGATTTCATTTTTAGTCAACTTCGTTATTATTTACTTCGCAGTATCTCTATTTATATTTAGTATTACAAAAGTTGGTAATTTTATATTTTCTTTTATTTATTCATTGGTGTTTTATATGTCTTTGATTCCTTCACACTTTTTTTCTATTAATTCTTAACAATAACTTTTTATTTATGTGTTTTGATAGTGTCACATCTCTTTATGGCTCAGGTTTTCCTTTACCATATGATTTTGTGGTTTCATTTAGTGAATACATATTTACAAATCTTTACTAATTCTTGAAATCAGCAATCATTGGATAGGTTTTCTAGAGATGATAAAAAACCCCCTTCTTTACTTCTTTACCCCCTCTTGAAGGTATTGTTTCTAACAACCGCCATTTGTGAGAAATTTTCCCTTGAAATCTTAACTCTCACACTTTGGACCTAATCTACTCTCAGTTGAAATTTCAATCCTTTATTTTTTAATACTTCAATGACCTCCTTTCCTCTGCCACTTTTTTCCCGCCTAATTCTTCACGGGCGGTCTTGTTCTCGGAGCGTATGAAACGACGCAACAGGAAAACAAAACACCGTCTAAAATGCACGCTTCCGGAATAAGAAATGGTACCAGTTCGCAAGGCGCTCTTGTGTCCGTGGTCAGGAGAGTGATAAAAAGACCTTTGAAGGAGGCGGAAATAAAGTTTTGTGACCTGGTAAAATAAAAAGGTTAGGTAAGGCGTTTTGCTTCGAGTTCAAGAGGTAATAAATGGGACCAATGCATTTGGGATAGGTATGCGTGTTCTACATAGCAAACGTTCTCTCTGTACATTTCAGATGGTTACCATGGCGTCCACTTTACTGCAAAATTAATTGAAAATCGTTTAAATTAATTTTGACCTAAAATATATATCGTAACCTCTTGAAGATAAGTGTTTATTAGGAGTTAATTGTTCCCGACTGTACTGTACTTTTTAATACTTTTAGTTTTCCAATCCTCCAAGTTATTTTAACCCATGTAATGAATATTTCGCACACGCAATAAGTAATCATAAAAATTTGACACGTTAATTGTGAAATTATATTATACATAAATAGCGAAACATTATGATAAATCTTACGCTTTAAGTTCACTGTTATTTGCGAAGAAGTATATTGATATTATATAATACGCTTCTTCTAATATATATATATATATATATATATATATATATATATATATATATATATATATATATATATATATATATATATATATATATATATATATATATATTTTAGGACCGGGTAGACAAAACGGGCGGTGGAGTTTTCATCGCGGTAAAAAGTTCCCTCCACAGTAGTTCACGCACGTCTTCTTTCGATAGCATCGAGAGCGTTTGGTGCACAATTAGTCAGTCAAACAAACCAAATTTAGATGTATGCGCTTTTTACCGGCCACCAAACTCGCCACGTCAGTTGTTACGCAATCTAAATGATGAAATAAACTCTTACTCGCGAAAAAATAATAATAGCATAACTTTAATAGGTGGAGACTTCAATCTTCCGGACATAGACTGGCTGAATAACATAGTTAAAAAGCGAGCTCGGGATAGTGATTCTTGTAGAAAGTTACTAAGTATAGCGCAAAGAAATTCGTTGTGTCAGATGGTCAAAGAGCCCACTAGGGAACAAAGTGTATTAGATCTTCTTCTCACCAATACGCCCGAGCGAATATCAAATATCGCGGTATGTGAAGGACTATCCGATCATAAGTCCATTATAATAAATCTTGATGTTAATTTGGTGAAGCACCGTAAACCTAAACGCAAAATATATCTCTACTCAAGAGCGGACTTTGAGGGGTTCCGTAATGACCTGTTAGCAAACTTTCTCTCATTCAAAACACACGCGATGTCTTTAAATACCGAGGACACTTGGAACTCGTTCATTAGTATAATGCGTGATTTAATAGTTAAACATGTGCCCTCAAAATACTGTAATCACAATAACGAACCCAGATGGTACAATAAAGAAACCAGAAAAGCACTTAAGAAACAGAGGCGCTTACATTCTAAAATAAAATCCACTGAGAGGATTCCGAACAAGATCGATTCAAATAAATTGCTGAGCGAGTATAAATTAGCCAAATCAAAAACTAAACGCATCATGCGAGATGCGCTCCGTCAGTTTAAGGAGAAAATTTTATGCGAACACCTAGACAACGACCCTAAAGCCTTTTGGTCCTACGTTAGGGAGGTTCAAGGCAAAGTGGAAACGGTAGGTTCCTTAAAAAGTAACAACGGAAAAGTAGTTAACGATGCTAAGGGCAAAGCCAATATTTTAAATGAATTTTTCCATAGTGTATTTACGCCCAATTGTTCATCGCGTACCATGCAAAATTTAGACGCGCCTGAAAAAATGTCTAAAATCACCTTCAGTGAAGACGGCATCACTAAGCTTCTGCGCAACATTAAGTCCGATAAATCTCCTGGTCCTGAAGATATACCAGCCCGGATATTAAAAGAAGTTGCGGTAAGCGTCGCTCCTTTTCTTAAAATAGTATTTGAGAAATCTCTTAGTGAAGGTAGGGTCCCAAATGATTGGAAAATCGCGAACGTCACTCCAATATTTAAAAGCGGAGAAAAGGATGACCCATCGAATTACAGACCAATATCACTAACGTCACTAAACGGTAAGGTAATGGAGCATATAATCGTTAGTTCTTTAATGGGATTCCTTGAAACTTCTAAATTTATTTTTAGGAACCAACACGGTTTTCGTAAGACGCGATCTTGTGAGACTCAGCTTGCATTATTGGTCCACGACATTTTAACATCAGCCGAAAAGAATAAGCAAGTGGATGCAATATTTTTAGATTTTCGAAAAGCGTTTGACAAGGTCCCTCATCAGAAGCTGCTATACAAATTAAAAGTTGCTGGAATAAATGTCGAAGTAATAAACTGGATAAAAAATTTTCTCTCCGACAGAGAACAGCGAGTAGTGATAGATGGGGTCAGCTCTAACCCCGTTAAAGTGACATCGGGAGTACCACAGGGTAGCGTAATAGGGCCCTTACTCTTTTTAGTTTACATTAACGATCTTGGTAGTCTCATTAACAGTAACGTTAGACTATTTGCAGACGATACGGTTATTTACAGAAAAATAGAAAGTAGAGAGGACAGGTTAGCTCTATCGAAAGATTTAGATATCATCGGGAAATGGTGCGATGACTGGGAATTAGAGCTCAATATTCATAAATGCTCAGTAGTTAACTTCTTTAAGAAAAAGTCCACTACCGAAGACTTTCTATATAGCATTCAAGGGAAAAATATAGCAATAGGGGAATCTGTAAAATATCTAGGAGTTACGCTGACGAATAACTTAAATTGGAGTGCCCACATCCGTAACATATGTGGTCGAGCACTAAGAAAACTCGGTTTCGTCAAAAGAATAGTCGGTAGGAGCGATGAAAAGGTTCGCGAACGATGTTACTTCACGTTAGTTAGGCCTCACCTCGAGTACGCGTGCAGCATATGGGACCCTGCAAATAAAGACTGCATTCGGGAATTAGAAAAGGTCCAGCGTAAGGCGATACGCTTTGTAAAAAATTCATATGATAAAACAGCGAGCGTAACGCAAATGCTAAAGGACGCCGGGTGGGAATCACTAGAAGAGAGAAGGTCGAGCCAAAGAATTAAACTATTAGATAAATTCAGGGAGAGCTCCTTTATAGAAGACGTGGAAAGTATAATGCGTCCACCTTGTTATATAGGCCGATCGGATAATGCGAGAAAGATCAGAGAAATAGATGCGCGAACGGAGCGTTTTAAAAATTCATTTTTTCCGCGGACTATTCGCGAAAATAATCGCATAGTGAAATAAAGTCATGGTGCATGCACCCCCTGCCAAACGCCGAAAGGCGGCTCGCAGGGTAAATATGTAGATGTAGATGTAGATATATTATGCCTCCCAGCCAAGACGATGAACATTTATTTATTATATAATCGTGAAACCTTAAAGCGGAGTAACACTTAATATAAATGTTAAAGGGCAAGAATTATTCATTGTGAAAGACATTCCTAAACTCAGTTCACTTTTTCATCCTTAAGTACCTCTTGAACGTTTATCTTCTATTTTAACCTCCCCATTAACAGACAAAGAATATTCGATTTACTTTCCCATTGCTTACTGCATAGGACCATCTTTCGATCGTATTCCTTTTTCAAAAAGCGGTGACCTTTTCCTAAATCTTCAAACACCTTGTGCGACTGAGATAAACAACTGTCTCCTAGGCGAAGGATAAATAAAACGGTTGCGCAATTCGCAGCTTACGTCCAAGACGCACTCAGAGCCGTGGACACATTGTTTGGCTAAGCCATGTGTTTGCTCTCGGCCAACGCATTGCATTCCATGGGAAAGCGTACGGAATGAGCGATTCAATATTCATGAGCTCATCGTAACGATATCTCTTCTAAGGAAGGAGTTTTTCTTGACCTTCACTAACGCGAGGTACTCCACACGAAATTCAGGCCTTACTCAAGGGAAAGACGTTTCGCAGTAAAAATTATGACCTTCTTTTGAATTTTACTCGATGCCTCTTTCGCTGAAGGAAACTTTGTGTTTACAGTCTTTAAGAGAAATGAATTCCTTTTAAAAAAGTTTTCCTTTCTTTCCGCATAAGCTGTTTTTTGAATTTGTTTTGAAAAATTCGTCTCTAATTATTGTTTGCTCGCTGAACTGCTACTTCTTATCAGATCATTGGATTATCTAAAGGCTCATGAATACATTAATAGATCAAAAATGATAAATCGTTTAAATCCAATACGAAATAAGTTTTAAGCTCTTAAGATTCCTGATTTATTTTACGTATTTAATAAACATTTGTCTCAAAAATAGAAGAAATTCGACAATAATATCAGTCATCAGACGGGATCTTTTCTATAATTGATATGAAGATGGAGTTTATCGATGAACTGTTTTCTTTACTTTACTCTTGAGTTAAAATTTAGCTATGGTACGATTAATTCTTCTAAAGTTGCAGAAAGAATATAATTATCTTTAACTTATTTTGAGAGGAAATCTAGATAAAAACTGTTTGTTTCCTTCGTAGAGATAGATTGTAGGTACAATAATGAAGTCATCAGCATATTTTGTAAACTGCGATTATACTTAAATTAAGTATTAGCACCTAAAAATAAATGAAAGTATTTAATACCCTACTTTTTTATTACATTAGTATTGATGCTTTTTGTTGCTACGATATGTATACATTTTTATATGTGGTTATGTTCTTGATATCTTCAAAGTTTAATTTATGATATATTGAAGGATCTTCCCAAGCAGTTTTTTAATATAAAAGAATTACTATAGCAATATTAAATATTGTTGCACATTGTTGACAAAGCCGTTGATTATCGTAAACTGTGAGAGGTTACTCAGATTAAATTGAATAACGTTTTAGTTGTCGTATCTGCATTTTAGCATTTATCACCGAAAATCTGAGACGTAAATCTGCAGTGAAATTACGCATTCACCCAAGACCATGGCGTTTTGAACTTCAATCCATGGGAATACAAGTACCACCACCGAATTGCACGACCTTGCGTGAATTCGCTTTGCTAAATATTTCCATGCAAATTCGGCTTCTACACCCTTTTTCTCTTTATTAATTTTTCAAAGCTCAAATAGCCTTCATTTTCATCTCACGATTTTCACCTTCCGTAGCCATGGTAACGCAAACTCCTCAGAAGAGACGATTATATATTTTTTAGCGTTTGAGCGCCAGTTCCTAGTTTCCTCAGGTCTTTGCGAAAGGTATGAAATCGTTGGAATTAAATCTCTCTCATTAACTCCGCGGTTGTGAAAATTATCCTTTAGTACGAGCGTAAGAGGCCGGTGGGGCCGGTGCGTTCGTGTATTAGCGCGATAACGCTATTCACTTTTTTTCAAATCCACGCTCGCCCGTGATTTCGACCCTTATCTCGCACATTCTAATTGCACACCTCTCTCGGGGACGTTCCGAAGAAGTTTCGTACTGCAAGGTATTTCTTTCGGTAGTTGCGGAGGTGGAGTAAGGAAATTCCGAGGGCTGCTTCTTCGCACGATCTAATTCAGTTGAAAAACTCGTTAGAGCTAATGACAAGGGTCTTTTCGTGTTTGCAAACCTTGAATAAACTCGTTCAAAAGTCTGCTGTATAACTTTCGAACACGTGCTGAAAAGTTTTGCGATTCGGGAGCATTTTAACTGAGCTTAAATTATAAAGAATAGATTGATAATCAGGTACCTATTGTTGCAGACTAAATGTGATTCGGGTGTGAATGAAGAAAGGTGATTTATGTCTACTTTTTTTTCTTTTTAGTTTTCAATCAGACTTATTTGTTTCTCTATGATGTCAACTTGAAAATTTTCCTCAGCAACTGATCATTATGATTCGCTTAATATATATGAGAATGCATACATTCTGAATCGAACTCTTGTCATTCCAAATTATGTTAAGATATACCCTATAATCGATTCCCTTTCTATTTTTGCTGCTCTTATAAAAAAATCAGTATCCTGCTTAGTTAAAGTTCATAATAGATTATTTTCATAATTAAAAACTGAAATACAAAATCTAAATTTATAGCGTAAATTATTTAAATATAATTTCTTATAAAAATCAGTGTAACATATCAGTATTTTCAGTCAAAAAGCAAATAAAATATAAATTCAATCTTATAAAATAATGTTAAAACTCTTTCTTTAAGTTTTAAATGTATTCGTTATAATTTAATTAATGATAATAATGTTTGATCTATATAATTTTAGTAATAACATAGTAATGTTTGTCATATTGCACAGTCTTTCTTCTCTATGTGATGGTTTCCCATGAGCACTCATATTTTTCTTATGTCTCTGTCTGTTTGTTTGTCTATGTGTGTCTTTCTTCTTTTCCTCACTGTTGTCTGTTTATCTATTTTCCCCTTCTTTCTCTCTGTCTCTCTCTCTTTCTTCTATTGCAGACGAGGAGTAGTGCAAGCACAAGTAGCATTAGAAGCCAAAGTCAGGTACAGTGAAACGAAACAAATGCGTAGTCTCAGTTCTTAATCTCTCTATTCAAATACTTAAGTAAATATTATTCCTATTTATTTACCTCTTCGTCTGCATTTTTCCGCATCGTTATTTCTTTCTCAAGCATCCAACACCGATCTTCACAATTGAGTCATGAAATGATACGTTTTTTTGGAAGCGTCCATTTTGAATTATCGATATCGATCGATATACTAAATCGATATAAATCGATATAAATCGATATTTTTTATCAGATGGAGTAGTAAGCCGTAATCATTCTTTATCGCTTTTAACGGAAAGTGTTTGTGAGGTGTTGTGCTTAAATTTATCTGCCCTTTTCCTTCAGCCAACACCGAACTCCGTTACTGTATCGAATAATAACGTTTGAGCAATAGTGACTGCGATTATTTTCGATTCACACGCCATTTTTTCCACTATCGATACTTTCAGTCGTTTCCATGATAACTATAAATGACTGTGTTGAGAAGTGTTGGGTGCGATTTTCAGTCTCTTCCTGTTTTCTTAAATATTTTTCTTAGATTGCCTTTGTTCCATTGCATAGGATAGAAGAATGATAGAGAGAACTGCATTAGCTAGTTGTAAATCAAGTAAAATTCTTCTGTAAGGAGAGTATAGGGCGCGCCTAGCTGATTCAATCTAGACAGAGTAGATTGATTTAGTGATTAGAAGTGAATGAACTTTTGGAAACCAAAAAAAGGGTCGAAATGGAATGTTGAGAATGTGTTCTAGTTTTTGCACCCGTTCTTACCATTTTCTCTTTTTAAAACTAGCGCTGGGCATACTTTTGCACTCTACGCTCATTTTTATGGTATGAATTTATGCACTGATAACATATTAACAGAGTGAAGAAAGCATACACGTTAGCAGAATGTTCATTATAGATATTCGTACTTCAAGACTTGAATGCATTTAAATTATACTGTCGTCATATACTTATCAATAGACATATGGCTCTCAAATACTTGTTTGTATGACACATATTAAATAGCTGAAAGAAGCATAAGTAAGTACATAATGGTTTTTTTAATAAAGTAATATTGATAAGTTTGACTCAAAGGTCACAAGATACGATTGGCTTTGCTTCACTCTGTGCCTTAGATAACAAGATTAAGTAGATAGAAGATTTTCTTACAGCAGCTGATAGGCCTAATAAAAACATTTTTTCTTTAGCATGCAATAATAATAGAGAAGAAATGAAAGATAGGATAGAGTACCTAACGCCATTTATTATAAGTCATTTACAAGTGGTTTCTGTATAAATGTAAATCTTTCTCCTTAGTCCATCGAAGAAGATTCTTGGCTTTTTCTTCACGCTGAAGTGCCGGCAACATTCTATTTTCACAGGTTTATTCACAACGTGATCTTCGTTTGCTTTTTTTGGTAAATAAATATTTGAATCCATTACTTTTCCTTCGTCAATAGGTTATCCTTAATCTCCAGTCATCATTTCCATGAACTCTGTTGATGTATAAAGACACAGAAAAGTTACACTGGATATCAAACACTTTTTCAACTGTAGCATACAGTTATAAAATCAAGAACACGTTCTTACGTTCGTGTCTGAACACATAGGGTCAAAATTGAAATAAACAAGTGTACTTTGAGTTTAATGTAAGATTAGTATTCACATATTTTTAAAGTTATAGCTACTTAAAAGTAACGTAGATAGAAAATAAGCTTAAATCATTCATATGTTACTGTAGTGGAGATAGCATTTTCGACTCACTTTCTGAGCACTTAATTGTAATTAATCTATCACCTTGCACAGGCATTGGTGCTGAACAATTGTGTATATATATTTTATTAACTTTTCTTAACCATACATCATTCATTCATCCTTCAAGATAAAACCATTTCAATCAAATTTAAACCATTAAATTATATTCTCTCATTTATGAAGCAACCCCAATCGTTATATAACCAAATCAAATCCCTTTACCAATCAATTTCATTATTCATCTCAATATACCATTTTCATGTTGAATAATGAAAACTTTTAGTACCTCGTGGTTAATGGAAATGTACAGGCGTTTATTTAATGGTTAATTAAATTCCAATTATTTTAAATATTTCGTGCAATCATTTTCTATCCTCTACAGTCGCTATGAATGAAACTATCTAAGTGTAGAGCATACGTACAAATGAAACACGCTGAATTATCTCCGCAGAAATATCTCGACATCCATTATATAACAATCTTTCGCAGAGGCTCCCAGAATTATCTTAGGGATGTAATCAATAACGTTTAATTATACTTGCCATCAAAGTCCACAGTCCCTGAACCATCTGTGTCGATTTCTGCGATCATCTCATCCAACTGGTCTGGCGTCAGCTGGTCATCCAAAGCTGCGAGAATCTCGCGCAAACTCGACGTGGGGATGTAGCCGTTGCCTAGTTAAAATAAGACGCTTTTTAACGTCATTTTAAATCACTAAGGCTATTAGAGTTCTAAGGTGATCCAGACCTGCTATTAGCGAACAAATGGATCTGTAATTGTTACCATTATAACGTTTAGAAGCAGCTAAAACATCGATAACTATTAAATTAAGAATTCTATACGAGATTAATGGTATACGAGGCATCATTTGGCATGATTATTATTTCGAAACATTCATTCAAATGCATCATAACACAGTTTTTAGAATGTTGAATTCTTTTGATTCGTTCGCTTGCAATAGAAATTTCAAACTTGGAATTCAAGTTCATGATTTATGAAGAGCAATAATGCATATCTTGGAGGACAGATGTACCTCATCCATCATCCCTCACCTTCTTTGTCATAAAGACGGAAAGCTTCCTTCAGTTCCTTTTGCATTACTTCTGCGTTATCTTCTTCCAAGAAATGTGCTGCCACTCTGCAGAACGAATCAAAGTTGAGTTTTCCGACTCCTGCGGGGTTGAAATATATATTTTGTAACTCTTTGATGGAACATTGTATATACATTAAGGGGGCATGCGGGTAAATCGATGCCTACTTTTTGAAAAATACATGTGAATATATATATGTACTTTTTCATGCTGTATAATCACAAAATGTTAACGAATTCTTTTTAACCTGACTAAATATTATTGATTTGACAAATTTTTTTTGTTCCCAATGATGCAGAAGATTTCTAAGACTTAAATTTATTTAAAACTCCTAATATAGTACTATAAATATCTTCCCCAAAGAATATATACATATATATTAAAAAGTTGTTAGACATACGAAATGTCAATATTCATCTCGTATCCATAGTCATTAAATCATTCATCCAACATGGTTGTTTGTAACCAAATAATGCTACAAGTGTAATTATATGCACATATAAATTAAGTATTGCTTCATCCTTCTATAACTAGTTCTAGTTCAGACTTTTATTATTATATCGATTTCATAAATAATTATGTAAACCAATTATTTTCATTGCATGAAAGCATAACGCTTTCTAAGAATTTCATATATTTCCAAATATTTAATGCACCATTTCTGGTTCATACATTCTGATTTTCTTTTCTTTTCGATATCCGACAGGTATGTATCATTCAGCCGACTTCATCACAATCATCTTCATCTCCTCATCAAAAGAAAACATTGCACGTGTCCTGCCATTTTGACATATATCACTGGTAAAGAAGTTGAGTATGTGACCAAAGTATAAGGTGAGAATGTAGAATGTTGTTTAATATTTGTTAAGGAGTTAAATCCACGTCCACGGAGATGGAAGACTTTCATCATCTCCGTATTGTTCATTAAATATCATAATCATCAACCTTAATAATGAACATATTATCATCAACTGCATAACTAAGAGTGTTTCATAAATTGTGTTATAAGAATATATCTTCTGATTCCATCATAACGCAAATTATGTTCTATAGAGAATTGTTTTGAATTATTTTTTAGAAATAGTTTTTAAAAAATATAATGAGAGGTATTATACACGATTTGAGTTTTTTGCCATTCACTAACCAAATCTGTTCACTCTATCAATTGTTTCATTGTGATCCAAAATAAGCAGATATTTTGTTCGAAAGCATACGTATTAATAATTACGATAAATATACAAATATATTCTGTATTTGTTCATCAATGAAACCCGCTTATATGCATTTATGTGACTCTTAGAGCATTCAGAATGTCAAATATCAAAATGAAGCAGAATTAACAAAAGAGAGAACACATTAATTACGTAGAAAATAAATTTAAAAAGATCGCAGGAATTAGACGTCATTTTTCGTAATGAATCCCAACTGAAAATGAATCTTTCTCAGAAGACATTTTAATCTTCTATATTGTTCCATCTTCATAACGTATAATCCTTCTCATATTCCACCAATAATAATACCAAAACCATCTCCCCAAAAACTCTCGTCAACGTAAATTAAAAACAGATAACGCAAAAAAATACACAGAAAGATGAATTTCCCATCAAAGCGAACAAAGCACGGTAAACAACGATAAGTCCTCGATGGCATTCATTAGTGCTGAAAATTTCGAAGAATAGAATTAATGAAAGAGGAGGGAACAGCTATGACAACTTAAGCCCGAATATTTTAATATATACTTGCTCCACTTTTTAACCGTCATCTCACCCCCTTTAGAGAAAGAGAGTAATAATTTCGCCGGAATCTTATTCCTCACTAATTGAAAATTTCAGCCCCGTACTCGTTCAAACAAATTCGAGAATATCACCGTCGTTAACTCATTAAAAAGCCAGAGGATACGAGGATTCCTTCGCTAGCCAAATAACGCCCCAAAGAATGGCTTTTCCCCTCTTTCTTGCGGCTACGAGAAGGAAATTAAAACCTTTAAGAAGGAGTTTAAAAAAAAGGGCGTTTATAAAAAAAACCTAAGTTTTGGCGCTAGAGAGAGAGAAAGACAATGGGAGTGCAGATTTTTCCAGAACCAGGTCGCAATTAAAAAGTTTTTCTAGGAGAAATTAAGGGTTTCAAAACGTTCCGGCCGAAGAGCTTTTGGTTAAAGGGATATCTCGCGTTTTATCCCGAGATAGGAAAAATAATTAAGGGATCGGAAATTAAAAACCCCCGTGGGAGGGAAGATGGCTCTAAGAAATCTCTAAAAAAGTATTCCCTCTTCTTGGAATATGACAAAAGAAGCGTCTCTGCTTGCTAGAAACGAGGAGAAGTACGATATCGTCCCTTTCTTACGTCGAGGTCAAGGGTTCGCGATCTCTCTATAAGGCGTGCCAAAAAGGCTCGCGAGGCGTTATTCATTTATTTCTCTTCACGTTTGAAAATTTATTTTAAAAATCTCCCGGGGATTATTACTTTTCTTCGAAACGGATAATTGATACGGGGAAAATGGGGTTTGGTAGAGAGTTGGTACGTCTCTGGAGATGAAGGTGTATTAACAAACAGGAGTTCAAGGTCTTAAAAAGAGCTACAGTTTAATGGCGGAGTTGGGAAGGAAGTAGTGAGTGGATCGGTTGAAGAAGATAAGAATTCCGTCGAAGGTTTCTCCCAACTTTTTTTAATTCTTGTTTTGGTGGGTTTAGTACCCCATTCGGAGCGAGACTTTTTCGCGATATAGGACCAATTGACCTCGATTTGGGCGAATATCGCTGCTTAAGGTGAAAATGAGATAAACTTTTCGTACGTCTTTTTTTTCTTTCTTCAATAGGCCCAAACTAATTGGAATGCGGTTGGAGGCGTAGTTGTGATTTTATGGGAATGTTGGGTTAAACCCATAATTGAGGTTGTGATTTAAGTCTAGCGCTGGTGATTAATTTTCTATTTGATAAAATTCAGTTAGATATTGCTAGATATTATTAGATATTGGCTTTCCTAAAGTACTACAGTAAGGTTTTCTACGAAGTACTTGGATGAATCTTTTGCCTTAATTAACATCTTTGCAGTATACTTGATGTCTTTGATTCCATTATTGTGTTCCCAACACATATTAGACTCGCTATTCATTTTAAAAACTAATTTTCTTAACATTTCTATACATATATTATTTTATTTCTAGTTACAGTTTGTACAACGCAAGTGTTCGCTTATTATTGTCGTTAAGTAGTTAAAGAAAGATATCATTCCGTTTTATTTGGTGCATAATACGATATTATTATATTTACTTTATCCTTATTATTACCCATTTTAATTCGTATGTTTAATCCCAGTGTCGTTGTAAACCACGTCCAAGACACGAATAACTCGCTATTCTAAAATAAATCTAAGAAAACTTCGCCTTCTCAAACTTCTATAGAGAAAGCTTCTCACATTTAATTTCATTCTAAGAACTGTTTCATCCAGGCGCGTACTTGCTCGTGAAGGGAATAAAAATGAATTCTCCGAAAGACAAAAGTCCTAAAAATTGCGCCAAGATCTTCGAAATAAAGGGAGAAATAAAACCGAATGGTCCAAGAGGTGTTTGACCCACTTTGCTTTCAAAGAACTCTTTTATGATAATTAAAAAACTGTCGCAGGTTTACCTTGTGTCCCGTCGCCTTCCATTTTTGTATATATCGCCGCGAGAGTCCGTGAAAGGGGGCGGAGAAGAAAGTAAAAAAAAACGCTTTCAAGTGACTCCTTCTATACCACGGTTATGCACAAAAGTATAAGAACCTTTCGACAAAAGAGAGAACGAGTTCTCATATGAATATTCTGAGAATCCGTATCGTTAGCAGATGTGGGTATTCCATAAACTTGGCGTTTGAAGGGAAAAAATATTAATTATAATGTGTTTGTACATATATTAATTTCTTAACGTTTTAACGTTGGAAGTTAATTACTAAATTTCACTAACAAATATGAAAAGATTTATACAGCTACCAAAGCTAATGATTAGGGGATGAAAAACACTGAAAGACGTTACTGTCAAATCCAGTATTATTATTACGTAACAACAAATTGTATTTACAAATATATGTTTACGATTTTCATTTGAAATTTTATCGTTTCCACATCTAAAATATTAATTCTGACATGGTTTTTTAAAGTCTTTAGCGATGTGTTTTCTATTCTGAAAATGTTTACTTTCTTACTGTAAAACTATTGCGATATTAATTAATTAAGTTTTTAATTACTCTATGTTTAATTATTTAATACGTTGTGTAACTAGGCAACCAATATAACGTATATAAATTTATGAAAACGGTTGATTTTCGTTTTATAATTTATTTATTCGCAATTCTTTCTGAAAGTGAAAACGATCATGATCTCATTCCTAATTGCTTTATGATATCTACAATCGAAAAATTCGTAATTACCACGAGCTGAGTAGTTAGATTTCGCAATTAAATTTTCAAAAATTCCAGAAAACCGTAGAAGATATTTTGATCATTCGATAGTTTCATAGCACTTTATAAGAAAGAGGTGATGATCCTGCCCAATCCCTTACAAAAAAACCAGCAGCTTGCTGGTATCGATTTATATATTTCATTAATTTGCAAGACGCATGGCATATAATCCGCTGCAATTCATAAGGCGTAATGTAACTCTCGTCCCCTTCATTACAATCACACCACTCTGTTCCAAGTGGGGAAAAATGGATTAACATATGAATGGGCCATTAAATTACGTCAGACGACTGAATATACCCTTTCCTCTCTTAAAGTCTCCGTAATTTCTCCGAAGCAATCCGCAACCTTCCCTCTGCTAATATCCTTAAGTGCCCAAAGTCACGTGAAGCGGTAGTTTTCCTTGTTCCCGCCATGTCGCTGAGGGCGTTTTTGTCTTCGCAGATTATTTTTTTTTTGCCCTTGATCATCCACCGGTAATTCCCTTTCTGGGGAATGTTTCTTTTTCTCCACCTGTCTCCATCTTGGAATACGTAAGGGTTCGGATGGTAATGAACGTATGAAGGTTTTTCTTTTGATGGGTGGAGCGCCATGTAGACAATGGACTGAACTAACAGAGAAGATTCTTCGTCTAGACTTCTTACCCAACCATAGGATTTTATTTTTTTGCTCTCGCATTAGGGTTTTATACTAAAAAATTTCTCACACCGAGATATATGTATTGTGCAGCAAGATATCTTGAAATATAAAATCGTCTTTAAAAGGAAAAGTCCTTGAAAACTTTTTAAACACAGAAAAAGTATGTATTTTTGCATATAATTAAGGGGAAATAAAATTGGTAAAATAGATGTTTTTATTTTAAATATGTCTTTTGATATTACTCTCGAAGATGTAAGTGATTGGCTCTCATTTATGATAATTTGTTATAGAATATCTGAAGAATATAGTTTAGAATTTAAGTACGTATTAAAAAGACATCTTCAGAGAAGGAATAATTATTATCAAAATTAATGAGCGACTAGAATAATTTTTTCAATTAAAAATGTTGTTATAAATATGTAAAGCTCATCTGGAAATAAATTCGAGAAATTGAAAAGTTGGATGTATATTTGCAGGTAAAAATTATTCCTTCAAAAACATTAAGGTATTGAAGTATTTTTGAAACTAGAGCGCGCATTCAGATACGATTCGAAGATACATTTCAAATACTCTAATGAGAAAACGGATACATCTGTATCAGACGGTTGCTATTTATATTTCCTTGGATTATGACAGCGTCTTTTAATTTAGATCGGAACTAAAATTGGTCTTTTTGCACATCCGGTGCCATAGACTACGAGTAAGATACCTGTACGTACAGAAATAACTAATGAGTATTGGAATTCTTCGTAATAATGCCTCAGGAGTCAGGAGAACGTATTCCTTTTTCATTCCGAAACGAGAACCACGTTTCTTCTCCGACCTAAGACAGCGTTTCAGCACCTTTTTCCAATTTAGAATCCTTCTTAAGAAACGACTTATCGGTTTTTTCAATTCTCCAAAAATTAAACGACCGAGCGTCCCAATTTCTCCTGCCTAATTCCTCCACGATTTTCCCTCATATATTTTTCATCCGAAAGGAGGATAACGAAGCCCTCCCAAAACCCTTTTCATTTCTCAAAGACTGCCCAAAGACTTCCTTTTGCATGTCTTCCCTCTTTTCTGATAATCTGCTCACGTACTTTCTTGCATACCTCTCACGTTGACTCCCTTTCTGTTTCTAAAGAATTTTTATTAATATCGCTCGTCATTTTTTCTCTTTCTAACCTTTGTGTATTATATAGTAGTTTGAATGAGGAATTTTTTGAAGCTTGAAGGAGTTTTAAATCATTACGTATATTCTAAAGTACGTATATTTAATTATTGATTTATATTTAGTTTTGAATGTCTTCGTAATGGTATTTATTGGTTTAATTATTTGCGTATTTTTATTCAGTAATACATTTTGGAAATTAAAGGTTTGTAGTTGGTGAATATAAAAACCCTATCTCTCATTCTATAATTCATTTGAGAGAGAAAATTTGAATCAGAAAAATCATACTATTAGTATTTAACTAGAGTTCATATATCCTGATATTCAATGTAAACGGGGCTCGGGTTAGGATGTAATTAACCTTATACGATATAGTACAATATTGTTAGAATATAATGCTTGTTTTCTGCTCAAATACTGGTATTATACGTGACAGTAAATGATGGGTGTTATGAGCAGTGGAACTTTATTGCTGTCTTCACTCGTTGAATGCGAAATTTGATTCTTAACTCATTATGCGACATCTCAGAATATCTATTTCTATATTATCTATAAAAGTATTTCATTCAAATGGTAGTGAGGAAATTGACAATTATCTCTCTTATTTATTCCACTCTCTTTTCTAACCTATATACTTCCCATTTTACCTGTATATTATGCGACATTTCTTAATATAAATGCTCTAAACAGAATACTGACGGAATAAACAGAGATCTAATAGTGACCTTTTTAAGTCTTTCCTCATGCTATCATCTTATAAAATATATCCTAGATTTGGATTAAAATCTGTTATGAAAATTAAGACGAATGAGGCCACTGCGTTCCCTTAGTTCCCAACAAACAACGTCGCGTAACACATGCGTGGAAATCATCCAATGAAATTTGACGGATAAAATCGCCGGCAAATGTGTTTAAGCGAATCAAGACGTAGTATGAAATGTCTCTTAGGCGGTGACTTAGAAGCTGGAGGAGTCATAAAGGCGTAAAAGAGGAAAAACAAGGAGATAAAGAAGCTGACGCGGCAAACTTTGGAACGAGCAGCCAAATGGTAGTTGTTGAAGCGGAACGAGTGGTTTATCGCACCCGAGAGAATATATACACCGGAGGACCTTTCCCTTCCATTTTCCAGAATACTCCTGATTCACATCGCACCATCCGATTCGTGCAATTACAGCTCATTTTGTTCTCTATTCACTTAATGGAGCGTCAGAAATGATGTGAGAATCCATTATGACCGCGATGAACGACTTTTGGTCCGTCTTCAACACTCCCGATTCCAAATAGTAAATAAAACGGTTGCCAAGTCACGGTTATGCAACTCATAAGCTGTGTGGCGTAATATGTGGTTCTGTGGGCTTTGAAAAAAAGGAGAGTGAAAGTGTGAGGTTTGGAAGGTGAGAAAGTAGTTAGATGGTGATGATTGATGGTAGAAGAGGCGGGAAGAGATAGAACGAACTTAATTTCTAAAAATGTAGGGCAGAAGTGAGGTGGAATTATTAAAGGGCATATTTCTTTCTACGTTCATTTTAGAATATTTTTGATTTTACGTCGGAGACTGGATAATCTGTAATCAATAATAAAACAAAACGCATCTATAATTGGATAAAAGTAGATAAGATAGAAGTACAAGATATTATAGAATATGTTGATTTGAAAGCAAGATGCATTTATTCTGTAACTAAATTATTAGCTCAAAATCGTTGCTGTAAATGACGTATACTTCCTGTTTTGGTTGTGGATATCATAAGTAATCATCAAGTTATAGCATAAGGAGTAAAATAAAAGTGTTAGAGAAGTTAAAGGATAATTTATACTTATTAAATATTATGTTAAATCCCTATGTAACTGCTTAAAAATATTTATGTTCTTACGATGAAAAATATTATGTTAAATAACTATGGTACTGCAGTCAATTTTAACGGGAATCAATAAAAATGATAGAATACATTCATAAATTTATCTGGGACTGACCTTGAAAATTATTCCGTTTTTAATTCATTCCATAATTCAACCATTAATTTATCATTTATTTACAATTAAGTTTTTTATTGCGTATTTATATTATTAAAACTTGAGTATATGATACGATTCGACTATATTAACATTCGACTATGCAAGGAATGAATTGTTAAGCGATGTATTCATCATGTAGTCGGATCTTTAATTCTCATTCATCTAATCCCTGGAATATAAATAGTTCTTTGACCCTCGCATATTTCAATCAAAGATAAAAAGTATCGTTTCGGCCGTTTGAAATGAGGTAGTTAAGGCAAATTGCTCGTAATTTTCCTACAGCTTTGATACTGGAATATATATGAGGGATACGCTTCAGTTTTCCGTATCAAAAAGAACCTCCAGTTCGCATCTTTTATTTTCGCGAGAGTTCCAGTATGAGCAAAGTTGATGGCCTTCTTTATAATCTATTTACCGCTCGTTCAGGTCCTCACTTCTGAACGGAAAAACGCTTCAAAGCAATTACTCTATTTAAATGCGAAGTTTATACTCTCAAAAAATCATCATAATGTTCTCTTTGATCCCGATATATCGTGGAATGCGATTCATTTATTTTTACGTAGCAATTCATTCCTATCATCGAGTAAATAAAAGTTAATCACCGAGTAGCTGATCAATGACCACTCTGTTCCCTTTGTGCACGCGTACATTGGTATTTCAGCGATGTAGAGAAGCCAACAGGCTGCTAATTTTATACATCTAATACGTATCTTTTATACCAATTACTTCCGGTAGAATGAATCTTTTAACTTGAGCTAAATTTTATCTCAATGTCCTCACATTTTGCTTTTATTGCTCTACATATAAGCATATACATTGTTCTAGTAGTTTTTAATTGCATTCTACTCTTGTCTGTATTTTAGAATACAGGGTGACTATAGACGCAATTCCCCAATATTCTTTTTATCATCCTAGATTAGGATGATAAAAAGGATGGGAATTTCGTTTGCAGTACAAATGTTTAGGAATGTAATATATAAATAATTTTCCAGCGCGATAAATTGATTAAGAGTCGATGCTTGTGGATAATATAGAAAAATTATATGAGGTATATTTAAACATCAAATAGACTTTTTTGTTGAGTTCAGAGTGAAATATATACTTGTAAATAATTCTCCGACATGACATGATGATTATGAGCTGACGCCTGAATATTATATATAAAAGTTTGATAACCTGTTATATACACACATCAAATGGCTTTTTTCAGAAATTAATTAAATCAAATACAATCACGCACAATTTTATAACAATATTTTAAGCATTCGATGCATTTACAACCTCTGCAATTATCTTAAAAAACCTCCTCCATCTATGGAATTACTTACTAATGGTCGTAGCATAGATATCGTGTCGTAATAGAGCTTCTTCATGGAGTTTGTAAAAAAGGTCTTCTTGTTTGGAGGACCGTGGGCGTCAGGTGGTTGATCGTTATCTTTAGCGGAGGAAAATTTTGGCAATACCGAGATAACTGCCAACGTAGCGTAAAATTAGTGTTACACAGGTGGACTAAATACAGGCGCATGGATTATGCTTCATTTAAGGACACGGATAATAATTTGTAGGTAGAGCATGTGCGTTAAATGTTCCGCAGGAGAAAAAAGCGTGTGTTGAAACCTTAGGTGATAGCGCTATTTCTCAACACTCTCTTTCTATGTATATTACTATACTTATATGTATAATAATTCGTCAATTATAGGAAACTATAAATGATTTACGTAATAAACACATGAAAAGTTCCATGGAATATGCATTCATCTTTATCTAGGGTACGAATGGATATTTAGTTAGTAATACCTTTTCATTTAGGCATTTATAGAAACTAAAACTAATGGTTTCTTTTAATATATTATATATCGAAAACATTCTTAACTCCATTAATTTTAATGATTCAAACAGAAAGAGTAATATAATTTATAAAGTCAAATTTTATATTTTTAAAATCGTTTCACTTAAGTTATGCCTTAGATATAAACTCAAAGATATTCTGGACTTATCCAATGGTAGAATCGTAATAGTAAACTTGGACATCAGTTCAATTCTTAATCCTTTTTCAAGGTTAGACTATTGACCTAGTTTCAATATTAAAGAGCTTTTTACATTATGATTTTACTATAGCATTTTCGTACATTAGCTAATAATACTCCATCCCACGTTACGAGCTAAATCCGCCAATACGAGTCATTTATCTTTGAATCCACGTGACGTAAGTAATAATTTAACACGTCATTCGTTAGTCGTCAACCCACATTCGGAATGCCGTTCATTAAAATAGTCCCGCATTAAAAAAAAACATACGGCACACTTTCGATTCCCGTATTTTGGAATCCATTCGCGTATCTCAGCGTTTCAAAAATTCCTCCGCCTTCTAAAAATAGATCCGCCGAGTCAAACCTTTTGAGAGGAAAAGACGACTTTTTCCGAGACTTTTCTGGATAATCTCTCAAAAGAGTTTCCTTGTGAAGTCGCCGAGTGTCTCCCTCTTTCGGTACGTACGTCGAAACAAAAAGCTGACGAGCGTTAATGTCGATCGATACCCAAATTAAGACGGAAATACCTTCTTTGTCCTCCTCTTCCAGAAGGGCCTCGAGTTCTATGTCGTCGAACGTGTGACCCAACGTGTTCAGGATCGTCCTCACTTTCTCCTTCTCTATCTTCCCCGATTTGCTGGAGTCGAACATTTGGAATGCACGGCGCAGCACTGCGAAAGAGATGGGAGTGATTTTAATGTTCTCGGAGTTCTGGTTTCTTTTTTGTACGAGTCATGACGTACGTCTTGTGCAAGTTTTATGCATTTTGATTGAAATGTGAGGATGAATATTAAGTTTAGCCGTTCTTATGAAATGATATGATCATAAGGAGCTATTTTTAATTTAATCAATTGAAAATTTCGAATCAAATTCAGCTGCTTTCATCAAAAGGGCAGTTGTGTCTTAAGCGATAACTTCTCAGTGCTTTATTTCGGATACTGGAAATGAAATACGTACATCAAAGTTCACTAAGAGATAATATTTTTTGAGAGGTCGAAAAGAACAATCAGTCGTGGTAATATCTTACTTTTATGGGCTGAAATCTTAATACATTATTTTTAAGTTTTTTTGTTATCATTTGTAAATATATTTGTTAATTCTTCAAATTGCGTATTCAATCTTTTTTGTTTGGAATTAAGGACATAAAAATCGTTCACAAATGTATGTAAGTTTGAAATGGACAGTGTTTCTTTTCAATGTTCTAGTTTTAAATTTTAATGCAACATTAATTTCCTTTTATAGCTTCTCCTTGAGTTTCAACTATCCTAATCGTAAATTTAAGTAAAGTTTTCATTTTTTTGGATTATTTTAATTAGTCTTGCTTTACTTAAATAAAACTTGAATGTAAAGTGAATAAAATTTTTTGCATTAATATTGAATGCGAATTATATCTTAAATACTAGGATAAATATGTTAGGATTGGTTTGGATTTCAAGCAAATACGTAGTGTTTCTCAAAAGTAAAACTTAAACAGTTTTTGAAACTAATAATATCTAAGGGATCTCGATTATACTAAATTGAAATAGATAGGTTAGATAATAAGAAGCAGTACGATAGAAAATTTAATCATCTCATAATTTATAAAGACGCTCCTTTCCGAGTAGAAACAGAACAGGATTGATTTTTTCCCTCTTGGAAGAAAACACTTACTTGCCACTTGTTCCTCATCCAAAGCCTCGCTCTGTATTTTCGAAGGTGTGACGTTTTTTGGCCAAAATGAAAGGGAAGCAGATGGCAGGATGCAAAGCGACGGTGGCGCCGTTGGAAGAGAGGTGAGAATGAGAAAAAACAGATAAGAGAGGGGCGGTTAAGGAATTATCGGTTTTTAATGATCCAGGTCTTTTTGGAGTAGTGTTTGATAAGCGGCTAAGATTATATAGGTTTATACGCCGGATTGTTTTTATCGTTTTTGGCTCTAAATCCAGCCGCTTAAGGCGATTTTACTTAAGCTTATCTGAAACTCTGATAATTTTTTTTATAATACAACTTCTCAATATGGGATACGATATTGAAATATATACATTTATCATACCTTTATTTAAAAAAAATCGTATTCGATTATCCATTAGCGATACATTTTAGTTTTCACTTATCTTATGGTATGTATTCGTTACGTAGATATTTTGGAATGTGAAACTTAATATCATTATTGTATAATATAATTCATATGTTGCTATACATACGTATTTAATATCTTCATTTTGTTTAGTATAAACCAACATACAAGTATGGCTAATGAATAATTTTTGTTTCTAAATTAATGTATGCACGACATAAATTGAGAAGTTATATTTTAAATTCGGTCAATTTGAGCATTGTTATATACATTGATATTTATATATACAAATTATATGAATTAAACATAAATGTGTTATTCCTGTTACGTGAACTTCGATAAAAATAAATCTGTACTTATTTTAAGTGAAGACCGATAAAACACATTTATGTTCGTTTTTATATCACAGTTAAGCCATTAAAAAACGAATACTTTTACGATTAAATACGTTTCTCTTCTATACGAAACCATAGATAAAATTTACGTAAATTTTACGATTTAGTATTAAATTTACATGTCTCAACCAGTACCTAAACTGAACTGTACAGTAGTCTATACAACTCTCAATATCGTGGTACCAAAGTTAAGAGTCAGATAACATAGCTAACCTTTTTTAAAGAGAGATATGGGTCTATATTGTCTTCAAGTTCGAATTGAAAGGGACTTCATAGTTCGACCATGAATATCTGCCTGCTAAATCACGCCTTCATGGGTTCATCCATCTCCGTTTAATTAGAATGCGTATGGTAATGTGCCCAGGGCGTTCCACCAGCTCGGTCAATACTCATCACCGACTACGATGACCGAACGTCGGTCTGAAAGCGCGTGCCTTGTGGCTTCCTATCATATCTGAGGCTCTGATAGAAGCAGCGGCGAACCTCCACTACCGCTTCCTACAGCGTTATAGGCTTTCTCACAGGAGGAATAGGTATCTATTCGTACTCGTACTCGTATCTAGCCAATCTCCTATAGCGATTATCGTCTATATTGAAAATAACTCAATCTTTCTAGGATTACCGACTCTCTAAGATTGCGCTACTTGTTTTTCTACTGATAAAGTTCTGAAAAATTTTTTTTCACTTTTCTGCAATAATCGTAAGTAAAGAAAATCTTTTTCTATGTAAATTTTTAAATTACTCATTTTATTTGTAATTTTAAAATAACATTGCAATCATTTTATGATTACTCATATTCTTTAATTAATGATGACAATCCATATATTGATATATAATAAATAATTATTTCGTTCATATATTTTATTAAGTTCGAAAAATGTTTGAGATTTTAATTTACTTTAAATTTTTCATTTATTTTTATTCATTTTATTTATGTATATTTACAAAGAGTATGTTGTATTCTCCCTCATATAACCAGCTTAAGTGTAGTAAGATTTATATAGGAGTTTATTATCATAAATTCGGACTTCTTAAGATAAATATAGCAAACAATAGGTCATAATATATATTTAGAACAAATATTAAAATGGTAAATTTTGTGCATTTATTTTTCTCATTAAAATTTTACTTATTGCGTATTATATTTATTTTGTTTGTATTTTATCATATGAAATTTTAAAATAATATTAATATTTGATGATCTTTTTTAAACTTCCATTACCCAAAATTTAAGTTCATTATTTTGAAATATAAATACTAAAATTTTAATGTTACTAACCTTCCATTTATTTAGATAAGAACATTATTTAACTAAAAAAATTAATATGCTCAAACACGGTTGTTAACACCTGTATAGGGAAGGCAAAAAGGCTTTTTACGTAGTCGTTGAAGATACGGCCAATATGTGACGTTTTTTGAGGAGGTACAAGCTATCTAATTTTACGTTCATCTAGCACAACATACTTCAACGTGCTCGTAACACCTGAAAACATCGCAACTGCGCATTGCTTAATTTTCCCTCCACCGTCGTGTTATCCAAATTTCCTTTTTATCATCGCCGAACCCTGACCCGAATACAGTATTAGTTTGAAAATCGTGTCGCTGTAGGTTATTTGGTTTCCATGCAACGTACGGGAAACAACCCCGCGGTGGTCCAACCACTACGTGCCTATATGGAACAGTTTATGGGGAATACTAAATCCACTGAAATATGTAAAAGACGAGGCACACAGCTCTACCTATCTATCAAGAGTTTGGCATAAATCGTATATTAGATCAACTAATGTTGCTTGTCTCGTATCTTCATTTTAATTTCTTATTAAACAATTGATTTCATTCAGTATCATTGTATTCTAAATTTGTTTAAATATCTGTACTAAAGCTGAATTTTAGGCTGCATAGGAAAATATATACAGGGTTTGTACTTATGAGTACTTATAAGTTGAGCGGAATAGATTGCAGTGACTATATATAGAGTACTCGTTTGATACTTTTCTCATTAAATAGAGTCTGTTTTAAAAAATTCTTAAAACTTTTGTTTCGTTATGAATTCCATCTTAAAGAAACCATAAAGCCGTTTATAAAAATTAATGTTAAATATATCATGGTGAATAATCTTGTACGAATATTTCATCCAATAGTTACTTACATACTAATTCAATTGAATTTTTTCCTCCAATTTTACTCGTAATATTGAAATATGAATGGGTCTGACAAGAAAGTAATAATCCACATTTAATCTAACCTTTAGCTATACAATCTCAGGCAAACAAAGAAATAGTACTCAGCCTGAGGTTTTTGTTAGTTCTCCTAGTTACCGCATTAAGCTAAGTGTTATTGATAATGTTCACTTAACATTATAGTCTATCAAGAATCCATAAAACTTGCCTTTGGTTCGTCAGCCCCTCCATCTACAGTGGTCTGTGAAAAGTAAAAGTTGTTGACGAGTTACTATGCCATTCTAAACAAACTATCATCGTCTCTTTTGTTAAGGAAAACAGAAGGAAACACGCTCTACGTTGAATACTAGTTTTGAAATGTAACAGAGCAGCGGAGATTGATGTGTTAATGAAAAGTTGTAAACAATCTACTTTTTTGCTAAATAAGTATTAATGCATTCGCTAAGCTTTTTTGAGATACACTCATCTACCAACTAATTCCTACTTTGACAGGAAAGCAATGATCTACACAATACATTTATGGAGAAATTAATGGACTACAAGCGCTAAATCATGCAATTTTCATTTCATCAACAACTACTTTACTTTTAATTTATTTCTAAAAATAATACTTTTCAAATATCTTTCATATAAATAATAATTATTCTAATTCAAGGCAATTTCCATTATTTAAAGATTGACAATTGTCAAAGTAACTTATTTTCTTTATGTTTCAATTGCAAGCTATTGCAAAAATTGACTTTGCATGATCTTCATTTCCTAATGAATTAAAGTTTTCATCCTTCAAATGTTTGCTTGCCTTAGGATACCTCCCTAATAACCTAGCTTGTATACTTTTCCTTCTTAAAGTTTAAATTGCAATGGGAAGCACCATTCGTTTAGAATGAGTAAGAAATCGTTAATAATAGCAAAAATGAAATTAAAAAAGTTCTTGGAAGTAGCTTCTGTGAAAATAATACTAAATATTAAAATTCAACATTTATAGGCTCGAAGAAATAATACAACTATAAGCGGTTTATTTTGCTAGAAATCTTCCCCTGTAATAAGCTAAAGATTTAAACTTTGGAATGGCATATTTATTTTATTTATAATCAGCGTAGTTTGTCAATAAACTATAATGAAAAGCTTATCATATTTTATTCAAAGTAAAAAGAGAATACTCGTATTTATTACGTAAAGAGTTTAACGAACTATTAGCTTAAAATTAGGTTTTCTTTACAGGAAAAAAATGTAAATTCAATTTGTAAAAATTAAGCTACTTCCTTCAGGAAATTCCTTTTGAAATTTTCTCGAAAAATTTAAAAAAAAACCTTTTTCACCTCTCTCCGGAAAAGATCAGTCATCAAATCGAGCGGTTAGTCCCATTCTGCAAAGAGACTACTCCTCCTCATAACTCAGTTCCTCATCATTCAAGAGTTCACACATTAATCCTCTTATTCATTCACTTCTAAGACGTGCGAGTTCACCTTTCTAAAATCACCCCATCTGCAGACTCCACATCTCATCTAAATGTTCGCATATCCCCTTAGGGGCTGCTCCTTCGAGAGGCCCTATCTCCAGCTGTCTTCATTTCCCCCAAGGGAGGCCTTTCTCACAGCTACCTATCGCTCATCTTCAACTTCTTCCTCGACATCTTCTTCTCCTCCTCTTATCTGCATGCATCTCTGTCTCGCCTTCCCATTTGTATCTCCTTGAGGTATCTATTTCCCTCTATTCTTTGCGCTTAATTCATACCTCATCTCCATTCCCTTTGCCGATTCTCTCTGTGTTTGTAATTCCTCTCGTGTTGTATTTACGTACGCCTTCGTTAATGCCTTAATTCCTACGTTGCTCTGCTTTCGTACAAAAGAGTACAGTTTCTCTGAATGAAGCTCGAGTTTCATTGAGCATTGCTGATACACGTTCGTACTTCTTTCGCTTACGAAAGTGGAGAAATGCTTATATCTCTATCATCAGAAGCTTAATCATCTTCTTTTTATTCTCAGTTTGAATAAGGGTACTTAATTTCCTTTGGATTGTCAAAGAGAGATTGATTGCGTGCGAATGCTTGTATGCAGTATTTTTTATTCGTCGATCAGGAATAGGAAACGTTTTGGAGCGATAATCTAATTTAATTTATGGGAAATAAAGGAATGTACTTTATCAATAAGTGTTTTCGAATACCTTTCACCAATGATTGGGCAGAAATTAATAATAATAATTGTGTTTTGTTTTGAAATTTGTACATGAATAAGCTTTGTCTTAACACGCCCTACCATCTCAGTGGATTATTTCTACGTCTTTTCTGTTCCGACCAATTATTCTTATTAATTACTTTGACTATTTTTTATTCATTTAACTCATCTCATATTATCGTTATATATCCTCTAAGATGGCATATAATAACTTGAAGGCGGTTTTACTCATTAAAAGGTAGCGGCATTCATTCTTTATCCGTACCCTAACGTATCTTTGAGAAAGTTTCCAAGTGAAGACTTGCCGATCGTACTAGAGATTGTATTATGTATATTATATAGGGAATAGTATTCCGTTCCTTATTTCAACCACCCATAATTATAAATATGTTATCGATTAAATACTACTTTACTCAAATGTTCATTATTCTAAAATAAAGGTATATTCGTTGCATTATGTTACTTTTCTAACTACTGCAAATGATAACTAGTAAAAATTTAGCATCAGTCTATTAAAATTTATTTGTTAATTTTTTAAATAATTACAAATGCTCACTCTTCACTTCGAAAATGCTTATAAAATGTAAAAATATTCCCAATTTCCTCTACTTTAATCTATAATCAATATAGAGTCTTTCAGAACGATAGATTCAAATACATATTATTAATTGATAGAGTATAGACTACATCAAAGATAGAAGGTGTTATTTAGAAGTAGGTTTTAATATAAGATAGATTAGAAAATGAAATTCTATTTAGGTCTATATTTTCTAAATTAGGGTTAGTTTACTAATTATTTGCATCATCATACGATTCATTTAAATTATCATATTAGGGTTTCATTTAATAATCAAAATTTGTTACTTCATAAATTTTATTTTATTGCCATATTTGCAAAAATGGAATTTATGGAATAAATTAAATTCTTTCTAGTGATAATTATAAGTATTGGAAGTTTTACTTTTAGTTATTAATAAAACGAAATAAAATTCAATTTAATAATTATTATTAATTGGCATACCAACTTAAATCAGTTAAAGTTTAAGATTATTTAAAGAATAAATAATCATCGATTTAAATATTTAATCCTTCATAGTATTTAATAATTTTAATTCTTCAAGAGTTAAATTTTTCCAGAAAACTATTTGATAATTTTAACTCGAGATAATACATACAGATTCGTGATTTTTGTCTGTTTAAAGGCGTACGCGAATGTTAAATATTGGTGGTACTGTATGATTTATATTAGTTTTAATATCAGCGTTTAACTTTTTATTAAATTCCGATATATTCAGCAAAATTTTTATATGAATGTTAAAGATTATTTCAGTTTTAAATTTTTTTTCGATGGAAATTAAAATTAATAAGCGAGATATTTTAATAAAACTGAATATTATTGTTTAACACCTAAATAAACTGAATATTGTTTCATAATTAATGATTTATTTAACTAAGAATATTTACCCAGGATTAGAGTTTAAATATCTCAAAATAAATTCCCTTCCGGGATGTATTTGATCGCGAAGTATTCTATCCAAGTAGACCCTTGAATTATTTGACGCATTAAAAATTTTAAATAGCCACATGAGACTTTAATATAATATCACGACATTCATAGACCAAAACTATTCCTTGAAATCATTCGGCCATGAATCCTTCGTATGAATCAAACAAGAGTGAACCGTAAAAGAAATTGCCGCTTTACACATAAAAGGCAGCGTTAAGCGGGAAAATAAACTTCGTCAGAATTCAGCGAAAAGCGACGAGCGTCAAGGCTCAAACATCCGGAATCCGGCGCGAACATTCCTTATCGCTTAGAGCAAAATGTTTTAAGGGCTGCCATTCCCCGATGCAATCATACTAGGATAGGCTTACCATGATGGCGGAGATTACGCGCTCTTCCTCGTAAGATCCCGACGGCGTTGGTACTTATAAAAAAGGCCTTTGGGTCCTCTCTGCGAGCCGCGGTGGCAGACTACGGCCGTAGTAAGGTCCGGAGCGAAAGAGTCCAGGAGGGGAAGGACCACCCCCGCCTCCAGGGCCTGAGATCAGCTATCTTATAGCACGTTTTCACTGGAGCCACCTCAAAAAGCAGCGGTGTCTACACCCCCACTCACCGCCACGCACAACTATTCCTGGACCGTTTTGAAAAAAGCGAATTACTTGGCTTCGTGTACGTCTCCAATTGCGGGATTCGAATGGTTTTGGTTTTTATCGGGGCTGGGAGGTTTTAGGTTATGTTGAGGGAGTTGTTAAATGAGTTTGTGTTATGAGTGATCCTAAATGAGAGAAGTATCAGTGATTCTAAGGGAAAAACTGTGGATGTTTCAATATCACTTCGTTATTATCTTGTTTTTTATAATTTTATACTCTTTATTATCCTTTTCTTAAATTTATTATTCATTTATTCGTCTGAATCTATGTTACGACTTAATGTTTTGTTATCTGATACGCATAGCATACGCATGCCGTTGCTATGGTAAGTTCGTATTATGAATCAAAATAATAATGATTCTTTAATTAGTATTAAATATGTGTAATTTCCAGTGGAATTAAATTCAGTTTAAACAGATTGTTAAAATCGTTCTTATGGTCCTATAAGTGTAAGTTACCGGCACTTTAAAATTTTATAAGGTTCACATATAAGAATATTTACAGCCCATTTTGTACAGAGATGCTTTTAAAATTTCAAGTCATTGAAACTGAACGGATTTATTTAAAAGATGACTTCGATATTACTGTTGCCATATTTCGAAAAATGTTTGACCTAATTTCATGTATCATTCATGATAAAGTGGAGCACCGAGATTTTCGATATGTGCAGGGTTTTTAAAGACTTTTTCGTAACCATGATATTTTAAATATTAATGTACACTCATACTCAAAATCGCGATCATAATACTTGCAAGTAGGAGTCCTAGGCTGTCGGCTGTCCTACCAATTTTTAAAATGTACTAAAATAATTCATTATATTCCGTAATGTTTCCATCAAAATACTCATGATTATTAGGATCAAAGTTACTTAAGATGGTAAGAAGGCTTACGCCTTTCAGGGTAAATATTTATTTACGAAATATAACTGGAAAATTAATATTACCTTGCTCGAAAATTGGAGCGTATATCCAAGTCAAAGTATCTTTCCTAATTTTCCCTATCAATTATTATATGGACCTTAGAGAATACCAAAACAAGGATCTTTCGTAAAATTTTTCATCCGAACGTAGAATTTTGGTATAGAGATGTAGTGTTCTAAATAATGAAAAATCGATTGCTAATGAAAGGATAATATTTCAACCATTTTATTAAATCATCAAGAAGGATTTTTATTTCGTACTCCGTAGAGGAAGTGATGGAATTACTTGTATGTATACTCCAAATCTGTTTCCTTAACTAAAATGTTGAAACGTGATACATATTTCTTCCGATTTGTAGAAATTTAGCTCAAGTTCAAGTAGTATTTCTAGTATGTTCCAATAAATTTCGAACATTACCTTGAGCATTTTCCTTACTTGATTGCATCGAATGAATTATGAACTTAGTTTGCTTTGACGTGGAGATGCTAACGTTTGATACACCTACGGAAATATTCCCAAGTCAAATTAAGGAGAGCAGAGATTCTGATTGCAAGGTGTCGCCTTATACTTGGTTGCCAATGAAACTACCAATTAATCTTCAAAAACTCTAATTTTAGATTAAAATCTCTAATATCGTGTCCTGTAAACATTGAACCTATCATTAAAGATGACTTTAATTCTTTTTTCTACTCCTATGATACTGACTTCTCATTGAGCATCTTTACAAATAACTTTCCATAGATTAATGTACCTTATTTTTGCTTCTAACTTTTCTAAAAATCTAATTTAATGTATAATAAAAGATGACCACCAGTAATTTTCGCAGATTATCTTATAAATATCAGATCTTTGTATCGATGAAACTTAAAAGGGATCAGGTGTTTTTATTTTCATATTTATTGACAAACTTTTGACAAGAAAAAACACAAAATATATTTTTATAAATTTACTGACTGTTTTAATACCAATTCAAGCAAATTCATTTGATTTCTTGTTCAAAAAGAGCATTAAAATTCCACGTACGATACTGAGCCTCTCGAAAAGGAAACATCGAACGTGTGGATACTTAAAGACTTTAAGACGATCGCATTTAGATGAAAAAAATCAAGAAGAGCCTATTTTGATACAGGCATTTTTATTTAAAGGCTGGAGCCTGCATTCGTGGTCATACCCGGACATGCTAGTGTAGGGCACGTTCTAATTCCGTCACGCTGGAAGGTCTCAAAGGCATACCTTGCCATCGCGGTATTCGCAGAGAGAACAGTTCATAAAACACGGGAAATTGTGGTCTTGCGTACGGCTATAAATGTTTGGCCATCGTGCGTACGCTCATTTTGTCGATTACCCCGCGTGGGATTAGCTCACACGCGGGGCTCAGCATCTGAACTGAAGCACGCGTGTTTCAAAGTGTGCGAGAGACGTGTGCATTATTAATTTCAAGGCCACGTGCGGGCGTGTTTTCTCGGCCATTAGCAGGTGTCATTGAAAGTTGATTAACAGCGCAGGTGACCGTGCGCGATAGAATGTTCGTTTGTTTCTTCTGTGTGAGATGTTAACCCGTCATTCCACTTGCCACTTAAGTTCTCTAATGTTGGACGGGACAGTCGTCAAATGGGTATGATGATTGCTTTTCGCGTCTAATAGGGCAATTCGCACGATATCGAGTCACCGGTTCTATCTTCTTCGCTGTAATACTAATGAAATATAGGTATAAATAAGCTGAATAATGTACGCTTAAATGAAATTCGTACAGTACAATAAACGCTCTACTGTTATATTTAATATATTATGTTTAAATACTGTTCCCAGGGTGTTGTTTATATTTATATAATTTAAGTTACGAGGGGAGAATTTTCCAGTGGCAACATATCAATAAGTATATCTGCATATATTAATAAACAGATATGTACATAATAAATAGATATTTATGTATAAAAATATACTTTTACGTAAACAGGTATTTCATATTTGATAGCTGTGTTGATATTAGAGTTTGTGGGTTCCTTGTTTTGACTGTTTGGGTAAAATCGAATCCTCTTTCATCATTCAAACTTATTATTTACCTGTAAAGTATTGTTTTAATATCAAATACTATTTATTTCTGGATAAATTTTATTCATTCTTTATTCTGTTTTTATTTTAGAAGAATATTGTGTTTTCCACCAGAGGGTATTGATCTTTATGGCTAACGTAAATTTATTGTTTGACCGGATTATTCAAACTTAAATAGTGAATGGTGTGAGGAAAGCTTGACCTAAATTTTTAAATGAATTAATTGCTCTAAAATTCTTAATTTTTCACTATATATTTTCATTAATGAATCGCATCCGATTGGAAATTCATTTGAGTTCTCATTATGTGTATGTTTATTATTATTTTTTTACTTATTCTACTTTAATCAATGCCACATTAGTCTTCAGCGACAATGAACTAGGTCAAATGTATTAAAAGGTCAATATTTATATTCCATACTTTTTTATAGCGTTCTTTCATATTGAGGCTCGCCGTAACAAGTAACATCCAGTTTATTTATAATCTCGCGTAATTTACGTTTTCATAAACACTGCGGGCAAACCAGTTATGAGTAAAGATGGTTGTGCGATGATGCGAATCCAAACTTAGCTTTTTTAAATAAGGGTTTTAATTTAATCACCCCACTCACGATCCAACTATATCCCCATCTGAATCATCGATTCCCATATAGTGTACACCAGCATACGTATCCATACCCTAAAGTCGTAAGTTTTTTTAAACGTAAACTTTATTCAAATCGCTTACGGGGACAAGTTAAAAAGATTTAAAATTAGAACGAGTTACAGTGCGGTGTTATCCAATCATCTACTCTCACACCTTCGAACTTACTTCCTCCGAGATTCTTCATCCTTCATCCTGGCCCTCGGCCAAGAGAAGTATTTTTGAAAAATTGCATTTTCTTTTTGGACGCAAAAGTATTTTTGAGCTTCTCGAATTGGACGGAGCCATTTTCGCCCAATAATTTCCAACGTCAACAAAGACATGATCTGCCGCGATGGAAAGGAATGTTCTCGAGTAAGTAATTGCATTCCTTCGACGAAAAGCGTCTTTCTTCCGTGGAAACAAACAATCGTCTATCAAGAGAGGGTTCTCACAAATTAAGTGAGTCGTTCGAGTATTATTGGGAAACATTTTCGCGGTGTAAATCAACGATGTCTCCTTCGAGCTAGGATGGTTCGTGTCACGAAAGAGTTTCGTAAGATGGAGGACTACTTGTGCAATTCTTCTTCTATTTCACGAGCTTGTCGGAATATCTGAAGACTAATAATGCGACCATTTCTCCTAGCGGAAAAAATTTGCTCGTTGGTATGTATGAGTTGATATTAATCGAAGTTATTAACCAGTAATGGTTTGAATTTCTGAAGAGTCTAGATTCTAGGACTGTTGCTTGTTCTCGCAGCTGAAAGCATTTACTCGATGTTATATTAGAGTTGATTTAAATCGAAGCTACTAATTATTTATCTGCCATCTTGTTGGGTCATCAACTAAATTTTTGAAATTACGTAATTTTGTAACAAAAAATACAGTATCTAAATCTTAAAGTGCAATAGTTTATGACCAAGTTTTTACCGTGATCAAAAATTCTTGCACGTAATATACGGTACCACATTGACACAAGTTACGGCAGGATGTAGTTTGAATTCATTCCCATGAACCTAAATTTTTATTGATAATATACGATACCAAATTTATATAAGTTGCACCTGAATATGATATCATTCTCATAAACCAGAATTCATGTAGATAATACATGATAACAAATTGATATTAGGTCCATCAGTATATGTTTTTAATTCATGCACATTCATGAACTTCTTTGATTTTCTCTAAGTTTCCACTATTTAGAAATATCTGATCGAATATATTGACGAGTATGTCTATATCCAGCTCCACAGCATGCTATCAAATCCGTGTTCACGAAGTCTATCGGTGCACTATCGAACAACTCGAGGAATACTTGTATCAATCCCAAAACTCGAGATTCTGAGCAGAAGAGGAATATATGGATCGAAGAAATCCGTTCCCATTAAATTTTTTGCTTTCAGGTGCTAATTTTATCTCACGAGGTCATCCATGCCTTTTTGATCCTCCCAAAGTGACTCATAAGACCATCCATCACTTATCCAAGACGTTTAGGAGATTATTTAGTATGACACGCGTAAAAGGTCATTAAATATTCCATTATAGAGCTAATGACAGGTGCCTGAAATAGAATATTGCTAATATGTTCCGTTTTATTCAGGAATTTTGTATAAAATCATGAATTTTTTTAAAATTTTGGTAACAGTTTTGTATAATGATATGATAGCAGTGTAGATGTTTACAAATTCACGGATTTTTTGCGTTTTTATTATAATTTTAGCTTATAATATTTACGATCAAAGAATCATTTTCTGCTATCGATACGCGATGCATTTATACGATATATTTACGAGATATCATTCCTACCGAAGGAAACTCAATACCATTCTGGCGTACTACATGTTTCCAGAATTAGATTCAGATTTAAGAAGCTGTTTATTGGTCCAATTACTAGCAATCAGCTGCGCTTCTAGAGACCTTTAGATTCGCATTAAATCGGATTTGGCAAACGATCGGTACTTCCTTAAATAAATTCCACTCTCTGCCAATAATCGTGTAGCGCACCGGTTTCCTTAGCATTTATGGCGTAATGAGTAAATAGCTCGTTTATTACCCCATTTCATTCATTTACTTATCGAATTACTGTTTCCAATTCGGAATCTCCGACTGCGCGAATCGTATCGGGATAAAAGCGATGTTCACTTGTTTTATTTTGGAATCCGAAGCATTCCGTCGTAAACTCGCGGCTGTTTATTTTGTCTGAAAATTCTTAAGGAACACGAGGGCAATTGGATCGGCTTCTGGGTTTCATTTCCTCATAACCCTATTCATTGGATCGGAAAACAAATGATATTACGTTCGGAGACTACGGGAATAGATGTAAAGAATGATTTTTATAGCTATGCATAATAAATATTTAAATTTACTTACGTTTATCATGAATAAAGTTAACATAAACTTTACTAAACCAACAAAAATTGTCACAGAAATTTTAGTAATAGCATTGATTTCTACAAAAATAAGGATTATATTTATCTCGTGTTGTACTAAATATTTATTATATCTAAGAATTTAAATAATTTAGTATGCTTTTAAACATTGTTCCAACAGTAGTACTGATTGAATAGAATGTTAATAGGTACTTTAAATTTTACGTAATTCATTACGTTACAGTGCATCACGTTTTACATAGTTATATGATTATTCTAACATTTATCATTTGAACATTTCTATATATACTTGTATCTACTTTTTGGAGAATAATTCTGTAGTTATCCTCCCAATATCATCGCTAGATTTATTTCGAAAACTAAAAAGAATTCTGTTTGCGCATATGATTTATCCCGCGTAAAATTTATAGCAAACATTACTTCGCTTAATGCATGCAAACATTTCCATATCCATAAAAATATCATCCATTTTATCTACGAAAACAATAAGTTTTCGCATCTCAATTCCTTTTCTAGAAACCTCTCGACGTCTACGAAAAGCCATCGAATGAGTTCTCCGCTGCGTTCCATAAACATTTCCATTTGATATTCGTTCCTATTTTTTTTCTCCACCTTCTCCTCACCATTTCATTCCCGAGAAACTTGGCAATATTCCGTCTTCGTGTAATTTTTTCGAAAATATTCGTCTCGGAATTCGTGCTTATCTTGTTCCTACGGAATCCACGAAAGTGAAACCATCCTCTTTCTGGAAGACTTCTTTCCTTTTACGTATCTTTCGATCGTATGATATGAGCGTTGTTTTGAATGTATCGTAATTGTGAGTTTTCTGCAATGCCGTGTTTTTTGTTTGGATTACGTCGTATATTTTTATCCAATCAAATATTTTTCAACGACCAAAATCATACTCTACATTTATGCTATCATTCTCTAAAGATTTATTATTCTTTACTGTAATACACTCGCTATAAAAAATTGACAGTCAAGGTTTTATACTTTTTATGCGTCGAAGTCGTGTTTTTTTCGTTCGAGAACGATCTCTTACGAGTCAAGTCATTCCCATAAATGATGCGGTAGTCAAGCGGCGCGTTAAAACTGAAGAAAACACACCTGAGAGGACAATTTGTCTCCACTCCGTTTATCCCAGAAGACGAATCTCATGGCCTCCATCCCAATGAGTACATCCTCGTGAAAATAATAGATCTCATCTTCTCCTCCCCCGGCGTAGAGGGAGAGAGAGTGTTTCATTCACACGTTGGGTTGCCAAGCGACGGGAGCCCGGATCAGGATGGGTGAAGGGAAAAAGAAAAAAAAGAAAAAAGAAAAAAAACAAAAAAAGAAAAAAAAAAACAAAACACTAAAGATATAGAACGAAGAGCGGTACAGCGTAGAAATATTTGGCACAATCCGAATCTTTCGGAAACACCTTTATTTTCTTCTTCTAAATTTTACGATCCTCTAACAGTCACGTTCCGCTATCCTGAAGCTATTTCATTTGTCTTTTTAATCATTTTCCTCTCTTAGTTCTCTTCATTGAGAAATTATCTCGCCAGTTTGGCGTTCGTCCAACGTCCTGCCTCACGATTACAATGGAGAGATCACGTGATCGGATTGTCTCCAAGGACGGTTTTCTGGTCATAGCGACGCGACGAAGGAGATCTCCGCAAGAGATCGGCAATTTGCATACTCGAAAGCTCGATCGCTTTACTGTTCCCGAATTTGAATTTAGTTCTTGTTCTCGCGCTAATAAACGAGAATGGCTTTGGATCCGTTCATTCATAACGAAGCTTTTTCTTCTTAAATTCTGAGGATGGAATTTAGAGTATTTTATCATTTTTTAATAATTTTTTAGTGTTTTATGATGTAATTTAAATAATATTTTGTTTCGAAATAAAATAATCAATTGAGTTCAATATTTTATTAGCATACCTCGTTTAATGAATTCCATTAATTATGAGTTATGTCATAATTCTAACCCAATTATATTCTTAATTAAATATTATTATTATTTTCTATAACACTGTTTCCTTAATCGTCAATAATATGTTATAATAACCCTTTTGCTAAATTATTTGAAGCACTCTCTTGAAGAGATATTTTAGCTTTTAATCTGAAAAGAAATTTGAGTAAATTTTATTCAGTAGTAAATATGAAGATCAATGATTTAATGTAATATATAAGTATATAATATTAGTCACCTACTGTCAAAGTGAAAAATTTTTTATTTCATAGGCTTATATTGGAATATTTTTGATTAAGATAGAATCATGTAGTTGAATGGTAAAACTATGTTTGAAATTCCATGAGGAGCATAGATTCCATTCATAGTAACCATATATGAAGATAATAAAATGCTATGCGTGCTTTAGGGCTATATTGAGAATTCTCCACTCCCTTTGTAACTCTTACGTACTACGTAAGCATTGATCTATTTGTAACACCTGAGTCAATCTTATTACTCAGATTTACATTGATTCGGATCCCTTAAATATTCTCCACCCTTTTTACATTTAATTTGCGAATATTCTCCCTCCATTGTTAGTGCGTACTATTTTAAAATCCTCCTTTCAGATGTAAACAATGATAAATATCCCCAGGGACCTCTAGAACTCCGACAAGATATCTCTTTCTCTCCAACAAAAGTTGAGCATATTTTTACTTTCCGAGCCCCTACATCACACCAACTCTCCCAGAACTTCCCAAACAAACTTACAATCAGATATGAAGAGGAAAGTAACTCCTTTTGCTCATCAATTATAGGATCCAATGCGAACAACTACGGAGACTCAACTCGCTTAAAGTTTGATCGGTGGGAGCAAGTGAAAAAGGCGTTCTGGCTGTTGGAGCGTTGATAAGGAGTCCACTGTAGTTTCGGAAGCTGCATTAAGAAATAAGCAATTTATGATTGTATCATTGCATGGGTTTAAGAGTTCCAAAACTGTTTTTATCTATATATTATGACATACATTATATATCTTTTCCCACTAAAACCCAGAGCTCTAGTAAGCTGACAAACCCAAAAGTATAATTAATGGTAATTTGTGCTACGTATCGGATATTTTTAGTATATTGTATATAGTATAGTATATATATTTTTATTAATTGTATTAATGCTACATCCGCGGCTGCCATTGTGGTTATATGATCACTTTGACGTAAGATTGAAGCTATGATGGTGTTATATCGAGTTCTGTGATTGCTTACGTAACAGAGCTAAGGATTTATGAGTGATTTCATATACAATTGGTGGCAGTGAGCATATGCAATCCATATAAGTGTGTCACTTATGTATCTCATGTCTGAGCATTAATTCCACCGAGAGTATACTTAACTGAGGAGGTGACTTCAAGCAAAATTACTATTCTATCTTTACGAGCATGTACACTAAATATTCGGTCGATTTTAACATTGTTAATCAAAAGGAGTCAATGCAATGGAAAGGGAACAAAAGGTTTTTATCTTTCTTCAAATGCAAACATATAAAATCGTTCGAAATTATTTTTCTTTCTCTACGTAAATGGAGAGAAAAATTTTACCTACTTGTACGTGTATTTGCGTCATTTTTATTCCAGTTGCAGGGATTTATTTAAGCCGGAATAAAAAGCTTATAATTCCTTCATTGTTCTATCAATTCCTCATTGAATTCAAGTTTCGACGAATGCCAGTTATTCTCAACAAATGGTTCATCACAATTCGTCTTCCGTGTATACACGGTCTCAATCACGCTATTGATAGTACCCATCTAATCGAAGCGACAATTGTTTTCATCTGGAATCGTTCCAAAGAGGGATTTTGGTACATTACTCCCCTCAAATGCAAACGGCTGGAAATCTTTTCGGCACAAATTTATTTCGAGGATTCTAATTGGTTTCAGTCCTGGAAATTTCGGCAGTTCCGCCAATATATATCAATAGCTCCATTACGTGCTTTTTTGAGATGGACACCTTTACCGTATTGGGTTCTTTTCGAAGCCGTTTCGTACTAGAATTAATCGTTGAACTATTCTCCTGTCTCAGCTGATAAGGATAGCTTAACTTCAGTTTTTCTCTATTTGCACATTACTATATATCCTGCACAAAGAAGGATATGTTTAAGTTGTAATTTATTCGTGAAATTTCTCATCATTACCAAAGGTATATTTAATTTTAAAATTCGGCTTATTTATAGAAATACTGTGAAGTAACTAAGCAAATTCTAAAGTAAACAATTAAATGGCGGCCGACTTTAAGCTATTTAATTTTTAAATCATTGAATTAAAAAGAAGTAAAAATAACTTTACAGAATGAGTTTGCACGACCTGATCACAAACGTTAAACGGAAGTGAGAAATAGTGATATAATTGCTTTATATAACTCAGGTTCGCCTTTTTTGGCTTGGAATCATCTAGGATCTGGGTTCGAGTTTATTTTTCTTTTCTGTTCAACTTTTGTGATCGGTTCAATTTGAGAGTTATTAATATCCAATTCAGAAGCCTTCCTCTCGGTGTAACAATCATTTAGAAGGCCTGTCAAGATAATCTTCTGTGTAATTACACTTCATCTTTCATAAGTATCCAGTTATTTAACGATATGTGATTCCCTAGTTATATTATATGTAATTGGATTATAAAAAGTCAATACTCGAAGTTATTCTGTCTCAGCAACTCCTTGTATTAGTATATGTACTATGTTTTCCTACCATAAAATTATATTTTATTTTCAATTCCATTATAAATATAAATCGACAATTTGGATCGTAGAATTTCAGATTTTTATTAATTACTAGGGCGACAGCTTCCTCATTTCTCTCTTTTTATCGCACTACTCTTTAAATGGACTATATACCATGAGAATGAACTTGAATTATACTAATAGTAAATCAGTTTAAATGAGGGTACTAAACTTCATGGCAACTTTTACCTTCTGTAATTCATCCTTAGTGTTTTCTGGCAGTACTCGCAGCATGGCTCGGGTGTTACTCATCAGAGTGCGTTTATTTCAGTTCGATGATTAGGATAGCTTTGTTGCTAAGGAGTCGAAGGTTCGAATACCTCGTAGGAAATGGAATGACCTCCTTTCTGTCCAAGAACACGCCTCTCCAGATAATCCCAAGGCCGTTCAAAAAGTGACCGGATTAAAGGGAAAGATGTACGCATGCGTCATTTCCGAACACGTCCACTGGATTCCTACAACTTGGAAAACAACTTGCCCTACCTATTGGAATCCATCTAGAGGCGCCTTCATTCTCGCGTCCTCCCACTGCCTCATTCATTCTTTAACTTCCCTCATTCTTCTATTTTTTTTCATCTCCCGTCCTCATCCATTTCATTTCGCTTCCCTTGTTTTGCTATTCCCTTCTCAAAAACCTGTGCCCAACTTTCTATTCTCCACAACGAACTATTTTAATCTATTTCCAACTTTTTCTTCTCCCCGTTTCTGTTTCTCCAATCCACTATATTTAGCTATTTTTATTTAACTTTTCTTTTTGTTTGTCTTCATCTTCTTCTCTCTCTAAAAGGTTCATTTATCTTTTTCTCTACCTGTTTTTGTCGTTTTCTATTTCTGTATCTGTTTACATACTTCGCTAACCATCTAATACTATAGTAATCTATTTATAGTTATATTTGTTTTATTATCTATCTCCCAGCGTATGTACGTAACCAATACTAATTGTTATGAATAATGACAATTATAATGTTATTGAACATTCAAATCACCATTCTTCATAATACTATCTAATAAATAAAACAATAATAAATGTAACTACAGGAGCATTTATGTTACATTTCTGTATAATAAGTTTCTTATTGATCTCTATTTTTTGTACTCATTCCGTCCTTAGTTGATTTCTGCATCATCTTAATCAAACGCGATTGTAATCAGGACGAGAACGTTTTACCTTTGCCTATGTACGTATATTTCGTATAATAACTGTAGTTCTCTCCCTTTCTCCAAATATCATTTGTGGTTATTTTCTCAAGCGAGGATATCCTCTATTTTTTATGCTTCCATATCCCTTCCTCTCCAATGGCATACCCTTTCTTCACCTCCACTTCCCTTTCTTCACACATTTTTTTCGTCTTCTCCATTCCTCTTTTTTGACTCCTTTCCTTTTGACTGTTCTAATTTTGAGATCGCTTCCACTTCTCACGGTTCGTTGAGAATGGTTTTTTGCTTCAGGTTCTTTCCTTTCCTGTGGATATTCCCCACTACGAAATTCTGTAAACATATACACTGTCTTTATGAGCTCCCCCCTGCCACACACCGAAAGGTTTGCTCGCAGGGTATCTACATAGACGTAGACATGAGCTTAAGCTGTTACGCGGAAGTCTATTCTCCTTGATACTTTATAATAGTACGTATATTATCGAATTTATATACATTATTTCATAAATAAGTAGCGAAAAATGATACTATATGATGTTTTATGGTAGTGAAAACTTAAGAAGATAGAAATTTTACATATAATGATTTCAGTGATATGATTTTCTTGCATCAATACACCGTTTTTAAATATTACTATTTCTTAATCCAACTTTTCAAAATCAATGAGGATTGAGGTGCTATCTACATATCTTCTCTCGAGGGAGTTCAATATAAACTAGATTTCAGTATCGTAAAATTAAATTATAACGTTAGGATAAGGGAAAAATTTGGAAAACAATTGGTGTTTCATATTTCGTGGCGCACTATTGGAAGTTGAATGATTTATCTATGATTTTTCTGTCACAAATATCAAACAACAGAATTCATCGGAAACATAAATTTGACAGAATTTCAAAATATTTTCATCGTAAATATTCTAAATATCCTTGAAACCGTCCGTTGGTGTATTTAATAAAATATTTTTGAACTACTCTTTGTGACAGATGAGTTTTTTTTAAGGATCCTTTGAACATCGGTTGCCAAATTCCAAGCTTTGTTTACGCATATGACGTTTGTAATGCCTTTTGTTTTTTAAGAGAATCCTATTATTTTAAGGGTCGAAAAAGCGTAGAGAAAAACAATAGATTGTTTATTCCTAGCCCTAGATGCAAGAAATAAAATACGCTGATTCAGTTAAAAATATTTACTTAAGTCACCCTTAAGTTTGCAAGAGAAAACACAAATGTTTTTGCACGTCAAAAATAAATCCCAGAATTCCATTGCTCTGCTCGAAATATTATTTATTCAATCAATACTGAAATTTTATTTTAAAGATATACATGCTGGATACATATTAATGTACAATATAAGGCTATTATTTACATTAAAACTTAATATATCTATCAAAAATCAGAATTTAACTGTGAAGTTTAAGAGTCTAGCCATACTTGCTCTTACAAATCTTGAAAGGTGATACTTTTGACATCACAGTGCTCCTTCAAAAGAATTATACTCAATTGTCACCCATTTTTTCAAACTCATTACATCACATGCATTAACTAATTTCTTTCTTCGTTTGTTAATCATCAACTTCACACCTACGGTTCATTTTAAACTACTCAGTACTTCTGCCAAACTTTTTACAGTCATTAACAGGGTATGTGAAGCATTATCCGAACATGAAAAGATGAAATAAAATCGTGGTTCCTCAACTGAAAGGTCAACTATTTTTCTAAAATCGTAACTTAATATAAGAAATTACTTTTCAAAAAATACGATTAGATTATAATGGGAATGGATAGTTGCAACTGTCTCTTTTTCCAGATAGTATTGGTCATATAAATTGGCAAGCTTTATAAGGTAATAGATGAATAGACACCCCTTGTTATACGCCATACAGCGGTTCGCAGGATATTTATACAAATCTTAAACGTAATATTTGAAAGATAAATGATTCTATTTTAACTTATATTTCCTGGACAATTGAAAACATTTCCTCATATTGTTTAACGAATATATTATCCTTTTGAATTATTGTAAGAAAAAGATTTACGTAACTAAAAGACTCCATAGATATTATTTACGTTAAGTATCAGAGTTTAAATTGTCACTTTGAAAAAGAAATAATCCCTTTTAGGGTAATCACAGGATATCAAATATGAAAGGAGCTAATTCGAGTTAAAAGTACTTCAAGAATAACATCTTTAATTTATACGGAAAGGGAAGGATTGAGAATATAACCCAACGCATAAAATTTTCCCGTGATCTCTTTCTGAGTGACTAGGCAAAGTCCTCTTGGGCGTGATTACTCATCCTTCTGGGTAACAATAAATAGGCCGTAGAATTCCCACGTCATTTCCGTAGGATTACGTGTGCTACTCTGGTATTTTCTGCGTGGATCTCGCGTCGTATCCTCTCCTAAAAGCGCAAAAGAAATCCTTCCTCAAACGCCCTTGATTATCATTTAATCATTACCTCTTGGAATCTCTTGGTGCGTTCTTTCGCTTCCACGAGCGTAATACGTACTAAAACTTCATCGCTGTTTGTGTGAATCGGCCAATCTCTTCTCCTGAGGGAATCATTCACTTTATTTTTTTTAATCCTTCTCTTTAACTTGGAGGAACTTTTATCTCACTCTCACTCACTCGGAGGATGTTTCGCATTGAAATTCCCAGCAATCCTCGCCACTGTTTTTCCTTCCCATTCTCATAAGTTCGCCCCGCTGAGATTTATGGTACGCTCCATCGGGAATTCGGTACGTGTTTGAACTGAAGGGATTCCATAATTTATGGATTTGATTTTTTTTCTCGAGCGTTTGATATCGAGAATCCGGACGCTTCTATCGCGATGTATATATGTTGCTTGTTTATTTTCGTCCGTTGCTAGGATTGCTAGGATACTCCAGCGTAAACATTTTTTGGGTTTGTTTTTGAATACCCACATACCTTTGACTATATTATTATAAAAATAAGATGATTTTCGCAGAATCAATATCTTTCGCGCATATTTTTCATCTAACTCTGGGGAAATTTTAATGTTCACTTTCCCATTGGGATTCTAGCATGAGACAAACGAGCGTATATATTTTCTTTATTTTATTTTTATTTTTTCTCTTTATTTAGCATCTGCTAAACTAGCTCAGTATAGAAAAGTTAAATATTAACTTTGCACAAATAGTCGTGTGAGATAAATTACGAGATGACTGGGACTCGAACCCAGGTTCCCCGTAGAATACCTGCCCGCCATGTCGGGTCCTGGGTTCGAGTCCCTGCCATGTCCCTATTTTTCACTTTTGTTTAATCTGCGTAGCTTATTTCAGTCGTCTTTCATTTATACGTATAAAAATTTATATTTTATGCATCGATGGCTGAACTGTAATATTTTTTAAATTCAAACAGCTACTTATTTTCTATTCCAATCTTTATTTATCCCGAAAGATCGTATACTTTACATGGTATTTATGTTTCCATAAACGTGATGAATCTCTTTTCTAGTACCAAGCTCTCTTAACGTTTACATTTTTACGTAAAAATCTGCATTTCTCCTCCACGCAAACGAAGGACTCGTTTAAATTCATCGGATGATTTAATTCAATCAATGCGAGACCACGCCCTAATCGAGCTCCCTCTTTTAAGATATCTCACGACTCTAAATCCCTCTCTCAAACGCCCTCTTTTCCCAATATATAAACCCTCTCTTCCTGAAAGATTGAGATCGATGGTCAACGGCCCCTAATACATCCTCCTTTTTTTTCATTTCGGAGATTTCTGCCACAGCGTCTTCTTAAGGAGCGCTGTCCGCAGAAGGGACTTAACGGATTGAGGTTGTCTCTGGACCAAGAGACCTCCACTGCCTTTCCCATCATTCGTTCTTATGTTTCGTCTCCATGGGTGATGCATCGGCGGGGTGTGTGCACTCGAGGGAAGGGTCGTTTCGTAATGGACGTTGTGTCGTTATTTCGATGTGCTATGAGAAAGAGTGATTTATATAGGTGGTATTCTTCACTTGGAGATGTGGTATTCAATTCTTATTATTTGATGTTAAAGTAGTGGACATAAGAAACAGATTTAGATGTTTTTTTATTAAAGGCTTTTACGAAAATTGTTGTTGTTGTTTTCGAATAGCAGACATATTTTTCGTAATACTATCATTGAACGTAACGATTGAATAGACGAATTAATATGCTAATGTAAATTTCATAACTAGACAATAGTGACAACTCTCTAACAATACTGGGTTGGGAATAATGGAGTCTATTATGTCTGTAGTTAATCTTAAGAAAAGAAGGAAATCATTTTTGCCCCACCCTTCATTCTGTGATATAATTTTGAGCATTTTGAGTTTTTCCGTAGGAGTAATAAAATTCTCGATAAACATTGTTAATTTGTTGCAGATTTTAATTGAGAAATATAACGTAGTTGTATTTTTTAAATCAGTGATTTGGAAATCTAAAATTGAAAAAACTTAAAAGTTGTAGATCTAAGCTGTCAAAAAATTTCGTTTCATACGCATTTCATAAATTAACTGCAACATATGAGTGATATAATTTTTAAAAAAATATATATTTCAGATAATTTCGTTTGCAATACTCTGAATTTAACTTTTACGTATAATAATATACGTAGATACTCTTTTCTACCTCTATCCTTATTAAGCTGCTTAGTTTTATAAAATATGACAGTTGTCCTATGGATATTACGTTTCATATCATTTATAGTTATACAAACATCCCCTGAATTATGCTTATGAGAATGAAGAGAGCTTTTGAAATTTTTAATGAATCTCTTTTCTTATTTCATTTTTTTTTAAAAAAACCTTGCTTTTCAGACTTCTTCCTTTTAGTTTGCTCTTCGTAACTTGGTTTCATATTTTACCTAAATTCACTCAGTCCTCTGAGAATTTGTGATATTGCACCATCTTTGTGAACCATCAAAAGCTCACCTAATATTCAATTCCTTCCTTTCTCATCCATTTTCTCAATTTTCATTTTACCCTTTAGTACTTATAAGCCTTCCTCTCATTTCCCTTCCTCCTGTTTAATTAATTCCCTTTCCCTTCTTATATCCTTTATCCTATAATTCCTCGTCTTTATGTTGATTTCTCTAATTGGAAAACTCTGGAAGTGCACGAGGATATTAAATCGATATTTATCTCGTATAGCATTCATAAAATAGCAATAATTTCTCTATATAATTCTATTCTTTCTTTCTTTAGGCTATTAAGTATTCAAGTTGTATTAAAGGAATATTTTTTGGGCTAAGATATTGTTTTATTTACTAATTAGTAATTATGAATGCCGTTGTTAGATGGAATCAATACTTTTGTTGCTTAGATACCAGCTGATTGTTAATGAATCCCAGTTGCCAGGTACTGAGACAATCTCTCTTCTTTGTTGTATTTAATGAGGTATTAGGAATGAAATATATAGCTTGAAATCCCTTTAGTACAATTAATGTACGAGAATAGTACATTTATTATTTATAATTTAAGATTCCTCATTTTATCGTAGTTTCTGTCAACTTTCTTTATAATCTCGTACAATAAACTTCGAATATAACTTATGTAGAAGTAAATCAATCGTATCTTTTCCCATAAATATGGTACTTATTTTAACTTATAAACGTAGGACATGAATAGCTTTTAATGAAATGAATCCCCAGGTATAATTGACCTAAAGAATCCTACCAATTTGTCAACTAGTCGTAGTGTAGCTAATGCTAAACATGCTCCCTTAATTCTAACTCCTCTTTAACTCCATCCCAGCAGCGATTTACTCCCTAGCCGTAAGAGGACTCCATGAATGCCACGCGTGGGAGTTAGAAACTTTAGAAAACGTTTTCCATCGCTGTATTCTTTTTCCCTTCAGAATCACCGTGGTTTAGAAAAGCTCGCCTCTTTTACGAAACTACTAACTAATTTGGAGAGTACACGTTCTCTTAAAAAAACTCTTAAACCAAAAGCGATTTGCTCACAAAAGCTAAAAATAATCCGGAGCGTACTTTTACATTTCAGATGTGAAACTTTTTTTTTCCTGCGGGATTAATTAAAAAAGCACCCATCTATATTCCTTCCCTCGGCATCTGACCGACGCCACGTGAATGTGCAATTATGGCCTTCCCTCCCTTTTCTCGCACCCATTAAGAGAAGCGCATCTTTCACAGGAATAAGTCCTTCCTCATTTCAGCTATTTCCTCCTCCCACGCATCGTACGTGCCATAGGTGTCAACTGGCTACGGTGCCAAAGCAGTCCATCTAGATTGGAACTCCACTTAGGGCGGTTAGAACAGAGGTTATGTGTAATATTAGCGTGAAGGTTTTCCGCTCTAGTGGAATGTTTTCTGAAGGGGTTCCTTTTTCAAGGATAGGAATACCAGAGAAAATTTCGCAGGTTTGTTTTACTGGTAGATACCATTGTTGATTATTATGTGTGGATTACTTTGGCGTATTTTTTCGCTAACACTCAAAACGATGTTACAAGATCATAACTACAATTTTCTGTGCTTAAATTTTGTCCTTTTGTAATTGTTTTCGATAATTATTTGTAAAGGAATGAATTTTAGTATCAACAGACAAAAATCTCTCTTTTATCTGCATTAATGAATAACATCCATATCTATACCGGTTTCAAGTCAAGGAAGAATAAGTAATAAATAAAACTTTAGGTATATCAATGCACAAGTTAGATTGAAAGAGTTTAAAATTTCACTCTTACTCAGTTACGTGATTCAAAAACTCTTGGACAGCATTATATATTCACAAATTAATTTTTAAATTTTTTACAATAATTCCAAAGTTGTAAATAAGTGATTTAAAGCGTATACGAGTCAAAAAATGTAAATACACGAACGAAGTATAGTTCCTCATTATTTTCCAGTTAAATTTCAGTTTCCTTAGATGAAAGGAGTTTGATACCCTTATCTCGTATCGGATTGCTTAAATGTTGATGTTTTTGCTGAATAATCCACCCTGTTCTCTTGATTACTTAGGTGCTTAGAAACCACTTTGGTGCTTCTTATCTCTTCTCTTCCATTAAAGACTTCTTCTTCCTTACTCGAGTTTCTTGTCTTTAACCATCAAAACAGCATTTAGTAACATCGTTTTCATTTAATTCGTTATCTCTATCCCTAACGACCATCAAGTTTCCTAGTTACGATACTTGTACCCATAACGCTTTGTACGTGTTTGTGTGTGAAATTGTACACATTTCATCAAATGTAGAATATGATTACATTTTCTAGTTATACTCGTTAATGATAAAAACTATTATAGTATGTGACTTTCGGGGCATTGACTCATTTATAGATAAAGGAGTACTGAGATAATTTACTCAGCGCTTAAAAAGTATTCTAAATCGTAAATAATTACTTCTCATTTGCTCATGAGGTAAAGTTCCTTCAGTTATTTTGTCATGCAAATTCTACGGTGTTTTCAAATAGAATCTTCGAGTCTTAGGGACTCTAGAATTCTAGGTAAAGGGGTAAAGGTAGATTAACTAGTCTTTGATCTTCAAATTCCCATTTGGAATCTTAAATCACCTTCGTTTATATCTGTACGGAGAGTTATATTTCCAATATACGTTGTTCATTTCGTTATTAAAGGTAAATAAGAAATTTAAATAGAATATTTAGACTTGTGTTTGTCATTAAAATTTATTTCAACTTAGTTACGGCAATATTTTCATATATACGGTGTATATATTCTCATATTTCCATTAAAATCGATTGAAACATATTCTATTCGTAATCGCATTCCATTGAAAATATACCGAATAAATAACTTAAAAACAAACAAATATTTTAGAACTTTTTTTACATATTTTATTATAGTATTTATCGTACGTATTAAATGTTAACCCTTTTTCCTTTGATTTCAATTTTTTATTCTTTCATTTACGTGTATTTTGCGTTGCCTGTTTTCCCATAATTCCCTCTCCCCTTCAGAACTGCCACTCTTTCCCCACCTTCACCCTCATCCGATGAGCGACTCTCGTAAAAAAGTGTGGGCGAAAGAGAAGAAACGGAAGTGACGCGAAGAGGCGAGAGGACGGCGTTAACAACCATTAATCACGACGTATCTGAATCGATGGGCAAATTAAAAAAGGCGCCTCCATATATAGAGGCGCTCTGTATCGGAGAATAAAGACCAGAAGTAATGTTTCCATCCGGATCGGATCATCAGGTTTTAAGAGGATTTGTTCTGGTGCTAAAATTCGTTCATCGCGAATTAATCCTTTTCGCGAATCGCAGAGAAAATCTCATTTCCGATGAAATCGGCGACGTAATGAAATGTTGGGTCAAAGCGTAAATTTTGATAGCGGCCCACTCATATTTTATAGAGGGTTTATTTTTTTATTAATGCGATGAATTAGAGGCCCAATCAGTGCAAAGTTTCGATGCTAATTTACGTTTGATGTCCCATTGGCTATTATACGGAATTTTTATCGGCAATATTACGCTCTCTCGAATTGATATAGGGCCACTGAAGATGAGCAATATGGTGATTTGCGTATTTTCAAAGGGTATTGAGGACAAAAATGTTAGGTTATATTATGCGTAACGTAGTACAGAACACGATGAAAATTTTAATTTAAAATTTGCATTTATTTATTATTATATACGTTTATTATAGTTCAGTATTATTTAAGATAGTATATGTACGAAAAGCTATAAAATAAATAAATAAACAATTCTTAATTAGTTACCTAAAGGAAATTGAAATTAACCCTCGTGTATACAAAAAAGCATTTTTATGACAAAAGAATAAAGAATTTTTATAAAAACACTCATAATGCAGCGAAAGTGTAAAACATAAATACCAAATGCCATCACCCAATTTTCGGTAAATTATACATTCCAAAAACTATGATAAAACATGTAAATTTAAATTCCATTTATTCTAAGCTGGTCCATATAATTAGCAAAAATTGTTCATGCACAAAATTTGTTATAAGTGGCATAATAATAATAGTTATCGCATAATACTTTTGATCGCATAATCAACAGGAAATTTCAGCTCCTCATTAATGTGAAAACAAGAGTCATAATTAATATTATTTCGGGACGCGAGGCATCCACTCAAATTCAATTACGTAGTAATTATGCAGATTAAATGTAACATTTAATTACCACTTGTTCCCGAAATGCGGAGTAAGGACGTAATTTAACTTTTACGTAACACGGCAAAAGGGTTGAACGTTGAAAGAGCGGTGGGCGAGGAATGGTGTAAAATATTACTCCACAATTTTTTGAAGGCTTCTAAATATGATGGGGACACAGAAATAGCAGTTAGGAGTTTTTACGAGCGCCCGCATTCACAGATGAGAGACCACTAAAAGTCATCAAAAGCCAAAAGTGATAGGGGAGTGGTTCCCTTGAAAGATGGCGATTTTTTTAGGCCCCTTTCGTAGGTGTCGCTCGGCGTTTATAAGACGAAAAACGGAAGTGAACTAATTACCCGAGAAACGGAAGTTAGAAATTTTGTTTCGCGCATGCGCAGTTCAATATCGGCGTTCGTTTTGAATTTTGTGGAGGTTTTGACGAACACGCGGAAGATTTTGTCGTGGAAGATCTACTTGTAATTTGGGAAGATTTAAAACGCGATTTATGTTCCGGATAGGAGTCGATGAGTGAGTATTGAAATTGGATTTAATAAAATGTGTACGGATGTGTTTAAATCATAACTAAATACGTGTATGGTTCGATGGGTTTTTTTGATTACTTTGTTGATAAAATTATTTAATAATTTCGATTGAGAGCGACTAGTCGATCTATATTACCACCATCGATATATTTATCTCAATAATTATAGGAAATATAATCGTCCGATTACAATTTTCTTGCTGAATAATTGTATGTACTAAATGAGAAGTTTATTGTTGAAAGTGAATAGAAAATATAGTACCAAACACTTATATAATTTGACAAATAACATAAACTATTAGAACTAAAAGAGGAATTGATACATTTTAACTCTTTTTTTAACTGTAAAAGGTTCAACATTAATTTATATAAAAGAATTTTTTTCTATATTTTCCTATACTTTACACCTTACTAGAGACCTATAAATCTGTTGTTTAATCTTTTATCTTTATGGATAAATTTTCTTCGGAATCTTAATGATCTAATTAATTTATTTTTTCATCAACCACATTTCATCTTTTTTGTATCCTGGCTAATAATCATTCTATGGATATTTCCTTCATACAATATCATGACCATGAATATATATATGAAAATTTATTTTACAGGCAGTCAGTTGTTTTTATGAATCTTTATGAAGCATTTTTCCCTATATTACGAAAATTAATATTTTTCTTTAATAATAAACACAAATAGTAAAAGTTAATGTGAATAAAAGACCATATTTTGAGTCCCAGTCCAATTCATTTCCCTAAGGACTTATGTTTCAACTCAAATATGGTTTTGTAGGTAAAAGTCTTACAAGATGCTTTCTTGACTTATATATTTATACCTATCACGTGGTATATCGGAGATTAAAGGAACTGAACTTGGTTTTCAATAAACTTCACGTGATCTTAGATTTTATGCAATGAAATTTTAGTTATCTTTCCTGAACAGTAATTCGTGCTATTTATGACATTCTGTATGTATGCAATATCTCATTGTTTCGCAAAAGCTCTGTTTAGCTGTTAGTCGTCCATTAAACAGCGTAGTTACCTGCGAAGAAGGCCGAGATTCCAGTCCCGGTATCATCACACTATTCCGCATCCGTTTTCCTTGGAATATTCCCAAGGTTTCCTTTGAGCGTAAATCACCCTTTCAAAGAAGCAATTAAGTTAGAGCAAAGAACATGCAATACTTTTTCTAATCCGCGGAACCCTTATTTTAAATCTTTGCTGAGACCGTTTGACAAATAAATTTCTAGATTAACTTTGACTCCAATTAAATTTGTCGAATGAAAACAGGAGTTCAAAATTAATTGATTTATCGCCTACAGTAGAGAGAGAGAGAGGGAAATATATATCTGAGGGTATATAACACTTTCAAGGATTTAGCAACGAGGCCGTAGAAGTTTTTCGAAAAAAAAGACTCGCGAAATTATACCGTTTTATTATTCGAGAACAAAATAAGTCCACCGCGCGTTTGTGGGAGCGGAAAATCGTCAACGTTTTATTGCCCAGATTTCAAAGCCCCGTTAATCAGCTTACGACTTATAACGACCAATTTGCTAAATTTACAATCTCCTTACCATCTCCCCCGCAAATAAAGTTGCGTTTTATTCTCTTTCTGAAACTAAACTAAAACCCGCTGACGGAGTTAACAGTTTTTTAATGGAAAAGAGTTTTGTTTACGGGGAGAACGATACCGCTATGAAATAGGAAGGGGTTATCTATTATAAGCGACTATGAAAGTGTCCTTTCTCTATTTTTAGGGACGTTAAAAAAGAGGTCCGATATTACAATTTAGTGTGGGAATTCATCTCGAGTTTAACTGGTCATCAATTGTACGACTCTTCCAGTGGTGTGTTTAATTAACTCGTAATTTTCCCCAATGGTAGTTTTTAATTTAGGAACTTGTTCGTATTCGTTTATTAACTGATTCGCGCTTATTCCTGCGGAATATTAGATTACTTTCACATCCTATTTCATGATATAATCAAAATGATATAATTGTTTGTTTTATTAATATTTTTATTTCCTATTTACATTTTAAAAAACTTAGTACTTTCCCAAGTAATTGTATTAAACATACTTTTGCTAGATCATTGATAACCATCACGCTTATTTACGCAAATAACTACCACAATCATTCACATTATTTCGTCGCCTTGGATACTTCAGCGTAAATCAATATTTACTCATCGTAATCATTGCTTTGTTTTAAGCTACTGAAATTCCAATAAAACCCGTACGTAAGTGAATACGTGGGTAAGATAAAAAATACTCTTGACTTAACAGTAAAATACAATTATGTATAATTGAAAGATTACATTTTTAAATTTACGTAAAACTTATCACAACCGTAAAACCTATCGCAGAATTATTTACATCATTGCTAAACAGTACAAAATATTCACTATCATTTTATAATGGCTATCCACCAAGTTGCGCCTAAAAATTATCGGTTTTATCATTATTCTGCTCAATCTCCCGTGAATATTACGTCATCAGTTATCGATTACGTAATCAAAATATTACAAACAATCGCCATTATTTGTATTTAATTTTTATCGTGCATAAATTTAAGAAACTATAAACTTCTTAGATACGAAACCTTTTAGTGAACTCAATAACGCACAAGAAAATTATACGACATGATATAAGAAGAGTGATTCAATTGCTGTTTCTCCTGAGATATTAACCTTATCTCTCCAAAAACTTTCTCTTGCTTATATTCCTCTTCATATTCTTCGCCCATTGGGTTTTTTTAACGTTGTCACCCACACGTTCCTTCTTTTTCGTGTGTGTGAACCATTAACGGAGCCAATCCCGTTTTCCTTGTAGTCGCTTAACAAGTGACGTGCGGAAGTTAAACACGAATGACAAATGGGAGACTGTTTTCCCTAAACGCCTTCCTCTTACACAGAATGTCCCGGAGATGACAAAATTAAATTAAGGAAGAGAGCGATTTCCGGCTTGCGAACCTAAGTGAAGGACACCTCATCATAAACATAAATTATTCATAGGAGAAATTCTTGGTTGCCATGGTAACGCGTATTCGTTTCGAAAAAGTACAATGCTGTAGAAACGAGATGAAAAGTGCTGGTTTGTGGAAATAGGAAGATAAAAAATCAATGTGAGACTATGCACAGTTCTGTTTTTAATCGAATAAAGCAAGAGGTACGGTTATTAGTATGAGGTAAAAATGAAGAGGGACGCCTTCAAATGTAGTGTTTTATGATGGGTTAAATATAGAATTTATCTTTTGCGTAGTTCTTCTTCTTGTGACTGTTTTGGCTTATCTTTGTAGGTATCTGCGATCTTTTACGGTCTTTAATATTTAGAGTTCACAATATAATATTCACATGTGGTATATCGTAGGAAGGATCATTATAAACTTAGGTCTGAACTTAATATTTACTACAATGGAACTATGTAATTTATCATTTTGATAAATTACATAGTTATTATTACATACATTTCATATCATGTACTAGAAGGTACAACGAGGAAAATGGACTGTTTTAAAAAATATCATAACCTTTGTACCCATTGATGACTCTTGAAAAAACTTCGGACTACGTGAGAATACCGTTTTCCTATGAAAGTGTGGATTTTGCACATAGATATATATTTTATATCATTCACAATTAAAATGCTTGAGGGAGTTGCAATTTCAAAAGGGTCACAGATGCAGGATGCTTACTTTCCTTTTATAATATTATCTTATAAGTATTAGATTGATTGAGCTCAAAATAAGGAAAAATCTATTGCTTTTATTGGGATTTATAATTGGTAGAAATTACAAGTAAATTTAATTTTCAAATATTTTTAATCTAAATAGTTTTCTATGTGATTAAGTCAATTTCATCATTTAAAAGCACAATTATTCAAGGCTTCTATTTTATATCCTTAATAAATCATACCCCATCCTTATACTTTATTGAAACATAAAATGAATTTATATACTTCAACTACTTTAAATTATTAATAATCATCCTAAACTCTATGATGGACTAGAATACCATTACTATATGTAGGATAGAGTTGATATGTTTTTGGCTCGATCAACCTTTCATAATCACCGTAAGGTATTTTTATACTTACAAAACGATGATATTCAGTCATTAATTTGTTTCGTTTTAAAATTAATAATTTTTGCAAAATTGATCAAATTTGAACTTTAAATCTCTCCTTTGGCAACCTACACTACTTCTCCATGAGATTTTTGCAAATGGTAGAGACTATACTTTCCAAAGAAAAGCGACTCTTAGCACTGAACGCGTAATTTCGTAGCCTGAAATCTTTCTAAACTTTGCATCCTTGTTCATTTTTCCACACTTCCTTGCCAATATTTTTCTCATCCTTAAAATAGACGAAAGCTTTATTTGGAACTTCCATGACACACGAAAATTGACAAGCGAAAACACGAAGCGTTTCTGTATACTTAGAAAGAACTCTTGTGCCGCTTCGTGGATAACGATGACTAATCTTGACATATTGTGAAATTTTCGATACAAAGAACGAACGAGCCAACTGGATGTGAATGAAAAAAGTGGGAAAGTCAGGATACAAAAACCAGATGAGGACGAGATGTTGAAAGAAGTATAAATACCATCTTTTCTTTTCGAAATAATTTCACATTTCATACAAAAGATTATTGTCAATATTTCTCCAAAAATTTAAGCATTTTCGAGAAACATATTTCTTCTTTTTAGTTCATGTATCGATTGTGTTTGATAGTATAAACGTACGTTTATTTAAATAACTCACTCACTTAACTTTAGACTAAACATAAAATACGTTTATTTAGCCTTTAGAAAGCCCATAATATACGAAAATTTCTGCAACTATCTCTGTAAAGCGTCGATAAATGTATATAGCACAATATACTACAGTAAATATTAGTATTTTGTTAGCTACTGTCACTTTTCACACTCCGTCTTCCATTGTTTACTCGAGATACGTCTTAACTACGTATTTTTGCAAGCAATGACCTACTCGATAGAGCTAACATTTGATTTACGTCGGAGGAATGGAAATAGATGTTTGTTGAGAAAATAATGGAGCTGTTGAAACACCAACCTCTATTTACATCAACCCTTCTGGTAAAAGGAGACATCCTTTGAGTGCACGTCCCAGCAATTTAGTCCAACCTACATTCTACAATTTTATAGATTCACCGCCGAAGTAGTTCTACACTGCAATCCCTTGTCTACACATCCAAAGCTCTTGAAAAACCTTTTTATGAAGACACAAGAGTATTTTCTATCACATCATGTCCCACCCCTCCGTCTCTTGTCTCGATAGAAGTTCGGAAATATCCGGCGACTGTCAGTTGTTCGATAAAGACGAGGCAGGATACGTATCACTAGCATGAGGCGCCTCGAACGGAATTTCTTATAAAAAGCGGAAAAATAAACGGGAGCTGACGAGAGACCAAACGCCGCGAATATAAACTACGATTTTTTTTCGGAATTCGTCGGAGGATTGAGCGAGAGGATTCTGGAGAAAATGCGAAAGGCGTTTGGTGTAGTGCTTTTCAGAAATATTACCGGAAAATAACCCTCTTCCCTTCTTGAAGGCCAAATTCAAGAAAGGTTCTTTTATTTTATTATTTTTTTCTATGGTATACTAAATGTAAAGGTAGTGCGATATTTTCTTTTATCCTGGGGTTGATGTTTATTCCATGTATCAACACATGTTCTTGAGGATCCATTGTAGCTATATGAGAAAGTTCTTCAATCGATTTTATGCAATACGATATATATTGTTTTTGAGATATTATCAGAGATTTTCACCCTTGCTTTCCACATTATTTCTCGATATTTGGGCTATTTAACGAGCAACCATTGTTATAATATCGTCTCCATGGAACTATTTCTTTCAACGTATTACGTACATTGTTAATTTTCAACTTTTTCTAATAGAATAATTGTTTAATTTCCTAAACAATCTAAGCTCCTGTAGCTGATGTATCGTAGTTGTACTAAACGTTTCGCAGACCTTTATTCTTATTTTATTTAGCGCTAAACATACCGGTTAAACTATATTTCTATTCTTCAGTACCAATTTTCCTCTCATGCTATGGATGTTAGTATACATTTATTGCTTATTTAAGTACCACACGATAATTTTTTAAAACGGTATGTTTGAGGTATCTTAATTGAATAGATAAGTAAATCAAACAAATATGTATCTGTATTAACAACTTATCTTTTGCCCAGTTTTTAAATAAATATTTAGCTCAATCATCTTCTATATATTCTGTAACGTATCCATCTAACCTGAAGTCTAGTTCGAAAATGCTTTTAAGAAGGAGTTCATAATGTCTCGGAATATTTTCTCAACAGAAAGATACGAAAGACTTCAAAAGTACGATCTCCACACCGACCTATCCAAATATTCCATCAACGAACGGAACGCCGTTCGTTTCCAAAACTTCGGCAAAATAAAAATAGTTGTTTTTAATTCCGCTGTCGCTAGCGGAGCCACCGTCAACATAAATAAAAGAAGATTAAAAAGAGGAAGGATTCCAGGACTGTCGAATGCACGCGTTTCCATCTATATTTTTCCTCTCGAAGATGATCGTTGGATTCCGGAATATATATTTATAAATAGTTTGCTAATAGTTTCTCAAGTAAATACTCTTTCGAGGAAAGGTCATGTGATTAACCCCAATATTTTTAACAAACTCCCCCTTCACATACGTGCCACCTGATGCCTCCCACACACACATCCACAGAGAGATGTACGCCTTTAAAAACCTCTTGACTAATATTAGCATACGGCTTCCTCTAATCTATTACGTACATTCCCTCGTAATATTCGGCTGCACTACGACCTCACCTCGCCAAAGTAGATGTCTTTTTGTTCATTAAAAAGCGCTTAAGACTTGGCACCGCTTTTACTGTCGATATTTTTTACGTATTGCTCGTATTTCTTACTTTCCGAATCTTCCCTTTTGTCGTATGTGTTTACGTTGATATTCGAAGTTTTCTGATGGATAAGCGTAAAATATCTTTTTACTATCCGTAACAAAATAACGTTAAATATATTTTTTATTCCCTTAAACAGGAGTTATACCAAGTAAAGACTGCAATGATAGATCATGTTCTGATTTATTTTATAAACGGTTAAATCAGCCAATTAGTTCGTATCCTAATTCGAAGTATGAGATCCTTTAAAAATTCGTATCTTTATCTTCCTTCATTTTGCAAATATTTGAAAAGATATCAAAATAATAAAGATTTAAGCTAATATGATACTTAAGTAACCTTGAAAGCGTATTTAATCTGATCTTTATACTATAACAAGACAAATTCAGCTTCTACATATTTCTATACTTAAATCCAATTAGAAACATATCTAGATGATAGTGGCATAAAGAATTGAAGAGTTTATTCTTATTCTCTTCTGTAATGGCTTTCCACGAAAGACGTCTAAACGGATTGATTTTATTCCCCCTTAAATATTCATCGAATTCAGTTTAAAGTTATTTTAGCAAGGGAATTTCTCATAGTAGTGAAATAGCTACTTTTTAAAATAATGCTCTACCTCTTTAGACAGTGACCAATTCTCTCCGTTAGAATGGTGAGCAGAAATATTTCGTATAATCAAATAATGACTTAACACCAGTATTAAGTATTTGATGGTCATTGAATTTTACTTTCCTTTCCACGTGATATCGAAAGTACGAGCAAAAATTCTGATTCCCGGGGAAGACGTTTGTCATTTTATCTCTATCGAACCTTTCCCGTAGAACATTCGTGTCTGCATCCAATCAGTGCTCGATTCCAGTCACGTAATCTGTTTCTATTTCTTCTTTTTGGACATATTTCCTATTAACCTTGTCTCATTACTTTCTCCTAGGCCATCCGCTCGTTTCATTCTTGCCAAATTACTCGAACCTTCACGTAAAAATTTCCTTAATTTTTTCATTCAAAGGAACAGTTTATATTTTGTTAGGATGTGTTAATTTTAATTTACTTCGAAGTCTTTACTTGATACATTTATATTTCAATATTCAAGGTTTAGTCTAATTCTAGGAGAAAGGAAAAGTAAGGTAACGTTAAACGAAGAGTTTACACGACTTAAGTACAAGGTTAACAGAAGTAAAACTATTGACATGACTGGGACTCGAACCCAGGTACTTCGCTAATTAATAGTAAACACAACCACGTCAATTACACCTTTTTTAGATAGTGAATTGTTGGGATGGATCATAACGATTATAGTTAATAATTAGACCTGATTTCTCACAATTTTACAGTCATTTATTTTAGACCCATTAGCTTTCCCACTCGTCTTATAACTACTTTTATTATCTTTCTTATTTTTTACTTTTTCTTTTAGTCTCTTATTCATCTTTTTCGCCCATTCCTCAATGATTCAACCTCCATTTCCAGCATTTAGCTTCTTTATCCACACGTTCTTTTGCCCCAAAACCCCAAACTTATTTCCGTTCCTACCTTTCATCACTCCAATTCTTTTTGTTCTTCTACTTCTCCCTCTTTCGCTTACTTAGAACGCATTACGCTTTTCGCCCTCAATGGGCCCTCCCGTCGGTCAAGAGAAAAAGAACAAAAACGAAAGGAAATGCGTCGGGTGGGAAACCATTACGTGCCCTGTGAAGTGCGCCGTCCTCTTTTTCGTGCTTCGTTTGTTTTTTCACTGCAATGTGGTGTGAACTGCTATGCTGCTATAAGGGTTAACCGCTCGGGATATTTGACGATCTTTTCCACTTTGAGGAATTACTATTTGTTTTAGTTTTTTTTTCAGCGACGTTCGTCTTTAAAAGCTACGAAATATATTGAGCGAATAGACCTGAGATGTTCATTATTTTGTGGTTCATCTGTATTACTCCACCACACCCTATTCATTTCCTTTGGAGTTTAGACCGTAAATGTTATTCCATATGAAAGATGTGCTATAAGTTTCGCTAGATAACGTACACTTGTTGTATAATGTGCCCGTCAATTTCTCTGACGTTCTTTTTCACCTATAGATAACTTACGAGAAGGAAACAAATCTTTGATTTTAGAAAAACAATTCTTTGAAACAAAATTTGATACTGCATTAGATAAATAATTTCCTGGAATTGAAAAATTTCATGTTTATTTAAAACCGTGTTAAAATTCCACAATAGTTTATTATTATAAAATTTATTTCATATCAATTCCTATTTCTGTATAGATAACAAGTAAATAAAATCTACTGAAGTTAAAAGTATTCTACGAACTTTATTGCTTATTTTAAATTGAAAGTAGTTGGTCAAATTCGTATTATAAAGAGCTAATCTTTCAGAAAAGGCAGTTCGATTGTTGCTCTTTTTACAACAATGTAATCCAAGAGGAAACTAGGATATTAGTTGTACAATCAAAATGTAATATCGTATATTTACTTTTGTTTTTTTGGTTATTTAGTTTTTGAATAATACGTCAGGAATTTACGACTATTATAGTATTTTATTTTAGCGATATAATAAATTTAGTTGAATATTTATTACGTCTCATACTATCTTCATTTTTGTTTTTTTATATCTTTTATAATTTTTAATATTTTCATCGACAATTTAAATAACAAAATAAGATTTCGATGCATAATGCATGATGTTCTATATCTCCAAAATCTTCCACACTTGATCCGCTACTTTCAGAAGATTTTTAAGCGTATGAATTATTCCGAGAACTTCAGATGTTTTCGAGAAATATGGAGGAAAACCTGTGCCGAACGCCCACGCGATCGCCTAAGCCAAATGTCACGGGATTAAGTCGTTTCTCCATCACGCCACCGCACGGCATCTTTATGAATAATGTAGCGCTCCCGAGTTTAATGTCTCGTTTGATTTATTCGCGTAATTTATGTCCACCGGAAAGTACTAAAATTCGGAGCTCTTATGTAAAATGAATGCACGCTGGTAAAAATATGAATTTCCCTGTATTTTTGAATTTGCGTGAATTCTCGGATTGCGAGGAAATGATTAAGGCCGTACCTTCTCGCGTACTGATACCGAAAAAGTTCACGTGTAAAGAATTTACGGAAAATTCGGTCCGTACTCGATGAATAATGATGCTTGTTAAGCTCTTTGAACGGTTTTGCATTCGGGAGCCAAAATCTAGCTTCAATGTCCTGATTTTAAAGAGGAGTCGAGTCGTGGTGATATATTACGCATTTACAATGTTGTTTTGGAGTTATATATTGCCACGTACTCAAATACTTACCCCTTTGCGAAGTGTGATATGCCATAGAAACAACCATTAAAAGTTTAGAAATCATAAAGGTATCAAAAACGTATCGCTTGGGATTTTTGTGTGATTGAGTTTTCAAACATTTATCATTTTTATAATTTGACCACTAATTTTCATTTAATTCCTATTAATCTCTGTTTTTCAAATTTAAGGTACGTTTATTTGTTGTTATTAGTATCGGTAATCGGTGTACAATCTTACAGTTATATAATCTAAAGTTTACTCTATAGCCTACTTACCATTTGTTGTTAACGTATTATATATTCAGTTACAATAACGCTCATAATTCAAACTTTTAGTTATACGATTGTATTACGAATCTATTACGCTTCCTATAACATTGATATATATTAATTCATCGCTTCGTATATTGAAATTTCCGATAACTTATATGTTCGTTACTATCAAAGGTTCATGATGCATTCATAACGTACTTGACAGTTGTGTATTTGCAGTTGCAAATCAAATGTGTGAATGCGTTTAAACTTGTATCGATTTCACTCAATACTGTTTTTTAATAAATTTTATTTCATTTTAACTTTCTGCGATGTATTTATACTTGAAATCAGTATTTTCAAACCCTTTCTTTTTCAAAATGTCATTTTATTTATAATACATACTATGATATCCTTAAAATACTTTACATTACATGAAATTAATATAGTTTAATTTGCCATTATCTCTACCTCATCATCAACATTTCTGCGGCTGCATAATCATCGCAAACTTTCATAACAATATATATTATCACCCTATCCTCTTACAATCGTTATTTTATTTTCCACATTACATGTACATCCCATACGAATATATACTCTTCTTTACTTCTCCGGCATTTCACTCTTCATTTGTTTCATCCAAATTCGAAACGCTCATTCGGCTTCGCATGCGACAACCTGAAATAGCACGAAACCCACGGTTCATTATTTTTTCGTTCATTTTTAGATCCTTGTTTTCTTTACCTTCCGTCAATATCCTCTGTTGACGATTTCGAAACACAACACTCCGAAAAATAAATAACAACTGGATTCCTTTATTTTTCTCTTTTTTAGCTATTTGCGTTTGCTTCATTACTCCGTGTAATTTGTTTTCGAAGATAAATTTATCATCCTCTCTGTCACAGTTACAACATGAAGCATAGGGAGTCATTAACTTCAAAGTAAAACTCAAAATTAATTAGATTATGAAGGTTATTATACTATCAAGCTTTACAGGAATACTTCAAGTATATTGCACAATTACTTACTATTCGCGTCGTCATTTGCAAAACTTACATCTTTTAATTACTTTAATTTCGTATGTTGGTAATACGTATATCACCGTAACCAACTGTCCCTTAGCCAATAATCGTCAGTTCAAGAAAATTATTTACTTTTAATCGACATCTAATGTAGTAGATTCCATATCGACAGAATGTTTCGCTTAACAATTCTTTACGCGAAAATAGCAGCCAAAAAGCCTGAATGTGTTGCCATAATTGAGTCAGATGAATTTATAATGTGTAGTAATAATTCCTATTCACCGTTGTTACCAGCTATATACTTGTTTTTCTTCTGGAAGGAAGTCTTCCACTTTTATACCACTATATTTTTCATTATACGTTAATATTTTGATCTCAAATACATTTTTTCTAATCTTACGGTCAAATACTTGCGAAATTTTTGCCATAAATTTAAAGGTGAGATAATAAAATTCTAATAAAAATTGAATACGCAGTTTTAATTTTCTTCAGAATTTATCCTTAATTTATTTACTCCATATTGCAACTTAAAGATCACTGAATTCCAGCATAATCCATAAAAATACTGTACTCATTTTTTTTATTTGAATGAGATAGTTTCAGGAATGTCTTCGTGATAAGTCACCTCAACTACTGCATATCGGATAATCCATCCGTCATGACTTTATGACAACTTTACAGCCATAGGGTTATATTACTATATCCCTTTGAAACATAAAATCACACTTTCCAAATCTATATATAACCACTTAAAAAAATACGAAACTATTCAGTTCCATGGCAGTTTCACGCGGATATATTGTTTGATCTTGGAAGTGTTTATCTCTGGTTTCTGCGGTTACCAAGGTTGGCGTAGGTACACCACAACCAACGATATGCAAAGAACGTTATGAGAACTCATAATTTAATGCGATAATCCCTTCGTTATAACCACAGACCCAACCAACGGATGATTGTGGATTTTTAAAAAGCGGGATTCAAACAAAGAAAACCACAAAAAAAGAATGCCACAAAAACAACAGAACTCTAGATTTAAAGTCCAACTTACGATATTCCAACAAGAAAACCCCGCATTTTTTCTCTATCTCCCGTCTTAATGAGGGAAAGCATAAGGTTTCCAACAGCCGAAAACAAACCTCAATAAAAAAGGATTCTTGGAGAAGGACTGCAAAACAACTGAAACGCGTGAGTGTTGGCGAAATCTGCGAATTCTTCATCTTTACGTTAACGCGCTCTCCGAACGTCTTTTTTTCCTACACTTTCTCTTTCGGCATTCCGCACTAAATATTTGGGTATCGTTTGTTTCTCTTACGTCATCCACTCCATCTGACACTTCATTTTTCTCACCGTTGGCTCTCCGCCATCAAATTACCCCGAAATTTCCCTTCTGCAGACCGCAAACGCACTTTCCCAATGAGAAAGGCTCCGAAATTGATGTATAAAAAGACGCATCGGCGCACTTCCGGAAGTGGATAAGCTGTCGTCCGCTGTTTTACGTGCAAATTTTTGGCATTAATTCTCGGGTCTTTTCTTTTAAGCGAAAATTTCGCTGATACGCGAGATATTTCCATAAACCTTCGATATTTTGCCAGCCTTTCCCTCCCTCTTTTGGCTGTATCACGAGGAGAAGGTAGCTCATTGAAATTTAGTAATTCGTATTAAAATGCAAATTCTCTTACGGGTATATACAGCGAGCCATGGCAGGTTTGAGGGTGTTTTTCATTTTACCATTATTTGAACCTATTTTTCGGTTAATAAACGTTCCAAGAGTTCAGGCGTTCATTTTCACCTATTTAGTATCATTTTATTCTTACTCATTTGTTGTAGAGTTTGATATAAGTGAAAGTAATGGAAATCCTTCCGTTTTTTACCTGTGGTTCAATATTAAAATAACTTTTAAAAGTTTTTACATTTAATACTCGATGACAAAAATATGAAAGTGAATTGCAACAGAAAATATAGATGGTTGGTATTTGGATAATATTCGTATTCAATTTTAGCCATACTAAATATGAAATAATGCTTCAAAGGAAAATTATAATAATTTGTTGACACAGAGATATAATTCTTTCATTTTAGAAATTACTTATAAATTCTACCAGGATTCGTAAGAAAACTTTAATTATAATCCATTTTTACCTAATTGATTACTATTAAAATCATTATTCTATTAACTTAGTTGGTTAGATGTACATCAGTTGCAGAGAAATATTTATTTCTTTACTTTGTATTGAATTGCCATGGAAACCATCCATTATTCATTGTTATTTACTTTTTTCTCATTCCGCACGTTTTTTCCATAATTTACGAATACATCATTCATAAAGTGATAACGCCCTCATTGGAATATGTGTACGGTGCGATAATTACTCAAAATTAAAACTGTTTGCGAAGGATTACGATTATTATTGTTGATGAATGAAATACGGTGACACCAAATTGCCCGATCAACAGAAACCCTCAACGAAAGAGTCGAACGATTATTCTCGTTAGGAAGGAATCGCTGATCATACCATTGGGAAGAGAAAGTTGCCTAAAATCTCTTACTAATCCTTATTTATTGCGAAGGGAAACAATTTCGCTGACGATATATCACATCTGCATTTCGTGCTCCCAAAAATTCTACGCGCCTTAGAGAAGGAGCAGTAGTCTCGGAACCCTCGTCAAGGTTTCCATGACGGTTTCAGAAATAAATTCCGTAATCTGCAAAAACACCGTGTTTTCTCTAAATATCGACTGAAAATTTAAAATTTTCCACGCATGAGGTTCTAATTTATTTTTCTGAAGGAATAATTACTACTGAATCTTACAATGGTGTGTTTTTTTACGAACTTTTTTTACGAACTAAAATTTTTATATCTTTGACGTCCCGAGTTCGTTTGATTAATATAGACTAATTTTTTGCTATTTGAGCATGTAATGTTATCAGTTTTCATGTTCCCTGTTCCTTAATTAACATATATTTTAATATACACTAACGCTGCCTGAATTTTATGAAATGTTTAAAAGATATTCCTATTGCAATTTATAAATATTATTTAAATACTTGCATGGCACAGTATTTAATATGTTCCATGGAAAAATTCTACATAAACTATATAAACATAAACACTGACATAAATATAGTTAAAAATATAAAACAAAACTAATTAAACCGTATGTACACTTTCCATCGAGTTGGACTGGTTTTAATATTTTATTATTTGTTATTTTATTTGATATCTAGAGAAAATAATGCTTCATGAAATGTTTAAACATTTTAAGTGATAATATACTTGAATGAATTCTGCTAAAAAGGATTCCAAAGTAAATTACGTACGTAATTCTCTATAATAGTAATAATTGGTTTCCAAGCGAAACGTAACCTTTGTGACATAAACAACTCATAAATACTCGTATTGTAATTGTAATAGATAGCGTTTTACGTCTATGATATCATACATTAAAAGCGAAACTTTATTACGTATTTTAAAATTCAGTATCCATAGTTTCTGTGATAAAATATTTCGTAATTTTTCAGACACTTTCTATTGTACGCTGGCATAAAGATTAGAGAAAGACATTTTTATATTTTTTTTACTTTTAAACCCGCAAAAACCCGAGATGTGTCAGACGGATCAAAGAATCTGAACTCTTTTGCTACTCTCACAGAATATCTATTTTTGCGCAGCACTTTATACCCAGACTCCTTTGTTTTTTGTTCGCAAGGTGGCGTGACTCTCGGAACTTTCTACGGTCACGTTCACCAAAATTATCCTCCCCAAATCACTATCGAGAGAAACTTGGTAACCCGTAGCTTTGAAGCTTTTCTCGAGATAACTTTAGGCTCTTCGAGAGTTGGAGGATCTCTGTAAATCCTGTTAAGACATACGTTAATAATCATGCTAAGTAGTTGCATAACTTTGTGTGATTATTTCAAAGGAGTGAAACAAGGTAAATGGTAAGTTTAATTTAGTTAGAAGGATGGTACTTCAGAGATTAGCAAGCTCTTTGACGTCATTTGGTTAATGAATTTATTCTGTTTAAGTTTTTCTTTCATTTCTTTCTGTTAGTTATCTCATTTAATAGTACATTTTTAAGTATATTAATACCATGTTTATAGTTATTCTAAATCCGTCATATTCTACTAAAATATATATATTAAACTCTATACTCAATTATCTAAAATAATCAAAATACCATCCTGATAATTAAATAAAATTTTATTACTGGGAATATATACTGTAAGAATACTCCATGATGAAATATTTATTCTTATTGCTTCAATGTCTGTGTGAATATTATTGTAAATTCACTAACTAATTTATCTTCCACTTTCTTATAAAATGTGTACTTTTCAAATTACTGAAGTTGTAGAACTATTTTACAGGCATTACTATGATCGTGAAAATACTACAATACCTTGAATACAAAGTATAATTTTAATTACTTCTGAGAAACATATTAATGAAAATAAATAGTTCGGTATCAGAGGTTCATTATATTTTACATACGGCATAACATCGTTTCAGAGTTAGAAAAATCTAACATATAGATTATATATTAAAAAGTTACCCTTACCTTTAAGTTATACCATCTTTCAACAAAAGAATTTAATACAAAATTTACTTCTAATTCAGTTGTAAGGAATATTTGATTTTTAGAACCAATCACTTGGAATTGTTCACAAGCTTTCGCTGAATCGTTTCTAACGGCATAGAATTATATTTGCCAAATACATAAATAAGTCTGTATGTGTATAATATAATGAGAGAATTAGTAGTATCATACGAAGCTCCTCCATAGTTAATATGGATTAAATAATCGTCAATCAGAGTTCTTTTATAATGTTTCCAACCCTTTTCAGTCTTTAGAACAGACCAAAGTCAACGGCCTTAAAGAAAACCCTTTCTCCTCCCACTCTTAACCATTCATCTTCGTTGTTTTCGACAACCATCGCAAGAGGGCATTATTATTCGGTGGCCGTATCCTTTCATACGTGGCCTATAGACTGTTAGGCACCTCTTTAAGGCATCCATTGTGTTTCTAAAGTCCAATGGCAGAATAAAATGCGATATAGTCTCGAGCTGTTCGTGCCGATTTGAGAAAAAAATTAAAATAAAATGTCTGGAATATTTCGGAAACTTATCTCTTTTTCTCTCGCTAAATTTTCAAACATATTTACGTGATGGAATTATATCGTATGTAGAAACAGAATTAAATCAAAATTAAGGGTGTGCTAGGAAATTTATACATTAAAATTTTACTAAGAACAGAATTACAAAAAAATTAAACATCGTACATCGGTTATATATGTAAGAAATTTATGGGTAGGAATTTGTTCTTTTGCTAGGGTTTATCAAATATATTCCAAGGTGAGATATGGTACAGTTTTGCTTCGCGTTTCGAATGAAATCATAACTTTACTTAAGCCACTCATATATGAACCCTGCTATTCTATAAATCTACTATCGTATTTATAAACCCCTAAAATATAACTAAGAGACTGTATGAAACATTATTATGATTTTTTTCCTTGGAAATAGAATCCTCATTTACAAGTAATTAATATATTCAATGGTTAAAAACACTTCTATTTCAACATTAATTTTTAATATATATAAATTTATGCACATATACTTTTTATTGTAATTATATATACACACATTCATGATACTGTCTTATAAATATTATATTTATATTCTCCTGAAATCAAACAGATATAATCAGAGTTTCATAGCGTATATATAAACCAATCTCAAATAGTAACCGATATAATTTGAGACATACCATGAAACATCATAATACGAGAACTCATCCTAGTTGTTATGTTCCGAGCAACATTCGTTAAAGTAAAAAAAACGTAGTTAATCTCAGGGGCACCCACTTCGTGATGAAAAGAGCCCCTTTCCCACGCAAATCAGAGGCCATCCAAATGAAAGTCTCACCTTTGCGTGATTCCATCCAAAGCACCCTTTTCATTCTCCGTTCATAATTGCACCTCCTTCCACGCACTGTCCATTCGTTTTTGCAGACCTGTGGTTACCTCTTTTTAACTTCAATCCCATCATTTTTCATTGCGAGATTACCAAGTGCGTCATAACCTTGAGATGAAGAGTTAATGGACTTTGAAACCTGATAATATGGTTATGTTAAATACGTGCATGAAATAAATACGTACACAAATACATACATAAATACGTTCATGAAAACATGTGCATAAATCCTTTGGTTTAACTGCATTCCTTATGGTAAATAACCAGAAGGGCATGTACTAATCAGGTATCGTATTTGTGTCAATACGTCAATCAATTTTATATCAATGTGTACGTACGGTTGCCACAGTAACATATAAAAAGCACCGACCGATAACAACAATTACGTAAAAACCCGTTTCGAAGTCAAGGGACGGAATGTTTTCCTATAAGGATTGCTTATCATTTCGAGTGTAATGCATTTACAGTGTCCTCAGACGTTTTTTCCTGCAAGTTTATGTCCTGTTGCAGTACAAACATCGTAAATTTATTGCGGTACCCTTGGTGCTGTTTATGAAACGATCCCGGCGCGTGTTATCCTTTCATTCCAGAAGGTCATCAAACTTCGGAGGTACACGACCGTAAGAATCGCCCACTTCTTCAAAAGTTCTCACTGCGGAACGTAGAGACAAATTGTGCCGTGATAACTCATTGCCACGGAGTGTAGGGAATTTTAGGGGCAAATCCGTCTACTTCTCCTGAGTGTTACGGGAATTATTGCCTTAAGAATTGAAGGAGGAATTGCAGACCTTGGGAAGTCAAACTTTTACCTTTATCTGTTAGCGTCATATTAAAGAATTAATACTTATCAATAGACCAATTATATTGTTACGAGTGTTTAACTATAAACATTTTTTTCGTAAAACTATCATTGATTTATATAGTAAGGAAAAAATTACAATAAATGACAACAATAACTTGTTTAGAAACTATGCATTTTAACATAATAGATATTATTTAGGATATCTTTGCAATTATTCAGGAGCATAATTAATATCGTTGATATAACTGAGATTAGCTTCATTATACTTTCTTATTTGGTTTCCTATTTTCTACTACTATCCTATAAAACTGAATTACATTACTACTAATTCTATATTACTATCCTCTGTTTTTTCTAATTTCTATCAAGTGAGATATAGATATATATTAAGAAAAACCGATCCATTACAGTTAGTTTAAATTATTTATAGGAGCACAAAAGGTTTAAAAAATAAGCGTGTCCTTAGTGAAAAACATTTCGTCGAATTTTGATATCTTATCCTTAAACCTTACGTATACAAATGATCGCCTTCATATTCGCGTACGAAGAAATATTTAACGGCATTCTCGTGTTTTCAAGACATTTGGATCCTTCTTTTTATGCCTTAGCTGTTGCATGAAATCTGTTATTCATACGGATAATTACAGCTCCCCTTTGATTTAAACAAGCCCAACAGTTCTACGCCGATATTAATCAAGAGTGATAAATCAGAGAGTTTGTTTTTCTTGAAATGAAAGACCCAAATTAATAAGGGGAATAACATGTAATTTCTGCTGTCGTAATTTTTATGAATCTGAATAATTCAAATCCAAAAAAGGAAAACGAGAACTTTAATTAGCTCCTATACATGATAAATGATATTCACTTCAAGAAAATGACATCAAAGTTTCAATGTGAATAAAATTTTATATTCCCTTGAGAATTGAATATTCCATACGAACTCTGATGCTGATTGATTTTCATCCAGAATTAAGTGTTTAAAGATAGTTAGTTTTATGTTTCACGCTCAATCCATCCATGGAAGTTCTCATAGTTGTATATTTCTTAACGAGTGATTTTGAAAGTAGTTTCAATCGCTCGTATAAATTTCAAGCAACAGCAAAGATAGAAATAATATATTTTTAAGAAAATTATTTAAAAGTTCAGTCCTAATTTTTTTTATCAATTTTATTAGAATAAAATTTCGTTTCTATAGAATAAATGACAATAGTTTCATGAAGATTTCGTTAATAACGAATTCAGGTAAATATTATAATAATAATATTATAATATTTTAATTTTACAACGATAATATCTATAACTTGCAATTTTGAAACCACTCACAAACTTTCTTGTACGCTTTTTCAGAAGGTATGTTTAAAATTCGAATTGGTATAGAAATATTATAAATTGGTTTTCTTCATTTTTCTAATATGTTTACATGAAAATCATAAGTTAAGATTATGGCAGTACCTTTCCTTATATTTAATTCTCTTGTTTTTTCATTATTTTTCATTATAATCTTTAAAATCGATTCACAATGCATTTGGATTTTGAGCATGTTTACCTGCTTATAAGTTTGAGTAAATCCTATCGTATTCTTACGTATATATACACCGTACATTCCGTTATTTGCTCCAATGACTATTTAGACATGGAACCAAACCCAGTTATGGAATCTGCTCAGCAATAAAAAAAAGAAAAACTTGATTATTTGCGATACTCCATGTAGATAATACCATCCGATAGGATTTGCTTACAACTCGCTTCTTTATTTACTTTTTATTCCCATGGATACATGTGATCGCGTGTCAGCGAATCTGATTACGTTGATTAAATTTTCGCGGGCTTCATAAACAAGGGAAAAGAGCATTTCTTCGAAAACAGTCGATGCACGAAATGCGCATTTGAATCTTCGATGCAGTTGTAATCATCTTTCGGTTATCATGGCTGCGGATACCATACAAATAATCTTATTCCCTCGCGAATCCTCTTAAATGTCACTATCTCGTATGGCCTCGGATGTAATCGGGAAAGCAAAACGAAGTAAAACAAAGATCCATGAATTAATGGAGGCGGAAATATTCCTAGCTAACCAGAAAATGCTAGAATGGAGATGAGCTACCTATTTTGCAGCGTCATGAATACAAGGCTCGGAGGTAAACGAGGATGGGATTCCTTGTTTGTCTCGGGGGATAATTTCTCCACATTTTAGGCAGCGCAAAATCTTAGATGCATACTCCTTGATTGGAGATTATTCATGTACCGTTCATAGTATGGGTCGCAAAATTTACCGCGGTCTTCTTATTGGTACGTAAAGTATTTGAAATGCTAATATTTTTTTTGAAAGAAGATACATTTTTTCGTTTGATACATGTTATAATATGAATATAGATAGGTATGTAAAAACTAGGTCTCTCTGGGTAGAAGTGTTGGTTATATCTTTTACTTCTGCTGAAACTATTGACTTCGAAGTTAATAAATTTAATAAAATTTCATCATCTAAGTAAAGTGGAAGTAATGAATACTACGAAGTTATATGTAAATCAAATGGGATTTGAGAATATTATGAAATTTTACAATGAAATTCATCATTCTTATTCATGAAATGGAAAAGTTCTCCGAAGTGTGAATTCATATCCTTTACTTTAGAAACTGTTCTCTATAATAACTAATTTAGTAACTAAGAAACTAATTACTAACGTATTAGTAACTAAGAAAAATAATCATCTAAAAATAATAATGTAGAACACAATGAGGAGAACATCTCAAATATATGTGCAGAATTTGAAATAATTATTAGTAACAATAAATTTTCCATAATGCAACTCACTTAATGACTTATTTTCACCTTAATTTCTCACTTTTTTCTCTATTCATTCTATGATTTATACTTCGGTAACGGTATTAAGAAGCATTTACCTTATTAATTCTTCTTCAAAAAGGTCTGAATCTGTCATCACTTTGTAGAATCCCTATTAGCGCCTGTTAAAAAGACACAATGTACTCAAGGTTTAAATACGTCATCACTTTGTATAATTCTATATTATCGTTCGTTAAAAAGACTCAACATACTCTTCTGTATAATAAGCTTATTAACGTGTTATATGAATTTGTATCATAGGCATAAAAAGTAAGTGGTATTACTCACGACAGAAGAGGCTAAAAGTCGAACCTCTGTAATAGCTTTTACTTCTGTACACAAAAAGTCTTCGGGGAAGCGTATATAAGGTTATTCGATTAAAAAGAAGTCGTAAGGTTGGCAACATTTAAGAGAAGCAGGAATACCCATTTGTCCACTAATAGCGAGACTCCATGCATTTGCCTCTGAGGTGCTTCGGATTGAATGCATCGGGATTCACGCCATCAGATACTCATTCAAAGAACCTCTTTTGTGACATTCGACTCCGAACATAGCAACGCGTGGTGGCGGATCGTTTGAAGAATAGGTGCGTCTCGTGCGTGATTAGTGAACTCAGTTTCTCACCACGCGTGAGAGAATATCCCGTCGTGTTGTGGTATGGGAGAGTCCTACGGCAGTAAGGAACATGTGCTGCAGTTCATTGATGGTGTTCGGGAGGTATTATGCTCATGGCCTTTCTCAACCACGCTTGGTTTCTAATTCATTTCCAGCACGTGCCAACCAGTAGTTTGTTGCTAGGATACGTTACGTTACATTTTAGAATACCTCAAACCTTTATTGTGTTTCAGTAGTAAGTTATTTGAAGTATTGTTGTCAATCGAGAGATTAAGAAAACTTTAAGAAAATAGCCTAAATTCTGATGCTTAGCTAGGTATAGTGTAATATTCATGGGACCCATCCACATGACCGACGATCATTTCCACGACGCTCGGTTACCCGACGCTCACTTGACCGACGGACCACTTGCCCGACCGCTCACTTTACCGACGGACCGTAGGAGTAGACCCAATATTCATTGTTGGTAAAGCTTTGTAATTATCTTTATAGAGTGATATGAGGTTAGTCTTCTCAGTAATCAGAGGAATAAAAGTGCAGCATTTCTATGTTCACAAACTATCCTTGGTAGAGGTAGAATTAGACAACCAAATTCATATTTATATATGGATTGATTGAGCGGGGTAATACTCTCCTTATAACTCAATATCATCTGTTTCCTTTGATCGAAATTCAAGCTATTATTCATGGTATTAGAGTGCCTATATGAGGTTGAGTTTGGCAATTAGCTTTGTGCCCTTGTTCAATGAGTTTAAGTTATATGTTTAAGGCTAATATTCGTGGGAGAGTTTTATCCTTGATAATCTTGTATATACCAATTACTTAATGCTATATCCTATAAAATTTTTCTTAAAATAAATATATTCATCCACAGTTTTTAATTACATTTTCACTACAAATATAAGGAATCACTTATCACATGATATAGTTTATTATGACATAACATTTTATTTGCTACTCTCACGCATTTGTTATTTTGTAGGATTTCAGATGCATTTTTATTTCCATAATTATTCATTCCAAGTAAATTTTTCTATACATAAGATAATGTTATAGCATAAAATATCAGGATAAGAATTTCATGCATAAAATTACTTTGATTATAAGCGTGGATTCTCGGATAAAGGAATCATTACTTTAACCACAAATTAATAAATTTTAATTAAAACCACAAATTAATAATTTAAAACTAATTTTAACACGTCAAATATTTTTTTAATAAGTCGTCTGTTAGAGTTATTTAATATCCAGATAGTATTCTGTCTAAAACGCTCCAGTTAAAGTCATGACTTATGCTCCTTGTTCTTCATTTAATTCATCCTCAAGTGAACCCCTTCAGAATAATCTAATAATAATGTAAGGGTAATGGTAATGAACCTTAAAATTACGTGTTAATATATAACGATAATAAAGTTTTCATACTTATATTAGTTATGTAGGCACCTAAGAATAACGCAGAATTTTCTCGTGTCCAGATGTATATTAGGTGTGGGTGGATTTATATCAGTTTTAACTTAATTTAGATGTTATCACCAACTTCAAGATAAACCATGATAATGTACGAGGTCATAATGATAAACAAATGAAGATAGAAAACAATCATCCGCAAGATGCAATCGATTAAGGAAGATTGCTTTCTGGAACAATACAATGGGCCTTAAGACAGATATTTCTTAATGGAAGGCATCTAGGTCGAATTCTTCGATAAAATCTTCCTCAAATGTGTTTCTCTTCTTTTATTTTCTTAATCTTTGCTCCCTTAAAAGCGTAGTTCTCCCACAGTCTCTGTGAGGAGTCCCCATTAACGACAAGGACCCTTGTGTTTGTGTGCAAATAGGCGCTCACCCAAAGGCCCTCCCCATATAAACCTCTTCATTTCGTCCTCCCACCTGAATTGCATTACCCACTCTCACCCTCCCGAAACTTCGTTCCATTTCCTCCATGCATCTGATATATATCCTTTTACCACGTCACTTCCGCTTCTAACGAGCCCCGTTTCTCCCAATTTCCCGTCCCTTTGCCTAGAAAAAAGTCTTTCGGAAATTAGAGTATTTTTTATGCTGATATTTGGGATTAGAGTCACCCAGTTACCTAATCAGTTACCATTTCTGAGATAATTAATTCTTTTTCCTCAATTGAAGGTCATAATCGATTAATTAAATGCGAAATGTACTTTTGAATCGATTAACGCTAAAACTTATACGTTCCTGATTGTGATTACGTTCATTCAAAAAACATTTCCGTATAAAATAGATTCTACCTACGCTTATATGCTTTTTACATGAAAGGATACTTTTAATGTTCCTTTTAGCTACTCCAATGTTACCTCTTTTACTCTAAACGAAACCAGTTTAATTTGAAATCTGTTGAATATACATTAACAGAGGAGATATTAAAGATAAAGATATTCTTAGTGTTTTGGATTCTATGTATTACAATTAAAAACAGAAATACCTCTTAACGAACATCGTTTAATAATATGATCTATTCGTATATATGCATAATCACTTTACGAGAAGAGTAATCGATTTGAAAGTTATAATTAAGAAAGAATATCTCAACCAATCTCTCAAGAGAAACTTTTCTTTATAAAATTTTATATGAAATATAAACCCACGATAACGAACCCACTAGATCGTCCTTCATTTTCAACTAAAGGTACAAAGGTAAATATCTCAAATTAAAGCAAGTCGTCCTCTTTCGACAAATATTAATTATTCTCGGGGATGAGTTCGAAATTAAATCATGTTGAACGTCATGCATCGACCATGAGTACGATCTCGCTGATATTAATCACAGAGAATATTGAAACGAGAGGCTAATGAATTTGACATTCAACAGCATTTAATTACTCATCTGGAACATATATTATCGCTATCGATAAACGCTTTCAAGAAAAGTTACAAATATATTAAGGCCTCTACAAAACATGACGTGGACTGATATTAATTGTAATGTAACTTTGATCAACATACATTACGGATATAAAATTATATTCAGGTGAACATTTGGATATCACTTACGGGTGTTTTATTATTAATGATCATTAATATTTTAAATCATTACTAAAATGTCTAGTCAAAAATTGCAGGTCTCTGAATTCACTTATGAATGTTAACGTATCTCTTCATACTACTTACGTTCATCTCTTAACATTATTTTATGAAATAAACTTCCCTTCATTTACGTGTCCGAAATCGTATTGCTCTATAAAATGTTAATGCGGGTGAATCGACTCTTGTATATTAAATTTTTTTCTTCTTAAGCACCAAATTTGAGTCCGAGTCATATTTTCTGGTCGAAAGCACATCTCATGAATCATTCCACTAATGAAAGCTTCATTAAATTGAACTTTATTTCGCCTTCTCATATGCTGCAGATTTTCTTTCTCGTATACCTCTTGTCGATTATTCCATTGCTCAAATCCCTAATGGAATGGAACTTACGAATAAAAACAAGTTAATTATAAAACTTTACTTGGGTATGTTATGAGTTAAATCTAGAAACAACGGATTTAATTGTTTCATATACGCAATAACGTGTTATAATAGATTCAGATATTAGATATTCAGAGAAGAAGTTTTTTTTTAGATCAGAAGAATTTAAATATGGTAAACAAAGAACTCTTAAAATTTGTATCTTTAATGAAATTCTTTATTTCATTAGGAAATACAAGGTTCTAATATGTGGTAGATGATAGTTTATGTGCAGGATTTTTGAAGTATCTCTTTCATCTTAAAAGTTTTTGTAAATACTAATTTTCTGTTCATTTTTAAATTATTTTAAGTAGAAAAGATCAAGTAAATATCAATCAACTACTAAGCACAACTAGAATAATTTTACATTCTGAAACCATGATAATGATTTGAAATTCATAAGCTTTTGTTTGAAAGTGCGAAAAAATTAAATAATGCAAGATATTAAATCATAAATACTCATGATGTGGAAAAGAAAAAATAATTTTTTTTCAAAATCACTCTCGTTAAATTAAAAAGACATAATTTTGTATATTCAAAACGTTAAAAATCACGTTTTTTTTAATATAGTGCTTTATTTTCCGAATCCACAAAAAAATGCAATAAATAAAAATACAGAATTTATCCCTAGAACCTTTAATTCCACCGAGTCCATGTTGATTCATTATATACCTATTAGTAACTGTTTCAAGTACGAATCGTAACTCTAACTATTGAGTCGTAGAAAGTACGTGGAGATATTCCTCATTAGGTAAATGTAGAGAGAGTGCTCAAACCCACTAAATCATCCATCCGTTTTGCGATGAAATAATGAAAGGAGAATTTCATTTTCTGGAGAAATCCTCTTTCCCTTACATAATTCATCGCCATATCTTCACATTGAGGTTCTAACTCCACTACCTGCTGTATTTTTCACCCACATAATCCCATACGAGCCGTTTTCACGCTTCCACGGCTCGTTCTCCATGCACTGCCCTCTTCAGGTGATGAATGATTCCATTTCCATGGCGGGAAAGACCAATTTTGCAGATGAGGCTTTTGAAACATTGCAGCAGTTGTTTCGCGTGATATCTTGATAATTAAAGTTTGAATGCTGGCGGTGGGAATGCCTTTCACTCCCTTTTTCATTGCTCGCATTTGTTCCTCGAAGTTCTCCGTGTCCTGGAGTCGAACGTTGTATAAATTCTTTTATTCCCTCCTATTGTCATGAATCAGCATGCTCTTGGAATGGGACCCACTTCCATTGAAGTAGAACCTTCTAACAATTTTTCTATCTCCTCTATCACAAACGTTCCCTTACCACGATTCCCTTTTGTCTTTCGCTCGTCCTCATCGAATGCGGAAGGCCCACGAGAGATGCGCAAATATTAACCCGAATTTTCCCTCTTTTTCTCTCCTATTTCACGTCTTCACCACCGTCTGGGTTGCGGCGCCACCGTCAACAGGCGCGCAACAAGCCGGCTGACGGTGGCGGGCATGTGAACCAGAAGGGAGGAGCGGCAGGCGCCAAAGCAGCGGCAGGGGCGGCTGGAGCGAAAGGAGGGGCGCCGGGGAAGACAGCCGGAGGCGGGGGAGGTGCTAAGGCGGGGGCGGGAGGGCAGAAGCCCCCCACCGCGCAGAAGGGGCAAGTGAAGGCGGCGCCCAGCAAGGCGGCAGCAGCCAAGGGGCCGGCGGGAAAAAAGAACAAGAAGGGACAACGACACCAGCAGCATGACCTCATAGTCACCATCGACCTCGTGAGTGTAACGCACTGATGATTCTTCTGCACCCCAAAGTTTAGTGGAAATTTTTTTTTCGAAAGGTTCCCCCGAAAACAGGCTGTCCTCAGGGAATTAAAAAAATAATAATAAAAAAGCTCTTGTGAATGAGGCTGGAAAGTATAAGGGCTGGGCGTTAAAAAATTTAATGTGATGAGTTATTAACGCGAAAGAGCTTTCCGGAAGGGTGATGTTTACTACACGCGTGATGCACTATGCACGCAATTAAATTTTCGAATTATGCTTCAATTTGGGGTAAAGTGACACAGCATGGTTTTTATTCTCAGGAATTATTTATATTCTCACACTTGTTTACTCACAACAGAGTAGAATAACACCCAACTATAGGAATATGTGTAATCCTGATCTGCCTTGTGATTCTAGATCAAAACTTATGATTTACATTCATGATTATGTATAAGAATCCTGCGACTGTTTTATTAGAACGTTAATTCTGTTCTAGTTGGTGATACTTATTGGGCATAGGCTTATTTACAGTTCAAACATTATCTTGATTTTGGGTATGCAATAACTCACATTGTATAGAATATTCATTTTATTAGTTGACTATTGTTATTTAAACAAATTTTATAGTTCATAATAATACCAAATTTTATAGTTCATAATTTGGATACCCTTTAAGTTTTACCACTTTCACGTAAATGATTGACATACGGAATTGTTTATTTATACGGAATCATTTATTTATTTCTTCATTTCATCGAATCAGTGGACGGACATTTAATCTAATGTGACAATTATTTTTGTCGTTTATAAGTAAAAACGAAACATTTTCGGAGCTATGGAAGATAATTTATGTGGAAGCTTCATGCTGACAGTCAACCTTACTGTTAAAGTTAAGTTCATCTCGTGAAAGATTATAAAAATCATTTATAAAAGGCATTATTATAAACGGTTAGTGATGGATTGAAATTAATAAATCCTGCGTGCAGGAATTATTTCATAACAAAATTATGTAAATCTTCCATGAAAATTTAGTATTTAAATCGATTTATTTCATAAAATTTCTAATATCATTGGATATTTCTCATTATATATAATGTACGCAACTTTCATTCTCGTTAGAAATATTGAATAGCAGCTGCTTGCAAATTAAATTCGAAAATCAAAATACATCCATTAAAACATAGATTTTTCACTAACCCTTTCCAAAATTATAAATAAAGATTAAAATATTTCAAAATATCTCTAAAAACGAATATATATTATTTTAATTTATGAAAAAAATGTAATTTTTCTGTTTCCTCTTTACAAAATTTTTAGTTCCGCTATCTTAAACTCTAATTCAAAAGATATAAACTTCGATAGAGAAAGATATTTAATTTTTACCTCACAAGAAATCATACGTAGGCAGTTGAAATAAGATGCAAAAGGTTATAATGTGTCAACCTAAGATGACTAGACATTCCATTTATTAAAACGTTGAAATAGAGTTTTGTGCTAAGAGAGACAAAATCGTGCGGTAAATCTCCCAATAACCCTTCCCTGACCCAAAAGTACAGAGAATACCCACATGATTCCCAGCGGACGAATACCCACGACTCCAGCCATGTATCCCTCTGAAAGACCAGCCTTTTCTCTTCCATCCTCCCTTTTTCATCCTCAACAAGCAAGTGCAGAGATGATAGCAAGACGTACAAAAGGCTGCACCCTTTAACTCCTCCTGCAGATACCGATGCTGCAGAGAGAGAATGCGAAACAACGGGGAGAAAATCTCTCCACGACAAGAGAAAGACCCTGAAGGGAAAGCGTGGTTGTAGCCGCTTCTACAGAGGCCCAGTTCGGTCCAATCCCTCGAAAAACCTTTTATTCATCCAGTCAATCCCTTTTCTGAACCGCAGATAGAGGCCGGTGGCGGGAAAACGGATTCCAAACCGCCCCCTCCCTCCTGCCGGCCCTGAACCACACACATCTCCGATTGTTGCCGGTTTGATGGCTAGGGACTTTTCTGTGAACTAAGAGGACCTTTTGATTGGTGACATCACAGACGTGGGTGGATGAAGTGGGGGTTTAGAGGGTAACGATGATGAAATGTCTCTGAAATTTTTGTCTGTGAGCTCCCACGATCGATCTGTAGGGGAAACAGTTTTCGGTAATCAGCAGCGATAATCTATAAAGAAGATTTTTTACCTTGAGAATCTGGTTATCACTTCGTAAAATATTAACTGGCCTAGATTTCAATCATATAATCCAGTGAAATTATATTTCAATGGTAAGGAAATGTGAAAATAGCACGATGAGTTCGTATTAATGAAAATGGCAAATATTTTATTTTATATATCATACACATCGCTTCAGTTAAACTATTGAAATTTATGTTTCATAATTTTCTATCAGTCATATAGAAAGACTGATTAACTGTTTTGAATGCACTATCTATACAAAGGGCGATAAAAGTTTGCCGACGTCCGTCAATTCTCCACGTGATAAAGCAAAATTTCTTTCGCCATAAGAAAGAGAAACTTTAGTACTATTTCCTAAGAGCATTAGTCCAATCCCTTGTCTTCTCGGATAGGTAAAGTAAGAGTGCAATTTAGAAATTATATTCCTCTCAGAATTGGTCTATCTATAAAATTTCAATCGCATGCATTAATCCATACTTTCAACCTCCTTCGCGAACAAAAATACTATAACAAGGATTTATGTTGTGAAATATGATAATACGTAGATATATATTGTTTTAATTGAGTTTATAATATTTAAAATATTCTAACCTCAATTACACCAATTACCACAATGACGACACTGCAGATATTATAAATATTATATACCCAAGGTTCTCTTTATTTCAAATAATGATTCCAAATCAAAAATGGGAAAAAATGTGATATATATATATATATAAGTAGATGATAGTCTATTGTGTTTGTGTTTACTGCATTATTCATTAAGTTTCCAACAGTTTTGACATATTTTTTATTCATTCTTCCTCCCAAGAAAGGTTATCCTTGAGATTAGGCAACACATTATACACACGTGTATCTCCTGCAGCATAACTTTCAGGCGCAACCGCTGTTTTTGCTTGTAGTGGTACGTGGAGAGTAATTATTCTTAATGACCTTATAAGAATATTTCATTTTGTAAAGTGTATTTAAAGCATTATAAATGTACCCATAATGAATTTCAATCATAAGGTAGACATTTTCATTATAATTAATACGTAACTTATATCTCCAGTAATTTAGTAATCGATTTGTTATTCTGGAACTAAATTTAAACTTTAAATAGTTAATAGTAATAGTTAATTTAAACTTTAGGTAGACCCTAAAATTCATTCGTATTCGTATTATAACTATATGCTCCACATCAATACAGTAAACTTTTTAGTATTTTTATATTGTGCTAACTCGTAAACTTATGAAACTCTTGAGTAATGATAACCTGCTAGCCAGGTGTTTGATTGTAGTCTTTTCAGCAATAAATAATAGTACCTAAAGAATATATAGCAAGGGGAAATATCAAAATATTTCTATTTCATGGAAAAGAAAATAGATTTCGGAGCTAAAACCGTATATATTATGACATGAAAAGTACCTCGCAAATTTTATACTTATTACGATTGTCGATATGAGTAACAAATCAATCCGCTCACATTACAGTACTTGTAAGCTTTAGTATCATACCAAGTACTCATCTTTTACAATAGATGGAATGAAAGAACGCTTCAATAGATAAATAATATGTACTACTAAGAGTCATTATGCATCGTAAATCGGAAATTCATAGGTGCATAATTTGTTTTCCTATTCCTTCACATAAAAACATACGTAACATATAAAAAGATGTAACAAAAATACAGAATTCTTGGTTTCACTGAAAAATAACTGTTTTTAATTTGTATTATCTATGCTAATGATTTTTATTTTAAAGATTAATTTTGTACAACATTTAAGTTTTTTCAGCCTTTTACACCGAGAATATATTTAAAATTATGTATCGTAATGTGGAAATAATTTATAGGCTGGAGTACAGAGGCTGAAATAATTTATACCTTCCTTGTGAAAGTATATAGTTCGATTTAATAGCTCTATAATATTTAATCAAATTTAAAAGATATTATTTTCAAAGAATTTTTTTAGATATAAATTAACTGTCGAATATAGAGTAGAATTAGAATTACCATAGAATTCTCGGTGACGTATAGATGGAGCATCCGTTGCCCCAGTTTAGCACAATTAATAGCTACGAATGTGAAAATCTATTGAGAAGAAAGAAATCTAGTTGACAAGGAATTCGATCGATTTATCAAAGCAAAGGTTTAGTTTTTTGTCGGAAGAAGCCTGAGTGAGATTAATTCGGAGGGATGTGTAGGATGCATTGAAGTCCTCGAACAGAATGAATTGCCTTCCAGAGATCATCGCTTACAGCCTTGTACAGTGGCGCCTCTTACGGCCACAAAGAAAAATCGATACTCTGCGGCGCCAACAAGAGTAGTTTGAGACCCTCTGGAGTGATTTGAGTCCTTCTGAAGCCAAAGGATTGTAATCCATTGAGTACAGTTGAAGTTAGAATAATTATCTACACTAGGGCAGATACAAGTGCATTATTTCTTACCAAAATGAACAACCTTTATTGTCAAATTTATTGAAATACACCATAAAAATTATGAAACTATTTCGTAGAAATCTTATCAATAAATCTATATATATGTATAAGTGTCGAATGAAATCATACTTTGGGTAAATATTGTTTATCTTTTTACTTAATTCACATAAAAATCAATCACTCCAGAATCTCTTGTAGCGGTGTTATATTTACGATTATTAGTTATTAATATTTTTATGGCTAAAATTTATGCAAATTTCTGCTTTCTAAGAGAATAATTTTCATGGAACGTATATTTATATAGTCTTTTATTCCCAACGTTTGAAATCAGCTTGCTTAACCAAATAGCTTTGCGTATTTTTAAGTCTCTTTTTGTGATGAATGTAACCAGTTTTCAATGAAAAAATTATATTGAAATAAAATTAAATTGAATAAAATTAAATTTATTGAAATACTATACGAAATATTTTAGATTTAATTTTTTAAAGCAAATACAAAATGTAATCAAATAATCATTCAAAAAATTTGAATAAATAAATGTTTTCATAGTTTTTTATTTGCATATAAATTATGATTTAAGAATATTATATATCTAATCAAAACAATAAATAAAGCAGGATACGCGAGATAGTAAAATGTTATTATTAGCAAGCAATTTCTCATTAGCAGATTGGTATTTGATGAAAAAAGAAAATAAAAAAGTATATTTCGCTTCTCATACAGATACAAATTCGATTCTAAATCATATACACCGGTATAGATCGCTCTTACGTGCCTTCCTAATTGAAATCCCGTTGACTTTTGCGGTTGCAAGCCAAGGTTCAATGACTTTACAAAGGAGGAAAGAGTTATCGTCCGTTTCTGTCCCTTTCCTTTTGATGAACAGAAGAGATAAGAGAGGTTGGCAATCCGCCCGCTATCCGCTACTCAGATAACACCGTTTCACACTAAATCAGCATCTGCAAGGGAACTTTCTCCCACTTTCTCCGCTTGCACCTGCGTGGGAAAGATAATAATGGGTCTGCCACTGGCCTCGGATAGCACTGCTAAAGCAATTTTCCCTCCGGTAATTGAATCTATGACGCCACCAAATCCTTTGTGCGAATGTGTGGGTGAGGATTCCATGGAGACTGGGATTTAGGGAGTCGAGCTCTGCTATTTAATCGCGAAGGTTTTGAAGGTCGGTTCTCGATACGAAAGAGCATGGTTTAATTCCAGTCTGACAGTGACCAATAGCTCTTGGTCATCCGAGGGAAATTTGCAGATATTGCTGATAAATTTACCTTCTTGGATCTTGAACACCAATTGCTTGATATTATAGGAAACCATCTAATTAAAGCATTCAAACTCCTGCGTTTTCAGGTATATTTTTAATATTCATGAATCTTGATATGAATTCTTTTACTTATTTGATCTAGAAAAGTCTTAGGATTTTCAAGAAGAGTTCATACTCAAGTGAAGGAATTAAGAAATCGTTAAGAATAATTTAAGTTATAATGTTTAATGTATAAATTAATTTTTTTAATAAATTGCTCCAAATTGTAGCGATTCTCCTTGGAATATCTTTGAATGGTGATAAGCCATCTTTTACCGCAATTTTTCAAGTTATTAAAATATTCGCGATCATATTTTATGTTGATTAAATTTAATTTTAATGTTTAACTATGACTGTTATGACTAAAATAATTAAATATACTAGCTATATTGCTATAGTGGATACCATGACTGAAATATATTTCGATAAGATTAAATTTTCTGTCCTAGTTATATTTTGAGAATCATGTCTTGAAACCGAGTTCACCAATTATAATTTATGAAATTAGGAGGCTATTTCAAAATTATCTGGAGTGATTTCTATATATTCACTTATTATCTATAGATAGATCAAATCTATCTTATTGATTTCCTTTGGCTGATTTTTAGCCTTTCTTTTTTAGTAAGATTTAAAATTTACTATTAAGTAATTGTGTGGAATTTTTTCTATATTTTATCCTCCATGAATTTTTGAAATATTTAAAGTCAATGAATTTCAATAAAAGGTCTGCTATATTTCCATATACATGTCTCCTCAAGCCAGGAAGATAATATTTTCAAACTTGTTTCCAGTCCGTTTTTTAGTCGGTAATGTATGTGATTAGTAAAAATTATACTGTATTTTTTTCAAGTACTATATCCTTCCAGTAAAAAATTCTGGCCCTTATAAAAAATGTAGAAATGGCGAGTGTTGAGGAATGATTTTAATCGGTGCAAATGGAACCATGCGTCATAAAAGTTCGGTCGTAATTTTGTGATTGCATCGTAGCCATTCTCAGTTAAATACTTTGGTAACGACGGAAGGAGATAAAGGAAACCTGGCTCCATTTTATTTTGAAACGCAGACCCTATTCATTTCTAATCTGAACAGCAACCGATAATATATTGCGTACGCCCACTCAAGCTAATGAAGCTCATTCGGATAGCAACCACTCTTTTTTTGAAATATTCTCGGAATTTTATGCCGATACTGCATTTTATTTTCGTTCTATATATATAATATAATTTTTCAGTAAATATTTTTACTTTCAAAGTAAATTTAAAACAATATCGTAATGAAGGTCAAAGGCTCAAAGTTTACGTCAAAATTTAAGTTTTTCATCTCAATTCGAAGAATAATTTTATTTTTATTAATTATTGGTTTTCATTGAAATGATTTATGTTTAAAAAATTAAAAGATAATCATCCAATTTTATAGAAAAGTAATATAAAATCGAATAAAGAATTATTAGATACAGATATTTCCTCTTGTATAATTTTGTTCTCCTTAAATTCATATGTATCGTAAATCGTATTTCGTTTATTAATCTTTATTAAAGGTATTTTTAAGAATAATCATTCACCGTTACGATTGGTTTTCTAAACTTAATATGGAAACAAATATTTAAATAGCTTGTTATTGAACCTCCAACCTCCAATGGTAATCGCTTTGAAGTAGAGATTACAGTTTATTAAACAGTTTATTATTTGAAGGCATCTTAAAATATTTCATTTATTTGAGGATCAAGCTATAAATAATTGTTGCCATGGAGACATTCAATAATAAAAATTCAAAAAATAAAAATTAATATACATACAAGAAAGATAATATCATATGAAAAATTAGAGTATTTTCGCTCCGAAATATCTGAGAAATTTATTTCGTAGATATTCATCATCCTAATTTGAGTGATTCATTACACCAGAACTTATTATTGTTGGTCATCGATAATCATAGTAACGACCTTTTTTCGAAGCAGAGACCATCTCTCAGAAAAATCTCCACTCCGAAATGTTTTTCTCGATTCAATCTTTCCGCAATAAACCTCGGAAAGAATACGCGTTTTTTGGCCATTCCGAATTAATTGGTTTAAGCCGCAACCTGGTCGCTCCTCCATGAAATATGCGGGGACGCGTAAAAGTAAACAGGCGAAAAAAAGACGAAAGTGTGAGATACGGGAGATTAACGTCGGCTATTATTTGGAGGGACGTTTAAGGAAGGTTAACGATCGGAACGAAGGTCGCGAGAAAGGCCTTTTTATGTCCCTTCTTTCGTTACGTTGTGTAACTAAGGGAGGCGATGATGGACAAGGAAGGAGAAGACAGGATAGGGGGACAAGGGAATGTATGGAGAGCAGTATTAAATGGAGTGTAATGTACAAATAAGCGGGCCATTAATCTAATTTTATAATGTCGTCTCGCATAGTAACCGTACGAGCATATTCTGTAAAATACAAGTATTATGATATGAATGATTTATTTTAACTTGTAGAGCGGGCATAGAGAATTTTTCTATCACACTAGCAACCGTAACTATAACAACTAACATTCATAGAACAATATTCTTCCTGTAAAGTGTGGGATGAGATTGTAATCTTTCAATGAATATAATAATACTTATAAGATAATAGATGGCTAGTAAAGGTGCTATATTTTTCCTCTCAACTGTGGGTTAAGATTATAATCCTTTGATGAATAGATTATCTTTAAGTAAAGTGATTCTTAGGAAAGATACTACGAACTCCTTCTCTTATATTATTTGGATTCCTTTGATGAAACGCCAAAAATTACTATGGTAATATGTTTTATGATAGACTCAGTGAACGATGATGTATTGTGAATTATTATCCTTTATTATTTACTTTGGATGATTAACGGATTAATATAAGTGAATTATTAATGCGCAAATTTAGAATTTTTAACTTTACTTTAATATTTATTATATTATTTATTTTATTTCATTATATCCTGGTATTAACGAAACATTAAACACCGGTTACTCTTGAGGTTTATTATATTATGTATAACATGTATTCCAGATATATTTTATTATTTTCCTAGCTCACATAAATGTTAAAATTGATAGCAATTATCTCTTGACCTCCATAGCTATAAATCATTGAATAATGGGGTAAATTATGATAATAATAACGTTTTTGTTATTCAAACACCAGCTGTATTTCGCAACTATAACTATAGCACACTAGAGCATGAACCTCGTCTTTATTTTTTAAATAATTTATCGCCATTCCAAGCATAAACGAATTCAAGTGATTTAAAAAAATTATAATCTTATCGATAGTAAGTTTTTAGATGTAATTTGTATCCCATTTTTACTCTCGAAATTTTTTCGCATTCATGTATGATAAAGAGATAGGAAAGTTAAGATGATGGCAGATGTAGATTTTCCCACACTGTAATGCACACAGAGAGCCGATGGAAGATAAGGAAGTGAAGAACGACAAGTGGAAGCAAAGTTTCCCGCAGTGTCGTCCATCGGAGCCTAAGATGAATTACCCTAACAAGAAAGATTGAGAGAAGGAATTTGAAAGATGTGAAAACTAAAGTGAAAGTTTCAGAAAATTTGTACAGAAGAGCAAAATGCCAAAAAAGTTGAAAAATGACCAAAAATATTGCATAAAAATGATCAGGAGATATGAATGAAAAATTTACAGAAATCAGTTTGGTTAGTTTCCGATATGATCTTGATATTAAACATATTTGTGGACTCAGCTACATCTAATGTTAAATATAATATAATACATATACGAGCTCATTATTATAATTTAGAAAATCATCATAACCATACCAGTGCTTTAACTTCCTTGAAACAATTTTTCTTCCGTATTCGGTGGTTATTCATCAACTAAATATAATAATAAATATACTACAATTTACGAGCTCATTATTATAATTTAGCTCATCATCATAACCATACTAAACATTTAACTTCTCTAAAACAATATTTCTTCTGTTTTGGTGGTTATTTATAGTTTAATAAGATTATATTCATATATATACGTGTAAATCTAGTATCTAAATTTTTTTCATTACGAAATTTTGAAGAAAAAGATATCAAAATTACTACAACAACAGCAAATCTCTCGCAATTATCAATCATTCCATATGTTATCCAATTTAAAAGTTAATGTCAACACCGCTTCAATGCACACTTAGCTCGATTTTGGACTCCGTTAGGTATTAATCACTTAACATCATCGGAGTGAGCGAAAGAACACGTCGAAACCCGACCGACGTAATAAATAGGGGGCGCCGTAAAATGAAGGAAAGAGAATTTTTGCACGATAAACATCGAGCCCCTGTTACGGTGCGTAAAGTGGTCCATTATGTAAATCCTTATGAATAGAGGTCAGTGGGAGGGCGTAGGATGTAACACGATAGCGCCGATGAGGAAGTAAACAAAGTAGAGGAGTACCAGTTGGTGCCAAACTTTAAAACTTTCCCGAACCCTTCGGATCGTGTTTGCAGTTTTTTTTTGTCGGAGCTCCATTTCCAACAGCATCCATCACCCATCTTTACACTGCTGATCCTGACATCAACATCCCGCTCGATTCTTCATCTCCTTTGGTTCCTTAAGCTGTATCCATGACTATAAGGATCTTTCTACGCCTTCTATGTGCTTAAGAACTTGTTTCGAAATTTGTTTTTGCTTCCGAGTGCTTCTTAGCGAAATTTTGAAACTTTTCAGGAGTTTTGAGGATATTTTGTTCCTTATAATTTATACAAGGTGTGAATTAATGTATGATTATTAATATTCCAAACACCCGAAAGAGGTACGGTGTCCAAATAGATTATTTTCACTCGTTTTACGTTGCCCTTCCTTTAATTCTTTTTTCGAGATATTTCTAGAATGCAGTGCATTGCAACTCTTCATAAAAATTTAGATAGATATTATCTCATTGTGAGAAACTATGTGCATTAATTTAGTTCCAAAATCGTACCTGATTAAGGAAAATATTTTTGAAACAATAAGATTGAATCTCTTACCATATAACGATAATATATTGAACTTCCATAAAGATGTCAACAGTAACCTATTTTTTATTAAATTTAGGAATGATAAAATAATTCGTATTTTACTAAAAACTTTTCTTCTATCTCTGGATACTTGTTATCTTTAAATAAAATTTCATAATTTACTTGTAGAATCCCTTCCTAATTCCCTATTTACTTCATAAATATCTGTAACCAACGAGTGAAATAACTACTTTGTAGTAGGGACACTTCAATTAATAAATCTTCTGTATCACCATGTAAATACATCTCAAATATCACGCCAACGTCTAGACGAATATCCAAGGAGATCCATCCACTATCTATGACAATTTCCCTTTGATTCACACACGAGGTAACAATTACTCGAGCAGTTCCGTTGCTCGGGCGACTCCAAGTGTCCAGATATTCACATGGCAACAGCCCCGACGAGGTGGCGACGCTGTCAAACGGGAGATTGATGGCATAAAGGGCTCAAAAGCCTTGACGGAGGCAAAAGGAAAAGGGTTATATTGCAGCGAAGGAAGCTGATTTATCATCATCAGGAATTTCCCACGCTCTCGGTTTCATATCTAGAAACCTTATCACTCCAAATTCTCTTTTCCATCAGCGAACATTGACATCGAAAATTTCCCGCATTTCTCTACCTCCGATTTTCATCGTTTCAGCACCAAATAGAGGTCTTCGAAATCTATAGGAGTTACCCTCACGTCATCCCCTTCATCTTGATAGGAAACTATTTCTGTTTCATTACCCTTCTTGATTTATGACTGAATTCCCACCCGAGATATACACACTTTCCCTCAGAGTGCCTCGAGGATTCCTTATCAAGATGGTACGTCATACTGGTTAAGATGCATAAATTGTACTACAGTGACGTACGATTCGTTAACAAGCATCGGAACAAGTTTTATTTTTAAGTCCCGTTCATTTAGGAAGAACTGCATTCTACTTTAAAATGGTTAATTTTAGAGAGAAATTTATGCTAACTTAAAAACATTTTACTGAAGAATATTGTACTACTATATTTAATAAATATTCGCCTTCATTAGAGTTGTTTCAGTAGAATTGATTACTCTTAAGGTATTTTTTAGATTTAGTGAATCCTCATTACCAGGTTATCATTAGATGGAATAGATTGTTAAAATCTCATCAGTAGCTAAGAAAATAGCAATTTTTACGAGAAAGAGTTGCTAAGGAATCACGACCTCTATAATTTAATGTTAGTAATAATAGAAGAAGATGATAAGAACAGTTTAATTTATATCTTGTAGACATAAAATGAAAATAAAGCTTAACTTTCTAGCAGAAATTCACAAATAAGAGTTTTGTTCTATTTTTTTTATTTTTAATATGTAAAATAGACAGAAAAGAAGTTTGAATTACATTTGAATGACTATATATCTCATGTTATCTTTGTAAGTTCTTAGGAAATAGTTATTGGATTTATCTTTTCGATAACATTCCTTTTTTACCCATACAGCTTTGCGATATTTTTATTATATATAATAGATCTTTCATCAGAAATCGCCTATTGTATATGCCAAGAAAATTCGGATCTTAATAAATAATTTCGCTTTATTCTGACTAAATCATAAGTTTTTCCTTACTTAAAGCCTGGAAAATCATATATGAACGAGTAAAATTGCTATTTATTTAACAAGGACAAAAATATGAACTCGTATCTACTCATCAACCTATACCGCGAATAAAATATAATTTAAGTGCACATTATTTAGAGCGAGCTTTGGGAAACTAAAAAAATATACCTTTCATAAAATCGAGCATATTTATGCTGTTTTTGCGAACAGCAGCCAAATTCGAACAACGAGAGAGAAAAACCCGAAATTTCGGCAAAAAACTAATCGGATTTGAAATGAAAGTTTGAGCCGTTGTCGAGGTAACGGGCTTTAGAGGGGATAAAAACGGCGGGAAAAACTCCACCGCGCGTGATTTTTAGAACAATCCGATGCAAAAAAAATTGAGACTTAACATCTGCCGTCCGATGGCAAATGAGAGTTCTGACAGTTTTTTTTTCCACCACTCTTGTTTGCATCCTCCTGTGGAAAGAGCTCTTCCCAGAAATGAATTTTGGGTCGTGTACGTACCAAGGAGGAATTCGCTAGGAGAAGATACGCGAGTGGATGGAAAAAAAGAAACGGAAATTCCAAAGTTTCCCCTCCGCTAAATTCGTGCACCAAACTCTCGATTCAGGAAGATAAAATGATGATTCTAGGAGAGGGTATAATTATAACGCGATTATAACCAGTAACGTATTCCGAAACTTTATATTTCAGCAGGCATGAAAATTTCGTGGGTGATATAATGAAAGACTGTAATTTCCATAGATGATTTATTTGTTTATGATTTTATATATTTATACTATGGATCTCCACGAATTCACGCCCACCAATATTGATTTCAAGGGTACGTTTTGTAATTAGTGGAAGTATAATAAGGCGCGTTTCTAGTTCTGATAACGAAAAAGTTCTAATCCATAGATGAACAATAAACCATTCCATTCCATCAAGTACTTGATATATCATAAATACGTGTTTAAAATTTCTATCTCTACTTCACCTAACAACTGTACTCCTTCCTCAATCAGTGGTGTAGATTAACGTTGATGGTTCTCGCAAGAAGTAAATTCTTCGTGTACGATATTCATGATATCTGTAAATGTATATGCATTTTCAATACCGTATTAAATAACTCTTCTTAGTGAAGGAATTTTCAATCTAAACTCAATAGAAAAAAAATTAACAATCTCCAACTAGTAAAAATAATCATACGAATACATACACATTCCTTTAAAGAAAATCACTCATTCTTAGACAGATTAATTTCTTTTAAATCAAAGCGAGTAAATAATGCGAGAAATTCATGTGGGTGATCGTAACTAATGAATTAACATTTTTAAAAAGTTTCAGATATAAGTTCTGGATAGTATACTTTTATCTTACTTGATTATAGATTCTCTTCTTGTATGCAAAAATGTCAATTGCGTATGCTTAAGTTTCATTTTAGTTTAGCTATGACTCTTTACTGTTCACAATAATGAGAAAGCTCCATTCCCTAGAATATTCGTAAAACGTATAAAAATACGTAATATAGATGAGGGTAGAACTAACGTATCTATGATCAATAAGGACGAGACATATATATCTCTCGTAACATATAAAATTCGCAAGTTCACTGACAGAGTAGAATCCGATCAAGTGGGAATAACGTAAATCAAAGCTTGGATTACACCAAGAATTCCCTTTTTCTTATTTCTCCGGATGCGTTTATCATCCATTCCAACCTCTCTACTTACGCATTCCTAATCTTGAATCTTTCTGTTTGTGTGTGTTTGCGGGAGGACTGGAAAGGGGCCAAGATACCAACTGAAATAGTGGAGGGGGTTGAGTCATGACCTTGTTCGCATTTAGCCCACCCTCGCGGGGGATTATGGGTAGAGGGCGGAACTTTAAATGCATTCTACGGATTGCGATGAATGGAGCCTCCGTCAATGGCTCCATTGTGGAGAGGAAGACGAAAATCGGCCGGATGTGACGACAGGATCGGATTATGACGTATCCACGCCTGGTTATGCTTCCCTATCTCCAATGCACTCCCGAGCAAAACCATGCAGAACCGAATTTATTACGTAACCGTAAATCCCCATCCACTTCAAAAGACTACGATAACTTCGACGGAGTTTGGGAAGGAAGTAATCGGTCGAATCGAGGTCATGTATATCATTTTGAGAAGAATTTATTATCAGAAATAGCGTTAGAAATATAAGAAGATTAAATCCCTATAAGATATATCATTCAGTCTTTTGATCTTTACATAAAGCCTTGAATACGTATAATTTTATTATAGAATATTTATGCAGGTTCTAGATATAATTACAAGATAAAAATTTCAAAAAGAAAAGAAACTTTATCTTTAGGAAAAAGTTACGAATCTATCGGTTGATAATAACGAGAAAAACTTTTTTGAATTAATTAAGAACTGCAAAAACTCAAGGATTTACTTATTTAATATTAATAAGTAATTAAATATTTGAGGATTATTTGCACAAATGAAATATATATATATATATATATATATTACTTTTTTAGGATATATGATACAGAACAAAGTCAGAATTTATCGAGAATTCAGGACATTAATTTATTGTCAATTACTGATGTTAAAATATTGGAAGCATTTTGAAGTAAAAAATAACGGTAGGATTTATTATTAAATATATATTATTTTAACGAAAATAATGCAATCATCAGAGGATATATTCAATCAAATATTCATTTTATTCAATTATATATCCTCATATCTTTCTCGTATTTGCTACACATAAAAGTTTAGCAACTTCTATTTTCAAATCTTATTTTTACACCTTAATATAATTCTTTTGTTGTTATATATTCTATTTTACCCCCCATTGTACGAAATTGATTTTTTAAAACTAATAATTATCGATGGATTCCAGTTATTCCAAAGAGCAAGAGGAACAGTATAATCCATGATATTAGGACAATTTTTATGTCCTTGTTATCATATATATTTTAATTGCCTTGTTCGTACTTAATTTAATGTATCTCGAAAATTATATTGTAATATAACCTTTGGATTTGTTATTATATTTTATACTAACTAAATACTCCTGAACTTAAACATTTAAGTTCCTCGTCACCTACCTTTAAAATACGAAAACCCGAATTGCAAATGCAAGTAATGAAACGTCAAGTCAATCCTTTTAGGAGACGGATGTTCAAATGTCCCGGTGAAAAGAATACCGGAAGTGGTTGGTTTGACTTGCTGCTGTTTGCTTCCGTCCCTTGTGATGGAGCTTTGGTCTCAAACGGAAGACAGAAATAGGGTTCGCTTAATTGCTCGCAATTCGGATGTGCACCGACTTTCGAAGCGGAGGTCATTAAGAGACGAGGAATTGCCTTTGAAATTGATAGTCTCGCCGTTTGTCACGGCGATTCTTCCTTTTTATTCCGTTCACAGATTAGCCTTCACAAAAATACGATCAAAGCACATCGCGTTGTATAACTTAAACATTCTGCGCAGTAGGAGAAATTAGGTGCTCCGATTCAAGAATGGAAATATTTTACCTCAAACGTTTTGAGAAGTTACGGGTAACTTTTTTCAACAAGTGAGGAATCTTTTAAATGTTAAAACATCTAAAATTAGATTAATAATCTATCTTCAATAAGGTCATCGGAGAATTTTAAAAATTGTGATTAATACATTTTGTATACTTTTAAATCAAATTTGGTATATAAAATATAATAAATTCATATGGAGTGATATGATAAGGTTATTTACGGAATATGGTTTATCTTAATTGAACAGAATCCGTTTTAAGAGTAATTTTTTCATATCTTTGCTCTCATCAAGTACTTTTTAATTGACTGGTATCTGTTGTTTATCATTAGTTAATTATGCGCTGTTGTGTCTTTTTCTTTACAAGAAGTGTACAAATATATCTTTATTTTCTCTTTGATAATAGATAAATCATAACAACATGATACCTCCCACATTAAATTTGAAATAAAATCCCTATTGTTGTCAATCAGCACAAATTAATGATCCGTTGCTTGAAAATCAGCAGTAAAGTTGCCTGTCACCAAAGACTAAAAATTCTTTTAAAGTAAATATTTTCAATAGTACGCATATTCATGATGAGCTTTACCTAGACAAGTATGATGTAATCAAGATCTATCTAATTCAAGAATACCCTAGAAATGTACATTTATGCAAGGTGTAATTTGAAGCTATAGAATAGAATACATGGTTATTTGATGGAAGGTAAATTTTCTCATAGATTGCGCAACAAAAGAAGAGTACATGTAGCGTTTATTTATCTACTAAAGTTTCTCTTTTAGATAGCTCAGTAAACTTAAATTATTTAAACTACTCGTTACTCTCATTTACTTTCAAATAACCTATTATTACACACGTTGGGTTACTCACAAAGAATTTACAAAGATATCTTTATTATATCATTTATTCTTAATTTTATTCTCAAAAAGGGTAACGCAACGTGTAATAGGTTATTTAAGTAACGAGTAATTTAATGTGTGTAACGAGTAATTTAAATAATTCCATTCATATACGACGTAAATATCCTACTCTACATAGCGTAAGAAACATTACGTCAGTGGCGGTTGTAATAGGAAGTATCAATCGATCTTTAGATACCACCACAAATTCTTAATCGTAGCCATTTGGACGAATTGACGCCATCGCTTTGCGGGAATATAGAAATAAAAGACGATCGCTAGAGACGGATGTGACGCGGAAAAAGGAATAGCGTCGTCCAGTGCGAAATTAACAAAAAAAAGCCATTAGATCTGTGGAGGAAGTCAGGGGTGTGCAGACAATTAAAGTTCCCATTACGCTTGGATTACATCAGTCCAATTAAGCCTTGGAGGAAAATGGAGGGAGGGCCCAAGAGGAATCTTTTCTCCTATTTATTTTTTTTATTCCTAGTGGAGGATACTTTTGCATCGCGTCTGCATAGAAAAAAATTAAATTGGGAGAATTTAACTGGATTTTTTGGAGGTTCTATTATGCTTCTGAAGCAGAAAAGAAAAGTATTTTTCGATTCAGAAATTTTTTTAACAAAATAACTTTCTGGCTTTTTATGTGAAAGGATAACAACAAGTTATTTTTAAGCCAATTCCGTAATTTGAATTAGGAATGAGGTATAGAAGGAGGGAAAGGTTGAATAACCTGATTATTCAGTGTTAAAAAAAATATACTGAGATATGAATAATTGCACCAACTTATAAAGACACATATCTGTAATTCTGTGATACTGTGCGTAAAAAAATGATTATGTATTCATTTTTGTATCTCTTGGTAACGCAATCAGTAATGGTGAGTCTCAAGCATTTGCCACCGTCATTATTTTTACTATCGCTGTTGCAAAAAAAGGAGTTCATAATGGTTATATTCGATTGTTATGTCTATATAGATAACTTGCGAGCCACCTTCTGTTGTGAGTTTATTAACCTTAATGATTACTCTCGCGTATTGTTTTTGTTATTATTAACTCGCGTATTTTGTATTTATCGCTCAATTTTAAATGAGTGCATATAGTTAATGAATGTTTCAAATTATCACAGACGTTTTATCGTAAGCTAACCTTTTGCCTCTAATTTAAATTCTAAAAACTTTACGGTTTATGACTCATAAATTAATCAAATTCATCAAGATTAATTTCATAAGAAATGGTTATCTTATAGTCATATTTTTCAACCAAGATCCTCTGAAGAGTCCAATTTGAACGATTTATTTTTTATCTGAAAGATTACTTATCGAAAACTGAAAACCACTTTCAAAGTTTCGAAGGCGAGAAGATTGTAATAAAACTTCGCAAAGTTTTTCCTTTCTTTTTTTTCTTATCTGATTCGAATCTAATTAAGTGGGACGACTGTCTGCTTCCACTTGGAGAAAACTTCATTAAATAGATGATCGTCTGAAAAAGATTTCCAAGAGTTTCGTCTATGAAAATAGTCCTCAAACTACAACCAGGATCAAGTTTGGCTCTGTTTCCCTTTAGTTAAATGCACTTCTACATTCATATGTGAATCGATTCATGACTTTTGTTTAGAATTAAAACATTGTTTCTCCTCCACTTAGCCCTATCTGTTTTTTCGGGCTAGTACTTAAATTTTTCTAATGAACGATTTCAATTCCCCATACATTTGTTCTTTTAAAACTTATACCCTATTGAAAATGAAATGCGTAGAATATTATTGATTTTACCATACAAATATATTTGTAACATTTCATCATATTTTATGAAGACCACTAACGTATCGCCAGCATTTTTTCTATACATATAACTATATATCTTCAGTCTTCTTCAAATGATCACAAATCTCTTGTGACATTTGTATACTATACGTATAATTTGTGTATATAACGTGTATAATTTGAACTCCGTCATAAAGTAATTGAAATTTTCCATCATTACCATAAATAACGTAGTGAAAACTTAACGGTATTATTAAAATTTAAGTATAAACGATCTTATAGCATAGATTTAGTTCAAAGAGTAATAATTTCTAACACTAAATTTACATTGCTTTCTACACTTTCAATCATCAAAGCTCTAAATGTATACTATTCGTTTCTTCTGAGAGTCCGGTTCGTCGTGCTTCGTTAAGTCCTGCATCATTCCCTTCGACGTATTTTAGAACTTCCTTCGTGACGTAGGCTACCGACGTTCGCTGTTTCTTTTGGACCGGATGCATAATGGGATATGCATAATCCAACGGACCAAAGAGAAACAAACAATCCATTCGGCTGAAACCTTTCCGCAATGAACCGTTAAAATGATAGGACACTTTCACTTTGTAATACTTTATCTCAGATCTCCCTCCACATCCCCCATTTGAGGGGGTTTGCCTGACTTTTCTTTGGCTTTACTTCTCCCGTCTGAAATTATAGCTTTGTTGATTGCGATTGGGGATATATTGATAGTAAGATACGAATCGAACTATCCGAAAAATAAATGCTTACTATTACTATCTAAACAGTTTAGACGTAGTGAATAAAATACTTTTTCAGTACATTTGTAACAATTTCTTAAAATTAAATAATTTTTGTGAGCAGAAATTGTCAAAATATATTACTGAACGTGCATGTATAATAGTTAAGTGTTCGATAATAGCATTAAGAATTTGGTACACGATTTTTTAATTCCAGCTTAGGATAATTACGATAAGAAACATTTAGTTAGTTAAAAAAGAATTTTCAATTGGGTTAATAGTGAATTTACATAAAGGTAGTGCATATCCTTCAACTTTAACACTTAATTAGGTATAAAATTCCGCTGTAATTTAATATTGCTTCTCATATTTTCCCTTTACTTGGCGATAAAAGCACCATTAAGCTCTTCATAAATACTTAAATTCATCTACAATTAAAATAAAAACCATCAAATACTCCACTAAGCCATATAAAAATGTTTCAAACATCGTATATCACGCTTAAAATAAAAACTATTTTGATAGAGCATTAAGTTTACAAAGCTGATTTTAAAAAATAGTAAGCAAATAGTTAGATTTCGTCATGGAGATGAGAAAGACAAGAATTTGATCTTAATCATTTGATCATCTATTATTTATTTACGCTGTTAAGCCTTAAACAACTGATCACATAGGGAAGAGAACCTTGATATGACATTAATGATATAAATTTTCAATCGTCTAATTATCTCTTTCTTTTTGGCGGTAGAATTCTGGAGATGTACTGGAAACCATTGATCTATAGTCTTAGATCAAACCATCTTCTATCGCTATAAATGACCCACAATTCCACCTCCTTCATCCATCTCATCCTTCAATAGCCCCTTTGCAGAACCCCCTGGGCGAACCATCGATGACGTAACTCATGAAAGGATAAAAGAAGTGGCAAGAGTCCAAAGCAAACAAAAAATCTCCACCCTTATTTTCGGTGGGACATGTGTATGTACCTTCCGATCTTTTTTTATTATTTTTACTTCCGTCCCTTTAGGAGGATGAAGGAGGGCTAAAATAAAGCAAAATCGGCGGTAGGCCGTCGCTTTCATTTTCGAGATGACGGAGATGCATTGCATCCAAAGAAGGCCTTTTCGTATCCAAGGTAAATAAATTTTTAAGAGGGCTGTAGAGAATTTGACGAGCTAGGGAAGAAAAAAATTTGACAACGAAATTTTCAGGTGCTTCCACCCACAATTTTATTCTCGTATATAATGAAGTTTTCTCTTTTAAACTTGACATTATCTTGCATACTTTATTAACCTTTTTTACCACATTTACACATCACTTGACTAGTAAACTTAGCTTTGATGTACTATCTTTTTTCTCATCTTTATGGATCTGTCTCCTGGTTAAATCTCATATTTCTTTTCTGAATAATTTTAATTTGAATACAAGTACGTTCTTGAAATCCATTTCATCAATGTCCTTTTCACTCATTCATCGAAGGCAATACCTCGTTGAAATCCATAAAAATAAGAAAAAAGAATCGCTTGAACCAGTCACGTGATATATTTTCATACACTCGCTACTTCTTTTTTATTTTCTTCTGTAATGTACAAGCGATCTTTTTTCATGTATATCATGTACCCAATTCTTTGAATCGAAATTTTATAAAATAATGCGTCTTCAATTTTTTCATATAAAAATATGTCTATTTTATATTTGATTAGACTTAGATTAGCTTTTATTAGGAAAACATCATCGTTTTTTTGTCTTAGTGTATACAAATAATAGCCGCCATAACACCAAACTGCAGCACTATAAAACATCTTCCTAATTCTATTATATCATAAACATCTTCCAGCAACATTAGTAAACTATATATATACTCTATATTTCTGAATATATATATATATATATATATATATATATATATATATATATATATATATATATATATATATATATATATATATATATATATATATATACAGTAGACTCTCGATAATTCGAACCTCGGTAATTCGAAAACCTCTATAATTCGAAGAAAACCCTTGGTCCCCCGAGAGAACCTCTATAATTCGAAGAAAATCAATGTATTTTGGTCCCCTCGATAATTCGAAGTGAAGCTAGACTCCACAATTCGAAAAATTATTCATTTCATGGAAAGTGTCGAGGCAAATTTTCCAAGAACTTGCCTCCCTCCAATGTCTATGATTCATGCGACACCACCCCTGAAATGCTTTAGTGCATTTTTAGCCTTAAAATGGACCCTGTACGTTATAACTCTTAGTCGCTCACCGAAAAGAAACAAGTCATCGCGGCTGTTGAAGAAGGAGGAAAAAAGAAGTAACCTGTGTAGCATTTCAGTGCTTACTGCAATGGAAATGGCTCACAAAGCATGGGAAGGGGTTAGCTCACAGACAATCGCAAATTGTTTTAATGCTTGCGGATTCATCAAGGATCAGGGATGCAAGGACGGAAATGATGTGGTTCAACAAGATCTGCAAGATGAGGGACCTCTTTTGAGTGCTTGGAACAGACTTCCAGAGGTTCCCATAACTTTCAACGATTATGTTAATATTGACAATAATGTTGCCACAGCGGGTACATTGTCTGATGAAGGCATTATGAAACTGTGGTCCATTGCGGTCAATCAACAGATTTCTGACAGTGAAGATGAAGACGACGATGTTCCGATGGTGTCTTCTAAGGAAGCAACCTTTTTTTAAGAGGCTTGCGTCGTTTTTTCGAACAGTCTGAAATGGATAACATCCAACCTGGTTGTGTGTTTAAAGCAGTTAGCACTTTGGAAAATGCTGTGGACCAGATTGCAGCCAACCAAGCGACCCAACCGAAAATAACCGATTTTTTTATGAAGAAATGATACAACTTTTTTATAATAAGTAAATTGATCCACATTATTATAATATATATTTTTTTTCTAGCAGCATTTACAATCTTATTCAATGACAAATAGAATGTATCTTTCTACAATTCGAATTTTTACTTTCAGCCCCTCTTTAATTCGAACTCTCGCTATTTCGAAAAACTCGATAATTCGAATTTTTTGTTTGGTTCCTATAAATTCGAATTATCGAGAGTCTACTGTATATATATATATATATATATATATATATATATATATATATATATATATTCTTCTGATTATTTTGAAACACTTCTTTTTTATCAGACTTTGAGTTCGTTGTAGACTAACGCAACAAACCCATAGGTGTCTACTAGTTAAAAACTCTCCCCTATAAACTAACACGAAATTATTCATTTATTATTACTTAAACGCAAAATTCGCAGATCTCGTATATCGTGGCTATAAAACGCCGCTACATTTGGTGAACGCCGCTCTGTCGTTTCTTCTCGTTTACGAATCGGAGATATCCAAATTGAATTCTCACCCTATGTAACTGTTACTCATTTCATTCTCAGTCCGTTGAGCTCGCGTGTGGTTTGGTCAGTCCAAGAGAGAGTCATGTGATGGCTTAATTGGCCGGAAATTGCTCCAGCTTGTATTTTAAACGGCCACGCGACAGAACCATATGCATCCCTTCCCTTTAATATATTCAGCCGCAGAAGAGGAACTCTGAATAGATTTTAAATCCCTCTTAAAAAGGTCTGAGTTATGTGCTTCATTTGTTTTGTTTTTGTTTGTTTTCTCGCAAAAAATTGAAAAACGTTTATTGCGAAAGGAGTTAATGAAATCTCGCATTCCATGCTGTTATAAATGAGTCATTTGTTTAATAATGTTCGATCAGAAGAAAACGGTTGTTTGAAAATAATATGTATTAAATTACGTATGTTGATTATTTCTACGTGTTTAATGAATTTTGAGATACTTAAATTGATTGTTTGATGGATTTCTTTTTAATGTTTTCAGTTTATTAGTAGAGTGTTTATTATAAGCATTAAAATCATATATTTTTAGAATTAAAAGCTATTTTTTATAAATTCAATAAGAGTTACTACGCAATTAATTCATGAAATTATATTCAAGGTATAATAATTATTAACCACTAATTAAAAAAAACACTCGAGTTTAATATACGTAACGTAAAATATACGTAGAACTTTCAGTATAAAAAATTATATAGTATCGCATTTGAAATCAATTCATGGATTTCATCTATATTTACAGTAGTTTGAGGAATAAATAATGTAATTTTTGAGGTAATATTAACAATTTAAGGAATAGAAAGTAAAAATCTTTAAAACAACTTTGAGGAATCGATCTTTTATATATATTCACCTCCTACGTTTGTTTCTTCAACCGAAAACTGCTGATCCATTTATCGAATCCTGGATAAGGACTCCACTTCTGTGCTAATTGTGAACAAAGAAATTCCTCGTTGCCCCTGACTTTCCATCCATATTATACCTGCGCCTTCCTCACTAATCCAATAAGACCCGAATAGTCCATCCGAAGGGACGTATGAAGAATCTCCTGTTCTAATGAATTTCGTGCATCTCTCAACATCTGGCAAAATGCTAATTTCAAGCATTCAATCGTGGACTGTTCTAAATGGTACGCTATCTTGATCCTTCTAATTAGGTTGCATTGCTTGATGGAAGTCATACTCAAGATTAGTGCAGCATGCTAGAATGCTGCATTAACATGATTATGCGTTCTTTCGTGAATGAAAGCTGATTTAAAAGTACTAGTTCTCATATTACTCAAGCGCATGCACTGGTCTATTAAGAAGCCATTAACTGCAGTAGGTTGAGGTGTATTTGGAATATAAATAATATTGTCTATTATTTGCGTTATCAACAATGTATTGATTTATCACTTTAGGATAACGTATATACTTTTATAGATATAAGTACACATCTCTAAACGATAAATTTAAGTATGACCGTACGAGACCACGTAATCTAATTTATTTTAATGGATTTTTTTATTTTAATGATTCAGTATTAACTCGTTTATTACTTTAACTTTAACTTTAGGATGGGCATTTATAGTGTATTATATAAACGAAAAGTTAAAAGAAAGTCATCTAAAAATCACCTAGTGAAATGCATTCGAAATTAATTTTTACGTATCAAAATAACTTAAAAGATTTTTCACCTGTTATAATTTCTCTTGAACTTTTTTGCAGTTACTAAAACTATATTGGTTCATAAAATACGTATAGGTATACAGGTTTATTTTTCTGTGTTGATTTAGATTATAAATCAGGTATGTCTGGAACATAAATTAGAAAAGGAATTTTGGTGGAATTCTGTAGAGTGGCGACAATCCAAACCTATGAGTCGGAAATTTAAAAGATCAATCGGAATCCTGGAATGGTTCCCAACAAACAGGAAGTGGACACGAGGAAGACTTGAGGAAGGAAAAACTGCGCCTTAAGAAATATTACGGGATATGAGTCCAAATGAGTGATATATGCGGAAGAGAGGATGGGTGCATTTAAGAAAGCAAAGACATTCTGTAATATGACGTGATTTATGTACAGGAATCACTCAGAATATTGTCGCATCATACATTATATGTTTGGGTTTTTAATATATGGAAAGTCTTAATGAACATGTTTGAAAAATAGAAATTTATCGTTACATAACGTACTATGATTTTACCTTCATTAAATGTTGAATATAACACACAGCATATTAAATATATAAATGCTACGAATATCGAATCATTCACTTCTATTTTTGAGTTGGTGAGTTTGTTATTCTATCTTAGCTGATATTTATCGTTAGACAGTAATTAACTTTCGTTATGAGGTAAGTTATTTTTATTTCATTACCCATTATCTTTCATAGAATCAGTTTATTATGAATTTAGACTTCAGACTAATATATTTCGTAAAACTTTACTTTAATGTCAGCATCCCATCTTCAGTTCGGTACCTTTTTAAGGCTAGAATAGCGTAAAAGTCATCTTTGGTACTTTTGCTCCTTTAATATTACTGCTAGACCTTGCAGACTACTTAAACAAAAAACATTAATCTCTTGGATTTATGTCTGTCTCGTGTGAAGCCAATCGGTTAATGCTCAATTTCACTTTCGCATATCTGCCAAACGTAGTATGATTTTCTGCAGACGTTTCCACATGACGACACATTGCCCTTTAGTTCCCTCGTCTGCACACCAAACCACATTAGAATCAAACGTCATTGTTTGATAAGTTCCCTTCAAAGCATGTCAATGCCCGTCTACGTCGTTTTACATTCAGATTCCGGGATAATATGACGTACTATCCACCGACTGATAGCCCCTGAACGAGCTTTTAAGAGGGATTGTCGTTCATTTTTCTATAATTAAATTGCTATTATATCGTATATATTGCGCGTATAAATTGCTATGCTATGCTATATTATATGCTATTTTTCTTCTTTAAAAGTACTATAGATTGATAGCAATTTATCATAATGATAGCATATTATTACAATTTTATATGTTTATTTTTAATATGACCACGGTGAACAAATAAAGTTTTAAATAAAATATGAAGGTTTTCCCTTAAACAATTGAAAAATTAATACGAAATATTGCCTTTCTTTTTCTATGTATACGACTTCACAAAGTATTTCTTTACAAAGGCTTGGATTGTTTTAGGAAATTTATTTTACGGTTAAGAGACGGATGGAATTTATCTATTGAAGTTTCTTTCTAAATTCACAATATGCAAAGTATCCTATGAATTTCAGATTAAAAATTTATCCATCACTGTTTGTTTCTTTTGAATTATTTTATCAGCTTCAAAAAAATGACGTTTCAATCATCTGTCAAAAGATATTGGGTGTTGTATTGGTTTAGTACTGTTATTCGTTTAAATTGTAAAAATAATTATCACCCAACATAATTGATAAAAATTTTCATTCTATTGAAAATATAATTCGATCTTTCAGTGGACCTTTAGAAAAATTTATAAACCGAAAATAAATCAAAAAATAATTTTCATTATCTTCATTAAAGACCGAAGCTCATTGAATGTAGTATTAAAATTTTAATTTTGATTGCTATTCCTTTTCTAAGTACCCACCAAAATACAGAAGAGTCTAATTAAAAAAATATCATTTTTTAAAATGAAAACAGCGCTTATGTCAATCTGACGAAGTAAAACACGCAATACATGAATTTATATGGTATTGCATCGGAAAAAGCATAATGAAATTTATGGCGTTTGTACAGTTTCGAAGGAAAATTAATTCCCGAAGAAATACTTAGCGATTCGGAAAGCTGAATGAAGCTAAAAGTATCTTTTCCCCTCTCCATAAACAAGGAATCCGTACGACTCGACTGGATCACGTCCAAAAGTGCCGTTTTGAACATGCACGGGCCAAGAGCAGCTTTCACACGTGGAAGAGTTTCATTGCCACTCTTTCGAATTATTTTTCTTATTTCAAATCGAGGGATCCTTCAATTTTTTAAAACGGATGTGACTGATTGCGCAGGTCTCCCATTGGCTGAATCCGAATGTGAGACACTTCAAACGGAAATGGGGTCAAAAGCTGAGGGATTCTTGTGTAACGATTTAATTTGTCCCCGGAACAGGGTGCGCTCTGGATGCTGGCACATTTCGAGAGGTCTGGAGTGATTGGACATTGCTTTTACGCCAAGAATACGTTTAATAGGACGGATAAGTACCTTTTGCAATGTTTATCTAATTGCCGGAGCGAAATCGCTTTCAAGTAGCGATGGCTACAGTTGCAGTTTCCGATTCTATTCGAATTTTCAGGTTAATTTTACGATTTTCTTCGTTTTAAATATACTTCATTCGTTATTCGGATTATTATATTGAATTCGGTATGATTTTTAATGACTTGAAGCAGTGTTGGTAATCGTTATGAAGTAAAACCTGCTATCTACGTACCCACTTTACAGTCACTTACGTAAATATCTTAACGAAATATCCTCTAAATTATTCTTAATTTTTTTATTATTTATACTAAAGGGTAATATGAAAAGCAAGATTAAATTCTTATGCGGGTATTATGCAATGGGAAAAGAAGACAAAATTTATCTCTTGTGCAGTTGCTTATTTACTGTTACTTTTTTTTGGAATTTTAATCTTTTTTGACACCTAAAATATAATCACGAAAAATGCTGCATTTTTAGATAATATAGTAGAAATTAGGCTGTAAATAAATTACAGAGAAACGTTTTTGTAACTAATGCTTAATACTACGTATAACCCTCCACAAATACGTCGAGTTGATTGCGTAATCACCGCTAAAAGCACCGATTTAATGAACAATTCACGTCTGAAGAGTTATACCCTCCATTTCAGCAGACCAGATGATGAAACTATTCGTAATGGCTTACGTAACTTACAGGAGATGTATGGAGGATTTATGAGTCACATTTGTCATGAGAGGTATGGAATAAAGGAAAAAGATGGCTTATATCTTACGCTACCAACTTCCTCTACCATTTTGCTATCCTAGAGAATATAAGGCAACTTAGTATCAGCTGCGCCTACCTGAGATTGGGACTCGTGGGCTCTTGTAAGCAGTTTTTGATAGGCGGATTGTGCTGCGAAAGACTTTAGGAAATTAGAAATTTCAAACAAAGCGGCATACTATCCACCTCAGTTAACGTGATTATATTATATTATATTATATTATATTATATTATATTATATTATATTATATTATATTATATTATATTATATTATATTATATTATATTATATTATATTATATTATATTATATTATATTATATTATATTGTATTGTATTGTATTATATTATATTGTATTGTATTGTATTGTATTATATTATATTATATTATATTATATTATATTATATTATATTATATTATATTATATTATATTATATTATATTATATTATATTATATTATATTATATTATATTATATTATATTATATTATATTATATTATATTATATTATATTATATTATATTATATTATATTATATTATATTATATTATATTATATTATATTATATTATATTATATTATATTATATTATATTATATTATATTATATTATATTATATTATATTATATTATATTATATTATATTATATTATATTATATTATATTATATTATATTATATTATATTATATTATATTATATTATATTATATTATATTATATTATATTATATTATATTATATTATATACCTTCTTCAAATTTATTATATCATCTTTAGGTGGCATAAGTAATCTTACATCTCAGTATTATAGAGCGTGATATTAGAATCATACTGAATGCTATGTTTTAGGTGACTTTTTCAATACGTAACAAATGTTTTGAACCTAAAATATTTTACGGCAGAAGTCATGGTAAATGAAATAGATCATTCTTATTAATCTCATTTGACGAAATTAAAAAGGCTTACGTTTCACAGCTTCTCCCAAACCAGTAGCTTTTGCTACACACAAGTGACTTGTAATTAATTCCATTGATCTACTTGAACAGTTTCAATACGCAAAATTTCTTCTCATTCTTAAGTTACTGAATATAACGGAACTCACACGCATGTGATATTAACATACGCAAATCGTCAAATTAATGTGCTTGTGAATATGTGTTTATATATTAAACTTATTATATTTTTAGCCCATGCTTTTAAAACATCAAACTTTTTAAATATATATAATAGTATAATTTAGCAACCATTAAACGTAATTGATATTCTGCTTAATATCTCCTTTGGTAATCACTCATTCACGGAAAATGAATTTACTCCCTCTGCCAGCTAACATGCCAACATTTTCGGGTCACAGTTTCCGGTACAGTTTTAATTGAAGCTCAAGCCAATCGTGATTGCCAATTCAGCTATATCTGTACTTTAGGTAGCTGCATAACTTCGACTTACCCTTAACAAACTCCTACCAAATTCAGTCACTTTTCTTTCAAGTAATTATTCTTTCCCGTGAATTTTTGCCAAATATCGGAGAAAGCTGTTATTTTTAAAGAAGGAATGATATTGTAATTGAATTTATTTCGGGTACAAAAATTGAACGTAATAAATTGCAAATTTTTTCTTAATAACGTTAAAAGACGATCCGAGACGCGATGTTCCGAAAGGCACCTGAGCAAAACGAGCTAGTTAGAGTTATCACTTTTTCACGTTCTTCGCTCAAAACTGCTTGTACGTTTAAACATAAAGCACAACTCATTCCAAGATAAACTCTCCCATCATAGCTTGGCTTAGGACCCGAAGACACAGAAGTTCTTGGCACCGATCCACGAATTTCTTTCTTACTCCCAGTGCGCCGACCTGACTTCAAATCAACTCCTATTTCACATGACCGTGAAGTTTGCTCTTCCATTGTTTGGAGCTTTCGAGTAGACTGTGCTCCTGATTGTATGGTTGACGAATTCATTCTCTATTTATCGATATCTCAGACCATTTTCCTAATGTGGATGTAAAAGAGGGAAGTTGGCAGCAAGTGTGATACGACATGCATCTATAAAGTAATACGTAGAAATGGTGATTGAGTATGAAAACTTATCTTCTCCCGCTAATATTATTTAACATTCATCTCATACATTTTAGTTCATATTTTTGATGACGAATAAGAATTATGTATGCATTTAAAATCCAAACAAAAACTGTACAAGATATAGTAATTTATTGGATAAGGTAATTATTATTATATATTATACGTGATTAAGATATAATTAGAGGTAATTTGTTGGTCAGTTTAGCATGGTGGGAGTTTCTCTTCATAGTTCTTTTTTAAAGCAGGATTATTTTGTCATACTTATTTCTCTTAACTAACCTGAAACCTCGACGAAATCTTTTAGGATGAATCTTATAGTATTAGGTCGGACTTTTTCCCCTTACATTCTCTTTCTGGACGGTTTTTATTTAAAATAAATGAAGGTTTAAGTTAAAACCGACCTTTACTGTGAACTCTGAAGTAAAAACTCAATATTTATATCGTATATATTGCAAATACGTAATAGTTTGATGTAAAAACTACGAACGAAAACAATATTTCTTAATTTATAGTTATAATCTATCTTTTCAGAAAAATATGAACAGATCATTTGATTATATAGTTCCTTAAATTTTCGATGATATTCTTATATACTCATTATATAAAAAAAATCTAAAATATATTAAAAAGGAAATCTAAAATGGGATATTTTTTCCTAGATTTTGTATTTAATTCTTTCACTTTCACCATAGAAAAAAGAAGAAAAATCTAACTCGAGACTTTATAAACTAAAATCGAGACAAGTTCCGCATTCCCTTGACCAATTTTCCTTTCATAACACATTCATTCATGATTTTAAAAACACTTAAGCTTTGTTTTGTGCAATATATCTCTTCGAAACTGGATTTATACGACTTTGCAGAAAATATTTGCTTACGTAAGACTTCGTTTTGAAACTTGCTTTCGGAAATTTCTGAAGTAGGTACCTGCACCATCGCTATTTTCTGGTTCGCTACCGGATATATAAAATGGATCCGAACGCTGTGTAGGCGTTTTCTCATTGGAGAAATTCATCCAATCATGCGGCAAAAACCCTTTCCTCTATAGCCAAGAATTTAAAGAAAGAATGCATTGGTATGCAAAAGTGCTATTTCGTGTTTTACTGCTTCCGATGATTGGAAGTAAATAACTAAATCGAACATAAATGTAATTTTATTATTCCTATCAATGGGATGGAATGTTGAGTATATGGACGAAACCCAGTAACAGTAAATTATTTCTGACTCTTGTTATAAGCATTCTTGAAATCATTCCTCAGTTGCTAAGAAACAATTTGGCCGAGCCTATTGTCTTATATAAACTGTATTGATTTACTCGCATGCTCATTAGCATTATCCTTTAATACCTAATGTGCTAAATTAGCTCAAGCCTTCACCCTCCAAGCACGCCAATACAAAGTTATCAGCCTTGTACATTAGTGATCGTTGTATCTTTATCTCTGTTGACAAACTATAGACATCTATCCTATAGCCAAGATATGATTCACATATTTTGAGCAGTAAACACGTTTGGAGATAAATTTTTTAGCGTTACATACAAGGCATCCGTTGTTATGGCTTTTAAATTACAAATTATATGTTGGCTATCTAATTTTACTAAGAAATAATGAAGTCATAAAGTAATACTTTTCGTAATATTAATATTACTCTTGATGATGATAAATATCCATAGATATGGATCTATAGAACTATCTTTAAATTAATTCTTTGTAACTTGTAATTTCCTCTTTCTCATTCTCTCTTCTCAGAAAGCTCTTTGTAGCTTTATTTTATAAACCAAATTTTCAATAATTAAACCTGTCAAATGTTTACTTTTGTACATCACTAAGGTGCTTTTACCGTTCTAATCGATAAAATCTTTTTCAATTCCCAATACGAAAAATCAATGTTGAAGTGTATTCATTGGGAATCAATTTTCATATTACCCTCGTCAAAGATTTAGATTATTACTTTTTAATACATGTAACTTATATTTAGAATTTTATTGAGGTTAATTCGTACGGTTAATAGCTTGGAATTCAAAACAAGCACTTTAACTCGGCCGTGTTATTTTTTCAACTGGAGTGCGTCCAATTTGAAAGGTGTCCGATTGAATATTTTTAGAATACTTCGGTTGGGAGCAGAATTTATACCAAAACTTCTCTTCTTAAACGCATTAGCATCACACTCAAAGAGTTTCCTAATTATAATTTATAAGACTGATAGCAATTAAGCATCAAATTTTGATCATTCAATGGCGATTTAAATTTCGAAAAATATGTTACATATAAACCTTGCACTCCTGTTCCTTTTGATACCATATATATCTCCTGAATTAACATTTTGCGTCCTAATCTCATGCCTATAAATCTAAACTACAAACTCAATGGATTAAAAGCTTTATTTCTTTAGATATTTCATGAATGCTCTGTATACAAGATTTTTTATCAATTTCCTTTAATTTTATTCTTTTATGATACATAATCAATGCTCCTTACTTTGAGCTATAACGAAAGATTTTACGTGTAATCCATTAATAATGATTCCTATCTACGTCTTTACACTTACTTGTATTGGATCGCGCCAAATCATTTTAAATTTCAATAATTATAGCGAACAAAAAATAGCTTTAATTAGATTACCTTATACTCAAAGAAGCTCCTTTACAAACTCAAATGTAAGAGACTAAAAAACCCTTTTAAAGTTTATCTAATATCTAAATATTGTTGAATCTTCATATAAATATATATATATCAAACGAAATAATAATTAACCCTGTTAATGATACATATCCAATTCAAAGTTGGATCAAATTGTTGATTGTAATGGAGACGATGAATAATCAACAATTGATTGAATTTGATTATTTTCCACCTTTTCGTAGCTATTGACGCAATAATGAGAATAGTAAACGTCCAATTGATTCGTTACAAAGCTCAAAAGGGTCAAGCGGAAGTATACCATAACAAATTATACACCATTGGAACTGGTCTGCGAGGTGTCAGATACCGTGTACTCTCTTTGGCTGTAACAAAGCTGAACGACGACAAACATCAATCGTTCCGCAAATATTGCATTTCATCCTTCGAGAGAAAACATTATCTGTTCTCTTTCATCCTTGACTCATGCTCATCCGCTGTTTCGTAATTGGATACCATCAAGTGTCTTCACTATCCGAGGCTGCACCTTTTGTTTACCCCGTTTCTTGAACCAACGCCATAACCGTTTTACTCGTTACACGCGCCACTTCCTCAGCCTTAACTACTATAAAGTTGTCTTCGTTCACATTCTTTTACGCATATAACGTACTCCTTTCCATAACATTTTCACAGTGGTATTCTTTTTCCCTTAATTTATACGACTCGTCATCTACTCGCTTGTTTATCGTTCTCATAAAAACACATACGTCGTCTTTCAATTAAGTAGTTAAAGAGATAATCCTCAATGAACATCAGAGCTTTATTTTGCTGAACCCGGTACGGTATGAACCTGAAAATATGAGGAGTGATTGAGCTCAAGATTTTTTCACCTTCTGTTTTCAGTGTCTCGTATTGGTTTATATGGGGGTTTATCCATTCAGTATTCGATGGCTTGTTTCTTATGGATCTCGGAAACTATTTTAATCATAAAAGCATTTTCTTGTAAAGCCATCTAAACTTATTCAGCATTATTCAAGGAAAAATCTGAATTTTATATATATAATAAACCAAAGTACCAGTGAGGATAACTAATAATATTTTTAAAATTTATTCCTTATAGGTTACGAACAAACCTATAGTTCGTTTCAAAATATTGGTTAAATTTTGAGATACTATGCATTTGGGACTGCGTGTTTCTTTCCATGGATTCCAATTCAGTATTCATTACCTATGACGATCGTTGAGAATGACTCGTTACCAAAACCTTCCTAAGTAATTAAACATAAAAATATAGAGTTTATACACAACCAGCAATAACCTTCCATTTAAATGAAAACTGCGACTTCCACGAAAGATTTTACTCTCAATTTGTTTTACGGATATGCTTTTAAATGTAACACAGGAAATACTAGGGAGAGAGAGATATTAGCAGGAGGAAAAACAAAGTGTCTGGATATATTTTCATTGATAAACTCATTCAGCCTCATACGTCGACTAGGCAACGATTTCTTGCCCCTGCAATGCCAATACATTCTCTGACATTAGTGATACGCACGCTCTATACTCTCCAGGATGCCATGTATTGTTTAACAGAGCATCGAAACCACACCACCGACTATTATTTTTGCCAATAGTTAATTCTAATTGGAGAGCTTAAACATCCTAAACCTAAATCTTTCATTATGTTCCATTGCTTGGATGCGTCGTACACTTATAACGTTGCTGTTTATACGCCATACAAACATGTCAACAGCAACCGAAGATCCGATTCTTTGGTAACCAAAGGAGGAAACCGGAAGAGTTTGCTATCTTGTTTAAAAAAAACTGTCGTTTGAATCATAAAAGGACGCAAAATCGCCGAGTAGACGAGATGCTTGCGCAGTTAAGACGGCGTTTATCTTCCCGAAGTAGATGCTGTAAAGACGTGAGGGGCGTGCAGACAGCGTCGGCCTCTGGCCCGCGAACAAGGAATGCTGGAGTGCAGCCAGTGGTTCACCGGGGCTGGAAACGGAGTAGGCGGAGTCAGGAATCGCAGAAAACAAAAGCTGGTCACGTTCCGCGTTTTAGTGGAGGCCGTCATGCTTGCGACAGTGTATCTTCGCCTTGTGTTCGTGGCGCCAAAAAGTTACCGCCGTATTTGTTCCCAGTTCGATACAGTGAAATCCTCAACGGTCACTGCTCGCTTCAAATTGTTTTTCGAGTGAAAGACTTATTTTTTTGTATCGGCCGTTAGGGATTCGACTCATAGTGCGGAGAGTAGTTTTCGTGAGGATCCGTCTGTATTCCTCCCCTTCTCCTCCCTCCTGGAGTCCCCCTCCTGAAAATGGCGGAAGGGGAAGCGGTATCCAACGTGGATGACATCTACGGCAGCGAATACGTTCGTCTGAAGAGGCTAACGTCGCGCTACGAAATCCGAACGCAATCAGTGAGTAAACGGAAAGGGAATGATGTGAGACTATTCACATAACGAATGCAATGCCTACTTTTGCAAGGATGGATTTTAAAAAAGTCTTTGCTCGGTGTACAGCAAGGTTATACTGTGTTATTGATATGGGATCACTTTATTAGTTCTTCAGTCAGTCTAAAGGGTGCGTAGAGATCGACAGTTCTTCACAAGGCTACGTCCTCAGAGTTAAATGTCCATCGTAATAATAAACTTCACACAATTTCGCTATTACTTTCTGAAATTGTGATTGAGAATTCAGAGAAATTAAGGATTTAATTCAAGGAGTTGATACGTAGCTATCTAAAAAATTTCAATTCTTTTTAAAATTAACAAGAATTACATTTTATAATGTAAAACTTTGCCCTAAAATAGGTGATATTACATATCGGTTAAATAGATGTTATATAAAAAAATGTTTACTTCTGAGGTTACAGACTGCAAGGTTTCAGTACTATATATAGGATAGTGACCTTACCTAACCTTCACCATGACATTATTTTAAGTTTCCAAAGTAAAAACAGGAAAACTAAACAAAAAATTCATAACCAAAATGTCGTAAAGTGTATTGAGTAAGCTGATATTTTTTTCATGTATCAGATTACAATAAGAGACTGCATAACTGCCCATCATTTCTCCCTGAGAGCTGTCTTTTACTACTTTTAATTACTTTAAGTTGTATTAATATTTCAAATATTGAATTTAATTCATTTATAAAAATTCTAATGAATAAATATCATAAATTATCATCAGAACTACATACTTAATGTGATTATTATGAGTTTAGAAGCGACCACTAATATAAAAAATTTAAAGGAATTGAAGGACAAGATATTGGATGTCTGGGAAATTTATATCTGTCTCAACAAAATTTTTGCTTTACAGTTACTATAATTATAATTAACTGTCTCTGTAAAACACATTGTGTCTATCTATTTAATTTTGCACCCTGTTGTTAAAAAATTGCATTCTCCACTATCAGTGAGATGTTGAAATTATTTTTATAAAACATATATATATATTATTCAGCAAGAATTATTATTTTATTTGATTTTTAACAAATTTAAAAATCAGAATATAAATATTCATACATTTTATACTAAAACAAGTATGACAAGTATGCCTTTTCTTGTTCTTTTATAGAGATCCATTGTTTAAGTATTGCAATTAATGAGTTCAAATGATTATTTTTTAATTCCTAAAAAGGCAAGCCAATAAATTTGAAGGATCATCACATTGATAAAGTATTAGATTTTTATCATTCTTTTGATCATAGATCATCTAAAAAGCAATTGTAAATTAATAAAGAATTTGTAATGAGCTCTTAGACCCTCTGCTTGGAAAAAGTATAATCTACTATTTTTATTGAAAAATTTTAAGTAATTAAAGAGCTAGTAAGCTAAATAATTCTATATATTTCAGATAAGGAAGGCTTCAATGTTTTATTCCTTATGGTAAATGTGGTACATTTTTTAAACCACCTGTAATATATTCTCAGACATAGGTTACCTCAGTTCTAATGCTCAATCTCTCTATTTCAGTCTGAATATGGGCTCACCGAAGACCAGGTTGCTGGTAAGGAGGAATGAACCTATTAATACATTTTTATAGTTAATATCAGCAAACATAAATCATCCAAAATTAATGATGTGATGTTATAAGGAAATAGGGTGTTCTCAAAATAAATAATTGCCGCAGAGTTTCTATGTTAATTATTATTATGATGATGGAAAATAGATTACCTATGTTATTTTTATGAATGATGGAGAATAATATAATTAATTAAGGAAATAAAATTTTTTTAATGTAGGTAAATTAGCAAAATATATAAATGTTTAACTAACATTAATTTAATAGTATTATTAATAATTGTATAAAACTAGACTTCTCTATAATGAGCTAAAATTTAATACTTATGAATTTTAACAATAAGGACTGGTAAAATATCTCATAACTGCTAAATAAAGACAAAATACTGATGACCTCATTATAAATGTGAAAATATAATACATATAAGAATTTACTGTCTCATTTTTAAAAGGAATTAAATTAAGAGACGTTATTTAAATATCTGCAGAAGATTATATATTATTATTTTACTTTTAAATTCACCAATGAAACTTCATTTTCTATAGACTTTCATTTAAAAAGTAGAAATTTAATTAGTATAATGTTAACAAATGATTCTATATATTCAAATATTCATTTATTATTATTCTTATACCTTATATACTTATATAAGTTATATATATTATATAACTTAAATCAAAATTAAATTTTTAATCATCATTGAATTATTATGAATTAAAATTAAATTAAATAAAAAATGTAAGCATAGATGTTTTTTTGGGTGCATAATTTACAAAATATTCCTTTCTTAAACTTTTTGCAGTATGACTTTCCTAACGTATATTGTTCTATTAAAAATCATACTGTATTATTCAGTTCATGGTAATAAAATATTAGTTTTCAAGAAAGTACAAGTAAGCTGCATGTTTCTTGCCCTTCATGTTCTTAAACTTGTAATTTATTTGATGTTCATTAATTTTATAGTGATGATTTTAATATGAAGTAGATATCTTATGTAAGTTGTTTTAATATTCAAGTATATAGGAGCAGAGCACTGTGATCTTAGCTAAATTAATATTCATGTTTACATTGTAGTTCATTAAAACTTTCTGTAGAACTGTACTGGTAGTCTTAACACCAACAAATTCTCTACATTTGTATGAAATTGTAATAGATGTTTATGAGCTTGCACGAAATCTGCATTGTATTTTAGAATTTAAAGAAGCTTTCATGCTGTTTGACAAGGACGAGGATGGAACAATAACAATGGCTGAACTTGGTGTTGTGATGCGGTCTTTAGGACAGAGACCAACAGGTAAGAGTTGGTTTGGGTCAAATTAATTCATGAGATACCATCATTGAAGCAAAATATATACTTCAATCATGAACTCAAAGACACTTAAATTAAACCTCAATAATAAAATGGAAGAGCTCGGTAATAACCATATTATGGAGACTTTCTACAGTACATGGAATTTAAAAAATTATTATATTGAAAATATTTGATGACAGATATAGTATATGAAAGCAGATATTCTGATCGGCAGTTACTCATTTCATAGCTTTTGATACTTGGCTTTATTTTTAATATTTTTCCAAGTTCATAGTTATATACTTTTAAATATATTTTTAGAACTCAGACATTAGCAAAGAAAATTATTAGAAGCATGTTAATGTAATACATTTTATCTTACTTAAGTAATTAATAACTCGTTTAGAATAGGGAAGTTAATGTGCAAGTAGTAATTCATACAGATATTTATACATTAAATTATTTTCTAAAAAAATATATTTGTATCCTGCTTTATTACACAATTCTGCAGCTTAAATTAACTTTTCATAAGTACAATGCACTACTAATAAATATGTTTAGAATATTTAAGGCATGGTAGTATCATATAATTTTTATTTTAGCTTCAAATATGTTTTATAACTCTCTCAGTGCAACGTTGTATTCAGAAATACATTTATATAGATCAAGTAACAAATATTTTTTAGATCTTCAAATATCAATGTATAGTATTTTATCTTAAATGAATCCTCTACTACCAAGTTAAATCAAGAGAATTTTTTTCAACAATGTAAAACATATAATATTGTGGTTTTCTTTCTATAAATTGAATAATTCCTTAAAACTTTTCATTAATTTCATGTACAACTTTACATTAGTTTTTAAATGGCAATATTCCTTGAATTTTAGAATTTAATTCTCATCTTGACTAAGATTCTACTTTTTACCTCAATTTTCATTGATATTAGTTTAATCTTATTATTAGAAGTCATATTTGATGAAATAGATTTATTGTTTATACTCACAGAGCAAAGATTATAATTTTCATTTAGTGTATATTTAGATATTTTGATTGCATTGCACCAACATCATATGAGTATGTTCAACTTTAAAGGCAAGTACCTGTTTAAAAATGTGAGGTAAATTAGTCTCTCTAAACATGCCCAGCAAACAAATTTTAGAATTTCAAGCTAATAGTTCTTCTATTGAGGGAATAAAAATGTATGCTGTTGAATGAAAATGGACAAAGAAATTTTTTTTTCTGAGGTAAAACTTGCATAAGAGTGAAAGTTTAAATTTTTAATTTCACATTGTTCTTTGGATCATTTTTATGCAGATTGGGTGAATTGGTTTGGTGGATTTCATACTGTCTCTAAACAAACAATATATACTATCAAGATATTTCCAATATTTGACATTGCTTTTACTTATGTTGGAATTTATTAGTTAATGTTAATAATAAACTGTTCTATAATTTTATGTCCATTTCAAGTATTCTTATCCTTTAGTTTATAAGTACAAATTAGAAATCTTTGTATTTTTTACATATAGAAACAGAACTTCGTGATATGGTTAATGAAGTGGACCAGGATGGAAATGGAACCATTGAATTCAATGAGTTCCTACAGATGATGTCCCGAAAAATGAAAGGGGCAGACAGTGAGGATGAACTCAGGGAGGCTTTCAGGTAAATTACTTACATTTGCTAATAATAGTATTTTTTCAATGCTTACCAATTTTAAACCTTCCTGAATGTTTCTGAACACATACCAAGACATTATGTATATTAATCTTTTTCAAGAGAAAATTATTAGCCTCACATTTAACATCTAAAAATTAGCTTTAAATTCACTCATTAAATTGAATTAATGATGAGAATCACTATTGCCTAAACAAAGTTTTTCAATATACTTATATATATATATATTATAGAGTCAACTCATTCAATCTTTTATTCTGTAAAATGTTGATATATGTAACACAGTAAATCAATCAAGTCAATCTGCTAAAAAGTTTGCAGCATTATTCACATTTTTTAAACAAACTTCAGATAAAAAATATGATTATTTATTCATAATTTTCAATTAAATCCAATCATTTATCATTATATAGAGGATTTTAAGAATTCATTCTTTTTTTACTACAGGGTATTTGATAAAAACAATGATGGGCTCATCTCATCAACTGAATTACGTCATGTGATGACAAATTTGGGAGAAAAACTTTCAGAGGAAGAAGTGGATGATATGATCAAGGAGGCAGACCTTGATGGAGATGGAATGGTCAATTATGAAGGTAAACTAATTTAAAATTGAAAATTATTCTCATGAATATGATCCAAAAGGTGTCTACAATTAATATTAATTTCAATTGTGATCCTTTTATTTAAGTTTCACTCCCCCATATTGTTTATAAGGAAGTTATGAAATACTTAAATAACCTATTTTAATCTTTGAATACGCCTCAATGAATGTATTTATTACAAGTTAAATTACTTGATATTTCTGTTATAAGGCATGTTAAACCTTCCATCAGCTTTCAGTGTTAAAAGACTTCAATACCATGAAATAATATTATTTAGAGCAGGGATGCGCAACCTTTCCACAATTAACGGCCGCACTACAGACTTTTTGCTTCAGAAACGGCCGCCAGTAAGTCCAAGTAAACTTAATAATGCTTTATGATTTACGTAAAAATATACAAATTTCACATAAAAATGGAGTATGATATATGTGACATATTCAATTTACTGGTCTACATGTGTAAAAAAATGTCTGCGTTACTTAAGATGGTATAAAATAAAAATTTTACAGCAATTGTCCACTCACACACGGCCGCCAAAGTACTTGCCCACGGCCGCATAGGACTGTACGGCCGCAGGTTGCGCACCCCTGATTTAGAGTTTCAATTACTACCTATTTCCTAATTTTATAAGTGAGATAAGATTTCCAGCAATATTCCAAATTCTTGTTTATCTTTGATAAATTAACCCATAAAATATTTCATGAAAAACAGCTAAAATCAGCAAAATCCAGGAGAACATTTTCCCATTCATAAATAGTGATAATATTTTATATGCTATTTTAAGCTGATCTCATAGAGACTTCCAAAAAGATTGAAAAGTTCTAAGTGTTCATTCATGCTTTGATACTGAAAATAGGTCTATGAATTACCTTATTATCATTATGTTCTAATATTGTGGATTTAGTTTATCACATTTATGATAAATATCTTAAAATTTAAAGCTGAAATACTCTTCATTAATTTTTGTTTGTAAACATCAATGACAAGTAGATTAGAATAAGGAAAACTGTATGTCCAGATATTTATGTATACCTTATATTTTAGCCTCCCTTTCCACTATGTATTTTGTTTAATTGTATTTCCAGAGTTTGTGATGATTCTGACATCGAAGAATTAGTTATCTCGGTTGAAAAGTCTTCAGGAAAATACAAGATGGCTGCCCGTGCCCCTGAAGCACCCACTATGCAGTTGAAGAGGTCAACATTGTGTGAGACGACAATCTGGGCAGTAAAGCATAAAAAAGACGGGTGATTGATGGAGGATGATATTTGTAGAGGGCTTTGGTGGATTTTGCTGTATGAGATTTGTGGATGTTTTGTGGGAAACTGGATGTATCACTCAAAGTCATTTTTTCCATCTATCCTTTTGTCAGGGAGATGCTAGAGTGATGAATTGTTCATAATAATAATAATGCAGACAAACTACAAAGGAAGCCTCCTTAAATTTGCTAAGGAGGTCATTTTCTGTGCTGCAGTTACAAATTAGAAGCATCTAGAAAGACTTTAATATGATTTAAAATAATAAACATGGAAGACTGTTTTCTAAAGCCAATGGAATATAACTCAAAACCAATATGAGCCATATAGTTCACAGATGAATGAGGTAAAAGAATAAGAACGAATGTGAACTTGGTCAATAAATATGTACTTATGTTGTTAGACAATAACCAATTAATCTGGCTGACTCATTTTCTATTAATTTGTCATGCTTATAATGCATATACCCTCAGAATATTGCAGGAGGTATCTAATAATGAGTTGAGTCAAAGAGATGCTATCACAACAAACTGACTTTGCTATTTTCTTTTTCATCTAAACATACCTTTTGTTTGATAATATTAACTACATGAAATTTATTACTAAAAGCTTTATCTTTTCATTCATTGGGAAAAGTAGTAGATTAAAAATGCAATGGAGATGTAAACTTTGAAATATATGTATTGTAGTAGAAAGAATTTAAATGTGTGTACATATTGATACAACAGGTTAATGGATGAATCTAATTAGAAAATTTAAGAATGTAATTTAAAAGTACTAAACATAATGTCTGTTGTATCAATTGTTGATAAACCTGTTGCTGTGGCCCAACTCACCAATGTTTGACTCAAGTGACTTAAAAATGCTCTATACCCTCATGTAGAAATGTTTTTGAGCAAGTCCTGGAGTGGTTATTAGATTTAGAACTATCTGTGCTGAATATTCTCAAAGACATTAGGTATTTTATCCTATTTTTTACCAATTACTCATTCTTTGGCAAATTAAATTTCAGAACTTGCTTTTTATGAAAAGTTTTTCCCTTTTTCCTGTAGTTTCAGATTGTATTTGCATTTTTTAATTGAGCAATTTTATCAGCGCCATCACTAATTTAAGTAAATATGTAATTATGCATACTATTTTTGGCACTTAAAACTATTTTACTACCTACTTTTGACTTAATAGTAAATTTTATGATCTAAATAGTGATCTCAGTTAGTCAATTAGTTTTTGCATTACAGTCTAATCTTTATCACCAAGTATTTTTTGTAACACTTTGGATTTTTTACTCTCTTTTCAAGTGAAAAACATTGTGATGTGATATCTATAATAGTTTATCGAGATACCTAAAGTCATCCATTCACTTTATATAATGTGTTTCTACTGCTGCAAAGTTATTTGCATGCTTTTCTATGAGAAGAGATGGTGCCACTAAAAAGCACTTAGTATCTTATATATGAATAATCATGATTGAATTTTATGATCATCAGCAAATTGGTTAAATGCTTTAAACTTTAAAAATTCCAATGTTTAGGATCTTTGGCTAGGAAATCCTTTGAGGAGAGGCACCTTTACAAAGACTAGAAATGCTCCTATCCTCTCACATCCATGTTTTATAGATAAGAAAAGTAATGTGAGGCTTGGTATATGTGATGTGTAAATGTTAAATCAAATGCAATTAATTACTAGGGATCTTGCCTCACATTGTCGCTATGCAAACATACACATGGTGCACCTTTAATTCACATATTAAAACACAGATATTTCCTGCAGGTTAATTTAGTTTCTTCATCTTTTTATTTAAATCCACCCAGTCACAGATAGATATTTAAAATATTCATGAACTGAAATTTATGTGAATAATTAAAGGAATTCAATGAAAAATATTCAAGGACAGTCTCCACATAGATGGATGTCTAATAATGATTAAACAGGGTAAACAAAAAAGCAACTAGCAGTTTCCTAACCACCACTGTCTATCACTCATTTGATATTACTTCGTTATTTTAGTATAGAAAATTTCATAGGCAATTGATGAAAACCTAATATCAAGTTCATATTCAAAATTTCCTGAAAACCATCATTTTATGTTGCAGATGATACTTGTTCACAACCAAAGTGTATTATTTTTCACCCATCATTTTTTTAAATATTGATGTGTAAGTATTATTTATGTTTTGTTCTTTCATTATGAAACAAGGCTTATTTTAAATTTTTGGATGAGAAAAGTGTCTTCCTTTTAACATCTAAGGCTCAAAATTAGTGCTTGAATTCTAAATAGAATTTCCTAAAGTGATGCTATAATTTGGCTGCAAAAGACTTTCATGGTTATTTCAGAAGTAAATTTACTTGTATTTATGTTCTTGAACTCAAATTATACTGGTTCATATTATCAGTCCATCTAAATCAGTCAGGCTAAATCCCTTGTATAGTTCATTTAGAATTTTGGCAGTGTGTGTGATATTTTACTTCTAATGAATACATAACATGAACAAAATTGAAATTATTATAGTTTATAACTTTCTTTTGTGCATTAAATCTTTAAGAGAAGTAACCTCAAGTAACCTCATATACAAGTTTTACAAGGATTTGAAAAGGTACAAAATATTTGATGAAATGATGTTTGTTATTACTCCTGATAATATAAATAATATACTTTTAGATAGGATTTTAATATCCTATCAAAAGACACTTCCTCAATGTGAAGAAATAATAATTACTAATCTAAAGTCTAATCTAAAATTGATTAAGGATTAAAAATATAAAATTGGTAATATTTCTGTTAGAAAAAGTTGCATTTTTGATGAAATCATCTATTATTATGTAACTTAAAATTATCCATACATAAATGATTCAATTAAATGCATTCGACAACCATTTTACTACACAAATTGAAATTCCTCATTCAATGAAGAATGGATTACTCTCAAACTTAGGCATTTCAATAATGCTGTAATTTCTTGGTTATATATTGAAGAAAGAGTTATATTGATTGATCCAAAATTATAACAGATGAATATGTTAAGTGAAACAAATTTAAGAAATGTGTTGTTTGTATTGCAGACAAATTTAGGAGACTAACTTGTATGTTTTGTAAGTTAATGAGATCAGAATTTGTTATGTTATCCTGTAAAAGATAAATCAATATATCTAAGTAAAATTATGTAAGAAATTGTTGTAACGGAATCAAACAGATTCTTTCTTACATGGTAATCATGTAATGTAGCCAGTTGAAATTGAAAATAAATGATATATTCATTTGAAATATCATGAAAATTACATTTGTATGCAATTTACTGATCTGATATGACATGAAAAGATACAATTCTTTAACTGATTTTGATAGTATATCGATCACTTTTTCAAGTAATTTAAAGAAGTAAAGTTCTTATACCTATACCAATAGTTTTGGGGGAAAAGCATGATACGAGATAAAATATTACATAGTGAAAAAGAATATTAATATCTCCATTTAAAATTCAATTTATATACTTCTTCTTTTCTACTTTTTAACACTATATTCTCCTTTTAAAAATTAAAAGTGAATAGGAAATTCTTTGAGGACAGTATGATGTTTTCATTGACACTAGTCATTAATTCACCCACTCCTTCTAAAATAAGTCATACTAATTTAATCTTAAACTCTGCTAACAGTATTAGTTAAGTAATTTCATTCAACACTTTGGTACTTTCATCTCCTATAGATTTCATAAAATAAGAACATCTTAATAAATAGCTCTAGATTCTTGCTATAAGGGGTATTGCAGAATTTTGTATTATGAACTACAAATTCATGTTTCATAATAGTCCCCCTAAACATTCTCAAACAACCATTGTCTATTTAAATTAGAATCAAAGAGAGAATCAGGGAAAAAGTTAGATATTATCAATAAAGTTTATTACCTCTCTCTCAGTATGATCAACTTCTGTTCGTATACACAGCAGCTATGTAGAGAAATAAGTTACAAGGCAGAGTAAAGGTATAACCAAAGTTAGTAATCAGATTAAACTAATAAGGACTAAATCCAGCATTGACATTATATATAGAATTGTATTTCTGATAAACAAGCAGCTAAGAGAATATGATATGTAGAGTAATAGTAATGAGTCGATCAAATGTTTTTTTAATCCGTCAACGTTCAGTATTTAAGGCATCAGTTACTGCAGTTTGTTTCAAACTTTAGTTGTAATGCAATACTACCACAGCAGATCGACTCTACAGCTCCTTTTAAAGACTTAACAAACATGAGCTGTTACATGCGAATCATGACCACTACTTTCCTACGCACTCAAGGATGATCACCCTCATCTAATTCGCTCAAGGTTAGGGTTGAGGTCTAATCAAATGCTTTCAACTTATCGTAAGGGTAGCGTTATTAGATTCTTTGCACTGGAGCATAGTGAGTGAGTAGCAGAAAAATTGCCGGAAGCCTTTCGGTTATCACGTCCTCAGGAGGAGGGTATTATGAGGGGAAGCGGGAGTTCACGTTTACTCTCGGGAAAGGCATCGCTTGCAGCGACTTAAGACCATCTAAAAATTATCTGATTATTAGATTTTGAAAGCAATCGTCCATCTAAAAATCTCAAAAGATGTACGGAATGTGTGATCAGCAAAAGTAATCAATTCAGTTTATAAAATTACTCATTCACTATCCAGTAACTGAGATTGATAAGAAACGTATTCTTTTGATGATTGTCTTTGCCTTTCGAATTCAAGATCAAACTATTTCTGATAGCAAGAAAATTACATGGTGACAGTTCCATTCTAAAATTAGTAAAACTTCCATTTCAGAGATTAATTTATGTGGAATCTACAATCTATGGCGCACAACGAAGAGAAAATAAAATTTACTGAATCGAATTTTATCTAAGTTGATCTACTTAATATATTATAAAATTCAGATCTCTCCATTCACACGAAAACTAGATTGACTTTCCTCATTGTTGGACCATCTAATCAAGTACAGAAGTAGCAATAAAAGAGAAAATTTTCACTTTGAATAATACCATCAGTGTTTAATCATTGTCCAGAATGCTCAGTGTTAGAGTTCGGGCCTCTAAAATAATTACCTCTATAGAGGTAACACAGAGATATTTTACTTTGAGTCTACTCATTGCAGAAGAATGGCATTCGTTCCGTTATCCTCGGTAGGGCCCATTTTACTGAACTCAATACCTCCCTTCTCTACCTTGATGGCAACCTTCGAGGTGACGCAATACTTTTTCGATATTCTAACCGTCGACCGTTTTACACCTTTCATTTCGTACGAGTTCCTCGTGAGAAAAGGCAGTAAAGTAAGTCGTGTAAGTTAGCAGTGCAGGCCAAGCCATATCCAAGTTCGGAAGTAAGTCTGAGAATATAAGTAACACTCGTTTTAACGTCATATACTTTATTAATTTTGCTAAAAAATATCGAGATCTTATATGAATCCAATTAGATCTCCTAATTTCAGTGCTTCCTTCACATTGAAATTTAATTTTCGTGACTTAGAGATGAACGTCTATCTTATAGAGCCCGATTTTGGGCACTATAAACCATAGTAATATACTGTTAACGTTGAACCAGAAGAAGGCGATCTTCTAGACCAGCCGTACAACACGACGAGGAGACGTTCGGTCGAGGAAACCTGGCTAAGGTTGGTGGTATACAGAATAGCTCTACTCATATTCCGTATGCATTCATACTCGTAGTGAGTAACTCTTTTTATTTCTTGGTAAGCGTAAAGATTCGGTTGCTTACGTTTCTTGCAAAGAGCTTATACCATCCGAATTGACCTCTCAAATGATTCCGACGTTTATCAATCAATCTAAGCATTCTCCACTGTTACCTTAGTGACCAATTAATCGCGTACAACATCCTGGATTTGAAAACATACTCCGGAATGTAGTAGGATTAAGTTTAAAACCCGTAAGCCTCATGTGCCGTATAGCACAAAATATATATAGCACAAAAATTGCTTTAGTACAAAATCTTTTACTTTGAACATCACTTACATCATACAAAGCTGTATTGGCTGGTTCATCTCAATGGAAATGCATACACCATTAATTTAAAAGTATAAAATAATCAGTTTCATCTTTCTGCAGATTTATTAAATTTTATAATAATAAATTTTGGGATGAATTCTATGAGCACTAGTCATCAGAGATAATTTTTTATTGACTATAGAGTAGGAATATTTTCGTGATTAACATGTTAGTATTTCTATCTGAGCTTTCTGATCCAAGCTTTGACTGTGAGATAAACATTTACAAGAAACATAAGCTTTTTTAACACACTAATCCTACAAATCACCTTCCTAATGAACCAGAACCAGTTAGATTAAATATCCTTTTAGTTTAAAATAACTCAATCTTTCTTTTCTTGGCTAACATTATTTTAAATTTGAATTACTGGTCTCATGATGCTAAAAATTTGATTAATTATGAACTCTTGGTGCTAGATATCTTAAGTTCCCACATTCAGCCAAATGTTACCAAAAAACTTTCACATCTTATGCGTGGAATGCACATAAGCTCTAAGAAGAACCTAAACAATTTTCATGGAAAACTTTTTCTTTTATGAATGATTGAGACTTGAGTTTATTAATATATGAGAGGTATTTTATGACACATATTAAAGGAAATATTTCGTAGATTGCTAAGTGTATTTTGTGCTTCTGTTACAGGATTATTTGTATAAATATTATCATCATAGTATTATATAGTATATATGTAGTATTATATTGTAATTTAATTTATTTTCATTACATGTTTCAACATTACATATTGCAAAAAATGGCAAGTTATATCATTATAGTAATTTTTTCTTCATTGAAATGAGTAAATGTAAAATATTTACTGGACCAAATCTTTTCAAGTGATTGAATAAGGTATTATCATATTAGAACTAACTTTTACTATCTCTTATATGCAAATGTTTCCTTTAATAATGTATGTAGAATGCATTCAATAATTTTCATTTGTCTTGTATACTACTATGAATGATTGAAACATGAAAATTTATGAATATTTGAGAAGCAAATTTTAGGACATTTAGGATATACTATTTGGATGGTTTAGCGTATTTTATGCTCATCATATTAAAGGATCTTTATTTCATATTATACAAAAAAAGTAAGATAAATTATTAGATATATTATTTACTTGATTGATATGAATAGATATAAAATATATTCAATTACAGCTCATTACTAAACTTTCTTTACTTTTTTTATTAAGCTTTTAAACAAATTAAATAAATGAAATGATTGTGAGCAATCTGTAGGCAAATCATCTGACAAGTACGAAGTTCTTCTGCAGATTTCAATGCAATTTAATAAACTGTATCTAGCAGATCACCAGAAATTCACAGAAGGTGATTCAATGAAAAGTTCATATTTCTCAAAGTGATCATATTTTCTCTAATAAATTAGATTTTGGAATTAAAATTAATTCTTTGTTCGACATTCAACAAGAATAATATTCTAAAATTAACTTAAAATACAATTTGAAATTATTCACAATTTTAATCAAGCGTATCTTCAGAAAATCTCGAGTGAAATTCTGTTTCAAATATTGATTTGGATGTACAAGATTCTTGGATAGCTCTCTCCAATAAATTATTTAATTGATAAATGATTTTGTCTACAGCTGTAGCTTAAATTTGCTTTTTGTTTTGTCCTGAAGTAATTGTCTGCGATTATACTTAATATACTTTAAAAATTAGTCATAATTTGTATTATTTAACAAAATTCTCTCTCATTCAGTTTGACCTCAAGAATGAAAGATTTATCACCATTGTTATCTCATTCAAGCTTTTCTGCATCAAAAACCCTTGAATATAATTTATTTTTAATTGAAATTGATATCCTATTTAAATATGATTTAATATAATTCTATAGTGATGACTTGAATTTTTTTGTATTGATTTTTATTCTAATTAGGAAATATGAAATATTAATCAATTGTTTTTGGTAACTAAATGAGTTCTATTATACCATATTTTTATCTTTTAATGGTTCCTTTCATTTCAAATTCTTATTAATTAATATTTAAACATCTCAAACATTCAACTAGGAGTGAGTTGGAATAAAAGGATCTCAACATTATTACTGAACTTAATTTTCCTATGATGAGCAAGTGATGGTTCTCCCATTCGATTAGAATTATTTTTTAAAAATAGAAGAATAACTGTAGCTTTCAAAGGTTAGAACAGCTAGTTACTCGGCATTTGCTGTCAGTGTTTTCTTGGAATGTTCTATTAACTTATTTTATGAACTCCAATATTTTCTTCTGTCAAGTTTTTTATTTAACTTTTGATAACTTTAAACCATAGCATTAATAACGTATGATTTATCTTATTTTAAGCTTCCTTCGTTCAATATTTAGATAGAATCAAGTTAAACATTACCTTTTACTGACATTAATTATTGTTTATTTTAATTAATGATCACAAGATTTTATTAATTAATATCCCAATGATTACAATTAAATACTTTATATTTTGTTAATTTTATAGTATTCTTAAAAATGACCTCTATTGTTTTCTTAATGCCATCACTCTTTCAAATATAAATCACTTCAAGTTTCTTTTAACTTTAATTCAATTTTTGTAAATAATATCCAGGTTAGATGATACTTTTGATAGAATGAATACTCTTTTGATGCAATATTTACATAAATTTTTACAAGAACATTATCCTTAAATTAGATTTAACACCCAATCTGGTTTACTTTTAAGTTTTTTAAAATTTTATTTTAAGTGGCACATTAATTGCTCAAATATTCAATGTTCATTATTAATTATTATTAAGAGTATTATTATATAAGCAATTATTTTCTAAGCTCCAGGACATTCTATACAGTATAGTTAAGTTTTTAATATGTATATTTAAAATATCATGGAGTGTATAAGCTCTTCTCACTACATATGAATACATTACTTAATGTATCACAATCCTTAAAGGTGAATAATTTATTTATTTTTGGTTGCATGATTAGTTTGTTTACTTACACACTATTTTACCTTTGAAAAATATAGAAAGATTCTTATAGACATTGGGTATGTACATAAATATTTGGCATTAATTTGTATATTAATAATTTGACTGTATTTGGAGTGAAGCTGGATATTTATAAAAGGAGAGAGAGTAACCAATTCAACAGAATTTCATTCTAGATTTTAATTTGAAGATTTTTCTTAGAAATCCAAGTTCTTGTTAGATATTGAATACTAAATAAGAATTGTAAACAAATTTTTTTGAAGTTTATAATGAACTTTTTTAAAAATAGTCACTTGAGAGTTTCAGGTACTTTTATATTTCCTCTGTTTGTGTCCAATGCTATATTCTCCTTAGATATTATTAAGTACCTAATCTATTTTGTAGTTTTCTTCATTTGAAATGGTATATTAAGTATAAAAATTGTACATTCTCTAACATTACAGATTCAATATTTCTTTATTAAGAGAATTTGTATGTAAGGAATGATTTTCTAGGCTCTAGCTCTTTCTATGCAGTATAGTTGTTTATTTTTATAATATTTTTATTGAAAACTATTTAATGGAATAAACTACAGAAGATGGTCAATTGCTTTCATCATAATAAAACAAAGTTATGATTGTTACAATAACTTGAGACATTCATGAAATTTGAACGAACAAAATTTAACTTCATCTCTAAAGTAACTGATAATTGTTAATTATAGATTGCAGAGAGATTCCCTATTGAAATGGCCTGACATAATAATCTATAGGTATTTTTTATTTAATTATTATTTTTATCAATCATTTTTTTATAGATTCTCTTTCATCATCCTTTCAGATCTCATTCTTCCTTACTTCTTTTTTATTACTTCCACCCAAACAGGCAAATATCTTTATATATAAAATCCGTTTGGTGTGTGTCCGGTGTTCTCGTGAGAAATACATGTAAACTTAGATTTTCTCACTTGTATGCTTTCTTTCTTTTGCAAAATTAAATTAGAAATAACCCACGTATGGATTTGAAAGTAGCACCAATAGAAGGGAAATTGAATAAAGTTTCTTATTTTGGCCATGAAATATAGTTTACGATTGCATTGTGTGTCTGTCTGCCGCATTAACTCCTTTATATATATAATATACGTTGTTTGTCATCTTATAATAAGATTACGCGCGCCTGTTAGGCGCAGGCACAGCTTGTATATATTTATATATATAATATCTACTCTAGACACTCAATAGTTTTTTTCTTAAAGTTTAAAATCCTGTATTTTTCATAAAGCCTCTTTTTTCATAATAGTTATCTTATCCTCTACAGACTTGCATACTTAACTTCGTCAAGGGCATTTAGAGAAGAATATCCTACTTATCCTTTAACCTATGGTATTGAGTAAACTACGTAACAATAAAGCCACGAAGCGTCGCAATACAGAATTCATACTCATTGTCGTTTCCAAATAGGTACTTCCTTAGCAGGAACAACAAATAAATTGCGTTAAAAACTTACGAAACTTATTCAGTCCGGTTCATGTATATACATTTTCGTAATAACAAGGAGGAAGTTGGCGAAATAATTAAGGCGATTGGAAACAAGAATGTGAAATCAGAAACGGTGAAAAGACTTATGAAAAATGAGTCGATCGAGTTTAATACATCGTCTACTGCCATAACTGGTTTCAGAAAAAGGAATTAGTGCACGTGACATATAAAGGAAGATAGTGGAATACACGAGCTTCCTCGTCTGCAGTGTATTACTATTTCTCCGAAAGCATTGGTAGCGTAACTTTTGGGAGATAAGATATCATCGTGAACATTATTGAACCATATTATTTCACCACTTTTATACTATGAGAAATAGAGATCGGATAAAGTTTTTGGTATTACTTTTGCTAACTTTCATCTCTGTCGTATGTCTGTATCATATTATCAGCAAACATCAGTCGGTCAAGTTAGAAGAGTGCCCAACGGACAACATAGTGACTGTCAGAGAAGGCGGGCGCCTAGGAAATTGCGTATGGGAATACATCGCAGTTCTTGGCATTCACGATGCATTAGGACTCTCTCCGTTCGTCCCGAGTAGCATACTCAAATGTCTCGGAAAGGTGTTTACAAATTTACGGATTCCAGCATACGAGAATACCGTTCTTTCAGAAAAGTGCATGAAAATCCATGGAGGAGATTCTGAAAGATGTAAGTCGAGTGATTCAAACGTGATCATCTCGAAATGGGATCGCCTCTGTAACGAACTCAAATACGGTGATGCCATACAAGAAGTAGTTGCGTATCAGCCCATCAGTGTGTTGAGGGAATTGAAAGAATCTCGCCAACTGCCCTCTATACTCGTTTTGCCGAAGTGGATAGCTCATCATCATGCATTCGCTCACATTGGTCTCAGCAGAGTCAAGCAAGAGTTGCAGTTCAGGAAAGACGTGAAAGAGCTCGCCGAGGAGACACTGAGAGGCGTGAGGCGTAAACATGGAAATCAAGAAACTATCTTTGTGGGCATTCACGTGAGAAGAAAAGACTATTTGAGTTACGTTAAGAAAGGTTTCGGTGAAAAATGGCTCGCTGACGAGGATTACTACAAGCAAGCGATGAAAAGAATGCGTGAAGTGCTTAACAATTCTTCGTTGGTTTACGTCGTTGTCAGTGACGACTATGATTGGTGTAAAAAATATTTAGTAAATGAAAAAGAGGGAGTGTATTGGGGAGGTCTTGAGCATAGTGACTTTATAAGGAGCTGGAAAGATCGGGGAGACATGGGTATTGGTCATGACCTGGCAGTCTTGGCCTTGCAGAACCACAGTATTATCGGCTACGGGACTTACGCAATGACAGGCAGCCTTCTCACTGGCGGACACATAATAGCTTTAGATATATCTAAAAACAAAAAAATTAAAGATTATCTCACTGTGCGTTTATGTAAAATTTTGTCTAACTGCGAATTATTATAATATCCGAAGTAACAGTGCGTCAATGATTCTTATTGTATATTGCATAATTAATTATTTTAAAATGTAGAATTGATTTTTTTATCGTTTATTCTTTTATTAAAAATGTAAGCAATTCAGAAAGATGTTTTTTGTATACGAAGACCATAATAATATTTACGTTTTTTTTTAAACTATCATTACAATAATGTAGAAGATGGTATATGCGTGGTTTATGAAGTTACGGTTGATTAAATTTTATAAAAAATTTCCTTCGTTTCTGTTCCATTTTTTCAACTTCAAAGTAATCAGAATTGAGACTCATCATTCAGTAAATAATTTAGATTCTTTCCTCTTAACTCTAAATCAGAAAAATAGTTTTTTTTCTAACGGTGATAAAATTTAACTTTATTGAGTTTTTCTTGTTTTTATTTTGCGATTATCTTAAGTTAAAATAATAGCCGAAAATTTATTAATACTTGAAAAATAACCGTGATATGACGGAGATAATGTTATCTTTAACGAAAATAAGAGGGGAATTCTGAAATCTCAAATGTAAGCTGGATAAAATGAAGTCGACCAAGTGTACAAATAATTTTGAAAATCGGTTCGTCAATCCGATTCTTACAATTTCAGTTTAATTGCTCTATCCCTTGAGTTTAAAAAATATGTGAAATGACTCTGAATAGGAAGTAAGCGGCCGAAGCATTTGTATGAAATCTTAATTATACACTACAGTGCTTAGTTTTTGTTGTCTCTAACGTATTCCCGGCTAGCTCCTTCAAGTAATCTCTTGTAATACTAAATAATCAGTAATACTAATTACTGACCTCCTATTCGTGCTTTCAAATCTCATTCTGATAAAATTATGAAATATTCTTAGAGAGCAATAATTTTCTCAAAGGTATCTCTCAAATGTCTTATCTCCAAATTGAAGTCTCTACCAAAAGCAATACCTTGAGTAAGACCACGCTTAACGCGGGGGATGTGTTCCAATAACTTCGAGCGCTAAACGAAGCAGCGTTAAACGAGGCAACCTAGAACGTACATATGTAAATATGCAATTGGGATCAGTGAAAAGTACAAAGAACAAGAAAATTTATCAGTTCTTGCCGAATTGATCACAATAAAATAAAATATTATGTTTTTACCTTTATAGACCTAATAACCTTGATGAGAACAAATAAATCAATTGTGACGCAGGAAAGCTGCGTTTGTATTGGGATTGCGACTTAGGAGAATACTGTTGGAACCTTTTTTTCTGGACAGACTAACGAAAGAGCGTTGAAAAAGATACATAGTATACCTACATAATGTTGTCGGAAGAAAAATAAAACACTGTAGACGAAGAATGTATTCTGCTATAATATGCAAAGAAACTTGACTTCTCCTGGATATCAATTGTTATCCATACTCATTATCATCAAAAAAGCTAAAATGATTGATGTATTCAGAACACGATCGAATACACTACTGACGAGTGAACTGTTTTTCTGCATTTTCCGTCGTGCGACACGTGAATTGATACATTGTAATTACTTTCTCGGGAACTGGTTATGGAAGTAGATAATGTGCAGAACTCGATCGAACTTTATTTTTTTGTCTTTTCACCTTTTCAGTGAATTTTTTTTTCGAGAAAGCATTTGTTGATGACAATGTATGAATTTGCATAGGTCCGCTTCATGGACCGAAATGAAAAAGAAATTCAGTACCATACATGAACAAAATCGTAAGTTTTTTATCTTACCAATCTAAGAAAATGAAATAATTCTTCAGTAAGTGTCACACTTTTTTTCTCTACATTGTATTTGCTGTTTGAAGGAATAAGTTGCATTTAGTTTTGTATGTAACAATTCAGTAATTTTACAAGCAATATAATAGGTAGGTTTAACCCTTTAATAGGTATTTCTCTACATTTAAATGAAGATAAATAATATTTAATAGAATACAAAGATGAATGCTCAGAAGTTCGTATTTTTCTGTAGAGCGCAGTAGTTTAGAGCATTAACCAATATTTATTAATAATGATAAGAATTTTATAGAAAATTTAACTATACAACAGTGTAAGTTATTAACTGATAAATCATTTAGAGAAGACTGCAGAAAAGAAAACAGCTTGCTATGAAATGTAGCTGGCCGACGAGGTAAGTCATCAAATGTTTTCAACTTTAGTTAATAAAACAATAGAACTTTTAAGGTAATATTATCTAGTTGTAAATCCAACAGCTCAATAACAGTAGCAAGAGTAATAAATTTTTTAGTAATAATCATAATCAACAAGCAATGATAAGTGTTTATTTCAGTGATGGTTTTTCATACAGAATAGAGGTATAAAACAATGGCATATTTAAAGTTATATAATAATTATATATTATTAAAAATATATAAAGCATACATAAAGTTTCAATTAATTTATATTTTGATAAATTTATGACAAAGGAGTTATATAAAAAAAATTGGCCATAATTTTGCTACATAAGCAAAGTTATTTGTAGTAAGAACCTTTTCAGTTAATAAATTTGAGGCAATTATGATTTAGATTTTCATAAAATTTTATTGATATTCAAATTGTTTATTTTGATGTCACTATAAAAGAACAGAGACTGCTTATAGTCAAGTTTCAAAATGTTAAAACTGAATTTTATGCATTCACATTTTCAATTTTTTCATTTCAGTGTCAATAATGATATAATGTACTTACTCATTTAATTATGTATTTATATATATAGTCAAATTAAATATCATAACATTTGAAAATTTGTAGATCTATAAAAAAATTTTAAAAGAGATTGATAAAAGTTCAGTACCAATTTCAGCAAGAAGTTTTTTTAACTTAGTAACTTTTATTATCTATCAAACTTGATTTTTCTTGATTTTCTTTTCCACATCTCTAATCCCTTTCACTGTGAAGCAATATTTTAATAAAATTATTAATTGAACATGGTGTATAAGTTGAAAAGAATTATAAGGGGTGTGGTTATTCATGGACTATCTATGTCAATCTACTATTTAGAGCTTTTGGATTTAATATTAAATTTGAAGGTTCAGTTATTATAAAGTATTCTCAACATCTAATTGCATAAATGATGGTCAGATGAATTTTGATTTTTATACTTCATTTTTACTAATACTCTTGTAATATGTAAGACTTATAATATTTTATTATATAAGCTGATTATTGTCACAAGGAAAATATAAGTTAATTTCACTTGCTATTGTTTGGTAAAATTCTTTTCAAGCATATTTAAAGGATTATAAAAAACATACCGAAACAATCAGTTTTTAACGATATTGGAAACTAAGTAATTTTGATTTAGGGAAATTTATTGGGTAGGAACTTACATTTATAAAATATATACTGTGCTGTATTGTTAATACTTAAAATTATCTTAAGTTGTATTCAGTAAGGTATAAATTGTAAAAAAATTTCCAGTACTTTTTTAGTTCATCTATTTGGAAAGTTTTTAACTACCCTGGTAGTAGTAATATTTTTTATGGTTAAATATTGGTTATAATTAAATGTGGTTTATAGCCCCATTTCATAGTCAAACTTGTTTATTTTATTTTTAAAGTAAAAGACTCTAAATAAAGTTAGAAATTAGCATAACTAGTGACTAATATTTTATGCATGTAGAAGATAATGGAGAAGGCTTGTAGTTTTTAAAACGCATCATCAAATATAAGTCATTGTATTTTAAAACATTTTATTGTAAAGTTTTAATTTAGTTTATACAATACGTATAATATATTTTTCATCCAATATTTTGCATTTTTATTCCCAAAGACTAGAATTTTCGTAAAATCTCTTGTTTCATTTTTCTATTCTATGCAAAACTTCATCTTCTTCATATCTTCCCTCTTCCACATTTTCTGTCATTCATAAACTTCATCAATCTCTTTATTCTCTTCAGTATTTCTAAACTTTTTCTTCAAGTTTTCCTATTCATTATATTACTCATCTTCTATCTTTTTCCCTTTTCTTCATCGTTTTATTCCCATCCCCAACTAATCTTCCCTTGTCTTATCTTTTTCCCTACATACTAATACTTCCTCTTGCCTGTTCTCCTGCTCTTTCTCTATCCCTCACCTCCATTTCCTTTTTCCCCCATCTTCCCCTTCCCTTGTCCTCTTCCATCTCCCTGTTATTCCTACCCTACTCATCCTGATCACTCTTCCCTTACCCAATTCCTCTATCCTCCTCTCTCCTTCTCCCCACCTCCCTCTTCCTCCTCCTTCCTTCTCTCCTTTTTCCCCTTCCTCTCCCATCCTGCTCTCCTTATTCCCTCTGCCCTTTCCCAACCATTTCCTTCCCTCTTTCACCTCCTTCCAAAGGGAGGAGGCGAACGAGGGAAGGAAATGGTTGGGAAAGAGCAAGTACTCAGAGGGAATAAGGAGAGCAGGGTGGAGTAGGAGAAGGGCAGATGGAGAGAAAGGGAGGAGCAGTGGAAGGAGATGAGGTGAAGAGAGAGATGAGGAGAGAAAGGAGGAGGAAGAATGATAAAGATTTTACTTTACTACTGATATACTAATCTTCCCTACCTTCTATCCCTTTCCCCTCTCTCCTTCCCTTCTTCCTCCTCCTCCCTTTCTCTCCATCTGCCCTTCTTCTCCTACTCCACCCTGCTCTCCTTATTCCCTCTGCCCTTTCCCAACCATTTCCTTCCCTCGTTCGCCTCCTCCCTTTGGAAGGAGGTGAAAGAGGGAAGGAAATGGTTGGGAAAGGGCAGAGGGAATAAGGAGAGCAGGATGGGAGAGGAAGGGGAAAAGGAGAGAAGGAAGGAGGAGGAAGAGGGAGGTGGGGAGAAGGAGAGAGGAGGATAGAGGAATTGGGTAAGGGAAGAGGGATCAGGATAGGAATAAGGGAGCTGGAAGAGGACAAGGGAAGGGAAATATTGGGGGAAAGGGATGGGGGGGGAGAAGGAAAGAAGAGGGATCAGGATGAGTAGGGTGGGAATGAGGGAGATTGAAGGATAAGGGAAGGGAAGATGGAGTGAAAAAAGATGGAGAAGGACAAGAAGAAAATGAAATAGAAAAGAACAGGAAATGAGAATTAACGAAAGAGAGAAGAAAGAGAGAGAAGGTGATCAGATAAAGAAGTAAAGTATATAGAAAAGAAAAGTTGAGGAAAGATTTGTTAATTGGAAAGTTTCCTGAAAAATAAATAACGGGCACTCAAAAAATACAAGCTTGTACATGCACATGAAAGGACTTTAAAAGAAAATAATTACTAATGACCCAAAACTCATGAGTTGCTACAAGGATCTAATATAACTAAAACACAATTATAATATAAAAATACATGCATTTTACCTTTGCCATAAATGCTGCTATTTTCCCCTGATACATCATTCTTCCTTATCTCTGAGTCCCTGAAAGAAAATATGATTATAAACTTGTATTATGAATATTCACCAAAGAGTTAAAAAAAAATGCAGCCAGAATTGTGAATTATCGACTTTAGAAGTTTGAAATTAAAGCATAAAATAGAATAATTGCGTTGTATTTATGTACAACATGCCTGGATAAGAATTTATACAGTCTCCTTAAAAATTTCTTTATCAATTATAAAGTTAACTTTGCTAGCTAAATACTAAATTTCAATAGTAAATATTCAATTTTATTGTCAAAAGAATAAAGTTGTGAGTGCAGAATATACAAAAACATTTTGGGACTTGATCTTTATGACAATATTTGTACACTAATTTAAATCTAATATTCAAAGTATCATTAAAGGAATTATCTGAGGAAAGCTCATTAAGACCTATCAAATCTATATGTTTGAATTTCACGTATGTAGAAGATACTTCTAATCTTATATACTCTTGAGTGAAGTTTCTCCTTTACAATTACTTTAGATATTTTTGGTTAACAGAATAGCTTTTAATTCATGCAACCTAAGGTTTTACCATTTAGAGCAGCTTTTCTAATTTAAATTGTTGGGTTATAAATATATTTATATGATGATTATAAAAATGAATTTTCTACATTAAAACAAGTTATGATACCAACGAAATCATCGAATATATCTTAGATAGTGACTGAGTTGCGCATTTAAAAAAATATAATTATATTTTGAGCCAAAATATCTTTTTCCCTGATTTTTGCCCATGGGGCAGAGGAGTAAGAAGATCTTTTAGTGGATTATCTCTCAATAATGGAACAATATTCATTATCTCTCAAACTGCTTTTACTACCAGAGAAGAAAGGATAGGATACTTGCAAGCATAGCATTGTTTATTGGCAAATAGAGTAGCAATATGTTGCAATGGAGAGAATGTCTGCATGATTAAACTAATTGACTCTACACATATAGTTCAGGTATTTTCTCCAAAGGTCTGAAGAAGTAATGAAATATTCTAATATTATGAACAATTTATGTGAATACCTATTTATACAAGAAAAATATGTAAAAAGGATATTTATATATTAGCAAGTCTATGAATTAAAATTTTTGCATGCATTCTCTTTGAAGTACATAAATATATTTTATACATTTACATAATGTACAATTGCTTGGTGTAAGGAATGACTAAGCATAATATAAAACATTCAAATTGTTTTATCATTATATGAAACATTTGAGAATGAGATCATGCTTACACTGTTAAACAGTTTAAAATAGGTTCTGACCTTTGCTAGGACATGAAAAAATCAGTAACTTAAATAGATTTTGATGGTATCCCTGCATATAAAAAGTTGTAAGTAGACAAGTTATCTTTTGAAAATATTATTATTGCTGCTACTGTTAAATATCTATCAAATTTCTAACAAGATAATAATCCTCAAGAAAAGCTTTTTATTGACTGAAAAATTGACAAATAAAATTATTATAAATTCAAACATTAATGTCAGTTATAACGCACATGAAATTGTGAAAAGTTAATCATAGTTAAAAATTTTGGGATTTCTTTTATACTTAGTGAGAGCATAATTTTAATAAAGGAATGAATGAGCTAATTAATATAAAGAGTGGATTAAATTCATCAATTAGAGGAGAAAACTGCATCAAAAATTAGACTTATTGTAAGTAGAACATATAGAACATAGGAAACTAAAAACAAACTCACAGAAATTTTAAAATATCAGCATATTTATTTGTTCTTTGATATAAATTAACTTTGAATATCCATTTTCACTCTACTAATCTTCCAATATTTTGCTAAAGGAATCAGGAAGAACTGAGTAAATATGTCAGAAACAAAGATTGAGAACAATGAATGCTAATCCGTGAATACTTGCAGTCAAGATATCAGTTATAAAGTGTTGAGAAATGACATAACTGGTTTCATCTTGTCAGTATTTTGAATAATTTTAGTTCTTCATTACAATAATAATTGTATTTAAAGGACTTCAAGACATATGAGAGATTATAGTAAGGCTAAATCTTTGCCTTGAAAGTCTCTAAGGCTGAATGAATCCTGATATATTCCTTTAAGCGATATTTTCGTCAAAATGATAAGGAAGTTCAATGAAACAATTTAATATCTTCATCTCACATACACTTCTGACAGAAATACTTCCATATTAACCTTAAATTGACAAAATAACGAACTGATGTTCACTAATTATCTAAAATAACACCTTGATGTTTCAACAATGAAATATTCAAACAAATGAAATCTGCTACAGCATATTTTTGAGTTCATGTCTCTTTTAGAAAATTAATAATAAGGAAATATACAAGCTAGAAGTACAAATACTACAGGATTTAAAAAGGGTTACTTCCAAATTAAGAACAAGACATTTTCTTATCTGCATTAGCATACTATGAAATTTATCCCTAACACTTTACAAATTATTATTAGTTGAATTCAAATTATTTAAAAAGATACTGTTAGTAATAAAACATAATGTCAATTAGCAGGAGAACTTTAAAAGTAATGAAAGTACCTAAAACTCTCAAGTGACGATTTCAATAATGAAGTTACAATGACAAATTTCTAATATTTTTTTCTTACAATTCTTATTTATTCCTCAATATCTAATAATAACTTGGATATCTAAGTGAAATATTCAAATTAAAATCTGGAATGAAATTTTGATGTAAAATTCTCTTTTGCTGAAAATCTAACTTCACTCCCAATAAAGTGAGATTACAAATGTACAAATTAATTCCAAATATCTATGTACATACCCAATGTCTATAAGAATCTTTATATTTTTGAAAGGTAAAATATTGTGTAAGTAAACAAACCAATCATATAAGCAAAAATAAATATATTATTCTCCATTAAAGATTATCTGATTCATTGAGTAATGAATTCATATGAAGTGAGAAGAACTAATTACACTCAATGATATTTAAAATATTCATAATATAAACTCAACTATACCATATAGAATGTCCTGGAGCTTAGAAAATAGTTTCTTATTTAAAAATACTCTTAATAATAATAAATGATGAACTTTGAACATTTGAGAAATTAATGTGCTTATTCAAATTAAATATAAAGTATATAGGGTGTTAAATTTAATTTAAGGATAATTTCTTGTAAGATTTTATTTAAATATTGCATCAAATAGAGTATTAATTCTTTCAGAAGTATCATATAATCATTCTATAGCTTACAAAAATTGAATTAAAGCTTAAAGAAACACTTAATTATTTGTACAATTTGTTGAAAGTGAATGTTTTGTCATTAATTAATAAGAATATAAAATTAAAGAAACCATGCAAAAATAATAACATGCTTGAATAGAATGCTTGCTCATTTAGTTCCAAAAATTTGGCAGCTATTTATCATTTTCAAATTTCATTAAAAATCAATACAAAAAATTTTCAAGCCATAAGTATAAAACTATATATGAAATTTAAATAGAATCTACAATACCAATGAAATTATATTCAAGGATTTTTATGCAGAAAAGCTTGAATGAAATAACAATAGCAATGAAATGTTTAAATCGTGAGGAGCAAGCTTTACCAGAAAGGAATTTATTTAATAATATGAATTGTGCCACTGATATTTGAAACATTTCCAGTATAAATTTCCAGAATTTTGCTTCAGGACAAACTATAGACTAATTATAACCTATAAGGAGACAAAATCATTTATCAATTAAATAATGTATATCAAAGAGCAATCCAAGGTATAAGCATTGAATAAACATATTGTTGTTGGATAAATTATGTTTAATAATCCCATATAACAATCCTACATCTTATAGCTTTATGTTTAAATTGAGATAATTTTCACTGCCTTAATTCATTAAAACTCTTAAAGCTGAATTTTGAAGGAGTTGTTGTTATTTCAACAAATTTCAGTTAAGAATTATAAAATTAGGCTACAATGAATGAATTCTCTATTATAAACTAAGAGATTTGAAAAGATAAAATCATTTCAGATAGAAGAGTGATGTAAAAAGTGATTAAGATCACAAGTAATCATCTGAAATAAACTTTTCTGAGATACAATAAATACTCTGGGTTTCAGGGCTTTGAAAACAAATGCAACATATTAATGTGTGAATTACTTAAGTTAGAGGGAATAGTATGGCCAAAAATGATTAGTAAAAGAAGAATTTACTTTATATACACATCAGTAAGATAATTAGATATGTAAGTAGGGATACCATATAGGATAACCATAGGATATCTAAGTTGAAAAAAAGCAAATATCTTGACTATTCATCTCTCCTGTTAATGATTTAAAATACTATGGAGGAAACACTTGCACAAATATGAGATAAGGAGTCTAAATACAATAAAATACAAGACATTCTGGTTCAAATGGTTTTGGTAAAGAAAAAATTAAGATTGTTTTTTGGTAACACTATTGAAAGTAGCTATTCAAATACAAAGACAGGTTTGATATTGCATTATAATTATGATGAATTCCTCTTAAAATAAATTATTATAAAATAGAATAACACACCTAAGTTCTCAATTTTGAAAAGATTTAGTTTTCATGGATGTTATTATTCTAGTTGTTATTATTGTATGAGTAAAATCAAAGAAAATTAGTAATGCACATTTGTATAAGCTTACTGGTAATGGTAAAATTTGCTATTATAACTTAAAATGGAATTTCACTCAAGAGTATTTGTAGTTGATTCTGATTAGAATATTAAAGAAATTCATAAAGTATTAAAGATTAATTGCAGAATTTACTTGTTGAATGTAAAGCAAAAAATCTGATGATATTTCCTAAATCTAATTTAATAGAGAAAATAGGATCCCCATGATAAAATCAACTCTCATTAAATCACTTTGTGAATTTCTGATGACACACTCAATAGTTCATTAAATAATGTATTGAAATTTGTAAAAGGGAGCCTACTTTGAACTTATATCTGATTGTATGCCGACATATTGCTTAAAATCATTTTAAGTAATTAGAATAATAACTTAACTAGCTTAATAACAAAATAAAATATGTGAAGTTTAGTAACGAAGCAAGAAACAAATTGTAACATATATTACATCTTTAATGAATAAAAGCTTAATAACAATGTCAGTCAAGTGAATAAAATCTCTAATGATATATTTTACCTTTTTGTGTAAGGTGCAATAAAAATCCTATAAGTATATAGTATACTAAGCCATCCGTATCGTATTTCCTTCAATATATTTAACAAAAATTTCCCCCTCGAATATTCATTCAAGCTCAAATCAAGGCTCAATCATTCATTTAAGTTCTTTATTTTCATAAAAATTATTGAATGCATTCTAAATATATAATTAAAGTAACGCAAAATATTTGCTAATAAGAGATATGAGTTAGTTAGCAGTTTGGATATGATATATCTTATTCAATCACATGAAAACGTGGTTTAGTAAAAATTTACATTTTCACACACATCATTCAAGAAAATAAAATCTCCAATAATATAACTTATATATATATATATATAACTCCCTATAATATAAAGCACAAAATTAAGTGAGCCATCTATACAATATTTCCTTACTATGTGTCATAAAAATAACTCTCAAATATTCATAAAATTCAAGTCTAATTCACTCATAACAGAACATTATTTTATTGAAAGTTATGGAGTCTCCTCTCAGAGCTTATATGCATTCTAAACATACTAGATGTGAAAGATGTAGCAACATATAGCTGAATGTGAAAACGAACAGGAAGATGTCTAGTACCATGAGAACATTATAAATGCTATACATAAATCAGTTTTTCAAAAAGTAGAAACCAAGAAAATAAAAAGCTTAGAATGTTGAATGTGGAAAGGAATTTGCTTAATCGGATTGAGGTTTGAACGATTAGCATGTTAATAAGAAAGTTACCTTTCCTCATTATTTTAACAATTATTTGTATAAGTATAAGAATTGCAATTCGGACATACGATCCACAGCCTTGGTAACAACATTTAAATGATAGAGAGAAGATTCTACTTGATTCTTACAGACCAATGTTAGTCATTATTTGATTCAAGTAACATTGGGTCGTGTTAAGATTAATTAAGTGACGTGGAAATCCTGTGAAAGGTAAAATCAGCAGATATGAGACCTCGGAAGGAACGCAAGAAACTTATTCTTTTCGCTTTTCACGTAATAAGAGGAGTTTGTTACTAGGTGTATGAAATTCAGGCAATTTGAGTAGATAGTGCACCTACCTTAGACAGGTCACGTTGGACAGAACTTCTCCTCGTCGGGTTGTACGGCTGGGGTAGATGATCGCCTTCTAGTTGAACGTAACAACGGCTTCCTCTGGTGTACGGTATCCACAATCGGTGGTCTTTGAGGTAGACATTCGTGTCTAATTCGCGGAAATCAATGGCATAAAAACTGAAGCAAGGTGTAATCACGAAAGAAAGAGATGAGAATCTGTAGTACCGGATTCGTTTGAAAAATACCGATAACGTTTAATAGAAGTACTGACATATACGACATATACCGTACCGAGAGAATGTAACGTATTCTCAGTCTTGCTATCCAGACTTAGAAAAGACTAGGCGTGCGCTGCTAACTTACAAAACTCACCTTACTTCTGTTTCTCACGAGGGACTCATACGAAATGAAAGGTGGCAAACGGTCGACGGTTAGAATATCGAGAAAGTATTGCGTCACCTCGAAGGTTGCATTCAAGGTAAAGAAGGGAGGTAATGAGTACAGTAAAATAGGCCCTACCGAGGATAACGGAACGAATGCTATTCTTCACGAGGCCACTCTAACAGAGTAAAATAGACGTTGTTGTAACTTTCGTTCAGAATTAAAATTTTCTCATTAATTGCTACTTCTGTACTTGAATACATGGTCCAACAATGAGGAAAGTCAATCTAGTTTTCTTGTGAGTGGAGAGACCTCCCGAATATTATAATATACTGTGTAAATCAACTTAGATGTAATTTGATTAAGGAAATTTTATTTTCTCTTTGTTGTACGAAATAGATTGTAGATACCACATTAAGGTAATCTCTTAAATAGAAGTTTTACTAATTTCAGAATTGAACTGTCACCATGTAATTTTTTTTGCGATCGGAAATAGTTTGATCTTGAATTTGAAAGGCGAAGACAATCATCAAAAGAATACGTTCCTTACTAACCTAGATATCTGGACAGTGAATGAGTAATTTTATTAACTGAATTGATTACTTTTGCTGATCCCACATTCCGTACATCTTTTGAGATTTTTAGATGGACGATTGCTTTCGAAATAATAATCAGATAATGTTTCAGATGGTCTTAAGTCGCTGCAAGCGGTGCCTTTCCCGAGAGTAAACGTGAACTCCCGCTTCCCCCCTCATTATACCCACCTCCTGAGGACGTGGTAACCGAAAGGCTTCCGGCAATTTTTCTGCTACTCACTCACTCTGCTCCAGTGCAAAGAATCTAATAACCCTTACCCTTACTATAAGTTGAAAGCATTTGATTAGCCCTCAACCCTAACCTTGCGAGCTCCCGAGCCAAGTATCCTTTTGAACGAATTAGAAAAAGGTGTTCATGAGTGGTAATGATTCACATGTAACAGCGCATGTTTTTAAAGGCTTTAAAAGAAGCTGTAGAATCAATCTGCTGTAGTAGTATTGCATTACAATTAAGGTTTGAAACACACTGCAGTAACTGATGCCTTAAATATTGAATGTTGACGGATTAAAAAAACATTTGATCGACTCATTACTATTACTCTACATATCATATTCTCTTAGCTGCTTGGTTATCAGCAATACAATTATATAACTAATTACAATGCTGGACTTAGTCGTTATTAGTTTAATCTGATTACTAACTTTGGTTATACCTTTACTCTGCCTTGAAACTTATTTCTATACATAGCTGCTAAATATAGGAACAGAAGTTAATTATAGGAGATTATGAGAGAGAGGCAATTTACTACATTGATAATAATAAAGAAGATTTAATTTTCACTGATTCTCTCTTTTATGCTACTATAAAATAGATAATGCTTCTTTGAGAATATCTAGAAGCACTGTTATAAAACGTACATTGTAATTCATAATACAAAATTCTGCAATACACAATAGCAATAATTTAGAGCTATTTAGTAATATCTTCTTGCTGATAATATTATATGAATAGCTATATTACGTGAAGAGATAAAAGTATTGAAGTTTTGAATGAATTATTAACAAGGAGAAGAAAAATATTATATTCCTCACTAATTCTATTAGTAGAATTTAAAAATAGCTTACTGACTTATTTTAGAAGAAGTGGGTGAATGGATATTGCTCAATTTGTTACCATGAACTCTTAGAATTTTAAAGTAACTTCCCATCGCTATCAGCGTTAGTAATAAGGGAGAGAATAATGTTAAGAAAACATAAATAATTAACATAAAATAATATCATAATATATACGGGTCTGATATTGTACAGTGTTATTTTAGGATTAACATATGGATACATAGTGCTAAATCAATAAATATTTCGGATCAAGAATTCTTTACGTTAATCGTTATAATTTTATTCAGAACTTTTAGTCAACATTGTGAAGTTCATGATGTACTTTAAAATTATTTGTTGCATTATACAAGATTCTTTTCTAAACAACAATTCTTTCTGTGAAAGTATAAGAAGAGTTGATGACAATCATAAAAATACCTTACTAAGAATAGCAACGAAGGAGTTTGCTAGCAATGTACGATTCTTAAGCAAAAATCATCGCAAATATAAAGAAACCGAATACTTAATAAAACGGTGAATAAAGGTTCATGAAAGCTAGCTGGAAACAACAATGAATAGGCCTTCCTTCGAGAATCATGAAACAACCTTTCTTTCGAGGCGCATGCTACTTGTTTGATAGTATCTATGCTTTGGTCTAAGTGCTGATTCCTCCAATCTTCTCGATGGCCATTCCAGTGATTTAGTATAAGCGACATGAAGAGGTGCTTTCAATTCTCCACTGGAGAGGAATTAATTTGAAGATCGGGGAAGACGGCCGCTAAAACTAGGGAATCGATATTTCAGATTTAGATGGCAGGTACTTTGAGAAATGGCCCTAACGGATGAAGCTTGTATCGCAGCTTTTGGGGGGAATGGGAAATTAAGGACCACAACACCATGCAAATGGGTAACGGAAAATGACACTATTGAAGTCTATCACCCTTCACACTCGCTCATACTGACAGGTTGGCCAGCTATTAAATGGTACTGCTGTACGCTGACCCCCCATACAATCTATCTCTGAGATACGTATCCGGAGAAACCATCTGAAATTGATTTAACGAAAGTCTGAGTTGGAATTCGGTGCGGTTTGATTTTTTTCAGACCACTCATCTCTTTGTACTTCATCAATTTTAACACCGATTTGTGGAAGTAATTCCTGTGCTCAAAGAAGAAAACTCGAAAGAAAGTAAGTGGAAACTCAGTCAAAAATAAACCTTGAAATATTATTTCCATTTACAAAAAATCATGATAATAATCCAAATGAGCGAATGAATGAAAATATTTTTATAATTTGGTGCGAAAGTTATCTGTCAATAAAATCTGTAACTATATAGTAAGTTGAAATAGTGTGCTTCCAACTATGCAAACGAAGGAATAGGTAGCTTATACATTGCACATTTAAGTTATAAATTAAATACAGTAAGAGGAACATGAAATACCAGGATATGTCAAATTATATGACATGATTGCATTAAATTGAGAGTAAGGATTCAAAAATAAGTATACACAAGCGTGAAAATTTTTCAAGGGAATATCAAAAAAGTATTTTCCTTCTAGTGATGTGTATGGAACCGCCATATACGTATAGCAATATATCTATTTATTAAGGAAAATTATAATTTTAAAACTGATATGCGAAAGACATTGGTATTGATATTGGTAATGTGCCAAGGTCTGTTCTTTCGTCTATTTTTATTTGAGAAATACTGATTCTCTCTAGCAATAGATATCGTACACATCTCTAATGTATCTTTAAGTATGAAAAATCAATTAAGAGATACGAGGCAGAATCTGTTCTTAAAATTCTACTTGATGTGTGTCCATGAATGAAGAACAATCCTGAACCTGGTATTAATTCAGCGGACCCTGATTCATAAATTTTGAAACGAGTAAACATTGTAAAGGTTAAAGTATGGCCATAGCTCAAAACTCAGGGGTCGAATGAAAGAAGTTGAAATAAATTTTTTTCTATCCATTCTAAATCTATTTCTTTACTGAAATTTATTGCAAACATCATCCTTGGAGCTCATTTAAAACATTCCGGAACACTTTTATCATCAATATTTCCTCAAACACTAAACTTCTTCATGGATATTGGAAGAACGTTATGTTATGGTTCCTCACGATGTATTTTTGGTGAGAAAACTAGTTGCTAGGGACAATAGAGTATAGTATGGAGCCGTTTGCGTATAGAAAGAATGATTTTTCGAAAATAGGATTTTTCATTTAATGAGGTCATATGTAGCTTGACTAATACCATGGTGATACGGATATCGTGCTTGCTGTGAGTGATTCATCATCATATTGTATCTCAGTTGAAAAATAATTAATCAAAAGAGCTCCATGACAACCGTAACCCATAGGATCTTGAGACAACGAGTAATATTTAAAGAAAGACATCTTTTGTCTGATAGCTTCTCGGTTTAATCAGTCTTTCTACATAAATCGTTATGGGAAACTATATATACCTCAGGTAGAAATGAAGATTAGATATAAATAAAATTCATTTGGAGAAAGCATAAGAACAACGATAATAAAAAAGTGACTTTAATTGGAAAATTGAATCATTGGAGTACAGAACGCATCGCTACCAGCCTGATTATTATTTTTACATTTTAAACAGGTAAATGTACCTTTATTATTTTATTCTTCAATTTTTTTCTGATTATTTAGTTCGTTTAGCTTAAAACACTCGCCTTCGATCGAATTTATTACGCAATTCTTTGCTCGCATTTTTGGTTGACCTTTACTTTGGAGTGATTGTTTCGCACTTGATCGTTGGACATTTCTATAGCAACAGCTACACACTCTACAGTGCTTTTAATCGAATTAAAAGAACTGAGTTCTCAGCATATACTTTAGGTGAATTTTGTCTTGAAATAATTGGTTTTTTGGCGTCAGACGTTTCTTGTTCAAGTATTTGTGTCGACATAACTGAGTTCATCGAATCGCAATCAAGAAAAGTGAAAACGCTTTCGTGATTATTAGAGCGATTTTTTATCGATAAAGAAAATGTTTAATGGTTTTCACGCAATTACTATATCGATTTATGGAGATGTATTGCAATAAAAATGAACACAGTTTCTATAACAACTCGTAATTTCAATACTCAAAAACGCAAAAGAACTTTTTACGAATGTGGATAGTATTTGTAACTTTATTACTCTTCAGTTTTAAAATATATTTTTCCTTATTCTCAATTCGCTATAAGTTACACTACTCATTATTGTTATATAATGTACCCATTTCGTAAAACGTGTATCGTATTTTAGATTGTTTACGAGGAAATTAATATAAAAATTACGTTTCAAAGATCCAAATCAAAATCAACTTACACGTAAATAACATACGACAATCGATATTGTACGATAAAGATTTCGTCATATATTTACGCTCGAGAAATACACTTTTGCGATCGTGATAAATCAGTAAACTTACGAACTCAGGAAAGAAAGAGACGTCTTTCATATTTATTTCCTGTCTGTAAGTCTACGTGTAAATATTCGTGAGAAAGGATTGTCAAAAGACGGTCATGGCGTGGTATCTATCGCGCCATTGTGCTCTTCTTCTCAAAAATTCACCCGTAACTCTTCCCTTTTTTTTAAGAGTCGTGTTTTATTCCTCCGAATTCTTTACGACACGGAACGCTTCACGAAAGCGAAACACGCCGATGTCTTCCGACATGCAAACATCAGCAGGTGCTATAGAGTATGATCAATGTTTCATCCGTGGACTTGATATAAATATACGGATCGATATGGAATACAAAAGCAATGGAGGTTTATGAAAGAAGCAAAGATGTTGCACGCATTTAATGTTCGGCATTAATTCACGTCGGGTATGAAATTTTGGGACAGATGTCTCAGTTTTCCGTTTCGAAAGTTATTTCACAGAAAAATAACAAACAGTTACGTTGCTAAGGTCCTGTAAAGTGTAAATTATGAACAGCGTAAACAAAAATAGCTTTTGCTGAGATGAAAAAGAAATTTTCCGAAAGTGATTAAGCTGAATTAAAAAAAATGTTTCAGTAACAAAGCATGAATTTTATTTATAGTTTTATTATATTATATTTAGTTTATGTAAGCCTGCAATCCAAAGTATTCCAAATCTAGTGGATTTATCTTCCCTTTTTATAAATGCAAAGTTGAAGACGTACATCTTTGTTGGCCTTGCTTTATACTTCAATCGGTTAAAGTAATTTCACGGGAAATCTGAAGAATATATGATCGCATATCGTCTTGTGAGATATTCTTGTAAGTTTTTCCTCATAATTTTTTAAGAATTAATATTTATGTATTTGACAAACTTTTACTAGATATTAACGCATAATAACTAGATACTAGAACGCATTATTGAACTTTTAGATTCACGAGTTAACATTCAATAATAATATTTCCAAGTTATACAATTCCTTCAGAGGAAAGTAAATGTTTGAAACTACTGAAACTCGTTTAATTATTCTACTTGGTCTAAAATCTTAATCAATTATGACAGAACTGCGAAAAAAAACAGAAGTAAAGTGATCAAATATGGTCATTTTTATTTATCTACTGAAAGATGATAAATGAACATAATGAACTAGTATTAATGCACTTATGACTTATAGCGTGAATCTGGTACTATGGAAACGTAATAATCAGAATAATACATTCAAGACTCCAGAGACGTTGGGATTTTATGATAGTAATTGATTTGATGTGATGCGGGTCGTAGATAAGGTTATCACCGAAGATATGAGAAAAGTATTATAAAAAAGGTAGATGGCACAAACTTGCCGTAAACCATTGGTTCATTTAAATCAATGACAAAAGTCTATTCATTTTTATCATAATATATATTATACAAAGCGTACAAATATGTTATAGAAGGTCTCAATGATATTTATAATAATAAAATATGCATGCGTGTTAATAAAATATTAAGAGGAAGCCAACAAACAAGAAGCACAGAATACAGGAGATGGAAAAGCATTTGGAGTAACTGAATTTTGATATTAAACACAAATATCATTATAACCACTGAGGATGGTATCTTCCTGAGTAAATCTTGTCGATATCAATATAATTATATTCTGTGTTATAATTATAATACTGCATATGACGTGGAATAAATATCGGAACATTTTTGGATGGATGAATTTAATTTTATTTCTAAGAATTCGATTACCTATATGATTATCAATCAATTTTTAGCATTATTTTTGAGCTATTTATGAAGGTAAAACAATGATGATCCATCTGAAAGTGCATTCTTCATACATTATCTTCTCGATCCTGCAAATAATATAAAAGAAATGAATAATGATGATGAGAAATGTAATACATTGCTGAAGATTGTAGTATCGAGTTATATTCGAGTTTTACCAAGAGTTCAGAATCCATTGTCCCTGAGAGAGTCATATCTGAAAATTTTAGTTTCAGAATGTTTTATTCATCTTAAGTCAGCGTATTTTATCTTCCTCTCCTTCAACATCACTTGAAACTGGACCAAAATAACGAGGTAGGTCACTACTGCAGCCATGATCTAGGGTATGGAAAAAGCAAGGCACTGAATTCGATAGAATAATTTTTCATCAGGATATCAATAGTTGAGAAAATTATTCATTTTGTGGATAGTTAGAATATTATGTAAGAAAGTTGTATTGATAATGGTTTTATTTACCGATGTCAGTTGCTTGAAACCAATTTGGAAGAATCCGCAGGCAGAAAATTGAAAATTCGTCAACTCAATTCTTTGCAAAAATTCTGAGAGCTGTAAGGAAAATGAAGAAGATGCTGAAAGCAAATTGTGCTGATAAATACGGTAAAAATATATCTAAGCTGAAAGAATTCGGAAATCCAAACTTAAGCAAACCTTTCCGTTAATCTTAATAAAAAAAGAATACACTTTCCCTATCATTTTCAAGATTAAATTTGATCAGTTGACTGATTTTTTACGAATTAATTAAATTAAGCAATTCAGTACGAAAAATAAAACTTCCTTAAAATTATGGGTTAAACAAGGCACAAGAATGCTAAAGAAAATATCTTTTTATTCATGTCAAATGCAGTAATCATTTCAAAATTTATCTCATATTTTCATCGCGAATTCTTTTTTGAAATCCTATCAATTCTTTTCGTGTTACTGATGGATAAGTCGATTGGTGACCAATTGACTTCCTCCTTGTACAAAGAACTAACACGAAAAAGAAATTAAAAAAGGGACGAAACTGCTTCTACATGGGCTGAATTTAGTTTTCATTCCCACTCAACAACGATGAAGCTTGATTTTGCTGCAACCAAACAATGATCAAATTAAATTCAATTCCAACTGCAAAATGGTTCAAGTAATCAATTTGAAAGTAACGTATTGAAACTCACGATATTTAAAAGAACACTACTCAAATCATTTCTTCAAATCTACATTTAAAGTAAAATCATTTTACATTCTGTTACAAATATTTCTAATTTTTGTTTTGATGAAAATAATATACTCTCATTGCATTACGTTTGAATCAAGTTCATGTTTGATAAAATTGCAGATTTTTTGATTTGCCCATTTACACTAAAACGTTTATCGATATTTTACTGTGATAATTTTTACCTTCTTACAACAAAATACTGTTTCGTATTACAAAATAAATTGTATTGAAAAAGATTTTATTATGAGCTACGAATAAGGATAGAGCACGGATGGATAAAGGATAGATTTTCTTATATTGAGATTGGTAGTTACGCAGAAAAATATAAGACGGACTCTAACCGTGTTTCTTATTAGTTCTACTTAATAAAATTACTAAACTGATTCTTTCATTTTCTTTCTAAATCATTGTATACGAAATATTTATATTATGTTCTAGGTGGTGGTGACAATGAATAAGAAATAATACCGAAAAATAAGACTTATCTTACTTCTCTCCTAGGTTCGCCTTCCTTTATACGAAGAATCATATCAGATATGATTAAAGAGGTCACTTTTTTCTGAAAGAAAAATTTCTCATTGAACTATGATAATACTATATCTTATAGTTTTATCATTAAATTGATGAAAGTACATTGCAGCAAAAAATTAAAATTTTTTATAAAAATCAAAGCAATACGTACCCTGTATCACATAAAAGTTAGTTGAAGAGATCAAAGAACCATAGAATGTAAAACTGTAACATTAATTTAAGCCACTTTTACAATGATTATCTGCAATATATATACCCAACCTTTCCTTAACCGATTCAATTACTTCAGTCTGTCATGGATTTTGTCATGATTATATCACGATTACTTTGAATAATCTTAATAAAACAGCCCTGTATTTAAGATTCATCAAAACCTTTAAATGAACTTTTGAAAATGCGTATACATATGGTCATAGACTATAAAATACTATCCATTCCATTGTGTAGTATCAGTGGATGTATCATAGGCATGACTGTGGTTGTACTCTGTTTATTCAAGATCTCCATTTCACTTCATTTTTGTTATTTTTACAGTACCGGTATCCAGGCACAATTCTACCACCTAAACCTTACCTGACGCTTGATGGAATCCGACAAAGTCATGACATAAATCAGGGCGAACCCGTCCATCCACATGACCACTATACAATACAAGACGTAGATACTCGGCGTGACGGGGGACTCCTCCCCCACCAAATACACCACGAAGTAATAAAAATTCGCCAGGAAACTCAGGAGAAAAAACATGCTCCTGAACAATATAAGAACACCAGAATTTCTGTTCACATTTGCGAGCAACCCTTCGATTCGAAAGTGGACCTCCTGCATGGAACGAAACTCGCCGACCAGTACCTCTTCGTTAGATTCCGTAAGACTCAACTCATGTACATCCATTCGATTCTGCAACCAGTCCAAATGCACGTGGGATTCTCTGAGCCCGAGAATGGACGAGAATTCCCTCAAGCGTCCGTTAAAAGAGACTAGGGTGCTTCTGGAGAAGATGAACAAGTTCAACATCCACATCTCCGCGGTGTAGATGGTCATCATCCAGTACAGCGCGCAGAAGAAGTGGGGGACGGTGACCTCATTGTCGTCCAACAGGTACAAAAATACTTCGCAAAAAGCGAACAAGGAGATGAAGACTGAAAGTATCACACAGTTGACCACATTCATCACCCAGATACGTCTGAACACACCTACTTTATCTTCCACATTCTTGCACACCTCCGCTATGGTTTCGAAGATCCCTACCACCTTTTTCTCCTGGAGGTACACTCGGAGGAAACACCACACACCCATCGCGTGCTGCAGGAGCCAATACATGATGGATATTAGGGCCATGACCAATTCCCTCTTGCGCAATTGATTGTTCAGGAATACAGGGATAACGTAAGCGGTAACCAGCGCGGCCACAAGTACGGGTAAATATTTAAGAGAACGTATTTTACCATGAGGGATGGCGGTGGGGGGGAAGGGCGGGAAACCAAGGGGCAATCCCAGGAAGGATATTGGTCGGATGGCCTTTGAAATGTGGTAACGGGCCTTTGAAAGGCTCTGAAAGGCGTGCGCGCCCCGCTGCATGTCTCGAGAAACCTGTCACATCTTTAAAAGGAACGCTTTATTATGCTCCAGAAGGAATATATATATTTTTTTCCCTTGACTTTTCTCGAAGACGGCAGCTCCATCTTCAAATTGTGACACGTATTGATTTTCGATTGCCTTCAAGAGCTACTTTGGGCAAATAGCGCATATAGCCTTTGGGAAAAGATATGAAGAATGGAGGGATGAAAAATATTTACTTTGGGAATTTTATAGGAGATTCTGACTTTTGCCCTCCGGAAACAGTTTTCGATGAATGAGAATCAGTCGTTTTTGAGGGGCTACGAACTCGTAACACTATTTGGTAGAATTGCGAAATTACTGCGACGTTTCCGATTACTAAATTAATTGTGTCGTATTGGTAAACTTGTCCATTCTCAGTTCCCTATGTGTTGAAATGATGGTTGATGATATTTCTTGGAATATTAGAGGTACCAGCATTTCCGTATTTATTTTAAGTACCTCCTTGCAAGATATTCTTAGTATCTGAGGAAATGCAAGGTCAATGACTCCGCACAGAGTTTAATATGGATCTGTAAGAACGATTTTCAATTCATTTTGACTGCTCGATGAGAATGAAACGTTTTTATTTTTCATTTTAAAGTAGTATGCTCAAATATCATTTCATAAATTCTTAATAGTATTTTTTATTTAACTAGATATGTTATTTTATCACTATGGTAACTTTATATTAAATAATGCATTTGTAGAAAGTGAATTACACTAAAAAGCTACGTACATTATAACATGCAAATTAGTAAAATCTGATCGATAGATTAATTTAGTGCATTTTGACGATATCTTTCGTACTAAAAGATGTACTTGACGGGCTATTTCTCAGTTAGAGATGTAAATAAATTGAGAACAGTATTATTCTTCTTTCAATTAAAGGGTTTGTTTCAAAATTTTAATTTTTTTGCCTGAAATCATCATAACAGAATAAATTTCTAGTTAATATCTTATCGCCACTTGACTTAAAAAGATCGAAGTAAGAAACCGCAAGAAAATGATATGGAGAAAGTTCTGGCGTAGATATTCACATCGTTATATTTACCGAAAAATTCTGAATATGACTATGTCTTTGGTCAGCTCTTACATTGTAATTCTTCACCAGCGTATATAAAGTATATTTCAGTTAACCAGAAATTATTTTACCATTCATGTGCTTAACTAGAGACTTGAGTATAGTTTGAAGTGTATTCTTTCAAGTCTTATTCGTCAATTAATGATTGTTTTTTCTAATTGTATGCATAGCATTCACAATTTATTCTTGCCATCACTCTTCTCATAAAGATTAATGACAATCCGTTCATGACAGAAATCGAAACTTCCTGTTCCGAATTATACCTTAGGTTCATTTTCATTCGTCATAATAAAATAGGCGAAAAATTAAAAAAATGATACTGTAGTTAGATCCGAAAGAGGGATAGTTATATCCAAAAAACCTTTATTTAAATATAACGCCTTAGTTTTATCTTAAATTAAAGCTTAAAAAACATACAATGGAGGTGAATAGTTAAGGCAGTTCCTAAAAATTCGAAACGTAACTGAATGAAAATTGTCTTAATAGCGTAAGGTAATAATTATTTCATCTAGCCTTTAAAGAAAAGAAATATCAAAACGAAAAGTAATTTTATGTGACCATATGTAAGTTAATTTCAGTCAAGGACCATCGTAAAGTGGAACCTTGGAACAGAATTTCATTTCCTCTTAAATAAGTCAGGCACTAGGACTGACCTCAAAATGCATAAAATTCCACGGTAATAAAAAAAATGGATTCGACGAGCAACTACGCTCTAGGACCGTCACACACCAGCGTTCTCAATAATTAAGCAGCGGAAATTTTTTAATAGTTATATATGCAAATAGCCTCATAACAGGCGATCGGTTGATCGATGTCGGAAAAAATGCAGAAATTCCAGTCATAAAAAACCATAAACATCTCATGTTTATTTAAACCTAAAAAAAAGAGGACTTATGATATATTCAAGAATGGAAATCATCCTCTTCACTCATGCATATTTGAAAGGGTTTTATAATATAAAAAGCGTACGCGGGAGGGTGAAGAGGGAAGCAGGAAATGTTATCTACAGCGATAATCTCATGAATTTCTCGATGAGTTGGTTACCGTGGTTTCTTAAGGGAATGAAAATTCACGATGCAATCCGCGGAGATGGCTCGTAGACAATGGACGCCCCGCGAGACAGTTATCGAATACTTGTCACGATCTTCCATTCACGGACTAAAGTACATTGCGGATGGAGACATTCACTGGAGCGAAAGGTAATGCAGTGTTCGAGAAGTTTTTATCGTAATCGCGAACCTTAAAGAGTTGGAACGCATCTGTTGAAGATGGAGGAGTAAAAATTTTTAGAGCGATAGTCTTTCCCTTCAGTTTCAGTTCTCTCTTTCTATTCCTTAACGCTAGGCTAAATATCTTCTGGGTGGATTGGTATTGGCTCTTGATGCGAAAGCAGTTGCAAATTCATCCTGGTCCGAGGAAGGATTCGTTTCGTTCTTGTTACAAAAATGCGATTACCATACCGTATTTTGGTCTCGATGCGCGTCATGTATTTCGTTTTTACTCGATTCGAGAAAGCTATTACCCAGGATGAGCTGCATTTGCCGTAAAAGATCGATTGTTTTGAAATTTTTAATGGTTTTTTGGACAAAATATGCTTAAAAGCTTGACATGTTGTACTTTTAGAATATTTATATCCTTCGTATTGATTCTTGAGGCACATTTGTACAAATTTTTATTATTTAACCTTATTCATTTACACAAGACCTCGATAAGCCTATCTGTGCATATCTTTAATCATAAATATTTATCTTTATTACTCTTATTTTACGATTATTTGTATTACTAACATACACATAATATATTATAGTTCTACGATAATTTATGGCTCTAGAAATTTGGGTACTTCCTACTTCTACGAGTTTAACATCGCTAAATACCCGGATATTGATAAAAAAATAGTTATTTCTAACTAATCATTCTTTCTAGGATCTTTTGGCTCGTAGCTTGCTGCTTGTCTTTGTATTATTGCACTTTGTTTATCATCGAATCCTGGAAAGTGGTCCATAGCAACCCAATCAGTTTCGTTGTGGACACGAATTATTTGAACTGGAACACGTCTTTCCCAGCGGTCTCGGTTTGTGAGCAAGAGAACGAAAACGTCTTTAAAGTTGCTGATGAGTGAGAAATATTTTTAAGGTTTTGTAAATACATTCATTAATACTATATTTATTAAACTTTAATCATCGTTATTCGAAAAATTTCTAGAATGTTTGGAGAGGAGCACGATTTTAATTTGGATGAAGTGATCAGAGAACTCGCCTTTTTCCGAGGCAATTTGTACTACACCGTGGATTTCTGTGATGAGAATTTGCCTTGTCCTGCAGATGGCCTAGAGGAGATAGCAGTAAAGGTAATGCTTATTAGAGGACTTATTTAGAGGAATTATCTAAATGTATAAAATCGTTATAAAACTTAAATCATTATTATTCTCTTCAGTCTAAATCATCATTCTCATTTTAAATATAGAATCGAACTTAAATCATTATTATTCTTATCATTCTAAATCATCATTTCCAACAGACTTAACATTATTTCCCTTTCAAAATTACCATTAAAGTAGTAAAGAAAATATATAAAATGATCGAAGAATTTTAGTCAGTATTCATTGATTTTGCAGTGAACTAAATAAAGAATTTCCTCATTTATTTACGGAAAATACACTTCTGTATGACGTATAACCATCTCGATAAACTAAAGTGAAAACTGAATGTACTTATTGAGTCATTTTTCCTTTGAAATCTATTTTTATTATTTTTAACGCATTGATTTTTCTATCTGTTATCGATTAGATAGAGAAATTACAGATAAATTACTATAATGATAATTATATTAAATATAGGCATATATGTAACAGTTATCGTTGAGTTATGATTAAATTAATGTATTAAATTCTTACGACTATAAATGTGGTTCATAAAAAATAAATGAAATATATAAACCTTGCGTAAATCTATATTTGAGGTTTTTAGAATCCCTTACCGCCATTTTACGTAAAATTTTCGAGAAATTGGTAACTGAAACAAAAGTTTTCGCAAAATTGAATAGCTCCGAAAATTTTCTTAATATAATCGTTAAGGGTGATTTTCGAAATAAATTTGGCATCCCATTCTACCGACAAGGAAGGAGATGAAGAAGCAAAAAATGAATTCTGTATTTTCCGGAACATTTTTCATTATTTTTTTAAAAAAGAGTTGGGAAAAGTAAACGGCCTGAACTCGCGAGATATTTTCGAAAAACTTTTGAGATCTTAATTTGAAATAGCTTGTCTTAACGATAATGTTCGATGTCTCAACTGCGCCCGGAATATTACTCGATGGCTTTCAGTGGAGAAATATTATTCCTCGTATTTAGCGGTTAACTTTTATTTCCTCATTTTTTATCTTATTTTTTTCGCTGAAATCCGATGGTGTTCTAATGGGATGGGCGGATAGGATTTTAAATCTACGAAAATTGGCATTTTAATGGAGGTTTTTTTTTAATTCTCCCGAAACTTCTAGGAGTCCTTTTTGTGAATTATCTTCTCCGAGAAACTTCTATCGTATCTTATTATAACATGGAATTAAGGGATATTACATTTTTCATCGCGTGTCTTTAGATTTCAGTCGATAAACTCTTAAAGTTGTATTTTATCTTCTCGAAACGCTTTTTATCCGTCTTAAGCAATTTTAATGAGGAAAGGTGGTTTCTATTAAGTTCTGTTTTTTATGAAAAGGTAGGCCATATCGTGTTAAGGATACCTGATTTCATAACAAAAAAGTGAATTAGGGCTATAATTTTGGATGATTGGGTGCATTTATAGCGGGTTTGACTAATATCCCAATTTCGATAATTCGTGTGATTAAATCGAGTTATTGAAATTATAAAAAAATCTAATTTAACTCGAGTCACATCAACTTTAAGGTAGATTTATTATGAATTATCAGCTAAAATTTTAATCAATTATACGTATAGAATATGTATATTTTATTTATTTTTATACATATACGTTTAAACGTATACGTATCAAGGTGAATCAAGAATTACCTCAACACGTCTTCAGTTGCAAAAACCCCATTATATATTTGCCTCAAAAATACGTAAAAAAGCTTCTCTTAATTTTAATAGCAGGCAGAAGGTAAGTTATTAAGTTCACATGGATTCTTTTAGCAATAAATATACTATCAGAGTACTAATTTGCTAAGTTTATGCGGAAGATTTTTGATAGCATATTTCATTAAACTTAATTTACCTCAAAAGTAATCTTCAATAATGCTACTTAAAGAGCGCACCATTCCCCAGAAAATATACGAGAGGCTAAAAGGAACTAAATTACGAAAAAAATTAACCTAAAGATTTCTTTGAAGCTCACTCTATAAATCTCTATGACTTAGAGGAAAATTCTCGTAGAAAAAATATCAAAGTGAAGGCTTTTAAAATTTTCCAAAGCTTTCGAATATCGCACAAAGAAGAAGCGACTGATGGAAAAAAAATACAAATACATGCGCGCCTCAGCGAACGAATTGATTTTCTGTCTAGTGAATCTAGATCTTCTAGTTTTACTCTCGGCGATGAAATATTTTCTCACGCGACAAGTGCTATTTCTACCTTAGGTGAGAAGTCCCTGCGAAGACGTATTCGAAAGGTGCAGTTGGAACGATGAAGAATTCGATTGCTGCACGCATTTCAAGAAGATTTACACAGAAATCGGAACTTGCTTCTCTATCAATGCCATTCAAGGAAGGTATGTGGAACGAATCGCATTGTGTATAAACCTATCCATCCAACCTAGAGAACTCTCAAGGTTAAACAGTCTGAAAGTTTAATAAATTCAAAGAGTAACTTGGATAAGAGTGAACGAAAGAAAAGCACTGACTGAGTAGAGTAAAACATGAATCTTAACACAAAGTATCTCCGTCCTAGATAAGTTGTTTTCTATTTTAATGTTACGTTTAACAAGTAAACGTCTCATCTCACAATTTTTTCAATATAATGCCTTCTTTTCAGTGAACTATTGCAGAAAAATTTCAAGAGCTTTAACAGAAAAGTGGGACCTGGAACTCTAAACTTGAGAGTTAAAGTTCCTTCGAGGGTAAAAAAACAAACCTTTCATTTCTTTCGTATGATTAACATTGCACACATTAAGTGTATTTGCACTCTATGATACTTCATCTCTCAGATAATTCAATAGAATAGGATTCTGAATATCATAAAAAGGATAATTTTTATTATTAATTGGAAATAATATCTCAATTAATTGAATGATATTAGATAAAAATAACTACGATGAGAAATAGCAGGAATGCTCAATTTCTTTTTCTATTTTCAGAGATGCAAGCTTTTCCTTCGTTTTACTAAAAACGTAAAAGCATAGTTAGTACAGTAGATTTAATTTCCTTGCTGGTATTTTTTATTCTCAGAGGAACTTGATAAAGTTATGGGCTTATTAATAAAACGTAGTTAAAAAAATTAATGTATAATTTTAAGGTAGGAAATTAAGTCTCTCGTTTAGGCTTTCTTTGAAGTTCAAACGTTTATAATAATTAATTCATATAAGGAAAGTTTTTTCACTGAATATCACGTGTTGCAAGATAACCTACATAAAAAATAGGAAAATTTATGGAGAAAACGAGCGTTAAGAACCATGGAAAAAGTGTAACTTACTAATCAGAACGTTTTCATACAATTGGATACCATATCATACCATAGAATTATCCGAACTAATATGAGTGAATATACGAGAATACACCTAATACACTATGGTATTGATTTAAGATCGAAAGAGTAGACAAAAAGATGCAAGAAATATCTTTAAAAGGATATCTTAAATGTCTATGAATTAGTTTATTAGGTCCTCACTAAAATTGCCCGTTTAATATCTACCTTAAAAATAAGCTATTGGTAGCTTAAATATATAAGTATTCGATCTACTTAACTTTATGATGGTAATTTAACTTGAAAACTTCATGGAAATTAAAATGAAGATTGGATATCGTCCCCTAATTGGTAAATCGACTCCCAAAAGATCTCTTTAATAAAGTATTAAGGATCGTCATGAAAAAAAAAACATTTCTCAATTATACCTGTTATATTTACACTACTAACAAGTAATGATCCAGGAGACAGTATCCAATTTAAGACAATGAACACGTATTGAATACATGAATCTAAACACATTAATAATATTAACGGAACTAACTTAAAGATCACAAAATAAGCATACATATTATGTTATCTATGCGTATGGATATGCGAAACTTATTTCTCAATGCGCACAACATCAATTAAGCTATTCTTTCCATATAAATCAACCATAAATTCAAAAAAATTATACCATTACAATTATCCTTAATGAACTCAAAGAGCTGGAAGTCTAGGACTATGAAAAAAATACGTCACAAAGGAAGGGATGGTTCCATCGATGTAATCCGAAGTAATTACGTTTCGGTAAAACCTTCCGACCTCAAGTCAATCTAAATTGGATCGAAAGGTCGGGAAAGATAGTTATGCAAATGCTAAGGAAGAGATCTTCACCCGCAGTTGTTTCCTCATCGAACCGCGTAATTTACATTTGGTCTCATTTAATCGATTCCGGAAGCGTATTTACAGTATAAATGTATACTGATGCAATTAATTTGAATAATACGACGATTCGAATTCTTTCCCAAATTTTGCATCGATGCCATTTTTTTATACCCTTTCGTTTTATTCCATCGTCCGAACACCCACGTGAAAAAAAGTTTTCTAAAACGCCCACCGGGACATTTTAATCGAGCGCTAGTGGGCGGAAGGATTAAGCCCGACGACCACTTGTTTAACGTATCATTACAAAAGATGTGAAGCGTAGGCGATCGTAAGGGATTCTGCTTTCGTCGCTGGACGTGATTTTGGTCGTAAATTATTGTGGGTGGAGATTTTTTTATACCCACTAATTTTTAAGACGAAATATTCAGTACTAAGCCATGTAATTTTGAATAATTTAAGTGGAAGATATTGCTATATAAAAATAGGAGGATTTCATGGAAATACGATGTTTTAAACATGAAAAGGATAGATGAGAATAAAAGGAAATTATAATTGTGTAGCTGTGAAAATGTAAACAGAGAAATCGTGAATATAAAATCGATACATGAGTATAAATGTAAATTATGATTTTGTGAAAATGAACGTAAAATATGTTCCACGTAGGTTCTATGAAAACGTACGTAAACAAATTATGAACATTAGGTATATGGAGGAATATAAAATAAATAATGATAAGTTAGCTATATAAGTATAAGCTGGCACTAGAAGAACGAATGACATAATGATAAGTATCGAATTCGACAAAGAATTCAAAAATACTAAATCTCTCATAGAAAAAAGTAAAGATTAAATACATCTGGAAGTTTCCCTTAAGTCCCCATATTGTTTCAGAGTAACGTCAATCGGATTCTAACGCTACGCTTCCACAATTCAAGCAAGCTCTTTCGAGTAGCCCTACCATCGAACCGAAAAAAATGCACGTTTTGATTCCATGAATACAGTTCCCATAGATACAAATGCATGCACAAACATCCCCGTAGCTATGGAAACTTTTCGCGAAAGCTTCCCGCGAAAGAATATAAACCCCCTACGGCCCCTTTAGAGAAAGAAAAGAGAAAAAAAAACAGAGAGAGCATTCGACCCCATTCACGATGCATTTTCCCAACATCAGGTGTACCTGCACTCATCGGAAGACGTACCAAATCTCAATTCCCAAGACCCACTCGTGAGCGCACCCTTTGTCCAGTACTACAGGCGATTTTCGGTCCAAGAGGTCCAAAACGGGGAGGATGTCGTGAACATCGATCCGGAGAAGAGAAGGTGCAAGTTCCCCTACGAAAGGAGCGAGGACTATCCTTACCCCCATTACTCGTACAGCGCCTGCATCGTCCACTGCCGTCTGCAGCAGGAGAGGAAGATCTGCAACTGCACTCCACCGCTCACACCCAACGCCGGTGAATATTTGACACGGATGAGTTGCCACTCCACCACTACCAGAGGCGAAAATATTATGCCCGAAATAATTTCGAGAATTCTATTTCAGTGTCAAGGAATGGTTTCTTCTTAGGCTCTCTCTCTAGGTGCGGAGTGGCCCAACGCGAGTTATTTTGAGCGGAAAATGTGGTATGTGCTGAATGCGGTTATACATGAAGGCCTGAATGCTATGAGGGTCACGAAGTACTTTCGTACGAATTGCCTTATTATACGACAATGAATGCAGGAGGCCAATTAAATGCCGCTCTAGGGTGGGGGTGGGAGGATGTAGAGTTAAAAAAAGAATCGCCCAGCGCTACTGTTTTCAGTTGATAGAGACGATGGTTTCTAGGGGGTTATTTACTTGTCTCCATTAAATTTAAGCTGGGAGAGCTTTTCAATTTTGCCCACTCCGACGGATTCTAAATTACGCGCAATTGCCCGGGAGGGAATTTACTTTCTGTTTCGATTTCGGGGAATTGGGGATTCTAATCGTCTATTTTTTGAGGGAGGGTTTTAAAAAGATTACGCATGATTTATTCTTTGTAAAGTATTCATTAAATGATGTGATAAAACGCCTTATAATTCCTCTTTAACTTTAATCCAATGGAAAGATTATTTTCATAGGCGCTTGTTTTAGCGTTTATGTAAACATTTTCATTTTGAGAAAATGAGTAAAGTTATGGTTTCAAATGGAATACAGAATGATTTACATTATACGGTTCTATACTTACAGTAAATTTTATAGAAGTCAATCTAATAACAACATATAATATAAATGAATATGAATAACGATAATAATATCACTACTTACGCATCAATCATTCTTAAGGTAAAATATATGAAAAATATGCTTAAACTCTGACAAAGTATGTTAAGATGTTCAATGTCATTGACAAAGATTTTCATATTCAACTGCTATGCATCTAAGCACTGTGATTATTGAAGCTAACTACTTAAAATATAATCTTAAAGATAAAACCATCCATGTAAAACTGCAATGTATATTGAAGATATACGTAGATGTAATATTTTATAAATCTTTACAGACCCAGAAGATACATGTGACCTCGCTGGAATCCTATGTCTCAACGAAGCGTATGGTAATCATATGAACTTTAATTTTCATTAAATTCTCGAACTGTTTTATTAATCAGGGCATGTTTTTTAAAAAAGGGACCCTGTCAGTCCTGAAATCAGAATGGAATCAAGTTAAAAATGGCATCTACTGCCCCTGTTTGCCAAGTTGTGAAGAGATTCAAATCAACACCGTTGAGCAGTATGGGAAAAAGTAAGTGGCTTGACAACGTATGTAACAATGTACAACCTGATGTATTGTTTTGATTGACATTCGCGTTGCAAAAGCTATAAATTAATTGCAAAATTTTCCTGGAACAGAAATTCAATGGAATACAGTTCAGAATTCTTTTCCCACCGTTATTCTATCATTGCGTATCAATTTATATATATATCACACACGAATAATTATAATAAATACAATTACGATAAAAAAATTCCCGCGGATTCTCGATTAAGAGATGAATAAATTCAACGTGTTTGCATTAAATTTAAATATCGTTTCGAAAACATTCTCTCTAAACAATCGATGAAATAATTTAATTCCAACCGTCCGTATCAACGCCGCATTAAATCTTCCTCCAGCGGAAAATTGACGTACGAAAACCTTAAATAATAAAAGCTAATCAAAATGCGATCGTTGTCGCTAAGGGGGAGGTCATTCATACAATGAAAATCCCCGAAGTATAAAATGCTGCCGTAAAAAATACCGATTGAAATTTAAAATAAAAAGGTTTTTTGGGGGGAAATAAATGAGGGTTTTCGATAACTCCGCAAACCATCAATCTGTTCATTTAAAGGATAGCAGAGGATGTGCATGAGGTGCAACTGGTACTGGATAAACTCCCAAGTGAACGGTACCTCAGGAAAGTGGTGCGGGGAAGTTTGGATTTAGCAGGTTAGTTTTTAGCGTTGAATTAAAGGCCGTATTTTACGGGAGTAGTAAAGTAGTGAAATGTAAAAGCATTATTGCCACTACGTGAGGAGTTTTAAATGTATTGTTCCTATGAAATAATGAATTAGAATCTATGAAAGTTTAGAGAGAGAAAATGCTTTTTAAAATGTAGAATAAACTTAAAAATTTAAGTTATTCACTTTCAATATTCATAGAGTAATCTACAATTCAATCTCTATAAGGGATTATAATTATAAAAATTTAAAACTACATATTACGTTAAGTATTCAGTATTTCATATTCACACCTAATAATATGAATGTCGCTTATAATAAATGAAATAAAAGATTAATTTTTAATTCAACAGAAATTACTATATTGAAATTAATGTTACTTTAATCATTGTTGAAACGGGATAAAAATGTAAATTAAATATGTTTATATACTTTCATTTATATCGCACTTACTTTCATATCCTCCTTGGTACGAAAAGGAAGTCAATATGAGCAAAATACAAATTATTATAGAATTTCAGTACATAGAATACTCATTATATGCCTAAAAAAGACAAAAAACTACTGGAAAGACCTTGATCTATAAATGATAGCTTTGTATAATGAGAAAAGATGATCACAAGAAAGGGTTTCATTGTAAGTTGTAGTCCCCGTTATTTACTAACATCCCTCTAATCAGCTAATAGGAGAATGTAATCCTCCCATGATAGCATTGATGCTGGAGCAAAAATAAATTCTTCAGAATAACAAGCTTACAAGGGCAATTCTTTCTTCGTATATTTGAGCCCTTGAGGAATGGAGAGGAATCATCATCAATCAGAGTGCATTCAGAAAACATTTCCCTTGCATTCGCGTCCCTTGCAATCAATATACAGAAAACCATACTCGTGTCACCATGACTACGCCAATATACTGTAATGTATATACTTCTTGTCGTGCCTTCATCTTTCGTTAAATTGGAAAAAGAGTAAATTTGGTTACGTCTTCTGTTTCAACAGTTGCCCTCGGAGGAACGTGCGGTCTTTTCATGGGAGCCAGTCTTCTCAGCGTGATAGAGCTCCTTTATTACTGCATCATCAGGAGTTATTGCGCGCCCAGGGCCGGCGAGAAGAAGGGGCGTAAGAGGAAGAAGAAAAATAAACGGACGAGGAAGGAAGTGAATGTAACAAATTTATATCCTATTACCCCCTTCGGATGAGTTTCGCCGAAAAATTTTCTCCGCCAGAAGCGTCTAATCTGTCTTATATGGGACTCATTATGTGCTTCTCGGCCATCTTCAACCAATTCGTAGTTAAACTCATCTCGAGGGACTTCGCCAGAAAGTATTTGGTGGAAATAACTAGAAGGAAATTTTCTCGAAGAACTTTATTCGACACGATTTTATTATCTAGAAAATAAGAACAAAGGAACTTCAGTTCAACGCACCAATCATTCGAATTATTCCATAAAATTTGTATTTCGTTTCCTTATATACTTGTAGCCATCCAAATTAATTTGCTTCAAATTAAACAATCATAAACTCAAAATAATGTCAATATGAACATTAATAAACATATTTGTCGAATCAAAATTTAAGTTTCTTCTTTCTTTTCTAACCTTTCCTAATTCATAAACTTCTACCAATCAACAGTAATCACGTCTACAGATACTATAGTATCCATGGTTACAACAAGCATTTTTTTACGAGTTATTACACACACTGATGTTTTCTTAGCAACGTAGTTTATTGGTCAAAGTATACATGTAAATAGCCCAATAGGAAGCGATGATGGATTGAAGTAATTTATCTTCCAAATGACGTGCGAAAACTATTTTAATTTCGGTTTATCAGGAGCAGGGCGTTGTTAAGGAAGATGAATTCTTTAATCTGGGTTCAGCTGCCAAAATTGCACAAGGATGACGAGATACGTGACAACAGTCGAAAAAATCTGCAAAAAGATAATCTATTAAGGTTCGATATTGGATTGTGAGAAACATTTTATGAAATTTCAATTCAAATTTTTGCCTTGCTTTAATTTTGAAAATTAAAATTTTTTATGGAATCTTATTATAAGGACAAAGCTTATCAGAGAAAAAATTTCGAGTATAAAAGTTTCAAGTGACGTCAACCTACCGATGTGAATAGGTGATGATTAATGGTGTAAAATGTGCACGCTGTGTATTCTATTCTTGTGTGAAGAAGCTGCGATGATAACAGATGAAGCTGAAAGTATTACATTACAAGATTTTAATTAAATTTTCTCATTAAAGCTTTAACGAACATTTCAACGAGTACAAGTAATTTAATTAGCAGATTCGACCAGAGTTAACTCTATGAAATATTTGAATAAAACAATACTTAAATTCTTTCATTTATATTTAAATTATTACTGATTTTTTATCTCCAATAGAGAATTTATTAAAGTCATAAAAAATAACATGGCTCATAATAAATCGTAAATATATTTTTAAATGTAATTCGTGTCGTTTAAAACTCAAAAATGTGAAAATTTTTTCCCAATTTTCTGTAAAATAAAAACCTTTGAAGGATTCGTCCATTTTGAAATCTATCTACAATATGTTATTCATCTTTCATGAACTATCCTTTCTGTTTATTTATTTATACTCCAATTAACTCAAGTGAATTTATTTAGAATAAAATATTGATGTACTGTTCAGATTCTAGAACATTTAAGTTATACGTTCAAGATATAATACTAGAAAGACTCTAGAGAATAACGTTTACTTACCTGTCTGCGCAAGTACGTTTTGTTTGTCTTTAGCAAACATTCTGACACAAGCCATCCCGTCAGCTCAGCCTTTTCATAGAAAATATCAAAGTTGGCCATCACATAGAGGAAAATCAAGTTTGATTTAATAGAATATACCGCACATAGTATCGCTATCATATTAACTTGAAGTTATAATGAAAATAGAAATTCTATATTAGATCTAATAGAAAGTTTTACGTATATACCTAATAGATTATAATTTTTAATTTGAATGATATATGCAAAGTTAGAAGTGAAAATAGTGACATAAATGTCGGGTAGGTATGCTAACAACTACACCAAAATGTCGCATCAATTCCATTCGTCTTTCTACATTATGTAATCATTCTTTTTACCAAAAGAAATATCTTGTTTTTAAAAATGTAAATGTATTTTCATGACGATATTTTAAGTCAATAAGCTGTTATATTCAGTAACTAGAAAACTTATTTATGTATAAGAGAATTACTGTTAATTATAGACGTTTAATGTAGTTGCTACGCATTATTTAAGAGCTATCCAAAATCATGAGTTAATTAATTAACATGAATATTATGCTACGAATACCAATGCTACATTGACAAGAAATTTATAGTTCAAATTAAAGTAAGTAACTAAGGTAAGTAACTAAGGTAACAAAACAACGACTGAGATACCAATAGTGTATCAGTATTAGGATAATATTTTCGATCCCTGAATACGAGCGTATTTTGAATTTCGGTCGCGAAGACGACTAAATAAACAAAATTCGTTGTCAAAATATTTCAAGTGCCTTCACAGCCTAAAAAATCCCGTCTCAATTCGATATTTCGTCGTGAACGATACGGAGTTTTGGCTTTATGTATATATATAAAAGAAGAAGAAAAAACCCACAATTGAGACGATTTTTGCAGTTTGAGGCTCGTTCTTTTCCAGATGAAGATTGACGAGGAGTTTAAAGTCCTTTTTACGAGTGTAGCTTTACTTGCAGCGAAGTAAACACTCAACTCGACGTCGGCGTGCTTACACGAAAGACTTCCACTTCGGACTTGGGAACGTGGAAAGGGACTACGAGGGAGAGAGACAGAAATTCTGCCGAACTATGTTTTTTTTATTTCGGCAAAGACGCACGTTTTTTCGCGAATGAATGGAAGGAATGAAGAAAATAGATGATCGCTATAAACTTATGTCCATTGAGCGAGAATTCTACGAAAGCCGGACTTCCAACGCCAAGAACGGTTCTGTTCAAACACTTGCGCCGTGTTCTTTTCCTTGTAATTCAAAGCATTCGAGAGCGAGTTTCAATGCCAACGAAAGAAGCTGTATCCTGTCGGAGCAGAAGTAGAACATGTTTCCTAAGAAACGAAAGAATCCGAGGAACTTTTCTTGAAATGTGGGTGAACGATGTGATTCTCATTCAAAGAAGAAATCGGTGTTTTATAAGCACTCGATAAGGTCTTCTTGTGTGACTTCTTTAAAGGTGTTTCGTACGAAGATACGCTCTGACTTCTACGTTGACAGTTTAATGCATATGTGCATTTGGTGATATCTGCATAGAAGTAACTTGGGTGATTTCTAAAATACGTATACTTATCTTTATATCTCTCCATGAATTCTACTAATGTTTAATATATATAGAATGGGGTGAGAAGTGCAGTAAAAAGAAAAATATGTTTGATGCTGAGCGTTGGCTGTCATTTTGAAAGTCAAGAAAGACATTTAGGCTGAAAAATACGAAACATTCTGTCATAAATCACGAAACAATAATACAATACGAAATAATTGAGTCAAAGGAAGTAGTAAATACTCGCTTATAGTTCAAAATACTGGCATGATTTAAAATATTCGATATAACATAATATTAAGAATCGACCTATTGTAGGTAGATTCCTATTATAATCATCCTCCATTGACCTATTATAATCATCATCCATCAGTATCGAGTATACTATAACGCTTTGAATTATGCAATCTTTTCTACGAACTCTTGCACGTGTGTTACATCGTTTGGGTAATAAAGTTTGGACTACAGACGAATATACAATGGAATGTTTACCAAAAATAAATGTATTGAAATCAAGTTTCTTTGACAGCGCAGGGCACAGAGTTTATCCAAAGCTATAATTAGAGCTTCACAGAATCATCTGAATGAATTTCGAGTTTTTAGGGAATTGGTTGAATTCGTAAGAAAGTTGTAGCGGGAATTTTCTGTTTTCCCAGAAGACTCGGTAGAAGAAAAAGCATCCTAAATGGAAATCGTACGCCTTAATGAAGGAGAGAAAAAAGAGAGAAAAATAAAGGAAACAAAAGAAGAATGAAACGAAAGAGATGATGACGTCGTGAAATAAAAGAGGGGAGTTAGAGAATGAGGAAATTAAGAGGAAATTTTTCAGCTTATTTATTCTCGGTTCTTTTGCCAGATGATTTCGGAGGGGAAAAAGAGAATCTAAATACTTTTCATAAAAGTCAACACCTTTCACGAAGGAGCCTTCAACTTTAACTGGTAGACAGGCTTTAGGGTCATTAAAGGAAATTGACAAAGAAAACCGCCGCGACCTAAATTTCTTAGTCAAATGAGATGATTTTTGTTTATGAACCGGGAATCGTATCGCAAAGGTTCCTTTCACATTAATTCTCACTTAATTTGTAAGCTGTTGGCTGTTGTATCGTTTTATGGCGCCTAAAAGAGGGATTTAACTTGATTTGTTAGATTGATTGTGATGCTTATAAATTTTAGGAAAATATCAATAAAAGTAGCATTTGTTAGTATTAATCCATAGTTTCAATTATTGTTGATGCGAGAAATATTTGATAAAATCACTTACGAATCTCAGTTCAAAAATACAGGGAATAGCTGGATTGGGATTTAATTCTGATGAGAGGAAGGCAATATCTGTTACCATAACTACCATTTTATTTACAGTTATATATTATATATTCAATGAATAAAGGACGTATAACTAGATGAGGATTTTACTTTACTTTAATGGTTAGAGTAAAGCAAAATCTCTAGTTATAATTGCTTTTTAAAATAGAATGTAATATTCTCCATTGCGGTAGATGCAATAGCTAATAAATATGCAAAACGGAAAGTATTATTCTTTTGACTCCGTAATCGGCGAGGTTAGGCCAGGGTACTCTCTTAGAAAGTACGGCCAAGTGGAATGGTTCCATAAATCGTAGACTTCACTTTATATCGAATGTAATACAAACTAATTTTCAAAAATTCGTTTTAAAGCTCCAGCAAAATAATAATGTAATTTAAGTATTTAATTTTACATTAATATTGCACTAAAAAGGTGGGTTCGACTGTAATTCAATATAAACGACAAAACTTTCTCACGCCCTTACATACATGCTTTACCTGTAATACATAGAACGACTTAAATATTTAAACATGCCCGTTTCTATAGTACCGAGCTTTGCCAGAAAACTTCTACATGATAGATGTGCTATTAATGTGTCTCACGGTATTGATAAATCTGAATTTTATACCTTTACTAGTATGATTTTTAAACCACAAAAACGATGGATATTGGAAACGCAAGAGTTAGAAAGAAACCCTATTTTATCATTTGAAAATTTAAATTCAATTTCATCTAATATTTATTGCTAACTATTTCGAAAAATTCATCTCGCTGTAACAACATATTTCCAATTTATGAAACTCCACAGAGTTCAACTAATTTCCCATTTATATCGGAACATAAAACTGTGTACCGAAGGGAGAATCGCCGAAAGCGCGTGAAAACGATTTTTTTCTCAATAAGTAAAAAGGTTTTCCGGCCTTAGATTTATTCTCCATAAACTGCGTGAAATATCAATGAAACTTTCATGTCCAGCGTCAGCGGGTAAAACGATCCTTCATTCGATATTCCATGACGTCATTCTCGCGTCGGAAAATATTCCGTTTATTCAATTAGAGAGAAAAAAAACGGCTCTTCACGAAACATGAAAATGGAACGCGTAGAGCCATGGGAAAACCATTTTAACGGAGGTTTTCCTAGTGAATCGAGTTAAGATTCGCTGTTGATATAGTTCCTAAAAAAATTAAAAAAAAAGAAGTTGTTGTTGCGCGAGATATATATCCCCAAGTTTAACGAGAGGACGTGTACGGAACGGAGCGACACAATTAAAGTCTCAGGAAGTGCATTTGGACAAGAGGCGATACGTATTATTCTGCTATCGTTGCTACGTAATCAAATCCGACAACCAACTTATAATTGAGAGTTTGGATCCGTGTAAGACTTGCTCCAAAAATTTAATTCGTCACTGCGAGAATCCGTCTCAGTAATTAATGAAATAAATAGGAGTGTCTCTCCGCATTTACGCCCACGCTACGACTTAGGAGGAATTAGTGCTGATGTACAGAAATTGAAAGGAAAGCGAAATGACGGAGGGGAATTTAATTCCGTTATTCGGTTGAGAAGTCTGAGATTAAAAGGAGGTGTTTTGAGGAGACCGAACCACTTTTAGTTGATTTTAACTTTTCTTCCATATTATCTCATCAATTCCTTCTCGAAAGATCTCTCCAAAAGTTAAAAGTCCTCGATCTCTGTGATTGAAAATGTAGAGGTGGAATATCGGGAAATATGAGAGAAATTTCATTTCGGGAGTGATTGAAAAGAAGCATTGTTATGGCAACACATTTATCAATGCTTTTACCTCAACAATCGTCTTGATTCAATCTTCATTCAATGATTGAAATAATAATTACTCGCAGAATATAATCGAAATACATTTTGAAGGAAAGCTATAATTTAAAAGGAACTTTGAAAGCGCTAAACTTTATGATTAAAACTTTTGTTGTTGTCGAATCTACATTCCTTTAGGGCCAAATTTTCGTTCTTTAATTCTTACTGAATGGATTACATGATATTATAACTTAAAAATAGAAAAATATTCTTATTCTATCTAATTTCCTCGGTATATTATATATCAGGGCTAAAAATATCCTTACTCTTTCCAAGAAAATAATTAAAATCTTGAAAATCCCCTTGTTGATAGTTATTAAGACTTTATATTTCCAAACAGTTATCTATTTGAATTGATCGATGTATTTTTAATAGTGAAGAGTAGTAATAATTCTGAAACTGATTTTGGTTAATTACATTCAAAACAACTAATCTAATGCCTTCGTGGAACCTAAGAACTATACTGGACCTAGGATCATACCTTGTGTGACTCCGCCTCAGTTAAATATTATATAAGAAAATTTATAATACAATTCCGCGTAAAATTCAACCCACCAAGAAAAAAGATTGTGGGCACCCTCATGCCTGTCTCGAGGGTTGAGATATAATCCTCCTTCTTAAGTTAAACCTATGTCTACCGAAGCAACAAATCTGCCGTCAAGCCTTCAAGGATATGATAAAGCGATCGACGTTTCGGTCATCACCACATCGATTTGCGAACAAACGTGAGTACACCGAAAGCTATCTCGCACCTGTCTAACCGAAGATTGGCAGGAAATTATCGGAATGGCCATCCCAACGACCGTGGAAATCCCCCATGAGTATCCATCCAGCAGAGCGACGATTCCGTTACCCAAGGGAGCCTTGCTGATCACCATCTCCATGTAGTAATAGATGTGCAGGCACATGAGGATCAAAACCGTGGGAACTCGGACGAAAAGGTACATCCCAAAAGCGCTGTTTATGTCCGCCACGTCCCTGCATATCCTCAGGTTCAGGTGCGCCATCTTTTTGATGTCCATCGGGTGTCGGTCCTCGGTGGGCGCCCTCCGCCATCTTTCATCCTTCCGCTCTCTTCCGTTGAGGTCGCGGATGGCGTCGTTCAACTTGTCCTGCTTCATCTTCACGTACATCACCATATCGGCGAAGAGCACGTCGATGGTGGCGTTGGTGGCCAGCCACACCAGAGTGGAGTAATGGAGGCTGTTGACGTTCCTGCGGTCGTCGAACGCCACCAGGAAAACCTGGCGCACGAGTTCGGCGAACGGAAAGGATAGGATGAAGTAGACGTTGAGAAAGTACCTGCACAACCCTCTGTCGGGGTAATTCTCCATGTGTTGCTCCCGAAGCAATCGAGAAACTTTAACGCTCGTAAATATCATGATGAAGTATCCTAGGGCGCTGCCCAGCATGAACATGGACCACCACCACAAGGTGCTGAAAACCCTTACGGAGGAGGATTTTGCCTTGAAAGCGCCGTAGATATAGATGGACTTGAAGTGTATGAAAGAGAAGGTTGAGAAGGTGGTGGCGAGGAAAACTAATATCCTGTACCACAAATGGAGTTTGGAGGCCTCTGTTAGCGTGGCGGCCTCTTTGGGATAATGGGTGACCCCCAGCAGCTGAGCCAGAGATTGCAGTTTCCTTTGAGGCGGGGCCATCGCCGGAGAGGAATTACGAAGCCGCGTTCAGCCATCGGAATTCCATAATATTAAAAATAAAAAAACGCGCGCGCCATTCACACCTCCGTGTTTTCTCTCGGGGATTAAAATTTTTATGGCGACCATTAATCATTCGGAGATGCGGAACAAGGCGATTGAATGGTTTCCCCAGAATAATTTAAAGGGATCGATTGATCGAAGAGAACGCTTTTTCTGGCGGTTAATCAAGTGAAGTACGGAGTCTTTGTTTAATGACAGAAGGGACGAACAAAGGGCAAGCCTAAGTTTTAATCAACGAGGGATGCTGGACTGGGCGTAGTTTTACTCGCCCTATTTCTTCTCCTTCAAAAATCACTCTATCGGATTATTAGAGGATTAGAGGAAAATATTAATGTGTTAATTTAACGAAAGGCGTCGCTCGTTCCTTGTACTCTGCGGAAATGTTCATTACGTTGATGAAGAAATTAAATTACGTCGGATCGACAAGAGTATGCGTTTTAATGCTTTCTTCATAAACTAATGATGTAGGAGTATTGAAAGAAACCATGATTAAAGTGCATTAATTTTCGTGAAAAAATAATTTTCGAAGAAGAATATCTCTCATTAAAAATTTCTATTTGAGAACTTATAAGTATTATAAGTACACATTATCACAATTAATACTTTATAAAATATACATAAAATTTATAAAATATAGATAAGATATTTCATTACGTAATATATTAGAGTATTATAATACATAAATAGGATTGCTCATTGCGGTGAATTATGTATATATATAGTAAATAATTACCAAAAATAAATTATATTCAATTTTCAGCTCACTATCATGTAACTGTATGACCATCTCTTAGAAATAGGTTAGAAAAAGTACTGCTCGTCTATAATTAAAACAATACCGAAAGGTTTCGTAAATTTCGTAAGCTTATAAAATTCAAAAATTTTTCTCAACATGATTCTTCGAGTGGAAAATACGAAAATAATGAGAATATATGATGAATGAAAGAATAATACCAAAGAAAGGAAAACTAACCATGATTCACTTTTGATTGAGTAACGGATAGGCATTCGATTAAAAAATCAATGTGTTTTTTAAAACCATATCAGAAAACTTTAAATGACTAAATAATAAATCATAGCAAAAGGAATCGAACGATTATAATTGATTATCTGTTATCCTCAGATACCACCCTAACGTACCCATTCATGCATTTGGTTGTTTTCACTTATACCCATATAAGCAACTTAGCTTCTTTTCATCATCCCGAGATCATCTATGAATTGAAACCTTTCCTATACCAATGCTAAATCCCCTAACCTAATCGTTCCGTTGATCATAAATTCACGACCGTGATTGATGAGATTTTGCATGATTAAGTTGGTTTCTATTCCCTTTAGCTGGATAAATACCGGCTTTCGTGTACATCTGCTGCAAAATTATGCGATTAGCTATGTAAATTACAGGGATTTTGGGCTGAGAAATACTGTGTCGGACGCTAGATAGTAGGAGGGGTCGTATCCGGTTTCTTTTCCCGATCGTAATTGCAGAAATAAATTATTCGAGTGGCCTCTCTTTGCCAGGGAATGCGGCCTTGAAAGAGGATATGATTGCAATTAGCATTGTGATATCCTCACGAAGTCCATTACGCACTGGATGGATATTCTAAACTGATTGTAACACTTTTCAATCAAGACTCGATTTAATCCCGGATTATATCACCTTAAAGATGACCTCTGATTATTTCTATGAGTGTAGTGTGAAAGTAAATTCACGGTGTAATGTTTGGCTGAAAGATTAAAATATACAATTGAACTTATATATGTATACGTATATGCAATTATATACTTGTCATAGAAATGTAAATGGGTTAAGCCCTATAAAACATTTTTATTGTTATTATTACCATATAGAGAAATATATTTGTCTATTTTCGGACAAATGAATCCCCTAGCAATCGAAATAGAATACGATGTGAAAACCCCAGCTTTAAGGTGATATATCTCGTAAACTATGTGCTACTTTGGGTTGATCGCATGAATTTCCCCTACGATAGGATACGAAGATAACTCTGCCCCTTGAGTTATAGCAACCCCACATTACTCCCATGCGTAGATTTTTCCTGCCTCCCAGGCGGAACTGGAAATTTCGATATCCTTAGATCAGTGGTCGACCTTCCCATTCTTCCACACCCTTTAATTATCAGCTCCGAACCCTCAGCCGGATGACTAAATTGCGCCATTGGATCATTAAGAATTAAAATCGATGAGGAAAGGAGGCGTTCTCTGATGAAAGAAAATTTTGAGGTTATTGAAAAAATGGCGTTTGATGGAAGCGGTTACAAAAGGGTTGTTATGCTGCGGAATACGAAGTGCACGTGTGATGTGCGATTACAAGTTTGAGGTAATCATCATAATCGTTCAGAACGTGGGTTTTCAAATGGCTTTAGTACACGCGTAGTTGTATTCTGAAAAGTGCTCTTGCAACGTATCGAATCTTTTAATGAGTTTAAACTTGATTGCAACGTAAATTGTTCGGGAAAATCGGTAATCAACCAGAACAATAATCTCTTCTTAAAAATATATATTCAATTTGATTGTCTGTATTAGACATCAATTTAATCTATTTGAATTCTTTCAAAGATATTTTGAGGCTAATTTAAACGACTTTGATCCGTAAAATTTAAATAAATATTTTAGTTATTGTTAAACATTATGCACTATAAATACTTACATACCCATATAATCAAATAACAATTTCTGATTGTTATAATTGTTGTAGATAAATTAACATCAGTAAAACGTTGTCGAAATAACTTTGGGAAAAGACCAATACCTAACCTTGCATGATTAACGAAGTTTGAATAAAACAAATATAATATTAATCAATTCATGAAATTGATAATGGTATTATATTTCATTAATTATCGTATTTTTTATTTTTAGTTTTTAATTATTCTTCTATTCTTCTATTATTATTATTATTTAATTATACATATGTAGAAATCTTTACCATATTAGAATAGTTCAAAAGCTCAACTACTGTCATACTACAATAGAGTGCATGTAGATGTAAAATGATGAATTGCACCTATTACATCATTCTCCAGATCGTAAAAGCCATTATTTAACGATGAATATGATATTTAACTTTGAGCAATAGCTTGAAGATGGTAATAAATCACTTATCTGATCGTAATTTTGAAAGAAGTTTTCGAGTGAATGAATGATCCAAGTTAAAGTACCCAATTTAATCCTCTTTTCTGGGCTAACTTTGAGAAAGGAAGCTAGGATAGGAGACACTGCCTATTAAGCTTAAGAAGCCTTTTATAGAAGCATATTGTGATAGAAAATTGATAGCTCTTATACAACTAAAGTAGGCTATTCTATGGATATCACTCACGAACAATCATCACTCACAAGAATCGCTGTAGCGATTACGTATTCTGAACGAAATCTGCTGATTAAATTCCCATTGAATGCGCATTCAAAGGTTTCGTTTTAATTTGCTAATTACACGACACGTGTTTCTTTTGTTGATTTTCTTCCTAATATTTCGTTTCTCACGAAGTATTTTCTGGAGCTATAATTCGAAAGGAACGTTACTGATGACAGCCGTAGTTTTTTTATTCTATGATTAGTTGCGGATTTTATGAGCTCCAGTCGTATTTTATGGGAGCAAAAATGACCTCCTTTTCGAGGTTTCAAGGCCGAAAGGAATACACTCCGGATGAGGAAAAAAAGAAACCTTTTGGCAAACCAATTTCTGCGGGGAAAATATTGCAAAGATCATAGGGAATGAGTCAAATGTCCTTGTTTAAATCATCCGCCGGATATGGCACGAGAGAAACCTCATAATGCACGAGAGAATATCAGCAGATGGATGACCGAGATCCGTTGAAGAGGATTACCTTGCTTAAGCTCGGGCTTATCCTCTTGGAATTCCATTCATGATGGCGGCGGGCGTAATTTATTGAAGAAATCGTTATTATTTCGTTTCTTTTATTTCCCCCCAATGCGAGAAATATGATTTCCATGTCTCGTAACCTTTCGGAATTTAATAATCCCCGAGGCATTAAAACAGTTTCTGATTTCCCAGAGTGGCAATCCCGCTATCAAATTTTGGTTTCGCATGTTTATTGAATGTGGCCGAGGAAAAATATATTTACTTTCGCGTTTTTTTTTCATAAAAATTCGTCGTTTTTTTTGTCATGGGAAGTTGTTAGCAACTTCTAGGTAAAGCGGTCCTGGGGGAATACCTAAATTTTCTTTTCTTTATTTTTTCACGCGGAGAGATACGTATTTGAAGCTGAATTATTATTTCGAGCGTGCATAAAGAGAGACTGTTTCAACTGTTCACCTACTTTAACAGTCGAAAATTTCCGAATGTTATCTAACTCACAGCGTTTATCTTTTCGATAGAATGAAGTGCGTATCAATACTCTATTTTCTTAAGAGAATAAATATAAGGTATTTCTCGCGATGTATGATATTTTTCTCCCCATATTTCGATAATGCAATGATATTTTACGTAAAAATGAAATATTTATTCGCCCGAATCCCTTGTGGCCACAGCCGAAATTTTCAGAAAATCCCATTTCGAATTTAATAAAGGAAAAAAAATTAATTCCCCCCAAATATTGAATTAATTTTAATCCGCGTTCGACAGGGAGTGTCCATTATGGCGTCCTTTTAAATCTGAGATTATTGGATGAACCAATTTCGGTCATTGATATGCATAATGAATGTCCCTTGCATAAAAACCGAACATAGATTAATACGTCATAGTTAATCCATACTCGTAGAAGTTGACGAGAAAAACAATATTAAAAAAAATCATTTAACAATAAAGAATAAATATATAGAAAAATTATTTACGTCAAATTTTCATGTACCATCACGTTTTAATTTAATAAATTAAATTTTAAACGCTAGATGAGGAAAATAACGAAATATTTCGCCATGGAGTTCGCAATTGTTTTCGTAAGACGTTCGAAATGGTAATAGCATCGTAAGAAATCGATCCCGACTCCATCTAGGACACTTTACACACAATGAGCAACGACTTCGACAGCCCCAAAAGCGGTTACTATAGTAACGAGAGCACCAAATAAATTATTTGGACACGTGACTAATCTCACCCAGCGCGGAATAAGTACGCGTAAGGAAACGCTCGAAGCGCCATAAATATTTCTGCGGCGCAGAATGCGAACTATAATTTAAGTGAGGCCAAATCGGTAATAAATAACGCGTTTCAGTCACATTATCTGTTCGGTCCCTTGACTTTTATTTACAAAAAAGAACACGAGATTTATACCCTGAAACTCTTATCGACTGGAGAATTTAGGTGACCATGCGAAGTCACGGTTACAAAAAGAAAATTCTCGTGAAAAAAGTACTTTGCGTAAGGAGATATGAGATTATGATGCATTTTTCAACAGTTACTCTTTGCTCCAGAAAGACTTAATTCTAAAAAGAAATGTCCCAATGTTTTTTTACGGGACTTTAAACTTAGTTTCCTTGGTTACTATTTGTCCTTGGTTACTATGCAAATGAATTGATAGATCCTAGTCACGAATGATGAGTTACGTAGTCATTCGAGTTATACTATTGGTTTAAATCGAAAATTACGTAAATAAGGCATCTACATGTATTTATGCTCCCTCGCAAATGAATGCAGAGTGGTTTTCCCTCCGAGAACTTATCCTAGTCATTCCATAATACATGAGGTAGTAACGTAAGACTACCGTTAGATTAATTAATGAATCAAAAGGAAGTCTGTGGAGAAACGCTAAGTCTGCTATTAGTCTTAAGTCTCTTCACAAGGCATTAGCCGTAAGGAACTCCTTAGCACCTCCCCTACCACCGAAATTCATACTACGTCTTTGAACCTCTTTTGTTGCTTTGCCTCTGTGGCTCTTTTGAATTTTGTCCTTTTGCCATTTCTTGGTTCATTCTTTTCGAGTAAAAATTACCGTTTACTCTCCTTTGAGGTCGAATCCGTGGACGATGTTATCGTGGTTGAGAAATTTCGTTTAGATTCGTTAGAGGATAGGTTTAGGTTCTCGTACCCGTATTTGAATATAATTCTTAATTATTTTGAAATGCATAAATCTAAGTTGACCACGATTTGTATTCATAATTTGATTAAAAATACATTTAAAAGTATAAAATGTTAAGTTTTTATTATCCGTAGTCATAAGGTTTTGCTTAAAAGATGTATTCAATCGATAACATACGCAATAAGAAATGTGCCGGAATGAGTTTTTAATTTGGCTTTAAAGTAGTCTCAAATTGGAATCTCATAATAAAAGTTTACTTTGATAAATTAAAAATATTATGGAACAAAGATAGAATTTAGAATCATATATTTATCTCCATCGAGTTAAAAGGAAAACGTCTAAAAAGGTCTGAATATTTCTGTTTTTCTAGATTGAATTAAAAGGAAAAATTCAGTATTTAAACAAAAGTTAAACGTCTCTTTTCACTTGAATTATTTCCTAAACTTACTGAATATTGCAAAATTCATCAATAAATTTCGAAATGAAAGGATTGATTCACAAAAAATACTGGAAACTAAATATTTTACTTTTTGAGACTAAATTTGTGTTTTAAGAAAAGTTAGGAGGCATTTTTAACTTAGATCAGTTCCTAGACAATCCAATTATTGCAAACTTCATCGATAAGTTGCGAAATGGAAGGATCGATTCGCAAAAAAGTGCTGGAAACTAAATATTTTACTCTTAGGGAATAAATCCGAAACCAATTCACCCACTGAAAAGTTCCCCTTTAAATGAAGTGGTCCTCTATCGGGCATGGTGGACCAGTTTTGGAGGCACATTTCCTGCGATCGCAGTTCGTCGTAAATCCTTAAAAATATCGCCCGATTTTCGTGAAATTATCGCCAAATAATCGAAGAAAAGGTCGTATATAATTATTCGCGGATGATTTTACTTCTTGAACCTTATTCAATCTGACGAATCGCTGCGAATGACAGTTCGTCGAATTTTCGGCGGAGGAGAAAGAAATATCGGCAAAGAACATGTATTTTAATTATCGAGTAATTGTTTTGAATGATGGGCGCGTAATTTAATTATATCGTTTGAAGTCTTCGGGGAAATTACTTGTCATATCGCATAATTGAGAGCCTTTCACGGCCATGAAGAGATATCGAAGATAAAATTTGAATTAATATCGGCCGAAATTGACATTTTTCGTGCGCGTGTGGCCGATGGTCAAGGTTAAATGCTCACACGTCATATACATTAAAATAGCGTATAATTTGCGAAATTGTTCGGTCCGAAGATCTCAAAGGAGAGGATAAAAATTTCGCTCTTGGAACGTGAAGGATGAAGGTAAGAGGTAAGTGGATGGGAAGATACGTGGGATGGCATTTTGAGTTTAATAGAATGAAGAGTATCGCCTTTAAGTGAAGGAGAAGCATAGAGAAGTATGATTTTAATTTGGTTTTTGCTATATTTTACATGATTGTAAGATACGGTTCCTTATACACTATCAGAAGTTGTAGAACAATGTTCATTGGAAGCTTTCTATAAATACTAAAATTAAAATTCCTTAAAAATATAAGAATCCAAAATATTTCAGAGTTTTTAACAGTCAAAAATCTACTTATATTAATTAAAAGGAATGAGATCCTTAAAAATTCACAGCAATGGTACATTTAACAAATCGTTGGATTTACCTATCGAAACTTCCGCATGATATTTGCATCACAAATTGTAATGTTTTTTAAGAATAAAAGATATAAATTTATATGGACAAAATCAAATTCTATGTATTTTTATCATACTAGATAAATTATTTTTGAAAGTTCTAAGAATTTCGGCTTTACAGCATATTTCTCCGTTTCTTGGGTCGTGAATGTGGAAGGACTACCACTCTACTATTTTTATTTTCTATTTACCTTCTTTGAGAAACCTATTTTCAAAATCTCAAGTATTATGAAAAGATAGAAATTAGATTATAGTGCTTGTGTTATTTTTTTCTGAGCTTCGATATATCACAAGAGCGATGCCAAACTTTTCATATATGAATACAAAATTTTAAGAAAACTCCTCGTGAATACGTATCAGTGAATAGTATCGAATATCCTAATTACTCCCCAAACAGCCACAAAACTAATTTAAGTAGATTAGCAAACTTTGGAAGGAATACGATTTTGAGATATGGTGTCCATAAATTTCATGAATAGCAGTAATCATTGAAGATTCCCAGTTCTGAAAGGGACGAAGAAACTAATGCCCTCTGGTGGAAAACTTTAACGTAAAGTAACCAGCTTGGTCTTGATCGATGAATTCCTAGAGTTCCAGTCTTCAAAGGAGCAAACCTTTGTTTGTGTCCGAGTTTAAAGACTCTTATATAGACCGTTACAGACTGTTCATTAAGTCCTTCCTAAGCAGACGGTTACCTTGTCTTTGAAGATTCGACTCGGTTATCAAAATGCGTATCAAGTACTTACGGAGAAGTTCTTTTACCTCCTAGAGAGAGAGTTTCACTGCTCGGAGATCCCATCCTCTTTACCATTCCTTCCTCTTAAATTATAATTGATCCGAGTCTCTATTAATTTTTCATCCTCTTTCCCTTCACAAGAAGTGCCTTGAGGTTCATTAGATTACGAAAGAATTTTTCTACGATGACAAGATAAATAAAGAGATGCTTTGGGTTCTTAATTAGGGATGAAATGAAAAGCTTTTTTGCATTAATTATCACTCAACTTTCTCCAAGTTTTTGATTTTAGATGAAATATTTAACGTATTTATAAATTGTTCGCTGGAACTCTCTTCTCTCGTAGAATATCATTCAATCTCTTTTTTTGATGGAAGGAATATTGTTATCTATTGTAACACCTGGAGAATTAATGATTATTAAAGAGAGTTCTGAAAATGCAGGTGTGTGTACAGCCTTGGGTGAAAGTAGTCCCTTTTGTTCGAATCCCAGAGGATAACCTCAGCAGACAAAAGCTTTTAAAAATATTGCACACATTATTCAATCTCCAGGGAAGGAAAAAAGGCTCTGAATTCCTGAATTTTCATTTTTCGTGGTTCTTACACGCATGGACCAAATATTTTAACACCACAGAGCCTCCTGCGTCATTTTCAGAAATTTGGGGGTCCTGGGTTCGAGTCCCAGTAATAAACGATTTTTCACTTTTTTTTACTTTTTCGTCAACTAAAATCGTATGCAGCCATTTGTAACTTTCCTTAATCCTATATTACTTCAAGTAAACATAAACAAGTTGAATTATAAGTCTAAAATACGCGATGGAAAGTGAATTTGTTTTCGCGGTCGAGTATTCACCGCAAACATGTCGTTTTATCACGCACAATTCTTTCGTTGCGGATCCCAGTTTAATCAAGAAAGCAAAAATAATTGAAGGAACGTGTTTTTTTTACGTTAGCATTTAGTTTTTTAGTCATATTGAACAGCAACGGGGCCAAGATTGATTGATCGATAGAATCGTTTGATAGGTGAGGTTAGGGTCCGTTGGGCATCACTTCAAAACCTTTTGTCAATGTAACATGTGCACAGAAAAATACGGATTTGAGAGGAAAAGCTGCGGCACTGGAAATACGTCGAAGAAAAAATTTGAAGATGGGAAATGTAAAAAAACCACGAAAATGAGTGTAAAAAAAGATTCGGTGACATAGAGATGTAATGCGTTACGATATCAAGGCTTTCAACATGCCAACATACGGCATTAACATGGCAATACATAACCAGATCGATTTATTCCGTCCGTTGCTATCGACGGTAAAAAATTGAAGTGAATGAGTACCTTAAAGATAGAATGAGGCAATGTTACATAAAATGGTTACAGCTAGAGGCGTTTGTTTAGTAATTGATACTAATGAACTGAGCTACTGAACTGTAATATGGCGGAAAAGAACTGGTAAATATTTACAATGTATATATGCATCTTTCTGTCTGACTCTACTAAGCATTTTATACTCTATCCTTTTTTCTATATTCTCTTTCAGTACAGATCATAGTAAAAAGCGTTACTGATGAAATTAGATTTTATTCCACATATATGTCGAATCAATATTGAAGAATAGAACACACTCTCCTAGCATGATAACAAAATGACTGTGTAAATGAAAATAAATTTATGTGTGTTAAAAGAAAAATAAAATTTCTATAAGTAATATTAAAAATTAGACATAATTTTTACTTCTCCGGTGACCAGATATACAAGTATTTATCGAAAATTATATCGATCTGAAATTACTTGGTCCTTTCAATTATATGTTATATTTTAAAAATACAATATCAATTTATATATTAAATGAAATAGAATCTCAATATATTATAGTAGTTTATCAGCGAAAAAATTTCGAATTACAATCGCCTTTCGACTATTTTTCAATCGAAAATACTTCGGAAATGTATTGCCTTGTCTAAGCTAATCAATACTTATGACTTGTTACCAAAAATTCTTTTACAAATGGAGAATAACTTTACGAAATATTAATATTTTCATTTATATCCAGCAATTTTCTTGAAACTTTTTTATAATAAGAACCTGAAATTAATTAATATAGATCAATATGAACTACGATATAGCATCCTGATTTAATCGCGAGTCATTGAACCAAAATTTGAGGAAAATTTATTATTATAAGTATTAATACCAGATAATAATATCAAGCATAAACATGAATTATAATATAAAATGATGACAAGTATAACTCACCTCGATCGCACTGTGGTCTGCATCGTTCACCTATGCGTCACCTCGAAAACTCGCTGAAAGAGCACTGCAACTTTAACGAAGGGATACCAGTAAACATTCCACGAGGGATCACCAGTCAGACGTATTGGGGAAAAGAATCGTGGGGTCCTTTAAGAGGGAAGAGATTGGGGCATGCCCCTGGGGTTGGAAACGCAGCTTGTCCTATTCCGTATTGACACTGCGTGCTGTGGAGTCCGGTGGAGGAGCTTCTACTGTGAGCTGAAAACAAACAACCATGGCCTACACCCCTGTGGCCCCATCCGACCCCAAGGCTCTACTCCAGTATATTTTACGACGGGTCGCATTTGACGCACTCTAAGAAGGGAGACACTGTCAAATTTAGAGAATGTAAGCTCGTTAGATTAGAAGGAGATTAGGAGAGACCTAAATTAGTAGAGACGAATATTCTCTCTTCTTGTGCCTAATTTTGGGGTTCAGATTTCGTATTCCTCTCGTATATTATTTTAAGAAGTATGTTTAATTATTATCGTCATAAAATATAGTGTTGTAGATAGGTGTCAATTCAAATCTATAGCGTCAAACTTTCGTATAATAGATAATTGCAGTTGTTCACAGATTATAAATTTTGTGCAAAAATACTGTTCTATTTCTTTCATTTTATATTTTTGATTCCGTCAACATTTAGACCAAAATTTACTTATTAATTTAATTATTATTACCCTCAAAATTTATGATCTACCTTGTAATATTAGTTAAAGAAAGGTACCGATAGATATTACATAAGATAAATCTCATTCTGAAGTTGGTCATACTCGTAGTCTGCAATAATCACGATAATTATGGTTAATTAATTGTAAGAGACGTACTATTAATGTTATGTTTTCACTTAATGGCCTCTTTACCAAACATCTCGAAAGTTACATAAATTAAAACACGTATTCTTTTATCTTTTAACTCTTCCACTATGATGCATGCAGATCGGAAAGCAGCTGAAGTTTAATTGGAAGGCACAAATGCCCTCTGTTCAATTGCCCTCGGATGGCGCGAAAGAAGTCGAGCTTCGGCAAACAAAGGCAAACTGCCATCGACGATGAATATCCGTCGAGTGTGTGTTCGCACGTCATTCAAATCCTCCCTGTATGCATTCACTAATTGCCAGCGGGGTCGGATTCGCAATGCAATTTACGAGTGAGACAATTGTTTAACGAATGGCGTATATCATTCCTATCGCGAAACGAGGCGTTTCTCGAAAATATAATGATTTGGTTTAGCACGGACTTGGAACTAACCGAGCCGAGTTTCGCGGTGTACGAGACTCGGATACGGTGACGTCACGCGTGACACACTCAGTTATTCCGGCTTCAAACTGCTGATAGAAACCGCCACAGAAATACATCAAACTTCTTACGCGGCCTCTCGGCGCAAGTTGCGGGATTTATCTAGGCCAGAATCAGTAAATTAAAGACGATGCAGCTTCGCTTCGAGTGAGAAGTAAATCCTATTCTGGAAAGACGATGAGGGTACGTGGCAAAAAATATTTCATTCCGTCCGCGTGAAGGAGGTTTTAACGTAATCTCGGAATTTCACGGCTTTTTCGAGGGTGTGTGGGAGGTACTGGGTTCGAGTCCTACTTATTTTTATTATTTTTTCTATTTTAAAAAATTTCATTAATAGTTTTATCTACTCTTTATTTAAATTATACGAAATCATCGAGCTAAATCAATTCACCTTACTTTAATTTCATAGTTATATTTTACGATCAAATATGAAGTGGGAGGTAATGGGTTCGAGTCCCTGTTATTTTTCTTATTTCCTCAATTTTTAAAAAATTCTTCATTTAAATTGCACGCAGTTATCAAACTAAATTAATCCAACTTCTTTTAATTTTAACGGTTATATTTATCTCATCAAATACGAGGTGGGAGGTACTAGGTTTGAGTCCCGGTTATTTTTATTATTTCTTCACGTTTTTCTAACCTTGTATTTAAATCGTACGAAACTATAGAACTAAATTAATTCACCTTCCAATAATTTCAAGGCTATATTTTACGATCAAATACGAGAATTTTTTCAATCAATATTTACTTTTTCCCTCATACAAATCCTTAAAACAACATATCGACTTCTAAATATAGTATAGAATAGCAGTTTCTAATATCCTTATACACACATATATGATAAATCTGTGCGCGTAATTTTTCATCAAAAATCATACCCCGAACGTAATCGGAATGGGGTACGGGATGAAAAGATTAGGCAGGAGGATTCTGCGAGAGAGAGGATGCTCATCTACAGCAAAAGGAAATGTTTTCCTCTTATTGGGGACCTATCCTAGAATATTGCTGTAAGGTTTTGGGATCCTCACGGAGAAGGATTAGTCTCTGATCCAGAGATGGTTCAACGTAAAGCAGCTCAGTTTGTTAAAGGAGATTCGAGACTGGAAAGCGGTGTTGTGGCTATGATAAAGTCCCTCCTCTCGTGGATTCGCTTTGGGTTGAAAGACAAGATTATCAGGAGAAGCTATTCGAAAAATATATCAATATCGTGTCGACGAAATGGTTGATTTTGTCGCTACTTCTCGATGTATGGAAACCTAACTTAGTGAGAGTTCGCTGAAAGGAGGAATTTTACGTTGGAATTAAGTTAAATATTTGGTTTTGGGATTGAGACTTCATTACCGAAAAGTGCCACTTTTCAGCCTGAAAGGATTACATAAGTGATATATTTGTGTTTATTAATGTAGTAATGTGAGATAAGAACTTGGTTGTAATTATATTTAAATCGTAAGCCTCAGATAGAAATAACTACGTACGTTTCAAATTTATTGAGTAATACTTCAATTAATTAAATAGTGATACGTAATGAATCAATAGACATTCTTAACATAAGTTAACAGATAAAAATGTGAAGATAAAAGTTACTATGTACGTTATATTGAGCAATATTGCAATCAATGAAATATATAAAATAAGTGAACACGAAGCTAAAAGACTTCAGTCTAAGCGGCAAAACCCATAAATAAATAACATAATGTACATAAAAAAATCAAGATATGCTCTCAATAATATGTATATAAATATAAATTCTGAAAACATTTTGGGTATATCTCACAAAATATGAGAAGGCAGCGCATGTGGGAAAAAATTATGCAAAATTGTCCTCAAACATTTTCCGTTACGATTTGTGTCACAACGTAACTCGTTAAAAGAATTTCATTTCTCAATTCGTTCGTTGTTGACCTCCTATTACCGTGGAAGTGTTTGAAGCGGTGTGTCCACAGCCACATAGCGTTTACCAACGCCTCCTCGACAGCTTTGTTCTTCAGTTGTAATGAACCTTGACTTCGATATGAAGGACATCAAGGTCAGTAATGGTAAGTGAAGAGCATTGATTTTGTTGTGGTAGACCTGAGGTCAGCGTTTCAACTGTTTAATATGTAAACGGGCGACGTTGATGAAGTTCCCCTCAGTTCTATTGAATCATTCCCTTATTGAGAGATTTCTCGTGGGTGAAAGCAAACGTAGGAATTGAATGTTCCGTTCAAGGAATGCTACATAGAGACGGAATGTGCTTTCATGATTTCCTGTGTCGTTGACTAGAAATCTAAGGAATTCGAGTGAATTTTAGCTAGCGAAGTATTTAGTTTGAAATAGATTTAGGTGCCCATAGCAACAGACAATAATATACTGTAAATAAATATCTTTCTGATGTTTAAAATTACGAAAGAAAGTTTACGTAAACTCTATCAAGGGATAAAATATCAAAGAGAGTTAAAAATTACGATCGAAAGTGAAAAAAAAAATAAACTGAGAGACTGAATAGACCTCCAATTTCACTTAATTTTAAGTTTAATTCTCTAAATTCTCTCGTACATTCGCAAATTTTTTGTCATTTAAGTTCGCAACTCGTTAATACGTAAATCCCAATCGCTCTTTCAATGCACCTCAAGTTACCTACTAAACCAGCAGAGTATGAATCACATTTACGATAGCAAAAACTCAGATTTATACATCCCCATCACCAAAACAAAGAGCTCTCTTATTTCCTCGACGTTACTATGGTAAAACCGTGTTATTTTTTTTATCTCAAAAATTAGAAGAGTAGATGGATATCTCCCTTGATCACATGCGACCGTTCCCCGACGAGAAAATGTTTTAAAATCCAATGACGGGAGAGAGATTTTTTTTATCTGGAAACCTCAACGTTGAAGAGCGGACATTGTAATTTAACATCGAATTACCACGAAAGTCAACGTTAATGCCAACTGGTACAATCAGCAGAGGCACGAAGTTTTTTCTGATTTTTTTCTATTTTTTATAGGTTCATTTAATTTTCTCCTGTTCCCAGCACATTTTACCTGCCAGTATTTACGTTCAAAATTGATGGTGAATCCAAAACCCTCTCTCACTTGATTAAGGATTTGATGCGATGAAAGATTTTTACGAATTAAATAACTGTCGTTTTTTGCATCCTATCGAGGTTAATTTTGTCGGAGTGAAATTTTCTACTTTTTTCTCTCGCAATTTTATCTCCTTTGTGGTGGGAACTGCAACTCGTGTTTCTTAACCTCGGAAAATATTTTGCTGAATTTCTAAAATTCCTCTCCGTTTACCTTTACCAGAAGCGTTCGGGTTCACTAAACCTAGTGGAGTCGTTGGAATACACGTAATAAGACCCTTTCAGACAAGACTAGCAGCTTAAACTATTCAGTTCCACCTTGGCTGATAAATGGAGCACGCCCGAAATGTTCTATTGATAGAATATTAGATAATCGATATATTCTCCCCCTAAGGTGGCACATCCTGAATCCCAAGGTAATTATAGACATAAACCACCTGCTTTCTCGAATATCAAACTGGAAGAGCATCAAAATCACCTTTCGTTGGTAATTTCCGCATCTTTTTTGGGCCCTTCACATCCCACGTCATTTCCTTTCCCGAAAGTGTTCAGAAAAATTAGAACCTCTAATAGGTATCTTATTATAGATATAGAATTACGGGACGAAGCCATAAATAACTGCAACTACGTAATTAACGCCTTCTATTGGTTGCTGTGGTTAACAACCCATAGCAACCATAAATAAACTAAAGTATACGCCATTAAATGTCTATCGAAAACAAGTAAGAACTCTTTCTTATGATGATTAGAAACATATTTTACTCATAGTTTACTTATTGTAATACCTGAATAACAAATAAAAGGCTGGATAGTATAATAGTTAGTCAATAGATTATTTTAAGGAGCAAAGAAACAAATTATATAAGGAATTTATGCGAAAGATTTCTTAATGTTTAAATTCATTGATGTTTAAATCATAGTAGTTTTATAGAATACTATTCAATATTGGTAAAATATGTCATTTTAGAGAATTAATACTATTGTTTTCAAGCAAAGACCATCATGGGCTCTTAAAACCATTCATAGCCCACGTAACCGACTTAAACAAGCATCAAGTCACGGTCTCAAATTTTATTACAATCACGTACGTTTTATTTTTTGAGAATTTTACTTCTTCAATTTTAATAGCGAATCCCACATCGTAATTGTCTTTCTAAACAGAGCTATCAATAGAGACAGTATTAAATCACTTCGGCGCTAGAAACTGCTGAAAAATAGGGCATCTACAAACCCTTTACTTGTTGCTACCCCTCGAATGGCAATAAACGATTCTGTCAACCCCCATTTCTCTCCCGAATCGCTCCTTTAGTTACGACCCCTTATTTTAAACGGGTCCCGTATAATAATACCATAAATCACGGCGGTTTAAATACGCGGAGGATCTTCAAAAAGATCTTCAGAACGTCAGAGGCTCTCTCCCCCCTCTCAGCTCATTGTCGTCTTTCGGCTATCTAAGCAATTTTTGTTGAGAGGTCGAAGGAGCCATCATATAGAAGGCCTTCCAATTTGAAAAGCCTTCTTCGGGACAATGGCGCGGGAATAAAAGATGAGGATGGCGGTGAGAATGGCCACCGAATTCAGTAATGCGTTTAACGTGATGCGAAAGCAAATCGGCCCGAGAAGAATCAAAAGCAGCTGACCTGGAAATTCTGCCCAAAAGACGAATTAAAACGGATTCCTTACGTAGGCCCTCGTTATTTTCGGGTCTCCATTGTCCTTGGACTTGAATTAGGCAAAAAATAGTGAAAAATTGTCTCTCTCGGCTGGAATCCGTCTGAAAAGGTCTTTGAATCCTTGGATTTTCGACCTTTAAACCCGCGTCTCGAAACGTAGAGGGGCTATTTATGCGTCGCGGTAGCCGTGCGGAATTGGATTATTTCATTATTCGGAGTTTTTTTTCGGCGTAAGAGATTGTAACACAAAGGGAAAGTAACTGAATGTAGAGTTTCTGTCGTGTTTTTTTTTGCACGTTGGATTCGAATTTTAGTTCGCGTAGTTTTACGTTGGATTTCAATGCAGTATTAATCACAACTTTTCGTGGATCACTCTCGATTGTATTCGTTACATATATTTATATATAGAAACTTAATACGAATCATGAAGGAAACAATGTCAAGTCTAATAAATTCTGCAAAAAATTACAAAACGTGTAAGTCTTGCATTCAACTCTCCAACAGCGCTGGAATGTGAGAATCATTCCCAAACGATCACTTTTAAAAATGACTTTAATTATAAATGCTTCACACAAAGTGAAAGTATTCACTAAATGTAAGTTTTTTTAGAGGAAAATTAGCACGATTTATGCTAAGATACTTTATATAAATCTTTCCTTTCCTTATCCTTACATGCTTTTGTTTACGATTCATCAATAAAGATTCATATTTTGGGTTTTCTTATTACGAAGTATCGGCTGCAGATAATGTTCATCTAGTATTCAAGTTAAGAAAATAACTTTAAGTATTAGTACTATATACTTTATACCATAAGTAGAAGTAAAATTTGATTTTTGAAGACATTTAAAGGATCATTCTTGTTGATTTTTAGATTTATAAGATAATTTTGTCGCAAAATATCTTCTTAAATACATCCATGCCTTAAATTAAAGGAAAATGTTGTTATCACAGATAAAACACGTAAGAATCCAAGCGAATAAACTCATTTGACAATAAAGTATAATTCACTTTATTCTGCGATATTTATACAGCTAAACACCTCTAGAAGTGGTCATTGTAGCCACAGTTTTGGGACACCTTTTTTTTAAAGGAAAGAGGGTTCTGTTTTACCATTACACTGTTTCTTTTTCAACACTGCGTTTATTTTTCATAGTTTTCTTGTGGCTCCAAAGGACACTTAATTGTTCACACAAAACACTTCGAAATTGCTCCCATTTGAAGATGCATCGTAGCTCATCGATTCCTTTTCGAAAGAAATCAGCCGCACCTCTTAAACTGTACATTATAAGAAAGAACGAACACTTACGTCAAACTCGTGTAACTCTCTTTTTTTTGGAGAAAAAAGCCAAACAATGCGTAATTCTTTAAATGCAAAAGTATATTCGATGGATTAAAATGATATCATCAACACTGACCATTTGAAAGAAGAATATATATTTTTTTGTACTAGCAACCTTCTCCTCGTGGAATCCTAACTTGTCTGTGGTGAAGGAGTAAATTATGTGACAGCGTTTCACGAATAAAACACAGGAAACTTGATTGAGACATGTTTTCGGAGTTCTCCCAACGTTGTCTCGCAGGCCGTACATCCGCGTAATATGTAGATACAACACTTTCGCGAAATGGAATTCCCAAGTAGTTGATTTCTTAGTGATACTCCGTTACCTCACACGATATTTGTGTTTAAAATAGGAAACATTTACTCAAAACTCCGATTGTACGAGAATCTAAGGATCTTGTTCTTAGATAAACTTCAGGAAATGTATCTTTTTTTTCAGTATTAAGGTTTTTATGATGCCTTTAGGCAAGAGGAAAGAACTGACGTACGCAGTGGGGCTTCCTTGAAATAAAATTTGGTACTCTGTCTTGCTTGTCTCGTGATATTTTTTCCTCCCAGTGCTTGATGTTCTTCCAACATCAATTAAGTGTTAGTATCTCCTTATTAGAATCATCTGATATTATAAACTACCCAGATCCGTATGTACCTCTCATATTAAAATAGAATGGTTTTAATTCAATCCTCATTTAGGTTCTTATGCATGACTATTTTGATTCGACTTTAAGGGAATGCCAGAACTTTTTTTTTGAATGTTTCACAATGAATTTTTTTTTGTATATCAATGAATCTAAAGACATTTTCCAAAAGTCTTCGCAGGGTGACCAAGAAAGAACTTTGCAAATGCCTACTGGACTTCCAAAATCGTAAGGAATAGTTGAATGATAAAAATCAGGCCTTAGCCTTTTAAAACATCATCGATTTGAAGCCGTGTCTCCACTTCTTCTTTAATCATGATTAGTTACCCTCTCTTAGATCCAAACTTATGTGTACTAAATTCATTCTATGTTTTCCATGAATCCTATCAAAGGATGTCTAACATATATAGCGAGGAACTATGCAGCTGTAAAGAATTTCAGCGGCACAATCATATTGAAGCTAGGTTGATGAACTGTGTGGTTCAAACTAAATGAAACTGACCAAAAGAAATGAAAGTGATAGAAATGAAGCTTAAGGTAAAGCATTTTGGAAAATCAGATTTTGTGCATTCATTATCATTCGGACAACGCATCTTATTTTCAAGTCATTTTTGATTGAATTTTAAGCTATGCATTCTAAATAGCAATGAATCAAATATCAACTTATAACCAAAAGAGAAAATAGTCAATAATCGTGGAAACTTAACAGGGCAAAATATCAACTCTCCCTACACAGACTTTAGAAATAGATAGTATGCGTTCACAGATAAATTTTTCATATGCATCTATTGGAATTCTTGTGAACCAAAAGTTAGAGCTGTTGGTTAGTCATTATCATCTGTAATGCTCACCTCACCATACAGAAAATAGGTACATGATTCCTTGAAAAAGGTTAAGCAAACCGATAAAACCACCAAAGATGCTTTCTGATTACAAATTTCAACAATTTTTATCACATCTGTAACCAATAAAATCGCTCTATATCATAAACAATACCCAAATCTTAACTTTGCTATAATCTCTTTCTCGCACAACCTCAAACGTTCAAAACCAACAATGATGATCACAAATGAAGGAAGTTTTGTTGATAAAATATCGATGAAACAATTCGAACACTTCCATAATCCTTTAGACGAAAAATAGACATATTTTAGACGGGTTATATGCTAACAGGTGGATCAGTATGGCATCACATATCATCTTCTCGAATAATAAGGATATGAAATGGATTTGGAAAGGATTACAATGAATCGGGCACCATTTGTGGCACTCCGTGTTTGGTTTACCTTTAAGGTTAATCTAGACACAGGTCCTATTCATTTGATAGAAAATAATGGACCGCTGGAAAGGGTTTACACAAATATTTTCTTGAGTTTTCAACGTCTTGCTTTCGTTTACTCTGTGAGGAGTGTATCATTGGAGATTTTTGAGGTAATAAACAAAAAAATATTCCTTCGCTAAGAGTATCGTAAGTTTGTGTAAGTAGTGATTCAAAGTTCTTCGTAACAGATCAGACACAGAAATACATTCACACTTATTTAAAATAATGTTCCTGTTTACTCCACTCCTCTGTTATAGTGAAACCAATTTTGGTAGAATTTCCTCGCCGATCGAATTACCTTGTATAAAATTTTGATTGTTTCAAGCTGACGTAATCGAGAAAAATCGAAAGTCTTCGAAATCGATCTTCGAGAAGTCGGAAACCAACCAACCAACCTTTCGTGTTTCCAAAACATCAAATTCAAGTTCTTTTATGTTCGTATTCCATCCCTTCTGCGGAGTCTCCTTCAATCTCCGTAAGTCCGATATCCTCAAGGGATAGAGGGAAGAAAAATCCACTTTCCGTATCTGCGAAGTGGTAAAAAAATAACAAAAGAATGCTGGTGGAGACAGATTGCCCAACATCGCAAAAAAAACCTTCTGCGATAATTTTTCGCTGCCGATTCATCATCGAGAGAGAAGAAAGAAGAGAAGAGCAGAATGCGTCCGAGAGATATACGTATAAACGGTTCGTTTTCCGCCTCATCAGACACCCCTGTCACCGGAAAATTTGCCGTACACAAACACAGTCACTAAGGAAACGGCCACGAGCACAGTAGCGTCCGCTCGCATCGTGCTGCCTTTGGCATGCGCCCTTCTGGAATCGTCTGCCATTATCGAAGCCCCTACGGCGGCAGTCCTCACCGTGTTGGAGGACGTCGACGGCTCCGCGCAGACGCTTGGATCCCTTGCGAACCCTCGGCCGCCCGTCGCCAGGGGCAACAGCGAAGGTTGCTGCCCGTTGGGCGGCGGCTGCACCGTTGGGGGCTTCTTCTTACAGCGGTCTTTGTGCTCGCCTATGCACGCTGCGTAGGCGATGGCGTGCGGGAGGAAGGTCTGGTCGAGGGAGCCGCGGAAGAGGGACGAACCGGGGCCTCTGGCGTATACCGGAACGTCCTCTCCCCCGTGCGTTGCCCACTGCCTGGGGACTCCCGATTGCTGCACGGCGTTCTTGACCGTCGTGTCCACTCCGGTCAGGTTCTCACGGCCGAAACCAGGGCCGTTCCCGTACAGGAGGGTGGTGTAGGGCATTCCGTCCACGTCGGAAAGTTTTGCGTCCACCCCTGATGCGAAGAAAAGTGGGTCATGAGTTATGAGTAAAGAGATTTCAATTGCATTTAACGAGATATTCATATTGGCTTTAAACGCAGATGAAACTTCTCGTAACCTAAGTTTAATTGATTTAACCTCCTTTAAGTCGTGAATAATACGAACGGAGTGCTATTGTTCATCCCTTAATCCTACGTAAGATCGTTTTGAAGTAAGGATGAGGTGGTAAGACGAGATGCGGTACTAAGGAAGTTTGTCATTACCATCCTTCAGATCTTAGATTCATATAATCGAATATTTCGGCATTAAAGTGAAGCAATAAAACGATACGCAGCCTTTGTCGTAGCATTCCAGCAGAGGTAGCGACCTAAATACCACAATCCAGCTGCGCTCATACTCTTGCATTTGATAACATCGTAGCGAACTCCGCGAAACTAGGATGAAAGCGTTGGAATAAAGACGTTTTCTTTTCGTTCGTCTCCTTTCATGAATTTTCCTCTTTTGATCGTAAACTAGATTGCTTAAGTTTTAATTGCCATAAGTAATGAACAGCATTTTATTCTATTATCAATGTTATACGCACTAACTCACAGCGAGAGTCTTAAAAAGTATATCGTTGATAAATAAAGAGAAACGCAGAGAATAAGTTCTTGGATGACGCTTATTCTCATTCTCAGAAAGCTGCTTAATGTTGACATTCATTTTAAAATAATTCATGAGGGAAAAAAGAGCTTAAAAAAGTTTTGTATGAATATTCCTTCCCAAAAACGAGACAAATTTTCACAAGACGTTTTCACAAGACGTTTTCACATTAGATTCACGTCATGTTTTTTATATTTTACGTAAAAAATATCGTTCAAGGATTCACAAAATTAAATTATAAGTGTACGCGTATTTTTAGGCAATTTAATTTCAACTGCTATACTATTAGGCAAAAGTTTTTCGTTATTAACAGTTCGTAATTGATTCGTTATTAGTTCGTATAATTATAGACACTACCTTTCTTATAATGGAATCAAATAAAATATTATTACGGAAACGTTTCTATTATCTATTTCACTATTTACCTTTCTTTTTCATTATTCGTTATTATACTTAAACACACCACCTTTTTTCATTATTACGTAAGCCTATATCTATTTCGCCGATTTCTTTATTTACGCTGTTTTCACATAAGATAAGGCGGTTGATGAAAATCACGCCCTTCTATAGTTATTTGTTCCGTTCCTATCATAGACGAGCGTGGCATACCTAAGATAGGATTTCCTCGGCGAGTGGCAATTCCTCCAAGGGTTAGAACGTGAGAATGATCTGCAGTAAACACAATCAACGTCTTTTCAGGATCCAAGAGCGGTAAGGCTGCTTCCAGGGCCGCTTCTAGTGCCAGGGTTTCCTCCAAGGCCCTGTATGCGTTGTTGTAGTGGTGAGCATGGTCGATACGGCCACCTGAAAAGTGTTTTACAGCGGTTAACGTTCATCAGAAGATTACTGGAAAGGTAGAATCACATGTAAGCTTTATCATTAATGGAAAAAGTATGTTAGCGAAAGAGCAAGCTGTTTTATTGATGCAAATTTTATCGCAAATTGTTGGTGGCTTTACTGTGTTACAGAGTAATAAGTTAAATTTGCTTAAAAATAACCGAAACAGTACGTAAATGTACAGAGCAATTGGTCTTATTATATTTTATTTAAGAGCTGACGATGTTTGAGGAGAACTTAGTGCAATAAATACTTTATTATAAATATGAAATCGTCCTTTTTCCCATCCTTATACTGTGGTTAGACGTTGAAAAATTATTTATAAGACTTTTCCTTTCGAAAAATCCAGCTCTGCCACGTATGAAGCATATATTCTCCGTCACCATGGTAATCAATAAAAGCGATTCGTCCCCAGGCGATTGTGACTGATCGATTTATTCCAATAAATTAATTTATAGATTGAAAGTGAGGTATTTGGTTTACGCGCAAACTCTTTTGAGAGTTATAAAACTGAAAGACGTAATATTTCCTCTCGTATGATTGATATTTGCGGAAAAATTATTAAATTTTGAATTATGACCTATATATAATAGGTGTTTTTGGTCTTTTAATTTTATCGTATAAATATATCTTACGCTCAAATAAGGAAGTGATTTTGTACGAGAAGAATTCTAACTGTATCCTTTACCTTCGACAAAGAGGAAGAAGCCATGAGGATTTTTGGAGAGTATTTGTATGGCTTTCCTCGTCATCTCGGCAAGAGATGGATCTCCAACCTCACTCTTGTCCCTATCTGCCTCGAAGTCCATGTGCGAGTATGCAAACAGACCTGCGAAATACAAAGCGATTAGATTCCTTTGATGTTACGTTCAATATGTGCTTGTTTAATTTGATACGGTGTAATACTTTTGGTTCCTTTGTTAATTCTGCAATTGATTTAGAAAAAATATGCGTGAATGATTATTATTTTTCAGTATTTAAGTACTGAATTGTTGAATTGGTTTAGAAATAAGCAAACAATGGATAACAATGAGAGTAAAATAACCATTATTAATTAAACAATTTCTATCTTATATTTCAGGTAATCGAAAGAATAATATATTTTTAAACTATATCATAAATAGAATAGAATATCTATTAGCATAGCTGGATGAAAACTTCAGTCATCGTAACTGGATATTCAAGAGAAATTGATTCTCAACACAGCTCAAACAAATTCATAGTAGAATTAACGCAAATAAGGTCAAGTTACTCTTTTACTCGGACATATCAGCTTTAATGACTCCGTTCATATAAGGCGTGGCAATTTGGAGAAAAGACTCTTCAATCAAAAGATTGAATTTTACACATATCGTATTCCGAATTTAAGATCTCATAAAAAGTCAACCAGGACTAATTCCAAATATTTAGCTTTCATCTTCGGAATTATGTATTTCTATACATCTTATCATATAAAAAGTTAAAGTTAATAGATTTGAACATTCTCTTTGGTCATTTCTGATTAGAATGGTATTATCTTAATTGCTCTTACATTTTTGACTAGTTTATTTTTGATCGAATGATCATATCAATGGCGTATTATGACGTACAATGACGTAATCTATTGGTTGATTTTTTCAAAAGAAACCCCCAAGAATTCAATTAAGAAATTAATAAGTATTTTTGGCTGTAGAATATTAGTTTCAGTACCTAATTTAATTCATCGTTTCCAGCTTTGTATATGAATTAATGCCATTGATATCAAAATATATTTCATTGAATCACGTAATTCTTTTTAACATAAATTCTTGTATTTATTACACATATTACTAAGCTAAATAAATAGCTGGTGACTTAAATTAATCTGCCGTATTCTTCCGAAGGAATTGAAATGGCCTTTGTGATCTGTTCACCTAAGAGGTGATCCACGTATTTTGGGTTAATAGCGTCAAACTGTCCCTTGTTCCAGACGTAGTGTCCTCTGAGTCCACGTCTCTTCTTGTCCCTTATCCAGTCGTCTATGAGATTCCTTCCGTCCAGTCGGCGACCCTCTTCAGATGTAGATTCTGGGTCTCGGGCAACTTTGGGCAGCCAGTGTCTCCTTCCCCCTCCAAGCATGACCTTCAAGGAGATGTGATTAAGGGGTGAGTTGAAGACTATCGAGCAAATTTGTCAGATTTGCATAACGATGACACGATATGATCCAAAGGTGCTTATACCCATGATAAACCCTTTATAATTTACGCAGAAAGGGATGTTCATCGTCTTTGAGGGCGAAAATTGATTTTAAAGATACCGGAAAGACGATGGGTGAAAAAACTAGACCTTGGTGTACACGCAACGCGGATCGATTCTCCACAAAGGCGTGCGTAATTATGAAATAATAATTTCAATCAAGGGTTTTTTATGAAATGAAATTAGGATACAATATTTAACTAACAAATTTTGACGAAATAATTAAAGAATTTGGAATTGAAACAACTATTATTCGCATTTTTTCAACCCAGCAATTTTTATTCACTAATGAACGAATTCATGAAATTAGAGTACGTCCTTCTCTTCTATTTATCGAAATAAAACTGCGAGGTATTTGATTATTTCAAAAAACCGTTGTAATGAAAACGAAGTCACGACTTTTATTTCTTTTTTGTAAAATAATTCCCGAATTTTATCAATTTCCGAATAAAAAGTCGCATAATTGAAAACACAATATCCACGAATTAGAGGAACAAATCACTGCAATCAGAAACACTAATAGGATTCCAAATTACCTCTGCCGGACTCAGAAAACAGTTCTATTAAATTACAACGTCCAATATACGAAATTAAATTACGTTTTGGACTAGTTCTGAGTACGGATTTAATTGAATTAACCATTTGGCGAAACGGTCGTTTCCAAAGTTGACGGTGAAGATTTCGTGTAAAATAGAGGGAGACGTAAAATTATTGTTACGCAAAAGGTACATTTTACAACGGCTTCGCATCAAGTTGAATGCGTGCTCTCTCTCTCTCTCTAAGGATGCGTGCCCAAAATCCCCACGAGTGAGTGGTGGCTTAGTGTTAAGCTGAGTTGGATTTGGATATACTTCCCCAGGGCGTAGTGTGGGCTAAAGTCGCTCGATTACAGTGAGAAAACTGTCCATATTCGTGGAGGGGAATTACGCAATCTGAGCGATATGGCCACAAACCGCGGATCTCGACTGTTCTTACGTTAATGTGTTTGCCCGGTTCGTCTTCCACGAACTGCCTCGCTATATCCTTGCACGCGTGCCGCGCCCCAGGGGGCACCTTGCCGTCGTCCTCCCAGTATCTGCTGGCGGAGTGAGCGTACAAAGCTGCCGGGGTTCCGTGAGTCACTCGTGTTGTTGTCACCACTCCCGTGGATTTACCTGCGAATCGAATAGATCGTCAGTTCAGAGGATGGGATTAGACGACTCACTGGTTGCTATGCTTACGATACTCTGAGGTATTGTGGTGGGCATTCTTAAGCGTTCGTGTTACGTAATGATCGTCTGGTTATGGGGAGGATTAGGACAATGAAGTACTGTCTTACATCATATGATACTTACGGATAACATGCATGATAGATTAAGTAAGAATGTGATGATTAAAATGACCTTAACTAAAGGAAGGTTTTTATATCTATTAGAGCTTATACCGTGTGTGAACTTACTTAGTAACACGAACAATATTTAAAATGAATTAAAATTGAAATAAGGGTCGTGATCTTTGAATTTAAATAAATAAATATTACAAAATGAGTTTTTAATAAATAGGTAGCCTATTGTTGAAAACACACAGCAGCAAGGAACACGTAAAACCCTTACGAATCAAAATAATTTTAGGGATGTTATATAATGATTCATTACGTAAAAAAGGTAACAATTTAGCTCACAATTGACAACTAATATTAATGAACATGCGTCAACGGAATTGGTTCACGATAATAAGCTGTAAAGCAAAGGGGTTTAAAGAGATAATTTCGTACTGTACTCATAATCACAAACATGAGTAATTGGGCATTTTTATTAGATCAACACGGCTCATAATCTCCACTGATTATCTGTAAGCCATACATAGGCGTTTGGCAGAAGTATTAGGTGTTGAGGTTTGAAAAGCTTAACGCTGGTTGTACGGGGCACTTCGGCTCAAATTAAACTTCAAACACTTAGAATCGATCGGATAGCTCAGTTTATGAGTTAGCGATGTTCGATCGAGCTGTTTTTCTCGAAGTTTTAATAAACCATGGAAAACAAATATTTATTTTAAATTAAGTTTTCTACGCAGATAGCCTTATTAGAAAACCTTTTAGTAGGCTTCTCATTGAAAATGGATCGGTAAAATATTGAAAATCAATAATAAATGTGCTTTTTATCCTAAATTAAGTTCTCGTTTGATTTATTCTGAGGTTTCAACAACAATATTGATTTCTATTTAGGGCTAATTACTTTTATCGAACCATTTTCATATTAATTCTTTAATATGTTGAATTCTAATTATCAATATAGCTTGAGAGTAGTTATAAAATGAAAACCATAATTGCATTTAGATGATAGATATTTAATTACATTAATAATGGCCATTATTAAGAAAAAAACCCTAATTTATCATCATAAAAACACAGCCATCAGCACTCTAACTGTTCGATAATTGAACATGTGTTTTATCTTAGTAACCATGGTAGCGATTAAGGTTGACTAGTACTACGAGCAGTTGTGTATTGGGTCAGGGGAAATTATATTGCGCCAGCAATCGGACCGGCACCAGTTTTAGGTCATTCTGATTTATGCACCGAATCCGATACTTGATTCCGTAATGGGAATCGAACTTCAGCGGGACATGGAACGGAAAGATTTACATCATAAGATATTTATAAATGCTAAAGTCGATTGATGGGATTGAAACTTAACGCCATTATGGGACGTAATTTACGAATAAAATTCAATCGCTTATCTCGATGCGTGCGTAACGTCGTGATGACACGTCAGCCTCGGCTTTAAATGGCTGATTCATTACGAATTCAGGAAGGAAAACATTACGACATTTTATTTACATGATGCAATTCTTTCTCAGTTGCTAAATTTTGGGTTGAAATGTGTGCTGTGCTTTATAAATCTGTGTCAAGAGGTGAAGAAAAGTATAAATGTAATTTTTTCAGTTGCGTAAAAATTTAATTTATTACAATAACATTACAAACGACTGTTGCAGCACAAAACATACCCTTTTTTAATTAAAGTTTTTCATTAAAAAAGAATAAAAGAATCAAATTAGAACGATGTTTGATGTTAAATCATTACTATGGTAACACAATATTTGGTACGTATATTTTTTACTCTATTCATTAAAAAATTCAATCTCTTGTAATTTTGACCAACTATTCTGTTCCCATTGTAGTGATTTGACGCACAATCAATTATGAAAGGTCGTTATTTCGTAGTACACGCTCGACAATTAAAATAAAATAATTAGGTTACATTTAACTTTATTTACGTCACACAATCAAGTCATATAGCTATTCATTCAAAGAGAACTAATTGATTCATTACTTTTACCAATTATAAATTAGATTGAATTTAACTGCGTAATATTTTTATAAATTCATTATTATTTATTTCTGCTTTTCACGAAATTTTTTAAAAATTAAATTTTTAAATGAATAATTACGTTTTATTTTGGGTAGGGATATTATATTCTCACTAAATAATATATTATGTTTAATGAAAATTATATTTTAATTATTCAATTTATCTTTCGTTTATTATTTATAGTTAATTAGGGGTTACTCGTTTTTCATCGTTTACAAAGCGGGGGTGGAAAAAGATGAATAATTACTTTCGGCCGGAGCTAAAAATCCGCTAAAATAATGCGGTAATGTGTCCATAGCATGTGCAGGATAATTATCGGAACTTATTTCCAACGCTGGCCATTCAGGACTTGTAGCTAAGTCTAAGAGGAAAAGCCTGCGGTTTTCAATTTATTTCCATGCGGCTACAACATGGCGGAATGGTCGCTATGGTTACTTAAGAAAACTTAAAACGCTTTAACCCCGCCGATATATGTCATTTAGAAGAGATTCCGCGAATGCGTCTTATTTAAAACTCGTCGAATTTTCAATCAGTCCACTTAAAAACTTTCCCGAGGCACGAAGTTAATTCCTGAGGGGAGGATAGAGTTAAATTGCGTTACAATCCAGGCAGATAAAGTTCCTTGAATCCATCTCCGCTAATGCGTGGATCTGATGCAACTCCGGCATTCATTTAAAAGGAAAAATTTCCGACTCACCTTCGTGTTGGGCCCAGTCAATTAGCGAGGGCACTCTGGAAGTGAAACTGGAAAAGCAGTTGTCAAAGCGACCTCTAGAGTCTAGGCCAACAGTTTCAAAGTTTGCCTTGACGCCACAAAGCAGGGCAGTTGCACATGCTGATGACTCTCCTATCTGGGCGTCATTGTTGTACGTCTAATTACGGAAAAAAACGAGAAAAAAAGATGGGGATGTCAACATGGCGGATCGTGAGCGACAGAAAAAGCAATTCTGTGAAACCTTTATAAATTCCGTCACACCTCTACAACTACATGCTGTTGACGGATTGACTTTGTTTGAAAAAATATTTACGATTTTTCCAAAAATAGCATGATTAAAACATTTTTGAATTAATGCAGAATCAAAATTTAGTACAAAGTTTTGGTGCATATATTTTGACATATTATAAAGAAATGTAATGAAAATGTTTCAGGAACATGTCTCACTATAATATAAATATAAATAGGTTTTGAAATAAACTATAAAATTTATAAAATAAATTTAAAATGACTATATTACCTTTATTCTATGATTATGATGTAGTAATATAAATGAAATTTTCATCTACTTTACCATTACTTAGCATTATAAAACTTCATATAATTACACACCATAATTCACCAGGTTTACAGAACAATTATATACTAATATACATATACATGTATACATAATTACATAAAACTAATTTTAAATATAATTGCACATTTTTACCTTTAAGAAACTGAAATAGGCTGAATATGATACGTAACTATAGTATTACACTGGAAAAATGATCAGGGAACGTTACGAGAGTTATAAATAATAAGGTACTAATTCTATACATAAAATAAGAATATTTCGAAAAATATAATTCCTTAAGAATAAATTCTTATTCTTATTATACATCTGCTTAATATCGGTGATAAAATTGCACGACCCATAGTTCTGAATTAAAACCTACCTTTCTGAACCAATACATTTTAATATCGCTACATTATTAACCTCTTTTAAACGTAAATTTAAGCTCAGTATATTTTTACGCAACGCACTTTGATACTCTTCGATTCCTTTTGAATTAACCAACTGAATTCACGCGACGCCTCTAACTTTATTATCAACTAGTTCCACTCGGATTTAATTCGAATCCTTTCCGAAAAATTCCCTTTTAAAAGCGTGCGTTCATAAAAAACTTCGCCGTGGCAACCTTTTTTTTATTTGGGTTTCCCAGAAGGAATTCGGAGAACCCGTATAATAAGACGCCAACGCGTTCTTCTAAAAATTTTCCAAGCCTTGCATAGTTAATGAAACTCTGACGTACAAAATGAATACTTTAGGCTGCGATCATATTAAAGGAAGGTAATTTAGCCAAAACGTACGAGCTTTTATAGACGATCGCCATCCCAACACCGCCTTCAATAGAAGGAGGCTTTTTCTATCCATGTACACAAACAGCTTCTTTGAAAGATTTCGAATTGGTAATTTGCATTTGAAACGAATCGGGACTCGTTCACTCGTATCCCTTATTGAGACAGCGAAATATTTTGTGTACGCGACACGGCTGGGATGATGCTGTACTCTCAAAGGCGATGGCAGGACTGTGATAACCCATAATTCCTCTTTTTTTATGTAGCCATACTCTGCAACGGCATCTGCTTTGACTTTGAAAATAAATTAGTACGCGGTTCGTCCATTATCTTTTTCGCGAAAAGCGCATCGGAACGCTATCTGGCGGATCCTTCGCCAAGCTTCGCCCCCTCCCTCCTCTCTAATTTCAAACCTGTGTAAGCCCTTCCTTCACCTTTTTTTAATTTGGGCGATTTTCAGGGCCCGAAAAGGAAGTCAAGTGTGGGCCCTTTAAAAAAATCTGGAGATAAGCGATGTTTTTGACTGATAAAGTGGATTTATTAGAACGTTTCAAGAGGGGAGGATGGTTCGAAAAGTCTCGAAAGGTTTTTTTGGAATTCGTGTTTGCTTTATTAAGAAAAACAAGGAAGTAATAAGGTCGAGTGCGCCTTCAGGTACAAGATTGGCTTCCTTTGTTGCTCTTCTGTGTGGATGAAAAAGTGTGAAAACAGTTTAGCATTTAGGTCGAGTGGCAATCTACCGGGAGTGTAACTTCTGATGAACCTATCAGCCTAGTAGAGATAAAAATGAGGCTTCTATGAATCTATAAAGCGTTGCTAACTCGGTCGCAAAAATAATTTATCGGAGGGCTGTGAATGCATAAATAATTACGGGTGCCTAACCTTTTGGTAGTCGGAGCGAATAAATGTTTCTGATAACGTCGTGGAGTCTTCATCGTCTACGGAAGTCGATTTTTTTTTCATTCGGAAACCCAATGAGATGATGCCAATGAAACATGCACTCGAAATTTCCATTTTTGCTTGAATATTCGCCGAAAGAATGGTTCATTGACATGCCAAATGATTTGCAAGTCGTCGGGACGTCTATTTCGATTCATCCAGGTTTGTTTCCACGGAACTGCTGCCTATAATGGAACGGTTGCTGGTAACGAGTTTATGCAACAATCGGGGGAACTCGATTATTGCGTATTTCCAATCAATAATTCGTTGGGTAACCTCAATCTGATTGTTGGTGAGGCAACTATAAGAGTAATCTATTTCCGGTTGAGCTCCCGAAACGATTTATGTATTGATTACTTTATTTTACAGGCTTTGTTGGTGATTCGAATAAAGATTACGAAAAAAATAGACGGCAACGTTTTAACATGAATGAGTTGTTTGGAATTTGCTATTGATTCGTCGTGACCTATAGCTTCACGCATCGTTACTGATTTATCAAATTGTTAGTCCTATGATTTATTACCCATTATAGATAGATACTGATTTGCCATTAGCTACAAATTTACAGAATGGAATATATGGACCGATCATTAAGTCTAAATAACTAATTTACTTTGTGAATCAGAAAAAAAGAATATCCGTTTCTTAATATTAAAAATTTGTTTATCGATGAAATTATGCTCTTTTCCATTAAATATTCCTCCTGTAATAAATATTAATGAGTTACGCAAAAGTAGTGGGTGTATGTTAATACGAATGAATTGCTAGCAGTTTCACTCATTAAATTTGAGATAAAAACTAACTCTAATAGCCGATAGATCCTCTTTAAGATTTGAAAAAGTAGATTAAAATATTATAGAGAATTAGAATCAATTTTTAAACTCTTATTTTCTTTTAACCCAATTTTTTAACTAACTACTAACTGCTTTTTTACTATACTCTTTTGAAGCCGAAAATAAAATTCTAAAGATGATTTTGCCGTATCTTTACTACATGTATAAAGAAGAAATATCCCAATATAACAGTTTAAAACATTATAAACTATCTCATTTAGCTTCTACTTGCAACACGATATGTTACACACATGCGTTTTATAATCTGATATGCTTGTACATATATCATTATATACTTCATATTCATTTGCAAATAAAAGCTGGTATGATTGTTCAAAAACGAGACACGCATCACACAATATAGAAACAAACTATAACAAAAATAAATACTAATTATATACTAGCAAAACTAAAAATATCTACGTAAAATTACGGACTGAATTAACTAATCTTTGATTAACAGGAAGTGCAAACTTGAGGATCTTCCTTCCTGATGATAAACAAACATAGTTAAAACAGATCGCTAACGTAATGTTTCCCGTTTAGAGTGGAAATGGATACGTCAATTGTCGTCAGTAAATCGATATCTCGCAAAGAAGATTAAATTCAATCATTGCGATCGAATTTGCTAGCGTTATCCAACAGATTAACCTAACTGTGTAATCCTTGGACGAGATTCTGCGATACAGCACTCGATACGTATCGATTTCAAACGAGGATTAACTCCCAAACAACTACCGCACTTCCTTAGCAACTCAGAAAACTATAAAAAAAAACTTTTCCCGTTCCTCGGAAGGTTTTATCCACTCTCCAAGGTTGTTATTAGCGATGAAATTCGGCAAGAGTTTAGGAAACTAGCGTCATCGTAAACATTTTAAGGTGGGGTCACTTTACGTCAACTAAGAGGAAGTAAATATTAAAAGCCGGAACGGCGATGTTCCTGAGAGCATCCGAGTTAAGGTGCATTTTTATTTTGGATGTACGAAGACCATGCTATATGCATATAAATTACTCTTCCGAGTACTTGGACGCCACGGTTTCCTCGACAGAGCACGGCTGCGCCTTGGTGGAGCATTTTCCTAAGTGCCGTGGCCTAAATTTTTGATACCTCTCGCTTCCTTGGTATCCTGGACCCCTATAAAAGATCTCATACCTAAGGGTCCTGGCATTTTTTATTCTCTTATTTGGGAGGAAGCTTTGCATCACCCGACAACACGGGAGGTGCTTCCCGTACGCGAAATCTTAGGAGTAAATTGTTAAGACAAGGAATCTGTATAACGTGTGTTCAAGCGTAAATTGTCGAAAAAAAAGGATTAGCTTGTTGAACGAGATTGTCGTGACTTCGAGTCAATAATGCAGCGGTGCTCAAAAGCGTTACAGAGTGATAATGAAAAAATGAAAAATGCGTTGATACACATCAATCGCGAAACAAGAAAGTTTGATGAATTAACGAAATATCGAGTATATTATCTTATATCAAACTTGAGGGTTCAATTTATTCAAAGCAGCATTTTTATCGACAAATTTTTATTCATACGACCAGAAAGGGAATTCTACTTCCCCATGGTCTTAAATAACCTAGTTTTTGAGTAACAAACGAATATGTAACTAGATACATGCATGAAAAGAAATTTTCAGAACGTTTAAATAACCAGGATGAACTTAATTTTAATAAAAATTGATGTTATTCAATAAACTTGTTTACAAACATTTTTCAGCTATTTTAAATAATACATACATTTTTAATTCTAAATTTTATTTGACTTCATTGACTTTGTCTGTATCATATATCAATCAGTAAAGATAATAACATTAACAATTCTAATTAAAAGTCGTATATCTAGAAGTAATAATCATTTAATTAAACTAAAATTAATTCAATTAATTTTTAATTTTAAAATAAATTTTAGTCGTTCATAGCAAGAAAAACATTTTAATAATTTTTCGCTCCTAAAATTAGGCTCCAAAAACATTGATGATGAATCAATTATTCCATAAACGGATCAAATTTCTCATAAATGTCGTCAGAATAAATAATGAACAAAGTTATTTAATTTAAAATTTCAATCAGTGTAGTGTTTGCAAATCGTATCAATTTGTCAAATGCATTAATGATAAATTTGGAGAGAGTCCTATTTAACTACAAATGAAATTGCATTTTACTTAACTGAAACTGCATCACCAATTATGTGATTATAATTAAAGATAGCTCATTAACTTTTTTATTTATAAATCGACTATTTGACTACGTACACCCATACGAATTCCACCCTTTCCTAGTATTCTAGAACCGAACGAAGAATGAGCAATAAGTAATGTATATAGTATTTATACTTAATTTATTAATTTCTCCATCACTATTTGATAAAATTGATTCATTATTTGATTACATTTCATCGTGGTGACTTCAGTGATGATTTTATTCTCAATAGGGATGTAATTCAAATATTAATCCAGATTCATACGGATTTTGAAACCAATCCGTTGTGATAGGATTTTCACATCTACATTGCGATAATTCATTTCCCTCAGATTAATTAGGGAAAATTAAAAATCAGGAAAAAGATGAAATGTGAACACAATAATGAAAAAGTTCTTTGTCAACCTTTATGCATGTGTGTACAGCTCAACGAAGGGGAAGAGTTGTAATACTAATAAAAGCTTTTGGAAACATTTATACATATTAAAAGGCACTCGGGGGAAACCAAATATGCTTTGAGGCTATTAAAAAAAAGGGATACGTATTGATAAGAAAGGTTGAAATATTGATTGGATTGGTATTCAATAATGATTGTTAGTCTTTTACCTTTAAATTAAAATTGCCTTTAAATGATTTTTCATTTCTACTCGTTGTTTGCCATCTCTAAAACTGTTGAATTCTCAATGCCATTTTATCGATTCCTAAGCTTTATTATACTTGCAATGAAATTAATGTATTTTTAATGAATACCATACTCAATCAGTTACTGATAATATTTCTTTACGTCTTTAATGTTTATCATTTCCACCACTTTAAAAACTTTCTATCAAAGCGATACATTTATACCTTTTTTAACGACATTTATTTCGTTACATTTATCGATAATAGGCTGTATCAAATGAAAGAGTAAAACAGTAGATACTAATTACGTCATTCTTTTGTTTCCGATGTATTTTTCCAGTATAAAATCTACTTCATCCCGCTAGTTTACGTTTCCTTTAATGCCATTGATCGTATTCAGCACAAACTTCGACCCATTTCACACTCGGATGGACGGATGATTGCACCTGCCAATTTCCCAAGTATTTCCATTCAGCTCTTTTATACTTCATGAAAACTCCCTTGACTGGAGAATATCCCTCTTTCAGTCACATATACGCAACCGGAACGACTGTGATCCATCCGAGAACAAGAGCTCTTCCAGCTGTTCCAGCTTGTCTGCATCAATCTTGATCGTCATTTGTATCTTTAGAGCGAATCACAAGCTATAGATACGAAGCTAAATCCCCTTCACGAATCCTACTTCGATTAGGTACATAACTCAAGAAAGGTCGAAAGAAAATAAGCAAATATCAGCTTGAAGATTATAGTAATGCAAAAATTATATATACGACTTGTTTATAAATATATAACAGCTAATATAGCGTAATATAATTAGTAAACTAAAGAATATGATTCATTAAAAATTATAAGGATAATATACTCCCCAAAATTCAGGGATAGATAAAAACTTTTCTCATCACCATGGTAACGACTCAACAATCTAGTTTAACTTGAAACCAGTATTATCTAGATACGATACTATATAATCAGTTTCATCGAATTTTATCAGTAATTCTTGTTAATAACTTCGTTTAATTAGATAAATATAGCGTGATGGTATATAATAAAAAAAATAATAAATTAAAGAATATGATTCCTTATAAATTATAGACATTATCCTACCCAATATTCAAGGATATATAAAAACTTTTCATATCACCATGGTAACGATTGAGCTATCTAGTTTAACTTGAAGGCAGTGTTGCCAAGATACAATAACAATTATCAATTTATCAGATTATATCAGTAATTGTAATTAATTTGATTCCAACTATTCGTTTTATCGGATTATATCAGAAATCGTAATTAATTTGATATCGACCTTTGATAATGTAATTAAGAAACAACCTAATATAAAAATTATTAATTCATCTTCTATCTTAATCGTCTCAACAGTGATAACGAACACCGGAGTAAATTAACGAACGATTTTAATCTTCCTTATTGAAATTCGTCGTAATTCAGCTACCAAATTAACCGGCAAAGGTTAATTGCACTAATTCGACGAACCACGGGATTAGAAGACCATTGTTACCAATGAATAATGCCGAACACATCGGGTTCGTTGCCCCCTTAATGAGGAAGCATTTTGGGGAAAAAAGTGCGCACTCCAACTGAGCGATCACGGTTAATAAATTAACAATTTTCATTTTCTGCGATGACGATTAATCTTTTGATCCCATTACGCGTGTAAAATCACTACGTTGTATTGTCTCTGGAAGGCCTCTATACAGTTCTCTCCTCTCTACAGGGCCCCATTACGTCGCTGAGTGAGAAAGAGAGAGAGACCTTAAAAAAAAATCCGAGTGCGCTTTGTCGGAAAAATGCCGCTATAAAGGAAAAAAAAGCGCAACGAAAAAGCTCCGCCGCAGACTTCGAATCCTTGGGAGGAGAGGGGATTAGAAGCTAGGGGCCGCCATGCTTGATAAATTCAGAGAAAGTACGTTTGCAAAGCTGTATCATGCGTCTTTCTCCAAATCCCTCGTATATCCTATTACGCGTGTAAAAATCAAGGACCCTCCTAAACAGAGAGTAATTTTTCCGCATACGTGAAAGTAACGAGTGAAATAAACGGATGGTGATTTAGTTATATACGACCCCAACCACACGTCACAATGTTGTAGTACCTTTTCTGTGCGAAACATTACGGATGTAAATGAGGGTTTGGCAAATGTGTACGTGTGGAACCGATCGGGGTACGATAGTTTGATCTTTGCCATCAATTTTTACCGCGCCCACTCATTGTTATATAACCTTTTTTTTCCGCACTGATAAGAGAAATCAGACGGGAAAAGGATTTAGATTTGTGCCCTACAATTGCCCCCTTTTTCAAAGGGACATTTCCTTATCTCCATGGTTACGACTCCCGGCACGACACCGCTTTGATTTCTGCTAATATTTCTCATAAATGCCGCATCCATGATGAGTCCCAGTTTTGGGAAGGGGCCTAAATAAAAAAAAGAAAAGGGGTTTCTAAAACGAGGGGGGATGAGACCACTGGAAATAGATGGCGAAGACATCTCGTGTGGGAGGCACTTTGGATTTATGAATCTATTAGTAGACATTCCGAATCTTTCCGCTCGGTTATTTTGGAAGTTCCATTCATTTCCATTTACTGGGAAAAGTAATTCGGGTCTTAGGAGCAGTGAGTCAGAGATTCCGCTAACGATTGGGTACATTCTTTTCTTCATTCGATTCGATATATTCGATATTCGACGAATCGATACATCGAAGATGTATTCGATGGGTCGTGTATTAGTCTATAAATCTCTAGGGAGATGCATTAGACGGAAGTCAAATGTTTCCAATCATTTTGGGGGACTTCTTCTTGATCGGCTTCCAAACCATTCTTCTGCTCAGATCTCTTCATCTTGATTTACTCTATCGCGTGGTTTCCCCTTCGATATTTTGAGAGTAAATATTTTCGACTACGTCATATTTTTCGATGTAAAGTATAGTTTCTTACTGGAATTTCTTACTATTGGACTCGTACTCGTAAAGTCTTAGTAACAAAATATGTAATATTAATATAAGAAATATTATCGATAGTTTGATTTGCATTAAAAATTGCTTGGATACCGACATAAATAAACCATACTATTTAAATTAAAATGAAGCTACATTACACTATTATAAACTGGTAACTATTATAAAAAGGTGAAAGTTATCAATACACTCTCGACGCAATAACTCAATAAATAGTAATAAATAACACAATACTTTGAATTACCGATTGACTCTGACACTCGTACATATATCGAGGAAATGTTTTTCCCAAATTTTCATTGATTTATTTATGAATTGGCATGGCAATTTCAGCAATTCTCCTCATATTAAAGGTATATTATATAAGTATTATATTTTGAAGTATGCCATGGATATGTCAAAGAAAGAAACTAAACTATTGTTATTGAATGAAATGTGAATGAAGAAAAAGTTGTAAAATCTAAAAATTTGGTTTTTAGAATATGATATACAAAATTTTCAGCTGAAGAATGTCTTTGCTTTAAACTTAGATTTAAATAAGTAAGATACACCTGTAATTGTTAGTTGTTAACAGTAACAGCAAAGTATTATTCAAAATTACTATCTTCCTAAACCATTAGAGTAAATATTACGCAGTTATGAATCTCACTAATTGAAGTTTATTTTTAAATTAAACTAAAACTAACGATTTTTATAAACCCAAAGTTTCGGAAATTAGAATAATATTCATAAAAATTTTGCACTATCATGCTATATATTCGCACCAGTGTGTATTCGCGAGTTCTGTTCTACGAGAAATTGAGGGTAGTATAGGACACTGCAGGTGTCTCACGGGCCGAAAATAACTTACGAATCGGCAGACTTCATAAAGATCATTGTCTCCATAGGATCGTGCGGGACCATTATTTTCCTTGCCCCTAGTGCATGCAGTTCCTGACCCCCTTTCCCCCATATCGGGTGCATATAGCTATGCACAACCCCCTATCGGAAAGATGACGTACCTAAAGTGATGGGCTTCTATCAATAGCAAAACTGAATCCTTTTCCATCTGCGACAGTAATTGGCTGATCTGAATGCGCATATTTCTCGGAAGGTCAAGGTTCAACTGAATTGTTGGATCATTTGCTATCCGCGATAAGCTGACGGTGCTGTATTCTAAAATAACATGGCTTATGTATTTATGGTGCATGGTGACGATATTTACAATGGGACGGCACAAGCGTACGTGCCTAATATGCAGTTGGATTTTTGTCAACGTCGACTGGAAGTTCAAAGTATGCGATTTATGATGGGCTAATATGCATCACAGTATTTTAATGTTTATGTGCTTCAAATTATAAATGCTTGTAAGCATTATCTATCCAACAGATCGAGTGGAAATAAATGTTACTGTTTCCTAAAAGTACGTAAATAATAAAAATTTCTTTGGAATAGATTGATGTAGATAAATATTGTAAATGATTTTTGTTATATTTTTATGTTATTTGTGTGAAAACTAACATTATATTGGTAAGTTAACCTACATATTATTAAATACAGGTTAATTTCCTTCATAATAAATATATTTTTATATTACGGAGTGTTAACATGAAAATAAATTACTACGATGTGGTCTACAAAACTCATAAAAAATGTGCGAAATCAATCATTTATATCCAAAATTTTTTTTATTTTATAGAAATAAATGATGCATGAAACCGCTGTGAATTTGAGGTGACTGAATAACAAATTAACTAATGGAATTAATTAATTGAACATTACTATTTGTTTATGAGTCTAGATTTGCCTGTACTATGTTCATAGAGATTCACTATTGTTGATGTCATTTTTATGAGTTCCTTATTTAATGATGTATATGGATGGAATTTTTTCAGAATCACATGTTTATTAATTTTGAGTTTCAGATGAATAGATTCTCTGAATGAACCGAATGCTTTTGTCAAACCAAAATAATTAATTTATAATTAATATATCCTCTACGCAGTTCTCATTCTCAATTCTCAACGCATTTCAAATATTACTTCATTTTAGAAAACGGCTCGTTTTAATCAGCTGTTTTTGAAATGTGGAAAAAATAATTTTACTATTCATATTTATAAAAACTATTTTGATTGAAATGTCAATCATCATTTTCTAAAACAGATATATAAATTACAGAAAATAAATCCTGTGCGAAATTTTTGAGTTCATTATTTTGAAAGCATATCTTTCTTATTAAAATGTGTTAGAAATTGTGCATGCAAAACAGGTCAGAATAAAAAATGAAATACTAAACAAAACATAGTTTTAACAATTTAAACGAATAAATATTTAAAAACTATTCACATTCAATAACTATTTTCATCGACAAAGAAACTGATGCCACGAAATACCTATAAAAAATACCCTTCACGACGACAAGATTTCTTTTAAAAATACGACAACTTTCATCTCAGCTTTCAACATTTCCAAGCACTGTCATCCAAACTTTATACAAGGGGCATCCATAATGGAAGACACCAAAGAGAGAGAGGATCAAAATATCGTATTTTCTCTGCAGATACTTTCAAAAAAAACCCTAATTGGCTACTCTACACCCATTTCATCGCAAAAAATAACAAATCGGCAATTTTAAAAATTTCTGCAGGATCCATTTTCTTAATGAATAGATGCCCTATAGGAGCACGCTAAGACAGCGAGCGTGGTAAAATATTCGTTCGTGCTAAAAGCCCCCCAGAAAGTTATTCATTACTCCGTCACGTGGAGTAAGATGACCCAGAGAGGGCAAAATACAACCCGAGGCAGTTAATAAGGATAGGTTAATAACTCGTAACCCTTGTGTGTCGGGGGGGCATAAAACACGAGAATTTTCCTCCAGAAATATCATACCGACCCATTTACGAAGCGTGTTTCTTTGGCAACCGAACGCGAAGTGAATAATACGTCATCGAAAACGGTATTTTTTTGACAGTCCTTTCCCGTTCGGATAAGCTCTTTTTGTCGTTCCTTTTTAATTACCTCCCGAATAGCTTACCTTTGCCAGGGCCAGGTTGGGAAATTTCTCGAAGGCCAACTTGTGGTCCTCCCCGGAACCCCCCAGCTGCTGACCCCTCAAGATTCTTGCCGCTGTCACGGTGGACACACCCATTCCGTCCCCGACGAACAGCACAACATTCCGAGCCACACCCACCTCCCACGCGGTGTTGGTCCCCGCCTCCCCAGACCCCATGGCCAGGATGTCCTCCAAAGTCGATCTCGCCTCACGGTACCAGTATTCCCGATCTGTGGATTAGAAATGGTTCGCAATCAATAATTATCTTCCAGATTGATGCATTCCGAATCGAATCAGATTAGTTGTTTACGGAACGGCGTCCCTAACTACGCCTTACATCGTAAGCGCTTCGTTTGTTCACCGGCGTCTCCAACGACACGGGTTTTTGTTTATTTATCCGTCTCCCCCCCTAAGCTCCCGAGGATTAAATTACTCGGGATGTTTTATCGAAAGGCGCAAAAATAAAAAGTTGCGTAATCCGGCGGGGAGAAAAGTTTGGCGGATTTTTTTAATACGTTTTTTCTCCCGCGCGAATTCGCTCAAATGAGCAGTATGAAGCGATTTGGCTCTCGTAAATCTCTTTGGCACACGCAATATGTTCGGGATGGAAAAATTGGGGATGGAAATTAAAAACTTTCGGCTCACATTAGGAGCATTGGATCCAATGAAAGACTCGAATTAGGCGGAAAAAGATTTTTGGAGGCATTTGTTAAAGCTTTACGTCGCTTCTTTTTTGTTGAGAATTGAAATCAAAGCTTGTTGATACTTTATTATAAATTGCGTTTCTATGGTAACAGGATATGGGATGCGTCGCAAACTACTGGTTTCCGTGAAGTGGGGCTGTTTCAAAGGGATTATGTTTCTGTTTCTGCGAAAGAGCGCGTACAGTACGTAATGAAAAACATCGACCAAAATCTCAAAAAAACTATCGTTCTCCATGTTCTTTTCACATCGTTTAAGGGTTTTAAACACGTAAATTTTTCTCCGAACATTTCTCCCAAACTGGATGAGGTAACGAAGAATAAAATAATTGCCAGTCACGTAAATCTATTTGAAATGAGGTCAAAATAATGACTAGCAAAAGGCAAAGGTTTAAGTGGAACACATCAATTTTCTATGAGTCTCTATTTTGGGAGATGGGTTTATAAAGAAGAGTTCATTCAAACAAAGCTCTTCACTTGTCTAGGAGAAATACCTGACATTAAATTTAACGACGAAATCTCCCTGAGCGAAGCAATTATAGCCCTTTACTTCTCTCTAGTGATAATTGGTGCATCTGAACTCGCCTTCCAATCCGACCACTGTTATATTTGGCACTGCAATCGCATGATCAACCCACATAAGCTGCCAAATATCTGAGTTCCTATCTTTATTAACGGAGAGCAACGCTTAGGATACACGTACAGCGGTCAATTTCTCTCTTATCTCATCTTTAAAGGGGAGAAGTTCTTACGAAGATGAAGCACTTACATAAGATGTATGAAAATTGCACATCATTAATAGTTTATCTAATGCTAATCAACTAATAAACTAATAATTACGCATAAATTGTGTTTGGTATTCAAGATATTTCATATTTAAATTGATATTATGTGTGTAACAAATTGATAGTGAAATGAATATTGATATGAAGATTAAAATTTTCCAATATTTTTAATCTTTACGATGTTTCCTGGAACTCACGTAATTTTATACAATTTAGTATAACGTTGTACATATAATACAATGGCTCTGTTATTTTGTTTGGAGTTCTTAATTTCCTAACCAAATGCTATATTTAGCTATGTTATAACTGTTACGATTTTCCTTATTACATGTAAATATTCAGAAATGGATCGTATTGAATATGGATTTATTATACTTTTATTAATACTACGCATTAAGTTCTTCATGTTCATAATTATGAAAGTTATTCAAGTTCATGAAATGGGTATATTTGATGGAGCTATAATAATTCAATCGCCATGGTTGGTTTTACCTATTAGGCAATAGATATATTAATATCTCGATAGCTCAATAACACCTCTATAAATCAGGGTGTCATAAGGAGCTAGTCTTTCAATTATGGCGGCGCCTGGGACTTTGATGATGAAAGCAATGGCATATATAAGAATGAACTAATGAAGCGGCTGTTGGAAACATAAACCATATATATCTTTACACAATATATTTCCTTAAGTTTTAAACACAAATAGAACGATCAAATAATTTAAATTGAACTTATTTATAAGCTCTTGATGGATAAAAGTAAACCGATTTTATTGTCCAAGTTTAGGATTTATTTAAGTATCCTTGACTCACGAACTATAGCCTATATCCGGTTGTGTATAATACGTATTTGCTCCAAAATATTGATCTAATAAAGAGATGAAAATTGTTGGAATTAGCTCGCTCACTTCCTTGGATACTTTAATTGTAACCAGAAATCGAACTTCCTGGTTAGTTTGTTTCAAGAATATGTAATATCAAATGATATTTCTCATTAAAATTCATATGCTTGGGAATGATACGTCATAGCATTTATGAACAACAAGATCTAATATTTCCTCAATTAGAAATAAATATGTAAGTTAACATATTTGTAACAGTAACAGAAGATGTATATTTTCCTTATTCAAACTATATTATGTTCTATAACCCTGGAATAAATTATATTCGTCAGAAGACAAAATGATTTCAAACCACAATATAATACACGATTATTCATTAATTATTATTATTTTTAATGTCGACTGTGACTGGCGATCTTAATTATTGTTTAGAATGTTAAGAAGAGAATCAAGAAGTCTTAAGACGAAAAATTTGTTTCCATCTTAGAAATCCTAGATCGAATAAGACATAGATATCTAATGCATGAATAATTCAACGGGAAATAATGATAAGCCCGGGAAGAAAATAAATCGTGAATATAGCGGAAAACTATGAATTCCTAATTCGGCAACGTTTTCTAGAGCACAGCGAGACACGGACTCTCTCTAAGGGAATAGACCCTTGTTAAGAGAAACCCTTAGAAACAAGTCGGAGTGATGCAAACGGACGATAAAAATTCTTTCGATTCCCCTCTCATTCCATTCCTTCCCAATTTCCTTCAGTTTGCGTAACTCGCTAAACTAGTTATGGTGGGCTTCATAAATAACAAATGCACTCGGGAAGGCGATGAACTAGTGAATAATTGATGCCGCGCGTTCACTTTTTCCTCCCCTTTTAGCGGAAGATTTCATCCTCTCCCCCCTCTTACACACATAGACGTCTGGAGATAGAGAAAGAGGGTATATACGCGAAAATTTTTTCGCACAAAAATTTCGCGAAAACGGATCGATGCGAAATTTTTGCGAACCCTATCGGGAACTTTCTTTGTCCCCTCGAACCGATTTCATGAAAAGCTTCTTCTCCTCCTCCTCACCCCTTTCCAGAAAAGGGAGGAAAAAAAAGTTCGCGCTATGATTATAAGCAAATTTGAAATCTGGATCCGAAAAACGTGTCTCTCGCTTTTTAATCAAGTGGAGAATGAAGGGCTGCTCTTCTCTGAATTACAATCGGCAGAATATGGGACAGAGATGTCCGAGCTTTTTGAGGATTCAACTCGGAAAGCGTTTTCCACAGACTTAATTAAAAATTTTGTGCTCCTTTTCCCCTCCTGCAAAGTCTCTTCTTTTTTATTTCGAATTTATTGAATTGGCTGTTCGCTCACGCCGTTTACTTTGCGAGAGATCCTGACCGGCATTCTGCTCGCGGATATTAAGTAGAAAATAATAATAAAAAAAGAACACGAGTCCGAGGACAACAATCCCGTCGTGATGGAGTTCAAACAGGACGACTTAATACGCCATTGTCTTCGGGTTGATTAAAATCTTATTTGTCTAGCAGTGCGTGGCGATACGCGGAGGAAATGAATGGGAGTTTATTTATGGGAAGTGTGGGGAAAAGATCGCGGGGCTCAAATCCATTTCTTCGGAATTTGTTTGCCCTTGCCGAAATGAAATTTCCGAGGATTCGCAGAAGAATATGGAGGCGAGCTGTTGATACAGCTGGGGGATTAATCTTAAATCAATCTTATACGTATCCTCTCGTACGGCGTTTTTCCATACTTTTAGAGTGTTTTTTTATTATATTTTTATTTATTGGCTGCTAATATTGCTTCGCGTCACTTTCTAAGTCCATCTTATAGTGACTTTACGCTTGTAATATCGTTCTCGGAGATTTTTCTAGGAAGAGGATTCTTGATCGAATGAAATTAAAATCAAACTGTTTTCTTAGAATACATAGACTTTTAGGATTATCGTTTTGTTGAGTTACAATCAAATTCACTAAAAAAATAATGCTCTAGGAATGAAATGACAATTTTCAAAACCCACGGATTATATTCGACTTACTATTCAATTTATAACTATCAAAGATAATAGAAGGGAAGTTAAATATTTAAATATTTCTATTATCAAACTTGTTCAAAGCCTACCTAGGCTGTGGAATATATACTATACTAATTTAACTAGTATATAATATATATATATATATATACTAGTTAAATGCTAGTCCGTAATATTTTCGACCTCTTGATTGTTATAATAATTCAATTTATTATAAATTTTTGTCATAATATTTGTTTAAATAATCTCATAATAAGGTTCAAAATTCGTTGAAATATTTAAATAAAAGAAAAAAATCTTGAATCGCAAACTTCATTTCATAAAAGATAAGATAAGCCTTGATAGCATTATCGATTAAAATCGCATATACGGATATAAAGATATTTTTGTTGGTAAATTATACATTTTACCTCCTTTTCACATTATTTTAATGTTTAACGTACCGTTATAATAAAAATTTCTAATATTAGTTTAAGTAAATGAATACTTTATCTAATTTCAACGGATATTTACAGTTTATATATGATTCGATTACAAATAACTCAATATTCTATCATACATATCTATATTTATATATAATTATGTAATATTAGAGAATATTATGTAATTATTTGATTATAATGATTCAAGTAATTTAATATTTTACCTCCTTAATGTACTAGCTATTAACTGCACGTAAAAAAAGAACATTTTTTTGTAGCTACGGGGTCAATAATAAATAAACCTCCAGAATTTAGCCGATGGGCGAAATAAAATAAACTGTTACATTCCCCAATATAATTTCACGAGCCTAACATCATTAAGTTGCAATTTTCCATGAAATATGGAATTTTCGTTGAACATCCGGTCCGTTTGTCGTGCGGGGGAGGAATTTTTACGTAAAAATTATTATATTTATACATTCATTCATGAGTACAAATTTCGAATAAATTACCTTCAAATTTAAATTTGCGAGGATGTAAATTACTGTACAGGGAACGCTGATTTGAAAACCAACTTTTGATTTAGTTATAAAACTGATAGACATGTGTAGAAATGCAATTCGATAATGAAGTTATAAACTTGAATTGAATAGTCTGAATTAAAGTATGATAAAATATTGGTAGGAATCTTGTTTGGAAAATAATAGAGAAACATAAAATAGAGAAAATTCTATATAAAGTGCGAACAATTTGCAACTTATTCAATAATATAAAGTACCCATCTCATCCATTACTCCATCCTCAGCTAAACGCAGATTAAAACCACTAAAACGCAATTCTGTATCACATAAACTTCTCTCTCAGTAAGATAATGTATTCACGAGAAAACATCGCGACCGTTTTAACTCCGCTTTAATGGAACGGAGAATTCGCACCTCTTTCCAACGTAAGCGACACCTATAGAAACCACCAAAACAAATCTTCATTCATTCATCGTTCGAAACACTCCCTTTATATGGAATCGATTCTGGTTGTGTGCATTAACGATGCCCTCGATGAAACATCTCGTAGACACACACAGAAGAAAAAAACCCCGACTTTTCCCCATTCATTAGCACCCTCGTATTCGCAAGCGATCATATCACCTATGAGCGACGCTCATTTGTTTTGGCTCGAGGCGAATTTAATTATTCTGTTTTTCCCATTAGCGGTTAAGTGGGCGATAAATTTCGCTAGGCATTTCAATTTCAAAGCGACACTGCTCTTCGCCAAGTTCTAGGTGAAATCCGCCAAAACGGGCCTGATAGCCTTCCTCTCGCACGGCTGCATAAATCTGCATGGCTCCTCCGTAAAGGGCAAAAACAGATATCTCATTCGCGAAAAAAACCGATGATTATCGCGGCAATAAAAGGAAGTTTATCCGATACACGGACAATAACCGAAGCTACGTAGGTATTCTATCCCCGTATAAAAGTCGATAAAAGGTTATAAGAGAGCTTTAAAAAGACATCCTGGAAAGATTTATAATTCGATAAGGCTGGAAAAATCCCATATTAGATTTTCTGGTCAGTTTAGATGGAAAACAAGCTTTGAGCTTTTATGAGGATAGCGGAAAACAGCTTTTTCCCTTTATGCTCCGAGGATTTTGATGGCGTCCCGTTTCATTGCCATGGTAACCACATAACAGAAAAAAAGAAGACGTAAGAGATTAAGATCCTCGCGTAAAAGAAGAGAACGGAACGCAAGATAATGGATTCCGACCCGATATTTATGTGAGTAATATGAGATCACTCCATAAACACGAGAGCAGTTACAAATGCAATGACGGAGTCACGGAACAAGGGGGAATGTGAAAGTGAATCGCGGCTTTGAAAGGGAGCTATGAAAAGGGCCAATCAAGTGTACAAACATGTGTGTGTTCGATGCGTAATTTGTGGATTGAGATGCGCCGAAAACAGAGCCATTAAAGTGATTGAATAAAGAGTTTACAGATATAGTTGTCGAATATATGGATTACGTAATGTTAAAGCGTAGTTTACAATACAAAGGGTGATTGAAAGGCAATGAAATTGATAAATAGCCTTCAAAATAGCAAGAATAGGAGTTGAATTGTTTAAAATTTTGTGATTAAAATCTAAAAACAAACAAAGAATCGATATAGGAAGATGATAATAAAATATATTGTGAATGAAACGATTCTTGGTATTTCATATTAACAGACTAATAGACCAATTATTCAACAAATACCAATAATCAACTGAATCATAAATATTCGGTATTAATTCTGAGGGGAGAAAAATTAAAAATTATCGATTTAAAAAAATTAAAGTTGTACAATTTACAAAAATTTAGCTTATACAATTTCAAATAATGCATATGAGACTAACTAATTTTTGTTTCAATCTTTTAAAAGGGTTTATATATTCATTAGCGTTCACATTTACCTCTCACGTATTTCATTTCGAGTAAATAATTCGAGGAAACTAACACGAATTAAAAAAAACGTAAAAGATATGACTTTAGAAAGATAATGGGATACATAAAGGCAGAATATTTATGAATATTATTATGTTTGAAATCAATTATCATTTTTCACTGTTAAACATCACTCGATGTGGAATCAATACAAACCTTAACATCTAACTACATAGATAGCTTTTCATTCTACTAGAAAAAGACGGAACATTTTAGAATGAAAAAAAATTATGATGCATCGCTCCTATGAAGGCGCTATCATAAAATGGAAAACTTCAAGAATAAAGTTTAATTGCAAAATAGAGCGAAGACTGAACCTGATCGGCTCTTAGATAAAACTGATTCCAAAACGAAGTGAGTGGCCAATTACGGAGCAGGATGATGGATGGACCACAAAAAAACGAGCTCTGGAGGTTATGGCTTTCGAAAAACACAAAGAAAACTTTCCAAAGCTTCGGAATGAAGGGTTTAAACTTTTATTCTGAAAAACATGCCTCAACAAAAAAACAACCAACATAAACAATATATCTTGAGTTCTTAGTAATATATATTTTGATGATAATGATACGTTTCGGATATCAGAATAGAATGTACAACGTAATCTTTCGAGATATTACTCCAATTCTAGGAATTAATTAAAACGAATCCAACGTAAAAATACCTTTTACTGAAAAATATCTATTTTAACTACGTAAATAAGAAAGAATACAATTCTTATGTTCGTAAATGTAACCTTTGAGGTATCCTTATTTGAAATACACGGAATTACGTGGTTCCTAGTAGAGATTAATGTAAATTCTAATATTTTTTCTGAGAAGACAATTGTATTGTACCTATAGACATTTTATAATAATAATTATATATAATAATTATATAATACGGACAATTTATAACCATTTTTGTCGATATAGGCGACGACTGCAAGTGTCATGAACCCACACAAAGCTAAATATAGAACCTTTCCTAGAATAAACATGATATTTCGATAAAGGGTCGAAAAAGCATAAACCGCATACGAGAAATGGGTCTATGATAGAACGATAAAAATAAAATGAATAGAGTGGGTAACTAATGGAGAAGTTCTTGGGCGATCGAACGAGTATGAGAACCTATGGAAAACTTTGGTGAAAAGACAGGAGAAATTGATCCGACATACTTTGAAACGTGGTCTGCAGGAGACAGAGTTGGAGGGGTGGAATTATATAGGAAGACATAGGTTACATTATGACAGGCAGAAAATGGTATAGACTCGAGAGAGATTGAAGTGAGTGGAGATAGGAGAGCGTTGAGAACTGCTGAGGACCTTTCTTTCGAATTTAGAACCCTGAATGGTAATGGTTATGCCTTCTCGAAAGATATAAATATACACACGTAGTTATAAAATGGAGATTATAATAATGAAAATATAACACAATAGCATCTATTTTTCAATCAATCCAAGTATTAAACATATTAAATTTTATTTTATTTATTTAAATTAAATAGATTATCCTTTTTATATAGTATTTTACGTAGTGCAATGTTTTTTAAATTGTGATAACGTATACCACAAATGTTTTTTTAATTGTATAAATTTGATACTTGCCATTATTATTATATTTTATATTTCCACTGGAGCATAAGTTCAACTGCTACTTATTTCAGATAATAATAACAACAAGTAATTACTTGTGGTATTCGACAAAAAGACTAATCGTAATCTAAACCATTGGTTACCAAATATTATTTCCTTTAGGAATTGAGTACTAGAAGACAGGAACGAGATTGAAATGTACCTTTGAAGTACTTTGTAAAATAGAATTCTATCCCCAAAAGGTGATTTATAGTATGATGGACTTTACCAATTAAAAAAAACTAAGTAAAAGAAGTATTTAAATACCAAGCACTCATTTCCAAATTTCTATTATATATACGTAGCGGTCGAGTGATTTTTAAACATTTATAAACCTTTAAAAAAAGTCCATATCCGTCAGCAGTGAAATGTTTTCCCTTTCAAAACGCACAAAGTGCATTTTATCAGCACCATCTCCGGCATCGTGACTTATTCATTCGTTGAAACTCATAAATCCGTGCATCGGCTGTCGCCATGCCAACGAAATATCCCTCCACCGCCGAATCAAAGCACCGGCATTTCGAAAGAAACGAATGTCAGTTGTTCGAATCATTGATTCGGATTTGAGAAAGGGGAAAAAAAAGGAAGATATTTAAATGAGTTCGAAAATATTGAAAGTGAGGGACATCCCACGTCAAATCAGTGGCGTTTGGGTTAGATGCGAATTCGCCGATGTCTCAACGATTGAGTGGCATTCGAGAAATGAAACTGGATGTCATTGTGCCTAAATTTTTTGTTTCTCCGTTTAATATTTGCGATTGACGGTTTCAGGAATGAGGGAAATACCTGTATCAAAACCAAAAAGCGTTTCCGAAAGTGATTGGAGGATATGGATGGATGCCATTTAAAACTGCCATGTGCAGACGGGAAATGGTTGTAAGGCTGTATGTGAGCACCGATACAATTTGGATGTAACGCAAAAGTGAATCACTTCCTGGACTATATCGGTTTATTTCGTTTGTTTCTGTATTCTAACAGCTTTACTCACTTGCTCTAAATCATCATTTATATATTCAGGTAATGACAGTTTGAAATGCAATAGCTCAACTCCTTTTGAAGTTTATATTTCCGATTTTTGTAGAAACTAAAAGCTTTCCATAAGTGTATTATACCTCTTAATGTAATAGATTTATAAAAATATATGGTTTTAAGTCAATTATGTCCGTAAGGAAGGTTTTAGTTTTATTCCTTAAGATTATTTTCAAACGGGTAATGAGGAAGGAACTTATTCATAAAAGTTCCATAGTAACGACTGTTTATTGGCAATCTTAACGAAGAATTCACTGTTCTATTGCTTTTCATTCCTTATATTCTATATATAATTATTTAAACATCCCATATTTTTCAACTCCGAGAAGTACGTCTCCTGTTTACTTTATCACGTGATTACACTTTATTATCATGGAAGATACTGATTTATTAATTTTGAACCCTTTAAAGTTACTGATTTTAAAAACCTAATAATTCGTTTTAGCTGTACAGACCCAGACATAACCAATATGCAGGAATCATATAATTCCTACAGCAATGAAACTAAGCAACCGTAATGAATCATCATACATATATCACTTAATTGAAAAAAATCATACAATTCCAAAATATCTATTGTTTCAGCTTTCGTATTCAGCATTCAATTAATCCGTCCTTCAAAAATGGAGTAAAAGTTACAAACGAGATAAAGTACAGGCCCGAATTCGTCGACTCCGATATCATAAACCATTCGAAACGTGGATGACTGAAAGTTTAATACGAGGTATAAAATTATTTTCCCACGGGATGACATTTGATGCGCAGCGTTCCGTGATAAGTCACGAGTATTTGGAGGGTATCGGATCCGTGATGGGAGGCACGCCCTTTTAATCCTGGATGACCATAAAGAATACGCTCTCAGCGAGTTCAAAACAAACGCCTATACATAATGAAATATAAGCCATTGTTTATCTGTGAAATGGGAGAGTACGGGGATTTATTAATTTTATTGGTCGGCGGAAATAGAATCAAAATTATAGTACGTTTCCGCTATTTTGGAATATTTGAGTTAATCTTCTCAAATTCTATTGTCGATAATTAATCATTTCGCGTACAAAATGCGGCGAAAATTAATTTTATCATAGACTAATTTTTACTGCTGTTTCCCTAACACTAACCCGATCGAGGCGAATTTTTTTAAAAAAAGTCGTTCGACCAAATGATACACGTACCAATTTGTGAGTAACTAAAGAATTAATATCATTCAAACGCGCGAAAATATACAATGCATCAAGTGATTAAATTCATCCCCTCATCCAAACTCATAATTCCAGCTAAAAGTTGATGTTTGTGTGGATGTAGGTGGAAAATCAAATATTAAAATAATAGATAGAGTGATAATAATTTTGAATATTCCTAATGCAATTGTTTTTGTTTGAAAAGGTTGCTGAATGAATAACGAAATACTTTAAAATGTATTGTACTTTAAAAGGAATTGGGTGACAGATACAAACTAAAATATAGAAATAGTGGATCGAATAAGAACTTAAGTTATAAGCAGACGTAAGTTTTCTACGACTAAAATAAATATGAATACGAATTTCTAACATGCTTATTGAAACGATTTACGGTGGGTTAAGGAATGCGTAAAGGAGTAAATGAAAATATAATTAAGCACTTTTTTATTCCTCATATCGTAGGAAAAACCTTTAAAGTTTTATGTCGGCATGAAGATGATTTTCAGTCAAATAAAGCCATCCTCCTAACGAAAGGTACGCCTCCCAATTCGAGCTCCTTGTAGCTTTTGCTAGAGTACATCACTTGTGCGCACCAAGCTATCCTACAGTTCTATTCGCTCCCAGAAAAGTATCATACTTATTTGATATTCCTGTCTGAGATGTACACCTTTCTAATGAGAGTTTGCCATATAACGCTTCAAAGGATTTCAATGTACACTTATACGAGCTATCTTCTTTGTACGTGAACACAGACTAAGCGATGCAACCCATGGCTCAGCGGAGAACGGAAGAGCCGCGCTGGTGTAAAGGCCACGTTTATTCGGATGATAAGGACTGGCATTTGAAACCTGGAATAGGTGTAGCATTTTCGTCCATAACATTTCTATAAGGGGAAACGAGAAGGGTTTGTAGAGATACTGACGTCAGAGGAAAACATGACGTGGAAGGCAAACTTCGTATATGTATTTTTTTTCTGCTCTTAATAAATCAACATTCGTTGGTAACCGTAAACATAGAAGGAAGGAAAAACATCAAAAGCTACGTAACTATATTAAAAAACATCCACTATTACATTCACATACATCAAAAGTTTACTTTAATATGTATATATGTATTCAGATGTATCTGGTTGCGATTAGGTTTGTTAACAATTGCTGCATGGTGGCACCAAGTTGGTACGTATTCAGAGGTAAGGTTGCTAATATATAATGTCGTTATTGATTACGTATAAATCTTGGGAGTTGGTTGGTTATATCTTTACGTAGAAAAAAACGTTTTCGGAAACAAACAAGGGATATAATCAACCTCAAAGAAAAAACCATCCGCAAGATATTGAGCCGAGACGTTGAAAACTTCCAGGATACGAGAAGGAAATCCGAAAGTTTCGGTCCACGCTGCTAACCTGCTAATTTAATCGAGTCCGTCAGCGCCACATGACGGAGACTTTCCAAAACTGATTTCTCTCGAGAAAAATAACCCCGTGCGAGGGACTAACAGATATTGAAATATCGACTTCAAATTTTTCGGCATCAAAGTTTCCGAATTGATTGGTCCAAACCATTGGAGGGGTTTTTTTTAGGGGACGGGGGCTGGTCTCCTCTCTTTCGAAAATACTTACTCTAGAAATGCGTCATCTTTTGAAATACGGCCCCCATTACTTAGCTCAGTAATTTGGCGCACTCATAAAGAAATCGGGGCCAAGAAAAATTCTCTTTTTGAGGGAATGGTCAGAAAAATCCTTTAACCGGAGAAAAAAGTACCATCTTGAGTTCTCATCCTTGATATGGGGTCAAAAAAAAAAACATTTTTTATGAAGGGCACGTGCTTAATGAGCAAAAAAATGTCGTCTTTTAAATATCGATGTTCTGGGTATCGTAAAACTTTAACCTCATTATCGAACGAGCGTGAATAATTTACGTGCATAAATGCAGCGATGTTATTACGATCGTAGTACGTTCTGTAGTGTTGAGTAGCTATTTTCTTTCCCATAGCGTACCGTAGCACTTTGTATTGAAATCCGTTTGTTTCTTGGCAACCAACCTTTACGTCACATCTTTCCTTTCTCTTGTACATCCCCCCTCTTACCCCCTTCCCAATTTCTCCGCCGTCGCCTAATTACTTCAATTAAAACCCTTTCTTTTCTCAAACCCCACCCCCTTTAGAAGCGCCTCCGAGTTTGCTTTCCAATCAACTCGGTTTGACTTGGAAAGTTGAATAAAAAAAAAGAAAATTAATTTTAGCGTTTAACAAGGGTCGGTGACTTACCCTTCTTGCGCTTAAAATATATGAGTGGCACTTGACACTGATGGGAAGGATTATGGCGCAAAAAACTCTATTCTTTATAACCGAATTTGTCAGAAATATAAATGGTCTTTGTTGGTTTCTGAGTGTAAAACCATTTAAGGACGGAAGAAAACCATTATAAAATAGCAAATGTAAATAAGAAAATTCAGCAGTGGTCAAGAATTTCAAAAGAATTAACAATATCATCATCAGCCATTTTCAATCCAACAATGGATGTAGACCTCCCATTATTGTCTCAGATTATCTCAATTATTACCCTTATATTGTCTAGTTATTCTTACGTAATCGATCATGTCCCTCTTTTATCTATCATGCGGTCTTCTCCTCGTAATATTTAAATTCCTTGCCACAACGTTCAGATCTATTGACCTCCAATGGTTGTCCTTTGTCTTCGTCACATGACCTACCCATATCCAATCAGATTTGCAATGTAACTATGATCTCTAAAAGTACGTTACGTCAAATTAACGTTAATAGGGGTTACTAAGTATATTTCGCATTATATTCGAAAAACAGCTATTTAAAATACATCGAATCAATTGTCAATTCCTCAATTACTTTTCGAATATAGTTTCAGAGTGTAAAAGTCGCCAACAATCAACCAACCAACCAACGCAACCCGTATTTATAAAGATGAAGAGTTCATTTGCATAAAAAAGGAACGATCTGCCAAGAAGGATTAATCCGAGTCCCACAAATAGAAAAGGCCATCAATCCCTTCATGCAAAACATAAACTGAACGACTGGTGCAATTTCAACGGCTGCGTGTGACGTCAAGGAGCAGTGACGGGAAAACTTTTCGAATGAGTGGCTCCATTGGGCAGTGCGGGTTGCATGACATCCGGACCGGTCATATCCTCCACCATTTGGGGCTGTTTTCATACGGGCATGACATGCTGGGGCAATGTTTTGAAACGCTACCGAAATGAGCGGAAAATCGACTATCGAAAATCCACTTTTCGAACTATCCGCCGTTTAGATTATCTTTTCAATCAACGGAAAGACCAATTGCCGACGAAATCTCGTTTTCGCCGAAGTGAGGCAATACGCGTATATGAGTACCCTAAGAAGGGTTTCAGAACACTCGAAAACCTGGAAAAAATCGTTGAATCATAAGGATAATCTCCAACCGTCTAAGGATCGCATTTCAAGAGGTTGATACGCACTCGAACGAATTAAAAAAAAACGTCAAATAAAAAAATCCATGCTCGTGGGCGGAATACTTGAATTTCACTCCTGCGCGAGTATTACGAGGAAGTAGCTGTACTTGAATTAAAAATTCAACTCTCGAACTTGAAGGCGGAATAAAACAGGCTCGAATTAGTACATACGGAATATTTGAAGAATAAACGGAGAAATATTTTGTAATATTTTTCGCTCTAAAATTCTTCCAAACCCATAAACTCCTTACATCTTCATTCCAAAACGTTTTCTCGATACTATAATTTTTTTATGAGTTCCACTCCAACATAAATAGAGCCATAAAAATCTCTGCCGTCATAAATTGATGGAATAGAAATGGGAATGGAAAAGGAGTAAAAATTTTCTGGAATATTTTCAAAAAATTTTCTAGGGTAACTTTCTAGGGAACTGCTAGGGAAATCTGCGGAATTAATTCAGGAATATTATCTCGTTATAACTTCTCGAACTGAAATATAACTCGGGGAAGAAATGTGCGAGCTACGTCGGGATCATAGTAATGTCACGTGGAATTAAGAGAACTTCGCGATTTTATTTGCAGTGTCTTTTTCGTTCAGTCAAACTCAACCACATCGCGTACGTGGAATATTTTAACGTGAACGCATTTTTATTTAAAGTGCATAGTTACCGAGGACAACTAAGAGTAAAGTTCTGTAACAAGAGAGTTTTTAAAAGATCTAAATATTCTCTGTGATGGTATACTTTCGTGAATATTGAACTGATAGACACGATGCAACGAAAAAAATATTTTAGAACAAACCGTAATGAATAAAATGAATTCAAACGATCCTAAATTTCAGTAATAAATACTTTAAAAACGTTTTTAATGAATATCATGAACGATATATCCAAAATCAGCCTGTTTAAAGCATACTCTTCTATAACATAGATAAAAGATTGGATACATTGCTTTTCCATATACCTTTCAACTTCTACTTCTTAGTTCCATTATTAAATGAATCGTTTAAAGACTCAGTTCTTGACATGGACTCAAACATATCACTAAGAGAAGACTTTCTACTTCTTTATGCACATATAATCAAGCCCTTCCTATTGTTTTATCATCCACTTTTGATTTACTCCATAATAGCGAAAGAACAAGTCACATTCCCTATTCATCTCACATACATACTGCTAGCTAGTCAACGAGGATATTTAGGCTAAGGAAAATAACAATAAGCAACGTTTCCATGGTGAATCTTCAAAAAAGATACGTACTTGTATGACGTATTAAAATACCCCCTGAGGGTTACTAAACAGCACAGAAGGATGTGAAGACATGATAAAAAGGATAAGGGAAGCTTAAACTACGTTGGAATGCTCAAAGGAGATAAATAAAAGACATTCATAAAGAAGAGAAGCTCTCTTTTTAATGGCAAAGGTTAAATTATATATATATAGGCAGAGAGCTCATAGCAACATAAAGGGAACTGGCCCGCAAGGAAATGAAATGCGTGTGCCTATACTGCCCGAGGACGATCAACCGTTTCAAATGTCATGGCAACTGTTTGATTAGCAACGGGTCAAACTGTGATGATTGAAGTAATAAGAGTTTGGTGAGATCTTCTCCGGAAACTTCCATTTGACATTTGAAGACTAAAAATGCCTCGGGCACTCGTTTACAATGCTCCATTTGGGTAGAAGAAAAGTGAAAGTTCGTTTCGGGGAATTCACCTGAGTGTATTTACGATTCGAATGGTTTTGGGATTATACAGGCTTCGGAACGTAACTTAATTAGAGTGCAGCAAGAATGTTAATTTGCGTGGGATGTCGAGCTTTTCAAACACGATCATTGGGAATAGAACCAAGGAAGTTACGTAAAAATCAAAATGAGGAACTTGAATGAATTTATGGTTATAACGTGCCACTTAAAATATAAATATCAATAATTACAGTAATTAAAAGAATGATATCAGTTTAAAACATCAGTAATTGTGAAGCCAAGTTATTAAAGAATAACATTGTGGAACACTACTATATTTTTCTCAAGTTTCAAGAAGAACGTTTCTCATCTAAATGAGTCAGCACTTCTTAGTGGTATAAATTAGTGAATGTATAAAATGCACTTTTTGTTGTCATTATGTATTACGTGTTGCCATAATGTAATATACGTTGCTACTGGACGATTAGTCTAACTGCGACACATTTATGATAACTATAACAGTAATATAATAGTTAATAACGAAAACTTTGATATGAGAACTGCAATTAAGTTGGATTATTTAAATCTAAAGTTAATCTGAATTTTAGCCAAATATTAAGCGAAAAGTTTTGATATATAGTACATTTTCTACATAATATTTTTGATTTTCTATTTACATCCCTCCTAAAAATACATTTAATTTTTACAGTACCCCTCTTTTTTGATATACATAATGGTTACTTCATCATCTATTTCTCCTATATTTGTGGTCACCTCATTGCAAGTAAGGCTTACTTCCTGACATAGATACAGTTGATAGAACGCCGATGTTTTTCACCGATACCAGATTTGATTGACCATCGATTTTATTTCTGTCATGCTCCCCGAGTTACACACGGTTTGAAAAATTAACAACATCGCTCAAAGCGGTGTATCATGAGTGGACAGATTCGATGATTCCCATTCACTGCGACAGACAAAAAAGGATTCCATATAGTCACGTGCGTTTGGGAATGCATTCTCATTTTCGATTCCCATATGTAGGAGCCCTTCAGGTGCAAAATGACCTGTCAAGAACATATCTAAAACGAGAACCATTGCCTATTCGAAAGGTACTGCTAGTTTTTCGATATTTCAATAAAATTCAATATATATAAAATATAATAGCTTAAAAATTTCTATAACTCCTACGATGATTAAACGGATAGGAATAATAATAAGATTTTATTTATCACAAACAGATGTATATACCAAATTACGTTTAATTGAATGTACAGATGTACACCTACATCCACTATTAAAAGGGAAAATTTCTTATTAGCTGGGATTCGAACCCGGAATCTTAACACCGGGTTCGAATCCCAGCAATATATCTACATGAGTACCCTGCAAGCCGCCTTTCGGCGTGTGGCATGGGGTGTAAACACCTATTTTATATTATCGCGTATTTTAGGCTATTACTATCGCATATCGTGCGCGGGAAGAAGGAATTCTTCAATCGATTAGAATCCTAGCATCAAAGTCAATCTAGAAAAATTGTAGGTAATTACTTTGTAACACGTTATATCCGATGTATTTTCTGACTTCTATTTGCGTAAATTTTATACAACGTACATACCTAGAGAGGCACTGAAAATTAATTTTGAAGGATTTAAAACGTACTTAAAAGGAAGTGTTTGTCAATTGCTATATACCTGTATTTGAAACTAGTGGATCAACAACCGGAAGTTAAAATTCGTGTTTTCAGTATGATAAACCTTTTAAATGGGCTGTTTAATGAGCGGTCGTCAAACAAGAGGTAAGTATACACCTCAAGGCGAGTTCCGTGCTAAGCGATCCATGAGAGTAACGTCTTTAAGCCGACTGACGCATTTTCAAAAGGAAAAAAAGGAAAACATTTAAACAAACCCCTTTCGTAGGAAAAACCTGAACACTGACATTAATGAGGAAAGGCTGAAAGTAGTTTTCTGGGTGTTCTTTCATGTTCGAGACAAGAGGAAGGAGACGTTTATGAGGCGGAAGAAGCAGATAACGAGAGAAACCTTCAGAAAATTATGAAGGGAGGATTATTTGAGATAACTTTGTCTCGTGCGCAAAGAAAACGGTCCCAATAAATCCCATAGGGTTTGTTCACCTTTTAGAGTCTAAAAGGATTAAATCTACATAAGCGGGGGTTCAGGGAGCAAATATTTTTTGTGTTTTTTCCGTTTTTTTTGCTTATTTCGTCGCGGATATAAAGTGCACGCAACCAATGGCCTCTGGGCCGTTTCAGCAACAGTTGTGGGGAACACCTCAAAGCAAAAGCGTATTGTTTCGAAACACAAGAGATGACAGCAACGGAATCGAGAAATGGAGATGCAGTGGTACACTAGGACGACAAAAATAGAACGGGCAGACATCTAATGGAGAAGTTCTTTGAAGTACAAAGGAGGGGAAACTTTTGAGAAGGATCTGGAGGAAAAATGTGGATGGAGGTATGATGTCTACTAAAGACGATGTTTGGTGGAAGGGAGGAGATGCGGAAGGCCTACTAGGAGTTGGCAATGGATGGAGTCTGGTATTGAGAAGAAAGTGGAAAAACTCTGTAGCTCCATTACTGAGGAATGATGCAGTGATACACGTATTTAAATAGCACTGAATTGCGGGAGACTATTGTTGACTATTAAAGCTTTACCTTAGGTTCCTTTGAATGTAAATTTATCTCTAATTATTGAGAATTGATGCAATGATATATGTCTGTATATACATATTGAAATAGCACTAAATTATGAGAGACTATAAGGAGAGAGTTAAAGCTTTACGTTATCTTCCTTTAAATATGAATTCATTGCTAATTATTGAGGATTGATGCAATGATATATAAATCGAAATAGCAGTCAATCACAGGAGACTATAGAAGACTTTAAAACCTTTAATTTATCTTCTTTCAAATACGAATTTGTCGCTAATTGATGGAAAGTAAGTGTTATATTGTAACTGAAAGGAGTCTACCCAAATACAAAATTACATTTGTCCTTTTAATTTTGGATGATTCAAGACAAAAAGGATAAATGTTGGCAGACGGCTTTCGAAAGCTTTCCCAGACGAAGAATGAAGGCAATTTATAACAGAGGAAAGGACAGGTGACATTCAACCATAAAAGAAAATTAGTCGCTGCAAAAAAAGTTGCAAAAGTCGGTAAATTAGTGTACGGACCCTTAGATAATACCAGTTGAATAAAAACGGGAGCTTAATACCTTAATCCAAGAGGAAGGAGACTAAAAAATTGTCCAAATCCGTGTGTTTTTCGGTAGAATAGGCGACGTTATTTTTAGGCTTTGATGATAATAAATGAAAGAGATCGTCTACTTGAAAGGATTAAATTGTTTTCTTCGAAAGAAAAGTTTTGAGTGTAAAGGAAATATGCATAAAAAGTAATACCACTTCGATGAGTGACAAAAACTCAAAAATTCAAATGATTGGTGAATCCTGTACGTAGAATATCTGTGTATTTCAAGTTCTAATTTTCATTTGAGGTGTCGTTTACATATTCTGCCGCGGATATATACGATGCAGTTGAACAGCCACAAGAGTATAATTCTTTAAATAAGTCTTTTGAGTGACTTCCTTCAATAAAGCTTTCATAAACATGCTTAAAATTATACTGAAAATAAAGCTTAAATTATTTAATTCTTTTTATGATTACTTCCATACTTAAATTTGAATGAACTTTTAAATGGCATAAAAGGCATGGTAGATTGAAAATGTTAATAAAATACGTACGCTGAATAAATAAAAAGGAATTTCCCTAACGAAAAGGTTCAAAATTCTACGAATCTTAAACTTAATTGTATTTAAAGAATAATTCGCCATCTAAAAGCAAGTTAAATTGAGTAAAAAAATAATTTAACAGACTGTTAACGAATCGGAATAAATAAAATTGAAGTTAACAGTGAAGGTCAGTGAAGATTAAGATAATAAAATAGAATAGGGGCTAAATAATGTGAAATTAGAGACATATGTAGCCCATCATTATCATCATACTTTTATATATTTACGCTTTATGTTCACATAATTCGTGATTCACTTTCGTTTATACACATCTGTGCTTTTTAATAGCGGTGTTCCATGATTGTATCACAGTTATTTTTTTCAGTATAACTGATTACATGCAGAGTGAAAAAGGATTCAATTGTAGCAAACGAAGAAACTGCTAGAAAAAAAGGATGGGGTCAAAGTAGACTACTGAATATGCATCAGAGGGCACCCGATTGCATGGAAAAATTGCAATGCCGAGAAGAAAGAACGTAATCGCATGGATTAGGAACGAGGATTTGGAAAAATAAAAAAAAAGAAAAGGTCCTTAGTGCGTTGCTGAGAAGTGGGCGTGGCGTATAATGTAGAAAGTGAGTGGGTTTGATAAGAAAACAAATGAGGTAGTAATGGCGATCGTATGGGAGGAAATGCTCTTGATTAAAGAAATAAAACAGGGTCAGTGGCAGTGGGCGTGCTTAGCCCTCTAGAATGGATGAATCGCGTGACAAAAGAAGCCATAAAAAAGACGGACGCTTTTAGATTGATATCCCACCAAATCTTTCCTCCTAAAATCCGACATAAATAACATTATTTCTTGCATGATTGAGGTTGTTGCTGGGAAATTCCCTTTTGCTTTATTTCTCAATCAATCTGCACAGTCTCGTTAACGACATTCTTGCATTACTATATTATACATGTATTGTATTGTTACAATATTTTGAGCTTTGCGCTGCTGATTGTTTTAGTTTTATAGAAAATTTAAGTGTTGTCGTTATGCATTAAAAGTTTGCGAATTGTTAACTTTAAATTCTCTTTCATTTTGTAGTATATTACTTTTGTAAGTATATTCTAAAGTTCCTTCGTTGTATACACGTAATACATTATAATGAGCTTATCAATGATACTAAAGATGTGTTTCAGTTACTGACCAAAGAGCTTGTCACATATGACACGTAATAACCAAGTGTATGGAAGGGTTTATATATATAGTTGTATAGAAAGATATAGGCACTCTTTGACCTTAATTTCTATTTAAGTGTCGACTGTTATAGCCTAAGAATCTCAGAATACATGTAGGCTGTAAAGTTGAGTCAAACTGTATTATTTTGCATTATGATTCTCATATAAATAATAATATTTTATACTTTTGAATTTAGTTAAAAAAAGAAGAGAAACTTTAAAATAGATAAATCGTAAGTTAAAAGTAGAACCTCTCGAATCAAATTTACACTAATAATTTTATTATTTTCTCCTTGGTGTAGATTCTTAACACTTTTTCTTCTCCATATGCCATAAATATTTACGATGATGATAATTTGATTTATTACACTAATTTAATATTGTAAACTACTCTTGATGATTTATAATTGCAGTAGTTCACTCATCTTATACAAATCGATTTTTAAATTACTCATTTGTTAATATATACCATTTCCGTTCAGCATTTGTTGTATATAATTACGTATATACAGTCAATAATCCGTCCTCATCATTTCTCGGATGCTGCGAAGAAGAAAAGCTGGACCACGACACGTATTCCGCGGCAGTCACGCTAATGAGGCAAGAATGACCGTTAATCGAAAGCAGTGGCCGATGTTTATCGCATTCGCTGTTTTAGATTCCGCGAGGCGACAGGATATTCCACCCATGCATATTCAGCACGTCAAATGCAGCGCGGCCGGGAAAATTCCGTCTAATAGGGCCACGTGCTCGCACCGGAAGCGAGCGTTAAAAAAGCGGAATGGCTCAACTCCGAAATATATATATCGGTAGAGGAATCGGACACACACATGCGCTTCCTCCTCAATGGACTCGTAAGGGGGTTTCGTCCTCTCCATTTGGCCACTCTATTTTTAACCGTCAAACAAGTATTTATATTTTTGGATCTCCTGACTCCTCCCCTGAATTTTTCATCTCCTCTCTCGCGAAGCTGTAGTTATGCGCCAGCATATTAGGGACCTAAGAAAATGGCGGCTATTTTTAAGAGGGCAACGGTGTGACGAAGGGAAGATTTATGGCTCATCCGAATATGCATATTGGATGGATTTTTGTCATCTGCATCCCGCGCATTTTTTAAAAAATTCTCGTTACGCGATAATGCCGTCGTTGTTTAAGTTTTTAAAGCCACTTTAATCCATCTTTTCACAATTTTATTCGAAACGATGCTTTTTTAAATTAGTGTCGATGTTTTCGACGATAAATTGGTGCTAGGAAAATTTATGGCGTTATGTTCTCTACGTCATAGAGCGGACTTAATGTGTACATCGATAACTTAGCGACCGTTAACAAGCGATATGCTGGTAACATAGCTGCTATGATATTCTGGTATTTAGAAATATAAGAAGAATGATACTAAGGACTAAATAGGCGTATAAAACATCTGACAGAACCGGAATTCGAACCCAGATGTTCCAACTGTTGGTAGGCTGACTTAGTCATTGAGTCAATCTATTCAGAACAATCAAACGCATTGTTAAGGAATTATTTGTAGACATGAATAAGGATACATTAGATTTTTGATATTCTACGAATTTCATACTTCAGTCATAAATGTAAGATCTCAGATGAGAAATTTGATATTACTATTTTTTATTATAAATACGTTAAATTGGACGACAATCCGGTGGCATCGCTTATACAAAATCATACTCAACACAAATATAATAGAAGCTATGTGTTCAGGCGTTACCTTGTGGAAGGACATCTCAGACTAGTTCAGAAATGAAGTATTTCGTTTTCAACCATACAATTTTATTTTTACGATCGGTTTCGCTATACATAACAAACATCTTCGAAATCCCAATATTAAATACAATGCTCATAAAGAAATTAAATTAAGCAGGAATAAAGAGGGATGTAAATACGAATACAGATAATCAAAGAACAGATTAAAGTCGTATCACAATTATCTCAAGATACAAGGTAAAGATAAACGTTATCGAAATACTACGAGAACTAAAATCGATATTTGGAACTGATATACGATACTGAAATGATGCTGTTGACCTTTGCTTTATTGTAATCAATTCAGTTATAATTTTAATGAGAGAGGCGTGCTTATTATCCATATGCAGTACCACGTGGCTGCTACCTGATGAGTCGTCCATGGCAACGAAGAAGTTCCGATGAATAAATCAAAAACCAAACCGCCTACAAAACCTCTTTTCCTGCCAAAATGATGAATATCCATGAGAAATAAAGAAGGGAAAACTTTGAAGAGATATGGGAGGTTTTGCGGTTAAACACTGAGGTTGACTGATGTTTTCACCTCAGGAAAAAAAACCCTTCGAAGAGGAAAAAGGAGAAGAAAATATACGAAAAGTTTCCGATAGATTGAGAAAAAGGTAAAGGTTCATACTCGACGCGGAAACAAAGAATATTTTCATAGTTTCGAAGAGTTTTTGCCGACATAAGTTCATGTGCGCGAAGAAAATTACTTACAGTAAGTTCCTCAGATTCAAGAGGCAAAAATATTGCGTGCGAATAAAAAAGAAAGGGTAAATCTCAACGAAACTTCATCCAGTATATAATCGCTTATAAGTCTCCGGGGAAAATCTGAGGAAAGATTATGAAGGAAAGGTTTACTTGAGTATATCTTTGATTCTTTAACGGTCTTCAGTGGTAATTCTTAAGTTGGATGGAATAAAACGGTGTATACTATAGTTTCTCCACTAATATATGTATTTATTTATATATTTAATGCTGATTTCTAGACTAAAAACAATTAGAATATTAATTATTATTGCACTGAAAAAGTACGGATGAAAAAGAAGAGCAATTTATAAAATTTCTAGGTAGTTAATCCACCTACATTGTTATATCATGAATATTATAATCATAGGTGCCATAACTAAATAAATATAATTATATTAAAATGGATGTATTCAGACTTCACTTGGTGGAATACTGCTCTAATCAGCTTGAAAAGGAATAAGTACAATTCATACTGTCAATTTATTGTATATCATTTTATATTATTTCATTTACAGTTAACACTATCGTGGCTAGATGATGTTAAATCGTTATACATAACAGGTATTGACAATTTATTTATATTTAAAATTTTATTCTTATTAAGATGATTTTTACAAGTGGATTCAATATCTAATAGTGTGGAAGTAAATGAAGTTTGTTCCTTCTCCAATACGCTCTGTAATGTCCTTCCACGAAGTAACGAGTTTCACAAAGATAATATATTCAATTTTTATAATATATATTATAGATTTCATTCAATAGCATTTAAGCTGTAAAATATATTCAATAGCATTTAATCAATATAATATATTCAATAGCATATATTTAATAGAACTCTAATTTATGTATTTTTACAATTTAAATAAGTCAATGATCGCCAAATTATTAACCTACTAGAATATTCCAACGCATTTCAGTCAATTCCATAATCCATCCATTTTATTTTTACGTTATCCATTACATTACGTAAAAAAAGATATAAAATATAATAAACCCTAAGTGAAATTTTAAAGGCCTATTAATTGAATTAATTTAAAAGCGCTTTATATATATTATTTATCGATCCCGTAAATCCGCTCTCAATATTCATGAGAATAAATTTATCTACGAACTTATCGCCCGAATAATACATGGGAATCGATTGGCGATATTATTTTCCTTTGACAGACCCGCTCTCAGTACGGACGTTCCGTAACAGAATTTTGGCGCTAAATATTGCCTAAGGGATAATTTACAAACGGGCATTATCTCTCTTTGATAAAACATTCCCTGTGAGAAAAAAAATACTCAAAGGAGTTTTTATCCGCGTTTATCTTCTCGGGCGCATTTCGATCCGCGCAGATTATCACCTCCTTTTGATATTATCGCCTACATTGTTGCAACAATAGGGGGATATATATGAGCAGGATAACAATGGGCGTTCAAACAATCGAGCATTGTTTTAGAGTCGTTAGCGTTACTTCTGAAGTCTTTGTTGAGTTTTGGCGCGTTTATCGATAGATAAGTCGGTCAAAAAAAAATGAATGCGTGATTGCGTGTCGATCAGATCGCGCCATCTGTCAACGCTGTTAAAAAGCTTCGGCGTCTTCGACCTCGTGTCCATAAAAAAGCGATGATTTTCGAATCCACCCGTCATTGGCGCGTGGGAGGCATTATGAAATACGGCTGAGGTAATTGAAAATAAAGTGACCACGCGCGCGTAAAAAAGGGAAGGTGGGGTTCGGGGAAAGGAACAGAGGTAATTCCGAAGCAGATCGTTCGGCGGGAGAGCCTTTAAAAAAAAAAAGCGGGAGAGAGAGAGTATAATCGAGGTGTTTGAAGCTGAAAGCCAGGAAAGGGTCGGCTTCCCTTCAAAGAGGCGATACCGAAATATTTTAGGGCAGCAAAACTGTACACACACACGCTCTTTGTTTTTCTTTTTTTTTGGACGGGCGCACGAGAAAAGCGGTTGGGTAAGGTGGGAAAAAATGGCGGTTTAATTATGAAAATGAAACCGCGAGAAAAAAGTGAATCTCGAAAAGATGGCGTCGCATTTGAATACATCGCGAAGAATTACCATTCTTGGTTTCGTTTCGTTCAATTCCCTTTTTCTCGGAACTTTTTTCTCCCAAACTCCCATAAGTTTCACATTTTTCGGGTCGCGAAAAGCGCTCGCTGTAGTTTTTGGATTAAGTAAAAGGGGAAAAAGGAATAAAAATCTAAATTTCAAATGGCGCGTGAGGCGAGAATTTTGGGAATTTATGGACCGCGGACAGCATATGCTATCTTTTCGAAATGTTATTTTTTTCTTTTGCTCTTCATTATGTGGCTGTTGTTTCTCGAATTTTCCGTAACATGTGACGCCGTTCTGCTTTCTGGAATTAAGTTATGCTCGGTTTATTCACGATCCTCAAGATGGCGCCGTTTAGAAATTGGAATATACACAACGGCGTTCGAAATTGGAAAATTCTTAAAATTCATGGCGCGAATGGTAGAGATGATGGCATTTTTATCTTTATGAGGTCCAAATTACCAGCCTATTTATGACGATATTATATTTTTTCTAATTTTAGCTGTAATTGAGGTTAAATATCGTTAACATTTACAATTATAGGGATATCTATGCCAGTGGAATATACTCTCCACAGCACAGAACAGAATGATGAATCTTTACGATTAAATAAATTATTAAATGTAAATAAATTCGTTATATAACAACACCAATACTGAATTAAATGTTTAAAGAAAATATAACGTTGATTGGAGGCTAATAACAACGTCATATCATCATATATTAAGTTACAAATCAGATATCTTTCGATATGATTTCCGTGTATATGTACGTTGCTGAATTTATTTGCGGACAACATTACGAAATATGTTGCCAAATTCTTTAGTATTTTATTTGAATAATAACCTACTTGTTAATAATATATAATTTATTGTAAAATCACTTAACTCGACGTAACTAATAACGTAACTCGACGTTCGACGTAATTTTTTCTTCTAGAAAATTAATAAAAAGTTTTTTATAACTCTTCAGTATTTAATTCGCAAAAAACCTACTCGCTAAAAACGGAATTTATAAGGTTTGACCTATATACTTTTTTATTGGGTCCACATCAAAAACATAGAGAAATACCCACAAACTCCCACGATTCATAAAACAGAGAAATAGAATAGAAATCACTATTTAAAGTTGTTTGATGCAGCCCTAGAATATCAAGAGGCTCGCCAGTGATGTAAGTTTATAGTGGTCGATACGGTTAATATGTGAGATCCAGATATTTCAGCTAGTACCGGAACAAGCATAAAATAACCGGAAAAGGAGAAACAGTTTTGGAAATTCACGTTTTTCTCTAGGAGTCTACATCTCAGGTCTGCTTCTCTTAAAAAGGGTGGACTGGAATTATGGATACAAGGAAAAACGGCCTATATTCAGTGTTGAAAATACAGATGAATATCCTGGTTATATTTCAAGGAAAATATTTACATAAGTTTGGTAATGTTAAATGACGAATACCTTGGAAGTCAAATAGTGTAGAGGTTTATGCATAAATTCATGTTAATAAACGTAATTAAGTATTTCTGGAAACGGCTATCACGTATGCAACATTTACAATTATATATGATACAAAATTGACATAAATCTGAAAATAATAACAAAAAATGCCAATGAACTGTTTATTTTTTCTGATGAAAATAATTAATTTCACTCATCTCGTGTCGCAAAATGGATTGCTCACTTTTTTTAATAATTGGGAAGTAAATTAGGACAAATTAGTCTCGAAATTTCTCATGATATGTCAAATTTCCTGTCATTTGCAAATTCTCGGTTTAATTGAATTTCGGAAAAGGAAGTGACAAAATTAACAGTAACCCTTGTTCGCCGTATTGCACAGAAGTCTTCCACATCGTTGGGCACGATATGCATATTTCATTTCGTATATAGCCTCTTAAGTGTATGATAACTATCCATAATTAAACGTAAGCTAAATGAATAATTAGTATATATTCACCAGCAAAAATAATTCTTCAAGTAATATTATGAATGTCAAATTAGCATAAAGTTATTAGCTTATCATTAAAGTGGCATAGGGTTATGAGTCATTAATTGAATGAAAACAGCATTAAAAGGGTTGTGAAAACATACAATTATAATTATCAAATAATTATAACTTTTGAAAAAGAAAATACGTATAATTATTTAAAGATAATTATAAAATTTTTAAATTTATTACCTTGCATCGAAGTTTATACGTGTGTTTAAACTTCAGCTATTCGATATCAATTTCATGGAGTGGAATATGACACGAACGCTCTCTCTATGTGCATCGGTACGATCTTAGGCAGTAGATTATATCTCCCGTGCCCTACTTGTGGTTTATGCAGAATACATTTTGGTGCTGTCTGTGAAGTTATCAACCCGAAAGCTGGTTGGATTCCCGTCCTCTTCACCATTAGCAATCAAAAGTTTAGGAGAGGCATTGAGGCGTTGGGATGGGAGGAGGCTGTTAGCTTTTCCTGAAATGCCACCAGTGAGAAAAGTCTACGTAAGGGGAGCACAATAACTCATTGGATATCCCTTTTCATAGCATCTGACATGGATTTAAGTAATCGCTCACCGTCACTCCTCAAAACTCGAAAACTTTCGCATAACGGCAGTCGTATATTTTTAACATAGAGTAAGTAGATTGAAGACCCTTTTTATCCCTTATTCTATTCTATTTTGGGGACACGAAGTCATAAATCGCACGGAGAATACACTTATCCAGTTATTTTTATGGATTCGAGAGACAGAATTGTTCCGAAATCGTCGATTTATTCTCTATTGCATATGGAAATTCTCATCCATAAATAGTCGTCTTAGTTTTGAGTACAGTCTGCGAATGTCATATAAGCTACTTCAAGTAATCAAAGTATTTTTGGAATATAATATAGGTTGATATTGAATATGATGCAAATGTAAAATGAAATAAACCTAATATATATTATTTAATATTATGAATATATTCACGGGTTTCGATTTTGGAATCCTTATTTATATTTCGTAATAAAGTACGTATCACATACGATTTTAAATTTTGGACATAGAAAAAGAGCACGCTCTTTTTCTATTTTCTCTTCTGTTTAACTTTATGTTCTTTATTTTATGTCATTATTATAAACAACTAGTCAAAAATAATTAATTATTATATAATTGTCATTAATAATAAATAAATTATTCAAATAAGAATTTAACTCTTTCAGTTTCACCATAATGTTCGTACGAAATCGTAAATTTCATTCTTATCGTAATGATAAATTTGCTTCAATTCAAATTTTAAAACGTAGATAAATTCAATTTATACACATTTATAAGAACTGGAATATAGTCTTAAAATGGTACATTTTTATTTATATACTTCACTTATTGTTACAACTCTTTCACGAGCGATACTCAACGACAGCATGGTCTAATAATAAAAACCACCCCACCCTCAACCTCCCACCCAATAAAGCGTAACATCTATTTCTATTAAAAGAGACCGGAAACGTCTGATTACAAGATCTAATAACTAAATCCAACGCGTATAACGTCCTCCTCTCCTAAAACTTTTCGGGGCGGAAGAGTGCCAGCAAAAGGCGGTGGCATCATATTCTTGCAGAATTATCTCCCTCTCCCGAGATTCAATTCCTCCCCATTCTGTGGAACTCGACGCGTAGGTTAAATGGGCCCACCATCCGTCAACGCCTTTTAACGACACTCGATTTTAGGTCTTCCGCTATATTTGGATCCGCCTACGCCAATCTAACTTTCCGGACCATTTTGAGGCTCAATTTCATTCCCTAATGATGATGAAGACCCGCTGCAATTTTCATTTCGTCGCATTCGACGATCGGCAACGCCGACGGATGCCTTCCTAATGAAAGTCAAATGGGCGGTTGCACTTCAGGTGAGTGCTGTCTTATCTAACCGAGATATCTCAGACGAATAATGGATGCTATCATCTGCGGGAGTGCGATCAAGGATAACGGAGCGACTTTAGTCGTACGTTCGCTAACTCGCGAGGTAATGAAATCATTAAGGGTGAAGTAGAAGAAATAGGACTAGAAAAGAATCCTTGTACTTTCTTCGTTCACTTGATTTCCTTCTACACAGCGGAAATGGATTTACGAGAGGTGGAAATAAGTTTACGAGTTCGTTTGGCTTCGATACAAGAGATTAAAAAAGTAAAATATATCGACATAAATAGGACACGTTGTTTTCTTTAATACTAACATTTCTCAATCCAAAAAGATTCCAAAAAAGGAAATATATTATAATTCTTAAAGTTTACAAGAGTTTAAGTATAAATTATAAAATAGAAGTATTAAATAGCGACATGCATGAGAATCTAACCCAGGTCCCTAAATTTGCGAGAAGGTATATTGTAAGTGACCTGGGTTCGAGTCCCAGTTTTTTTTTATCCAATTGTACATTTCATATCAAACATTTTAGAGAATAATGATCACTCTAAAAGTAACGATTATTGATTTATATTTCACTGAATTATTACGTAATTTGTAACGAGGTATTGATTCCTTCCGTCCAAAACTGCACAGTCTACGTTCATCTTAATTTTCTCTATATACTGAATACGATAGTGAACTAGCAATAATTATGTTAATCAAAGGACCGCCTCATTGATTTAAGGAGTAATAGTTAGGGTATTTAGTGGGCTTTATCCACATATTTATCTAAAAAAAACTTGGGATTTACGCCTCCGTAAAATCTGCTCACTGCTGCAAGACCTTACCGTGCTGATAAACCGATTTCAGGCGAGCGTAAGCAATTTTTGGACTTTGGGACAAAATGCGGAGGCACTAGTTTCATAGAGATGCAAAATAATGGTAGGGTTGCCGATTCTTTATAAGCGAACTAAAATCTCCTTTTTAGATGATGCAGGAGTGAAAGCCTCATTTAAAATTACTGAATTAAGATATCAAAATTTCGACTCCAGAATGAAATTTCCAATTAAAATAAACTTCGCCTCCATTTAAATGCTAAAAACGAGGGGAGAAATTTCTTCTTTGATGAACATAAATATTTGAATACGACGATTGGAACCGGAACGTAGGAGGAGTAATAAAAAAACAGTTTCAAAACGGCTATTCCCCCCTTTTCTTAGAAAGTACGGAACGAAAAAAAAAGAAAAACATCCTCCGCGCAAATACCGAACTTCGCCACAACTTTAAGCCAAGCGGTCCGGGCTCCTTCGCCGACCGGAATCCGGAACCGTTGGCGTGGAAACCCCTTTTGATTTTAATAATTCACATTCCGTTGTAAAGCGTCGGTGAATCGAAGCGGTTAAAAAGCTTTCTTTCCTCTCATCTCACAGGCGAGCGTTGCCAAGCAACCATATAGCGGTTCGAATTAAAACGCTAAAACCAATCGGAGTTTTGCCTATTTCGCGTATATTTCGAAATCGCTAGAAAAATGGCCCGTACAAAAAAAGCCTTTTTCTTGGAAGACGAAATTGAATAGAATCGGTGACACGAAATGTAATAGCGTATCAATCCGTCGAGAAGCCATCTCGTCCTCGAAGAAATTTTCCTCTTGGTGATTGAAAATTCTTTGCTTCTATTCATCGCAATTTCTCTAGAAAAGATTTGGGGAAATTCTGTTACAATATCGCCGTAAATTCGATTCCGTTTTTTCAACGTAAATTCATAAACCTTGGGGATATAAGTATATATATATTTAGACGATTTTGTGACATCGTATATGTAAATGTGATTTGATTTATACTCGCTTTTCTGAACGTAATTCTATCGGGTTTCTTTTCAATCAGGAAAACTTATTCAGAGTCTTTCTTTCCAACTTTCCAACGCCATTATTTTCTCTTTTTAATTGGACGTTGATGAAAAAATTTGCATAACGTTAAAAAAAGAGGAGAATATACGCAGCGATAGAATATATTTTTGTAACTGTTCGGTAATTGAAAAAGGTATCTCGATTCTGGAACAATATTAACTCATCTCATAAGTTCGTACCGATTCGTATTTTATAATGATTTTCTTACATATATTAAAAAGGGACAGAATCAACACATCGCGGTCTTTGAAAAGGGAAAAACAAACATCGTTATTGGTAGATAAGGATACATTTCCATCAAAGAAAAACACGTTGCGGGCATCCCTTTCTCTAATGTGGAGAAATTCCATTCGAAAGGGAACCAAGAATAGGAGCTTTATTTTGATTCCCTTAAAAATATTCTCTACGGGAACGAATGCTGTACCTCAATTACGTCTGATTCCATTTCGCAAAATAAATAAAAAGGTAGCGAGCAAGTAAACTATATTTTATTTCCGTTTCCCCAAGGGGATTATAGAGGAGAAATTGAGCGGAAAAATTTGGCGTAAAATTTTAGTGTTTTTTCTTCTTCGTCGCAAAAATTCGCAAGTGCAAAATTTCGCGTAGTCTCTTACGCTAACTTCGTTACATTACTGCTGAGATCCGAAGCGAGATCATACTCTCACAGCCTATCTACTGAAGGTAATGGAATTTCATTTTATCCGCGAAATCGTATTATATAAAGCCGAGTTGTTCTTTTCTCTGTTTATAATTGAGTTATGCGAGGAAATCAGCAGAAATTCCAAAGGTAATATGGTTGTAGATATGATTTACCACCAATTTCAAAAGATATTAAACTTACGCTTATAATTATTACCTCATAATTTCTAGTAAAATCAACTGGTAATAATATACTCAAATTGTATACTTTTAATGAAATGGAAAATAAGCTTCATCTCAATATAATCATTATCTACATAAATATATTTAGTTTCTTTATCCGTTCATTGAAGATTTTTCTCAAAATCATATGTCTCCAATTTCATGCAATAAATATAATAGACAATATATACTAGAATTTTAATCATATTATTATTTTTAGATACTATAGGAAATTTTTTGTCAAGGAAAATGTTAATGAAATATTATGGAAATCAATTCAGTAAACTATTTACTTCGGTTTTTATATTTGAGTAGTTGACGTTTCCAATTCTAGAATGTGTTTACTAATGTTGAAGGAGCAGAAGAAAATTTATCGTATATTAATATACTTAGAGTTAAACACGTAAAATCATATGCCATCTTAATGGAATATTTGTACACCTTCCCTAATACTAAGTAGAAGTATTGGCACGTCTTGTAAACGTACCAAGATTTTGTAAATTAATAAACAAAACAAACGTAATTATGCTAAGGTTTTGGAAGTGCAAAATTGTAGTGTTTATACATATGCAAATAAATGATTAGATAGGTAAAATTGTTTGCATGCCATAGTTTGCAAGATGCACACTGTTTGACTAAAGTATTTCCCTCCTCATCATCAAACTATCAACAGAATTGAGTGATGAACAGCCTCCTTCTAGTGTTATAGACATCGACGACAACGAAAGTAAGACGAGAGAAACACTTTTATGGGACGTAATCCGTCTTTGAAACCACGATGATCTATTCAAGTAAAAGAATGGTTTTAAGAGAGAGACCTCTTCAAAGTATGAAGTAGTTCCACCGTGGAGGGTGACAACATGAAGTTTTCCCATTATAGAATAAAAAAGGAAGGGGAAAAAAGATGAAAAGTTGTGCAGCGTCGCAGGGTCAGGAGAAAATGCTTGGTAAGTAATTCGAAGTTCCTCAGCGCGACCCTTTCAATTTTTAATGGGATCATCCTCTTCTCGAGTGTGCATGGCAACACTTGGACTTTTAACTCCGTTGTGGCCAAAGGCTCTTCTTCAAAACGTGTTTCATTACGTCTTTCGGAAACGAGAATCGCTCCATCTAGCGGATAGCCCCCGAAAATATATATATATACCGCGTTTTGTTTAAAGAGATACGGCGGTGCGAATACGTTCTACGTTCGGTTTTTTTTTGGACGCACAAAGGAAATGGTTAAAAATGAATATACATGAGGTTCGTCGTGAGGGGTTGCGTGGATTAAGGGGTTGAAGAGGGAGGATTAGGGGGAATGAAAAGAAGAAGGAAATAAAATGGAGTAACTAATGAAGGAGTGTTCTGTGATGAGCAGAGTCTACGTAAAACTTTGGCGGATAGGAGAGGGGAATTGATCGGGCGTATACTATGACTCGGTAGTCTGCTGAGGAAAGCATTCGTGGAATTATAGAGGGAGACCTAGTATTTGATGATGAGAGTCTGTGTGTGTGTGTGGTTGGAGAGAATTATGACGGCACGAAACGATTGACTGGAGACAGAACATCTCTACGAGGCGAACGACTTCAGCTAGCCTAGCGTACATTACAGACTCGTGATTACGATTGAATATTCGGTTTGAAGCGAAGTTATGATTAGGGTGGGAGGTTGTATAATTTGGTTCGTTCCTAAGCAACGGGACGGTATAATACGATTCGCGGAGTCAAACTTACTCTAATCAAAAACTGTTCGTTGGAACATATACGTACTAAAAACGTACTTTTAGAGAATGATTACGTCAAAGTTCCTTTTGAAATTAATTCTTATATTTCCTTTCACTGAATTAATATTCAATGACTAGCTCAGTTATGAAATTAAATATAGAAACTGTAAATAGACATTTATTTCGTATCAATATACAACAGCAGAACTCTATCTTCCTCATCCCAAAGCTAACAACGTACCCGTCTGTTTACTTTAAGTTCCCACTTCAACTTGATCACTTGGGGAATATAAAATGAGGAAAGTCAAGATTAAAATTCGGTGTAAACCAAATGAAATCAACCGAAGTAATAAGATAGAAGGTGAAAACCGACAAAATTAGATATACCGATTTAATTAAAGATAAAATACATAATTTTATTTATACAACGAAAGAAGAAAGAAAGTAATGCTATAGTATCTATAATGGTATAGAAACGTTTGAATTAGAGAACTGAACTGGTTGTCAACCACTATCTAAATAGTAAACATAGGCAGAGATAATTATTTAGTAATATTAAGTTGTATCTAAGCATACAAATCGTAAATAAATACATATAAAAACCTAATAGTAACCGTTGAAAGCTGTTACTAAGCGTAAAAACGGTAGCTTAGAAAATACAGCGGTAACCAAGCTACTGAAGCAGTGTCTAAGCACATAAATCGTAAGTAAATACGTACAAAAAACAAATAGTAAGCGTTTAAAGCGGTAACTAAGCGTAAAAAGGGTAACTAAGCTAATGAAGTGGTATCTAAGCACATAAATCGTAAATAAATACGTATACAAAGCCTACAGAAAATATTTAAACCCTAAAAACGGAAGTAGAGATTAATATTATTATTATATGAAATTGTAGATAAAATCACGAATAAGGTAAGATGAATAGACAATCGGCTACAGTTAAGGCGCAGTTACACGATAGAAGTAACAAACCGACACGTAAAAGACGACGATTATAAAAAGAGCCACAAAGCAAATTACGAAAAGAAACGAAGCCGCTGTTTACTGAGCATTTAAATTTAGACCTCACCCACTTCTGCGTCACTTAACTCTATTAAAAAGTTCTTTACAGTTCAGAGAAGATTTCTATAGCTCCTCCGGTCAAAGAAACGCCTCATACAGCTGAACGTGACGTTTTAGAAGTAGGCTTCCGTAAAAGAGAACGCTGACCTGTTTGCTTTCGGTGGGCCTTCTCTTGTTTATTTATTTACGAGAGCTCGTCATTGCGAGAGAACGAATTTTCAAACTCAGCTCAAAACCCTTGTCAACCTCACTCATAACGAAGAGTAACGGGATCTCGTTGAAGTAATTTGAGCCTTAAAAGATTTGTTTGGAACCCTTTCCTCCCACCTATGGTCCACGCAAGGGTCCGATTTCCCCCAAATAATCGAGACTTTTTCCAATTTTAGAGATCGCCTCAAGAATTTCCTAAGCAAACGCACCTCCCCCCGAATGGACCCGAAACAAACATTTACTCTTGAAGGTTTTGACCCTTCGATGAACGCTGTTCGAAATTACATTAATTGTCATCCACGCGCAGGATTATAGCCTCTCTCTTGTTGATTTTTTTAAACTATCGCGAAATCACTGCCAAAATCGGATAAGATGAAGATAAAAACACTTTTACTTGCAGAGTGAAAAAATATGTCTCGGACGGCGATACAAGGAGAAAAAAATACGATAAATTAAAAGGAGGAGGTAAAAAACTGGAAGGATTCCAAAATAAGGTTCATAAAACAAGCAGTTGTCCGATTTCTTTCTGGTTCCGATGTAGCGGTTGTCGTCGAAACCAAACAAATGTATATTTTGCGTGAAATTTGCGGATTTCGGGTTTATGGTTCTTCAATTTTTTTCCGATAAATTTGATGTATCATCTTCTTTCTTAACGAAAGATTCCGATTGTTTTTTCGATACTGAACGACGACTATTATATCCCTGGCCTTCAATTGATAACCGATCGATAAATCATTCGTTTTTATCAAATTACGAGCCATCAATACGTAGTTAAGGAAAAGACTACGTAACAACGATAGGTTTATCACCATTTTCACCTCTCAAATCCAATACATTTTAGCAGAATATAGCCAGTAATTTCGCCCACTTAAAAACGCGTTTTGATCTATTAGAAATAACCATCGAATCGAATGTAGCGATTAATATTTGTATAACCGTGGGCGAAATAAACATTACGATCTGATAGGCCTGAGAAGGCTTAAAAAGAACTCGTTTCCCTGGTAATGGTGGGCAATAAACAGCAGCGAAACTCGACAATCGTTTTCGGGAACGATTGAATAAACAGATAAAAAGGAATCATTATTTCACGGGAAGAGCGCAAAGAGTGGGAAAATATTGCTCTTCAGGTCAAGATAAAAACGAACCATAAATTTCATCGGAGAACAACATCGTACGCTCCGGTGAAGAAAAAGCTGTGACGCAAGGAACAGAAAAGGAAGATCTCTCGCAGGGGTATAAAAAAAGAGGTACGATTTTAATCCTTATAGATAAGAAGAATGTATAAGTGGTAATTAAGGAGACAGGGAAATATATTCCTTAAACATTTAATAGCAATGATCTTAACGAATATTAAATCTTTACTTTGTGTATATTACGTATACTTATAAATTGATTCAAACGAGCAGAAAGTAATAAACATAGAATAATTAAAAAAGAAAGACTTTATACGTATATTTCGGAAAAAAACAACCCTGTTTATGTCCTTGTGCCATAAGATATACGTACACTAGCAAAATCGGACGCAAAAGAAATTCTTTGTGGAAAAGTACGAAGTATTCACTTTCTTTTATAAAAATTTCCAAGTTAAGGCTGCTGTTTCTCTATTTTATATTTATAAGGGTCAAAAGGATTCAAACCTTGCTAGTATAAAGTTATGAACTCAACGAAAACTTTCGAAGGGAATGTACTTCAAATATTTTCTGAAAGTACCCGTTTGTAAGTTGTCTCTAAGGCAGTTTTTCTTTTATCAATTTCTGTTATTGATATAGCATATGTGAGTACGATACTACCAACAGACTTTCTACTACTCTTCAGCCCAAAGTTTATAATAATAGGATAGTGCTGTTTATATATACAACGTATATATTATTAATTGATAATTATATATATGCATATAAATTATTTATTATCATATTTGTCGTTTTTATTAAATACATTTACATTATTGTTTGTTTTAGATAAATATATAATAAAATATACATGAATTATATTAACACTCGGTAAGTTTGATATACTACTTATAGTTAGTGCTTATATTCCTTTATCCTTCAGTATTAGTATCAGCTTAACTACCACTTTTATCTGCCATATCGTGTTCAAATAAACAGTAGTATCTTTCTCTAATAAAACATTCATGCATCCTTTTCAGCCGCAAATCCAAACAATTATCGTTCAAACAAATCGTGCTTCATTAAAAGACGATTCACTTGGGATTTTTTTAATATTAAGCGCAATACACTGTATTCACCCGTTCTTCTACACTATTTCGTTCTGAAGTCTTAAAAAAACAAAACATACTTCGCATTTTCGTCGACACACATTTCGAAAGCCCGAGAGGTAAAAATGCCAAGAGACGCTCCTCGTCGGTTTATGGGCTCATTTGAGAGGAAAATGAAAAGGAAAAATTTTCTGCGAACTTGCGGGTGTTTGTCTCCCGTCGAGTTGTCAATGGCAACACAAAGAAAACGAATCCGTACGCCTCCTAGTTAATCAGAGACCTGGAAATTATCGCATGATGGTGTTTATAAGGGATGCGAACAAAAGAAGGCGGTAAAAAAATTAAAAAAAGACGGATAGAGAGCGCTCTCTCTCTAAGAGGTATTAACAAAAGAAGGAGGAATATGAAAAAGAGAACTGAATTTGTCATTGTCAAGGCATGCGCTTATCGGGACTAAATTGGAAAGGTAGGGAAAAGGGTCCAACGAAGAATAATGAGAGATATTCTTAAGGCTTAAAATGAGAAAAAGACGTATTGGAAAGGTAAGAAAAATGATGGGAATGATAAGAGAAAGAAAATCAAACTGAGGAGGTCCTTGAAGTGGGGGAGTATGATAGAAGATGTAATCGAAGGAAAGGTCGAAGTTTTCGGGGAACTGTTAAGGAGAGCTCCTCGTAAGGAGGAGAGGGCCGAATAAAATGGTTCTCCCGGTAAAAACTTGCGAGAGAAAGGAAGAAGCTAAGAAGAAGTTTCCGATCAAACCAAAAGGATATCATCACCGATTGGACCTCACCTTTCACCCTCACAGACATGTTATACAAATAAAGGAATAAAAAGCATCCAACTGGTGAAAGTCCCTTTTCAAGTTTGCTTTATCCACGCATTTTCGTACCGCCTACGTCCCCCTTAACCGCGTTAGAGGAGTGGGCGTAGGGCACGGGTTGCATACGCAATCTAAGCCATGCATCAACTCCTTTATTGATGTCACTCACAATTTGCGAGAAAATTGGGTTTTTCCTCGAGCCACTTGAGATCCATTTCTCTAGTTATCTCTCGACCTTCAGGCTTCTCTTCCCCAAGAAGACCCCACACAAAACTCCTTTTCCGATACTCACAGGGACGAATTTAATCTCCTTCCACGAGTTACTTCCGTGCAGCAATTACTAGGAAATGTCAAACAGTCTCTCTATTACCGATGGACTCTCATCTCTGCTGAAAAGTTCGTCTCGCCTACTCTCTCTCCCTCCATTCTGGTCGGACTACGAATAAGTTCGTACGGGTACTACTACTTTTTCGCAATTGAAAGGTTTTCGTTTATTTTTTTCTGAATCCGGGCTCGTAATCTTTTCCTCATTGCGATAGGACGTTATTGTTCGACGGAAAAGTACCGCAAGACGAATGTAGAACGTAAACATCGTACAGAGAGCTCTCTCTCGAGTTTTTAAAGAGCTGTTTATGTTCAAAGACAATAATACGTCTCTCTATTGTTTCTTTTATTGGTTCTGACGTCATTGCGACGTGAATGTTTCCGTAATTTACGCAAACTTTAATTTTTTGAAGAGGCTCGTTGACAGTTGTTTACTATTAATACATGCGATCGACATTACATGGTACTGAACCGTAAATTTATAGTAATACGATAAGATTATAATCTAGTATTTATCATTTCAGTTTATAACAATGATCTTCATAATGCTTTACTCACTCCATCGAAACATTGTTCTAAATATAATTAATACTATAATACAGCATGCTTATTGTTATTCCATTGTTTATATTACTCGTAAATCTATCGCTTCAATAATTTAGTATATTCCATCAATAATTTGAGGTAATACGATTAAATACTACTTCACATTTCATTATGAATATAACAAACAGATTATCTTCCCTATGTGCTCGTATTATTTGTTGTATTAAAATAAATATTTTACTTTCTGTAAAGCATAGAATGCCTCTAAATTCAATCCATTTAATTTGTTCTATACCTGAAACTATTATTACATAATGTAATAGTGCCTTTCATTGAAGTATTGAAGAGTAGTTTTTGTAGCTTGAAACTATAGGTTATAGTAGAATCGAAAGTAAAGCAACTAGTAGAAAATCAGCGAGGATTACTTTTGTTTAACTTCTCAAGGTGTTACTCAAGCAATTAAAAAGTAGGGAAAGGGCTGTGGAAGAATTAGTGCGGAGAGATCAAGAGGAATAACTAAGAAATGTAAACGATGTTACACCACTTGTGAAAACTTTCCATTAAAGAACTAAAATATAGATTGAGATAGCTGGAACAGCCGGAGAGGAATGATAATAAATATTAAGTTTCCTCGCTTAAGCAGAAAACGAGCTTCCGTAAATATGCCTTTATGGGAGTAAGGAAAATGGAAAAGAGCAATTAGTAGAAGAAGCACTTTGAACTTCGCACTGCGATGCATTTTTAATCGAAACCGTGTATACGAAATCAGCTGCGAAACGCGTTAGAATAAAAAGTTTAATGCATTTCTTGATTTTTTACGTACGATATAATTGAGTATTAATGTAGTTTTGTATGACTCGTTATTGAAAGGAACTTCGTGACCTTTTGAAAACCTCGAAACCTTTTTGACCTTGCGATGTTTTTCAGCGGGAAACTCACTCACTCTCTCTCTTGCGCTAAAAGGGGAATCCAACCAACGGCTCTTAACTCGCGAAGTACTCTTTGATGTCACAATTTAGGTACCACCAACAGTCAAAGAATTAAAACACTTCTCATCGAATCAAGGTTTTTTTTGTTCCTCTTCTCAACATAGACACTTTTACGTAAACTGAGTATAATTATTTGGATTGAGAAAAAGGTCCGAAACGCAAAGTAAGCACCCCCAACACTTTGGAACAGTAGCTGTTGAGTATCACGGTGAGTTGGTTTACGCATTAAAGTCCGCTAGCGACAGAAACGATCGTTCAATTTCCTTCCAGAAAATAAATATCGTAGCATTTACCGCCCGTACTTTTCTTTGAGGAATTTTTTTCATCCTTCCCAACGTTTTTAAAAGAAACCTTTTAAATGTTTGCCAAAACCTTTCAACCGAAAGTGTTACAGTCAAGGACAGGAACCACCCCAAAGTTAATCTAATTGACATATGAAGCCATCTAAAGAATGGGGGTTAATACGTGATATAGTTTAAGTTAAAATGTTTTGAAATTTACGGGTAAATAGGTCGGTATCTGTAACCATCGAGGCATGTTTTTAAATGGTAGTAGAAGTCGTATATTAAATATATGATGTATTTATATATATATCTATACACATTCTGTTTTCTACCTCCACAATTTCGAGTCACTCAACCCAAGAATACCCGCTTCTCTTCTTTGCGCACTCAGTGGAAACGGCCACTCAGAACTGCAGTCAATCGAGCGTCACAATATCGCCACAACAGAAATACGTAAAATGTTTAGCGAGGGTATCAAACGTAAGCAGACGTGCTCAGCAAAGCTTTTGAATTTCACACAAAAGACTCATACTAAATCCAAGTCATAAAGTAATAGTACTCGTAAAATTCAAGAAATGCCATCCTATTTTTTATTCCCATTCAAATTTTCGTATTTATAATACTCTTATCTTACTTCATATAACTTTTTATTTCTGTTTATATTCAAAAAAGAGCCTACGAGTATTAAAAAATTAATTTTAAGTCACGATATTCCTTTAACTGAAACTTTATATATATGGACCTATAAAAACCGCGTAAATCTCAGTTTTAGAAACGAAACACATGTCATGGGACGAAGAGGAGTTTTAATGAAAGTGTAAAAGTTGGGACAACTTAAGTCTTCGTCAAAGTTTTTTGTTCTCAGCGGACTTTCTGCGTCTGTTCAGAAAAACTGGATAGTTGCGACAGCGTGACGTATTTTACGGTTAGAACCTCGGCTATTTTATTGCGGTATGAATTTCAATTCATCCTTTCGTATATTACATCTTTCTCGAAGTGTTTTAACTATTTTCCAGAAGGAGCTTTTTTATCAATTGATATCATGGATGTGAAATTATATTTAGAAGGGAGATATTTATATTTTTGTTGCGGGATTGATTAGGATAATACTAACGTAAAACATAATTCATTATTCCTTTATACCTTAAGAAACCTCTTATCTCAATTTCACTTTACATTGGATCCTATTCTTTCATAAGATGACATTACGTATATGCATGAAGGGGCGTGCCATCATTGTTCACTACAGCGTATACTTACTTCTCTTTTCTGTAACTTTTCCTCTAAAACCACCACGCCTAATTTCATAATTGGTGCACATTGACACCGTGACACCCTTTTGAGAAAAAGCTCCACTCGTGCCGATGGAATTCTTAATAAATTTGAAACTTGGACTTCAGACGCTCCCGGATACGCTCGGGTACCATGGAAACTAGTTTAATCTAAAAAAATTTCGCGTTAACACGTTTGAAGCGGCGTAGAATGTATCAAAGGCGTAATTTCCCTCAACTAAGAAGTCATTCTCCTGTAATACATACCTCATTCGCCTTCCCAAATTACCAAATGAAACTTTGCCGCTCATTATCTGTGTCAATGATAACACGATAGACTCAAATTAACTCGTAGGCACGCTCAAAGCTCTTTTGAGATACATCGAGGTAATTGGTTTAGAATACTCAACTCCTGAAGTAAATGGAAAGGAAGCATGGCTTAAGTTTCATCCTCGCGAATAATGTGCGAGTCATATCATATGAAGAACATCCGACCTAATCATCTAAGCAAGTACATTAACTGAAGATAATGTAGGACACAATCTTATCACATTCTGCAAGAAACCTTTACACCAACTCCTTGGCACAGATGAAACTTATCTCACATTTCCTGTCTTCGCTAACGACTACAGGTTCCTGTTCCTGAAGGCTTTGGAAACTAAACTCAAGATTCGTACAAACAATATTCCGATATTAAGGAAGACGAAATGTTCTCAATACGTCACCTATCTTTCGATTCGAATTCTACACATAAATTGGTAACATTCAGACGAAATAATTACGAGGATTGGAGTTCAACAAGTTATCCTTATATTTTACAGCAAATATAGCTATTTTCCCGATGTTATATCCTGAAATGTTGTGGAAATATGTGAATAGAAATATATTCTCAAAATCATAAATGGAGCTTAGATCAAAATTTTAAAGTTGGTCCCAACAAAAGTTTCGATTCTGGTCTGAAATGTTTGGTGATTTTATATAATCGGTATCAATGATCCATAGCTCTTTGCATGGATTTGCGTAATATTTTCCTTCATTGTCATTGTTCTTTATTCAATATTTTATTTTTTTCAAGTTACTTTTACTCTGAACTCAATAGTAAGGCAGATACTTGTATTATATCACACACCTCTTGTATATAATTTTAAAATTATTCCTCTGTTCAATCTTATCGGGTTCAGCAATAAAACCCGGCGTGTATCCCACAATCACAGTCTTACAATTATTTTAAGATGGTACTTTCCTTTCTAATAATGGATTTCTTTAATGGGCTAGCAAATGCAGTAATCCCAGGTCTATCTCTTCAAAATTCATAGCTTTTAACACAAAATCAAAGGAGATTCTGTTGCTACGGATCCACTAGTAATATTTTACCCTTAATCGGTGAATTTTAACCTTTATGATCATCTATTGCATTTAAACACGTACTTCGGAATTCAAATAAAATTTACGTAAATTATTCAAAGAAAAATCATACCAACAAAATAATAAGATAAGGTTGAGGAAATAAATTCTTCTCTAAACCCTAATAAAAATCCTACTCCATCTCCATGGCAATAAATAAGTTTCTTTATCATCGCTCCACCGAAATAAATCTAGAAAAAAATATATAAAAATCTTCCAATTGAGAGTTTAGTACACATTGAACATCTAAACATATTTCTCCATTATATTAATTGATGAAAGTGTTAAAGGCGGTGGTTAATCCCTTTTAACACACCATGCTCGAAGCTGATAAGTTATTCATTCAATAATCAATCCCTTAAATAATTCGTAACACGCCATTCTTCATGTACATCATTACACAGTCCATTACCCAACCAATGATTCCCTAAATCTTATTATAATGTAGGACCTGACCCATATCTAAAGGATGATAGACCTTTGGGCCTTAGATTGGCAGGTCAATCAACCGGTAGGGGCACTCCAACGACCATAAAGTTTTTTTTTTTATCGGCTCAAATATAGATTTATAAGGGGAACTGCAGGTTCTTGTCATTTTTTCTTCAGAGATAAATGTTTCTATAAGGTACACTAGGCAGGTCACGATAACTGGAAGGTTGAGGTCATCTGCTCCGAATCATTGATTCCTTACTGATGCTATTTGTAAAGATATATCTCCTCGCAAAACACTGATTGAGGTGCAAGCAAAGAAATATTCCTTTTCATTTTTCCATCCCTTGCTTTTTCTAATGGAATCTATTATTATTTATATATTAATAAATTCCTTTCCAGAAGTACCGGATCCAAGATTTCCGCATGGCTTCCTTCCCCATCTTCTGCTCATGCAATATGTAATGATTTATAAATAAAGCATGATTTTCTATAAGATCAAGTTTCCTCCACAGATGTTGAGTTGCCTTCTGTTCTTTTACTGCTCTAGGATCTTTTTTTTTTCTAATGGTTGCTAGGAGACCTTTTCTTTGTAGGACTTGATTAAGAACTGCCTTTCACCTTTGGAAGTTCCAGTAAGAAGCTGAGAGAAGCACTGAGTTAAAAAGAAGTGAAAAATAGCGACATGACTGGGACTCGAACCCAGGTCCCCCTCTAAAAATATAGTTAGGAATATATACTTCGTAAGTATACTAAAATACCTATTCTTTCCTTATATAAAAACTGTATGAAGCTTTAAAAGTATTCCATGAATCTATTCCTACAGTTAAAGGAATTTGTGTTCTAATAGCTCAACCAATATCATAATACGCAAAATTTTAGGTCGAATAGGTACGATAAAGGTATAAAATTCGTTTAGATTATGCTTCAAATATCTTATCTACCTCATGATCCTATACTTACATCCAATACACATTGTTCTGATATATGATTTACCGGTAGGTGCCACCTGATCCAACCAACACGATTGTATTGGGGACTGAGATGGGAATAAAAATCAAATATCAAATTGGTGGTGTGGCAGATACAATAGGCTTTTCACGTTGATAAATCGTCCATCTATTTTGATAAAGTAGTCGATAGAACCGGAAATAGTTTACTTTCTAAGTTGCGGGAAAGGTTTCCCTAGTTCTCCTACGGTGCACTGCGGGGAGCAGATCCCATATTGGAATGAAAAGGGAATCACATATTGGAATAGTAACCCTCCCTTTCATCCAGCATCTGGGGGCATTTTAGTACGTTTCCTATTTCATTCCAATGATTTTCAATATAGGAGCGTCACCTTGTGCTACACCTTCGCAAGTTCGCAGACGCAGGTACCATCGGTGGCGTCTTCTATTCTATTTTTATGATCTATAAAACGCTTTTAAAAAGTAGAAGTGATCTTTTACGCCTATCTCTGTTTTTATTATAGCCTCACAATTTTTTTGAGTTCAATACATGTATGAAATTTCCTCTACGGAATATTCTAAAGATTACGACTTTATCGTCTTATACAAAATATATTTTCCTAATCTATGAGAACGTAAAAACAAGGAAATGACAGTTCACATCCTGTTGTTTTCCCTTTTATCGATAGAGATCGTCTTAGATATCCGGTATCTAACGCTAGGAAGCCGACCATGAAACAATATTTTATCGTGCATTGCTTTTATCTACTTCTACTATAATCTAAGCCTATGAAAAGATTGGAAGAACTTAATGGATTTCCTTTCGTAGATAACCGAGTAAAGATTTTCTGTTGCCCTGATTACTAGACGTATTTTGTGGAAAAGGATGCCTTTTTATATAATAAATAAAAATGTTGTTTGGCCGTATTTTTTCGTGGCGAATATATTTCTTTAGTTAAAACAGAAATATTTTTATAGGTAATTAAATCAATCAAGTAAAGAGTAAGAAGCGGTAGATGAGTATGCATTATAGATATAAAACTGTAAAGAATACTAAAAAATTGATGCTGAAAAGAGAATATTGTAAACTTTTTGGCTGCTTTAACAGTTTTTTATGTAATAAAGAAATTAAACGCAAAAAATATATTTAAAGCCCATTCTTAGTCGTAAATCTAAAGTCTGTAGAAAACAATAGTCGTTAAATTTGTAATAAATCAAATTTATTATAAGTAGTAAAAAATGATTCACCATTGATGTCCTTGATACTCCAAAACAAAAAATATTAGGAGAAAAATTAGTTTATACCCTCACATTTAGTGAAGTTCTTATTACGCGATACTACCCACGAGGAGTAATTTTACCCCTTGAACTAGACCACCCACCATACTTGTATTTTAATTTCGCACTGCAATTTTCCATGCGAAATCCTTATCCATTAAAGCGAGTGAAAGGCTAGCACGGGAAAGAATACAACCCAGCATTAAAGTTTAAACGCTTTAGATTAGCTTTAAAAGCATTCAGGTGAGTTATGGTGATCTTCATAGCTTACCTAATGGTATCATTGTTACTCATGGCGGACCAGCCAACCGTCACCTGCGAGATAGACCCAGAGTACGTACCTAGAACAACTCATCTTACTACATTACGTTTGCCAAATGTATTCCTCTATAATATATTGACTGTCTGAGTTCATTTACTTTTAATTGAATTCACTATTTCTTCTAGTATTTTCAACTGTTTGAACTATTTGAACTGTTTTCTTAAGGTTTTTCCTTCCACTATCTCAAGTAAAGTTTACCCCAAATAGAGTTTATGGTCTTTCGCCTTAGATTCAGTCCTTGGCTGTTCTTGAGCTTTACATTGCGGGTGGTATTTGTTTTTAACGAGTGGATAATCGAGTCTAGTAGTTACATACGGGATAATCCTTTCCCTCAGGGTCTGAAAGGGATAACAGGGAAGACAAGTGCCAGAGAGCTGCCAAGGTAAATAAGGATCTGTTTAATCAATCCCTAACTAAGGATTGAAGTAATCGAATGAATCCTCAATTCTTCTGAAGCAACACAAGAAGCGCTCGATTCCTTGGCTGTCGTAAGTAAACTTGAGTTCGACTCGGGAAATTTCAATTGGATCGTGTTTAACATACTTAAATTTTAATCTAGAACAGTTGGGGTTAAAATAAATAGAGGAACTCTTTTGGAAATTAAAAGGTGGATATTTGAATAAAAAAACCTATCGTTTCTTACAAAGATAAGGACTTCAAATGGGTAACCGGTATCAGAGAAGGGAATGAATATTTTTCGAGAGGAATTTACATATCCAAGGGGGAAGAGGGAAAATCTATTTCATGGCTTTATATCGATTTCTGGAATGTGATATGATTCTAATACCTTGCTAAACATTCATGAATTTAATAGAGGAAGTAGTTTCCTTTACCTGGAGGAAAAATTCGGTGGTGGAGAATATAAACTCTGAGTTTTTACCAACCAAACTTACTGCACAAGATAGAACATGTTTCTATTATGAAAGATTGCGGGATAGTGTTAAAGAATTTACGATAAACTTGTACACTTTGATATTTTCCCAAAAATAAAGGAACCTAAACTTAAAGAATGTGAAATTTTCAAAATATCCACTCACTTTTATATTATTTAAACTCTTTCTTGTTTGTCTTGTTCCTTACCAGTGTGAAAAACAATGTTCCACTTATGAGTTTCACAATTATGATACCGATTACTCCTTCGGTAAAAATTAACTTAAACAGTGATATAATAAAACAATATACAATGCCTCTCAAAAATTATACAGCTGAGTAAATATTATTATAATTAATATATTAATATTTTTGTATTGCTATAATAATATTGCTAGTATTATTAATATTATTATATTAATAATACAAGCAATTAGGAATTTAAAATGTTAACCTCAAAACATAAATACCCAACGTAAATAATACAACCAAACCTTCATTGAAATAACAGAGGCGATCTAATTTGTTATCACTTGTGCAGTAAAACATCTATATCCAGTTTAATATCGTCATAACTCATGCACCGCTTCAATAGGAACCATGAAAACACAAACCACCGAAACCTCTGGAAAGAAGACCTCAGCAGACAAGATAAAAATCACCGCAGCCGAACGTTTTAACCACCGCAAAGGAACGGATTAAGAAATCCAGACTGTAAAGCACTCAAACGCCATGACACTTCTCGCGGTTTGTTTTTACATTTGGAGAATGGACGCGGAAAAGATAGTGGGCACTTGCTGCGTTCAAAAATAACACGGGGAGGGAATAATTCATGACGAAATCTGCCCGATAACCCTTTTCCGAAGCAGTCGCCCCAAAAACCATAAACTTTATACTGCGAGTTCGGCGAACTTGAGCCATTCGGTAGGTTTTGTTTCGCTAGTTTATCGGCTGTTGACTTTTCTCCAACCGGAATTTGATGCCCTACACACCATGAATTTGGAAAGCGGAAGACCTGCTGGAACTTCTTGCATCCTCGAGTTTATGGTGCCGTTAGTTTCGAGGGTGGGGCGTGTGAATTTTTCAAAAAAAAAATTTTTCGAATATACTCTCATGCATCATTGGCAGGAGATGGTTTTAATTTATGGGATTAATTAATGCTTCGGAAGAGAGCGGAAATCTGCAAAACGTTGCCTCTTCCGGTTCATTTATTCGGAAAAGGAACAAAAAAGAACTCGATACGCTAAGCGTTCTTCGGGAACTACAATTAATTTCTGCGGGCTGAAGTCTGAGTGTGATCCGTGGATATAAATCTTGGCATACATAAAGCTTTCATTCAACGTTTCGAACAAAAGATACCATGTGCGGAAAAAAAAACTTATTTATGTCGATGGGAAGTTGTGACAGCAGCGTAAAGCTTACGGGAAACTGTTTAAAAAGCAAAAACTGACTATCTTACGATACAGTTCTACTAATGCATATAATAGTCTATCTTCAATACACAGTAAATTTCATCTATCATTATCAGGGTATGAATTTTGTTTAAATTGACTTATTAGGAGAAATATTACAGGATGGGCATTCTACGATTTGAGAACGATTCGTTTATATTCAGTTCATTGAAAGGATATAATGAAGTAATTTTGTCATACATTTTTGTTGAGGAATTTAAGAATTAAAATCGCTATGATTCAACTATCAGTTATAACTTTCTCTTTTTACTTTCATAATATTAATATAGTATAAATTATTTAATAGCAGTAAATGTAAATTAATTTTGTGAGCAAGTAGATCCAGTTTAAAATAATTTTTATACGATATAACAATTACACCGAGTAAATGCAAATATGCAAATATATAGATGTTACATATTAATATGATGACGAAACATTATTAAATAATTAATATTAAAAATGAGTTTACAGAATGAAATACAATACATCAATGAATTTATGCAATGGGTATTGGATGTTGCAATTAAAAATTAGATTATGAATCATTTCATCAGGATTTCTATCACGATAGATGAAATAAAGTAATCAGTTTCAGAAATTAAATGATCTAAATCTATAATAAGCGTCAAAGTGGACGTAAATAAATTAATTCCCACTAAAATATAAAATTTAATTAACAAAATACGCTCAATTATCGTAATTACTCTTCATTACGTAAAATCAAGTTTAATTTCAGATATATATGAACGCGATCTATTTCAACTACGTACAACCATTCCAATGCTAAGCATTTCTCGGTCACATTAGAGATAAAAGAAACCCTAGGGACGGGGGATAAAAACGAAAGCAAAATCCAAAACATTCGCAGATGGGAAACATATCCAGGTCATCCCGATTAAAAACTTTCGCGTTAGAGAAAAAAAGCGAGCGGAGACGCTATGTACTTCTCTCAAAATAAAAGAACCGCGGAATAAAAAAACACTCCTTTATTATTTGGGACGGTTCCTTTTACGTAGACACGGCAAACCCGCAGTTTTTTATACATCTTGCTCCGTTTGTTACGCGGGTTCATTTCTCTCCTTACCTTGAACCACGGAGGCGCTGGCGGAGACGCACATCGCCACGATGAAAGTGAGAGTGGCCACACGATTGCCGACGGCGCGCCGAGAGTACATGACTGACGAAAGCTTCTTCTTCTTCGGTAATATCTGCAGCACTCACAAAAGTCTCTCAAAAAGGGGAGAGAGAGAGTAAAAGAGAGAGAGAGTCCCACCCGGAGAGAGGGAAAAAAAAGGATCCGTTAGTTTTATCGACCGCGTCACCTCACAACAATCGCACCGCCCGCGAAGATCGCTGCGACAATGGGCATCGCGGAGTCCAACAATGGGTACCACTCGATCCCCACTCTTTTATCCCTTCTCGGATACGCAGTCTCTTTCGGGATTAATTGGCTCCTTCGGAACTGCGGAAAACATCCCGCGACAATGGCGCTCCCATGAAAACCCACACACTCACACTCTCTCCCTATATAGAATCGATCTGAGGAGGATGTATTCCTTTTGATGGACCCGCTCACTATGAGGGATTCAAAGCGCGGGAAACGGGAGCGGGTGACCTTCGTGGAAGGCAGAGGTCGCCCCTCGCTGGTCAGAGGAGTTCATCCCGCGAAGAGATTTAACGATTTCCGGTTCTCCTATCGAAGGCGGTTGTTCCGTGGAGATCTGCAAAGAGAGAGGTAGAGAGAGATCCTTTGTAAAGAGATGTCTTTTTCCATTGTTAGAGAGGTAAGGGTGCCATAAATAGACCGCCGCACCCGGGGGAAAAGCATTTGCATGGCAAAGATGTGAATTTTTTTGGCATGTTTTACATTTTTTATCTATAATAATAGAGTAAACTGGAGGGAAAAAGAGAATTTCCATATAATGTCGGAGAAACAATTGACACACATATATTTACTGTATCATGATACGTTCCAGATAATCAAAAAAGATATTTTATTTCTTTCATTTTCTAATAGGCAACCAACCATCAAAAGATTGTTCCAATTTTACATTATATAATTAACTAAAGTTAAAGTATAACGTTCTGACACTAAATAAATAAATTCTTCTTAGAATTATTTATCTTACTCCTTACCGAAAATAAGAACAACAAAAAGTCTAATCCAATACACTTATTTAATTATATACTAATATTATTACACTATTTCCACTCCATTAGTAGTGATTTTTATTACGTAAAAATTAAGTTTTATTTGAAATATGCTATCTTTAAATTTATACGTATTTATACTTTATACTTACCATTTTTATTTAATTATATCAATTTTTAACACAACATTATATCATAGTTACTTCTAAATTAAGAGATTGGAAATAATAGAAGAAAAGTATAGAAATAATGGATCAAATCTATAATACCGGATTTAGAGACATACTTTGAACGTCTACAGTACGATTTACCGCCGCTCTTTTACAGCATCCGCTAATCAATGCAACTCCTCGTTTCGCTGGCGTCGAAAAGTTGCTCCGTTCTTGCTTTTAATGATGTAAGCGAGTGTAGACATGCTACAGTCATGAGGTTTTGAGGGATTTATAACTCCCAAAGGATAGGGAAATCAACCAGCGAACCATTTCCCAAAAGCCCTTTTAACGAATAGCACGTGACCTACTAGCCCAATTGTGGCTCTAAACAAAACATGCAGTGCTTACATCCTCTTAAAGACTTGCCGCTGCCGAGCGTTAAAAAAAACTCTCACTGGGAGAGAAATATCCCCGCTTTTTTCAACAGTGGTTCGCTGGATTGCAAATAATAAGTAGTCCCCCTGAGCACTGGAGACCATAAATATTCAATCCCGGATTCGGAAGTCTGGAATGTTCCATGGAGCGGCAAATTCTTTCTACCTGATACCCCAAGAAAAGCAATACCGGCGGATCCATAAAACCCACGAGTGGAGAAGTGATGCCCCTCTCCGGAGAAGGTATAAAACACCTTCCGAAAAAAGGTGCACTCACTCCGTACCCTTTTTGAGCTGCGGCTTCCGCAAAATAATCCGAGCGACCTAAAAATATTTCTCTAAAATAATGCACGTTACGTAATCGCCTGCATTAGCGTGATAATATTCTAGCCCATTTCCGGGGCTTGCTAAAACGCGCTCCTTCCGTCGTGAATTCATTTTAAAGTTCCGCCGAAAGATGTGCTTAAGCCCCCCTATTATTATTCGGGCCTGCGTTACGCTCCCGACAAGCTGTGCACAATTGCATAGTTGAATGCAATCTTATGAGGGGAAATTAAATTTTAATTGGCGCGATATTAAACCACGTGATTTTAACGTCACGGATATGGTTTATGGGCTGTTAAGTTTAATACGGGACGTAATTTTAGGGTGGAATGGGTCAGATCTGTTATGATAGCTGCGGCATATTGCCTGAAAATACAGGGTGAGGAATTTTTATATTTTATTCGTTAATGTTGGTAAATTAAAGAGGGAATTCTGTTGAATTAACTTAAAATAATAATAAAGCGAGAGATTTTTAACATCATTTTGTGTGTAACACGTACATTTAATAACCCTAACGCTTTTTAGAAATAGTTAAATACGTTATGATCAAGAGAGTAAAGCACTGCTAATGTAAGAAGGAACGATTTATAAAAGAGTGAATATTTAATTTACGTAAAACGCAAAAATATATTTTATTATAGGCTTACAAAGAAAAGACATATAGATATAAATGAAAAATTATAGAATGTATAAAAATTTGATATACCGACTGATTGACATAAATCTTTTCCAGATTTCCCTCAGCACAAAATAACCTTGTAACGACTCTAAATAAATTGTACAAGTAAAAAGAAGAGTAGTAGATTGTGAAGTTGGACCGACTGAAGGGAAACATTTCCCTCTGTCATCATCAATTGTACGGAAACCCCTCCGAGAAACAAATTTTCCTACACTGACCCGTAACAGCGATGTCCGAGCTGAAAAAAAATCCGTCCAACTAATAATTTTCCGCTCGCGAATATGTATTAATACACTCCTTCAGCAACTCCTGTGAGAAAAAAGGCAAAGTCTGGGAATACTCAACGGAGCATAATGCATAAATCCGCCACAAGGGGATGGCTTTAGGAGTCCGGCTAATCTATTTCTCTTGTACCCTAACACGGTCGACTGCCCGAGAGAAATTTTCCAAATGTGCCGGATTTTTTTTATAAGTTCCGGATATTTGAATGCCAGATTTACGAGTCTCTATTGTGTGCGGAATAAGTTTTAACATCCTCTGCCCAAATTTCTCGGTGAAAAATGGACTTCTTGGAAGCTCGGTTTGCCATTCATCTTCCGATCGGGAAAAACCCTAGGATTTCGATAAGAAAGAGGAGCGGAGTAGCTCTGTAAGTCCTCAGCGTTCCTCTGGACCTTTATATATATATATATGTCCGCCCGTTCGGGGAAGTGGTAACTCGGCGGAAGAGGGCAATAAGCAGCGAGCTTTCGGTGAGGGGTTGTGATGTAGTCGCCTTGTTAACAATTCGCCGCTGAAGTGGAAACGTGGAAACGATTGTTGAAGTTCGCCCGCACTCGATTAAAACGGAAGTAATTCAAACGGGGAAAGTTGCGAGAAACTGAAAATAAAAAAACCCATTCGTAGCCGGGGGAAGGTAGAGCGTAAAAATTTCACCGTTAAATAAAAGAAATAAAAGGAACTTCATACAGTAATACCGCCTCGGTACAGTACGCCCGTCGCTCTTCAACTTTTTTTCGGGCGAGTAATTTTTTTTTTTTAAAGGGCTCCCATGACATTGAACTTCTTTGTTATAAAGAGGCAGTAATTCAGCCAGGAGGGATTAATACCCAGCTAAGAAAAAAATGACTTAAAACTTTTTAAATACGTGATTTTTTTTTCGTTAATTGGCTGTGGAGTCATTGGCGGTATTTAAGAGTGAATATGAATGGATGATTTGGAAGTTATGACGCACTGCCTTGCCCTGCTGAGAGTTTAGATCTGCCCCTTTTTGCTATTCATTATCTCGCGCCATTTATTTTATCTCCCGATGATAATTCCTCCCTTTATAATTCTACGCCCGGAAGCCGTCTTTTTTTTCCTCGGCATCCTTCCCTTCCTTTTCACCTTTCATTATCTTTAGTACGCCCACATCTCTGGAATCCCTCAGGCATACGTACCCCACCCTTTTACGCTCTATTCTCACACAAATAGCGAATAAAGACGAGTTTGCGTCAATCCCTATCAAGGCTTTCACATTTATTTATTCCTCTCTGAAAATTTCGGTACGCAACAATGGCTAATGGGAAAGCAAAGCGTTTACAAACACCGAATAAACATGAGTTTGAAAGCTAACCGTTGCTAGGAGAGCTTGGTAAACCCCACGTTATTTCTAAGTTGATTCTAACAATCATATATCCTTTGTTAATTTCATAATGACACAAAATGCTCTTCTTCCTACTTGAAGTTTAACCTTGTCTTTTTATTTGCTTCTTTATAGGTCAGAATTATACGTAAGTACTCGTACACCTAATGACGTAATGACATCGTTCAAATTGATGGCACTGGCTACGTTAAAAACTAATATACGTTAACAAACACTACGTAATTCGGTTAAATTCAGCATCACACTCTTAAGAAGCGATCACCCTTCGTGAACGATAAGCACGAGGGAGGAAAACATCAGTTAATTTATTAATCTAAATGCTAAATTACTTGTTTATATGGTTTCATGAATATTCAAACATTAATATTCGTATACATAATATTGTTTGAGCAGCGGCGCGATATCAAAAACCCTAAACATATTACACCATCAACCTGTTTTGTAATTACGTAAAATAAATTGAGAGGTACTTTTAAATATCTATTAATTACCGTAAACATTTACGCATTAATATTTAGTTTGCGTTTGGCTGTTATATGGTTACATCGATCGATAATTGCGAACTGTTTGGTATTATTTTTGAATTATCATATTTTAACTGTGTTAGGAGGTAATAATATATATGATCAACTGATACATTAAATGAAATATCAGTCATAAGTTAGTTACGAATAATTATTCATTGATGCGTATAAATGCGTGTTTAAACTTTGCCATGATGCTATAAACAGTATCGATGGCATATTTACATAGATATTCGTAATAAATTACGCAATGAATTATTTATTTATTAGACGTAGAATTGGCCTATGTAAATAGATTCTCGATCGTATATTTACACAGTTAATCGTAATAAATTCTGCAATGAAATTGAATAAATTTATCGTGAAATTGGCTTATTTATATCGACTTTTAGTCAGTGCAATTTGCAACGTAAATTTCCCATTCTCCCCAAATATCTGATCAGCCTATGGCTACGACGCATAGAGCTATCAACCTCTCTCCCTCCGAGACAAATTGTCTCTGATTCCAACGACCCAGCGATCTTTAATCTCCCCTCATAAGGAATCCCATCCAATTCCGAGAGAGTATCTGCGAAACGCCCGCAATTTTCGGAGGCGATTCCTTGCGAATTGCGCATGGCCTTTCACTGATCTTTATATCATTCACGAATGGAGCACTTTTGTGCAGAGACGCCCATACACTGCACGCGCGCACTGAACAAGAAGAGGGAGGTCTTAAAATGAAAGATGAAGCATCGTTTGCAGAGAAGGGTTGCAAATAAGAACGATCCTCAAAATCCTTAAAGACTCCGTTCTCTCTCTAATTGATTCCGAAAATTGCACGCATCTGCGAACGGCTGTTAATGCGAAATTTCCTCGCGAATAACCGCTTCGCAGAATCGTTTAAGGTTCATAGATAGGAACTTGATAGAGGAATAAGAACAGTATATAAGAGATGGGAGATATAAAATGAAAAGTACGTTTTTGGATACGCACTCGAATTGTTACAAAATGTTTTTAATTGCGTTTGATTTAAATTTTAGCTCAAGCTATCGCAATGGTTTGAGTTGCAATATTTATCACATTATATATGTATTACATATGTATTAATCACTACACAAAAAAAATATATTAGACATATATGTTTATCACGTTAACTTATCAGCGTTTTGAATCTTATTAGCTCGCATTATATTTTGAGGCTTTACGAAGTAAGTAAACAAATTTATTAGCGTAGAATTTGCTACGTTTTTTGAACATGCTTCCTGATGTAGAATTCAAAAATATTACGACTTTTTCATTGATTAGATACGAAATATTTGTTTATGGATGGTTATAATAACCTTAATATTTTCTTTCAAAATAGTCTCACAGATAACCTATAACAAATTATTTGAAAAAAGAATATATAATCAATAATCAAGAAATAAACTATTACTTAACAAAATTGATGATCGAATTATCAACTTCGTAAGTTTTGCAAACAATTTACTCGATACTAATAAAGTAATTTACGAAATTTATTATTCTTTAATGACTTCTCACCTATTAATGCCCACCGATGTTAATTTCGTCAATAATTTTAATGATAAATAATTTCAATAATAACTAATAACTTCAATTAATCATTTACTGCAATACAACTACAGGCGAGCTAATTTTTCGTAAGGGTTGCCACAATCCATGATTAAAGACCCGGGTTAGGTGAGTGGTCAGAAAGGTGTCACTTCCCTTCTATTTCAAATACCTCGTTCGCAGAGAATTTCATTGGTAATGGAAGTGTTTTTTTTGTCTAAAAACCCACATCTTGACTGATTGCTTTACTGACAGCCATTGGGAGCGGTATTCGGAAAAAATGTAAACAATGTCAGTGGGTAAAGAATGGGCAAAGAGAGAACGGAAATAAAGGCAGTGTGTGACCTTTAGCGAGGGCATGTCATGCGTAGGTTTGAACATATGGAGGGGAATGACGGAGGCAGAACGAGAGAGGGAGATTTCTTGATAAGGGAACGATACAAAGAGAGGGAGATAAAAGAGAGTTGAAGGTGATAAATGGCGTCCAGTATAGAGAAAAAGAAAGGAATGGAACTGTCCGAAAACACTTATGGCACGAGCAATAAAAGGACAAAAGAAAGAATATCTGTGCGAATGTGCGCTCGCTTGTCGCATTTTCCCGAATGCAGTAGATGGTATATTTGATATGCATGGATTCGGATTCTCTCGTGACAATAGTTGCTATGGAAATATGGCCAAAATCTTGGCAACGAAACAACGAAAGATTTTTATTTAATATGTCGTTGTTTATGTTCGCTGAAACTAACTGTTCAAAGCCGGTTGAGAATAAATTTACGGAAATTAGGGGAAATTTTTGATCTGCATGAAATTGTAAATGCTGAAAAATGTACGTGATATTTTTTAGCGTTTATTATTATACTCTTATTTATCATATAACATTTAATCTAATCTTCATTTCAGATCAAAGAGAATATATTTTCTTAAAGAGAAATGTGGATTTACATCATATAAAATGCGTATGAATCTCGACAATAAAGGATCAATCTATCTATTATATAAAATTAAATTATGATTGCAATCATACTACATCATTTTTTATTCCTTTCCTGGAGTGAATTTTCAATCATAGAATGGATTTCTTTTGCTACACTTTATGCTAAAAAAGGACAAACGATTCCAAAAAAAACTATAATATATAAAGGAAATTTTTCAATTTTATTACAGTTTGCCATTAATCAAGATAAGAAACATTCTTCATATTAAATTTAATTTTTCAATCAATTCGCTCTTACTGATTCGGAAGTCAAATGTTTGAAGAATATTTCCCATAAAAATTTACGACTTCCCGATTTAAAAAATTACGAAAAAATTTATTTGTCTTTTTCAACAAAATTTATGCAGAAAGAATCGTCTAAAAGTTGCTGAAAATGTTATCTCTTATTCTGTGTAAGTTTGGGAATTACGTTCGTGTACTATTCATTGTGCTTATATAAATAAAATATTAGTCCCTCACTTATTTACTAGTTTAAATCTTTTGTTGTAGTAGTGACAATATATAATAAATGCTGATCCAACTATTTTACCATACGAATCTTGCGCATTTGCTATTCATATAATAAATTATCCAGGAAAACCTAACCCAGATTTTGGTCGCAAGCTACAGTTCCATTCCAAAAAAAAAGACTATAAGAAAAATGATTACAAAGAAATATATAAAATTCATTTAGTAATTTACCTAATACCCTAGATAAAGCTCCCCTATCAAAAATACTTCCTTTAACCCCATAAGAAACCGGATCCTAATTTAATTTCGATATCGACCTCAAAGATTCAATATTAACCTAGCGAACTACTTTAGCACGATCGTGTGCAATCTCCGAGTTTTTCGTTACTCCACCGAACTTCGCAGCATTATCTTCAGATTCCTGAGAGGAGAGAAAAAAGAAAATATCCCCCCAAAGGAACTTCTAATCCACCGCTCATGACCCCTCCTCTAGCTCTCGGCATATTCTCTGCATTTACTATCCATTGTCTCCGACCGAAATCCTCCTCGGCACTTGGCAATTTATTTTCCCTCGTATCTGGAGAACAAATAATTTTCCTCCTTTTTCCGATGATCCCGCATATCTCCATATAAAAATGGTCCTTTTTTCTGGCCGAACTTGGTCGCCATAGAAAAGAACGGCTTCGGCAAGAGACAACGCAATTCCGGGGCTAACAAATGGAATTCGTTGTTTGGGGAATTTTTGCGAGATTACGTACGCAAACGGATTGGCAAGCGAGAAATTTCGCGGACGCGTTTTGCGTCGCAAAATGGAATTAAAGGGGCTGACGTCCTTCTTTTTTTATCCTGCAGACAAATTATCTTCACCGGGAAAGGCGTTACGAGAAGAAGGCCCCTCCTCAGGGCTGCCAACCGCCGTTTTTCACAATACGTGACGTCAGACGCCTTCAGGTAGGTAAGCCCCTTACTACACCGAGAACAGTATAAATCATTGGTTTTGGAAAAGAGGGCGTGTAAGTGCAAATGTGAAATGATATACCTTTCGTATCATTCGTATCTTGATGGTGTTTTTTTGCGGTGTTCCTACTGGAAGGAAGACATACTGTGAAGGTTTTGGAAGGATCTTACGAAGCTGTCATTTAATCTTTACGTTTCCTACTGTCTTATCTCTCTTACTTATGAAGAATAACTAAATAATACCTTTTACTTGAAGAAATAAGTTATTATACATCGTTATCATATGTCGTTATTATATATTGTTATTATATATCGTTACTATACATCGTTATTACCTATCGTTATTATATATCGTTATCATACATCGTTAATTTTTACAGAACGATTATAAAAGTATGTAGTAAAGATATCTAAAGCGTTTCATATTTCTCTAGCGAACAGTATTTTACCCTTAAATACGATACTGAACGTTTGCAAGCATGCTAAAGAAAGAACTAAGAAAGTAGGGATGAATCCTTAAAGCATTCCCAGGAGAAATTAAGCTCTATGTTTGATTAATTTTATCCTATTTTTCATGAAAGTTATTCCCACGAGAGAAGTTGATCTATTACTTCATCCAATGAAAATCAGACATAACTCATAGACGCGTAAAATCAACGAAACGTAGAGTATAATAAGAACACTGTAAACTCCCACGCTATTGGATTTTTATTCCGACCTTTCAATAGTCTTGAAGTTCACATTTTTTTTTATTCCACTCTGCAGAAGGTCCTTTCATGAAGTCAAAGACCAAATACGATAGGATTTATGGCCAAAATTCTGCAGGATTTGACCATAAAAATTCTTACTGCGATATGATTGAATCCTAAGGTATTTGCAATACAGTTCTAGAGTAAGTTCAGTAGAACGGTATAGAGAGATTCGTCGAGAGTGGGTAAATATAAATGCGGACTGATTGAAAAGCTTCTAGACCTCTGCAAGAATACGAGTCTTCTATATACTTCGACCTATGGCAGTGGCGAAAGCAGTGTGATGTACGATGGGAATGGGAGTGGCACAGAAGAGAGAGAGAAGGGGTTTCTGAAGAGGGCTACATCTTGAAAGGGAGTGATTCCATCATAGCGAGACAAAAAAATGCCACACGGAGATGATAATGATTAAACAGGAAAATCCTTTCCGATAAATTTACAATTCACGTCTCTCCAAGAACGTCGAGTTTTTGAATCCGTATTTTCGAAAAAAACACTCCGAGAAAAAAATTACAAATAAGAAGCAGAACTTTCACTTTCTGGAGGTAATATATTCCGAAATATCCCTGCATTAATTAGTGAATTCAAATCCAAATACTGTAACGCTGTGTTTCTGGGAGATTACATAGTGATACATAATTTATCTCACGCATAAATTTGTTTTATGAATAGTTACGTATTGCGTAGAATATTCCGCTAGACTTATTAAGCCCCGCGGAATTTATGGCTATTAATTCGAGTGTATTTTAAAGCGAAATAAAATTAAGATTAAATTGTATTATGTATAGCTTCCTATTCGGGGAGGAATATTTCCCTTAGTGATATACAGCGAATAGAAACCTTAAAGTAAATAGCAGTAGAACGAGCGATGTAATTTTGATTTATAAAAGTATCTTATGAGATTCGATGTTATTTTCCATGATCATCAATGTGCTCATCGTAATCAAACAGCTAATTGTTGGCAATTAAGGAAAACTCATTAAGGGAGGGCAACAGAATAATGATTAAATTCGTTGACGTGTTGTTATTAGCAACATGAAAGATACCAAAATGTTGTTCGTGATAAATGTACGGAAATACTGATTCTATCTGATCAAAAAAGCACGGATATCAGGGCTTTTATCGAGTTCTTGATAATCAGACATAGATTCTATTAAGCAAAACCCTAAGTTATTAATAGATGGAGGGATTGAAATACATTTATCAATCCAAAGAGAGATAAATTGTTTCCATAACAACATAGAAAAACAGAACGCAAAATAATCAGATTCGACTCCACTCGAGGATAATACGATCATGAAGTTAATTAAATACGGGTTAAGTAATGGTTATAAAGCATTTAAACTTCGTTTGATGACACGAAACATTTATACACGAAATTTACTACCAAATGAATTCCAATCAGTCAGACTCAACTTCTTCCAATCATTAATACAATTTTAATAAATCAAAGGTAACACAATCTCATACAAATAGCATTTTTTACGAATTATTTTTTTCTTTGAGAGTTCTTTTACATCTTAGAGATACGCATGAAACATAACACGCATTCACTACTGCACTGAGATACGCGTGATGTATAAGACGTATTAGCAACCATATTTGCAAAAAAACTGGTTATATAATTTATCATCAACATAACTACTACTCCCATTAACACTTGCAGTGCACGTACTTATCTCCATGGCAACACGCAAATGTTTTCCTAGAATATCGCCTACATTCTATATTTTCTCGTTGTGAGATATTTCTGCGACGAAATCGCGGACAATCAAATAAAGAGCACAATGAAAATGGATTTTGCGTGTTTACGATACAATTTGGATATTAATAGGAGGAAATTAGAGGAATTGAAATTCCGTAACCGTAACATTCCTGTATGACGATTAGGCGTAATTTCCTAAATTAACGCAACCCATGTAATCACTCTTCAAATTCCACTAAAATTTTATCGAGCGAATCGCGATGTATTTTTAGCGTCATAAATTATAATTGTGTTTTATAACTTTAGTGGCGCTGGAGGGCATGAACCGGTAGACAAACAAACAAATATTGCTTCGCGTCGCTATTAATTTCCGTACCGAAATTGTGACGCGATAAAGTCCGAGGTATGCTATCGCGTTCCGTAACTTAAGCGTAAATTCCCTTTTTTGAGGGTTTCGGAATCGTCTCCGCAGTTTTGATCCGGCGAATTTGCATAGGTAGGCTAGGAATCCAGTCCTATTCCCCACCGCGAGGTATGCGCCGAATTTCGAAAGAAAGCGATAAATAAAGCGTACGCAGTTAAAACCTCTCTCTCGCGAGATAGATGTATCGCCATTTTGTGCATTCCTTTCCCCCAAATTTTCCGCGTGGGGTCACCGCTGGTGTCGCTTTCCCGCCTCCCGAATAAAAAAAAGAGCGCGAAAAACATTTTAACCATTCCCGAGGTACATTATCGTGACACAGTGACAAAATAATGAAGAACAGGGAATTCGGCGTGAAATTAGATTTCTGATTGCCCTAATCATGGAAAACGCGGTGGGGATATGCATGAGATCAAGCCGAACAAACAAAAGCGGATGACGCCCGTAATAGAAGTTTTAATGACGTATGTTGGCAACGGTCGCGCCAACTTCGGGCGCATTCGACAAAAAGGGCATTTAACGCCGCGTTTTACAAGTTTCGAGCGTAGTCGCGGAAGAAACAAACTATTTTACGTCTTTCTTTTTTAAGGGATTAAGTAATTAGGGGATTGTTAATTTGAGGATTACTGAGGATTGTCGGTCCCCGGATCGAGTTCGCTTTCTTGCAATCGATTCTCGACGTCCAATCGCATTAATTTGCATACTCTTTACCTTTTGCCTGCTTCCCAGTTCATAGAATTACGAAAATCAGCGGCCGCATTTGACCGCCGATGTCAGCTCAGTTTTGATAATTCGACGCGTGATACAATCGTTAATTAATCATCAAAAGGCACGCGTGTACAATAGGCATTTGCGAACTAGTCGATATTTTACAAATATAGTTTCGCTCCTTGGAATGATAGTGCAAAAAAACTGCAGATACAATATTTATCAATTCAATTATTAAATAATATTTTTACTATGATAATTTATAGCTATCATTTAATACATTCTATGTCGTTTTCATTTTTCGATTCGATATTACTCGCCCGAAGTTAAGAGGGGGTAACGAAATATTAAATGGTGTGCATCTGTGATAAATATAGGATCATTTTCATAATGGATGCATTAAAGTGTTATTTTAAATGCCTAAATGATATAATTGCCCATATAATCAATAAATGGTATCGATAAAGTTTATCAACGATTTGATAGAACATACTGTAGTAAATAGAGTGTACGTCATAATTTTTAAGGCGTTCAGATGGAGTATTAATACTGAATTCAAAATTAAAAATCGGTCTATAGAACAAAGTCGAACATTCGTTCAATGAAGACGAATGAATTCAATCAATGAAGAATAGGATTTAGAGAATATTTGTATCGGATGTATTTATGCAAGACTAATCAAACGGATAAATTTTGTAATACCCTACAATAATACAATTACAGTAATAGTACATTTGCATACTATTCACATAAGCAGCCTTCCAATTATTGAAGAGAATTACAATCATTAATTGTCATACTTGAAGAAGCTTTGTTGACCTGTTCCTGCATATCAAATGATCAAGGAATAAAACAGCATTCTGCCTTTTTCTTTCATAAGAATAATATCATTATTAAAATAAAATTTTCGTGAAAAATTCTCGTATTTTCTTTGTTATTTACCATAGAAACGCTGCTCCATTACTAATATAAAAGGTTCGATAATAATTCCAAAGGTATAATTAAAAAATACGAAATACAAGAAAAATAAGAATCAAAAGAACTCCCTTTTTCAAGTCTGAAAAAGGTGGAAAATGAAAAATAATCCCGAGGTTAAAAAATGAAAAACTGTAAACGAAGCCCGTTAATGAGGCATTATTAAATGATGAATAGTGCGTGATTAAAATAGGAGAATGCATCCTCCATGAATAGGAAGCATAGAAAAAGGAAGAAATGTGGGATGGGTAACCGTTTGCTATCCGGAATCTTGCCAATCAAACCCAAATGTACCCATTTTGTGCAAGTGTTACGGAAAAAAACCGATATCTGATGAGCAGGGAAGAAAAATTGAAATGGGTAACGGACCCAGTCGGAAAATGGTGAACTTTGATATGCCAAAGCTGAGTGATATTGCCGATATTTGGTAGTCGATCTTGATTGCGAAAATGCGTCGAAGGAAAAGATGGGTTGATATTAACATCTACTGTTTATAAATCTACATTACAAGATATTGTTAAAAAAATAAATTGTTGAATTATTGTACTCCTAAGATTTTCTGTATATGTTACCAAATTAACAACAGTATATGTAATAAATACCAACAGGAAAAATCTAAACATGGAAAGCCTTTATGACCTCTAAACTTAATTTTATCATAATACGATTCACAATCTAATAAAATTATCGTATTATATTTATACAAAACATTCTAAAATGTATAAGAAAGAGAAAAATGAGGAAATAACTCGTAAGCATCAAAGTCGTCGTACACCAAATCCGAAAGATCAAACATAAAAAGATCAAGGAAATGGTATGACGTAATAATAATAATAATAGAAAATATATTAACACGTTAATAAAAGATGAGTATGTTTAACGTAAACCGAAAACAGCAAAAATATTCAGAGTAAGGGCTAGATGATATTAAAGCGACATAAAAATTGAAATAAAGAAAGAGTAGTAAAAACAGTCATTTGGCAAAAATATTGAAATATATTCAGTAAAAACTTTGCTCCAATATATGACAGGCATAACTTTCAAAGTAGTATAAGTTTTTTAACAAAATCTATGAAAAGATTCTATCATGAAATTTGAATAGTTTTTAGTTAGATATAAGATAGATATTAGTTCGAAATTAGGTGCATAATAGATATATATTATATAGTTATTTGATAGTTATTAGATAGATATTATATAGATGGTAGTTAAAAGATTGAATTATAAGTCTTCTAGAAAACATAAATACTACTCGATGCAGAATGTCATTCTCTAATACCCATAATTCTCTTCCATACAAACAACAATAAAAGAGCAATTTAGTATTAACCTAAATTCGACCCTTGATACATCGAGTACAAAACGGGACCACATCGCTAAAATCAGCGAAGTAGAAGAAGGCTAGCGGGAGCATGGTGCGAGCACGGATAAAAACATCTGCCTCTCGGATAAATCTCTGAAAATGGAAGGCGACACACCGAAATTCTCCAGTTTCTCCCGTTTATTTCCTCAAAAGAAACCGAGCAACACTCTTAACCCCGTAATACGTGTAAAGGTGAGACGAAGGGCCGGACGATTTGGCCTCCCCTCCTCCTTTTTTTATATAAAAAGGCGCACAAAATGGACGATTTAGGTTATAGCATCGCCCTGTGACATCGATAGCTCTCCCATTTATCGCACGAGCGCTTGTTTCGATCTCTTTTCAAAGGGTTTTGCAACCGTGCATCTTCCCCACACACACACACGTCTTCCTTTCTTCCCGTATAAAAAAAAGAAGGCCGCCTTCCGCCAATCGATTGCTCGTTATGTCCGTTTAAACAAAAAAACAGAAGAAGAGCGTTTTTTTTACAAGGCGGTGGAGATGTGCGATGAAGGTTGGAAGATGGAAAGAGAGGGTTTCCACGGTAATGATTTTTAGCCCGGGTGAAGAACGCCAGCTATATTACGTCTCCATCAAGCTTTCTTTTTCGTCGGGAGTGAAAAAGGCACTGCGATGGGCCGTTTGATCTCTAACCCTCGCAGGGCGAAATTGACGTTCAAATGTTCTATTACCGGAAGCCGCGGAGGAAAAGGGTGGGTTCTGGATTAAGAGGAGGGTGGCTTCTGAAAGAAGTTTTTTAAAAGATTATTATTATTATACGAGGCGGTTTGAGGTCTTTTTTTTTGGCTTTCTATACACACACACAGCCTCCATCACAGGGTGTACTTGTGAGCTTAGATTGGAACCGAAGACGGCTATTTATTTAAATATTTATTCCGCTAACGAAAGGAATGAATTTTTTTCTTTTAATTTTTACGTATTTTTTTCTTTTTAATTCTTCTTTTAGGGGTTTAAGGAAACGATCTCTTGAACTCAAAAGGGGTATGTCGTACTTATTGTCTTAATGTTATAGTGTTTTTTGATGAATGAATTTTCAGTTATGATATTAATTTTAATGGAGTTGCTGTCAATAAATATTTTTAATTTATTCGCGCCATAAGTCTCTTTGAAACTCAAACCTTTCAGTCACTCAACCTAGGTTTTTTTCAATTTAGAGCGGGAATAAATCGTACGCAGTGAAATTGCTTGCTTTTTCTACCTTGCAGCATTCTATCAAAGGCGTCGTTTAATGCAATGCATTGGTCTTTTCATTTACTACTGAATTTATATCGTCGTTAATATAGAGAGGACGGATTTAATTTTATCAGTCCTCTTGACAGATTGCATTTTATTAAAATATTTAGATGAATAATAAAATGTTCTTGGTCAACCAAAACCATTGCACTTTTCATTCACTACTTGGTTTATATTATTATCTAACTAGGTAGGACTTCTTCAATCAATAATAGTTTTTCCATATTTTATTTCATTCATACACAAAGGAAATGAAATCTAAATTCTATGCACTACTAAAACCACGCGTAAATAAAATGCGTAATCTTTGATATTCACGTAAAAATTACCGAACTTACCTCATCCAAATATTCGTTTCGTAAACACTGAGCAACGGGACTAAAATCTATATTAAAGATCGCAAGGTCACAAATAACGAAACCATTAAAAAAATGAAAACAGAAACCATATGGACCACCAACTGCAACATTTAGGTCGTCTGCTATTGAAACTTCGACCCTCAAAAAAAAAACATTCAAATTGAATTCCGTGGACCTAAATTTAAACGATACGCACGCCACACTTTTTATATATACATTTCATTTCGTTTGGGTGCGATAAACGAAGAGAAAAAAAATATATAAGTGTGAGACGCCTAAGTTCTCGTGAAAAAGGGAAGAAAGGACAGCATTGAAAGACGGTCTTTTCAGTGTACTCCCGGATGAATAGAAGTCCTCGACGATGGAAAACCATTCATGGCACATTTACCCCAACCAAAAGGCCTCGGTGGCCATACTCGTGTAGATCTAGATGTAGATCGGATGATGCCCGATGAAAAATGGAACGCCCTATCGCAGCCATGTCGACCTCTTGGACGATCACTTCGCATGCACCTTATCTTATTTCTTTATTAATTCCCCTCCTCAACGTATTGATTCCCGCATTAATCAAGGCTCGACATTTTTCTCCTTTTTCAGGAGGAATTTCTTTAATTATCAAGAGATGCCTGGCTTTTTTATTTTCCTCTCTCATCTCCCAAACCGATTCCACCCAAATGAGTAACCTTTTCCAATGACCTTTTTTTATTCTTCGAAAAATTTTTGTTTCCGATTAAAATGTTTGCATCCATATAAAAAAGCGAGTTTTTTTATAATGGGAAAGTTTCGAGCCAAATAAAAAAGGAAGTTGATCCGATTTTATCAGGACAAGGGTTCTTGAAACGGTGATTAATTAACTATTCCTTCTTTGTTTATTTATTTATTCGTCGAAAAGATTCGCATCCTGTGACGCTAACGCGAGTGATATACGCCTTTTTAAACTCTCGATTTGATTGGAATTTAAGTTTCGTGTTGTTTTTCGTTTTTGTTTGAAATTTTCCGGATGAAACTTAGTTTTTAATTCACCTTAATAAGGCTGTCGTTCAATAATGAGATTCATCTTTACGAAGAAGAGTAAAACATTGTTGATGACTGTTTTATTCAATCTAGATTCGATCTATTTTTCTTCTTAATAATTGAGAATTGATTCAAACTGTCATTGATTCATATATTCTACCGAAATTAATATAATCAAAATTTCCACTGTTAAAATTCAAAGAATGATACTTTAGTAATCCTGTATCATTTAAAAGCAAATATCGGAACGAAATGTATACTGAATTATGGTGAAAAAGAAGTCAGTTTCGTTTCCAATCTTTTTTATCTTCACGAATTACAATCCCCTATATTAAAGGTAATATTTCATCTCTAGCTAAGTAATTTGATCGAGTAATATAATTTTATTCTCTTTAACTTATACTCCGTATTTAATACGTCATTTTATTAAATAATATAATCATGGAACTTGATGACTAGACGTTTCGGTATAAAACACTTTAACTCACTAAAATTTTCATTGCTATAGCGTACACAAATTTGTAAGCATATATATTTGTAGGGAGAATATCAAAACAAAATGACAGTATATAACTTTTACTTTCACGTAAAACATAAGGGACTTTCAGCTAGAACATTGTTTTTAACGATCACCAAATGCCAAGAATTCAAGACAGCAAACAGATAACAAACGGAAAAACAACAGCATAACTTAGGAACGAATTCTGTTTTACATCTTACTACAATAAATTCTATAGGATATTTTCATCGAACGTTTTAAAGTTATTCAAATCATTTTCGCAAAGTAAATTTTCCTCGGGGCCTTCCATAAAATACATTTAAGAAGATCGGCGGTTCACCAACTCCTTGGAGTTGGGCTGTTGCCAAAGACATTTAGAAAGGAGCCGATCAAACATCTGTCACACGAAGATTTACACGATAAAAATTTCGTCTCCATGGTAACCCTTTTTTAAAAAAATTCCGGGATTTTTTCTTACGTTAACCCGAAGCATGAACAAAATGTTCGCAGTCTAAAAAGGAGGAGAGCTGAGAGGAGGTGAAGGGAGAAAAACCTCTGCAAATGATACATTTGATGAGTTGAATATCGCTCCATTCAAAGATATTCCATTACAAATACGTCTCTCTACGACGCTGCGACTCGAAATCCAGAAAGCCTTTCATTTATTCGCATCTTTTGGGAACGACAGAACCGCGTGACCCAATTTATTCCGCATCTTACATCTTCGCGGAGCGAAAAAAAAAAACGCGAACAAACATCGATTAACTTTGGACACGGTTTGCGCTCGGATCATCAACCCTGAGCGGAATTGAAATCTTGATGAAGGCTTGGAGGGAATCCGATCCTTTTAAAAGCGAAGAAATTTCATTACAAACGCCGATTCGGTTTCAAAACAGACCCCTAAAAGCGTTTGTGAAGCACTTGGAGAGGGAAATGGCGTTCCATAAGAGAGAAGGAGGGAGGGAGGTAAGCTTACAAAGAATGTCAACGCCTCACATTCGGTGCGCTTGTTAAGAAATGCGCCACAACCATCTTGTGACGTTAATCTCGCGGAACCGAGATGAGAAATCGTGCGTGCGACAGCCGAGGGCATTTTTATGCCCTAAACTATTTTCACCGCCTTTTCATCGCGGTTTACCTAAACCGTCCCCAGTTTCGTTTCTTCCCTTTTTCCGTTGATTATCGAGGGGAATATAAATGAATGAATCTCCATAGAAACGATAAATTACGAGGTGTTTCTTCGTGGGAACGGTTTTGTAAGAAGGATGTTTCCATGGGAACGGTATCGTATCTTATTCTGTATAATTTCTAAAGGATTCTTAAGCGATGCGAGGTGCTTTTCGTGAAGTTTAGGCGTTTTCTACACGCTTTCACTTTTACCTTGTTTCGCAAATGATCCATTTATGCTCTTAAACGATTGGTATAAAAGGGAACCTATTCGTATTCAAAGTGCTGAGGCACTAACGAAGGTTGAATTACGTTCTTTAGGGGTTAATACGTCTTTTCCCATTTCATTGTTGGAGTCTTAGTAGTATTGACGAAATGATTTCTTTAACTGGGATTTTAGAACATATAGAAAATTTAACTCCGGATCATTTCAACGTACCCAAAACGTACTACTCTTTTAAATTCCGTATAACTTCATTTTTAACATACTTACTCCTTCCTTCAAAACTATATTATATCATAAATATATTATAATTATCTTAAATGCATAAAATTCGTTAAATTGGGAATGAATTTTTAAATTTCTATGTAGCCTGTACTTAAGTACTTTTTAATATTAATTTTGTATATTAATAAAATGTAGTTTAATCTCAATCTAGAAATATTCGTGGGTCAACCCCTACATCAAGGCGATTTCCCCATTCATTTTTAAATTTATCGTTTAATTAAAATTCTTCCGGAAGAATTCACGGAAAAGTAGAATGTGGAGGAGTTAAACCACTTTGTGCGATTCTCAACAAAGTTTAAATCTCTACATCAAGACAAAATTCCTCCGAGTTACGCATGGAACTAGATTATTACCCGTCTGGATAGTTTCCACGCATTTAGGAACTGAAGAATTCTCTTTCTTTGAGATTAGCTTTCTAAATCCGTTCAACGTGTTAAGTTTTTAAATTCATGTAGACAAGGCTGATTGTTTACAAAATTTTTCTGATTTACAGCATTAAATAAATAGGTTAACCATATCCACCAAAATTTCATCAACGTATGGAGATCTCAGTTGATATTTCTGGTTGTCAAGGCGACCCCAGTTCTTAATTATCTTAAGAAAAACAGTTTACAAGCAAGAAGTTATTTTTTATGCATTTTTTAAAACTTGAATCTAAGGGCTAGTTAAATATTTTTTCCTAATCTCTGATTATTTTCCGAATGAATGAAAACTATAAAATTATATGAAAAAGCCTATAAGTTGAATGGAGAGGTTGTCATAAAAGATAACGATACAGACAAATTTAATTAAAGATAAATACATTTACATACATCCAAGTTTATTAAAGGTTTCGAAAATATATCCTAAGGCATGATGATTAAAATGGGGAAGAATAATAATTAGACCTGATTCCAAATTACCAACTGATAATGAGAATCACTTTGTACATCCCGTAGCCGTAACTACAAGTCCAATCATATTCCGTGCGGTATGATCGCAAAAAGAATTCGCAAAATAGCTTAATTTTATGGACGGCTGGAGACCAAATTGCAATTCAGAAAATCGTAATGTAAAAGTTTCAATGCATTTTTCCCCATTAATAGACCACATCCACGCATTAAGGATGCATAAAAACCGTTTTCAAAAAAAATAGATTCAATCAAACTAGCACGATGAACAAGTTCTATATAGCGGCTGATCAGACGATGATGAGCTAGCAATCATAATACGAGCCGAAATAACATTATCGCGAAATTATCCCGCGATCACCGATTTTATTCATATATTCGTCGAAAAATTTTAAAGCGAGGTTTACATTAATTGAATGGCTTTTCTGGGGACTCGAATTCACAGCGTGTTCGGTTAATAATTCATCGACGCGATACATTTTTTCCCGATTAGTTTTCATCCTCTTACCGAGGTTTCACGCAATCAAAAGTATCAGTTGATCGTTGTTTTGGATTCGGCCGGATTTTAATGCCGTCTATCCATACTTGATGGGATTTGTAATTCAAATCGCCAAGGGTTTTACTTATTCAAATAAACGCGGCGACGACAGCTTATGAAAGCCCCTATTTATAAAACTGTTGCGTTAAAAAAAACCGTACGGACTTTTTCGGTTGAAAATTTAAAAACTCTCCGAGCCTTTGGAATGAAATCTTCAAGTACCCCATCGCGCCCGACGAAATACCCTTACGGGATCGCGCACCCTAGTTTTTGGGGGAATCCTTTAACATATATAGAACTGAGTGGTGAGCTGTAATTGGCCGCGCGTAAGCAAATAACCATATCCGTAACCAAAATTCCGCAGTATGTAAAATGGGCCAGGGGTTTGCTAACCGCATTTGACAAAAAACCCACCGCCTAGGGGGGATTACTGTATTTCTTCATTTCGGACGCCATTAAAAGGGAAGGGAGTAAATTGGATTTGCATGTAGCCAAGAGTCACCTGACTACGATTCAGCTCGGCGATTATATAACCCTAACTTTTCGTTTCTTCAAAGAGGAAGTTTTCCACTCTTCCTGAAGACCAGTTTCACGAAGAAACTTTCCGACTCCCGGTTGAACTAGGAGATATGGACGGCGCACGCCAAATATTAAAACGAACTCTTTTAATACCGAGCGGATTCCGGGAAGATGCACTGGTGGACAGAGTGGGTGCAGCAGAGGCAGTGACGAGTATGGAAGATGAAGTATTGTACTCGTGTGAGCCTCAGGGTGTACACCGGATCGAAACTTCTTCTTTCTCTTATTATATCCACCCTACAGAATCCGTCCGTTGTAAGTAACTTTCGCAAGAATTGGTCGATTTTTCTTTGGTTAACCTTCTCACATTCTCGTCTTGCGGATTCGAAATGAATACGTAAATTGTAGTACATATAACGTATCGTTATCGTTAAAATTTGTTCGATTCGGTCTTAATAAGAATTCATGCGAAAAACAATACGGTTTACTTAAAATAATCGTAATATTTATCAGTTATTAGAGATTAGTTTTCACAAATTGAATACGTAAAATTTTAACAGAATATGTAATTCTTTGCATTGAGACAGCTTTACAAACCAATTTGATTCCCTATTTATTTATTTAACAAGGCTCTTATAAACACCAATTTATAATATAGTTACAATGAGGTACTCAACAATGGTCCAACTCCAGTATCCATACCCTGAGTGGAAGATTTCTCATCAGCTGGGATATGAACCCGGGACTGCTGCACGTAAAAGTTACATATCATGCTAACCACTCCTTCATCTATTTATTTTTATATATTTATCGACTAAAATTTATCACCATTCAGTCTGATGATTAACTATGTCTAGAAAGAAACTGGTCTTAGTGCAAGGGAATATTTCAGGGGAATTCCAGATGACAATATTCTTTGACCAGACCTCCCACACCCTGAAGTCACGCACTGTAAAGTCTCCTTCGATAAATCATACAATATCCAAACGAGATTAGTCTAATTACAGCTTTGCTATCGGTAAAACGTCAGACGTCATGACTTGGGTGCTTTTTACCATTGGGAGATCCCGCGTTTACATGAATTACCGAATCGGCGACAACAATGCGAATCTCCTTGGTGATTATGGGGAAGATTTATCAATCCCCATTTTTTATGAAACTTAAAGGACAAAAAAGTCACAGGAAGAAGATAAATTACCGTTTAGCTGTCCGAGAGAAGCAGTTTGTTGGAAAATGTTTCCAGTGAGTAAAGAACTGTTCGGTGAATGATAGGATGAAAGGCTGGCCGTTTGAAAAGAATGAAATATCGCCGAGTGAATATAATTACGATGGTCTCCGTGGATATTTTACCGTGATGGAATGTAGCATAGCGACGCAGAATGTGTTTATGTTGTTTACGTATACGTTGTGTCGTGAAGGAGTTATTCTTTCAAGAAATGCATAAAAATCAATTATTAGAGGTTGCTGAAAGCAGTAAACTAGGTTAACTTTCATAAAAAGTTTTCGTAAAATATTATTTATGAATTTATTCTAAATAAATACATATAGTTCTTCTTAATAATACAAATAGTAGGTCAAACTATGCAATTACGTATACAAGTAGGAAATCTACGCATAATAAATACAGTGTGTAAATAGTTATGAGTAAAATGTATGTTCCATATAGTATATCATCCATGTATAAAATTACGTAAGCTTAACATAACGTAAGTAAACTTATTAGAAAGATATATATCCTATATAATAATACTAATATACTAATAATAATAATATACCATCTATGTATGAACTACGTAAGCAAAACGTTACTTATGTGAACTTAATACTAAAATTTATGTCCCGTATAATATATCATCTATTTATTAACTACGTAAGCTCTATATTATCATACCCTCAGTATGATTCTTTAAAATAGCATCGTATTCATTAATTATTTACGATATTCTAAAATTGTTATCTTACGTAAACTCTCCAATTGTAACATTAACTTTGTTACCAACTTTTGCTTGGGATAGATAACAACGAGACCAAATTTACCCAAGATATTTCAGTTTCGAACGTGGTTGCCATGACAAACAAAGCCATTGTCGGTGCCCCTGCCACCCTATAAGCGATAGATTTACACGGAGGAACAGCTCTGATAGACGATGACACGCACCTAACTCCGCGTCGCTTTATATGGGGAGGTGGATGATCAAATTTTCCGGGTCTTGCAGCCTCAGTGTGATTTTTCGGGGTCCGCCGCAAGTGACAGGGGTACGAGAAACTAAGAAAAACGCGGGGGCCCGTCGCCCCATCCTTTATTTAGAGCCATACTATAGACCCCACTATAGATGTCACTGCCTCCGAGCCACGCAATCCTCGACGGTCGATTTTTCCATCGGAAGTTCGCTTGAATTTCAGATTGGAAACTGATTTAATTCACTCAACGCGGAGTTACTGACGTCAGATGCGGAGTTGTGTCACAGTGCGTGGATAGGAGCTGCTTTGCTAAACGTATCTTTATTTGGAATCCTCATATAAAAGAAAATGCTTTTATGTATTAGTATTCGATGAAAATTTACGAATGGTTATGTAAATTTCGAAGTTATATGTATTTATTCGTTAGACACGTTGGGTTTTTATCTATCCAATCAAATATGTGATTTAAATCCTTATATATAATTACCATTAAATATAATCATGCATATAAAACTATACGAATGGTAATATAATCAAACTATCTAAGTGATTTACGTATTCTACTAAATATATTAAATTTTATTTATCTATACTTATTTGATTTAAAAAACTTAATTCGCAGCGAAACAAATTAAATCATGTAAGGTGTTGTGCGTGCATCTTAAACAACGTATTTAATCTTTTACGTAAATAAAAGTAAAGCCTAGGAAAAAAATGAATTTTTGCGAAATAAAGTTGTACAAGTTATACAATACAATCCTCGTAATCCAAACCGCAAAACTAACAAAAAAAATTTCGACCTATATTCACACTGAAACTCGTAGTTGTTAAATATCAAAATCATCCAAGACATTAAGTAGTTAAGTATCAAAAAATGAATCGTGAGTTCCTTATCTCTCTTTAACCTAAAAAACGTTTCGGGTTGGTTATAAGGCAGAGGCTATTCAATTTGATCACCAAGTAATAACTGGGATAGACATGGTCCGACTTTTGAATAATTCAAGCATTGCCGGATATAGGTTGGATAACTTTTATCCCGAGCTCTCTTTCATTGTTACGTAATCGCGAAAGATTTGAGGTTATTTGCCCATTCGAAATCCGTAAAAACGTCTAGGGTTCGATCTCCAGAAATAATCGTCTTTAAAGATAAATGTTACGGCCCCACTATTCCGAAATATCCTGACCCTGTTTATGGCTCCATTTTACAATGGCACTTACTCCCTTAGCTGCTAAGACCCCGGTTTTAATTCCGTCTACTCCGCGCGTAGAAAATAAACTGCCGAAGAACCCTTTTGAATTTAGGAGATTAATGATGAATTTGAATCGTTTCTTCGAAAACATTTACATTAAAATGGAGTTTAAACGTCTACCAAGAAATTGGATACAAGTTTACGTAACGGTTACATTTTAGTACTGAATTATCTTTCACTAAAAATCCGTAAGAATAAGTCACAGACGAATGTGCTTATTATCGCAATGGCATCGTTTTTTTTTCGGGGTAACGGAAGGTATAAATTCATCGGAATGGGTGCCAGATGGTTCGGGAAAGGAAACCAGTCGATCTCTCAAAAATGATACAGTAAGCATCCTTCATCTCCGTTCCATTACAGAAGAATTCAATTAACAGATAGAGACGCTATAGTTCTTTCGCGGAAACCGAGAAATTTATCTGTGGAATTGAAAAGCATAAATTTCTACGTGAGTTATGGAATATACGTTGGGATACATTTTTAGGTCATCGAACAGAACTCGCTTTAAAAAAGTCACTTGTTATTCAATCACACACGCTGTTTATGCGATCAATTTTGAGAGATAGTAAAGAATGGTTGCAGTTCCATATTCTGACCTTGGTTACGTTTCAGCTCCATTATTTATATTCTGTGGAATGGATGGAGAAAGACATTAAGTACTGCATGTCATGCTAGGTGAATTCACTCGCATGTTTAATGCATAAAGTTAAATTAGAACAAAATAAATAAAGCGCTCTCAATAGTGTTATAGAATAATAATAATAAAGTCTTATTTTATTAATATTTCTCAATTCTTTTAACCTTTCTCATACGAGAAATAAAAGAAAGAATTCGCAAAAAATGTGACTTAAATACTATTGAGAATTTGCGAGACTTTTTATATTTTGGTTTATGGCAGAATTTTACGCTTATATTTTATTATATTGCGTCAAATTCCATTCTGTTTATGGTGATATATGTATACGATCATCGCCCATATCTTCAGGTATTCCATCATATTCTTTGTTTTCGTGGGTTGTAAACGAATTGACTCGCATTTCGGTTTGGACTCAGAGATACCGAAAGGGACTGAAAAACAGGTTCTCCAATATGTATATATAAAATCAATATTTTTTATGTTTTCAGTTTCAATATTCTTGATATTCCGTAAGTACTATCGTGGTTGCGAAAATGCATAGAATTAGTAACGCCTTCCATCTTTTTTATCAATTTAAAAGTTCGTGCTATTCATTGAATAGCGTACTCAGAGGAACAGCTTGAAGTGCCACGTAAAATAGAGATACGAACTGCATTCGTCTTGAATGTATTTCTAAGAAAGTCGTTAAAAAATTTTCGCTTCGTAGAGATTACGGCGAATCTCTGGAAAAAGCATTTTTTCCATCCATTTATTATCTCATCACGAAGCGCACGCACTTACATCTGGGACAATGAGTTTCTCAAGGTGGTCATTTTTCTCAATGTCTCCCTCTTTTATATATGAAATAAGGCCGGTGCCTCAGGTCGCGCATTCGTTCTCCCGCTTGTATTCGTGCATTTAATTTTTCCTCTGAAATTTTTGAAAGGATTCCTTATTTTTCCAGAGCCTTTTGCTCTACTTAAAAAGCAAATGAATAGCCCCTACGTGAGACAAAACTGAAGGAAGGAGTTTTTTTATTTAGCTTACGGTTTTTTAAATGAGAAATTAATGAAGAGTGTGATGTATTTTTCATGGGAAGCATTTATTCAAAAAAAATAAAGGAACTTCGCACTTGACGCGAACTTGGTGCTAATGTTCCGTATATACGTTGGCTGAGATTTTTTTTTTTGGATAAACCGTTTTTTTTTAATGTTTTCGTCACGGGCGATAAATTAATTACCTTTAAGACTAAGTTGTTAGCGACCTATTCGTAAATGGGAAAAGGTCGAGGAAATGGGACACTCGTAAAATAGGATTTTAATGATTTATATTCTAATATTTTTCATTGCGTGGGACGTATTTAAGTACGACATATTTTACTATTAAATAATATCTCGGATGCTATTATTTTTATAAAGAATTAAGGGTATAGTTACTTAACTAATGCATTATATTATTATGTACGAGTTTATAGTTTTTACTAATAATGCATACACAGAGTCAAAACGTTTTTACATATAAAAATGTTAAGTAACATAAAGTAATAGGATAATATTATTCTGCAAATAAATTCATATCATGCTCTTAACGCATAAACGAAAAACACGATTGGTATTAATAATGAAATGTTAATAAGTAATAGAATTGAATGAAGATAAAATAAACTAAACAAGTGTGAGAAGGGTAATTATAAGACCCAGGTTTGAGTCCCGGTCTTACCTGACTTTTTCACGTCCATTCATTCCCGGTAATATTTTCACTGACCTATTCGCGCCAACTCTACATTTACAACTCCAAAAAATTAATCAATTAATTAAAAATATTCAACTCTTTCCATTTCGAACCCCACGGCTTTCTTTACTTACTGTTATTAGACAAAAGTTTTCGGGAATTCTTATAACCATTATGATTATACTTACAACTAACAGTGAATATACGAGAACATTGATAAGTTCTATACTGTCTACAGTCAATAGAAATCCCCATTCTGTAAAAATACATGGAGAGACCCTACAAAAATTGAACCTCCACTTCAAGATGATGTATTAACGAAACAAATCGTTTGTGGATTGATCAACACTGCTTCTTCTCAAGTGGAAATCGATAAAAATTTAGGTAATTTTCGATATAGTTTATATTGAATCCTCCACTTCTGGTGTGAGCACGACATGAGTGATGGCGTCCAGAATTATTTCACCTTCCCACCCGACTTATGTTATGACGCTTCCGTTAACACCATTAAAACCGCCCGAGAGAATATGGGGTTCGAACAACCCTCGCCGAGTAAGCATAATTCCCCTCTCTCGGCTAATGACGAAGCGAATGACCCCCAAGGGAGAGCACCCGCCATCGAGACCAGTTTGATTCGCACAGAAGATTGATCGGAAAAGACTTTCTCCCATTAAAAGCCGGAATCCGGTGCATTTTTAACGGCAGTTTTAGAAAATTAATGGAAAAAATTAATCTTTCATCCCTTCCATCATTCATCGACGAAAAAACGGGGGGAAAGCGGATTCTTTATGCCGACGAAACGCATCAATTTATTTCAATAGAAACCCCTGCGTCGCAATCCTTTCTTTCCGCCATTTTTCAGCCCTATTTCGTTCCTTCGCAAAAGTAAGGATAATGAGTTAGGAACCGCAAATCTACCTCACTTGTTACCGGGGCAACGATAATCCCGCACTCTATCAATTATTAGGAAGAAGGATTCCGGGAGATTTTTGATAAAAAGGAAAAGGGGACCCGGTGTTTGAGAGGAGCTCTCCAGCGATTCCGTGAGAGTAGAATTAAAAAAAGAAGAAATCTCCGACAAAAAGAGATCAAAGCGGAATCTTTTTTAATGATGTCACCCGGAAGCGTTAGGAAGGGGTGACATCTGCAATCTTGTAACCTCTTCGGCTCGCGTTACGATTTTCGTCTGTCTTTTTTTTCCGTTCCGAAAACACGCTTCTTCCTAGGGAATGGGTTACGGGGGTTTTTTCAGGTGGAGCGCGGTCTTTGGGTGTTTTTATTTTATATACAAGGCTCAGAAGACAGGGTCAATTTCGGGTTGCGTAATAATGAAAAAGGGAGGAGGCTTTTGGCCCCTGCTCTGACCGCTCTATAACGTGCGTTCTTTAAAAATTGTATCGTAGGGACGGAAATAGAAATATGTCCGCGGGGTCTGGTACGCGGGGCTCCGGGGCGCAGATGGCGCTGGGATCGGCGGCACTTCGTTCAGCCGCGCGACACCCCGAGCTATGCTCGATGCAGTTATCCCACACGCGTAATCCCGGTGAATTTTTTTTCGTCGCGAAGTGTGTGATAGGTGGGGTAATAGGGGGACAACCTGAGGCCTTCGGTGAGTGAGGTCTCTCTTTTTTTTAGCTTCGCAGGGCGGTTGTGAAGGAGGCGTATGAATCAGGAATGGCGTTACATTGAGCTAGATGCAATTAATTTGCATCACGCGTAGGAAGTTTGCCGCTTGCGCGGATTTTTTCAAAAGGCCTACTGCATTTATATTCGCGAAACAATATTGGTTTGCTCTGTAGGGCTTATTCAGTATTTGAATGGAGCGAAATTTTTTACTATGAATTCAACTACTGAGAATTATAAAATATCGAGCTAAAATAGCGTTTAACTTTTCTATGTATTGTACAGTTAATTGGATATCAAGTTGACTGACAATGATGTCATATTTCATGCGTGTTTATAACGAATGAAAATGCTTTTTTCTCTTTAGAAATATAACAATTCTACCTTGATTATAAAAAATATTTCGATCTTTGATATCGTTCTCAATTTTTTTTTGACGATTCCCTTGAAATAAATCAATCGTCAAGCTCTCCTGTTTGTCACTATTTTGACGAAATCTGACTATATTTGAGTTTAAGACTTATTGGATTAAAATAAGTAATAAATATGTTATTGATTCTTTAAGGTCTACAAAGTGTGATGTATATTGACTGTCTTCGTAGCTCACAACTTCTATTTCATTGTAAACCAAAATCATGAAAAATATTCAATAAGCATTCTACACTGATTAAAATTATGTATTAACTATGTATTAGGAATACCGTCAACAAATATGAAATTCACGGAATTCAAATCTTTGCGATTCGCCATTTAATTTATTAAATTAATAAATAATTAATTGCATATTTCATAAGCTGTTTCAACAAAATTAAAAATTTTCTTTCCAATTTCGTTAAAATAATAAATACGTAAAGGCAAATAATGAAATGGTATTTGTAAATGAAGCAATGGTAGTACCTATAGGAAATATGGTGATTATATGTAACCGAACCTTTTAAAACTAATTTTTTTCGGACAAGAAAGAATATTCACACAAAGTATTAACCAAATATTTATTTTGATAATGAACTTCATCTTGCAAATATTTGTCCTTAATATTGGTGTAACATTACGTGTTCCAGATAAATGGAAATAATAACATAAACTCACATTTATAATACACAAGTGGTTCGTATGAAAAAATAAGTTGGCTTTCTGGTTTAATACGGAGATAAAGCTATGTTTGTGTTTTCATTATATGCGTATAAATAAATATCATTGCTATTAAAGTATTTATAATCGCGGTAGGATAAAATAATACTGGTAATGAAAGAAAAATTAAGCTCTAAATTTTTCTCGATAGTTTCAGTGATTGACCTCGATTAGAGAGATATTCATGGACGAATTAATTATTAACATAAAATTAATAACGACTTTAAGCGTTTTATAAATTAATGAAATTGTTTAGCGCGACCGAATATGGCTTTGTGGTTTTCCTTTTAAAATGGCTTCCGAGAATCACTTCACGTGGGAGCTGTGGATTAATAATTTGATTTAATATAAAAGCTAAAACATTAATAACGTAATTCGATGCCTAAGAAACGAGGACAGCAAAAGTAAAGTAAAATATGTTTCAAAATTATTCATGGAGAAATCTAATATACGATTCTTGAGAGAGGTAATAAGAAATGAAAGAGATTCCTCATTTCCTGTCGTGAAAATAAAGATCAATTTTAACTCTCTTTATGATGAATTCGTCACTCAAAGTTTTATGTAATTTCATTTTAATTTTTGTTTCTTCGATTCCAATTTAAAACCACGTAATATAAAGCTGTGTAATAAGAGTTTCACAAAGTAGCTATAGATATTTATAGAAAATGCATTTATATTTAGTATACAAAGGACAGCTATTTGAGGAAGTAAGATTTATTTCTCCAAATTAGATGCTAAAATAATTAATAATTTATCAAAAATACGCATCTCCTAACGAGTATTTGAGCGTTGAGCATCGTTATTATTTTAAAGACTTACGTACGACAAATTCGTTAATAGAAGTAACTTTGGATGAATTATTAATCTAAATAAGTTCCAATATTTTTATTCAATTATTAAATTACGGTAAGATATAAAAACTTGTTTTAAAAATAAATCTCTTTTTAACATTACTCATCTCTAGTAATACAACTTCAGAAATTATTACTTATAAAGGTATATTTCATAATAACGTGATTTTGACCAGAATGAGCTGATGATTTGGAATTATGCCAAACTATAAAGTAATAGAGCAAAAATAAGTTGAGGGTATATATAGTACGTAAATATACGTAGGAGAACGAATAAGAGGTTCTAGCGTGAAATGTAGACGATGTAGAATCTTTTTAAAGTTAACACTATCCACTTCACGTACTTAAAAGTAGTAGGTTGATTATAAATGTATTTATCACCGCTTTCGGACGAGTTTTAATAATTAAATTTGCTCTTTAGATTGAACAGCATATGCGATCATAATATTATGGATGTGCAGGGACTCATTTCAACGATTGAATTCCCTCAAAACGCTTGGAGACTAGAGCGGGAGATATTCCCTTCAAAGGAAAGTAGTAAGGGTCCAGTAAAAGGGCTGATGGTCCCTTTCTGACGTTGGGGCCATCATATTCTCGCCCCTAAAGGCAACTCGCCGTTACACCAGACGATTGAATAATCTCCCTGAAGCCTCCGCAGAAAAATCATTCAAGTTAATTGAAACCAGCGATGACAAAATCAAATTTCTGGCAGAGGGAACATTTAGACCTTCTGGGCGTGATATTTGAAACTTAATCTTATTAGGATATAGCGGCTTGATTATTGGGAATCTGCTACCTTCCCCCGCAGGAAAAGCTAAGGGTTGAATCTGCCTAATTTAATCAGAATTTAAGAAAAATTAAGTTATGACTTTTATGCATGAGATGGGAATAATCAGGTTCGTGTTAAAGTGGCTCGTTAGGTCTTTTATGAGATTAATTCGAAGCCATTTAGCCGCAAGTCCCTGGAGTTCGGGATACCAAATTTGAAGAAAATATTCGGAGCAGTTTTTTGAGATTAAATTTTTGAGGGGCGAAAATTTGCACGCTTCTAAAAAGTATGGGTTTTCGCAAGATTGAAAATAAACGAAAAAATCGCGAATAAAAAATGAGAACCGAGAAGGAGATATTTCTTTGTTATATTTATTGCTTTCTGCGAGGAGGGGATGGCGAAAAATCTGGATTATTTTCGAAGAATTCCCATAGTCTGTTATCTTCTTTCCTCATTCTACGCATTCCAAAAGAAGCACTCTGTTAGTTAAAGAGGAAAAATTAAAATTTCCGCGTGTTTTGGCTCAGAATTAATGATGATTAGATATTAAAGTGATGATATTTTTATCATGTATTCATCTAATATTGCTAGGTTGAACGAATTTTGCTAGTTCATGAAATGAAATAGTGTTTCAATCAAGCCCTAAATGAATAACCCAACGTCATAAATAAAGTTACTCAGTTTCTGCATCGAAACAGCTGTTTAATACTAGCTCTCGCAAAAGTTAATATTATTGAAGAATAATGCAAAATAATTATAAAAAGAAGAAGATCGATTCAATGGATTCATAGTTATAAATAAAATTTCTGTTTATCTAAGGCAATTTAGACATACAAGTGCTCGTAGAAAATGAATACCATATATTTTCGTAAGTTATTTGATTCAATGCCGTGTTTAGATCGAAATATTTTTCTTTTGTTTATTTGATTGTTGCTACGGTTGTTTATTTTCTTTAATCAATACTTCGTATACGTATGTAGCACTTCTACCAGGAAAACATGGGAGACCTGGGTTCGAGTCCCAATTATGTCTCAATTTTCCCCTTCTTTACGATTTTTTGATCTTTAACACTCACAACTAAGTTACAACACACTATTCTTTGGGGATTGATACACAGTAAGGCCTAGATAAGTTCCAATATTGCACTGAATAAAGCAATCAAGCCCGCATGTGAACGCATCCGCGAAACCAACCACCGGTTATTGTAACCCGATTCAACCAGCGCTGTTGACCCAATGATCTTCGAGATATCCCTATTGACATTCTTGTCTTGCCGATATTGACCGAGGGGGGGTCTCATTATTGAAAACGCATTTCCGAAGACTGGGAAACGTGATGGAATGGGGCATTTCTCATTCTAATAGCATACCTATGGGAGGGCAAACTCATAAACTTTCTCTCTCCTGTCTTTTTAAAGGAGATATTGGAGAAGCCAAAGAAAGGTACAGTAAAGTCTCCGATATTGCGCCTATTGGAAAGCTGATATAAATTCTCTCTCCATGGAGAAGCTTCGTCGATCCAAATTTGATTTGGTTGCAAAAATATTCTTCCAATAGAGCTTCCGACTGTTCCCGAACTAAATTAACAACGTTGCCCCGTTACTTGGGAAAAAAGGTCGTTTTTCCATTCGCTATTTCATTGTTCCCTTTATTTTGGATTATCCGGACGCTGAGCATTGATAATGCGGATCATTAAGGGAACTGAAAAATTTTCAGACTTTTGCGTCGGAATACGGAATAATACAAAAAAAAGACGGAACCGAGAGTTCACTCAATTCATCCGGATCGCAACCTTTTTTTCATCCTCTCTCTCTCTTAAACTTTCCGAGCAATGAAACACAATTTTTTTCGTACTTTTTTGTGTGTGTGTGTGACTTTTCAGCAGGACGACTAATTATCCCGACTTTGGCAAAAGGATGAAATATTTCGTCTCTTTGACCACGAGTTATTAAATGGTATACGAGAGAGTGCACTTCGCTGCGATTCCGTAGCCCAAAAAAAATAAATGAAAAACGTAATGAACTCAATTCCGTCACAGTCTTAATTACTCCTGCGCTATGAAAAGATGGGTTAATTTGCCGAAGACGGCGGTTGGTTCGTCAAAGGAAGAAGGCGTCTGATATTCGCCACAGGCCCTTACTTATACTATCTCTCACGAAAGAGATGTGCACGTATATCAGTTTTTATTTCACTTAAAAAGGGCCGTATAAAAAAAGGATACATAAAAAGGAGTGGAAGAGTGTGTGTGAGAGTGTTTTTAACAGCTGTATGTGTTAGGTAATGGCCCGAAAAAAAATCGTGCGTAGCATCCGTCCGGATGTGCGTCACAAGAGGTTGTACGAAGGATCTCCGGGATGAAAAAAAAAGAAAATTTTCTTCGAGCGAGAGGGAAATTTCTTGATGTCCCAGATTGATGCGGAATCGACAGATGGGGTGACGGGATTCCTTCCCATTCTCCATGGCAACCAGACGGCATCTTCCTCCCTCGGGCATTTCAATAAACACGTCCAATTGAATCCCAAGAGCGGAAAAACACACACATCTCGAAGAAGAACCGCTTGATTTTTTTTCGCCCAAAAGTTTTATGGCTCTTGATAAAAATCCCGCAAGGGAAACAATTTTGAGTGGGTTGAAGCGCAGGGAACAAAAACCGCGTGGAGAAATTTAAGACCGGCGGTGGCGGAATTGATTTAAAATTCCGTGTACGTGAGGATCGAGGCTAAGTCCCGAATTAACGAAAGGGCGGCAAAAAACCTCTAACCCAGAGAAGCCGTCATAAAAGTTAAGGGCACGCAGTGGGCCGCATGGGACACCGGAGTCCTAATTTAGGGGCGCCACAAGTCTTACGTTTTAAAAGCGGTCGGGGGGGTTTTTTATTGGTCCGAGGGATAAAAGATTTGGCACGGAAATTCGCCTAGGATGCCGGAAATCTACGTCAGGGGTCAGGAAACCGGGGTCGAAAAAAAGAAAGGGTCGGAAATTCGGGCAAATCGAGTAGGACGTCCCTACTTTTTTTTGACAAAAAAGAAGAAGTAGAGGAAGGGCCCTTACCTTCACCAGAAGCTCCCGCCACGGATGAATCCTCGCAGAATCCAATCGATATCGCTTTGAAACGTCTTCTTTCCGATCCATCCGTCCATCCGCGAGGAACACTCTAGGTCGTCGGACTTCCCCACGCAGCACTTCCCAACATAACACAAGCTCACTCTCCTTGCGAAACTTGGCTCTCGCGCGGTACCCATCCTATAAGACGGGAGGGAAAATAAACACGCGGCGAAAGGTATCCATCTCAGTGTCGAGGGGACGATTGAACCCCGCACCGCTTCGGGAGTCCCACGGTAGGGGGAGACATGATCGAACAATATGGTCGAATGTGCCGTGAGAATCGGAGTTACCACTCGCGAAGGCGCGCGAGCGAACGGCGTGCCCGTCACCTGAGACCGCTTCTCGTTCAATACGGCTCCTGGTTGGGACTGAGGACGGGCGGATGAGGGAGCATGCGCGTCTGGAAGAGGGAGAGAAGAGGGCGAACTTGTGTGTGTCTCTCTCTCCAGCAGCTTTGGGGAATTCTAGATATTTTCTCCTTAACGGAGGAGGGTTGCCAACTCGGAAAATGGAAACAAGAAAAAAGAATGCCGAAATCCGGTGTTAATAAAATAAGTCCTCGGAGACTTTGTTGTTTTAATTTCTCGCATACGTCGCGTAGGAGGGGGGGCCGCGGGGTACTTTAGGAACCCGGAAATTTTTTCAAATGGAATTAAGGCGCTATTCTGTATATTTTTTTCCCGGCCGTCGCCCCGTCTAACGCCGAGGTGCGTAACGAGGCGAGGGCTCGTTCGTCTCGGACTGACGCGCCCGGAATTTTCAAGTGGTTTTGACGTGGATATCAGTCGCGGAATCATGACGTTTTACGAGTAAAAACGTCCCGTTCGGGTGGGTTTTTTTCTAATGGAGTCCTTATTTCTGAAGTCGCTCAGAGAAGTGAAAAATTCTTGCTGGGGTGTGGGTTTTATGCATACGGTATGGGGACGCGTGTCTCGTCCCTTATTGTCCTTGACTGAGGTACTCGTATATGCGTTCCTGTCACCCTTGGAGACGCGTTTTTATTTATGCCCTCTCTCTCCGAGTACGTCACACTTTTAGCCCCATCTGTATACATCTGCAAGGCAACGGTTCTGCGCCGCGGGAAAATCGTTCCTGAAGGAAACGTTCGGGCAAATAATGAAAGCCCGACGGAGGAGTGAGCAACCGAAGGTTACGACGTGGCTCAGGAAACAAATTGCTTCTTTCTCTCGGAGACAATTCTTGCGAAGAAATATATAGCGCGAAAGGTAACACCTCATTCGTGAGGTAGACAAATATAGGATGTTATGAGAGCAGCAATGAGGTACGGTCTCTGAAATAAAGTAAGGGAGTCTGGGAAAAGGGTTGTGGAATATTTCCTCGAAATGGCTCGATGATGAGACCGAAAGCTATTCCGAAAGAGACTTTGATTATTTTTGGTCGACGTTACGAACGCTGTACACATATCAGCTTATGAATATACCGTTTTTGTTTGTTTTGGATCGTAGAATGACTTATAGGGATTTTTTTGTTTAAACTCCTGCTTCGAAATGGTTGATCGAACTTCAAAGTCGGTGCATGCATGAGATGGTTTAGTATATCGAACATTCTCTGACGTCGATGGTGCAATAATGGGTTAGACTGAAGTAGGACGATTTTATTTCATTGGGATGCTGCATGTACCATTCAGACGCCTAAGAATTCATATGAATTCATATTAAATTTCGGCACGTATTTTAGCTGCGAATCAACCACATTCGAATAATCCAGCGTTCAGTTTGACGAAGCGAAATGAATTTAAATTATATTAAACTTGATTCATAATATGTATAGATATATGCATATTCTGAATAATTAATCAATAACGAAAATGTGATTGTGCTCGTATAGATTCCTTGTTGACTTTTATATAATAGTGTTCGAAATTTATTGTGTATTTAATTTATATCATATTCAGATAAATTTTAATTCATTTATCATATAAATAAGTACAATATTAGTACTTAGAATACAATCTACCTATCAGTACCTACATATAAATCCTATCAATTCTTAATCTCCAAAAATAAGCAGTAAAATGATTACCATAGTAAAGTAATCAATATTATTTACGATTATATTCTAAACAGTTACGTCTTACGTCATATTAATCCGCATCGTTCAAAACCTAATCGTCTTTCAGCAATGTCTTACGTTATGTTTTCTTAAACATGGCAACCACTCATCCTAATAGGATCAACGAGAGCCTTAAAAGGATACCCGGATGGCCAAGTTGGTGGCGCGTTCAACTTTTGGTGAAAGTGGCCTAGGATACGATTTCCGCGTAGGGAATTTGGGACATATGGGAGAAATGACCTCGGCCGTCGAGAAACTTTTAAAAATACCGCTGCGAATTCAACTTTGCTTCGATCCTGAGATATATCGCTATACTTAAGGTATTGAAAAACTATGCTACTTCGAGAAATACAATAAGGAAAGCTCAGAATAGAAGGGTTTGAATTTCAACAGTTTTAGATAGTTTTCAACTCTACTCAAGGATTAAGGAAAGTCGAATTAACTCCACAAGGTTAGTTTGTGATAAAGGAATACCAGATTAAAAGGTGGGTTCGAATCCCTGTAATATCTTAATCCTTATATTATTATCGGGATGAAGTGTTTACAAGTTAACGCACATCAATCGCCGTAAATCAGAAGAATAAAGAATATGGGAGACCTGGGGTCGAGCCCTAGTTAGGTCATAATTTTTCACTTCTGTATCGTATACTTTCAATGTTAAAAATGGAGATAAACTTTCGTCTCGTCTTGAAACGCACAAATGTCGTAAATAATAAGAACAAAATTATGAAAAGGACCTGGGTTCGAGTCCCAGTCGAGTCTCTTTTTCATTTCCCATAACCTCGTGTAAACTTTGTATAAAAATATAAAAAAACGTTTACTCGTCAACGCACAATTATCTCCATAAGAATGAACAATACAAAAAGTGAACATGCCTTCACGATAAATCCTCAAGGCTTTCAAGTTTTAAACTTGACAAAGAGTCAAAACTTTTGGGTGACAATTCTTCGTATTTTGCTGACAAAATAGCAACATATCCTCTTCGCTCTCGACATTTAATGATATGAGTTTTCGTCGATGCAAAACTCTCTCGAACACAACTCCTTTCAACATATATTCCGAAGTTCTTTTTTTAGCGATGCCTTTTCTGGGAAGGTAAAGAATGGCGAAATAAATTCAGCGAGAAATTTTCGTGATGCGCATAGAATAACTTCTGTTCATATTTTTTCAGCCAAAGAATAGGTCGAGTAAGATGGATGTTGCACAAACTTTTCATTGGAACAAAGGAGCAGCATCCAAGTCTATCTCTCTCTAATTAGGGACAGAAGGGATCGACGGACATAATCAACCTTGTACTTGTCATTTCTTAATTAACTCGCGTTATAATTTGATTTTCCTTTTAATTTCTTGTTCCAGGATACATTTCTCCGACGTTTTGGTAACTTGTTCCCTTGTTAATTCCAAAATCAGAAAGTTTCTTTCCCGTTGCTAGGTTCCAGCTTTATTTTGTTTAAGTTTTTTTTTTATTTCGGCGAAGATCCTGACCAACCTTCTTTGAAAATTACCTTTTCGAATTCCCTCAATTAATATTCAATTTCTCCCTTCCTTCGTTTAATGTTCGTCCCTAACTTTTTATCCTTGCGAAACGAAAGTTGCTGAATAACCCATGGTGCGACTTTCGCACAGGTTTATTTTTGAACGTTTAATATTAAATTCTGGAATAGAGGAGACGGGACATTTTCAAAAATAGAATATTATTCTAGAAACCGTGAATTCGTAAAGAATTGTATGCAGTGTAATATTTTTCTGACGACTGAACATGAATTAAATTAAATATAGAGATGAAAAAATGCCTTCAGTATTTTGTATCTATCACAATTTTAATTGATGAAGTATAAACCCATCCTTATTATTAAAATTTAATTTTTCTTATTCAAAATTTAACCAAAAACATCATAGCTTACATTCATTACGGAGATACCAAATTGTCTGATGTAATTATAAACCAAGTTATAATTTAATTGCGTCGAAGACTTATTTGGCTGAAATAATTGATTTTATTTTAAAGTTTCAATGCTCTTCTTTTATAATATTGTTCACTTCCTCATACACGTTAATTCTGAAATCCATATTTATCTCGTAATTGAGATTTAATTAAAGAAATTGAATATATCTCTCATTTCGTGATACGTATTGCATTGTGGTATCATTTATTTTAGTATTCATTTTAATTGTCAACGAGTAATACCACTTTGGCCTTGGTAACTCAAGGGAATTTTTATTGCTGGAACATTATGTGCGAAGTATTTTTAATGTGACCCTTAATATAGGTCAGTGATTGGATTAGTACCTTTTTCATTCCTTGCATATTATTCATTGTTTTGTTCCGTGCTTTTTGTTATAAACAGAATCACATTTCTCCTATTGTGACCCCAAGAATAGAAGCTACAAAATTAAATCCACTGAGAGAGATATGTCAAATAATGCAATTGATTGACTCTGTACTTGAGAGATGTACACATATGGAGAGCATCCTCCGATGACGTTTACGCCATGAGGAGATATGAGTTCAATTACCTTACTCATTTACCTTGTTTGCCTCATTCCCCTCCTACGCTCTTTATAGAAGAGTATCAGATATAAATACATAATGCTTTACATGACTGGGTTCATTGCACTACAATATTACGGTATTATTCCGCCTAATGAATTTTTAATCGAAGAATTAATGGATGAACTACATGCTCTACCTACGTAGCATTCCTCGTATATCTTTACGTTCGTGACATTGATGTTAATGAGTATCTAAGCACTGTTCTATAATCACGGGGATTATTTACTGGGTAAATGAGTTGGATATGTACTGGCGAGATTAAGCGGTGACGTAATTATCGGGAAATTCGATCACTACCAATAGTAGGAAACTGACGGTAAGCTTAAATCACGACCTTTGACACATTTTAAATTATTTTTTCTTTGCCCTAAACGAATTGAGGGTATTTTAACTCATTAGATTATCAGAATCTTTATTAACATAAGTATCATTATTAGAATCGGTGACGTGGTCCATGAGTTGATTGATAATTTTAGTTTTTGATTAATAATACAAATAATGATGAGGTATAGCGTGTTATAGAATAAAGATTTCTTAGAAATTCATCATATTATACTAATATAATATAGTTTATATCTTTGTTTACCATTTCCTGCTTTCGAGATAAGTTAGAGATTTGAATTAAACTTAAATTAACTATCCCATGATGCAACCAATGCACGGAATGTTTACGTAAAAAATGAATTAATAAATTTACTCTATTTCGTCTATAAACAGCTAAGTTTCATCTATGAATCATCCCGAATCACGGCTCATATATATATATACTTGCGTTAAAACCGTTCCAACCCGTATTTGGGTCAGTCCTTTGACATTTTAGGGAAGAGTTAAGTAATCTTTCCATCCCTTTTAATACAAACAAAGTCCAGGCTTCCGAAATATTTTCGTTGGCCGCTGGAGCCGGAAATCTTCGGGATTAATTCGCTTTTATGTCCGGTGGTTACCATGGGGATCTGGGATCGAGGTCTCTAAACAGTTAAACTCATATTTATTCGACGGGTCCGTTGATCTGGGGGATATTGCTTCGGAAAAACGTTTGCTCTCTGATCCATCGAAGAATGTTGTCTGCTTTCATTTTTTCTCCGCTCCGAGATCTCGAATTTTCCGGCGAATGCGGGAGATGGATCGCGACTGTGACCAGATTAGAACTAACGCATCGGTAAAACATTTCTTGCGCTTTTTTTTCACGGGTTCCGTGGAATGCCGATAATTTGGGATCACGTCTTCACCGCCAGCTGAAATCAGGGTAAAGGAAAAATGCCCATTGTCCGAAACCCTATTGAAAGCTCCATTCACGAAAATACCTACGTCTTCAGCTGAGATAATCTGGGTCATCCAAGAACTCTCTTCATCGAATCCTCCGATATCTCATAACTTCTTGGAAAGAAATTTACTTGCTCCTCACAAGTAGTTCCTCTGTCATACATCTCCAAACTATTGGCGAATAAAAATGCTATCTTTGTGACGTAATTGAGACGAGATGACTTTTAGTTTTACGATGCCATTCTCTATAAAATGACGATGATAATATATGTCGTACTTATGGACGAGATTAGAACTAACTAGAACTATTAAAGAAACCTTTTATATAATAAATATTACGGATAAATTACTTTTTCTATGTTTATAAGCATAAAATACTAATATTTAAACTTTCTATTTATAATATCAATTATATACATATAATGTAAATTATAAGATTTTGTGTGTATTAGCGCAAAATAAACCCATAACGATCGTAGAGTTTTTTATTCTTGATCCTCCGCTGTCAACGGATTGAATTTATTACGTGGCAGACCTAATTATGCGTGTCATCGTAAACCCTTTTCGGGCGATTAATGAAAATCCAAAACCTTCAAAACGCCAATTCGTGTTTACATTTGCGAATCCCGGAATTTTCATAAATTAGTTACCCTCTTTAGAACTCTGACGATATTATTAATTTGGGTAATTTAATTTTCTCATTTCAGGTCGCCTAAATGTTTTTCTATTTGAGTAGTTAATATTTTCATAGATGTATGATTCAACAAAATATTACTTGTTTAAAAAAATACACGCGAATAATCTATTATAAGCACCGATAAATAAAAAGTAATTATATAATTTAGAGTGTATGTTACTAAGGATGTATATACGTAATTAAATATCTCAAATTAACTTCTTATTCTAAAATAAATCCTGATAAAGAAATGGTTCACAGACTAGAACGTAGTTTTATTAAAAGTACGTAACATTATTTCAATGACGCTCATTCTTTGATACTTACTGTCTCAGTTTATTGTTACGTTACCGATAAAGTCCACAAGCATTCTTCGACTCCATCACACGATCAAAATACTTACGGGACTCAATCAAATAAATTCCTCTCTCCCATTTGAACGCCAAGATATTCCGGCGAGTGAATTGATTCGTGAATTTCCCGTCCACTTGAACGCTATTGGCTTCACACCTTAAACGTTCACGGCCAAAAAGACGATGGCTATCATCGATGGATTCGAGATCACAAAACCCCGCTACGCTTTGTTTGTTCTCTCCTCCATTGCCTAGGCAACGGCCGATGTCACCCATTGCGTCAGCAACCTGCAATAATTAACCTGTGCCATAGCCGTGCATTCGATGGAAAGACTAGTTGTTTTATCAATTCCGGAAAGGAAAACAGCGTACCCATGGGTTTATTTGGTGGAGATTCCAGTTAAAATGTTTTCCAAGAGAATGCAATCTAATTTATTCGTGGAGCTATTGAAGGACGCGTATAGTAACATTTGGGAATGTGGTATCCATTATGTTACGCGAAGCGATAAAACTAGACGTCTGTGTAACAAGCAGCTTGTACGAACAGGGATGCATAAAAATAACGTTGGTAAAATTCTATGAATGATCCCTTTTGCAACATATTTTAAAAATATAATATGATATTAATATAACAATGATTGAATATATTATAATAATTTCAAGAGAAAATGCCAATTTTTTCTTTTCTCTATATTCATGGCTTGTTGCGAAGTAACGCCTGAGAATTTACCTTTCATTCGTTATATGTATAAAATGATGAAATGTATAAATATGCATGTAAGACTTTAATGACATTTAAAAGAATACTTTTATAAATTGCATAAGAACTCAGATTGTTAAATGATCAGAAATGTATTTATTTACATCAAAATATTAACATTTAGGTCCTCTTATGCTAGGATGGGCTGATCAAGTTGTGCCAAGTCAATATATAAAGGATACTTTTTATATTCATTTTAATTTATAGGAATCGTATTCGTATTTATAACAGAAACTTTCACATCGTTCTTTTTATTGAAATCGTTCCTTTGGTATTATTTTCCTTGTCGAATGTAAATGTCAAAAGTTCAACGAAGATGTCGATTTTAATTCCTCTCGAAACGGGATTAATGATTTCTTCGCCAGGTATCGAACCGGTGACCTTTTTCGTATTCTATGTGGAGCATGTAGTAAGAGATGGGCCTCATAAATAATGAACTACGCCAGGTTCATGGTTGGCAGTCAGCATGGTTACTCTATGTGGCTCGGGTAAGCTTTTGATCAACTGGGCGGATGGATAGAAGGGGAAGGAAAGAAATAGGAAAACTTAGCGAGGGACCCACAGAAAGGTAGCTTAGGTCTGCCAAAAAACTCTTACGTACGTAACCAACCAGGTCGTAACGTGGTGGAATTATGAATAATATGAAAGGATGAGAAAGGGTATGGATAAGTAAGAACTTAGCGAAAGGGAATTACATGTTTGGATAAGTCAAAAAGGGAGTGTTGTAAATAAACTAGGCTGCATCCTTCCAGAAAGTGAAACACGTGAAAGTTCTTTTAGGATGTACGTGCGTATGAAGTCCACGAATAGCCGAGTGGGGTCTCTTTCGGTAAAGTTTCAGGGGCCCCTAGGCTCGCATCCTTAAGAGGAAAAGATGAAATATCCGAGACACATGTTAACCTGAGTATTTTAAAGCAAAATTTCAAGGGTTCCTTCCAGTTGTACGTACAATAATGGCCGGGAAATATTCACCTCTTTAATGAGCCATTTTTGGGATTGTAAACTTATTAGTAACGGTCGTTAGGAACTTATTAGTGCCATGGAAACGGGAAAGAAATAGAACTCTTAGATAAAGTGTTTATGGAGGAGTGTACGTATTGAAAGAATTTGTTGATATTAGAAACATAGTATCGGTTGTGTTGAACCTTATAGAAACCATGGAAACAGTAAGGAAATATAACTCCCAAATACTGAGTCCTTAGGAAACTATACATACGTATGGATACAAATGCCTCATATGAACATATTTTATGTTCCTATACCTCACAAAATAGCTCTCTAAATATCAAAATATATCACAGGAAAAAATGTTGACACGTTAATTATCATCATGTATCTTGTCAAAGTGACAATTAAGGATCAAGCTATTCAATTTCCAAATACAAAGATTACATGACGTGATTCGGTACAAACGAAACATATTCCTCGCTCATATTTTTACATTTTTCTGTCACGCACGATTTAGCGCTTTCACGCACGAAAGCTGCAACTGAGAGGGCACCGTGACGAAATCAATTCACCCGTGTCTGTAATCACGAATTTTTTTTCAATTTCGAAATTTGTCGCCAATTTTAAACTTGACGAAAAATATGACGTCATTTTTTTTATTCTGAACGCACTGTTTGAGCGATGTTATGTGTACACTACCCCTTTTCGATGCAAAAAAGATGTGTTTGCGTACCTTTTTAAAATTTGGCGCCCAAATATTTGCTTTTGCGATTCGTTCACCCCTTTTCTGGTCATTCCAAATGCTTCCCTCTTTCATTAATGAGGACACGGCAATTATGTAAAATGTCTTTCATTAACTCGCAAGCTGTGGACATATAGTTATACCGGTAAGTTATAATTGCCTCAACTCTATACAAAGAGTGTTTTTTATCATTTCCGTTTCACTTAACTATGTGTTAGTTAAAGTTTGTTACTAATAACTTAATTCATAATACTTCGGTGTAAAGCTGATGGTTTCATGATTTATATTCTCTTACAGGGGTACTTTACTTACCTCTGCGTAAGGTAAAATTTGTTGCTGATAATTCAATTCTTGGTACTTCAATATAAAGCTGATGGTTTTGTGACGTTTATTCTCTTACAGGCGTACGGATTTTAGCACTTTATATACATGATGGTGTTATGCCCTTAATCTACTAATGTTTTACGTTATTAAAATGTACTTAAAACATGAACATTTAATGCAGTAATTGGAAGTCTTAAGTGAAAAATATAACAGATATTGGCTTGGTTGTTAAATGTTATTAGACAATATTTTTGTGTTTTCATTAGTTAATTAATTATTAATCACGATTAAGGCTCATTATCAATTCATTTAAACTTTCTAGCGTGCTTCTTATGCAACAAACTTGAAATTTAATTCTTAGTGTTTAAAATACATGGTTCTTCCCTATTATAGGATAAAGGTTGGTGGGTTATTTCCCTCAAAGGGTTTTATCATACATCTTCTTGATATTTATATTTTGAAATGTATCTTTTTTGTCATTGATATTTATGAACAGAAAATTAATTTTTTGCGTAATTTGCGTAAATTATATGTAAAAATGGGATGTGGATATATTATAAGACCTAATGTAATATGAGAATAATAGTTTATAATTTAAAATGAATAACTTATTTTTACTAGCATCAATGAGATATTGTATCAAATGAATCCTTCAGAGAAGAGGAGAATATCTTTTTAGAAAATCATTTTTCAGCTGTCGAAATCAGAATGGGTTCACTAACTAAGTAGATGCATTCCTGAAAGCGTTTGGGTAAATTTGAAAATCAGGGTCCGGAAAATATTTTGAGTTATTCGCCTTGATTAGTTGTTCTGTATATCACCGAATGAAACTTCCCAGCTCAAGCAGAGATTTTTCCCCATTACAATTTAATTGTGCTGGAATTTTGGAAATTTAAAATCATCCCCTGGATGGAAGATGAGGAATTTTCATTGGATGAAGATTAATTTTCATGAAAATGTATATTAAATATTCATAAATAGTTTCCACCGAAAATTACAGAATATACATACATGCATGTCATTAGTGTTCGTATAATGTAATGCAAGTATTTAGGTATTCTAATGAGAATATTATGAATTATTTAGTGGAGTAAGTGGTATATTTAAAACAGAATCAATAAGAAGTTTAAAAACCAAGGTGTTTTTTGCTTTTGAAGAAATTTTAGCATAATATATTTACAAATATTTAATGCTTTTGAAGACACTTTAGCATAATATATTTACAAATATTTAATGCTGATACTTCCTCTAATTCTCAATGCTTTGATTAAATTGAATTTTATTTTTTATCTCCAATCATATTGCATGGAACTCTGTACTTTTGACATTTACCTTTATGAGTATTCAAAGTTATTTTCTGTATTGCTTTCCACAACTGAAATCTGCATAGCAAAGGTAATGTATACTGTTATATGTAAATATTTTAGAGGATCCATCTATATTCATTTAAGTGCTGCATAAATGTAATTTTGATGGAACTATTTGAGAAATTACGAATCATTCTCCTTGATTTTTACTTTCTTGAAGCGATGATTTCAAATTTAAAATTATAATCATTAATAATATTTCAGCTTTAATCGATAACTGCGCGATTCACGACAAAGTAACTCAATCTAAATCTTTCAGAATACGATTTATTTGTACTTCTAATCAATATTAATTCAGTAATAATCTGAATTTGCATATCGTTAAAAATGGTTTCATTGGAAACCGCTTAAAACATGAGAAACACTTCTACATACACGGACCAGAAATATATAAACAAAGGAAACAAACAAATTGAAAAAAAAACAACCGATCGATTCAAACAATCGATCAAACTACTCTAAATTTTTCATATATATATAAAATATACATCCTCTCCGAGAGAATATGTCTCCGCCATTCTTGTAAAAAATCCTTTCTAAAACCATCTATTTTAGACACGTACTTCATCGTTGCACTTTCTTTCGTAAATGATACTCTTTTTGAAACAACAAAAAAACAAACGACACGGAGTCCGTGCGGTCAACAGTCCGTTGTCGTGACAACAGAAACGGTAAACAAACAGCTTCAGGACGTCAAAATGGCTTCACAGGAATGACAGCACAATGTCCCTGAGCGCGGTGTAGGAGCCCACGATCAGCCCGAACAGTCCAAAGGCCATGATGGCCAGCCCTCTGATCATCCTCCACTTGTAAGGGCCCAGTCCGTGGGACACCCCTTCGACTTGCTTGGGGTCGTCTTGCTCGTGAACTTTCCAGAGGACGCATATCTCGATGAGGGGAGGAAACACGAGACCGAGTGCAGACAAACACAAGGCCCCGAACAGGGAGATGAACAGCTCGAGGCGAGGCACTGCCACGGCTAGGAGGACTGAAAGAGAGGGCAAATATTAATTAGGAGACGTTGAACGTGCGTTTGGACAAGACCGGAGTCGAATCGACTGGTTGAAACGGACTTGTCTTTGAAATTAAGGGAGCGAGCTGTTTCTGATTGCGGACAACCTTGCCTACTCTCGCGCTCTTGCGGTGTATTTTTTCGTTCCGGGAAGATGTAGAACTACGTTCTTCCACTGATTTTATATCAAAAGAATTCTCTTAAGTCAAAGCAAAATATACTTATTATTATCCTGAAAGGAAAGTTTGAAATGACACCCTATAGGCCAAAGGTCATTGGCAACCCTCCAGGAAATACGAAAGATTCGAACAAAATTACTTTTTCAGATTCAAAATCAATAATCTTAATTAAATATCCCTACGGAATGACTGTGATGATTTCAATTCATAAGTTTCACTTGAGAGAAGTCATGCCATTGTGTTATCTTAGGGGCAAAGAGTCTAAAATAACTTCTCTTTGATTACAAAGTAATAACTCTATTTCGATAATAGTTCAAGGACTGTTAATAAGACTTTTCCAAGAATTCTTCAAGAATTCAGTCTTTAATTGAACTGCTAAAGAGACTTAAAAGTTTTATTCAGATATTTATATATGTGTAGTATTTATAGTATAGCTTACTGGTTATCTTGAAATATAACACCTTACGTAAGAAAATTACTTAATGTAAAAACTAATCAATGATGATGAATGGATAGATGAAATTAACGATGATTTCTTTAAACTTCAAAGATACACAGAAGTTTAGAATAGTTTTGTAGTATCAAAACAGCTATTAAAAGTTAACGCTCCATCAACTTCGTAACTAAAATTACGAAATAAATGTTGAAGAGATAGAAACACTCTCCTTCGGGAAACAACCTTTCACAAAATTAATTTCAAAACCCATATAACCAGACCAAAACAGTTTAAATCAACGCAACAAATATTGATACGTGAATTAATTCATCTGTTAAATAGGAGAAAGGGGCTGTTGGTGCAATAAAGCGATCGCCGGAAATTGCCGGCCGAGAATATTAAATTCTCAAATCCCAAGCTGCAATGTTGAAAATTATATGCACATTCAAAACCCTAAAGTCACAGTTTCCATTTACTGGCCTTTGAAAATCCCCGAGGGTTTCTTTCGAGGAAAATCTGCTCTATCTAAAAGCAACAGTCGCGAAACACGAGGGCTCTAATTAATCTCCAGGATTTGGCTTCATTCCAAAACGGTAAATCAATTATTGACACTTAAATGTAATAAGAACTAAGGATAAGAGGAATGAGCTCGGACCCTCTTTTTTTTAATTTTTTCCATTAAAAGAGAGTCGAATTTTCGAGGGCAAGGCTTTTAGGAACTTCTTTCACTTTATCATGCGGCGAAAAATTATTTTCCGAAGAACTTTTTGGCCCATTAAATTTCATTCGTAGTGACGTAATATGGACAAAGAAAGATTAATGGAGCAAGAATCCTGCAACAATGAGGATTCATTGTTTTTTTCGGAGGGTAAACAATGCGTCAAAATTAAAATTTCCTTGAGAATTGGGCGATAAATTAGAAGAACTTGAAGCTTTTTCGGTTCTCTTGGATTATTTTTGAGGTCTTGAAAACTTATCCAAGTCCTCAACATCTTAAAATATTATATTGTGCGATCTAAAAAGCGTTAGGCTATTGTTGTACCCCTATATTGTTTTAAAGACCATAGCTAAAATAATAATAATTTGCATTAGAGTTAAATTAGTTGCTTAAATGGATACTTATGCCTCTATATATACTTTAAAACCTAAGAATAACTAATCAACAATCATCAATCATGTTATTCATGAATTAATACTTTTACTCCCCATCTTTTTAACTACATTTTTCAACGTATACATTTCCAACATAAAGGACATCTTTACCACTAGAGACAGGAGAAGAAGATATGGGACATAAGAACCATGAAGATAATATAAGAACCCTCCAAAAACATCTGGCAAATTCGTACAAGATGCAAAGGGCATTTGAGTACGTCTCTTTTTAAAGCACCTCAACCGGTTACCCAATGAATTTTCAAGAGGATCCCTGGAGAAGAACTGACAAATGCACTCCCAAGAGCACTTCAGCCCAGACGACGAATTTACTTCGACAAAATACACGGGTCGATTTATTTCGTATACTCACAAGTGACCACCACTATAACAGTTCTCAGTACGTATTCCAGGAAGGCCTTCTGCTTGGGACTCTTCTTCTGAATCCTCTTCAAGAGGTATTCGTTCCAGAGGATGTCCAGGGGAACGTAACATTGCAGTGCGTACGTGATGAATATCGCGGCAGCAAACATTCCCTTCACCACCTGCGCCAACCTGAAAGAAGAGCAGTTTTCCCTCAATTTTTTGCTCCGTTCATTAAAGAAAAAGAGTTGGCCGATAAATCTTTCGGACTGAAGACCCGGAAGGCGATCGGGAGAAAAATTGTTCCGGGAAAAGAAGATCCTATAGTGTGCTCACATTAAGCCACGAAGACTCAATGGCAATGGGGACTCTAGTTTCCAAAGAATGTAATCCTTCAATGTTCCTAATCGTTCAATGTAATATATTCAGTTTGGGCGCGTAATTAATCAGCCGTCTCCCCCTAATTGTTGAATCACAATGACAGCTACGATTGTGTCTATTAAGTGTTAAATGAGCTATCAAATCGAAACGTTCTAAACTTACTAATTGATTGCGTTAAGTAGTAGTTGTCGATGAACTCGTCCCAAAAACAGGAGAATCGGTGATTGCGTGATTAAAGTACCGAGTGATCAATTAATTATCGGTTTTAATCCCATTACGAAGCTAGATAGTAGTTAATTTTCTTTTCGATATTAATAAATTGAATCGATTCTCGGTAATAATTCCAATCCAATAAATCAGCTCAATTTTTTTGTAGTTATTTTTATAGCTTTTTTAACGGAATAGAGATAAGCTAGGCTTATTTATTGAACGATTTAAGTGGCAGGAATTTTTTAGTCGTAAATTAAAGTATGTTAATGTGCTAAAGTTAACCACAGAATTAAATTTCAGTTGCCTCTTAACTGTCGTAATTGAGTGAGTGTATTTTTATTCGATAAATCTTCTATTGAAGATAATAAGCTATTTCTGTAGTATTCTTTGAGTCTTACAGTATATAGAAACATCGTTTGTATTGTTTGATTCGAATTTACAGTATTCATCTCGAATTAAAGACAAATTTACTTCAGAAAGTTCTATTGTGATCACTTGGATACCATAATATGGGTCTTTGACTTTGAAGTACAGAAGATATTTACGTTGCTTAAAAACATACTTCGTAATTGTTACGTTTCCATGGTAACAGATTCTTAAGGATAGCGAATGTAGTTGTGATGCAATTAAAATTTTTAAAAGTTAATTTTAACCATTCATCGATCTCTTTAGAAAAATCGACCTTTATAAATGTAAAAGAGCTCTAAATCTACGATTTTTTTCGACTCTGATGTATTTGCAAAAAGATCAAAAGCCACGTGGAGTTTTCGACTCGCGACGAAATTGTCTCGCTGCAGAGAACTCTTAATATAACTCAAATTCCAGCTCATGGCACCGGATACGTTATAGCAGTCCATGCAATTATTTTTTCACCTTTTATTTCTTTGAAGACAACTGTTTTCGTTTTTTTTCCGGTACAAGGGCTTCGGCCTCTCTCTACTTTTCCTAGTCTCGCTCCGGCACTCGACTTTTGAATAAAAAAAGCGCTACGTGATTGGCCGATTACTTTTAGCGAGAGTTGTTTACTTGTTACGGCAGCTTATTTGTCTTGAGCGCTGAAGAGTTTTATTGGAGTGACTTTTCGACAGCTGGACGAGTAGATCTTTTGTTCCCTCAAAAGAAAGTGTTCCGAGCTGAAATTGGATTAGTGGAATTGTTTTCAAAAACGATCCTTTTTTTAAAAACACGGACGTATAAAATATAAAAGGGAGAGGTTTTTAACTGCAATGGAGAGTTGCACTTTTGTGTTTTTCCACCGCAAATGCCTGGCGTTGGATGCAATTAGGAAATAGCGAGAGACCACTCCGTTGTTAACAGTTTCGTTATTTGTGTTGTCAACGGCGTACGGGTTATTATAACTTTTATGGAGGGAATTTTTCTGGAATTTTTAAAAAAATGTTCTTTTATTCAAAAGGTGCTTGTGGCTGTGATATGATATTATTATACGAAAACCACGCATTTCGTCATTTATGTTGGTGAGGCAATATTTTTCTCTAAGAAAAATACGTATATAATGAATAATTTTAAAATTAACGAGCTACTGAAAAGTTAGTATATTATGCGTTTTATTATTCACATTATAAATATTGCAATCCTTAGATGTTTTGTGTGCAGTTATAACTTTGCTTTTTGGCGTGAACCATAAGCTTTGTATACGACATTAATTCTTGTAGACTCTTAAGAAGCTATATTAATAAGAACTCTATTCTTTTTTCTTAAAAGGATAAAACTCTTCTGAATAATGGACGAATTAATGTTTTCTAGTATGTAATATCTATGAGTAAGTAGAAAAGGGAAAAGCTTAAGGTGATAAGGACTGCAAAATTTCCTTTCAGATGCAATATGTTAAAATTTATACAAGAGATTAAAATGAAAATTCAAATAAATATTTCAAATTCAGGTTCCACAAATCTTAATTGTCTTTCAGAATTAAATATTACACAATCATAGACTACGTATGTAGTTCAATGAATAGGAAAATGCTTTTCAATTTTCTTTACAGAAATGTTATTTTCAGTAATTTTATAGTAATTTACGTATATTTTTTGTTTGTAATGGAAAAAATTATTATTTTACTCACAAAAACCCACTATGACATACACCTACATGAATAATAAAACAAATTCAATGATTATCAATTCAATCTCATCAATTTATTTCCTAAGGATGGAACGCAAATTTAAAATGCATTTTGTTTATTTTTAATTTAAGTCGCATATTTGATCTTCGTTTGTTCGTTTCACCGAGTCCTCCCAAATAAATTATCAGCCCTAATTGTTGACGTACGAGTGGCCATGCCAAATGCTCAGCCGTACGTATTTTGCCCCATTGTTGCGTTAAATGGCTCGTAAAGTTGGTATAAACAATGTCACTTCTCCCATCGAATATTCGATATGCACCAAAAAATTAGGTTAATTTAATGAACGGTGCCAGATGTACCCTTAATGAAATGCACCGCATGCAAAATTTCCCCCGAAGGGTCTTGCGTGGAATACACATGAGAATATTAACTGCAACGCATATACGTCTTGCAACTTGATATTCTGTCGTTTTGGGAATCGTGCACTGCGCTGACTTATTGAAAATGGCTGTGTTGCTGAACCAGTTGCTTGAGATAGAACTCATTATTTTCATTCGGTAGTAAACAACGTACAATACCATTATAAGAAACAATGTTATATATTATTGGTAACCTTGTGTTGTTTATTGAAGAATATTACCTATTATTATCCATCATAATCATATTAAATTTTTGAACAAAAAATAAACTTCAAGCAATTAAAGCAAGCCAAAGATCGCTGTACTATCTTTTCTCAAAGTGAGCTATAATACATCAATATACGAACTATATTGGATCATACATTTTAGACGAATTCTCATTACTTATGAAATACAACGAGGTATCAATTTAAGCGTATATAAAATTCAATTCAATTTGTAGACTCGGTCAAGGTCCCTGGTATTACGAAAAATTCCATGAATATGGGGAGTAGAAACACTAAAGCCTATCCTATAATAAATTCCACCACGCATTTGAAAGAAATGTGTGCATTTTAATTTTAAAAACATTTATTCCGTAGCACGAGTATACTCCGTAATTTTTGAAAAGCAAATTCGCCCAAATTTTGTGCTCGTATATTGCTTAGAGGTCACAGCTGTTTACCAGCGACATCATCTTATAGATATATTATGTTGATGAGTGCATTACTTATAAAGTCTTTATTGTAGGAGAGTATATGTACTATCTCTAAAGAGATAACAAACCATGGTTACCTTTATTTTTCCTTTAGTTTATTATTTTAAAATTGAAATACAATATGAAGGATAGCGTGGTTATCCTATTAGTGAATAGATTTGTGGGTTCGTCTGTATATTACACCACTTGCAATTTGGTGTATACATCTGCTTGTGATACATGAATTATTATTATAAGATGATCAATGCAGTACCTTTTTAATTAAATTAATTAAATTTAAATACAAATTAATACATTTTAAGAGAATTGAATGAGGAAATGAAAGATATATCTTTGGATATATACAATAAAGATCTCTTTGCACGTAGGAAAAGACTTTAACAGTAATTAATTAAACTATTTAATAGGACATTATTTATATTTCTTTCGTGATAATTTTGAGTGAACACTTAAATTAAATTTTACTAAATTAAAATATTGAATAAATGAGGAATCTATTGCTTCTGATAGAGTTAAGAGCTTTATACACACCCTAACTAATTTAAACAATAATCTATTAAATTAATAAATTCATCATGTTGAATATTACTCCAATCATGGATAAATCTATCGCAATGTACCCACAATTTCCGAGTACAAGAGTAATTCGTATGGTTTCCACGGTAACGCATTCATCAACAACCGATGATTGCGTTTTCGAAATTAAAAAATATTGTTCGACCACACTTCGTCGGATCAAACAGAAACGACAAACAGAGGAGCTCCGGTGGATAATGAACTTCTCAACCGATCGTTTGGAGGTCGAGGACCTCCTATAGTGAAGAGAATCGTCGCCCAAAAGCCAGAGATTTGAATGAATGAATCATTCGATGACAAAGTCAGTCGGCGCTTGATTAGCCGCGAAATAATTAAAATCAAGGAAACAATGGGGAGACAAACAGTGCGTGGGAGGGACAAAAGAAAAGGGCAAAGGTTGTTACTCACGCTTGATCGGTGGGAAGGTTCAAAGTGACGCTGCCAAGTACATTCTCGCCGTATTTGAGGTATCCAGAGAAACCGAGCACCACGTACATCGTTACTATGACGAACATTGCCCTATTAAGCACTCCGCCGTACCCACCGAAGTCCGATGGAGTTGACATGTTGTTCTCCAGCGCGATCACCTGCATGGAAACAGCAAAATTACGCGTAAATAAACCACTGCGCCGGAAATGGGACGATCGGGTTTCGGGGAGGGTTGGGAAAGAGCGATAAAAATTGCTCGTTTTGGCCAAAATGTAATAAACTTTTAAAATGCTTAGGATAGTCGATTATTAATTGATATCACAGCATACAAAGATTTGATATTATTAAATTTGAGATAGATTTGATAATTAGATTAGTTTGATAATTAACTTAAGGCTTAACCATTATTAATACTGGGCTTTAATTAAGTTGCAACCTTAGTGACAGCGTAGAACTTACATATTAAATATTAAACAAAGCAATAAATAAAAGTTAAAATTTAAAAAGTAATACTTAAGGTTTGCAACGTTCAGAAGGTGGAAGTTCTTTTATTTTTAATTTTTAATGTTTTTTATGGAAGTAATTTAATAGTTAATACGGTATTTTATACCATCATTCGATAAAAATTAAAAAAAGGTAAAGGAATATAGGAATAAAAGGAAGCTGTGACCCTTATTTATCTCTTAGTCTAACCATTATAATTTAGCAGATAACTTCCGATGAGGAATTTATCGTAATTATATTAATTTTATAGATTAATTAATCTCTTAAAACAATGCCTCGCTAAGATTTTGGCACCCATTTCTTCTTAATTAAAATGGCGTTTTATTCATACAAAAATCAAAGAATTTTTGGATGAAAATTCCGTAAATATAAGTCATCAAATTCGTAATTAATCGGAGCCTAAAAAAGAATCATCAGTTTTAAAAATATTCGGGAAAGCATTCGACGAGGAAGTAACGAACGTCTCAGGAAACGAATTCTCGGGAAACGAATTCTCGAGAAAAATTCGGATCATAATAATTAAGGATAATGTCATAAAATCGCTTGGGTATACACGTGGTACCAAGCCATGCACAATATTACACCATCATCCTTTCGCGTCATAAAGCGAGCGTTCGAACATGCAGGCGTGATCCGGGTGGGAAAATATACGTATATTCCCTCACAAAAGCGGAGGTGGGGTGTATACGTATAATCTCCCGTATCTGTCACTGAGATTTCCCAAATTCCCCGCCACCCACTCCTTTCTCTTTTAGACGCCATTTTGCTATTTATGCCCACTCTTCCTTTCTCCCCATTTTGAAGAAGCGAGTTCCCATGGTGATAGATTAACATTCCGCCGGGCAGATAGACATCAGAGCTCTTTATTGCGCACAAAAATAAAGACCGGTCTTTATTATGAGTCGTAAAAAAAAGGGAAAAGAATCGTTCCCGAACTGAAATGTAGAGAAAAGGATGGTGCTCTCGAACTAAAATGGGGCCATGAATTAAGACGAATCCGGGAATATTATTCCTTATCTACGTGAGGATTATAAAGAGAGTCGATGAGTAAGTTATACAGCCTTCTTCAGGTGATGAACTCCACTCTCTTCCTCTTTCTTCAAAAGAATTTCCGAGAATTAAGGAAGAGAGAGTTGAGTGGAGAAGTTCTTTTCCGAAGGAAGTAATCATGAGTTAACCGCGTGAAATGAATAACGCCGGAATACCTAGAATTCATTCGACGGCTTACGAAAAGTAGGGAATTAATCTTCGCCTCGTTCTTGTTATTCTTTTGCTTAGCAACGGGAGTAAACACTTCCTCAAAATGGCCGTGCCGTCGTGGGTAAAGGAATTACTTATTATGGGGGAGACGGAAAAGTTGGAAAAAGTGGTGATTAATCCGTTAAGAACCCTCTCCAAATAGATTCCTTTGGAGATGGAATTTTGATAATTAGCCGGATATTTAGTTCGTTGCTCTTGTAAATGTGTCTGGATCTTCATGATGAGATTGGGATGCTTAGTGGATTCAAAAGTTGTTTCATTTTTCATTCGCGAGTTTTTTTTTTGTTTTGGAATTTGATGTTTTCGCTGCTGATTAAATTCTCGGAATTTGACAGTTCAAATTTTACGAATTCTGTTTTATCAATGAAATAAAATGATATTTAGATATCACCTTATACACTATTATTTGTATTATATTGTATACTTTATACACTATTAGTTATACAAGCTATTCTCTGAACGTGTATTCTAAAGCATATCTCGATCAAAATTCAAAATAAAGTTTTTATTCTATGACTCATTCATAATTTAAAAATAGGATCGTTTACTCTAATTAGAGGTTGCAAAGAGTTAAAGCGGCTAATTTAATCACTTTTAAGCGACTCTAATTACGGCTCATTATCCTGAAATTAGCCGAGTAATAATGTAAGTTTCATAGACAGAAAAGATCTATAGTATACTAATAATTTCAGTTAACTATTCATATGAACGAACTACTGATGAATCTATGATGTACATCTCTAATTACGATGCGTTTTAAATCGTCGATTTTTCTGAAAGGCCTTGAAAACAAGGTAATGTTAACATTATGCTGTACAATTTATGTGATAACTTTTGGCAAAGTTACTTTTACAACATTAGAACTTTTCTTTTTTACCTCTGTTGATGCAAATGAATTGAATAACTCGAGTGTTATCATCCGTGGGCGCGTATCTTTAATTGACCTAAAATTGTTTTTGAAAGTCCGAAATTATGAAACGGTGTTTTAACTTTTCAAATTCGTTCTCATGGATATTTCCTGTTATACATTTCATATTTTGCGGTGCTTCATTAAAGTGCTTCGTTAAACGTTATTATCCGTACGTACAACGTTAAGTGGTTGCTATGCAAGGAAAAACCACATAATAGTTTGTAAGCGGTGTTAAAAAAAATTGAACTATGCTCCATTTGAATTTTAATCAAAATGAGGAAGTTTTTCGAATTTTTATGAAAAATTCGTGCGAACGCGTAAAAAGAAATGTTACGGGTTTAAGCTGCTTTACCGAGAAAATTAAAGGTTAATTAACGTGTTATGAGAGATTATCGTTTGTTGCCCAATTGTTACGCGGCGAATTATATAACGTATTTGTTGCATTCTGTATAAGAATTTTCAATTCGTCGAATAATTTTAGGGTACGATCATTATTACGCATACCAATTAATGAATGCCGTTATTTCGCTGCAATCATCATCATGTATAGCAATAATGTTATTCATGAGATTGAATCGTATTTGTTATGGAATCATCATACATTTTTATAGGAACTCTTAAAAAACATATGTTCTAAACTAAGAGAGAAATATTTCTTTTATATTTAATTTAATTTATCAAAATTCAATGAATTTGTCCTTTATTAAATAGCATTATGAATGCAATAAAATTTGATTTATCTTCATGCAAATCAGAAGTACGTGTATAATATTTTTCCGGGACTTATTGACAAAATGCTAACTATATACAAAAAAGATACATATATACATTGCTAAATTAAAGTATTAATCCATCGAACTTAAATATATTGATAAGATAAAGTCTCTACGTATTTTAGGAAAAACTAGTGAAAATACAGTTCGAAATATCTGGGAAAATTAATATAAGTTAGCGCCTTCAAAAGCTATTTTATAGAGGTTATAAAACCACTATTGTTACAATCGTTCATCGAATATAAATATTGAAAATATTAATGAAAAGGAGAGATTTTCATGCCTATACTGATCGAGAATGGTATAAGATTCAGTTATTTTTTAGTAACCATCGAGAATTATATAAGATTAATAACATACCCCAAAATAGATGTGAATAATTATAAATTCATAAAAGTATAGAGTTCAATATAAAAGTATATATTCCAATAAAATATATCAAATAAATCTTTTGGTTTAGAGAAATATTTAGACCATAATTAATAACTAAAAATGGTACTTCAAAAACAAACAAAACTCTATTTTGCATTTACTTCAGAATCGTAACCCCACTTTCTCTCCGTGGATCCGTTTTACATTCACTGCATCTTCAAGAAATACATCGTAAAACTCACGGAATCCCCCCACGATTACTATTCAGGGAGTAAGTCTCTCGGTTTTATCAACGGAAATTAGTTTTATTTATTATAACTTTGCGCGTAGCAGTCATGAACTTTCCCCTTTGGAGTAATGTAGGCGCCAAGTTACTTTCTCCAGTTTAAACTTTTCCCCTTAGCAACGGCGGTTTTGAGATTTCGAGTATGGAGGAGGTCGAGGGAACACCACTCGTAATACTGACCACTCCAACGGCTTCCAGAGCAAACAGTGTGGTGCCGATGAACAGCGGGAAGTGAGAAAGTTCACCTGAAACACAAAAGGCAAAATCGTTTAGTATGCAGAAATTACAGACTCGTACGCCCACAGCTACGACTCGTAACCAAATATGTGCATTCCTATAGCGTGCGACTATGAAAATAGCATTTCCGAGTCCAAAAAGCTATCACGAATTTGAAATTCTACGAGCTGAAGGGAAATAGGAAGTAAAATCTAATTGTTGGCGATCGTTGCGTAGTTTATTCTCGAAGTGTAAATGGAATTTATCGTTGATTGTCGGGAGCAGTATCCTTGGGCGTGCATTGTTGTTAATTGTTGTTCCTTGCACGGTTGTTAAGACAGTTTGAGTAATTACAGAAAGAAGATACAAAATCATTATTTTATTGTTTGAATTCTCCTCTATCTTTCTCACATTCCAAGTGCAATTTATTTCATTGTTATCGTAGCTATTGTTATCTTATTCAGCGGTGCATGTAGTTTGGTTAGTATAGATCTTGGTTTGCTCAAAACTACGTAAATTCTGTTCCGTGTATTTTGGCAGTAAAGACGACACTTTGAAGGTAACGATGCATTTATGTGGGCATCATTTTGACCCGGATCTTTCTTTTGTGGGGTCCACTGCCTTGACAATGGAAGTGGTGATGGCAGGATCAAAGGCTGTTTTCAAAGCGTAGGGTGGGTTCCGTCGACCAAACATGAAAGAGGTTTCCATGGGAAAAGATTTCCAAATCTCCCATTCTCGGAAAAACCGTTCAATAAAAGCAAGGCGATGGTTTCTTTCAAGTTTTCAATTCTCACTCTGCTCTAGCTTTAAATTTGTGTGCAAATATTTATCGACCCAGGAGATGGAGTTCTCATCAGCCGTAGAGTTTTCGAAAACATGTTTAAAAGGGTAAATTTGATTCTGATCCAAGGGATTCCAACAACAATCAAGTTTCGACTGTTGACAGGGGAAAGAACACAATGCAATTTAAATCAACTGTTTGTGTATTCCAGTCTAAAAATAAATGAAAAATTCAGAGTAACTGGGACTTGAACCCAGGTCCCCTAGATTCGCACTAAGCATTCCTGTCAAAAATACAGAGGGACCTGGGTTCTAATCCCGGTTATTTTACTATTTTTAATTCTTTTTGACGTATTATTTGAGCCATTCTAATAGATCGCGTATATTTAATTCAGCTTTTCTTAATCCTAATTGTGAATGTTTATTTGATGACATATAGTACATTTATATTTAAATACACTAAAATATCTCTTCTACGATAAGATTTGTCTGAAACGTTAAAATAAATTTTGATCCAAGTTCTGTATCTTACAGCATAATAAAACTTGGATACCTCAAGAAGAAGTTTTGGACCAAATACTATGCTCCAGTATCCATATGATTGATCATCTTTTTTCGGTACAAGAATTGCATCTTTGATTTACTCCGGTCTCCGTGTTTTCATTGGCGTGATAATGCCGTCGTGAAGGGAGGGGGGTGGGCTGAGTTATGATGCCCATTAGGTCACTCTTTATTGCCGCGAAAAGTGTTATTAATAGAGCCATCGCGAGCGCAGCGTGAATGTCCACATCACTCTTCATCTTGCCTAGTAAACCTCATCCATCCTTTATAGATTTAGGTTGAAGGGTTCGAGGTTCAAACCAGGATCAAGGCTGCACCACCACATGATCCATTTCTATTAATTTTCCCTACTTTGGAAGGACGTTGCATTGGACTCAATGATTGTTTCATTTTTACTTGAATTTATACGAGTTCTTTTGTACACTTTTCGTTTGAAATTTAGCAATAATTGGAATTACTTCATTATAGGTTTTTATTGTTATTATAGCATTTAAGTTATATACTCAGCGAAGAACTTTGCTAAAGAAGTGTTCTATGATAATTAATACAAATGAAATATCATTCCATATTAGATTTAATTTATTAAATATATCGAGGGCGAACCAATTGCAACAGAACATCGTTAAATAAATAAAAATAGATATATTAAGTATAGATTAAAGGTCATTGCTGAAGATGTGGTGTTTTAAAATTGATAAAAATGCCATATATATTCATATTAAAGGTGTTTTATAAAATATTTTGAGGGTAGAGAGTTAGTGCATCCAATATTATTATGTGAATTTTACAAATATTTTCCCTCATAAGAATAAATATTAAGCATCAAATTATTGTCATTGAGATGAAATTCTTTAAGAATTCATACCAACAAAGATTACTTGAAAATAAATGAAAACACTAAAAATACTTTGATATGTAGAGGTCTATGGAGGAGAGTAAAAATAACTGACATAAATGCTATATCAATCCATATTTAAGATGAATAATTTAAAATGTATGGGTAGAATTCATTATTAAATCCCTCATTTTATTGGAAATTTACTAAATATTCCTTCCTTTAAAGAATAAATATTCCACGTAAAAATATTTTTCTCGTATTAAATCCATCTTAGTTACGAAGCCCTTCATCCTTCAGACTCCATACCAATAAAAGATTCCCGTAATGAAAGAAATGAAAAAATCAAAAAGATCTAGATTTCATTACACCTCTTCCTTGCACAGAGCACTTGAAAAAGTTCATCGACCGTCGGACAAAAGACCGATTTCTTTTGCTCACCTATGACATTCCGTTCTTCGATATGAGGTACTCCAGTGCCAAATAGGTAGTATAGGACAATGCCCAAGCCGACGAACGTCATTACATTGGCTGCAGTTGAGAATGGCGCGAGGAATTTCAGATTGGGGATGTAATTAAGGAGAATTAGGGGCGGGAGGAGCATAACCATGTACACTCGTACGTCCAAGTGGGTCCAGTACTCGTCTACCACCTGCATAGAGAGAGAGAGAGATTTTGCACAGTTGCATAAAATATGAACGCAGCGCAGACCAATCGAGATTTTAATTAACGTCTTACCTGTTTGATGTTGGTGGCGACGAATACTATGTACACGCAGCATATGCCCAACTGGTAGACTATGAGAAAGGCGTTTACTATATGCCTGAAAGAACAATGATTACGTCATTAATTATCATGGTCGTTATTACTGATTGTAGTAAGAATCGTCTTAATATAAGGGTGTGCTTTAATGAGGAATTGTGACCACTTGTTTGGTAATAATGATACACATGAGTGGGGAGGTATTACTGAAGAATTATTGTTGTTTTTTGTATTGTTATCCACACTTTATATTTAAGAATATCGTATGCAACAATCATAGAAATGGATAAGCGATAAGAATGGATATCTCCAGACTATATTGTTGATTTTTTAACGTTAAATACTCATTGTTGTAACATTCAGGCACACGATAATTAATAATAATTGTTTCTATTATATGTATTGTTAAAGGGATAAATATTATAGAAATAGTACTGAATTAGGTTTAAAAATTCTTTTAAATAATAATATTTTTATTATATGATTTTTGAGAAGATAAGTAAGATAAATTGTACTGAATTAGCTCCAAGAATTTTGTTTTAGTTTCAAGTAAGTTTCGAGTGTTTCTTAACAGTACAATTCAAAATATTATTCTGAAAAATATTCGAGAAAGTTATCATCTTCATTTCCAAATTAATGATCCGTGGATCTATTGTGCTAGAAGTATTTACGAAGTATCAATCTACGAAAGTATTTTCCCCATTTTTATAATAAACTCTCGAAAACCATCATCCATAGCAACGGATGAGCCAACCGTCGATGGAAACAATAGCATCCACGGAGATGTTTTTATATAATTCTATTCTGGAGAGGGATACCACTTCAATCCGAACGAGGACGTCATCGAATTCAAACTCCTCCAAAGTACGAGTGGGATCGGAATCTGCCGTAGTAAGAGATTATAACAGTAGCGACACACAATAGGCAGTGGTTGAAACGTCAGATTAAATGGAGTAAATGAAATCCTAGGCAAACAAACGCCCAAACGAAAACTGGTAATTCGTGCGGTGGAAATCCTCAAAGTCGCCACAGAACACATCCAATGCACACTCGGCGCTTCGATTGCCGAGCTATTGAAGTTTGTAAAGCGTACGTCCATCGCTTTCATATTAGCAACTATTGATTCGTAGGAAGGATTCATGCATTGTTGATCCGCACCGTACCTAGTTTCCACGACTACTCCCATGAATACGGAACAATGTGGCAGTTTTGATTTTAAATTATGAAAAGGTGCATTTCAAATGGGTGATGACGGAGGATTAATTCCCAGAAGAAGTAGATTGGCCACGCTGCACTTGTTCTACATTTAACTATCTCCGTGAACGATTTTGGATTCCATTCCGGGTATTTTAAAATTGTCCTCGGAAAAGAAATGTATCTCTTGGTTGAATGGACGGTGAAGTGTGATTTTTTCTATTTTTGTGGAGGTGTAGAAAAATTAGCTCGATTTACAGGAAAGGATTATGGATGTAGCAACTAGGATTTGAGGTTCTGCTAATATAATAAAATTTCCTATAGAAATGAAACGTCCGAATAATTTCTTTGTTCTTTGAATATTTTCCTCAATTACTCTTTAATAAAATAGTCGTAATAGAATATAAAATACATCGATAACTTCATCTCGTAATTTTTATGTATTCTTATATAGTATAAATCTTCACTCCTAATGGATAGATACATTGGTCCAAACTTAATATTTTTAACATAATATTTTCAAATGTTTTCAATATTTAAAAACCTTTGTTCTTAAAATTTATATTGCAATGTTCATTACTGAATTAATCCATTATTTGTTCGAATAATACTCAAATTTTATCTCCATTCCGTCTTTTTATACCCATCTTAATCATTTTCTCAGATCTTTCATCGCGAAAAAAAGTGTCATCAATTCGATCTTGAGCGAATTTTGAATCGAGTCATTTTTTCCGTATGCGTTCACAAATCCTTCCAATAAACTCCCTAAAGTACGAGCTCTTCGAACCAATTTTTCCTCCATTCAACGACCCCTTACTTAAAATCTCAAGTCCATCATAATTTCGTCTCGTCCAAAGTTCCTTTTTATTGAAATATAAAAAAAAGAAAAAGTCGACGACAAAAGTTATTCAAAGATCGGAATCATCATCACGACGCGCGATGAGCCATTTGCCCATTTTAGTGCCTCATTAACGAGGATTTTTAAAAGGGAATACGAGAGGAATATAAAACTTTATGGGACAATGAAAGGAACAGTTCGGAGGAGCGTGAACGTCATAAATAGGAATACGATGGGAACTTACCTGGAGGCGTTTTTAAACCTCCGAAGCCACTGCGGACCGATCTCTATGGCCTCTACCATTGTGTCTGGATAGTTGAGAACGGGCACCCGGAGCCTTGAGCACAGAATGTACTGCGAACGTATCTGAAAAGGAAAACAAAAACGCACGATAAAAAAAAGAACGCACGCCGCTCCGGGGTCATTCAACATGGCGTCGTCAAATTGGGTATCCTGCAAGGGAGGTGACGTGCAGCCATTTTAAAAAGTGCCAAATGGAAGTCCTGCTCCTCTGCATGCAGGACTCATTTTGAATGGCCTACGGCCCAAAAGCTTTCGGCGAGTTTTAAATATTGTGAGATCATGCTCTGTTTCTTTCAGAGATCGTTTTTCTCTCTGAAAAGCAATCCATTTCCATGTCCTCACCGTTGGGAGTTTCGATGTTTTTTTGCAGGATGGAAATACTCTCCCATGTATACATTTACATGAGTGTTTTCGAAATGGTGAGACGTGAACCTTTCATACCGGTGGATAAAGCGTCGAGCTTTTTCCCGGAAAAACCATTATCATAAATAATTAACCTTATTGCCGCGTCGCGTCCATTTTGTTGATTTTCGGGCGGAGTAAACAAATCTCCAAGGTGATGAAGAGTGTTTATTGAATAAATACGATAAATATAATTAGGAATCTGCTCATGACGATAGAGTTTACGTGATGTTATGATAGTATAAATAGCAATGTGTAATGAAAAAGCGATTACTTTTTGACAATTTAGTACAATATTTTTACATGCGAAAGAAAATATTTTCCCTATTCGAGGGAAACTATATTTTTCTAATATTCATATTCTGATTTCGAAAAGTAATCCAGATATTTCAAAAAACGATGTCTTTAGAGTCTCATAAAAATTTGAGGCATGAAATAGCAGTTTTTTCATGAAGTACGAGAAATTAAAGAAAGATCAAGAGCTAGTACGTAATAATCCGATTCATAGGCCCTCCTCCATGATCAAATACTTCTCGTAGAGATTTTTCTTCGAGTTTGGGAACACGTTTCAAAAAATGGACTTTTTAATTAAAACTTTCGTCACAGACTTCCTTTAAGTTCAAGGTAACGAATTCCAACGCAATTTAATATGTTAAACTCTCCCGATCATGATTGAATTTATTTTATTCGGAAAGATGTACTTTTTCGTTACTGGAATCCTATTGAACATCGTCCGGGAATATTAATTTAGTTCGAAGTCCTCGTAATCTAAAAGTTGGTCCAACTGCCTTTGCCCTCAGTACCTTATCTGAGAAAAGAGTATCTTCACAGGCGGGGAGTGCTTCATTTGAAAGGATAATAAGTTCGATGAATGAAAACGAATTTTAAAGCAGTACAAAACGCTTTGACAAGAGAGATGTCTGTTACGAATTATACTCTCTTGCCATGTTTATCTGGGACACCATGAAAAATCTATTGCAGCTAATAACAATAAGCGAAGTACCCACGTGCAACTGATTATAAAATGCATATTCAGAACCCACGGAGGTCTTTGGTGACACAGCGTCTGGCTGCGGACCTGTCGGCAAACTTATCAATAAAACATCCGGAATTTGAATACATTCGGAATTCAGTTCCATCAAGGCCTACATTTGAAAAGGCACTTTCAAGAACATCTAGAAATATCTGTTTTGGTATCTAAGGGAAGGATTTGATGTTTCGGTGTAACTATGTCAATATTTATCGCACGAAAGTAAAATCCAGGTAAATTGAGCATCGGTATTCAAAGGAAAATGTGTTTCAGAGATTAACATACTGCCAATTTGAATTTATAAACCAATGGATATCATATATTTAGCAAAATGTAACTCGAATAGACGGTACTCAAAGGAAAAAATTACATTTTATTTTATAACGATTTATAAACTATGCTCCATGTAAAATAGCACAATGATTAGACCACATTTTCTATTTTAGTTCTAGTTCTCCAATTGGGTTACATATTTGGAGTTTATTGTACAAAGTATTTTATAAATAATAATTTGATTCTCATTTATAAATTTTATTCTACCTATTTCGTAAAAATACCTACATATTCCTAAATTAAGAAAACTACACTTCAATAGAAAAGATAAATATGTGACAGTATTATTCGATATTTGTTGATAAGCTATTGAAAATATTTATTTTCACTATTTATTATTTTATGATAAAAATTTTCAGTATCAAAAGATTGTAAGCCTTAAAATTAGTGAGTATAATCGTAAACAAATTAAGTTATAAAATGTTAGCCAAGGTTTTTATAAACTTAAAGTTAATTTCTTATATTGTCTTACTTTTGCTTGTAAACTAATTTTCAAAATAGAGGTTTTTGATTCTCATTTTAAGGATAAAATATTATAATCTAAAAGTTGAATACAATTTATAAATTTCTTATGAATCTAATTGAGATGAATATTATTCTACATTTCATAACAATTTCTAAATACCAAAAACGCCTATTAAGGTAACCTACCCATCTAATCTACTACTATCAATAGAATTAATAAACGATAAAAATTTATAAATTAATCTTAATTCATTCATTTATAAAACAATGATCTTGGCTTTTGAATCTAAATAAAATTTATTCATAAACATCATCCGTTTAATATTCACAATTCCATTTACAGCTATAGATGAAAGGTGAATCTAGTTAACTCTCTAATCCCTACACAGGAAAATATATCTCGATCGCTTTATAAAAACTGTTTACCTTTTCGATGAGCGTTGCTTTGTGACTCTTCCTTGAGTGGAATATTTTAGTAACCAGAAAAGGCAGATGCGGTCGATTCTCCTCTAATTTAGTCGACGAACGAAACAATCGGACACACGAGAGTGGGAGGTCGTGTGCGGAATTGTTTCCCAAATTAAGCCACGGTCACCTCACAGCATACGAGAGCAAAAACGATCCAAGATCGCGTTTGATAAAGAAAGAGCTCTGGACCTAATTTAGCAAAATCGCATGTCGAGATTGCGTATGCTTTTTTTACGTTCGAACATTCTCTTCAATGTGTTAATGTTACGTAATGACCAGCATAGGACTTGAAAAGTAATAGATTGTATCTTTGTACTAGAATAATAGAATTGATTACGTGCGAATTCGCAAGTCTATTTCATATATGTTTTGATAATAAGTTGACACCTATAAACGTTTGTGAAAATTTATTTACGGAATGGAAAATAATTTTTTTAAGAAGAATAAATTGTAACGAAACAAAAATGCGCCATTTTTGATGTTGGAGAATTAACCCTTTCCGATTGAAGATAATTTTTTATCGCTTTCTATTCCTTATTTTAATTTTCATTCATTAGTCTATTAATTTTTTTCCTTGAACGATTCCTGCATTCATTTGCATTTAAGATTCCAGAAACATGAAAAATACATTTAAAAGTCTTGATAATATTGTTAGTGATTCATTTATAAATAAGTAATTCTATGGTAATGATTATACAGGAAGATGTTTAAATTTAAAAAGTATCAAGTTTTGAAATTAAAAAATAAAATAAATTATTAATATAAAACTTTTAGGAGATGATAAATTTATCTATATAAGTCCATATACAAGTATTAATTATATATTTTCAGTATAATTACCAATGATTTTATATAAAGGTAAGAAAAAGGTATATGCCATATTATAAAAGATCATAATAATTTGATTCAGATCATCAAAGTTTTGCTAGATAATCTTAAAAGAGTGAAAAACTTATCTTGATAACTTTCATGTTACACGACACAGAAATAAATGAAACAAGTATTTGTAATAGCTTATAAATGTCCCAAATTATTAGAAACATTTTGTATTTAAGAGGATAAGATAAATTTCCTTCTGCGTCTAAAACAGCATCAATGCAATTACATATTTTACAGAAAATAGCTCTTTAGCGAATATTCTGATTTATTGGAACATGCAATCTTATAACTGCAGGACATTTACAGGCATGCATGAATATTGGCTAGTTCAAAAAAGTAGCAATTACTTACGAGAATGTGTAAACAATAGGTGCACAGAGCTCCTATGAATAATGTGCCAAAAATACCAAGGCCATATCCAGCGTTGTGGAATGCTTCCGGCATGGCTAGGATTCCAGTTCCTAAGCTGCCCTTTAACATATGTATTAAGGTTTCGAAGTTGCTGCAATGGAATATTTGATAAGAGAATTAGAAGATGAGATATTTATAGCTTATGAAATAATGCGCTTAAAATATTTGTAGTAACATTCATGGCATAACACACTGCATTGTAGATGTCACCATTTCTGTAGCCATCCATACTCATACTCAAGGTATACATAACTACGTTGCTAAGAGGTTATTTATGACAAATAGCCATAGAAACGTGGAATATACTCTGAATAGGGTGTCTTTTTCTTTATTTTATTTGGCCACAAAAATCATATTTATCTAAGAAAGACACACATTATAACTAAATAAAATTTATTATACTTTATTTCCTATTTTATCAGAATCATTGCATTATTTAAATACAATTTGACGTAAAGAGAGAGTGAATTAGTTTTTCTTTGCATAGTTGAGAAGAAAGGTCATTTCTATTCACTAAGGTTCTTATCATTACGAATAAAATTTTAAAAAAATTTGCATTAAAAATAAGACTTCTTTGGGAATTAATTTATGGCCAAATTACAACAGAACCTTGCTCCAGATCATGATGAACAAAATATCATCTCGTTTAAGTATCATAAATCAAATATTTGTGAGCCTACACTCAATGTTGATACAATGAAGTAGATGCAAATGTTTGACGGACTCGGCACATGGCTATCCTTTACGCAGCCCTTAGCTTAAGAGTAATGATTTTTTGAATTTTTCCTACTCTTATTTTCATTTCTCTGTTGATGTAACATTTTCAAAGAACTCAATTCATAAAAGCGAAAGTTTGACTGATCAATAATTCTATTCTTGTATAACAATCCATTAACACCGTATTTAACATCCAATTCCTATGGATGAGACCAAGAAATTAGATCACAGAAAATGCTTACGCCTGAATTTAGACTACACGCAACGCAACGTATGCTTGGAGTTTTGACAATTGGTCTGCTTATTATTCAAGATAGTTGGCTACTCATTCCCCCAGAATTACTTGAAGCAATATTTTAGGCAAAATATTTCTATTTTATTTTTTTTATTTTATTAAATTTACTCAAAATTTAATCGTACGGAAAAATTGGAGTTATGAAATGGCTACGCCTGATTCTAGACTACCCGCGACACAATATATGTTTTTTTGTACCACCGATTTATCTTTTAACTAAATTAAAACACTTAAGATACTCATTCCACAATTTCTGACAGTAACCTTAAAAAGAAAACGTGTCTCTATTGAAAAGAATTGGATAAAAATTAAATCTCGAAAAATGTATTCATCAATAGCATTGAATTTATGACTTACATTTCTATTTCTGTATAAGAAATTCTATAAATAAGAAACACTGGTTAATATACATATTAAGCAATAAGGTTTGGGTGGTTTCACTATCGAAGATAATTAAACAAGATGATTTGTCCTGAGATATATAAAGATTATCACAAAAGAGAATTAGTTTTAAAATTATTATTTAGACATAGAAATTTCATTGGCTGATTCAGGCAATATCGAATCTGTTTACTGCTTTCAACTGTTGACTCTCCGTCTTTTATGAAGAGAATGGCAGTTTTCCTTCCCATTTAGAATCCACGGTACAAATGAATCGTACAAACTCGAAAATAATTTGAACAAACGTTTGCGTCAAAAATTTTCGCAGCAAATTAAGATCGAAATTCGAGTTTAATTACGTCTGTTCTAATAATAAAATAAACAAAAAGAAAACAATCGAAATAATATAGCCATTTTAAGAGCTTATTCGATCCCTGGCAATAAATGAATCTCAAATTACAGCTTCTACACTTTGTTATATCAAATCAACGGTACAAACAAAAACAGAACTATTTGAGTTCTTCAAATGAAACGAAAACTTATCAGGTCAAAATGCCAGGTGGTTCAGTTTTTATATCACAGATTGGTTTTTAAAAATAGCAATGGAATAAATTTTTTTCATCTGAACACTGTAAATCTAGCCAATAATTTGAAGGGAATTATATTCCATAAATTAATCAAGATAATGTAGACAACAGAGTTTATTTTTACCATACTATAATTCAACGTAAATTTTTGGAATTCCAGAATATAAATCCATCAAACATTTCTATAAAACATGTCTAATTGTTAGTGAACAGCAAAACATAATTTTAAACCCTTATTAACAAGATTAAAACAAGAAATTGTAAAAGGAAAACAATTTCAGAAACAGTATTGTATTTTCTATGTGTTGGAATTTTATTTTACATTCAACCATTGAATAAATATCTTTTTATAGATAGTGAATAATTATTTATTTTTCACAAAAACTACTTTACCTTTTCTTTCTGATGTAAAACAATCACCTAAAAAAAGGAATTTTTACTTAGGCGTAGTTTCGTAACAGTATTTTGTGTTATACTTTGAAAAGATTTCCAAGAATCAAAAGAAATTGAATTTTTAAAAGATTCAAATCAATTTTTATTCGAATTTCGTACTTTTTAGTTAATGGATGATCAGAATACCATAACTCTGCAAAACAATGTGACTAACACACGTTAAGGAAAAGCAATTTGCAGATAACGAGACGTTGGATACATGGGAGGGTGTGCACAAACCAAAAGTATCCCCACATATATCCGAGTGCTCAAGAAACCCCATAATAGCACCAGCATCCTAGGAGTCGTGCATAGTTAGCACAACTCCAACGTGCGGCATGACCACGAACTTCTATCGAACGCTAATTAATTCATAGTCATGCCTTTTGGAAAGCGCAAGTATCTGTAAATAAATCTCGGACCTGTTTTCAAGTTTCGAATAGTTTCCCCCTCTGGTAATTATGGAAGGGGTCTTTTAAATGCACTCACTTTGTTGGATGGTCCAATTTCCGGTGCTTGTGTGGATCGTAAATATCCGTGGGGTCTTCAGCCACTCTAGGATCCACTTTCTCTTCTCCGTTAACTCTTCCCAACACGTAGACCTCGGCGCTCTCACCCCCTTCCTCGGGAGTGTACGCCACATTCAGGTGACCAGGGGTGCAAGCTCGCCACACGTTGCTATGGAAATTAATAGCCCGTTTTCATCATCGTCTGATTCATGCTCGCGCCGACAAGAAGCTTCCCCCAAAATCTGTGATTTACGCGTAAAAACAACCGCTACCCTTTTCGAGTCTTGAAATCCACATAAACGCGATAATGTTGATGTATTGCCGCGAGAGGCAAATGTCCCCCGACACTGGATTGAATACGAACTTTTTTAAAAGGGTTTATTTTATCACGCAGTTCGGGGGTTAAATGAGGCCGACGGCTTCGTGTTGCAGTGAAATTCCGGCTTTTCGAAATTAGTGGGGCTAATTAAGTGAGTGGAGTGAAGGGCTGTTTCTCATGGAAACGGTTGTTATGATCGGGAGCGGAAAAATTGATGGATTTTTTATCGTTCGTTGATGGTGTCGATGCTGAAATGTTCTGATTGGGCTGAATGCATTGTCAATCATATTTAAGAAGTACACAATAATAATAAAAATACTATAGTAGAAGCGAATTTCTCTATTTTACTTAATAACTTATTGCAAATTAAATTGAATAGGAAAAAACTAATTAAGTTACTGAAATAAGTAAATTTCAATTATATATAAATTTTATTAAGTATTAATATAAACATAAAGTAGATAAAAAGCTTATGAATTATATAAATATTTTGTATAATATAACGAATGCTTGCATGATCAAATAAAATAAAGTAATTTTAGCAGCAATCATTTTATGAATAGATAAAATAGAAAAAAAGGTACTTAATATTTGAAGAAATATTTACAAAACATTTACTGGATAATCATCAAACAACCATATGGATATATATAGTCGTGTAACTCGTGTAAAGCTTATCACGAGTTATTGTTCAAAGCATTTTACAACTGTACTCTATAAATACATATCTGTAAATAGAAAATTAAGGTTACATTTTTATCCTAAATATTATACGTGTTATATCCGGTACACCAACCAAACAAACATTTTCCTAATAAAAAAATAATGATTAAATGGATGGGTAACTGTGTGCGTTGAGCGATATGATATACCAATTTTATCTTTAGGCACGATTTTTGATGCTCAAATTATTATTTATAAGCCTTGGGAAAGATTGGCAGGATTAAAGCCATTAGCGTACCGTGTCCTCTCCCACGAGTATTACGGGGCCTCTATCAATTATAACGAGTATGGCTGGTTGCTAGTTAACTGCTTTCTGTAGCAGGTGCGTATCCTGCATCGCCCTTTTTGGGAAAATAAAAGAGATATACTATCCGGATTATATCTACAATTCTATGATAATGGATATGATTTATATGGAAAGAATGATGATCAGATTTAGCATCGTTTTGAATGTCATCAAAGTCATTTAGTCCTAGTCATTTAGTCTATTAAAAAAGATAAAGTCATTGCTATGCATAATAGGCAAGTAATGACCAAGTGATACATATGAATAATTAATATTTTCAAAATTAAATATTGAACATGAATGAATTGTAATATTAATCAATGTTCAAGTATGTTGTAGCTAACAATCAAGTTATGAAGATGAGAATTGTTTTATATGAATTTCTAAAATTCTTTATGTTAATTATGCTTAGAAAATTAATATAGTTGTTCAGTTTGTTTCCAAGTGCGTAACATATCATTTACCATGGCAACAGTACCGTATGAGATGATGCAAACGTATCTTTTAGGCTCAAAATTTTGGGTTCGTGTTGAGTAATGGCTGAAATAAAACACCTAATATCTTTTATTGCTAATACTTGAATGAGGCCAGTTTAACAAACGGATATCTAGGATGCTAGAAGTGAACTTAAAAACGAAATCGAAAGTGATGTTCAACGAATTCATAATGATTCGAGGTGTTTTTTCTTGCATTTAGCTTTGAGGTTATAACATACATACGGGAAACATCTATGCCTATAATGTAAAGATTCAAGTCTTATTCTGTATTTTGAGCAAGTTTTACAGTTAATCTTAATGATGTTTATCTATTCCATACGATTTCTGATAACAGTAATGAAATTCCGCCATCGGGAATCGAACCCAGGCATACACACGAGAAACCAGTAGCCCAGCTAATAAATAATACCTTCACTGTATCTCAAAATCATAACCGTAATTATTATAAAATATAATATGAATATAGGAATTTCCAACAATGACGAATTACGTTCACCTTTCCATTTCACATTTATTTACTCAAAAAACGTTTTTTTTTTCATCCTCTCATATATATTAAAAAAACTCAACGCAAACACTGCATGAGCATCGACTGTTTTTACATTTCACGTCCCATCAGAAACATTTTTCGTAATGAAGTGGCTCAGTCGATCCACAAAAAAACACGTCATTGTTTATATATGCTAATTCTCGATCCATCGAACTGTTATTTCTGCGATAATTCGAGGAACGCGTTCGAGGAACATTAAAAGGGACGAGTCGAACAAACTAAAAGGGACCGCGTTTAGGTGGCAGTGGTATGATTTAGCCGACTCTCTCACGCGTGGAAAAGAGAGATCCTTCCCTTATAACAGTTCTTATAATAGATCGTTAATAACCGAGGGGGTTTTAAAACCTTTCTCGCGATATTCTACGGCTTTATTAGCGCGATAAATTTAGGGATTGAAGAACGCGCCAAAACCTCTTGCCAACCAAGAATCGCGATGAAACGGACGGTAAGAGGTTGCATAATTGAAGGGCCTTTGGGCAATTACTCCCATCGACGGGGAATTCGGGCTGTGGAATATTAAATCGTTTGGCCGGAATGGGGCCAGTCGGCTTTTGTCCCTACAAATGTCCTCAGAGACAGTATAATCGGGCGCCCACGACTCTTTGAAGATGCTGGGAGATTAACTGCAAATATTCCCTGTGATGGATGAAGAGTTGTCTAGAGCTGTAGTTACTGTATCGTTGATAACTGCGAGATGTTGGAATTATCTCTGTCTTGCTTGATCTGTTTATTCTCGTTCTGTTTTAAGTTCCTCTCGATGTTTGCGATTCGTTATTGTATTTTTTGTATGTTTCTGTTATTTAATGCGATCAAATGATACATTATTTCTAATATTTTCGAAATATTTTTTCATTTGCATTATAGTTTTTTATTGTTATTCACGAAAATGGGCTCACAGTCATCGCTATTGTGAAAACGCTCCATCAAAAACAAAGAAGAAAGAATCAATCCAATGAATATACGTGTTAAATGTATATCCTGAATGATAATCCGTTATTAAGAGGTCAACTTTGCGGTAGATCTTCACAATTAAAAACATCTAACACGTACTAGATACTATAAAATATTGTTTATTAATATGTGGCAACGAGTGAAAGTTTTCTACGGTTTTTCATTGCGTACTTTCTATATATTAGTATTGATAACCAAGCAAATTTATATGTATATTTATGATGTGTAAACATATAAAATGATGAAGGACAAATTTCAGCCCGTTAACAAAATGAATATCAATATCGAATAACATTGAATAATTATGGTCATTTTCAGATCCCACTTTTAATTGAACTTGAAATATTGCTGCTCAATACTAATATGTAATTAATGCTATTAGGAATATCAAATGAATCATCTATTTACTGCTGACAAATGGAAATGCTCAAAATAACATCTAAAAAAATTAGATGGCATTCGAACAAATAAATTTAAAATTCGATACAACAAATTCCTCATAAGAGTTGATTTAAGATCTGCAAGACTTACAATTATGAAGGCGGTTTATGTGCGAATACGCAATGTAAACATCTACAGTGGATAACATCAACTGGATTAATATTTACTCCTAATTAAGCTTTAGAAGTAACAATACAGACAAATGGCGTTGTAAGTACTTCAAAATATTACTGTAATATTCTGAGTATTTGAATAGATCTAACTATACATTGATTTAATAACAATACATTTCCATTTTTTGGGAATTAATTTTCTCTCCTCGTTTCGTTTCCTCGCGAATCAGTTACCGTCAATTCTTCCATTCAAAATCTTTCCTGCCGACTCTTTCTCAATGGAAACAAATCCCTTACTGTTTCAGGGGAGTGAAAAATAGAAGCGGCTTTCCCTTCATTAGGTCGTTTATTTTGGTTCCACTTTGGGTTCCAACTCGAAAGATAGCACCTTTCTGTTTCCTCACTCGTGAATATGGCAATTCGGCGAATTATCCGATATTTTATAATCCGTTGCCTAGCGACGCGAATAAGCCACATCTCAATCCAGATCGCTTTCGAAGAGATTTCCTCTTTACTATTTCGGCTTTGAGGCCATGCCAAATTGAATGTCTCCTACCGCTTTACCTCGGGGCGACCATTCACAAAAGGTGTCCGTAAGAGGTTAATTTGGAAGTTTTTTCGGTTGTTAATTGGACTCGTGAGCGGAACCAAGAATTACGACACGTTTTGTCTTTGCCGAGGAATTTTTTCTTTAAACGCAATAAGCGGTGGAATGGAAATCCATCCTAACAAGCTACGTTTGTTTCGAATGAACACAGAAACCTTTACGTAAAGGGTTTTGAGAGTTAAGCTTTTTATCAACGTTTCGAAACATTCATTCAAACTCTTTAAATAAGTTATGTTAGGTGATGATTAAATTAGTATTATTATTGAAGATCATATTTCTCTTTTGTTTGGCGTATTAACAACTAGTTCGATCTCCAAGGTCCTGGGTTCGAGTCCTGACAAATTAAATTTTCTCGGTACGGCATTGGAATTTTTGTATGTTATTAAATACAGAATTAAATGTATTTAGCAAATTTAGAATTCATTTCGCCTTAAGCAAATATGAATTATTTTTATTATAAAGTAAATTAATTGACTTTTATGCTTGGCTTTCTGGTACATGCTATTACTTACAGAATATAAAGTTTGTAATGCATGAAGTTATTTGTAACCATGAGGTTTTCTATTTTATTTTATTTTCACGACTTTGATATCATTCAATTTAATGAACCATAGTTAAAATGCTGATTAACCGGAACGTTATCTCATGACGAGTACTGTCTATATGTCTGTCTACACTACATCGACATATATTTCGTACTCTTAAAATAGAAATCTCAACATGTATCATTCCTTTCTGAAGGTTATGGTAGATGTTTCGCAACTAACAAATTATCTGTTATTTTGGCACAGCTTTCCCTTTCTACTTCGCTTGGCGTTTCACACTCACTTTATCAGCTTCAAACCAAATGCCCTAAGTATCTCTATTTAGACTCCGTCTTTCTAAATATGAGTTGTTACGTCCTATGTATTTGGAAATGTGACCAAAGTGGTGGTACTGTTTTAGTGTTGATCACTGGTTCTACTAGACGGTATTTGAATACTGAATTTCACCTCTAATGATCTTAAATGTCACTCTCAAGATATACTTAGGAGCGTACTTACTTAACATTCTGCTTTTCATTATCAAATCGATCTCATTTCATTAAATAGAAAAGAGTCATTCTATAATAAGTACAACATTAATATAATCAATATTTCACGTGTCACTGTAACATCAATATTTCTATTTTCATCAAACTAGATTGTATTTCAATTTGTACTGTAATTAATTTAAGTGTCATTATAAATTCTACTGATGGAATTCAATGGATATCATGTAATTACCATTCATCGGAATAAATATTTTGAGTCGATTAGATTAGCTACCTGATTAAACATTCATCTATGACTTTGGTCTCTTCATAAATTCCATAAAAACATATCGCAATTGCAAAATTGCTATTTGCAAAATTTAATGATAATACAATGCTACACAATTCTTTGGCGAATAACTCGGTATAAACTCCTGGGATACAATATTTACAAACAACAGACTAACAAAAAAATATGAATTTAAGTTTGAATTTCATTTCATCGAATTTTTCTAAGTTTAAAGAATTTAATCATATAATAGAGTCATATAAGTTTAAAATACAGAATTCTCTACAATTTTAACGGGAAGGAATAATAATGACCTTCACAAACCGAAGTTAAAAGAATCTCTTCAACAAGAAAATCGATGCACGAAATTCAGCTCGTAATGGAAATATCATTAGCGATTTTAGCGAAGAAGCGGTCGTTATCTTCATTTGTAAACATCAAAGCAATCAAATCAGCAAATGGATCGCATTAGAAAGTTGTTTACAAAACTGCGAAGATGTACTAATCCACTTTTTGCGATGACATTTAGCGTGCTCTCGCTGTGCAAATTGAATATTAATTTCCGGTGCGTCAGGAATGAGCGCTGTGAATAGTTCTTGAGGAGTGCTATGTAAATCTTATGAAGTGTTACTTTAAAGTAATCGTAGTTTAATTAATCCATTCATGTCCATACATATTGAAAGCTACGTTCTTTTTTCTTTCTTTTTCTTTTCCTTTTTTTTATTTATCTAATTTTTTTCGTTTTTAAAGGTTTGAATACGAATCAAAGTAAATTTTATACGCGAGAAGGATATTATAACAAGCGGACCACACAGAGAAGAAAGTTATCAGGAGGGAGTGAATGCAAGGAAGTGGCTTTAAAAAGGCCATCTCGTACCAATCTGTATTTATGAGATGTGAGGTTTGACGGCTGCAAAGGAAGAATCCGACGGAAATGATATTTCTATGAGGAATAATTGAGGGAACCATAAGAGAGGAAGGTGGAAAAAAGGTAAATATAAATTGAATTTGGAGAGGCTAACATACAGAATAAAGTGGCGGAAAGGCTCCACTTTTTTTGGTATGGCTTCGTAAAAAAAAGGCGAACGAAAAAGACGTCCTGGGTTGGCTTTGGTGAAAAGGAGGTGAGTAGGTGAAGAGGGAGCGAAGGAAACCCGCCAAGATATAGATTGGAGGATGGAATCAAAGAATACCCGAAAAGTTAAAGAAAAAGTACGTGTGTTACGATGGCTTAAAGAAAGAAAGAACTATTTTCATGAGGTATAAGAAAATAACAGAATTTATTTGGAAAATAAAAAGTTACCATAAATAAATAATCGCATTAAATATTTTTAGATAATCCTGCAATTACGTAACGAAGAAACCCTACTTTTAATTAAATCCGTAAAGTACTGATAAGTACGTTAGATGTCATACAATCTCCCATTAGATAAAACCAAAGTATTTCAACTTAGCTGGTACAAAATAAGAAATTAAAAAACATTTTGACCACAAGCAATGCATGCTCTCTTACACTATTCACGGCAAAAGTTGATTTCGCGAGTTTTTGTAGTAAGGTTATTGCACTCGTAAATACTGATTTCTTACTTAAACATAGCCCCTGAGCGAGCGTTATCCCCGTATCACTGTTTACCGAGGATGTTAATCGCATAACTCCAAGGGTTAATGCTCCACCCAGCATTGGAAATCCGAGGGTATCCCGGATGAATTCTTAGTGCTTTTCAAATATAAGAGCGTAACGACTGCGGTATAAAGATTAGTACGAGATTCCAGGATTATAGAATCTCTAGCGACACTGCTTACTTAACATTAAAATAATTTATTCCGCAGAATCGGGGCTAAGATGTGGAAATCCTGTGCCCTTTCTGCTCCAAAAGGCTTGTCTACAGAAATTAAAACTGAGCAGAACTAAGGAACGAGGATTTTGTGGAAAAGAATAACGTTTTCCTTATTCAAAACTCCGTGAAATTTAAAGGTCATAGGAGCTTTTTCCGTTTATTATACAGAGCGTAGGCGTTCTTTCGGTTCCTAGGCACTTGTTTGTAAATAGGGAAATTTTGTTTACGTTTAGAGAACTTATCGGAAACAATATTTTTGAACGGATATAAACAGGAGAATGGGCTCGTATTTATATGAAATGAGTAGCTGGTATTTTAAGAATAAATTCGCTCAGTTTTCAACTCGACTAGCATTCCAATTTTTTGACGTTAAACTAATTTACGATAGAAATGTAATTTATTTTTAACCCCGTCAACTCCGTCAATTGGGAAATTTAATTTACGTTTGCGTAGGTTGTCTTAGGAATTATTTTCCGCTTCATACAATCGTGACATTTTTTGACAGCAGAACGAGTCCAGCTGTATCAAAAGGTTTTATTCCATTATACAAATCATCTATCACCATCTATCAATTGCACACGTATTCGCTGACATATTTATTCACTTTTAAAACTCGGAAGTGACGTAATGGAGAAAAGATCTGTGCTACAAATGTGATTTTGGTGTGTAGCGTTCTGAACGCATAGTTGTCCATGCGTTGGTAGAATATGATGAAATGATGAAACGAGTCTGGCTGCAGATGAAATTTGAGGACGGATATGTACCTACTCTTTCAAATAAAACCACCATTTACTTGTTTAGGTTTATTTCTGTTGACTGTGGGGTACTAATTGCTGTTCAGGCTCATTTCTAAAGCTTCCCATACTCGTATCTCCTGTACGGAAGAGGTAAAATGTTTATTACGGAAATAGGAAGTATCGTAAATGTGATACCGGAGAAAATTGAGGTATAGAATTCATTTTTATGGGAATATAATTCCCTCAAGGACTTTCAAATCCGTATAGCGTATCGTTCCCCAAAATTTTCTCACCCATTTATAATTGAATTATCTTCGAGTTCCTCTTTTTCGTATTATTTTTTGTACTTCACATTTGGTGATAAGACTGATGATTTTTATTTCGAAATTGAGAAGAAATAATTTCTTTTTCTAGGCTCGTAGGATATTTTTATAGAAGATCAGAACTGTTAAAAAATTAATAATAAAATAATGGCGGAAACTGATCGAAATTTTTACATAAGAAACTTATTTTTCATGTTTTTGGTATTTTTAAGGAAAGGGTTTTCAAGAATTAGATTTTTGGAAATAAGGAAATTTTTGAAATTAATAACAATCTGGAACATAACTATCCAGAGAGATGAAATTCTATAGTAATGATAATATTATCCTTATTAGAATCGTTGTTATTATTGAGACTTGAAAGTATCATATCTTAAATTAATACTACGATAGCATTGTTCATAGTTTTATAAATGTCATACAATGAATTTCAATTTAATTTTACTCATTAGGTCTTTATAATTCAGCATATATTTTGTAGCAATCGATAAATTTGAATAAGCCAACTATTTGACAAACAAACATGTAATTAGGAAGCTAAAAGTTAGTATAGGTTTGAAAAAAATGAATATTTCTCGAAATATTTAAAAGAATTATGCCAAAGAACCTTAACGTAAAATTTAGATAGGTTCGATATAATTTTTTTATGAAATTATATTCGATTAATAAATGCAATCGAACACGGGACCTATGACGTACGTATAAAGGGACATGAAAGGTAATGATTCGCAAGTATTCCTAGCCGAATCAACGGTGTACATTGAGATAAATGGCTTCTAAAAATAAACGATTTCCATTCTGAATTCCATACCCGATTTTTAACGGCCCAGCTATTTTTCCACATTTCCCAGTTTCCAAACAATCTAATTCCCCCTCCACAAACCAGTCTTCTTAGGATCCATGGCGTGGAAGTTCAACATCATCTCCAGGAATTCACCACAAAATGCCGTTTGGTACACCATAAATTTGTCCAAATGGGTAATTAAGATTTCCCAGAACATTAATTGCAGGTATTCAAACTTTATGAAGTGCTAGATATCGATTATGCATCCGTCACTCCACAGCTTTGCCGAATGAGTTGGCGATGGAACTGCTCTATCAGGAAGCGGTCGGTATGCGTTGCTACCGCAAAGTAAATTTCGTTTTCAATAATTATGCCTTTGTTTGAATTCCGTTTTTCGTAGTTACCCTTCTTTGTGAGTCATGACAGCGCTATCATAGCGTTATGGGACGATTTAAAAGGTGGAATGCAGGTGATATCAAGCTTAGATTGTCTGTCCTATGAACGATTAAGATCAAATGTCATGAAAAGGCTTTTAATACATTCAAATTACGAAAACTTTCATATACATATGTCCTACGAAACCTATTTCATTCCCAACTGTCCCATAGATTTAAGTTTAAAGACCTTATGTTTTCTAAACAGAACTAACAAATTCATATGATTTCATTTAAATTAAATTTATAAAGTTGTGTGCATTAATATAGTAACATATGCAAGAGAGATCTGCATTTAAATATAGGATTTAATGAATTAAATAAAACTGAACTTAGGTTATTTTGTTTACGTTGTCAGGCATATTTATTATGCATACATTCTTTCTTTATGAAAGAGGAGTAACACTTCATCAGCATTAAATTAAATTTCAAATATACACTTTTGAATGTAAATGAATGATGAAAATGTTTCCTATATAATTTTGATACAATTTAAAAGAGACGTATTTAATGAAGGTGTTTAGTCCTTCTTGCCGACACATATATAAAATATTTTACGATAATAGTATTTAATAAGGTCATATTTTATAGATCAATTGTGATAATTATAAAGGTGTTTAATATATGATAAATGAATGGGTAAACGTCCAATTGAGTGATGATAACAAACGTGGCAATAATATCCCGAGTATATTTTTGTATCGACTTTTAAATGCCCGACATCATCGTAATTTCCTTTCAAAAGAGAGTAATGATGCTTAATTTCCGGCTCCCGTCATTTAGCATTTTAAATGTATGTGAAATGTATTTCGACGGAAATTTGAATTTTTTTTGACGTGTCACAGTATTTCATCTCTATTTTTTTCGTATTCAACAGTTTGAAAAGTAGTTCAGTGGAACAATGGAGTGATAATTATTTGCACTTCTTCCGTGACAAATGAGCGCTAGAAAGTGACATTCATTATTTGGAACGTTGCGAACCAAGGAAAATGAATTTGCTCGAAATATTTTTCTCGTTTCCGGATACCGAGAATGGTATATTGTTGTTTTAGTTTAACGGTTTTGACCTTCTATTTCAATTAGTTTGAAGCATCTGAATTTTAAATCGTATTCAGAGGTTTTTTTGTATGGAAGGGACTAAAGCAATGTTAACCGTAAACTTTTTAAATGGTTGAAAGTTACCTTTACTCAAAATTACCTCAATTTTCCGAAATATATGTGTGGTACATAATATAAACCAATATTCATATTCATCTTTTTCCAAATTCGAATAAGATTTTAGTAATCTTACCCAGCCGCTTGGCTTAAAGCAATTTAAAGATACTTTCTTGCATAGTTTAGGCGTGCAGCTTTTAAAAGTGGCTTATTCCTACGTAAAAACCTTTTTCTTCATTCTGAATGTATTATACCTTCAACTATTTCTTTTCTAAGCAATTAGTTCCTTCAATTTGTAATTTAACAATGAATGTGAACTTTTTATGTGAACACTATTTAAGAACATACTTTAACAGTTTCCACTTTCTTCAGCAAACATTATCATACTAAATATATAAATTATTCCCTTTAGAGCATATTCGAACTAATTTTCTATCGTTAAAAAGGGTTAGTAATTCCGAATAAATAGCCCCATCCAATCTGTATAGGCTTGAGCATCATTTTGTCATGGATATTTAAACACATGTGTAATATTCCCAATCATTTACATTTCATTACGTAGGATGGTTGTCGAAAGGTTACCCGCAGAACGGTTCACCCATAAGCCCGTGAAAGACGCCTCTGTATTTCGCCAGAATCGCCATTCTCGGGAACGGCAACCAAAAATTGCAAAACTTTGGTGCGAATCCACGCGTTCCGCCCGAGTAGATTTCCCCTCGTTACGCCCACCGGTTTATAAACCCTCCGCGAATTTAATAGAAAACGCGTGATTAGGGAAAAAGTTTCGGAAGGTTTTACAATAGAGGCTTACTTGACAGGGTCATACTTCTTGGAGTCTTGGAAAATCCCATAACCACCTCCAGGTGGCATCAGCCGGTTGTTGCCGGGCGCGCTCTCTGGCGACACAGATCCTGAACTCAAAGGCATAGCTGGTAGTTCTGGCCCACGCCAGTTCCTCGAGAATTAAGTCTGTAATTAAACAGATGTATAATTAGTTTAGTCCGTACTCTGCGTCCAAGTCCAAAGGCTTGGGGAGTGCGTGGAGTCCTCACAAGGAAATTGGACGGCTTACCTCTTTTTATTCTGACCTTTATAATGTTTTGCTCTTAAATTTAATGGAGACTCGGTCCCTCATTTATGATTTAATTTAGTACCCAGAAGTTGGTCTTTATGGAACACCCTCATGCGGTAGCAAGGCTGTCAGTTATGTGTTTGATGTCGAGAACCTATATCCCTAACGCAACTGGGTAACTTCCTCTTCCATATAAATCGTATTTAAATAATGGTAACCATGGAAGCGATAAAAGCAACAACTGCTAGATCTGGACACGATTAACGGTAGAAATTAGAATCATATACCGCATTTAATTCCAATGGAGACTTAGTTCTAACGAAAGAATGACTATAGATAGTTTAAACAACTGTTAGATCTGGACACGATTAGGGGTAAAATTAGAAACGTATACCGTATTAAATTCCAACGGAGACGAAGTTCTGACGAATTAATAACTATAGATAGTTTAATCTTTCTATAATATACTTCCGCTGAGCAAGATAATTCGCTACGAAATCAGGTCTGTCCGCCTCATACTGATTCCTCACGTTCCGACATCAAACGAAAGAAACTTAATTTGCAATACCTTGTTCCAATCCAGAATATTTACGACTCCAACTTTGCTTCATACCGGTGTTGCGCGAAATTACCATAATACTGCCGTTCATTAGCCCAGTACAGCGTATTCCTCGTTCTCAATCGTTCGGGACTATTTTAACGCAGTGCCATCTACGTCTCCTGAAAATTCGCCTGCAGAAGTTACCAACTATGTAGACTAAATCATTTCCCTCTACCTGTAGAAGGTAATATGGTTTTCTTGACGTATAATGAGACTTTCTTGAATTCTCCTCCTTAATACGCTTTGTTTCTCTAAACTTCAAAATTAAATTCCGATAATTAACGCTAAGAATTTTAGGAACTCGGATAAATTATGGAATATCTTCGAAGTTTTGTCTTTTATGTTCAGTGCTCGGAATTGGCTAAGAGTTCGATGCATATGGGAATGATTAAATTCAAATTTTGAACGTTTGCTGCGGAATTTATCAGAATATCGTTCCATTTAATCAAGCTATAGTGTACCTCAAGCATTTGCTTCGGCAATATCCCGGCGTATCCGAGTCGTGTGTGAAAAGTTTTCAGTTGGAGTGTATTAAGATGATTCGAGAAATTTTTACTTCAAAGTTTTGCAAGTATTTATCTTTTCAAGGTACTGATATAAAATTATTTACATGAAAATACCCCTTTTTATGGAATATGTCAAGTAATTTATCATATAATCTTTGACTAAAGTAGCTTAAATGTATTCTTTCTGATATAAGAATCTTTATTTCCTAAATTTCACGTTAATTTTTTGATTCTCAGTTAATTACGATGCTCTACTATGGTAACTATTGCTTAGTAACTAGTTCAAAAGTTTTAAAGACTTGAAGTGAGATTGAAACTACCATGAGCGATAAAAAATTACGTTCAAAAGTTTCACCAAACCATTAAAATTTATTCCAAACAACACATTGCATTGATCAATAAACCCAGAATAGTTTACAACAGAATATTCTTCCCTTTTTAATTTTAGGTGAGGAGCATCGGTGGCTTAACAACTTGAGAGCAATGCCATTTAAATACGAACCACTTAAACATTCCCTAACAGATAGCAGGACCCTCGTACAATTTTACCACGGAGGGACAGCATAAAGTGCCTCATAGAGAACAACGAATTCCACTGCTTCTCAGGAGTTTGTTTCAACTTTAGTCTAATGTAAAGCTACGCTGAATAATTCAGGAGCAGGAAAAGCTCAATGACTAGGCGGAAATCTAAAGTAAATTCCTGCTCTTCCGCAGTTCAACGTCAGCTTCTGATCTCCGTCCCCCATCCCCCCCATACGATGGCTCTAACAGCTCCCGAGAGGTACGCCCACTCCGGGAACTACTTGTATAAAGGATGTGCGGCTTCTGCCCCTGGAATCCACGCCACCCGCACTCCCTTTTTTCCCCTCTTCCCGCATGCTAATCAGAGTGTACAGCCAAACTAAGAACTCGCCCTAATTTGGATTCCCTAAAAAGGTTTCGGAACCTGAAAAATTGGCTTATCCGAAGCGTTCGAAAAATACGGTTTTAATAGCTCTTGTGATTCCTTAATCAATTAAATTAGTTCGATTTTTAGGGTTCCCTAATTAATTAGAATTTTTTTAGCTTATGATCGTCTATCTTCTATCTAATGGGATATATTTAAAGAGGATTTAGTTCAAACGTCTCGGAGTTGATGCCGATTCGTTTGCATATGAATAATTGAGGATTTAAAATAGGGACTAGAAACACTTGCTCTTAATTGCAATTGATTCAATCATTCAATGCTTGTGTATATAAATAGGTATAGGTTAAACGTTATTCCATAGCAGAATGCAAGCAAAATTCATTGAAAATTATTAATTAATAACTATAAATATATAAATGCTAATAACTATGAACTATTATAAGGCTATTGATAGTCATTATAAGGTTTAGATTTTAATGTTCATGCTGGATTACTATCACAGTAATATACAAGTGCACCTATAAGTGTGTGTATGTTATTCACCAAAAAATAAAAACTTTAACTGTTAAAGACAGTATTTTAGAACCAAGAATCTATTAAATTTTGCATTCACAGAAAGGATTAAAATATATTGGATCTTATTTAAACTAATATACTCGTTAGATTAAAAATTTACATAGATATATAATTTACATACATATGTAACTCGGCTTGAAATTAAAACCTAAAATCTTAGCCAAGAATGTTTTAACATCTAAATCTATCAAAACCAGAAGTTTTAACCTTTTATTTAATCTTGTTATATTAAAAGAAGTAGTCTCAGTAGAATATTCTTCAAAAGAACCCTGGAATGTGATAGTTCTATATTCATCACTGTCGTGAGGGCTGTTTGTCATTTCTAAAATACAGGTATAGAATTGACACTGATACCATAAGATGCAGATGTAAGGCGGAGGTACAAATTTGCTTCTTGGCAAAGGTTTGAGTCCACTCCTAAGGCCAAACAGAAATTGTTGTCATTTGGTTTTTGGCCAATAAATGCCTAGCACCAGACGCCGTAAGGTTAGAGGAGTTACAGTAGTAACGTGTCGGTTTATGTAATCAATGTGTTTTATTCTTGCTGGCTTACGAATACTCGTATTCTATAACAAGCAACTCATTCTTATCAACTTGAAATATCATTTGAATAGCATATAATATTTTCTTACTATTTAATTTTACTAATTGATATTGAAATTCTGGAAATTTATTTGCTTGATATTTTAGAACAATTCAATTGACCAATCTAAAAAAATCTATGAATTTGAGATCCGCTATCCTTTGGATTTTTTCAAATGAACTAAAATGTCTTCATATTGTGCACATAAGAATACTCATATATCGTTCTCTTGCAGTAGCAAAGAGTGCATAATTTCACCGCCAAATTAATACATATATACTTTCGTGTAGGATACATGTTCCATTAATAACATCAAGAGAATATTTCTTCAGTCTACTAAGAAAAGAGAACCACGAATTTCTTTTGATACATATGCAACAGATCAGCAAAAAGTAAGGCGCTTTTAATTATGCATGATTGTTAGGAAAGATAAACAATCAAAAATGAAAGCATATAAATTTTTTATTGTTGATCAGATTAATTTTCTGAAAATTACGTAAAATGAGTGAAATTGATGCTAAATATATAAATAGAAAGTATGATTAATTTAATTTAAGACTTCCATTCCATGTTTTATGTATTTCTATCGTGATTATAAAAAATATTCATATATTTATAAGTTTGAAAGAATATATTTTTATGTGCGCAATATTTGGGGCTCCATAAATATTCGAATAGGATTAATCAATAGATTTCGCGAAGTATAAACATTTAAATTGCAAATGAGAGCCTACTACTTGCGAATTCTCAAGAAATTTGAATATTTAGAATACGTACACTGTATAATCAAGAGCCAAGGATGCAGCCAAGTTTACGAGAAAAGAATTAAAACTTTACGATAATGTATTTTAGATCACTAATATCAAACGCTGCCAATATTCCAAAGCTTTGAAAATATTGGCAAAGGATAATACACGTTAGTTATTCACCAGAATCGAAAATTGACGCTTTATCTCGAATACTTTCGTTTGATATACGGATGATTTGCAATGATCACCTCTCTAGCATTCATCATGGACAATTTTACAATCTTCACAGCAATAACTACCATAATACTAGACTGGAATGAGATGTTTTACGAGATGAGGATTCATTGTTCTCGTGCGCTTAAATATTCGTCATAAAACGGTCCGGCCTATGGAGTTTTGATGCTCATAAAATGTTTGACATTCACGCTCCAAATGAAGTGATGGCCTACGCGTTTGCAATGCTATCTCCGTATAAATACATACGAACATAAACATTTAAAAATACTAGCCTTGGGCAATAAAACCGACACCTGTTGAGGGAATCAGCTGTTTTCCTGAAGCTGCAATTCATACCCGGAATTGCTTTTGATTTCACCAATTAATTTTCGAGACTCAATGATGGTCGTAATAAAAGACTTGGTGAAAATTTTTTTTCCGAACTTACACAGAATGAAATGTCGTGGTCATTAAAAAGTTCGTTTACGATTGTGGTCGAGAGTAATTTTCCGAACCAAAAATATAACCGCATTGAGAAGATTATGAGTCGAAAAGCTTTTAATGAGTTGTGGGGGGATAATCACGTTACAAATTGGTTTAAGGTTTTGTAGGTATTGAAAAATCATCAAGAAATTAACGTCAATTAAAAATCAAAAAAATTTTAATCCGTGAATAAAAATAAGCCTGTCAAGTCGTAATGTATATTAAAATCCTTCCCTATCAGTCACAATAAATTATATTGTCGTTTTATAATTATTCAAAGTGTTTGATAGATGAATGTAGACTTAAGTTTAATTATTAGGATGAGGGTAAAAATATTTGTGTGTAAAAGATAAAATCTTCTCTGGAGATTGTTTAGATAACTTCACTTCCTGAAAGAAAACCAGCAATGCTCTGAATAGAATTAAAGATTTTAAACATGACAATGAATGTAAAAAAATAGCTAATTATCCTAGAATCAAATCCCATACCACAAAGTACAATATAAATTCCTTAGTAAATCGGTCGACTGCGTGGTGCGTGGACATATTCCAGTCCAGGGCATCTTGGTAAACTCATTAAGAGACTAAACTAAATAGACAAAGATCACTTCGTTAAACGCACATTATTTAGTATAACTTCCTTTCAAATAAATGAGTTGGATAAAATGCAATCAAGTTGAAAAGTCAAACTTATTCATAAACATTGAAAATTGGCAAGAAAAAATGCCAAAGTCTTCTTGAAGAATATCTAATATAAAATTTTGAAGCATTTCAGAATCTTATAGTAACTCGTTACTTTTCTGTTTATATACATGCATCATTTAAGACACGCTCACATAAAGTTTACGATATTTAGGCTAACTTATTATCGTAAATCCGAGTGATGATAATAGAATCAAAGCGATAGAGGAAATATTCTTATTCATCAATTCAATATTGTAGAATATATTTGTTGCGCATAATTTCTATTATCATATACACCTTAGCCCCTTATTTCTGGCCCATAACACCCCCTGTACACGTGCATTCACAAGTGCTCGGGGCGACCAGGCGAGCTCACCTTTTCGCACAACCTCAACGTTGCATAATTCCTTTTGCATCCCAACGTAATTTCCATGCGCTAATTGACGCGAACCGAGGTAAGCGGAGGGGTATCACAAAAGATGATAAGATGGTTCATCCCGCAGCAGCGAAAACGTTGGTTGCCGACGTTGGTAAAGCCTTACGTCAAAAGAAAAAAAAACATCGCACTTTTTTTGCGTTCAGCGCATTGCTCGAGCTAAAAAAAAGATGAACCGCGCCGCGCGGAATTTTTGAATTTACATCGCATTAAAACCTGTTTGAAGCTTCCCTTACAAAGGCACAAAGTGAAAGCGCATCTTTGCGGGTTTATCTTAGGCCGAGGAACGTATGAACAGAGCGGGAACAGAGGTCGGTAACCCGTGCATTTCATAAAAGAACATCCTATGACCCACACATTTCGAGGCCAGAGTGTCGATTAATCGATTACAAAAAAAACAGCGGGTGTTTATTCATTTAATCGCATCAATAGCTATCATTTGCGGCATATGCATTTATCAAAACGATTTTGCGCTCAATTTGTCACAGGATGCCTTTTTTTTAATTCACCCCTAAAATATTCTTTCGTTAATGAGTCCTTTGAGTTCGATTAATTTGCATTGTGGCACAAGAATTCATGATCCCTGTGTATGGCATTGTTTGGCTAATTTGGTACTCCCCCGACGCGTTATCATAACTCAATTATTTCCATCTCGGCCAATTATTTTCGAGCAGGCTTTGAAAATTCGATTTTAATTAATATAATTGAATATAAGTGGTGTTAATGGAATTAATAACCAATTTAATAATACATTATTCTGATAATAAGAATTAAAATAATGAAGAAACAAAATTTTACTTCCTCATATTGTTGTATGTTTTGTGTTGTACATTAATTTTATTATTAACTCACTAATTAAAATTGTTAGACATAAAAACAGTGCCTCTTATATTTACCCTTTTTGTAAGGTTATCAGTTAATATTTTACCCCCTGCCACACATCGAAACCAAGTTTATAAGGTACTTAGTTTATATGTAGATAGCTTTCGAAACTACAAAACTACGTAATAAATATCAAGTATAAGCTACTATTGAAAAAAACCTCTTCCTTCTTTTTTCATTTATTCAGTTTCCATCCGTAAGTTTCCACAATTCTTCACTGTCTTCCAATTTCTCCTCTAACGCTTCCATTTGTCTAAATCTTCTCTCATTTTATCCAACCATCTGCCCTTTTTCGGATGCCCTTCTCTACCTGTACCTCCCCTATCTATTGATCCGAGTTGGCCCTTCTACCTACATTCTTTTTACGTGGACGTACCAGAAATTTGGCCCCTTTCTATTTTTCCCTATCTCTTTCTTTGTTCCTGTCCCCATGGATACCTTAAATGTGTCTTTGAGACACATTATTTCCACATCCCGCATTCTGTCAATAACATTCCTTCCATTCATCAAACCACTCGCGCCGTACGGAAAAGATCTGACAGAATTCTTCCAAATTTTCGCTTATGTTTCCATAGCAACCTTATATTATATTATTTGCTTCCTTCCGTCATATGTGCCTATGGAAGTTTCCTCTTTTTGCTAATCTCTGTTAATTAATATCAAAGGTTTTCACTTACCGATCATTTTAAGGGTTCCGAGAATATAACGTATACGTAATCGGTAGTTAATTCCCGAGTCGTATATGCCGGAACTAATTTAACTTCTTAATTAAACGAGAAAACGGTGGTTTTGCGACATTCTGGAATCTGCGGTTGAAACATCGCTCTCTCGAGGATTTATCCGTCTGAGTAACCGAAAATTTGTTCCTTATCATTGAGTTTCTTGCAAACCTTATCCCCAATACGGAAGGAATGATATTTTACAACCTCAGTGCTAATTATTCGAGAAGTTTTATATTGATGAACCAAGCAACACGAATCTTTTGGTACTAACCACCACTTCAAGTTTGTAGATGAGGAATTTTAGTCTGAAATTTCTTCTAGCTCATTTTATACATGATTGAGGTCTGGAAAATACAATTTACTTATCTAGACTAGAAAACAAAGGATTTATTTTTTAGCTTTTTGATTTATATTAATAATTGTTCAATTTAGAGAATTTGATATGGATTAAATCAAGGAATTATTTGAATTTGAAATCCTCTGAAATGTAAATTATTTATGATCCTATATCTCCAAAGTAATATTACTTTTATTATTGTATGATCTATATGGATCAAAATTTATTTGCCTATTAGGACTAGCTTTGAAACATATTGAACTGTTTCAATCAAATTTAAATACTGGAGCATCAGGAATAGTTTCTCTTTCATAGCATTACACGGAATGAATTAATTTACTATTTTACTGTGTATCTATTGTATGATATTCAGAATACATGTAACAATTGTTACAGAACCTATAATATTTATCAAAATAATGGAATAAATAAAAATAACTGAAATTTGTACGTAATTTAATTGATAACAAATTAACCTCTATATATTTACAAATATATAATCTATGTTCATATATCATGTTTCATTTATTATTCTTTTTATATTCCCTTGACGATTATCTATGTTATATATTAATGTTAGGATGTAACCACACCTAAATCAACTATATTGCATGAATATTGCATTTTTTATCTGAAATTCACTGCACGAGATATATTCAGCTAAATATAGGTCAAAACGAAAGATTGAGTGTAAATGATATTCTACCCAGACTATTCAATTAAAGACTCAACGATGAGGTATTCCATCTGATTTTTTAAGCAAATAGAGAACGTATATTTTCCAGCACGTGTGCCCTAAACGAGGAACACAAATAAAAGAGTGTCGATTCCTATTTCAATTGAAATTTCTTTCAACTCTCGGAAATTAATAAATGTTTGAAATTGATCTGTATGATTTCATCTCTCAACTAATGAGATACGATATCGTAGCCTTCGTTAAAAAAAATGGGTTACTCATCTATAAAAATCAAAATGTGCGGATGAAATCAAATTCGTTGCTAAGTGTACGTAAATGAAAACCTTTGTAATAATAAGATGGCTGTTTAAAGGTTGATTAAAATTTCATTTGGACAGTTTAATGTTTGCTTACTTACCATTTAAAGACAATATCTCGGTCGAATGAGTTAATTTTCATTTTCTGAAATATGAAAGGTCGGAAATGTTGATGCAATTACCCAGTGCACGAGGAGAATTTTAATTATGCCAACTCGCTGAAAACTAAACTACTGCTATTAACTCTTTTTGTAAAAATTTTATCATGAACATTTCTTTCCCCTAGATACGAAAAATATTCCTCTCAATTTTACCGTATGTAAAACTAATCATATGAATTTTGATGACTGAAGCATGCAATATAATATTTCAAAAATTTCCCATTATGGATTTTTTTATTGCTGGCTCACTCAAACATTATTAACAATATTTCTACATATCAAAAATTCCCTCAATATGAAATGCTTTCGATTTAGTAGAGCAAGTATAGACTAATTCATTACCATAACTGCATCTTTTCACCAATCTCTCACATAATTTCTGACTGTGCTCTTAATGAAAGTCATTCCAGACTCATGTACTTGACTCTGCAAAATAGTTGTAGTTAAGTACAATAAAGTTCACTATTAATTGTTAACTCCTTTTATCATTATAAAACTTTAGTTAATCGTACTTCAACGTAATACAACTTACACGGTTTTAATACGGGATTCAAAAGTGTTTTAACAAGATAATTGCAGTACTGCATACTCTAACCATTTCATCATATAAATTGAGAATAACTCGTAAAAAATTAATTAAGTAATAATAATCCGCGAATTAATCACATTAAGGATATACAAATCTTTGATCTATTTCGCCATTAATTTTCGAACTCACAATCTTATACACGAAACTACATTCCAGATAAATAAAAAAATATACTCATGCAAAGTCGATGAACGAATATTGAAGTTTACCTCCCTTTGGGTTAAAATTGAGCACTATTTTTAACAGCTCGTCAAACAGCTATGTTTGCAATTACCATTCGCGACCTATCGTCACAGCTGTATCAACAGCTCTCGCTCAAAGAGATAAGACTCAATCAATCGGATTCTTAATTTCTTTTCACCGCGTCTTCAACACCACAATCGATATTACGCCACCGGCGATTTACGCCCGCTTTACGCTTGATAAATTTTCCTTTGGTCCGTTTGAAGGACCGTGGCCATAGAGACGAGTAAATAAAGGGACTGTAAATATTTACCGGCTTTCTTCCTTCGCGCCATTAATGCACGCTTTGAGATAAACGTGTTATGTCAATCGAGATTTGATGGGACCCGGAAATTCCTAAAGACACAAAATATTATCCTATTTCTTTTATGTTATTATTATAAAAATACGTTAGGTTTTGATAAATATTTTAATAATCAGGCATTTAAAGTTACACAAAGATGCCAAGATACTTAATTCGACAAGAAAATTAAACGTAAATTTATTATCTTCGTGATTAAATTTATTTGAATTCGCGATCTTTAAGATAAAGGATCTTATTAAGTATTATAATACGAACAATTTACAAAGTTGTTTTTATTACTATGGCATTCCACGAAGTCACGACTTCTCACATTGATTTTATTATTATAATACATATTAAAATTAAAGAATATCTTATTACGTATTTAAGTATATCAGTATATCTTCAAAATCATTCTTAAATAAATACGATGTTATTCTTTACGATTTTTAATGGAAAAGGTTTGGTAAATTGACAGATTGACAAGTACCGAGCCAGGTTTTACCCTAAAACAATCATTATATTCCGAAATAATTGAATCTTTGCCTAGCGTTACTAAGCAACGACTTCATTCTATTACAAAAAGAAGAAACGTGCCTTCATTCTGCCATCATCGTGCCAGAAAGCACTCTAAACTGTATCTCGCGCAATCTGAAGGCAACGTAACTAAACTACGTCTCATCAGGCCAAGCGTAACTGCTGATGTGAATTTGATGAGCTCTTACACTTGGAACACTTAGCACTGAATAAAAAGCTTTAACAGATGGCTAATATCCCATGGGGAAGCGTGGTAGAAAACTAACAGGTAGGTAATGCGAAAAAATATTTGTTTATTTGGGTTTAGTTTTTCGTACTTAATTTTTAAATACGTCGGGGAAATTGTTATTTTACTAGGATAACGGATAGGTTTTACATTTAATACGAGAAGTAAGTAATTTTGTCGACGAAGGGTGTGATTTTATAAAAGAAATAGAGCCTTACACTTTTAAGTATCGATGAAAATAATCAGGGCATTTCAGACTTTGATGATAACGAATACTAGTTTGAACTTTGTGATACTTTATGTGATAGTGATATATGAGAATATGATAAGAAAAAAACACGAGAGTAATTATCTCAATTTTTACTTTTAATTTTGCTTTTTCAGGAATAATTCTATGTAATAATTTAATAAGCAACTAATATGAAATCATCAATCTGCGGAAGAAGTTTATATAATACATAATACAAATAACATTCAGTTTTTTGGGGAAGATGTTATTTTTTAAAATAGTTACTATCTCACGTTAAGTGAACAAAACACTGGAAAAATATATCAATGAAAAAATCAAAAGAAAAAAGCCTATCTATCCCTTTATCATGTATTCAATGCAGTCCCAAATATATGAAATTTGTAGAATATATTATTAAAATGCAATTAAGAATCAACGATTCATTCAACATAGTTTTCATTCCCACGAAATAATTATTTGAATATTTTTTAACAATTCGCCTCCTGCCTGTGTGCCAACTTGCGACGATATTGTAAATAAATAAATAAGTAATAGAAAAGCGTATCTTACGAAGAAAGATTCGTGATAAATTCGTGAGGTAGCTAGTAACTAAACAAGACCTTCAAAGCGTATATCAAGCACTGCTCGGAATGGGGAAATGTTATAAAGTTAATATATACGTCCATCCCTCGAATTTCTGCGAATCTCGAAACTGCGAAGTTCTCGCGAAAGTTTATGGAATTAATGTGGCTGTACAACACATCCCCTCCCAAGATTAGCATTCAAAGATAGCTAGGACGTCAAGCACTTGAAAAAGAACCTCCATTTGTTATGGCCAAGGTAAAGAGCTCCCATTCTCACTGCGAAAAGCTTAATTAAAACCACGGATTAAAGTTTGCAAGAGTTCCAAACGGCGCTCTTTTTCAAATCGCTTGGGGATAAACGGAATCAGATAATACTCCTCCTCGTGGAACTTTCCGAAGATTTAGGTAGGGAGGTATATATCCATTTCAGGATGGCCTAACCCTCGGGGGGATTTTCGGCGAAGATTCTGCCTCAGTTTCGCGAGGAATTCAAATTCCCTTTCGACTAATTCTTTTTAATGGTCCGGATTTTAAAGGAAAAGAAACTTTTTTCTTTTTTATTTGCTTACCCCCGCCGTTCTGCCTGCCCTGGGATTCTGTGTCGAGATAACAATTCCTTACCAATTACAACCACTTTCGATGTCTAGGAATAAATGTTCTCGCTCGTTGCTTCTAATGAGTGTAAACTCCGACGGCTCGTGCTTTGTGTGCACAACCGAATGCGCAGCCGCGAGATCACGCGCGTGCGTTAAAGGATGAGCCCGACACGCATTTCCTTCTTCGAGTGTTGAATTCCGAATCAGATGGACAGTTGGGGTGTTTTTTTTTGTTTTTGGTGCAGTTGTGGGCTTGGAAATTTCGGAAAAGGGCTAAGTGCTTCATCCTTTTTAATCCTTTGGCGCCGATTAAAATTTATTCAAGTTTTCCCTCTTCAGATGTCTGGCGGTGCGTCGAGATGCGTGTGGGAGGTCTATCTTTTTGGAGGACGATAACTGGCAGATTTCTATGTAACTGGAGGCGGTTGAAAAGCAATTCTGTTGGGAATGGATCTGAGTATTTCTACTGTCTAAAAGTATACTGGAAGTCTAACACAATATTCTTTACAAGGTCGTATTTTATGTGTATATATATATATAGTGATGTAAACTAGGTACAAAGAAATACGAATAGAACGAACAGAAGACTGAAGGATAGATGAATCAAAGACATAATTAAGCATTTAAGGGTAACTTTGCAAAGGGAGGGTCAGAGACGAGAAAATTGGAGATAGCTTGGCGAGGCCTACATCCGGTATCGGACTGAAAACGGCTGGTGAAAATGATAATATGAATAAGGAGTCCGACTAGACAAAGAACTAAGAGCCAATAAACCTGGTCGTCACTAGCCATATTATCATGATTACAGTTGTATCTAGGGTGCACTATTATTGAAAAAAGTGGTTTAATTTTAAAATGAAGCAATTAATATCTTTTCTCTTGCTTTCCAAACAAAAAGTTAATAAACTTTTCTTGCGCACCGTATTTAATTTAAAGTTCATAACCACAGCAAAAGTTTTTTAAAGTTGTCAATGAAAGTTCTTTTGGGCAGTTCTTTAAATTACGTTCTATTATAAAATCATTGTTTTTGTTGAATATTGTATCATTAACTTATCACTTTTCATTACGCTTTTTTATGTATCCGTTTCCTCCTTTTACTGTGACAAACTTGTACGATAGAAGCTAATTATTGATGTGAGACATTTTTAGAATAAATTTAAAATTCAGCTCTTTCACTAGGTAAAGAGTGTCAATTCTTCTCTAATGAATTCTATCTTTAGAAGATAAAATTTTACAATAAACAGATTCTCTTAAGTATAAGAAATACCATTACATTTTCCAGGATAATTAAACTAACACCTTAACCTTTAAACGCTCGTCTATCTTAAGTATTTTCAAACTAAAAACTACTCAACGTAAGGACGTACCTAAAATGTTTGAATCGATACGATGAAGCTAGACTGACGTGATCATATTAAACGTTTGATGCATCACGTGTTTCCAAAAGTTGATCGCTTGAGGAACCAACATGTACTCGAGGCCTTTAAGAAGTAGGTTAAATGGATAATGAAATAAACGACAACGGAATCCAACGAAGCGAAGTAGGAAATCACTTGAGTCTTGAGATGGATGTCCTGCAATGACGGATATGTTGGAAAGAGAAAATCCAACCTCAAGACAAAAGATAAATTGCAGCAATCAACGCGAAGAAAGATTGAGGGATAAAATATTTGTGAGATAAATAGAAGTGTCAAATCTTTTCCAGGCTTTTCTCAGAAATGTATGACCTTCATTTTCTTGGTGTGCATTAGGTGGAGTTATGAGGTGTTGGTGTTGTAAGGGGTTTTCTTGTTATACGACTTTTATATTCATATATTTAAGCATATGGGATGGTTTTCCATAAAAAATATATAAATAAGATATGTACAAAATACAAATAAATTATATAAATGCCAATTTTTGAAAGACGCGATGTTTTTCAACGTATATCCATACTTTAAAATCTGTATGTTTGGGCGTTACTTCTTGGAAGGACATTACAGAGCATATTGAAGAAAGAGCAAACTTTGTTTTAAATATAAATAAAAATAGAATGGAAGTAAATTGTTTTGTAAGCAAGTTTAATCTTCTTTCTTCAATATACTCATTCATACTTTATTATCCTATTTTGATATACGTAAGTGCGAACTTTCTTCTAATTATAAAAAGATATTTTTTCGGGAATTTAATGCCACATTGAGATATCTATTCAATAATACTATGAATATTTTTACTAAGAATCAGATTCAAACGTTACTATCCAATGAAGTGTTTTCATAATGTATTTATCCGATGAAGGTTTATAGATAGTTTTCCAATAAAACTCCTTATGCTATAATCAATAAATAATGTATAGAAGAAAGATGGAATTGATTCCACGTTTTTAGTCACAATCTTAAATCAAAAATCTATTGGATTCGATACAAATATTATAAATCGGGGAATTTACTGAATTGATATCGAAATTTTATAATTCTGGCCATATTCTCGTTGAAGCTAATACCTCGTGATAAATTGCCTTACTCTATATCTCTCCTCAATAATAAAATTTTGCTGCTCATTCCTAACTTTCCAATAGCATATTCTAATCAAACTTTTGTCTTTGATTCTTTTAAAATTTTATTCGTAAAATCTTTTATATTTTTTGATTAAATAGAATACTTAAGTTTTCATTACATCATCAAATTTTCACCCATTATAGAGGGAATTATTTAACTTCCTGTTGATTAAAGAAAGCTTAATAGCTTTCATATTCTATCTTATGGAGCTGATAAATATTGTGCACTTTTTCTTGATGGACGTTTAGAGAAAGTTGGAAATTTCCTTAAGTAAACCATTAGCTGAACCCACGCTTATAATTAGTAACAGTTATCTTCATCTTTGGCCGAACATATCTTTCATAGTTTCCGAGTTTCATTTACTGATATAATCTGCAGCCATGGAAATTAAGAGAAACTATCTCATTGGACGGAAGAAACCCATTTAAAACTATTTGCTTCCATTTACATAAACGAATGATCTAATAATAACCATTATTTACCAATTTTCCTTTACTTTAAGTATTTTAATAACAATTAAGAAACTGCCCATTATATTATACAGAAGACTCTTCCATACCTTTAATAAATTCAAAATCAAGTTTCACTTTTGATGCATTCAATTTGTTCTTATTATCTAAATAAACAATTTTTATTATGGGAGCTTCCTACTTTGAGCCAATCACTACTTGAACAACAATGCAACTAGTTTTAAAACGTAAATTTATCGAAGGTAGTTATGCAAGGAATTAAACAATTCAGATTTTTCTCTTATTCAGGTTTTAAGAAAAGATATAGCGAATTTGATGCTTGTTTTGTAATCTGATGATAATGATTTTAGTAATACTGAATGTTGGTATTATTTAATATTTAAGACTGAAATTAGAGTAAACTCATCAAGATTTGAAATTATATCTTTTATAAATTGCCTAATTATTTCTTATTATATGTATGTACTACATCTGATTCATTTTAATTACTTATCGTATTTTTCCTGAGGTAGCGAATTAGTATTTTTAGACACTAAGAGCTGTGCGAACGAAGTCTTCTGCATGCTATCTCTCCAAACAGTGATTTATAAAATTAAAATAGTAAAACAAAATCTCAAATTGGTGAATTATATATCTCTCTTCTTTCGTAAAAAGCAAAGCGGAAAAATTAAACTGTAATCATTCTAACACTAATCTTAAATCTATTTAATGGAGAAGCACTCTATCGTAAACGTGATAAACTAATAATAAAACGCCTCCCGTTTATATTTATCGCACCGCTTTCCCTCTGCAGCGGCGAATACAGTTAAATTTTGTTTAGATGGACATTCAACGGTATCGGGCCAAAAATACGTATCCATATTCATAAAGTTCCTTGTCCACTTTTTGCATATACTTCGGCGATCTTATTTTATAGCTCCCGCGTTAAAAATTTCAGTTTTCATGCGCCGATGGAAGCAAATCTAATACATATCCGCAAACGCTGGACTCCCACAGGGGCTTTACGGCGAAGCGTAATGGCTCGAAAGAATTATTTTTATGTTTTATTGCAAACGCGTACAAAGGGAAGATACCCCTTCCCACTCGGGAACAAAAAAATGTATAATCCCAGGGCAAGGAAAATTGAAAAGAGATCCAATTTTCAGATAGAAATGTAATAGTATCAATCATCGTTCAATTATGCCGTAAGAGAAACTTTAGTCTACTCTTTTGGCGGTTGAATATTCATTTCCGAATAGGAAAGTAAATGATTCGGAGGTAACTTCATCCGCAAAATTGCTCTATAGTACAACATTTATTACGGAATTATTTCAGCATATATTCCATTATGCGGTTTCGAAGTTTTTCTTTTATTGCTTTGATGAATCGAACGTGAAGAGTTTTATACACGTGTATCAATCATTATTTTGACTCGGTTTATTCGAAATATATAGGGATAGAAAAATGGTTTTCAGTTATTCATCATTATGATTGAAGCATAAATATATCATTTAAATTTATTTTTTTTTGTTAATTGAAGAATTTATACAACGAGTATATGTGTGCGTTGTGTATGTTAATTTCATTTTTATCCTTTTTTAGTTTAGAGTACTTGTTAATTGGTAAAATCCTGATATTACGAAATATTTACTTTTAAACCTTCCTGTTATTTTTTAATACAGATTAATTATCAAGGATCCTCAATTATACTTAATGTTGAGTTGAAACTCATTCTGTTTAAAAGTATCCTTGATTATCTCAGTAAGTTTTACTGTGGTTTAGTTCTTTAAAGAGGCTTGGGAAATTACCAAACATCAGTCTGAAAAATTCTTAAGCTATATAGTTAAGTATTTTTTGTTGAGCCTTAAAATTATAGCCATTATCTTTACAGTGTATCCAATTCTCTCTTTTTATTTATTTTTCACTCCATGGTAACGTGACACTGAAGTTTTAAAATTGCACAATATACCAAAGCTAAGAAAAATATTCAATGCTGTTCGTTCATAGTCCAAAATAATGACACAACAGTTTACCTTTCAATCCGGAAAATCTAATTATCGTGAGTTTTTATTTCAATTAATTAACGACTTAATGAGAAATCCTGCACGGGACGTACCAACAAATTAATCCGCAAACGCCTAACCTAGTTGTGGGAGAGCGGTGGACATTTCGAACACAAGCCTTAAATTTTGATTTTGTCCCTATTTTAGAGTTATTTGTCTCGAATTCATAGATTATTTTGAAAATAAAACATCGGATTATATAGATCCGTAGTATTCTGTATCAAATTTTGATTTTTCTCGAATAATTCTTCAATTGCCGTCAATCAAGTTGATCTACGTAAAGTGTAATGGAGGTCAATATGTTAAAGCTCAATATAATTCGATCAATATGAAAGAATATCTTCCAAATACCATTTATTCTATTGTACGCTTTCCCTAGTTCTACTTATCAACATCGCGGTTGCTACACTACCCTCGGGTCGTTGATTTAGAACTTGGTTGGGACATGTATTTGCAATCACTGAATGCACCTAACGTAATGATGGACGTGACAAACAAATGAATCGTAAACAAATACGTAAAAGTGTATATTTACTTCTTAGTGACGTAGATGGTTTCTTCTTCTCTCATAGGATGAGCTATCGATTGGAATTTCGCCACGACAAACGCTGGCAGATCGTAAGGCAGACTGCATCGGGTGATAAACTTTGACTCGACGCGTGCACTTTCGTAGTCTATGTACTAATCGATTCATTAATAAATTGTGTTAAAAATGCATTAAATTACATAGTATTCGATCGATTCTTTATGCCATAGTGTTGAAAGATCCCATCGGTTGAACGCGTGAGAAAAAATGAATGGAGAAGTACGTAGTCGCGTGAGTGCAGGTAGAGAAGAGCGATGCGTAGTATGTGGTCAGTGACGTAACGTGGGAATCTGTTCAAAGAAGCGGAAATGGCTATATATATAAAAAAGCGCCTCAGTGAATCGTGGCGAAAGTTGGGCGGATCGGAAGGAGCAGTTGGGTAAACTGACTTTATGGGGATTAACTGAATAAACTGCAGACGATTACATGGATGAGCATGAGTTGCAAAACCAAAAAGTGGAGGTTGCGTCATTGCCTTGAATGAAAGGTTTCTAAAAGATTGGCTTGTGGGTTGAAAAAGGGATGTTTACATGATTTTGAAGATTAAAGGATTGCGGTATACTCGTAAGTAGATAGTACAGCTGAATCGATATTAAATAATCACTTAAATATTTATAAATTGAAATTAAAGGTTTCAACACGAATGTATTTTCAACGATGGTGTTTGACGCAGATCCTGTGAGAAGGTTTCATCCTAAAAAGACTTATATAACGCTTTAGTCGTCACACAAGAGAAATTTCATCATCAACTCTTCTTTGTAAACAAAGAAAAACGATTACATGCCTGTATTGGAGACGAACCAGGGACTATAGCATCGTATAACGTTCATAATATAATTCTCCTTAGCTCCAAAGGTTATTGGTACAAACATAACTTCGAAGAAACTAAAAGTATGAGGTATATGAGAAAAATAGACTGCCAAAACCAAAGTTAAACAGAAATGAAAATAACTTCAATTTGGGGTCCTGGGTTCGAGTCCCAGTCACTTCGTTATTTTCCCTTTCATTTCCACCTTTCTCTTTAAACTGCACATAATCATGGTGCTAATTTAATTTCAGCTCTCTTAAGGATTATTTACGATAAATTAATATTCTGATCTTGACTTTATATTTGTTAGTTGTTGAGAAACAATTAGCTGTACATTTTTAATATATTTTTCAAGTTTAAATAGATAAACTTTTACGTCAATTCACTACATGTCTTCTTACCGTGCTGTAGAAATTGAATAATAAGACGTTAAATAAATACGTAACGGCGTGTAAGTTAACGAAATATGATCAATACATATAAATCAAAAGCAACAAAGTTCACAAGAAAGTGTGACCATGGTTACGAGCTAACGAAGGAATAAACCTGAACGTACCGAGGACGACACTCACTCATACGATGAAAGGGACTTTCGCTTTGATATCGAACATCCGCAAAGACCGATAACCTCTTTAGAACCGTCGTCGTGCTGAAATCGAAAAGAATCTGCCCATTGACCGGATTCGGTCTTATTCATACGCTCCGAGGATCCGAGGGAGGACATGGTAATAATATCTCGGCAATTGGCCGCCTCCCGCCGCAGCTTGTTTCGAAAGAGAAGGCGCGTGGATGGACTGTAACACTCCGTCTAGATTCCAATTAACCCTCAAAATTAAAACCTTCGCCAAATGATCGTGCGTCTCTTCATGCCGTACGGGCTTCGATCCTCTTTCGGCGCGAAATTCCCTCGTTGAGAGGGTTATACATCCTTTGATGGCCGAAATTGAAGGCTCTAATTGCTGTGGTCGAACCCCGCATTCATCTAGAATTTGGGGACCCAAAGGGTTGTGGAAGGGTCTTGCGAGCTACTTTCCCTTCGCCCCGCTCATTGCCCTGCTTTGATTCGATGTAATAACTAATCGATTGCGTAAGACTAAAAGTGGACATCGTTTGAAGGATTGGTCTATTACTAGAAAGAACTATTTCAAATTCGTAGTAACTAACTTCGTGTTTACTCATCATCTCGTTAAACCGCCCATCACGTAGTTTACGAGGTTAACAGTTTAGTGACAGCAAATTAAAAGAGAGATAACCTTAAATGAGTAAAATAACTTTCTAAATTTCAATTTACTACCTCTATTGTTCTATTCATACAACAAATAATTCGTATCATCTTTAAAAACCTTGAATCTTATCTTCTTTAAAAAAACTTGAATCTTAATGTAATTCATATTATAGCGGAATTGAGTAATAGCTTCCTTTCAGAGTGTAACGAAGTTTTTACGCAAATAATAACAATGGTTGATTGAGTGTCAAAGACAGACTTTTAATTTTTATTCGCAATATCTTAAGTTATTTAATAAGAATGATTTCATTAAAGGTTTGATTATTCTAAGTGACATATCTGGTATTGTATCTTGAAATTCAGAAATTAAAGTCGACGTATGTCATCAATTAATTCTAACTTATTAGTCCCTGTAGATTGAATGTACATCTCTATATACTTAATTAATTAAAAATTATTGACTATTAAAACGTGATAGTTTTAGTTTATCAAAGTATATTTCCTACTGCTACTACAATTTGAGGATTTCAATTAAGTGAAAATGGAGAAAGATAAACATATATAATAATAAATATATCATTCACGAATGAGGGAAATTATTTCGTAGAAAAATTCCGAATAATAATGAAATCGTAACTTCATTCTCTACGTAACATTCGAGATTAATTAAGAACGCACTCCAACCCTGTTTAGAGTAAGTACATAGAAAATGAAGAGCATGTAACCGTAAGCGTACTCATAAGAGGCTTTAGTTTTACAATCCTTTGAGTCTTCCGCCTATATTTACAACGCCTTTTTTACATCCAAGCAAAGGTATCGATCCGTAGATTTTTGGATCTCCCCTTCCCCTCCACTCCCAGCATCGGATAGCAGTTTTTATCAGGCCAAAGCAGCCGAGAAATAAAACATTTTCTACGATGGCGAGGATGAACGGATGTGAAAGAAGTCTGACGAGACCACCACTAGAACATGGATCTTCCTTTTACTCTGCTCTATTGAACTATCTCTCAAAGCAGCAATAAGTTGTTTCCCGGAGAAAGCACCGCCTGCTTGGCCATTGTCAAGATATATCGTATCGTTCACATGGCGACCATACGTCACTGATTATTGTACAACATTTTGTTAAATATAAATCTAAATAAACGTAATTTACGCTTCGTATTTTCGGGTACGTCTCGCTATATTTATTTCTCTCAAGTTGAGTCTCGCAATTCCTTTTTCCTTTGCTTGTTAACAAGATTAAATCAACCCTCATCAATCACAATATCTCAGATTGATTCGATAATTCCCTTTCATTGATTGACGTCCATAACTTTTTAAGCGGCCTGAATTTTTTATCGCAACCTCGTCCGTTTGTTTCTAAATTAAAGTTAACTTACATTTCAGTAATTCCATCCAAAGTGGGCATGTAGACCTATGCCCTTAAGGATCATTTCTCTGAAATGCCAAAAGAGAAGATTTCTCGTGGAAATTCAAACGAAATGTTTGGCGAAGCGTAAAGCTGGCCATTATATATATTTCTCGTGCGTTATTTGAATGTAAAACCTTTTCCACTTAAATTAAATGGCAATTAAGTTTATCGTTACTTCGTGAATTCACTAAACCTTTACGCTTTTTTATTTTAAAAGGTTACAAACGATATTATGACCACAAGTTATATCTTGGTTTGTTAAAGCTAAGCTTATTTTAGTACTTTTTAATTTCAGCCCATGTTTAATCAAGCTTAACCAACCTAGGATTAATAAAACAGAATAATCCTTAATGAAATTCTGCTTCTCATTAGCATCACAAGCGTTCAACTCAAATCTATCAAGTTGTACATCTTGAAAAACTGCTTATACACGAGGGAGCGGCTATAAGGAATGAAGATTCATCGAAAGAAATATAATTTGATAATGCAGGCGAGGAAAGTTAAGTAGATTATGTAACTTCCGTGAGTGGAATAGATGAAAGGGGGCAATTCTCTAGATGAGCAATTGGTAGGAAATCATTTTGACCAATAACCAAGGAATAGTAATGAGGCAAGAATAGAATTCACTCCATGAATAATACAAGGCAAAAATGAAAGGGCTGCAGTTTAAAAAAGTTTCCCGATAAAAAAAGAAAACCTTTAAGGATCGTATTAAAATTGTATAATAAAGCAGTCATCCGTCCCAGTTCTTGATGTATCGTCCCACACCGTTATTAATCAAGGGAATTTCTTGCATTAGGACACACTCGCGTATTCTTCTCGTATTTTCTAAAAATGGAAATGAGATCAATTTATTCAGAAAAATCACCAGCAATGTCCGCTCTATAGAAGCCAAGATTCTTTTATAAATATCTGCAGACATATTCCTTTCGCTAATTTGATATTCTAAGGTTGCCAGAGTAACTTAAATAAACAGTTATATCCAAAGGATTTTTAGTGTAATCTTTATCAAATTCAATCACGCCTCTGGATTATTTTTTGACTTGCGTCAATATCAATTTCTAAATTGTCTTCATTGATAAATTATTACATTTATCACTGGCACTGTATCAAGAAATATTTTCTGCGTAATTTAATAAAATAAAAACGAAAACCCTGATGGGCATATCTTGAATATATTTCCATTTCAATCAGACTTTTAAAAGTACACTTGATTTTCTGATTGGCCAAATAACATTTTCTAATTTTGACTGCTCTGGATTATTTAGATTGCCTTAAATTAAATTAGCGTATTTTTTGTGTACTATTTTCATATCATCATACGCTACTTGATTTCGTCTGAGAAGCCAACATAATAACTCAGTAAATTGAATCTATGTGGTGCTATTCCCCCGATAATATTCTTGTAGGTAATTTAAAATCTAATTTCGCTAATTTTAATCAATTCGCGGTGAAAAAAAATCGCGCAAAAACGTAGACTTTATGCATCTCAGACTGTAGTTGAGATTCAATTCTCCTAATGGAAGAATTTTGTGAAATCTAAGCAGCCAACTCGAATCCATTCCAGATATTTCCGTTAGCAATTAGTCCAGCTAGATTTATGAGGCGAAGATACGTATCTATTCAATTTATGTGAAGAAAAAGAGATACCGGAAGGAAAGAAGGATGGTGGGCTATAAAGCTTTGGAAAAGATATTCGGTTTCATAAAAATTAAGAACGTCCATTAAGCCATTCCTTCCTTATTCGGCAGCCTACTTCTTAAAGCATCGTTTTCCCAGTGAATGATTTTATCCTTGGATTAATTTTCTCGAGCCGCGACGGAAATTTGAATTAATCTGGGAATCTCGAGCGGTCCAACATACATCCTAGCCCTTGATTCATCATAAAATGATTACAAAGTTTAAATTCCTAAACCTCTGCTATTCGCCGAATAAATACTTGGTGATTATAATATCGCGGCGTACCGAAGCCTGGGAAATCCAAGGAGAATTTACATCTGCGATAATTTTCACAAAAGAAAGTTCCCAAGGGAATGGTGTTTACGGTTTAAGTAATTTTAACATTTACATATCCACCCCCGCGAATCGCCCGAGGTTCTATGAATGTGAATTGTAGGATTCTGGTGAATCTTAATTGCAAAGATGATGTAAATTATTTCGGAGACAAAAACTTAGAAAGAGATAGGGTATCATCTTGGGTGATACAACATTCAAACTTTTGAGTACAAAATTTTTTTTCGTCCTTTCGAAAAATTTTTTAAAACGGAATGTACTTTTACTTTTGAGAATGCGTATTGAAAATCAAGAGTGTTTCCTTTAGTGTTAATTTTACATTTAATCTAACAAATATTTGTTCTATTCTGGGAAAGTATATTTTCAGTTTGTTTGTTGTTTTTTTATCGTTTAGTTTCTCGTTACAGGTCATTTGTCGATTCGATTTTGTCAATTGTTATTCTTTAATCACAATAATTTAATAGCTTTAAGTATGAGTGAGAAGTGATCCCCTAGGAGATTTAATGTAGGAAATCAAATGAAAATATTTGGATAGTCTAAATCTCTTATCGCCACAGCACATCAAATATTCGCATATCAAAATAAATTTATGACACCTCTTGCGATTAAAATTGAAAATTTCATGTTTTTTTCTCTAATACCTCAAACATTGAGTTCTCTATAACTCCCTCCTTCTAAATTTTTTCTCTAGTAATCTTGCGATCAATTGAAATAATCTTCGCAGATTTATTCGTCAAGAATAAATTATAGCAAGATTTGGTATCATTCTATCACCTTATCTAACACAATATATCAAAGTTCCTTTACAAAATTTTCCTATTTTGGTTGCTGAATGTTTATTTCAAAGAATAAGTAATGAAAAAATAAAGGCTATGCGCCAAAAAGGATTATTTGAATGAAGATCATAAATATGAATTTCGAATAGACAGACAAACAAAGTCAAACTTCATTTTCCCATATATACTTCATAGTAATTCCATACCCTGATTCGAATGAAGAGGAAAATCATTCATTTTATAAAAATGGGTAAATGATTCAGTAACCGTATCGCAGCTACGGAATTAATTTGTTTCCCTAACACTCAACACCTTCAATTGAGGCACTGTATACAGCGTTGAATGATCTGTGATCGAAAAATGGATTTCGTTTAAAAAACTTGTTTGTTTTTTATTTCTAATGCTATTTTTTTATAAAAATATCTCAAAGTCAAAAGCTTTTCCAGGTCAACGTAAAACCGCGTCCTGAATAGCAAAATAAACCAATGAAAACCTAGTACTTCATATCTATTTCGTACGTTATTTATGAAACGAAATTAATTCGAAGCTAAAATGTTGGAATGCATTTCCGGAGTTAAAAAATGACTGAATGAATCTAAAATTTTAATAAAATGGTAATATGAATATTTTATATTAAAAAATTACGTATACGTGAATTTCTCTTTTTAATGTCCATCGATATTTGTTAATTTTATGAATCAAATCCTTACTTTTAAATTTAGATAATTTATCATAGAAGTATTTAATTATATATTTAATATTATATTGTTAGTAAACGAATGGTAAGTTGTGAATTCTATCACGAACTTTCAGTCCTCTTCAGCGGCAAAAGTGGTAAACATTTTAAAATCACGATCCTTCCCAAACCAAAACAAAAACTTTTCCATCAAAGTTCCTCTATCTGTTTTCATCAACCTTTCCCTTCATGACGTTCGTTAGCGTCAGACGAGGGTACGTTTAACTTGCGCATATTTTCGGCCAAAAGCCGTCAAAATTATCTACTTTGGATCTAAATCGCCGTGGGATTCGACTCCATAACGAATGTTAAACTCCCTTTAATGACGTAATGTGATTTTCTCGCATCAGGTCTATATTTCCGAGTTGGCTGTCGTCCCAAACTGATGCAGACAATGCAGCGGGGCACATTCTGGGGAAAAGCCTTTAAATAATGTGTGGCCGCATCATCTGCGTACATTCATCTCCCGCGTGAAGTTTTGAATGGCTACTGAAAAAAAAAGAAACGCGGAACCCGAAAATCGGTGTTCCATCAATTTTTCCTCACCCCCGTGCTCAAGGTCGTATTACGGACCAATCCAGTGGCCAATCGCTTAGTTATCATCGATTCTTTTTAATTTCCATAATTGGTAGCATTAGACCATATCGATCCATGCTTTCTTTCATTCAAAGCCCTTTCTCTAATCGAAATCGCGTCTCTCCCTTCCAAATTCGGTATCGAATCCATTTCAAACTTGGATCCCTTGATAAGATTCGGTGTGCATTAACTGTAATTAACGTACAGGGAATAAAACTAACGAATGAAGGGAGTGAATTCGTTCCATTTTGTTAACTCGACAAGGAATGAGTGCGTTGGATTCATTAAAACGGACAATTGGGAGTAACAGCGATTGTTGCAGTAACCAAATGGAATTGGTGGGAAAACTTTCCGACGGGCCGCGATTGTGCGGCGGTATAAAGTGGGTTGAAAAATTTGAAATACGAGACGGGATTGTATTGATGGATTTAATTCGTGAAACATGCGTACCACAAGTAATGATACTTCGTTGAATAAAGGGATACACAAAAGTTATGTTATTCATCATTTCCGTATTCAATATTATGATTCTATTCGATAAAAAAGTAAGCCGTTCAAATACATACAGTCCTATTCATTGAGTACCTTTCACCTAAACTCAATTCTAATACACTAAAATTGCACACGTATCCATAACATTGCATATGGAATATTATCTAATTTATCTTTTAAGTACGATAAAACTGTTGTTCTATCTAATACGGAAATTGTGCCTAACCTACTTAATCTATCCAAATGTAATTAACGTGTGCAAACTAATCCTCTAAAAATAATGTTGAAACGCAAATGATATTGGACAAACTGCGTCAACAGAATTATTGTCTCCATAAATCTAAACAAATTGACTTTAGATGAATACTACGCATCCGTGATAAATTACAAACGGTAACCTACACGTTTAGTGTAATCATTCATACATTTTTCATGTACGAAGAAAAAATGTTCTCGGTTGATTTATATTATATATTTATTGTATATCATAGTGATGTTAAAAGCAGAAACAGACCTACTTACAGATAGATTACGAAAGGCTGGTTATCCGGAGTTTTGTATATTGTGTTCTCTTAAGGAAATTAAAGCGGAATATAAACCTCTTTGGCTCGCAAATATTGTCGAGTATCGCTCGGGGTAAAACTATACCCGCGAATTCTAAATCGAGTTCCATATATCTGAGGTGTTTACAACGCAATTTTCAGCATCGGGGGATACCTTTGAATCTTGACAGAGGTTTAGCTCTGGGCTTATCTTACGTGCGGTTTTGGGAAAGGCACGCGTTCCTTGCGTTTCACTGGGAAATATCCAAAAGGATTTACAAAAGACGTCAGGACGTATTGCCTAGCTTTGTTCTCTGGCGTATGAAAGAGACTATCTGTACTATTGCGGAGTCCCTTTGGAAAACCAAATCTCGCTTAAGCGAACTCGGCGTTGAATAATGTTTATCTTCGTCTTGTTTGGGTGGTTAATTATTTTAATCCGTATCCAAGCAACGTGGTGCACTATTCAGGATTTGAGTCTCTTCCTAAACAAAAGGAAACTCGTTTTGTTATTGGGTACTCGTTCCATTATTTTTCGATTGTTGAATAAATAAACAGAACAGGGAGCAAAAACAAGGCTCAGTGGAGCTAGAATTATAGATAGTACACCGTTATCGTAACTCAATAGAGAAATTTGTGGATTTTTTTTGCTTCAAATCAAAGTTGCAATACGATTACCTGTTTTGTAAGTTAGAAGCTGAATTATTTATTGAGTAGCTTTTTCAATAGTTGGGATGATGAATAAAAAGTTTATAGTTTCTATTTGCTTCACTGTATTCTTCATTCAATGGTGAGAGGAACTTATATCCATCTGCAATTTCGATCACATTATGGACTAATAATGTTTTAAAACCTCTATTTTTCACGCAATCCAGTTCAAAGATTGATTTCCCACGTTGTAAAATTCATAATTGCTTCTTTTCTGTTTGAACTTCGAAGTAATTTACTTAGTTTAACCTACAAACCCCAATTTTTGTAGTTCTTTTATGTATCCCGCTTATTTTTCACAACACAAAAGCATCAGAGGTTATAATTGGAAACCTTTGCTGCTCAGTAAAGAGTAACAATTAAAAAATAATTCTAGCTTTTGCGCTACTGTTTGATTGTAGTTTAATTCCAAAAGATAACGAGTTTAAACAGGAAGTAACTCGCAGAGTACATATTGATCCGGAAGATTGGTGGAACGTAGATGAGAGTTTTCAATAACCATTAATATTATCTAGGCTGAGCACTTATCTTATCTTTTCCATCCCATTCTTTCAATATGTATCTATGCACGCGTGCGTGAATATTCCCAAACACTAGAGAGATCTTGGATGTTTGGGATGGGCAGAGCAAATTAATGTATCGATGAAAAAACTGAAGAGATGGGAAGGTGAAATATCAGAAATCAAATGAAATAGTATATATGTGCTGTTTAATATATCAGATAAAGCTATTCATCAAATTCAAATTTTATTGAAGAATATTCATTTAAGAGGATTAAAATTTTTCACTTACTTGTCAGTATATTTTTCTGACAATTATAATAGAAATGTAGTAGAAAATATACCGCTATCGATAAATATTGCTAAAGATGAGCTTAGATAACAAAATTTTCTTCGCTTACTATAGTATTTGACCTCAACTCTACTCCTCATCACGTATGGTTTAATAAAACAATAAACCATAAATTTAACTACAAATTCTAAGGCTATTTTCGGTATACTAGAGTTATTGAAATCAAATTATATCAAATACTTAATAGATATTACATAATATACGAAATAAGTAATAATAGTATTCGATAATTGAAACTTCAAATTTAACAAATGTCAAAGTTAAAAGTCAATATTAATCTACAATGCAACTCTTGTTCAGGATTTCAAATGAATATTTGGTATGAATCTGGAACAAAACATTCAATAAGTAATGGCGATGTGAAGAGGTAAGTAAAATAAATTTTAGTTTAAATTGAAGAATTTGAAATGAAAATAACTCATTACGAATATAAAGGAGTATCATCTCAGTTTGATGTAGTTTATCATAATATATTACAATATTAAATTTTAGAAAAACCATATTCTAACAAATAGAGTACATTACTTTACTCATATACTCGTAATAAATTAATTTTTGGGAAAATACTTCAAAAATCAGAGAGAAATACTTTTAACTAGGACGAAATTTTCTGAACTTAAAAAGCATTCAGAATCCTCATGAGAACCTCCTCAAACTTAAGCGCTAAACTGTGTAGGAACCAACGAAAAAGCCATCTTAGCGTTCCTTTGACTTTTCTAGGGATGAGACCAAGTAGTAACTCCGCTTTTTTCCCAAAGATTCCCAACTAGAATCACGCCAGCGGCAGCCTTAATTTTTAACTTTTATTTTTCTAATCCCATCTATGAACTTCGCGTAAGACGTCTTATCGCGAGGTTAACTTAATTCAGTCGAAGTTGATTGAAATCGCGGTTTCTGGAAAGTGAGGCAACACGCTGCCAAGTTTCGATTTCTGTCACGTCAAACCCTCCGCGTTTTTCCAAGCACACGCCCTATCGACGTATTGCTAATGAGAAGCTGAAACTAAAACCTTCATTTCCATGACAACGAGGCACTTCTCGTCGGATTCAATCAACCGAGCACAACTACTTCAATTATTTCTACTAGTTGAATTTCCCCCTGATCACTTCCCTTCTAATTTATTTTCGATTAGTCTGGATTTCGTGCTACGGAAAAATCTGATTGGGCCCAGATGTTTATACGCCGCTTTTTAATTAAGGGATGGGAATGTTTGAGTAGGAACGCATCCATATTCGCTCTATGAGTACTATGTTTATTTAGTTTTATATACGTGCATATTTATTTGCTTTTTCGATCCGGAATATAACGCTGTACATTGGCCTTAAAAGTCCCTCGTCATTCTACTGAACTCCAATTAATTTACGCTTTGTATAGATTTGTTTTCATTTCCGCTGCTGGTAATCGAAAAGAAATTACTATTATAAAAATAGATAAAGCTATAATTGCCAATTTTGGGAACTTTAGCTTTGTGTGGTTTCTGGAATCAGTTCAAAGTATTGGAGGTGTTCCTAGGAGATACCAATTACGAAAAAAAAACAGTGCATTTGTACAGAATTTCCTGTTTTGCGGGAAATTTAAAATGGGGAATTACATCCTTCACTTGATCGATTATAAGATAGTTTGATATAACGTTGATTTTTTGTGAAATCTAAAAAAAAAATTGTAAAATTCCGACGAATAAAAAATTCAGAAAAATATATTAAGCATAACATTAAAGAAAAATCTCATATTTGAGTCATTTTATAATCTAAAAATAGGGCCCTAATTTTATGGTAGTTTTCCATGGTAAAATAATAATAGGAGAGATTTTGTTTACTTTACTTGGAAATGACCTGAGTGGAAACCATGGCAATAGAATATATAGCCTTTTGATACAGAGTACAAGTGTCTTTCTATCATTATTTTCATCATTTTAAGATATCAATCAGAGAACTTCATATGATTTATTGTTTTATATCTCCCCTGAAGTAAATGATTTGTTTCATTATATTTAAATTTCCGAAAGAGTTTATTCATTACTTATAACCATCAAAATGTTAAGGAAGTCTTCACTCAAACCGTTTGTAAAGTAAGTAACAAGTAAGTTTCAGAATGAATGTCTCTTGGACTAAATTTACGATGATTGAGATTTGTATTTAGTATTATTAGACTGTACTGATACGCTAGAATCCATGCGAATATCGTTCTGAAAGGGTTGAACAAATTTAAATGAATCAAAGAGATCCAAAAACGACAACCTTCCGTCAAAGGAATATATTCGGAAAAATCACGAAACACCTGCGCGAAATAAGATATTTCTTTTTTGAGCCGAAAACCGGCAGTTATCTTACTCACGCCTCGAGAGCAAAAATATCAGAGGGAAGAAAGAGACGGGAATAAATAAACAAGCGAAGAACGTGGGCCGCGTAATCCGATTTCTAATTTTCCGTAAATAAATCACGTCTTTGAGAACGCGCACAGGAGCACTTCATGTTTGACGAGCAAACGTTCTTGAAGGCAGTTTATCATGCAGATGCCGGAGGATTTAGTAGGGGAAAATCTCTATGGAATGCATGAGTGCAACAGCGGCATCCTCCTCTTGTGGAAACTGTTCGCTGAGAGAAAACCCCCCTCTGCCGTCCTCAACCTTGATCCCCGTGTACTTCTTTGCCCTTTATTAATCTCAACAGCCCCTCCTCCTCCGAATGCATTACTCCTCCTCGGAATTCGATTTACTCTCCTTCGCTACGTATCTTTTTGCCAAAGATAGGGGATGTTTGATCTTCGTCGTTTTCAGATCAAACAAATTCTCAGCTCCTGTTGACACGAAACTTTCTCGGGGTTTAGCTCAACGAACTCGGTCATGTCCTTTTGTGCGATAAAAATGCACGAATATTATGGTTTTAATATATATTCACGCAGAATATAAGATTGTACAGAAATAACTCTTTAACTCTTCCAATGATTAATGGGTAAAAGGATTTTTTACGTTAGATGAACGTTAAGGATTTTTTACTTTAAGATAAAATCATAAGATGCTATTGACCATTTAAGGCACGAAAATGAGGAGCATAATTATTTAGTATTTTAATGGGTAAACCTGATCTTTGTGATTCACATTCCCAATGTTTTAAGATTATAAATTTATCAAAGAGTTAAGTTTAAGCGAAATACAAGAAGTACAAGCCACAAAGCCAACAGAATTAAATATATACGTATCTCTATTGAATTAGCAGTTTATTAAAGGAAAGGAAAACCTTATATCAATAATAAATAGGCACTCGTTACTTTTTTCTCTGAGAATGGCTGTAGAGAAGAATTAAATAAATGAATGAATTATTATATTATTTCTTTCTATGAGATATATTCGTCTGTTTATTTATTATATTAAGATTCTATTTTATTTTTTATTTCAATACTTATGGGCCTTTCCTTCGTTAAATAAATTAGAATTATCAACTTCGTTAATTAATAGTGGATAATTCATTGATCAACCATGAAATGATATGATATTTTTCTCCTCTTTATTATGTTGGATTCTTGTAGATTTTATATACAATATAGTATATATGTAATATAGTATATATGATATGGTATAGTAGATAAATTTTCACAAATAACCGCATAGACAAATGGAACCAGGAAATGAAATAGATACGTAGATTTGATCGAATGCGATAACGTATGCACCTCCTTGTCATTTTTCAGCCATACTTCCATTTCTCCTCAATCTTTCGAAAATGATTTGAGGAATTCCAAATTGAAGACGACCTCGTGCGCCTGGAATCGCTTGCCTTGACACCCATTCAATCATCTTGAAAAATTGAGAACAGATGCTCAAAAGCATGGCCTCTTTTTACTGGAACACTGCAGTTTACGGGGCATTCTTTGCACAAGTCATTTTCATCTTAATATGTATACGGTCCCCTTTAAAATCCCTCTGCAAAGCTTCCTAACGTCTCCATAGTGAGCATCTAGCTGTCGGAAATAGCGAGTGATATCATGCTCGGAACAGATTTACGGTTTGATTAATTGATGGAGAAGAAGAATGTTGAGCATTTAGCGGTTGATAAATCATGTCTAAACTTTGGAAGATTAGGCACTTAAACTATTCGATCTTATCTCTATTCAAAGCGTTTTATATTTTAGAATTAATGTATTATTAAAATTTGAATATTGAATCAAGATTAGAGATATTTAATCCTCCCACAAAAAAATGTATCATCATTAAATAAGCATTTTACAAGAAATAGAGAGCCCTAAAGCAGAATAAATTCAAGCCTATCCTAGGAAATTAATTCAAACATCTGTTTCGAGATAAAGGGATCTATTTAAATATTTTTTATTCGAAAAATGTGGAATATAAAAGTACATCAGCTTGAATAGTTCTTAAAAACCAAAGATCCAATCATACTACGCTATTTTAATTCACTGGCTCATTAGAAAGGTATAACTTTAAGTGCTGTATTACATCATCAATTCTGAAAAACTTTTAATAAGCAATTTAAACCTAGACGAGCTCTATAATAAATACGTCACCCTTACATTGATACAAATGTTAACCTTTATTCGCGCGTGAAACAAGTTTTATTCCACCTCACCAATGAGCAATGCCGCATTTTTCCCTTTCACTTTCAAAAAGAAACTTTTTTTGGTTAAATATATTCCATTCAGTGTTTGATCGATAAAATATGCATCTCATTTGCCAACACTTTTCAGCGCATGTGCAATTGTGCCTATGAAATTTTACGCATCATTTGACGCAATTATTGAATACTATTCACGAGCATTATTCATTAAAATGCATGTAGAGGGATTTCGAAACAATGTTATATTAATTTCATGGTGTATCTTAATTAAGAGGATTATATACGATAATATTCCGTTGTTTGTGCGTTAATTCTTTCCCTTACGAATAAGAGAGCTAATTCTAGTTTAAAATAGACAGTTGACTTACATTTATCAGTGATTCAATACAAAAAATTATATTTTAAAATGCGAAGCTGGAGTCGAACCCAGGACTGCTATGACGTCTAGCTGCCGCGCTATGTATTTGAGCATTCGGGAGCCCAAAATGATATAAAATGTCGTTCAAAATTCTTTTTCCCACGACCTATTCTTAAAGCACTGAACGTTGAGAGGAAATTATTATTTTACCACTCGAAAGTGGGTTGCAAAACTAAAAAAAATATACATTCTGCGACCATGAATCCCCATGGGTTGTCCCGCTTTCGTCTGTTTGGTCATCCCCTGCATGGAACACACGCTAATAACAGTCTCGAACGGAATTCCGTGGCATGATATGCAGGCGTCTGTCCCGTCTAGGCCTCCGCCCCGGTGAGAGACAAAGTGCCTTCTTCCTGGAATCACCCCCCATTCAGCCTAATCGATCCCTCCACCACTCACATGTTGCCTGAATTAAAGCGAATAATTCCCGCGTTTTTCAGTTCATCGCCTCCCCTAGTATACTACAGACCATATATTCCCCTTTGCCAAAATGAGTTCTTCAGGATTTCGTTTTTCTAAAGGTTCTCTCCCATTGTATGCAGGGATTGTTGCGCTAAAGTTTAGGAGTTATGAGTTTATTTCGCGGTGTGAAACTATGGAAACGCAAGTGTTTATAAAACGTGAAGAAGAAGTTTTTCCCACGTAATGATTTCAATAGGAATAACTGTTCCAAATAATATTAAAGTCATTGTAGCCTTAGAATATTGCAAAAAGTACTGCAAACTTTTTTCTCCTATACGCTGAACCAAGCGTATTGACTTCGAGGCAGATTATATAGAAAAATTATGTTCTTTTTTTTTAATTTAGAGTACTTGTCAGGCCGAGAACTTTTCCCCTTACCTTCACATTTTACTATACTTCACTTTACAATTATTAGTTCAGCTGCCCTCTTCAGTTTCTCAATTAAACAAATGTATGTTTTAATTTTTACAAAATCAAGTAGTTAAAATAGTGCTTGTTGTAAGAATAAGACCCACAAAGAATAGAATTATAAAAAGGATGATGTATAAATAACACTAATAATAACAGAGTACAGCAATATAGATTAAAGAACAGCGTGTTTCGTTAAAACTTGAGCGAATAAACAACAATTTGTAAACGGGATATCAGAGTTAAAAACGAGGAGCTGAAAATTCTTCTTCGCTGCTCCGCTACAGAAACATACCTATGAATTATATTCAAATTAAGGGCCTTATTTTGGGGAAGGAAAGAACAGTCTTTCATTTTCCTTTGTCTTCATGTTTCACGGTAGAAACAACATCCACTGGTATCTCAACGCCTCTGGCCTCACATGTTCACGGCATAGCACTTTATTCGACTATTTTGGAATCCATGGAGTAATTTATCTTCCAAGTTATTTCTAGAGTGGAATAGCAGAGCACTTAGCACTGAGGGAAAAATTACGCTAAACCATTCTCGCGTTGGTGGGTCTTAAATAATTTAAAGAGACCGCTAATTATTAAAATGCGTATTACTCAAAGTTACTCATAGAAGATAACTTTTGACGAAAGCATTAAAATTATGGAATAAAGAGAAAACACTTAGTGAAAGTTATGAGCTACATGTTAGAGTCTGTGAATAACTTTAACTTTACATAATTATTCACCTAATGTTTTTAGTTATTGAATATTCCATTAAGTACTTTACCATAAATGCATACCATATGTGTTAATGAAACTATTTTCCCATCAATTTTTTATGTGTATTCTGATACGTTTACAGTTCATAACTGTGAAAATTAATACACTGAGAACATTCTTTAAAAATTACGTTTACTTTTAATGAATAAAACACTTCAGAAAGTTTAATTATAACCTTAAGAAAATAATTTTAATCTTTCAAATTTAACTATTATATTTATGCTAAAATACTAGGTTTACAATGATATTTATATTCACTTTAAGAATGTCATTTTATCTTCACTAACAGGTATTCTTTGATATAAGCAGAAAAATGAAACATTAAATAGCTATATAATTAAATGTGAGATTGATGACAACAATGATAACCTGAAACAGGTTAAGGAAATAATCATTTAATTTTCTCCATCCCATCTATTCTTCATCATCATACGTCTAAATCATATAATGAGTCATTGACTATGAGATACGACGTAAGGGTGAGAATGCTGATTTTTCAGCGGGACTAATTTTTGGCAAGCGTTTCTATCCTTCCCTTGCACAGTTCAACGACCTGACCATCCGGTGTAATGCACTCTTTATGGTGGAGGAACAGACATGAGTGAAAATGATGCGATAGCTAGACTATGATGTTACTAAGGTAGACTTTCTTTTAAAAAATCATACGGAAAATCTCTAGGCGAAAGATGCAAAGTTAGTATGATGAATTCCGCTTTCCAGACGGTCTAAATCTATTCCTCTTTTTCATGAATTCTGAATCATAAAATCATAACTTGACCCTATTCATTATAATTCACGTTTATATAGCTAAAGGTACGTACAATCGGATGTTATTAAGCGAAAGATACAATGATGAGTTCCGCTTTCCAGACAGTCTAACTCTATCTTTCTGAAACAAGAGTACTGAATTATCAAATCATAATTTGACCCCATTCATTATAAATTACGTTTATGCAGTTAAAGGTACTTAAATTCGTGACGTAAGAACCGATGGCTAAAAAAAGATCGCTGCATGAATTTTAAGAAGCCTGCGCCATTCGAAATTACAATGACACCGAAAATTGAGAGGTAATTTCAGGGAATATAATGTATGAATAACTGCGAGTAGAGCTCTAACTATTAGACGGTAGTCTTCATGTAAACGGTACGACGTTTATATTAAGAGAGTATTCTCATTATCCCTTCGACGTACGTATAAACGAGATGAAAAAAGCTGATCGATTCAAAATTTAAAGTACGTACTTCCAGACTGAAATCTGCTGCTAGATTAAAAAAAAAAAACACGACTTTTATTCAGAATATGAAACGGTTGGCTCTTCGTTTTATAATGAGTTTTCTGAATGTGTTCAAATACGCAATTCCAACCAACAGGCTGTATGCTCCTATTCTTACATTTAGAATCCGCGTACTTTTTTCTCTCCGCTTCAGAGAAATATTTTACACGCGTGGTCGCATTCAGATTGATATTCTACCTCCCGGTAAGCAGTCGCACGTTCATTAAAACTCGTTCCCTTTCCTCGGAAGTGATGCTTAAACATCTCAATTTAGTGGAATGCGAACTTCCTTTGAATTTGTAATTAACCGCATTTTTCTGGTGGAACTTTTGTGCTGGTTCGCCGATACTTTAACTACCCCCCAGTTCTTCTGGATCAAGAATAGTTATTAACATTAACTACGAAGCCTTGTCTCCATTAGTATATATATAAAAAGGGTCACTCGTAGCCTCTCAGGACAATAATCAACACTGTTGTATTACTCGGTAATATTCCCTCGTAACAAATTCAAATACGCGATCCGATTATGATCAATCAGCCAATCAAACGCGTCGCTACAGAATCACTTTATGTATAGCTGCACTCGCATTGGTGGAGTGATTCATAAAGCGAAGTTACGAATTAGAGATTGGATTAATTCTTGACCTCGTTAATTTGCGAATACGAGCACTCGAAATTTTGCAAGATGAAGAACTGGATCCATTACTTGTTCTGAGTTGATATCGCCGATGATTACCTCTGCATACTTCGCCAGATCTCTCCATATTTAATAGCCTGTTATTAGAGGAATAAACAGAGCACGTAATCGGGGTAATGGTATGATACTATCCACGTGGTAATTAGTACCAAGCAGTTTCAACTGATGATGGTCCGCACGGATATGTAGTATTAAAGTTAAAAGGGCCCTTTGATCTGGCGAATTTCAAAATTTTCGTCAAATGCATCCTTTTCGGTGATTACGAGGGCTGATTAAATATAGGTGAAGGGAATACTTTGGTAATGCCATTTTCCCCAATCCTTTCTCGCGGATGATGAAATGTTTTAAGTACATTCCCAAGCACTAATCCCAGAATTGAAATGTGACGAAGTGTATCGCGGAGTAGCACGATGGATTAAACTCGCGGACAGAATCTGGGTCGCTCGAAATGGATTTCCGACCTTTTCTGTCTTATTTCCGAGGGTTATTTTCATTCGCCATAAAGCGATAAAATTTTACGATTCGAATTCTAATATTTTCGGACGGAAAATTAGTTATTTTCCGGAGCGAAAAAAAAGAAGAAGCGTGTCGGTAAAATGGGGCTTGAATGAAAATCCCGCGCGGGCTCGAGAGCGCGGGGAATTTCTGGATGGCACTTCCCGCGGTATTCCCGGAGGATTCCGGTGTTTAAAGCTCGCATAAACTCGGTCTAGAGTCGGTTTTCGCGTGTCGAGGAGATTACGCGGCCGTAACTCAAAATAAATCGATTACTACGTCAAGTTCATCGGGTCATGCGTTGCGACCTAAATATGGCGAATGCAATGAAGTAGAGAGTCGATTATTAAAATTGTTCAATTTTTTTTTAATTCATCTTCCGTATGAATCATTGAGAATCGTGTATTTGATTTTGGAACGTTCGAAAATGAAAGATTGCTTTGGGAAGGTAGGGCTATTCAGAGCTAAAAATCTCTTCTTTTTGATTTGATGAATTCTACGATGGTTCTTGTCCCGCTAGCGATCGGGGTTAAGGGTACTTTTTAAAGTCTCTTTTCGCATCGAAATTTCAGTGAATTACAATCGGAAATTTATCTTACGTGAATTGTATGAAATAAGGGAATATGTGAACACGTGTTTTGATTGAAAATACGAAACAAATATCCTGAAAAGGTAAAAGTTGTCAAAACCTTTTTAAAATCACATTCATAGTTATTGATATATAAAGGTAAAAATTTCTCTTCTAAAAATTTATACGTGAGAATTTAAAATGAGTAAAAATTTAAAATATACTAAGTAAATTTTCAATAAAATTGTGTTAGATTGAAGATAGAACTTGATGAACACTTGTCATCAATATTCTGAACATAAACAACTCATTCAGTTTTCACTTAATTTATGTGAGATTAATAATTACTTGCATGATTATGAAATTCGTTTTAATTTTTCAACGTATTAATAAATAATTCGGTATTAAATTGCGTTATCATTTTTATGCTCGGGTTAATTAATTTTCAGATTTTGATATTTTTAATTTATAATTACGTGTGAATTGTCGCAAAAATTAAAATGTTCTCTCACCAATTCATTTAAAAAAAAACTCATTTATAAATTTTAATTTGAAAATTAGCAACATAAGGAGAACGGTGCCAATTAGAGATATCCCTATAGCAAATCCATTGCTATTTTCAATTTATGGCTACAGAGAATTTCTTAAATTGCACATTTAAATTACAGTATAGCTACATATATATTCGATAATAAGTTCAGTTGAACGGTGATACACTCCCAAAAGCAATCGTTCGAAATAAAATTGAGTAAATTGAAAATTTATCATATATGAGACGAGAGATAACTCTCTGGAAATCCATCAAAAAATTCTAAAATATTCTTTATTCGAAAACCGAAATAACAAACAAAAAAGCGGAGCTATTTTCATCAGTTAATTTCTGCGTGAAATGAAAATCCCAAACCCCGGAAATTTCTTTAAATTTTAATCCATTGCAGATGTGTATCGATTACCTTTGTGCATTCAATTCAAAAGTTTTGAGACTTATCTCTTTTGGAGTAATTGAAATTTCGTTCCACAGAAACATAAAAATGTGTCGAGCCAAACTTAGCAGCAGCTAATTTTTCATAAAGCACGAAAAAATGGATCGTAATTTACCTTATTTAATTTAAAGAAACACTCTCAGTACTTCAGTCCTTTCAAGAACTTAAGAGAATATTAGAGAAGTCTTCTTGGAATCCTCATCCGTCATAAAGTGTAATAGAGTTCAAAGGAAGATGCTTTCAAATATCGTGAGAAGAATTTTCCATCGTGTGCTAATGAAACTTTCCAAGGCGTTCCGTTTATTGCCTACATGTTACATGCTCCTGTTACGCAAGGTGCATCATGGGAACCAGGAGTTAATTAATACCGACATTACACGCTATGAAAAGATTCATCCTCTAACCGCAAACCACTGCTATCATAGGGAAAAATTTTGAAAAAGTTCGTGAGTTAAAAGAGTTACTGTTTCTCTAGGAAAAAGATCAAAGGGACATTCCATAGGGAATGTTAAAAATGAAGCTTTAAGATATTTAAAATTCAGTGATGAAACAACATGATATAAAGCTTTTAATAAAGTATTAATCTTTAAAAATTTAGTCGTATGGTCAAAGATTATCTCAGTATTCGTTAACTTTAAATTAAAGATAAATTTATGTATCAAAACCTGCATTCCGTCACAACAGAAAACAAAGTAAAAAAAATGTCTTCTACCTATTACTTGGCATTAGAAATAAACATTCTACTTTCCTGAATCAGACAGTAATTAGTAAATCTATTTTTTCTTCTTGAAAGTAGGATATCCTTTATAATGGAACCCTATTTTCTACTAAACCTGGATAAATTTTTGATAATTCCTTCTTAAAAATTCATGATTAGTTTGTGAAATTTTTACCTTGAAGTAAAAGGATATCTTTGCATTCAAAAGGGCATGCCTGCTAATGATGTGAAATTTCTTTTTCCTTTGTGAAGCCTGGAGAAATACCTTACCCATTGCTATCTTAGAAGTTAAGGAATTTTACCTTTCTCAACTGCGATATAAAGTTTTCTTTGGAAATGAAATGTGAACTTGGTATGACTGAATCGATGGACAAAAGGAATATGCATAACGTTACACTTGGATACGACAAAATAAGGTCAGTATTATAATAGTTCAGGACAATTTTAACTAAAATTCAATTAAAATTATCCAAAAAATACTTCTTCAGCATGAAAACTAATCATGGATATTCGGAATAATAGATATAGCCCGAACAATAGTGCTGCAGACATAATTCGGTCCTCAGATAATTAACCCTAAAGGTATTTAATATTTCAGTCAATCTAGATCTTCAGAGAATACAGTAATTGTTGGAGACATAGCATCTGCAATTCATGCTGATTTTCATCCACACAATAATCTTCAATTGGATTTGAAATGGAATAAAATTTTGATCTCAAAAAAAGGTTATATAGAATAATAAACATAAAATCTAACCCCTTACTTTTAACGTATTTATGTTCCTTTGTTCAGCATTATTATTGTTCTCCTTCTATTTCCTTGCCCATGCCAATTCCCTCCCTCATTTCAATTTCGTCCATTCCTTTCATTCATCAGTAGACATATCCACATTCCAGGCGTTCCCCGCGATTATTCATGAATACACTTCAAGCAACTCCCTGTATTACGTTTTCCACTGCCTTTGACATATCCAATTCCAGCCGCCTCATAGATATGAGCACAAGTATTCCCCTTTACATAGTCATTGTTCCCTTCACATACACACCATAACGTTTGAGATTGCTAACCCAAAGCCGCATGCGTACATCCTCACGTATTAGGGTATACTTATTCGCATTTCACTCGTGGTTAACATTCATGTCGGTCTCTTGCATAGATTCGCTCAATTGTAATGCATCTTTAAGTGTTCATCATAGATATTCAGCTAGCAATTTGATAGAATAATTTAATGTTTTGGAATTGTTAATGCTTAATTCTATTCGTCTGAATTGTCTTATGGTTGATTGCTTGACAGTCATAATATTCATGTATTGAACAATAAACCCATTTATCTTGGATTATAACTTGCATATGTATGCATGATATATCGTCCTCTTAAATGAATGTATCCATTTCTTCAGGTAAGAAATTAAGGGATTCTAATACCTTAATAATTCTCCATATCTATCATATTACAATAATATCTTTTTTATATTACAATTTACTTTATGTTTTGCTAACCATCATTGACTTTTTGAGCATTCTTAATTTTTATTTGAATATTGTTAATGGTATATATTACATTTAAGATACTTATTTTTTATTATTTTATTATATTTTTTATTCGCTATGGTTGTTAGGGAATCGAGCAGCTGTTTTCCCTAGCGTCGAATCTTAGTTACGACTCGAGTTACGTCTAAAATTATATTTAGCTTCGGTTTGCTTTCCAAATGTGTCGTAATCTTCGCTTGCGCTTTCCAGCAATGAAGTTTTCTCCACATTACCACACTAGCGGCTTTTCTTTCCGAATTAATCATCCGTTTATTTCCATCCTTCGATTTCGCATATTCGCACACGACCGTATCACAATGCAGCAGATAGGCCTAAACAGATCCAGATGAATGCCATTCTAGCTCGTATCCAATCACCGTACAACGTTTCAATCACACTGCCCTCAATCCACTATGTTCCACGGCCACAATCTCCCTCACGAGATACACCAGGGGAAACTATTTCCTCTCATCACTCAACAGATCCTTCGCCAGATTTCTCAGTCACTCATCGCGTCAAGTTAAATCAATCATATTCCCCCGTCTCCGCAGTAGCGCTTGTAGGAACTGGCAGATTTACGTTCTGCACGTATACATAGATCCGGTTGCTATCGAAGACGATTCCCGAGCTATTACTCCGATATCTAATTGTTGTCTTCGGAAACTACGTTTAACATTACGATTATTTAAATGTAGAAGATCTCAGATACCTATAACTTGTGGTAGAAGTACGTCAGTTCTTACACTAAAAATACAAATGCCCTTCTACGAGGCCTCCAAACATTTGTACCGTGCGAAATATTTTAAAGAAGGAAATCTTTTTGTAGTCACATATCATTCCGGAATGGGTTTTCCGAAACAAAGAAAGGAATTTCCGCAAGGAATTTTATTATTAGGGTCAGTCGTTAGCTAAATGGTTGGAGACATTCTTCATCGTTAAATCTAGGATTGTTCTTTCTGAAGATAAAAATGAGATGCTCAGATTTTCTCGTTATGTTGCGCCTAAAGATAATCTCCGTGCATTTATATTTGCTTTATTCTTATCTTTCTTTTGCTGAAGGAGCATTATTCTTTTCTTTGCTATTGTACGCTCTATGTAATCCAAATTATTACTTCTCTATTTAGGTGCCCACCGTTGATTCGGATGTTTAGAAATACATTCAATTGACCTCTTCAAATAATAATTGTACATAAATATATTATGTACGATTCTTAAAATTATATTTACGTAAAAATATATCGTGAAATTAACAAATATATCTTCAGTCTTCTATTCTAATACCAGCGTATATATTTCTATTACCAAACTAAGAATTACATCGAACGAGCAAAGCAATTTAAATAGCTGCTTATAAATTATTATCAAGGGGATGAATACCAAATTTATGTACCGGCAAGTGTATATAAATAGCTCACCAATCAGTATAGAACTAAATTCGAGAGATTATATGTGTTTCTAATTTTGACAAATTGAGTCAACTTCCAATTCGATGAAAAATGTCCTCGAAATGGTGAACGAAACTTTTTTATTTTTTTTTTCGTAAAGAATAATGGAGATTATGAAAATATGATTTTAATTTCGGAAGAGATTAACACTTTTTTTCATAAAAGAAAGATACATATTCTTAGTGACTATTTAAATAAATAAGCTAATGATGTGGGAAATAACTCCATAAAGTTTAAATTTTTAAAACACCTCAACAATATTAAAAAATTAATGAATTTCAGAGCTAAAATGAAATTTAATCCTCGTAATCTCATTTTCTATTTTTTATTTTATTATTTTTACTGAAAGGTCATCGAGAATAATTATTTATTCAAAACAGATTATGTCATTTTTATCCAGAGTTTTTAATTTTAATAGATCTTGCTTTGCATATACATTATTAATTACGAATCTTTTATTCTACACTTTTTTAGATCAAGTTACGAAACGCTGTAGTAGACATCAGCCATTTTATACTTAAAGGGATAGATGATTCTGACATTATTATTATTATTATTTGTCGTTCTGAATTAATTTTTTAAAATTTCATTATTTCAAGGTTGTACGAATACTATACGTAATACGTTAAAGTAAGCGTAAGGTATACAAGTTGAATCTACAATAATATATCGAATTAAACAATATGGCAATGATGCAACATTCTTATGGAGGCCAAGGTCTAGCGATGGCACACGTGGTCAACCCATTGTCTTCCTAGTCATATCATCAAGGCTCTTCTAGATAGAATTGGGCCCCACTGGCGGCTTCCTAATATTCTTTACCACGCTGGCTCAATATCCTGCCCGAAAATCTAACCGGAGACCGCTTCCGCAAAATGAGCTCTTGATTCGCTGTCTATTAAAAACCCTTCTTGTTTCGGAAGCCTATGTTATCCTTATGAACTTGATTAAAAATTTACGAAACTTTTCCTTCGGACGAAAGATTGTAGATTATTATTGTATATTAAAATATTATCGTTTATTAATATCACTTCTGTCGTCGTTGCTATGTCGTATATATATTATAATACGTCATTTCTTTCTATCAAAAACGGAACTGCAGTATTTTATTATTAAAATTTTGGCCCATGGGGGGATCGAACCCACGACCTTCGCGTTATTTGCACGACGCTCTAACCATCTGAGCTAATGGGCCTGTTAAATACATTTGTAAAAGTAATTGTTTTCTATTCCTTCTTTATTATAGGATAGGGTTCCGAATGCAGGTGTATTTCACAGTTTCAGGTGTTGTCCATTGTCGCATCCCTTCGGATGGATTGTAAGGAAGTACACGGTGAGCAATAAATGGACTTAGATGGCAATAAAATGGCGCTGATGTTTCTCCAGGGCTCGTTTCGTGGAATAACAGTGCAGAGGTCATAAAATGCTCAAAGTGCCGTTGGAAATTGTCCTTCGCGAAGTAATAAAGGTGTAATTCGAAGTTGCCCTGAACTGTGTTTAACACCGCGCTACCTAAGCGCGGTACTAATTCATCAATTATGAACATAATTTCCTCTCTTTCTGCATTCAACTCAGGCTTATGTTTAATTTGCATTGTATTCCGTTGTATTCAAGATTTGAATTGGGAATATTATTTATGTTTACTATGGCTTTGGATAGAATGAGAAATCTAGTGAATGAGATAAATAACCGACTGGGTTGAATATTCTCTCAATAATATTAGGCAAATAAATAAATTTTATTAATAGCTATTTAATAAGTAATAACTTAAACTCATTATTTTGACATTTGTACTAATTTAGGACAAAGTTTAGCTGTCATCCTTTTCTTATTTACATTACTCTACTTTATAATCATAAAGTAGAACCTGAAGGATGAATATCGTATTTCATCTCATAAATTTTGAAGAAATATCATTTTATTGAGTCATGAACGTTGCTATAAATCTTGATTTTATAAAAATACGCTTTATTTTTATTATTAATTAATTAAATAAAAGGAATATAAAAAGGCATATAGTTTCCTTCAACTTAAAAATATAAGAAAGACGAATGTAAATTTTGAATCCATTGTTTGTTTCAAGTAAATATTTGAGCTTGTATACTTATGTATATTATATCATTATATAAAATTGTTTTTACTAATATTGTTTCATAAATTAGAGACATTTTTATTCCAAGAGATTTTTTAATGGTCATAAAGGAATACAATTCCCTCAAATTATGGGCGTTTATAAAAAAAGTCTATTTCTTCTGTTGTTTGACTATTAGAGGCATAGTAACGGTCTCATTGTTTTCGTCTCTAAAATGTCAATAAATCCAATTTAATTAGCGTTCCCCTTACGGGTGGGTTGCTACGCTACGGAATAAAACCACGGACCTAACCACAATCGAAACGTTTTAATGCATCGCCTCCGTAGACGCAATTAAAGCGTCTACAACGTACTTCAACCGTGTAATTGCTAAGTCCTAGATGATGACTTCCTATCCGACGGAAAATTGTATCCCCGTGGGGAAAAATAACGAATCCTGTTCGCGCATCAATTCCTCATTCAGATATCGTTCCGAATACTACTAGATCGCTTTATAATGGGGTAAATTCCTGCGAGTTCTGCGCTCTCATTGAGACATTACTGTACCGGAAGAGATTTGCCTATTAACAACTGCGGAAATGGGATAGAAAACTTGGCGTTAATTAACCCTGCGGTAAACAAGGGAATGGAAGATTTTTCCACCGTCGAAAGAATAACGCCAGTGTGATATTTTGTGTTCTTTGTGTGCGCCCTCGAACGTGTGTTGGTAAAGTTTCCAGTTAGATCTCATTAGTTACATCCTTGAACGGGGCAAACGTAATTAAAGCTATCTGACGCGTATCTACCAGGCCACTGAAGGCAGGCGTCCAACGCAAATATAGTGATTAAGTGCTATAAAGAACAGGCCCGTTTCCTCTCATTTTCTGAGTAATGCCGATGAATTCACTACTTCTTTTCCCCAATGGCTTACTGGCAGCAGGTGCTATTTGCGAAAGTAAGGAACGTTTACCCACGAGATCGTAGATTGGGGTTATGATTAATAATTCAGCGAGATGGGTGGAAAACCAAATAAATTTGCGATAATTGCTTTTAATAATGATAATCTATTGACTGGTTTACGTTCTACTGACTTATTATCTCTCATATTGACTGAAATATGTCCAAATGTGTGCTATAATATAACTCATCGAACCTTGTCTGCATGTAAACATCGTTTCTTGAACACGAGGAGGTTTTCTGAAGATGAAATAGTTATATGTCTTTCAAAAATAAATATTCGATCGTTGATATCGTTATTTTTGTTATCGTTATATTATATAGAAATATTTTACGTATTAAAATAGTATGGAGCTTTTCAAATAGTCCTGTATCCTCAGAGAGTTGAAATCAAATACATCCCAGCTTATTTAAGATTTTCTATACCCTATATTTATACCCTATTCTCTATACTGTATAACTATGTATATATCGTCCGATGTTCTCCATACTGGAAATCCGTGACTTTATCCAAATGTTTCCAATTTTCACTGAACTGCCGAATTATATCTGATGCACGAATAAGTGTGAAACGTGTCAAAATTTATGGAATATACGTAATGTGTTAATTCGGTGGTGAGCGTACAAATATCTCGATAAGTCAGCTTTCGTTGGATTACAATAGAAGCAGTCTCCCTACTAATTCCGAGTCATCGTTCGTGCAGAATCAATTATCACAATTACAGCTATCACATACGCCTTTAAGAAAGACGTGCATGAAGGCTAAAGCGTTGCCTTTCCTTCGATAAATTCGATCGTAATTTTGAAACTATACGTAAAAGTTATTGAGAGGTTTTGTGTACTGGTTTTACGTAATTTATTTGACCTATCGGACATTAATAATGAGGTAAAATGACAAAAATAATAAAAAACTTAAAGGTAACTAATGGATAAAATTCATCAACATGTTCATTACAGAATGGTTATTTTTAGACGGAATAACGAAAAATATACGTAAACCTAATTTCCTCTAACCGAGAATAGGGCACAAGGAGCTTAATGATTGAGCTTCAATGTGCTTAAATCATCAAGGAAGTTAAGAAAAAAACCTTTATGAAGTTAACAGGCTTAGAGGGCCTAATTATTCACTTAATTGATGCCATGACCTTAATCTTCATATCGGAAAAATGCATCCGATCCTTCCATCCTTGCACTTTTAACGAACTCTGTACGAGCCGAGTTTTGAATAGGACAAATTTAAACATTCTGCAAATGAACCTTTTAAAATATTTTAAATAAATGTTTGGTACATCTGTATCTAATCATCAAATTCATTTAGTGTGGAATATTAATAAAGCTTGAAAATACGATAATTTTTAATTCCCTTTAACTAAAAATCAAGAAAAAAGAGGGAATGAGTTATAATAATTTTTATATGAACAGAGAAATTTAAGGGTGCTCAGACTGGAGATAATATTATGAAGAGCATATCCACAAATTAAGAACAAATTTAATCATACTCATATCTCCACTTAATTTACATAATCCCTTTTAAGATACTAATAAATTTATAATATCTTTTAACTAACGAAAAAATATCAAATTTTATAAATTTTAATTAAGAAATTCCTAAAACTTATGCTCAAGAATATGAAGGGGTTTCTAGTCTGTTGTGCAGTAGGCTCTCGAGTATGTTGTAAATTTTTTAGAATCAACACGGCTGATTTATATTAAAAATTCCGACGTACTTTAATTATACGGTCATATTATAGATGAATTAGTAAGCCGTGTTGATGCAAGGCTAAATACAATTAGTTGCGAAATTTCCTGGTATCTTTCCTTATACAACCCTATTTTTTCTCCTTTTATCATTTAAGATTAACTTGATTAAAGAGAGAGGAGTCTCCAGTTTGTAAAGGACGATACATGAATTAATATCAATAATGAACTCATATAGAAAACCCAAATACCAGGAAGAAGTTCGGTTGGTGAATATAGGCCAGTTATTTCAAACTAAACTAACTACTAAAAGATAGAAATTATGAATTAAAAAGATTTTTCGATCAAATTCCACCGGATAATATAATGTTAAAAGCCAATTAGCAATAAGCTAATGAAAGAAATCGATATATTATGTAGTGTATTCTTATTAAAATTGAGTGACCTTGTTTCATTTGCCTAATACCTCTCCACTGACTTTATAAATATAAAACTGTTATTTATTTTCCTCCCATTTGGAGTGCACTTCTCTAGACCCAACCTCTCTTAAATCAAACTGATCTTGATAAAAGGTCTCAATTTCTATATTATATGCGGAAGAAAGTTTATCTTAAAAACTTATTTGTATTGAGAAATGATATGTCCTGCTTTTTCTATGCTATCTCCTAGGTTCGAGAAAGCTTTAAAAATTCATATTCATATCGTATTATATGTTGTAAATCGAATTATCATGCACTTAAATTTTAACGCACTATTTATAGTGTACGTGAGATGAACTGGTACTTATAATTGTTGTAGTATAGTTGATGTTTAAAACAAATGTGTAGACTGTGCATCATATCATATTTAATGCCTCATAATTTTTTTTAATGGAGCAGAGTTCACTCGACTTTGTAATAGTCGAAGTTGAGGATTAAATAAAAATTTGATATCTATTTTAAAATTTCGAAGTGCATTTTAGCTGAACTTTATATCAGCTCGGTTTTTCCATCTATGAACAACAATTTTCCAAAACTTTCCATCCATTAACCTTCCCTTTTAAAGTTTTGATATTACTTCCGTATTCTAAAGGATCTATCTAACTAAGCGACTTTGATAAGGTTTTGCTGTATTTACTCATCTACTCTGATATGTTTTTCATTATCCATTCTGTTGTAGGAATCACTTAAAATGTTGAATCAACATTTCGGAAGCTCAGTCTTTGAATCATCGTTCCTTGTTTACGAAAGGAAAAATTCCTCTCGAACTGAATTCCGCTGAGACGTTAAATTTTAGAAATAATAGATAACTATTAGAGAATGGATCTCTTTGTGCGCCCCAAACTATGATAGATAAACCCATTCATCGTGCTCCCTTAAAATTTCGAGTAGAAAATTGTTGATTTATGCTCAGAATGAATGAAATAATAATAATAATAACTTATGACTACCCACTTGTAGTCTTTAAAGAAATAAATAAATATTCGTACACTTTCATAAAGATAATTATAATGTATAAGTGGTAAATATGAATAGTTAATTTGAAGTTCGAATGGTTATTTTAACGTAATGGTTTTAACGTAATGGTAACAGCTACTCATATTGAGTTTAATGCTGAAAATAGTTTAGTTTTGATATTCCAAGCGAAGAAAATAGAAAGTACATAAGAGTGAGTGTTAATTTAAAGAACAGGAATTTCATATTTGCCATGGATCTTTGGGTATTTTATATAGGTTTTCTGAGCTATAAACGATGTATTTTAAAAACTAAATTGTTGGTTGTTCAAGTTAGGTAAGTAATTGAGTTTATTGAAGATCATCGACAAAACTTTTGGATCTTATATAATATTCGTGTTTAATTCAGGAAATTGTTTCCAAGCGAAAGAATTAATCCAATGAATACGAACAGAATATGTAAATATCCCCAAAAAATTTAAGTTAGAAAAAAAATAAACTGTATATAGTTGTTAGAGTTCAAATATACGCCATGACAGATGACTAACAGTAATATGGAGTGACATCTGAATGGCGGATGGCACTAAACTTCAATGTATCTAATCCTGAATAAAACGTATACCGTAAAATAAAACATCAAAACTTTAACTTATAAACAACTGATGCAGTGTATATAGTATTATTAAATATTAAAAAAGAGTGTTAGCATCCTTTTAAGCAACTGGATATAAATCCCAATTATCATCCTAATGCAATAAGCACTATTTCCTTTCGGATTCGTAAAAATTTTTCGCGAAACCTCGCGCTCCGAATTGAACAGCGAACCGGGAAAGACGAGTCGGGGAAAACATAGGCCCCTTAATGGGATGTCCTACAAGAAGCAGTCCTTCCGCTTTCCGTAATGATCTGAGTGCTCCATTTCCTAGAGCACGAGATAACAGTTCCTCCCTAACTGGAATTCCTACGTTCGTTATAGAAGAGTAACAATCCACTCCTTTTTGCAATGGTTATTTTTAAGCGGCGCGTAATTCATCCACACTCCTGTTGCGAAACGGTTGGCAACGAGAGGGTAAGGGTATTTTATTTTAAGGAGCTGTTTCCGCGATTGATTTCGGGATACTCACGACGTCTCCTTCCGGTGTCGATGACGGATTACACACGTCATGCCCCATTAAGACGACAACTGTCGCCGTATCCGATAGGATTAAAGGTTTCTCCGCCACAATTGCCGTAATGCACTCGGATTGAAAAAAGTACCTTGTCCTCACCGGATGCGTCGTCCCTTCTCGGCTGCACCAGTCCGCCGACTCCTCCACAATGCGACTTGGTCCCTCCGCTGGTCGACTCTGGCTGCGGCACTCCGAGCGATGTATTTTGAATGGAAGGTCGTGAGGGAGGGGGGGGGAGTAAGGCGGGGGCGGGAGGGAGGATGGGGGATTTCTCACCTGCCCATTGCCGAGGAGTTGTTTACAGTGGAATATTTTGGAACAGTTCCTCCTACCATACGGGAGGACGCGGTTACCATACTTTCCGGTCATGCGGACTTTTCCAAATTTTCCTCGACTTATGTCGATTTAAACAATGGTGATTATATATCCGTGACCGTGAATTGAATTAGCACCCCCTCCTTTTTGAAAAGTGAGCTAGTTTCACAACGTTTTCAACCCCTTGTTTTGCCTTGAATTCGCGAATTAATTCGGTGTTCCGGTGGTGATAGGAACGCCCGAATTTCGCAGCGTTGATTCGGAATCCGCGAAGGGTTCTTGCAGAAACGTAAGACACTACATCAGCATCCGTTCACTTACGTAAAATTACGTTAAATTCGAGCACACTCGTGGGTAAATAATAATAAACAGACGATCAAGGTTAGAAAATTAAAACTGCAAATTGAAACCGTTCTCTGTTTGAAGGATCGAAGGAATTCACTGGGTACTTCGATAATTGGATCAAACGGAAAACAATGCGATAATGGCATAGTTTCAGTAAAGCTCCAAATTGACTATCCGAGCTTCACTTTGATGTTTCCCATGCACTCGTGTCTTTCTTACGCGAAGTCTTTTGATGTTTAAGACAAAGGAATTCAATTAATTTTACCCGTTAAATTCTAGCTTATGTCTTTCTGTTGTTTAGGATGTAATTGGATCGGTGGTCACGGCTCAGTGTGGTCTGATTAGAGCTGTTTTCTTTTATTATCGTAGAATTAGCTATTCGAATCTGATCCATTTGAAGTTAACTCCTCAGAATCTCTGAATTTCTATTGCATGGTATAATTAATTGGGAAGGAATTGCTGAGGGCTAAAGGTTTATCGCAAAGGATATTATCAGTTCCTTGAATCTTAAACAATTTTCTACTTGTTTAAGAGATAATTTATATTTTCTAAACATCTGATCGTGTAAATATAATACTTAGGTCTTCATTAACGGATTCAAAAATACCATATTTAGGTTTTAATTAGCGGTTTCAATAGGTACTTTTTATAGATAAAAGAATTAACTTAATTAATTCCATATGAATAGAATGAAATTAATAAATCGTTCATTTTGGTACAAATAAAGAAACATGCTAAAATTCATATAATTCACACTTATATATTTTCCAGAAAAATTTTCTTATTTTATCGTTGACTATGAGTACAACCATTACGTACGTTGGAGGTAAATCAGTATGATAGACGATAAACTCAGATAAAAAATATGGCGTTAATTATTGCACCATACAAATTTAAAAGCCATATCAGCTCTTCCACTATAATTGTCGTTCTTTAATAATAACTGAATTGAGATGGAACTGTTGTAATCCTTATCAAACCAATCCAAGTAAGTTATTTGTGTTAAGAGCTAACTTTCAGCTCAATTTCTATGAAATTTGTCGTCGTTAAGCAACACAAATGAATACGTAACATTATCTTTGTAAAAAAGGGGTTATTTATTTTCTATTTACGCACTCAAAATTTCTCAAAATGCGCCCGAATGAACACACACAAGAGATCTTTGTCCCTAAAATAACACCGTTCGTATTTCAAGGACTGTGTCCCGGAACCAACTTTTATTCGCATGAAAAGGAAACCCAAACCTCTGAATCTCACGCACGATCGCGAAATTAAAAAAAAGAAACACACATTCGCACAGAAAGAGCTCTTCCCCGGTAAATCAAGCGGTGGAGGTTTTTATGTTGACATTTCTTTTAACTTTAATTTTTCACCCAGTTCACTGATGTACATTTGGAGAGGTCTTGATTACCGAACTAATTATGCAACGTGTACTCTACTCATACAAAACATGTAGTTTCGCTTTTTTTTTAAAAAAACCAACCTAGTCTGGACTGAATTTAATATAGCTCTTCATTAAGGGAAGCTTTCGCGGCGTTAAATATTCATAAGAGGTGTACATTTCTGCTTATGAGGATTTTCAAAAATTTTTGTTTTTAGAGAGATTTGCGAAACAAGTTTCCTATGCGAAGTTTTGAAATGTTGACTCCATTTACATGCATGGCGAGTCATCGTCATTTGATTTCCGCGAATTGAGTATAAAATGAATTTGGGAATTATCAAACGCAGCCCGAATTTATGCTCGCGATAAATATTGTGAAAGGTATTCCTGCTGATGTTTCGTGTTAAAGCATTATGAATGCCACTTTATATAATCCGATTCCAATTGGCAAATCTATTTCGGCATGAGATCGTAACATTTGGCTCCATTTTTGCAATGTTTTCAAATTCGTAAATCCAGTTTCCGCTGCAGTTTATTAACCATTATATCCGTAGTTTTCCGTTTCCAAATCAACGGTGAGCAAGCATTTCATTCGTAATTAATCCACGCGTGTTCTTTATTCAGAGTTTTTTGTGGTCCATATATTTATACTGTGTCAATTTATTTCTGAATTAAACTTACGCAATTTGTGCTTTGACTTGACCATTATTTTTTCCGAATATTAATCATATAGTTTCGTGTCTTTGAAATCAAAATTGTTAGTGATTATTGGTTGGAAGGAATACTATATCTTACCAGAAAAAAAGGAAATGAATGAATAAGTACATTTTCATTTCTTGTACATCTCATTCCTAATAAAACTATACTTCTATACATAAGGATAGCGTTTCATTTGAGTATGAACACTTATAAGCCTTGTGACATTTATTTCCTTACGTTTTTAGAACGGTTATTATATTCTGTTACTTCAATATTGTTGAATTCTTTATGAGTAAAGTTAATGAATAATTTCCAGCAAGAAATATTCTATGATGTTAGCTTTTATTTATTTTTGAGAACTATTCAATGTTACGAATTTTTTTTCTATATTAAGGTTCTTTTCTTGGAATATATTAGATACGTAATTGAGTATACTTGTGGGGATAATGATAGACATAGACTACGAATTATTATTTATTTTATTTATATTTATTATGTAAAACCTTATATCTCCAGGCATTTATCTCGTACATTTAAAATTACGAAACCGGTCGCTAGCAAAGCAAATTTTCTGTGGAAATTACAAAGTTTTTTCATTATACTTTCCATACGAAGTCGCGCCATCTAACATTGATTTCATAATTTATATTTACCCTTGTATCGGTCATCTGACCATGAGGAAGATTCAAGTTCAAGAACTTCAAGTGTCCATTTATTAATAAAATCATCGCAACAAAACTTGGACGAATAAGCTTAACAATACAAGTGGCTGCATTTATTCCCACGTTATAATCATCCGACAACTAAACCACTCAATCTATATACTAAATCAATCATGCGTAAAACTTTTCCATCGATAGAGTTAAAACGATAAAACCGCTTCGTATGAATCTACGGTTATTAAACGAACTCAATAAACTCCGCCGCGACACACAACAATACCCGATCAAGGATTATAACAATGAGAGCGGCAGTAGCCCATTTCTCTATCCCGCAACAACAATCCAGAACGCAACAATCAATCGTTATCAATTACGCATTACGAGGCACCCAATTTGAGCGGGAAATCCTCGATTAATGAAGGATTCGGAACGGACGATGCATTCGGATTTGCGAACCTGTTCGTCGTATCGTCCGTCAACGAGCGTGCTCGAATTGGGACGATGCAGGGGGTCCTTCACGGATTGATCGAGAGTGAATAGCCTCCGAAGCTTATTCCGATGATCCTACCGAAATTTACGATCGATAGGCGCCCAAAGCACTAATTAGTCCTCTTTTCCAACTCGCGCCGTTCTAATAATTCCGGAGGGAATCGCCCGTGGAAAGTTTTTGGAAAATTTTCGAACGGAAAAAAAGGTTGGAGATCAAACGCCTTCGGAAATTACGTCCTTCTTTCTCCACGGAAGAATAAATGGGGCGATTATAGGATCCACTTTTTCTCGCAGCCGTGCATCTGTTCACGGCTCGAGTCGCGTTGAAAGAGGATAAAGACGTTTGCCATCTAAAAAGCGTGCTTTTTATAGCTTTTTTATGTTTTTTATTGGAAAGAATGGTGAACGTATTAAAGATTCTGTACTGTGTTAAACACCCGGGTTCGATTCCCGGTCCTGTTTGGCTTAATTTTAATGTTCTTTAATTCCTTAGATTTATTGGAGAATTATTGAAAACAATAGAGTTGAACGTAATAAAGATTCTGTATCTTATTAAAAGACCCGAGTTCGAGTCCCGGTCCTGTTTGGCTTTTCTTAATTTCCTTTAATTCCTTAGATTTATTGAAGAATAATCGTTAAAATGTGAGTTACGAATGAAGTAATGAAGTATAACGAAAAACTTTGTAATTTCCACAGAAAATTTGGTTTAATCGCGATCGGTTACGTTATTTTACATTACATTTTCAGACATAGAAGTACGTAATGTAAAATTACGAAACCGGTCGCGATCAAATCAAATTTTCTGTGGAAATTACAGTTTTTCTTTATGCTATGGTTTTCCACGAATTCATCTTATATTAATTTCAGAAGTAATGAATTATTCTCTTTACGTATCTCTTACTGATTAAAGGAAGAATAGTGAAACTTTTCCTATATAGGCGATGTAAATGTGACTGTGAATATGCGATTTAATCATACGTCTAAAACGAAACTTGAATATATATATATATTGAGCCTCAGAAGTTTTTGAATTTCAATTAATATATAGTATTACCTGAAGGGAATCGAAAATACTTGAATAAAGCAGAAGGGAATAGTTATTCCCATCAGTTATTTAAACACAAAGAAATATATTGAAAGTATCCATTGGTTAACTTCAGTAAAGATTCCTATTACGGAACACATACACATCTAAGTTCCTCTACTAAAAATTAAATGTTGCAGCCTGTATCCTTCCAAAACAAATTCTAGCTCATAAAGATGTTCGCTTTTAATTCCTAACCTACACAAAAGTAGGAAATTTGCGAATTCCAATTCAATGTACCTATAGAGATTCCCGAAGGGAAAAACTGCAGACGAATCATTCCAAGATTGCGTAACATTGGCGTATATTAAGCAACGCCATAAGGAATGAGTGCAACGTGTGTAGGCAACGTGAGGGCGGTCGACTCCGCTATTCCTTTCGGAGTTTAAAGGGATTCATCCGCAGACTACGATGTCTAAAACTTCGCCGTGTTTTTGATGATAATTTCAGCGGCGAAACTTTCAGAATCGTAATGTTTATTGCGAAAGTTAAGCAGAGAAAAGATTTCACGACTTTAAAGTTACCACCCGACCTTCGTTTAACGACGATAAAGTTAACAACTTTACAAGAAAGAAGGGTCATATGACTCTATTAGTAACCCTTCTAAGAAGGCCTTGAAATGAATCACGGCTTTTTAATCACTGGCTGGATTCAAAATATTAACCGGATACGTAATAATAATAATGATACGTACGCGATTCTTAACCTAGTCGTAATATGCAAAATACTTCGGGTTCTAGCACGCGTGTTGTGTGAAATGAATCCCCGATCACGAAAGGCCTAAAAAAAAGTTTTTGGAGTTGTTCTGTTATGGACGGAATTTAAAACATTCCAACTTCCCATCTTACGTAAGCAATATCCTTCAAGGTCACCTCGATTTTGCCGCCTCCTAAAGCGCAGAAACTAAAACATAAACGAAGCGTTTCTAAGCTAAAAACAATAACAACTGTAGTAGCTAATAATAACTGAGAAACAGTAACTGTATTTACATTCGATGCTTAATGAAACGACATTTTTTGGATGTATCTGTACTTGCTATTATTTGTCGAGTAAGAAGATGCACGCAGTAGGCGGGAAACTAGGTTAAAATTCGTAAAATTTTTAGAAGGAAATAATTGAAAACAAACACCTAACTTTACCAATATTCGTCATGGCATAGATATTCGGTATTGGATCAGTGTAGCAGCAGTAAACCCAACAATTAAAATCAATAATTAATAGATTCTCTTTTGGTATTAACATCACACATATCTACTTCATCTTATTCCTACGAGGTAATTAGTCCTTTCAATTCACAGAATATTTAATTATGGTAAATAAAATGGGTAAAAATACGCATACTATTAATTCAGGGTTAATGTATCGTAACACGTGGTGAAATTTCGACCCCAAAATGCCATAACCTTCAGGAATACAGGTTTTCTAAAAATGACGTCAGAAATATTTGTCCTTAAACTTTACAGGTCGTCAAACGCGGAATAGGTTCCTTATTGATATTCATATAACGAATAGCATTCCTAAGTGTTTCTTATGTTGGTTGTATCCCTCATTGACGGAATGGTAAAAAATCCTTGAAAGTTGGTACTAGGTCTTGATTATTTTAATAATTGACTTCCAATGGGTGCAATATATTATATGATAGATGTAATTATTTTCTAAAATATATATGATTTAAAATTACCTATGATGTAAGGTCATATTACTATAATGTGTATACATTACTTCTGATCTAAATTACTTTGTATTTATTAGTATTATAAGTTGGTAGCGTATTTTTATCATTTTAATACAAAGAAATCATTCTTGTATTAATTTATTATCTGAAAATTTTGATAGTAATTAATATTGAATATTATATTAATATTGAATATTTGGCTTTTACAGCGGATTAATAGAATTTTTTCTGGAACACGAATCAAAAAAACTCAAGGGTGTTATATTTTCTATTATTAATTTTCATGTAGATATTCTAATAGATTACTTTTATGTACTGGTAGAAGATTTACTTTTCTATATTCTTTGTATAAAATGCATTTACTCGGGTTTTATATTTTTAACATTTAATTTCTGTTATAGAATCGAATTACTATTTCCACTTGATGATAATCAAATTGATGATTTAAATCTGATATCAATCAGGATATTGTGAATATTTCACAGTTTTATTTAAAAATTTTTATTATTTTATATTTATAATTACATATAACTCGTGAAAAATAATCCGAATTGCCGGTTTAAAATATGCTTATTGTGTGTTTAAAGTTTGAATATTGTCTAAATTTCACAGCATGATCATTGAATTATAAAAATATTTTTGAAATTTGCTAATAATATCCTTGAGTTGCAAAATCATATAGTTTTTAGATTGACCCATCCATAAACTTTGTGGTTCGTGAGAAATAAAAAAAGTTTCTTCATAAATACATTTTTATTTCAACGCTTGAATATTCTCTTTCAACGTTTTCAACATTAACATATAACTCGTGTGCAACATCAACTTCGACCGTTTCCTCTCAGAGGAAACATAGAGAACTATTGCATTAAAAAAAAAGATAAATGAGTCATCAGCTATCATTAAAAATATCAAGAAATAACGTCTCAGATTACATAGACATTGTCAAGAGCATTATCTCACTCCGAATCACATAAACTAATATACAAAGACTGGAAATAATGTTAAACATTATCATATAGTGTTTTAGTATTCGCTTGCATAGTAAGCAATACTTCGCCTTATTTCAGGTACACATATTTTGTCGATTTTTTTCAATATCCTAATTAGCAGGTATCTATAATAATATAGTCAAATTTTAAATACATATATAATGGGAGATATCACTAACTGAATTCGATTCAAGGGGATGACTAAAACGATATTATCTTTAAAAAGTCTAAAGGTACATACTCTACAGCTAAAGCTTTTCATAGAAGTGAATTTTTCGAAGTTATTTACAAATTCACTTTCTTATGCAAATGAGCCATTTGAGTCTCTTAAAATTTTACTGAGTTTTGATCCAAATTAGATCCATAGAGCTAACTGATGGAAGGAAGGGACAAGAACTTTTTTAAAAGTTACTAAAAATATTTACAATTAAGCCACGTCTTTTGAGGACATCATGAGTTTGACTCACGATCCTTGTGGAATTAAATTAAAAGGGTAAACAAGCGAGCAAAATTAAACAAACAAGTATGAAAAGTTAGAAAGAGATAAAATGGACGAGGACTACAGAACTTTATAATCGATTAACAAACATGTTTATGGCAGCGTCCTGATTTGATGAGGGTGAACTACCCGTTAGCAATAATACGCCTTTCTTAAGGAAACAGTTTCCAAAAGATTACATCGCCGGAAAACTATAAAAAAAATCATCACGAGGCAAAATGATCATAGGCAGCCGTCGTACTAATAGATCGCGTTTATCTCCAAAAGCTATAGTGGGACTAAAACCTTTTCCTGGTGTCCTGGTTTTCGTACTGATAAGCATGTCAGCATAACACAATTTGGAGCACTCGACCAATAAAACCAACTAACCAATAATTGAACAAGGACGGCTTGGGACGTAACCGGGGAGGTTCTGATGTTTATACATTCATTTCAATCGTGTTTTCAGAGTACCGAACCTCTGCAGATCAGATCGCATGAACAAATCCATGGGCAAAGGCAATTTATTCCAGGGAAAACTACTTCAAAAAACCCGTGCTGACGTAGTGGATGACCACTACACCTTCTTCTTGGTTCGACTGTTTTTCTAAAAGCACAGAGTGCAATGTTTTCTGATGACACTACCCTTCTTCTTCAGGGTTTGCTGGTGGAAGGAGTATGGTAGACTTCACTCGTGATGCCCAGGCGTCAAATGGGACCAGGTGTTGGGCACAGACGAATTCTAGGGCGAGTCTTTTGACTCCTGATGGACATCGATACGTATTATGAAAACTTTGCGACAATGTCTCGAATGGAGGTGTATGTTCCGGCGACTAGACCGAGCAGGGCGAAGATGACCAGAAGGGTGTTCTTGATGGCCATGCGGTTCCTCTTGAATGGAGTCCAAGAGGGGATGGTCACTTCCACCGGACCGTCTTCAACTGATGGGTGCGTCACCTTGCCGTTCCAGAAGGTGGCGGTTTGGATGATTGCCGGAAAGGCGATTCCTAGTGCAGACAGACAGAGGGCCCCGAAGAGAGAAATGAAGAGCTCCAAGTTCGGGATCGCCACGGCCAGTAAGACTGCGGAATGTAACAATTGAGATGTAAGTTATTTCAAGCGTAACAAAACAAGTTCCTCCGGGGTCTATATTAAATCATATGGCGTATATCTCTAATTATGATTTGGAATCCTCATCAAAGAGAATTCGATTCTTCTTGGCCTCCCAGAAATTTTAATAAATAAATAATTAGCTTCAAAATTTGTACTCCTTATTTTAAAAATAAAAGTTATATAGTATGTATAAGGCCTATTAATCTTCTCTCTTTGAAATCATATGAGAGAAAACTACTTATATATATGCTTAAATTATAAAATATCCCAGTTTTATGGTGGATAATGCAATATATTTCCTAATATTTACTTAAAACTAAAAGAATTCTAAAATTTTTAAATGAATTTGATGGGTAAATATATATCGCTAGCAAAATCACATAAATATATATAAATGTTTTAAATGTGAGAGACTTAGCACGGTGAACTACTAATATTCTCAGCTGCGTGCACCATGGAACAACTTGAAAAACCATGGAACAACTTGAAAAACCATGGAACAACTTGGAACACGAATTAAAGAAGATGCAACACCAAGGAATCTTGATTAAATTAATGAAGATACCATAACTTGGAACACCATGGAATACCTTGGAAAACCATGATACGGCATGGGACACCGTGGGACATTTCATGCAAACGAAAAATTCGTAAAATAACTTTCGTTGGTATTTTAATAATATAAAAATATGAACTACCGATGAACAATTTCATGGGAAGCCTGCCAACTGATTCTTTAAAGAACCGTCGGTCAGTCGAGCGACGGGTAACTGGGTGTCGGTCGATTAGTAAAGACCCGAAATCCGAATCAATTTCAGTGTAGAACTTTTAAGAAATAAAATAATAATGTCCAGAATCCCTACCATCTTAATGTTTCTATTCAATCTCCCGAGATTATATATGGTTCAGACCGCAAAAATTTATTATTAGTTTAATATTATAATCGTCAGAGTTATTCAATACGAACATTTCAACCAAAGCAGTTCACTTGGAAAAGTCCGGCGTCTCAAAATTTTCGCCTACTTAACTTTTGCACCCTATATTTTAATGTAGAATCTATGACAGCAGTTAATACGATATTAAACATTGCCTATCAAAGATTAAATTTCTATTTCACAACATGTATATTAGATATGTTTCAGCAACGAGTCTCAAAATTTAAAACGCAATATTCTGATGATGAAGGAAGGGAATTCATAGGCATTTAACCTTGTCAGGAGCTATGATGGATAGAATCTCTATAAGGAAACTTCTTATCTCCTATATTACACAATTTCTAGCATCAAAACATAGAGGTCGATGGCATCAAATTAGGAGTCCTTGGGTACCTGAATTAATTTCGTCATGGTCTTAAGGCATGTATAACCTGAAGGATATTCTGAATCCGTGATATCCATAGCTATTTATTGTTTACAGAAATGAGCCGCTTTTATATGTGTATGAAAAAGAGCTCATGAACTAGCATATTTAAAGAAATATAATGTATATATTAAAGAGATAAGTTTCATCTTTATAGAAATTGCAAGTAGTATTCAGCTAAAATTATTTAATGCAGAAATTTATGTCTATTCAGAAATCGACGTACTTATTTGCGTTGGAAATTAGGCTTCTATTTCGGAAAAATATACCCCCTCAACAACATCTATTTCCAGCTATATTCAAACAACAAGCATTTTAAATGAAAATTAAAATCTATGAGCCACTAGCGAAGGAAAAACCGAAAACTAGCATCGGCCATTTACTACGTGAACTATAGGTTTCTCCCACCAGTTAATTAGGCCAACCGATTTCTCTCGCAGTGTTTTGGGATGACAAGGCTCCTTTGAAATTACACAGAGACTTGTGAAATCATCACTTTTGAGAGTTCTTCTTTATGGGCGAATGTAACAGAAAAGAGGGCATTGAAATATATAGTGGAGGGGTTTGGGTAATGGCACGGAAGGATAAAGTGAGCTCGGTTAGAAGAAGAAGTGGCAGGGAAAACGAGGAGCAAAAGGGTTTTTTGATTGAAGAAATAAAAAAAGGAAAAATATGAGAGAGAATGGGTGTTTGAGGAGACATTTGAATGTAGGAAGTGAGAGATAAAACAATGAAGGGGATGAAGACGCCAGATTTTTTGGTAATACAAAAGGTGGGGCATATTTAACAGGAAGTGAAATGTGAAACGTTCCTAAGGGAAACACAAGAAGGAGTCTTTCAGCGTTGATGCTCACTTTTTTAAGCATCTCAATGGCAAAAAGAGAGGAGATTTTATTGATTGATACGCTTTAGTAATGACCGGGTTATCTTTCGTATCTTACGCGAAACAGATTTTCCTCCTTCTTTTGAAAAAACCCATTTTTCTGCGTGAAAAATTACGAGAATTCGTAAAGAAAATACGAGAGAAAAAATAGCATTAAAATATTCTTAAACAAAAGTCGATTTAAGTTGATTTATTTAAAGGTTAAATGACTGATTTATATTAAATATATTGGTACATAATTCCCGCGTACATGCTGCGTTTACTTCTTCGATTAAATTGCTTTTGTTGAACCGCTCCATCTGTTACAGTTCAACGCTAATGTTTTAAACATGATTAGTCGTTATAGTAAGGTATGTCGCGCGTTTTGATTAGTTACGCGATTCATTTCCTCAAATCATAGCACTCTCTCGAGATATTACTTATTGTACCCTTGGAGGTTATCCTACTGACGTCAAACAAATAGCAATGATCTTCCCACAGCTGCCTTTCCTGATCCCTTTCTTAGGAGTATCTCCAAAGAAGATTACCAGTTGCGTCACTCCGTCACGTACTTAGTACCTCCCTCTAGTGCTATGCCATTAATTAGAAGACGTCATTTGTTGTCCAAGTGAATCACGCCGCAGGAGCCAAAGGAATGACAGAAATGAACGATTATAAATCTGCCACTAGGTGGCTCTTCACGACTTCCTCACGTGTTGATCACGCTGACGTATTAACACGATGCATTCTTGATCAAACTCGTGTACGAGTTGCTGCACAGGGTTTTATGTCGGCCTCGAAATGTGTAATTGTCAGGAAATCTGTCATTAAAAGTCGTTTCGCGTTTGTACTGTATCGTTTTGTTGTCCCAGGAGAGCGTTGGAAGTGGTCGTTTGCGAATTAAGTAATCCTATTTAGGTATGCGTTTGTTTTTTTTATGCGTAAATTAAGTTACGTAATGTTTTCTTACGTACTGTATTTAATCATTAGCAGTTACCTCTCTGGTCATCTCCGGGCTGAGTGATATCATACGTAAGACCTTTTTCTGTATTATTGTTAAGCAGGAATTAATGTAGAGATATGATCGGAAAAGTTACGAACTATTTCCCACGGATTATTATAGACTCATCCTAAATGCAAATCTATTCTAAGGGATCTCGTAAGGCAGTAGTTATATATTTCAAAATCGTTTTTTTTAATACTCTGCCTTATCTCCGATTAGTTTGCACATATAATAACATTTATAAACTTTTTTCATCAAGCTTTAATGTACATAATAGCCATAAATTAACTTCATTCCGATGCAAGAGAATGAATGTTTAGAAATGTATTTTTGTCTCATGCTATTATTTCTCTATAGCTTAAAAAATGTATTCTTTCAGAAAGAATTGAAAAATCCAACGAAATATGCCGAATTACGAAAATTTCGTTTTCCTTCTTTTTTAAAAAAGATAGACCTTTCAACAAAAAAATAAAATACTACTGTTTGAGAATTTCAAGAATTGATTTGAACCTTATTTGATCGAGTCTTTTAGATTAATTTCCCGTTTTGTTTCGGGCGGTTACCATGGTTACGGCACGCTCTGTGAATTAAAAGGGAACTCTATAAATAAGATTTCGTTCTAAAAATTATTCTCCCGAATTCTGGAGAAATTATTCTTTTATTCTTGGCTACCGATTGGTTTTAATGAAAGAGAAATTCTATATTCAGAAGATGAGCTTTGCATTTAAATTCATCTTAAATTAATATCCACCTCTTCAACTTCATCACTTCTTAATAAAGATTCTTACCACCATTTTAATCCCACAATATGAATAAATTAACACCATATATAATATAATTTATAATATATAATATACTTCATAATATAATGTATAATATCATATAGAACATAAAATAATATATGATGTAACTCTAAATATACATTTCCTTTATTATAGGCAACTAATTAGTAAAGGAATTAAAGAAATCTTATTGTCACCAGATGAATTTAACTTTAAAAATTAGAGTAATTTCTAATCAAGAATCTATCCCACCACAGAAACAACACAAGATAAACAACTTTTAAAAATTTAACAATAAATTATAAATAGAGTAAATTGTAAAAGTAAATTAACCTAATTCAGCTACTATTATTATTATTTACTACTATTATTATATAGCTACTACTTGAATTGATAGAATACTCACAAGTGATCAAGACGAGCGCCACTCTGGTGGCGTATTCCCACAACAGTTTGTGCTCGTTCTTCTCCAATTTTGGCGCAAGATAGATGTACCACGTGATATCCACAGCGACGTACGCCTGGAGCCCGTAAGTGATGAAAATGGCAAACGCCAGCATGATCTTTACGCTCTGCGCCAACCTGTCGAGTTTAACAGTTGTTTCATTTTTTTTACTCCGTAGTACAAATGGCGGAATCAGATCTATTACTCGTTCTTCGGGAGGGGAAAATTTTTCAGAGCTGTCGGTTGAAATAGGACTGAGGCGTAAAAGATGATGAGAACACTCGCTTATGAATCGTTCCGGTTGCTGAGGGCACTTGTCAAAGTTGTGAAAATGTTAGATGGCAATCTGAGTACTGTTCCCTCAATAACAATGGCGAAGTAAGAAATCATTCTCGTGGCTCACTCTAGCCTACTTTCGAAGAAAATTGTATCCATGGAAACAATTAAATTATTTCTCGTGATTATCAAGAGAAATGAACGTATTTAAAATAAATCAAATATTTTTTTGCTTATAAAATTCAGTTATAAAGTTTAATGAATTCAATTTAAATTAGAGATTGACCTCTTATAATATTTCAAAATACAAATGTAAAAGAATGTTAAATAAATGATAAAATATAAAAATACAGTTCTCTTAAATCTTACTAGTCATTAGCTTTATTTTGGACCGATTCAAAAATAAAATTTTAGGCAATAAAGAATATCCTATTTTATACATTTTACGTCATGCTTTTACAAGCATAAACGTTTTGTTTTTTAAGTTTAACTTTAAAAAGCGAGGCTACTTTCTGCGGACACTTATAGGGCGTCAAATGCGCCAATTTCAAAGTCATCCTTCAATTGTTTTTCGTGAAATAGAGCAAATCGTAAAAGGAATATTTAGGGCCGCATTAATAGTCATTTCCCAGCATCTTTACAGTACCTAACAGTCCCCTTATAATAAAAACCATCATTTAAATAAATAACAATAATGATTATTGGTCTTAGAGGACTACCACGTATTAAATAGCTGTCTGTAGCCAACCAGAAACTTAATTTAACTTTTCTATAAAACGTGAATCAACTTACGGTTGGTCGGGTGGCAGATTAAGGGTTATGCTTCCTTCTGATCCAGCTCCATACTTCAAGTACCCGAAGAATCCCATGGCAACGTAGAGAATCACGATGCAGGACATGGCCCGATTCAGTACACCCAGAGGGCCTCCGAAGGACTTGGGCGTCTTCATGTTGTTCTCCAGAGGCATAATCTGACAAAATCATAAAGAAGGGAAGTCAATCTACGTGAATATTCATGCCTCGGCTATATTTAGCCTCTAACTTTGTGACTCAAGAGGGTGTGGCGAAGTACCCGAATCTTCATCTTTCCTCGTGTGCACAAGGAGGTGCCGCCGCACACTTCCGGTGGCGCCACGATCGATCCCGCTTAGCATCAGAAAACTGTTCAGATTGTATATACCGGATAAAGGGTTTATCATTCCAAAACGTGGACGTTTATTATGCGGGGTATTTAGCCATAAAATATGCCTGATTTGCGCTCGAGTGTTCTTCCTACGCATGGAAAAAACTGAATCTCTTATCCACGAGAAAAATCGCTCCTTTTTGGGAAGTTTCCATCAGAGCCTGGCTCCCATCCAGTGCGATACGGCAAAAAATACACTTTGGACACAAAGCGGGGTTCTTATTGTTTCTATGCCCTATCAAAGAAGAAGGTTCTCAGACAACGTACGCAGACGAGGCAAAAAAAAATGAATTTAGGAGTTTTTGTCTAAGCTACACATCGGTCTGTTTTATCTTCTGGACGAATCGAATCGTACGTTAGGTATTAATGGCCTGCGTAGAATAAGCAAAATGAATGCCAAACTTTAGATGGTTTATATGTGGAATGGCATTGTCTCGGTAAAGCGTAAATGTTTGAAAATTTCATCGACGTCTGAAAATTAAAATCCTAAGTTATCTGATTGTAGCAATGCAATCGAAATAAATCTACTTGAATATGTTCATTTAAATATCTTCCGTTGAAATAACTTATTTTTCGTAGAGTATTTAAGAAACATACAAGAAATATAGCTTCTTATATGAGTTCTGTAACAAACGCGGAGTTTCTCAGAGTAAATAATAAATATTTCAATTTGTTAAGAATTTGATTTTAAAAATATTATATTTTAATGTAATTGATTTAAATCCAATAATCCTGATGAATAAATCACATAAATCAAAGATAAACAAAATAAATTTATATATATCAATAATATATCAATTAAATTATTCAAGTAGTACATTTCAGTAAAAATAGACGCAAAACTGGGTGGCATTAATGGAAAATCAATGAATAAACAATGATTCATTGCATATAAATAAAATTCAAAATATTGATTATTATACATGTAATAATATAATTCCTTATTACTATCATCATCGCTATTAACTTTAATTAAAATGTGTTTTGACTTAATTTACAAGTTCGTTTTTAAACTAATTCCAATCGATAGTAGGCAATGAATCTATATAGTATTTGGAAGGAGACTTAAGCTAATATTCATAGACGTGGAAATTGTTCAAAAATCCTTACCACTCCAATTGCTTCGAGGGCAAAGAGGACGGTGCCTACGAAGAGCGGAAGGTTCGAAATGTCTCCCACAGGTGGCCTGTCCGAGATGTATGGAAGTCCTTTTCCGTCGCCCATTGTGGAAGGCGCCAGCACGTAGAAAAGCGTGATACCGAAACCAATGAGCGTGACTGCATTGGCCACAGTTGAGAAGGGGGCGAGCAACTTGAGGTTCCTCACGCAATTGATCAGGATGAAGGGAATGAGCAATATCAACATGTATATCCTCACGTTTATGTGGGAAGCGTAGTTATCAACGACCTGAAAGTACGATAAAGCGATTAGTACTTGTTTTTGCTTCATAAGAGACTGGTTTAATTAGAAAAAAATATTTTCTTCTTTTCAATATTGACATGTAGTTTATACACTCGGTAAATCGTATCGTTTTTATTTACCTGTATTATTATGTAGCATTAGTACATAGATAGTACATAACAATACAGATAAATACATGCAATACATATATAACTAGTGAAACATTTCATTCGCTAATAAGTTCATTCTAGAATTTAAAAAAAATTTAATCTTTAAGTTAATCTCCATAAGTTTGAGGAACCTTACTTTAAATTCCAATCTTTTTGATGATGATTTTCCTTTTATTTATTGCTGAATTGAATTGAAAACTATGATCAGGTGATTATTGAAATGAATGATCATTAGTTTAACTAATCAGTCTTGTAAAATTATCTAATGCTTATAATAATATAAAAGTGGAATTCAATTACTTTCCTTGATACTAAAAATTTTAACGAAACGTTTAATCATGAAAATGATATCATGAATGCTTAAGTTTGTACTATCCGTGCTTTATGATAATCAAATTAATTTACCCATGCATTATCAATCAGTACGATCGAGAGAGATTTATTTATATACAATTGAACTCACATCTTTCACATTACTGGAGACGAAGACTATGTACACGCAGCATGTTCCAAGTTGGTACACTAACAGGAAGGCGTTGACAATGTGCCTAAAAGGACATAACTTTTATTCAATACGTTTTGAATGGTAAACATTACGATTTGTGTGTTCTTTGAATGGAATTCCGGATGTCTCAGTTGTAACAGTTCTAAATATTAATCAGTATTTTTATTGATATACATATGTTACATTTCAAATACGAATGATTTTAGAATTATTTTCTTATTATCATTTATTGTATTTTTGTTATATTTAAGTTTCATATTTGTGTTGATTAATACATAGTATTAATAATTAATATAAAGTTTGAATAATCATAATTAACTTAAAAAATTATTCAACTCGATTGAAAGACTATTTTTTGTTCTTTTTTGAAATGTTGAGGCTTTATTCAACGTAACTGAATTATTTCATTCTGAGAATATTAAATGAAACAAAAATTAATTAAAACATTGCGTTATTTTAATTAAAATGAATTTTATCGAAATCACACGTTACTAATTATTCATTAGCGAAATATTATTTAATAAATAAACTTTTTTAAATCACTCTATTAGTTATCATAATTTTTGTCGTTAAAGATTAATTTTGTGATAGATAATTACCAACTTTTTCATAGCAATAATTGTGATCAGTGGTCGTTAAAAGTAAAAATATCAATAATTATATTTATCCATAATAAATTAAGAGAGAGATATAACGATTCTTACCCTGCATATGGGGCAACCTTCTTGAATATCTCCGGGCCTTCCTTCAGCGCCTCTTCCGCCGTTTCAGGGTAATTAAGACTTCCAATTCGTCTCTTTCTGCATAACTCGTACTGAGACTTGACCTGTATAAAACATGAAAGGTCATTTGATTCTTAGGTCAATACGGTCGAATTCAATGTTTGGCTCTACAAATTAAAATTAAGTCAAATTTAATAGGAGGAATATAAACGAAAAACAAGAACTGTAAATAATTAATTGAAGTGAAACGAGTGAAATTTGCTTTGATGAAAATGGTATAGTTATCCTCCTCTTTTGTATTTTTGTAGAAATGTACTTACATTCAGCAAATTCGATAATGTTGAACTAAATAAAAACTGTCATTGGCATGATGTTACCTTACGGTTTAAGGTTCGAGTGAAAGAAATCAAATTTTGATGTTTTTTATATGTTTCCACTTATTCTAATTTAATACTGCTGTTTTAAATTTATAGATATTAAACATTATTTAAATTATACTAGAGTATAACTATTCATCATTATTATTTACTAAGGACATAACAATTTCCGCATACTTGGGGAATTTCCCCTATGCTATGTTATGATATTCATATCAATTTAAGTGCTTCACATTGGAATTATATTATAGCTTACGGACAAAGTCTTATGGCAATGATTCTATCATGTTTAGTTGTGATTTTAGCTATCAATTAACACATCTATTCTTACTTAATTGATACATAGTGAAAAGCAGTGATAGAATATAGGGAACTGGAACATTTTTTGTAGGATATACGTAATCAATTCTCACCAATATGTGTACACAGTAAGTACAAATGACTCCTATCAAGATGGTTCCTGCGATTCCTATCGCCCATCCTGCGTGGTAAAAAGCGTTTGGCATGGCCAAAATTCCTGTTCCAAGACTCCCTTTCAGCAGATGAAATAGTGTTTCCATGTTCCTTTGAAAAAAGACACAGCCTTTGATAAACACATTTATCTCTCATCTCTGCATCAACATACATCATTTACAATTCATTGGGTTTTAACTATCAAGGGCTGTATATATGTTACGAATGATTTAACTCTGTAAATACTAAAAGAATCCGTTAATATACTTCTAAATTAAATTCTACAAAGATACTTTTTGAAATTTTTGAAATGACTTTTTGAAGATGAAACCTGAAAAACTATTTATATTTTTCTTGAATAGAAATATTTAAGAAACCGACGGATTTATCTTAGTTAAATTAAAAGATATGAAAAAGTAACAAATTTAATTTTTAGTTTTCGTCTATCTTTACTTTATTGTTTGTACCAAGAAAATAAAAAGTGTATTGATGCCAGGAATAGAATTCGTTTCTCATTTAAGATACTAAATCAAAAAAAGAACAGAAGTACGTATAAGATGGGAGGTCAGAGCCAGTAATGTAAAAAACTCCATTGAACAAAGTTTAGATATAAATAAATATTAACTTTTGTAATCATTAATAACATATTACGTATATAAATTTATATATAAATACTCGCTATTGCAATTTAAATTCTTTTTACGTTACGTCAGTGAATAATCTTCACATTTATCGTCCAAATTTATTGGTATTTTACGAATTGTAATCGACAAATATTATTATTATCATTGAGATGAAATCAATTGTCTCAGATACGTAAAAATTCAACGAAATCATTCCCATCTCACCCTTTTTGCGAGCGATTCTATGAAGAGCAGAATTACCTTCGTCACTCGCCAAAAGAAAAACATTTAATGGGAAATCCTGGTTCGCGGTTTGAACAGGATTGTGAGTACGCACTAGAAATCTTTTTCGAGCTCACTTAATCGCGAACCCTGGAGAAATTTCCCCAATCGCTCGTCTCTTTTTTTTTGGTGACGTAAGAACGTCCGCTTGTGTACTCACGTGGTTGGGTGCTCGACGCTCCTGTTGTCGTGTGGATTGAAGTGCCCTCCGTGCATTTGAGTCTCGTTATCTGGAGGAAGTTTGGCCACTTCCACCGTAAAAACCTCTTTCTTCTTCTCCCCATTAGTAGCGGCCTTCTCGCTTTGGAGACCACCGTTCGGCGAGGAAGACATCCTGAAGAGAACACTGTTTCGAATGAGCGTCTTTCTTTGAGGGCTTTTTGTAAAATCCACACGAATTAAAAAAAATGACGAACGATTTTAATTATATAGTATCACAGCCTTCTAAAATAAGTATATATTCAGATCATTCAAGGATTACTTTCTAAAATTATTACTAAAATTTATCTTTTACGTAATTAATGTTGCCATATTTCCTTATGATATAAATTCTAAAATTTTTTAATTTTGTATTAAAGAATTATAATTCTTTAATATTAATTAGAATTGCAATGAATTTTTTTTATTTTTATATACCTAATTTTACTTCATTCTGAAGATTATAAATCAAACAAAATTCAACCCCTTGCGAAAGTATTCTTTTAGTTATTTAGGGTAGTTCCGCTAATATTATCGTGTTATGAATGAAAATTTCACAAATTAGACGCTGATTTTGAAATTAATAGTCAATTAATAAATATTCATTCATTAACTAAAATAAATAAATAAAAATACATTCATTAATTAAAATAAGATACTCGTGAATATAATAATTTCTAAAAAAATATGAATATATGGATAGTATGCCTTGTGTGTATGTATATATATATATATATATATATATGACTAGTATATACTAAGAATATATAAAAATAGTATGCCTTTGGGGGAAGAAAAATGTATCGTACGGGACAATGGTCATGCAAATAATACTAAGTATGTCAATTGATATTTCTTTATAAATAATCTAGTTTCTTAGGTAATTTAACCTTGTCGTTCATGCTGAACTTTTAGTGAGTACAGTCGCCTTGTCGAATATATTTTTACTGAAGTTAATGAGTTTTCTGCATTTTATGGATTCCTTCAAAATTAATGTTTATTACATCAAATATAAAATTAGCACCTTTTGGAGGATATGCAAGAAGTATATTATGTTAGAGCTAATGATGATTAAAGTATTAACTTATACGAATTCATTCAGTAATTGTTATTTTCAAAGGTTAAATCGAGTGGTCTTCTCACGGAACAGATAATTTTCCAGTATTTTATAATTGTAATTAAAACGCGTGATTTCAAAGCGATCAGTCATTTATTCCTTCCTTTTTACGTATTTTGGGTTAGGTCAAGCATCGTGTGCTTCACTTTGATTTCGGAGTCAACAGCCTCACTCAACTCGGACATAAACACGTGTAATTAATACGTAAGAATATTTTCCCGTTCTCTAAGAGTCCGATATGTACACGGATTCAACCTCTTGAATTAATTAAACAGTTTGCTAACAGAGGTTAGCATATTTGGATATTCAACAGCGATCCTTCCGTCGTTGTTTAGATTGGCTCTAGTCCAAAAGATGCTGGAGGGCGTAGCAGATGCAACTTCACGGTATTATTCCAGAGGGATGGACCAAGGAAGGCAAAACTTCGAAATTAATCTTCTTAGCGCAAAGTGCACAGAAAGCAAATAGAAAAATCGGAGAATTGTATCTCTTTATCCTAATTTCAGCTCTTTTTCATTCCACTTCCTCTCAAAGTACCTTCTTGACTACGATCCAAATTTACCTTAAGAGATTTACATGGCTCGCAGAGGAACAATTCCCGTCATTGTTGTTGATGCATTATTGTAGCTATCCTGCGATCGTTGCCATAGCAACCGAGGTAACTACATGGCTCCGGGCTGCCTCATTGTTGTTCTAGATTATTTAATTAAATTACAGCTCCTTGTCACGTTGCCCCGGGAACGTCTGGCCATGAATACGGCCCATAACAATAACATATCTCAGTCTATAAAATTTGATTAAACGACTTCATTCATTCAATCATCTGAAACTATACTTGCTTTTTTAAAATTCTCTAGACCTCTCTACAGTACTTCCTTTTCCCAGCAATACTTCGCTTTTATATCGTAATGCTATTTTTGTTTGTGTAATATCGTTAGGCTGTATTTGCTCTTTTTTAAAAATACGTACTCTAGACCTTTGCAGAACTTCCTCTACCCAATAATATTTCGTACAATCGTAGAAGACTTAGCTCGGATAATATTTACCTTTAGTGTATGTCTACAAACAAGGAGCGGTAGAAGAACCGACTTCTCGTAAAATAAATTCTCGATTTTCTGAGCGTACTTCTTGAAAAGACGCTAAAAATGATAAAAACTTTATCCACAGTATCCACATGAAAAATCTTTAATGCAATATGGTTTTCAGGGTTATAAATTTTTATAATAATTATTTACGCGTCACTATTTATTTTAATTTATGATTATGATTTACAAAAAATTAAAGATGGCATCAATTATTACGTAAAATATAATACAAATAAGTCTTTATAATAGTAAAGTATCTTTTTATTTCCTAATGAAGTGTATCAACTGCTCATAATGAGAGTTAAAAGAAAAAAAATTGGAGGGTTAAATGAATGAAAACAATCGAAATCAAGAGAGATCTAAAGCATGAATATTTCCCGATGAAAAGTTACCTCGCAGACTTTGAAAAGGTCCCAAACTGCTTCAAATAACTTAATTTCAACCCTCCGAGTTGACAGCGAGAGTTTTGAATGCGGAATTCTGAAGTTAGGAACGTGATTTTCACGTGGAAATTTCGATGAGACGTTCGCCGTAATGACGAGGTTTTATGTTCAATTGATTTCATCAATTATTTTTTCTTTTCTTTTAATCAGTTGTCTTCGAAATCTTACGTAATTCCGGGGATTGAGAGGTATATATAAAAGGGCGTTGAAAATGGGCAATCCTTCGATAGGAGTTCCTCTTAAATATATCGATGGCCATTTGGGATTCCGCGAGCGTTCGACAAGAAGGTTGAAAGGGCCGTAACAATGCAAGTAGATGATTCGAAAAAAAAAGACGAACGTATAAGGGCTGAGGAAGTTAGCCTGATTAACCCGAGGAAATACGTGTAAGTAGGGGACTTCATTTGTCGGCCTGGAAATGTTTTTACTGAATTTAATGCTACGGTCTTTCGGCCATCTTTTCTATAGGCGAAAAATTGGATGTTTCATTGTTCGAAAAGAATTCGGAGCCTTTTTAAAAAAAATGAACGGCTGAATTCTCTCTTTCAAAACGTTTGCTTTAGTATCGAAGTTTTTGGCCAAATGAAATTCTGAAATGAATTTGAAATATCTGCTAAACTTAATGTTTATTACGTTTCTTTACGTTTAGAAAATCAAAAGTAATATTGTAACAAAAATAAATAATTATGCAAAATCATAAAGACGCGATAAGAAATTAATATTTCAATATATGTTTCGTAAGCTAAAGTATACATTTTATTTATATAAATGGTTTTAGGAGAAAAACCCTTAGGAGTAAGTTTCCTTTCTATATATTTACCATCATACTTTATATGCACCATTATATAGCTTTCAATTAGTTTCCCTCCTCAAACTTATGAATTTGGAAATTGTTTTATTATTTATTGGAAATTATTTTATATATTCGAGTTATATTATTCTATATTACAGCATCGAATATTTAGCAGCTAAATTTGCAATAAACGAATATATTGAATTATTTTACATAGGTTCATTCAACGGAATCCAATACAAACACCGTAACTTAAATAAGCAAATTTATAGGGTTGAGGGAAGCTAAAAATAAAACATTTACGCCTTAAGTTCGTGCGACTGCATTACAAAGGTTAAATAAAAGTAAAAATGAAAGGACTATTAGCCTCAAAAGGGTTCCAAAGAAGTAGGTGAGCGACTATATATAAATATCCTCCCCCGCCTCTGTTTCATTGACCGACAACGAGTACATTTTTATAGACGCACGACCACACATTCTCGTCTCCTGATGATTAAAAGAGAGATCCACAAAAGAAAGGGGAAGAGTTATGACAGTTCGAAGATGTTGGTCCCTCTAGCGGCGCTCGTGAAAGTTTCATTGTCCACTTGAGTAGAAAAGTGGAAGATTGGACTACAAGGCGGTGGGGGGAGATTAAAAGAGGTCGTTAAGAAGAGATAATCAAAGTTATCTCTATACTCGAGTGAGGAAACAATAGTTTATTATCGAATTCAGTGCATTCTCGAAGTGCGAGTTCCTTCTTTTTCAATTATCATTAGATCGTCACGATTAAATTGATGCTCGAGAGGATAAATGAATATCAAAAGAATCAATACATTGTTTTCGGTAGTCTATGGTGCTACCGTGACATTATCTATTCAATCTCTATCGAATTTTCAATTCAATAGGTACAGATAAGTTCGAATACGTATCCAAGTGAACATCGATCTTTGAATTCACTCACGAGCAATGGTGACTAACACAATTTCGCTCAAATAGCTACCAACAGAGAGGTTATTAAGTTATGGCGCGATAGTATTGTTTGAATCTGACCATATATCTTCACTATTACTAACTTAATATGCTAGATAGATGAATTGCCTCCAGATCTTTAGTCAATGTCACGTAGTATATAACCCAAATTAATCGCTGATAACGCTAAGATTATGGGCTTATAGATTAAACATTTACTCACTTAATGAAAGATATCGTATAGCTATTAGAGTAAGGTACTATTATGTCAGCAGGGCAGATTCCACTGACCTACTAATCTCTTTAGTGACCTTTTTTAAAACGAGCACGGCTCGAGGGGAATCTTAGGAGACCTTTTTCGAGGAAATTTTGTGGCTATATCTAGCTTCAAATGTTTTTATTTCAGCAAACTGACTCTATTCTTTGAGTGGAGGCATTTTTTTTATTTCCGAATGGATAGAATTTCCGAAGTCTTCCACGAATTCGTGTATTGCGTATACGTATCATGTGCTTTGGAACCGAGAAATTTTTAACGTTTTGTATAGTTAATAAATGTTTTTTTTCGTCTTTTTTCACTATTACAATTAATAGATTTTTGTGGTAATTGAAATGTTAAAAGTGAAGGATAAAGCTGTATAATATTAAACAGAAACATTAGAATGTTTTTAAGGATCAACAAATTTAAAATTTAAAGATGACTGGGGTTTGAACTAGAGCCTACCAACTGCTACATAGCCTATTTTAATTGAATTAACTCTTATTGTAATCAATTTAAACTATTCTCTAAATTTCCAAGAACCCATCCAATCATGATAATGTAATTAAGATTTATAGATACCAATTTAATTTAACTTAGCTTTCCAACAGTACATTTGCAATTAAATTTTTAAATAACGGATATAAAAAACGATTTATGAAAGTAAAAATTCGATTCATCTCGACACATTTCATCCCAAAGAAATAAGGGTGTAATTACATAACGAAAATTATTTCACCAAAGTAATCCAGCAACACTTTGATCGTACATAGTTATATCCTTTTTATGCTTCAACCAGTTTGTGCTTTCGGTTCAAAAGGAACGGAGTTCTAAAGAATCAAACATCAATCTCTTTATATTCCCTTCTCGTATCTAATTTGGTTGCTACGAACGACGGAGAGATGTTTTTGAAACCTCTCCCTCAGAAATGAATGGCGGACAGAAACAAGTGATAACATTCAACTGCCCGCACATTCAGGTATGAAATCCTTCTTTTTTCTTTGCGGCCAACCGCCCGCATTTAACGCGAGACAACGAACGCCCTAGTGACGAATATTTCCGATGTAGATAAGATGAAGAATCATTCCGGAGGCAAAAACGTTTCCTCCTTGGACCCCTTTTTTTGTCTTCCAAAATAGATGGCTCTGCGAAACTCTCTCCATCAAGATAAAGCGACGGTGACAGCGTCAAAGGCATGAATAAAGAGAATCGGATTTAATCCCGACATGAAATCGTACGAATGCTTCCCTCGGAATTACTATCATCTCTCGGAGATACTCCCACAATCAATGTTCTTGAATGAGACAGACATTTCCTGAATTCGAGACATTTCTATACCTCCGGGCGTTCTTCGTATGCCGAACGAGGAAAAACAAATTCGAGCGAAATATTAAATTAGTTAATAGTAGAATTTATACAATATACGAATACGTAATTATTTATCTGTTTGGGCTTTCTTCGTATGCCAAAGAAGGAAAAGCAAATGCGAGCGAAATATTAAATTAGTAAATAGAAGAATTTTTACAGTATACGTTATTACAGTTCGTAATTATATAGCTTTACAATGATCGTATATAAAATTATAGATATTTTTGAATACACTACTTTTGTAATAACGATTAAAAATGGGTTTACGTAATTTATTTTCTCTTTATAGTAAACTAAAATTGTTTATCTTGAAGTAATTGTGTTTTATATTGCAATATAGTCGCAAAAACATTGTTCCAAGGATAACCAATTTATAAGATAAATAATGACTCATAATTACTTCAATTTAGTTCTTCTTACAGCCTTCTTCATAGTTTTTCTTAAGTTTCTGGAGTTAAATTCGTATAAAACAATAAGTTATAATTGTTTTCAGCTTCTTTGTAATTTTTTAACCTTTCATAAGACGTAAACTGAAGTGTTTGCTATTTATTTATCTTTTAAATTAACTGAAATTCAGTCACGATCAATAATGTTACAGAAGATAATTAAATAATTCAATTAAATCGATCAACTCCAAGTATATATATCTTTATAACTCAAATTGGTAATTGTATATTAGTGATGACATTGTTCTAACTAATTAATAATGAAAATTATATTTAAAAGCTAACCGGAATTGACTAAATATTGTTAATAACCCGATGCGGCTGATTGATAAGGACATAATGCCGCAATGATGCGAGATTAATCGGAAAATAAAAGATTGGGTGACTAAAATCTTAGGCCTTAATTTAATTGGAGATTCTCCGCCGTATTGTGCAAAAGAAAAGATAGTAGACCAGACGATAAGCGGAAACACAGTCAGATTGCATTGTTTTTGTTCTACAGTATCCAGTTTACAATAAGTGGAGAACTACTTTGTACTATTGTTTGATAAAAGGTTTCATAATCAAAGAGATGTGCAATTACAAAATCACCAATCCCTTGATGTAAACCGATTCTGATTTGAGAGAAGATTCACGTTCTCAGTAATGACGAAACACCAATGTATGCTAAAGAGCTCAACTTTCCATATCACGTTAAGACAAGGTTATAGAAGATTTTATTCGGTTAAAAATATTTAATTAAAATTAAATCAGTCAGAGGCATTTAAAATTAGCAAAAAAATATTTTATAAATGTTTCCTTGCATTAAATTCGTCCATTATATCAAGTAAATGGCAAAATGTTTTTGAAAGTATTACTGAATATTCTTTGTGAAAATGATTGAATGAATGAATTGAAACAATGAATTCATACAAGCACAAAGTTTGGAAAAAATGTACCTCTAAGAGTGATTCAATATGAAAAAATAATTTAGCCGCACAAAAAGCTGAGCTAAAATATAGGGCTCGTCCGGGATTTGAACCCGGGACCTCTCGCACCCTAAGCGAGAATCATACCCCTAGACCAACGAGCCGCTGTTTTTTCACAAGAATTTTAATTTCCTTCAAAATTTTATTCTTTTTACATTTATTTTTAAATATGTAATGGTCCATGGGCATTAATTATTTATATTAATTCGCACCCTACGAGAATAAGAACATCTTTAAGCATATATCTCTATTGGTTGAATCTTTTACTTAATATTATAATCTGATATTCCAATAGGGTTCCTGGATTAGAAAAGGTCAAAATAGGCATAGTAATATATTTTATCTGTAAAAACTATGAAACCCGCGTCCCTTATTCGAATCAAAACCAATTATCAGGTCCTTAGATATTTCTATTATCAGTCGCTAACTTAAAAAAATGCGACGCAGAAATATGGCATAGGAGCAGATAAGATGCGAAAGACGAGTCTTTCAACATATACCTTTTTCCCAACCAGGTATATGACTGATTTGGAAAAGCTACGAAAGATAAACATCGAGATAAAAATATCAGTGGAATTGTTCAATTAACGATAAATTAACTAAATTTGCTATCAAGAATCTCAGCATAAAATACCAATTAAAGACAACTAAAATTCAATTGTTTTACAATAGTTTTAATAAAAATTTAAAATAAATTAATTAAAATTTTAAATAAACGAAATAAATGAATTAATCTTTTACAGCATCGTCGATCCAAGTTTAAAAGGTTTTATCCGCAATGTCTATATCAAATTAAAATGAAAAGTACTTTGCAAGGGGTGAAAAATATTCTAAATATTTCATTGCCTAAATAAGCATTCATTTTTATCTCATACTTTCTAAAATTATATAATATACTCCTATGGCACTCTATATTATTATAAGTTGCATGGATTACGTAGAATGTTGAATCGAAATTCGGGAAATGAATTTCCACATTCTTTACCAATTTATTTACTTATGTAAAATTAAACAAATGACGCATTAATATCAATAATAAATTATTAAACTTGATAAAATAAATATTTTACTGAATTATAGTCTGAACAAAATTTTAAGGAATTTTTATATCTATAAAGGTTCTATTTATTGTGTCTCACATGTTATTCATTCATATTATTTCAAAGTAGGTAATAAATTAAAATCTTCTTATAGCACTTCCCGCTCTTTTCGTGTCCTTAACTCCATTATTACGCTCAGAAGGCCGGTTGAGCAAAACTAACTCACTCACCTCATTGTTACTTGAAGAATAGGATTGGATTAGTAGATAAGGCGTATGTGCAGAATCAGATGAGGGAAGGAAAATGTGATTTTCCAGCCATCTTCCTCCACCGTATCGGTGGGTTTATCACAAGTTCGACAAGTATAAATTAACCGATTGTTTGACGGAAGGGTGCAAAATTTAGCCCAAATAAGTTACCCTTACGTGTGGGTGAATATTTTTCGATTTATTCCGCGGAAGGGTTTTGTGAATCGAAAAGAACGACGGTTCAAAGCTGAAATTTTTAATTATTAATGTTTGAATATACGATGATTTATAAGTCAATTCTGCTGAACACGTACAATTAATCTGTGGAAAGATAATATTATATGATACATATATAAGTTCTAGTTTTAACTGAAATTCAATATTCGAAAAACACCTGTGGATAAAGTATAATAAAAGCAAAATAATCTACGCATCTTCGTAAAGTATTCTTTTAATATATAAAACCGGAGGTGATCGTAAATATTTTCCATGTTTAATTGGGTTTAAAGGAATGACCCCTTTCTAAATCAGGTACGAAAACGTATGTTCATACATTTATACCTAGACCGTTCATATATCCTACAATTAAAGTTAATCATAGCTATTTATCCGCATAAATCTTTTAAACCGGCGGTAAAAAAAGAAACGTTACAAATTTATTCTATGAATATTAACAAGTAATGAATGCAAATAATATGCACGAATCTAGAGGTTCCGTAATAAATTTCCATATAAAAATCACAATATCATATAGGTGGGTTGCCTAATACTTTTAGATTGATTCGGTTAAATTTATAAATAACCAGTGAATCAAATATATCGGAGGGCACTGAACTTTTGCTGAATTAGATAAATGAGTACGAGTTTAAATACCTAGCACCCAGTTTGTATTCGTCTCTTCAAACCCGGATAAGCGAGTACAATGTTAGTCAATTTTTTCTTTAATCCCCACCACATCTCAATTCGTATTGTAAGTAACACTGTGAAAATGGTTCATCAAAAGGTTTCGGGATTCATTGGAATCGAACCCTGGACTGTTTAGGTTCTGAGGATACGGGTTAGACCCACCCTTAGTTTTCCTTATGTATATATATTATAATCTACCAAAATTTCCAAAAACGAAAGATACCAATTATTTCAAAGACTGGCATCGTAACATCGTTCCGAGAATATCTTCCGTAAATATCTACGCAGCATTATTGATATAACCGATCCATGCGTATGATCTGAGGAAATGGCACATTTTAGCGTGAAATTAGAGAAGGTTGCAGAGGTAATTGCACGTGTGGAACTGGTGACTTTCATGCAATATTTCCTATAGGAAAAATCGCTTAGCGTGTTTAGGTTCTTCCGCAACGCTTTTATCAGAAAACACGCTCGTGACCCAACCCAACAATGATTGTCGTGCTTCACCGCACCTCTAGAAGATCAACATTTGCTGATTGACCAATATTTCCGTAAGGGAGGTGTTAGAAGGCTTAAAGCACTAGGAAACTGTCTTTTTCTATCATTTCTAATACCTAGTTTTAAGAAAGAATAATTATAAATTACTCGACCTTAATGTTAAAAGTGGAGACTAGTCTCAACCAACAAATATCACCATTTAAATTTGTACATATATACTGGACAATTTTAGGCTGAATTCAATCAGGGACAAACATCCGCACTTTGTAAAATAAACGAATTTGCAGTAGTTGGATCCTACTCTCTAATACTACTAGTAGCCTTAAAAGGCCTCACCACCATGAAATATCACACGACTACGTAGTAGTATATTACAGAGTACTTCGACCACTTTGCCACAGCAACCGTGCGATGTTTACGATATCTTTTCCATATCAACTACGAAGCTACACAACGGCTGAGAATGGTGCGCGTTCCCCACACAGATTTTTTTTTATCGCAACCGGTTGGCAACAGGCCTGATGGTGTCATCTCGTAGAAGAGGTCAACTAGTGGCCGAAACCGGTACCACGTAAATATTCAGCAGGAAAATGCTGAGTTATTCCTCCAGATACGTCTATTCCACAGCGCTTGGAATCGCTATTTTAGAACCGAATTTTTAACCGAAAAGTGTGTGCAGATCTTCGCTACAATACATCGCGTATAGTGTCCCTTAGCTAGCTATGTCTCTGCTATTGTCATATTGTCATTGATTGTTTATCCGAATTTAGATTCACCGCTTTAAAAAATTGCCAAAAAATCAGCTCACCTTTCAGTTTGGATTCACAAGTTCACGGTGTTCGAATCCCGGTCTATGCGTCCCAGCGTCCGCAAGGTAACAAAGCTGTCAGTAGGTGCGTGTTGAGTAGGAGCCTCCGTGGGCACAACCACAAGGAAATCACGAAAAACGACTATGCGAGCGGAATCTCTCAGTTATATATCTCAAACCCCCTCTTTCCCCTTCCACCGCACGCTGAAGAAAAGGATGATCACTCACACACACACTGTCCTCTTTATCATTCCCCTTACGTATCTGGGTTGTGGGAAAATTCCCTTCCCAACCTCGAACTACACTCTCGATAGTTCGCATTCCAATGCGAAATCTTTTTATCGGTTACCTAACGCACTTGTCACATCTCTTCGAGTTGTCGTATTACATATGAGAGTGGGCGCTAACAGCCGTTGATGATCCAGGGTTCGATCCGTGACGGAACCCTCAAAGAGAGGGAAGGTCGAAGGAACGTGTTCGAGTACTGTTGCAGTGTTCGAGCTTCCGTAAAACTTTCCATTGGAGACGTTTGGATTTGATTGTTATCGGAGTTAATTTGTCTCGTTCGGATTGTTGCCTTTTATATTTGGGATAATTGTGTCGTCGTCATCACAATGTTCTAAATGAGTGTTTTGTTGGGGACTGATTATTGTGAGGGGAATGAACTGTAGCGAAAGTGTTTGACTTATGTTTTCAGTGATTTTATGAGCTAAGAAGTTTCCACTGTTAGTTTCGTTGTAATTATGGGGTAAATATTCCCGAAATAAATTTTTTTCATCAGGATATGAATCCATTTTGGAACAGCGTGTAAGTGTACCTCTACTTCCTACAATTGACTCGTTCCTTTAAATTTTTAATTAGCTAATATACAAAAACTGATTGGGAATGAAAGAGCGGATTATCTCACCCCTCATTTGGCTTTTTGTTCTCAATATATACCTAAGGATAAACCTTTATCGAAATCAGAGTGTACAAGTTTCAAAACAGCGCAAAGGTGTAGTAATCAATTTTTAACTTAGCTTAATTATGTTTAAATTACCTCAAATTAATTTATTAATTTATTCCGAATATTATGTGTTGAATTCTAACTAAAATTAAAAACAAAAATATTAAAAAATCGTGATAAAATACACGAGTATTTAAAACATTTGAACTCAGTACCCTGTTTGTCAGTACGTGCAATTCCTTTAATATCAATCTAACGTTGCAGTATATTAAACGTTCACGTAATAGTCCCTTTGGACTACGTTTACCCTTATTGTTTTCATAAACTGTTGCTCTTTGCTTTTTATCGCCAGGATTTTTGTGCAAGGTTGATTCCGGAGGGGATGGGGGATCCGTGGGTAAACAAAGGCCTACTTCATCCGTGACGCGTATCAGGTGATGATGACGTAACGAGTTAAAAGCCCAGGTCATGCTTCGACTAACGCTGAATGAGTCCTTTCTTCTCTGAAACGAAAAGGCCGATATCTTTGGCGATTGAACTTCCATTCATCGGAGTTTATATATACGAAGTTGCTAGGCAACACGGTCTCTTGCAGCGCATGTAGATATGCAAAGTAATTACACGCATCGCTGGTTCGTGAAGGTTCTTTTGAGACGTATATATAGATGTATCGGATTCAATGGATAATTCAGATAGATGGAATGATCAGTAAAAATAATTTTCTATATAAATATCTCCTGAAGGAAGTTAGATACACATACATATATATTTATATATAAATGGTTCTTCTATTAAGTTACGCAAATGGTACAGATTGCTTTTAAAATTAAAAAATCAAAAAGATGATGTGCAACTTAGACCCAAGTACCATGAAAAAAAGGACGATAAGCATTATTTGATGTTAAGCATTATTTCAGTTTGAGACTTGTTCTACAAAAGATCTTTAAATATCTAGCGTAAAAAAAGAAATTGAGCTCGTATTTTACAGAGATATATTACACACTCCTTACTTCAAACTTCGTTCACATTTTTTGCAATAGTTTGCTTTTTTCTATAATTTCTAAAAATCATGAACTAATAATTGAATAAGCTGTATTCAATAGTGACCTTGATCGAGGATGACGAGTTTTAATGAATAATTTCTCTCTTATTCTTTTAGTTATTTTTTGTTTGTTATTTCTATCAGAGCCTGGAACAACCTGTAAATTAAAACATTTTCAAGTTGTACCTTTTGATGGATATTACTCGGGAGTTCATCACTTTTCCAAAATATTTCTGAACAGTATCTAGGTTTTTATATTATTTTTTACAATTTGTTTACCTTAAAATTACGAAATATGAGAGTCACCTTCTATACTGGTAATAATGTGATAGGTGTTAATAAGTGTTGATGGATGATATATCTGGATAAATTATGCATGAATGGTATGATTGATATGTGGATTGTGCATGACGTTATTGGAAATTTTTTGTTCGTTTTCTTTTGGTTATTTTAGGAGGAATGAAGATAATAATAGGATGAGTCTAACATATACTTAATTTGTGTATACGTGTATGAAATATATTTTAAAATGTAAAATGGATATCTAATACAATATTTAGGGTATTGAATTAATACATTTAGGGTATTTTTATAGCTTCATAGGGTTTTGTGTTGAAGTCGCCACCTGACTTTGTGTCAACTTGCGGCGATATTATAAATAAATAAACGTGCATGTACATTCACAAACAATTTTACTTGTACCTTCAATAAATCAAGTTTGTAACGTTTTCCCTCTTTAGTCGCCATTGTTAACAATACGCTCCTATCCTCTGCTACGTACGACACATAAATGCGTAGCAGATTCCTCGTTTACCCCTTCTAAGGCGATTTTTCCACTCCCTTACTGGAACCCTTTTTGGTCAATTATCCTTTCCTTTAGCCGAACCAAAAATGGTTTTACACCATCTGCATCCACTTCCTTCCTTCTCTAATAGGGTTCCCTTCACGAGCGGGATGACTAATTGCGCTGGAAGAAAATTATGATATCGCGAAACAATTCATCCCACGGTCTGACATAGGGAGAGACATCTTCCTCATCAGCCAAAGGCGGAGAATATTAATACATCCCCACGAGCCGAATGGCGGCTTGTAGGGTATTAATGAAGAAGTATGAATAGTGGATGAAAAGCCACAAAGTAATTTGTCTTGTCTGTCAGAAAAGGCCCGGGAACGTATTAACTGTTCCGTGCAATTTTTCGACACCCAAAAAATCGAGCCACGTCTCCGAGTTATATCGCGTTTCTATCGAATAAGTGTCTGAAACGGGTTTCACGCATAAGCAGAAGACGTCTTTGGTAAAACTTTCTCTGGCGTACTCCATAGGAACGATAAAGATCTGGCTGTAACGTCACCGTTACCTAATCGATAGACCTATAGTTAGTCAGATTAGTCACTCCCAGACTTATTGAGTTTATCGAAGGTGATGGTTCAACGAAGAGAGGAAAGCAAACATAGCAGCGGATACATCCGGTTATGGAATATAACTTTCGGCTCCTGGAAAATCCATTCCATAAAGATAAATAAGGTCAGTTGATACCGGTTAACGATTGTTTATTTAAACATTAAAGAGAACCCGCTGAGGTGTTTAATGAATCTATCTTATCAGCGGGGCCAAAACGAGATGTGAGTAATTTAGATCACGTATATTAGTTACCTATGGTATGGGAAAGGGGCTAGCGAAATATTGTGTGAAAATAAATAGTAAAAATACGAATTTACAGGGAAATATTTTTGCGAAAATGTACAGAGAGTACTTCGACACTCATATTGGAAGAGTAACCCAGATATTTTCGAGTCAAAATTTTATATGGCTCAACATGAAATGTTTTACGATAATAAAATGATCGAGAAGATTCAACAGTGCGCTGCAATAATTTTTAAAAGGAATAAAGGAACATTTCACTGATACTGTAATCCCCAGAATTTCAAAAATTTGTGTTATCCTGCGTTGCAAATTTTTTTCTAAACTTTTACTTTGTACACGCGCCGAATTTTCAAAACTTATTTTTTTTCGGTCAAATTTGTGAAAAAAATTTGAAATTGATACTCTTACTCAAACATTGTGCGGGTTCTTTTCATCAAAAAAATCTGTGGAAAGAGTGCATTCATTCCCTCGTAACGGGAAAAAATTGTCCGATATTTCCCATTTCTATTTCGCAACTAATTCCGAGAAATTAAAGTCATTCTTATTGTTCATACCGTTGCTGTGCTTTTCACTTCCAAAACTTACCCCGCATATCCCCGCGTAATATCCTCAGTTAAGAGAAGAGATATAACTCCGTAAGAATTTAGTTATTCATTTTTCCCAGAATCCATGTCGAATTCAAACAAAGGCGGCAAAGCCCGCGGCACTAATTTTATAAATAAACGGAATATTAAAGGAGTAACGGATGACGAGAAGGATGCATACGGTTTGCCTCCGACTTAGTAATTCTACGTAATGGCGCCTATTATAGACGAGTAAAAACTCTTTAACGAGGTCTTTCAAATGATTCTCTTTCTTCGGGAGAAAGAGGTACCGGTCCATAGTCTTTCCTTCCCCTTCCGTTTAGAGAGAGTTTGCATCTTGCCATTGTTTACGCTCCGCGGAACCCTCTGGTTGTACAGCCTTTGGTGTTTCCAGGAGATGCCCTGTAATGAGGAAACGTTCCCATTTTCCTTTGTTGGCCAGAGATTCGGGTTTTATGAAGCATCTTCCCCGTTGCTCGAAAGGTATGTTGCTAAGTAGTCGAACATTCTTTCCGTTAAACCATCATCCTCTGTCGATGCCGAAGAGAGAGAGAATGTATATAAAGTGCATCCGAGTCAAAATTGCATTTCTATTCTATAGTTTGACTCGCAGACGCGAAGGATCTAAACTTAATTAGAAACGAACTCCATTAGGTCGGCTAATTTAAAAGGGCGTACTCTCCCGGAAAGCAATTATTCAAATGAAATGTTGTCTGTAATTTTATCTCTTTTCTTGCACCGAAGGCATCCCCCATAAGTGAGATCCTGAAACTGAAGGAGACTTTAACAGTGTTTGGCAAAAATGTCTCTCGTAAAATTTTTTTTGTGCACGCTTCCAAGTCGTAAATATTCATGACGAATGACTTTTCGAATGGTTTAATTGCTAATACTGTAGCTTAGATGGACTCGTTAATTTTTATGGAGCTTTTTTCGCGATACTGGTACTCTCTGTATTACCTTGCGAGAATAATCCTCTTAAAAATTTTTGTTCCGCTTTTTTTTTCTCCTAGAGTGCTTTAGAGGGAGGAATTCAAGGGAAGTTTTATTCTAACAATTATTCCGTTTCAGTTTTTTGATGAGACATTTAAGAATAAAAGCTTCATAATCAAGGTCATTATATTAAAACAATTCTTTCGTATTTTTACATAATTTTAATTAATGAAATAGTTTCGGTTCTCCTCTATATTTCAAAAAACGTTATTTTCTGTAATATTCAATACATTTTTGATACTGTGATATTTAAATATTTTTTGTGGTTGTATAATTCATATCATCGTAATATCAGATAAATTCAATGAATTTGGCGTAAATGAAGGAAAAAGGCTTGAAAGTATTGTACTGCTGAATGTTTTGATATAATTATTTTTAATTTGCACTATTTCCAAAATTATTAAGTAAGGATTCATTTTGGTTGGTTAAATTTAAAAATTATCTAACGCAGTCTACTAAAAATAAAATACGAAAATTCACACTTTTAGTGCTAATAATTATGACTAACATGTCCATTTCAATATTAAGGATAAATATGTCCATCACAACATTACGGGTAAATAAGTCCATTAAAATATTGAGGGTAAGAGTTCTTGTCGGGATCTTCAATCATAAAACGGATCGATTAACATGCATTAGCTGCGCTAATAAGCATATTCATAAATATACGGAGAACTAATGTTTAGCCAGAAATCCACTCAGAGCAACGGACGAGAAACACCTTAGAGTATTGCAGGATTAAGCGGCCCTTCAGCTAGATGATTCCTAGAGATTTAATGAGGTTTCCCATTCTACTTCATGAATAATACAGCGGGATTAAATAAACCTAAGTTGGGAAACGAAATCCTTTTAAAGGCACCTTTTTATACTCGACATGCAATTCATTCTTAAATGAACGCGTGAGTTAAACTGTAAATCGATTATCTAGCAGAATAAAATCATAGTAACAGTAAGGTTTATCTTATTTATTTAAGAGTAATGTACGAAAGGAAAAGGGTAAAAAAATAAATGAAGTATGAGGTTAATAAGTGCATGTAAATAAGGAAAATATTTGTATATAATTTATAATATAAATAGCGAAAATAAAGGTGTAAAATAGCCGATGAAAGTAATCCTCAATGCCACAGAGCCATAGAGAGTTTCTTTACGCATTAAGTCACAGCCCCAAAAATGTATACTTTCCGACCACGGTTGATTTATTCAAACAAAAGAAAGAAGTCCCCGTAGATGCGTGCTAAGGTCTTGAGATTGAAGCTTTCACACAATCGAAAATCAATAGTTTCCGAAACGGTTGGATTGGTTTATACGTTCGGCAACATCATCCTTTCGGGTAAGTGCAGCATAAGGAGGGAAAATATCTCTTACGCTTTTTATACCGAAAAAGGGGATGCGAAAGATAAAAACAGAAAGCGCTTTCGACGTAAAAGAGGCCGGTAAAAAAAGGATACGGCGTTCGTGAGAGAAATGGCAAGAGGCAGAGAGTATTGCATTCAAGGGATCTTCCAGTCGTTATTAGGAATGTTTCGATGCACTTAGCATACGAAAGGAATCAAGGGAGGTGTTCGGTCCTAATGGAGGATAGGAATTGGCCGACCACGAAATGGTATCGTGCCGTGTGTGTTTCTTTTAACACGTATGAAACGGTTTGATTAGATTTTTTCCATTTTGCTTTAGGAAATTCTTTTCGAAAAGGCCAATCTCTCGACAATTGGCCGAGTTCGCCTCGGGATATCGCAATACCTCGCGGAATACTTATCGCGACGCATTTTGCCCGAAATTAAAAGCGGGAATACTCGTTTCTAGGATCGAGACGGTTTTGCTATTATTGCGTCGTGGTGGTGCAGTTATTGCATTTGTTATCATTCCAGAAAGATCTTGATGGTCGTTGATTTATATTGTAGGCTTTTTTCTCACATTTCTTTGATGATTTTTTGGGTTGAAAATCTATTTGGGTTCCTTTAAGTAGCTTAAATAAACAGCGATATTGTTGTGTCCATAAATACGTGAAAATCTTTTAAAATATTGGGTTCATTTGTAAACTGAATCGGTGATATTTTAGGTGAAATATTCTTCTGAATTTACTATGCTTTGCTTATATGCAAATATGCTTCCTTTATGTTTTCATATTCGATTTTATTAACAATGCTGCCAGTGAAACATATGTCTCATCCATTGTTGGTATCACGTACTCTTCCGGATTGATATTTCAATATTATATACTATTAGTTATTTAATCTCCAATTGTAATAGATGTCTCTTTAAACAAAACAGATTGAAAACCTTTCAAATCTATTCTTAATTTTTATATTCTAAAAAATGTAATACTTCCAAGAAAATATGAGCTCTTAAGGTGCATTAAATTAAACAGAAGAAAAAATTATGAAAAAGTTTTAATTTTAACTCTGCAGTCAGTCTTTAGAAAAAATAAGCAACTATTTAATCCTATTTTCTATAACGTAAAAGAATGGTTCGAATTAAATTGAAAATTATACATCGCTCCGGTATAAATCAATTTGAGCTCTGATGATAAGTTTCAAAATATAAAAAAAGAGTTACAGAAAGTATTTCTTTGTTTCGCATTCTACTTCGAAGCATTAAGACTCGCTCTGAATCCTTAATGTATCTTCATTTCCTCATTTCAAATTTTGACGCGTACAAAATCAATACCCTTCGTTTCGTAGAAACGACATTTCCGTCTGTAGATCGCTCTATAGGGTTCACATAAGCGCAAAGTTCACCTATACCATTTTGGATTCTGTTAGAGTATATTATCAAATGGAAAGGAATTGAGGCTTTCAACTTTTTCTTTAATAATATTTCTAAAATTTGCGATATAATTATTCCCGTTTTATCATTCAACAATCGATGACCTTTAGCTAAAATAAACCTTTTCTGACCTTTAACATAAATCCGTAATTGGATAAGTATTACGTACTACAACCTTCGATTCTATTGAATCTTTGGATCGGAACTTTGAGATTAATTCCTTGGATTACCATTCCAACACCTTCTAACTTCTCTTGGCCAAAAAAATTACTTGCCAACTTCCATTTTATTCCTCCCACTTTCGACGATGTATTAAAAACTTCGAACTTCGAAAACTTTTTCGCGAAATCTTTTTGATTGGAAAAAAATCAAAAATCAGTTCCATTTAGCGAAAGTATTTTTCTCACCGAAGCTTGGAATTTTCATTAACGAAGGCATAGATCTAAGTATGGACATAAAATAACTTTGTAATATTTTCAAGGTTATATATGTCAAATATCTCAAGTTCACTCATTGTTCAGCGAGCCTCTATAAGTATGGCTTAAATTTAAAGCATATGGCTCCTTTAGTAGCTGCAGTAGTTGTGTAAAAACTGTTTCTTTGTGTTAATATTTTACCACCACTTCGGATCCAGCGTGCTTTAACAAAGATGTCTCTGAAGAAGTTTCTCAGTGGCTTGGAAAAACTTGGAAGAAGAGTCGAAAAGAAGTGAAAGCCGTAACAAAAAGATTCCGTACTCAAAAGATATGAAAAAAACTAGAAAAGGAACAAAGAGACGGCAGAAGATGTAGGTGGCCAGCGAGATAAGAAAAGTGGAAAAAAGAGCATTTAGATTAAGATGACAAAAGATACAGGATAATAAGCCTTTTTTTATACATTCTTCATTAAAAAGTGTTTGATCAAAGATCCTATATTTTGTCGCTATGGGCGAACGCTTTTATCTTCGCAAACATTTCCCGAAGGACGTGCCCGTAGACAGGAATTTAATATCGTTGGATGGGGTCCATTTAATGCGACTTGTGAAGCATTCAATCTGCCAATTGTTCTTCATGCAAACTTTTACTAGTCACCCATTGTAAGGGCTTGAGTATTGTTCGACAGCACACAAGCCATATATCGTGACAATGGAAAGTAGAAAACAATCAAGGTCGTTATTTATCTTAGTACGCGTTTCACGAGTTAACAGCATTTTAATTTATCGATAAACTGGAGATGCTACATTCAGATGTCGATTTGAAAACGGTCGTGTATCACTAAAAAGAGGAAAGTTCGTTATCAATTTAAATTTCAGTTTCATGAGTTAGTATTATAATGTAATATTGTTCTAAAGTCGTCTCTTTCGTCGAATTTTTACGGATTGTATTAATTATTAATACGTTCATAGATACAAATATATTTGTTCATTCAATGTCAAGTTGAATCATGCAAACTCTATTCATAAGGAATGCAAGCGAGTTATATTTCAAAATTTTGTAAAAGGAAGAATAGATAGATTAGAGAGAATAAGTTTCTTGTTATCAATAGAAAAATAAATAATTATACACAATAAATGATAAGTATTAAATTTGAAATAAACATTTTACATGATAATTATCATCTACAATATCTAGCACAATACATAGAGATTATCTTCATATTAAATAGAGGTGTAGAAATGTTAACTAGATTAAAAATTATTTTTATTTATTATATATTTATGAATGTTACGAAAGCAATGATTTTCATCATCACGATATGAATGAAAGGTCACTGACATGGAAAGAGTAGGGCAATGTATGAGGGAATAATGTATTAGACCTAAAAAGAAGAAAGATGGGAAATTATGGTCATTTATAGAGGTATGAAAAATATACGAAACTATAAAAGGATTCATGACATTCCTCTGTTATTTAACGGCAGACAAATTCATCAGCCTTAACTAAATATTTGATACGTTATCATATAAAAATAAAACTGCGAAACATACAGAAATTAAAAGGTGTTTGTTTTACCATTTCTGGAAACTTTAATTATTTGCTGAGCTCGTAAATGTGTATTTGAATCAACCTTCCAAAAATGTTCATTTCATAATCTTCTACATCCTTCCCACTTCCTGGAATCCACATATCTCATTATACAAGATGAAATGAAAAGCTACGTTTCGGGGTTTTAGCTGAGTGATGGGAGTTAATAAACCAGAGGGGAAGTTTATGAAAGTTTTCAACTTATTAACGTTTATAAAATGTTCATTAAAGTTGCTTCCTATTATTAACACAAGGTATTCTCTTTGAAATTACTACTGATAAAGTCGATTAACAGATGTGGTGTTGATTTGAGGAGTACGTTTAAATTGATCCTATAAAGCAATTACTACGGTGAACAAAGATACTACCATTTCCTTCGCTCTCAATTATTCATTACATATGTATAATACAAGTTATCGATATATTATTTCAAATTGATTTGTAATTTTATATATTTTCAGTACCTATTTAATAATTTTTTATCGAATTTCCCTCTCAGATACATCTTATAGGGAATAATTGTGTGCCTAATTAGTCATTGTTTTCTTATTTGATGTACAATAAATGGATTAGTTTATGTACATTTGAATGCTTTTTCTTTACTGTACAAGAAATCGGATAACATACATAACATTCTGACCCTTTCATCTGAGCATCATTTGTAGATGTCACTCAAATAAATTAATCAAACTTATTCTGATTATCTATTCATCACTATATGTGATCCCTTTATCATTCATACGTAACAACTTTGTTCATTATATATAAATACCTTTACAGTGAATTAGATCATTAGTAAATTATATAATTTCGTAAATTAAAGTCGTTGTTTTATAATAACATTAATAGATAATAAATGAAAGGAAATTTTAACTTGATATTGTCCTATCGTTTTTTGCAAACTATCGGTTTCATGAATCAAACTTTATGTGTCGATATGAAGTCTTCGGGCTCTACGTATTATGTAAAAATATTTAAAGAATTGGAAAATAAAATCATTATCTCCAACTCCTTACAGAGAGATATCATGTGATACTGGGAAATTTACGATTTTTGTGGGCAAATCATAAGTTAAAGCGATACTATCAGTAACAGAAGTAAATTAGCGATAAAAACTACTCGGCAGCACGATATACATGTTTTCTCAATCTGAATATGTCAACGATAAATTTTCTTGGATCGACATTCAGGTAAATTTTTCGAAATCCCATTTACACAATTTTTTTATCCGATTTCATATCTAAGCAACTGATAAGATGGTGAAAATTTTAATTGTAAAGTTAATACCGTCTTCTAAAAGTTACGATGGTGGTGCAATTTATATCAGGGAATCTTAACTGGTGGATATGTGGCACTTCTACATATAAATGTTTTTGTAAGCATTTCTTCATTTTTTACGTAAAAAACACGCATAACTCATCACGTAGTACTTAAATAAACCTGAATTTTATTGTATAAAATAACTTAATTCCGTTTCATCTAACTCTTTTAGTATAAAATATTGTCCTTTATAATTAATTCAGTAATAATTAATGATTATAAATCGAATTAATTAGAATATATAGGAAATGTATTTTTGCAGGATTATATACAACATATATTACACTAATTAATTCTACTGGCACATAGAAGCTAATTTTTAGAAGCAGATATTTAACTTATCAACTAGTTCAATATGTTTGGGAATTAACACCCAATCCCTTTGCTTACAATAAATATATATAATGCATCAAGCAATGTCCAGTAAATAGAACTCTATTTATTATATCTTGCTCATATTATTGAACCACAATTGGATGTGTATTCACAGATTAATTCATATTTTAAATTCCTAATCTCATCTAAATCTAATCTAAAAATAAAGATTCTTTTTCATATTGGAACACTCCAAATTATTCAAATATTTAAAGACCACGTTCCAGATCAATCATAAATATCTGATTAAATTTTTTAAAACGATATATTTATCATCGGTGTATAAAATACTTTATTATACAATAAATACACTATTATAAATCATTTAATATAGTGTAATGCAACATAAACTACTATTAATTTTCAATATAAGAATCATCTCAATATATATTGAAATCATTTTTTGAATGAATATTTCTATAAAGTCCCCAATAATTCACTCAGCTCCAGCAAAATGTCTCTGTAGAGGAAAGTTAAGAAGAAAAACAAGTCTGCACAGCAGATCCGCATGAATCACGGAATTACCTTAAGGATTACATTCTGCAAGGAAAGCACTCCGTTAAAAAAAAAGCCCATCCGACGTTCATATGTTTCCGGAACAATGGACCACATTTTTCGCATACTAGAGATATCTGCTCTCGCTTGTCATCATTGCATAAAAAAGAGTAAGTCCATCCTCCGGCACATAAAGATAAACCGCATTAAAGATAAGCTGCCAATGTATGGTTAGAGGTAGCCGGATACTTACCTTATGATTTCAGAGAAGAAGTGAAACCTGCATAAATGATAAGTGCAAATGTTCCTTCGTGTAGAATAAAGATGACTTGACATTTCTTTCGCAAATTCGGAGAATTACTAACTTACGAAATACATTAGGAATTTCATGATTTCAGGATAGATTCGTATCGAACTTGGACACCCAAAAATTGAACTTTGAAAGTCCGTAAAATGTTATCTTGCTTTGTGTTGCGTATTCGAGGCATATTATGCGTTTATGACATATCTACGTAAGACACAGAAAGAATAAAGTTGGGTTCGTGTAAGTAAATATGTAATATCATTGGCTGAAGGTGTATATATTTTAAAACAGGAAGATTATGTTTAATATTCAGAGAATATTTTCAAATCTCTTTCAACACAAAAAATGTGATATTTTGCACTTAAAATTCAATCATAAATTTATCGAGATGTGGAAACGAATGCAAAAACAGGTATTAATACAAAAAACAAAATTTTACTAAATATTTTCTAATTTTTCAAACATTCGCAATGTTCTTGCTGCCCTAGGTCTAAATTGATGTCTATGGAGGATATTATAGTTCATATACTATAGTATGAACAGTTGTAATAAAAAAAACATTTTTTCACTAAATAACACAAATAAATTCCTTGCCAATCAATTTTTAGTGATTGAATATGTATCAAGGTTGCTATGGGAATTTCTCATTGCAATAATAGACTATTTAAGGAATCCTATTTAATTTAAATATCTAAGCATCGTGTTTGTCGTTTGTAAAGTGTTATAAGAATTTTAACAACAAAAATTAATGCATAATAGAAAATATTCAATTTTTTATAATTACTGGAGCTGGAATATAGAAGGAGTTGAGGATCAATTAAGTATTTAGCATTAGAATTTTAAAAGGTTTAAAATCAACGACAACCTTAACCATACCAACCAATCCAAGACTACCTATCATACATTTTTACGTATATAATTTCTTAAATTATAATACCCAATTAGTATTAGATTAGGATTCTTTTTGCTTTATATAAGCAAAATTTTTGGAGGTAAAAAATTAAAACAATTAGCTAATTTCTTTTAAACACGATAATAACCCATCAAATGAAGGAATATATAAATCCCATCTTTGCGAGTATAAAAATTCGGGCTCGGAGAAACTAATGTGAGAAAAGCTGCGTGATGTTAATCTTCCCACTGATAGCAGGTGTTAATGACCATGAAGGAAGCCGCTCGTTTAGAAAAAAAAACCTCCCACATCAATCCGTCTGCAATTGCCACAGGGGTGTGGCCCTTTTTCCATAGTTCAAAGTTCACGGAGCGTAACGACGTCTCTGTAACCAGGGAGTCAACTCCAGCCTTGCGTCATATCAGTAACAATCGAATAATTCGAGAGCAGGAATTCATCCGAATTAATCTTTCGCAAACTGTGAAAATCTGATACGTTATCACAAAGAGTGGTACGGATTTCTGTCATCTGGGTAAAAACGCAACGAGTTTGCCTTTTTAATCCGAAAAAAACTCGACTGATTGAATGCAAGATACATCGCAGTTATCAGCCGAAAGGTAAAGGTTAAACGGAAACTTTTTGAGTGCAACAAAAGTACATTCGTATCCAAGGATTCTTTCAATTATTGAGTTATCTGATTTTCCCGTTCCCGAAAATTTTTTTTTGTGAAAATGTCAAAATTAATTTTTTTTAACGATTTTTACGTTTAATGGTTGTTTTCATTGAGATTGTAAAAGCATGTACAAGATACGTATTAATTAATTTATCGATTATAAAAAACGATTTTTAAATAATGAAAATTGGAAGATGTTGGAGAGTGTCAATTTAATCTTATTGACATTATAATTCCTCTTTTTAAGCGTGACTAATTGAGCTTTATAACTAATTAAAATTTATGAGTAATTTCTCATTAATATCCTCAGCATGTAGTGCAATAGTATATATATAACTTCAAGCAGGTACACTATTCAATTTATTTTCTACAGCAATATGACTTTTAAATAAACTATTCCTCATTTTTTTCTGAAAAGGATTTTTGCATTGAAATCAGTAGGATTTTAATTTCAAGCATGTACATCTTTAAGATGATTGACTACATATTTATGACTTTTAAATAAAAGTATTCAACATTCTTTCTCAAAGCGAGTATATCTTTGAAATCAGCAGGAAATATCGCTTTCTTATAAGAGCGACGTAAAATCACGATGGGGGAGACACGACGGTTATCATCATAAAGTAGCAGGTTTCTCGAATAAAAAACTTTACGCCCCTCACAGGAGCGATCCCTCTTGGGGTTATTTTTATAACGACGTTCATTTTGGACTCAGGTATTCCCTACGGAAAGGAAGTGCACGGACAACCTCTTCACGTGCACGAAAGATTCTGGTAAGATAGGTCACGTGTGCCCCAGAGTCACGCTGTGCGTGCAATTACCTTTCCTCGAAAGATTGATGCACTCTATGATGAAAACTGTTGATAGGTCGCCCAATCGTGCATGACCCCTCTAATAAAGAGTACAATCAATCAAAGGTATCTCATTTGCGGTGCATTCGTTCATCTGCGGTCTAATTAAGGCCGTGGACTCAGTCGTGATCCTGTTAACAGGACGAGCTCATGAAAGTGGGGCAGTTTGAGAGGGGAGACATATTATTCTTTTATTAAATTTTTCGCTGTGATTAATCTGGAGAGGCAAAGAAGGTAGGTGGTTCACGTTATCGGGTAATTTTACCGCCGAAAATTAGCATTTAAGCGAGGAGTTTCAAAAACTCGTATTTCTCTTGCATTTCCTCCATAAAACTCGACTCTTCACTGCGCCAATATGTATATGTGTCCTCAGTAAATAACTTTTTTAATTCAAATATTCCGCAAGTAAACGCTTTTGGTAACTTTAAATATTCCTGATGAAGGACATGGTTTGTGCTTCTCTTTATTTATCTAAAATATAAATCTGCTGATTTTTGATCATTTGGACAATCATGGTAGCATATTCTATTATAATTTTAAATAAGAGATGTTTCTTTAACCAGCTAAGTGTCCAGAATCTTAGTCTCCATGGATTATCTTTCCCTATTACACTCTAATTTAATAGAAGAATTGTAAATTTATGATCCGAATCAATAATTTCTCAGTACAGTAACAGGTATACTCTCCTCAGTTCATATAAGACATTTAATTTGATTTAACACAGTTGTGAGATAAGATTTTGCTGAAACTAGATCTAAACTGATCGGGTTCGAGTCCCGTTCCGATCAAAATCTCACTTTAACGACACAAAACAGGCCGAAAACTCGTTTTAATAAAATTATTTATGTACCAACTGATTATTTGAACGAACGTTTTTAAATATTTTCCACTGATGCCTTTTCCTTCATTCATTCATAAATAATTTCATTCGAGCGAGTTTAGGTAAGTTTAGTGTCGTTAAAGTGAGCTGTCGGTCAAGCGAGTGTCGATCGATCGGTATAAACCCTAAATATATATAATTGATGACCAAATAATGGTTTATTAAATTTTGGAGAAGTAAAAGTTTCCGCTATTAAATAGAATCTACAGTAACTCAAGGAATAAAAATATATGTATTAATTTTATATTATATTACATGTGAATATTCGATAAAAGCTTTGCTTAAAACGAGCTTCATATTCATGTTTGGAGATCTTTCTTCTAATGTTTGGAGATATGATCATGCTTTTAGTACCACAGAATCATGCGAGCCATTTCGTTAAAGTTGAAATTACGTTTTTGTTAAAAGCAAATATTCACCATTTTAATGAAATCATTCTTTGTCCCATGGTCTTGTCAGTGTTTGCCATTAAAAGGACTTGAAAAAGTACTCCTGTTGAGCACAAAGGAAGAATGCACCAGATTCTTAGAAACCCTTTAATTAATCAGATGTTAATATCGTAGAGAGAAGATTCAAGGACGATAGGAAGACTTCATAGTTTAAATTTCGGCTCCATAGCAACTGAGACACGAAGCAATCTTGGGAAATGGCAATCAAGCATTCCTTTTTCAATCCGTTACAACCGCCTTTCAAAGACCTTGTAATAGAATCGAGAGCTGTAAAAGAGACGAAACTCTGATGGTTTCCTCACGTAAAGATTTGATGGCCACTTCTCCGAGGGATTTTTATTTCGCAGTCTGTTACGAAACGTGGAAAACTATCTGCAGAGATTGCGTTGAGCTATTAAGTCGTTTCTGGATTTAAAAAAACGTGTATATGCGTACTTTTCAGCCAAATCTACTCCCACGTGATCTTCCTCGCCATTGGCTTCTTCAACAGGTCCTTGATTATGTTTTTATCTCCATCCTCAAGATCCTAGATCCATGATTCCCTTTCATCTTCAAACCTCATCTCGGCGTCTTTTGCACTTTCCCATTCAATCCCTTTACTCGATCTCATTCCGGTAATCTACTCTCCATTCAGTTGGAAACCTGTGTAGTTCTCGTGTCTTCCTTTTAAAATTCTTCGGAAGTAAAATCTCAGGGCGCGTTGCCTAAAGATAGACCACTTCTAGTTGAATATCTGCACTGCATGGTTTCACTTCTATTACAGCAATAAAACAATACAAACTCATACAAATATTTTCGTAAACTTTATTATAAAGTGTTTTCTAATGATCTAGGATGTTTAATCCCTTACGAAGATTTTTCTTTCGTTATTTCTTTTTTTTATTTTTAGTTTCCTTGATTTTTGTTACCCTCACCTGTTTATATCCGAAAAGTCTTTTTGAGTATTTCCTGAACTTGAAATTCTATTTTCTCTCAGTCATGCAAATGCTTCAACTTTTCAAAAGCTTTGCGTGACAGTTTACGTGTGAAAAACATGAGACACCTTCGTTCTAGAGGAATCGTTCTCCAACCTATGTTTTGTTCTTTTGTTTTATTTTTCTCACTTTTTAATTTATTTCGATTAAATTTACTCCATCACTAATCAATAGATTCCGCTTATGCCATTTAATTTTTTTTAATTTCTGATTTATACATTAAAAACTCCAAAATTCATAAAATTTATATTTCTAGCAACAGAATGTATAATGCACAAATACACTCACTTCTAAAAGATGCTAAATTATAATACAGACCTGTATCGTATACATATATATCAGATTTATATAAAGATCGGTCACCCTGAGAATTTTTCCGGGAGATATTTATTATTCTACACAACATAGTTTTCTGACCAATCATTTTCCAATATATGTTTGATTTATGGAACTTTTTACATTCCCAACATGTACATAGCAAAATTTGTTGCCGTACTTTATTCGTACATTATAGTAAAATTTAATTCAAATTTATAACAGTCCTCACATTTGTGGGTCGATTATATCCGCCACCGAGGCATTTAGGGATAAACAGTCTTAATGACATTCTAATCGCAGAGTATTTTTCTCCCGAAGTACATTTAATAAACATTTTAAAAAATACACCTTGAATACACTTTGCAAATCAGTTAGGCTCATAGTCCACACTGATATTGATAATTTAATCAGAGAATGAGTAAACCACGGAATACCTTTTCGTGACGCAAAGACAATCATCCGTAAACCTACCAAAGGTCAATGGGTATAATAAAATCGGATTTTTTTCGCAGATTTTAGAACGATTCGCGGAATAATGGACCTTAGCTACCGGATTCCTTTCGCGATAAGATAAGGCTCTCTTCTATTCAACGACAAAAAACCACCGAAGAATTCGGAATCAATAATTGAACGCGCGTTTTTGAAGATGATAACTCTATCTCCAACGGAGAATTAGTTATCTCCCAATGAATTTCTTTTTTTTACGTCCGTTAGAGTGAATGAAAAAAAAACCTTTTTCGCGTCGTTTTTGTTTCGTTAGGCTTCTCTCTCGAGATAAATGAAGAATTTCCGTAAAAGGGAAGATCTCATTCGGTTAAAGTTCAAGAATTCAGGGAAACACAAAGTAACTGGATAAAAAAAAGAGGAGAAGAGGATGCCTCACGGTGTAGGGAGGAGGGAACTGTTCTCAAGCGTAGCATAGATCATCGCAAAAAGGCATCAAAGGTTAACAATTCGAGGCTTTAACCGTTCTATCCCAGCCTTTTCTACTCGCACCGTTCCCACGAGTGATATTCAACATAAAGGACATCTTCCGTAGAGGTGCCTTTCAAAATTTATTGAGGAAATTCGACGAGAAGGTTTTTGATTTTTGTGAGTTTCCCAACCCGAGTAAACAAAAAACTCTCGTTAATAATATTATTTATATAATATATTATTACTGTTATAATATTTCGGTTGCAATTCAGAGTTTAAAATTGCGTGATTTATAATTCGTAAATACAAATACGTACGTACAAATGTGATTTATATAATTAATAAATATACTTACAGATATCGAATACGTATATAAAAAACTCTTACGAAAAGAATTATTGGATATATAAAAAAGTCTGTATATAGATTGGGTTGGAATGAGGAGATTCTGTTGAAAACCAGAACAATGATATTGATATCGGATTTGGCTGAAAAAAGCGTTGAAATGGATTGGCTTTGATTGAAAATCTGTTCCTTTAAATTTCGTGGAATGTCTCGCAATAAAAACCTTATTGGCACTCATAGACGAATGCTTGAGGGATAGAGACTTTTGGGGAAAAGGAATTTATAAAGGAATTTGATTTATGACTGGTGAATGAGAAATATTTTAAAGAATAGATTTCCTGGAACACTGCCGAAGCTCAATTTAAGGATCAGTGAATATTTTTATAATGTTATTGGGTATATTATGTACAGCAACATTTTAGAGATTTTAAGATATTTGTTCATATTCTTCTGAAAATTTATTTTTACAAGCTGAAATGAATTGGAAAATCACTGCTCATTTATTCTGATTTGAATGTCAAACTTAATAAAGTCAACATATTATTCATTTTATGTTACCATGGTTACTTCATTTATATCATAGAAACTTCATAAATTCACTCCATTCACTAATTCTAAGGGATCAACAGCATTTTTTTTGCATTGTGATAAAAGTTGAAGAATAGATCTAATGAATTTCAAGCATCAACTTTTCTAAACTGATAATTCGTATTTCGAACTTTCAACTCATAAACTGCATAACTTGCAGAATATATTCATACCAAATAAACAAATAACGCTTGATTTACACAGAAATTTCCTTGGATTAGTACTTAATAAAGTTATTATTTATTTTAACACACTTACTTCTTATTTATATTTATATACTAACGAAATACTGCAGATGAAAACTGAAATTCAAGCCCAAAACAATTCTAATTTATACACAACATTCGAACAATTTCTATGCATCGAAATCACTCTTAGATCTCGTTTTTTAATCGAAATTCGGAGTAGAAAAGTCAGAGCGGCATTTTTCATTAATATCATACCATTTTTGTAGCAATAACTGTACCAAAGCAATAAAAATGCGCTATTATTCAAATGAGGTCATGAGGAATAAAATACTTTGCGTTGCATTTTTACTACGAAGAGAAAAGAATTTCCTCTTCCAGTCAAGTGGAAGAGTTCCAAGTTTCCACTTCATTCTCTGCAACTGTTCTTTCAAACGGTCAAGAGAATAAAATCCATGGAAACTATGAAGCATACACGTATTCCTTGAGATGGGGTTTCACGAAGTTTGACAGGAAAACCTAAAACTTATGGCGTTTTCGGAAGGTTTTTATTCTGCAAAGGTAAAAATTGTTTGTGAACATGTGCAGACATAGATTCTAAAACCATTGAAAACTCGAAATATCATATCAGACATTCCATCAGTTTTCTTGAGGCTTGATGAATTACTATAGTTAACGTTTGGTGATAGATTTACTTCTCAGATCTTTATTTATGCACTTCTATATCTCTATTTATATTTATGTATATTTATTTAATATTTAAGAATATATACGTGTATATTATAGAGATATAGAATCAATAGATAACAAACATCCAATTCTTTGTACAACTACAGTGTGGTACTTAACTCATCAATGGACGTATATAAACATAAACACCTTGAGAGGAAAATATCATCCTCAGCCGGGAATTGAACCCGGGACCTCGGCGTTAAAAAGTTCACATGCTAACCACCGAGATCGATGAATACATAAATATATAGAATATTTATAATATAAAGAATATATATAATGCAAATAATATATATATACTTTTTAGATCTTAGTCTTTGTTATTTGCAATGTCGAATCATGCTAGGAACACGACTCCATTCCCGAAAGACTCAACCCTCCGTGAATAATATCCACGGAAATTTCCGAGTACTTCAGCTCTATATAAATTACGCGCTAAAGGAATTGCGCCATCAGGAGATGATGAATTAAGCAGAATGGCTCCAAAAGAGAGGGATCGTAATGAGCAAGAAGTAAATTTAATTGCATGGATTTGAAGGGAATGTTAGCGGACAAGTCCAGGAGATGCCGTCGACGGCCGAAAATGCGTCGACAAATGATGATTACAAGAAGACTTGAAGGCATAGGAACGAGTGGGACATTTAAACTGCAGCCCCACTCCGAAATTTCCGTTCCATTTCACAGACGGCGGACTCATTACCGACCAAGTGACGAAAATAAATCTCCCCCACTTGTTTAAGGGACGGAAAATTACGGATTCTGTCGGATTCGGGCGTTTGAACTCGTGGACACAGCTGGAGCAACTGTGAGTGTTCACTAGGATTGTTTCGGCACAAATTCATACAACAAGAGTACTCTATTTTTGTGCGTCCCTTTGGACCAATCTTGTTTATGGCAAAGGTTTCTAGTTGATCTAATAACCCTGAAACGTGTTGGATTGCCATTTGAGAACTGTCAACACAATAGAGAAAGAAGGATGCGTAAAAATTTCGCAGGGGCTTAAACAAATAATAGAGAAACTTCGCTACGATCTTTTGTGAAAGAATATTCGATATATTCTCCGCATCAATAGACATCAAAAGAGTCTATCAGAATGCGTCTATTCAGAATTCTCCGTTCTTGAATGAAATTCTTACGAGTCCATACGCTTTTGAAAGCTTTTTTTGAAGCATAATTCAATACGCCTGTTATTTCTCCGGTAATTGTCGTCAATTACCGGAGCTGTATATTAAGACATGCTAATGCTGATGAATGACGACTCAATTGTAACAATTTATTTAAAGGAGGTAACAATGATGGTTGTGTGAATAATAATAGACATATACATTGTTTATGATTCTAAATAGACGCATATTTTTATTTGGTTTGCAATAAAGGAGCAATTAGGACGATTAAATAATAATATAATTGCATTTTCTCACTGTTAATTACAAATAAATTTCAGTTTATATTGAACATATACACATAAAGTAAGGATTATAATCTACACTTAAAACGTCATTTTAATTAACTGATGAAGAATCGGAAGACTTAGCCTTTATTGATCTCAATAAGATACTTTTAAAGTAATTAAGATTGAAGGTTTTCGGTACATAATATATAAAATATAATTTATTAAAATTAATTCAAAATGGTAGCTTTATTTGGATTATATATACATGGACCTAATTTAATCAATCTATTCCAGTAATATAGCCTAAAATCAGCACGAATAAAGATATTCCAACCTTAAATTTAGTACGCTTAAGCACGACTGACATTTAGATTAAGTGCACCCAAGTTTCATGAGATATAGCGAACATGATCTGTGGTTGGCTAGAATTCCCACTTGCGCTAGACTTTTCCGATAGATCGCAGTCATTTTTCAGCTCTAAAAGAGGTTTACTGCTTTTCAATGCGTTCTTTCGGTCGATATTTCAGCGGTTACTCCCCGGTAGCTTTTCTTGCCCATTATCCTGTCCACCTCAGGTGTTTTGGAGGAGTGACTCCCTCTCCTAATGCCCTTTCAGTCAAAACGGCACTGCTTTTCAAGTACCAGAGGTACGATTACCTGTGAGATTGTGCAGAATGGTACTTGGTGCTAATGGTGATTGGACCATTTCCCTAACGCTCTGAGGGTCTCTCATGTCAGGGGGTTCCACCTTACCGATTAGGCTGCTGTCATTACCATCAGCATCCTACGTTAAGGTCTATCCGTTCCACTGTTCATTATGACCATTTCATTAACTACCTGTTAACTGTCTTCTACAGAAAATACTCATGACTTTGGTTGTTTGACTCCTCAGCTTCTTCTTCGGAAAGGAATTTCACTTAACTCTTCGGAAAATTACTTCTACCTTCCCTCAATTGCTGTCTGTTAATCAGTTCTACTGAAATTTACTCCTGATAAAGTTTATATCGAATCTTTACTGTAATGAGCAGATCAGGAACTTTTTTAAGGGGTCTAGAATATTTTAAATTCTCTCTGTTTTCTTATCATTAACTGCTAGATAAAATGTTCATTTAACGGAATTAATTTCAGAGGATTATGTTTAAAATATAATATTTATAAAATATACACAGCTTATATCTCACAGTCATTATTTTTATTACTGTATCCAAAAGATTTAATTGCTGTTCATCACGATAATCTTTGCACGTAACCTTTTTAATGAGATACGTCAACAGATTATAACGTAATAGCCTCTAAAATTCTAACAAAATGTTAAGGGAAAATGCAGTCTCTACGCGTAATAAAATTCCCTCTTAGAAGATTTAAAAATAAGGTTTCTTTAGCCCCGTAAAGATGAAAATCTAAAAATAAAATCTGCTTTACTTTGATTTAGCGCCAAAAGAGATTTTTCTCTGATTACGTTTCTAAGAATTACGAAATGGTGGATGATGCATAAGGAAACGTTTTGCGAAGATAACAATCGGTACAATTTTGTCCGCCGAGCACCTGTTATTCGCGAGACAAAGGAAAGGTAATGCTAAAATCTGAGAATATCCTCGGTTCAATTCGCTTCAAGGATTTAAGTACTCCAGCACTTTTTAAAAGGAGACTGAGCATTTTCCAGTTCTGGGAAAGCGATACTCATGAATGATTCAACGGACACGTTTTTATTCCTGTATTCTCTTGAACGCAATATGAAACAGATTCTCAAAACAAGAAGATTGACAGGTATCCTTTATTATGCTTCATGATCACGAATGATTTTTTGATAAAGATTGGGTGTATATAGGCCTTAAACCCAATAGCTCAAGTACGTTTTCAAAATATAAATCATTAATTTACGGTTATTGACTACATATAAGCATATGATTAATGGAGATAAACAACGATCCTACTTGGGCGTTATTAAGCCGATGCTCTAATTACCAAAAAATGCATGGGAAATTCAAAAAATTAAGTAAAAGATATAAACTCAATAATTCTTACTTTCATATCGTTTCATTATCATTATTAAGTAGACAATAAAATACACCGAATAAGCTCCAGTTAAACCAAATGTTAAAAACTCAATTTCGTATATGCCTAAATATTTTGATAAATGTATATTCATTTCTCCTTTCTCCATTTTAAGCTAATATGTGTAAAAAATATTACTTGTGAATTTGGAAAGTCTACTCTTAACTAGACAGAGGATGTAAAATATATATGCATACCCTGTTATTGGATAGAATCCCATTTTTCAAGAGTAACATTTTTTTTTTAAATAGAGAAATAAAGATAATGAATCAATCCTTAAAAAGTAATACATTCTTATTCTAATAAGATAAAATGAAAAGTTGTTGAATGAATGGGCAGACTGAAATTCACGGGAACCAAACCAAATTCGAGTGGGAGTTCCAGATATCATCTCTCAACGACAAAATTGCCATTTTTTATTTGATTCCTCTCTACTGTAGGGAAGACGGTAAATCATTTCCTAGGAAGTAATAAATATTTAATATTCTTCTCGGAATATAGCTCTCTACCCCTTCCATTGAACTTTCAAAACATCCTCTTTGCATGTAAGAGAGAATTGTTTTTCCTATGTCTAGAATAAAGGGTAAATTATATATGGATGTAAATTCCAAGCACTAGACTTTTTCATTTGTACCACTCCAAATATCACAAGCTCATACCAACGGAATTCAAATCCTAAAAGTAGGATTCAATCTAAAGTAGTAACCTGTAATATATGAATAGTGTTCATTATTTTAGTTCTAGGTTAATTACGTCTATTTTAGCTTACTTGTAGACATAAACCTTATGATTTTCTGATGACCCAATTTTACTTCCATTATACTTCGTATACATTAAAAGTCTTCATCTTTTGGAGCGTTGTTTTCTCTCCTTTAGGTCAGTCCAATCTCTTATTTTCCATAAAGATTCCAAACCACGATCAAAGGGCATCGTTATAGGCCTTATCACTTTTTTATAAAGACTTCAAAGAAGCGTATATAGTGCCATCTGAGACCCTTTCGTTGCTTCCCTTATCGTCTTTCATTGAGCTCCAGATACAGCCTAAAACAAAGCAACATCTACCTCTTGACTCCCTCATCGATCTTACCATCGTACGTTGCAGGAATCTTACTTTTTTCCTTCCTGCTCTATCTCAAATCAAGCGGATGCGGGTTTCCCTAAGCTAAGCTATTTATGGGAGTTACTCCGAGATTTTACCAATACAACTGCTCGAGTAGTTTACTCCACGGGGAAATACCAAACATCCGTCTCTAGGTTACTTCCTTCCAAGGGACTTCCAGCGCAACGTTTTTCCATATTAAGGTCGACTTATTAATTCCGAAATCTTGCGAAAATTCGGGGAAAAATTCCATCTACTACTTCGTTCGATATTCTTCCGTTTATTATGTTACGACCGATCCCCATCCGAATCTCAGCGATGACCTCGTGGGCCGCGTTATTTATGTATGAGAGAAGGAGGTCCAATAAAGCTACCTTGGGGAACACCTCGAGTCTCTTTAACTTTATCACAGCTGAGTGCTACAGCTTACTCTTTCTTAGAGAGAAGATTTATTAGAGTGTTCCTACCTCGAGTTGCGTCTTTCTTGATTAATTTACGACGTAATGGCATATTGAGGTTCTCCGTTGCTTTGAAGGATTAAATTCGATAGTGGTTACGCCGACTTGATCATCCATTTAGATTTCAATGAAATTTTCCATTGAAGGAGGTAGCTTACTGAAATCGCTTTATTTTCTTCTTCAAACCAGTAGGTATTAGGTTTTCCGACAGATTTTCTTGTTTGATAGGAAAAAATTAATGGTTTGAAGAAGATTAATATTATTTTAAAGCATTATGTTTACGATTTTTTTTTCTAATTTCAATTTATTTTTCTAATCGTTTTGAATATTAATTTAAGAAATTATATTCCAATCTCTTTCTTCAGATTTAAAATTACAGGACCATAATCAAGCAACTTTGGTTCGTAATAAGTAAAAGTTTGAATAACGGATGTGTTTCACTAAAATAAGTAACGGTAATACTATTACACTTATGTTAGATATCATGTTTTTCTCGTAATGTATAGGCTAAAAGATACAATCACATTTCCGCTAATTTCATTCCCGTCCTCATTGAAATTACTATACTCTAATTAATTCTCTACAAAGCCCATACAATTGACAGTATGATTCATAATTTAAATAAATCCATAATAGATGGTTGATAAAATCCTACTTATGACAACCATTGTTTGATGAAATTAACTTATGAAACTTTCCGAGCATCAGGATTAATTCCGCGTGATTCTTATTTAAATTTCCCTTCCCGGAAAGCTACATTTCAAAGGGTCCATTTCAGTAATGGACTCATCAGTAAAGGAGTGAACACCGCGTGTAATTACACAAACAGGAACTGCAAGAAGACGAGTTCGATTCATTGGAGAGTGATTAATGCCTTTAAAATTTTGTTTACACTCCCTTTTCGAGATGATAAAACGATCTCCTAGTTTATTTGTCTCGTGTGTGAAGCGAAATTTTACGGAGACTAGGCTTTCACGAACATAATAATGCAGATGACTTTGAGAGGTATCTTATGAAAGAGCCTTGATCCACACACATGGCTGAGTATCTCCCTTCCATGGCTTACGGAGTGCCTTCAACGATCCGCCATTTTTTGTCACGGCGCTATATTGTTGTCCGGTCACGAAGTTTCACGTTCCGTTCCACGGCTCAGGGGCACAATGCTCCCTGGAAACCCCTATAAAGTCTTCGCCCCTCTGGCTTTTTCTGACCACTCCATCTTTCGCCCTAGTTAACTCATTTTCGAACTGCAAATCACCCTGTATGCCCCCTAAAGCACAGGCAGCCGTACGGAACTAATCTTCTTGCGGGCTAATGAATTTTCTTACTCTTCCAGATAGTGCCAAATAGAAAAGCTACCTTCCGTAGGGAAGAAAAGTTATTTAACTATACGCGCAAAAAAAATCCAATTTCCTCCCGTGTTTTACCGTGTTATCTTAAGCCGGGGATCCTCGATCGCTAAGCACGGTAAAACCTTTAGTGTGTGCAGAACGATTTCTGATGGTTGTTTAAGTTGGGATGCATTAAATATGCGCTATTTTCTCGGAACTATTCTAAAGCAGCGTAAATTTTAGTTTTTTCTTTATTATATTTAGTATTTTGACTAAATCTTAATTAAAACTACAGTACTCTTGTAAAATCTACATTATACCAATCCATTACAACAGAAGGTATTATCTTAACTACTACTTAAAATCTATTTGTAAAAATAAATGATATTTAATTTTAATTAAAAAATGATGAAAATTTGTTAAATAATTTGTTTGGAAAAATAGAACACATATTTTGATTCTTCTTTATGTAAGGTTTACTTTACTTTGATGCTCTTTTCGCATGACGATTAATATGAAATGAAGCATAGAATTATATTTTCGCTATAATATGCATATTGAAAACCAATCTGCTGTATTAAGAAGTTTAAAAATTAATTTCACTTACGTAAATGGAGTATCATAATTTATTTTTCATTAAGTATAGAGTTAAATAAATAATTAGTTATAATATCAGTAAACGTTTTATTTAAACGAAATCAATTGACATAACATTGAACTGTCTATTGTACTGATAGGTAAAGATTTATATGACATGGTAGGATAAGTTAGATTAGATTCTTCTAGATTAGATAATCTTTGGTTCGATTCTTATAGGAGCTAATTTTCCCGGCATGGGTTAATTGGAAGAGTAGTATCACGCGAAAAAGTGTAGCCAAATGTAAATTCATATTAAAGGTAATTATCAGGTATAAATATTTTTCCTAATAAAAGGTTGGTTCAATCGATCAATTGCTCCCGTTCAACGTGATTATAGGATGTGGTGAAAATAGTAATTGGAATTATAAAAATGAATATGGAAATTGTACATCAGCGTATATCATTAAAAATTCTCATTGTATATATTTTTATTCAAAAGTTTTTATCTAGATGGTATCTATATAACAGCAGAACTTTGTCTCCATTTAATCTTAACAGATGTAGATATACAAAGCAGACTTACAAAGGATTATTAAAGAGACAGTATTCTGAATAGTTACCACATTTCCTTGTTTATTATCTATTGAAATTAGTAAAGACTTACTTTATCTTTAAAGACTAAGATTTCGTAACTGAAAAACTGTTGGCTAAACACCATCTGATTCACTACGGAAAGCGATATGAAACATTAAATAAAGAACTCAATAGCAGCATACGCTAGTGAGGAATAGTTTTCTATCCATCACGTAAACATACGCAAATTTTTAAATCAAACACTAAAACACAATATTCTTCAAATATTATTCAAATAAAGATACGTAGTATAGAATAGTCTCTTTTTGAATCAATATATCGCTCTTTTATTTTGCATTATAACGTTGCTCTTTTATTTCGTATTATAACGTTTACTATTTACTTTTCTCCGCAATTATTTAAAACTCGAACTATCGTTTAGTGACGATTGTTTACCTAAGAAACAAAAAACTATCGAATAGTACGGAACCTAGGAAAACACAGGCTGTTCTTGGAGAAAACAGGAAGCATCGGGAGAGAAGAAGAATTCGCACCGCATTTGTTTTAAGCGTCGTACGCTTTCGCAGAGCCAACATCCTGGCAAACCATTCGGTTTGAACAAATAAAAGGGCTCTTTGCTTTCATTTTTCAGAGAGAGATACGACTTTTCAGAGAGAGAGACGAAATAAAAAAACGTATGGAAATATTTAAACGAGTGAAGGCACAAAAGAACGCGTTTTTAAAGACTCTGTAAAAGGCCGCCGTCCTAGGCCAACAGTTCCAAAGTTACTGTCCCTCCGCTTCTCTTTTTTTTATTCCTCCTTTCAGTCACTAGCAAAAAAGAAATTTCGCGCAACTCGGCAACTCCTTTGTCCCTCTTTTTCTAGTCGACGGAGTTGATGACGTACTTCCTTATCCTTTTCTTTGGGCATTTAAGTCATTGCGCGTGGGTTTTGAAAGGGGTCCATTGATTGCGAAACTGCAACAGGACGCGGGTGATAAGTGCTATCGGAGGAGACGATAAGTACGAGAATCGTGTGACACGGCGAAAAATTTAGAAATTCCAGAAATGCGCAATTAATGCGACAAAATAGGAAGATTTTTTATGGGTTCGAGAAGAGTGAGTGCTTAAAGCTTAAAATGAGAAAGGATTAAACTTTAAATTTTCCAGAGCACTCGTCTTGTATCTTCAATATTGAAGGATTTAATGAGGAAATATTCTATAAATAAAATGAATTTTATTCTGTGTTTTGTTCACTTTGATTATTGATATAAATATCAGGTTCAGTTTAATATAAAATGAAGCATAGTTGACTCCATAATCAAGAGCCGGTATACATTAAAAAATGAATTAATCGTCAAAGCAATATCTTTAAAAATTTTTAAAACAATAAAAGTAATATATTTTAAAGTTCAAGATGATTTTTAAATAATAATAGTTATAATAATTTATTTAACGGTTGCCCCAATTATATACGTTACAATAAATAAATACAATTAAACTCAAAATTACGCGGTACATAAAAAATATAAATAATAATTAAATAATAAAAAAGAGGGAAAAATGTTTCATTTCATTGGGCCCATTTCATTTCATTTTTATTATTAAACTTTAATTCTGAATTAATATTGGCAGGATTAGATGGAAAAAGAGACTTTCTAGTCTCAATTTCGCCCTTAATAGAAACGATTTAATATGAATTTAATTATCTCTGAACAATGGTGAATATTTAAGAGCTATAGTAGGCACAACAATACGCTGTTCTTTACATCCATTGAATAATTCGAGATCGGTGTGAGATAAAGTATCCCAAAAACACAATCTTCTTTGTTATTAAGTTAAAACTTATATATAAAACTTATAAAACGAATAACTTAAGCGTCTCAGTGCTTTCAAAAAGTGTTCCATCTCGGTGTCACGTTCATCGAAACGAAAAACTCCGGCACGAAATTTACTCTTTTATTACAAAATAAAATTTGCGATGATGAGGCTAATTTCTCATTCCTGCTAAACCGTCAGCAACTGGTAAATAATTTACGACTTCCTCCGAAAATGTTTTCTTTGGAGTCTGGAGAGATCATACGGGAAAAATCTCTCCTGGAATTTCGTCTGCTTTTTCGAGAAATCCTGCAGCGAAAATAAAAACCTTAATATACCTCTCGCCCATGAAATATTTCGGTACTCTTCATGAATAGAGTAATATAAAATTTGGAGACAAAGATTAATCTTACTCATACTGAAATGTTTGCAGTGTAATGAATATAAACAAAATTTCTCATTCCCGAAGACAATAAATTCACGTATTTTTTTAGTCTCGGAATCTGAGATTATAATAAAGTCTGTAAATCCCAGATGATACATTTATGTTCCCAGAAATATTTATGTAACGTATTACAATATCAAAACCAAAATATCAAGATGTAATAATGAAGAATATATCATAAAATCTTAGGATATTGTAGCCTTTACCTAATTGATGTTTTAGGATCATAAATAAATAAATCCTCGTAAAAATACGCTGAAAATACGTCAAGCTAAGTTTTTTAAAGAACAGATATCCCCTACGCTACTTAATACTCCGATCCGACCCAAAAATTTCGGGACCCCTTCTTATCGAAAATGTCATATCCGTAATTGGGAAGTCACTCTCTTATTATACATCTTCAAGTACCCAATTATACAAAATACAAGGGCCCTCGAAAGAAGAAGATGCCTCATTATAAAAGGCAGTGAGTGATCCCACGGAATAAAACCCGCGTTTAAAAATAACTCATATCCTCTTTTATCCGGAAACAAAACGGCAACCATGGCGATAGACCTTGTTTATTTCTCCGGGCAACTTCCCGATCAATCGATCAAAAAACCCTATCCGTGAGGCGGCTTTTAATGGTGAAATAAGAAAACTCTCGTGCGACCAAAGGCGAAAACTCGGTGTTCCTCCGTGGTGCAAAAGATTGGCGCCACCAGAAGAGGTAATTACAGGGCAAACACAGCCGTTCTCGGAGGACTAACGAGTCCCCTATATTCGTAAAGGACAGACGGAAGGGAGAAAAGTTTTTATCCATGGTCTCTCAGTTGTTTGCTCAGGGGGCGCGTTTTCCTTCTTTTTAGATCTTTTTCTTACGTGGTTTTTACGAATTGGCGGCCGCAAAACTACCCCTTTTACCTCACTGTCGGGTTTTTCCTGGAAGCTCACCGCGGAGTACACCTGATGGTCGTAAACACCACAGACCCTTAGCGCTATTCTTTTTTTTTTCTTTTTTTTTCTTTTTTTTCCGTGGTCATCTCGTGTTTGAAGGGAATGTCCCCTTTGACAGGATAAACAAGCCTCGTCTAATTTTTTTTTTGTCGTCCACCGGCAGATGGTTACCAGGTTACGAAGTCGGTAAGCGAATTACTGAAGATTTCGCAGTAAATGCATACGCCGCAACGCTACGTCATGTTCCGAACGGAAATCTTACGGTTCACCGCAGGAAGTGACGTAATTAATGGAGAAATCAAGGGAGGAAAGAGAAAAAGGGTAGGTAAACCCCTCTTAAACTCGGGGGAAATTAAGAGTAGGACGAATTGAGGAAATTCCTAACTGTATAAGTACATTACCGCTCTTGCGTCAGAGGTACATGATGTTTTCATAGCGAGGATTTAGGGTTTCGAATAACGAAAGTTTCTTCTCGTTGAGTTTTGCCCCAATGCTCTAGATCGTACTTTTCCCACGTGGGAATTCCTCTTATTTTATAATGAACAAGTTGGAGTTGGCTCTCTCGAAGGGGTTGGAAAAACCGATGGCTAGGGTACAAATCAAAACTCAATTTTTTATTAGACTTCGTCTTACAGTTTCTGGATTGAGTGGAATATAAATTTCTCTGATTTCGTGATTTTTTATACGAAAATATCATAGCTTAGTATGTTCACATTATTAACCCTTACCAACATGAATATAAAATGGTATAAATGTAGATTAAAGCTCCGATTATCAATACAAACTCACCATGGTGTGTGAGGTACGAAAAGATAAGCAAGCCTACAGATCCAATTAAAGTTTATATATGAAAAAATGCGTCAATTTCAGTGACCATAGCTTTGAAATACGTGTCAATATTCTGATTTCCTAATACCTCCTGAAGGTCTCCTTTTTTATGACCCTTGCAAAAAAACCAGGATTTCAGGCTCGTGGTTAACAGGAAAATCCACGAAATCCATCTATTTTCAAAGGAAACTAGGGAAATAGTAAACAAACAAAAAACATAAGCTGTTTACATTGGTAACGTTAGCGAATCAAATTTAACTCGTTACGATGGATTTTGATAATGCTTCCCGCTCTAGGAATTATAGAAACAACCGTAACTGACACTGAAATGCTATTATTAATTACAAAATATCAAAATTATTAGCGAATATAAATACCTTCAAATGACTTTGTAAACATTTATATTTAAAATCACTAAAATTCGCGAGCTTTGACGTGATAGTTCGTAACGTTGATAGACATATATACTTTACGGTCATATTTCCGTTTCCATTATTTTCAGTTGCACCAATTATAATAATGAATTTCGCAAATAAATTAATTGTGGTTCGAATCGTATTTTGACGTAATCATTTCCTCTTAATTTGGCTAATTATCAAAATCTGCATGGATCAATCGTACCTTTTAAAGTAACAGGAAGTTTATACAATATATTATACACCGCTTCATTTTCAGCATCAGTTTCAAAGCATTTAAATACGTAATTTAATTCGAGTCAAGCTTACTTTAACATACTCCCCTACATGACACGTGGAGGGACTTTCATTTGATCGACGTACGTTTCATTGACTCAAATTCGCCAGGGCATCGTTTCCATAGCAGTCTACGTAAGGCCGACAGATGAATAACGCCACCCGACAAACGCCACGGAGCGTAAAACGGGCATAAAGAATCCACGCCCGAGTTATTTGGAAGGAACACGTATCCAAATCAAAAGTACAGCGCCGAGGAAGAACGAGGCATCGGGAACGGAAGGGTTTCCTCCCCGTTTCCCTAAATACTAATGCGTGGATCGATCGGCGGGAAAAAGAGCAATAACTTCAAAGAAAATTGATGTGACGTCGGATTGTTAGCGGCCCGAGATACGAGCCCTTGTTTAATGCCCTCCGACAAGTGTTGGAAATCCTATATTTTATCAGCGCGGGTACCAATTTCCAAAGGGTCTCTGAATGTGTTTCCGTTGAACTTTCATCTGTTTACACGGCTGCCGGGGAACACACCTCTTTCCGCCGCGGGCTGTTATCGTTAGATATATGGCAGTAGCGAGGGCGGGGAAGGAAAACGATCATTTTTTCTGCATTATCTCTTCTCTAGAGGTTTTAATCGCCCCTTTTTTTCGGTGAGGCGTTCTTATCGAAAACAAAATTCCTCGCTTTCCCATCGGGGTGAATTGCTTTCTTTGCCGCGTCGCGTGTTGCCATTAATAAAAGGCAAAGGGTCTACTACGTATACCACTATATAGCGTCCCTCTTGATGTTCCCCGTCATGGATCGTTGTTGCGAAGTTTTGCTCGTGTATTGTTGCGGCGCTAAGAATGACGTCCTGCGGCGAAACGGATGATTGTCGGGAATTTGCGATCGACCTACGATCTCCATAGAACGAGATAATGTTTCAATTTTTCGCAGACCGGAAAAGGTTCCTGGAATATGTTTAATTCTTCCGAAATAATCTACTGAAATACGGAGTAATAATTAAAATATATAACAATGTTATCTAACATGTAATAATTAATATATATACAATAATTAAAATAAAAATGATTCATCAGCCTAAATGGTTCGCATGCTAATCTTCTAAAGCAAAGGTCTTGGGTTCAAATCCCGGAAATTTTCCTCTCAGGGTAAAAATGGGGTGTTTGTGCGGTCTTAATGTAATAAATAAATAAATTATTATTATAATTAATATGTATATTATGGCTATGGAAGATTAATTCATGTATACGTCCCTCGAATCTGTGATGCATAATTTTCTGAATGAAATAAATAATATAATGAATAATGAATTAGCCTACAGCTCCGGAAAAACTGTAATGAAATTTAAATTATAACCCTGACTAACCTGAAATGGAATTATAAATTATATAATTATTATATAATGAATTAAAAGTCAAATTAATTATTACAATATATATAAAATGGCGAGCTATCGAATATTAATTCAGATTTACGATCTCCCACGAACCTGCTGAAAAATAATGGATCGCATTCATTTCCGTAGGAGGTTGAATCCCCACGGCATAAAAAATCAAAAGTAACTAGATTTACCAAGGAAAAAGTTTCTCGGGGGGACAAAAAGTAGTTTTACTGCAATCTTGCAAAATCGCCAGGAGATTCTCAGGATGATATATAGGCTCCTATCAAGGTAAAATAAAAGAATATTGAGAGGTACCCTTTGAGGTTTGTGGACCGCCTTTCACTTCTAAAAGAGCCCGTCTTCCATCTTATATAGATGGGCGCGAATATTCCATATGGAATTGGCAATAAAACGAAGAAAAAAAATTCAAATGGTTGTGAAAAAAAATCAGCCATTTGGCCGTAACTTGCACGCGTGAGAGTTACGTTTTATATCTTTCTTTAAAAACGAGAATTTTATTCTTGAGCCACGCAAGTGATCTTCGTTACGTTTGGATTGAAAGATATCCCCATTTTGATGGTCATTTTGGGGGGAAATATACTATATTGCCATGGAAACACGTACTTTTTAAGACGTTTTTTTAAATAAATGGAGAGATTTTATTTTTCTTAATGTCCGAGGAATGTTTGAAGTTCACGTTACGATATGATCTTCACCATAGCAACCGTTAGAGTTGAATTTCTGCGGCTTTAGTTCACGCTTTGATTATTCAAAGCAATGAGTGAAAGTAAGTCTGTATCTGATCCTCAGATATCTCATTGAATCCACAAGATCCAATCTCCGGAAGCTCTCCTTAGCGATACCTTTATGGAGTGAGATACGTAGCGAAATCATTAAGACCATCGGTTCGGAGTGTTGTTTTGCTCATAGGATTAGTGGAAGCTAAAAACCACGAAAATGATTATGTTTCCACTCTCCACACCTTGTTCCCACAATCATTCCACCCCCAAAAACCCTCTCTCTTCCCCGAATCCTCCCACGCTTAATCCAAGACCCAATCTCTCCATCTAAGCCCACGCTTTCCTGTTTATTTCAACAAGAGTAGCTCTCCAGCTGAAATGGAATTCCGAAGAAAAGTTATAAAACTTCCTGCTTCCTTTAGGTAATCAATTAGATGGTTGAACTACTCTTTAATATTTTTTTATATTTTTTTCTATTTTTTTGGGGGGGGAAATCACTTTATAGCAGGGCTCGACTAGCAGCCGCTTCTTATTTAATCCGAAATTCCGTAGCGGTACGAGATTTCCAGGCTCCTTCTGCTTCGTGCCCAGCCTACGATAGATCACTATCGACCAATCGATTATTGGTTTCAGCTGGGACATTTTGACCCGTAGAGTCAGGGTGATGCGATGTTTTCCCAGGCCTAGGGCTCAGGATTAGTTTCCCATGGACGGTGCCAGGTGCGAAACCTCAAACAATAGAATGGTAAATATTGTAATGGGGCCGTTTGTCCTTAGGGTACTACGATATCCTGAATTTATTGGACTGAAGTTATTACTCCTTAATACCTCTTTATATATGAATATTTCATTATTAATTATACATTCTTCCTTTACGTAACATAGAACAAATATTAAATTCACTTGCGTAGTCGTATTTTTAAAGAGAATTGTTACGATAATTGAATATCTTCAATCAATAATTCAATTGGGGCTAAAGAATAAAATATGCCACGAGGTGTTTTACGAAATAATGCCTCATTTAAATGAATATTCGATCGTACTTATATAATATTAACTTTTCTTTTTTTACTGAACGTGAATTAGGGTATGTTTTGTACGTAAATAATTTTAGATGGAGCTCTAAATAATGTGAAATACTTTAATTTATAATGTCTTTATCTTGCTATGATTCAGGAAATTTTCTTGATTCTTAGACTTCATTTATATTGCCATCTTTCCCTTAACCAAATCATTTGTAAGTGATTGGTTTCTAACTTTCAATAAGAGATTGAATTAATCTCAGGATTTAACAGGAGTGAAAAAAGTTTCACAGGTCCGGGACTCGAAGCTGGATCTCCCAATATGGATTCTCCCAAATTAACGTAGAATATTGTTGTATTAATTTTTTTAATTGGTAGGAAAGGGAGCTCTATTCCCTATACTGTATTCACGTGTTAAATACTCGGGTTATACCTTCCGCACGAGCTATTCACGATAGGATAACCTTGATCCCTTTCTAATTTTCGAATTTCTATCCTTTCTTGCAGTTAATGTATACATAAATAATGCACCTTAATTATTTTGCAGCTAAGGGTTATAAAATACGTATGAATATCGCGGAAAACCTCAAAAAACTCAGTTCACTGGGCATCGGAATATTTGTGACGTATATGAATACATTTCCTTCCATACCGACGACATCCATTCATGTATAACACTCAATTATTACCGACACATTGTGTATTCATGATATGAATCAGCATCCCAGTAAATCTGTTGCTATTGGCAACCGATGCCCTAGAGTTATTCATTACCAGGTACGTTTCGCAAAATGTATTATGCATTATGATATTATTGGTGAAAATAGCTCCATGTAGAATTCATTGACCAATAAACGCCTCTTGGCAAATAGAAATGAATGAACCAATGAGGGAAATTGAAATGGATTCACGAAACATGAGGATAAACTACTGTTATGTCTCGTAATGTTTGAAATTGAATTGAAAAATTGTACTAGGTAGAAAGTCTGGTCTTGCTACACTAATTGAAGAGGTTCTATAGTATAGAGGTCTTTCGTATACTTACTACGTAATTTGAATAATTTAAATATATTTATAGGATTTGTTAATAATGTAATGTATTGTAGAAGCTGTAAGTTCTACTTCATCGAACCAAAACCAAGAAAAATAAAATCGAAAACAGATTCAAAGTTTTTGTATGGAAAATATATGGATCGATTTTCATCGCATCCTGTTTATCCTGGTGGAACAAATAGTAACGAATCAGGTCGCGGTGGAAAATAAGTTTAAAAACTCGCTTCGAAGGAACCGTTGGCCGCCTGGCGTACAACCGCGGAAACACACGCCTGAATTTCAAAGTCATAGTTGCCATGATACGCGTAGTAATGTAGTGCAGCAGACGGCATACCGAAGAGCCGCAATCACTCGGCGACCGCGGGGTGTATCGCTGCTGCGGCTGCCAATATCAAACTCCGGACGAATAAAAAAGGAAGAGCATGGAAAACGACTGAGAAGGGTTACCGACGGGTGCATTTTTATTAATAAAGCCGATCAACATACACAAAAATACCCCCAAGGTATGCACGTACGGGTAAGTTAATTTTCGGGCATATTTGTACGTAATGTAATTGCCTTCTCGAAATTTTAGTCCAATTATTTTTTCTGCATTGTATGGTGAAGTGCATTTTGAAGCGAAGTTTAAAGATAAAATTTTTTTGTCTATATTGTATCTAACGGGAAAGAGGAAATATTCTTCTTAATTTATAGCCAATCGTCTTTAATTTTTATTCTTTAATTTATTATTTAATTTTTTATTTATTTGAGAAATCATTATACAATAATGCGTAAAAATAATGTCAGCAAATAAAAAACTATACACAATAGAGAATTAAAACACATTGCTGTACTTAAGAATCCAAATGATATTGTGTCATATCATTGTCTTTTTTATAATAAGCACATAATTTCGTGAGCTTTGAATTTCTCCACAATGAGACACTGTTTTTTTAGTAGTAATGAATTAGCAACTCAAATACCAACTTGGTACATAGCTAATATATCTCAGCTAGCTGGTACACAAAGAAATGCAAATTATTTGATCCTGAACCACGATTATTTCTAAAGGCACTATTCCTATCTTTTAAATAGAAACTGAAATATATATGTTGTTTATGATACATGAAATCATCTGAAAACTAACAGCTAACAAAAGTTCTTCCCTGAAAGGAAATTTTATACCGAATGGGTACGTGAATAGATAAATATAATATTGTTTTTCGAGAAATGCAGGATATTTTGGTGAAAGAACTCATAACTCAACTTAATTTTCACTTACTGAGAAAGGGAAGCCTGAAAATTCCGCTCATGGCTCCAAATTATTAGCACCCGATTAAAAGAATATGGAAAACATGTTCCACAACACGAGTTACGCGTATTTCTCGATTTACAGAAAGAGAAAGGGAAGAATACCACTATTGCACTCGTGAACCAACATCCATAAAGAAAAGAGCAAGCCCCATAAGGAAAATATGCCGCAGATAAACATAATTCGGAGTGATAAACGAGTGCGGAGCGGGGTGAAAGAGAGAGAACAAACAAATTCCAAGTTATCAAACGCAAGTGAAGATTTTAGCGCCGCCTCCTTCCACATCGTTCGAAATGCGTCCGTACGACGCCATTGATTAGTTTGGGGCGATGCGGGCTTCCATTGTCTCGCAAATATGTGTTTCTGCACTTAATCGCAACTGCCGAGCTGGGGAAAATTGCCTCTGATATTACAACCAACCCTTAATTAATTGCGACACTTTCAGATTTCGCGTTTTCAAACTCGCCAATTTTCCTAACAACAATAACGATTCTGCGATGCAATTACGAAGCTCTTCGGAATTATTCGCGAAAAATTTCCGCGGGAATAAGTCATTTTCTACTCCCGGATGATCCTTCTTAATTAAGGTGACATCGCGTTTATGAAACGTTAACACAAGCCGAATTCCATCGGTTCGTGAATCGTTGATTGTCATGGCAACCTCATCCCCTTGTTTTTAAAGCTATCGAGGATAATTTCCAGCATTTTCTAATCGCGATGATCCTTGATGAAAAGACCGGTTTCATAGAAAAATGCCTCCGAATAAAGACACGAACGTATTTCAGGGCAAAAAATATTTTTAAAAAATTAAGAATTATCGATCCGCGTAAATTGGCTTTACTTTCGAGAGCGAGCTTGAAAAATTTCCCTTCAACGAAAACATTCGAAACGAAAGTTTCGCGCCCTTTGTTCCTTTTATTCCGGAATTCATTCGTTTCCAACCCTTTCACAGCATTTCGTTCCTCATTTTTTTTATTTCCCACGCTTTATCGACCTTCCAGTTCCAATTTTCCGTTCGTTATGGGACGCTTTTATACGTCGTTTTATTTTTCGTGCTCGAGATGTTTTAGATTCATTGCCGGCGCAATGACGTTCGCAAAAGAGTGTATAATTTGAACGGACTCCCGAAGGGCTGTCCTCGGCAGGCCGAAATTTCCATTCGTTCGATCATTATTTGCGGAAAGTTGATGCGCATTACGAATGGGAACTTATTCTCGTCGTGCGTGATGAATATATGAGATGCTTTCAAGAGCTGGGAAATTTTTGAAATTGCTTTATGCAAATGTCTTATGGGAGGAGCGCGAAATTTCCTCAGGATTTCAGAAGACGTGATACGGATGCCGAATGGAATGGTTCACGATGCGCTTTATTGCGTAGCGGAGATTTTATGTGCCGTATGCGAAACAAAGGAAGACTTGTTTTCCTTAGATAAGATCCCGCTGTCGATAGCTACCGAGAAGCACTCGATTAGAAAGATCGGAATCGGTCCGTACATTTTTTCTGATCGTCTCCGATACGGAATCAAAAGGGGGCGTGGCTTCTGGACGAGATATCTCGAGACTTCAAAAAGCGTTTTCCCGAGATTTTCTCGAGAATTTTTTAAGAGGTAGAAGTTAAGACAACAAATCACGCCACCTTTTTTTGACAGTATTTTGTATTTAAAGTAGACGATGAGGTAACAATGAAACCAAGGCAACCCACACCTGGAAATTTCAGCGATAATAAACACGCTATTTTTTAAGCTATTAAGTTTCTATCTTCGATAGCTCACAGTTAAAGTTCGAGAGCCATAAATTACACGAACAGCTCTCGTTATTTTTCAACCAATTTTATTCTAGTTGTTTGTTCATCGCGTATCCATCACGGGGCCTCAGGAAACAGCATAATTCATCAAACATACGATGACAGTGGGTTAAAGGAAGGGATGGGTACAGGAGGCGAAAGTGTATCCAGTTAATCATGCCACCAAAAATCGATTTTCGTAACATTACTGGCGCCTCTCTGCGAACTTCTGTTTGCCCTCAACACTACTAGATGCGCTTAGAAAACCTTATTACTTCACCATTAACGTATGAATCTCTGGGGATCTTAAAGGAATTCATAGAATATTACGTGATTAAGTTAATCTAAGTTAAGATAGAAGCATTATAACATTTAATATTTCGCAATATTTTTAATTTATAGCAATTAGGTTATTTTTTCTTTTTTGTGAATACTTTAAAGTTCATAATTCTATTAATTGGAAAGGGATTCTTAATACTAATATTTTCCTTCGTAAATTTCATTGAAAATAAATTGCTGTTCATATAATTTTGTATTCTTTCAACATCTTGCTGATATTACACGAAATATATTCGCCATCAATTTACAAAAGTTAAAATTGCGAATAATTAAGAAGCAGCCCCTGTTTGGTCTTTCGTTATGAATATCATAAACCCAGCGGAATAGAATGGAAAGCACACTAGACATACATTTTGCACTCCACCTCATTTATACATCATAAATCATTTAACTACCATAAATAACCAAACTGAGACTTCCTGTTGTTGATGAAACTGAATAGCCTCCAATGATATTTCGTTTTATCACCCACTTTAAACGTTTTCGACATTCAGAATGTATACATTAAATGAAACAGAGCTTGAAGATAATGATTTACCGTTTGCTGTAAAATCTTAAAGAGTTAAATGTTTTCAAATAATCGTATTTCATTGATAAGAGTAATAAGCTAATTTAAATATTCTTCTTTTATACATACTTTATCGAAATCATGCATCGAAGATCATACTTACCACGTTACTTCCATCTTACCAATCTTACTATTTTATTAACAGCGGAAGTAGTCCGAGTTCATAAAATATAAGAGTCCAGTCTCAAACTTAATTACAAGTCGCAATGCAAGAACACGTTTCCATGAATGGAGCAGACGAAAACAATAGAGTTGTTTGCAGTCACCGTCGAGGAATCCTCGCTCAATTATCCCCTCTTATCTCTTTATAGAGAGGAACGCGTCCGAGAAACTTATCGGAAAAGAGTTGCATAAATGGCATTCCACTCCTATCACCCGCAGGGGAAACAGATGATAAACGACAGGCCTGAAAATGCACGAGAGACGGACCAATCCGGTCCTCACATTTACGCCTCCAAAACTTGATAAAATTCAATTCCCGTCCATCTCCATGAATATCACGGCGACATAACCTTTTCACGCAAAATTCCGACACGTCAAAAGGTACTCGTGAATCTGAATGGGGAATTGAATTTTTTCACCTCATCTCAAAGTGACCTTTATACGGGGTCCTTCGACCCAAAATTGAAATTGCCTCTGTGATGGAAATAGACCCCTGTAGCCGAAGGCGTCATAAAATAAAACCACCATTTTCACCCATCTTCTCCTCGTACTCTTCTCGCCTTTTAGGAAATTTTCCTCGCACTTGGCTGCAAAACAACGAAGCACGTGATTTGTGCTTTGGGAAACTTTTCGGTGCCGATCCTTTTCCAATCAGTTTCTCTTTCCTTAGAATCTTTTCGAGTCTTTCCATTTTCCGAGGTTGTTTCTGTTGTCGGCCTCCGCACCATTCCGGTTCTTGTAGCGTTACTGGAAACTCGAGGAAATAGCTCTCAAGGGAGAAATCTTTTCCGAGGAAATGGAAAGCATCTGGTGGTGGAGCCATCGGCCGTAGGCGAGATGTGAATAGGCCGAGAATGCAAGATAAAGGGGCATGAAAAAGAGGAGATAAGGGGTGGATTTAAATATAAGGGGTGGGACTTTTTTAAAGGAGAACCTGTATCGAATCTCCTCACCGTCTGAATATATTTATATATATGTATGGAAAAGGAAAGGGGATTTTTTTGTCTCACGTGTATCGGGAAAAGATTATTCCGCTTTTGTAAAATCTGATGATTTGTGAAATATATTTCCGCTACATTTAAGATACGTGTCGGATGTAGAATGCTTTATCTTTAAGTGAAATGAAGCATCTCCGAACGGTGAGTGAATCGAATGTATTTATTTCGCTTGGGAATGAATTGGGGAGGGAAACCAATGCTATCGAATGTATTTTAGGTGATCTTATTCATGGATAAAACATTTTGGACGATAATTCATCCCTAATGTCGTGATAGCTTACCTGAAATCTATTTTATCGTAACCATAAACTAGAATCGTCCGGAAAGAATTCCTTAGATTTGTAACAAAGGAAATTTAGATAAGATAACTGCAACGAGTATGAAGGAAGGTTTTCTTGGTCTTTAAGCGAGTGCTAATCTAAAGATACTAGACCTTTGGAAGGCTATATAAATTCAGATATTTATGTTGCATAAATAAATGTACACGAATAATAGTAATACACGTATATCATGTAGAAGGACTTATATTTCTATAGCTTATAATTCCTGTACCAATAAAATTGGGTTAATGCAACATTCTGGATCATTTTTAAATATTGTGGCACTTTTTCTTTCTTTATTATATCTAAGAGATTCTGACTGAAATATTTATAAAAATTTTTGAAATATAATCTCATCAAATAGAATTTGAAGTGCGTTTTAATAAATAACAACCATTGTTTTAGGAGCAGATACATGAACCATTATGATAGTTAAATTATTACAATAATCACATTCTTGCACTAAGGGTTATCATATTCTAAATAAACTTAACGTTTGCCAAACTGAAAAACAAATAAAAATCCTCCGTTACTTATTATATTGATAATAATGGTCTTTATCTAATGGTAAGAAATATTTCAGAGTAATATGAGTAATATATTTCCTATTTAATTTATTTATCCTATTTATTATTTGTACCGTATTTATCCCTGTTTAATTGTAAGTGAAAGTCAATTTCCATTGAGCATAGTAATAGTATTAGCCATAAATTATTCTAAACTAAATGCAAAAAAAACTAGATACATTAAAAATATATCATTTTCAGCCAAAATCCTGAATGGAGGAACGGGATTGAATCCTTAAGCATCGGAGACGCGAGGAATCAAATGGGCGATAACGGCTGATACCAATTGGCACTTGAAGAGAATAAATCGGCCCATGTCTGATTGCAGCGAAAAGTTCCAGTGCACGGAGTGGGGCACGTAAGAGGGTGTGTGCGAAACCACCTAAATTGCAAAAAGGGAAGAGCGGAGAGGCAGACAGGTGGAAAAAATAGATGAGATACACAAAGTGGAAGGATGGGTATCGGTTGGGAAGGTGATTGATTGATCCCGTACCTTATTTGGCAAGTAAGCCGAACCTCAGATATTGTTAAAATGTAAATCAAGATGAATTTCAAAAAATACATCCAGGACGCATTCGGGAGAAGAATGACAACTGGGGAAGAGTAGAATGAAGGCATATAAAGCTCCTGAAAAAAAAGGATGAAAACATTTCGATCATCCTTAAGTCGATAAGAAGGCTAAAAACTATTGAACGTCAGCCTGCTTTATTAATAAATGATGCCTCAACATTGAGAGTACGAATTCTCGTCTTCCATCAACACATCGACGAAGATAAACTCTTTCAGAAAAAAATATAAAGGAAGGTAGGAAAAACTGTAGGTGGGTGTATTGGAAGATTTTTAAGGTGTGTATAAAAATGAAAATAGCTTTTGGAAATGTTTTCCGCCGCAAGAGAACGATACGTCAAAAAATGTATACGTTGAAAAAGGGCTCACCTGCTGAGAAAAGTGGATAACAAAATAGAAATGCATCAGCGTGTCGTGAAAAAAGTCATGATACCATTGAAAGCGGTGTTGTGAATTATACAACAGTAAGCCAAAATCCGAAGTCTTTCCTTTCTTTCTCCGGAACAAGAAACTTATCACGAACTATAAGTACGAGTGTTTTTGTATTGCAAGATTTGATAACAGCGTTTACTCCCTTTCACCGTTATATATTTTGTCTCAACTACTTAGTTTACTTCTTTTTTGTGCTCAATAACTCTTATTCTCACAAATAAAAATACGCTGTCGATAAAATTTGATATGCAATGAAATGTAGTAAAATATTAATCGTGTAAATCGTGTAATATATAGAAAATTTCGTCCTTGTATTTGATATTTGCAATTCAATTCAGAAGGAGATTAGTTGTAAATTGCGATGGATCATTTCTCACCAGGTTATTGCACTAGTTTCGAAAAGAACTAATAAATTACGTAATTTTACTGCCTCCGATGAACTATTTGATACTTTATGAAAATTTCATTGATTCAGGCTAATATTAAATGTTATTTCTTTGAATTCCTTTATAATAAAATTAATGATAAACATGTCATCATCTATGATGGAAAGAAAGACGAAATATATCTTTTAAAAGATAAATAAATATTCAAGTTTTTATTTCAGAAAACAATATTACATTTTCACTTATTTTTAATTAATAAATAATTAATATTCCGATGTAAAAAGTTAAATATTATTGATTCAAAAAAAATATTTTTTATAAATCTATATACTCTTTGATGTATGAATACTTCTCTTTTCGAATCAACTCAAAAATTATCTTATTCCAAAAGAGCAGAATTTGTGCTCTACATCCCCGGAAAGCACTTTTCGCAAGCTTTGGGCATCCTTAAAAATGTTTGCGAGGATTAATCATCCCACCGAAACGTATAGGCGTCGCAGATTTTGGCAAAGCTTTCCCGTTGAAATCCCAATTTATCAATAGGAGATGCATCAAAACCTCGTTCCGTTTCTCTATTTGCTAAAAATCGCCCTTAAATCAACCGCTATAATGTTGCGCCCGATCGATAAATCGACGTAAAATATGTCATTGAAGATATTCCGCACCGTATTTAATGAGCGTTGTTTTTTATTTGCCTGACTTCATTTCCTCGCGACTCAATTTTCGCGGAAATTGGCGGAAAAATAGCACACTATATCAAAAGCGGATCCCGATTCATAAACATAAATCAGTCGTATGAATATAGCGTTCGAGCTTCCTATTTCGCACAAAAACTTTCCCCCTTTCGCATTCACCCCGAAACGAAAATTGGTTAAGAAACTGAAATAATTCATCCCGCGAATGAAACATCATCGAAACGTTTATAAACATATTCCGGCCTTGAAATTTTTACTCATTCAAATCGTCGATTGAATCGCGCCATAAATAAATAGGCGATTTTCAGCGGATATAATGAAATTAGTCATCCATGGTCATTGTCATTCACATCCCGTGCCCCCTCGAACCGGATGAGCCCCAAAAAAGGTCGGGGTTTTTAAAATTGATGGAACTGCTATTAACTTTATTGCCGCACACCAAAAGATGCGACGTGTCCAGCTAAATTTGGTTAGCCGACGATTGAAATTCCGCCCGAGGATGTGGCACTTCTCCCGCATAATGCTCTATCGCCCTATGAATATGATATGTGTATTGGGACCGGTGCAGGCCTTCATGATTATTAATGCTCCAAAAGGTACTCCACTTTTAGATCAATATTCGGGTAAAGAATCGAAGGATTCCGTGAAATGGCAGTCCATTAATCTTTGAGGAGATGATCAGAAAATCTCGATGGCTACTCGGGAGGAAGTAGTGCTCCAGAGATTATTCATTGGAACGGTTTTCTTCCGCAAATGATCGAAGAAAAATGCGCCAGCGAACGGATTCCCTAATGGAAATGCATCCTTCGTGAGCTTAGTTTGTTTGCGTTCTGCATCTCGTTTCAGGATAGGAAATCTGCTTGGATAAAGCTACTTAACTGACCACGAGCTTGCATATATTATTCTATATTCTTATGGAAACTAACGTTAGAAACTCATTCGTTACATATTTTGTTTTCTCTGTAGATTTCTTTTGTTCGCTCAAGTTATAAATAATCACTTTAGGAATGATAAAGAAATAGAAGGAATTATATAATATAAAATTATATTTCTTATTAAATATCTTTGAACCTTTGATTGATTTTTTTAGGAGAATATATTTGATTGCTGTGTTATTTGTTTACATTTTTATACAAAGCAACGTAAACAATTCAGTTAATTACTACTGAGCTTAAGAAACCAGTGGGCTCTGTTTCCACTATTTATATATGGAAAACTTGATGAAATTTTGTCTTTATATAAGTTTTTGATTGTATCCTAAGCATGGGATTATTATGAAGTTAATAAATTAAGCCAACAATAGAAAATATATCCCAATAACTTACTGAATATAATAAAGGAAAATTAAATATCACTATTTGAAATATTTACTTTAATAAAAAGAAATAAAAAACAGTTCTAGGATGCAAATCGAAGTCTCTAAATCTATTCCAAAAAGTATCAAGCAACTCTGAAATGTCCTAAGTTATCTATTACAAAAATAAAACGTATTTTTTTAGGAATGACGCATAATCATAAGGATCTTTGGTTGGCGCGGTTAACAAGGTATCTGAATCAAAGGTTCGATTCAAAAGCAAGGAGGAAAAACTTCTTCAGTTTGAAGATAAATTTCTCCTTGCTTAAGAAGAGTAGATTATCTTACACGGATAAAATTTTATTGCTCCATCGGCATTTCCTTTCCAATTGCGAAAAATGCCTTCATTTATTTCCTCTCTTATTTGATGACGTAGTGTTCCAACGTGACGCCAAACTTAAATTGCTTTCCCCGTTAATATTTTACCTTAAATCTCATTCAAATTAATGAGTCGCAATTCTTTTGATTAGATTAAGAGGGAACATATATATTAATATAAATTTTACCCCATTTTTTGCGTAATATTTACGGATAAATAATACGTTATTACGAACCTGCGAACTGCGGAGTTTAACCCAAATTCCTCCAAAGCAATCGTAATTCAACCGATCGACCGTTAAGATGAAATCTTTCCGGAACGATATATATTCCCCCATTTCCGTAAACGCCGCGAGATTTTAATTCGCCAAAGTAAATAATTGCTTTTATCGGTAATTAAATTTTATAGACAATTCGATAGAGATAAAGCGGAGCGCGATCATAATTGGATGAGGGGAACTGCATGCGGAAACCATGGCAACGAAAGGAGTGGAAAACAATGGAATGCGAAGAGAGCGCGCTAAAGGGGATGGATCGAGGCGGACAGAGAAAGTATCGTGACCTACTGATCGATTCGATACTCGGACGGTCGAAAGAGTCAAATGGGAGGTGAATTTCGCTGGAAGTAATCCGGCCAATTAGATCAAAGTAAAAGGGGATCTGAAGAATTGCTTTTCTCGTTTAATAACGTTCCCTTGGATTGCTTTACGAGGTCTGCGAGTAAATATACAGTGTCTGGGAACGTGTAAAGCACGCTGTCGACAGCTCGTTCACAAACATTGCGATTACGATGAAAGAAGCGTTTTTTTTTCTCCTGAATTAATCCGTCGAGTGAGTTGACGCAATAGTCGCTTCCCGTTCGCACAGGAGCTGCCTTGAGATGCTGAATCCATCTCTTGCTCCACGATCTTTAAGAACTACTTGCTCTCTGAATCAACCTCGCTTAGAATAGGTCGTTTAAGAATTCGTAACTGCTTGATTGTTACATCTTGCTGATTAGAGACTTGCATCTAATTGTACGTTTATTAGTAGTTTTTTCTTATATTAATTAAATTTATAGTTAAGTATATAACTCAGTTGTAAAGCACTGACCTAATTTTACTTTGGTACCATTGTCTGTATTGTTTCTGTACTGTACGTGTTTGGGTTACTAGCTATTGTTAAGCCTATTGTTACAAAATTTCCTTTGTTTGATTATTGTTTATTATTCCCATAGGAAGAATGGACTTGAAAAATGTCTGACGGGACCGGGAATCGAACCCGAGTTTCCCAACTGACTTCACGAAGTTCCTTATGTTTATTATTTGTTTTATTATTGATAATCCTCCTTATTTATTCTATTGTTACACACAATGGATGATTCAGATAATTTACTTTGTTCAAGAACTTAGAGTGCTCTGCTATAAAGAAAATTAATTCATCTGCAAAACATTACATTGTCTTATACAGAATAAAGAATGCACTATCAGAAATTTGGTGATGATCGCGAAGTTAATCATTTATGTAGATGAAGAATTATCAGATTGATATATTAGTATCAGTTTAGTTTTCTTCGTATTCTCAGTCATTTGATCAAGTTAGACGTTACAGCAGAAACTGTAGTTGGTATAGAAGTGAGTATATCAACTGCATGTCATATATACGATATAATTCACAATACAGTAAAAACAGGAAAGTATCAATGATAGATTTAATGTACAGAATTTGGTTCCTCGAGAATAATACAGTATACTGTGGAGAACAAGAGATATAAAAGATTTCCAAACCAAAGAGGGTTAGTGAGGCTGGTGTGTCCTAGCAACGCACCCGCAAACACGCCATCAATAAATACGAATTAATGAAACAATGCACCTCATCGGTTTCCGGTTTCGGAACCTTTCCGGACACTGTGTATAGCCCGGATTCTAGGCCCCGGAGAAAATATCCTGGCAATTTATAATCCTGCCGGAGACAGGCCCGTGATTATAGGTTATATTGAGTTCTCCGTATCTTCTTGTTTTCGACCTTAACCTTATAGGCCCTGCAATTCCCTTGTGCTTCCGAAATCCATCTGTTACGAAGATTCAGAGCATAAGTATTGCTTCGCAACCTTACGTGTATTCAGTATTTATGGATAGTGTAGCAAGAATACTAAGTATCGAATTAACTATCCTCAACGGAATAGTAATTTGGATCAATATAAATGTTTCTCTCTGAAAAATAAAATCTTATATTCACAATTATAGGATTGATATTGATAAACAGAATGGCCAGGATTGTTTATCTGATCGACTCAGATAATGTTTGATACATTCAGGATAAAAGTACGATGAAATTCAACCTAAAACATAACTTACTTAATTAAATAAACATATATAAAGCTCCCTGTATGGGTGTATAGTTATTTCATACAAGTTCCACATCTAAAAGGTCACCTTACCACGTCTGCAGTAAGTATTAACAAGGCATATCATTACACGACTTTTTTACGACTATAAGTTTCATGGAATATTTAAATGAGGATATAAACCGTCATACTTTCTCACTTCACACGTTGAAGAGTGGAAGGTCGTGTTCACACGAAAAATATTCCATCTAACAAGGAAGAGTTTTGATTAATATTTATAGTGTTCTATTTAAAGCAGAGAACTGCAGGTGAAAAGAGTGTTATCTTCGTGTTTTTCACTTTTTTAGATTGAGTGCTTTCTCTTAGAAAAAATATGCAATTTGTAACACGTCCTGTGTTCTTGAAATTTTATAACCTACACAGCTTCACTTTCAGTTTATATAATATGCTTCTATTAAAACGAATATATAAAATGTATAATTTAATATTTTATATTCCCTCATACAAGCTTTTGATTTAGTTATAACGTAATTTCACTCATTTAAAATGTTATGTGTATGATATAATGTTTTAAAGAAAGATTACATGCATCTGGTTTTTTTCTTTTTTGCACTATAAAATGTAGAGTGATGTTTTCACTTTTGAAAATTCAATAAAAAACAACGATCAAAACAGTAATAAAACCGTAGATTCATAATTTAGATGTAGAAGCTTTTATCAGAAATTGGCTTTTTTTACCATACATAAGTCTTAAATCATTAAATGAAAATGGGTTTTTCAAAATGACGTTCCACACCCATCGGAGCGAATTTGAGTGAAAATTTCATCTCCGCACTTTGATGCATTGGGTGTACCGCACCCACCGATTAGAGCCCAAGTGTTTTCTTCAACACAATGCGAAACGTAATGACCAGGCCATAAAAATGCCCTGGCCTCAAGCATCCTAGCTTTAGGTGGGTCAAACTTCTTTTACTCTGATGAAGGAAGAAAATAGGATTTTGGACTTGAACAGTATACCCTTTATTGGATTTAAGAGATGCTATTTTGAGCTTCCCAACCCTGATGGAATTAAATGAGTAAAAACGAGATACATTAAGCATACAAATATTCCATGAAACCTATACACCTTAGGCAAATATATTTTATTGAAATTTTAAATTAGATTTATTTTTTCTCACAATACACTACTAAGAGTTTATTAATCAGCATGGCTTAGTTGATGACACGGAGGTGAGCTCAAATTTTACGTTCTTCTGATATTTAAATAGGTATTCAATAAACTAATATATATATATATAGTGTTATATAAATTAGTTATATAAATATATTAGTGTTTAATTTTAATATCTTAATAATCTACTTTTGTTTTTATGTAATTGTAGTCGTAAAACTGTAAGAATTAAAGTTTTATAGTGCATAAAAATTAAATTAACTATCATTCTTCATAATTACGATAATTAATGAATTACTGAATAATTTTTGAAGAAATATTTCTTTGTTGAATGGACGTAAAATTACGTTTATCTCACGTAATTTATTTAAATCAATTTTAGTCGAACTTAATAATAACTTAACTTAATAACTTCGAAATAAAATTTTTAATAATTAGCCTCTAATCTACTTTTCATATTCAATTATACATTCATCCTGAATGTATGCAACTTGCAATGAAATGGGGGGAAAACAGCTTTAAATAGAAACACTTAAAAAGAAAAAAAAAGAAAAAATTCCAATTTTGGAGCACCCATAAAAAGATAAGAGGAACGAGAAAAAAATATAAATGGATGCAATTGTACGTACACAGTAATGAGATGAGTTTCATCCAAATACCATTTTCATCTCTGAGAGAGATTCTTTGGGACGATTGTGAGGTAATAATATGTTATTGCCAAGATCAGGGTACCATCTCAAGGTCCTCAGAAGAGAGAGAGAGGGGTGTGTGCATCGCTCAAGTTAAAAGACGGGCAGTGTGTGCATGTGAAGTGTAAGACAAAAGAGGGGAATGGTGGCCAAGACCTAGATCCGAGGTGGTGAAGAGCCGCATATCGACCTACTGCAAAGAGGGGGAGGAGAATCGTGGGGGGGAAAAGTGACTACGTGGCCGAGTAAAAAAATAATGAATTTCTGTTTCGAAGGATTAAATTGAATGAAACCGCAATGGCTGAAAGTTTTCGATTGTCTGCTGTTACAGGAGTGTCAAACTGGCAGGCCACACGAGGTTTTTTTGTTTATGATGCACCATTCGCTAATTTTATTGTTATAAAGTGTTGTTTTATTTTAGCTTTTACATCAAATAACTTTTAATCTCGGATTTTTTTAAAGCTCCTCGGAAGCTAAAAGTGAAATTAATGAATTATATACAAATATATATCTATAAGAGAGGATTACATAGTCATATATCGCATATAACGAAGTCGTATTATTGTTATTTACGAAATATATTATATATTATTATACGTATAGCACAGTCAACTTTACTTTATTTTATAGTATACTATAAAAGATTACTCTTTCAAGGCATGAGATTCACAGATTCACAAGAATAACATAATATCAATACAAACAAAATATTCAAGCTAATTTAAATTAAATAACTACTATAAAACCGCACATAAATTCAACATACATAGATGAGCATTTAATGTAGCGCTTTAAATACAGATATTATATTTTTACGCTAAAAAATAAGGACACCTTTGCTAACAAGCTACTCTTTAAAAGAATTTTTTCGGCACTCGAAAGTATTTTATCCTAACTTCTCCAGACTTGGCTCAAGAATGCAGATTCGGCCAGTAAATATCGCGGAAAATTTCAACTCAGCGCGAAATTGCCAGAGTGCCACATACGTATTACCCTTGGTTGTTGCAAAATAAAGCCCTGGTTCTTGTCCTGCATTTAGGATAATGCTATCTCTAGCATTTCGGTTAACGAAGGGTTGGGCTAATGAAGATGGATCCACGAAAGGTTACCTTCATTAGGGATCTGTCCCTAACTGAAGTTCAATGCTTCCCGCAGTGGAATTTTAAAAGCATTCTTAAGCTTAAGGATGGACCTGCATCGCTTTGTAGTTATAAATGTTCTAAAGGTTTTACTGTCTTTGCGACTAATTCATCTAATATGTGCTTTTATATATTAGAGTGTACTTTATGGAGTGAAAATTATAAGGAATCTAAACTCTTATTCATACGAATGAAAAATAAATCTCAATGATCCTGCATTTAAATTTTCCACTTTAGAAAATTATCATGAATATATCCATCACATATAAAAAATTGCAATGAGTATATGCTTTATATTCCTATAATAATACGATCAAATTATGTTATCAATATAGAAGATTATATTCATCTCTCTCAAAGGTTGCTAAATTTGTAGGTAATTTGCAACTCGGTTTACGTAAATATTTTTAGCAAATTCGCAATAAAATCATTGCAATTGAGGTACATATTTATAATGCTTGGATATCAACCATATCTTTTGACGAATCAAGTAATTAAATTTCTAAGTAATTTGATCTTTAAACAAATGATTTTCATATATTTGTAAGTTAGATGTCTTACATACTCTTTTTTTAAGCTGAACATCACAGTATATTATAAGATATTTCTATAAAACTTTATCTACAGTTCCTAAAATGTATACAATTATGTAAAAAGATAAAATATTTACTTTCGAATGCAGCATTTTCAATCCATACATATTTTGGACGTAAAAGAGATGATAGCCTCCAAAATAGCGTATGACCAAATTCTCCGAAAGAATTTAAAACATTTCAATTGTCAACGACTTTGCCGAATAAAAAAAACCCAAATTGGTATAACTTCTGGTAAAATACGTAAAAAAAGGGTAAAACCAGACAGTGATTGCGCCGCATTACTACTAAAAACTGTGTCATCCGAAATACGATTCGATGGGAAGAGCATGAAAAATGTACGCCCTCACGATCTCGCGGGCCGTTTATCAACATTCGTCCCAATTTGAAAGAAAAGAGGCAAAGTGTAGTTTTCCGTTTGAGGGCGTTTGTGACGAATTAATCTCGTTCAACCATTTTGCGTGGGCCGATAAAACGCGCGAGAGAGAATGGCGGTTTGAGTATCCGTCGAAAAGGACTCGTTCCTAGGAAAACCCGTTTTCAATTTTTATCGCATGCAAATATTTCCGGAGAATGATGAATGCCTTCAGAGCTGTGACCTCACGAAGGTAAACACCAATTAAATTAGAGGCGGCTCAAACGAATCTCCAGATAAATTTGTTCCAAGTCGGCCGTAAATTGGTAAAAGGGAAATATTGATCTATAGAGCCGCAGTCGGCTCGCTTTAAAACAAGGATTCTCTGTGGAAGCGATCTTGAAGCGTTGCTATGAGTGATGAGTCGAAAAGCGCGTTGCCGAACGCGACTTGGTTGCGTAATGAAGGGGAAGAATATAAGCTGAAATGAACATTCCCTTTTTCAACTATTGCCGCGTCCAGTTGAATATCAATGGAGGGTTTCCCGCAGTTTTTACCCTCGATAAATCATATCCGCAACACGAGGTTGACCCCAAAAGTCGGCTGAGTAGGGGTTTTGAAAAGTTCTGTATTGATACAAGTCTTAAGCGAATTGGTGTTGTGTGTGTTTAGAATAAATCGAATGGTATCAACGTGATAGGCTGTAATAGGAGGCTGAAACAAAATAGTGCGTATTCATTTTGGATGTATCTTTTCGATTGTTGGGGCATGTTTGAATTCTGTTTCTTGGAAAAACAATTACAATCAGACTATAAGAGAATCATCTGAAATGGTTCCTAGAAGCGTGAAAGGTTCCCTTTGCTTTTAAAACTACTTTAAACAATTGTAATGTATATTTTAATATCATTGGTTAATTGCATAGGTTACTATGCCCAAAGTGAAGGGAAACATTATCGCAAAATTTAATTACAACAAGATAATTAGAATGAAGATAGAAAAATGGATACAGTGATTGATACAAAATCCGGCAATTAAAGAGCTATGATTTGTATAAAAAATCTTAGAAGGGATATTAGTCATATTGGGGCTTGATTTTAGATGAATTTGCTTTTTTAATTGTATGAATGTAAGTAATGACAGCTGTTTTAGATTTAGAGAGAGATTCTATCAAGTACATTTCTTAAAAACTTTCATTGATGATGCAGTAAAATTATGCATCAGTTAATTCAAAGAGTACTTACGTAATTAAAGCTTAATTAATCGAAATCAAATGCCGTTTATAAGTTTATTAAACAAACCCAGGTTTATGAAAAAATCCAGAGAATAGACGAGCAACTTGGCGGTACAGAACTGCAGATCAATTCTGCATACAGCTGTTTCTATTCCAGCATCCTCATATCGAAGATGAATCCAGATGCAATTTTAAGTCGATCACTTTTAATCCATATTAGCTCATAACCCACAAAGTACAAACTCAACGTTGGTTCCGTTCAGCTCCTTATTAGACATCTCCGTAACGAGGCAGTTCGCTTCGTTTCAGTTCGATAATTACTGAGAAATCTCTCTCTGCCATCAATCGCGATCTAAGATACCTATAGAAACTATGCCGCGTTAATATCCACACAGGAAACAGCCTCTCTATCCGAGCATCATCCACAGGCCGCCTTGTTTCAAATTGAATAAACTGCCATCATAGAAATCGTGGTGAATTATGCTTGTAAGTGGCTCCGCTGTTGGGAAATTCGGGTTAATGCTACATCCAGCTGTGCTCCGTGCAAAAGTGGGTGAACGATTATGGGACATACTACGGTTTCCTTAACCCCATCCCTTTCAGGACTGGATCAGGCTTTGATACAATCAAGAACAACCCAAAGGACGTCTTATTTCAACATGCGAAAGAAACGGTTGCTAACTTACGGGTAATTCAGTAAACCTTGGAGATCCAGTTCGGCGACGATACGTTCCCAGTTAAGATCAACAATAGAAACACCTATGGATACGATTGTCACCCTACGGCGGTGTTTTGAATACTGAATTGTTTTAGGCGACATGAGATGAAGGGGTGGTTTAGTTTAGGAGGAGGTGGATGTGTAGTCTCTCTATCTCTCCTTTTCGTGAGGGGATAACTCAGTGTCAGCGAAGGTAAAAACGGTACGTGTTTTTGGCATAGCGCGTCCAGAGTTTTCGAATAACTCTATTTCGGTAGCTGTCCAAGAGAATGACTGGGAGCTCGCTATTGGATGATCACTCCAATGCCGTTTTGGAGTCCTTAGTCTATTTACTGTCACCTCTATTCACTCTTAATGCTTCGTCCTTTTAACTGGGGATTCGGACCTAGACGCATCTGCATATGACGCTTTGGAGAGGATTTGGCAGTAAAAAGGCGCTCACAGAACGGCGATGGGATGAGTTATTTCACTTGACAACGGATTCAAAACAATGAAAGAGAGGAGATACACGGAGTAGAATGATTTTGAATTTTGCCTTGTTCTACTTTGAATTACATTTGAATTAAGGATGAAGTTAGGAATCAAATAACATGATATATATAGATGTATATAATTTGAATTTACATAACATTTTCCAAGCTATTTCTGAACGCAAAGGAAAAGTATACGATTTAAAATCACCTTTTATTTGTCTTTTTTAAGATATTATTAATATTCCTTCATATATTAAAACATACTGATATCCTAGATATTCAATGATAAATTTTAATAATAAATTCACAATGGCATTGTATTCTCTTCTGATAACAGATTTGAAACGTGATAGCTATATGTAAAAAGGACTTTTTTTGCTTCAATTGGCTGGATTGGTTGAGGAAAATTGAGCCCTAAACAATTAAAACAAATTATTATAAACATTACATTACCTGAAATTAGAAAGGGTTGTTCCTTTAAAAATTCACTAAAGAATTTTCATAATAAGTTTTTTAAGGAGCGTTAACCGGTTTGTAGATTTTGCACATATATCAGATTTTTTTTCGTATTTTGTGAACTCTCCTTGAGGTTAATAAAAATTACAAGATTCGTCTTCAAAGAACAAAAATTGTACTCAAGAAATAAATGTATAGCCTTTGAACTTTAACTTTCAATTTTTATTTAAATTCTTAACATTTATTAAGCGATTATTTGAATACTATTTTTGACTTCATGTTTTGTCGTTTTATCTCTTTGAATTGTCATTTTAAATTCATTTCCTATTCAATTCTAAATCTATTGTATCTTACGTGTAACTTGATGTACTTTCATACCGTGCGAAATAATAGACGGGATTTTCCTCGCTCAATTCTCTTGAAGTAGAAGTCTTTGTTTCCAGCTAGGACTGTTTACATTATTATCTGCTTCATGCCCACGTGGATGAAGAATTTGATACCCTTTTATTCAGCGGAAGAAGGTGTACCCTGTTACCCCTTACCGCTCCTTATTCAAATTAAATACCCTATTCATAGGGTACCGTGGTCGTGATAAGAAGATAACAAGGTGAGTTCCTGCGATATCGCGAAGGTAGATCGATACATCTACGTAAGTAACATCCATTATACTTTCCAGGGCACCGAATCGCTCCGCTGGAAAAAGTATTATGTTGCAGGCGATGTCGCTCCCGATTGCGATGACTATGCTAAAAGAAACGCATTATTTTCTTTATCTTTTATACTTCTCATTCGTTTTTCGTACCTCAATCCTGTCTTACGTCAACGCAATCTTCCTTCCGAGAATGTATTTCTAGAGGAGTCAGCATAAAAAAGAGGATTGGGGTACGAATTCAACGTATTTCTATATCACTGCATTACGTCACCGTGCTTTTTAGATTAATACCGAATTTATACACCTAAAGGAAACTCTATATCAATATCATGATTATGTAAAAGTAAATGTCAAGTTTTAAGCGTAAATCTAATTATATATAATATAAATGTATAATAATACATATAATAATAAAACAAATATATTTAGCTAAATGTAATATAATTTTAAATTCAACATATTCGCTTTTAAAGTAATATATAAATCGGCTATTTTAATTGAAGTGTTGAGTGTTATGAAATAATATGCCATATGAAGCTTTATCAAGGACTAATTAAGTAAATTAATACGTCCATACATTTTTATTAATATAATATGGCTTCGAACCGCTTCATCAATTCATTAACCTTTAAATCCAATACAAGCTTATTTTATTTTCTTCAAACTATATTTATTATTTAAAATTTTTAAAGAATAGACTGATTTATTATGCATTATAGATTAAAATCGTGTTGCAAATTATATTTTAAATTGATTGTTACTGAGCTTCCAAAGTCAAATATTAATTTTCAGGTGTGTTATTGGATATTGCTGGACAACAAGAGAAGAACTAATGATCTAGATATTGTTCCTAATCTAGCGAAACGTTGCATCTGTTTCTTTATTAATATATTATATTTTGGATTACATCCGCATAGCAAACTAGCAAGACAATGACTTTAAACCTTCCCAATGTTGGGATCCACGATCAATATTAAAAGGCAATTGAACGTTGAAACATAAAAAGGAAAATTAAGTTTATTACATAATTTTTAAAGATCAAAATTAGCAATAAAGTAATAAAACAACTATAAAGCTAATAAAAACACTAATTTAAATATATTTTTTGAACGTTCAGAGCTATTAAGTACACATATTCAAAGATATGAATAAGCTATATCCAAGTAAACATTTCTAAAATTTAATTTTTAAATAAACTCGAAAAACATGTAACAAAAATTCGCCATTTTTTTCTAAAGGACGCGATTTAAAACTTTTGCGACATTTCCGGATTTGAATTCAGCCCATAACACTTAAATCTACAAATAATCAAAAAAAAACGGAACCTTTTACTTCTTTAAATCGCAGCACGGGCACTGCCGATCCCTTCGGTAGGGAAACTGCAACACCCACACAACCAGGGTGCACCCTTTCCCTGTTCATCATCGGAAATTAATATCAGAGCATATCTGCGCAGTGCAAATCGGATTTCATGGATCAGATAGAGAAAATTCGCCGATGCGTTTCCTGAAAAACGAATTTTGCGCACAATGTTCGAGTTATTTTTTCCCATTGAATGGCGTCCCAGATTTTGAGAAGTACGATCTTTTGAGGACAACCTCAAACAACAAAGTTTCCATGCAAAGTACAGAACGTTTGAATACTCCCACGATCAACCGTTTCCATCGATTTTTCGCATCGATACTAAACTGCGAAAATAAATCCGTAAGTCTGGATACAGAAACGGGAAACGCGAAGAGTATGGTATAGAGATAGTTGAAAAGCGGGAAAAGAGCTTGCAAATCCTATTAAGGTATTTGTATGGGGCATCGTACCTAGAATTTTCACGTTGATAACCTCTCCATATACTATATGGCGTTTTGGGAAAACTGAGTGAATTTCTTGTTTATCATTTCGTAACGAAATGTACGTACATACATTTCCTGGAGGCTAATTAAAGCCCTAAACGCAGACCCATGAAGTAAACCCGAACTCATCGTGTTCAATATGATTAACCAACGTAATTATTTGACTGTTAAATCGCAAAATTTTGGTCATAAATGGGATGAAGGATTGCTAAAATATCTGGTAATTATTTTTGGATGCAACGAAGCGTAAATTTCCGCATTACTTATTGTCGGTGTTCGCTACTTAAAGATTTTTTCATTCAATTCACTAATTATCCACATTGATCCAACTCACTAAACGTAGTCTATCATCTACTCATATTTTTTGTATGAATAAACATATTCTCTTTAAAATCTATGCATATTATATAACAATGTTTTATTTTATATTACCTAAGAAATCTCAGATAAATAATTCCTTTTAATTCCATTGATTAGAATTAGTTCTAAGGATTTATCGAATAGTTGGCATACCCTAATTTTAGACAAACACAGCTAAATGTGAAACCAAAATTGGCAGAAGTGACATCGTTGATGTGGAATTAAATGCATAATTATATTATATTAATATGTATGTAAACTTAATTCTTTCAGATGTTCGTTAACTAACGAAACTGGTCGCAAATAAATTCAGAATATATTTTATCAAGCATTATTTTTAGTCCCTTAATTTTAGTGAGGATGAATAAAATGAACAAATCATGCATTTCTATTTAAGTGGAAATTAAGGAAAATATAAAGAAAAATTAACATGAATTCATTGGGATATTTCACTTAATAGATATCGTATAGCCACCTTTTAAATTTAATAGTAGTCCTGAATTTCTACTCAAAAAATAAATGTTTCGCAGTTAGAAAAGTTATCACATGTGTTGGGAACCATAAACACGTGATCCTGTCTCTAATTTAGCACCATTGCAACTTGCATATAGACATTTCCGTTTCCCCTAGTTACATCTGCAGTCTCTAAGCACTTCGTGCGAATTTATACACATCGTTCCCTACGACGGTTCCGTGCTTTGCGCTACGGAAAACAAGTCCGTGCAGCTTATGTATGTACACACCAACAGATAACACAATCATGCAACTGCTATCCATTAATAGCTCAGCCAAGAGATTAAATAAAACGATCCAGGAATCGTTAAACCGCCGTGTTAATTGGCCCTCGATACGACATTTGAAGACCCTTTGCGGAGGACGCAAACTATCGCCTCAAACATTATTTATTTTTCGTCTGTCAACTTTTACGTAATGGCCGACTCGTTACCATGGCCGGATGGTGATTATCGATGTATTTATGTAGATTTATGTGCATAGAAACCCAGTAGAGATAGACTCGATCGTGGAACTGTGGTGCTATTTTACTATGATGGACAGTCCAGCACCGATTGTGAAGATTTTATTTCGAATAAACAAGATTTAGAGACATTTATACTTCGAGTTTATATCCTAGTAAAAATCTAATTTCTTTTAATGATCTATCACAACAAAATTATAATTCAATTTATAAATAGAATAGAATTATATGAATCATCAACAACGATTATATTCAACCTTTTTAATCGATCGTAAGATTTAAATAATGAAAATACACGTAACTACGTAAACAACGAATTCTATAGAACACGTTACTATGAAAACGACTTGTTTTGAGAAAATTCAATAAAAGGAAATCGTACAATGGAACTACCAAAGTATGAAGAAGATAAATTTGCTTTCGTTTCTTTCCGAAACGGAACAATAATACCGACGTATATATCTATGTTATAGGCCCAGTGGAGCGATGAATACTTTTATCGAAATTCCAATATAACCAGGTTGAGTTAGCAAATAATTCGAGGATTATAAATGTAGGACTAGAACAGTGAAATTGTGGGACATTTATTGAATATTCTAGTGAACGAAACACATCGAATTTTAATCTTTTACTTATCTATGAATTCTCTTTTTGAAATCTCACAAAGAATTAATAAAGTCGCATTTACGTCATATTTTCGAAGAACAATCAATTCGTCATATATGGCCTTTTTCAGGTTACGTAATACTACATCCAAGATCCAGTATCATCCTCTTTAATTTTAATTTTGACATGTTATAATGGTTATTCGTTTCGTTCGTTGTTAAGCCCGAGATTAGATGAAACAGAGTTGGACCTTGTTTCCCATTGTCCAGGGAATTCCGGAGAGAAATCAGAATCCCGGCCGGACTTCCCATACGCAACAAAGAGAATATGTTCTGGGAAAAGCAGTCGTTCCGTACCCCCTTAACCCAAGGTAAGAAGCGTATCTAAATTTTCCGTAACCAGGACACTACACAAATACACTGTTTCCTAGGAAACACCTCCTCATTGAGTTCAGATTTATTCGTCTGATTACATACCGTCTCCTTCGACCCTTTGAAGGTCAATTCAAAAATCAATCACGTTACAAAAAAATATAAATCCGAAAAATTTCGTTCTATATTTTCCTCTCATTAAAAAAGACGAATTTTAATTATTCTTAATGGGTTTTCGTAAAAATGTTTCGGGGGCAAATCGGAGGTGGTGAAACGTAATGATGTGCCGAAGTCAATTTGAGCCCATCCAAAGACATACACGTTCTGGGAATCCTTCCGGAAACGAGCCGGGGCAAAATCCTCTTTAGCACGTAAGGTTAATTAATGAAGCACTAGAGAATTTTGGAGAAGTTGCTAAGAAGATGATTAAAAAATAAAAACAGCTGTTGCATCGAATTTGTTTCTTTATGCTGATCCTAGTGAACACTATCTTAACTTTACGTTTTTAGCATGTTGAATTTTGAGCGATAAATTTCAACTTAGATAGTAATGATCTACTGGGATGGTAGTAATTGGTTGTTATTTTAGCTTGTTTGATAGCTTACGCATTAAAATTGATTGTATTCTTTCTTTCTGGTAATACGGATCGTGTTCATACACACCAGTTATTGTAATCATAGCTGATTCTTACTTTGTTTCTTCATTGCTGATCCCAAAGCTATCTTAGCTTAACGATTTTAGCATGTTGAATTTTGAACGATAAATTGTAAGTAGGATAGCAAAAATCTACTAGGATAATAGGTAGTTATATAAGCTCGCTAGATAACTTACTCATTAAAATTGATTATATTCTTTCTTTCGAGTAATAAGGACCGTGTTCATTACCAGAATTATTGTAATTATAGCCGATTGTTACTGAATTAATGACTATGTAGTATACACTCTTGTTTAACAATGCTAATTTACAGCCATGCATATACAGTTAATAATGACTAAATAAGCGTTTTGCAACAATGACAAGCGTCCAGATTATAAGATAGGGATTCGTCAAGGCCAAACAATCAACACGACAATCGAATGAGGCTTTCAATCAACTAGGATATTGTCAGAAATACATCCTTAAAAAGACTTCGGTCCGTCCATCCAGGGTTTGCCCTAGAGGAAGCGTGGGATGTATTAATCGTGTAAGCCGCGGTCATCTGGAAGCTCACTCCCTTTCGGGGTTGTGGATGCAGGTCATGTGACGCCAACGGAAGGGAAGTGACGTAAAGACGATTAGAAGACGACTGTGACCCACATAACGCGCGCACCGATTGCTTAAATTAGCCCATTGATTGCAGCCGATGGCGTATCAGGTAGGGACATAATTTGCAGCGACCGCTTAAGGTTTATTTAAAGGGCTTGAGGGCGCGTTGGGCAACATTTTTAATAAAGAAATGCCGCGGGATGCGTCCTCTAATAAAATAAACGCAGAGATTTTGGATGGCGCGGATTGGGCCTTATAAGAAGGAGGGTAATAGCCGTTTTAGATAAGGAGTCTTTATGTTAATATTGCTCCATAGTCATTTATTATGTTAAAGGCAGAACCTAAAGGCGAACAGGGCAGTAATAAAGTTTATTTTTAGATCGTCCCTTTAGTTCCCTTTATTGTGATCGAATGCTTATGTTACGTAAGTTAGTGTGAATTATAATAAATTAAGAATATGAAATTAAAATAACTACATTTATTCTTACGTTACCTATTATTATTAGTTTATTGGTTTTATTGGTTTTGGTAAACTGTTATTAAGTTAAAGCAAATAAGATGTTCCGCTAACAATTGGATAATTTTACCAACAATTATCACTTAATCCAAATTCAACGATCAAGATATCAAAAAGCTGCATTCTTGCATATGTTTATCTGTTGTCATTGTTACATTAGCATGGCTATTGTTAGAAACGTATGTTTTTCTAGATTTGATGGTAATTAGTCGTAACAATTTTCAAGGCTAACCAAGAGGGTTGTAGTTTATTTTATGTACGTAAGCATAAATAATCTAAGAACAGTTCAATATTGTCATCATATATAATCACTTTCATTATTCTTATAGTTGGTATGTTTTGAATGTGTTGGAATATTTTTTTCGCGGAACAAGGCACACTGCTGTATAAAATAACAAATACTGCTAAAGTCAAATAATAATATTAGTAAAAGAATTTTTTAAATGCTAATTTTATATAAATATCTAATGTACTACGAAATATTTATGTTATATTTCTTTCTCAGAATAATTATGCATGGTATTTTAATCAGTATTTTTTATGGATAAAATATAGCAGAGCAGAGTTATATTATACGATTAATGAAATATAACTCTTCAGGCTAATAGAAAAAACAAGTTTATTTATGAAATACTACACTACGACTTTTTGATTCCATTACTCTTATTTATAATAAATGTTTATTTTCGATAATTTTTAAAGCTATCCTGCACCGATAACGCACAGAATATTCACCAAAATTACGATACTGGGTCAATTTCGGAGTTTTTAAATTATTAATCACCTGTTTAAAAATTAACGAAGTTGATAAATCTCCATTCCGTACTATCCATGAGAGACCATCGTGGGAAAGAAATTTACGATAAAAACGCTTCAAAAGAATTATCCATTCCACGACGAGCAATCTATCTATCCTTTTCTTTGAGTGAAAAATTAACGCAGAATGATGAATGGATACATCGCCTCCCGAATACAGACGCAATGAAAACGGATCGCTACGGATAAAGCAAATTTTACAAACGCATTTACCTGTTTCTCTCCGTATAAAAAACAGTTCGATCAGTCCGAAATATAATCCAAAGCGAGTAGAGATATGAAAATAATGACCCGGACGCAATCATCGTTCTGCGAATACCGAAAACTGGTTTAAAGAGAGACGTAAATTTTTTCGCGATAGATATAATCGGGTTTGCGAATTATGAGCTCGCAATTTATAATGCATCTCTCTCGTGATATATTCAACAATCACGCGTGCGTTTATGGAGTTAATGAGGGCAATTTTTTTAAAAAAGTAGCGATATTTTGAGAGAGGTGCATTTCATGGTGGATGAAACCTATACGCATTTTTACTGCGCGTATGACCGCTAAATATTTCGACTGTTAGAGAATATATTCTGGATCCCTTGTTTTCTGTGAGGGTCCACAAACGGTACAAAAAGGGGTCTGATTTAATGAGCAGTGAAATCCAACTCTTTTAACGCAGTTTCCTTTCGCATATTCATGAAATAAATCGGAACATCTGATAGGTTTCCGATAAAGTATCCCAAAAACTTCCCTGTTTTTATCGTTGATTTAATCGAATACATTATCAGCCTTTTTTTTAGATATTCATTCGAAAATACTCAAAGGTTCTGTTAAACCGATGGCATACCCTTGAAAGTGATTTGGAGGCAAAAATTTGTAGCTCTTGAAACGGTTCCACAAAGGTTTCGACGTTTGAGCAAAAAGTTAAAGAAACAATTATCGGAAAATTTAATATTGAACTCAGTTCAATGGAAAAGGTATTCTTTCTTGATGAATCATTTTCAGATATATATAAAAGAGTTGTATTCGTTTCTAATAACTTTAAAAGTTGGTGTAATTTATCGTCGCTAGCTGATAGAATGCCTACATGCTGCATACTCTAAACTATTTAGGCCTCAAATTACCTAAATAGAGGAGTAGGCGGTACATAATTAATTGTAGCCATATTATTAAACATTGCTCATACAAATTTTTATCTATTTGTAGGATTGCTTCGATAAATATTTGCACCGTACAAGTAATGAATAATACGATATGTTTTTCTTGGGATGAAATTAGTTGGAAAAGATAAATTCTGATAATTGAACGTATATTTGCAATAAATAAACTAAACTAAACTATATATATATAATTTTAATATACCAATATACCATTTGAAATGTTACACTCTTAGGAAGATTAGCAAATATCTTACCACAAAATAATCATCATAATTGCATTGTCATAACGACATAAAAGAACGATTTTGAACAGTAAAAGACCTACTACACTATTTTCTTCTATTAATTGTACGAAGTTTGGAACCAATTTAATCTACACTAAAAATAATCGTATATAAATATTTAAAATATTCCTATCATATAACCGTTCAATTACTTTACTTATAATAAAGACTGGTAAATAATATTTGGTCGATAAAATAGCTAGGAATTGATAGGTGTAAAATAAAGTAATATATAATGCAATAAATTTTAGATTGATGAAAAAAGTAAACACTGACACTGATGCGATACATACAATTCTAATCTACGACAGAACAAGTTCACACCTTGCAAATTTCCCTAATGTTCCAAAATAATTCGAAACGTTTATCCATGTTATAGATACGCCAAAAAAATCGTCTCCTAGCAAAAAAACAACGCTCCGTATCACTAGGTATCATCTTCTTTGTTTACCCGCCATCCAAGAGAGATCTATTATGAGGCTATTAACGTGTGAGGATGGTAAGAATATCTTTTATCTAAATGGATTTTCTCTTCTTTTATCTTCGAAAATAAACAGCGAATTAGGTAATTAGAGCGAGATGGGATGCGACGATGCTCCGGAATTAAATTGCTGACTCATCAATTACGATCCGAGGTAAGGAATGGCTCATAAAAAATGAAAAAAAGGTTAAACATTGTGATGGTACTGAAAAAAACCCTAGTGTGTGCACTTTTGCTCGGTTAAAAAGGATCCGGGATTCATCTCCAGTGGTATTTATAATACGATCTTTTGGCTCGACTCTCTCTCCCGTTTGTCCCACGTGTCGTAGGTTAGCTCCATCATGACGTGTTTGATAAATCGACTCACGTAGACAAGTGCCCACTCTTAAAGAGAATCTCTGCACATAGGAATTCAAAAGGAGAGGATGTTGTTTTTTTTTCAGAAGGTCTTTTTAATTTCGTCCATTGTACGTAACGTGATAAGAGGATGCAGTCTACTTTTCTCCGTGCTCATTAGAGCACTTAATCACCCGAGCGTTAATTTAGCGTGTCTAGAGAGGGGGTGGGGGAATAATTCATATTTGTCGCGTATTGTCGTCGTGCGGGGCTTGGGATCGTGAATCATATTGTTCGAGTGGTTCAAATGATGTAACAAATGACTGTTACGAAATTAAAATTATGATAAATAATCCTTAATGATTGTATATTAAGATTGGAATTATACCTTGTTGAATGCTTCATTAAATTCTTTATGAATACTTCTAAGAGTTCTTATTTCATTTTGTATGATATTAGAGGTAAAGGTTTCAAAATGCTGGAAATAACAAAATTTACGTATTTAAAATGAAAAGGTTATACTGTAACTCAGTCAACATATAGCTGAGTAGATATTTTCACCATAATTGGGTAACTGAGTGTATCAATTAACGCAAATATTATAATTATTTAATTTTTATTATGGTATAGATCAGGGGTAGCCAAAAAGTCGATCACTCACAATTCTGTGTACTTTATACTTAGAAGTAGATTGTAGAAAACAAAAGTTAAAAAGTGATTTAAAAATTAAAATGGTTTTAAATGTATATTTTGTTTATCAACCAATACCTCGCTGGAATGCACCTTACGATGATACTCAATATATAAACATGGTATGCATTTCACAACTCTTCTTGCCCCTTATTGTTAGACCAACCGTGTGACATCAAGTCAGTCGCGAGGTATTTTTAAGATAAAGAAACAAGTGGCTCTTCATACACACAGAAAAGTTGGCCACCCCTGGTACAGATGTTAAATATTATGCTATTATGTAATTGACATTTAGCATTTAGAATAAATTTATTAAAGAAATTCCACTCGAAATAGAATTCCTCAGATTAATTCGCTTAAAAATACTTTCTGGAAAGTTAATTTGATATTACGAATCAGTTAAACACTTAGTACTTCGCTATTAAGTTTAACTTTCATAAGAGCTATATATCAACAAATGTTTACTTGACCAACTAATCCGTAATTTAATAATAACGTTTTAACACACTCAATAGCATAAATCGAAAGCTGCTATACTTCCACTCTGATGACTCCGCTCATCCCGTACGGAGAACGTAAGTTCCTTCACATTGTGTATCCGCCGACTGCGAATCAGTTTCACAAACCAACCGACTGCGGGCGCTCCTGCATTCCAGCTAAGGATAGATTCATCAATTTTGCGAAGAGGGAAGCTGTACTAATGAAAACATCAATTCATTCCACCGATAAACTGCAATTAACTCGGATTATCCTGGGCAACGGACTGTTTACAACAGTTCGCGCATCAGATCCTGGGGAGGTTCTCTCTTATGGTCGGAGGACCCTGGTGCATTGCACCTGTTGGCTGCATGTAAACCACGTCATCGGTGGTGACTCCGCTTTCCAAACCGGATGCATTGAATCGCCTTTGCTGCACTACGCAGCGCTGTTTATGGCCTTATTGACCCGTATAAATTTATGAATCAATCCGGAACCGAACCTTTATCGACTTAAAAATATAAACCGCAGCCATAAAGCACGTGCGCAGGTAGAAAAAGAGATCAGTGAAGGAAATACACGTATTATTCCCCTTTTATTTCGTGCGTGAAAACAATTCATTCGTAATCAGGTCATTAAATTCGTGAGCGCGCTACCTAGTAGTTATGTCCGTGAGTTTGCCGCCCGTATGTGCCATTCCGGTAGTTATCCATTGTCAGTTTTTGCAGCTTATTGGCGAAATTATTTGCACGGCCGAGATTATAAGGGCGTAGTGAGAAATTGGCTATAATTTCCCCTCGAGTTAATCTCCGGGTGTGAAATTGTGAGCTAGGAATTCCGTTTTACACCTGAATTGGGAAATAAGTCGAGGAGAAGATATTTCGGGACAATGGATTGGTTTCAAAAGCATACGCGTGCGATGTGGAATTCGCTTGTTTCTCGAGGGTTGCCATGGAAAGTGAACATGCACATCGACAATACGCTATAATAGAGAAGTTTTTGTGGAAAGTAATGAAATAGTATTAATTCGATTGGAATGCTTTAATAGATGTCGTGAAATTCAAGCTGTATTCACGTTTATTCTGCGTTGAATGCAAATTAGCTGGCTGAAGGTGCAAAATCTTTCACTTAAAAATAACAAAAGATGTTATGAAGTGTTTTTTTAGTTTGACTTCTTAATATCTTTAACAATAGCTACGTAATATTAAAAACTGAATATATAAATAAAATTAATTTCCGCTGTAAAACAAAATAGACGTCTTGTATTTTAAAATATTAGATACCTATGTGTTGATTGCCTTTAAATTACACATTTTCAGGATTAAAATATTCTCAGAAAGGGCATATGGCATGAGCTGAATAAGCAGCAAAATTTTTATTTGATTAATAATTTTGTATCATTTAATTTATTTAAGGATTTAGCTATTATTCAAGTGAAATTTCTTGTTCCCTTCTTATAAATAAATATAAAGTATATACTGTTCAAATACGCATGAATATAGACATATATCAGCATCTCGTATATTCCCAAAATAAGTCGAGTATTATTATTAATTAAATATCGATAATATTAGTAAATATAGTTTATATAATAATATAATGAAATAAATAATAATCATATAATGAAAAAAGTCATTTTAGGTTGAATGAAAAAGTATCACTATAAAACATCGAATGCCTATATTCAAATTAGAAGCTGCAATATTGCTTGAAATATTGATGTAAATTCTTCAATAGCACTGATATCAATTATTGTTAACTTATAAGTTACTACCTACTTACTATTCATTATTGTATTCAATTGTTATTACTTCAAAACATTCGAACCTCGAGTGTATTCCCACAAACATAGATTACGCAGCGTGTGACGTAACATCCCTTATCTGAAACGCATTTCACGAGAGACGACAATAAAAATGTCACCAAGTGCAGCTCCTATCACAGATCTCCTCAATTTCCTTAAGATTTTATCAACGTGATATAGGTTTGCAACTATCTTATCCTCGGAATTACCTTGTTTGCTGAGCAACGATCCTGTGCTAAGGTCAGACGATATAGTACATAGAATGGCAATGACCCAATAAAGGTATCCACCGCTGCTGTTTGGCGTGCGATCAATCTTCTGTCGGTCTCCACTGTGGGCTTTTAGCATTAGGATACACTGCCTCTCCTGAAACAGAATCGGTGACATGGAATCAATTAAAAGCTCACGAAGGCGACGTTTTTGTCACTCCCTCAGTGACTTTCCAATCGAACCCCAAAAGGATTCACTTATTTAACAGGGGAAAGCTCTTTATTCATTTCGTTAATAAGAGATATTACAAGGACTACCTTTTAAATTCACCTTCAACTGGAGGAAATTCAAATTTTTCTGAAAACACGCATTTATTAACTCATTTGTTATTTTATAGCTTCGTATTCTTGGAAAAGGATTTTTACGTAAAACTCTAAAAATAGCCATGCACACTTACAATGAATATAAAAATGATATGGAAATATTGCAGATACAAATTAAATAAATGGTATCGTATAAATAATAGTGAAATAGTTATAATATTTAAAAGGAAAATTAAATTAAAATTACTTAATTAAAGATCATCTTCAGGGATCTGGGTTCAAGTCCCAGTTATGTCGCTATTCTTTACTTCTTTTCAACCTTGATATTTAAATTCTTATTTTAATACTTATTAAAATTATATTATCAGAGAAATCGATTATTTAAAATTGAAATCATCGGTATTTTGGGCAAGACTGAGACTAGAAAAGTCACTTTTATCATACAAACTATTTCCTAAGGAAAAAGGATAGAAAATATTCATGAAAATAAAAATTAAGTTCATAAAAAGTATTGTATAAATTAATATCTGACTTTAGTTTAAAATAATAACAAGTGAAACCAAATAGGTTTATGGAAATATAGGAAAAATGTGTTTCTACTTTCAAAGACATAAAATAGGTTTAAAAATATTTGTAAGAAATTTGTTATACAAGCAGCAAATGAAATGAAATATTAATAGTAAATAAAATAGGTGCTATGATGTGAGAAATAAAAATTTACTTTCTGTACCAAAAGTTTTCAAAAGTAGAGTGGAATGAATGTTAAACTTAATGAAGACATTTAATACACACAGGTCATTAAAGATACTCAGAAAGAATTTAAAATAAAGTCACTCAAATTAATTCAACTCATTAGAGAGTTTTCATCGAAGTATATGTAAGAAAAACAAGATATAAACTAAATAAGACGACGTAGAGGAAGAAAATGAGACAAAATAGAAATAGGTTGGCTACAAAAGGCATTGAATTGGAATAAATGAAGTCACTAGGTAATTACCTCACATAGGAAAATTTTTTATATATTTAATAGCATTTCCAGCAAAGAAAATTAAACATTAAAATAGTATTAACATGTTACTCTATATAAATAAAAGCTGTTGCGCTAGAGTTGGTTAGTTGAATGAAGATTTTATTGCATAAATACTCTCATTGTTACCCAGGAAACAAGTTATTTGCCTTTATAAACACTTTCGGTGCTACAGTCATAGAAACTTGCTACTGAGGATTTATATTCATCAGTTTTATGATTTAAATATTCCTCAAAAATGGTCTAGTTTTATGAGTTAGAAGGTATACGATAATATCCTTCATCTAAAATAAGCAGAAAATATCTGGAAGATTCGAAATTTAGTGATCAATAGAACCATGATGAGTTTTCGTTGTTATACGAAAATTTTACCTCCTATTTCGAAATGAAATTACTTTCCAAATCTTTTAAACCCTTTCCCTGTGGAATATAATAGATTGTTTTAATGGATCGCAATGATTCTTCCAACCATTACTGTTATCATTAACCAAAAATGATAGATTTTTAAAATAAAAACTAAACTAAACGAAGTCTATGTACGTAGTTGAACTGTGCGATCTTACGTAATACCTTTTAAAATCCATTTTATCGGTATAAATTTCTGTTACGTATAAAATAACTTCATACTATTATATTAGTACTTGTTCATGTTCTTCGATGTACAAACCTCAAGATAATTCATTTATAATAATTATTAATGTTACGTATATAACAACTTTTCACTGTTATATTGTTAATTATTAATGATTTTTGATATACAAACCTCAAGATAATTCATTTGTAATAATAATTTATGTTACGTACATAATAACTTCTCTCTATTATATTATTATCGATTATAGTTCGTCGATATACAAACCTCAAAAGCAATTCGTTCTTAAATGAGATTTACGTCGAATTAAGTACTCTTTCCGCGTATAATCCAGGGACAATGCATCGTTTTCGTGCGATCCCACGAGAGGTGAAAATTTGAAATCGAGTCAACTGTTCCAAGGCGTCGCTGAATTATTTATTTGCGACGAAAATCTTCCGAACCGAAAGTTTTGCTTTCGTAGCACGAAAATGAGTTAGGTAAGCTCTAGTTGGCGGAGTCCCGCACGAATTCACCTCCTCCAAAGATTAATGTTCAAAACAGAGTCGCATCTCGTCCATGGAGGCGCCCTCGGTGGAACATATTACCAACTCTTCTGACGCTTTGAGGTTTTCTTAGACTACAAAATTATGCGAGAAATTCCTCGTGAGTTGGAAACTTATTCTAGATTAATTCCGACCTTAATCTTTGAGGTAACTTATTGAAAAGTAGTTTTGGAAATCGAACCAGGATCTCTTATACCTGAGTAGAGATCGACCAAAATTTTGATAAGGATTGAGTGTTTCGATCCTGTATTCCTTTTCATTACTACAAGTTGTAATTATTGAGCCTTGAAAGTCCAATTCTACGGTGTACTCTGTGAAATTCAGCACATCATAGTTATGAAGGACATTTCCTCTTTCTTTCGTGAATTAGATAAATGAATATATAGATAAATTGACTATTTATTGAGAAGATCAATCTCGATCGAGCCTTTATAGTACCTAACCTCTTAACTTGCCTATTTTATAACAAAATGTAAATACACGAAGGATAGATAAGATTGGAGAAAAATCTTTGCAACTGAATGTTGAAAAGGAAACACACTCTCTGATGGATAGTTCCAATGATAATTGGGAGTAAAACCATGGAACTATAGAGTTAAAAAAAAACATTATAATGTATTATAAAGCAAGGAAAAAACCTTCTAAGTTCATGAATAAATATTGTCATGTTCAAGATAAAATTAACAATATCATACGAAATATTTGATTAATCATATTGATCCAATGCTGAAACAGTGCTATGCGATTTATAAAATAATGTTTATAATTCGGAAGAGTGGAAATTTTATTCGAACAGCAAGCTTTCGTTAAAGCTATCAGTAGATAGGTCAACTTATTAACTCTACAACATCCCTTATACAGTTCTAGCTGATCCGATTATTCTAGCCACTAGAACTACGGATTAATAAACCACAGAATCTAGAACGATTTCGTGGTTTATTAATCCGTAGATCCTTTTCAAGTTCACCGTTGCAACTATCCACTAGCAGCAGCAGTAAGTTTTTAGAGAACCATTCGATAAAATTTAAAACGAATCCTCTGCTAAATTCAATTCATAACTCACACACGTCACTACGAAGAGTTCAGGAACAGTTGGGGAATCTTATTACGTAATAGAGATTAAGTAAAATCCCCGGGATAAATTCTTTCGTGGGACCTCAGCCGTTCCTTTGCCAAACTTTTTCAGACTTTTACTATCGCCCGAACTATTCGCAGTTTCGTAGAAGAGTAGAAAACGGAGCGCTCTTAAATTAAACGCGTTAAGAACCGTAATCAAACTTTTGTTTACAACTCTCGCACACGTGTCGCGCCTAACGACGAATGCTCACGAGCGTAAATACTCGTAAAATTCAATTTCGTCGCGTAAGATGGAGTCGTTGGCTACCGCTCGTGTCTATGAGGAACTTCCAGGAGTCTTCTGATTCGAAGCAAGGAGGTGTGAGATCGAACTTCTGCGAGTAATCCTCACAACACACTCTTTGCGGCTGTTAACAGCTTAAGACTTGTTTAAGTATCTGAGGCTTTGTCTAGATTTCTGTCTTGCAGAAAATGTTTTCATTCGTGAAGGAAACAAAGTTCGACTTACCGCTTCTTTTCCCATTTCCCGAAGTTCTTCTTCTTACTATATAAAGCCTTTCTGGTGCATGTTTGACTGCGTTCTATTTAACCCATTTAATGTATCTAAGCTGCGCAAGATGTTTGAAAACTGTGCTGTATAATTTCTGGTTCTCGCTCAGATGATATTCGTTCGTAGATCTGAATTATTTTTTAAAATTTTCTGTTCTAGGTATTCTTAGCGTAACTAATTTGAACAAAATATTTTCACGAATATATATTTAAGATTATTAAGATATTTTTTTGAAATTTTCAAACTTTCCTCCAATTTTTGTCTATTTGATAAAAAATTTCCATGTCTTCCTTATGGAATATATAGCACTTTAATATTGTTCAATTACATTTAATTTCATAAATATGAAATATCTTTTTCTTCTTCATTAAAAAATTTAACGCAATTATCTTTATTTATTACCTTTAGCATTCATTTGCCATTTTTTTACTTCGCCCAAAAATACCGCATATATAAGCATGTGTAACAAAATAAATTTCATGATATAATTTGTGTAATAGTCAATTTAAACATTTTAGATTTCTTAGACAGAAGAAGAATATATATTTTGTGATCTTCAATGGAATACCAAAGAGCCTTAATCTCACTAAATATCGCTTCTTTACTATCTAAGTCGCAAATTTTGAAAATTTATAAATTCTTTATGATAAATTCGAAGGGATACATTTAGTAACCAAATAACAAAGAGACTAGCTCTTTAGCCAAAAACCTATACTCGAATATAATTCAACATTTTTTTGGCTCAAATCTGAATCAAATTTTCAAAATCCTCAATAACCACCAATATACCAAAAATAGACGGAGAAGTTAAGATTTATATATATATATATATATATATCGATTCATGATTATCTTGCCGTACAAGTATTACATCAAACACAACCAAAAAAACGAAAAAGAAAGCCAAGTTCTCAGTTCTGTTTAACCGTAACTCACTTTCAGGACCGCAACCTACCGCCCGCATGCGGCCTCCGACTATTTTTATGCGGCCAGTGGCTTCTTTGGTACATACTACATCTAATAGGGGATCACACTCCCTTCAAATCTTATTCTCGGCACAAAAAGCGAAACTTTTGTCAACATTTTTACGCTGCGAAAGCTCATTTAGCGATGAGTATTTCTACGTGTAGCATTAACAAGAATATAGACGTGATCATAATTATAGTAAACGCCTATATAGGATGAAAATAGAACTAAATATTTCTTTATTCTACTTATAAACCTACAGTTAAATCTTTCTTGGTAATGTGATATTAATAAAATATAATTATCTACTGAGTTTTCAAATTCTTGTACTATAAAGAACGCAAACATTCTCCCTAAATGAAACGTTATTTCTATTTACGAGGAGTACCTTAATCTCAAGGATATAATTCAAACATACGTACGAGATTATAAAACCATCAAATTTTTCTACGCTTAACATACTAAGTATCCATTTTGTATCTAATATATGTGTTTATTATTACATTAAATATTAGCTTTAATGTATTAATAACCATTACTTTAAATACATATCCAGAATCATTTTAATATTTACGTAAATATTCATAATTAGCTCATTTCAACTTTGTTTGCAACTCAACAAGCGTGACTTTATATATCATAATGCATCCACATTTAAACGAAAATACACTCAATGGCATTTATATGATCCCTTTAAGCCGTTTAAGACGAAACCTGACATTTACGAGACTCAAGTACGGGAAATTAAGGAACAAGAGGCCGAAAGGAAAACGCAATTTTACGCGACCGAAAAAAAAATCGCAGAAAAACTTCGCTAAAGAGAACGAGAGGGAAACCTGAGGACGGTGAAGGGAAGGAAAAACTCAGATAGCAATATCATCATCATCATTATCATCATGGGAGAAGCATCCCAAATCCGGTTTTTGCAGCTTTCCAGACCGCACGGCTTCCCATCCAATCGCCTGGTTCCCTCGTCATTCCGAAACCGCTACTCATTATCCGACCTCCATCTATAATGCCCTTCTCAAGCAGGTGCCCTATGCGCCCGATTAGATTCCTATTCATTAAAGCGGCGGAAAAATGCGATCTTTCTATCGCAAGAGGACATAGACAAAAGGAAATAGCAAGGTATTGATCAGAGCACACTTCAGAAGGAAAGGGTCCGTGTGAAAGGAGAAGAGAGGAGTTCAATTTTGGGACCCTAGATCTCTAAATTAACCGTTAAGATACATCGATTATGGTGATCAGATAAAAAAATTACGTTTTCCTTTCCTAAAAGAGACGTTCTTTCGGTGATAAAAGTTTTAAATTGTAAGAGGATATCCTTGAGTATAATGAATCTGAATATATGTTACAGATTATACTCAATATTAATTCCTTAAATACGAGAACATAATTCGACAGCGTGTATTATTCAAATAATGATAAAGTTAAATCAATCAGGGAAGCTTTGAATCAAAGGAACATTTACTGGTATATGGGCTTTATATGACTTAATAAAATGAAAAGTTACACACTGGAATTTTATTAAGTTATTTACACTCATTTGCAATGATTAAGATCCCTTTTCATTTTGCCAATATTTTCTGAAGAGATGTATTTTATCTGGAATTATTCGAAAGATTTTTCATTCTTATTTCTTACATATTTGGTCCATAAATTAAAATTTCCTTACTGTTACGTAAATTTTTATCTCTTCACCTTACCCCCTACCTTACTTGCCCTGATGATATAGCTATTTGGCCATTTTAAACGCGGATTCTGATTACGTATGTTCGAAGACCATTTTCACCATTTAATTATGTTATCTATTTGTTATTTTTTCGAATCTAATTTACTCCTTTAGAAGTGTAAGAGATCGCTAAGTTTCCGTCTAATTTCAGGAGGTGGAATCGAGGTACATTCCCAGGGGCAGTTCTGGCGTTGAAAATGCTTCGACAGCTGAGGTCATTCTGCAGACACAGGCGTTCACCAAAGGAGTGCACGCAGGCCTTTTCGGCTATGCGGGAACCCGCACCAACACCTAGGTTTCCACTCGATGGTTGAATAGCCTCACACCAGGCCCCTCAGTTCGACCAGTACTAAGTATGCGTAATTGCAAAATTTGGCTGATTCTCACTGAACTCTCAATGGATGTATATTGAGAATATAGGATTTATATTAATGAATTTCTAATGGAATAAGATACTTTTTATTTTTTCGATTCAAATTTACGTTTGTTATCGTAAATATTTTCGTAAATAGTTTCGTAAGTATATTTTGCAATTTGGCAATGGTTTACCATGAACTCACGTCTGCCAATGATTTCATTTTTAATGAATAAAAATTATTATAATATAACTAAACATAGATTAGATTATTTTTCTTCATCATCTTTGTGAGGGTATCGTTTATCGGAATTAGATTTTCAGATTAACTCCTTAAATACTATACGCCATATTTCATACATATTTATACTGCACAATCTTTGATAAAGGAAATTTCCACAGCAAAGAGCAAAGGAGATATTTCTAATAATATACTAAAAACAGGAAATGCACTTTCAAAGGGAACTGGAATACCGCATTCTATTTAAGGAATTCCTGATACATCCCCCTAAATTTAGACGGCAGAACTTCATGAATGAAAACCATACGTCATGGGTAAACACTGCTCAAGACAGTGTGGGAAGAATGTAAAGTGTAAACACCGAAAGTTCTAGCTCTGATTTCGGAAGGAAGACGGAAAATTTTCCTCCGGCCCAATTCTTGTATAATTGGAGCTCCACTTTGGGAAAAAATAGTAAGCTTGGTCCGAAAGATAAGAGGAAAAAAACATCCGAAAATGTTTCCTTAGTGTGAGGGAAATGAATTATTTTAATCATCATAGACAAATATAACGAATCTTTTAACCTATTTAGATGAATAAGTTTCGAAAACACAGAAATATAAATGAAGTGCAGGAGCTGAGGAATTGACTCTTGGAGTTATAATGGCGTTAATTAAGAAATGCTATTCTAAATGTAAATCTTGATAGATTGAATCTCTCTATCTTGGGAATAGCTAATCAATTATTGATTAAATTAATATCTTAATATGCAAAGGAAAGGAAAGGAAGAAGGAAAAACTGTGTCGATAGTTACAAAGGATGAGAAACTATAAGCACTCGTGGTTGCATCTGTGAATATACGAAAGTTTAAATTATAAATTCAATTAATAATTTCAACATCTATGTTTTCTAAGTGGATACTGTCTCGAATATTTGATCTGACATGAGATTGTTTTTTGTTTTTCATTGACATGATTTTTATCTTATTTATTATTATGCATAACAATTATAAAATATTTATTTTCAGCATTTAAAAAATTATTATAAAATCAGTTATCGCTAATAATTCATTGATTGAGTATAGATGGTTTTTTGTAATTAATATTAGTCAAATATAATAATGTTGTTTTATGTATCTAACTTTAACAAACATATGGCATGAAGACAAATTATGGGAAATGCTAACCACTGAATGTGAAAATTATACTCCTTATATATTTTCACAAAAAAGAGAATTTGAAAATCATAATGTCCGCATAGCTATTAATCAATGAATTACAATGAAAGAAAAAATACTCTCTTGTAATATCAGTATCATGATTGACAACTCTACAAAACGTTTAAGCCACGTATTCAGACGTATCGAAGTTCTTTTTCTCTATTTCCAAATGTCATAATGTCAGTGAAACTATATTATATTCTGGTTTGGTAGTAGTCTTTGATCGTTGCATAATACATACGTCACAGATGGTGCACTTTTCTGCCTTGATAAATACGTGAATTAATTTATGAATTCACGATCTGAAATCAGACTTTCCTCTCTTGCTTATACCGCTTGAAAAATATGCTCCATCATTCCATTATTCTTTTGATTACGTATGGATGTCAGAGTTGAAGCATTTTTGATGAAACATCAGCGGATTTTTGGAAGCGAAATGGAATATTCTCAGTGACTTTCACTGACATGCATCGGTGATTCTAACTTTGAAGTTTCATCTTCCGTGTTAAAGTTGGAAAGGTTCCATTTTCAAAGTTTATCACGAAAATGTAACTCTCAGTTTCGAAATCTCTTTTTGGAATTGTTCTTGGCTTAAATATCAAGAGGATAATATAGCGTTCAAGGATTTTATTTAAACTTCGGATGATATACACAACACTTACATAATTATATTTAATTTTCGTATAAAATGCTAAAAAGTTTAATATTTAAAAATAATATACAGAAAATTGAACGTTTATAGCGCTGCTCACCACGTTATGAAAACGAAAATAATATATAATTTGATATAAATGATTTACTGTTGATAATTTTGTGATAAATTGTTGTATAAATGAGGAACTTCAACTTTTTTATAATCTGTAATCTATTACTTTCTAAAAGGTCTCATTTTGCGGTAAATTTACATTATTATTCAAAAAGAGCATCAGTACCATTGAATTTTCCCGCCAAAGGATGTCTCCGGAGGTTTCTAGAATTCCCGTAAGCTGGCAGTTGTGTCTGCTTACCGACAGAGATCTCAGCGTTCGAATTGTAAACTAAATCAACGCCACAACACGTATCACGAGTAATATGAATGAATTAAAAACATATAAGTAACCCCATTACCTTCAATATGAATTTATTTGGTTCACGAAATATCATTTTGATATATTTATACTATCTCATGTTTAATTTAAGGTTCATTCATATCGATGGAAATCATATTTGCTCTCCGCGTTATTTCAATGAATGGAGAATTAAAATTTATTTATAATAATATCTTATTGGATTAGTCGGAAATATCTCCAAATTTGTACAATAAGTGCAAGTCTTTTAATTAATAAGTAGTGAATTGGAAATATTTATTGAACCTTCTAGGATTGTTCATTTACAAATAAGTTTTTTGTAAATTCATAAAAGGTTTACAGAAATATTTTATTGGGGATGTAAAAATTTAATAATTATGTGATTCCACAATTAATCTTAACTCACGGTAAAAACACTAGATTACAAACAAAGGCAGATTAAACAGCTTATCCAACCTCATTAAAGGGATGAAAAATGTAACTTTATTTACAATGTCTTATAAATGTCAAGATCAGGAACCAAATAAATGTATCGATTCATATTCGTGTTGACATTATTATACTTTATTGTTATTCTTAATCGAGTAATGGAATATACTCCTTACATTATCAATAGCTCCCACTTAAAGATAAAGTATTCGAATTCACTAGGTGGCTTTAAAGTATATGCAGTACATTTTCTATAATTTAATAATCGTGAGAGTGACAAGTAGCTTCTTTCAGGATGGGATATCGTTTTCAGTGATGTGAATATATGTTTTTTATCTTTAAGAGCTCTTCCTTTAACAGGGAATATTTGAAATTCATTAGAGCTTAGATCATCGTTGGTAAACAAAAACAGAAGCAACCTTCTCTTAATATGAAAATATAATATCCACTTTTTTCCTAATTTAAATTGAATACTACACACAAGGAGTGAAAATTCAAGCATTAAATTTTTAAATAACACTGAAATACTTTTACAGTTTACTAAGATCGAATGCTGATTCTGTAAATTACATACTAAAGCAAGCTTTAAAAAAAGTTTTAAGACAAGTAACATTTACTAAAACAAGCATTTAAAATAGTCTATATTCTGATACATTTTACTTCTTATGTAATAGATAGTATATATGTAGATGTAGCCATCCTTCTAAAAGACTGCATCAGAAAATAAAACTTACTCTCTGACAGACAGAAACTATGCTTAAAAAACTACACCATAGAGTGTCAGAAAAAAATTCTTAAACGCTTTGAAATTCAGACACACGAACGTCACAAAAAAGATCTCCTTGAAAAGCTACGAGAAAGAATTTATAATAAGAACTTTTAATTCGATGAGGGAAGCTCCTTACAACTTTCAGAGATGTATGACAAGTGTTTGATGCATTTAAGGTTCATGAATTCATCCTGAAAATTCCGTTATATCCTCTTTCATAAACCATCAGAATAAATTTATCTCGCTAAAGTCCTTTTCTTTAAAAGGTTAGCAGGGAAAAGGGAACTTTTTGAAGAAGGTGTGTCTGTTATACGTCGGAAGAGAGCTAATGGCTCACGAATAGCATCTCTTATTAATATTTAATGATATTCTCAACTTTCCTTAGCTTTTAAGGAACTGCGATGTGGGAATTCCATTGTTAATTTGACACGGGTCGTGGGCGTCGAATTTATATTGAATTATGCTGAAAACGGAAGAATTTAAAAGGTCAAGGATCCATTAAACTTTAACGTCTATTCGAATTGATTATATATCGAGATAAAGCACTTGTAATTAAGTAGAAATTCGTGTCGAATTCAATGTGGGATGCTCTATAAAAAGGTCCAATACGAAAAAATACAATATGTTCCAATACGAAAATATACAATGGAACATGGACTGCTTTACAAACGATCTTTAAGGGAAAAATCCATATAGTGTTAGAGTATTAAATAGTTATAAAATTACTAAATACACTGAGGTTAGCGTGGGAGCTTAAAAAATGAACTGAAAAATTCTAGGTTGCTAACTTTAAAACGATAGCTGAAATTATTTGGATATTATTTAGAGCATATATAATTTAAAGTTTAAAGTAAAATTAAGAGTTTAAAGCAATTAAAGTTTAATACAAATAAAGTATAATAAATTATATTCAATTTATCGTATAAATGACTCGTTTATTTTGTGCGAATGATTTTTTTTATAAAACTTTACAAAACGTAAATTTCATGAAGTACGTTGTTAATAATCTTTTTTAAATATATATATATTTAAAATGTTAAATATTTTTTATCAAGGCTCATTACCGAAATAAGTATTAAAAGAATAACCAAGATTTGTGATAACAACTTATTTTTATAGGGTAAGTGTAAGTTTTAAGTTCACTTTCTCAACGAATATCTCTAGGACTTTTTCTTTGTAAAACCAAGTATTATTTAGAAAAAAAAACATTTCGGAAGTAAAGAGAATGCTAATATACGGATGTAAATATAAGCATAAATTATTTCTTTGCTTAATTAATAATTGAGTCATTCTAATTTATTATGGCACACAATAGGTTTATTGGTGGATTGATTTTTAAACTTGCATATTATTTCTTCAGTTTACCTTATACATACGTCACATTCTTGAGGACAGGTCACCTTTGAGAACAAAGAGAACCTTATTCAATCCTATTCCGTCGTATTTCATTTAATTTAGCATTCTTTTCCTCATGAGATGGTTCTTTTAATCCTCCATCCAGAAGCCCACTGGTCTGCAGGTGAGTATGAGTTACTCAAAAGATAAATTTCATCTTAGTGAATCATACCTTAAGGGCAATCTTTCTCATTTATGACCAAGTGCATATTGCAGCATTAACCAAAGACCACTTAATTGATACGAATTACTGCAAATTTCCTCCTTCCACTTTCCTCCCACCTACCCAATGAATAAGAGGTTATCCACCTGTGGCACTTGCTATTGTACCCCAGCAATTGGATTGTAATCCTATTCAAATGAAGAAGGCTTAGGTTGGAGACTTGATTTACGAATCCAACTCTCCGAAATACACAGCTTATTGTTCGGTTTTTCACGAAACGTATATGATGTACGTTATTAAATTTCAAGGAATATATTTTGGCATAGGATTTCCTTATGTTTGTACATTTTCTAACTGTTAAATGTTATAAATCATATACCATATACTTATTTAGAAATAGTAATATAGTATTTACCTGGCTGTAAACATCATACATTTACTACGTCTTCTATATAAACTGTTGTATGATTAGTTCTCTTTGCATAGGTTATTCTGGTGTTTGTGAATGTTTGAATGACGTTTAAAACTCAGTGTAATTATCCCATTATACAAATTGTCTAAAATAAGAGTACGTCTCTTACGTAATGTTCGTTTGCAAATTGGACAAGTAAACTAAAATAGCTCATCATCGACATTTGAAAAGCAGAAAAATTAATTAGTAAATATAACGCACTCAAATTTGTAACTCATTAGTATTCGGCAATTTTGATTATTCTTTTGACAACGGCAGAGAAAAACTTGCAATGGAAAATTAGCTCTGGCTAGAGCAAAAATCATTCAGCGGACTATATAAATGTTGATGCATGACAAATATTTATTTCGCATTTGCATTCCATTTGTATTCCTCTGATTTGGTAAAATCGACTCTCTAAAACTGTGGTAAAGGTCTTTACTTTTCGGTCAAATTTGTTCCGAACTCGTCTCTCTAGCGTTTCTATGGCGATGTGTGTTGATGTCCACTAAATTTTCATTATTAAAATGAAGCCAACATCACTAGAGAAGGAAAAAACAGTTCAACTCGTTCGGGAATTGAAATAAAAGTTCGATCTAGGTTTGATTTCCACCAATTGATATTGTATGAAGAGAACTGTGTGTCTAAATTCCCTGAATGTGAAACAATAATGAATCAGTATTTTAATAATAAAGAAATACTTTAAAATATATATCACATTAATTCTTCTGAATGGTAAATATACTCATTTTCATTTTAATATTTTCTCGTATGCTTTGTCAAGTTCAATACTAAAAAGTTATACTTTGTTATTATGCAGGAATTATAATATAAAATATAATATTAACATAACAGAATCGGCGCGATTCTAAAAGCTTTTCGTACATTATGTAAAATAACCGAGGATAAATACATTTAGAATATATTTTAATCGACAATTGAAAGATACATTTGGTTAAATTCACTCTGTTATACAATCAGTCGTGCTTACTTTAATTTCGCATACACGGTTAAATAAATAGTGTCCAGAACTTTTATTCGACAAAATAAATAGAACACATCGATGGAAAAGTAAATTGTAGATTCTAGCCCCGCTTTTCCTCAACTCTTAAGGCAGTTTAAGGCCAATAAAAACTAATTACGTTTTCCACTATTTTTTCAGCACGTGAAATTTATCTTTTGCGTCATCGCGGCCAGAAAAAACAACCTCCTTTTCACGTTTTTGTTCTTTTATTTATCCGCCGCGATTCATTTTCTCTCAGCAAATCTCTGAAATACATTTTTAGGCTTTAACAAGGCCAGGCGATGAGGTTTTCTCCCAAGCTCCGAGTGTTTTTATAATAGAGAAACCCCGGAACTATGTTTAGAATCCATTTCAACCTAATTCGAGAGAATGCCGTTGAGGTCACTGCCCTCGGAAATTCCCTTTTACTTTTCATTTCGATATTCGCACGAGCCAAGGGCAATATTTCTGAACTTGAAATTTTTTGAACTTTCCCTGGTTTTCTGTAGCGCAGCCAAAACGATTAATGCTTTTAGCCAATGAAAATAGGTTATAACAATGATAAGAGAAGTCGTTACTATGACTATTACATAAACGAATTTTACGAAAATATTTATTCTTATGAAGCTTCGATAATTACTACCATTAATAAGTTTGGGGACGAGGTAAACAAAACTACCACTAACATTATTTTCATGAAATAACTATGATTTTTAAAGCAATATTAATGAAATGATGATTATATTGTTACTTAAATATCCTTTAAAGGTTTTAAACGCTTTTAGTGCTCCGATAGTCTCTTTAGTATAAAATGGATCGTACTGAATAAAAAGGTATACTTTATATAGCGAGAAGTTATACAAAACTCTTTCCTCGATATATCAACCTATTGTTGATAAGTAAAAAGTAATTTTAATTCGCTTTGGGTAAGATGATTATTTTTTAAAAAGATTAATGTGTAATATGGGACATTTAGAGCGTGTACTAATCTTTGTCTAAAGTGACATTAAAATTTGATTTACAAATAGGAGTTTAGTGTCATTATTTAATATTTATTTTGACTTATTATAATCCATTCAGCATAAAAAATGATTAATAGATGCTTCGTTTTATTTATAAGATGATGGAACCCGTAAGAGCGATATTTAATAAAATTCGTTTAAAAGAAATTTGATAGAATTTAAAGAATATTAATGCGCAACCCTAAAAAGAATTCAGAAAGGATTAGATTCGCATTGTGAAGTTTTCCTTTTTTACATCTAATGTGTATAATACTGAATATATTTCTTTCAATGTACAGCATATCAAACGGAATCATTACAACCCACAATGGCTGTGAGATGTCTTAATAAATCGAACATAGTTTTAACGCAAATCCAAACCTGTTTATGGAGAGAATTTGACCACCGCGAGCATGGCTTTTTCGCTGTTTTCTGACCAAACAAACAAAAGAGACAAAACAATTGCAGCGGATTTACGAGAATAAAAGGGTTATCAACACACGCCATTGAGCAATTCAAACCTCAAATCCATTTTATTCACTCTCATTGTTGAAAGCAGAGTGGAAGTTTATTTTAATCTCATAAAGGCTTCAACAATGAGATTGCATGGAAACGAGCAAAGTACTTATAATCTCTTTCTGCACAACAATAAATTAGGAAATAATTCTTTCGATAAAATTGATCTTATTTATTCGTTCATTTAAATAACATAATTTACACATTTTAGGGTGCATTAATCAGGGGGAGTAAATATTGTTTTAGAAAGCGCGCTCTACCTTTTCGTTTCCTACAAACACACTTATTCCCATCAACAACTCCTCCATATATATATTCAGCGCACCCATTTCCTTTATCAATGCTTCATTACTTCGGTTAAAACCCACTCTACTCCCTAAAGCACTTACCTGTTTGTTTTCCTATCACCCCAATTCTTTCCATCCCTATAAAACTGGTTGTTTACCCGCCCTGGAATCGCAGGGGCAATTTCCACCGTTTTAGGGCACACCCTTTTCTGCCTCACAGCAGATCAGGAATGCGGCATACAGTGTTCTCTCAGAATGGCCTTTCATGAGAATTTCTTTGACGGCAAATCTTTGAGGGGAACATTTCGATGTTATCGTGGTAAGGGCGGATAATGGGCTAAACTCTCAAAAGCGATCGTCAGATGCTTTTCCCGTTTGAAATGATTTCAGCATCTCCCTAAGTTCTGTAGAGAGACTGTATTTAAGGATGACGTTCAGTTTCTTGAATTGATTTACCATATTTCTCCGTGAGAGATCCTGAGGTTTGCTTTGATATTTCGTCGTGTGAAGGGAAATTCCTTTAAACCTAAATTTAGGGTGGTTGTTTATCGTATACGCCTTCATAAAGAAGCTATGATAAGGAAGGAAGTTATAAGGAAAAAGGTATGTTTTCTTTCTTGAGATGAGGACATCTTTCTTTGTACTATAAATATTTATTATTTGTTTTGCAATAATTTTAGGAAGAATGTCCTTTAAGGTTATACAGCTTTATAATATATACGATATACTTTCACGACAACCATTTCCAACTTACGCTGACATTAGAGTGATAACTACTTGTCAGTGTTTCAATAAATTCGCAAGTAAATTAAACGAAAGTTCGATTTTAATATGTTTCGTCTGAAAGCTTTATTGAACACTTAAGAAAGTAAAAATATGTACTGAAGTTTTCCATTTAAATACCTTTTCCTTAAACTTCTCGAAACCGTAAAGATTTCGCGAAACATTTTACGACGTATTTGTTTAAGAGTAAATAATATTACAATTAATTCACCCAAGAAAGATACCTTTGATTGCGACAGCTCGCTAAATAAGACATACACGTCGATTCAGCAATTCCAAGTTATCGAACTTGTCACATCAGAGTTAAGTATTTTAACAAGGAAATCTCTGGAATGAATCGTTAGATGGAAATACCAGTGTCTGTCACGCCCACTTGCGTAAGTGATCCACAGGGCGTGACATGGACGTCATCGCGAATGCCATAAAATTTCCGTCGTTCGGGAAATGAATGTGAGATGCAATCCAAAGGCATTTGCATAATGGAGGACTAATATAATGGTCGAAGCGGATTTAATTTTTCCTTAATACGTATCTCTGCCTCCACTTACCACGCGCATTAAGAATTAGGTTGTAGCAATCACTGGAGAACGAGTACGAACCAGTTGAGAAGTTAGCGTCTTGATAACATCACCGTAAACTGTTAGCGGTGTATTCATATCTCGTTGTGAGGTCATAAGTCTCACCTACGCATCGCACAATGGCCTTCCAATTTATAAATTATACGTTAAACTTCCTCGTTTACATCCGAACTAAGTTTTACGAAACAGAGTTTGGAATTTGGAAAGAATCACAACAATATTTCACTCGCTTACTTTACCCTTTATTTCTTACTTAACATTGCTTACATTATTCTTTTTTTACTTTTTATTATGAGCTATTTCGTTTCTTTTCCATAACAATTTGAATCATTTAAGTATATCCTTAAGTACTAAGGCTAAATCTAAATGGAGATTCTTAATAGAGAGTTTTAACCTTATATTTTATAATCTTATTACAATATACATGTATTCCTTTTTATTCATTTTCATCCATAATTCATCAGTAGCTCAAATTCACATGTAAATCGATGTTTCTCTTGAGAAAGTTCACATATTTTTTGCAAATTTTTATTATTATTCAGAGTCAATCGTATGTATTTAACAATGAATTTATAAAGGTAAACAGAAATGAAAAGTCACACGCTTTCTCGTGTAAAGTATAAAAAATTTATCATATCCTTTACTTATATTAAAAAACAGATTCATATTCTTACTTTTAAATTTCCACTTAAACATAACTAAGCTAACGTCGAAAGATTTTTGAAAAAATAATGAATATAACAACACATATTATGTAATCCCTTGGTTATAAAATCAAATCTCATAGTTCAATGTGAATGATATTTCATGATCTGCGAAAGATTTTGAAATCCTTTGCGATAAATACAATACTTTATTGTTTTAATGTGACATTATTCCACAGATCCAATTTCAATGAATTCATTACCAGTTTTGCTGAGAATGTACACAGCAAGATGTCTACGGTTTTTTATTGGATAAAACTTGAGAAAAATGTATCCTTGAATCACTTTTGTCTCACCATTGTTCATGAAAGTGAGGAAGTGAAATTGTCAGAGATAAATTGGCCTTCGGGTTGATGTTTTCTCTGAATGATGGCGATTTCAAGACGTTTAATCATTTTCTCCGACGAGTGTAATGGAGATTGATAATGATCTTCGCTTGTGAAATAATAATTCTCAATCGAAATGCTTGGCTTGATAAAATGTGCCAAAGTAAAAGTATTAATTTCGTTTTCAGATAGAGAAAAACTTTATGGCCAAATGATTACAATTCATATCGTTTCCATTTTATTGTTTCAATATTCCATGGCGATTTTTTGGTGAAATTTAAAGATGAACATTTCCATCTGAAATAGCCGATCTATTCTCCATTGCTATCATTCTCAAATGGGACCATTATATGTAATAAACATAAAATGAATCACTCTAAATCTAAATATATTCATTTCCTAATATTAGTTTGAAATATATGCAATAAATTCAAGGTAATGCAACTGAACAAACTCCTACATTTTCCTCTAATCAAAATTAAGTTAATTTATCCTTTAAAGAAATATTTACATAAGTATACACAGCTTTCTGTAGACATATTCAAGAAATGATGCTTTCTTCTGTTGCATGACGTTTTTAATTAATTTTCTTAACTATAAATATTTTACTATTCATTCCTTATATTTTTATATTTGTCGTTTTATTTTAATACATTTATTTTACGTTTCTTCTTTGCTTCCACTGTAAATTAGCTATTACTGTAAGAACGAAAGTTAATAAAAAATTAAGAAAGAACAGTCTATTGTACATTTGAGTACCTAAATATGCCCTTATTTTACATATATCAAATCCTTGCTAGTAATGTTGTATCCTTCATAATTTCATCTCCATAATGAACTATATTTAATAATATTCGAGCTTTGATTTATCAAACATCATAATACATTTACAGTATCTAATATTTCAATGAAAATATTTGGAACGATCCCTTGACTCTAAAGATAATCGAATTGAATTGTAAACTCATCTCCATATTAAATTATATTTGATTGTACTTGAGCTTTGATATATCAAACATCAGCATCCTTTTACAGTACCTATTATTCTAATAGAAATATTTGGAACAACACTCCGACTCTAAAGTAAATCGAAATAAATCCGAATCGAAATCAATCCGAACGCCAACAAACACCATCATCTCACAAGCGAATCAAGTTTAATAAAGCACCGACCCTCTGAGCTGTTGTGTGACGCCTATTTCCGTTAGAAAACACCCTTCGGGAGACGCAATCGCCGCTGCTGAGAGGAAGGCCCTTCGACAAAGGGAACGATGAGCTGAATGGGGCTACGAAGAAGAAGTTCGAAGAGGGCCTTCGTAATGAGAATCCCAACCTGTGCATCTGCGCCCCTCATCCTCGAGTAATTGATAGCTCTCACCGGGATAAATAGGCGCCGAAGGCAATGGACCGTCAGGTTACAACACCTCCGCACGAGAGGTAAACACGGCCGAGAGTCGATTTAGCGCAGAACGGAAGTGTCCGATTCAGCGGGTCTTTTCAGAGCCCCCGACGGATGATGACGCACCCACCGCTGCGTAGCGATTCCGACAAAAGGGGTTGTGCAAAGAGTAGATGCAGATTGGTGATGATTCGGTGTACACTCGTGAAATTGAGGATCCGCTGTGTACATCCTGCTTTTATGGGAAAGCGTTCGAAGTGAAAAAGGCGACTTTTTTGGGAAAAGAGACGGAATCGGGTGTGAGAAATGTGTTTATCGAAGATCGATTTGATTTGATTGTGTCGTATATAATACTCCAACTGTAAATTGTATCGAACCATGGGAGTGTAATGTGGTATCTTCACGAGTCATTTTGACGTAAGGATGTTCATAAACTGTTTAAATAAGCACGGAACGAATAAAAGTATTAACAATGTACGGAGAGATTCATTTCACTGGAAGAAGAATAATAGAAGAATAAGCATAAGGGATTGATAGATTCTTAATATATTACGAGATCCAAGTTCATAGATGCTATACTTTACTTTTTTACGTAACCATAGTATCAGAGCTATTGTTCATTTATAAACGTAAACAAAGATGAAAATCTTCTGAAAGAAAATAACCTTTTATTGCCTTATTTTTAGCATTACGATAGAGAAAAGTATACTTCTACTTCTAAATTAACATTTATTGGAGTTTTTAAGTATTCATTACTTTAGACTCAATTAAGTTTTAATTTCATTTAAATAAGCAATGGTATAAAATCTCTTTCGATATTTACTTTGCTGTAAAACAGTATAGATTAATTGATTTACGTCAACAATTGAGTGAAAGAGTAGTTACAACAGTAACATGTAAATAGTTAAAGAGAATTTGTTGGAAATACCATGGTTACCAAAATATGAACGTTAAGAAAAAGAAAATAAAAGTTGTTCCTCTCTCTCTGAATTTTAACCCATTTTATGGATGATGACCTATTTTTCAACAATGAGCATGGAATTTCTACGTTTCTCGAAAATACGTTACTTGATTTCAAGAGTATAAAAATCACTGAGAAGAGGCAGTCGTAAAACTTGTTGAACTTAATTTCAGCGAAGGATGGAGTTATTTTTTTACTGAAAGGACTTTAAAATAGAGAAAATACGGCGAAACTTATCTGGGCCAATTACAAGCTAAGTTTTGTATTTTTCATTCGAAACAGGCTGGTGGAGAATAGATGGAATTTCTAAAAGAGATGTAATTTTTCTATTTTTATCGCAACTTGCACAATATTATGAGTAGTATTCAGTCAAAACTTTATCTAGATCTTGAATTCATATTTTTTTAGCATTCGAGGTAAGAATTTTTCATGCCTTTGAGTAAGATCCATATTAGTGGTAGCACGAAATTTCACAGGACCCTATTCTATTTGCAGTACGTTTTAATCCTATTTAAGGTCTATGGTGACGAATTTTCGAAACGTTATAGACAAGGCTACTTAGCGTTTGCGAAAGTACGTGTAACATCTCTAGGTGAAGAGGTATAGATTTGCAATTCGCATATTTACAGATCGAATCTATGTAACCTTTAGAATGGCAGTACTTGGATAAATTACGCACTATTGGAGCCAAGTTACTAATTCAAAATACACGTGTATAAATTTTCACTTAGGAACGAGGATAGGGAAGGCAAAGTCTCCATTTGTACAAACATTACTCAGCAAAAGGTTTGTTTGATTTTTATGCTTATAAGGTCCATGATTTTTTTAGTTTGAAGTACACAAAAATATCTCAATAGCTTCATGCAAATTTCCAAGGATAGAATAGATATATGATATAGATAGAGTGTGAGAGTATTAACTAAGTTTTGATTAGTCTTAGTAATTTCAAATTTTCTTTTTTAAATCTTATCGTGTAATTTTGCTCGGATATGTTTATATTATGGATTTGATGTTGATAAAAAGTAATAGATAAAATACCATAGAGTAGAGGATAGACCATATGAGTTTCTATTGATAATTTATATTGATAAATATGAGAAAATTTCACATGAAATCTGTTGAAATAGGCAAAGTTATAATTCGTGAAAAGTATAATATTCAAATCTTTTTTAAATCTTATTAAAAACGTTTTTATTCATTGTTTCAAAATTAAGATTCCATCAATCCTACACACAATCAAAAAAATCAGTACATTAATGGTAATTAGCAATTCGTCATGAAAACCACCATTTATAACCGAACATGTTTAGAAAAAGTACATTTATTTACGAAAGAATTTACTTTCTTTCGATTTCTTTGATATATTTTTACTAAATATGAGAAAAAACGAGTTTAGAATATGTATTTATGCTTAGATATAAAGTTTTAAATAGTAATAGTATCCCTGGTAAATGCATCCTAAAGTTATACGTATTCATCTGAAATAAGTCTAAAGATATAACTTCAACGCATTTCAAAAGCAACGCCATAGTGTTTTTTGAAAAAATCTCGGCCAGGAATTCTTCCACCCTACGACTTGTCAGAACCTGTATCTGAAGGTTGAGCTGAAACAAGCAAACACCGCCTGAGGAATATTGGACAGTCATGCGCTGTCATTCTATCGAATATCGCTCTTGTCATTTGATTCTTTGCTTTGAAAGTCACGGAAGCTACTTCACGCCTTTGGACCCACCAATGCTTGGCTCGAGAGAGCATATTCACTCACAAACGAAGTGTTTCGCACAATCCTTAAATCAATCATCTCCTTTTATTTCATTCAAGTCTAGCTCATTAAATATGTTTTCTATTGAGATATATCTTAGAAGCATTTGGAGTTTATGAACAATTTGGTGTTATATTTTCAATCAATTCACAGCTATTCGTTGAAAAATTACTATTCACTTGACTAATCGTCTCAGAACAATATCTTCTGCCCTATAATTACATTTAAAAGTGTATTTAGAGATAAATAGAACTTACTCCTACTCAAAACATATAATTTTTATAGAGTAAAATCTTCTTTTCTATAGGTTATAAAAACTCAATGTGATATTCTAATTAAAATTAAATTAACATATTATTACCTTGGTAACAATGAGTAACTAACGAAATTTGTAAAATTAAATAAAATATCCATAACAATTAAAACCTACGATAATAATAAGCATAAAAATCATGTTCACAATAGTAATACTTCACTCTAAGTAACAAAAACGAAGGTAAAATATTCATGCATCGTCTCTAATCATCCTACACAAAGTAGATATTGGGGCAACGTGTTCTAACAAATGCGAGTAGGCTTCTATTTCTATTACTCCACTATCATTTGCATAATCCTTTTAATTATAAACTCGCTTTTTAAGTGGACAATTTTACGAGCAAGAGTAAAATAGTACGAGAGTGGGTTTCAGATATGCAAAAAAGAAGATGTTAAGAAGGAACAGGATGGGAAAGGCAGAATGTGTGGGATGAAAGAGAGGAACGGACAAAGCAAATTGATAGAACAGGTGTAAGCATCAGAGACACTCCCAATGGCACACTGTGCACCGCACCCATCAATTCATTCAACCCAGCCCGAAATTTAAGACTAAAACAGAGATTGATTTAAATTCAATACAGAATGTTACACGGATCGCCATTATGGGTTGTGCCATCCATAAAATCAAAAAGGTTTTTACGATATTGGATCCTGGAAGAGTTTTCCTAAAAGATGTACGCCAAATCTTTCATCATTTTCATCTTTGCAAATGTTTATTTACGTCATACGTCTTGAGAGCTCTTCATTGCTTAAAGAGAATAGTAATAGACTCCGCGGACATTAAAGATGTCAGAGAAATGCATGGGTTCCATTAAGTTGCGACAATTTACGTCCAACTCGAATCGCAGCATGGGTTGGAAGAATGCCCTCCATTATACGATTGTAAATCTTTTCATACCTAAAGAAAAGTATATCTTTAAGAAGAGGCATTTTATAGGCGAACGCTTTGAGGGAATTTTTGCGTATTAGGCTACTTTGAGAGGAAATATTCGGACTTCTTGGATGCAAGCATTTTCAGATCCTTTAAAATGTGTTGGTTTTGTAATCTGTTGTACAATGATATCTTACTATAAATAGGGGAAATGGGAAATTCAAGATTAATGAAATTTTTGTCGAATTGTTATATAACTTCTCTTAAAGACAAACGTTTTTTCTTGGATTCAGAATTATTTATCAGTCTCAAAAGAACGATTTTGTAAAAATAAAATACAATGAATTTTCTACAACAAATAATACAATTTATATACGAAAAATTTAGTGGATTATTAAGGAAAATTGTTTACATTCAAAATTGTCTGCATAATTCATTTTACCTAAGTAACCTTGGTTCTAAATAATTATAGTTTACATTCATTTCGAGCAAAATTCATTCAGCACAACATATAACATATTTTTAATGCAAAAACTACCTCCGTAACAAGTTTACCAACTAACCTGATTATCGTATACAAATCGTTGTACATTTGATACATCTCAAAATCAAACAATACATTCAATTGCTGATTACTGATAATTACTCGATATTGTCGAACCTCATCCTTAAACCAACAATCGGAACTGTTACGCAATCTACACAAAACAAGCGTTGCGTGCCATAAATCGCTGTCAACAATACACATGTAAACACACGAGAATGAAATTGACAAACTCGAGATGACAATCCGATGCTCTTCATACCGTCATGTTATTCATATCTTTTGGCTCCCCTCTTTCTTGAATGCGGTCCTATTCTGAAGCATTCGTTATACGCAGTAAAGGCCTAAAGATTCTAAGAGAGGTAAATATAGTAATACGAAAAACACATTCCTTGGTCATAAGTTAAGGACAAACTGGCTCATCATCAAAAGAGGTTTGGCACCTCCCGAATGGAAAGGAGATAAAAAGAAAGTGTGTGGGTCGGATGCTAATATCGAATGACCCAAGGGACAGAGTGTGGGACTTTTCCTTTAGAAATCTCCCGATGATTACGTTTACTACCCACAATCCAACGGGGCAATAACAATAAACAGACGAGTTTTTCGTATCGCCCATAAGCGATGATGGCCGTCATTTTCTCGCGGAACACTATTCAAAAATCGCTATCGGTGATGACGAATACATTCGCGAGATAAAAGTAAATGTTTATCATTTCGATACATCGGCGTTTTTACATTTTGAGTGCTATGCGAAGGTTCCGGAACGATGCTAGAAACTTTGTAATGAATTATGGATAGGTGTCTATTCCTGACATTTATGATTCATAGGCCATTTCATCTGTTATTCTCGGTTTTATGGGACTCGAATGCATAAAAATGAGTGATAAATATTTCTAGGGTATAACAGGTTTGTGTTTAATAAACTCTATCATCTAAATTTGATTTTATTTGTCGATTTATTATTGAATATTGCTGCTCCCTTTTGAGCTAATGAAAGTAACAATAGTCAAATTATCACTGAAATAACTTATAGCATAGACTTTGTTTAACATTGAATATTGATAGATCAATAATTGAAATTAGAGAGCTTGTGATTAAAATAGAGAAACTAAATGAATTTCTTATAATGATTATAAGCAATTTCTTTATTCAATCAATAACTTAAAGATTAGCAGAGACCCTCTTTCATGAATCATTGTAATATTAATAATAATTCCATGGTTCATTTGATGGAACACTGCGTTGAAAATATCAGTCAAATATATGAATGGCATGTACTTCATTTTTTAATCCCACTTTTATTAAATGAATATAAAATTACGTACACAAACCAGCAAATTTGTACATTGTTTATTCTAATTTTAAACTCTCTTCTTGATAAATGTAAGAGTGGATTGCAGAAACTCTTCATTTGATTCCCTTTCATCTAATCGTGTGTACCTCAGAGATCAGTTAGAAATGACCCAATGAAACCCACTAACACAAGAATAACCGAATGAGAATTCCCAATTACCTTACGCCTCCATCTAATGAGATCAACTCGTGCCTCCAGCATCCCTAGGGTGTTGACAAAATTCAGAGCTTCAGAATTCATAAATCCTCACGTATCATCTCCAGCGATTTTGAGCCGATAAATTCATCTTCCAATTTGCAATTTGAATTTCATTCGAGAGGAAAACCTCTCTTAATTATACCCTCATGACTATAGAATGCTTCCAGAGAACGATTCGCAAATTATTTGCACCAACAGATGTCGCGAAAAAGGTCTAACTAAGAAATTCGCACACGAGTAAACGTGCGAATTCTCCCGCAGATTGCGAGTCGGTGACAGCTTTACGACTATCCTCCGACAATAATGTATTCCGCGATATACACAGTGTGTAATCACCGGAGAACTGCGCAGAGCCCATCAACCACAGGGACGCATTATCCGACGTCTGAATATGAGAAATGCACACACGGATCCCGAATTGATCAGATGTGACGTTAAGGGAAACGTCCCAATGACCTTTCTTTCGCTACGATACTGGAATTCATCCCGTTTCACTTTTCCAATCACTGGGATTCATTAGCGTCTAATTTTCTTGTGCTTAAACAGCTTGTTAACCAAACACTCCGGTTTGCGAATGGGAAAACATAATCTGACTGTAACTAATCGACTAAATAGGTTCGATTACGAAGAGGATATTACTCCAACTTTGATTAGATCCAAACGATTAGAGTTGTAAACACGAAGCATATTTATTTACGTGGGGATTGTTTGTACACAATATAATCATCGTTATTTTAGAAGTAAATAAGGAAGAGAGGGAGGATAAAGAACTTACAAGATTTACCTTACTTATATTCCGTGTATCACCACATAATTCCGCACCCTTGATAGTCTATTTATCTTAAATACGTTCATTATTAGTATTATTATCAATCGTAAATGGTCTAGATTCATTAACGGGAGCTAATAAGTTTATTTTGCTTCCTCAGATGAATTTTTCACGTTAATCTTACCGTTACTACGTAAATCAATATTGCGCCTTTACTTTTATCGATCAGGATGGATAGTTGCTTAGATAAAGTTTATTAATGTTTTGAGAATGTTGAGGTTTTAATTTTTCATCAAACTTACACAAAAAATAACCATGCATCGCTCGGTGCAGTATATCTATGATCTTATGTCATCATTTTTACTCGAGTCCCTAGCACGTTGCCTAACTATGAGGATAATTGACTAACGTATACATACATATATAAATAATAGGATTAGTCTAAGCAAAATTTCTGTTATATATTTTTTTAAAACACTTTATATATTTTTCTTAATTTATATTCATACTTGTTTTGAAACAGAATGGGCTGACATTGATGGCAACTAAAGAAATGGAAAACTCCGTTTCTATTGACTTAAATGGATATAGAGAACTTGATTATGCTCCACTTTCTAAGAATGTGTATTTATTCTGGAAATACGGAATCAAGATTAACTCAAGTATATTTTCTTTCTATCCACCTACTTTCATAAGGATTAAAATCTACTAAGCATTTGGATTCTATCTCAGTTAAAAGTCATTAAAGATAGTTGCAGTGGTTTTTCACTCTATAGCCATAAGTTGGCTGTGAATCGGGTTAACAAATAGTATTTTGTTTTATTCAGTATGTCACGATTCGAAGTAATTCGTTTAAAATTTCTAGTATCCTGGAAGTGTAGAGACTTGAATGCCTGGAGGGACATCATGGAATAAAAAATTACGTTTTAATTCTTAAAATAGATACTCAGCTTGTAATATTTTCCATCAATATTGGCAGCAGATTTCTCACATTAGACGAATCAAAATTGTTTCATGGTGTGAAAGCTGTGGATTTTATCCAATGATTCCAAAATCGTATCTTTCCAAAACCAAAACAGTTTAACACCATGACCTCATAACATAAAAGTTCTAATCCTACAAATCTCCTATGATCGTTAATTTATAATAATAGCAATTTTTCAACTTCAAAAGGCTATGATTGGCCTATAATAACATGCCTTTAATACCGCGTTAACCTCCTCAACGACTCGTTAATCGAAAGTTAGTCATTAATTGAAGGATTTCGAAACTCTAAATTTATTCGTCACCGATTTCTTTTTCTTCTGAGGTGTGTCGTTAATCGACTGTCATCTTGTGTAGAAGAGAAGAACTCGTTAGTATTCATAGATGCCGAGAGCCGATGACCCGGAAGTTTATACTGAAACTTGTAGATGTTTCTAGGAAGATCGAAAATTCTTTAAGGACTACGAAAACAAAGCGGAAAAATGTAAACATTATTTGTGACGATTGACAAGATTAAGTGAATTGTCGAAATTTGATGCATGATTTTCTTTGCATGCTATTCATTGAGTGCTATTATTCAGATCGTTATAAAATAGCTATAAAATATCATAACTATATAATGAAAAGTATTTACGAAGATATGCAACACACTTTCCAAATTTGACCTTCTTCTTTCGACTTGAAGTTTATGATAGAAATATGATGAATCATGGGTAATTTTTGGAGACAAAAGTTTTGTATATCCTTTTTTAACCTATTTCATACAAAAAATGAAAATAAGACAGTAAAATTATATTTTTATTATTTGCTTAATGTAAAACTATATTTTTCTTCACGTCTGAAGTATTGAATGATATAAAATGTACACATTAAGTCATGATTGGCCAAAACTATCCATATAATACCAATCACAATATTCAGGCACATAAATTCAATTATATTGAGCCTAGTTTGGAAAAAATAATTAAAATCTGGTAACAAAAAGAGTTCATAAAGCATATTCATATCATTCAGGATGAAGTGGTGGCTGTTATTTTCCAGTGGTCCTTATTTTCAAACGAGCCAAGTTTCTTGCTCTAAATGAGGAATAGAAAACATGTTTGCGGATTAGAATGTTGGTGATTGATCTAATGAGATTCAACTACGAGTAGAATCGATCGGCGTGCCTATCAGATCAAATGTAGAGACAACACAAGTTAGAGAGTAAATATAGTATTGACGAGGTGAGTACAACGAACAGCATCTGACGTTAGAGCTACTCTATTCGAAATTCAATAGCGTAACGCAAATAGGTGTCAACCTAGGAAGCACGACAAAAGGTAACGTGCGTAGAATGTGTGCTAGGATGCATGCTTAAAGCTTACGTCCAATCTGAACGTTAACTTAATTAGATAGAATTCAATCGTTACATCTCATATAAGTTATCTACGTAAATTAACATACAATACAATTTATATAAACTTGTTTAATCATCAATATTGTTCTTAATTCTGTGTTATTAATCATAAATATTGTTATTAGATTTTTTACATCTTTGTCTTAAGTCTATATCTTTAATATTTACGAGAAGTTTCCATGGAGATACTCAAATAAAAGTGAACATATATTCAATAAAATTATAAACTAATTAAACTGGGTGAGGTATGGGACCAAAGAAATCTTCAGTATGTAAACCACACCTTTTAGATTTAATATTAACTGTACTCACTACTGATTGAAAAAGCTTTTTGTCATAGAAACAAACAATTAAAGAGATGCACTCAATAAAATCGATAAAAAACAAACATTGGAGGCGTGATAGAAACTAAAATCCATGTGTACTAAACTTAATTGAAAACTTCAGCTATCAAAATAACATTTTAATTATGCCTTGAAAAAATATTAGAAAAGAGCGTGGATTTCGAAGGTTTTGTTGAGTCACTTGGTATAAATTAAACTGACCCATTGACTTCAGGATCATTTATAAAATCAATTTTTCTCTTTTAGAAAGTTTTTATTTATTGAATAAAGCTTTAATTTACCTTGCTGTCTATTTTCAATTCTTAATCAATATTTTGAAATATTACCTCTTCCTTTTTTAACTTATTAGAGTATCTTTCTCAATAAACACTTTCCCAGATCTTTGATCTATCAAAGAAAAAAATTCACGCAAACAATATCAAAAATCCATTATTAGAATAGAAGGTTTTGATACTTCAAAAGATATTAACCTTTGATCTTTTATTTATTTATTTATCCTTTAATCGTGGTTTCCAACAACGCTCTTCTACATCACTCTCACAAGGTTAAAGCTATCTTCTAAGCCTTTTGTGATGCGGTTTTGTTATTTTGATCTTTATCGATCATTGAACTTAATAATAAAAGTCAAAACATATCTAGAACTTCGCAATTCCAGATAACCGAATACCTATTATCGAAACAAAACAATAACGATAAAGTATATCCTTTGAAATGGTAGAAGTTTTACATTCAAATCTTAAAGATAGAATATAAGAAAAATAGATTTATTTTTCAGTTCTAGTTCTTAATGAATATGCTAATTTAGTAGAGAAAACACAAAGATATATGATAGAAATTAGCAATTAGTAGCAAGAACGTACGCCAGACTATCTACAATGCTAATATCCCTTATTCATACAGTTGATCCATTCTTATGAGCCAACAACATATTACTTATCGAAAATTATATGAACATAGGTAGCAATATTTTATATCGTAAGTCGATAATTCACAACGTAAGTTATTTCAAGGTAAACTCCTCGATTATATTTCACCATAATCTAGCAAAAGTTATTCTAGAAGTCTATAGATAGTTTGAAATAAATTTCACTTTCTAATTCAAGTACTAATTTACAATCACACCAAACTGATAGCATGGAAGCTGAATAGGCTATAATAGCGACTTCATCTCCGCTGTCGGTGAAATGGTTGTCGGCATAATGGGCGTCGACATAATTGGTGTCGGCAAAAGGGAAGATTGAAAAGAATGCAACTCTCAACAGTTGTTTTGTATCATCGAGGGTTGATATTTTTGTCGATCCATTTCTCATGCGCATGAAGAGTGAGAAATAGAATTGGCAACTCGTCAGATGAGTATTGTGCAAAGCAGACGGAATGGATAACAGTTGTTGCTACGATGGATAGCAGGAACTGGTATCTTCGCCCAATTCTTGCGAATTTCTTAAAATAAGCAAGCTCTTCTAGGCATAAAGGCGAAGTTAGAAGTGAAACGAGAAAAAGTGTGTGAGAGAGATCTCGAACCGCGATGGCCAATTTCCAAGATAATGATAGCCACATTTTGCATTCCTGGTTCGCCACGCAAATTTTCCGAATAGCGTTCAAAAGTATTTGGCGCAGTAGAAATGTGTCAAAAAGTCTAGCGGATACTTAAAAAAGTTACAGTTTTTGAAACTGTTACGTGGAAGACTGAAGTTTGAAGCTTGTTGTTGCTAAGATATTTCGTAAACATTTGGAGTGAATATTAAATAGATACGGTGACGAAAGTTTTTTTTACCGACTTCGAAAGAATATTTTTGACATTCTGTTCGTGTTAAATTAATAAGCACTATGATTACGATGATCTTGGAAGATTGTTTTTATGGATACGGAAGTCTTCATAATGATTAAATAAAGTATCCATTTTATGTCACCTTTTTTATATGTTATTAATATAGATGAGAAGTGATAGAGATATATTTTCTTCGTTATCTTAATCAGATTATCAACTCAAAAGTGATAAATCTAAACCTTAACGATTCTTCTCTTGATTTTGGAAAGATTTTCTTTCGTCAAAATCTTTCAAATTCAAAACAATTACTGTATATATTTCTTCATAGTTTTTTGAATGAAAATATTTTCGTGCAATCACTGTGTTGTCCAGAGGTACTGACCAGGCTCAATTGTCGGTCTTGTCAAACTCTTTATTCTCTGATTTTTGCTCGGTATTTTTCAAGTAGCCTCTCCGATTATTCTAATCCTTCTACTTAGAACTTCACCACAGACGCATAAAACTGTTTCATAAGTTTTCTTTAATATGTATACTATTTATTCTGTTTTTATTTGCGAATTCCTAAGATTTTAAGTACATATTCTTAGTTACAATACTCTGGTTTCAATATAACAATCTGAATAAGATGTTAAACAGAAGTGAAAAATAGCGACATGACTGGGACTCGAACTCAGGTCTCCCACTTTTTTAGTGGGAGACCAAGGTTCGAGTTCGAGTGAAAAAGCGCACGCTTTAACGCGCTAATGAGTACAACTAAATCAATCCTTATAAATCTGAATAAGATTCCATTTTATATTATTTCCAACTCAATTCAGCCAAAATCTCTATTGGAATTCTTGAAAGCTAATGAATTGGCGAGACTATAGATTTGTTGTCATAATATCAAATACGCTGTTTTGCAGCATAGTTCCCAGTTTAACACCTCCGGGCAATTTATCAAGAGCGAGTTATGAGGTTCGCGGACGATAATGAAAAATGCGGATACCTCGGAGATATCTAATTCGCATCTCGCATTTGAACACGAATTATCACATTGCGATCGAACGATGGATCTGATATTGAGGAAATAACCTTCTTAAAAGGTGCCCTTACTCGGTGTTCCTCCATGGTGGTACCTGTTATGAAAGTGCGGGAGTCCGCAGTGATTGTTCACTGGTTACCAATACGGTGTCATTCATCGTTAAAATGTTTTCTGTACCGATTGGTATGAAAGTCCAATTCTCTTGTCACGAAGACAGCGAAGATTTTGATCGATTATTGACTTTGATTGACCGATATATGAAATTTAATGATTTGTACGTTATCCTCTTTATATTGACATAATTGAACTTATTAAAACATAGGTTTTTATATTTATGAGTGATTTCTGTTATATTATTTATCAATTAATATATGCATCTATATGTATTATTCAATTATTATGCACAGAATATTTAAAACGAGTCAAAATAATAGGTTTAAACTGATTACCTACATTTAATATCCTTACTTTGGTTAAATCAGACGTATTTTCAAATCAGATCACGCTAATTCACTGAGCAATCGTTTCATTGTTACATTTCATTGTTACTTTGTAATAAATAGATCCATTACGACGGAGTTTAAGCCTTCCTCACGTTCAATATATGGCTCCAAAGTCTCTGCTATTGAAAGTGGCTGCTATGGTAACATAGAAACACCGTTGGCGAACCCTTGTGGTCGATTGCTGCATCTATAAATAACTAAGAAAGTTATCCTTGAAAGCAATGCTCATGTACATAATTAAAGGTATTTATGGCTAAACTATCGAATATGAAAAGAATGTCACATGCTAGTGCATTCCATTTCAAAGAAAAATGATACGCAGGCTGCGGTTTTAAGGATAATAGTACGACCAAAAGAGTAGCGGAACTTCATCACGGAATAAGAAGAGGCAATAACGATGCCCCAAAGCAAGAACAAAATACATAATTACAAATAAGAGAGACGGTGATTATAGCCCAAACACGTAGGAAAGTTTTCCGGTGTAACTAGGGCACGCTTAAATGGGTCAAATAAGTCTGCTCTATTCGTAGCCAGATGAGCAGCAATAAATGTAGCTAGAGAGAAATAGCAAGTGGGATAGCTCAAGCGAAAAGGGTATTCTACACAAGAAATAACAACCGCTAATTTCTATTTTTAAGTATCAGCTTAGGATATTAGGTCTCGGTTTACTAAAAGCTTCGAGTTTATCTTCTTTATGGTTTAGAAACTAGGGTTGAGGGAAATGGAAACATTGTATGTAGGGCAAAGGAACAACGTGATAAAGTGTACGAAATAATGTTTGCTGAGAATCTAGTAAATAAATTATTCAGCTGTGAATTTTTGTTGAGATTCGGGAGTAATTGATTGGAAATATTTAATGAATTAGAATGTGGTGATATACTCAATGTTAAATCAGAAGAGAATTTATGATAAAGTGTTACTAATAATTGTAAGCATTGAGTCATGTAAAGTAATCGAATAAAATTATGGTGAAAAATAGAGTAGAATATGAAAGGAAGAAATAATTACGAAGCAATGAAAACATTGATAGTGAACTCGAGGACTTAAAGACTGCAAGAATAGATTGATTGAAAAAATCAGAAATTATAATGATAAATGATTATACATATGTAATAAATATACATCTATTCACACAAAATTTTTTGAAATATTTTTATTTTTCCATTTAAATTAATAAAAATTATGCTTTTACAATAGCCCTTAGATTCTTCCAGTTTACTTACTAAGAAAGGTTAATAAAACATCAAATTAATGAATAACGTGAGCTCATTAAAATACCATCTTAAGCTGATTAGAAGAGGGGAATAAATTATGAATTCAAGAAAAGAATTTTAAATATTTATTTCTAGATATGAGAATCGCTTTTATGATCAAAATCAAACAGCATGATTTAGATTCATTATTGTACGTAGAGAGAAAATAGCAAACTTTAATATGCCCTGGATTCTGGAGGTAATTTGGAAATGCTTCATCAATTACTAGCGCTAGTAAATTCTTAGCACATTATCAACACTTCGTTAGATTCAGCGATCATTATTCTTAACTCTATGGAGTTAATTAAACTTCATTATTCATTCCCAAAATTATACTGCAATTAAAAGAGAAAATATATATCTTTGATTAATATACTATATAATCTTACATAATTTAAAATAATGAAATGAAAAATATATTTATCAAAAGTGGACTATTAGCATATACTCAGCGAAACTTCTAAGCCTGGAATATGGTGGTAAAAATAAAAAACCGTCCACCCCAAAGAAAAAATCTCTCGTACCTTATTCGTCCTACGTTTAATTTATTGAGCCAATCCTTCTTTTGCAATAAATTTCGCTACAACGACCAGTGCATTAGCACACTCAATCCGAGCCCCAACTGGAGTCTACATAGTTTACCGACACCCCTCTAAAACAAACGAAAAACGATTTCAAGAGAGAGAAGCGTAAAATTCGTCAAAAAACTTCTTTTAATTTCTCTACCACTGATATTAATTATCCAGTTCCACAACCGAATCACATCTCATTCAATTAGGGAGGATTTAATATCCGAGGCAAAGAGCATTTGTTAAATAGGAGTTCCATATAGATTGTCTGAGAAGGAATGAACTTTTCCCATAAATATTTGCCGCTCCACTTCCACGCTAATCGATAGTACGTTGGTTGGTTACGAAACTATCCTAGACGGAAAACTTCGTAGACACGAAAAAGGTTCCGTGGGCGACGCCTATGCTTAAATGTTAAGTTACAAAATCTACTAGAAACGCCCAAAAGATATCTATTAAGGTCCGAAGGAGTTTTTGAAGCGACCGTTGAGCTAAATTTATCCCACGTAATCGCCTTTGTAATCCATTATGGTAATCCCTCACTCCTTGAGTACCATAGGAACGAGTATGAGTCACGAAGGTACGGTTACGTCGTAAGAATTCTCCATCTGTTACTAGATCGAAGAATTGTCTTTTTTTACTCTAAAATTGCTATATTCATTATCAATTTTGTAGGAAGTAACTCGAGTAAAGTATAGATGAATGAGATGAATGAGATGAGGTTAAAGTATGATTCTTTTAAGAAATTTTTAGCTGAACATAACCATTAATGGAAAATATGAATTGGATCATAGATCGATAGAAAAATTATCTTTTTTAGCCTAAGTGTGAAGTTTTGTTGTCTATAAAATTTATTCTCCAACCTTTCCCTTGAGAGAAAAGTATTGTTTACTCAATTGAAAGTATCACCACTTGTGTTCTTTTTTTATAGTCTGATTATTTCTGGCTAAGAAAAAGATGAATTTAGAGGTAACGCTTAACAATTTTGATGAACAGAGAAAAGTCAACCATGAGGTTGCAATACACTATCATGCGGATGGTCCATTAATGATCTGCCAAATTTTTATATCGAAAATTTAATTATAATTGTATATTATATAAGTCAGATTGAAGTTCTTAATGGGACTTCGTTAACGTCTGTTTGAGAAAATATCACGGTTATGGCGATTTTTAAATTTAATCGAAATGCAGTTCGAAGAAAATTTTGTATGGGAATGTACGACAAGTAAAATATATAACATTAAAAAATGGGATATATAATTTTTACTCAATATTATGGAATTTGCATACTATAATTTGTTACCAAAAGTCATTTTCCTTGGCCATGTTCGTTGTCATAATTTCATAGGTTAATAAATAGACTATATAAATTGAAAGTCTAAATTAAAACCTCATTACAGTATCTTCCATGTTATCTGAATATCATCCCTTAAAATCTTCACTTTTCCGTTCTAAATACTTTGAAATTGTGTCCTTGGTATGGGAAATCGTTCATATATAATCTTTTTGTCTTTGATGAACAAAATAACTCGCAAAAAATCAAATTTCCGTTCAAATATGCCAATCATTACAAAGCCAATCTATCATAAATCGGAAATACATTCACAAGGCCAATAGAACTAACGTCTAGTATAATTTGTGTTACAATATATGAAGATCTAAATAGAGTGAATTTTTTAAAAATCATTTCTACTTCATACTGAAATGCCTTAGATAGATAAATTATTCAATTAGTTTTCCCATTGTTTATCCAATGCATTCTACCCTAATTAAGTCCTTTAACATTCGCTCTTCCTCCAATATTTGATCTGTTATTTGATCTCTATCAACGTCCAATTACATCGATTAAAACTCTACTCAATAACTTTCACGTTTCATAAACACGTAAACTATCTAAGTAATTAAACTGATCGTTAATGCAACTGGATGAAATTTTAGCTCCACTTGTTCTAGTTTAACCCAAATATCAGTATAATGTTCGGAGGGTAATTAAGGGTTTGTAATACATCTCTGAATTGATCCTTCAAAATGATCTTCAGCATCAATTGATTGCCATGGTAAACGAAAGAGAAAAATAATGACACGACTGGGACTCGAACCCAGGTCTTTACACTTTCTTTACTCATAATGTAATATCTTAATAGTTCGGAATGATGTTGGGGATATTATGTTTATATACCTTGAAGATCTAGGTTCGAGTCCCGGATACGTTGCTATTTTTTCACTTGCTTTTAATTCGATATTTTAACCTCACGAACTGATGTAAATTTACCTTTTCCTTAATGCATAAATTAAAACATGAAATTACTCCGTAGACGAAACATTATTTGAGTACATCAATTGGTAATTAAAACAAAGTATAAGCTAATTATTAATTTGGATCATTATTACAAACAATTATGAATAAAAGAACCGAAAACAACTTCCGGTCGCTATGCACCACTATTACACCTCAATCTCAAACACTATTTAAGCCCTGCGAAATCTCTAAGCAACGCCTCAAACGAAGGTAACTCGTTTGAGCTTGACCCCGATAAATAACTCACACTCAATTAACTTGACCGGAATAAGTTACCCGTTATATTTAACTTAGTTAACATTCAATTATCAAAAATATCTCTTGAGCAATTCTCCTAGTACTACTTTAAGCCCAAGGATCGTTTAATAATTGCGATCATCCAATTTGGACATCTTCCCAATCTTAGCGGCAATGGATGCTGGCGAAAACATTGTTGTGGAAGGCAACGGGAAACCATGCGAACCGTCATTCCCAAGGGCCCGAACGATTCGCCCAACAGAAAATTGAGTAATGGTTCAATTGGGGCGTTTTGTATCGGACCAGCGTCCCCGGAAGGCCGTCACACAATATGAAATGGTTGCGCAACTCATATGCATTAGGAAGAAAAGGAAGGATCATAATGGATGAAGAAAGGATTGGCTCATGGCGGAGGAAGGCTGAGTTGAGAAACTCCAAATTAGAGATGAAGAGAGAGATAAATATACACACAGATGAGAGATGGAGTGACAATATTGGAGGAGTTAATGGCTAAAGAAATAGACAAAGGCTAAATTTAGGGGTTAAAGAGTGCTTGTAATTGGGTCGTATTTGGAGGAAACGTACAAGTACCATGTCCAAGAAAGCATAGAAAGTGCGTAGCTCTTGGAAATGATACAATTATGGGTACTGGTTTTCCTTTTAGAAAAAAAAATAGAAGTTGATTATTTTTCGTTAAAATACGATTTTATTGAGTTGAAATTTATTAGGATAGAGTTGTGAACATATGAGGATTAGGTGATAAGTTTTCGGCCTAACATAGATGTGCTGTTGAAAAAAAGTAATGATTTTTTAACTGAAAGTGTCGTTTGACATTTTAATTATATTCTTTAAATATATTATTGCAATATACCTTGATAAAAGTTATAATTTTTTTATCAATTGCTTCTAAACTGCACTACTAATTGAGTTTATTCGACACAGTCTTAATATTAAGAATGTTACTGATATTTATTATTTATTTACTATCAAATACCACACAAACATCCATTTCTATTACTATTAGAGTGTAGTTCTAAACTTAACAACGCACACCACAAACTTCCACACCCTGAGAGGAAAATTTCCTCCTCGGCCGGGATTCGAAACCGGGCCTTCAGAGTAATTGCTAATATCTCTTACCCAGAACTGACTTAAATTTTTAGAAAGCCATATGCGTTCTGGAATGATGATTGGAGAACAGCAAATTTTAATTTGAGTCCAAAAATAGAAATATTTTGGGAGAAAAAAATGGTTTTTGATAAATATAGACGATAATCATTCAAACCTATAATTTTCTATCCTTGACTCTCAAACATAGGATGGATTTAGAAACAGGAAGAGTCCGATATTTCCAAGGACATAAGGAAATAGTGGGCTACATAATAGAGTTTTTTCTGCAGGAAGTTTTCTGAGTTTCAAGATAAAAAAAATGTTTTTGAGGAAAACGTTTTGCACGGGAGCTTTTTGGAAAATAATTTGCTGACTTCCCGTGTGTTTCATTATCTCTTGTGTATTCTTCAGAAGACAAATTTAACGACAGCGGTTACATAAATTTTTAAAATAGCAATAACGAAAGGTAGAAATAACTATACACGATAAATTCATACGTCTTTATCACAAAGATCGATCAGAACTAAAAGATAGCGACATGACTTGGATACGAACCAGTGTTCCTCACTTTCCAGGGAGGAAATATAAACAACTTACCATATTTCTGAGGTAATATTTAAACTATTTAAATTTAGAGGATTATAGAATTGAATTTTAATTGATTCTTATATATCCCAGCATATTTTTCGGGTTATTCTTTATTGCGTCGCATTTGCTGAAAGATACGATGCATGGGTTGGGTCCCCCATTCAGACGTGTCAAAATGAAATTGGTCTGATGCAATACTTTCCCTTAGATCAGTTCCCTTTGACCTCATAACCGGTTTTAGCTGGTTGCCCTTTATGGTTCCGAAAGCCTGTTAATAATGATATGATCATAGAGAAGAAAAGTTATGGTTTTAGTTCAAGGTGACGCATTCTCCTAGATATATGTACTATTATGTTCATAAATAGAATACACCAATAGGCTGAAATTATAGATTTCCTGTTGGATGAAACACTATAATTTCTTCCAATGTTCGCTAACGTCATATGTATATAATATTACGAATCTAAAATCCATAGAGCAGGTTTATGAGGCCTTGAGACAAAAGACCATGTGGTCAGGAAATTTTTAAATTTCTTTCCCTCTTTTGTGTTGTTTAATACTATCAATAACAGATATTCTTCTAATTTATCAATGATTTAAGCAGTCATTAATACTTCAGGATTAATCCTTCGTATCATTGAAAGTAGCTTCAAATAAAGAAGAAAAATTAAAGAATAGTTCCATATAGGAACTGATATATACAGGTGTATTATAATGCTTAACTAATAGGCTCAAGATTTGTAACAATACATGCATATCTAAGGAAGAACTTAAGTTTGTTGATTATGATTGGCTTATATTAAGTCGTAATATAGGTTTAGCAACCTTTTTGGGTGAGGCGAGTTATAGCTTGATAACAAACGAGCGTATCTTACGTAGACATCTGTTATCACATTTGATATCTTACGTAGATAGTTTAAAATACATTCAACTCATAACTTCATTGTTCAACCACCAAAGTAAACGGCATACGCACTATGGTAAGCGATGAACATGGTAAACATATCTCATTATAACTCCTTAGTATCAAAGAAAGATGAATAGCGATAGAAGGAGTTGTAACTTCCTTTTTTGGTACCGATCTTCAGCTCTTTCGTTGTCGTTCTGCTTACTCAGACAACACACATCTTCATCCGCGACCATCATCCCCGCTATCTCACGTTTTTGCTACCTTCTAGCACACGTATATATGCAGGCGCGTGAGGAAATGCATAACTCGTGAGTTGAACGTCCTCCGTGGAGGCGCGTGCATTCCCGTGCTGCAGGGGCGTGCCAGTGACGCATCCATTCGTAAATTCCCGCGCGATGCTCATTTCGACCGTCTTCTGTTCTTTTCTCCGCTGCGCACATGCGATGTTCCTTTTGCAGCCGCTGCGAAACTCATTCCAGAAACCTGTTTCAAGTCCGCAGATCCCTGACCAAATACATACAACATCGGTGGATTTAAGGCCAGACCAGTAGATTGCTCAGGGGCCCACTGGTATAAGTGGTTATAGTCTCTTGAGACGGTGTCCACGGATGGCTCAAACCTTTCTGGCCATCGAGTTGTGCTCGTTTTATGGTCAGTAGGAACTTAAATAATAATCGAATTCGTTTATGGGTTCTGGAAAGTACGTATATCGGCATCTTCATGAGTTGATAAATTATTCATATAGTTCTTATACTGACCCAAATGGTCCCGAGTTTTATTTATTCTAAAGACAAACTGCCAACAATTCTATTCAATAAAATTGAATATCCTAATCATTCACGAACGTTTTTTACATTAAAGGACAACTTTTTTGACGTACAATGAGTGAATTGTAATGTTTTTCCGTCTATGATCACTCCTACACGTGTCAAGTAGCTATGGAAAGATAGATCATTGAATCCTACCGAACAGTCAATTAAATACAACAAAGAAATCCATTTCAATTCGTCCTTGTATTATAGCCTTAACATGTGTTTACATAGATAAGATCGACTAATTTAACCTTCGTTACAGTAACACGGTTATTTCTTTCACGGTGAATTGATTATTCAATGTGATTTTGCATACAGCATGGCATATCATGCGTGAGCTACATTCATTTTAATTTGACCATATTGTTGTTTTCTTTGGTTCGACTTAAGAATTTCAGAATGGTTTTCTGAATTTAAATACAAACTGTGATGAATACAAGAAGAATGTTGTTTATAAGTAGTATAAGATTTAGAAGCGTACTGAATCCTTCGGTGTTTTATAACAAAGCCAACAGAAAATTTCATAGAGTATATAGATATCAATATTTAATCAGTATGTTGAGTATACAAAGTCTTCCAAAAATTGCATGTAATAAAAAGGATGTAATAAAAAGAACTGTATAATATGAAACCACGATCTCTTGGTTAATAATCTTTAAAGAGAAAGCAACTGTGTATATGTAGATCATAGTACTGATAATTGTGAAAGTATAATACAATATATAACTATTAAAATTGAAAACAAAAAATATACTGGCATATCGATTAAATATCTAAATAAATCATCTAATTTCAATATTTAACTCATAGCTAGCTATGCTTTAGCTACGCGTTACCATTCACTGTATCTGCGCCTAACTTTTAAGATTTTCAAGATACATTGAGAGCTCTAAAATCAGTTTGGTGACATTTAAAACATACTTGGCATCCTCTCAGACGGCCACATTCACCTTCCAAATGAAGCCCATCAGCTGAACCAACCTGTTCTGTTTATTATTACAACAGATGGATTTTCGAGCAGAATTTTCACATCCTTAATAACCTGAATTCTGTTCCACTAAACTGAACAGCCTTAACGGATGTACAGAAGAAACTACGTCCTTGGAAACCAGGAAAGGTTAAATGTATGTTAAACAGTGTAGAATTCAACCAAAAATATTGAGAGTAGGCTAAAGACTGATTTAATATTCACCATTTTATTTTATACATGAATATGAACGGAATGTTAGGATGGAAAAAATCAACCATGTCTATCGTCTAATAATTATAATAACAGTATTATTTCTTAAATATCGTATTATTTATTAAGTATATATCGTATTATATATTAAGCTATCAAACCTATAAAAAACTAGAACCTATTGACATCCCTTGCATAGAAAAATATGAAATACGATTAGATACGAATAAGAAATAGATTCGTAAGATTAAGAAGATGTACGTAACAACATGTTAGCGGAAATTAATATATATAGTGATAGTCGTTCGAACAGAGATTTCTCTCGTTGATACTTAAAAAAATAACCTTCAAATGGCCCTGAACTTGCGAAACCATCAAAGCCTGGAATTCTTACTTAGAAGTGCAGAAAGAGTTACAGCCATGTGGGAAGTTTAAGAGCTGAAAGAGAATATGACTTCAGTGGAGGTATTAAAAATGAGCAGTGTTTGAAGAGACAAAGGATTGCAGTGTTTCGGCAGTTGCCTAGCAATCCCCGCGTGGTTTGCAGCTGTGCTCTATTTCCTGTTTGTCCTCAGCGGCTCTCGGATCATCTGAGGATTCCATTGGGCCGAGTATTTGTGGAGAGATTTTAAGGATGGTGTGGGAGATAAAAATTCGAGAATGTTGACACCTTTGATCTATCAATTGATATACGCTTCAACTAAATTATATACGCTTAAAACTAAATTAATTGAATCTGCACTCCCTATGCTCTTATTATAATGGGTTATTTGGACGTGATTATATTACAGATTGTTTAGGATCTTTAGAGCATTTATCAATAAGGATTATTTACCCGCAACAAAGAAAACTGAATGAATGTTTGTTTATAGACCATTATAAACAATATTACAATAATTAAAAGAAATTATCCTTCTAAACTGCAAACTTAATTGATAATCTTTCTATGATGCATGTTCGTGAATCGAAACATGAAATAAATCGTAGAAGTCTTCAATTTAATAAAGAGTACGGTTAATAATTGTTAATTAAATAACTATTAATTTTTCATATGTTACCAAGTTCTAAACATGAGCCCGGATAGCTCAGTCGGTAGAGCATTAGACTTTTAATCTAAGGGTCCAGGGTTCAAGTCCCTATTCGGGCGAATATTTTGCAAACTTGCCGTTTTATTTGTTTAATTTACGAGAATATATTTAAGTCTCACAATTCACATGGCATCATTAAGGTTTGCTATATAGTATTTGATAAATCTCCGTCTACTAAATACATGTATAGATTTATTTACATTCTCTTATAAGTCCCATTTTCCTTTTATTCGTACATCTAAATCGACATTTTATGAATCGATCGTGGCATTGAGCTTATCTGATGAAGTGTTCTTCATATCCAGTTCATACAAATAAAAAATCTATGCCTCAGTAGGAATTCCCTTCTTGACTGGCAAGCCATGGAGTTGAACGCTATCTCGTAAAAGAAGAAAAAACATTTCCTGTCTGAGTCTGCCTAATCAAAACCATGATTCAAGTTATGAATTAAGGGGAGACACTTCTTTCACACTCAAATTTCAAAAGTGAATAATTTTGCTAGAGTGTCATGAAATTAAAGGTTTTTTCGTTTAACTCATATCTGAATAAATTTACAATTGTTGCCTTAATCCTTCTTTATGGCATTCTACTTTCATTGATGAATGATAAAAGTTTTTGAAGAGACGAGAGAGTATATAATTTCATATGTCTACCAACTAATACTCTTACTTTAAGGCTAGAGTTCATAAATAAAGAACGTAGAAAATAACTTCAATCGTTGTTTACTAGATATTTCTCATTTTGCCTCCTTTTGTTGGAAATCTTCCTTCCTTTTCTCATTAGATTAATGTTGTTGTGAGGGAGATATTTAGGATCCGAGTCGATTTATGTTGTATCCACACGACGAAAGGATCCAAAGAAACTCTAAGATTCCATTTTTCTTGCCTCAACCTTTTACCTCTTTCATCCATCTTTCTTCGACTCCCTTCTGTCTTCTTTGATATCAACCAGAATGCTTTCCCATTCCCTTTTATAACTTTCTTTACCTACATCCATTCCCCTTTTCCATTCCCTTACTTGGTCAATCAAAGCTCATCTCGTCTAATTCTTCTTCTTATCACATTAATGGCTTTTCCTAATAAGAGAAAAAGCATTCATAATCTCTCGTAGGCTTATATACGTAGTAAGAGTAAAGGAAAGACAACACTTCATTCATGAAGAAGTGAACTATATAAGCTCGAGACGTAAATGTTTCTTTTAAATGAAAGAGATGAGGATGACTACGTTGTATTTCCGTCTATGAATAATACGAAGTTTTGATTACTTTATAAACATCGTAAAACTTCTCATATCTCTTTTTTATAGTAATTCTAGTTATTCAATGCGCTAAAAGTTCGTAACTATGGATCGTTCAGTAAACAAAATTAAAACTCATAGAGGCGTCAAATAGTTATTAAATTCTTCCAATATGGACTTTAATTCGTAAGTGATCACATCCAATTTTAGCTATCCTTTTCAACGTAACTATGCGAGTATGAAATTCTTGGAACATAACTACATAACAAAGACATTCTTAGTGCAGCGGAATTTTCTCGTGACTCACTGCAATAAATAACGGTTCCTTCAACACTTACTCATCAATTTCTTCCTTCAATTTCTTCCCGTGCACTTTTCATTATCATAATATAAATATCTGTATTTAATTCAATTAGATCATAGTTAAATTCTTAGTCCATTCTTCTCTTCACAATAACCACACGTTTGATTCTTCTTACGTGAATAAAATTCGGTATTTCAGTTCGTTCAATGATATCATTGGGTCACCTATCCAGACGTGCCTTTTGTAACGATTTTCTAGTATGAGTGTTATTTTCGGACTCCTAGTGATATTGATTGAGACGAGTTTGCCTTATACAAGCAACCGGGACGGTAACCTTGTGCCATTCGAAATCTATGTCAACAAATGCATCTCGTACAGAGTAAATCTATCGAAGAGTATTTATCATTCTCTTCATCGACGCGGGAGATTAACATGGTCGTCTAGGATTGTAAATAGACCGTTTGTCGTGGTAAAAATCGTGTAGTGTTTGATTTTTCGATCGGTCTATGGAAATGAGAATATACTACGTCATTCAAGGAGAACCAATGATGCGGCATAAAATCAAATAAAACACTTTCAGTCGATCAAATACAAGAATAATATCCTCTAATATCGTAATCTCTAATGTGGAAGTAATAAGCGATAAATCTCGTAAAACACTCTGAAAACATTTTACGTAATCTTGAGCTTTGATATGATCATCTGAATATTGAACTACGAAAAAAGGTTGTGATAGAAATCTTAAATTGCTCATAATACAAGCTCAGGTTCTGTAGTTTGGTCGCTGATGGATAATCTCCGATTACAAGAAAGCTAACATGTCTTAAAAGGCTATTTCGATAAAGATCAATCAATCATCTTCAAAGCCTGCGCTTTCTTGACGTTTATAAAACCTTTCGTCTAGAATAGAATTTGAGCGGACGGATAAAAATTTTTATGCATATTATATTCGTATTTACAGTGAGAGTGATCTAAATGCGCAAATGGATAAATAGTAGTGGCGTATGGTGTTTAAACCAATCATACTGTTTGATAGTTGGTTTTTATCAGTTAATATAATGTTATCAATAATTATCCATTATTATACTGTATGTTAGTTTAAGTTAGGGACAGTATTAAAATAAAAAACTTATTCAGTTGTAAGTTGTTTACGTTGTTCATCCTGAATGATTACTTCTGATTAGGTTGTTATGGTAACACGTACTGCTACAAGATACTTGAATCATTGCATGAATAGGAATTGCTGATATGTTACGGCAAATTAGTCACCTTCCTCACCGTTAATATGATGCGTGAATACCAATGGTGATATAGTCCTGACATTCCACCTAAGACAAGAATTGCTGCTCTACAGCCTACAACAGTACTAGTATACTAGTAGTATTGGCGTACTAGAAACTTTGTGAATCTATAGACATCTTTAATGTGAAATGGATTAGGAATGTGACAGCTATATATAATTCAGCACATAATCACTATGTTAAGGTTCGGTTCTGTCCAGCTCATGTCCTGTACACGAAATGCTACGTGGACATTCTCTGACAAAGACCTCTACAGTAGTCTACAAACACCGTCATCAGCTAAGGTGATCGAAGCATTCCGTACAGATGGCACAATTTCATGCAATGTTTGTCCACAATCTGATTCATTATCTCCCTTATCTTCATGCTGGTTCGTGCCTTCCAAAAAATTCTGCCTACGCGGCGTGTTCAGTGAGACACGACGCGACCTGTTGGGGACTACGAGGAACGGGACTGAACAACGAAAGCGCTGGAATTATGCATTCTCGAATATTCGTAAGGAGAAAAAAAACTCCGCCGTAAAAAAAAAACCCTCCCCTCCACAAAAGTTTCCCAACATGTGCGTCGTAGAAGGTTCCTAAAATCGTACCGCTGACCGTGCCATCGCGATCTATCTCAGATGCTATAGAAGTGTCCAGAGGGACAAGGAATCCTTGAATCTGCATTTATGCAACTCGGATATCGTATCCAAACACTTTCTCCTATGTTCTTTATATCCCTTTACTTTCCCTTTCCACCGAACTCCTCCAGCACTCCTTTCCCGCCAACTCTCCCCTCCTTTACATTCACAAGACCCACTCCCCTCCTACACACCCCTCCACACCGCACATCCGATTTTCGTGCCGTGGAACGGAGACCGCGTACGAGGAGTATGGTTGCCCACGGTGAGTTTGTTTGAGAAGGGAAGGGGTTTTGAAGAGACTCGCGATAGGGGGAGGGAGAGAGCGAGGTTTTAGGGGGGGGAGGTGTGGTCCCTGGAGTGGAGAGGGAAGCACTGGAGGTGGGTAGATGTTGAGACCGATCGGCTTCAGTGTCAGCGCGAACTCCGTGAGAATAGCATCTCCGAGCGGCGGAACCACATTCGTAAACCACCACCAAAATCTTAAAGTGCGTCTTGGGCAACCTAACCAGAGACTTCAGCGCTCGCTGGCACAATCCGCGAAAGCAAACTTCGGGGCTTATCCGTAGTCCGGAAAGACATCCGGGTTTAACATAAAAGGGCAGGAGGGGCTGTTCCGGTCGACGAGAAACATAAAAGATTCCAGGACGGCTGTCATAAGAGTCTTTATCACTTCCCGAGAACTATTCAGTCACCGGTCTTTCTTTGTCCGGCACCAGAACCGATAAACCAGCATCGACACCAGGGCAACTACGTCTTTTTTGAACCTTTTTTTGAAACCTTACCTCGTACCTATTCTTCCTATCCCGGCGCGTACGGTAATTTCGCGACAGAGGTGTTAATACTCTTCGGTAGCGTGTTGAAAGACGGGTGGGGACAGGCGCCGTCGGTGAGGACCTCATCCACTTAGAGGGGATTTAAAAGAATACAGGACTACTACTGTTAGCGTCATTTCTCAGCACGCCTTCTCTCTAGCGCTACATCAGCCCCGCTTTTTGGTTAAGAAAATAGAGTCTTCCCCGTGACGGGAGCTCTAGTGCGTCGACCATTCCAATTTTAACGTGGGGACAGCGAGGCCTTTATAAATACGCCAACGCGAAGGACGCGCGGCTCCGGAACCGGGGATAGCGAGCAACGCCTCCGGAAGCAATTGTTGAAGTGGGTGAAACGAGAAATAAGGAAAAAAACATATACAAAGAGACGGTCGCCTTGCAGACCGATTGTCTCGCGGGTTACGTATCCCCCATTGTAATGCGAATGATTAACATTCTGGAAACAACGTAGGTATCCATTTCCAGCGCGGGGGAGTAGGCACGTACGGATTAGTTCTTTTTTATATATTTTTTCCAAGCAAAGCGTGCGTGTTAGAGAGTCACACCTACACTCACCTTTTTCCAATTCGCGATCTATTCGCTCGTCGAGGTTTTGTCACCACTATAGAGTTTATTCACGGTACGTGAGGGATAGCAGAGTGTGTTCTATAAGACCTGAATCCATTTACTGCTCGGTTTTTGCCCTTCAGCTGGGTACCATCCAACTTTTTCTCGCACTCCTTTTTCCTCCGTCGAAGAATTTCATTCCTCACATAGCCATTTTCCCTCCCCAGATCTTCCGTGTTCGCTTCCGTCTTCGTCTCGTTGCAAAGCTAAAGACTTTTAAAGCGGAGATTTTAACGCTTTTTTCCGTAACTTTTTGAGGGGCGATAACGCGCGTATTTTTCAGGATCGAGCAGATCTGCTCTGGGACCTCCTCGGAGGCAGACTGAGGCTTTTGTTTGTCTCGGCCGGGAATAGGAAAAACTAAAAAAGTGATCCCCCTCTCCTCTAGTCCCTCAGCCAAGAAAGAAAACCCTCTCTCCCCCCTGGTTGTCGTTTTGGCATCGGCGGGCGTATACACGCAAAAAAAAACAACATCGCCGAATTCCTCTCCCACGCATTTCGGGGAAGGGGATTTTTGTTGATCCGGCGTCGGGTTTCTGTAGCAACCGATTATCCGGCAGCTGTTCCGCTGAGGACCGCGAAGGAGTTGAAGAAGCAGTCACGACGATCTCCCGGTTTATTTTCAAATCCGTTCAAGTCGACCTTCCCCTTCCATAGTAAACAATTCGATACGAAGACCACGCCCCCGCTCGATCCTTAAAAACGCTCCGGACAACTCGGCCTTCTTTATTCGTCCACCGAAGAGGATCCTTTATAGAGCTGCATAGCAGGGAATCATGAAGTGCAGCGGGCCTAAGAATACCTCGGAGGACTCTAGACCGGTCCTGGGAAGCAGCGGGCAGGTGAGCACAACGGTGACGAAATGTCACCGTGTTTTTTTTTTGTACGTGTGTTATTTGGGGATTCGCGAAGTGTTTCTCGCAGAATGCGTCGCGGGAGGTAAACACTACTAAGATCGCTGGACATGGCACTTTAACAGGGGTTGAAAACAATGCGTGACGAAAGCAAAGGGTGGGTAAAGCGTAAAGAAGAGAATGAGAACGTTTCGGGTGGGTAAATATCGGTTGCCTTAGTAATATTGTTGTTATTTACGATACGTAAACATCGGAATTTAATTGCGTGAAGTGTGTAGATAATAATTCGGGTGTCCTTAATATTTACGATTAATCTCGTTGCTATGAAAATTTGGGAGTCCAAAAAAGGTGTAAATATGTAAACAATTATCTCAAAATTTTCTATCCGGTGTTCATTTCGGAAAATCTTTATTAAAATATTAAATTCAAAGTAATTTTGTTATATAAAATATAGTATTAGTTTACCAGAGAGATTTTTCGGAAATGAAACTGCAATATTTAGTTTTATTCTTTATTTATTTGAAACAATTTTATCATTATGCTTTAGTAGACTATCTTCTTCTTTGTATAACGTATTCATAATCCAATGTTTTTGTACTTTTACCACTTTTATTACGTTAATCTGTTCCAATCGCTCTTGTTAGTATTTTGTTTTATAATTGTTATATTATTTCATTGAAATAGCTGTAAACCCTTCCTTAAATAATGTTGGAAATGGAGGAAGATTTTAAATCAAAACGTACGTTATGTAACATTTTAGAGACAAGAATACATTAGGTTATCAACTTCATTAGAATTATCTCAGTTATAAGTTAAGTGTTTACGATCATGATAATGTTGATATAACTGCCCTGATAAGTTGTTACCTAATGATGGTAGAATCAATTCTTTAACTATGTATCTGATATTTATCTAGAATTACCACATTTAGTATTTGAACATGTTCTGAATGTTTTGTTTCTCTTCATTTACAGCTATTTTTTGTTGTTATTCCATTTGAATTTAAAAAAAATAATTGTAAAGTGTTCTTTCTTTTGATATAATTAAAATTTCCCTCTAAAATGCTTATAAAAATGTTACGATACTCTTAGATATTTTACGTAAAATTCGCTAACATTTTGCATCGATTATTATTACTCCTGGTACGTAAATTATTGTCTTTCATAATCTCACCATTTTGCAATGTCAAACCATTCCTTTCAGGCTACTGAGAAAGTGGTAATGAATCTGTGCCAATAGTAATCCATGATCACGAGAAACATTTCCGTTTTACTCTTTCCAATTAATTCAACGGTTCACTGAATCAATTAAGTATGCCATTTAAGAGTAGCAGCTGTTACGTCAAACATTTCATGAATTCTTTTATAATAACTTAATTCATTCTAATCTTCCTTTTTTATGTATTAAGTTTATAAATCTGCAAATAAATTCCAGAAAAATCCCAAATGTTACACTTTCTTTTGTGGGATATGTAAATATATATATTTCTAGAATTTTCCAATATCAGTTTCTTTAAATATAGCGATTTTTTAGTATAAATAATCATTTATATATTTCTATACGCGATTTCTATATATCTTATTTGCTTGATTTTTTTTAACCGAACGTGAAGCACTGGTCCTTGGCTTCCAATCGATGGAATGTCCATTCAAGGCCTTCCAACAGGTGTACATAATTATTATATAAGAAATCCAAACCTGCGAAAGGTTCCCGAAAAATTTCGCATTGAACTGAATTTTACTAACGATTTAAATAGACCTATTCGCTCTTGGATGAATTCATAAGTCAAGGAAAAATTCGCAAAATTGCATCAACTTTCCGGAGTGTTAAAACGGTAACCGTCCTTCATCTACATTTAAAAAAAGGCGGCATCTTTGAGTAACGTACCGAATATCTCTTTACGGCTCGCAACAACAGCCTTGTAGCCATGGTAATTCATTATGAAAGTCCTTTGGAACAAGTGAAAGAAATTTTTGGAGTACGTCATCAAGGACGATGTTGCAGGTTGTTACGCCCTCAGACGGAAAGATAAATGACCAGACATTCAATTCAGAGAACGTCCTTCTATATATGTTTCATTGACGTATCGAGAAATAGTTGTTGAACGCACACGTGCTCTCTTTACTTTGGCATCTTCGTAATCGATAAGGACGAAATGTTCGATATATTTATATACATAGAGTCGAGATTATACTCTTTAGAAGTAGCCACGGTTAAGGAAGATCGATTCCATAACAATCAAGATCCTTTCATTTAAGCGAATCCATTTACAAGTTTCGGAATGTAGATATATATATTTTTTAAAACGTATGTCATTAGGCGTATTGATAAGACAAATCTTCTCATTTCTTTTATATACCAATTCTAGTGATTTATGAAGTAATGCGTGTAAAATAAGATGTTTTACATGTCGTATTGGTGACTTGCAATATGAGAGTATTTTTATAGTGTAAAGTTCATAAAATACAGGTAACAAAGAACAAACTGTTGAGAGGTGTTTACTGATGGAATTCCTGATAGAATGTAATGACGTCATAGATGTATGCCACGGGAAATCACGACAGATTCGGTCAAATATGATAATGATGATAATTGATAATATTGTTTCACAAAGGTTTCAAAGCTTGTTACAATAGAATTCCGATCCATGTTATATTTCCATTGGTATTAAACTTTAAGGTAATCGAATAGGAAATGTACAGGAAGGAAAATTGTCTTAATAGAAATAATCTATAAATTGGAAGAGATTTAAAATCGAGAAAGATATAATTGACAACCTGGACTATATGAGTAAGAAGTTTCCTGGAGCACTGCGACTTGTCGACAGCCTGATATCTGTTTTGGGGTTTCGCAAAAAGATAAGTCTAATCTCTAACGTTTTTTACACATCTCTGTTAGAAGGTGAAAAGTGGTAAAAACTGAGTTTACACAGCAGTCCATCGCTGTCATCATTTCGTGAGATAAAGCACGCGAGTTTTTACGTGCGAACGAAGTGTTAAGTTAATTCGTGGTGGAGAAGAATGGTAAGGCGATGACGCAGAACTTATACGACTCCAAAGCGATCTTATAATGGTTAACGTTCTGATGTAAATAATGTATCGTCGGTTTTGACTGATAGCGAAATAATTTCAAAACAACAACTTGTAGATAACGAGTTACTATGATTACGAAATCAGAGCAATTAGATATAAAACCGGTGGCAGCGTATTCAAAGATACATCAACTTCTAGTGCTACGCCTATTTATAGTTGATTTATGATGTCGTATAGATAAAATGAAAGATACACCAGAAACTGGAATATTTACCTCGATACGTGTTTGGGACGAATACTTAGAAAGAATTTATTACAAGAATTATCTCAAAAGCGATTTAATAAAACGCATACGCTTTTATAAATACGCCATATGACTCAATGCTATTTTGTCTGTTCGTTTCTTATGAATGACGAAGCGAACAAAACTGTTATATGCTTCTTAATGGGATATTTTCCTTTTTCCTGTTCATCGAGTTAATGGGGTTATGTCACAAAGCATCATATTTATGAATGGCCCATAAGAAGATTTGGGTGCCAGGTCGATCAGAAAATTAAGTCTTTGTTTACGTTTTTTCGAGTGAACGTGTTTACAAACAAACGAACACGTGCGTATCAAACAAATGAATAGCGAGGTTTGTTGATTCCTATCGGTATTGTTTTATTCCTCTAATAATCAAATACCTAATATATAAAGTAATAATATTTATGTCTCATATATATATTTCCTTAGTTCACATTGCAAGAAATATCTTTCACGAATTCTTCGTTACGAAAACTCTTTTTTTTTTAAACTTCATAAAATTCCACGAACGAGATTTAAATCTCTCGATTTTAGCGTAAACAGATTATGAAACTGCGTTTATATTTTGAGGAGACAGTAAATTTGTATTTTTGTCGTTCTCCGTAGAATTTCATGAACTACAGAACGGAAATTTAGTCCAACACTTTTACAATTTGCAAATGTTTTTGTCAACAGTTTTTGCGAAACAGAAATTCGCACCAGAAAAAATTCTTCAACTCTTCCGTGAAAATATATAAAATTTTATCGAGGGCAAAGCTCTTTTTCTCTTGAGAAACAATCGAAAATTGAGAAAGAAACAAAAATAGATTTTGGGCGTAGAATAACCTTCAAGCAATTATATCTAAATTACTTTAAAATCGTTTTTCCAGAAATTATTTATTTACAACTCAATTACATTCTTCAAGTGAATAAAATAATGGTTCAACACGTTACATGATCCATATTACTTACTTATTAAAGTTCTCATTAATTTAGAAAAATCGAGTTTTTATGCACAAATGTATACGTTACGAAAAATCGTATCTACAGAAGATTTCCAATTTAAACTGCGAATGGTTCAGAGATAAGATACGTCCTTTCTTCTAATATGTGGTAAAATGTCATCTTCTAGGAAGTTATATCATTAATTGATTTCATATCTTTTTCAATTGAAACAATTTTTGAGACGCTCCATAATTAGTGTTATTTCTCCTGAAAAATGAACTGTCGATAATTGAGGAAACATCGTTTCTTACTTATGGTGGCAAATAAATATGGTTATCTTTGTTCTTAGTACTCCTCAAACGAAACTTATTTTTACCTTTAATACTGAGAAAACTTTTTATATTATTTTTAGTAAAAGGGTGTTTGACAAATTTGAAATTCTGCATCTAATTTATTACCCATACTTTTGTCGTTAATTGTGAACATAAATTCTTTGATAAAGTTGAATACTCTTAACGAAATATTAGTGTAGTATCTTCCATTATGTTCTCAAATAGTCCTTCTATCTTTAACAAGTTTTATTTATTAATAATGCACAAGTTTACTAGTTGTTTAAAGAATATTAATATTGCCATTGGATGAGTATATATATATCGAAAATTTCGATATCTACAAGGTGATGAAATTAACGCATTAGCTCTTCCTTAAAGACCCATCCATCTCGAAAAACTCTAGGATTAAGCGGAATTACAAAAGGCCCCTATAGAATTTGTGAGATGTATGGTTTCTGCGAAGGAGAACGATAAAAAAATTTTTCGGGAAAGCGATTTATCGCACGACGGCCCACCCACTTCCGGAATATATTTTTCCCGCCGTTGAGTCCGGGCCTTAATCCTTTCTAATACACCCCCATACCCTCTTTATCACCTGAGACCTTTTTTTTTTTAACGCAACCCCATCTCTCCGGAGAGACAGTTTGCACTCCTCCGAGGTAAAATGCGCCCGTATAAATGCGGCTAATGGGCGTCAAATGGGGAAGAAGTCTCCCGCAACAACCGGTGGCTGAGGAGAGACGAGATTCGTGGGTGGAGTGGGTGACATCCTTTAGTTATAGCGACGGACTGGCGCCTGCATCTGAAGCCCCACGATCAATATAAAAACTCCCACGCGAATGAAGACACCTTAGTTGCGACCGCCATCCTCAACGACGATAAACCCTTTTGACAGCCATGCACGCACGAGGTTCTTTACACCTTCCGGGAGGTCGTTGATCTCCACTGCACCTTCACTACAATTTCGCTAATGCCCCATTGTTGGATGTCCGTACATCGAGGTCTATTGTTGAAGAGGGTTGTCTATCCGTGTGGTCGAGTACGTACGTCCCACTCCGGGTGTGCGGTTCATGAGTTTGTTTCCCATAGTGAACCGCCTGCAGTACTGGTTCATTCTTCATTACTTCAATTTATACGTAACATGTGAATTGGGAATTATTTCCCTTATATTTTTTGTGATTTTCTTTGGTCAAAATTAAAATGTTTTATTTATTCATATCGGTGATAATAACGATTTATTTATTGAGGGATATAGTGAATTTGCATTTGAAAATTGGCATATAAATTGCTATCGCGATAAACAAGATAAAAGCACTACATATCAAAAAAGTTGAGCAGAAAATGGGATCAAATATCATGAAACCAATCTAGAAAAAAAAATAATAATAAAAATTCAATTATACTATAATATTCAATCGAGATAAGATAAGATACAAAATTCATTTAAAGTGAAATTAGACCATCGACAGTTATCAATAATTAGAAAAAGTAGCAACAATTATTAATTCTCTACATTCTATAATTATCTTGATCCAACAATCGTCCATGTCTACCTTCATGTTAATTTGCATTTTAATCCAGAATCACAAAATATTTGAAATTATTTATGTCCAAAAGAAACTCTTCGATAACATTTACGTAACTTCTTTACACAAATTCTTCCACGAAATTTTCCCCTTTGAAAACGTGAGCACTTATTAATTCAAGGGCCTGAGTTCTGAATCTCCGTCGCATCTGCATAATCCAGTACAAAAATGAGACGAATGATTTATTTGCACGCGAATTTCTAAATTAAACGTTCCCTATTTAGTACGGCCTATAAGGCAATTGCATCTTTTCCCCTTGCGAAATATTATTGCGGAGAATTTCTCATCCATTTATTTATGGAACAGTGCGTTCGTTAAAGAGTCGAGTTTTCCTTTGTCAGAGCAGAGTTCGGAATGCAATTAAGTAACTGAGTGATTTATTCTGCCTCCGACACAATATTTGCAATCCGAGATTCGCAAAACGAGATCATGCAGTGAGTCGTTTCGTAAATCTTCTTTAAAACCATATTTTTCGCGAAAATTTCGCAATTCGCTTTTGTGTTAACGCTTGCTTTCGCACCGAAGCAAAAATAAGAATTCTAGTCTTAGGAAAGAAAGCAATTTTCAGCGAACTATTAAACTCGGTAATTTTATTTCCTCTGTGTCTTTAAATCTTACAAGAGTCTGAAAAGAAAAGGGAACAAACACTGTGTTTTTCGATAATACGCAGGAGAAACATCAAAGGAAGAATAATTGACTACCACATCATTATTGCATCATTAAATTTTGTTCAAGGTTATCTTGTTACTCAAGCATATATGCAAAAATTTAATGGACAACTTTAAAGATAATATTTCTATTCTAGTAGCGAAGCCGGATGAATTGCGAGCATTCATATGGTAACAGTAAATTATAAAATTTTATTTTGAACTGAGGAAGTAAAGTACGTAAACATTTGACAGAATCGGGGCTCGAACCCAGATCAGATCCAGAACTCCAGTCAATCTCTAAAAACCACTTAGCTACATTATCGGGTTCGAGTCCCAGTTTGGTCAGAATTTTTCGCGTCACATTTTAAATTTAATCCCGCGTGAATTATCACTCTTAGATATACTTATCCTTTCATTATCAATTCCAATTTGTTGACGGTCTTTTATCATCATGCAAACTCTTAGATAAAAATGAATTTCTTCGTAAAAGATGACTTTACTCTCTTTTATTTAATATATCTCTCTCCAAACTACGCAGAAATAGTTGATATATACGTCAATGGAATCGATTGCTAAGGAATTCTGCGAGAAAAATTCATTCCCAGAATACGTCGATAATTTTATCGATACAGAATAAACGACCGATGAATCGGAAGCGCGGTTCGTAGAAAAATTCTCGAATCCAATACGGAATCAATGGAAACAGACGAGCGATGAATATGTATCGAACATGAAGAATACGTCACAGAGTCGGAAACAGGGAAAAGTGAGGGACAACCAGAAGTTACCGGAAAGCTAAAAAGTTAGGAAAGAGCCTCCGGAAGATAAAGAGAGGTAATGAGACGTTAAGATAGTAGCCACGAGATAGCGTGGATAACAAAGTTTGCGACTTCCTGTGAGAACATCCAAGGGAAGGCAGTGGGAAAAGGAGAATACAAAATGCCGTCCTGCAATTACGGAGTCTTTTCATTCGATCAGAATTAAAAGCATAGGAAATGAGAAAACTTTTCATCGATGTTACTGATTACGTAATATGATCACGAAAAATAATAAATGGGTCTCTCGTTTTGTTCGAGCAACGTTTAATTACTTTTTGATATTACGAAATTAATAGCGGAACGTTTCTTTGTAATATCCGTGGATAATTACTTTCACTTTCTAAATTGTTGATTGTTCTGATTGAAAATGACACCATATTTACTTTTTTGAAATTTTTCTATTGTTTACATACCATTGTTGAACTAGTTTCATTGTTATAGGTTTTTTTATTTCATTATTGTATATGAATAGTTGTAGATAATGATAATTAAGAGTAAAAACGCTTTTGACCATCGCCTTTTACTTATCTATATACTTTTCATGCAGATAATGAACAATTAAGTTCAATGGTTGAATATTCTATAAAAGCTATCATTCAATTATTATAAAACAGTTTATCACCTTTCTCTTCCTTCAAACATGAATGGAATCATAAAGATATTCATAAAAGGTACATTTATAATAAATAAAGGCAAAGTTTTTTTATATTACTCCATTGAGCGATAAGAAATCGTTTGCATGTCGTAGAGAATTTAATTTAACCAGATATATATCTCGATTCAGGAAAAAACACAATCGTGTGAGAAACGACCATAGCTGCAAACTTAAGAAATAAATCAAAATATTTAAATCATCTCGAAAATATTATTTATTCCATTAGCTAATTTTATTAACACTTTATTATTTATGTATCTTTTTATTTGGGATAGTCACGCTTCAAATCAAATTTCAAAATATCTTCCAAAGTCTTCGCGAATATAAATAATTATGGAGATAATCTTTTGCATTATCATCGAAACACATTTCTGGATATACGCAAATATCATTTATCATCGTAAGTTTTAACGCTCAGAATGAACTGAACGGGCGAGCGTTCCCGGAGACATTTACGATTGCATGAGAGTTAAATTTCACTTTTATTAACGGTAAATTCTCTCTCGAATGTATTTGAGTCGTGCTTTAAGAACATTTTATTCCTTTTTATTTTTTTCTACGATCCAGTTTGAAGTAGAAACTGCTATACGAGAAACTGCCCTCACTTGGGATAACGCTCAAAATTAGCTAAACCTTTTTAGAGATCTAATTATAAGCTCGTTGTGCTATATTTGATGATATTATTTACCGCTTTTATTAAGTTGAGAATTTTGAAATGGATTTACCGAGTGAGAACGACGTTTGTGCTGAATTTATACAGATTTCCTTTTCTAGACCGAGCCAAATACATTCTACGTTCCAAATATTTTATAATAGTATTGAAAGTCACATTTTCTAAAACTACGCATATAATGAATATTTTTTAAAATGAAACACTAAATGTATTATGTAAAATATTATTATAGAACAAAGTTTTAAATCATTGAAATAGTCCCAAAAATCATGAATTTGGATTACGTAAATGATATGATAGACACTTGCATTCACGTATCATTTGAATAGATATAAGAAAAGAAAGTATATATTAATAAAGCGTATTTTATTGACAATATTTCAAATTTAAAAAATTTGTTAATTATTATAAAGAGTTATATAAATTTGCTAAATACTTTCCGAAATGCACTTCGAAAATTTATTAGAGACAGTTAATAAACACGAGTTTTAGTCAACAAATCTTTAAAAATAATCGTTATAGAGATTAAAACAGCGAACTTCCACAAACTCGTATTTATAAATTCCTCTAAAAACAACCGCATTTGGGGACAGGAATTGAAGAAAAACAAATGAACGAGGAAACGAAAGCAATTTACTCTTTTCCGGAAAATTTTTCCTCGTCTCGATTTAACTCCGTCACAATAACAGTTTTGCCACCTTAAAAAAAATAAAAAAAACGGAACAAAGGGTGATGTAGCCGTGAATGGCATAAAAAGCGTCCATTTTCTCCCCCGCAGAATCAACCGAGCATGTTTAATCCGCGAGGTGGGATGATAGGTATTTTACGACCTCGGATTTAGCCTTCCGTTACGGAGAATCGCCGTAGAGGCGCCACTGCGGCGTCATGAGATGCGCTCTTTGATTTAATGCGATACCATCTCCGAGATCATTCGACGAACTATATTCCGCCTTTTTTACGCAACACTTTGGAAAAAATACATAATGCTCAAGGGATGAAATAAAGGGCTCCCTTCCTAAACCTTATCGAAAGCAAGGTCGGCGCTTTCTCGCAGATAGGATAGCGAACAACCGTGACGCAGTTGCCATAGGAGTGTTTGTAAATAAACCGATTGGTTCCTAAGGAATGGCGAGCCTGATTGGTTTGATTGGGTAGTTAATAAAAAAGTGTAGGTAATAAACTCTAATCGACAAAGAAATATATATACATATATATTTATCATTTTTATGGTAATGCTTTATCTTTCTGTATGAATGAGTCGATTATTTACTTTCGATCATATTCAATCGTCGATTCCATTTTTCTAAAGATTTTGGTTACGATTGTCTTTCTATAAAAGACTTGCGTCCAATAATATATATAGTACATTATAATTTCTTGCACTTCTTTGAACTTAAATTACTTTCGGTAAATTTATTTCTGTAAATTTCATTGAGTATAATTTGAAGTATTTCCATCATAAAAATAGATATTTCTTGATATTTATGTCCTAAAAAGGATCCCAGTATATCTCAATATCGGTTTACAATAATCATCGTAAATTGTGAAATTTTTACGAGTTTTACATACTTTTAGAATCCCATATCATTTATTTTCTATTCAGCTACACAATTTAGAAATAGTTTTCCGAGGAATGTGAACCATAGAACCCATAAAAGAATTTATTTACACTCTTATTATAATCGTAACATTAACATGTTATCGCTGAACTATAAATAACAAATACAATACGATAAAAATACAAGCAATGATGATTAGATATTTAAAAGTCTGTAAAGAGAAGATAAGATACATAAATTCACAATTTATTGATATTTTCTATTACATAAAGACATAATAACTCAGCATCGCATCGTATATACATACAAAGAACAGTTTTAAAGTAGACGCCACCAACTCCTGAATTGCATAAGAGTAAATAATAGCAAGACACAAAAAAGTTAAATAAAAGTTCCTTCATTTCCATATAGGGAGGTAATTAGATTATAAATCTTACCTTCTCGTAAATACCGCATCGCTTTGATGTTTCTCCAGCATTATTAGCAATATACTCGTGGAACGAAACGAGCGTTTGTCACCGGTATACCGGTTCTCTCACGTTTTCTTGTGCAATAGTTTCGTAATGCGTGACTAAGATGTCACAACTATATAATAGCCCATAAAGAGTCTATTTCTATAATCATCTTTCTGCTTGGAACGAGATTCTTGTCATCGTAAATAATAGACACATCAAAGGAACTTGCCATGCAGCAAAAAGAGATTATCTTGTTCCTTAGGTAGGAAACCTCACAAGATGAACGCTTATCCTCTAATTTTCCAACAGCTTCCTATAATTTTGCGATGTTGAGGAAGGAGGAAATACAAAGCTGAATCATTTCCTCACAATAAAGAATTTATTATTTTGATATATTATAAGAATTTGTTATTTTGTTCACACTTTCTTGGAGCTGTGATTGATTATGATCTTGGTTCGTGATTACGTGGATATATTTACGACGCGAAATATACGTACAAAAATAAATTATTACTTTTTAAAATTATGTACAAATTACATTAATAATTTATGAATTTAACGTATATATAAATTAAATAATTATTTATAGATAAATAATACACAAATAAATAATTAAAATAGGCATCTGCGAATAGGCAAAATATTCAACCCGCCAAGTATTTCGCATCCCTTTGACATCCGTGAAACAGGGCCGTATACGCTAAAGTACTTGCAAATGTAATTTGGCATGAGAAGGAGTGTCTTACGTATAAAAGTCAGTCGGCGAAATTATGGCTAAAGTTCCTATTTTCAGGAAATTTTTACGGCCTACGACGTTTTTATGGCTTTTCCAATAATCCCATTGGGGAAGAAAACATGGGAGCGTCTTCACGCCACCTTTGAACTTGGCTGTCTGAGAAACAGACAGCGCGAATTCCGTAACTTACGCAATACGTCTCTCTTTTGGAATCGAAATATCTATCTCCACCCTCTGAGATCGGAAGTAAAGGTTGAAGTCTTTTGTCGAACTGAATGATTCTTATATTTCGATATATCTTTATAATATGTATTTATTTTACGATATATTATTCTCTATAAAGGTACTTGTATGATAATATAAAATATACATCGGAGATATATTATCGACTTAACAACAGTTCCTGTGTTTTATAATGCAAAAATGACTAATGATTATTATACATATACAGTTATTACATTTCGTATTATACACATATAATCTTCATAAATTTTTATTTAAACAGTATATTAGAGAGCGATACTTGTAGGTTCTTCATGATTTAACGACCAGAAACAATACAATCAATAATAATAAACAATAATATTCCACAAAATAAATGTAAAACGCAAAAATTATGATGATAATGTAATTGCAACGAATTGGGTAAACTGAAATTTTATATTTACGTTGTGGATTTAGACAAATATTTTATTTTTTCTGGTTATAAGTTTACGTCTATACGTTTGCAATTCTTTCATTCTATCGTTAGTTTTAGGAAGTTAAATTGATGGCAAGAATTACTATAAATTTGTACAATTTAATGTGCATAATGTAGATATGTGTATACATTTACCTATACACACCCTCCCACGCACATATATATTCATACTTTTGAACTATCAAACGACGCAGGTGGCCTATTATGTTGACACGTTTCTTGGGAAACAGCATTCAACAATAGTAACAAAACAACGTGAATTTCCCATTAAGAACGCTAAAGGGTGTGATTTCCAAGCATTTGGACGATGAATTATTTTATTAGACGGGTCGATATTTCCGAAACGCCTTCGCATTCATTTTGATGACGCAAACAAACTTTCGTTCGTCACATCACAATCGTGCGTGGCCTCCGGCGACTGGGTAAACAAGAATGGCATTGACTTTTCGCTGGAGCTAATTTCTGTAACTGTTTACGCTCCTAAAAATCAATTCCCCTTTTGATTGGCTGCCGCATCATCCTTCCCATGCCTTCCGAATTTTTCTGCGCAGTAAAAACCTCGCCGACGACTCAAATAAGCGAAGTGGGTTCCTAGGTTACGACATTGATGTTTGATAAGATTTCTAATTGCCCTAGGTTGAGAGGTAAAGGTATACGTCAACTTATAAAGGTATTTCTGCTTAAATAACGGATCCTGCGATGATTTTTTTCATTAACGAAATTATATTTTATAGGTTTTTTTCGGATGACGAATTTTTTCAATAGACCGTTATTTTATTCCTTAGCTCAGTTTCTCAAATGTGGATAATACTTTAAGGAGTGTATTTATTAAATAGCTAACAGCTCTAACAACCTTAAAAGTGGTGAGAAATGAAAACTTACCCCCAGTGCTATCTTTTTACACGTGAAACTCTTATGAGCTTACGCTCCCTGTGGTAGTATATTTGAATTTTTGTAAAATCGTATAGCCTATAAAGTAAAGCATTCCTTATTCAGCACCAGTAATTTTTACAATGTCTATTATATCGAGTTTTATTAGTAGGAAAACCTTTACACATTAAAATGCCGTATTTCTAATGTTTAAACTTCTATTATCGGACATTTCCCGTCAAGACCAATTTACAAATAATTTATTTTCCAACGTGACTTTGCATTCATTAAAGCACTCAGTCGATAAATGCAAAGGATTTCGACTCGATTTAATAGTCCTTTATATTCCGAAAAAGCAGTTTTGATTTTACGAAAATCACTATTTTCTTTAGCACTCAAAAACTTTCCTGTTTTTGAGCTTGTACATACTAACAACAATGTGTTTATGTGCTACGTGAAGTGTTTCCAAGACTACCCATCCACTCTTTTCATTGTTAGGGTAATATTTTAAACCTATAAACACTACGTGAAGTTAATTTTGTATTTCCGTCTCAAAATTAGCTTCCATGAATAGACATCCGTAATTATATATCCGCGTAAGATATCTAAAAGCTACTTCGTACTGGGAAGGATATCCTCCCATGTGTAAATTCTTCCTTTTTTATAGACTTTTTAACTATTCTTTCTTTTACGACTGGGATCAACACACAACAGATGCTCACAAGAATATAAGGTCGTGAATAGACACGAAGTTTTTTTTCAACTCGTAATTCTTTTTTTTGGCATCCTTTAAAATAAATTTTATATTATGAAATTTTATACATATATTTTTTTTACTTCATCCATTTTTAGAGATCTAGTACTGGCAGCTGTATCTGTGTAACATCTCCCGAAGAAATTTTACATCTTGACACTTTTAAAATACGTAACACGTATTTCTCTTCCTTTGCTCGTAATCTGAAGCATTGGCATTTCAATTTCTGCGGGTTTCAAAGAGACATTGCTTCGCGAAAATTTGCGACTCGATCTGCTTAGTCGAATTTGCATATCATCTCAGATTCCGCCCGAGCATACCCTTGATGTTCTCGGTGCTATAGAACAGACGCCCCTTCTGTCTAATATATATATATATATATGCTCTGAAATTACTCCACATGTGGTGCTCCCATCAGCCATTATCTAGCGCTCAGGGTGTTGAATTTCACCGCTTTGTTTCTAATTTTCTGCCGCATTTCATTCAGAAATAAGCTTCTGCGCTTTTGGATTAAGATCAGTACGAGATTTGGTTCATATTTTAACTCCTCTCATTAGTTTTTGCCTAATTAATTCAAGTTTTTTTAGTATTTTCAAGTATTTTTTGGATGGAAGATATAGGTATCGCTAGCGTGTTATATCGTGTTTGATTTATATATTTACGAATGCAAATTATTAGTAATCAATATACATCACCGCATAAGAGTTTTTAGTCTTTTAATTGTAAAATAAAATGGCATTGGGATATGTCATAAATAGATAGAACAGTGATAATTCCGTAAATAACAGTACGTAATCATAATATCCCAACTTCCTAATTAATACAAAAGCTAAAAAATATCCACTAACAATAGATTGCATATTTACACGTAACAATACATATTTACGTATTATTATAGTATTCTTACGATTGAAATATTATCAGAGAACTCTAATTCATGAATTAAATGAGTTATTTAAGAACCATTTAAATCTTCAAATAAGATGAGTTTGATCAATGACGAGTTTTAATAAATATCAACTTTTGCAGCGCTAGAAATAGTCTTTACAATTACAATTCAATTCGGCCTTTTCAATACCATCCTACAAATCAAAGGTTTCAGAGCCAAGTGCATTGTCGAAGGTCTTGATCGTCTCAATCGCGCAACAAAGAAGCTGTTCGCAACAAGGAAATCTTCAATCTCAACAATGGCCAATGACCCCACACACTCTGCATTGTACCCTTGGTCATTCACTGTAGGAAAATTCCCCCGAAATCTCCTCTATTGATTAAACTCCCATTAAAAATAGTGACCAAGGCTAAAGCGCGAACAGTTGGGAATCCCGTCCGTTCATTCTAAACAATGAATTTATTAAGGTCAATAAAATATGCAAATGGAGGCTATTATTAGATCAAAGCGCTAGGGCCGCGGACAAACAAAACCAGTCTCCTTTGGCGCGACCCATGACCCTCTGCCAATTACATTCCTGCGTTTCATCACGACCCATCTCCCCTCTCAAATTCAATTGCCTTCTTGCGACCGCTGTCACCGCACTCAAGAGTCAATTGGGACTTGCATGTTATATAATTTTTTCCAATCGCAAACTCTCGCCGTGACGTAGCTAACACGTGAGATGGACGTGATTTTGCCCGCACATTCTGTTGGCGTGGGAATAGCGGGCAGGATCCCTCACTATATACTTGTCCCCCGCTTTTACACCCTTCTTCCTCTCTGATGAGTCACCTACCATTTCCGTGATTGCTGTGCACTTTACTCTCCGAAAAAGAAATGCGGATTGAGCGGTGTCGCCTGACGATGCCCGACTGGGAGCATTGTTTGTTGTGGTTGTCGATTATCGTCGTTGATAGGTTTGTTGATGTTGATTGTTAGCTGCAATTCTTGTTGTATATATTATTGAAATCGTATCTTAAAGCTTTTAGGATTATCTTTCACTATTCTTTTGATTTGTTCCAATCATTTTATATAGCAAATTTTTTTTACACAATTTCTTCCTTTAGTCTTCCAATTTAAGTTTTTCAATTCGTAAAGTATTTCTGATTCATAAGAAAGATTACGTACCTGTGTAACTGATATCTCTCAACAAGTTCTCTAACACTTATTAAAAGGATAATATTTATTATTCATCTGTTACTTTTATGATAATGAGACCAATATGCAATTAAATTTTCTATATTAATTAGGAGTTATTAAATTCAAAGATGAAATTATTCTTTCCTCTTTAATCAGTCATATTATACAGCTTCTTAAGTTTAATTTTCACAAACGTATTATAACTTAGAATATTATTTTTCGTATAAGTTGAGAGATCATAACCCCACAAGCATTTCCAACTCATTTAAAAACCTGCTATACTTATCTACCCTCTTTGAGAAAAAATTCTTCGCTCAGTTATAGCAATACGTTCCTATTTTGTGCGGGTTAATGAGCATGTAAATTTATGCGTTCAGTCTTCGCAAGAGATGTATTTGATGTAGTTTTGTAGGGCGAAGTGTCTCGTTCTAAATGTTTAGGCCGTAGATTTACCGAAGGCAAAACGGCCTACTTATCGTTGCATTTAAGACTAGATGCAGTTCGGAAACACTCCACCTGCATCCAAGAGTTGGCATTCAGACCTCTTTACAGAATCGAGGCCAAAAGCGTGCATTTGATTGTAATTTCGTATCGGTACTATTTTTAACTTGCATTCCATTCCCTGCACTGTGTAATGCGATTGAATCTGCGAAGATGCTGGGAAAATAACTGTTAGAAGGTACCTTACACAGTAGTGGTATAAAATTTATTATTTATATACTTCCTTCTCAAGGAATTCTTCTTGAAAGATTCTTTCAATTGAGTTGAAATTTTTCTCGTTTAATCATGATGATTCTTTAATGAATGAAACATCAAAAAAATTTCGCTCCAATTTTTTTATTTTATCTATTAAATGAATTATTTCAAGCCTAAGTTTTATGTACCTTATCTACAATATGAAAAAAAAATAATGTATTCAATTTTATATAAATATGTTTGCTATCAATGTGGGTATAAACCATTTTACGCAAATGTATTATCATATATGAAAGTACTAAGAAAGTTATTATTGATTTGAAAAATAAAAATCCAACAATCGACATTGACTACATTATGATCCTTTACTCGATAATATTTTTGACAACAATGATATGAAACAATTTAGAAAAAGCATTTCAAGAAATAGTACTCGGTTTCACATTATTGAGAAATTCTTCATACGTATGCAGTCTTCACTGATGAAAATTCACGCTAGTGCAAGTATTAAAGTATACATTCTAAGATATCACGGAAATATATCATTTTATTTACCGATCAAACTAAACACACAAGCATTCGCACGCAATTCCCCCTGAGAACAGGGTTCAAAAACTGCGTTTGCGAAACCCGGATGTTAATAATTTACTCATCAATGGAAAAAGGCGAAGATAGATGTACCGCGCATCTTTATCGCCATATCCTGCAGCGAGGGTTGAAAAACCAAAACAAAGGGAGGTAAACACATTCGTCGTAGCATGGGTTAGGAAAACCCTCTAAGCCAAATGGCTATGCGCCGCTAGAGATCAATTCACGATCCAAGATCAGAGAAGGATAACTCTCTCTATATAGTCTCATCCATTGTCTAGTCGTCGAGAAAGCAGGAATATCCCCCCGGTTTAGAAAAGTTCAATAGCATCGGAGTGAGTGCAGATGGAGGCGGGGGAACGGTGTACACAACTCCCCAAGGCAGTGCATTGCATAATACGGGGTTCGAGTCATGCTGGCAATTCGAGCAGATTGAAAAAAATGTCACGGGAGAAGTATGCGTGGAACAGCTCTCTAACGGAGTCGCTTGCGTCTGGTTTACTGCGTGAGAAAGGCTTTAAGCGAGACACCTTTTTTAAAAGGACGATATTCGAATAGACGCGTGTAATAGCGAAGCAATTGATACTTCAGTTGGAAACTACGATATAGAATCGTTATTACAGTGTGTGTGAAGCATTTAAGATATCTTTTAGCTATACAATAATTAGATCTAATTGGTAATTAATAAGGTTTAATTGTTGCAGTAAATTCATTGTTAAAAAAGCTCAATTAAAGGCAGAATTTGTTTTACATTTCATCGTATGCAGCAATGAATAAACCTTTGTTTTAGATCAATTATTGAAGTAATTGAAGAAAATGGAAGCCGCAACAATAGAATTAGTACATCCATGGTCAAATGATTGTTATCAACATAAAAAGAACATCACTTCATAATGGAGTCACAACAAAAACGTTAATACTGAGCTAAGTAAGTAGCCAAGGACTACAAAAAACGTACTGCCTAAGGGATAATGCTTCGGCACCTCGTACGTTAGGGTTCGTTAGAAATAAACACGATTCGATATTTATCAATGGAAAGATTTGTGGCGTCTAGACGTTTGTAATGACAAACTTTCACGTGGCAACGCTAAGCGCGAATGTCGACGTAAAGTGGTATGAACTGTTACTCTCACCCAGCCGATAATTTCCCTTCTTAATCGGGTGAAACGGCAGTGTGTTTGAAGAAGGAGAATTGCGGTGTATCAGAGTGATGAAATGTCTGAGAATGAAAAAAAATGATTAATTGGGAGTAGTTCGAAATCTTTTTCGCGTCGGTTCGTAAATTCGGAGTTCACGAACGAAGCCTCGATTTGAGATTTTCACGATATCGACTCTTACCGAAAGTATTTCGCGGATAGAACCTCGTAATGACGTATTTTAATGCTTTCAGTTTGCTTTGGTAATGATGCAGCGTAAATATAAGTGAGATTCCAGTTATCCAAGCATCGAATGATAGTTTAACCTACATTTATATTTATAGAAATAGAAAAAAATCTAAAATACATTAACTCCTAAAGTTAGCACTACAACTATAATTGATTCACGGTAAAGTTATAATCTAAAATATCGTATACACTAGAAAATTCAAAAGAAAAATACTTCCAAAACTGAAGCTACGTAGAAGCTGGTTCTCGCAGTATTCAAAAGTCAACTGGAATCGAACCCAAGACCGTAACGAGACGATTTTCATCACCAGCTCTCAGGCAAAGCAAAAATGCCTTCCCTTCCCTGGTTACCATAGTGACACAGACTCGGTGACCCTCTTTAAGTTAACTTAGTATTTATCTCAGACGCGAGTCGTCTGATAAAAAAAAGAGACAAGCGACGCGAGAGGATTTGAAATAGACTTCCGACCCGTCACCAATCGAAGTAGGTTATTTCCTTTTGAGTGTAAGTCCCGGAGAGGTTCGAAAGATGCGGTTTTGATTATGAAAAATTGCGACACGCCGAGACCCGTCATTTTGCATCTGTGATAAATCGCTGCAAGAAACGTGATCTCGGAGATCAATCTTTGACGCCGTCGTGTGTAGGGGGGGTCCGTTGAAATGTTTACCTCTTCTTAACGAACCAATTTGTGCCGATCGGTCGGGGCATCGTTTGTCTTCGGAAGGTGTTCTCTTACCCATCACGTATGTTAGTATGTAACAGCACGGTCTTCGTCGTTGAATATTATAACACATATCTCGTAAATTTCTTTTCGATTTGATATGAAATTATTATTGCCAAATGATATATTAACATAAAACTTTTTAAATATTAAAATATAGTAACGTACGTAAACATATATCTATACAAATATCCTTTAAAGCGTTGGTTCTCTGTTAGATTGAAGAGTGAATAAAATGAAGCACGTACTAAAATTTTAGCGCTGTCTCGCTATTTACAGTTTTTCTCTCTTACGAGACATTTACAGCTCCTTTCACTCAGACGTGGTCTTGATTCGAATCGATATATCTTCCACATATAAATCGAAAGATATAGTTCGCCTTTAAGTTTCTGAATCATTTCTCATTAATGTAATAATATTTATCTTTCTATGTTTACGTCTTTAGACACTTTCTGGGTATGTTCAATAAAATTCAAAATGTCGGAATCAAATCTGGGAAAACAGGATTTTATACTTCAATAAATAAACATGATAAATGGGGAAGTAATATTTGTGGATCACAGAAAATAATTATATCTTTATAGGTATTGAAATAATTAGAATTACATTCTTAAGAATGTATCGTGTTGCTAAGGAAAACTGCTTTATGATTGTTACTATACGTCCCGTCAACTAGAGCGCATTATAGTTGTAGACTTTAGATATGACAATTTATTCATTCATTAATACATTCCATAATAGTCTATTATTTTTAATGAATGGATAATTCTTATCTCTATAACATTATAAACTCATTTATTCTTTTACGAAAGATCCTATTATTCTTACAGCATCCCGCAATATTGCGTATTGAAGGCACGAGACGAATCAATTAACATATCTAAACTTCATCCTCAAAGATGCTGATAACAAGAATCTAAAGTTTCAGGATCTCGTTTCAGATTCCCTTCTCTGTACACCGTTAGACATCTCGCGCATTCTCGGAATTCCTGAGACAAATTACATTCCCATTTCCTTCCTTTTTCAAGTTAATTTGTAAGCATTCTTCGACACTTTGGAAGCTTACCAAGTGTTTTATGCCACATTCGCTACGGATACCCAATAAAATACTGTGAACACTTTCCTCGTAAGCTCTTCAATCGAAATTAGATGGAAGGTTTTCCTTATGATGTTGGAATTATTTGCCATATTGCGTCAGCTTTAGTCGACCATGTGGTGTATTTTCTAATGGACTCTATTTCATTCATGGACTTTTATCATTGCTAATTATATATTTACGTATAAATATATGATATTTACGTATCCATAAATAGTCAACATCTTTCAGCTACTAATCTAACAATATAAATTCAAAAAAGCAAAGAATCAGTCGATAAATATAGTTAAAATTATTCAAATTTTATCGTATCATACTCCTTTATCGCTATTCAAATTTAATATTGAAAATACTTACGCAAATATTCCACTATAAAACAGTAGAAAGCGAGTTTCAAAGTGAACGAATTAAGGGTATTAATTAATGTCGACGTATCGATGTGTTATCCAAACCTTTTATTTACTTTCGAGGGAGTGAAAAAGGGTTAGAGAAAATGTAAGCGATCTCTGGTTCAAAAAACGCACCTAATCAATCCAGTCGAAAGCAAACGTAGCATTTATCATGGTGCGTAACAAGGAAAAACCAGCTCTAGAAAGGAAACGAATGGCTAGCGTCTGTCGCCAGTGTGATTTAATACACCCATAGTAATTGGTTCCATTAGACATGAGAAGAATGAGGAAAGATTGAGGAAAAAATATGGGCACATTTTTAATCGACGTCTGTATTCGTTTTAGAACAATGAAAGTTAAAAATAAAACGCTTGAAAAAAAGGGGTTTCCAAGAATAAAGTGCGACAATTGCAAGTCAAAAATAGGCAACAATACCATCAACAGTTGGAGTTTAATTATCAGTAATGAGTGCACAAGACACATTAGACGTGTTAACAATACTAAATAGTATTGAGACAAAAACTCAACCATTAAAACAATAAGTCTTTAAATAGATGTCTTACGATAATATATATAACTTTTACAGATAACAACTTACTATTTTGCATCCATACCCTTGTAATTGTATTTGATATAAGTACGACTAATAATCAAGACATCTTAGAAGTATAGGCAGAACATTATTAACCTTTCATCACGTTCATTGACTACATATCTTGAGGCGATGAGGTTAATTGAAGGCTTATTCCTTCATTCAATTCTTTATCAATATCATAAGCATTAGGAAAATTTACATTTCGGGCAATTTACCAATAACACCTGCAAATTTCAGGGCGGAGGAATTTGCAGACAAATCCGCCCCATGTGTTCAACCACCTTCAAAAAAACCCCATGCTCAACACCTCCGAGAAACTTTCAAAATTTTTAATATCTCCTCATCCGGTTGGAGAGGCGTAGTCTAGTTATAAATTCGTACCGAGCGCATGAACGCGATGGATTTCGTGGAAAGCCCATGATCATAAAAGTTTACCGACCTCTGAGTGGAGAGCCGGCTAGTTGGAAGCATGTGCTTGGATTGGGTAAGATCAAGGAACACACATGAGAGACAAAAAAAGTGTCCGGAAAGCGAATGTGGGACAACGACCTCTGCCCAAAAATAGTTAACTTTCACTGGCCGATTGTAAATATTGCCGAACGGGCTCAGTCTTGAAAGTGGTCGCACGTCCTTAGGCGTAGTGAAACGAGAGAATTTTTATAAACGCCATATCTGCACTCAATCTCAGACCAGACATCCCCTATGTCTTCCTCGGATAAAAAATGTGGGAAGGACTCGTTCTAGCAGTGGAAAATTCCGCTCAAGAGGTCTTCTGGTTCAATCGGTTCCATGGAGAGAAACGTCGCGTGTTGGGGCCACCAGAAGGTTCTTGACCACCCGCTGAGGTTGACGTTACATTTGATCTAATAGTAGCATTTATTACACGAGCCTGTCGCGTTAAAAACAACTTTGAGTATGTATATGCCTATTACACGCAAATCTTCCACATCTGTATCATCAAGCGTACATTTATAAGTCATCTAGCAATATCTTGTCTTTAAATGTATTAGAAAGCTTTCATTACTCAATGTAATAAGACTTACTCTACTTCAAACTGCTATATGAAAGGTACAATGGTTACCACGGTTAGTAAATTAACATTCTACCATATTGCCATAACGACCGCGATTCGCTATCGTCGCTCAGAAAGACACGTTCAGACGGCAATGCTAGATACGTATTCTTTCTGCCAGCTAGCTCTTGTCGATACCACTCGAAACAATGTTAGGAAGTGAGCGAGACGTTATGATTTTCTCCACGGAAAATCCATAAACACAATGGGTCGGGTCACTTCAAGGAAACTTGCAATACCACCGAGGAAAGTTGAGTGTAATCTGCTCATAGCATCGCATGAGTGAGGAGGTTTATGAAACCGAGTTTCATAACTCACCGCTTCATGACCAATTTTATCTACTCCCGGAAACATAAACACTAGACATGCGAGTGGCATACTCGAGTGGTTTAATTTCCACGAAAGATCGCGAGTCCAGATGGTTTGGAATGACGAATATCCGGTCCGCATGTCCACCTGAAATACCTCATTAATTCGCATCATTTGGGGTTCGAATTTTGAGGACGCACGCACTTAAAAGTTCATCGAAGATACACGTTTCAATATTTCTAAGTACACAGTGAACATTGGACTATTTAATTACTTATAGTAAATATACAACCCCGATACTTCATTGGTTGTAACAATTACGTGAAATGAATGTACTAATCAAACCTTTAAACCTTTCTTGCGTAATTTTCAAAACACTTTCTACGTAAATATCAATAAAAAATTAGTACAACGAGTCTTATGAAGTATATAAAGCCTTCTTTAAAACACTAAAGTAAAGACTTTCGACGTAAAAATCATTGATACACAATTGTCAACTCACCCGACTTTACTGAACCGATGATCAATCGATTTAACATCGTCTGAACCTTTGAAGTAACAAATTAAGAACAGTTCTTTGTCTCAACAATTTAATGCATTTTAACTCTATTCTTACGTTTATAACTTAGGAAATTACCTTAACAACAATCATTACACCGCTTGTTTAATACGGTTGCTCCAATTCATTCTTACGTACTATCGTAGCAACCAAACAACAGTTATGGGTAAAACCAACTGGCATTGTTGAAGCTAGCGACCGTTGAACCCCAGCGTTTATTTTCTGGGCGAAAACCTTTTCCCTTCCCCCGGGGAAAAGGTGTTCGACTCCTTCGCATGTGCAATTCGCTGCTGCGTAGTACTCCCATTGTGTCCCGGAACCACGTGGCGATCGCCCGCGCACCTGTTCGGAGAGTGCACCCCTAAATGTTTGTGTGTGCATAACGGATGTCGGAGGATAGCGTAAGGTGGTTGGGAGGGCAGGTGGAAATAAGACACCACTGTTTTGAAAAATGAGTACGAAACTGAGCAGGTCATTCTGAAGGCGCTTCCTAAACACCCCCACACACTTCCGGTGGAGATAAAACTTCGATATATATATATATATATATTTTTTTTTCGCAGGCTTCCACTCGATAGCCAATTTATGTCTTTTTTTATTTACGAGTGTTTATCGTTGGAAGTGGTGAAGGTTTATTGCCTTCGAGAGCGAAATTTCATCTTTAGTTGTTCTGCTTGATTCGGCCTTGACTAAGATGGGTTTATGTCGATATTCAGTAACATCTGCTCTTCTTAACTGCCCAATTTTAGGTTTTCCGAATGAAATTGTATGAATGTTTACTATAACTAACATAGATACGAATTCTAATATGCAATGGTAAGAGTTATCTGTTCCCAAACGAACAATTTTTAATTTTTATATAGTTATTTTATTATGTTTTTTCAGAATTTTTACGTACTATTTATTAACGTATCGACATAATTGGTTTGTCAAACATTTTTCAAACTTCAGCGTAAATTTTCATTTTATACAAACTCAGTTTCAGTCATCCATTCGTCTCATTAAAATTAGTTTTAAATTTACGATATCCTCAATAAACAAATAGAACAACTCACAAAACGTCTTACTTAAACAATTTCTGAAATATTTTTATTTGTTTTGTATGATTGCATATTAATATTTCTTAAATGAACTGAAAATTAGATGAATTTCGAATCTGAGTAGGTCAACTTCGATCCAAAGACAAAATTTTATTTTGTTAAATAATTCCATCCATCCACAAGCTTAATGAGAACCTTAATTAATTCACGACCCAAAAATCAATATCGGCAATAATGTAAACAAACCGAATTTCGGAAAAAAAACCCTTCGAATTAGAAACCAACCAACCGCGCGAAAGAAAGCTTTATTCACGCTCACGATAGCTGTTCGTCGTAGTTCGTCTAAAAACTTTCAATCCGAATCTTTTAATCGATTTCTCCGCCGCTTTCTAATGTCTTTCGGACCATTTTGCCGCCGATCGTTTCCCCTCCATTTTGTTTACCGAGTGCAACAAAATGGAGGGGAACAAAACTATTTTTAGAACGAGACTTCGGAAGGAATTCGAGCGACGGAATAGCACGTGGACGGCCTTCTTTCGGGAATCGAAGGCACGGCCGCGGACGTCGAGTGAAACTCGGTCAAGATGTCAATGAACCTGCGATGGGAAAGGGGAGGCGCGAAATACATGAAAGCGTAAGACGAAGGATAAAGGATCGTGGAAAGTGGAGGGAACTTATTCGACGACCTAGCTTCCGTTACGTCACATGACAACGGTTTTTTTCGATCAGAGGGAAAAAAGAAAACCTTAACGCTGTTGATCGACTAATGATACTACTAATCTTGCACCTGGATCCATGGAAGAATTCGTGACGTTGTTTGATTCTTTAAGTGGTCTAATACAACACACACGTGCTGATTTGTAAGAACGTCTACTTATATAAAAGTTACGCGCGTCAGATTATGTCGGCGTCATTTTGATCGATACATTTTTAAATTGGGAATCATTGTGGATGTTGTATGGGCTGCCAATGTGAAGTTATCACGCGATCGTTTTTTAGGTTTATTTTCGCTGCGCGTTCACTTTTGGAAGTGGTCGAAGAGAGTTTTTCGTTAGCATGTGCGCGGGTTTGAAAAGTGCGGTAAAAGGAGTACAAGTGAAATATTGGCTTATATTTTTTGGTATGTGTACACCCTACCGATGTTCGTGTTGTACTGTTGCAGCATGTGAACAGTATCCGTATTCTTGCACTTATTCTAGTCTTATTGACAATATCTTAATTCTTATATTTCGTATCCAAATTTTTTTTAACCTACTAATTCTATCTTCTGTTCTCGTAATACCATAGTTTTCTTTGTTATTCCATTTATTTATTATGCAGGTTTCGAATTTCCATAGTAACTTGATGACTTTAAGTCATCGGACGATAATTTTCATATAAATACAACATACATCCGATTGTATTATAGCCTATATTTGCCGTAAATAAGACTAAGCCATTATATATTTTGGTGATATTATAGTAGATCTGAGCTTTTAAAATCGGCTATTTGCAAAGAAATTTACACGTATATGTGATTTCTGTAATCGTTTACTAATCATGTAGACTATATACGAGTCATGCGTTATTTACACTCGATAATCACAGTTCTTGTACAGCATGAAAATATGGTTCAATACTAGAAAGGGAAATGCTTTTCTATCCACACATTCTGTGACGCTAGTTTTGTTCAAAGTGTTTGATGATCTGCGATTCATAACGTGCCCTAATTTTCCGTCATTCCAGCGCGAAATTTAAGTAGAATTTCTAAACCATAAAACATGCCGAAAGCATGTAATACGATCCCATCTCGGTGGGGAAACTTGGATGCTTGCAGCAACCCACCGAGTCAGCTAATGTTTCTTTAAAATGAAAATCGGTATTGTAATTAATCATGACAGATTTTGTTCTTAGGAAACATATTATAATTTTCTACACTCTGAAACCTATAAAAACAGTTTATAGTTCGCAGATACCGACTATTTCACACGTATTAATGGTACGAACTCCTCTCATGCGGATAGAAAAATGTGAAAGAGGTCTGCCAGACGACTTTTCATTGTGGTGTGAACACGTGTTTCATTAGAGGCTGTTTAGTACTCGACATATCTACGCCAAACTTGACAGAGAGAGATCGTTCGGGAGTGAAAAAGGGTTAATTGCATTTAGAATCGTCCCTTCCTTCTTCCAAATGACGTATGCGAAACGAAATAGATAAATTGTTTATTCCGTATCCTATACTACGTCAGCAACTCCGAACTTTTTGTAAAATTACGATCGTTTTAGACCGAGAAGTATGGTTTTAAATTTGGGCATCCTGAACGTTAACCAGAATGTTTATTACGATGAAATTATTACTTAGAATGAGTTAAAACTTGCTTATTGATTCGTCGCTTGTTTGAAAATATAATGAAATAAATTTACGTAAGGTAGAACCTTAAGGTTTTTGAGTATTTTAGTATACGATAACATTCACCTACATATTATCGCAACGTGGAATTGCAGGTCTACGAAATCTCGGTCTGAAAGAGTGCCATCATCCACGGTCATTGATGAAGTGTGCCATGAGCCAATCTGTCCTAGTGCAGCGTGTACCCTAGTGTCCTCCACTTTGGTACACGTCCTCGTTCCCGTCCATTAAAAGGTCTAGGCCGTTATGGTCTAGCATTATCTACCCGAAGACCAATTTAACACCAGTGTGAGGAAATACCTCGCACGATTGATCACGTCCGTAACGTGCGATCGGAGGCGGACAAACGCACGCTCGTGCTATTGAAATTTTTAAATGGTATTTATTTAAGTGAAAAAGGACGGCGATAAATGCCCGTCGTTGAATTTTGACATACCGGTTTTCTCTGGTACTCGGGGGGGGGGGGGGGGAAGGAATAAAAAGAAAACAATCGCTGTACTCTTGATCGAATCTTAATGTTTTTCTCCTCGAGACAATCGTACAAGCATGGCTTTTGAGTGATGATGTAAAAGGTTCGTTTCAGAGATAAAAAGAGTTCTCGATGGCGGAACTTCATCCGGGAAGCACTAGCCCGCAAGGAGATATGGGCTAGGCCAAACTATGCCAGTAACCTCTTGCGCGAGGATACATTTTATAATGCTAATTTGACCCTATCCATGTTTGTTTGTTAGTTTCGTATTAGAAAATATAGAAGTGTAAATATTCGCGTACGTAATTGTAATTATACGAACAATATCGTTTCATTTGTAGAATGATAAATTTATTGGAATAATTGCGAAATATTTATAATACGTAATTCAAGAAAACAACAATAAATTCTCTAACTTTCTTTAAATCCTAGCAATTGTATTATAACTATTAACGACGGGGTTTCTTAGGAATCAATTGTTAGGGCTAATTTTATTATCATCAATTCCGCAACTGTCGCACTAAAAACTGGATCGCCTATATAAACGGAATACAATGGCTATTACGATAGACTTGGTCGCTGTAATGAATTCAATTGAATATATATTTTATTAAACGGTTCGATTTTTCTCCTCTTTGATCAAGTCACGTGGTGAAACCTGAATTGCTTCGAAGAATTACAAATGATTAGAGGAAGTATTGTGTTTATTTCCGAGAACTGATTTGATTGAATTTGAAGAAACTTGGCACGTGGATACGACTTTAAATAAAGCGCTTTATCAAACTGTTACGTAAATTCATACGGAAAAAAGTATATAATAAAAATTCAAAATTCGATATCTCTAAGGAAATTTTTCTTGGAATCCGTAAACTGAAATTATCTAATTATCTATGTACGTATCTAATTCAGTATGTTTGAGATTTTATTAAAAATTTATACTTCATAATTATTCTATTTCAAATATATGTTTTTGAAAGCTAAAAATTAGTTCTGAACACTTAATGTTCTCTATTAAACCTTCGGTTCATCTTGATGCAATATTCATTTTCGTACTCGTAACCACTTCACGCAACAATGAATTGCCTCGTTAGCACACTGTTACTTCCATAGCTTTTAAAATGCACGTTATTACAAGCACAGAGCCTGTCACCAAGGAAACAAAATCAAAGAGACACGTTCGTGAAGTATGGTGTAGAGCTCCTTTCCTCGTATGCACGAGGTGCTTTTTATGGCAACTCTTCATTAGGTAATATCTTCAGGTAAAAATGCTTCGGCTGGATAAATGGTCGTCGGGAAGCAATCTCAGCCCACATCCTTTTGAGACCGGCAAAACAGGAAGTGAGCCAGTGAAATGCGATGAATACCGTGGCCTGTTTTATCTTTCAAACTCCTTTCCTTTTGTTTTCTTTCCCGTTTTTCTTAACTTTTTTTTCTCGACCTTTTTGCATCGACTTTCTCCCTCAATACTCGTTCCTCTTTACATTGCCGCCAATTCGAACTCAAAATGGCTTTTAAGTCGATCGCTGATAGACTGACTTTTACATGGTGATTATCTCACCATTATTGATGCTTGAGGCCACCATAAACACTTCGTTTGATACATCAGTGATCACGCATTATCATCTTGTTAATCTCTCCAGTTTCTTTTTAAGCTATTTAATTCTTTTCGATGTTAACATTACTCGATTTTTCATAGGTTTCCATACAGTCCTTTATTCTGCAACATCTACACCATCTTTTGGCCATTAATACCTGTAAAACATCGTAAAAATTACACATTTCCCTTATTAACAGGCGCAATAGAAGAAAGAGTTCATTTTTCATGTCACACAATGCTCCTACGTTCATGTTATATTTATTTGCACATTCTGTTTACCTCTTTATCCCTTATTCCATAATAAATATGTCCTCGTATATGATCCGTTCAGTTCTATTGCATGCATCGATTTTTTCCAATTTTTATTCCGTCCATCGCCTCTGCCAAACGCAATATACTTTATCCGTGAAGATATACGAACACAGGCTTATCTTCCCTTGCATTCATTTCACGAGAGTTTTCCAGTAAGAGCTGGATATGCCGAAAGCTAACGTAGAAGTCTTATCTCTTTACGTTACGCTATCTATGAGATAGAGTACGAGATTCGATAAAAATGAATTTACCCCACTCTATCCTTAAAGTTAGATTAAACGTGAGTCATATATGAATACGGTATACTCTTAAATACAGTTTTCAAGGCGAAATTAGCTTTTATTTCCATGTTTGTTGGTTGTGTGGAGTACGTACTTCGTTTTTTTATTTACTTTTGTGCTGAATGGGATTTCTTGAAGGAGAGATTTATTATTACGATGTATTACTTGGAACCATTATTACGTCATAATATGCACCGTTATGGTTGAAAATGACGGGGAAATGTTTGATTTTAAGATTCCTAATGGAAATGAAAAGAAGTCAAAGTCTCTATTTTTGAATTTTGAGAAATGAGAATTAAACTTTTAGATGTTCTATTGTTGAAAATAGTAGCTATTTATGTTATGAAATATGTCTCAATACATCTCGGATAAAAGCGGTGTAGTCTTTGTAGTGTTTAATACACCCTTCCCTTTGTTGTGAATAATTGTTTAGTCACTATTAAAATCCTTCAAGTTCGCAACTATCGGTTTTGAAATAATTTGAAAATAGTGATAATTTTAAGCAATTTTAACCTTTAGAAGTGCTCGGGTTCAACTATTTAAATGCATCTTTACACATCTCCAATTACTCGTATGAAGTAATCCAATTGTTTCCTTCCGTTTTGAAACCCCTTCCATATTAAGCCATCCATTAAATCATTCCCTCTTGGCACATCTATTTTTCATCACCTCCGAATCACACGCGGTTCCCTTCCGACACGTGTTACGGAACATTACCCAAGGCTTGATATCAAAGCACGTTCAAAATGGCAACCTAAGGAAGATGCAGAAACAAATAGAAATGCACGCGATTAGTTATGACTCGGTCGAAAAAGGCACGGGGCAAAAGCCAAAACATCCGGCGTGTATGTTCTCGTGCCAAAATGCGCCCTTCTCAGCCGAGGGAGCAGTGCACTGCGTCCAATCCGCGACTCCGGCGCTAGACTGCGTTCGTGCCTCACGAGAGTGCATCGGATTGCGTTTTCCCGCCAGAGGGAGTTAAAATTAGCAAGTGGGTTACTCGAAGAGCAATGATATTTCGCGTGAGTGTTTTGCGGAATCGGAATGAAGTATTGCAAAGGTTAGGTACTTAAGAAATGCGCCAGGAGATTCTTGATTCTTTTTTTTTAATTCTTCTGAATGTGGTTGTACATGAATCGTCATAAAAAAATCAACAGTATCGTAAATATTTACGTGTTTTTCATAGCGAAACGTGCTGTTAACATTAACGTTTTATGGGATTTTTAGTGGAGATTAGAGATGAATGACATTTTTCTATGGATAATTTATGCAACACGACTAATTTCTCATATTAAAATCGATTTATTAAATTACGATGCATATACACGTACCTATATGATCTTAGAAAAATTCAGATGTGAGATTCACGTTGCTAAAACTCCATTCTATCTTCAAACCAATGTTTTTTCAAACATAAACACGCATGAAGTTTTTTATCATCACCATCTGTATTCTGCATTTCCTGCAACACGTAGAATGCCTAAAAAGATTAAGTACAGCATACATTTTGCGTGGTCATCCAGTATATGACGCGATCGTAACCCGAGATCAGACGTAATCCCAAATTACATAATAGAATTAGAACTATTTCTGAAACTATTATTGCGGGCGACTTCCAATTAGTTTTATGACGCTATTATTTTAAAATATTACGATATATTTCGCAAATGTGTCTTTATTTTAGGGATTTCCCTACACACTGTATCATTCCTATTTATATATCGTTTAGTTTATCATGCAGAAATGTCCCCTAGACTCAAAATTGGCTACATAGAATATATATCTTCTACTATCAAGAAACGGGCTGTCAATTATACGATATTATCACGTATATTTTAATCTTAAAAGCTACATCACTGCCAGTGCCTAATCTTCGGTGTAAGAAATTTTTCATGTTTTATTTGATCGTAAAAAGTGGTAAACTACGTGACAAGAGTCGTAAAATGATACGCATTGCATTGTTAGTTTTCCATTTATTAGTTTCGTTCATCTCTTTAGAATTTTGCTGTTTACGCGTCGCTATACAACGAGCATTCTTAACGAGAATACGTCGGTGTTAAACGCCCAATCACCTTCCAAATATATCTATTGTTATGAAAATCACGCATCTCGTCTTTTAACGAGTTCTATTGTTAACGATACTGAAGTGCATTCCAATAATGAATGGAGTACGGCGCTCGGGCCGATTCGCGCCAGAAGTTACTTATTAATAGCTAAAGGCTCGACAAGCCGGCGTCTACACTCTTTGCAGTTAAAATTACTCGCTATGAACAAAAAAAAGAGCGGGGGAAACATTTGAACGGTAAATTCGCGCGAATTCCTCCGAGAGAAAGACATTCTTTTCCCAGACGCTCGTAAAGCTCTAGACCAATTATAATGTTCGAGAGCGGAGCGGAACGAAAGGAAAAAAAGGGAATGTTTATTTCGAAGATGATCTCAGAAATCTGGTGAACAATCCTCGCAGATTGGGTTCGATCCGCTGACTATGTATAACTGGAACGCTTTATCTTCGTTGGCAAGGGGACGGGATTGCGCGCGTAAAAATAATCCCTCGACAACAAAAAAGCAGCGCCTCGTTGAATAGGGCGAATTAGAGACGGTCAAATGCCTCTTTCATGGTCGGATTCCGTGATTTAGCTTCTCGTTTGTTGCTGGAAGTTAAAATTTATTTTTTTGTTTTATAATTTGTTTGTTTATATTCTTTTTTACGACTGGTCCGTCGCTGATTTTCTGAATGCCGAAAGTTTGTCGTCTTGAACTTGAAATGGAATTCTGATGATTTTTTTACGTCATCTGAGTCTTGAAATTCCAAAGTTTATTCCATTTACATATCGGAATTAATAGTTAAAGTTGATATTTTGGAAATAGAGAAATTTTATTATAGAACAAACTTTAGGTTATTCGTGACGATAAACAAGGGCATATTTATTAATAAATAAAATAAGTTTATCTTTTTTGGAGTTGGGAACTAATCTTGAAATAAATTATACAAAAACAAAGCTTATATTAGCAGAATCGTATGTATCATTTCTTGACCATAATTTAAAGCATTTTTAACTTGAAAATTCATCCGTTGGGTTCCAAAAGAGAAGCAATGGATGTGGGCTTGAAGGCAAGCAAAAGAGCAAGTCTCTCTCACTCCCACTTTCACTGAGGCGTATTTCGTTTTTCACTTTTTTTTACCGCAGCGACTTAGAGAGCGTACATTACCATGTTCGTTCAATTTATCCACGTCATTACTTAGTCAGAAGTCGAATGTGTTTCCATTATTGGAATGTATATTGCAACCGTTACTTTTTAAAAATGTTCCTCAAATTGTTTTAGGTAGTTTTATTTTGAAATTTTATTGTTGTCTCGGCGGTAAACTTAATTGTCGCACACCACTATTGTAGGGACTATTGTTTATAATAATTAATTCCATTCGATCTACTGTTATATCATTGTTTACATTCTAATTGACTATCTCTAAAACTCTCTTAATCCTTAAAACTCGTTTATACGTTCAAACGTGTTCGAAGGATGATCTTATAGTACGTCAAAATACATCGGTTCGCGTAAAGTTTTGAAGACCTAATCCCGCTCGTAACCATTCTACACCGCATTCTCTCGGACGCGATATTCGCCGCAGACGGATAAACAAGTGAACGTAGCCGTGGAAACACCTGAAACCGGCCGCGCCAGCTTTCATTCCTTCCGCGACAAAAATCCTCGCGGTTTTTTTTTCATCCCGCGTCTCCATTCTCTATAAATAAAAGCCAATCGCCCACGCAAATTTGGTCAAAGGCCTTCCCAACCACGACCAAACAAGAGCGGAGAGATTGTTAACGGATTAGTTACCATTTAAGGCATGTCGCGAGGATAGTGGATTGGGCCTATGGAGAGAGAGAGAGAAAGAGAGAGAGAACCCCAGTAGTTTTCCTCCCAACACCGACATCTGCCGGCATGAATGTACAACTCGACCGACTCTCAATCGGGTCCAGGGGTGGGGGAGAGAGTAATTTCCAACGCCGACTGACCTTGTCTTCAACCAACGAAAGGAAGTGCGCGTAATTTCGAAAGAACTTTTTCCCGAGTTCGTCCGGGAAATTGTTCGTGGGACAGCTTCCATCAATTTCGGGGTTTTAGCACGTGCGTAAATGAAAAGTTCTTCTTGCTCTACGTAAGACTGAATTGCGTCTCGTATGGGAGCTATTGCCATCTATTATCCTCCTCGAATAACCTCGAGTTACCAGCCCGGTGCCAAGGCTCAGTTTTGGGGCCGGCGTACTTATGGAGTGCAAATAGTTGCAAAGTTTATTTGTCAGCTAAAATTTTGATTAAGACGAACTATCTTTTCGAAATTATGATCTGAATTATTGATAAGGTGTGACCTTCGCGACGCTGGAACAGGAAATCGGTACCTCTGACAAATTTTAATAAATTTTAAATAACGTAACTCCATAAATATGGTTGCTTGGTGAATATTTCTATCCACGAGCATAACTCAATAGTGCTTTACTATTTAAAGGTAGAGATAACCTTTGCCTTTATCAAACTTATAATTCCTATCCTAGAAACCTATATCGTGTTAACATGCAACTCTACAGATTCAAATCTTACGAGCTAACATGGTATTCGGTGAGATTACTTCTAAATTCTATTTATCTTACTTATATTTTATATAATTATTATATATATATGATATTTATTTACAATTAATACGAATAATGTTACTGACATCTGTTTCGTAACTCAAACATAAGAAAGTGAAGATTTAAAGCGAATTCGAAATATACACTCAATCCAACAATCGCTATGCTCGCAGTATTGGAATAACTTCTGCGATCCTTTTCTGCAAACCGTTACGAGCACGAAACAATCCTCTCTTTCAGTGTCGCCCATCTTCATTTGCTTCCCTCATCACGTCTGAAAAATAGCGGGAAACGTCTCGACAGTCGAAATAACGTCATTGTCGTTCGGATCCAATTATTTTCCGCGCCATAAAAGGCAACAATGGCCTATAATGGAAATATTCTGGGCTACTAACTCTACTGTTACTCTCGACGGAACACGAGGGTTCCGTCCTTGTGTTTACCTCAAGAGATGAGTGAATGTAAGAAACGTCTCGTTGAGTCATCACGCTCATTCTCATTGAAGCCGCGCGAAAAGAAGAACAAAAGAAACGCGATTTCTCCTTGCGGAAACATTAAGAATTCGGCTCGTTCTGATGCGTGATCCGATTCCGTTGCAGTGAATAATTTCGCATGAATATAAAGGGTGTCCTAGACTTGGGGCCCACGTTCCATCTCGTCCGAAGGGTGTTCAAAAAAAGCTACGGGTCATCTACTGATAACTAACTGAATTTATCGTAGTTTCTGCCAAAATAACACGTATTACAATGCTTGGTTGAGGAGAGGAGAATCAACTTTGCGTTTGTAAGACTCTTATACAAGGTTGAACAGTAGTTAAAAATAGCGTAGAGGCGGGGACTGGGGAAAGTGGTTCGAACCTGGGTTCGAGTCCTGGTCTTGTCGCTATTTTTCACTCTGTTCGACCTTATGTTCAATGCTGTCAATGACGTGATGAATTCATGTGTTGTACATGGGTAACGCTTAATCAGTTTTAAGAGTGTTGCGCATTTGAGAGACAATTTAATGATTGATCCATGTATGATTTTATTTCTAATAATGTTTATGAATTGAGACAAAACTTAATATATCGACTGTTGTCAGAGTTTTCATTGTTACGATACACTGAACTGTTGCGGTACGACTCAATAATCAAGATAGCTGTTTCAAGAATCAATCACTAATTTAACTATTTGATTAAGACATGATTTATGAGTGGAATTGGGTTAGCAATAAGCTTCCTTTTACTTATATAGAAACTTTCCTAAGTCTTTTGTAATTCAATAACTATATCTTCTCCAACTGAGAGCTGAAGAGAAATCAAATCAAAGGTTTTTTTAATTCCATACCTTCTCCCTAAACACTAGACAATCCACTCGAGCTACAGAAGTCACCACCGATGTAAAATGCCATATTATTCCGTCATATTCAGTCGTCACATTATTCTTCGAGTCATCTAAACATACATATCTAGCAACTCATTGAAGAACCGGTTGTGAAATCCGCCCCCTTTTCGGGACCACAGTCTCTTTCGTGTGCAAGCGTGAATTCGCTTAGAAATCTATGTCTCATTTCGGTGTGGAAGATGCTCCAAAATTTTTCGCAATTTTGGCAGCCCAATGGAGAAGTTACTTCAGTGTCTTCTCTCCAGGCCTTTGTGGTCTTCGGTAATTTTCAGGCGACGGTGCCAAAATATTGCTCTAAAAAGGAAAGTTTTCGACATCTACCTTCTCAGTGCTCCATGAAATATTTCATACTGTATTGAGCACATCCCTTTTAAGATTCTACATGATGTGAAAGCAATGATACAGGTGGCTGCAATAGTGTAATTTTGAAATATCTTCCCATTTAAAACATATAAAACATTGTCTCATTTCATGGCAACATATTTTGGCTTTTATTTCATATTTTCATGACGAGCAACTCTACATTGACTTTAACGTTTCATTTACTTGTTGGGAAATCCATTGTTCATAGCCTCTCATTTAACAATAGAAGTCTACATCATTATCACAGCTAATCTATTCATAAATTGATTAGACAGACATGTAAGCTAAGTTTAGCAGAAACAATGAACAGTTTTTGTTTCATTGTTCCTAATTATAAAACTGTGAATACATTCCTTTCGAGATGTTCCATTTATAGCATCTATATAATTAAAGTTAATTAAGTAATATCACTCACAGTTTTACGTGAAAATTACCAAAGCGATAACATTAATAGAATGTAATGGTTATAGTTTCTTATATTTTGTCCATAATCATCAGTTTTTATAACTTAAGGTAAAGAGTAACTAAAAATGACAAAGCTATCCCAACATGCCATCATGTTCTCTTTAATAAAATTTCCTGTGTCGATCCATCAATTCATCTCCACTAATGTTATGTAATTATTCAAGACCGCAGAAGGAATGTCCTATGATGAAATCGTGCGAACGAAAGTAAATTTAACGGTAAATGAAGAATAGTTTTCCGGGATGATAGAGAAGTTAAAGGAATGCCAGGAATGAGTTGGCTTAGCATGTGGACTATATCCAAAAGTGTTGAGAAACAAAACTCGTGTTTACTAAACATGGGTGGGAAGGTGTGCGAATTCTATTCGCTCCATTTGGGCAAAGTAATTCGTAATGGGTAGAAAGAAACACGAAATCTGGTTCCAATGAAAAATCGACAAAATTTAAATAATACAGGACAATCGAAATTAATGGAAATTATAATAACTCACTCTGTTAAGTGCTCGCACGTCTAATTATCCGATCATAAATTAATTCACTTTATACGAATTTAATTATTATGCGAAATGAAGTTACTAAATGATCCATTTACATTGTAAAGAGAGGCTCAATTAAAACCACCTCCGCAACAAGTGGAACTTACGTCTTCAAGTACCATTAATTCGGCAGGAGGCCAAGCAACGAACATTGCCGGGACTCGGTGAAAAATACACCCGAAACCCATTCTAATTTTAGTGTCAGCCCTTGTGCCTTAGTTTTCCTAATGTCCGTTGCATCGTTTTTCCTACTGCCGCAGCGCCCTCAATGGATCGGCCCTGAATTTAAATTGAGCGTGTAAAATGCTTAAGACATAAAGATGAGTCAGAAACACCCACATCTTAAATTAATCTCGGCGAAACGAGTTTGCCTCATCATCGTATTATTATCTTGTTTCTGTTATTATTTTTTATTACTTTTTGGGCTCAATAATGCGTGGGATATTGTTGAAACGAGTTGAGAGAGCTATTTCAAAATTAGTTCCTCGTGTGATTGTTAGCTATGATTAACTGTAATTGGTATTGTTGAAAGTATAATTGATAATAATCCCTCTATCCAGTCATCTTCCTTCCAAAATTAACCTTCCACTCGTAGATCATACAGATAAATGTTTTCAGGTTCAAATATTTTATTCTTTGACATTTATTTCCTTCGTACGAAAAGTATTTTAGTTTCCCAGTATATACAGAGACCTAATTGCCTGTGATCTTTCCCTATGATTAAAAAACCTATTACTAAAGACATAAACTGCAAGCCCAGATGAAGTTAAATATTCTTTTTAAATAGAACACTGAACAATCAAATATAAAGAAATATTCTAAACTGTTCGCCAAACATCCTCATGTACAGATCTCAATCATATTTCACCTGTGTCTTGGTTTATATGCTTTGGATTCTCCAATCATAATTCATTATGAATCACCTAGTTCCGTTAAACTCCACTATTCATTACACGATGCTCGAGACATTTAAAGACTTTAAAATAGTACGGAACAAACTAGACGAGCTGACTTTTAAATACTGTATCGTGCCGAGTCAGCAAATGGTGCGAGTTGCATGCGTTCATTAATCTTTAGACACGTTTTATTTATCACATAAAAACAGTTGTTTTCCTGTATCTGAAGAAAGAAGAGGTAGCCCTCAAAAATCGCTTACCTTTTTTCTTCCTTTTGGTCATTTAATTTTAGCATCAAAAGTACGCCTCGAGAAAGTTTTCCGCGTCGTAAAAAACACTCGATAAAAAGACCAGATGGTAAGAGTTTTGAGGAGTTAACAGGATCTCATCCGCATACTTCAATCGTGCATCCGCATCATTAAGGAAGCATCCAAGGATAGCCGCAGGAACCTTAATCACAAAATGATTAGTTAGCATGAGAAAGTGTCGATTAAGGCTTTCAGAAACGTTCAATTTTCAAAACTTCCAGAACCCGCAATCAATCTCAAGGTTTCGAGAATACCAAATTTCTCATTCTTGAACCTTTTCGGTCACGTTCCATCGGAAGAGGGAAAGGGTTGGTAGCTTTTGGCGTGGAATTATTTCCATCGTTAATATCCAAAGGATTTTGCAATGTTTTAATTGGGCGTCCTTGAAAGATGCCTGCCTCATTGCTAGACCAGAGAACTTCCGATGGACTCTACCAACCGTGAAGAGACGGTGGTCTGTTTTATTTACGCCTTCCTTTCGAAAGGAGACGGTTCGATGATTTTCCCGAGTTTGAACTTGAAATTCCCCAGTGTCCGCAAGAGTACGCAAGCCATGGTTCTTATTGCGTCATCCAATCGGCGGATTCTAAAATTTTGTCCATTTTCGATCCCGATGGACTCTTTTGTTCTTTTTTTCTACCTTAAGCGTCTTTTTTAATGAGCTCTGATGCTATGGACTCCGGAGCGTGGTGCTGTTTAAATTTATCCCAGACAACTGTCTCTGTTCTGGCAAAGAACCTGCAAGAATCACAATGGATGTTATAGTGGCCTCGTGGATGTGTTTGGCTGTCACCAAATTCATCGCAGACGACTGCCACGTGGTGCTCAACACGTAAAACCGCTCGATTTAGAAAAATCATCCAGCTTTTTCTGAATCTAATGCCAAAGATTTGTTGTGCTATTGCTATCAACACCCTGAAGTTTTCTTTGTTGAGTATAGCTTCGTCTTGCTGTAAGATCATTCCTGAATAGGTTACTATTAGACGTAACATTATCGAATAGCTAAAATTGATCATCTTATGGAATGGACGAATGGTAATGGGTGTTACGGTAGTGACTTAATGAATATCCGGTACACAAAAGAATTGTATAACATTAACAATAGTTTGCGGAGATCTTAAATTGCCAAAAAATGATTGAATAAGGAAGAATTCAATGATTGGAACGCATCTGAATGACTTTTTCATTACCAAACAGTGCCAGTCTTCTAATATCTTCGTAAGATCCTGAATATGTTTCTTAGATTGCTTATGGTTTTATTGAGATAGAGATAACAATGTATGTTATTTGAATTTCTGTATTATATTAATTGCTATATTAGATTCATGCAGTTTCAGCTGAATTCTTTTAAGATATTCCTTAATTTATCATGATAAATTGAAGTATTACATAACCGATTCCGGTATTTGTAAGTCGGAATATTTTACGATTACAAATTGTATCTGTTTTCACCTTTTCATGTGTTTGTTACCGGATTGTTGAACGGTCAATAATACCACATTTAATTTTATTCTTCCCCCCTCAACAATCCAAATATAACCTACTGTTACACAAATGCCTATTATCCAGCTATAATCACATTGCTACAATCACGTTATCCGAACAGTTCAACTCGTTCAACCATGCGGTCACTGCTGTGGACTCTCATTGTTAAAACAGGATCCATCCCTCTCTGTAGCACAATCGTGTGGCGATGTGCTCCGGGGATCATACGCGTTTTACTTGACCATGAATCCAAAAAAAGTGGTTTTGGCAAAGTCGGCTGCCTCCCTCCCCCCCTCCCATCGCATTCTACCTTTTCATGCATCGGGGATTTTTTTTCTGCTCGTAACCTTCAGTTGCCGAGCTTGTTTTCACCAGCCTTCCTCTTTCTAGGATAGCTCACTCTCAAGCGATAATACGCCGGACAAATCAAGCGAACGGCACCTCGTCTCTGAGTATGAATCACGCTCGTAAATAAATCAACAAAAATTATATTCCGATGTTTAATTCCTGTACTTGACTGACACCTACCTGTTGAAGCGCTTTTCCTTATTGTTGAATCATTATGGTGATTAACATTGTTGCAGAGAGTTTACTTAAGGAGTTTTAATCTTTTCCTTTCAACTAAGAAAGCTAAAGGAATGATTTATGATAAGCTTAATTCCCACATATGTTATTATGTGTATTACGGCAGTTTTATGTAAGCAATGTCTCTTACGTCTTTATTTGGATCATTCTTTTGTAAAATACTGAATGGATTTATTTATAATCGAAATGTTTTATTTTATTTTTTATGATAAATTTTCTATATTAAACATATTGTCGCTTCGTATATCTAACGTATACATTACAACCATCGTCGCATAGCGATAGTTATTGTTATAGCAATATTTCATATTGTTTTATCAACACTACGTAATTAGTCAAAGTTGGATTGTTGGAATGTTATTATCTTAATATGTCCACCAAATAATGTATTATGTGAAAACAAAGAAGTACATTTTATCATCTCTCATTGTATAATCTTAATCAATTATTATGTAAAACCTCCATTAATTTATTTTGGAAACATCGATCAAATAAGGTAGTTATTGATCTATGAATTACGCAAATTCATCCAAACAATTCGTATATTTTTTATCTCGATAATTGTGCAATCCAATTAATTTCATCCTTCAATCACTAAAAGGGATTGAAACGGAATTGAAATGGAGAATTTCAAAATAAAGTAATTAAAACGTCCTTCGGCCCTTCCTTTCCAAAATGTTCAGCCTCCTTTTCTCTTCTAACTTGTGTAAATCAAGGGAGAAAATACGGATTTCGGAAAAAAACGCTTCGTCCTCTAATTTTATGTAGGTCGCACGACTGGGCAATGCATTTGGGAAAACCGATTACTCCTCCTACGTCATCGGTGACAACGCTCCAAATTTCTCCACCAACTTTAATAGTGCTCTTAATCTCCTTTCCTCTTACTTTATAATGCAAGTTTAAGTTGGTTCGTTCCCAAGTAAGACGATGGTAGTACCATTCCCGTCTCCGAAGAAAGTTGACTCGATTCGACCATTCCTAGGAATTAATTACTCTTTCGGAGAAGGCTGCTATGGTAACGAGAGATGTCAAATATGCGATTCTTTCGCTTTTATGACGTCAGCGATTCTCTTGCTCTTTGTAGATGGAACGGAGCCATCTCCCTTATCTTTTTGATATCTCTCCATTTTAGGAATTCTTTCCATCGGCAAACCTCTTTCCAAATCCTATTCGTGTATTAATAAAACTGTCGAACTTGATCATATCTCTGACGAAATTTACGACGGAAAATTAAGACGTAAAACTTACTTTTCTTTCGATTCCATATTCTCTACAAGATTCGGAATTTTAAAAAAAAATTAGTCTGTTACCAGTGCGTTAACTTGTAAGTTGTTCATTCATTCCTTTTTAGTCACGATTTTCTTAAATTTATTTCGTTTCGTATATGAATAAAATTAGACTATTTAATGAATTGAACGCGTTAATGTAATATACAGTTATATCAAATTGGAGAAAAATTATAATTAATAAAACATTCGTAATGTAAAAATATTATAAAATTACTTTTTCTTAATTTCACTCACTTCATCACACCAAATTTCCGCATTACAAATAGTAACTTTTAGTTAATAAACGTTGATTGATTATGAACAATATATTTTATCGGCTGCAGTTTATACGTCTACAAATATAAATGTACATATTATGAAGCTAACAATAGTAACAGAATAAACATTTTCGTCTTATTATATGCTTAGATAATCGAAATAACTTTAACTTCTAAAATTGCAGCGATTTACTTCGCTTACGAGTTTGGACCCGGCTCTTTTTTAAGACCTACCTTTTCGTAGTACGCAGTTGAAAGCAAATTGGGATAGGTACGTGGAATGAGAGAACGAGAGTTTTATTTCGGGAGCACAAAATGCGCCGGAGATGCATGGAAAGGGATTTGTGAAAAGTTTTTTGCTCCCTTGGAAATTGCTTGAGGAGTAGAAGGCCGAAATTTCGATTTACGACAATGTCCGCGCGATCTCCTTATTCTTCATTCGTCCTTCTGTTTCGGGTGTGGCCTACCGAGAAACGTTATTCAGCGAGATACTTATCGAAGAAAAAATTTACTGCGTCGAATTCAACCTTACGATAGTAGGATTCGATAATTCGAAAACGTCTACGTAAAAATAAAGAGACTCTTTGACTCGCCGAAGTGCATCGAATGAAAATATCAGCCCATTCGGATCGGTTATGTATTAACTTAAAGGTCGTATAAAAATTTTCAATGGGGAATTTTTGAGGTTAAGGATTTAAGGATGAGTTTTTTTTCTCACGTCCACTTCTTTATTACCAATGAATTTAAATAAAAATGTGAGTAAATGTATGCATAATCTTATCACGTGTTCAAATAATGTATACATTCATATATGGGAATAAAAGTTTATAAATTCTGGTATTATTTTAAACTAATTTCCACTTTCAACTAGTTTAAAATTTAAATAATTCTATTGTTTTGTATTATATCATATAAATCATAATATACGCTAAATTTCCTCGCTGAAAATTATTGAATATCCCTTTACTGAACGCTGTTGATATATAAACATCATTAATATTTTAAATACACTTTAAACCAACTTCAATCTTTAGTAAATGCCCATTATTCCATACCAAATCCTAGTGAGGATCTGTCCATATTAACTTCTTCTCGTAGTCTATGTTCAGAATATTAAGTTATCCGCACAGTTGCATAAGTACTATTTTTTCAGAAGTGTCACAACAATCCTTGATATCAAATCAGGTCTTTCACTTAATAATTAGACGAGCAAAGTAAACGGACAAGTATCATACGGATATCCTCCCTTGAGGACTGAAGAATATTTGTCTTCCTTTTCACATCTTTTGCATCTCGAAGTTGACCTTAGAAGTCGATACTTTACCTTTAAGTGAAAAACCTCAAGTATCATTGATACGACCCTGTCCCACAGCGTATTCTTTTGATGGCCTACTTAATTGTATTTTCCATTTATTGGCACTTTTGCACCTTGATTTTTAAGCTTTTTCAACTGAATTGCCTTCTGTAATTAGGAGGAAAAGTACGCTTAACCTCGGAAAGATTTATGAAGTATCGCGAGGGGAACGTTTATCCTTCATCGACCGTTGTAATAGTTATACAAACTCCCTCACCTTAGATCAAGATTGCGTCATTTATTACCGTAATGATCTTATCTCCTTATAGGCTCGTAATTCTGTCACGTTAAGATAAATAATTATACAATATTTCGCCTGAATTATTCGTTCCTTTATTGAGGAATCGCCGGTAAAAAGTATCGCAGAAAATGTCGAATTCGTGGACTTTAATTCGAGAGCTGACGTTTTATGGGTGCGTAGGAAAACTTTTACCGCCTTAAGTAAGGTTCTCTGAAACGTAAAATGACTGTGTGAAATTCCTCACCTCAAAAAAGTGTTGAATTTCACATGACCATTTGTCTGTTTGCTGCGAATTTCTGAATAGCAAAGGCTTCTATCAAAGTTGTAGTTTTGGCAGAATACACATCCAGCTGACCTTTGACTTCCATAAAGGCTGTAACCCAGCTGTGCTTCATGCGTAGGTGTCAGGAAACGTCCTAACATGTCGTTTTCGTGAAGTGATAATACGATAGCATCAACTACTTAGGTTATATATCAAGAAGACTTTGAGTAGGATAATTATCATTAATTTTTCTTTAGGGAAGCGAATATTTTAAGATTTAATTCTGAAACATTTCATTTTTGACTGACTCGAGAGTAATGGATTGAATTACCATTATTTCTGAAAGCAATTTAATAGTTAAAAATTATTTTACTGTGTATTTCATTCATGAAAATTTATCACCTCGTATTCCACGATATATCTTGAATATACGTTACGTAGTGGAAGCCTGTAGTAGTATTGTTCCGCCCATATATAATTTACAATTAAGTGGATTCTTGGAATAGGGATTGTTGAAAACGTATCATTAAGCTTAAAAGCTCATTGTTTTCTACTTTAAGAACAATGGAAAGTGATTGTTGATGTATCTTGTGGAGACTTGGAGAAAATCGAATACATTGATAGTTCCACGACCACAATTTTACGTGACAAATTTAATGCATTACTGAATGTCGATACAAAAAATACGTTTTTATATAATCATTTCCATTAATATCTTTTGAAATATACGAATGCTATAGGATTAGTTGCGTCAGTAGAAAACCCCGATGGCTACCACAAACAGAAGGGAATTGAGAAGTCAATGGAGTGTTTCCTGCTCCATTGAGGATTCTGTATGCCAACCCAGCAGGCCATCCCGAAATTCGAGCAATTTCGCGCATCCTTAGTCCGCCAAACGCTTGCTTCCGTATCCCATCGTCAAATGGGCCCCTTACTAAACATCGTTTCATCCTCACAGTTCCATTTGACCTATATTTTCACTCAATCAATATCATTCAAATTTCCCATTCCTATGAGGTAGGTTATATCATGTATGTAGACATTAGGAGGAATTTACCATGCCCTTTGCTTTTGAAATACCACATCATACATTTAGCAGACTTTTAAAGGTTTAAATTCTTAGAAGTTTCATTTGTTCGACTATTTTTGCCCATATTCTGCTGGATTGTAATTTTTGTATTCTTTTTCACCTAGTTTAAGGCAATTTTTTTAAATAATATATTACTCTTAAATTAGATTGGAGACGATTGAACTCCCTGACCTTCACATAACCCCTTAACTAATATATAATGGAATATTTCACTGTTTCATGGCATCACTGTTTCAATGACTTATAACACGCGTATCTATATTCAACTCTTGAATACACATTGCGGAAAGATCGTTGCAGATCTTAAAACTTTTTATGACGCCGTCAATTCAGAGCCAACGATGTCGTGAAATATCTTCCGGGGTCAAGTTTCACACCACTGATAGGTTTGGCCTAGTAACCATATATTCTGGATGCTGAACCCCTCTCTCTAAAAAGGAGCAGGGTTCGATTATTTAATTAAAAAAATGAGGTCAAATCTTTTCGACCCTTAGGGCCAATAAATCTCCGTCTGGATGAATTTGCATAAAGGGAGATTATGGGAACATTTATTCTTTGCGTGGTCGTTCGGATACGTCTTGTGGTCATGTGGGGGTAGGGTTTTTGGAGTGACGAAATTCGGTTCAATAAAGAAAACGTTGGGTTAATTCCCAAGAAGAAGCTGCCGTTATGTAATGAACGTTATTGTGAACATTTCGTAATCTTTGACGAGTTATTTCTCGTGGTAATATGATGTTAACTTATAGTGATTGTTTACTTAGTTACGTAGTTTGGATTCTAATTCTTCAGGAGTGGTCATGAAAACTTGCTTCGTTAATTTTGCGACTTTGAGATGAACAGTTCTTACACAAAAAGACTTTTCGAGGAATATATAGTTGATATGATCGTATTCTTTACGCTCCATGTCCGTCTGCAAGACACATCACCTCTTTGGAAAGCGGGGGCGAGAGAGGCCTGCGAGTTTGTGGTTTCATGATTCACTGAAAGAGTTCTGCATGAAGGCACAAGGCAAGCGAAGGACTTTGCGAAAATCAGGTCGCTTCATAAATCGATATGATTTCGATAAATCATGTTGTTTCAGCAATAAGATGAACAATTACGGTTTGCGATGGCCTTCATCGTTGTCTTATTCAAAATGAGAAGGTGACATTCAAAGAGAATTGATGTCTCCTATAAATTTAGACGAAGGATACAATGAATGACGCAATAATGATATCGGCTGAATTTTTCGATTGTTATTCGTTACGGACGAACTCATTGTCAAGTTAACTTAGCTCTTATTAACTTAAAACGTAAAACTACTGTTGATGTGTTAAATGCATTCAATTTATATGAAAGCTGGATTGTATATTGTTGTTTGTGAAGGAAAAACTCCATTATCCCTATTGCTCATTTTTTCTCGATGATACGAATGTGTCACTATCTCTATTAATGATGATTCTAATAATTCGAATAGTCTATGAATTTAATCTTATTTAAATTAAATTATCTATAAATCAATAATTTAAATACAGATGCATGAAATGTCTATCGTATTCAACACTCCATCTTGTTTACTACATCTAAAATTCAGTTTCTGTGTGAAAAGATTAATAGTTACTCGAGAAATTGTATAGATCAAACATGTGTATCATAGATATAAACTGGAAACTTAGCTTATCCCTCCCACCTTTCCAAAGGGTTAACAATCATCCTCAACCCATATGCACTAACCGCAGGAACAGAATCACATTCACGCATTTCCTAAACGGAAACTACATGAGACTTTAATGATGGATATGGTTTAAAGTCTTAAAACTAGGACGAGGCCCTTGTGAGATACTTAATGGGTCAATTCATTCACAAGTGGTTCTTCGCACCACTTGTTTCTGCAGCCTTCAGCAACACATTCACCTCCGTATCTTTAAAATGATTTCCTCTTCTGCCTTCATCCAACCTTCCCATCCGATAATTCTCTTTTTGTTGATTTTACAAACCTCTCGTACTTTACTCGTTTCCACGACTACTTAGAAAGGGTACCCACCGCTTAATGTTTACAGTGAATCAGCTGTTTCCTATGCGAGTTGCGACCTTACCTTTAATCCAACGGCATTGAACTCGATATTTTTTTAGGCCTTCGCTGCAAAATCGATTTATAATGCTACATTGAACTAGTTTCATGCTGCACTCTCCTTATTCCTACTTAGGCGTGATTCATCCGGTTGACCAATTAAAATCTCTAATTCTTAAATGAGAATGTTTGTGGATAACCTCGACTTATAAATCGAAGAATTCCTAAGAGAGAGAGTAACTTGTGTTTTCGTCCTAGCTACGTAATAGATCCGAAATAAATTTCTACTTTAGTTTCTCTTAAAATACTGGCTACTTAATAACATCTGTTCGTTTCTGTCCCTTCTTATTTGCCTATAAATTACTGCAATAAAGATGATAAATAAATTTATAAGTATAATTCATTTTTAAAATTTAAAATGTTCAATAATAATATAATTTGGCAATTTCTGTTGTATGTGAACCGAAATGAATAAATCAGTATATAATAAATGTGTTAAATATTCAATTAATAAAATGTATACATGCTTATATACGGTAACCTTTTATGAATATCATGAACCATAAATGTCAAAGAATGATAATAAAATGAGGCAAGGTAGAGCAATAATGTTGAAGTGATAGTTGTTTTACATCGGCTGGAAACGTTTGAACACTTAAAGAGTTTGTTTATCTAGTTTTTTCACAAATGTACAATTGTGTTACAAGATATGACTAGATATAAACCGGATATTTTATCCGTTTAATACGTAAATATTTTTTGATGTGGTATTCAACTTGGGAAAATTTTAAAAAAACCTGAGAGACTGAACAAAGGTTTGTATTTTAGAACGCAATAGATTGACTTACGAGATAAGTCCATTTTAAAGACAGGTTTTGGATTTTTTTAGGTTTTTTTGTGAAATACTTAATATTTCGACGAAATTTCTTCGCCGCGGATCTTAACCTTCGGATTTTTTTCCGAATTTAGAAAAATTTATGGAATTTCGGAAGGCAATGGAATCAACAATTTTGAAAGAATCCGTACCGAAAAAAACAAGCTCGCAGAAATTTTAAAAATAACTTATACTTCGTTTCAATGAACGCTTTTGTAAGATTTGGAACGGAGATTTTTCCAAAAAACAAGAACCTTGGTTCTTAACGTTGAAATAAACGACTTTTATACTAGTTTACGTACTGCTTTCAAATAATTTCTGATTTAGGATATTCGGGTGAATCTTTGGAAACATTGGAACTTCGGAATGCTTTTTCATTAAATAATAAAATATACATAAGTGAGTAGATTCGTATCTTTTATATCTGTGGAAATATTTACTGCTAGAACGTTATTTACTTCCCTTTTAAAACAGTTGGTGAATGTAGCAAAGAATAATTCTCGTAATCATTAATGCTGTAAGAGGCTGCATATTTATATAGCCTTTCAATTCATTATTTAAATATACTTACAAAGAATGAGGGAACGATTTAATATACACATCGAATGTATCAAATAAATCCACCAATGTGTAGTAGGATGGATCCGTAATGCATCAGCTTCTGTTCTGGAATGATAAACAATCGAACTTTTTTAAGAACTGAAAGTAAAAGCCTTCGTTTCATGAGATAACAGATATTATCACAGAATCCGTTTAAGATGCATAGCTCTCAAGGTCACTCGTGTATCATCGACTGAGGTTGGCTTAGAACAAGTTCTTTAGCATCCCGTCGCCCGTTTGAAACACCTTAGTTGCCACCACTGACACTTTGATGGATCACCCTTACAAGACGATCAGTAACGGAAGTAAGGTTTTTTCAGGATGTGTATAAGGCGTGTAATTACGTTGATGGGATAGAGAAGGGGTACCGATTCGTGAGGCAGTTGATTAAGATGAAGAAGTGTTTCAATTGTTTTTCCAAAGGAAGATGAAATAACATCTATCTAACAGTATTCAAATTCACTATCCTTCAAATGGATTTGTGAAATAAAGGTGCGAGCTTGATTCTAATCTAGTATCCATAAAAAAACATGTACGAAATTATTCATTAAGGATTTGTATTTAAAATAGTCAACTATTTCTTTGATTAATAAAGAAAATTGGAAACTAAATTATAAATAAATTGTAGTTGATTGCTCCCATAAAAATTTCTCCTGATTCCTTTATAACTTTAGATGATACAAATTGATTAAAAAATAGTAATTTGGTTAAAATTACGCAAAGGAAGAATTAATATAGAAGCCAATAAAATGAAGTAGCAACTAGCTATTTATCGCTAAATAAATGGGAAATAATTTTGGAATGAAAACGGTTATTTAGTTTTGATGTATTCTTTCATAACATCTTTCAACATTTGAAGAGGTATTTGTTATTTTTCGAGTTTTCGGTTTTGCACGGATATTTTACGAGCCTTACGAGAGATTCTTTGTTGATGTTTATTTGTATCTAACGAGACGACCCATCATTCTCTCACGTTTTGTAGTCTCAGGTTACCAATTTTCCCACACTGAGCCGGAATTATCTCATTTTTCTCCAGTTCTGAGGCTTCCCTCGGTCGGCCCTTTACTCAACTCATTTTGAGAACGTAGTTTCTTGACCCTTAACAGGAAACACTCCGCAGAAGTTTGTGACTTTGTTTACATTTCGCCATCGCTACCTTCCGCTCTATCTCAGCTGGGAATGCAATCGTGAGAAATCTCCTTCTTGAGAGGAATTCTATACTAAACGGATCGGTTTTCCTCAAGAACTTATTTAATCTCTAATTTACCCAGATGTTTATCACGCATTAAATATTAATAGTCGTACCACTTTCACTCGATCCGCTAGATCTAATAATCTACGAAAGATAAGGAAGTATAAAATACGTATTGTTAGTCATCTTTTGAATGATCTGTATCAGAAGTTGTGTAACATTGATTAGTAAACGTAATACAATTCAAATGTTTAATTTTTCTCTCGAACTTTTCTCCAACAATACTATTTCCTTCCTTAATTATCTATCTATATCTATTGAATGTAGGAAGCGTTAATTCTTTACGTATCTATATCTAGATGATATGAACATCGTAACTTTTCTAGCACACTCCTGCTATTGATTTCTATTGCTATAGACATGGAGAGAATAAGAAAACCATTCTAACAAACAGTGGTGACATCAACGTGGGTGGTAAGTCTCACTTTCGCCCACACGTTCTCAATTGCAGCGCTCTCTTTACGTTTCAACATTAAACAACCGATTACGTACCAAAAGCTCGAATTACTCAACGAACTCATAGTAGAAGCTTCCGAATATCGTTATTTTTAACTTCATATGTACGTTTGCCGCCAGATTGCGCAACCTGTAACTCGTGGAAAGATAATGGATGATGAATCACGCGCTCCTCCAACGCGGTGCCAAGGCTTTTCGTAATCTCGTAGTAATTCCCTCGTGTTCCGAAATGGCGGATCGTGTCGAATCCGTGACCTTCCCGTGCGGTGCACTCAGAAACAGACGCGCAGTTCCGAATCACGGATTCGACACACATCTTCGTCCGCTTAGGGAAAAGAAACGTGTTTGTTTACGAATCGAGTCAAGGAAACCAATCATAAATACACCCACGCGTTCCCGTATATTCCTCCGAAGCCGGCGAAAGCGATGTGGCGTTGCGAGGGCCCCGGGCGAGGAATTTCACGTGGCGGCACAAAGAAGTGGAATCTCGGGGAAGGAAGACGCAGCACAATGCCACTCGTTCGCGAGCGTTAAAATAATGAACGGGAAGATAAATTCGTGAACGTAATATGTTGCTAAAATCTTAGCGCAAGTCGTACAAAATCGTTGCCCTATAAGGATCGCGTTTCATCACGATTTTTATACGAATTTTATACTTGCGTTTGTTCTAAAAAGCGGACATTGTTTAATCCCAAAACGATGTATTGTTTAGAGGGCATCTGTTACGTAATCGAGATGTGAATTGGGCGGTGCTTTCACCGCAGCATCTTCGACGGAGTTTGGGTCATAAGGAAAGCGTGTTCCCTCGCCCTTGGCCTCTTCGATACCGTAAGGCAGCCCTTCTTTGGTTTAAAAATAACTTGACGAAGAATAAGTGGTGGTCGGGCGGAATTATGACGAACTTCCCTTTTGCAGATTGCAAGCCGATCTCGGCGTACCTTTCATCCGAATCAAGAAACGGGTCTGATTCTTATAAACATGGGGAAGGACCACTATTCAAACATGAGATGTTGCGCAACCTTAAGAAATGGCATTGTTCTCTACAATGGAAATCGTAATTTCCAACAATGGGAAGCGAGCGATCTACGAGTATGGGCTAAGCATTGAGCCGCTTTCTTTAATCATTATCGAGCATTATTATGAGGCACTGTGAATTTAAATAACATACGTTTCGGTTCATCCTCTCATAGAATGGAAACGATGTAATTCGGTGTGAGGAAATGCATTTATTGGCCCTCGATACTGAGGGATTTAAGAAGTATAAAAAACCTATTCAAACCAGACAACGTCTCATTGTTAAGGTGCATAGGAAACAATGCGTGCTAGTGTGTTAAGTGCGGATAATCGCTTTGAATTGTTACTAAAGCGTATGTAGAGACAATGAGCGAGCAATTGAAGTCGTATCTATAATGAACGGGAAATGCAGTAATCTTTATAGAACGTAGAAGCTTTTCTATTTGTAAATTAAGACCCCCTTTTAATAGACTAGAGAAATCGACTGGTTCGTGGTATTTCATCAAGCGAAAACAGGCTGATGAGGCTTTAGAAATCTATGTTGAAACGCGCTGAATTTAATTTTCGTCTCTAAGCTACGGAGAGTATATAAATCAACGACAATGGTCGTTCCGGAAAATCCCATATCTGTATTAAGAAGCGATCGAATATCTTGGTTCGCTCTAAAACATTTTCCCATTAGCTTAGGTTTGGAAACGTGTGACGTTGCATCGACGAGTTTCTCGGTCGGACCTTCCGTGGCCTCTATGCAAATAAGTGGTTTCTGGCCTCTTCAGTATTTTCGGGCGGTTCCGATCCGTCATCCTATGCGTACGTGCTAAAATTCACTTAATGGACTTTGAAATTCAATCTCAGAGTTACATAAAGGGAACAAAGGAAGGTAAAATTCCACAGTCGGAGGAGTAAAATGATGATGAGGTGGTGGCGGCACTTAGAAAGAGAAATAAAGCAAATTCACCTCTCGTCATTGTGATATGTTTCAATTTGAACGCAAAATAGGATACAATTCAAGATGATAACTAAACTTTACAGCTTTCGAGGTTGCGGACTCCCCAAGTACAAAATACAATATTCACCCCCTTTCTCACAGTCCAAATTTAAGTGAATTCGGAAATTAAATTGGAATATTTCGCGTTTCACTATTCGAAATACGTTCATTTAAAAAGCTTGTTTATTATTAAGTCCAGTTTCGAATAATTCCATTGCACCTTACAGCCACATTGCTATACCCTAGAACCTGGTTACAATCTAAAGAACTATCTACCTAAAAGAAAATACAGTATGCACCGAAAAAAATAAAGATTAGTTGTAGAAAACAGTATTATAATAAAACAACTTTGGAAATACTTCGATACATATCAAATTAGAAATAGAAAATATTGCTACCTGCCACTCTAACTACGTTCTAGGATTTAGAGCCACTCCCTCGCAAATTCTTGGGTGTTTCACGCCGCGCGCTTGTCACTTATCAACTAGGACCATGGAGATGCATTATTAGATACTCTTTGTTACGGAGACCACTTGGCGCATAGCAAAATCCCGTCTGCGTCACTTCGCAACCATGCGACACACTAAAAAACGTACGAACGTCGATTTTCTTCTCGATAGATTCCGATTCTTTAGTTTACCTTTTGGCAGCCTCCTAAAATGCCACGTACGCCTCTGAAAATCCGTACAAATCAATCCCATTGTTGTCTATGAGCTCGGCTTTGCCCTTGACCGGCTGAGGTGCTGACATACCATTGTTGCCGTTTTAGACACGATGCAGAGGGAGTTGAAGGCCGTCTATTATCGTCGTATTTATTCTCGATTATTCAGGAATTTCCTTAAGAATATACGCTGCCTATTAATCGAAATCCGTTTATCCGAGTTAAATACTTATTAGATTATTGATTAGATTCTTTACGTTTATATTTATCTTTATATTAATTCGTATGATGCTCGGATTAACTTAACAAGAATGCTTGGGCGGACGGATTATTTATACTAATCCGCTGCATCCTTAGATTAGCGGAGTCAAGGTTACGCTTTCAGTAAATGAAACCTACTTATTGTCTATGCGCATGAGTAATGATCTTCCTTCTTTTAAATGAATCAATCACGCTACTTCACATCACACCTGTTAGTTCATTAACACTCGGAATGCCTGAGGGATGACGTAAAATAGTGGAAATTAACATTTTGTATGTGAAAAAAAATAGAATTTAAGCTTTAAAGGAGTATTAATTGATTAAGGATTAACTGTAGTTTAAATAATTAATTAGGTTGAGCAAAATCAAACTTCAACCCAATAAAAGTAAGGATATTGTCTACGTGGACCCGAGTTCGAGAAAAATTGTAAATTAAAATCATATATTATTCGAAATATTCTCATATGTATATATATGACATAAGTAACTTGATTGTTCATGTTTTAATGTAGCAATGCTGTATTAGTGTCTAATAAGACTGTGGATTGTATCAAACTTTGGTGGAATTTACAATTAATTTTACTATTTTAATGTTTTGAAGTATTCTTTTCATTCATCGAGCATTACATGACCGTTTTATCTTTTAATTTTTTGTATTTAACCGAATCATAAATAGCTGATGTGTTCATGAAAATACATTTAATCTATAATCCTTTGATTATCCCAAGTTTCCATCGAAGACGAAGGCTAACATTTTTGTATTCTATGCCTCTTCTTTCGAATAGAATAAGTCTCATTATTTTTCCGAAATTTGGATTAATATATGCTACCTGAAAGTCAAGTAAAACTGGATTGAAGTTTTAATATTCATCGTGTTGTTATTTATAAAAAGTTCTGTTAACATTTCCCAAATTAATTACAATGTGTGGTTTAATAAAAAAATTAGGAGCATAGATTTTATCGCTGTAATATACTTTACATTTTTAAATATATTTATGAAATTCCTTTTTTCTATTTTCCAGAGCCTGAGGCCAATAATTGCTCACTATGATCCTAACCGAGGGGTGAAAACAGAAGTAGCAGATGTCGTTATTGTCAAGTGAGTACCTAACCTCAGTTACAGACTGATGGTTCTCCAGTTAATATCGAAACTCAACTTTCATTTCACGTACTGTTTGCAAGGCCAGTTTAACTTTTCTTTTTTTTTAAAGCTATTGGTCGGTCTGTCGTATCGCTATCTTAATTTGACATCATCAAATATTTTGTACTCATGACGAACTATTTATCGCATACTTTGCCAATTTTGAAACATATAAGATAAATTCATTACAAATATCGCCAATTTAATTATGTATTTCAACCTCAGAAACCTTTCAGATACATTCCCTTTTGAATAAGTTGTTAAAATAAAACCCGAGCGAAAATCTCGTATTGTCTGTTCGCAGTGTCTGACAGTATATAAGAATTAAGTTATGGATACTTAAAGACATGCGTGAATAAGAGTAAAAAAAGGGTTTTTTACAAACAAAAAGGAAACGATTTTTTTCTCCGCGAGATGGCGGAGCGGACATCCCCTCGGCGGGTACCCTAGAGGCTATCATCTCTACAGTTCTCCTCTCCCAGTTAATCACCTGTAATGAAATCTTCCGTCCCTCTTCCCTCTCTTATGAATAGATTTTAAAGCGGAAGGCGACCTCTACTAGTTCTTTCTAGATTTTCAGGGAGAATTCTATACGATTCCATAGATTTTCGCAATGAGAACTGTTTTGTACAGCAACCGAAATAACTCCATAGTTGTTTATTTCCTCAAATCTTTTTTTGTAACGATTTGATTCTTTGAGACACAAACCAATACTTCTGAGGATTATTATTTGTATTATTACCCGTATCATTGCTTTGATCAATTTGCAAATTGATGGTAATGAGCTGCAGTCTTATGATATACTCGCTAATCCATGGTTTACTACAAAATTAATAGGACGTTTAAGGAAATAAAATGAACCATATTCAATAGTTAAAGTGATATTTTGTTTGAGTAGCTCTTGAAGTATGGTGTATATACCAAATTTTTATTTCATTAGTAAATGATTAGCACTTAGTAGCACTTTCAGTTACTTTTAAAGATTAAGTTACTTTTCCTTTATATTAAAATTTTTACATTCATAATTTTTCTTTTATTTTAAAATTTTAAAGATTCCAAGGAGACAAGAATGGAGGAGGAGCCTCTGATTTTGAAAATGGCGTTGTCAAGCCACTTGTTGATCCTGAATCAAGAGATGTTTATGGAAATACTCCTGGAGAGCCATACAATCCATTCAAGCACAGAAAGTTGGAACATCCAACCACGTAAGGCATCTTTCACATCACTCTTAATTGCTAACCTCAAATTGCATTGAAATTCTACTCATTTATTTTAAAATAATCTTTTGTATTTCCAGGGATGTTGATACGTTGATACATCTACTCAAAGGAAGTTTGGGTACAGGTATTCTAGCCATGCCTCTTGCTTTTAAGAATGCAGGCCTCAGTTTTGGCATGGTGGCAACATTTGTGATTGGTTTCATCTGTACATACTGTGTTCACATACTTGTAAGTTTCATATTTTTATTTTTATATCCCCTATTTACTCCTCCTTTACACTGAATGTTTTTTTACATGATTATGATTATTTACATAATTTCTTTTTCATTTTTTTTATAAATGAATCTTAAATATTTCCATGGTTTCTAATCTAATCAGAAATGAGAAAATAAATTTTTAGTGTATACATTTTTCCCCAAACAATATTTACAGTAAATATAGTATCAATTGCACAGGCATGATGGTAAATTTATATTAGTTTTAGAAAGGTAATCTTTTCCATTCATTGAGATACAAATCAAAGTCAAGCTTTTTCCAATCCTCTATCAAAATGCAAACAAAGTTATATAATATATTATTAATGAATATTATTCAAATATATAAAAATTCAAATAAAAATCTATAGGCTTAATCAATCTTAAAATTTTTAGTTTTGTTTCTTCCTAACTTCATCATCATAATAATTTTATATAAAAATATAAAAATGCATGCAATAAAATGGCAATACAGTAAATAAAGGACTTGTAAAATTTCAAATGAAAAGAAACAACATAATGGGTAATTTTTAAAAATCATAAATGTATATAATATTATGTATTTCTTTTTATGAGAATTACTCTATATTTTGCAAACTACTGATTTTCATATCTTTTAGGTAAAATGTGCACATGAACTCTGCTATCGAACCAGAGTTCCATCTTTAGGATTTGCTGAAGTAGCTGAGGCTGCTTTCCTTGCAGGACCAAAAAAATTACAGAAGTTGTCAGGAATTGCAAAGTAAGCATTATATTTTACATCTAAAGAATATTAATCAATAGACCAATTTTAAAAAATAAAGAGTTAATCATGGATACTACATCTGTAGTATTACTTAATGTTAGAATTGTATTCTTTGTTATTAATTTCAAGGTTAATGTCACACATCAAGAATTATGTAAAATTATTATTTTTCAACTCAACAGAAAAAAGACAAAGCTTTTCATACTCTCATACTTATTGTACCCCATGGTATATTTTAATATGTTACTATTAATGTGTTTATATATTTAAATACTTATTTAATTATACATATATACCTTGTTTTGCTGCCTCAATCAATGAACCATTGCAATATGTGCATAGGATTAAATAAATCTGTACAAAATAATAAAATTCATTCAAATAATTTTAATTTTTAGGGGAACAGTCAATGTATTTCTAGTCATTGATCTACTTGGTTGTTGCTGTGTATACATCGTTTTTGTGGCTGAAAATATTAAACAGGTCAGTAAGCAAACCAACTTGACTGAAACATCGACTCATCTTTTTCTTGATGATTTAGTAACAATATAAATGACTATTTTCTCACAGAAACATTGGATTTTAATAAATACTCATTGTTTAGTTAAAGTAAAGGTAAACGTAAAAGGAACATTATTATTTACGTTATCACTGCTGAAAGTGAAAGTGATTATTTATATAAACTTTTTGGCATTCATTATTAAGATTTTAAAATAAAATATAATTCAAGATATATTCTGAACAATTTAAACCCTAAGAATCAAATATAAGAAACCAATGTCCTTTTCATTATATTTTAATATTTTATTATTATACAATTATGGATTTGAATGTTACTATCTCAAATTATACACTGCTCACTTCATCTTACTCTAGTTTGGTAGATGAAAGGATTGTTATTAAAATATTTTATTTTATCAATTACAAAAATTGTAAAGCTCATTTGATTCATACTTAGTTTTCACTCAAATGTTACTGTTACAAAACATCCATTTTTAAAGTTTTATCATTACCATTTATCAACATCTTTTGAAAGTTATTTGAATTACTGTAAAATTGTTATATCTTATCAATTAACTAATTGCATATGAATATATGTGGCATAATAACATATTAAATACAATTAATGTTCTTCTCAACCAAGACATACATTACTTAACTTACATATGTCTATTTAATATAATTGAAAATGATCAAAAAATATTATCATTGCATTGTATTCTGGATTAAATATATTTTCTTTAAATATCTCTTACTTCTTCTGTACAGTTTTTTGCTAATCCCTTCACATTTTTTCCATTTAGGTTGTTGATTTCAACAGTTCACATGATCTTGATATAAGAATTTATATGGCTCTTCTGCTGCTCCCATGCATTTTTCTTTCTTGGGTTCGAAACCTTAAGCATTTAGCTCCATTTTCAATGCTGGCAAATCTTTTAATTGCAACTGGAATGGCAATTACATTTTATTACATTTTTACTGATTTACCAGCTCCATCTGAAAGACCACAATTCTCAACTGTCCATCAGTTGCCTCTCTTCTTTGGCACAGCAATTTTTGCTCTGGAAGGAATTGGAGTGGTAAGTTTTCTGATTTCTATAATGTTGGTCAAAATACCAACTTGAGATATTGATCTCTTAATTGAGTAAATTGAATGTGATACTGTATATTCTTGTGTATAAGGCTCTATTTGTTGAAAACAATCAAAACTCTTAAACCATTCCATCTTTAAAGTTGATTACAAAAATATGCTAAAAAAATTCACATATTACTTGCTTCATTTTCAAGCATTGTAAAGAATGGGTAAAAATGGAAAATTTTTCAATCATGGAATTATGCTATATTTGTACTATAGGTACATTTTAAACTTCAAATAGTCTAAACAAACAAAATATTAGTATGTTTACAAAAATTTGGTCAATCATATATGAAAGAATAAATTTTTTAATGTGATTCATTGAAACTTAGATAATGATTATTTCCATCTTTCTTAAGGGTAAAATTTCAATGCTATAAATTGTAAAATTAAAGCCTAAATCTTCTTACAATTAATTAAATTATTAAAACATTTCCCTCAAAAGATGTACTTTAAAAACAAGACTTTTTCCTAAAGCTTTGTTTTTTGTTTTAATTCTTACATAAATTGGCATACTACTATGTGGTTAATATTAAAATTATTGATAGATCACTGAAAATAAATTGATACTTCAACATCACATCTTTTATGTTACTATAATACTTTTCATATGAGGAAAGGTAATAAGGTAATAGTAGTAAAAATATAATACCAATTCCTTACTCAGAAAGTCATATACACTGAATATACATAACTCATATTCTGCTCAATGGTGTCTTGATGTATTATTAGTTTCAAGATTTTGATGATTTATTTAGATATATTGTCAATATTTCAAATTTGATATTGATAATTAAATAATTGTAAGTGTTCAATAAAATATATAGTAAATTTATGATTACGATTTCCTATAACTTAGATGATCCTATTGAACCAATTCTTGCAGATGTATGAAAAATAAACATTAATCAGTCAATGTTAGTCTCAGATGCGATGCACATTTACTAATGAATATCTAAAAAAACTGCTTATAGTTCTATCATAGGTGTGTCAGAGAGTCTGTCTTATAGTATTTGTTTTTTCCTCCATGAAAAGAGCAATGAAAGCTAAATTTATCTGTTACAAAATCTTTGACTCGTTCAAATGAACCATTAGGAGCTTGCTAAGAAGTTTTTAACACTTGTTAAGCTCTTTATGTTGAAATTATTTTGCTAGTGCATAAAAATAACAGTATAATGATGATTTCCATGATTGAGATTAAAATTAGTTATATCCATTCTAAATAAGAATTTAAAATTAGGAGGATATAAATATGCACTGCAACAAAAACAATATGGTCATCCAAGTAATTGTAATCATTTAAACCAGCAAAATATAATATATGTTTGGCTTAACAATGTTCATGTTGGTTTGGCAATGGAGAGCTATGAATAGATTTCCATTGAGAATTTAAATCATTTCATTACTTTCCTTTTCTTCCTCATGAGCCAGCCCTGGTAGTCTGGTGGTTAGCATGTCTGACTCCTACTATGAGGGCTTCAGGTCGAAGTAACTGCGTGGGCATGGACACTTTTGCTAGTCCATATACAATGGGCTTCAAACCTTATGTAATTTAAAAATGGTTTTGAATAATAAAAATCAAACCAACATTTTCTCCTGAAAATCACCCTTATAGTTGTAAGATAATATTTATTGCATAGAGATTATGAACTTTCAAACCTTATTCTTATATTCCGCTCAAAGTAAAAATATTACAATTTAGGTAATAAACATAAGGAAATCTTTAAATGAATATAATTTAATTATTTCCTAGAAATAGAGAGACCAATTTTTTTTGTTTCATGTTATATTAATTTGTAATAGAAATATAAGCTTATTTACATATATACTTTGGAATTATTTGCTATATGGGAGTATAAATACTACAATCTTTAGGTTATGGAAGAAATATTCTTCCAAACTGAGTAAAGTATAAAGCTTGAATCAAATATCTAGTGACAATTTTTATTCGAAGAAAGTACTAAATTAAAACGATATTTCAAAATCTGTGAAAATTTTTCAGTAGAATCTCAAATTTTATCAAATAAGCAACAGTACTCCATATAAAAAGGAAGATGTCAATTTGCCTCAAGTATAGGTTATCAATGTAACAAATATTGATTTAAATTCTCAAATCATCACATACACATAAGGATAGTTTGATATGGAAAAAATTTGTATCGTGTCTAGAAACATCTCAAATAATACCTAAAATATCTGCAGTTAACAATTTCTATTTTTAATTTAAATTGAGCCCATAAAATCAAAATAACTGTTAATATATTTATCCATAACAATAAGAAACAAATAACAATGAGATTTTCATTTATAACACTTTTACCCGATAAAATTATTAACATATTCAGAGAGGAAAAGAGTTATAAGTTGCATTCAACTTTGAAGAGGAAATGATGAGGAGGAATCATTTTTAAAGATTAAGTTTATTCTCGACATTTATTACTGATAGAATCTGCAGTAATAGGTCATTTTACTATGATTCTATACAATTTAGAAAGAAGTATACAAAATTAAAACTCAAAATATCAGGGAAACCAAACATTTTCATTGGAAAATATTTTTAAATTCCTTTTCTATAAAAAAAATGTCCTATTTTGAATTATATTTGTTTTCGACATTAACATTATTGAGTGCTTGTGTATGTAGTTTGTTTAACTTAATTTTGTAAATTAATCATCTGTGATTGTAGTATACAAGGAAAGCATATGAATTCCAGTTATCTCACAGTAAAATGTGAGATACTAGATGAAGAGCGTCTGGATTCACAGTTTTAGACAGTGGCATTGAATGGCCATTCAATAACCTGAAGATTGTTTATTAAGAAATAAATAGCAAAGAAATAACAAAACTTTTTTGGAGTAGATTGTTACATGTGACGTACATGTTCGTAAGTATTTTTCATGTTTTTTTTATAATTTGAATTAACTGAATGAGATTTCATAACTCCTGCCTTTAATATCCACTGAAATAATTGTACAGGTATCTTGTATTAAGTTCGCTGAAACTGTTTCTAAAGTATATTCATGTAGGATAGGATTTATATAACACTTAGTTATTGTAACAATAGATATCACATGGCTTAGTACAGCATTGTTAAATCTAATTCTTCTGGTTTTTGATGAAAATTTATTACTGAAACAGTAGAAGGTGATACAATGAAGGATACCTGTACAAATGGTTTTAAATAGATTATATTTATAATTAATTTACCATAATGTTATTACCTTTAAGGACTAAACAAAAATTTTCAACTTCACAATCACCCAAACCAACCATTGGAAAACTGCCAAAAGTTTATTTAAAAAAATATTATTATTTAATTGAAATATTTTACAGGAAATTAATTTTGATACATTTCCTATTGGATTTTTATTATATATGTATACATCTTTTTCCCATTAATAACCCTCCTTTTTGGACTCTGAAACTGAAAGAGTATTTTTTCCATCCATAATTAAAATGAGCTTAAAAATATATTGATATTATGTAACAAAGAAAAATATGAGATTTTATTACTATTAAAGATGTAAATAGTTTTATTCTCTGTTTAGGGGTAGCATTTAAAAGTTTCATCATAATTTTTACCAAATACCATAATTACCAAATCATGATATGTAACCACATAATACTTGATCTCCTCTAGAGAAAATATTTTAGAAGGCAGTAAGATAATTAAATGATCCTGCAGTTTAAGCCTTTAACCTAAGCACTTATTTTAAGGAATAGAGTTATTTTTACTTTAATATGTTTAATGAATACTATTGGTAAAAATTTGATAGTGTAAATTTAAAATAAAACTCCTTGTTTTCTAGTGCTTAACATACTTTTATCTACAAAACAGGTTATGCCTCTTGAAAATAACATGAAAACTCCAACACATTTTGTGGGATGTCCTGGTGTGCTCAACATTGGAATGTTCATTGTTGTTCTTTTGTACTCTGGATTTGGATTCTTTGGATATCTTAAATATGGTGATGATACCTTCGGATCAGTGACACTCAACTTACCAACAGAAGATATGTGAGTCAAATTTTTATCATTACTAAACTCACAATGATTGTCCAATGCTCTATTTGCAAGTTTAAAATGTAAGTCATATCAGAATATTTTGTTTGTATTGTAAATGAGAAGGGGATGAAAGAGAAATTGAGTAAAATAAAATATCTTTCCTATATAGAAAATCCTTAACCATTGATCAATTACTTCTTATTTTGATTAATATTTTTCTTAATATCAATAAGTATATTTGATAAGCTTGTAGAAAATGAGCATTTTATAGGCTTTTAGATCAGTGACTTATAATTAAGATAGCCCAATCAAAATATGAGGATTTGTTAATGCTTTAAATACAATAAAAATTAATGTATATAATGAAGGAGGAGTATTAAACAGATTTCTGATGAGTAAAGATGCTTAGTAAAAGATATTTATGACCATATGAATAACATCTCTGGAATTTTATGAGTAGTTATTTAATGATCCTCATATCACCAGCCTGAGAGGCAGGCATCAACTTTAGAATCTGGTATATCTCATTCAATTATTCTAAAAGGGACTTTTTTGCATTTGTTTGCTAATAATATGTGTGTCTATCACCATAACTCCCTCACAAATGGTAATGGGTGTTTTGGATTGAAAATTAAACATAAAAAAATTTATTCTACATTTTTTTAAAATTATCTAAATGGAATTCTGTGATTACATTATATTAATTACATAATATACAGATATTATTATAGATAATTTTTGTATGTCACAGTTTGGCGCAGTCTGTAAAAGTGATGATAGCTGTTGCAATATTCCTCACCTATGGGCTTCAGTTCTACGTACCCATGGAGATTATTTGGAAGAGTGTGAAACCTCATTGCAGTCAACGTCCTGTGATGTATGAATATCTCATCAGAACCATTCTTGTTGTAATGACAGGTAAAGGATGATATCTATGGATAATTTCTTTTTATTTTAGCAAAGATCATAAAGTGTAAGTTAAGTGTAAATTATATTTCCAAGTATTTGGGACAGGCAATTTGAGATATTTATATTTGTCACGGACATGAATCTCAATATAATATACAGCAATAAAATATCTATATCCATTTTTCTCAGCCTTAAAAATGATGTGTTATGCCTCTCAGTTTTCATAAGGATAACTATCTAGATATTAACTTGTTCAAATGTAGAAGTACAATTACTCATATTCATTATTCTCTTTATATTTAAATTATGTCCATTGAGTCTTTTAAATTCACAACCCTGATTCAAGAAAACTTTTTCATGGGCTTATAGTTGTTGTTGTTGGAGAAATGAAAATTTTTTAACAATTTCTGATGAGATTATGGCTAAAATATGGTAAACTGAGAATTTTTTGGTACATTATTAAAATAAATAAGAAATAAGTTCAGATTACTAATATAAGTCTATTATAGATTTTGATGTATTCTTTTATGGACTATTCATAAGCTCAAGGAAAAATCAAATTACCTTCCAGTATGCATAGCTGCTGCCATTCCAAACTTGGGACCATTCATTTCTCTCGTTGGTGCTGTATGTCTTTCCACCCTTGGTATTATGTTCCCAGCCATTATCGAAGTGGTTACTTTCTGGGAGAAAGATGGAGATCAAACCGTAAGTTGCTGTGGAAATGACAGTGCAATTGAATGTGGAGATGATTGCACTAAAGTTAAGGGCATCAAGTCAGAGATACCACAAACCACAGGCTGCACCATCTTCTCAGTGAGGGCATGCCGCCTAGTCAAGAACACACTTATAGTTCTATTTGGAATCCTTGGATTTGTGACTGGCACTATTGTCAGCCTTGAAGAAATTGTAGATGCTTTTGGAAAGCCATGGCATCCTTGATTGTGATTAGTAGTGTGATTAGAATTTAATGCTGAGGTGATATAATGTAGGAGAGGTAAACAGAAAGTGAGAATGTACCTTACATACTCTTCGGTTATGAAGTATTTAATATAGCCGAAAGCATGAGGGAAGAATCCTAAAAATTTATTAAGCTGCAACAATTTTGTTCCTTGTTTGAAGCATTAGTACCTTTGCTAGAATTGGTACAAGGTGGGTGACTCAAGTCATATTACTTTTACTCAGAGAAGATTTCTTTTCATAATTTTATCCTGATTATCAGTAGAATTGAATTTATGAATTACCTTGGTAAGAATTCTCCATTACATACTTCTGAGTTAGGAAAATTCCTTTAAGCAAATGTATACTTCTATGGGGTTATAGCTTTTCTGAAACAATTTTAATTTCTTACTAATTTCATTTGTAGTTTAAATCTTGAAGGAAATTGCACTCAAGATTTGTATTTATTTCTCTCATTTATAACAATGATAGATGTAATTTGAATGATTCACATGCATCAGATCAAGTGTGGCCACCAAAAGTTATGAATTTTGCTTCAGTGAAGTACTAGTATCTAAGATATTATAATTTGAGTATTACAGTAAAACATTGAACACCAATGTTGGTTGAAATCATCAATTGAATTGGAATGAAATTACAGAGAACCAACATTATTTTGTGATTCCTTTAATGCTAATTGATAAATTTATTGAAAATTATTTTTGTGACGTTTTATACTGCTGGGCAGCATGTTGTGTTGTTGTTGTTGATGTTGTTGTATTGAATTGTTAAAATATTCCAGTAAATGCTTTTCAATGTGGATCATTGGGGATTAATATATAACAGCATGACAGTAGTACTGACACATAAGTAGAGGTTATAAGCCCTACAATTTGGTCTTTGAATTCTGACTAATAAATGACCATGTACCTTAAAATTAAATGACATAGATAAGTACAGCTTTTATCTAGAGCTTTTTACTGTTAAATGAACAATTTACAAATCCAAAATTTTACTGATGCTGTCAAGAATTCTCAAAAGAAGATCCCGTCCAAAATCAAAACGCAATTTTTTAAATAACATTGTAAAGAATTAGTGCCTCCTGTATATCTGTTTAAGTAGTGATATTCTAAGTCATTAGATGCTCAAAATACTGAGAAAAGACAAAAATTCAGAGTAACTTCAGTAAGATATATGTATATACATAGTATAAAAAGCTATATTTTCCTGAAAGTAGTCCAGTATTTCATGGTCATCATCAACATCCCTAATATTTATATTCTTGTAAAACAGTAATCATGGGCCATACTAATCATGAAATATTTTGAAACAGGTAATTTAAGTAGTCTTCACTGGTAGCTTATCATGTTTTAAAATTCAAAATGGAACATGATCTCTAAGCTCATTTAAAATGTATGTTTTGTTGAAGTTAAAGATTTTGCTTTTTACATTTCCTGGTAGAAAGCTGTGCTTACTTGTGGTCACATCTGTTCTTGATATAAATAAAAGTGGGCTGCTATGCAGCTTATTATGTAACTATTTTATAAATTGCTATTGTTTTTCATGTTTGAAAGTTCTACTTTCACCTGAATTTTCAGCATATTATTATTGTATATGGAATCATTTATTTCAAGATTATGTCCAGATAGTATATTTAAATAATGTTTTAATGTAATGATATTTTATGACAAAAATGTGTACAAGAGAATTATGCATTTTTATTTCATGAGATATCTTATATGATGACATCTAACATATGCATTTATCTCTTTCCTTCCATCATTAGGAAAAGCATTATGTAACTATTTGATAGTATAGGTTTGGATTTTACACTAAATATTAAAGAAAAGGATTTTTAATTTAATAGGAATATAGATTGGATTTTAAGTGAAAATATCTATCCAAATCTCACTGATTTTTGGAATGATTAATTTTCAAATTAGATCTGTTAAGCATACAAAATAAAAACAAATATTGTAGAAAACTCAGAGAATATCAACTAATGTTAAATAACACCCTTCAAATTTAATGCATTTACTGGACTTGGGGTATAAAAACAGTATCATAGCCTTATATGTGGTCTTTGGCACTACTTTAGCTAAAGCAGCTACATAAATATTATTTGAATCATACTATCATCAAGATAAGGATGGACAAAGAAAGCTCCATTAATATGACATATATTATTTTCTTGTAAAATATACTTACAATACGTATTCATATGAAATTATTTATGTAAGTATTCTGACTACAGAAGTTTAATTATAATTCAACTTTATTCAGCTAAAGACTACAAGACACAGAAAGGGTATCATCAAAAACATAAGAGTGGAATAATCACAATGAAAATTATTCATACATATGTGGATAAAAGTGAAATAAATAGAAAGACATTTAAACTTATAAGTTATGAATATGATATACAAAGTAATATATTAGCTCTTTTGAGACAGGTACCTAATGAGTGAACTTGAAGAAAATATAGTCCCATCAGCTCCTTCTTACAGTCAATGGAACTCTCACAGTTGAAGCTTTATACAGTATAATAAATCACATTCACATGACACATGAAGATATCAACAGAAAAAATTAATATCAAATAAAACTTATTGCGCTTCATAGGTTTCATTCGGACCTTCAATTCAGTCAATCTACATTACAATTTATTAACTTTATTTAAGATGCAAACAATTTGTTAGTCATATATGTTATGCATAGAATAAATATTGAACTAGGGAGGAAAATACATATTTAGAACTTTAAGAGAATGAGAATTTGGAGCTTGTCTTTAGGAAGGAGAGATATACTTGGGTTATTCCAAGAATGAAGTTACATTAACTGATTCACTTATTTCAAATTTGATTTTGAAGGTGCAATTAAATTCCCTGAAGTAATAAATACCAATATTTTGTTTATACAGTTTATTAATCTCCCAATACCCAGTTAACTGAATTTAGCCAAATCAGGATGTAAGTCAGATTATTCTAGGTAATTTATTTATCATTAAGTTCAGAAATTCTGCAACAGGAATTTTTGTAATACAAGAACATTTTTGTTTACATTGATACTTTTTGTTATTAGTTATTAATTAAGTTGCCCTCTCTCCTTTATCTATCAATATATGGTTAACTCATCATCATAAAGATGCTGAGAGATATGTTTCACATTTAGATATATATTACTGAAATTAATAGTAAATAATAAATCTCAAGAGTGGAGTCTACTAGGGAACAATGTTGAATTTTCTGAAAAGATAGATAAGTGTGTGTGGTGATTCATTATGAGGCAGGGAAAAACCATGACATTGTAGAATCATTGTGAAGTCCCTACAGAATAGAAGAGGTACTCTGATCCAAACTTAAAGAATTGAAAATTCTACCAAAGATTAAACAGAATTGGATGATTTTATTTCCTTTGATCAATTGCAGTATTAACATCTTCTATGAATTTGGCTATTGCAATTTAAAGTCTGATAATGCATTGAACCTGACTATTAACATTCTTTCAATACCCTTTAATTAAGGTTAAAGAAGAAGTAATGCAAAGTAAGGTAAAAGATATTGGATATTCACTTTTCATTATAAAGAGAAAATTCTGTTAAAAATGTTTGTTATCTGAGGAGAAAATGATGAATATTTAAAGGAATTCAGTAGGTATTTTCTAGAGCAGCCTGATGTTGTCTGAAAAATTAATGGGAAGTATACAAATTACATGAAAATTTCCGATGATTACCGTATTTTTCTGACCATAAGACGCACCTGGTTTTTAGAGGAGAAAAATAGGACAAAAAATATTCTGAACCAAATAGTGTAATAAAATATTTAATAATGTATGACAGAATAATATTTGAACCATATAAACTGAACAGCAGTCAACAGTGGCATTAAGAACCATTATCACACATACAGACAAAGGTTTGAGTACTCTAGTCCAGGGGTCTCCAAACTTTCCAGCCTTAGGGCCATATTGATTACTCCAGCAAGTTCCGAGAGTCAAAACTTTATTATACCAATTACATAAATCTCATTAGTATTTCATATGTCATTATGCTTGTTATAATTTATGTTTTTATTTCAAATGTATAAAATGTTCGTTGGATTCATTTCAATAACTTGTTAGTTGTTAAATACTGAAGTTAAATTTTCTGCATATTATACATGTCTTTACTCATTACAATTCTGTTTTTCTTTATTCAACTTATCACAAAAACAAAAACAATAAGCTCATAACAATGTTATGAGTAATTAGCCCATGACCATATCAATGTAGATGTCATATTAATAATTATTCAACATAAAATTAGAATTCTTCAGTAAACAATATTTAATTTTCTATAAAAAATATGTTCTCTAAAAGGAGTTTTCAAGTATGCTAGCTCTCCGTGGCCCAGACAAAATCTGTCCGCGGGCCGGATGTGGCCTTCGGGCCGTAGTTTGGAGACCCCTGCTCTAGTCTTCTGAAAACCCCGCGCACTGCTGTGTAGTGTAACACCGCCTACAACATACTATCCTCCATTAGCATACGGCGGTGACACAGCACAGAGCAGCATCGCGCCTCCTGCAAATGCCCGGCATTAGTGTCAACGGGTCCCGCTGCCGCTCTGCTTCTATTCGGACCATAAGACGCAGGCACTTTTCTCCCCACTTTTTGGTAAAAAAAAGGGCGTCTTATGGTCCGAAAAATACGGTGTCCTTTTAGACCCAATGTACTAATCACTTGGTCGCATTATCTTTACTATATCAATCCATTAGCAGTTAATTATAAAATGATATACTGTAGAGTACAGAAATGGGGAATGTACTATTTAGAAACATGGTGCAGAAGCCTACAGATTTCTTCAGACTATTACTATATACAATGTTTGCCGAAATTAAAGGTATACACAAATAAAAAATATATATCTTGGTTCAAGAATATGTAAAACTCAAAGGGATGTAACAAGATATTTGCTCAGAACACTACTACTTAAGAAAAATTGTATCGATAGGAGAAAACAATAGGATAAATTTTGATGCCTTTATTGATACCTGAAATTGAGACTAAAAAGCCCAACAAGAGGATTTATGAAGAGAACAAGAGACTTTAGCTTGTTTGTGGTAATTTGGGATTACATAAATTTATATCTTTTATACTATTAATTAAATTCTTTTGGCAATAAAACTACATAAAAACTTTGCTGTGAGCTGATTGAAGCTTTTTAAAGTTATATCAATGTTCTTCATACATGGAAGACTATATTTTGGGTAACGCTGAATAGTAACAGAATGAGCTTGGAGAGGGAAAAGAGACATGGAATGTGGTATGTTTGGAATATTAACACTTATACAAATTATATATCAAATAGAGGCCAAAATCTCTGACAAGCTATAATGCAAAGAAGCTTCCTTTCTTACTTACCCCATTCTATATCTATATGCAACAAATTTCATAGAAAGTCATTTTTAGGCAAAATTTTTCATCATAAATGAAATAATTACTGGTTAATAATGTATAAAAACCAGTGGTTTAAGTTTAAAAATGCTTCTTGTACAAACCATCTCAAGCTTTATAGAATTTATTAGTTTTTGTTTTTTTAAGCTGAAATTTTAGGTATTGAAGATTTAATTTATATTACATAAGTAATTCTAACTTTCAGCTTCTACTTTACTTTCCTATGATGTACCTATCGAAATTCCTAAAAAAATGGAAAGATGACAATAATCAATGCAATACCTGGTTATTTTTATAATATTTTCAAAGGACTTTTAACCAAGCCTTAAGTTAGCAGAGATATTTCTATTAAACATGAGCAGGAATAAGATCAAATTTTTAATTTCCACCCTCATCTAATTAACAAAAATTACAATATTTGATTTTCTACACTATATGAAGATGATTGAGTTCAATACAGATACTATTTTCATAATGAGATTCAAATGGTGATCAATATAGCACTCATAAAAACTTGTCTCGTCAATAATTATTTGTTGACATTCACCCCTTGTTTTCTGGTTTTACATCTACTTTAGCTGAATTTTGTAAAATATTACTGACAAGCAAAATCGAGAAAAGAAACTAATTTTTAAAATACTTTCTATAAACATTTACCAGATAATGAACCAGGAACCATGGATAATGAACTCCAGGTCAATTGTTTGAGGATCAACTTAATTGAAACAATTTTGAAGAAAAATTTGTTTTCCACTGGATTTTTTCCATCTGTCAAGCTACTATCCAAGTAATTAATATAAATAGAAAATGTATAATTAAAAAAATATTTAAACTGTATATATATAAATTAAAAACTAGAAAAGGAAATTAAAAGATTACTTCATATTTTCCACTGATTCATTTTCTTCAAAGTTTTGACCATTGCAGTTAAATATATGATGTGTTTATCTTAGATGGCTATCAACAATTTCTGGCCAGAATATTTTTCAACTTTTAAACAATCTATAATATTGATTTATTCAATTTCACCATCAGATTATAAGGAAAGTAAAATACTATATAACTAAAATAACACACAAAAAATGAAAGAAAAAGTACTTCGTATTTTAAACAAGATTTTTTAATGAACGACTAGTTTAGGTCTTCACCTGATGGCCTTTGAGCCAGAATTAATTTTAGAATGTCGTTTCACAAAGAGTTTAAAATAATACACTCAGTAATCAATTTTTTGTCACTTACAAATATATATTTCTCAATTATTGTTAATTAATGAATACAACATAGTTAAGTAAATATATTTGGGATCAAATCTTAAGTAAAATACTAGGATCCCTTAAGATGATAACTTGAGCAGTACTTACACAAAATACAGGTAAATAACATGAAGATAGTAAATTAAATACACATAAATCAGAAATACCATTCAGTATACGAATAAATGCAATTAAAATTAGCACAGTGAACGCATACAAGGATGACATCTATTAAAATATTTATAAGATATGATTTCAAGTAGATTAAATATAAAACAAACGTACATAACCTTGTATGCAAAAAACATTTCAAAATTCATTTCATAGCTACTCTGTAAAAATTACAGAATAAATCAAAAAAATATGATAAAATAACAATTAAGATATATTCATTATCAAACCAAGGTAACATTAAAGCTTCTTAGACTCATAGATCATTTTTAAAGAATTTCATTTTTTCCATTCATTTCACCCTCTATAAAATATTGAATTCCCTCTCTGAGGTAGTATATTATGTGTATATTCATTTTCAATACACATATTCAGAGATAATTAAACAAAAGTTTTATAGAAATGACACTCACCATTTTGGGGAAACAAATAACTTTCTTAAGAATGAGAAAGATTTTAAGATAAGGCTTATTATCTGACCATAGTTTCAGACTCATTTTGACCCTTCCAAGGGTAATCTATCCTCACATAACATTGAATAGGCATTTTAGAATAATTTACTATGAGATTCAATACTTTGATTATAATATGCCATATATATATGGAAGGAGAATAAAGAACTTCAGGAAACTCCTTTGGAATATTAGAAATTACGGAACCAAATCTTCTTCCATGAACTTGTATACTATCAAGAGAGAAAATTGATTCCTATTAAACTATCTGCTGCTTGGAACAAATATTTTTAGCACTTAGGTTGAGCAATGAATGAAAAAATTATAAAAATTACTCCTGCAAATAAAAATTTTCAGCACCAATACATCTAAGCTCATAGTGAACCTAATCAAAGTAGATAATTTGAGAAAATATAGTATGCATAATCAAAAGATGAACAATCCCTCATACTTCTTTTTTATGCTCCCTTAGTAGCATGTGGTTGCTTAAGTAGCTGAAGTTAGATGATGGACTAAGATTATATCCGCATTAAGATCCTTTCGTTCCAATATTGAGATAGTTATTACTCGAACATCATTACATTTAGGCTTAAGATATGGAGAACATCAGTCATTGTAAGACCCTAAATGACCTTTGCAATTAGGACAGGTATGATCAACTCTCTTGCAGGAGTTCATGCAGTATGGAATCCAGGAGCAAAACCAGCAACTGGAAAAGTTAAAACAGGTAAGTTATGAAAAGTAAGGAGATATTCTCTGAAAAAAAATAATGATTTAACCCAAATTCAATACCAAATACTTCTACTAAAATAAAGACTATTGATTTTCATATACACAATATTCATAGCCTATTATTGTAGTATGATTGCATAAAAATTAACATGATGATTGCTAAAATGATTCTTAATATATTCCTTGCAGGAAAACTTCTTCCAAGTAGAAAGAAGAATAAAGACAGAACAATCAATCTTTTTCTTTATCTACTAACATAAGGATTAAAGTGAAATTATTCATCAAAACTTGACTAGGCAAGACTTGTCCTGAAACTAAAGAACAAATTGGCAAAATGAAATAAAATGAAAGATGACATCAAAATGTAACTTGTTTCTGTATGCCACGTAAAAAACTGGAATAATCAAGGTTTTCCTTTGTGAGGGCTGTGTTTATCTTTCATACGGTTCTTACGACAGGAATTCAATTATCCAACTGGGTTTAGAAAGCATTTTTGATGCTTCTGATTATGCATGCTTAGTATCAACAATTTTTTAATCTACAGAGACTGACAGTAGAAAAAATTATTGCACATAGGTTAATAAACTACAAAGATCATATAAGTAAATTAATCAATTCTTTTGAGATAGTTATTTACTGAAATAAATATTATGTCAAAATAATATGTTGTTATCAATATTTTATTACATAGATGATTCTCAATTAGGTGGGTTTGCAATTAACTATGCTAAATTTCTAGGTGACAATATAATGGAATATCTATGAACAGGTTAGTAAAAAAATACAAAATTCAAGTTAATTATGATTTGGTTTCATTTTAACTTTACAAAATAAACTGAGTAACTATCATTTGGTACTGCTCAAACAGGACAATGAAAAAAATGATTCATACTTACCAAAATATGCATAAGGCAATACAAGCAAGATGAGCAACAGGCTTAAAAGAAGAAACTGTTGTGCTTTTAATTTGTGCTCCACAATGAACACATCTCATCCTTTGCCCCTTTGGGCCAACTGGTATAAAAGTTGCAGGAGCTAAAATAATTAATATAATAATTAATTTTGATCAGACAACTGTTAGCCAATCAAACATACAAAGTCAATGTTATCTACCGATACTTCAACAAGAATTTATTACTTATAAACAAAAAGGTAACTCAATAAGAAGAATAACTATGAATGACCTTGGGATGAAATTCAACAAGACACTACACATATTACTTAATATTTATGATCTAATTAATTTGATAAAAGATTATTATAGGGATTTCCTTCTAGTTTTTCAGTCAGCAGGGAAGCTAACCATTGAATCACATGTGACTCAAATCTAGCAAAAACTACTTGAAAGGAAAATATGGCTTTAAGTTACTAGAAAGAAATTCTCTTTATCCCTAAATAAAATCATTTAAACAAGCCTGTCACTAAGTAAAACTCATTAATATGAGTGAGGTAAAGAACAAAGTATGTCTTATTTTCAGAATAGTTAATTTCCAGCAACCAGGTTCAGACCTGATATCTACTATAGTCTATTCATCATGATTCATCAGGCATGATTATAGGATTTACATTAGGGCTTGGATTTACATTAGTTGAAACAAGTCACCAAATAAATCATTGACTATAGTTGATCTGTTCTTCGTAGACCAATACAATTTTATTCAAGTTTCTTACTCGTGGCATTACATAATTACAGGAGGACTTTTTCTATGCTTATTACCTTCTTTTGTTCTATAAAATATTGGAATTCTATTTGCAACCTAAAATATTGAATGTAATCATCTCTTTTAAGATAATAATTTCCCTAAATTTTATGCATATAAGTTCAAATAATGATATCATCATATATTTAAACAAAATATCTTAATAGGATACTTTAAAATGTTATATATTTTTTTTGTAAATAGTGAATGAATTACTTCTCAGCCAAAATTCTTGATGCTACAACTCAATTACAAAAAGCAAAGAAGCTGAAAACTACTCAAGTAGCTCAAACTAGTCTGATATGTTGTCAAGCCAATATATCTTTCAGCTTTTTCTTCATAATAATGAACTAGCACCTGGACATATCAAATAAAGAGAATACTATAAAAATAAAGATAAATGTTTGCTTAGTACATCCATAAGACTACATACCATTATAAGCCATTGACCTTGATTGAAGAAGATATGAAGATTCAAGTGAACTTATCTCTTTAAAGAAAGAGGAGACCTTGATGATGCCTTCATATTATTTAAAGCATAAGCAATTAAACTTACAATTTTCGAGAAAAGAATATTTAGTAAACGGTGCAACCATTGCTTTGAGGGAGTACAGACATTAAATGAAAGCAATAAGGATAAAATGTAATCCTAATTTAATTCAATTAAACTCAAAAAGAAATTTAAAAAAATCATTTAACAATGTTTACAATATTTTGAAATATTTTCCATCATCATCCCTGAGGAATAGGGAATGACTTGGATTGAATAGAATCCTGAGAAGGAGCAGGCAGTTCTTATAAAGAATTACATAAATCTCCAGAAATTGAATAATAATTACTTGTAACTCATTAGAAGATATAGACAATTATAAATGTGAAGTTATGAGTGAATTATGAAATAATTAAATTGAATTATGCGATAAACAAGAGCTGATAAACTTCCAAATAGGAAAGGATAAATTTACTCTTTCACCAGGTAGCAATTGACCAATTTGAAATCAGAAAATTAATTTTAAGTGAATGTAGAATCTGTATAGTGGGAAGAACTATATACAAAATATCTGAAACTATTGTGACTGCTATAGAAATAAAAAAGTGTGGAGAGTATGTTTATAAAAAAAATCAAGAAATGCAATTTATTTTCATCAAGCATATCCCAAAAACAATAATTCATTAATAATAAAACAAATAACTTAAATTCCATACTTCTAAATTTTTAAACAACGAGTGATACTTCAATGAGGCTACTTGCCTTCAATTAGAATAGAAACAAACAAAAGTTAAATAAAATTGGTAAAATGAAACAGGAAGTATTTAAAATAAATGACAGAGTGTAGAAATGCATGGGATATCTTCTTATACCCTAGGTGTTTCTGTAACTATAAATATATTTTTATATACTTATTAATTTATGCACATCATTTTGGGTTTATTGATCCTTTAACTATTAAATGTGCTCCTGAACAAGAATTACAGATTTATGGGCTGATTATTAAGTGCTACAACTTACTTTCACTGCATATAGAAAAAATATATCAGTTAGTACAATAACATGGAATAATGATTTCCTACTTAGACAATGACCAATGATTTTAAGTCAGTAATATTAATTGACAAAAGGTAGAGAGCTATACTACCAATAGCAATATAAATTATGCCATCATCAGATTTTATACCCATTAATAGCACCTTAATACACCTTAAAATAATATTTCTAAAAGTTAAAAAATATTTATGAAGTTCAACAAAGTTGAAGGATGTTTCCAAACAATTTCTGGCATTTTCTAAAATTTAATATCATAAATTTTATACAACTGTAGATCCTTAATTTCAAATATACTTTAGAAGGAGGTAGAATAGATTGTTTCAATTAGTTTTCAAGAAATGAAAGAGAAAATGAATTAATGCCACTAATGCATCAGCAACTAATAATCAGCAAAAAGTACATGAAACAATGATAGCACATTTTTATTACAAATAGCTTCAATACATTTCCTTGTCAGTCTTTCATTTTAGATAGAATGCTCATCTAAATTATTCACAAGAAAACACCAAAAAGCTTACTTTCAAAACCATCGATTTTTACACTAGTCAAAGTTAAAAGAGATTTCACCATTGAAGAATATACAGTAGTCATCTAAAACCAAAAAGCTAATTCATGTTCACTATACACCATTGGCATTATAAGGGAGAGAGTAAAAAAATTGTTTTTCCAACTGATTCTTAACTTTCCTGAGGAATAACATCAATTTTGCAGATCATAAAAGAATCCAATTGATAACTAAAATTATAACAAACAATGAAAATAATGAGTCTTGTGTCTTTTATGTAATAATGGCCAGAAAAGGATCAAGTAGCCAAATATGAAATATAATGAAATATTTAAAACACAATTACCTGCAACAACAACATTCATTGCTGGCGCTGGATGAGGCGGAGCAGGAACAGGTTGATAACCACTAGGAGCAGGCTGGGGAACTAGATGTGAAACAAGAGATATGGTAAAAATATCATAAGACAAGCAGCATTTAAGATATAGGAATAATATAATTTTCTATTATTAAAGGTACCTACCTACGGGATATGGAACGTTCCCAGGTTGACTTGGATATACAGGCATACCTTGAGGCACTGATACCAAAAAAAAACTTTAAAACATAAAAAATAATATTAAGAATTTTAAGCATGAATTCCAGTACAAACATACCTGACGGGTATGGAAGATTCACAGGTTGTTGCGGGTATACTGGCACTCCTGTAGGAGGAACGGTCGGCGGAGCTAAGAAAATAGCAATGTTTATAAATGAACACTTCCGTAGCTATATTGCCCAAAAATAAATTAAAAAAAAAAACAAACATACCGGGCATACTACTAGGATAACCTTGATAAACATTACTAGGCTGATTAAAGGATGAAGTTCCTGGATGGTTTCCTGTTGCCTCGTCATAGGAAGGAGGAGCAGTTGGTTGAACAAATGTATCTCCGCCTCTATCTTCTAATGGCTGCTTTTCATTCATCTCTGCTATCTTTCTTAATTAAAGTCAATGAAAATGAGTCTTCATTAAAGAAGATTTAATCCCTTCATTCAGTAAGTAAACATGAAAATACGTCCGTAACCAAAGGAATAAAGAAAGTGATTGATGAAGTACAAAGTGGTAAATAATACTATGAACGAACCCTTAGCAATAAATTGTGAGAGCGAATAGCAAACAGTACATACGTTTCAATGAAAATGATACATTTTAACGAGAAAGGATGTTAATTAAACATTCTTCCTAAAAATAAGCTTTATGAATCTTAACTTTCTCTTGCATTCTTTTTCTCTGTCGTACGATAATAACCATTTATTCCCTTCGCCACACTTATATAAGTCATCAATTTAAATGATTATATATTAAATATCTAAAACCGTGCTAAAATCATGGAAAAAGGTTGATTAAGATCACATTTACCTGGAGGTCTTACAGAAGTGACAACAGCTGATGAAATTTGCGAAGCAAGTTCCGACGATCGCTTAAGTTTGAAGCCGGGAAATTTAAATGTGAATGTTTTCGGGATTTTGATTACTTAAGGATTAAAAATTCGTTTGATTTCATTATGAGAAAGAGTCCTTGAGGAGCATTTTCTTTTAAAAAGAACTCATGACATAACTGCATAGTGAGCATTTGAAATATGGTCTCCTCTTAATTCTTGTAATCTTTAAAAATGTCAAACTGCCTCAATTAACATAAACCAAACAAATCGACTTCACCGATTTCCTAATGAAAATGTGTCACAAAAGTACTCAAGACTATTTTAAATAGGTAGGTACTCGGTCTACCATATCCGCTATCAATTGCAGTAAAAGTGACAAACTAAATTGAATACATTTTAATAATTAGTAAAACAGCAGATCTCATTCATATGATGAAGTTAAAATTTTTCTCACTATAACTATAAGCTAACTGACGATTTCGAAAGATAACAGACATAATAATATCTGGAAATATCAGCTAATCTTACTTTTGGGCATACAGTTAAATACTGATACAGACAGAAAAATATGTCTATGATGGCTGAATTACTTCAAAGTAATAGTTTTAAAAATTTATTTACAAACACATATGCATTGTTTCATTTGAGAAAAATATGTACATAATCGACAAATAAAAATTTCATTATCCTTGGTTTTCAAAGATACATAGTACATGCCTTTACATTTAATCGTCATGAAAGAATTAAGGCATATATTAAAAGAAACTAATAAAGACTAGTGTTACATATTTTCTTAGTCTTAATTCATTACTCTGAATTTATGTACAGTTACAATTATTTCCCTTTTTAAAGAAATCAATTTTTGAAAATTTTTCGTATGATATAAAAATTAATTGACTGCATCAAGTAAATAATAGAAAAACTAATCTTTTTTTGCTAATGGTACTTATTGAGAAGTACTTATAATCTCTCACCAAAGTTCAATATTTATGAATGTGAAGTTGTTTCTAATAAAATATTCACTTAGCTTTAAAGAGAAAAGTTCTATACTTAAATAAAAAATGGCCAAGTATTACATGGTATTCTGGCTGTTTTTTGGCAATGAAGAAAAGCATAACCTTAAATAATATCCTGTTAGTTTCTGTTCATTATTAGTTAAACTCATAATAGCACACCCATAAAATAAATTAAACATGGTTATTGCAAACGTAAATTGTAGCGATCCATTATCTTACAAGTTGTTAGTGGTGGTACCTATGCTAATCTTAGAAATTTGTATATATTGAGATTTTAGCAGAATGGATGCACAGTAAAAATTTACATTGAGAAAAATAGGATAGGAAAGGGTATCTCTCATAAGGGGATGATGATGAGGTAAACCGAAAACGGAAAACCTGTAGAAACAGGATTGGAGCTAAGGTATAAATGATAGGCATTCATTCATTAACTGGTGGAATGTATTAATTTCCAGCGTTCTCTCTTTTCTTTGGCTAAAGAAGATGGGCGTAAAACTGCTAGTATGACCTTCGTTGGGGTGGTCAGCAAACACTGAATGCGTTCCCCAGTTGAGAAAGTATCGTTTGAGTTCACCGGCTTTCGTTGTGATCGCCATTTCCCGACTGGCCCACACGCTGCGCTGTACTATCACTGCACCGAAGTCGGAACACCCCGCTGAGGCTGCCTGGCGTTAGACGAGGCCGATGGGATTCCCCAGGTTATCGGGGACGCTTAGGGCAGCTTTAACCCCCTCCACTACAATTGTTTTCCTACATTTCGCATGGCCCCTATTCGCCATTCGTTTTTCCTGATGTTTCTTCGATGTAGTGGTTAGTAAGAAGATGATATTTTACGGCAATTAACATAGAACAGTGAAATAAAGAGCTTTTAGTGAATATTGTAAGGTATACTGATACGTGTATTATTTTTAATGAGGTTACTCTTTTGACTATAACGCTAAAAATAACAATACTATATATTATTTCTTAAGAACAATTTTCCGAAATTTAGCAGGAACAATCTACGCATAACGTTGAAAAATTAGGAATTAACTATATTCAAACTTCTGCTGCTTCATTATTGAAACTATTAGAATTAATTAATAATCACACAGCGGTATTTTTGAAACGCTCTGGCTTATCGATATGAAACTGCTTAGTCGTTACGATAAAAGCTAAACTCGAGAGAGAATTAATTCTGTAACGGAATATCTTCTAAATAGTCAACTCAGCTTTTCACACTCGTTAACACGAAACGAATCCTCAGTGTGATAAGAATCAATCACGAATAATATGTTGCAAATATCATACCGAGGACTCAGTGACCACTTGCCGTAAAATATTTTCTTTTTCATTCTATTTCATCAAATCGCATGAAACATAATTTATTTAAAGAATCAAAGATGGATTATCATATCAAACGCTTAAATTATTAATATATTGCACCTACGGAGCGTTACAATGATTTAAATCTAATGACGAGTCACACTCGTCGAGTCGACTTTTCTTTTCCTTTGATAGTGGATTTTTCTAGCTGTAAACAAATGTGCGACACTCTTTTAGAATACATGCTTTTAGAACGAATGAAGAACATTTTTCGGAATAAAAATTATTTCATAGTAGTAACTCCATATATTCATAATGGAATTTCTTAGTTCCTCATTCTTCTTAATAAAAGTTCAATCCGCAGGTTTGAAACGTTTCTATATAGGAGGGAGGCGTTGGGATTTGGTTTTCCCCGAGACCTCCTGCGTATGAATTACTCCCATACCATTAGCTGACCCGAAAGGCTGTAGAACGCTCCGTACTCATTTTACTCCGACATGAACCATTCTTTTGTCAAACAGGAAAAACCCTCAATCGAGAGAAATGAGTGTTATGGGAGAACATAGGATGAATGTGCTAAGATGAGGATACAACTCAAAATTTTATTTTAGAAAACCCACAGCAGTCAACCTTACTGAGACTGTGGCACAGACAGCTTGATAAGCAATATCGATTGAAATGGAAATTTTGTATTCTGTGAATATCTACATATCTCTGCGTGATTGAATCACCAACAAGTTGTAAACAAAGAGTGAACACACCTATAAAAAGATGTTTTTCCGTTGATGGAGAATTAAAAACATGAATGAACGATCCATGTCTGCTATGTTAAAATAGTCAAGGACCATGGAAGAGCTCTACAATATTATTCCAATTAATTCTATTATATTTGGCCGAAATTAGTGGAATGACATTGAAGAGTTAAGATTTAAAAAATATAAACTTCCATCCTATTTATAAATCTAAATTATAGCGTGTTGGAGCTTTCTGTTTTAAAACTTCAATATCATTCGAATCGAAGTCGTTTCCGTTCCATTACTAAGGATTTCCCAGGTTTTCAGGGTATCCAATTGTTCTACGAAATATTATCCTCACTGCTGACGGCTCCTCAACCTATCGCTTTCGCAAACTCACGCCTTCGGCTTAGCCGACCAATGAGAGAAGGCGATTTTCTCACACTTCTTGGCGCGTCCTAAAAGTTCTCCAGAGGGCGCAACGCAAGGCGACAGAGTACTCCTTTGAAAGGATTATTTAGTCACAAATTAGTTTTCGCTTCGTTCTCACCCAACTTTCGAATCTATCCGGCGTCGTTTGAGTATAAAAGTAAATAGCGTTATTAATTCGTCCGGGTCGGTGCGAGCTATTTTGTTACACAGTCGCTATATTCTTGTGTAGTAATATGTTTAATTTATATGTGCGTATAATGAATATCGCTGTGAATTGAATCGTGCAATATCAATGGACATCACATCGCCATCTTTGGATGCCACTGGACATCAGCGAATGGAAGGCTCAGCGCAGGGTAAGTGATGAATAAATTTTATTTTACTCCTTTATCTTGTTGTAAAGTTTCTGATTTTATCTTCATAACTCTCATATTCAGCCAAAACGAAAATGCCGTGCTGCATAATCTAGGGAAAGAATTTATTCAATTTCCGACATTACCTTCATTTTGATTTGCATTAATTTTGTCTCTTGGTTTTATCTCCGTATGATAGTATTATTCTTTTAGCGTTCGTGATTGAAAGGTTAGTAACGAAAAGTGATTGAATTTGGAATAATTAATGTCTTAAAGCGAAAGTTTCTCTGTTCTGTTGGCGGAAATATAACGATCTCGTTATTTGTGATAAATTAAATCTTGCTAATGTTCGTTGTTTATTTAAGGAAAGTTTGAATTAACAAATATGGCGCGCGGCAGCGATTGTTTTCCCAATCGCACTGTAATCGTTGCGGTATTTTATTAGACTTCGTAGGTATTATTTCAGTTACGTCAGCAGTTTAACATTAATTGTATGTAACATAAATTGTTTCCAGAGAAAGACATGCAAGTACAGTAATAATACCGGTAAAAAGGGCGTAATTGAGACTAAACATTTTCCATTTGCATTTAACCCGGACGATTATCAACAATTATCTTCGCAATCAAATACGCGTAAACGTGAGACTATTAGAATGCGTAAATTATTGAGTACTTCAGTATCGCAGCGTATTTAATATCCTATCCGATGTATTTCCATCGTTTTTGTTTGTTTAGTTCAACTACGCGTATTTCAATATACTTACCGCCACGCAAGCCGTTTAATTGTCCACCATCTTGGATAAAACTTCGCATACGGCTGGCAGGATTTTGATGTATCAAGAGCTGAACATGTTCTATTTCGAGTGATGATTTGGTGTTAAATAACCAGCAAGAGTCACTTTCTTTAAATGTATGGAAATGCACGATGTAACTTTTTATTTCAGAGTATGAGTCATGTAAGTATTTTTTTAGATTCATGTTTGTTTTGGGGGGTACCTGTGATCTACATCAGCATCCAAAAGGTATGTCTATGCTAATATTTACTCTTAGAACGATACATATTCCACAATTATTGAAAAACGGGGCAGTTGCATCATCTAGTTAAGATGATCTTATTATGCGTACAGGCATCAGAGGAAGCAAACTTCGAAGTATATTCATGACTTATAATTAGCTAATTTTTTACGTTTGCGCTGATGGTCAATATTTCCCTCACTGAAGACGGAACGTGGTATATCCAACTAAAAATTGATGCGTTGTTTTTTCCCCGAGAAATAAAGTTATTTTTAAGAAATTATTCTCCAACTTTCAAATTGCAAATGCCGAATGTTAAAAAAGCATCGGCCCATCCATAGAGACATTTTAACGGAAAAAAGCGATTTATGACGTCCCTAGCCTAGTTCCAGCTTCGGGTTTATTGCGGAGCAAATGTTTTATGGCTGACGACTCACGTTCCTCATCTTTTACAGCAAACTTTGGGTACGGTTAGCACGAAACTTAATCCTCAAGAGCAGATGCTGCAGATACCGTATCACTGTGATTTCCGATACGGAATTATCTTATCCTAGGCCACTTTATCCTGACATGGCAAAACGTTAGCTTTCAATTTATAATTTCTTTCGCTATATGTTATTAAGCACATATATAAATAATGAGATAAAACGTCACTTTGTTGAATGATATTCTAATAATAGTTTGTTTTCTTCGTTACTAGGCGATGGTAGAATTTTAGATAAAACTGTCAACTTAAGAAAGTATTATATAATTACTATATAGTACTATATATAATTACGTAATATTTATTACTGTGTAAAATTTACGCCGAATAGTAAAACAACGTAGGGTTGACTGGACAGAAGAGCTGTAGGTTATGCAACGTTAGGGGGGAATAAATACAATCGTAGGAGAAATATGCATATTACAAATATATCTATGAATGTTTCGTATATTATATATCACCAGGCGTGATAGAGCAGCAGTAAACCCCTTGCGTTGAAATGACGAGTCTAGCTCAAAATGAGTTTCCAATGCCGAGTCTGACTCGTAATCGGGTTGAAACTGTTGTTACAATCTATTGGTGCAATTTATTGAATTATTGAGTAATTTCTAATGATAAACCCCCCTCTGTATATAGTATATTTCATGTAATTTGATGAAATGGAATGAATGAAGATTATTTTTTATAGCTGAGTGTTCTCTACAACTGACTGAGATTGATATGCGGTAAGATAGTTCCGAAGTCAATTATTCTTGAAAGATATTTTTAAGTATATTATAGTTTGAGAGTTAACATTCTTGTGAGCTGAAGTGTTTCAGATCGTGTATTTGGTGTTGAAATATGCAATAACCGTTTGTCTACGTATTAATAGTAGTAAACTTATGGAGAATGATTACCAAGATAAATTTCACCAACGATTGAACGAAAAATTTGGAAACTTAAAGGATCTAGTGACATTTATTGAGCGGGTGAACATACTATTATTAGAGCACAGCAGATAATGAGCCATCCATAAACGTAGAAATCGGAATTCAAAATCCTAGTCAGCCAATACTAAACCTTGCCGCAGTTCGAACTAGTAACTGGTTCAGTTGTCTCCCGCTAGAGGCGCTATCACTTGCGTGCGATTCCGAAGCTTGTCCACCGAACGAGTGACTGATAAACTAAGCTAAGTTATTCATTGCAGGAATGAGAATTGAGATACGTCCCAACAAACTTCATGTTGATAATTGGTTAAGAGGGCTGAAAGAATGGGGAAGTTGTATGCACGAGAGATGTAGTCTCATACAAGGTGGTACATGAAGTTTGTATTTCCGCGCCCCTTACATGGATTTACAACAGGTGCTGGTGTTCCCTCATAGATAGCAGCAAACATAGTCATAAAAGAGGTTGCGTTTCATCGAGTGCATAATCAAACTGTGGGGTAAAATAGAAATATAAGTCGCCTAAAAGTAGTTGCTGGAAAAGCTGGAAGGAAAGAAGGGTTTGAACGAATGCTCTAAGAGGCATTGGGATGCTTAATCGGAGGGCAAATCGAATGGTCATCACTGTTTCCAAAAATAACGTGGGAAAGGGGGTCCCCAGGATTTCCCTACAACTTTAGTCTTATCTCCCTTCATTCGCATAAATCTTTCGCCTTTTACTAAAGATTTCCGTGGAGGGGGATATTATGACTCTGTAAACTAATTTTTCGTAGTGCCCGACGGAATTTTCCGTTGGGCCGATAAGTGGTCCAATTTTATGTTAATTAGCATAATGGTGTGTATGTGATAAGTGAGAGGATGTGTTATCTCCATGTGAATCAAATTGTTGTTTCGAGTAGTTTCATTGTACGTCGAAGTCGACCTGGCTCTCGAAATTTTTCTTATAAATTGGACAACATTTGTGTCACATGTATTTTGAACGGGAGAATACATTACTCTGTTGTCACATTTGTAAACAAGAATGCATTTGAGGGAGTTGATTTTGGTACGTTTCCAAATAAGAGGAAAAGTTATCTTTGTAACGTAGTTCTTATATTGTCTAGAAAAACTTTCATAACCGAAAATAGAGGAAAAATAATTATAAACAAATATTCATTACATAAACCTGTGGCATTGAGGATTGTAATTAGCTGTATAATTGGTTTCAAATCATGTGCTAATAAATAGTTATTGTATTAAATTTCATATTTTTATACTCAATTCGCATTAGGAAAAGACCACGAATTTCTTATGATTCCGTATATTTGTAAAGGGAGAATCCAGCACGCTGTTGCCAGTTTGAATATTGTAAGGGATAACGGAATTCGGTTTCGTTTTAAAAACCATTTCATTATGAAGAAAAAAAAAATTGTGAGCAACATAGTGCAAATCATAAATTTTTAAAAACTATAACTAATCGTAGGAAAAGTAAAAAAATATAATTCAAGGAATACTGAAAATCGCTTGACATTCTATTCGAACCGAAGAGGTGGGTTTATCTTTCATGATTTCACATCCTATTAAGTATCTTTACTTGCCCGATTTTATTCGCCTTCAACCAATATTATAAAATTTTATATCAAAAGTTTGGGGAATTAGTCCGAGAAAAAATAAAAATAGATGGAGTTTTCGGCAAATGATTCCCATTTCATACCTATAAATATATATAAATTCTGTTTGGTGTGTGTCCGGTGTTTACGCTATTTAATGAATGCGTGCCTGTTTGTCTGACTGTTTCTCTGTCAAAAACCATACATTCAATCGTCCTGAGAATTTGAAAAATTATTAAGTAAATCTCCGGAAAGGTTTTCGAAAAAAATTATCAATTTGCAGTACTCAGTTCGACTCCAGAAAGGAATAACTGTTCCCACAAGATATATATGTAAACTTCGATTTCTCACTTGCATGCTTCCTTTCTTTTGCAAAATTAAATTAGAAATACCTCACGTATGAATTTGAAAATAGCACCTAAAGAAGGGAAATTGAATAAAGTTTCTTATTTTGGTCATGAAATATAGTTTAAGATTGCATTGAGTGCCTGTCTGCCGCATTAACTCCTTTAAATATATTTGTTATTTGTCGTCTTTAATTAGATTACGAGCGACTGTTAGGATTATTATTGGAATATTGGCACTTGGAAAATTATAGGAACAGCTAGTTTTCCTATAATTTTCCAAGTGCCAACGCCGTACAGGATTCACCCATTTAAAATTTAAACGGTCAAACAGACGTATGTCATTCATAATTACAAAAACAGATTTATACAACGGAAAAAACACGTTCATAAACCACTTTATGGAGCAGCAATGGATATTCACTGTCCCCTGAACTCAATTTTAAAAACTTCACGAAAAAACATTGAAATTTAAAATTGCCGCACATCCTACGAAGAAAACGCGTTACGAATATCGGCCACCGAAAGGCGCTATTGGATTGAGAGCCACCATCCCTCTTTCTAGTCAATGATATCAATGGAGATGATGATGAAAATGATAATCCGTGTCACTAAACTTCCGTTATTTCTCGCGAAAATCTTCCCTTTCAATTTTTCATTTTATTCGCCGTCGCGAGTCGACTTGGGGCGAAAAAAGAGTTTGGAGATGCCGGTCATGATGATGATGATGATCGTAGCAGAAAATGATACCATCGCCTCGGTGATGTTCGATTCGGGGGTGTTGTACAGCATTCGCTTACGTCGAGTAGCATTCCGACCCTTCCGGAAATCCTCGAACGCGCTTGATCTCGTGCGCAAGGAGGAGTTTATGTATTTTCCGTCGGGAAAAGTTCAGTCGGGTCGCTACTGCGATTTCGTATTTTCGCGCCCACGGCCGAAAGGTGCTGGCTTTGCCTGCTAGATAGCAGCAAATAATTCGCGGAATGAGTCGCGTGAAATCGAGCGTCAGGCTTGCTGTTTGAGGGAATGTTTCTCGCTTCCTGCCCATGTCCCCAGATGGCTTTTCAGCAAGAAAAACTGGTCTCGCATTTTTGACAAAACCTCGTTCACTCCCGGCACTTGAAATGACGAATCGAGGATCCTTCCCCGCCGGTAGAAAGGCCTTCTTCTACGATTGCTTGCCTTGATGCTAGAATCTCTCCATGCCTTAGAAGAAGCATGTCCGACGTTGGTGTTTCGCGTTTCATCTAAATATATAATTTCCCTACCTTCTTCTCGAAATTTTGCTATTTTTCCCTAAATGTACGTGACGCATGGCAACGATGTCACTTCTTTCCATCAATGAGGCCTCATTCCCCCTTTTCTCAAAGAGACTGCATCGACAGTCGGAGGAATATTCTTCCAAAAGAACGAATGACGTACACGGACTTGTCACAAAGTCGTCGCACTTGATTACTCTGCTTGTTCGATAAATTTCCTTCTCCTTCGGTGGTGGCACAATCGGTGCTTTACTCTGGCCCCTTTCTTAATTAAGAAAAAAATGTACTTTTCTAATACCTGTTGCCTCACATGCTCTTCGTACGATATCACATCCCTCGCCAAAAATTTTCCTCGAGTAGTCGTATACGCAGATCACTCTTCTCCCTTCACCACTTCTTATAATTGTCTCTCTCCTTCCGCTCTCCACGTTCACAATTGAGATGAAAATTCCGTCGCAAGGAAAAAAAATGTGTAATGTGGACATATGTCATGTTCGTACGCTTCACGCACGCTTCAAGTTCACTCCGCGAAAAGTCGAAATCTCACAGATCAAAAAATACGAACGGCTCCGTAGGGAAAAACCAAAGGTCTTTGGAAACTCGACACGCGAGATACTAACTAGTGCAATAAAACTCAAGGGGTGGCCTGATGGAGCTTTGTTTTCCAAAAGCAGCCGGGCCATTGAGTAGGGTACCGCTATACCGGCCCTAAAATTTTGAGTTCATCCGTAAGTTTCCTAAGAAGGTTCCCTCAAGATAGCCGAAGAATTAAGGAAAGAGAGGAAGTTTTAGCCTTCGTTTAGTTAGCAAGCACGAGAACAAGCCGCCGTAAATAGAAGACGGATTCGCACCGTCGCCGATTCCTCAATCCCTGCGAAGGTCTGCCGTAACACGATTTTATGGATCTTCCAGTTGTACTCGAAAAGAATCCGTTTCTCGAAAACACTCCTCCGTGATACGGAGCATTTTCGTGGAGTGGCATGCTGCTACTACACCCGTTCCGTCGATTCGACTCGAGACGAAAATTTTCTCGTAGCGAATAAAATAGAGATCCGATTCTTGAGAAGGCGACTTTTTTAGTCCGGCCGTCGTAAGAAATTTTAAGGATTACTAACTAAGGTCGAGTTCTCAACGTCGATAGGTTTCGAAAATCCTGAAAGAATATTCCTGCGTTTGGAATGCGATGGGAAGGAATTAGAAAGTAGGAAGAAGATGAGGATGTTTATTGATCGCGGCGCTTGAATTTGGCGCGAGTCGGATGGATGGAACAGAGAGAGGGTCGCGCTCGGAAGGCGTCGCGGGGGATGTGGAGGAGCGCGTTGGAGGTGCGAGAAGGAAGGTTCGACGCCGCGGATCGCGAGGAGTCGCAGCGTGGACGGATGGCGTGCGATGGACGGGTCGTTGGGGCGTTGGGAGAGGGTCGATCGCAAATCATCGTGGCGGAGGCGGAGGATGCAGGCAGGGGGTCGTTTGATCCGGCGAGAAAAATTCATACTTACCTGGCGTAGGGGCTACCGTGATCCTGAAGGCGGTTCCCCCAGGACGAGGCTCGGCCATTGCACTCCGGTCGGGCTGACCCCTGCGATTGCCCCAAATGTGGGTAACTCGGGCGCGTAATTTTTGGTAGTAGGGACTGCGTTCGCGCTGTCCCTTTATAATCTCTTCCAAGGTCTCCGCAGTTACTGCATACCATCGAGGAACCATGTAGCGCTAGGGGGTGTTCGGGTCCGTGTCACCAAACTTCCGTTATTTCTCGCGAAAATCTTCCCTTTCAATTTTTCATTTTATTCGCCGTCGCGAGTCGACTTGGGGCGAAAAAAGAGTTTGGAGATGCCGGTCATGATGATGATGATGATCGTAGCAGAAAATGATACCATCGCCTCGGTGATGTTCGATTCGGGGGTGTTGTACAGCATTCGCTTACGTCGAGTAGCATTCCGACCCTTCCGGAAATCCTCGAACGCGCTTGATCTCGTGCGCAAGGAGGAGTTTATGTATTTTCCGTCGGGAAAAGTTCAGTCGGGTCGCTACTGCGATTTCGTATTTTCGCGCCCACGGCCGAAAGGTGCTGGCTTTGCCTGCTAGATAGCAGCAAATAATTCGCGGAATGAGTCGCGTGAAATCGAGCGTCAGGGCGAAGCGTGGACGCGGAAGGAATGGCGACGGGGTCAATTAGGCGTCGGCAGGTGGATTCGGGTGCGTGGAATCGTTTTCGCGAGCGCTCAGGGCGGCCTCGGCATGGGATACGCGAGGGCGGATCGAGTGGTCATCGCGGTCGCCGAAAAGGAGGCGGGCGAAGGGGTGGCCAGGGTTTCCGGTGGATCGTCAGTCTTATCTCCCTTCATTCGCATAAATCTTTCGCCTTTTACTAAAGATTTCCGTGGAGGGGGATATCATGACTCTGAAGAAAAATTTTTTCTAGTGCCCGACGGTATTCTCCGTTGGGCCGATAATCGGTCCAAGCAGAAAGCATCTTTGAGCTGAGCATTACGTGTGCCGTTCCTTGCAGAACCGCGCTCTCTGAAGGTCGTTCTTCGACGACGAACATTCCTAATCGCCGTCAACCTTGTGCGTCGAATGCGCGCGGTAGTCATCGAACGCGATTTGCCTCTTTTATTTATTCGCGCATCTCCTTCGCACGGAAGGTCAAAAAGTTTTAGCAGCTGTAAACCTTTTCAATCGACTGCACAGGGTTCAGCTCGCAGGGGTACGGCGGAAGCCTACGCAGTGAAATATTTTTTTTTTTTTTTCCTTTGCCGTTTCGTGTATCTCGTAGGTTGTGCATTTGGCTAAAACTCTTGAAAGTTCAATCTTCTGGCACTTTTCCGGATAATCTATTCCCTTTGATGACGCGACCACGAAATCGCTTCACCCTTGCTGTTTGAGGGAATGTTTCTCGCTTCCTGCCCATGTCCCCAGATGGCTTTTCAGCAAGAAAAACTGGTCTCGCATTTTTGACAAAACCTCGTTCACTCCCGGCACTTGAAATGACGAATCGAGGATCCTTCCCCGCCGGTAGAAAGGCCTTCTTCTACGATTGCTTGCCTTGATGCTAGAATCTCTCCATGCCTTAGAAGAAGCATGTCCAACGTTGGTGTTTCGCGTTTCATCTAAATATATAATTTCCCTACCTTCTTCTCGAAATTTTGCTATTTTTCCCTAAATGTACGTGACGCATGGCAACGATGTCACTTCTTTCCATCAATGAGGCCTCATTCCCCCTTTTCTCAAAGAGACTGCATCGACAGTCGGAGGAATATTCTTCCAAAAGAACGAATGACGTACACGGACTTGTCACAAAGTCGTCGCACTTGATTACTCTGCTTGTTCGATAAATTTCCTTCTCCTTCGGTGGTGGCACAATCGGTGCTTTACTCTGGCCCCTTTCTTAATTAAGAAAAAAATGTACTTTTCTAATACCTGTTGCCTCACATGCTCTTCGTACGATATCACATCCCTCGCCAAAAATTTTCCTCGAGTAGTCGTATACGCAGATCACTCTTCTCCCTTCACCACTTCTTATAATTGTCTCTCTCCTTCCGCTCTCCACGTTCACAATTGAGATGAAAATTCCGTCGCAAGGAAAAAAAATGTGTAATGTGGACATATGTCATGTTCGTACGCTTCACGCACGCTTCAAGTTCACTCCGCGAAAAGTCGAAATCTCACAGATCAAAAAATACGAACGGCTCCGTAGGGAAAAACCAAAGGTCTTTGGAAACTCGACACGCGAGATACTAACTAGTGCAATAAAACTCAAGGGGTGGCCTGATGGAGCTTTGTTTTCCAAAAGCAGCCGGGCCATTGAGTAGGGTACCGCTATACCGGCCCTAAAATTTTGAGTTCATCCGTAAGTTTCCTAAGAAGGTTCCCTCAAGATAGCCGAAGAATTAAGGAAAGAGAGGAAGTTTTAGCCTTCGTTTAGTTAGCAAGCACGAGAACAAGCCGCCGTAAATAGAAGACGGATTCGCACCGTCGCCGATTCCTCAATCCCTGCGAAGGTCTGCCGTAACACGATTTTATGGATCTTCCAGTTGTACTCGAAAAGAATCCGTTTCTCGAAAACACTCCTCCGTGATACGGAGCATTTTCGTGGAGTGGCATGCTGCTACTACACCCGTTCCGTCGATTCGACTCGAGACGAAAATTTTCTCGTAGCGAATAAAATAGAGATCCGATTCTTGAGAAGGCGACTTTTTTAGTCCGGCCGTCGTAAGAAATTTTAAGGATTACTAAGGTCGAGTTCTCAACGTCGATAGGTTTCGAAAATCCTGAAAGAATATTCCTGCGTTTGGAATGCGATGGGAAGGAATTAGAAAGTAGGAAGAAGATGAGGATGTTTATTGATCGCGGCGCTTGAATTTGGCGCGAGTCGGATGGATGGAACAGAGAGAGGGTCGCGCTCGGAAGGCGTCGCGGGGGATGTGGAGGAGCGCGTTGGAGGTGCGAGAAGGAAGGTTCGACGCCGCGGATCGCGAGGAGTCGCAGCGTGGACGGATGGCGTGCGATGGACGGGTCGTTGGGGCGTTGGGAGAGGGTCGATCGCAAATCATCGTGGCGGAGGCGGAGGATGCAGGCAGGGGGTCGTTTGATCCGGCGAGAAAAATTCATACTTACCTGGCGTAGGGGCTACCGTGATCCTGAAGGCGGTTCCCCCAGGACGAGGCTCGGCCATTGCACTCCGGTCGGGCTGACCCCTGCGATTGCCCCAAATGTGGGTAACTCGGGCGCGTAATTTTTGGTAGTAGGGACTGCGTTCGCGCTGTCCCTTTATAATCTCTTCCAAGGTCTCCGCAGTTACTGCATACCATCGAGGAACCATGTAGCGCTAGGGGGTGTTCGGGTCCGTGTCACCAAACTTCCGTTATTTCTCGCGAAAATCTTCCCTTTCAATTTTTCATTTTATTCGCCGTCGCGAGTCGACTTGGGGCGAAAAAAGAGTTTGGAGATGCCGGTCATGATGATGATGATGATCGTAGCAGAAAATGATACCATCGCCTCGGTGATGTTCGATTCGGGGGTGTTGTACAGCATTCGCTTACGTCGAGTAGCATTCCGACCCTTCCGGAAATCCTCGAACGCGCTTGATCTCGTGCGCAAGGAGGAGTTTATGTATTTTCCGTCGGGAAAAGTTCAGTCGGGTCGCTACTGCGATTTCGTATTTTCGCGCCCACGGCCGAAAGGTGCTGGCTTTGCCTGCTAGATAGCAGCAAATAATTCGCGGAATGAGTCGCGTGAAATCGAGCGTCAGGGCGAAGCGTGGACGCGGAAGGAATGGCGACGGGGTCAATTAGGCGTCGGCAGGTGGATTCGGGTGCGTGGAATCGTTTTCGCGAGCGCTCAGGGCGGCCTCGGCATGGGATACGCGAGGGCGGATCGAGTGGTCATCGCGGTCGCCGAAAAGGAGGCGGGCGAAGGGGTGGCCAGGGTTTCCGGTGGATCGTCAGTCTTATCTCCCTTCATTCGCATAAATCTTTCGCCTTTTACTAAAGATTTCCGTGGAGGGGGATATCATGACTCTGAAGAAAAATTTTTTCTAGTGCCCGACGGTATTCTCCGTTGGGCCGATAATCGGTCCAAGCAGAAAGCATCTTTGAGCTGAGCATTACGTGTGCCGTTCCTTGCAGAACCGCGCTCTCTGAAGGTCGTTCTTCGACGACGAACATTCCTAATCGCCGTCAACCTTGTGCGTCGAATGCGCGCGGTAGTCATCGAACGCGATTTGCCTCTTTTATTTATTCGCGCATCTCCTTCGCACGGAAGGTCAAAAAGTTTTAGCAGCTGTAAACCTTTTCAATCGACTGCACAGGGTTCAGCTCGCAGGGGTACGGCGGAAGCCTACGCAGTGAAATATTTTTTTTTTTTTTTCCTTTGCCGTTTCGTGTATCTCGTAGGTTGTGCATTTGGCTAAAACTCTTGAAAGTTCAATCTTCTGGCACTTTTCCGGATAATCTATTCCCTTTGATGACGCGACCACGAAATCGCTTCACCCTTGCTGTTTGAGGGAATGTTTCTCGCTTCCTGCCCATGTCCCCAGATGGCTTTTCAGCAAGAAAAACTGGTCTCGCATTTTTGACAAAACCTCGTTCACTCCCGGCACTTGAAATGACGAATCGAGGATCCTTCCCCGCCGGTAGAAAGGCCTTCTTCTACGATTGCTTGCCTTGATGCTAGAATCTCTCCATGCCTTAGAAGAAGCATGTCCAACGTTGGTGTTTCGCGTTTCATCTAAATATATAATTTCCCTACCTTCTTCTCGAAATTTTGCTATTTTTCCCTAAATGTACGTGACGCATGGCAACGATGTCACTTCTTTCCATCAATGAGGCCTCATTCCCCCTTTTCTCAAAGAGACTGCATCGACAGTCGGAGGAATATTCTTCCAAAAGAACGAATGACGTACACGGACTTGTCACAAAGTCGTCGCACTTGATTACTCTGCTTGTTCGATAAATTTCCTTCTCCTTCGGTGGTGGCACAATCGGTGCTTTACTCTGGCCCCTTTCTTAATTAAGAAAAAAATGTACTTTTCTAATACCTGTTGCCTCACATGCTCTTCGTACGATATCACATCCCTCGCCAAAAATTTTCCTCGAGTAGTCGTATACGCAGATCACTCTTCTCCCTTCACCACTTCTTATAATTGTCTCTCTCCTTCCGCTCTCCACGTTCACAATTGAGATGAAAATTCCGTCGCAAGGAAAAAAAATGTGTAATGTGGACATATGTCATGTTCGTACGCTTCACGCACGCTTCAAGTTCACTCCGCGAAAAGTCGAAATCTCACAGATCAAAAAATACGAACGGCTCCGTAGGGAAAAACCAAAGGTCTTTGGAAACTCGACACGCGAGATACTAACTAGTGCAATAAAACTCAAGGGGTGGCCTGATGGAGCTTTGTTTTCCAAAAGCAGCCGGGCCATTGAGTAGGGTACCGCTATACCGGCCCTAAAATTTTGAGTTCATCCGTAAGTTTCCTAAGAAGGTTCCCTCAAGATAGCCGAAGAATTAAGGAAAGAGAGGAAGTTTTAGCCTTCGTTTAGTTAGCAAGCACGAGAACAAGCCGCCGTAAATAGAAGACGGATTCGCACCGTCGCCGATTCCTCAATCCCTGCGAAGGTCTGCCGTAACACGATTTTATGGATCTTCCAGTTGTACTCGAAAAGAATCCGTTTCTCGAAAACACTCCTCCGTGATACGGAGCATTTTCGTGGAGTGGCATGCTGCTACTACACCCGTTCCGTCGATTCGACTCGAGACGAAAATTTTCTCGTAGCGAATAAAATAGAGATCCGATTCTTGAGAAGGCGACTTTTTTAGTCCGGCCGTCGTAAGAAATTTTAAGGATTACTAACTAAGGTCGAGTTCTCAACGTCGATAGGTTTCGAAAATCCTGAAAGAATATTCCTGCGTTTGGAATGCGATGGGAAGGAATTAGAAAGTAGGAAGAAGATGAGGATGTTTATTGATCGCGGCGCTTGAATTTGGCGCGAGTCGGATGGATGGAACAGAGAGAGGGTCGCGCTCGGAAGGCGTCGCGGGGGATGTGGAGGAGCGCGTTGGAGGTGCGAGAAGGAAGGTTCGACGCCGCGGATCGCGAGGAGTCGCAGCGTGGACGGATGGCGTGCGATGGACGGGTCGTTGGGGCGTTGGGAGAGGGTCGATCGCAAATCATCGTGGCGGAGGCGGAGGATGCAGGCAGGGGGTCGTTTGATCCGGCGAGAAAAATTCATACTTACCTGGCGTAGGGGCTACCGTGATCCTGAAGGCGGTTCCCCCAGGACGAGGCTCGGCCATTGCACTCCGGTCGGGCTGACCCCTGCGATTGCCCCAAATGTGGGTAACTCGGGCGCGTAATTTTTGGTAGTAGGGACTGCGTTCGCGCTGTCCCTTTATAATCTCTTCCAAGGTCTCCGCAGTTACTGCATACCATCGAGGAACCATGTAGCGCTAGGGGGTGTTCGGGTCCGTGTCACCAAACTTCCGTTATTTCTCGCGAAAATCTTCCCTTTCAATTTTTCATTTTATTCGCCGTCGCGAGTCGACTTGGGGCGAAAAAAGAGTTTGGAGATGCCGGTCATGATGATGATGATGATCGTAGCAGAAAATGATACCATCGCCTCGGTGATGTTCGATTCGGGGGTGTTGTACAGCATTCGCTTACGTCGAGTAGCATTCCGACCCTTCCGGAAATCCTCGAACGCGCTTGATCTCGTGCGCAAGGAGGAGTTTATGTATTTTCCGTCGGGAAAAGTTCAGTCGGGTCGCTACTGCGATTTCGTATTTTCGCGCCCACGGCCGAAAGGTGCTGGCTTTGCCTGCTAGATAGCAGCAAATAATTCGCGGAATGAGTCGCGTGAAATCGAGCGTCAGGGCGAAGCGTGGACGCGGAAGGAATGGCGACGGGGTCAATTAGGCGTCGGCAGGTGGATTCGGGTGCGTGGAATCGTTTTCGCGAGCGCTCAGGGCGGCCTCGGCATGGGATACGCGAGGGCGGATCGAGTGGTCATCGCGGTCGCCGAAAAGGAGGCGGGCGAAGGGGTGGCCAGGGTTTCCGGTGGATCGTCAGTCTTATCTCCCTTCATTCGCATAAATCTTTCGCCTTTTACTAAAGATTTCCGTGGAGGGGGATATCATGACTCTGAAGAAAAATTTTTTCTAGTGCCCGACGGTATTCTCCGTTGGGCCGATAATCGGTCCAAGCAGAAAGCATCTTTGAGCTGAGCATTACGTGTGCCGTTCCTTGCAGAACCGCGCTCTCTGAAGGTCGTTCTTCGACGACGAACATTCCTAATCGCCGTCAACCTTGTGCGTCGAATGCGCGCGGTAGTCATCGAACGCGATTTGCCTCTTTTATTTATTCGCGCATCTCCTTCGCACGGAAGGTCAAAAAGTTTTAGCAGCTGTAAACCTTTTCAATCGACTGCACAGGGTTCAGCTCGCAGGGGTACGGCGGAAGCCTACGCAGTGAAATATTTTTTTTTTTTTTTCCTTTGCCGTTTCGTGTATCTCGTAGGTTGTGCATTTGGCTAAAACTCTTGAAAGTTCAATCTTCTGGCACTTTTCCGGATAATCTATTCCCTTTGATGACGCGACCACGAAATCGCTTCACCCTTGCTGTTTGAGGGAATGTTTCTCGCTTCCTGCCCATGTCCCCAGATGGCTTTTCAGCAAGAAAAACTGGTCTCGCATTTTTGACAAAACCTCGTTCACTCCCGGCACTTGAAATGACGAATCGAGGATCCTTCCCCGCCGGTAGAAAGGCCTTCTTCTACGATTGCTTGCCTTGATGCTAGAATCTCTCCATGCCTTAGAAGAAGCATGTCCGACGTTGGTGTTTCGCGTTTCATCTAAATATATAATTTCCCTACCTTCTTCTCGAAATTTTGCTATTTTTCCCTAAATGTACGTGACGCATGGCAACGATGTCACTTCTTTCCATCAATGAGGCCTCATTCCCCCTTTTCTCAAAGAGACTGCATCGACAGTCGGAGGAATATTCTTCCAAAAGAACGAATGACGTACACGGACTTGTCACAAAGTCGTCGCACTTGATTACTCTGCTTGTTCGATAAATTTCCTTCTCCTTCGGTGGTGGCACAATCGGTGCTTTACTCTGGCCCCTTTCTTAATTAAGAAAAAAATGTACTTTTCTAATACCTGTTGCCTCACATGCTCTTCGTACGATATCACATCCCTCGCCAAAAATTTTCCTCGAGTAGTCGTATACGCAGATCACTCTTCTCCCTTCACCACTTCTTATAATTGTCTCTCTCCTTCCGCTCTCCACGTTCACAATTGAGATGAAAATTCCGTCGCAAGGAAAAAAAATGTGTAATGTGGACATATGTCATGTTCGTACGCTTCACGCACGCTTCAAGTTCACTCCGCGAAAAGTCGAAATCTCACAGATCAAAAAATACGAACGGCTCCGTAGGGAAAAACCAAAGGTCTTTGGAAACTCGACACGCGAGATACTAACTAGTGCAATAAAACTCAAGGGGTGGCCTGATGGAGCTTTGTTTTCCAAAAGCAGCCGGGCCATTGAGTAGGGTACCGCTATACCGGCCCTAAAATTTTGAGTTCATCCGTAAGTTTCCTAAGAAGGTTCCCTCAAGATAGCCGAAGAATTAAGGAAAGAGAGGAAGTTTTAGCCTTCGTTTAGTTAGCAAGCACGAGAACAAGCCGCCGTAAATAGAAGACGGATTCGCACCGTCGCCGATTCCTCAATCCCTGCGAAGGTCTGCCGTAACACGATTTTATGGATCTTCCAGTTGTACTCGAAAAGAATCCGTTTCTCGAAAACACTCCTCCGTGATACGGAGCATTTTCGTGGAGTGGCATGCTGCTACTACACCCGTTCCGTCGATTCGACTCGAGACGAAAATTTTCTCGTAGCGAATAAAATAGAGATCCGATTCTTGAGAAGGCGACTTTTTTAGTCCGGCCGTCGTAAGAAATTTTAAGGATTACTAACTAAGGTCGAGTTCTCAACGTCGATAGGTTTCGAAAATCCTGAAAGAATATTCCTGCGTTTGGAATGCGATGGGAAGGAATTAGAAAGTAGGAAGAAGATGAGGATGTTTATTGATCGCGGCGCTTGAATTTGGCGCGAGTCGGATGGATGGAACAGAGAGAGGGTCGCGCTCGGAAGGCGTCGCGGGGGATGTGGAGGAGCGCGTTGGAGGTGCGAGAAGGAAGGTTCGACGCCGCGGATCGCGAGGAGTCGCAGCGTGGACGGATGGCGTGCGATGGACGGGTCGTTGGGGCGTTGGGAGAGGGTCGATCGCAAATCATCGTGGCGGAGGCGGAGGATGCAGGCAGGGGGTCGTTTGATCCGGCGAGAAAAATTCATACTTACCTGGCGTAGGGGCTACCGTGATCCTGAAGGCGGTTCCCCCAGGACGAGGCTCGGCCATTGCACTCCGGTCGGGCTGACCCCTGCGATTGCCCCAAATGTGGGTAACTCGGGCGCGTAATTTTTGGTAGTAGGGACTGCGTTCGCGCTGTCCCTTTATAATCTCTTCCAAGGTCTCCGCAGTTACTGCATACCATCGAGGAACCATGTAGCGCTAGGGGGTGTTCGGGTCCGTGTCACCAAACTTCCGTTATTTCTCGCGAAAATCTTCCCTTTCAATTTTTCATTTTATTCGCCGTCGCGAGTCGACTTGGGGCGAAAAAAGAGTTTGGAGATGCCGGTCATGATGATGATGATGATCGTAGCAGAAAATGATACCATCGCCTCGGTGATGTTCGATTCGGGGGTGTTGTACAGCATTCGCTTACGTCGAGTAGCATTCCGACCCTTCCGGAAATCCTCGAACGCGCTTGATCTCGTGCGCAAGGAGGAGTTTATGTATTTTCCGTCGGGAAAAGTTCAGTCGGGTCGCTACTGCGATTTCGTATTTTCGCGCCCACGGCCGAAAGGTGCTGGCTTTGCCTGCTAGATAGCAGCAAATAATTCGCGGAATGAGTCGCGTGAAATCGAGCGTCAGGGCGAAGCGTGGACGCGGAAGGAATGGCGACGGGGTCAATTAGGCGTCGGCAGGTGGATTCGGGTGCGTGGAATCGTTTTCGCGAGCGCTCAGGGCGGCCTCGGCATGGGATACGCGAGGGCGGATCGAGTGGTCATCGCGGTCGCCGAAAAGGAGGCGGGCGAAGGGGTGGCCAGGGTTTCCGGTGGATCGTCAGTCTTATCTCCCTTCATTCGCATAAATCTTTCGCCTTTTACTAAAGATTTCCGTGGAGGGGGATATCATGACTCTGAAGAAAAATTTTTTCTAGTGCCCGACGGTATTCTCCGTTGGGCCGATAATCGGTCCAAGCAGAAAGCATCTTTGAGCTGAGCATTACGTGTGCCGTTCCTTGCAGAACCGCGCTCTCTGAAGGTCGTTCTTCGACGACGAACATTCCTAATCGCCGTCAACCTTGTGCGTCGAATGCGCGCGGTAGTCATCGAACGCGATTTGCCTCTTTTATTTATTCGCGCATCTCCTTCGCACGGAAGGTCAAAAAGTTTTAGCAGCTGTAAACCTTTTCAATCGACTGCACAGGGTTCAGCTCGCAGGGGTACGGCGGAAGCCTACGCAGTGAAATATTTTTTTTTTTTTTCCTTTGCCGTTTCGTGTATCTCGTAGGTTGTGCATTTGGCTAAAACTCTTGAAAGTTCAATCTTCTGGCACTTTTCCGGATAATCTATTCCCTTTGATGACGCGACCACGAAATCGCTTCACCCTTGCTGTTTGAGGGAATGTTTCTCGCTTCCTGCCCATGTCCCCAGATGGCTTTTCAGCAAGAAAAACTGGTCTCGCATTTTTGACAAAACCTCGTTCACTCCCGGCACTTGAAATGACGAATCGAGGATCCTTCCCCGCCGGTAGAAAGGCCTTCTTCTACGATTGCTTGCCTTGATGCTAGAATCTCTCCATGCCTTAGAAGAAGCATGTCCGACGTTGGTGTTTCGCGTTTCATCTAAATATATAATTTCCCTACCTTCTTCTCGAAATTTTGCTATTTTTCCCTAAATGTACGTGACGCATGGCAACGATGTCACTTCTTTCCATCAATGAGGCCTCATTCCCCCTTTTCTCAAAGAGACTGCATCGACAGTCGGAGGAATATTCTTCCAAAAGAACGAATGACGTACACGGACTTGTCACAAAGTCGTCGCACTTGATTACTCTGCTTGTTCGATAAATTTCCTTCTCCTTCGGTGGTGGCACAATCGGTGCTTTACTCTGGCCCCTTTCTTAATTAAGAAAAAAATGTACTTTTCTAATACCTGTTGCCTCACATGCTCTTCGTACGATATCACATCCCTCGCCAAAAATTTTCCTCGAGTAGTCGTATACGCAGATCACTCTTCTCCCTTCACCACTTCTTATAATTGTCTCTCTCCTTCCGCTCTCCACGTTCACAATTGAGATGAAAATTCCGTCGCAAGGAAAAAAAATGTGTAATGTGGACATATGTCATGTTCGTACGCTTCACGCACGCTTCAAGTTCACTCCGCGAAAAGTCGAAATCTCACAGATCAAAAAATACGAACGGCTCCGTAGGGAAAAACCAAAGGTCTTTGGAAACTCGACACGCGAGATACTAACTAGTGCAATAAAACTCAAGGGGTGGCCTGATGGAGCTTTGTTTTCCAAAAGCAGCCGGGCCATTGAGTAGGGTACCGCTATACCGGCCCTAAAATTTTGAGTTCATCCGTAAGTTTCCTAAGAAGGTTCCCTCAAGATAGCCGAAGAATTAAGGAAAGAGAGGAAGTTTTAGCCTTCGTTTAGTTAGCAAGCACGAGAACAAGCCGCCGTAAATAGAAGACGGATTCGCACCGTCGCCGATTCCTCAATCCCTGCGAAGGTCTGCCGTAACACGATTTTATGGATCTTCCAGTTGTACTCGAAAAGAATCCGTTTCTCGAAAACACTCCTCCGTGATACGGAGCATTTTCGTGGAGTGGCATGCTGCTACTACACCCGTTCCGTCGATTCGACTCGAGACGAAAATTTTCTCGTAGCGAATAAAATAGAGATCCGATTCTTGAGAAGGCGACTTTTTTAGTCCGGCCGTCGTAAGAAATTTTAAGGATTACTAACTAAGGTCGAGTTCTCAACGTCGATAGGTTTCGAAAATCCTGAAAGAATATTCCTGCGTTTGGAATGCGATGGGAAGGAATTAGAAAGTAGGAAGAAGATGAGGATGTTTATTGATCGCGGCGCTTGAATTTGGCGCGAGTCGGATGGATGGAACAGAGAGAGGGTCGCGCTCGGAAGGCGTCGCGGGGGATGTGGAGGAGCGCGTTGGAGGTGCGAGAAGGAAGGTTCGACGCCGCGGATCGCGAGGAGTCGCAGCGTGGACGGATGGCGTGCGATGGACGGGTCGTTGGGGCGTTGGGAGAGGGTCGATCGCAAATCATCGTGGCGGAGGCGGAGGATGCAGGCAGGGGGTCGTTTGATCCGGCGAGAAAAATTCATACTTACCTGGCGTAGGGGCTACCGTGATCCTGAAGGCGGTTCCCCCAGGACGAGGCTCGGCCATTGCACTCCGGTCGGGCTGACCCCTGCGATTGCCCCAAATGTGGGTAACTCGGGCGCGTAATTTTTGGTAGTAGGGACTGCGTTCGCGCTGTCCCTTTATAATCTCTTCCAAGGTCTCCGCAGTTACTGCATACCATCGAGGAACCATGTAGCGCTAGGGGGTGTTCGGGTCCGTGTCACCAAACTTCCGTTATTTCTCGCGAAAATCTTCCCTTTCAATTTTTCATTTTATTCGCCGTCGCGAGTCGACTTGGGGCGAAAAAAGAGTTTGGAGATGCCGGTCATGATGATGATGATGATCGTAGCAGAAAATGATACCATCGCCTCGGTGATGTTCGATTCGGGGGTGTTGTACAGCATTCGCTTACGTCGAGTAGCATTCCGACCCTTCCGGAAATCCTCGAACGCGCTTGATCTCGTGCGCAAGGAGGAGTTTATGTATTTTCCGTCGGGAAAAGTTCAGTCGGGTCGCTACTGCGATTTCGTATTTTCGCGCCCACGGCCGAAAGGTGCTGGCTTTGCCTGCTAGATAGCAGCAAATAATTCGCGGAATGAGTCGCGTGAAATCGAGCGTCAGGGCGAAGCGTGGACGCGGAAGGAATGGCGACGGGGTCAATTAGGCGTCGGCAGGTGGATTCGGGTGCGTGGAATCGTTTTCGCGAGCGCTCAGGGCGGCCTCGGCATGGGATACGCGAGGGCGGATCGAGTGGTCATCGCGGTCGCCGAAAAGGAGGCGGGCGAAGGGGTGGCCAGGGTTTCCGGTGGATCGTCAGTCTTATCTCCCTTCATTCGCATAAATCTTTCGCCTTTTACTAAAGATTTCCGTGGAGGGGGATATCATGACTCTGAAGAAAAATTTTTTCTAGTGCCCGACGGTATTCTCCGTTGGGCCGATAATCGGTCCAAGCAGAAAGCATCTTTGAGCTGAGCATTACGTGTGCCGTTCCTTGCAGAACCGCGCTCTCTGAAGGTCGTTCTTCGACGACGAACATTCCTAATCGCCGTCAACCTTGTGCGTCGAATGCGCGCGGTAGTCATCGAACGCGATTTGCCTCTTTTATTTATTCGCGCATCTCCTTCGCACGGAAGGTCAAAAAGTTTTAGCAGCTGTAAACCTTTTCAATCGACTGCACAGGGTTCAGCTCGCAGGGGTACGGCGGAAGCCTACGCAGTGAAATATTTTTTTTTTTTTTTCCTTTGCCGTTTCGTGTATCTCGTAGGTTGTGCATTTGGCTAAAACTCTTGAAAGTTCAATCTTCTGGCACTTTTCCGGATAATCTATTCCCTTTGATGACGCGACCACGAAATCGCTTCACCCTTGCTGTTTGAGGGAATGTTTCTCGCTTCCTGCCCATGTCCCCAGATGGCTTTTCAGCAAGAAAAACTGGTCTCGCATTTTTGACAAAACCTCGTTCACTCCCGGCACTTGAAATGACGAATCGAGGATCCTTCCCCGCCGGTAGAAAGGCCTTCTTCTACGATTGCTTGCCTTGATGCTAGAATCTCTCCATGCCTTAGAAGAAGCATGTCCAACGTTGGTGTTTCGCGTTTCATCTAAATATATAATTTCCCTACCTTCTTCTCGAAATTTTGCTATTTTTCCCTAAATGTACGTGACGCATGGCAACGATGTCACTTCTTTCCATCAATGAGGCCTCATTCCCCCTTTTCTCAAAGAGACTGCATCGACAGTCGGAGGAATATTCTTCCAAAAGAACGAATGACGTACACGGACTTGTCACAAAGTCGTCGCACTTGATTACTCTGCTTGTTCGATAAATTTCCTTCTCCTTCGGTGGTGGCACAATCGGTGCTTTACTCTGGCCCCTTTCTTAATTAAGAAAAAAATGTACTTTTCTAATACCTGTTGCCTCACATGCTCTTCGTACGATATCACATCCCTCGCCAAAAATTTTCCTCGAGTAGTCGTATACGCAGATCACTCTTCTCCCTTCACCACTTCTTATAATTGTCTCTCTCCTTCCGCTCTCCACGTTCACAATTGAGATGAAAATTCCGTCGCAAGGAAAAAAAATGTGTAATGTGGACATATGTCATGTTCGTACGCTTCACGCACGCTTCAAGTTCACTCCGCGAAAAGTCGAAATCTCACAGATCAAAAAATACGAACGGCTCCGTAGGGAAAAACCAAAGGTCTTTGGAAACTCGACACGCGAGATACTAACTAGTGCAATAAAACTCAAGGGGTGGCCTGATGGAGCTTTGTTTTCCAAAAGCAGCCGGGCCATTGAGTAGGGTACCGCTATACCGGCCCTAAAATTTTGAGTTCATCCGTAAGTTTCCTAAGAAGGTTCCCTCAAGATAGCCGAAGAATTAAGGAAAGAGAGGAAGTTTTAGCCTTCGTTTAGTTAGCAAGCACGAGAACAAGCCGCCGTAAATAGAAGACGGATTCGCACCGTCGCCGATTCCTCAATCCCTGCGAAGGTCTGCCGTAACACGATTTTATGGATCTTCCAGTTGTACTCGAAAAGAATCCGTTTCTCGAAAACACTCCTCCGTGATACGGAGCATTTTCGTGGAGTGGCATGCTGCTACTACACCCGTTCCGTCGATTCGACTCGAGACGAAAATTTTCTCGTAGCGAATAAAATAGAGATCCGATTCTTGAGAAGGCGACTTTTTTAGTCCGGCCGTCGTAAGAAATTTTAAGGATTACTAACTAAGGTCGAGTTCTCAACGTCGATAGGTTTCGAAAATCCTGAAAGAATATTCCTGCGTTTGGAATGCGATGGGAAGGAATTAGAAAGTAGGAAGAAGATGAGGATGTTTATTGATCGCGGCGCTTGAATTTGGCGCGAGTCGGATGGATGGAACAGAGAGAGGGTCGCGCTCGGAAGGCGTCGCGGGGGATGTGGAGGAGCGCGTTGGAGGTGCGAGAAGGAAGGTTCGACGCCGCGGATCGCGAGGAGTCGCAGCGTGGACGGATGGCGTGCGATGGACGGGTCGTTGGGGCGTTGGGAGAGGGTCGATCGCAAATCATCGTGGCGGAGGCGGAGGATGCAGGCAGGGGGTCGTTTGATCCGGCGAGAAAAATTCATACTTACCTGGCGTAGGGGCTACCGTGATCCTGAAGGCGGTTCCCCCAGGACGAGGCTCGGCCATTGCACTCCGGTCGGGCTGACCCCTGCGATTGCCCCAAATGTGGGTAACTCGGGCGCGTAATTTTTGGTAGTAGGGACTGCGTTCGCGCTGTCCCTTTATAATCTCTTCCAAGGTCTCCGCAGTTACTGCATACCATCGAGGAACCATGTAGCGCTAGGGGGTGTTCGGGTCCGTGTCACCAAACTTCCGTTATTTCTCGCGAAAATCTTCCCTTTCAATTTTTCATTTTATTCGCCGTCGCGAGTCGACTTGGGGCGAAAAAAGAGTTTGGAGATGCCGGTCATGATGATGATGATGATCGTAGCAGAAAATGATACCATCGCCTCGGTGATGTTCGATTCGGGGGTGTTGTACAGCATTCGCTTACGTCGAGTAGCATTCCGACCCTTCCGGAAATCCTCGAACGCGCTTGATCTCGTGCGCAAGGAGGAGTTTATGTATTTTCCGTCGGGAAAAGTTCAGTCGGGTCGCTACTGCGATTTCGTATTTTCGCGCCCACGGCCGAAAGGTGCTGGCTTTGCCTGCTAGATAGCAGCAAATAATTCGCGGAATGAGTCGCGTGAAATCGAGCGTCAGGGCGAAGCGTGGACGCGGAAGGAATGGCGACGGGGTCAATTAGGCGTCGGCAGGTGGATTCGGGTGCGTGGAATCGTTTTCGCGAGCGCTCAGGGCGGCCTCGGCATGGGATACGCGAGGGCGGATCGAGTGGTCATCGCGGTCGCCGAAAAGGAGGCGGGCGAAGGGGTGGCCAGGGTTTCCGGTGGATCGTCAGTCTTATCTCCCTTCATTCGCATAAATCTTTCGCCTTTTACTAAAGATTTCCGTGGAGGGGGATATCATGACTCTGAAGAAAAATTTTTTCTAGTGCCCGACGGTATTCTCCGTTGGGCCGATAATCGGTCCAAGCAGAAAGCATCTTTGAGCTGAGCATTACGTGTGCCGTTCCTTGCAGAACCGCGCTCTCTGAAGGTCGTTCTTCGACGACGAACATTCCTAATCGCCGTCAACCTTGTGCGTCGAATGCGCGCGGTAGTCATCGAACGCGATTTGCCTCTTTTATTTATTCGCGCATCTCCTTCGCACGGAAGGTCAAAAAGTTTTAGCAGCTGTAAACCTTTTCAATCGACTGCACAGGGTTCAGCTCGCAGGGGTACGGCGGAAGCCTACGCAGTGAAATATTTTTTTTTTTTTTCCTTTGCCGTTTCGTGTATCTCGTAGGTTGTGCATTTGGCTAAAACTCTTGAAAGTTCAATCTTCTGGCACTTTTCCGGATAATCTATTCCCTTTGATGACGCGACCACGAAATCGCTTCACCCTTGCTGTTTGAGGGAATGTTTCTCGCTTCCTGCCCATGTCCCCAGATGGCTTTTCAGCAAGAAAAACTGGTCTCGCATTTTTGACAAAACCTCGTTCACTCCCGGCACTTGAAATGACGAATCGAGGATCCTTCCCCGCCGGTAGAAAGGCCTTCTTCTACGATTGCTTGCCTTGATGCTAGAATCTCTCCATGCCTTAGAAGAAGCATGTCCGACGTTGGTGTTTCGCGTTTCATCTAAATATATAATTTCCCTACCTTCTTCTCGAAATTTTGCTATTTTTCCCTAAATGTACGTGACGCATGGCAACGATGTCACTTCTTTCCATCAATGAGGCCTCATTCCCCCTTTTCTCAAAGAGACTGCATCGACAGTCGGAGGAATATTCTTCCAAAAGAACGAATGACGTACACGGACTTGTCACAAAGTCGTCGCACTTGATTACTCTGCTTGTTCGATAAATTTCCTTCTCCTTCGGTGGTGGCACAATCGGTGCTTTACTCTGGCCCCTTTCTTAATTAAGAAAAAAATGTACTTTTCTAATACCTGTTGCCTCACATGCTCTTCGTACGATATCACATCCCTCGCCAAAAATTTTCCTCGAGTAGTCGTATACGCAGATCACTCTTCTCCCTTCACCACTTCTTATAATTGTCTCTCTCCTTCCGCTCTCCACGTTCACAATTGAGATGAAAATTCCGTCGCAAGGAAAAAAAATGTGTAATGTGGACATATGTCATGTTCGTACGCTTCACGCACGCTTCAAGTTCACTCCGCGAAAAGTCGAAATCTCACAGATCAAAAAATACGAACGGCTCCGTAGGGAAAAACCAAAGGTCTTTGGAAACTCGACACGCGAGATACTAACTAGTGCAATAAAACTCAAGGGGTGGCCTGATGGAGCTTTGTTTTCCAAAAGCAGCCGGGCCATTGAGTAGGGTACCGCTATACCGGCCCTAAAATTTTGAGTTCATCCGTAAGTTTCCTAAGAAGGTTCCCTCAAGATAGCCGAAGAATTAAGGAAAGAGAGGAAGTTTTAGCCTTCGTTTAGTTAGCAAGCACGAGAACAAGCCGCCGTAAATAGAAGACGGATTCGCACCGTCGCCGATTCCTCAATCCCTGCGAAGGTCTGCCGTAACACGATTTTATGGATCTTCCAGTTGTACTCGAAAAGAATCCGTTTCTCGAAAACACTCCTCCGTGATACGGAGCATTTTCGTGGAGTGGCATGCTGCTACTACACCCGTTCCGTCGATTCGACTCGAGACGAAAATTTTCTCGTAGCGAATAAAATAGAGATCCGATTCTTGAGAAGGCGACTTTTTTAGTCCGGCCGTCGTAAGAAATTTTAAGGATTACTAACTAAGGTCGAGTTCTCAACGTCGATAGGTTTCGAAAATCCTGAAAGAATATTCCTGCGTTTGGAATGCGATGGGAAGGAATTAGAAAGTAGGAAGAAGATGAGGATGTTTATTGATCGCGGCGCTTGAATTTGGCGCGAGTCGGATGGATGGAACAGAGAGAGGGTCGCGCTCGGAAGGCGTCGCGGGGGATGTGGAGGAGCGCGTTGGAGGTGCGAGAAGGAAGGTTCGACGCCGCGGATCGCGAGGAGTCGCAGCGTGGACGGATGGCGTGCGATGGACGGGTCGTTGGGGCGTTGGGAGAGGGTCGATCGCAAATCATCGTGGCGGAGGCGGAGGATGCAGGCAGGGGGTCGTTTGATCCGGCGAGAAAAATTCATACTTACCTGGCGTAGGGGCTACCGTGATCCTGAAGGCGGTTCCCCCAGGACGAGGCTCGGCCATTGCACTCCGGTCGGGCTGACCCCTGCGATTGCCCCAAATGTGGGTAACTCGGGCGCGTAATTTTTGGTAGTAGGGACTGCGTTCGCGCTGTCCCTTTATAATCTCTTCCAAGGTCTCCGCAGTTACTGCATACCATCGAGGAACCATGTAGCGCTAGGGGGTGTTCGGGTCCGTGTCACCAAACTTCCGTTATTTCTCGCGAAAATCTTCCCTTTCAATTTTTCATTTTATTCGCCGTCGCGAGTCGACTTGGGGCGAAAAAAGAGTTTGGAGATGCCGGTCATGATGATGATGATGATCGTAGCAGAAAATGATACCATCGCCTCGGTGATGTTCGATTCGGGGGTGTTGTACAGCATTCGCTTACGTCGAGTAGCATTCCGACCCTTCCGGAAATCCTCGAACGCGCTTGATCTCGTGCGCAAGGAGGAGTTTATGTATTTTCCGTCGGGAAAAGTTCAGTCGGGTCGCTACTGCGATTTCGTATTTTCGCGCCCACGGCCGAAAGGTGCTGGCTTTGCCTGCTAGATAGCAGCAAATAATTCGCGGAATGAGTCGCGTGAAATCGAGCGTCAGGGCGAAGCGTGGACGCGGAAGGAATGGCGACGGGGTCAATTAGGCGTCGGCAGGTGGATTCGGGTGCGTGGAATCGTTTTCGCGAGCGCTCAGGGCGGCCTCGGCATGGGATACGCGAGGGCGGATCGAGTGGTCATCGCGGTCGCCGAAAAGGAGGCGGGCGAAGGGGTGGCCAGGGTTTCCGGTGGATCGTCAGTCTTATCTCCCTTCATTCGCATAAATCTTTCGCCTTTTACTAAAGATTTCCGTGGAGGGGGATATCATGACTCTGAAGAAAAATTTTTTCTAGTGCCCGACGGTATTCTCCGTTGGGCCGATAATCGGTCCAAGCAGAAAGCATCTTTGAGCTGAGCATTACGTGTGCCGTTCCTTGCAGAACCGCGCTCTCTGAAGGTCGTTCTTCGACGACGAACATTCCTAATCGCCGTCAACCTTGTGCGTCGAATGCGCGCGGTAGTCATCGAACGCGATTTGCCTCTTTTATTTATTCGCGCATCTCCTTCGCACGGAAGGTCAAAAAGTTTTAGCAGCTGTAAACCTTTTCAATCGACTGCACAGGGTTCAGCTCGCAGGGGTACGGCGGAAGCCTACGCAGTGAAATATTTTTTTTTTTTTTTCCTTTGCCGTTTCGTGTATCTCGTAGGTTGTGCATTTGGCTAAAACTCTTGAAAGTTCAATCTTCTGGCACTTTTCCGGATAATCTATTCCCTTTGATGACGCGACCACGAAATCGCTTCACCCTTGCTGTTTGAGGGAATGTTTCTCGCTTCCTGCCCATGTCCCCAGATGGCTTTTCAGCAAGAAAAACTGGTCTCGCATTTTTGACAAAACCTCGTTCACTCCCGGCACTTGAAATGACGAATCGAGGATCCTTCCCCGCCGGTAGAAAGGCCTTCTTCTACGATTGCTTGCCTTGATGCTAGAATCTCTCCATGCCTTAGAAGAAGCATGTCCAACGTTGGTGTTTCGCGTTTCATCTAAATATATAATTTCCCTACCTTCTTCTCGAAATTTTGCTATTTTTCCCTAAATGTACGTGACGCATGGCAACGATGTCACTTCTTTCCATCAATGAGGCCTCATTCCCCCTTTTCTCAAAGAGACTGCATCGACAGTCGGAGGAATATTCTTCCAAAAGAACGAATGACGTACACGGACTTGTCACAAAGTCGTCGCACTTGATTACTCTGCTTGTTCGATAAATTTCCTTCTCCTTCGGTGGTGGCACAATCGGTGCTTTACTCTGGCCCCTTTCTTAATTAAGAAAAAAATGTACTTTTCTAATACCTGTTGCCTCACATGCTCTTCGTACGATATCACATCCCTCGCCAAAAATTTTCCTCGAGTAGTCGTATACGCAGATCACTCTTCTCCCTTCACCACTTCTTATAATTGTCTCTCTCCTTCCGCTCTCCACGTTCACAATTGAGATGAAAATTCCGTCGCAAGGAAAAAAAATGTGTAATGTGGACATATGTCATGTTCGTACGCTTCACGCACGCTTCAAGTTCACTCCGCGAAAAGTCGAAATCTCACAGATCAAAAAATACGAACGGCTCCGTAGGGAAAAACCAAAGGTCTTTGGAAACTCGACACGCGAGATACTAACTAGTGCAATAAAACTCAAGGGGTGGCCTGATGGAGCTTTGTTTTCCAAAAGCAGCCGGGCCATTGAGTAGGGTACCGCTATACCGGCCCTAAAATTTTGAGTTCATCCGTAAGTTTCCTAAGAAGGTTCCCTCAAGATAGCCGAAGAATTAAGGAAAGAGAGGAAGTTTTAGCCTTCGTTTAGTTAGCAAGCACGAGAACAAGCCGCCGTAAATAGAAGACGGATTCGCACCGTCGCCGATTCCTCAATCCCTGCGAAGGTCTGCCGTAACACGATTTTATGGATCTTCCAGTTGTACTCGAAAAGAATCCGTTTCTCGAAAACACTCCTCCGTGATACGGAGCATTTTCGTGGAGTGGCATGCTGCTACTACACCCGTTCCGTCGATTCGACTCGAGACGAAAATTTTCTCGTAGCGAATAAAATAGAGATCCGATTCTTGAGAAGGCGACTTTTTTAGTCCGGCCGTCGTAAGAAATTTTAAGGATTACTAACTAAGGTCGAGTTCTCAACGTCGATAGGTTTCGAAAATCCTGAAAGAATATTCCTGCGTTTGGAATGCGATGGGAAGGAATTAGAAAGTAGGAAGAAGATGAGGATGTTTATTGATCGCGGCGCTTGAATTTGGCGCGAGTCGGATGGATGGAACAGAGAGAGGGTCGCGCTCGGAAGGCGTCGCGGGGGATGTGGAGGAGCGCGTTGGAGGTGCGAGAAGGAAGGTTCGACGCCGCGGATCGCGAGGAGTCGCAGCGTGGACGGATGGCGTGCGATGGACGGGTCGTTGGGGCGTTGGGAGAGGGTCGATCGCAAATCATCGTGGCGGAGGCGGAGGATGCAGGCAGGGGGTCGTTTGATCCGGCGAGAAAAATTCATACTTACCTGGCGTAGGGGCTACCCTCTTTCATCTTCGTTTTCGGACTCTTTATAGACTATTTAGTTTCATCATGAATTCGTTTTCTGTAGATCTTTTCTTATTAGATTCATTAGAAAATTCGTATGGGTGTGCAGTGCGTCCCAGAACCCCCGAGCTCGTCGTTCTCGAGAGGAGGGTAGTGACCTCCACGGGTGTTCAACTCCTCCCTAGCCTCCCCACCCCCGTTAGGAGATCGCGAAGTGCGTCGGTGAATACTGAAGTTCAAGCAAGGCGATCGAAACGTTTGATGGGCAGGAGTCCGAGCCCTGTGATCGAGGCTCAGGAGCTGGACTTCTCTAAGATGAAGTGCGCCGAGTTACCCCTGCGGTGGGATATTCCTATCTCTTCGCGGTGCAGGAGTGCTTCACGTGTATGCGGGGCGAAGCAGGTCCGGGATGCTGCATGCCAGACGTCTCCTCCCCGTAAGATGAAGAGGAAAAACAAGAAGAAGAAGAAGAAGGCTAAAACCACTGCTCCTCCCGCCTCGACGAGCTTCGTGAGGAGCGAGCGTCCTCTGACCCCACAGTCGGAGGTCTGGCGGAGGGTTTCCGTCCCTAATCCGGAAGCCACATCCAGGGATGCACGGAAGGATGGGAGACGTCGTGGACGACGTAACAGGAGAGTGGACCAGAAATCGCGAAACGATGTCACCCGCCCGCGAGTGCAACACGTGGTCGATATTCCGTATCCTCGGTCATCGGCCTGCGCCCAAGGAAACTTTCACCGCGACGTCCAACGGCGAAGGATCCCTTTAAGGGGCGTCTTCCGGCCTCGGAATACCGAGGAACAAAGGCCACCCCCCGGGTACCCTCGCCACTCCGTACTTCCGCCCGACCCTTTGTTTTTGAATGGTCGGGTCGGAAGCACACATGTTCCGGCACCAGTGAGGGGACAATGGAGTGAGCCCGCCCCTCGAGGCCATCGTCCGGGAAACTGGGATTTTCCCCATCCTTCGAACACGAGGATGCGGCAGGATACGGGCAACAGAGTCCCACACCTCGTTACCCGAGGGCACGTGCCACATTATTTGGCCCCACCGCTGGAAGGAGGGGGGATCCCTAACGCCGCCCCCATGTGGAATCCATACACTCCCGTGCCGCCTCGTTTCCTCTCGCAGGTCCCCGAAAGTCCCCTCCAGCGATGGCCCTACCTGGAGAGGGGTCTTCAAGTGGGTCCCGTGAGGAATTACCCAATGTGGTGGTAGAGAGGCCGTCGGTTCCACCCCCGCCGCGCGTAAGGAAAGGAGCGGAAAGACCCACGGTACTTACGCATTTTCCAGACGCCCAGAGCAGTACCACGACGGAAGAAAGTACGCCGAACCCCGCAGAGCCCCCGCCTCCAGGGCAACCGACGGATAAACAAATGGAGTGGACGCTTATCCTCGGGACCCTGGAGACAAAGGAGGAGTTCGAGGACCTGGTGGCTCAAGTCACTGCTGAGGCCGGCGCGGCGCTCAGAAAGAGTAGAGGAGGCGGAGTAGGGGAAAAACCCCTTGACCCTAAGCGTCTTCCGTCCCTCTACAAATTCAACAAAGGAGCCGCATTCCGAGCCGCCACGTCCTCGAATTCCAAGATGTGCGACATCGCTGCGGAGGCTGTGGTGCAGCACTTCCGCCAGGAAATCGCCGACGTCGTGGATTCCCCTGCCCCCTCCGTCGTCCCGAAGATGGCCTTCAAGAAGATGCCGGGTGAGAAGGAGAGGCTCACCAAGAAGGTCACCCCGATGGAAGTCTTTCATCGTCTCCGGCGGTGCAAGAAGTCCGCTCCCGGACCAGACGGCGTCACCTACGAAGACCTCAGGAGAGTCGACCCGGACTGTCGTGTCCTAGCCGGGATCTTCAATCGATGCCTCCGGAATGGCTCCATCCCCGAAGCCTGGAAGGTCTCGCGGACCGTCCTTATCCATAAGGGTGGGGACCCCGCGGATCTCTCCAGTTGGCGGCCCATAGCTTTGGGGGCGGCAATGGGGAAGCTGTTCACCGGAGTGCTCGCCGACAGGATCTTGGAGTGGGCCATGAAGAGCGGGCGGCTCTCCACACCCACTCAGAAGGGATTTATGCCCAACACCGAAGGGTGCTTCGAGCATAATTTCCTTCTGCAGGCGGCGATTGAGGACGCCCGTAGGAACAAGAAGGAGATGGCGATTGCGTGGCTGGACCTCGCCGACGCGTTCGGTTCAGTCCCGCATAGCCACATCATTCGGATGCTGCGGTCCATGGAGATGCCGGAGTCCCTACTGAAGATCATCGGTGACATCTACGGGGGAATGAGGACGCGGTACTGCCTTCGGACGGAGGAGTCGGACGAGGTTCCTGTGAGGAGGGGAGTTCGCCAGGGAGATCCCCTATCGCCAATTTTATTCAATTTGGCGATAGAGCCGCTGATCCGCTCTGCTCTGCAGAAACGGGCGGTGGCGGGATACTCCTTCGGCCCCACCTCCCTTTCCATCCTCGCCTACGCCGACGACATCGTCCTGACCGCGTGCAACGGAGGGATGCTGCGCGCTCTACTCTTCGCCGTCGGAAGGGCAGCAGATTGGTGCGGTCTTCGCTTCAGGGGGCGGAAATGCGCCACTTTACAGATGGACTTTCGGAAGGGGAGAAGGAAGGTGCAGGCCTCGGAGTTTCAGATTCAGGGCGAGGACATGCGTTCGCTAAAGGAGGGGGAATCGTATCGTTATCTCGGTTGCCCCATCGGGTTTAAGATGGATTCAACCCCATCGGAGGCCCTTGGGACTCTCCGGGATGACCTGCGCTCCCTCTCCGATAGCAAACTCCTCCCCTGGCAGAAATTGGATGCGCTCCACATCTTTCTGCTCCCGAGGCTCTCCTTCCCACTTCGGATCGCGGCCCTCCCCTTAAAGGCGTTGAAGGAGACGGACGACGCCATCCGGAAGTCCATCAAGAAGTGGATGGGACTCCCGCAGTGTGCCAGCAGGGAGATGATCAACATTAGGACGTCCCACGGAGGAGGAGGATACATGTCTCTGCAGGCGGAGCACTGTATCCTCACCATCACGCAGGCGTTCCACATGCTGTGCTGCCGAGATGCCCGGGTGAAGGCCGCAGCCTGGTTCGGGCTGAAGGATGCGGTCCACAAGCGGATCGGAAAAGGTAAAGACCCTCCAAGCATGGAGGTCTTATGTAAATACCTTTCCGGTTCGATGGAGGACGATCTGGCGAGGGACGCCGGCGACGTGTCCTCCCTCTGGACGCGCACCAGGAGAGCGGCGAGGAGTCTGCAGCCCCTGTGCAGAGTGGAGTGGAGCTGGAGCGAGCAGCGGCGGGAAGTAGGGATTCGGATCAGCCACCCGTCTCCTTCTTCGGAATTGGTGATTGTACCCGAATCCGCTTTCCGCCGCATCACCGAGTTCCTCCGTGCAGGGGTCTTCGAAGGAGAGCGGCGGCGCCTGATCGCGAAGCTGGACCAAGGAAAGGCGATGGAGGCGGTATCGGCTTCGGAGTGGAGCAGCCATTTCCTTCGCACCGGAGACCACACGTCTGTGAGCGATTGGTTTTTCGTGCACAGAGCTCGACTCAATGTCCTCCCTCTCTTCAGTTCCATGCACGGGAGTGCGTGGCGGGAGGACATTAATTGCCGGAAGTGCGGCGAAGCGGTCGAGTCTCTGGTGCACGTACTGAACCAATGCCGCGCTCACAGACAAGGGAGGATAAGGAGGCACAACGCGGTGCAGGAAATCCTGATTGCGGCACTCCCGAAGCGGTTGCAGGCGTCGGTGGATAAGAAGATCCCAGGAGACGAGACGCAGCTGAGGCCCGACGTCGTGATCCGGGATGACAAGGGGAAGGTCATCCACATCATCGACGTCACCGTCCCTTTCGAGAGTCGGCTTGTCGCTCTCCGCGCCTCGAGGGCCACGAAGATGGAGAAGTACGCGGCGTTGGCGGAGCGGACTCGAGAGCGCGAGGAGCACAAGTTCGACGTTCGATTGGGGGCGATCGTGGTGGGATCCCTCGGCTCCTGGGATGCGAAGAACGACGCCGTGCTGCGCCGCATCGGGGTGCCGCTAAGGAACTTACCTGCAGTGCGAAGGAGGATGGTGTCTGCGGCCATTAGTGCCTCCAGAACAATTTATAATGAACATGTAAAATACGTTATTTGATATTGTTGTTAGGTAGTTCATTTAGTCAGTTTCTCTGTGTTGTTTAAAGTTGTTTTTAATTAGTGTTAATGTTAGTGAGATAGTGACTCTTTAGTGACTGATGTTTCGTGTGAATTTCTTTTTAATATTAATGTTGTGAGTAGATTTAAGAACTTGTAGGTGGAAGATGTTTATTATGTTTATTCTTTAAAGACATTTAGGGTTTTATTCCTCTCCCGGGATGCCAAGCACGATGGGAGAGAATATTTTTGTAAAATTTTGCATTTCCTATGGAGTATCATTCCTTTCAGGGTGATACTCCATAGGAAATATCTTTGTATTTCATTATTTGAAATAAAAAAGGCGGTTCCCCCAGGACGAGGCTCGGCCATTGCACTCCGGTCGGGCTGACCCCTGCGATTGCCCCAAATGTGGGTAACTCGGGCGCGTAATTTTTGGTAGTAGGGACTGCGTTCGCGCTGTCCCTTTATAATCTCTTCCAAGGTCTCCGCAGTTACTGCATACCATCGAGGAACCATGTAGCGCTAGGGGGTGTTCGGGTCCGTGTCACCAAACTTCCGTTATTTCTCGCGAAAATCTTCCCTTTCAATTTTTCATTTTATTCGCCGTCGCGAGTCGACTTGGGGCGAAAAAAGAGTTTGGAGATGCCGGTCATGATGATGATGATGATCGTAGCAGAAAATGATACCATCGCCTCGGTGATGTTCGATTCGGGGGTGTTGTACAGCATTCGCTTACGTCGAGTAGCATTCCGACCCTTCCGGAAATCCTCGAACGCGCTTGATCTCGTGCGCAAGGAGGAGTTTATGTATTTTCCGTCGGGAAAAGTTCAGTCGGGTCGCTACTGCGATTTCGTATTTTCGCGCCCACGGCCGAAAGGTGCTGGCTTTGCCTGCTAGATAGCAGCAAATAATTCGCGGAATGAGTCGCGTGAAATCGAGCGTCAGGGCGAAGCGTGGACGCGGAAGGAATGGCGACGGGGTCAATTAGGCGTCGGCAGGTGGATTCGGGTGCGTGGAATCGTTTTCGCGAGCGCTCAGGGCGGCCTCGGCATGGGATACGCGAGGGCGGATCGAGTGGTCATCGCGGTCGCCGAAAAGGAGGCGGGCGAAGGGGTGGCCAGGGTTTCCGGTGGATCGTCAGTCTTATCTCCCTTCATTCGCATAAATCTTTCGCCTTTTACTAAAGATTTCCGTGGAGGGGGATATCATGACTCTGAAGAAAAATTTTTTCTAGTGCCCGACGGTATTCTCCGTTGGGCCGATAATCGGTCCAAGCAGAAAGCATCTTTGAGCTGAGCATTACGTGTGCCGTTCCTTGCAGAACCGCGCTCTCTGAAGGTCGTTCTTCGACGACGAACATTCCTAATCGCCGTCAACCTTGTGCGTCGAATGCGCGCGGTAGTCATCGAACGCGATTTGCCTCTTTTATTTATTCGCGCATCTCCTTCGCACGGAAGGTCAAAAAGTTTTAGCAGCTGTAAACCTTTTCAATCGACTGCACAGGGTTCAGCTCGCAGGGGTACGGCGGAAGCCTACGCAGTGAAATATTTTTTTTTTTTTTTCCTTTGCCGTTTCGTGTATCTCGTAGGTTGTGCATTTGGCTAAAACTCTTGAAAGTTCAATCTTCTGGCACTTTTCCGGATAATCTATTCCCTTTGATGACGCGACCACGAAATCGCTTCACCCTTGCTGTTTGAGGGAATGTTTCTCGCTTCCTGCCCATGTCCCCAGATGGCTTTTCAGCAAGAAAAACTGGTCTCGCATTTTTGACAAAACCTCGTTCACTCCCGGCACTTGAAATGACGAATCGAGGATCCTTCCCCGCCGGTAGAAAGGCCTTCTTCTACGATTGCTTGCCTTGATGCTAGAATCTCTCCATGCCTTAGAAGAAGCATGTCCGACGTTGGTGTTTCGCGTTTCATCTAAATATATAATTTCCCTACCTTCTTCTCGAAATTTTGCTATTTTTCCCTAAATGTACGTGACGCATGGCAACGATGTCACTTCTTTCCATCAATGAGGCCTCATTCCCCCTTTTCTCAAAGAGACTGCATCGACAGTCGGAGGAATATTCTTCCAAAAGAACGAATGACGTACACGGACTTGTCACAAAGTCGTCGCACTTGATTACTCTGCTTGTTCGATAAATTTCCTTCTCCTTCGGTGGTGGCACAATCGGTGCTTTACTCTGGCCCCTTTCTTAATTAAGAAAAAAATGTACTTTTCTAATACCTGTTGCCTCACATGCTCTTCGTACGATATCACATCCCTCGCCAAAAATTTTCCTCGAGTAGTCGTATACGCAGATCACTCTTCTCCCTTCACCACTTCTTATAATTGTCTCTCTCCTTCCGCTCTCCACGTTCACAATTGAGATGAAAATTCCGTCGCAAGGAAAAAAAATGTGTAATGTGGACATATGTCATGTTCGTACGCTTCACGCACGCTTCAAGTTCACTCCGCGAAAAGTCGAAATCTCACAGATCAAAAAATACGAACGGCTCCGTAGGGAAAAACCAAAGGTCTTTGGAAACTCGACACGCGAGATACTAACTAGTGCAATAAAACTCAAGGGGTGGCCTGATGGAGCTTTGTTTTCCAAAAGCAGCCGGGCCATTGAGTAGGGTACCGCTATACCGGCCCTAAAATTTTGAGTTCATCCGTAAGTTTCCTAAGAAGGTTCCCTCAAGATAGCCGAAGAATTAAGGAAAGAGAGGAAGTTTTAGCCTTCGTTTAGTTAGCAAGCACGAGAACAAGCCGCCGTAAATAGAAGACGGATTCGCACCGTCGCCGATTCCTCAATCCCTGCGAAGGTCTGCCGTAACACGATTTTATGGATCTTCCAGTTGTACTCGAAAAGAATCCGTTTCTCGAAAACACTCCTCCGTGATACGGAGCATTTTCGTGGAGTGGCATGCTGCTACTACACCCGTTCCGTCGATTCGACTCGAGACGAAAATTTTCTCGTAGCGAATAAAATAGAGATCCGATTCTTGAGAAGGCGACTTTTTTAGTCCGGCCGTCGTAAGAAATTTTAAGGATTACTAACTAAGGTCGAGTTCTCAACGTCGATAGGTTTCGAAAATCCTGAAAGAATATTCCTGCGTTTGGAATGCGATGGGAAGGAATTAGAAAGTAGGAAGAAGATGAGGATGTTTATTGATCGCGGCGCTTGAATTTGGCGCGAGTCGGATGGATGGAACAGAGAGAGGGTCGCGCTCGGAAGGCGTCGCGGGGGATGTGGAGGAGCGCGTTGGAGGTGCGAGAAGGAAGGTTCGACGCCGCGGATCGCGAGGAGTCGCAGCGTGGACGGATGGCGTGCGATGGACGGGTCGTTGGGGCGTTGGGAGAGGGTCGATCGCAAATCATCGTGGCGGAGGCGGAGGATGCAGGCAGGGGGTCGTTTGATCCGGCGAGAAAAATTCATACTTACCTGGCGTAGGGGCTACCGTGATCCTGAAGGCGGTTCCCCCAGGACGAGGCTCGGCCATTGCACTCCGGTCGGGCTGACCCCTGCGATTGCCCCAAATGTGGGTAACTCGGGCGCGTAATTTTTGGTAGTAGGGACTGCGTTCGCGCTGTCCCTTTATAATCTCTTCCAAGGTCTCCGCAGTTACTGCATACCATCGAGGAACCATGTAGCGCTAGGGGGTGTTCGGGTCCGTGTCACCAAACTTCCGTTATTTCTCGCGAAAATCTTCCCTTTCAATTTTTCATTTTATTCGCCGTCGCGAGTCGACTTGGGGCGAAAAAAGAGTTTGGAGATGCCGGTCATGATGATGATGATGATCGTAGCAGAAAATGATACCATCGCCTCGGTGATGTTCGATTCGGGGGTGTTGTACAGCATTCGCTTACGTCGAGTAGCATTCCGACCCTTCCGGAAATCCTCGAACGCGCTTGATCTCGTGCGCAAGGAGGAGTTTATGTATTTTCCGTCGGGAAAAGTTCAGTCGGGTCGCTACTGCGATTTCGTATTTTCGCGCCCACGGCCGAAAGGTGCTGGCTTTGCCTGCTAGATAGCAGCAAATAATTCGCGGAATGAGTCGCGTGAAATCGAGCGTCAGGGCGAAGCGTGGACGCGGAAGGAATGGCGACGGGGTCAATTAGGCGTCGGCAGGTGGATTCGGGTGCGTGGAATCGTTTTCGCGAGCGCTCAGGGCGGCCTCGGCATGGGATACGCGAGGGCGGATCGAGTGGTCATCGCGGTCGCCGAAAAGGAGGCGGGCGAAGGGGTGGCCAGGGTTTCCGGTGGATCGTCAGTCTTATCTCCCTTCATTCGCATAAATCTTTCGCCTTTTACTAAAGATTTCCGTGGAGGGGGATATCATGACTCTGAAGAAAAATTTTTTCTAGTGCCCGACGGTATTCTCCGTTGGGCCGATAATCGGTCCAAGCAGAAAGCATCTTTGAGCTGAGCATTACGTGTGCCGTTCCTTGCAGAACCGCGCTCTCTGAAGGTCGTTCTTCGACGACGAACATTCCTAATCGCCGTCAACCTTGTGCGTCGAATGCGCGCGGTAGTCATCGAACGCGATTTGCCTCTTTTATTTATTCGCGCATCTCCTTCGCACGGAAGGTCAAAAAGTTTTAGCAGCTGTAAACCTTTTCAATCGACTGCACAGGGTTCAGCTCGCAGGGGTACGGCGGAAGCCTACGCAGTGAAATATTTTTTTTTTTTTTTCCTTTGCCGTTTCGTGTATCTCGTAGGTTGTGCATTTGGCTAAAACTCTTGAAAGTTCAATCTTCTGGCACTTTTCCGGATAATCTATTCCCTTTGATGACGCGACCACGAAATCGCTTCACCCTTGCTGTTTGAGGGAATGTTTCTCGCTTCCTGCCCATGTCCCCAGATGGCTTTTCAGCAAGAAAAACTGGTCTCGCATTTTTGACAAAACCTCGTTCACTCCCGGCACTTGAAATGACGAATCGAGGATCCTTCCCCGCCGGTAGAAAGGCCTTCTTCTACGATTGCTTGCCTTGATGCTAGAATCTCTCCATGCCTTAGAAGAAGCATGTCCAACGTTGGTGTTTCGCGTTTCATCTAAATATATAATTTCCCTACCTTCTTCTCGAAATTTTGCTATTTTTCCCTAAATGTACGTGACGCATGGCAACGATGTCACTTCTTTCCATCAATGAGGCCTCATTCCCCCTTTTCTCAAAGAGACTGCATCGACAGTCGGAGGAATATTCTTCCAAAAGAACGAATGACGTACACGGACTTGTCACAAAGTCGTCGCACTTGATTACTCTGCTTGTTCGATAAATTTCCTTCTCCTTCGGTGGTGGCACAATCGGTGCTTTACTCTGGCCCCTTTCTTAATTAAGAAAAAAATGTACTTTTCTAATACCTGTTGCCTCACATGCTCTTCGTACGATATCACATCCCTCGCCAAAAATTTTCCTCGAGTAGTCGTATACGCAGATCACTCTTCTCCCTTCACCACTTCTTATAATTGTCTCTCTCCTTCCGCTCTCCACGTTCACAATTGAGATGAAAATTCCGTCGCAAGGAAAAAAAATGTGTAATGTGGACATATGTCATGTTCGTACGCTTCACGCACGCTTCAAGTTCACTCCGCGAAAAGTCGAAATCTCACAGATCAAAAAATACGAACGGCTCCGTAGGGAAAAACCAAAGGTCTTTGGAAACTCGACACGCGAGATACTAACTAGTGCAATAAAACTCAAGGGGTGGCCTGATGGAGCTTTGTTTTCCAAAAGCAGCCGGGCCATTGAGTAGGGTACCGCTATACCGGCCCTAAAATTTTGAGTTCATCCGTAAGTTTCCTAAGAAGGTTCCCTCAAGATAGCCGAAGAATTAAGGAAAGAGAGGAAGTTTTAGCCTTCGTTTAGTTAGCAAGCACGAGAACAAGCCGCCGTAAATAGAAGACGGATTCGCACCGTCGCCGATTCCTCAATCCCTGCGAAGGTCTGCCGTAACACGATTTTATGGATCTTCCAGTTGTACTCGAAAAGAATCCGTTTCTCGAAAACACTCCTCCGTGATACGGAGCATTTTCGTGGAGTGGCATGCTGCTACTACACCCGTTCCGTCGATTCGACTCGAGACGAAAATTTTCTCGTAGCGAATAAAATAGAGATCCGATTCTTGAGAAGGCGACTTTTTTAGTCCGGCCGTCGTAAGAAATTTTAAGGATTACTAACTAAGGTCGAGTTCTCAACGTCGATAGGTTTCGAAAATCCTGAAAGAATATTCCTGCGTTTGGAATGCGATGGGAAGGAATTAGAAAGTAGGAAGAAGATGAGGATGTTTATTGATCGCGGCGCTTGAATTTGGCGCGAGTCGGATGGATGGAACAGAGAGAGGGTCGCGCTCGGAAGGCGTCGCGGGGGATGTGGAGGAGCGCGTTGGAGGTGCGAGAAGGAAGGTTCGACGCCGCGGATCGCGAGGAGTCGCAGCGTGGACGGATGGCGTGCGATGGACGGGTCGTTGGGGCGTTGGGAGAGGGTCGATCGCAAATCATCGTGGCGGAGGCGGAGGATGCAGGCAGGGGGTCGTTTGATCCGGCGAGAAAAATTCATACTTACCTGGCGTAGGGGCTACCGTGATCCTGAAGGCGGTTCCCCCAGGACGAGGCTCGGCCATTGCACTCCGGTCGGGCTGACCCCTGCGATTGCCCCAAATGTGGGTAACTCGGGCGCGTAATTTTTGGTAGTAGGGACTGCGTTCGCGCTGTCCCTTTATAATCTCTTCCAAGGTCTCCGCAGTTACTGCATACCATCGAGGAACCATGTAGCGCTAGGGGGTGTTCGGGTCCGTGTCACCAAACTTCCGTTATTTCTCGCGAAAATCTTCCCTTTCAATTTTTCATTTTATTCGCCGTCGCGAGTCGACTTGGGGCGAAAAAAGAGTTTGGAGATGCCGGTCATGATGATGATGATGATCGTAGCAGAAAATGATACCATCGCCTCGGTGATGTTCGATTCGGGGGTGTTGTACAGCATTCGCTTACGTCGAGTAGCATTCCGACCCTTCCGGAAATCCTCGAACGCGCTTGATCTCGTGCGCAAGGAGGAGTTTATGTATTTTCCGTCGGGAAAAGTTCAGTCGGGTCGCTACTGCGATTTCGTATTTTCGCGCCCACGGCCGAAAGGTGCTGGCTTTGCCTGCTAGATAGCAGCAAATAATTCGCGGAATGAGTCGCGTGAAATCGAGCGTCAGGGCGAAGCGTGGACGCGGAAGGAATGGCGACGGGGTCAATTAGGCGTCGGCAGGTGGATTCGGGTGCGTGGAATCGTTTTCGCGAGCGCTCAGGGCGGCCTCGGCATGGGATACGCGAGGGCGGATCGAGTGGTCATCGCGGTCGCCGAAAAGGAGGCGGGCGAAGGGGTGGCCAGGGTTTCCGGTGGATCGTCAGTCTTATCTCCCTTCATTCGCATAAATCTTTCGCCTTTTACTAAAGATTTCCGTGGAGGGGGATATCATGACTCTGAAGAAAAATTTTTTCTAGTGCCCGACGGTATTCTCCGTTGGGCCGATAATCGGTCCAAGCAGAAAGCATCTTTGAGCTGAGCATTACGTGTGCCGTTCCTTGCAGAACCGCGCTCTCTGAAGGTCGTTCTTCGACGACGAACATTCCTAATCGCCGTCAACCTTGTGCGTCGAATGCGCGCGGTAGTCATCGAACGCGATTTGCCTCTTTTATTTATTCGCGCATCTCCTTCGCACGGAAGGTCAAAAAGTTTTAGCAGCTGTAAACCTTTTCAATCGACTGCACAGGGTTCAGCTCGCAGGGGTACGGCGGAAGCCTACGCAGTGAAATATTTTTTTTTTTTTTTCCTTTGCCGTTTCGTGTATCTCGTAGGTTGTGCATTTGGCTAAAACTCTTGAAAGTTCAATCTTCTGGCACTTTTCCGGATAATCTATTCCCTTTGATGACGCGACCACGAAATCGCTTCACCCTTGCTGTTTGAGGGAATGTTTCTCGCTTCCTGCCCATGTCCCCAGATGGCTTTTCAGCAAGAAAAACTGGTCTCGCATTTTTGACAAAACCTCGTTCACTCCCGGCACTTGAAATGACGAATCGAGGATCCTTCCCCGCCGGTAGAAAGGCCTTCTTCTACGATTGCTTGCCTTGATGCTAGAATCTCTCCATGCCTTAGAAGAAGCATGTCCGACGTTGGTGTTTCGCGTTTCATCTAAATATATAATTTCCCTACCTTCTTCTCGAAATTTTGCTATTTTTCCCTAAATGTACGTGACGCATGGCAACGATGTCACTTCTTTCCATCAATGAGGCCTCATTCCCCCTTTTCTCAAAGAGACTGCATCGACAGTCGGAGGAATATTCTTCCAAAAGAACGAATGACGTACACGGACTTGTCACAAAGTCGTCGCACTTGATTACTCTGCTTGTTCGATAAATTTCCTTCTCCTTCGGTGGTGGCACAATCGGTGCTTTACTCTGGCCCCTTTCTTAATTAAGAAAAAAATGTACTTTTCTAATACCTGTTGCCTCACATGCTCTTCGTACGATATCACATCCCTCGCCAAAAATTTTCCTCGAGTAGTCGTATACGCAGATCACTCTTCTCCCTTCACCACTTCTTATAATTGTCTCTCTCCTTCCGCTCTCCACGTTCACAATTGAGATGAAAATTCCGTCGCAAGGAAAAAAAATGTGTAATGTGGACATATGTCATGTTCGTACGCTTCACGCACGCTTCAAGTTCACTCCGCGAAAAGTCGAAATCTCACAGATCAAAAAATACGAACGGCTCCGTAGGGAAAAACCAAAGGTCTTTGGAAACTCGACACGCGAGATACTAACTAGTGCAATAAAACTCAAGGGGTGGCCTGATGGAGCTTTGTTTTCCAAAAGCAGCCGGGCCATTGAGTAGGGTACCGCTATACCGGCCCTAAAATTTTGAGTTCATCCGTAAGTTTCCTAAGAAGGTTCCCTCAAGATAGCCGAAGAATTAAGGAAAGAGAGGAAGTTTTAGCCTTCGTTTAGTTAGCAAGCACGAGAACAAGCCGCCGTAAATAGAAGACGGATTCGCACCGTCGCCGATTCCTCAATCCCTGCGAAGGTCTGCCGTAACACGATTTTATGGATCTTCCAGTTGTACTCGAAAAGAATCCGTTTCTCGAAAACACTCCTCCGTGATACGGAGCATTTTCGTGGAGTGGCATGCTGCTACTACACCCGTTCCGTCGATTCGACTCGAGACGAAAATTTTCTCGTAGCGAATAAAATAGAGATCCGATTCTTGAGAAGGCGACTTTTTTAGTCCGGCCGTCGTAAGAAATTTTAAGGATTACTAACTAAGGTCGAGTTCTCAACGTCGATAGGTTTCGAAAATCCTGAAAGAATATTCCTGCGTTTGGAATGCGATGGGAAGGAATTAGAAAGTAGGAAGAAGATGAGGATGTTTATTGATCGCGGCGCTTGAATTTGGCGCGAGTCGGATGGATGGAACAGAGAGAGGGTCGCGCTCGGAAGGCGTCGCGGGGGATGTGGAGGAGCGCGTTGGAGGTGCGAGAAGGAAGGTTCGACGCCGCGGATCGCGAGGAGTCGCAGCGTGGACGGATGGCGTGCGATGGACGGGTCGTTGGGGCGTTGGGAGAGGGTCGATCGCAAATCATCGTGGCGGAGGCGGAGGATGCAGGCAGGGGGTCGTTTGATCCGGCGAGAAAAATTCATACTTACCTGGCGTAGGGGCTACCCTCTTTCATCTTCGTTTTCGGACTCTTTATAGACTATTTAGTTTCATCATGAATTCGTATTCTGTAGATCTTTTCTTATTAGATTCATTAGAAAATTCGTATGGGTGTGCAGTGCGTCCCAGAACCCCCGAGCTCGTCGTTCTCGAGAGGAGGGTAGTGACCTCCACGGGTGTTCAACTCCTCCCTAGCCTCCCCACCCCCGTTAGGAGATCGCGAAGTGCGTCGGTGAATACTGAAATTCAAGCAAGGCGATCGAAACGTTTGATGGGCAGGAGTCCGAGCCCTGTGATCGAGGCTCAGGAGCTGGACTTCTCTAAGATGAAGTGCGCCGAGTTACCCCTGCGATGGGATATTCCTATCTCTTCGCGGTGCAGGAGTGCTTCACGTGTATGCGGGGCGAAGCAGGTCCGGGATGCTGCATGCCAGACGTCTCCTCCCCGTAAGATGAAGAGGAAGAACAAGAAGAAGAAGAAGAAGGCTAAAACCACTGCTCCTCCCGCCTCGACGAGCTTCGTGAGGAGCGAGCGTCCTCTGACCCCACAGTCGGAGGTCTGGCGGAGGGTTTCCGTCCCTAATCCGGAAGCCACATCCAGGGATGCACGGAAGGATGGGAGACGTCGTGGACGACGTAACAGGAAAGTGGACCAGAAATCGCGAAACGATGTCACCCGCCCGCGAGTGCAACACGTGGTCGATATTCCGTATCCTCGGTCATCGCCCTGCGCCCAAGGAAACTTTCACCGCGACGTCCAACGGCGAAGGATCCCTTCCAGGGGCGTCTTCCGGCCTCAGAATACCGAGGAACAAAGGCCACCCCCCGGGTACCCTCGCCACTCCGTACTTCCGCCCGACCCTTTGTTTTTGAATGGTCGGGTCGGAAGCACACATGTTCCGGCAAGAGTTAGGGGACAATGGAGTGAGCCCGCCCCTCGAGGCCATCGTCCGGGAAATTGGGATTTTCCCCATCCTTCGAACACGAGGGTGCGGCAGGATACGGGCAACAGAGTCCCACACCTCGTTACCCGAGGACACGTGCCACATTATCTGGCTCCACCGCTGGAAGGAGGGGGGATCCCTAACGCCGCCCCCATGTGGAATCCGTACACTCCCGTGCCGCCTCGTTTCCTCTCGCAGGTCCCCGAGAGTCCCCTCCAGCGATGGCCCTACCTGGAGAGGGGTCTTCAAGTGGGTCCCGTGAGGAACTACCCCATGTGGTGGTAGAGAGGCCGTCGGTTCCACCCCCGCCGCGCGTAAGGAAAGGAGCGGAAAGACCCACGGGATTTACGCATTTTCCAGACGCCCAGAGCAGTACCACGACGGAAGAAAGTACGCCGAACCCCGCAGAGCCCCCGCCTCCAGGGCAACCGACGGATAAGCAAATGGAGTGGACGCTTATCCTCGGGACCCTGGAGACAAAGGAGGAGTTCGAGGACCTGGTGGCTCAAGTCACTGCTGAGGCCGGCGCGGCGCTCAGAAAGAGTAGAGGAGGCGGAGTAGGGGAAAAACCCCTTGACCCTAAGCGTCTTCCGTCCCTCTACAAATTCAACAAAGGAGCCGCATTCCGAGCCGCCACGTCCTCGAATTCCAAGATGTGCGACATCGCTGCGGAGGCTGTGGTGCAGCACTTCCGCCTGGAAATCGCCGACGTCGTGGATTCCCCTGCCCCCTCCGTCGTCCCGAAGATGGCCTTCAAGAAGATGCCGGGTGAGAAGGAGAGGCTCACCAAGAAGGTCACCCCGATGGAAGTCTTTCATCGTCTCCGGCGTTGCAAGAAGTCCGCTCCCGGACCAGACGGCGTCACCTACGAGGACCTCAGGAGAGTCGACCCGGACTGTCGTGTCCTAGCCGGGATCTTTAATCGATGCCTCCGGAATGGCTCCATCCCCGAAGCCTGGAAGGTCTCGCGGACCGTCCTTATTCATAAGGGTGGGGACCCCGCGGATCTCTCCAATTGGCGGCCCATAGCTTTGGGGGCGACAATGGGGAAGCTGTTCACCGGAGTGCTCGCCGACAGGATCTTGGAGTGGGCCACGAAGAGCGGGCGGCTCTCCACACCCACTCAGAAGGGATTTATGCCCAACACCGAAGGGTGCTTCGAGCATAATTTCCTTCTGCAGGCGGCGATTGAGGATGCCCGTAGGAACAAGAAGGAGATGGCGATTGCGTGGCTGGACCTCGCCGACGCGTTCGGTTCAGTCCCGCATAGCCACATCATTCGGATGCTGCGGTCCATGGAGATGCCGGAGTCCCTACTGAAGATCATCGGTGACATCTACGGGGGAATGAGGACGCGGTACTGCCTTCGGACGGAGGAGTCGGACGAGGTTCCTGTGAGGAGGGGAGTTCGCCAGGGAGATCCCCTATCGCCAATTTTATTCAATTTGGCGATAGAGCCGCTGATCCGCTCTGCTCTGCAGAAACGGGCGGTGGCGGGATACTCCTTCGGCCCCACCTTCCTTTCCATCCTCGCGTACGCCGACGACATCGTCCTGATCGCGGGCAACGGAGGGATGCTGCGCGCCCTACTCTACGCCGTCGGAAGGGCAGCAGATTGGTGCGGTCTTCGCTTCAGGGGGCGGAAATGCGCTAGTCTACAGATGGACTTTCGGAAGGGGAGAAGGAAGGTGCAGGCCTCGGAGTTTCAGATTCAGGGCGAGGACATGCGTTCGCTAAAGGAGGGGGAATCGTATCGTTACCTCGGTTGCCCCATCGGGTTTAAGATGGATTCAACCCCATCGGAGGCCCTTGGGGCTCTCCGGGATGACCTGCGCTCCCTCTCCGATAGTAAACTCCTCCCCTGGCAGAAATTGGATGCGCTCCACGTCTTTCTGCTCCCGAGGCTCTCCTTTCCACTTCGGATCGCGGCCCTCCCCTTAAAGGCGTTGAAGGAGACGGACGACGCCATCCGGAAGTCCATCAAGAAGTGGATGGGACTCCCGCAGTGTGCCAGCAGGGAGATGATCAACATTAGGACGTCCCACGGAGGAGGAGGATACATGTCTCTGCAGGCGGAGCACTGTATCCTCACCATCACGCAGGCGTTCCACATGCTGTGCTGCCGAGATGCCCGGGTGAAGTCCGCAGCCTGGTTCGGGCTGAAGGATGCGGTCCACAAGCGGATCGGAAAAGGTAAAGACCCTCCAAGCATGGAGGTCTTATGTAAATACCTTTCCGGTTCAATGGAGGACGATCTGGCGAGGGACGCCGGCGACGTGTCCTCCCTTTGGACTCGCACCAGGAGAGCGGCGAGGAGTCTGCAGCCCCTGTGCAGAGTGGAGTGGAGCTGGAGCGAGCAGCGGCGGGAAGTAGGGATTCGGATCAGTCACCCGTCGCCTTCTTCGGAATTGGTGATTGTACCCGAATCCGCTTTCCGCCGCATCACCGAGTTCCTCCGTGCAGGGGTCTTCGAGGGAGAGCGGCGGCGCCTGATCGTGAAGCTGGACCAAGGAAAGGCGATGGAGGCGGTATCGGCTTCGGAGTGGAGCAGCCATTTCCTTCGTACCGGAGACCACACGTCTGTGAGCGATTGGTTTTTCGTGCACAGAGCTCGACTCAATGTCCTCCCTCTCTTCAGTTCCATGCACGGGAGTGCGTGGCGGGAGGACATTAATTGCCGGAAGTGCGGCGAAGCGGTCGAGTCTCTGGTGCACGTACTGAACCAATGCCGCGCTCACAGACAAGGGAGGATAAGGAGGCACAACGCGGTGCAGGAAATCCTGATTGCGGCACTCCCGAAGCGGTTGCAGGCGTCGGTGGATAAGAAGATCCCAGGAGACGAGACGCAGCTGAGGCCCGACGTCGTGATCCGGGATGACAAGGGGAAGGTCATCCACATCATCGACGTCACCGTCCCTTTCGAGAGTCGGCTTGTCGCTCTCCGCGCCTCGAGGGCCACGAAGATGGAGAAGTACGCGGCGTTGGCGGAGCGGACTCGAGAGCGCGAGGAGCACAAGTTCGACGTTCGATTGGGGGCGATCGTGGTGGGATCCCTCGGCTCCTGGGATGCGAAGAACGACGCCGTGCTGCGCCGCATCGGGGTGCCGCTAAGGAACTTACCTGCAGTGCGAAGGAGGATGGTGTCTGCGGCCATTAGTGCCTCCAGAACAATTTATAATGAACATGTAAAATACGTTATTTGATATTGTTGTTAGGTAGTTCATTTAGTCAGTTTCTCTGTTTTGTTTAAAGTTGTTTTTAATTAGTGTTAATGTTAGTGAGATAGTGACTCTTTAGTGACTGATGTTTCGTGTGAATTTCTTTTTAATATTAATGTTGTGAGTAGATTTAAGAACTTGTAGGTGGAAGATGTTTATTATGTTTATTCTTTAAAGACATTTAGGGTATCATTCCTCTCCCGGGTTGCCAAGCACGATGGGAGAGAATATTTTTGTAAAACTTTGCATTTCCTATGGAGTATCATTCCTTTCAGGGTGATACTCCATAGGAAATATCTTTGTATTTCATTATTTGAAATAAAAAAAGGCGGTTCCCCCAGGACGAGGCTCGGCCATTGCACTCCGGTCGGGCTGACCCCTGCGATTGCCCCAAATGTGGGTAACTCGGGCGCGTAATTTTTGGTAGTAGGGACTGCGTTCGCGCTGTCCCTTTATAATCTCTTCCAAGGTCTCCGCAGTTACTGCATACCATCGAGGAACCATGTAGCGCTAGGGGGTGTTCGGGTCCGTGTCACCAAACTTCCGTTATTTCTCGCGAAAATCTTCCCTTTCAATTTTTCATTTTATTCGCCGTCGCGAGTCGACTTGGGGCGAAAAAAGAGTTTGGAGATGCCGGTCATGATGATGATGATGATCGTAGCAGAAAATGATACCATCGCCTCGGTGATGTTCGATTCGGGGGTGTTGTACAGCATTCGCTTACGTCGAGTAGCATTCCGACCCTTCCGGAAATCCTCGAACGCGCTTGATCTCGTGCGCAAGGAGGAGTTTATGTATTTTCCGTCGGGAAAAGTTCAGTCGGGTCGCTACTGCGATTTCGTATTTTCGCGCCCACGGCCGAAAGGTGCTGGCTTTGCCTGCTAGATAGCAGCAAATAATTCGCGGAATGAGTCGCGTGAAATCGAGCGTCAGGGCGAAGCGTGGACGCGGAAGGAATGGCGACGGGGTCAATTAGGCGTCGGCAGGTGGATTCGGGTGCGTGGAATCGTTTTCGCGAGCGCTCAGGGCGGCCTCGGCATGGGATACGCGAGGGCGGATCGAGTGGTCATCGCGGTCGCCGAAAAGGAGGCGGGCGAAGGGGTGGCCAGGGTTTCCGGTGGATCGTCAGTCTTATCTCCCTTCATTCGCATAAATCTTTCGCCTTTTACTAAAGATTTCCGTGGAGGGGGATATCATGACTCTGAAGAAAAATTTTTTCTAGTGCCCGACGGTATTCTCCGTTGGGCCGATAATCGGTCCAAGCAGAAAGCATCTTTGAGCTGAGCATTACGTGTGCCGTTCCTTGCAGAACCGCGCTCTCTGAAGGTCGTTCTTCGACGACGAACATTCCTAATCGCCGTCAACCTTGTGCGTCGAATGCGCGCGGTAGTCATCGAACGCGATTTGCCTCTTTTATTTATTCGCGCATCTCCTTCGCACGGAAGGTCAAAAAGTTTTAGCAGCTGTAAACCTTTTCAATCGACTGCACAGGGTTCAGCTCGCAGGGGTACGGCGGAAGCCTACGCAGTGAAATATTTTTTTTTTTTTTCCTTTGCCGTTTCGTGTATCTCGTAGGTTGTGCATTTGGCTAAAACTCTTGAAAGTTCAATCTTCTGGCACTTTTCCGGATAATCTATTCCCTTTGATGACGCGACCACGAAATCGCTTCACCCTTGCTGTTTGAGGGAATGTTTCTCGCTTCCTGCCCATGTCCCCAGATGGCTTTTCAGCAAGAAAAACTGGTCTCGCATTTTTGACAAAACCTCGTTCACTCCCGGCACTTGAAATGACGAATCGAGGATCCTTCCCCGCCGGTAGAAAGGCCTTCTTCTACGATTGCTTGCCTTGATGCTAGAATCTCTCCATGCCTTAGAAGAAGCATGTCCGACGTTGGTGTTTCGCGTTTCATCTAAATATATAATTTCCCTACCTTCTTCTCGAAATTTTGCTATTTTTCCCTAAATGTACGTGACGCATGGCAACGATGTCACTTCTTTCCATCAATGAGGCCTCATTCCCCCTTTTCTCAAAGAGACTGCATCGACAGTCGGAGGAATATTCTTCCAAAAGAACGAATGACGTACACGGACTTGTCACAAAGTCGTCGCACTTGATTACTCTGCTTGTTCGATAAATTTCCTTCTCCTTCGGTGGTGGCACAATCGGTGCTTTACTCTGGCCCCTTTCTTAATTAAGAAAAAAATGTACTTTTCTAATACCTGTTGCCTCACATGCTCTTCGTACGATATCACATCCCTCGCCAAAAATTTTCCTCGAGTAGTCGTATACGCAGATCACTCTTCTCCCTTCACCACTTCTTATAATTGTCTCTCTCCTTCCGCTCTCCACGTTCACAATTGAGATGAAAATTCCGTCGCAAGGAAAAAAAATGTGTAATGTGGACATATGTCATGTTCGTACGCTTCACGCACGCTTCAAGTTCACTCCGCGAAAAGTCGAAATCTCACAGATCAAAAAATACGAACGGCTCCGTAGGGAAAAACCAAAGGTCTTTGGAAACTCGACACGCGAGATACTAACTAGTGCAATAAAACTCAAGGGGTGGCCTGATGGAGCTTTGTTTTCCAAAAGCAGCCGGGCCATTGAGTAGGGTACCGCTATACCGGCCCTAAAATTTTGAGTTCATCCGTAAGTTTCCTAAGAAGGTTCCCTCAAGATAGCCGAAGAATTAAGGAAAGAGAGGAAGTTTTAGCCTTCGTTTAGTTAGCAAGCACGAGAACAAGCCGCCGTAAATAGAAGACGGATTCGCACCGTCGCCGATTCCTCAATCCCTGCGAAGGTCTGCCGTAACACGATTTTATGGATCTTCCAGTTGTACTCGAAAAGAATCCGTTTCTCGAAAACACTCCTCCGTGATACGGAGCATTTTCGTGGAGTGGCATGCTGCTACTACACCCGTTCCGTCGATTCGACTCGAGACGAAAATTTTCTCGTAGCGAATAAAATAGAGATCCGATTCTTGAGAAGGCGACTTTTTTAGTCCGGCCGTCGTAAGAAATTTTAAGGATTACTAACTAAGGTCGAGTTCTCAACGTCGATAGGTTTCGAAAATCCTGAAAGAATATTCCTGCGTTTGGAATGCGATGGGAAGGAATTAGAAAGTAGGAAGAAGATGAGGATGTTTATTGATCGCGGCGCTTGAATTTGGCGCGAGTCGGATGGATGGAACAGAGAGAGGGTCGCGCTCGGAAGGCGTCGCGGGGGATGTGGAGGAGCGCGTTGGAGGTGCGAGAAGGAAGGTTCGACGCCGCGGATCGCGAGGAGTCGCAGCGTGGACGGATGGCGTGCGATGGACGGGTCGTTGGGGCGTTGGGAGAGGGTCGATCGCAAATCATCGTGGCGGAGGCGGAGGATGCAGGCAGGGGGTCGTTTGATCCGGCGAGAAAAATTCATACTTACCTGGCGTAGGGGCTACCGTGATCCTGAAGGCGGTTCCCCCAGGACGAGGCTCGGCCATTGCACTCCGGTCGGGCTGACCCCTGCGATTGCCCCAAATGTGGGTAACTCGGGCGCGTAATTTTTGGTAGTAGGGACTGCGTTCGCGCTGTCCCTTTATAATCTCTTCCAAGGTCTCCGCAGTTACTGCATACCATCGAGGAACCATGTAGCGCTAGGGGGTGTTCGGGTCCGTGTCACCAAACTTCCGTTATTTCTCGCGAAAATCTTCCCTTTCAATTTTTCATTTTATTCGCCGTCGCGAGTCGACTTGGGGCGAAAAAAGAGTTTGGAGATGCCGGTCATGATGATGATGATGATCGTAGCAGAAAATGATACCATCGCCTCGGTGATGTTCGATTCGGGGGTGTTGTACAGCATTCGCTTACGTCGAGTAGCATTCCGACCCTTCCGGAAATCCTCGAACGCGCTTGATCTCGTGCGCAAGGAGGAGTTTATGTATTTTCCGTCGGGAAAAGTTCAGTCGGGTCGCTACTGCGATTTCGTATTTTCGCGCCCACGGCCGAAAGGTGCTGGCTTTGCCTGCTAGATAGCAGCAAATAATTCGCGGAATGAGTCGCGTGAAATCGAGCGTCAGGGCGAAGCGTGGACGCGGAAGGAATGGCGACGGGGTCAATTAGGCGTCGGCAGGTGGATTCGGGTGCGTGGAATCGTTTTCGCGAGCGCTCAGGGCGGCCTCGGCATGGGATACGCGAGGGCGGATCGAGTGGTCATCGCGGTCGCCGAAAAGGAGGCGGGCGAAGGGGTGGCCAGGGTTTCCGGTGGATCGTCAGTCTTATCTCCCTTCATTCGCATAAATCTTTCGCCTTTTACTAAAGATTTCCGTGGAGGGGGATATCATGACTCTGAAGAAAAATTTTTTCTAGTGCCCGACGGTATTCTCCGTTGGGCCGATAATCGGTCCAAGCAGAAAGCATCTTTGAGCTGAGCATTACGTGTGCCGTTCCTTGCAGAACCGCGCTCTCTGAAGGTCGTTCTTCGACGACGAACATTCCTAATCGCCGTCAACCTTGTGCGTCGAATGCGCGCGGTAGTCATCGAACGCGATTTGCCTCTTTTATTTATTCGCGCATCTCCTTCGCACGGAAGGTCAAAAAGTTTTAGCAGCTGTAAACCTTTTCAATCGACTGCACAGGGTTCAGCTCGCAGGGGTACGGCGGAAGCCTACGCAGTGAAATATTTTTTTTTTTTTTCCTTTGCCGTTTCGTGTATCTCGTAGGTTGTGCATTTGGCTAAAACTCTTGAAAGTTCAATCTTCTGGCACTTTTCCGGATAATCTATTCCCTTTGATGACGCGACCACGAAATCGCTTCACCCTTGCTGTTTGAGGGAATGTTTCTCGCTTCCTGCCCATGTCCCCAGATGGCTTTTCAGCAAGAAAAACTGGTCTCGCATTTTTGACAAAACCTCGTTCACTCCCGGCACTTGAAATGACGAATCGAGGATCCTTCCCCGCCGGTAGAAAGGCCTTCTTCTACGATTGCTTGCCTTGATGCTAGAATCTCTCCATGCCTTAGAAGAAGCATGTCCGACGTTGGTGTTTCGCGTTTCATCTAAATATATAATTTCCCTACCTTCTTCTCGAAATTTTGCTATTTTTCCCTAAATGTACGTGACGCATGGCAACGATGTCACTTCTTTCCATCAATGAGGCCTCATTCCCCCTTTTCTCAAAGAGACTGCATCGACAGTCGGAGGAATATTCTTCCAAAAGAACGAATGACGTACACGGACTTGTCACAAAGTCGTCGCACTTGATTACTCTGCTTGTTCGATAAATTTCCTTCTCCTTCGGTGGTGGCACAATCGGTGCTTTACTCTGGCCCCTTTCTTAATTAAGAAAAAAATGTACTTTTCTAATACCTGTTGCCTCACATGCTCTTCGTACGATATCACATCCCTCGCCAAAAATTTTCCTCGAGTAGTCGTATACGCAGATCACTCTTCTCCCTTCACCACTTCTTATAATTGTCTCTCTCCTTCCGCTCTCCACGTTCACAATTGAGATGAAAATTCCGTCGCAAGGAAAAAAAATGTGTAATGTGGACATATGTCATGTTCGTACGCTTCACGCACGCTTCAAGTTCACTCCGCGAAAAGTCGAAATCTCACAGATCAAAAAATACGAACGGCTCCGTAGGGAAAAACCAAAGGTCTTTGGAAACTCGACACGCGAGATACTAACTAGTGCAATAAAACTCAAGGGGTGGCCTGATGGAGCTTTGTTTTCCAAAAGCAGCCGGGCCATTGAGTAGGGTACCGCTATACCGGCCCTAAAATTTTGAGTTCATCCGTAAGTTTCCTAAGAAGGTTCCCTCAAGATAGCCGAAGAATTAAGGAAAGAGAGGAAGTTTTAGCCTTCGTTTAGTTAGCAAGCACGAGAACAAGCCGCCGTAAATAGAAGACGGATTCGCACCGTCGCCGATTCCTCAATCCCTGCGAAGGTCTGCCGTAACACGATTTTATGGATCTTCCAGTTGTACTCGAAAAGAATCCGTTTCTCGAAAACACTCCTCCGTGATACGGAGCATTTTCGTGGAGTGGCATGCTGCTACTACACCCGTTCCGTCGATTCGACTCGAGACGAAAATTTTCTCGTAGCGAATAAAATAGAGATCCGATTCTTGAGAAGGCGACTTTTTTAGTCCGGCCGTCGTAAGAAATTTTAAGGATTACTAACTAAGGTCGAGTTCTCAACGTCGATAGGTTTCGAAAATCCTGAAAGAATATTCCTGCGTTTGGAATGCGATGGGAAGGAATTAGAAAGTAGGAAGAAGATGAGGATGTTTATTGATCGCGGCGCTTGAATTTGGCGCGAGTCGGATGGATGGAACAGAGAGAGGGTCGCGCTCGGAAGGCGTCGCGGGGGATGTGGAGGAGCGCGTTGGAGGTGCGAGAAGGAAGGTTCGACGCCGCGGATCGCGAGGAGTCGCAGCGTGGACGGATGGCGTGCGATGGACGGGTCGTTGGGGCGTTGGGAGAGGGTCGATCGCAAATCATCGTGGCGGAGGCGGAGGATGCAGGCAGGGGGTCGTTTGATCCGGCGAGAAAAATTCATACTTACCTGGCGTAGGGGCTACCGTGATCCTGAAGGCGGTTCCCCCAGGACGAGGCTCGGCCATTGCACTCCGGTCGGGCTGACCCCTGCGATTGCCCCAAATGTGGGTAACTCGGGCGCGTAATTTTTGGTAGTAGGGACTGCGTTCGCGCTGTCCCTTTATAATCTCTTCCAAGGTCTCCGCAGTTACTGCATCCCATCGAGGAACCATGTAGCGCTAGGGGGTGTTCGGGTCCGTGTCACCAAACTTCCGTTATTTCTCGCGAAAATCTTCCCTTTCAATTTTTCATTTTATTCGCCGTCGCGAGTCGACTTGGGGCGAAAAAAGAGTTTGGAGATGCCGGTCATGATGATGATGATGATCGTAGCAGAAAATGATACCATCGCCTCGGTGATGTTCGATTCGGGGGTGTTGTACAGCATTCGCTTACGTCGAGTAGCATTCCGACCCTTCCGGAAATCCTCGAACGCGCTTGATCTCGTGCGCAAGGAGGAGTTTATGTATTTTCCGTCGGGAAAAGTTCAGTCGGGTCGCTACTGCGATTTCGTATTTTCGCGCCCACGGCCGAAAGGTGCTGGCTTTGCCTGCTAGATAGCAGCAAATAATTCGCGGAATGAGTCGCGTGAAATCGAGCGTCAGGGCGAAGCGTGGACGTGGAAGGAATGGCGACGGGGTCAATTAGGCGTCGGCAGGTGGATTCGGGTGCGTGGAATCGTTTTCGCGAGCGCTCAGGGCGGCCTCGGCATGGGATACGCGAGGGCGGATCGAGTGGTCATCGCGGTCGCCGAAAAGGAGGCGGGCGAAGGGGTGGCCAGGGTTTCCGGTGGATCGTCAGTCTTATCTCCCTTCATTCGCATAAATCTTTCGCCTTTTACTAAAGATTTCCGTGGAGGGGGATATCATGACTCTGAAGAAAAATTTTTTCTAGTGCCCGACGGTATTCTCCGTTGGGCCGATAATCGGTCCAAGCAGAAAGCATCTTTGAGCTGAGCATTACGTGTGCCGTTCCTTGCAGAACCGCGCTCTCTGAAGGTCGTTCTTCGACGACGAACATTCCTAATCGCCGTCAACCTTGTGCGTCGAATGCGCGCGGTAGTCATCGAACGCGATTTGCCTCTTTTATTTATTCGCGCATCTCCTTCGCACGGAAGGTCAAAAAGTTTTAGCAGCTGTAAACCTTTTCAATCGACTGCACAGGGTTCAGCTCGCAGGGGTACGGCGGAAGCCTACGCAGTGAAATATTTTTTTTTTTTTTTCCTTTGCCGTTTCGTGTATCTCGTAGGTTGTGCATTTGGCTAAAACTCTTGAAAGTTCAATCTTCTGGCACTTTTCCGGATAATCTATTCCCTTTGATGACGCGACCACGAAATCGCTTCACCCTTGCTGTTTGAGGGAATGTTTCTCGCTTCCTGCCCATGTCCCCAGATGGCTTTTCAGCAAGAAAAACTGGTCTCGCATTTTTGACAAAACCTCGTTCACTCCCGGCACTTGAAATGACGAATCGAGGATCCTTCCCCGCCGGTAGAAAGGCCTTCTTCTACGATTGCTTGCCTTGATGCTAGAATCTCTCCATGCCTTAGAAGAAGCATGTCCAACGTTGGTGTTTCGCGTTTCATCTAAATATATAATTTCCCTACCTTCTTCTCGAAATTTTGCTATTTTTCCCTAAATGTACGTGACGCATGGCAACGATGTCACTTCTTTCCATCAATGAGGCCTCATTCCCCCTTTTCTCAAAGAGACTGCATCGACAGTCGGAGGAATATTCTTCCAAAAGAACGAATGACGTACACGGACTTGTCACAAAGTCGTCGCACTTGATTACTCTGCTTGTTCGATAAATTTCCTTCTCCTTCGGTGGTGGCACAATCGGTGCTTTACTCTGGCCCCTTTCTTAATTAAGAAAAAAATGTACTTTTCTAATACCTGTTGCCTCACATGCTCTTCGTACGATATCACATCCCTCGCCAAAAATTTTCCTCGAGTAGTCGTATACGCAGATCACTCTTCTCCCTTCACCACTTCTTATAATTGTCTCTCTCCTTCCGCTCTCCACGTTCACAATTGAGATGAAAATTCCGTCGCAAGGAAAAAAAATGTGTAATGTGGACATATGTCATGTTCGTACGCTTCACGCACGCTTCAAGTTCACTCCGCGAAAAGTCGAAATCTCACAGATCAAAAAATACGAACGGCTCCGTAGGGAAAAACCAAAGGTCTTTGGAAACTCGACACGCGAGATACTAACTAGTGCAATAAAACTCAAGGGGTGGCCTGATGGAGCTTTGTTTTCCAAAAGCAGCCGGGCCATTGAGTAGGGTACCGCTATACCGGCCCTAAAATTTTGAGTTCATCCGTAAGTTTCCTAAGAAGGTTCCCTCAAGATAGCCGAAGAATTAAGGAAAGAGAGGAAGTTTTAGCCTTCGTTTAGTTAGCAAGCACGAGAACAAGCCGCCGTAAATAGAAGACGGATTCGCACCGTCGCCGATTCCTCAATCCCTGCGAAGGTCTGCCGTAACACGATTTTATGGATCTTCCAGTTGTACTCGAAAAGAATCCGTTTCTCGAAAACACTCCTCCGTGATACGGAGCATTTTCGTGGAGTGGCATGCTGCTACTACACCCGTTCCGTCGATTCGACTCGAGACGAAAATTTTCTCGTAGCGAATAAAATAGAGATCCGATTCTTGAGAAGGCGACTTTTTTAGTCCGGCCGTCGTAAGAAATTTTAAGGATTACTAACTAAGGTCGAGTTCTCAACGTCGATAGGTTTCGAAAATCCTGAAAGAATATTCCTGCGTTTGGAATGCGATGGGAAGGAATTAGAAAGTAGGAAGAAGATGAGGATGTTTATTGATCGCGGCGCTTGAATTTGGCGCGAGTCGGATGGATGGAACAGAGAGAGGGTCGCGCTCGGAAGGCGTCGCGGGGGATGTGGAGGAGCGCGTTGGAGGTGCGAGAAGGAAGGTTCGACGCCGCGGATCGCGAGGAGTCGCAGCGTGGACGGATGGCGTGCGATGGACGGGTCGTTGGGGCGTTGGGAGAGGGTCGATCGCAAATCATCGTGGCGGAGGCGGAGGATGCAGGCAGGGGGTCGTTTGATCCGGCGAGAAAAATTCATACTTACCTGGCGTAGGGGCTACCGTGATCCTGAAGGCGGTTCCCCCAGGACGAGGCTCGGCCATTGCACTCCGGTCGGGCTGACCCCTGCGATTGCCCCAAATGTGGGTAACTCGGGCGCGTAATTTTTGGTAGTAGGGACTGCGTTCGCGCTGTCCCTTTATAATCTCTTCCAAGGTCTCCGCAGTTACTGCATACCATCGAGGAACCATGTAGCGCTAGGGGGTGTTCGGGTCCGTGTCACCAAACTTCCGTTATTTCTCGCGAAAATCTTCCCTTTCAATTTTTCATTTTATTCGCCGTCGCGAGTCGACTTGGGGCGAAAAAAGAGTTTGGAGATGCCGGTCATGATGATGATGATGATCGTAGCAGAAAATGATACCATCGCCTCGGTGATGTTCGATTCGGGGGTGTTGTACAGCATTCGCTTACGTCGAGTAGCATTCCGACCCTTCCGGAAATCCTCGAACGCGCTTGATCTCGTGCGCAAGGAGGAGTTTATGTATTTTCCGTCGGGAAAAGTTCAGTCGGGTCGCTACTGCGATTTCGTATTTTCGCGCCCACGGCCGAAAGGTGCTGGCTTTGCCTGCTAGATAGCAGCAAATAATTCGCGGAATGAGTCGCGTGAAATCGAGCGTCAGGGCGAAGCGTGGACGCGGAAGGAATGGCGACGGGGTCAATTAGGCGTCGGCAGGTGGATTCGGGTGCGTGGAATCGTTTTCGCGAGCGCTCAGGGCGGCCTCGGCATGGGATACGCGAGGGCGGATCGAGTGGTCATCGCGGTCGCCGAAAAGGAGGCGGGCGAAGGGGTGGCCAGGGTTTCCGGTGGATCGTCAGTCTTATCTCCCTTCATTCGCATAAATCTTTCGCCTTTTACTAAAGATTTCCGTGGAGGGGGATATCATGACTCTGAAGAAAAATTTTTTCTAGTGCCCGACGGTATTCTCCGTTGGGCCGATAATCGGTCCAAGCAGAAAGCATCTTTGAGCTGAGCATTACGTGTGCCGTTCCTTGCAGAACCGCGCTCTCTGAAGGTCGTTCTTCGACGACGAACATTCCTAATCGCCGTCAACCTTGTGCGTCGAATGCGCGCGGTAGTCATCGAACGCGATTTGCCTCTTTTATTTATTCGCGCATCTCCTTCGCACGGAAGGTCAAAAAGTTTTAGCAGCTGTAAACCTTTTCAATCGACTGCACAGGGTTCAGCTCGCAGGGGTACGGCGGAAGCCTACGCAGTGAAATATTTTTTTTTTTTTTCCTTTGCCGTTTCGTGTATCTCGTAGGTTGTGCATTTGGCTAAAACTCTTGAAAGTTCAATCTTCTGGCACTTTTCCGGATAATCTATTCCCTTTGATGACGCGACCACGAAATCGCTTCACCCTTGCTGTTTGAGGGAATGTTTCTCGCTTCCTGCCCATGTCCCCAGATGGCTTTTCAGCAAGAAAAACTGGTCTCGCATTTTTGACAAAACCTCGTTCACTCCCGGCACTTGAAATGACGAATCGAGGATCCTTCCCCGCCGGTAGAAAGGCCTTCTTCTACGATTGCTTGCCTTGATGCTAGAATCTCTCCATGCCTTAGAAGAAGCATGTCCGACGTTGGTGTTTCGCGTTTCATCTAAATATATAATTTCCCTACCTTCTTCTCGAAATTTTGCTATTTTTCCCTAAATGTACGTGACGCATGGCAACGATGTCACTTCTTTCCATCAATGAGGCCTCATTCCCCCTTTTCTCAAAGAGACTGCATCGACAGTCGGAGGAATATTCTTCCAAAAGAACGAATGACGTACACGGACTTGTCACAAAGTCGTCGCACTTGATTACTCTGCTTGTTCGATAAATTTCCTTCTCCTTCGGTGGTGGCACAATCGGTGCTTTACTCTGGCCCCTTTCTTAATTAAGAAAAAAATGTACTTTTCTAATACCTGTTGCCTCACATGCTCTTCGTACGATATCACATCCCTCGCCAAAAATTTTCCTCGAGTAGTCGTATACGCAGATCACTCTTCTCCCTTCACCACTTCTTATAATTGTCTCTCTCCTTCCGCTCTCCACGTTCACAATTGAGATGAAAATTCCGTCGCAAGGAAAAAAAATGTGTAATGTGGACATATGTCATGTTCGTACGCTTCACGCACGCTTCAAGTTCACTCCGCGAAAAGTCGAAATCTCACAGATCAAAAAATACGAACGGCTCCGTAGGGAAAAACCAAAGGTCTTTGGAAACTCGACACGCGAGATACTAACTAGTGCAATAAAACTCAAGGGGTGGCCTGATGGAGCTTTGTTTTCCAAAAGCAGCCGGGCCATTGAGTAGGGTACCGCTATACCGGCCCTAAAATTTTGAGTTCATCCGTAAGTTTCCTAAGAAGGTTCCCTCAAGATAGCCGAAGAATTAAGGAAAGAGAGGAAGTTTTAGCCTTCGTTTAGTTAGCAAGCACGAGAACAAGCCGCCGTAAATAGAAGACGGATTCGCACCGTCGCCGATTCCTCAATCCCTGCGAAGGTCTGCCGTAACACGATTTTATGGATCTTCCAGTTGTACTCGAAAAGAATCCGTTTCTCGAAAACACTCCTCCGTGATACGGAGCATTTTCGTGGAGTGGCATGCTGCTACTACACCCGTTCCGTCGATTCGACTCGAGACGAAAATTTTCTCGTAGCGAATAAAATAGAGATCCGATTCTTGAGAAGGCGACTTTTTTAGTCCGGCCGTCGTAAGAAATTTTAAGGATTACTAACTAAGGTCGAGTTCTCAACGTCGATAGGTTTCGAAAATCCTGAAAGAATATTCCTGCGTTTGGAATGCGATGGGAAGGAATTAGAAAGTAGGAAGAAGATGAGGATGTTTATTGATCGCGGCGCTTGAATTTGGCGCGAGTCGGATGGATGGAACAGAGAGAGGGTCGCGCTCGGAAGGCGTCGCGGGGGATGTGGAGGAGCGCGTTGGAGGTGCGAGAAGGAAGGTTCGACGCCGCGGATCGCGAGGAGTCGCAGCGTGGACGGATGGCGTGCGATGGACGGGTCGTTGGGGCGTTGGGAGAGGGTCGATCGCAAATCATCGTGGCGGAGGCGGAGGATGCAGGCAGGGGGTCGTTTGATCCGGCGAGAAAAATTCATACTTACCTGGCGTAGGGGCTACCGTGATCCTGAAGGCGGTTCCCCCAGGACGAGGCTCGGCCATTGCACTCCGGTCGGGCTGACCCCTGCGATTGCCCCAAATGTGGGTAACTCGGGCGCGTAATTTTTGGTAGTAGGGACTGCGTTCGCGCTGTCCCTTTATAATCTCTTCCAAGGTCTCCGCAGTTACTGCATACCATCGAGGAACCATGTAGCGCTAGGGGGTGTTCGGGTCCGTGTCACCAAACTTCCGTTATTTCTCGCGAAAATCTTCCCTTTCAATTTTTCATTTTATTCGCCGTCGCGAGTCGACTTGGGGCGAAAAAAGAGTTTGGAGATGCCGGTCATGATGATGATGATGATCGTAGCAGAAAATGATACCATCGCCTCGGTGATGTTCGATTCGGGGGTGTTGTACAGCATTCGCTTACGTCGAGTAGCATTCCGACCCTTCCGGAAATCCTCGAACGCGCTTGATCTCGTGCGCAAGGAGGAGTTTATGTATTTTCCGTCGGGAAAAGTTCAGTCGGGTCGCTACTGCGATTTCGTATTTTCGCGCCCACGGCCGAAAGGTGCTGGCTTTGCCTGCTAGATAGCAGCAAATAATTCGCGGAATGAGTCGCGTGAAATCGAGCGTCAGGGCGAAGCGTGGACGCGGAAGGAATGGCGACGGGGTCAATTAGGCGTCGGCAGGTGGATTCGGGTGCGTGGAATCGTTTTCGCGAGCGCTCAGGGCGGCCTCGGCATGGGATACGCGAGGGCGGATCGAGTGGTCATCGCGGTCGCCGAAAAGGAGGCGGGCGAAGGGGTGGCCAGGGTTTCCGGTGGATCGTCAGTCTTATCTCCCTTCATTCGCATAAATCTTTCGCCTTTTACTAAAGATTTCCGTGGAGGGGGATATCATGACTCTGAAGAAAAATTTTTTCTAGTGCCCGACGGTATTCTCCGTTGGGCCGATAATCGGTCCAAGCAGAAAGCATCTTTGAGCTGAGCATTACGTGTGCCGTTCCTTGCAGAACCGCGCTCTCTGAAGGTCGTTCTTCGACGACGAACATTCCTAATCGCCGTCAACCTTGTGCGTCGAATGCGCGCGGTAGTCATCGAACGCGATTTGCCTCTTTTATTTATTCGCGCATCTCCTTCGCACGGAAGGTCAAAAAGTTTTAGCAGCTGTAAACCTTTTCAATCGACTGCACAGGGTTCAGCTCGCAGGGGTACGGCGGAAGCCTACGCAGTGAAATATTTTTTTTTTTTTTTCCTTTGCCGTTTCGTGTATCTCGTAGGTTGTGCATTTGGCTAAAACTCTTGAAAGTTCAATCTTCTGGCACTTTTCCGGATAATCTATTCCCTTTGATGACGCGACCACGAAATCGCTTCACCCTTGCTGTTTGAGGGAATGTTTCTCGCTTCCTGCCCATGTCCCCAGATGGCTTTTCAGCAAGAAAAACTGGTCTCGCATTTTTGACAAAACCTCGTTCACTCCCGGCACTTGAAATGACGAATCGAGGATCCTTCCCCGCCGGTAGAAAGGCCTTCTTCTACGATTGCTTGCCTTGATGCTAGAATCTCTCCATGCCTTAGAAGAAGCATGTCCAACGTTGGTGTTTCGCGTTTCATCTAAATATATAATTTCCCTACCTTCTTCTCGAAATTTTGCTATTTTTCCCTAAATGTACGTGACGCATGGCAACGATGTCACTTCTTTCCATCAATGAGGCCTCATTCCCCCTTTTCTCAAAGAGACTGCATCGACAGTCGGAGGAATATTCTTCCAAAAGAACGAATGACGTACACGGACTTGTCACAAAGTCGTCGCACTTGATTACTCTGCTTGTTCGATAAATTTCCTTCTCCTTCGGTGGTGGCACAATCGGTGCTTTACTCTGGCCCCTTTCTTAATTAAGAAAAAAATGTACTTTTCTAATACCTGTTGCCTCACATGCTCTTCGTACGATATCACATCCCTCGCCAAAAATTTTCCTCGAGTAGTCGTATACGCAGATCACTCTTCTCCCTTCACCACTTCTTATAATTGTCTCTCTCCTTCCGCTCTCCACGTTCACAATTGAGATGAAAATTCCGTCGCAAGGAAAAAAAATGTGTAATGTGGACATATGTCATGTTCGTACGCTTCACGCACGCTTCAAGTTCACTCCGCGAAAAGTCGAAATCTCACAGATCAAAAAATACGAACGGCTCCGTAGGGAAAAACCAAAGGTCTTTGGAAACTCGACACGCGAGATACTAACTAGTGCAATAAAACTCAAGGGGTGGCCTGATGGAGCTTTGTTTTCCAAAAGCAGCCGGGCCATTGAGTAGGGTACCGCTATACCGGCCCTAAAATTTTGAGTTCATCCGTAAGTTTCCTAAGAAGGTTCCCTCAAGATAGCCGAAGAATTAAGGAAAGAGAGGAAGTTTTAGCCTTCGTTTAGTTAGCAAGCACGAGAACAAGCCGCCGTAAATAGAAGACGGATTCGCACCGTCGCCGATTCCTCAATCCCTGCGAAGGTCTGCCGTAACACGATTTTATGGATCTTCCAGTTGTACTCGAAAAGAATCCGTTTCTCGAAAACACTCCTCCGTGATACGGAGCATTTTCGTGGAGTGGCATGCTGCTACTACACCCGTTCCGTCGATTCGACTCGAGACGAAAATTTTCTCGTAGCGAATAAAATAGAGATCCGATTCTTGAGAAGGCGACTTTTTTAGTCCGGCCGTCGTAAGAAATTTTAAGGATTACTAACTAAGGTCGAGTTCTCAACGTCGATAGGTTTCGAAAATCCTGAAAGAATATTCCTGCGTTTGGAATGCGATGGGAAGGAATTAGAAAGTAGGAAGAAGATGAGGATGTTTATTGATCGCGGCGCTTGAATTTGGCGCGAGTCGGATGGATGGAACAGAGAGAGGGTCGCGCTCGGAAGGCGTCGCGGGGGATGTGGAGGAGCGCGTTGGAGGTGCGAGAAGGAAGGTTCGACGCCGCGGATCGCGAGGAGTCGCAGCGTGGACGGATGGCGTGCGATGGACGGGTCGTTGGGGCGTTGGGAGAGGGTCGATCGCAAATCATCGTGGCGGAGGCGGAGGATGCAGGCAGGGGGTCGTTTGATCCGGCGAGAAAAATTCATACTTACCTGGCGTAGGGGCTACCGTGATCCTGAAGGCGGTTCCCCCAGGACGAGGCTCGGCCATTGCACTCCGGTCGGGCTGACCCCTGCGATTGCCCCAAATGTGGGTAACTCGGGCGCGTAATTTTTGGTAGTAGGGACTGCGTTCGCGCTGTCCCTTTATAATCTCTTCCAAGGTCTCCGCAGTTACTGCATACCATCGAGGAACCATGTAGCGCTAGGGGGTGTTCGGGTCCGTGTCACCAAACTTCCGTTATTTCTCGCGAAAATCTTCCCTTTCAATTTTTCATTTTATTCGCCGTCGCGAGTCGACTTGGGGCGAAAAAAGAGTTTGGAGATGCCGGTCATGATGATGATGATGATCGTAGCAGAAAATGATACCATCGCCTCGGTGATGTTCGATTCGGGGGTGTTGTACAGCATTCGCTTACGTCGAGTAGCATTCCGACCCTTCCGGAAATCCTCGAACGCGCTTGATCTCGTGCGCAAGGAGGAGTTTATGTATTTTCCGTCGGGAAAAGTTCAGTCGGGTCGCTACTGCGATTTCGTATTTTCGCGCCCACGGCCGAAAGGTGCTGGCTTTGCCTGCTAGATAGCAGCAAATAATTCGCGGAATGAGTCGCGTGAAATCGAGCGTCAGGGCGAAGCGTGGACGCGGAAGGAATGGCGACGGGGTCAATTAGGCGTCGGCAGGTGGATTCGGGTGCGTGGAATCGTTTTCGCGAGCGCTCAGGGCGGCCTCGGCATGGGATACGCGAGGGCGGATCGAGTGGTCATCGCGGTCGCCGAAAAGGAGGCGGGCGAAGGGGTGGCCAGGGTTTCCGGTGGATCGTCAGTCTTATCTCCCTTCATTCGCATAAATCTTTCGCCTTTTACTAAAGATTTCCGTGGAGGGGGATATCATGACTCTGAAGAAAAATTTTTTCTAGTGCCCGACGGTATTCTCCGTTGGGCCGATAATCGGTCCAAGCAGAAAGCATCTTTGAGCTGAGCATTACGTGTGCCGTTCCTTGCAGAACCGCGCTCTCTGAAGGTCGTTCTTCGACGACGAACATTCCTAATCGCCGTCAACCTTGTGCGTCGAATGCGCGCGGTAGTCATCGAACGCGATTTGCCTCTTTTATTTATTCGCGCATCTCCTTCGCACGGAAGGTCAAAAAGTTTTAGCAGCTGTAAACCTTTTCAATCGACTGCACAGGGTTCAGCTCGCAGGGGTACGGCGGAAGCCTACGCAGTGAAATATTTTTTTTTTTTTTTCCTTTGCCGTTTCGTGTATCTCGTAGGTTGTGCATTTGGCTAAAACTCTTGAAAGTTCAATCTTCTGGCACTTTTCCGGATAATCTATTCCCTTTGATGACGCGACCACGAAATCGCTTCACCCTTGCTGTTTGAGGGAATGTTTCTCGCTTCCTGCCCATGTCCCCAGATGGCTTTTCAGCAAGAAAAACTGGTCTCGCATTTTTGACAAAACCTCGTTCACTCCCGGCACTTGAAATGACGAATCGAGGATCCTTCCCCGCCGGTAGAAAGGCCTTCTTCTACGATTGCTTGCCTTGATGCTAGAATCTCTCCATGCCTTAGAAGAAGCATGTCCAACGTTGGTGTTTCGCGTTTCATCTAAATATATAATTTCCCTACCTTCTTCTCGAAATTTTGCTATTTTTCCCTAAATGTACGTGACGCATGGCAACGATGTCACTTCTTTCCATCAATGAGGCCTCATTCCCCCTTTTCTCAAAGAGACTGCATCGACAGTCGGAGGAATATTCTTCCAAAAGAACGAATGACGTACACGGACTTGTCACAAAGTCGTCGCACTTGATTACTCTGCTTGTTCGATAAATTTCCTTCTCCTTCGGTGGTGGCACAATCGGTGCTTTACTCTGGCCCCTTTCTTAATTAAGAAAAAAATGTACTTTTCTAATACCTGTTGCCTCACATGCTCTTCGTACGATATCACATCCCTCGCCAAAAATTTTCCTCGAGTAGTCGTATACGCAGATCACTCTTCTCCCTTCACCACTTCTTATAATTGTCTCTCTCCTTCCGCTCTCCACGTTCACAATTGAGATGAAAATTCCGTCGCAAGGAAAAAAAATGTGTAATGTGGACATATGTCATGTTCGTACGCTTCACGCACGCTTCAAGTTCACTCCGCGAAAAGTCGAAATCTCACAGATCAAAAAATACGAACGGCTCCGTAGGGAAAAACCAAAGGTCTTTGGAAACTCGACACGCGAGATACTAACTAGTGCAATAAAACTCAAGGGGTGGCCTGATGGAGCTTTGTTTTCCAAAAGCAGCCGGGCCATTGAGTAGGGTACCGCTATACCGGCCCTAAAATTTTGAGTTCATCCGTAAGTTTCCTAAGAAGGTTCCCTCAAGATAGCCGAAGAATTAAGGAAAGAGAGGAAGTTTTAGCCTTCGTTTAGTTAGCAAGCACGAGAACAAGCCGCCGTAAATAGAAGACGGATTCGCACCGTCGCCGATTCCTCAATCCCTGCGAAGGTCTGCCGTAACACGATTTTATGGATCTTCCAGTTGTACTCGAAAAGAATCCGTTTCTCGAAAACACTCCTCCGTGATACGGAGCATTTTCGTGGAGTGGCATGCTGCTACTACACCCGTTCCGTCGATTCGACTCGAGACGAAAATTTTCTCGTAGCGAATAAAATAGAGATCCGATTCTTGAGAAGGCGACTTTTTTAGTCCGGCCGTCGTAAGAAATTTTAAGGATTACTAACTAAGGTCGAGTTCTCAACGTCGATAGGTTTCGAAAATCCTGAAAGAATATTCCTGCGTTTGGAATGCGATGGGAAGGAATTAGAAAGTAGGAAGAAGATGAGGATGTTTATTGATCGCGGCGCTTGAATTTGGCGCGAGTCGGATGGATGGAACAGAGAGAGGGTCGCGCTCGGAAGGCGTCGCGGGGGATGTGGAGGAGCGCGTTGGAGGTGCGAGAAGGAAGGTTCGACGCCGCGGATCGCGAGGAGTCGCAGCGTGGACGGATGGCGTGCGATGGACGGGTCGTTGGGGCGTTGGGAGAGGGTCGATCGCAAATCATCGTGGCGGAGGCGGAGGATGCAGGCAGGGGGTCGTTTGATCCGGCGAGAAAAATTCATACTTACCTGGCGTAGGGGCTACCGTGATCCTGAAGGCGGTTCCCCCAGGACGAGGCTCGGCCATTGCACTCCGGTCGGGCTGACCCCTGCGATTGCCCCAAATGTGGGTAACTCGGGCGCGTAATTTTTGGTAGTAGGGACTGCGTTCGCGCTGTCCCTTTATAATCTCTTCCAAGGTCTCCGCAGTTACTGCATACCATCGAGGAACCATGTAGCGCTAGGGGGTGTTCGGGTCCGTGTCACCAAACTTCCGTTATTTCTCGCGAAAATCTTCCCTTTCAATTTTTCATTTTATTCGCCGTCGCGAGTCGACTTGGGGCGAAAAAAGAGTTTGGAGATGCCGGTCATGATGATGATGATGATCGTAGCAGAAAATGATACCATCGCCTCGGTGATGTTCGATTCGGGGGTGTTGTACAGCATTCGCTTACGTCGAGTAGCATTCCGACCCTTCCGGAAATCCTCGAACGCGCTTGATCTCGTGCGCAAGGAGGAGTTTATGTATTTTCCGTCGGGAAAAGTTCAGTCGGGTCGCTACTGCGATTTCGTATTTTCGCGCCCACGGCCGAAAGGTGCTGGCTTTGCCTGCTAGATAGCAGCAAATAATTCGCGGAATGAGTCGCGTGAAATCGAGCGTCAGGGCGAAGCGTGGACGCGGAAGGAATGGCGACGGGGTCAATTAGGCGTCGGCAGGTGGATTCGGGTGCGTGGAATCGTTTTCGCGAGCGCTCAGGGCGGCCTCGGCATGGGATACGCGAGGGCGGATCGAGTGGTCATCGCGGTCGCCGAAAAGGAGGCGGGCGAAGGGGTGGCCAGGGTTTCCGGTGGATCGTCAGTCTTATCTCCCTTCATTCGCATAAATCTTTCGCCTTTTACTAAAGATTTCCGTGGAGGGGGATATCATGACTCTGAAGAAAAATTTTTTCTAGTGCCCGACGGTATTCTCCGTTGGGCCGATAATCGGTCCAAGCAGAAAGCATCTTTGAGCTGAGCATTACGTGTGCCGTTCCTTGCAGAACCGCGCTCTCTGAAGGTCGTTCTTCGACGACGAACATTCCTAATCGCCGTCAACCTTGTGCGTCGAATGCGCGCGGTAGTCATCGAACGCGATTTGCCTCTTTTATTTATTCGCGCATCTCCTTCGCACGGAAGGTCAAAAAGTTTTAGCAGCTGTAAACCTTTTCAATCGACTGCACAGGGTTCAGCTCGCAGGGGTACGGCGGAAGCCTACGCAGTGAAATATTTTTTTTTTTTTTTCCTTTGCCGTTTCGTGTATCTCGTAGGTTGTGCATTTGGCTAAAACTCTTGAAAGTTCAATCTTCTGGCACTTTTCCGGATAATCTATTCCCTTTGATGACGCGACCACGAAATCGCTTCACCCTTGCTGTTTGAGGGAATGTTTCTCGCTTCCTGCCCATGTCCCCAGATGGCTTTTCAGCAAGAAAAACTGGTCTCGCATTTTTGACAAAACCTCGTTCACTCCCGGCACTTGAAATGACGAATCGAGGATCCTTCCCCGCCGGTAGAAAGGCCTTCTTCTACGATTGCTTGCCTTGATGCTAGAATCTCTCCATGCCTTAGAAGAAGCATGTCCAACGTTGGTGTTTCGCGTTTCATCTAAATATATAATTTCCCTACCTTCTTCTCGAAATTTTGCTATTTTTCCCTAAATGTACGTGACGCATGGCAACGATGTCACTTCTTTCCATCAATGAGGCCTCATTCCCCCTTTTCTCAAAGAGACTGCATCGACAGTCGGAGGAATATTCTTCCAAAAGAACGAATGACGTACACGGACTTGTCACAAAGTCGTCGCACTTGATTACTCTGCTTGTTCGATAAATTTCCTTCTCCTTCGGTGGTGGCACAATCGGTGCTTTACTCTGGCCCCTTTCTTAATTAAGAAAAAAATGTACTTTTCTAATACCTGTTGCCTCACATGCTCTTCGTACGATATCACATCCCTCGCCAAAAATTTTCCTCGAGTAGTCGTATACGCAGATCACTCTTCTCCCTTCACCACTTCTTATAATTGTCTCTCTCCTTCCGCTCTCCACGTTCACAATTGAGATGAAAATTCCGTCGCAAGGAAAAAAAATGTGTAATGTGGACATATGTCATGTTCGTACGCTTCACGCACGCTTCAAGTTCACTCCGCGAAAAGTCGAAATCTCACAGATCAAAAAATACGAACGGCTCCGTAGGGAAAAACCAAAGGTCTTTGGAAACTCGACACGCGAGATACTAACTAGTGCAATAAAACTCAAGGGGTGGCCTGATGGAGCTTTGTTTTCCAAAAGCAGCCGGGCCATTGAGTAGGGTACCGCTATACCGGCCCTAAAATTTTGAGTTCATCCGTAAGTTTCCTAAGAAGGTTCCCTCAAGATAGCCGAAGAATTAAGGAAAGAGAGGAAGTTTTAGCCTTCGTTTAGTTAGCAAGCACGAGAACAAGCCGCCGTAAATAGAAGACGGATTCGCACCGTCGCCGATTCCTCAATCCCTGCGAAGGTCTGCCGTAACACGATTTTATGGATCTTCCAGTTGTACTCGAAAAGAATCCGTTTCTCGAAAACACTCCTCCGTGATACGGAGCATTTTCGTGGAGTGGCATGCTGCTACTACACCCGTTCCGTCGATTCGACTCGAGACGAAAATTTTCTCGTAGCGAATAAAATAGAGATCCGATTCTTGAGAAGGCGACTTTTTTAGTCCGGCCGTCGTAAGAAATTTTAAGGATTACTAACTAAGGTCGAGTTCTCAACGTCGATAGGTTTCGAAAATCCTGAAAGAATATTCCTGCGTTTGGAATGCGATGGGAAGGAATTAGAAAGTAGGAAGAAGATGAGGATGTTTATTGATCGCGGCGCTTGAATTTGGCGCGAGTCGGATGGATGGAACAGAGAGAGGGTCGCGCTCGGAAGGCGTCGCGGGGGATGTGGAGGAGCGCGTTGGAGGTGCGAGAAGGAAGGTTCGACGCCGCGGATCGCGAGGAGTCGCAGCGTGGACGGATGGCGTGCGATGGACGGGTCGTTGGGGCGTTGGGAGAGGGTCGATCGCAAATCATCGTGGCGGAGGCGGAGGATGCAGGCAGGGGGTCGTTTGATCCGGCGAGAAAAATTCATACTTACCTGGCGTAGGGGCTACCGTGATCCTGAAGGCGGTTCCCCCAGGACGAGGCTCGGCCATTGCACTCCGGTCGGGCTGACCCCTGCGATTGCCCCAAATGTGGGTAACTCGGGCGCGTAATTTTTGGTAGTAGGGACTGCGTTCGCGCTGTCCCTTTATAATCTCTTCCAAGGTCTCCGCAGTTACTGCATCCCATCGAGGAACCATGTAGCGCTAGGGGGTGTTCGGGTCCGTGTCACTAAACTTCCGTTATTTCTCGCGGAAATCTTCCCTTTCAATTTCTCATTTTATTCGCCGTCGCGAGTCGACTTGGGGCGAAGAAAGAGTTTGGAGATGCCGGTCACGATGATGATCGTAGCAAAAAATGATACCATCGCCTCGGTCATGTTGGATTCGGGGGTGTTGTACAGTATTCACTTACGTCGAGTAGCATTCCGACCCTTCCGGAAATCCTCGAACGCGCTTGATCTCGTGTGCAAGGAGGAGTTTATATATTTTCCGTCGGGAAAAGTTCAGTCGGGTCGCTGCTGCGATTTTGTATTTTCGCGCCCACGGGCGAAAGGTGCTGGGTTTGCCTGCTAGATAGCAGCAAATAATTCGCGGAATGAGTCGCGTGAAATCGAGCGTCAGAGCGAAGCGTGGACGCGGAAGGAATGGCGACGGGGTCAATTAGGCGTCGGCAGGTGGATTCGGGTGCGTGGAATCGTTTTCGCGAGCGCTCTGGGCGGCCTCGGCATGGGATACGGGAGGGCGGATCGAGTGGTCATCGCGGTCGCCGAAAAGGAGGCGGGCGAAGGGGTGGCCAGGGTTTCCGGTGGATCGTCAGTCTTATCTCCCTTCATTCGCATAAATCTTTCGCCTTTTACTAAAGATTTCCGTGGAGGGGGATATCATGACTCTGAAGAGAAATTTTTTCTAGTGCCCGACGGTATTCTCCGTTGGGCCGATAATCGGTCCAAGCAGAAAGCATCTTTGAGTTGAGCATTTCGTGTGCCGTTCCCTGAAGGTCGTACTTCGACGACGAACATTTCTAATCGCCGTCGACCTTGTTGCGCGTTGAATGCGCGCGGTAGTCATCGAACGCGATTTGCCTCTTTTATTTATTCGCGCATCTCTTTCGCACGGAGGGTCAAAAACTTATAGCAGCTGTAAACCTTTTCAATCGAATGCACAGGGTGTTCAGCTCGCAGGGGTACGGCGGAAGTCTACGCCGTGAAATATTTTTTTTTTTCCCTTTGCCGTTTCGTGTATCTCGTAGGTTGTGCATTTGGTTCCAACGGAGGCTAATGCTCTTGAAAGTTCATTCAATCTTCTGGCACTTTTCCGGATAATCTATTCCCTTTGACGACGCGACCACGATATCGCTCCACCCTTGCTGTTTGAGGAGATGTTTCTCGCTTCCTGCCCATGTCCCCAGATCGCTTTTCAGCGAGAAAAACTGGTCTCGCATTTTTGACAAAACCTCGTTCACCTGAAATGACGAATCGAGGATCCTTCCCCGCCGGTCTCTTTAAGCCGGTAGAAAGGCCTTCTTCTACGATTGCTTGCCTTGATGGTAGAATCTCTCCATGCCTTAGAAGAAGCATGTCCAACGTTGGTGTTTCGCGTTTCATCTAAATATACAATTTCCCTACCTTCTTCTCGGAATTTTGCTATTTTTCCCTAAAAGTACGTGGCAACGATGTCACTTCTTTCCATCAATGGGGCCTCATTCCCCCTTTTCTCAAACTGATTTTCTCAAAGAGACTGCATCGACAGTCGGAGGAATATTCTTCCAAAAGAATGAATGACGTACACGGACTTGTCACAAAATCGTCGTACTTGATTACTCTGCTTGTTCGATAGATTTCCTTCTCCTTAGGTGGTGGCACAATCGGTGCTTTACTCTGGCCCCTTTCTTAATTAAAAAAAAAAAAAAATGTACTTTTCTAATACCTGTTGCCTCACATGCTCTTCGTACGATATCACATCCCTCGCCAAAAATTTTCCTCGAGTAGTCGTATACGCAGATCACTCTTCTCCCTTCACCACTTCTTATAATTGTCTCTCTCCTTCCGCTCTCCATGTTCACAATTGAGATGAAAATTCTGTCGCAAGAAAAAAAAATGTATAATGTGGACATATGTCATGTTCGTACGCTTCACGCACGCTTAAATTCACTCCGCGAAAAGTCGAAATCATCTCACGGATCAAAAAATACGAACGGCTCCGTAGGGAAAAACCAAAGGTCTTTGGAAACTCGACACGCGAGATACTAACTAGTGCAATAAAACTCAAGGGGTGGCCTGATGGAGCTTTGTTTTCCAAAAGCAGCCGGGCCATCGAGTAGGGTACCGCTATACCGGCCCTAAAATTTTGAGTTCATCCGTAAGTTTCCCAAGAAGGTTCCCTCAAGATAGCCGAAGAATTAAGGAAAGAAAGGAAGTTTTTAGCCTTCGTTCAGTTAGCAAGCACGAGAACAAGCCGCCGTAAATAGAAGACGGATTCGCACCGTCGCCGATTCCTCAATCCCTGCGAAGGTCCACCGTAACACGATTTTATGGATCTTCCAGTTGTACTCGAAAAGAATCCGTTTCTCGAAAACACTCCTCCGTGATACGGAGCATTTTCGTGGAGTGGCATGGAGCTACTATATCCGTTCCGTCGATTCGACTCGAGACGAAAATTTTCTCGTAGCGAATAAAATAGAGATCCGATTCTTGAGAAGGCGACTTTTTTTAGTCCGGCCGTCGTAAGAAATTTTAAGGGTTACTAACGGTCGAGTTCTCAACGTTTCGAAAATCCTGAAAGAATATTCCTGCGTTTGGAATGCGATGGGAAGGAATTAGAAAGTAGGAAGAAGATGAGGATGTTTATTGATCGCGGCGCTTGAATTTGGCGCGAGTCGGATGGATGGAACAGAGAGGGTCGCGCTCGGAAGGCGTCGCGGGGGATGTGGAGGAGCGCGTCGGAGGTGCGAGAAGGAAGGTTCGACGCCGCGGATCGCGAGGAGTCGCAGCGTGGACGGATGGCGTGCGATGGACGGGTCGTTGGGGCGTTGGGAGAGGGTCGATCGCAAATCATCGTGGCGGAGGCGGAGGATGCAGGCAGGGGGTCGTTTGATCCGGCGAGAAAAATTCATACTTACCTGGCGTAGGGGCTACCGTGATCCTGAAGGCGGTTCCCCCAGGACGAGGCTCGGCCATTGCACTCCGGTCGGGCTGACCCCTGCGATTGCCCCAAATGTGGGTAACTCGGGCGCGTAATTTTTGGTAGTAGGGACTGCGTTCGCGCTGTCCCTTTATAATCTCTTCCAAGGTCTCCGCAGTAACTGCATCCCATCGAGGAACCATGTAGCGCTAGGGGGTGTTCGGGTCCGTGTCACTAAACTTCCGTTATTTCTCGCGGAAATCTTCCCTTTCAATTTCTCATTTTATTCGCCGTCGCGAGTCGACTTGGGGCGAAGAAAGAGTTTGGAGATGCCGGTCACGATGATGATCGTAGCAAAAAATGATACCATCGCCTCGGTCATGTTGGATTCGGGGGTGTTGTACAGTATTCACTTACGTCGAGTAGCATTCCGACCCTTCCGGAAATCCTCGAACGCGCTTGATCTCGTGTGCAAGGAGGAGTTTATATATTTTCCGTCGGGAAAAGTTCAGTCGGGTCGCTGCTGCGATTTTGTATTTTCGCGCCCACGGGCGAAAGGTGCTGGGTTTGCCTGCTAGATAGCAGCAAATAATTCGCGGAATGAGTCGCGTGAAATCGAGCGTCAGAGCGAAGCGTGGACGCGGAAGGAATGGCGACGGGGTCAATTAGGCGTCGGCAGGTGGATTCGGGTGCGTGGAATCGTTTTCGCGAGCGCTCTGGGCGGCCTCGGCATGGGATACGGGAGGGCGGATCGAGTGGTCATCGCGGTCGCCGAAAAGGAGGCGGGCGAAGGGGTGGCCAGGGTTTCCGGTGGATCGTCAGTCTTATCTCCCTTCATTCGCATAAATCTTTCGCCTTTTACTAAAGATTTCCGTGGAGGGGGATATCATGACTCTGAAGAGAAATTTTTTCTAGTGCCCGACGGTATTCTCCGTTGGGCCGATAATCGGTCCAAGCAGAAAGCATCTTTGAGTTGAGCATTTCGTGTGCCGTTCCCTGAAGGTCGTACTTCGACGACGAACATTTCTAATCGCCGTCGACCTTGTTGCGCGTTGAATGCGCGCGGTAGTCATCGAACGCGATTTGCCTCTTTTATTTATTCGCGCATCTCTTTCGCACGGAGGGTCAAAAACTTATAGCAGCTGTAAACCTTTTCAATCGAATGCACAGGGTGTTCAGCTCGCAGGGGTACGGCGGAAGTCTACGCCGTGAAATATTTTTTTTTTTCCCTTTGCCGTTTCGTGTATCTCGTAGGTTGTGCATTTGGTTCCAACGGAGGCTAATGCTCTTGAAAGTTCATTCAATCTTCTGGCACTTTTCCGGATAATCTATTCCCTTTGACGACGCGACCACGATATCGCTCCACCCTTGCTGTTTGAGGAGATGTTTCTCGCTTCCTGCCCATGTCCCCAGATCGCTTTTCAGCGAGAAAAACTGGTCTCGCATTTTTGACAAAACCTCGTTCACCTGAAATGACGAATCGAGGATCCTTCCCCGCCGGTCTCTTTAAGCCGGTAGAAAGGCCTTCTTCTACGATTGCTTGCCTTGATGGTAGAATCTCTCCATGCCTTAGAAGAAGCATGTCCAACGTTGGTGTTTCGCGTTTCATCTAAATATACAATTTCCCTACCTTCTTCTCGGAATTTTGCTATTTTTCCCTAAAAGTACGTGGCAACGATGTCACTTCTTTCCATCAATGGGGCCTCATTCCCCCTTTTCTCAAACTGATTTTCTCAAAGAGACTGCATCGACAGTCGGAGGAATATTCTTCCAAAAGAATGAATGACGTACACGGACTTGTCACAAAATCGTCGTACTTGATTACTCTGCTTGTTCGATAGATTTCCTTCTCCTTAGGTGGTGGCACAATCGGTGCTTTACTCTGGCCCCTTTCTTAATTAAAAAAAAAAAAAAATGTACTTTTCTAATACCTGTTGCCTCACATGCTCTTCGTACGATATCACATCCCTCGCCAAAAATTTTCCTCGAGTAGTCGTATACGCAGATCACTCTTCTCCCTTCACCACTTCTTATAATTGTCTCTCTCCTTCCGCTCTCCATGTTCACAATTGAGATGAAAATTCTGTCGCAAGAAAAAAAAATGTATAATGTGGACATATGTCATGTTCGTACGCTTCACGCACGCTTAAATTCACTCCGCGAAAAGTCGAAATCATCTCACGGATCAAAAAATACGAACGGCTCCGTAGGGAAAAACCAAAGGTCTTTGGAAACTCGACACGCGAGATACTAACTAGTGCAATAAAACTCAAGGGGTGGCCTGATGGAGCTTTGTTTTCCAAAAGCAGCCGGGCCATCGAGTAGGGTACCGCTATACCGGCCCTAAAATTTTGAGTTCATCCGTAAGTTTCCCAAGAAGGTTCCCTCAAGATAGCCGAAGAATTAAGGAAAGAAAGGAAGTTTTTAGCCTTCGTTCAGTTAGCAAGCACGAGAACAAGCCGCCGTAAATAGAAGACGGATTCGCACCGTCGCCGATTCCTCAATCCCTGCGAAGGTCCACCGTAACACGATTTTATGGATCTTCCAGTTGTACTCGAAAAGAATCCGTTTCTCGAAAACACTCCTCCGTGATACGGAGCATTTTCGTGGAGTGGCATGGAGCTACTATATCCGTTCCGTCGATTCGACTCGAGACGAAAATTTTCTCGTAGCGAATAAAATAGAGATCCGATTCTTGAGAAGGCGACTTTTTTTAGTCCGGCCGTCGTAAGAAATTTTAAGGGTTACTAACGGTCGAGTTCTCAACGTTTCGAAAATCCTGAAAGAATATTCCTGCGTTTGGAATGCGATGGGAAGGAATTAGAAAGTAGGAAGAAGATGAGGATGTTTATTGATCGCGGCGCTTGAATTTGGCGCGAGTCGGATGGATGGAACAGAGAGGGTCGCGCTCGGAAGGCGTCGCGGGTGATGTGGAGGAGCGCGTCGGAGGTGCGAGAAGGAAGGTTCGACGCCGCGGATCGCGAGGAGTCGCAGCGTGGACGGATGGCGTGCGATGGACGGGTCGTTGGGGCGTTGGGAGAGGGTCGATCGCAAATCATCGTGGCGGAGGCGGAGGATGCAGGCAGGGGGTCGTTTGATCCGGCGAGAAAAATTCATACTTACCTGGCGTAGGGGCTACCGTGATCCTGAAGGCGGTTCCCCCAGGACGAGGCTCGGCCATTGCACTCCGGTCGGGCTGACCCCTGCGATTGCCCCAAATGTGGGTAACTCGGGCGCGTAATTTTTGGTAGTAGGGACTGCGTTCGCGCTGTCCCTTTATAATCTCTTCCAAGGTCTCCGCAGTTACTGCATCCCATCGAGGAACCATGTAGCGCTAGGGGGTGTTCGGGTCCGTGTCACTAAACTTCCGTTATTTCTCGCGGAAATCTTCCCTTTCAATTTCTCATTTTATTCGCCGTCGCGAGTCGACTTGGGGCGAAGAAAGAGTTTGGAGATGCCGGTCACGATGATGATCGTAGCAAAAAATGATACCATCGCCTCGGTCATGTTGGATTCGGGGGTGTTGTACAGTATTCACTTACGTCGAGTAGCATTCCGACCCTTCCGGAAATCCTCGAACGCGCTTGATCTCGTGTGCAAGGAGGAGTTTATATATTTTCCGTCGGGAAAAGTTCAGTCGGGTCGCTGCTGCGATTTTGTATTTTCGCGCCCACGGGCGAAAGGTGCTGGGTTTGCCTGCTAGATAGCAGCAAATAATTCGCGGAATGAGTCGCGTGAAATCGAGCGTCAGAGCGAAGCGTGGACGCGGAAGGAATGGCGACGGGGTCAATTAGGCGTCGGCAGGTGGATTCGGGTGCGTGGAATCGTTTTCGCGAGCGCTCTGGGCGGCCTCGGCATGGGATACGGGAGGGCGGATCGAGTGGTCATCGCGGTCGCCGAAAAGGAGGCGGGCGAAGGGGTGGCCAGGGTTTCCGGTGGATCGTCAGTCTTATCTCCCTTCATTCGCATAAATCTTTCGCCTTTTACTAAAGATTTCCGTGGAGGGGGATATCATGACTCTGAAGAGAAATTTTTTCTAGTGCCCGACGGTATTCTCCGTTGGGCCGATAATCGGTCCAAGCAGAAAGCATCTTTGAGTTGAGCATTTCGTGTGCCGTTCCCTGAAGGTCGTACTTCGACGACGAACATTTCTAATCGCCGTCGACCTTGTTGCGCGTTGAATGCGCGCGGTAGTCATCGAACGCGATATGCCTCTTTTATTTATTCGCGCATCTCTTTCGCACGGAGGGTCAAAAACTTATAGCAGCTGTAAACCTTTTCAATCGAATGCACAGGGTGTTCAGCTCGCAGGGGTACGGCGGAAGTCTACGCCGTGAAATATTTTTTTTTTTTCCCTTTGCCGTTTCGTGTATCTCGTAGGTTGTGCATTTGGTTCCAACGGAGGCTAATGCTCTTGAAAGTTCATTCAATCTTCTGGCACTTTTCCGGATAATCTATTCCCTTTGACGACGCGACCACGATATCGCTCCACCCTTGCTGTTTGAGGAGATGTTTCTCGCTTCCTGCCCATGTCCCCAGATCGCTTTTCAGCGAGAAAAACTGGTCTCGCATTTTTGACAAAACCTCGTTCACCTGAAATGACGAATCGAGGATCCTTCCCCGCCGGTCTCTTTAAGCCGGTAGAAAGGCCTTCTTCTACGATTGCTTGCCTTGATGGTAGAATCTCTCCATGCCTTAGAAGAAGCATGTCCAACGTTGGTGTTTCGCGTTTCATCTAAATATACAATTTCCCTACCTTCTTCTCGGAATTTTGCTATTTTTCCCTAAAAGTACGTGGCAACGATGTCACTTCTTTCCATCAATGGGGCCTCATTCCCCCTTTTCTCAAACTGATTTTCTCAAAGAGACTGCATCGACAGTCGGAGGAATATTCTTCCAAAAGAATGAATGACGTACACGGACTTGTCACAAAATCGTCGTACTTGATTACTCTGCTTGTTCGATAGATTTCCTTCTCCTTAGGTGGTGGCACAATCGGTGCTTTACTCTGGCCCCTTTCTTAATTAAAAAAAAAAAAAAATGTACTTTTCTAATACCTGTTGCCTCACATGCTCTTCGTACGATATCACATCCCTCGCCAAAAATTTTCCTCGAGTAGTCGTATACGCAGATCACTCTTCTCCCTTCACCACTTCTTATAATTGTCTCTCTCCTTCCGCTCTCCATGTTCACAATTGAGATGAAAATTCTGTCGCAAGAAAAAAAAATGTATAATGTGGACATATGTCATGTTCGTACGCTTCACGCACGCTTAAATTCACTCCGCGAAAAGTCGAAATCATCTCACGGATCAAAAAATACGAACGGCTCCGTAGGGAAAAACCAAAGGTCTTTGGAAACTCGACACGCGAGATACTAACTAGTGCAATAAAACTCAAGGGGTGGCCTGATGGAGCTTTGTTTTCCAAAAGCAGCCGGGCCATCGAGTAGGGTACCGCTATACCGGCCCTAAAATTTTGAGTTCATCCGTAAGTTTCCCAAGAAGGTTCCCTCAAGATAGCCGAAGAATTAAGGAAAGAAAGGAAGTTTTTAGCCTTCGTTCAGTTAGCAAGCACGAGAACAAGCCGCCGTAAATAGAAGACGGATTCGCACCGTCGCCGATTCCTCAATCCCTGCGAAGGTCCACCGTAACACGATTTTATGGATCTTCCAGTTGTACTCGAAAAGAATCCGTTTCTCGAAAACACTCCTCCGTGATACGGAGCATTTTCGTGGAGTGGCATGGAGCTACTATATCCGTTCCGTCGATTCGACTCGAGACGAAAATTTTCTCGTAGCGAATAAAATAGAGATCCGATTCTTGAGAAGGCGACTTTTTTTAGTCCGGCCGTCGTAAGAAATTTTAAGGGTTACTAACGGTCGAGTTCTCAACGTTTCGAAAATCCTGAAAGAATATTCCTGCGTTTGGAATGCGATGGGAAGGAATTAGAAAGTAGGAAGAAGATGAGGATGTTTATTGATCGCGGCGCTTGAATTTGGCGCGAGTCGGATGGATGGAACAGAGAGGGTCGCGCTCGGAAGGCGTCGCGGGGGATGTGGAGGAGCGCGTCGGAGGTGCGAGAAGGAAGGTTCGACGCCGCGGATCGCGAGGAGTCGCAGCGTGGACGGATGGCGTGCGATGGACGGGTCGTTGGGGCGTTGGGAGAGGGTCGATCGCAAATCATCGTGGCGGAGGCGGAGGATGCAGGCAGGGGGTCGTTTGATCCGGCGAGAAAAATTCATACTTACCTGGCGTAGGGGCTACCGTGATCCTGAAGGCGGTTCCCCCAGGACGAGGCTCGGCCATTGCACTCCGGTCGGGCTGACCCCTGCGATTGCCCTTAATGTGGGTAACTCGGGCGCGTAATTTTTGGTAGTAGGGACTGCGTTCGCGCTGTCCCTTTATAATCTCTTCCAAGGTCTCCGCAGTTACTGCATCCCATCGAGGAACCATGTAGCGCTAGGGGGTGTTCGGGTCCGTGTCACTAAACTTCCGTTATTTCTCGCGGAAATCTTCCCTTTCAATTTCTCATTTTATTCGCCGTCGCGAGTCGACTTGGGGCGAAGAAAGAGTTTGGAGATGCCGGTCACGATGATGATCGTAGCAAAAAATGATACCATCGCCTCGGTCATGTTGGATTCGGGGGTGTTGTACAGTATTCACTTACGTCGAGTAGCATTCCGACCCTTCCGGAAATCCTCGAACGCGCTTGATCTCGTGTGCAAGGAGGAGTTTATATATTTTCCGTCGGGAAAAGTTCAGTCGGGTCGCTGCTGCGATTTTGTATTTTCGCGCCCACGGGCGAAAGGTGCTGGGTTTGCCTGCTAGATAGCAGCAAATAATTCGCGGAATGAGTCGCGTGAAATCGAGCGTCAGAGCGAAGCGTGGACGCGGAAGGAATGGCGACGGGGTCAATTAGGCGTCGGCAGGTGGATTCGGGTGCGTGGAATCGTTTTCGCGAGCGCTCTGGGCGGCCTCGGCATGGGATACGGGAGGGCGGATCGAGTGGTCATCGCGGTCGCCGAAAAGGAGGCGGGCGAAGGGGTGGCCAGGGTTTCCGGTGGATCGTCAGTCTTATCTCCCTTCATTCGCATAAATCTTTCGCCTTTTACTAAAGATTTCCGTGGAGGGGGATATCATGACTCTGAAGAGAAATTTTTTCTAGTGCCCGACGGTATTCTCCGTTGGGCCGATAATCGGTCCAAGCAGAAAGCATCTTTGAGTTGAGAATTTCGTGTGCCGTTCCCTGCTCCCTGAAGGTCGTTCTTCGACGACGAACATTTCTAATCGCCGTCAACCTTGTGCGTTGAATGCGCGCGGTAGTCATCGAACGCGATTTGCCTCTTTTATTTATTCGCGCATCTCTTTCGCACGGAGGGTCAAAAACTTTTAGCAGCTGTAAACCTTTTCAATCGACTGCACAGGGTGTTCAGCTCGCAGGGGTACGGCGGAAGTCTACGCAGTGAAATATTTTTTTTTTTTCCTTTGCCGTTCCGTGTATCTCGTAGGTTGTGCATTTGGTTCCAACGGAGGCTAAAACTCTTGAAAGTTCAATCTTCTGGCACTTTTCCGGATAATCTATTCCCTTTGACGACGCGACCACGAAATCGCTTCACCCTTGCTGCTTGAGGAGATGTTTCTCGCTTCCTGCCCATTTCCCCAGATCGCTTTTCAGCGAGAAAAACTGGTCTCGCATTTTTGACAAAACCTCGTTCACCTGAAATGACGAATCGAGGATCCTTCCCCGCCGGTCTCTTTAAGCCGGTAGAAAGGCCTTCTTCTACGATTGCTTGCCTTGATGGTAGAATCTCTCCATGCCTTAGAAGAAGCATGTCCAACGTTGGTGCTTCGCGTTTCATCTAAATACACAACTTCCCTACCTTCTTCTCGGAATTTTGCTATTTTTCCCTAAATGTACGTGACGCATGGCAACGATGTCACTTCTTTCCATCAATGGGGCCTCATTCCCCCTTTTCTCAAACTGATTTTCTCAAAGAGACTGCATCGACAGTCGGAGGAATATTCTTCCAAAAGAATGAATGACGTACACGGACTTGTCACAAAATCGTCGTACTTGATTACTCTGCTTGTTCGATAGATTTCCTTCTCCTTAGGTGGTGGCACAATCGGTGCTTTACTCTGGCCCCTTTCTTAATTAAAAAAAAAAAAAAAATGTACTTTTCTAATACCTGTTGCCTCACATGCTCTTCGTACGATATCACATCCCTCGCCAAAAATTTTCCTCGAGTAGTCGTATACGCAGATCACTCTTCTCCCTTCACCACTTCTTATAATTGTCTCTCTCCTTCCGCTCTCCATGTTCACAATTGAGATGAAAATTCTGTCGCAAGAAAAAAAAATGTATAATGTGGACATATGTCATGTTCGTACGCTTCACGCACGCTTAAATTCACTCCGCGAAAAGTCGAAATCATCTCACGGATCAAAAAATACGAACGGCTCCGTAGGGAAAAACCAAAGGTCTTTGGAAACTCGACACGCGAGATACTAACTAGTGCAATAAAACTCAAGGGGTGGCCTGATGGAGCTTTGTTTTCCAAAAGCAGCCGGGCCATCGAGTAGGGTACCGCTATACCGGCCCTAAAATTTTGAGTTCATCCGTAAGTTTCCCAAGAAGGTTCCCTCAAGATAGCCGAAGAATTAAGGAAAGAAAGGAAGTTTTTAGCCTTCGTTCAGTTAGCAAGCACGAGAACAAGCCGCCGTAAATAGAAGACGGATTCGCACCGTCGCCGATTCCTCAATCCCTGCGAAGGTCCACCGTAACACGATTTTATGGATCTTCCAGTTGTACTCGAAAAGAATCCGTTTCTCGAAAACACTCCTCCGTGATACGGAGCATTTTCGTGGAGTGGCATGGAGCTACTATATCCGTTCCGTCGATTCGACTCGAGACGAAAATTTTCTCGTAGCGAATAAAATAGAGATCCGATTCTTGAGAAGGCGACTTTTTTTAGTCCGGCCGTCGTAAGAAATTTTAAGGGTTACTAACGGTCGAGTTCTCAACGTTTCGAAAATCCTGAAAGAATATTCCTGCGTTTGGAATGCGATGGGAAGGAATTAGAAAGTAGGAAGAAGATGAGGATGTTTATTGATCGCGGCGCTTGAATTTGGCGCGAGTCGGATGGATGGAACAGAGAGGGTCGCGCTCGGAAGGCGTCGCGGGGGATGTGGAGGAGCGCGTCGGAGGTGCGAGAAGGAAGGTTCGACGCCGCGGATCGCGAGGAGTCGCAGCGTGGACGGATGGCGTGCGATGGACGGGTCGTTGGGGCGTTGGGAGAGGGTCGATCGCAAATCATCGTGGCGGAGGCGGAGGATGCAGGCAGGGGGTCGTTTGATCCGGCGAGAAAAATTCATACTTACCTGGCGTAGGGGCTACCGTGATCCTGAAGGCGGTTCCCCCAGGACGAGGCTCGGCCATTGCACTCCGGTCGGGCTGACCCCTGCGATTGCCCCAAATGTGGGTAACTCGGGCGCGTAATTTTTGGTAGTAGGGACTGCGTTCGCGCTGTCCCTTTATAATCTCTTCCAAGGTCTCCGCAGTTACTGCATCCCATCGAGGAACCATGTAGCGCTAGGGGGTGTTCGGGTCCGTGTCACTAAACTTCCGTTATTTCTCGCGGAAATCTTCCCTTTCAATTTCTCATTTTATTCGCCGTCGCGAGTCGACTTGGGGCGAAGAAAGAGTTTGGAGATGCCGGTCACGATGATGATCGTAGCAAAAAATGATACCATCGCCTCGGTCATGTTGGATTCGGGGATGTTGTACAGTATTCACTTACGTCGAGTAGCATTCCGACCCTTCCGGAAATCCTCGAACGCGCTTGATCTCGTGTGCAAGGAGGAGTTTATATATTTTCCGTCGGGAAAAGTTCGGTCGGGTCGCTGCTGCGATTTTGTATTTTCGCGCCCACGGGCGAAAGGTGCTGGGTTTGCCTGCTAGATAGCAGCAAATAATTCGCGGAATGAGTCGCGTGAAATCGAGCGTCAGGGCGAAGCGTGGACGCGGAAGGAATGGCGACGGGGTCAATTAGGCGTCGGCAGGTGGATTCGGGTGCGTGGAATCGTTTTCGCGAGCGCTCTGGGCGGCCTCGGCATGGGATACGGGAGGGCGGATCGAGTGGTCATCGCGGTCGCCGAAAAGGAGGCGGGCGAAGGGGTGGCCAGGGTTTCCGGTGGATCGTCAGTCTTATCTCCCTTCATTCGCATAAATCTATCGCCTTTTACTAAAGATTTCCGTGGAGGGGGATATCATGACTCTGAAGAGAAATTTTTTCTAGTGCCCGACGGTATTCTCCGTTGGGCCGATAATCGGTCCAAGCAGAAAGCATCTTTGAGTTGAGCATTTCGTGTGCCGTTCCCTGAAGGTCGTACTTCGACGACGAACATTTCTAATCGCCGTCGACCTTGTTGCGCGTTGAATGCGCGCGGTAGTCATCGAACGCGATATGCCTCTTTTATTTATTCGCGCATCTCTTTCGCACGGAGGGTCAAAAACTTATAGCAGCTGTAAACCTTTTCAATCGAATGCACAGGGTGTTCAGCTCGCAGGGGTACGGCGGAAGTCTACGCCGTGAAATATTTTTTTTTTTCCCTTTGCCGTTTCGTGTATCTCGTAGGTTGTGCATTTGGTTCCAACGGAGGCTAATGCTCTTGAAAGTTCATTCAATCTTCTGGCACTTTTCCGGATAATCTATTCCCTTTGACGACGCGACCACGATATCGCTCCACCCTTGCTGTTTGAGGAGATGTTTCTCGCTTCCTGCCCATGTCCCCAGATCGCTTTTCAGCGAGAAAAACTGGTCTCGCATTTTTGACAAAACCTCGTTCACCTGAAATGACGAATCGAGGATCCTTCCCCGCCGGTCTCTTTAAGCCGGTAGAAAGGCCTTCTTCTACGATTGCTTGCCTTGATGGTAGAATCTCTCCATGCCTTAGAAGAAGCATGTCCAACGTTGGTGTTTCGCGTTTCATCTAAATATACAATTTCCCTACCTTCTTCTCGGAATTTTGCTATTTTTCCCTAAAAGTACGTGGCAACGATGTCACTTCTTTCCATCAATGGGGCCTCATTCCCCCTTTTCTCAAACTGATTTTCTCAAAGAGACTGCATCGACAGTCGGAGGAATATTCTTCCAAAAGAATGAATGACGTACACGGACTTGTCACAAAATCGTCGTACTTGATTACTCTGCTTGTTCGATAGATTTCCTTCTCCTTAGGTGGTGGCACAATCGGTGCTTTACTCTGGCCCCTTTCTTAATTAAAAAAAAAAAAAAAATGTACTTTTCTAATACCTGTTGCCTCACATGCTCTTCGTACGATATCACATCCCTCGCCAAAAATTTTCCTCGAGTAGTCGTATACGCAGATCACTCTTCTCCCTTCACCACTTCTTATAATTGTCTCTCTCCTTCCGCTCTCCATGTTCACAATTGAGATGAAAATTCTGTCGCAAGAAAAAAAAATGTATAATGTGGACATATGTCATGTTCGTACGCTTCACGCACGCTTAAATTCACTCCGCGAAAAGTCGAAATCATCTCACGGATCAAAAAATACGAACGGCTCCGTAGGGAAAAACCAAAGGTCTTTGGAAACTCGACACGCGAGATACTAACTAGTGCAATAAAACTCAAGGGGTGGCCTGATGGAGCTTTGTTTTCCAAAAGCAGCCGGGCCATCGAGTAGGGTACCGCTATACCGGCCCTAAAATTTTGAGTTCATCCGTAAGTTTCCCAAGAAGGTTCCCTCAAGATAGCCGAAGAATTAAGGAAAGAAAGGAAGTTTTTAGCCTTCGTTCAGTTAGCAAGCACGAGAACAAGCCGCCGTAAATAGAAGACGGATTCGCACCGTCGCCGATTCCTCAATCCCTGCGAAGGTCCACCGTAACACGATTTTATGGATCTTCCAGTTGTACTCGAAAAGAATCCGTTTCTCGAAAACACTCCTCCGTGATACGGAGCATTTTCGTGGAGTGGCATGGAGCTACTATATCCGTTCCGTCGATTCGACTCGAGACGAAAATTTTCTCGTAGCGAATAAAATAGAGATCCGATTCTTGAGAAGGCGACTTTTTTTAGTCCGGCCGTCGTAAGAAATTTTAAGGGTTACTAACGGTCGAGTTCTCAACGTTTCGAAAATCCTGAAAGAATATTCCTGCGTTTGGAATGCGATGGGAAGGAATTAGAAAGTAGGAAGAAGATGAGGATGTTTATTGATCGCGGCGCTTGAATTTGGCGCGAGTCGGATGGATGGAACAGAGAGGGTCGCGCTCGGAAGGCGTCGCGGGTGATGTGGAGGAGCGCGTCGGAGGTGCGAGAAGGAAGGTTCGACGCCGCGGATCGCGAGGAGTCGCAGCGTGGACGGATGGCGTGCGATGGACGGGTCGTTGGGGCGTTGGGAGAGGGTCGATCGCAAATCATCGTGGCGGAGGCGGAGGATGCAGGCAGGGGGTCGTTTGATCCGGCGAGAAAAATTCATACTTACCTGGCGTAGGGGCTACCGTGATCCTGAAGGCGGTTCCCCCAGGACGAGGCTCGGCCATTGCACTCCGGTCGGGCTGACCCCTGCGATTGCCCCAAATGTGGGTAACTCGGGCGCGTAATTTTTGGTAGTAGGGACTGCGTTCGCGCTGTCCCTTTATAATCTCTTCCAAGGTCTCCGCAGTTACTGCATCCCATCGAGGAACCATGTAGCGCTAGGGGGTGTTCGGGTCCGTGTCACTAAACTTCCGTTATTTCTCGCGGAAATCTTCCCTTTCAATTTCTCATTTTATTCGCCGTCGCGAGTCGACTTGGGGCGAAGAAAGAGTTTGGAGATGCCGGTCACGATGATGATCGTAGCAAAAAATGATACCATCGCCTCGGTCATGTTGGATTCGGGGGTGTTGTACAGTATTCACTTACGTCGAGTAGCATTCCGACCCTTCCGGAAATCCTCGAACGCGCTTGATCTCGTGTGCAAGGAGGAGTTTATATATTTTCCGTCGGGAAAAGTTCAGTCGGGTCGCTGCTGCGATTTTGTATTTTCGCGCCCACGGGCGAAAGGTGCTGGGTTTGCCTGCTAGATAGCAGCAAATAATTCGCGGAATGAGTCGCGTGAAATCGAGCGTCAGAGCGAAGCGTGGACGCGGAAGGAATGGCGACGGGGTCAATTAGGCGTCGGCAGGTGGATTCGGGTGCGTGGAATCGTTTTCGCGAGCGCTCTGGGCGGCCTCGGCATGGGATACGGGAGGGCGGATCGAGTGGTCATCGCGGTCGCCGAAAAGGAGGCGGGCGAAGGGGTGGCCAGGGTTTCCGGTGGATCGTCAGTCTTATCTCCCTTCATTCGCATAAATCTTTCGCCTTTTACTAAAGATTTCCGTGGAGGGGGATATCATGACTCTGAAGAGAAATTTTTTCTAGTGCCCGACGGTATTCTCCGTTGGGCCGATAATCGGTCCAAGCAGAAAGCATCTTTGAGTTGAGCATTTCGTGTGCCGTTCCCTGAAGGTCGTACTTCGACGACGAACATTTCTAATCGCCGTCGACCTTGTTGCGCGTTGAATGCGCGCGGTAGTCATCGAACGCGATATGCCTCTTTTATTTATTCGCGCATCTCTTTCGCACGGAGGGTCAAAAACTTATAGCAGCTGTAAACCTTTTCAATCGAATGCACAGGGTGTTCAGCTCGCAGGGGTACGGCGGAAGTCTACGCCGTGAAATATTTTTTTTTTTTCCCTTTGCCGTTTCGTGTATCTCGTAGGTTGTGCATTTGGTTCCAACGGAGGCTAATGCTCTTGAAAGTTCATTCAATCTTCTGGCACTTTTCCGGATAATCTATTCCCTTTGACGACGCGACCACGATATCGCTCCACCCTTGCTGTTTGAGGAGATGTTTCTCGCTTCCTGCCCATGTCCCCAGATCGCTTTTCAGCGAGAAAAACTGGTCTCGCATTTTTGACAAAACCTCGTTCACCTGAAATGACGAATCGAGGATCCTTCCCCGCCGGTCTCTTTAAGCCGGTAGAAAGGCCTTCTTCTACGATTGCTTGCCTTGATGGTAGAATCTCTCCATGCCTTAGAAGAAGCATGTCCAACGTTGGTGTTTCGCGTTTCATCTAAATATACAATTTCCCTACCTTCTTCTCGGAATTTTGCTATTTTTCCCTAAAAGTACGTGGCAACGATGTCACTTCTTTCCATCAATGGGGCCTCATTCCCCCTTTTCTCAAACTGATTTTCTCAAAGAGACTGCATCGACAGTCGGAGGAATATTCTTCCAAAAGAATGAATGACGTACACGGACTTGTCACAAAATCGTCGTACTTGATTACTCTGCTTGTTCGATAGATTTCCTTCTCCTTAGGTGGTGGCACAATCGGTGCTTTACTCTGGCCCCTTTCTTAATTAAAAAAAAAAAAAAATGTACTTTTCTAATACCTGTTGCCTCACATGCTCTTCGTACGATATCACATCCCTCGCCAAAAATTTTCCTCGAGTAGTCGTATACGCAGATCACTCTTCTCCCTTCACCACTTCTTATAATTGTCTCTCTCCTTCCGCTCTCCATGTTCACAATTGAGATGAAAATTCTGTCGCAAGAAAAAAAAATGTATAATGTGGACATATGTCATGTTCGTACGCTTCACGCACGCTTAAATTCACTCCGCGAAAAGTCGAAATCATCTCACGGATCAAAAAATACGAACGGCTCCGTAGGGAAAAACCAAAGGTCTTTGGAAACTCGACACGCGAGATACTAACTAGTGCAATAAAACTCAAGGGGTGGCCTGATGGAGCTTTGTTTTCCAAAAGCAGCCGGGCCATCGAGTAGGGTACCGCTATACCGGCCCTAAAATTTTGAGTTCATCCGTAAGTTTCCCAAGAAGGTTCCCTCAAGATAGCCGAAGAATTAAGGAAAGAAAGGAAGTTTTTAGCCTTCGTTCAGTTAGCAAGCACGAGAACAAGCCGCCGTAAATAGAAGACGGATTCGCACCGTCGCCGATTCCTCAATCCCTGCGAAGGTCCACCGTAACACGATTTTATGGATCTTCCAGTTGTACTCGAAAAGAATCCGTTTCTCGAAAACACTCCTCCGTGATACGGAGCATTTTCGTGGAGTGGCATGGAGCTACTATATCCGTTCCGTCGATTCGACTCGAGACGAAAATTTTCTCGTAGCGAATAAAATAGAGATCCGATTCTTGAGAAGGCGACTTTTTTTAGTCCGGCCGTCGTAAGAAATTTTAAGGGTTACTAACGGTCGAGTTCTCAACGTTTCGAAAATCCTGAAAGAATATTCCTGCGTTTGGAATGCGATGGGAAGGAATTAGAAAGTAGGAAGAAGATGAGGATGTTTATTGATCGCGGCGCTTGAATTTGGCGCGAGTCGGATGGATGGAACAGAGAGGGTCGCGCTCGGAAGGCGTCGCGGGGGATGTGGAGGAGCGCGTCGGAGGTGCGAGAAGGAAGGTTCGACGCCGCGGATCGCGAGGAGTCGCAGCGTGGACGGATGGCGTGCGATGGACGGGTCGTTGGGGCGTTGGGAGAGGGTCGATCGCAAATCATCGTGGCGGAGGCGGAGGATGCAGGCAGGGGGTCGTTTGATCCGGCGAGAAAAATTCATACTTACCTGGCGTAGGGGCTACCGTGATCCTGAAGGCGGTTCCCCCAGGACGAGGCTCGGCCATTGCACTCCGGTCGGGCTGACCCCTGCGATTGCCCCAAATGTGGGTAACTCGGGCGCGTAATTTTTGGTAGTAGGGACTGCGTTCGCGCTGTCCCTTTATAATCTATTCCAAGGTCTCCGCAGTTACTGCATCCCATCGAGGAACCATGTAGCGCTAGGGGGTGTTCGGGTCCGTGTCACTAAACTTCCGTTATTTCTCGCGGAAATCTTCCCTTTCGATTTCTCATTTTATTCGCCGTCGCGAGTCGACTTGGGGCGAAGAAAGAGTTTGGAGATGCCGGTCACGATGATGATCGTAGCAAAAAATGATACCATCGCCTCGGTCATGTTGGATTCGGGGATGTTGTACAGTATTCACTTACGTCGAGTAGCATTCCGACCCTTCCGGAAATCCTCGAACGCGCTTGATCTCGTGTGCAAGGAGGAGTTTATATATTTTCCGTCGGGAAAAGTTCGGTCGGGTCGCTGCTGCGATTTTGTATTTTCGCGCCCACGGGCGAAAGGTGCTGGGTTTGCCTGCTAGATAGCAGCAAATAATTCGCGGAATGAGTCGCGTGAAATCGAGCGTCAGGGCGAAGCGTGGACGCGGAAGGAATGGCGACGGGGTCAATTAGGCGTCGGCAGGTGGATTCGGGTGCGTGGAATCGTTTTCGCGAGCGCTCTGGGCGGCCTCGGCATGGGATACGGGAGGGCGGATCGAGTGGTCATCGCGGTCGCCGAAAAGGAGGCGGGCGAAGGGGTGGCCAGGGTTTCCGGTGGATCGTCAGTCTTATCTCCCTTCATTCGCATAAATCTATCGCCTTTTACTAAAGATTTCCGTGGAGGGGGATATCATGACTCTGAAGAGAAATTTTTTCTAGTGCCCGACGGTATTCTCCGTTGGGCCGATAATCGGTCCAAGCAGAAAGCATCTTTGAGTTGAGCATTTCGTGTGCCGTTCCCTGAAGGTCGTACTTCGACGACGAACATTTCTAATCGCCGTCGACCTTGTTGCGCGTTGAATGCGCGCGGTAGTCATCGAACGCGATATGCCTCTTTTATTTATTCGCGCATCTCTTTCGCACGGAGGGTCAAAAACTTATAGCAGCTGTAAACCTTTTCAATCGAATGCACAGGGTGTTCAGCTCGCAGGGGTACGGCGGAAGTCTACGCCGTGAAATATTTTTTTTTTTCCCTTTGCCGTTTCGTGTATCTCGTAGGTTGTGCATTTGGTTCCAACGGAGGCTAATGCTCTTGAAAGTTCATTCAATCTTCTGGCACTTTTCCGGATAATCTATTCCCTTTGACGACGCGACCACGATATCGCTCCACCCTTGCTGTTTGAGGAGATGTTTCTCGCTTCCTGCCCATGTCCCCAGATCGCTTTTCAGCGAGAAAAACTGGTCTCGCATTTTTGACAAAACCTCGTTCACCTGAAATGACGAATCGAGGATCCTTCCCCGCCGGTCTCTTTAAGCCGGTAGAAAGGCCTTCTTCTACGATTGCTTGCCTTGATGGTAGAATCTCTCCATGCCTTAGAAGAAGCATGTCCAACGTTGGTGTTTCGCGTTTCATCTAAATATACAATTTCCCTACCTTCTTCTCGGAATTTTGCTATTTTTCCCTAAAAGTACGTGGCAACGATGTCACTTCTTTCCATCAATGGGGCCTCATTCCCCCTTTTCTCAAACTGATTTTCTCAAAGAGACTGCATCGACAGTCGGAGGAATATTCTTCCAAAAGAATGAATGACGTACACGGACTTGTCACAAAATCGTCGTACTTGATTACTCTGCTTGTTCGATAGATTTCCTTCTCCTTAGGTGGTGGCACAATCGGTGCTTTACTCTGGCCCCTTTCTTAATTAAAAAAAAAAAAAAAATGTACTTTTCTAATACCTGTTGCCTCACATGCTCTTCGTACGATATCACATCCCTCGCCAAAAATTTTCCTCGAGTAGTCGTATACGCAGATCACTCTTCTCCCTTCACCACTTCTTATAATTGTCTCTCTCCTTCCGCTCTCCATGTTCACAATTGAGATGAAAATTCTGTCGCAAGAAAAAAAAATGTATAATGTGGACATATGTCATGTTCGTACGCTTCACGCACGCTTAAATTCACTCCGCGAAAAGTCGAAATCATCTCACGGATCAAAAAATACGAACGGCTCCGTAGGGAAAAACCAAAGGTCTTTGGAAACTCGACACGCGAGATACTAACTAGTGCAATAAAACTCAAGGGGTGGCCTGATGGAGCTTTGTTTTCCAAAAGCAGCCGGGCCATCGAGTAGGGTACCGCTATACCGGCCCTAAAATTTTGAGTTCATCCGTAAGTTTCCCAAGAAGGTTCCCTCAAGATAGCCGAAGAATTAAGGAAAGAAAGGAAGTTTTTAGCCTTCGTTCAGTTAGCAAGCACGAGAACAAGCCGCCGTAAATAGAAGACGGATTCGCACCGTCGCCGATTCCTCAATCCCTGCGAAGGTCCACCGTAACACGATTTTATGGATCTTCCAGTTGTACTCGAAAAGAATCCGTTTCTCGAAAGCACTCCTCCGTGATACGGAGCATTTTCGTGGAGTGGCATGCTGCTACTATGTCCGTTCCGTCGATTCGACTCGAGACGAAAATTTTCTCGTAGCGAATAAAATAGAGATCCGATTCTTGAGAAGGCGACTTTTTTTAGTCCGGCCGTCGTAAGAAATTTTAAGGGTTACTAACGGTCGAGTTCTCAACGTTTCGAAAATCCTGAAAGAATATTCCTGCGTTTGGAATGCGATGGGAAGGAATTAGAAAGTAGGAAGAAGATGAGGATGTTTATTGATCGCGGCGCTTGAATTTGGCGCGAGTCGGATGGATGGAACAGAGAGGGTCGCGCTCGGAAGGCGTCGCGGGGGATGTGGAGGAGCGCGTCGGAGGTGCGAGAAGGAAGGTTCGACGCCGCGGATCGCGAGGAGTCGCAGCGTGGACGGATGGCGTGCGATGGACGGGTCGTTGGGGCGTTGGGAGAGGGTCGATCGCAAATCATCGTGGCGGAGGCGGAGGATGCAGGCAGGGGGTCGTTTGATCCGGCGAGAAAAATTCATACTTACCTGGCGTAGGGGCTACCGTGATCCTGAAGGCGGTTCCCCCAGGACGAGGCTCGGCCATTGCACTCCGGTCGGGCTGACCCCTGCGATTGCCCCAAATGTGGGTAACTCGGGCGCGTAATTTTTGGTAGTAGGGACTGCGTTCGCGCTGTCCCTTTATAATCTCTTCCAAGGTCTCCGCAGTTACTGCATCCCATCGAGGAACCATGTAGCGCTAGGGGGTGTTCGGGTCCGTGTCACTAAACTTCCGTTATTTCTCGCGGAAATCTTCCCTTTCAATTTCTCATTTTATTCGCCGTCGCGAGTCGACTTGGGGCGAAGAAAGAGTTTGGAGATGCCGGTCACGATGATGATCGTAGCAAAAAATGATACCATCGCCTCGGTCATGTTGGATTCGGGGGTGTTGTACAGTATTCACTTACGTCGAGTAGCATTCCGACCCTTCCGGAAATCCTCGAACGCGCTTGATCTCGTGTGCAAGGAGGAGTTTATATATTTTCCGTCGGGAAAAGTTCAGTCGGGTCGCTGCTGCGATTTTGTATTTTCGCGCCCACGGGCGAAAGGTGCTGCGTTTGCCTGCTAGATAGCAGCAAATAATTCGCGGAATGAGTCGCGTGAAATCGAGCGTCAGAGCGAAGCGTGGACGCGGAAGGAATGGCGACGGGGTCAATTAGGCGTCGGCAGGTGGATTCGGGTGCGTGGAATCGTTTTCGCGAGCGCTCTGGGCGGCCTCGGCATGGGATACGGGAGGGCGGATCGAGTGGTCATCGCGGTCGCCGAAAAGGAGGCGGGCGAAGGGGTGGCCAGGGTTTCCGGTGGATCGTCAGTCTTATCTCCCTTCATTCGCATAAATCTTTCGCCTTTTACTAAAGATTTCCGTGGAGGGGGATATCATGACTCTGAAGAGAAATTTTTTCTAGTGCCCGACGGTATTCTCCGTTGGGCCGATAATCGGTCCAAGCAGAAAGCATCTTTGAGTTGAGCATTTCGTGTGCCGTTCCCTGAAGGTCGTACTTCGACGACGAACATTTCTAATCGCCGTCGACCTTGTTGCGCGTTGAATGCGCGCGGTAGTCATCGAACGCGATATGCCTCTTTTATTTATTCGCGCATCTCTTTCGCACGGAGGGTCAAAAACTTATAGCAGCTGTAAACCTTTTCAATCGAATGCACAGGGTGTTCAGCTCGCAGGGGTACGGCGGAAGTCTACGCCGTGAAATATTTTTTTTTTTTCCCTTTGCCGTTTCGTGTATCTCGTAGGTTGTGCATTTGGTTCCAACGGAGGCTAATGCTCTTGAAAGTTCATTCAATCTTCTGGCACTTTTCCGGATAATCTATTCCCTTTGACGACGCGACCACGATATCGCTCCACCCTTGCTGTTTGAGGAGATGTTTCTCGCTTCCTGCCCATGTCCCCAGATCGCTTTTCAGCGAGAAAAACTGGTCTCGCATTTTTGACAAAACCTCGTTCACCTGAAATGACGAATCGAGGATCCTTCCCCGCCGGTCTCTTTAAGCCGGTAGAAAGGCCTTCTTCTACGATTGCTTGCCTTGATGGTAGAATCTCTCCATGCCTTAGAAGAAGCATGTCCAACGTTGGTGTTTCGCGTTTCATCTAAATATACAATTTCCCTACCTTCTTCTCGGAATTTTGCTATTTTTCCCTAAAAGTACGTGGCAACGATGTCACTTCTTTCCATCAATGGGGCCTCATTCCCCCTTTTCTCAAACTGATTTTCTCAAAGAGACTGCATCGACAGTCGGAGGAATATTCTTCCAAAAGAATGAATGACGTACACGGACTTGTCACAAAATCGTCGTACTTGATTACTCTGCTTGTTCGATAGATTTCCTTCTCCTTAGGTGGTGGCACAATCGGTGCTTTACTCTGGCCCCTTTCTTAATTAAAAAAAAAAAAAAAAATGTACTTTTCTAATACCTGTTGCCTCACATGCTCTTCGTACGATATCACATCCCTCGCCAAAAATTTTCCTCGAGTAGTCGTATACGCAGATCACTCTTCTCCCTTCACCACTTCTTATAATTGTCTCTCTCCTTCCGCTCTCCATGTTCACAATTGAGATGAAAATTCTGTCGCAAGAAAAAAAAATGTATAATGTGGACGTATGTCATGTTCGTACGCTTCACGCACGCTTAAATTCACTCCGCGAAAAGTCGAAATCATCTCACGGATCAAAAAATACGAACGGCTCCGTAGGGAAAAACCAAAGGTCTTTGGAAACTCGACACGCGAGATACTAACTAGTGCAATAAAACTCAAGGGGTGGCCTGATGGAGCTTTGTTTTCCAAAAGCAGCCGGGCCATCGAGTAGGGTACCGCTATACCGGCCCTAAAATTTTGAGTTCATCCGTAAGTTTCCCAAGAAGGTTCCCTCAAGATAGCCGAAGAATTAAGGAAAGAAAGGAAGTTTTTAGCCTTCGTTCAGTTAGCAAGCACGAGAACAAGCCGCCGTAAATAGAAGACGGATTCGCACCGTCGCCGATTCCTCAATCCCTGCGAAGGTCCACCGTAACACGATTTTATGGATCTTCCAGTTGTACTCGAAAAGAATCCGTTTCTCGAAAACACTCCTCCGTGATACGGAGCATTTTCGTGGAGTGGCATGGAGCTACTATATCCGTTCCGTCGATTCGACTCGAGACGAAAATTTTCTCGTAGCGAATAAAATAGAGATCCGATTCTTGAGAAGGCGACTTTTTTTAGTCCGGCCGTCGTAAGAAATTTTAAGGGTTACTAACGGTCGAGTTCTCAACGTTTCGAAAATCCTGAAAGAATATTCCTGCGTTTGGAATGCGATGGGAAGGAATTAGAAAGTAGGAAGAAGATGAGGATGTTTATTGATCGCGGCGCTTGAATTTGGCGCGAGTCGGATGGATGGAACAGAGAGGGTCGCGCTCGGAAGGCGTCGCGGGGGATGTGGAGGAGCGCGTTGGAGGTGCGAGAAGGAAGGTTCGACGCCGCGGATCGCGAGGAGTCGCAGCGTGGACGGATGGCGTGCGATGGACGGGTCGTTGGGGCGTTGGGAGAGGGTCGATCGCAAATCATCGTGGCGGAGGCGGAGGATGCAGGCAGGGGGTCGTTTGATCCGGCGAGAAAAATTCATACTTACCTGGCGTAGGGGCTACCGTGATCCTGAAGGCGGTTCCCCCAGGACGAGGCTCGGCCATTGCACTCCGGTCGGGCTGACCCCTGCGATTGCCCCAAATGTGGGTAACTCGGGCGCGTAATTTTTGGTAGTAGGGACTGCGTTCGCGCTGTCCCTTTATAATCTCTTCCAAGGTCTCCGCAGTTACTGCATCCCATCGAGGAACCATGTAGCGCTAGGGGGTGTTCGGGTCCGTGTCACTAAACTTCCGTTATTTCTCGCGGAAATCTTCCCTTTCAATTTCTCATTTTATTCGCCGTCGCGAGTCGACTTGGGGCGAAGAAAGAGTTTGGAGATGCCGGTCACGATGATGATCGTAGCAAAAAATGATACCATCGCCTCGGTCATGTTGGATTCGGGGATGTTGTACAGTATTCACTTACGTCGAGTAGCATTCCGACCCTTCCGGAAATCCTCGAACGCGCTTGATCTCGTGTGCAAGGAGGAGTTTATATATTTTCCGTCGGGAAAAGTTCAGTCGGGTCGCTGCTGCGATTTTGTATTTTCGCGCCCACGGGCGAAAGGTGCTGGGTTTGCCTGCTAGATAGCAGCAAATAATTCGCGGAATGAGTCGCGTGAAATCGAGCGTCAGAGCGAAGCGTGGACGCGGAAGGAATGGCGACGGGGTCAATTAGGCGTCGGCAGGTGGATTCGGGTGCGTGGAATCGTTTTCGCGAGCGCTCTGGGCGGCCTCGGCATGGGATACGGGAGGGCGGATCGAGTGGTCATCGCGGTCGCCGAAAAGGAGGCGGGCGAAGGGGTGGCCAGGGTTTCCGGTGGATCGTCAGTCTTATCTCCCTTCATTCGCATAAATCTTTCGCCTTTTACTAAAGATTTCCGTGGAGGGGGATATCATGACTCTGAAGAGAAATTTTTTCTAGTGCCCGACGGTATTCTCCGTTGGGCCGATAATCGGTCCAAGCAGAAAGCATCTTTGAGTTGAGCATTTCGTGTGCCGTTCCCTGAAGGTCGTACTTCGACGACGAACATTTCTAATCGCCGTCGACCGTGTTGCGCGTTGAATGCGCGCGGTAGTCATCGAACGCGATTTGCCTCTTTTATTTATTCGCGCATCTCTTTCGCACGGAGGGTCAAAAACTTATAGCAGCTGTAAACCTTTTCAATCGAATGCACAGGGTGTTCAGCTCGCAGGGGTACGGCGGAAGTCTACGCCGTGAAATATTTTTTTTTTTCCCTTTGCCGTTTCGTGTATCTCGTAGGTTGTGCATTTGGTTCCAACGGAGGCTAATGCTCTTGAAAGTTCATTCAATCTTCTGGCACTTTTCCGGATAATCTATTCCCTTTGACGACGCGACCACGATATCGCTCCACCCTTGCTGTTTGAGGAGATGTTTCTCGCTTCCTGCCCATGTCCCCAGATCGCTTTTCAGCGAGAAAAACTGGTCTCGCATTTTTGACAAAACCTCGTTCACCTGAAATGACGAATCGAGGATCCTTCCCCGCCGGTCTCTTTAAGCCGGTAGAAAGGCCTTCTTCTACGATTGCTTGCCTTGATGGTAGAATCTCTCCATGCCTTAGAAGAAGCATGTCCAACGTTGGTGTTTCGCGTTTCATCTAAATATACAATTTCCCTACCTTCTTCTCGGAATTTTGCTATTTTTCCCTAAAAGTACGTGGCAACGATGTCACTTCTTTCCATCAATGGGGCCTCATTCCCCCTTTTCTCAAACTGATTTTCTCAAAGAGACTGCATCGACAGTCGGAGGAATATTCTTCCAAAAGAATGAATGACGTACACGGACTTGTCACAAAATCGTCGTACTTGATTACTCTGCTTGTTCGATAGATTTCCTTCTCCTTAGGTGGTGGCACAATCGGTGCTTTACTCTGGCCCCTTTCTTAATTAAAAAAAAAAAAAAAATGTACTTTTCTAATACCTGTTGCCTCACATGCTCTTCGTACGATATCACATCCCTCGCCAAAAATTTTCCTCGAGTAGTCGTATACGCAGATCACTCTTCTCCCTTCACCACTTCTTATAATTGTCTCTCTCCTTCCGCTCTCCATGTTCACAATTGAGATGAAAATTCTGTCGCAAGAAAAAAAAATGTATAATGTGGACATATGTCATGTTCGTACGCTTCACGCACGCTTAAATTCACTCCGCGAAAAGTCGAAATCATCTCACGGATCAAAAAATACGAACGGCTCCGTAGGGAAAAACCAAAGGTCTTTGGAAACTCGACACGCGAGATACTAACTAGTGCAATAAAACTCAAGGGGTGGCCTGATGGAGCTTTGTTTTCCAAAAGCAGCCGGGCCATCGAGTAGGGTACCGCTATACCGGCCCTAAAATTTTGAGTTCATCCGTAAGTTTCCCAAGAAGGTTCCCTCAAGATAGCCGAAGAATTAAGGAAAGAAAGGAAGTTTTTAGCCTTCGTTCAGTTAGCAAGCACGAGAACAAGCCGCCGTAAATAGAAGACGGATTCGCACCGTCGCCGATTCCTCAATCCCTGCGAAGGTCCACCGTAACACGATTTTATGGATCTTCCAGTTGTACTCGAAAAGAATCCGTTTCTCGAAAGCACTCCTCCGTGATACGGAGCATTTTCGTGGAGTGGCATGCTGCTACTATGTCCGTTCCGTCGATTCGACTCGAGACGAAAATTTTCTCGTAGCGAATAAAATAGAGATCCGATTCTTGAGAAGGCGACTTTTTTTAGTCCGGCCGTCGTAAGAAATTTTAAGGGTTACTAACGGTCGAGTTCTCAACGTTTCGAAAATCCTGAAAGAATATTCCTGCGTTTGGAATGCGATGGGAAGGAATTAGAAAGTAGGAAGAAGATGAGGATGTTTATTGATCGCGGCGCTTGAATTTGGCGCGAGTCGGATGGATGGAACAGAGAGGGTCGCGCTCGGAAGGCGTCGCGGGGGATGTGGAGGAGCGCGTCGGAGGTGCGAGAAGGAAGGTTCGACGCCGCGGATCGCGAGGAGTCGCAGCGTGGACGGATGGCGTGCGATGGACGGGTCGTTGGGGCGTTGGGAGAGGGTCGATCGCAAATCATCGTGGCGGAGGCGGAGGATGCAGGCAGGGGGTCGTTTGATCCGGCGAGAAAAATTCATACTTACCTGGCGTAGGGGCTACCGTGATCCTGAAGGCGGTTCCCCCAGGACGAGGCTCGGCCATTGCACTCCGGTCGGGCTGACCCCTGCGATTGCCCCAAATGTGGGTAACTCGGGCGCGTAATTTTTGGTAGTAGGGACTGCGTTCGCGCTGTCCCTTTATAATCTCTTCCAAGGTCTCCGCAGTTACTGCATCCCATCGAGGAACCATGTAGCGCTAGGGGGTGTTCGGGTCCGTGTCACTAAACTTCCGTTATTTCTCGCGGAAATCTTCCCTTTCAATTTCTCATTTTATTCGCCGTCGCGAGTCGACTTGGGGCGAAGAAAGAGTTTGGAGATGCCGGTCACGATGATGATCGTAGCAAAAAATGATACCATCGCCTCGGTCATGTTGGATTCGGGGGTGTTGTACAGTATTCACTTACGTCGAGTAGCATTCCGACCCTTCCGGAAATCCTCGAACGCGCTTGATCTCGTGTGCAAGGAGGAGTTTATATATTTTCCGTCGGGAAAAGTTCAGTCGGGTCGCTGCTGCGATTTTGTATTTTCGCGCCCACGGGCGAAAGGTGCTGGGTTTGCCTGCTAGATAGCAGCAAATAATTCGCGGAATGAGTCGCGTGAAATCGAGCGTCAGAGCGAAGCGTGGACGCGGAAGGAATGGCGACGGGGTCAATTAGGCGTCGGCAGGTGGATTCGGGTGCGTGGAATCGTTTTCGCGAGCGCTCTGGGCGGCCTCGGCATGGGATACGGGAGGGCGGATCGAGTGGTCATCGCGGTCGCCGAAAAGGAGGCGGGCGAAGGGGTGGCCAGGGTTTCCGGTGGATCGTCAGTCTTATCTCCCTTCATTCGCATAAATCTTTCGCCTTTTACTAAAGATTTCCGTGGAGGGGGATATCATGACTCTGAAGAGAAATTTTTTCTAGTGCCCGACGGTATTCTCCGTTGGGCCGATAATCGGTCCAAGCAGAAAGCATCTTTGAGTTGAGCATTTCGTGTGCCGTTCCCTGAAGGTCGTACTTCGACGACGAACATTTCTAATCGCCGTCGACCTTGTTGCGCGTTGAATGCGCGCGGTAGTCATCGAACGCGATTTGCCTCTTTTATTTATTCGCGCATCTCTTTCGCACGGAGGGTCAAAAACTTATAGCAGCTGTAAACCTTTTCAATCGAATGCACAGGGTGTTCAGCTCGCAGGGGTACGGCGGAAGTCTACGCCGTGAAATATTTTTTTTTTTCCCTTTGCCGTTTCGTGTATCTCGTAGGTTGTGCATTTGGTTCCAACGGAGGCTAATGCTCTTGAAAGTTCATTCAATCTTCTGGCACTTTTCCGGATAATCTATTCCCTTTGACGACGCGACCACGATATCGCTCCACCCTTGCTGTTTGAGGAGATGTTTCTCGCTTCCTGCCCATGTCCCCAGATCGCTTTTCAGCGAGAAAAACTGGTCTCGCATTTTTGACAAAACCTCGTTCACCTGAAATGACGAATCGAGGATCCTTCCCCGCCGGTCTCTTTAAGCCGGTAGAAAGGCCTTCTTCTACGATTGCTTGCCTTGATGGTAGAATCTCTCCATGCCTTAGAAGAAGCATGTCCAACGTTGGTGTTTCGCGTTTCATCTAAATATACAATTTCCCTACCTTCTTCTCGGAATTTTGCTATTTTTCCCTAAAAGTACGTGGCAACGATGTCACTTCTTTCCATCAATGGGGCCTCATTCCCCCTTTTCTCAAACTGATTTTCTCAAAGAGACTGCATCGACAGTCGGAGGAATATTCTTCCAAAAGAATGAATGACGTACACGGACTTGTCACAAAATCGTCGTACTTGATTACTCTGCTTGTTCGATAGATTTCCTTCTCCTTAGGTGGTGGCACAATCGGTGCTTTACTCTGGCCCCTTTCTTAATTAAAAAAAAAAAAAAAATGTACTTTTCTAATACCTGTTGCCTCACATGCTCTTCGTACGATATCACATCCCTCGCCAAAAATTTTCCTCGAGTAGTCGTATACGCAGATCACTCTTCTCCCTTCACCACTTCTTATAATTGTCTCTCTCCTTCCGCTCTCCATGTTCACAATTGAGATGAAAATTCTGTCGCAAGAAAAAAAAATGTATAATGTGGACATATGTCATGTTCGTACGCTTCACGCACGCTTAAATTCACTCCGCGAAAAGTCGAAATCATCTCACGGATCAAAAAATACGAACGGCTCCGTAGGGAAAAACCAAAGGTCTTTGGAAACTCGACACGCGAGATACTAACTAGTGCAATAAAACTCAAGGGGTGGCCTGATGGAGCTTTGTTTTCCAAAAGCAGCCGGGCCATCGAGTAGGGTACCGCTATACCGGCCCTAAAATTTTGAGTTCATCCGTAAGTTTCCCAAGAAGGTTCCCTCAAGATAGCCGAAGAATTAAGGAAAGAAAGGAAGTTTTTAGCCTTCGTTCAGTTAGCAAGCACGAGAACAAGCCGCCGTAAATAGAAGACGGATTCGCACCGTCGCCGATTCCTCAATCCCTGCGAAGGTCCACCGTAACACGATTTTATGGATCTTCCAGTTGTACTCGAAAAGAATCCGTTTCTCGAAAGCACTCCTCCGTGATACGGAGCATTTTCGTGGAGTGGCATGCTGCTACTATGTCCGTTCCGTCGATTCGACTCGAGACGAAAATTTTCTCGTAGCGAATAAAATAGAGATCCGATTCTTGAGAAGGCGACTTTTTTTAGTCCGGCCGTCGTAAGAAATTTTAAGGGTTACTAACGGTCGAGTTCTCAACGTTTCGAAAATCCTGAAAGAATATTCCTGCGTTTGGAATGCGATGGGAAGGAATTAGAAAGTAGGAAGAAGATGAGGATGTTTATTGATCGCGGCGCTTGAATTTGGCGCGAGTCGGATGGATGGAACAGAGAGGGTCGCGCTCGGAAGGCGTCGCGGGGGATGTGGAGGAGCGCGTCGGAGGTGCGAGAAGGAAGGTTCGACGCCGCGGATCGCGAGGAGTCGCAGCGTGGACGGATGGCGTGCGATGGACGGGTCGTTGGGGCGTTGGGAGAGGGTCGATCGCAAATCATCGTGGCGGAGGCGGAGGATGCAGGCAGGGGGTCGTTTGATCCGGCGAGAAAAATTCATACTTACCTGGCGTAGGGGCTACCGTGATCCTGAAGGCGGTTCCCCCAGGACGAGGCTCGGCCATTGCACTCCGGTCGGGCTGACCCCTGCGATTGCCCCAAATGTGGGTAACTCGGGCGCGTAATTTTTGGTAGTAGGGACTGCGTTCGCGCTGTCCCTTTATAATCTCTTCCAAGGTCTCCGCAGTTACTGCATCCCATCGAGGAACCATGTAGCGCTAGGGGGTGTTCGGGTCCGTGTCACTAAACTTCCGTTATTTCTCGCGGAAATCTTCCCTTTCAATTTCTCATTTTATTCGCCGTCGCGAGTCGACTTGGGGCGAAGAAAGAGTTTGGAGATGCCGGTCACGATGATGATCGTAGCAAAAAATGATACCATCGCCTCGGTCATGTTGGATTCGGGGGTGTTGTACAGTATTCACTTACGTCGAGTAGCATTCCGACCCTTCCGGAAATCCTCGAACGCGCTTGATCTCGTGTGCAAGGAGGAGTTTATATATTTTCCGTCGGGAAAAGTTCAGTCGGGTCGCTGCTGCGATTTTGTATTTTCGCGCCCACGGGCGAAAGGTGCTGGGTTTGCCTGCTAGATAGCAGCAAATAATTCGCGGAATGAGTCGCGTGAAATCGAGCGTCAGAGCGAAGCGTGGACGCGGAAGGAATGGCGACGGGGTCAATTAGGCGTCGGCAGGTGGATTCGGGTGCGTGGAATCGTTTTCGCGAGCGCTCTGGGCGGCCTCGGCATGGGATACGGGAGGGCGGATCGAGTGGTCATCGCGGTCGCCGAAAAGGAGGCGGGCGAAGGGGTGGCCAGGGTTTCCGGTGGATCGTCAGTCTTATCTCCCTTCATTCGCATAAATCTTTCGCCTTTTACTAAAGATTTCCGTGGAGGGGGATATCATGACTCTGAAGAGAAATTTTTTCTAGTGCCCGACGGTATTCTCCGTTGGGCCGATAATCGGTCCAAGCAGAAAGCATCTTTGAGTTGAGCATTTCGTGTGCCGTTCCCTGAAGGTCGTACTTCGACGACGAACATTTCTAATCGCCGTCGACCTTGTTGCGCGTTGAATGCGCGCGGTAGTCATCGAACGCGATTTGCCTCTTTTATTTATTCGCGCATCTCTTTCGCACGGAGGGTCAAAAACTTATAGCAGCTGTAAACCTTTTCAATCGAATGCACAGGGTGTTCAGCTCGCAGGGGTACGGCGGAAGTCTACGCCGTGAAATATTTTTTTTTTTCCCTTTGCCGTTTCGTGTATCTCGTAGGTTGTGCATTTGGTTCCAACGGAGGCTAATGCTCTTGAAAGTTCATTCAATCTTCTGGCACTTTTCCGGATAATCTATTCCCTTTGACGACGCGACCACGATATCGCTCCACCCTTGCTGTTTGAGGAGATGTTTCTCGCTTCCTGCCCATGTCCCCAGATCGCTTTTCAGCGAGAAAAACTGGTCTCGCATTTTTGACAAAACCTCGTTCACCTGAAATGACGAATCGAGGATCCTTCCCCGCCGGTCTCTTTAAGCCGGTAGAAAGGCCTTCTTCTACGATTGCTTGCCTTGATGGTAGAATCTCTCCATGCCTTAGAAGAAGCATGTCCAACGTTGGTGTTTCGCGTTTCATCTAAATATACAATTTCCCTACCTTCTTCTCGGAATTTTGCTATTTTTCCCTAAAAGTACGTGGCAACGATGTCACTTCTTTCCATCAATGGGGCCTCATTCCCCCTTTTCTCAAACTGATTTTCTCAAAGAGACTGCATCGACAGTCGGAGGAATATTCTTCCAAAAGAATGAATGACGTACACGGACTTGTCACAAAATCGTCGTACTTGATTACTCTGCTTGTTCGATAGATTTCCTTCTCCTTAGGTGGTGGCACAATCGGTGCTTTACTCTGGCCCCTTTCTTAATTAAAAAAAAAAAAAAAATGTACTTTTCTAATACCTGTTGCCTCACATGCTCTTCGTACGATATCACATCCGTCGCCAAAAATTTTCCTCGAGTAGTCGTATACGCAGATCACTCTTCTCCCTTCACCACTTCTTATAATTGTCTCTCTCCTTCCGCTCTCCATGTTCACAATTGAGATGAAAATTCTGTCGCAAGAAAAAAAAATGTATAATGTGGACATATGTCATGTTCGTACGCTTCACGCACGCTTAAATTCACTCCGCGAAAAGTCGAAATCATCTCACGGATCAAAAAATACGAACGGCTCCGTAGGGAAAAACCAAAGGTCTTTGGAAACTCGACACGCGAGATACTAACTAGTGCAATAAAACTCAAGGGGTGGCCTGATGGAGCTTTGTTTTCCAAAAGCAGCCGGGCCATCGAGTAGGGTACCGCTATACCGGCCCTAAAATTTTGAGTTCATCCGTAAGTTTCCCAAGAAGGTTCCCTCAAGATAGCCGAAGAATTAAGGAAAGAAAGGAAGTTTTTAGCCTTCGTTCAGTTAGCAAGCACGAGAACAAGCCGCCGTAAATAGAAGACGGATTCGCACCGTCGCCGATTCCTCAATCCCTGCGAAGGTCCACCGTAACACGATTTTATGGATCTTCCAGTTGTACTCGAAAAGAATCCGTTTCTCGAAAACACTCCTCCGTGATACGGAGCATTTTCGTGGAGTGGCATGGAGCTACTATATCCGTTCCGTCGATTCGACTCGAGACGAAAATTTTCTCGTAGCGAATAAAATAGAGATCCGATTCTTGAGAAGGCGACTTTTTTTAGTCCGGCCGTCGTAAGAAATTTTAAGGGTTACTAACGGTCGAGTTCTCAACGTTTCGAAAATCCTGAAAGAATATTCCTGCGTTTGGAATGCGATGGGAAGGAATTAGAAAGTAGGAAGAAGATGAGGATGTTTATTGATCGCGGCGCTTGAATTTGGCGCGAGTCGGATGGATGGAACAGAGAGGGTCGCGCTCGGAAGGCGTCGCGGGGGATGTGGAGGAGCGCGTCGGAGGTGCGAGAAGGAAGGTTCGACGCCGCGGATCGCGAGGAGTCGCAGCGTGGACGGATGGCGTGCGATGGACGGGTCGTTGGGGCGTTGGGAGAGGGTCGATCGCAAATCATCGTGGCGGAGGCGGAGGATGCAGGCAGGGGGTCGTTTGATCCGGCGAGAAAAATTCATACTTACCTGGCGTAGGGGCTACCGTGATCCTGAAGGCGGTTCCCCCAGGACGAGGCTCGGCCATTGCACTCCGGTCGGGCTGACCCCTGCGATTGCCCCAAATGTGGGTAACTCGGGCGCGTAATTTTTGGTAGTAGGGACTGCGTTCGCGCTGTCCCTTTATAATCTCTTCCAAGGTCTCCGCAGTTACTGCATCCCATCGAGGAACCATGTAGCGCTAGGGGGTGTTCGGGTCCGTGTCACTAAACTTCCGTTATTTCTCGCGGAAATCTTCCCTTTCAATTTCTCATTTTATTCGCCGTCGCGAGTCGACTTGGGGCGAAGAAAGAGTTTGGAGATGCCGGTCACGATGATGATCGTAGCAAAAAATGATACCATCGCCTCGGTCATGTTGGATTCGGGGGTGTTGTACAGTATTCACTTACGTCGAGTAGCATTCCGACCCTTCCGGAAATCCTCGAACGCGCTTGATCTCGTGTGCAAGGAGGAGTTTATATATTTTCCGTCGGGAAAAGTTCAGTCGGGTCGCTGCTGCGATTTTGTATTTTCGCGCCCACGGGCGAAAGGTGCTGGGTTTGCCTGCTAGATAGCAGCAAATAATTCGCGGAATGAGTCGCGTGAAATCGAGCGTCAGGGCGAAGCGTGGACGCGGAAGGAATGGCGACGGGGTCAATTAGGCGTCGGCAGGTGGATTCGGGTGCGTGGAATCGTTTTCGCGAGCGCTCTGGGCGGCCTCGGCATGGGATACGGGAGGGCGGATCGAGTGGTCATCGCGGTCGCCGAAAAGGAGGCGGGCGAAGGGGTGGCCAGGGTTTCCGGTGGATCGTCAGTCTTATCTCCCTTCATTCGCATAAATCTTTCGCCTTTTACTAAAGATTTCCGTGGAGGGGGATATCATGACTCTGAAGAGAAATTTTTTCTAGTGCCCGACGGTATTCTCCGTTGGGCCGATAATCGGTCCAAGCAGAAAGCATCTTTGAGTTGAGCATTTCGTGTGCCGTTCCCTGAAGGTCGTACTTCGACGACGAACATTTCTAATCGCCGTCGACCTTGTTGCGCGTTGAATGCGCGCGGTAGTCATCGAACGCGATTTGCCTCTTTTATTTATTCGCGCATCTCTTTCGCACGGAGGGTCAAAAACTTATAGCAGCTGTAAACCTTTTCAATCGAATGCACAGGGTGTTCAGCTCGCAGGGGTACGGCGGAAGTCTACGCCGTGAAATATTTTTTTTTTTTCCCTTTGCCGTTTCGTGTATCTCGTAGGTTGTGCATTTGGTTCCAACGGAGGCTAATGCTCTTGAAAGTTCATTCAATCTTCTGGCACTTTTCCGGATAATCTATTCCCTTTGACGACGCGACCACGAAATCGCTTCACCCTTGCTGCTTGAGGAGATGTTTCTCGCTTCCTGCCCATTTCCCCAGATCGCTTTTCAGCGAGAAAAACTGGTCTCGCATTTTTGACAAAACCTCGTTCACCTGAAATGACGAATCGAGGATCCTTCCCCGCCGGTCTCTTTAAGCCGGTAGAAAGGCCTTCTTCTACGATTGCTTGCCTTGATGGTAGAATCTCTCCATGCCTTAGAAGAAGCATGTCCAACGTTGGTGCTTCGCGTTTCATCTAAATATACAACTTCCCTACCTTCTTCTCGGAATTTTGCTATTTTTCCCTAAATGTACGTGACGCATGGCAACGATGTCACTTCTTTCCATCAATGGGGCCTCATTCCCCCTTTTCTCAAACTGATTTTCTCAAAGAGACTGCATCGACAGTCGGAGGAATATTCTTCCAAAAGAATGAATGACGCACACGGACTTGTCACAAAATCGTCGTACTTGATTACTCTGCTTGTTCGATAAATTTCCTTCTCCTTGGATGGCGGCACAATCGGCGCTTTACTCTGGCCCCTTTCTTAATTAAGAAAAAAATGTACTTTTCTAATACCTGTTGCCTCACATGCTCTTCGTACGATATCACATCCGTCGCCAAAAATTTTCCTCGAGTAGTCGTATACGCAGATCACTCTTCTCCCTTCACCACTTCTTATAATTGTCTCTCTCCTTCCGCTCTCCATGTTCACAATTGAGATGAAAATTCTGTCGCAAGAAAAAAAAATGTATAATGTGGACATATGTCATGTTCGTACGCTTCACGCACGCTTAAATTCACTCCGCGAAAAGTCGAAATCATCTCACGGATCAAAAAATACGAACGGCTCCGTAGGGAAAAACCAAAGGTCTTTGGAAACTCGACACGCGAGATACTAACTAGTGCAATAAAACTCAAGGGGTGGCCTGATGGAGCTTTGTTTTCCAAAAGCAGCCGGGCCATCGAGTAGGGTACCGCTATACCGGCCCTAAAATTTTGAGTTCATCCGTAAGTTTCCCAAGAAGGTTCCCTCAAGATAGCCGAAGAATTAAGGAAAGAAAGGAAGTTTTTAGCCTTCGTTCAGTTAGCAAGCACGAGAACAAGCCGCCGTAAATAGAAGACGGATTCGCACCGTCGCCGATTCCTCAATCCCTGCGAAGGTCCACCGTAACACGATTTTATGGATCTTCCAGTTGTACTCGAAAAGAATCCGTTTCTCGAAAGCACTCCTCCGTGATACGGAGCATTTTCGTGGAGTGGCATGCTGCTACTATGTCCGTTCCGTCGATTCGACTCGAGACGAAAATTTTCTCGTAGCGAATAAAATAGAGATCCGATTCTTGAGAAGGCGACTTTTTTAGTCCGGCCGTCGTAAGAAATTTTAAGGATTACTTACGGTCGAGTTCTCAACGTTTCGAAAATCCTGAAAGAATATTCCTGCGTTTGGAATGCGATGGGAAGGAATTAGAAAGTAGGAAGAAGATGAGGATGTTTATTGATCGCGGCGCTTGAATTTGGCGCGAGTCGGATGGATGGAACAGAGAGAGGGTCGCGCTCGGAAGGCGGTCGCGGGGGATGTGGAGGAGCGCGTCGGAGGTGCGAGAAGGAAGGTTCGACGCCGCGGATCGCGAGGAGTCGCAGCGTGGACGGATGGCGTGCGATGGACGGGTCGTTGGGGCGTTGGGAGAGGGTCGATCGCAAATCATCGTGGCGGAGGCGGAGGATGCAGGCAGGGGGTCGTTTGATCCGGCGAGAAAAATTCATACTTACCTGGCGTAGGGGCTACCGTGATCCTGAAGGCGGTTCCCCCAGGACGAGGCTCGGCCATTGCACTCCGGTCGGACTGACCCCTGCGATTGCCCCAAATGTGGGTAACTCGGGCGCGTAATTTTTGGTAGTAGGGACTGCGTTCGCGCTGTCCCTTTTTAATCTCTTCCAAGGTCTCCGCAGTTACTGCATCCCATCGAGGAACCATGTAGCGCTAGGGGGAGTTCGGGTCCGTGTCGCTAATGTTCCGTTACTTCTCGCGAAAATCTTCCCTTTCAATTTTTCATTTTATTCGCCGTCGCGAGTCGACTTGGGGCGAAGAAAGAGTTTGGAGATGCCGGTCACGATGATGATCGTAGCAAAAAATGATACCATCGCCTCGGTCATGTTGGATTCGGGGATGTTGTACAGTATTCACTTACGTCGAGTAGCATTCCGACCCTTCCGGAAATCCTCGAACGCGCTTGATCTCGTGTGCAAGGAGGAGTTTATATATTTTCCGTCGGGTCGCTGCTGCGATTTCGTATTTTCGCGCCCACGGGCGAAAGGTGCTGGGTTTGCCTGCTAGATAGCAGCAAATAATTCGCGGAATGAGTCGCGTGAAATCGAGCGTCAGGGCGAAGCGTGGACGCGGAAGGAATGGCGACGGGGTCAATTAGGCGTCGGCAGGTGGATTCGGGTGCGTGGAATCGTTTTCGCGAGCGCTCTGGGCGGCCTCGGCATGGGATACGGGAGGGCGGATCGAGTGGTCATCGCGGTCGCCGAAAAGGAGGCGGGCGAAGGGGTGGCCAGGGTTTCCGGTGGATCGTCAGTCTTATCTCCCTTCATTCGCATAAATCTTTCGCCTTTTACTAAAGATTTCCGTGGAGGGGGATATCATGACTCTGAAGAGAAATTTTTTCTAGTGCCCGACGGTATTCTCCGTTGGGCCGATAATCGGTCCAAGCAGAAAGCATCTTTGAGTTGAGCATTTCGTGTGCCGTTCCCTGAAGGTCGTACTTCGACGACGAACATTTCTAATCGCCGTCGACCTTGTTGCGCGTTGAATGCGCGCGGTAGTCATCGAACGCGATTTGCCTCTTTTATTTATTCGCGCATCTCTTTCGCACGGAGGGTCAAAAACTTATAGCAGCTGTAAACCTTTTCAATCGAATGCACAGGGTGTTCAGCTCGCAGGGGTACGGCGGAAGTCTACGCCGTGAAATATTTTTTTTTTTTCCCTTTGCCGTTTCGTGTATCTCGTAGGTTGTGCATTTGGTTCCAACGGAGGCTAATGCTCTTGAAAGTTCATTCAATCTTCTGGCACTTTTCCGGATAATCTATTCCCTTTGACGACGCGACCACGAAATCGCTTCACCCTTGCTGCTTGAGGAGATGTTTCTCGCTTCCTGCCCATTTCCCCAGATCGCTTTTCAGCGAGAAAAACTGGTCTCGCATTTTTGACAAAACCTCGTTCACCTGAAATGACGAATCGAGGATCCTTCCCCGCCGGTCTCTTTAAGCCGGTAGAAAGGCCTTCTTCTACGATTGCTTGCCTTGATGGTAGAATCTCTCCATGCCTTAGAAGAAGCATGTCCAACGTTGGTGCTTCGCGTTTCATCTAAATATACAACTTCCCTACCTTCTTCTCGGAATTTTGCTATTTTTCCCTAAATGTACGTGACGCATGGCAACGATGTCACTTCTTTCCATCAATGGGGCCTCATTCCCCCTTTTCTCAAACTGATTTTCTCAAAGAGACTGCATCGACAGTCGGAGGAATATTCTTCCAAAAGAATGAATGACGCACACGGACTTGTCACAAAATCGTCGTACTTGATTACTCTGCTTGTTCGATAAATTTCCTTCTCCTTGGATGGCGGCACAATCGGCGCTTTACTCTGGCCCCTTTCTTAATTAAGAAAAAAATGTACTTTTCTAATACCTGTTGCCTCACATGCTCTTCGTACGATATCACATCCGTCGCCAAAAATTTTCCTCGAGTAGTCGTATACGCAGATCACTCTTCTCCCTTCACCACTTCTTATAATTGTCTCTCTCCTTCCGCTCTCCATGTTCACAATTGAGATGAAAATTCTGTCGCAAGAAAAAAAAATGTATAATGTGGACGTATGTCATGTTCGTACGCTTCACGCACGCTTAAGTTCACTCCGCGAAAAGTCGAAATCTCACGGATCAAAAAATACGAACGGCCCCGTAGGGAAAAACCAAAGGTCTTTGGAAACTCGACACGCGAGATACTAACTAGTGCAATAAAACTCAAGGGGTGGCCTGATGGAGCTTTGTTTTCCAAAAGCAGCCGGGCCATCGAGTAGGGTACCGCTATACCGGCCCTAAAATTTTGAGTTCATCCGTAAGTTTCCTAAGAAGGTCCCCTCAAGATAGCCCAAGAATTAAGGAAAGAAAGGAAGTTTTAGCCTTCGTTTAGTTGGCAGGAACGAGAACAAGCCGCCGTAAATAGAAGACGGATTCGCACCGTCGCCGATTCCTCAATCCCTGCGATGGTCTGCCGTAACACGATTTTATGGATCTTCCAGTTGTACTCGAAAAGAATCCGTTTCTCGAAAGCACTCCTCCGTGATACGGAGCATTTTCGTGGAGTGGCATGCTGCTACTATGTCCGTTCCGTCGATTCGACTCGAGACGAAAATTTTCTCGTAGCGAATAAAATAGAGATCCGATTCTTGAGAAGGCGACTTTTTTAGTCCGGCCGTCGTAAGAAATTTTAAGGATTACTTACGGTCGAGTTCTCAACGTTTCGAAAATCCTGAAAGAATATTCCTGCGTTTGGAATGCGATGGGAAGGAATTAGAAAGTAGGAAGAAGATGAGGATGTTTATTGATCGCGGCGCTTGAATTTGGCGCGAGTCGGATGGATGGAACAGAGAGAGGGTCGCGCTCGGAAGGCGGTCGCGGGGGATGTGGAGGAGCGCGTTGGAGGTGCGAGAAGGAAGGTTCGACGCCGCGGATCGCGAGGAGTCGCAGCGTGGACGGATGGCGTGCGATGGACGGGTCGTTGGGGCGTTGGGAGAGGGTCGATCGCAAATCATCGTGGCGGAGGCGGAGGATGCAGGCAGGGGGTCGTTTGATCCGGCGAGAAAAATTCATACTTACCTGGCGTAGGGGCTACCGTGATCCTGAAGGCGGTTCCCCCAGGACGAGGCTCGGCCATTGCACTCCGGTCGGACTGACCCCTGCGATTGCCCCAAATGTGGGTAACTCGGGCGCGTAATTTTTGGTAGTAGGGACTGCGTTCGCGCTGTCCCTTTTTAATCTCTTCCAAGGTCTCCGCAGTTACTGCATCCCATCGAGGAACCATGTAGCGCTAGGGGGAGTTCGGGTCCGTGTCGCTAATGTTCCGTTACTTCTCGCGAAAATCTTCCCTTTCAATTTTTCATTTTATTCGCCGTCGCGAGTCGACTTGGGGCGAAGAAAGAGTTTGGAGATGCCGGTCACGATGATGATCGTAGCAAAAAATGATACCATCGCCTCGGTCATGTTGGATTCGGGGATGTTGTACAGTATTCACTTACGTCGAGTAGCATTCCGACCCTTCCGGAAATCCTCGAACGCGCTTGATCTCGTGTGCAAGGAGGAGTTTATATATTTTCCGTCGGGAAAAGTTCGGTCGGGTCGCTGCTGCGATTTTGTATTTTCGCGCCCACGGGCGAAAGGTGCTGGGTTTGCCTGCTAGATAGCAGCAAATAATTCGCGGAATGAGTCGCGTGAAATCGAGCGTCAGGGCGAAGCGTGGACGCGGAAGGAATGGCGACGGGGTCAATTAGGCGTCGGCAGGTGGATTCGGGTGCGTGGAATCGTTTTCGCGAGCGCTCTGGGCGGCCTCGGCATGGGATACGGGAGGGCGGATCGAGTGGTCATCGCGGTCGCCGAAAAGGAGGCGGGCGAAGGGGTGGCCAGGGTTTCCGGTGGATCGTCAGTCTTATCTCCCTTCATTCGCATAAATCTTTCGCCTTTTACTAAAGATTTCCGTGGAGGGGGATATCATGACTCTGAAGAGAGATTTTTTCTAGTGCCCGACGGTATTCTCCGTTGGGCCGATAATCGGTCCAAGCAGAAAGCATCTTTTAGTTGAGCATTTCGTGTGCCGCTCCCTGCTCCCTGAAGGTCGTTCTTCGACGACGAACATTTCTAATCGCCGTCGACCTTGTGCGTTGAATGCGCGCGGTAGTCATCGAACGCGATTTGCCTCTTTTATTTATTCGCGCATCTCTTTCGCACGGAGGGTCAAAAACTTTTAGCAGCTGTAAACCTTTTCAATCGACTGCACAGGGTGTTCAGCTCGCAGGGGTACGGCGGAAGTCTACGCAGTGAAATATTTTTTTTTTTTCCTTTGCCGTTTCGTGTATCTCGTAGGTTGTGCATTTGGTTCCAACGGAGGCTAAAACTCTTGAAAGTTCAATCTTCTGGCACTTTTCCGGATAATCTATTCCCTTTGACGACGCGACCACGAAATCGCTTCACCCTTGCTGCTTGAGGAGATGTTTCTCGCTTCCTGCCCATTTCCCCAGATCGCTTTTCAGCGAGAAAAACTGGTCTCGCATTTTTGACAAAACCTCGTTCACCTGAAATGACGAATCGAGGATCCTTCCCCGCCGGTCTCTTTAAGCCGGTAGAAAGGCCTTCTTCTACGATTGCTTGCCTTGATGGTAGAATCTCTCCATGCCTTAGAAGAAGCATGTCCAACGTTGGTGCTTCGCGTTTCATCTAAATACACAACTTCCCTACCTTCTTCTCGGAATTTTGCTATTTTTCCCTAAATGTACGTGACGCATGGCAACGATGTCACTTCTTTCCATCAATGGGGCCTCATTCCCCCTTTTCTCAAACTGATTTTCTCAAAGAGACTGCATCGACAGTCGGAGGAATATTCTTCCAAAAGAATGAATGACGTACACGGACTTGTCACAAAATCGTCGTACTTGATTACTCTGCTTGTTCGATAAATTTCCTTCTCCTTGGATGGCGGCACAATCGGTGCTTTACTCTGGCCCCTTTCTTAATTAAGAAAAAAATGTACTTTTCTAATACCTGTTGCCTCACATGCTCTTCGTACGATATCACATCCGTCGCCAAAAATTTTCCTCGAGTAGTCGTATACGCAGATCACTCTTCTCCCTTCACCACTTCTTATAATTGTCTCTCTCCTTCCGCTCTCCATGTTCACAATTGAGATGAAAATTCTGTCGCAAGAAAAAAAAATGTATAATGTGGACGTATGTCATGTTCGTACGCTTCACGCACGCTTAAGTTCACTCCGCGAAAAGTCGAAATCTCACGGATCAAAAAATACGAACGGCCCCGTAGGGAAAAACCAAAGGTCTTTGGAAACTCGACACGCGAGATACTAACTAGTGCAATAAAACTCAAGGGGTGGCCTGATGGAGCTTTGTTTTCCAAAAGCAGCCGGGCCATCGAGTAGGGTACCGCTATACCGGCCCTAAAATTTTGAGTTCATCCGTAAGTTTCCTAAGAAGGTCCCCTCAAGATAGCCCAAGAATTAAGGAAAGAAAGGAAGTTTTAGCCTTCGTTCAGTTAGCAAGCACGAGAACAAGCCGCCGTAAATAGAAGACGGATTCGCACCGTCGCCGATTCCTCAATCCCTGCGAAGGTCCACCGTAACACGATTTTATGGATCTTCCAGTTGTACTCGAAAAGAATCCGTTTCTCGAAAGCACTCCTCCGTGATACGGAGCATTTTCGTGGAGTGGCATGCTGCTACTATGTCCGTTCCGTCGATTCGACTCGAGACGAAAATTTTCTCGTAGCGAATAAAATAGAGATCCGATTCTTGAGAAGGCGACTTTTTTAGTCCGGCCGTCGTAAGAAATTTTAAGGATTACTTACGGTCGAGTTCTCAACGTTTCGAAAATCCTGAAAGAATATTCCTGCGTTTGGAATGCGATGGGAAGGAATTAGAAAGTAGGAAGAAGATGAGGATGTTTATTGATCGCGGCGCTTGAATTTGGCGCGAGTCGGATGGATGGAACAGAGAGAGGGTCGCGCTCGGAAGGCGGTCGCGGGGGATGTGGAGGAGCGCGTTGGAGGTGCGAGAAGGAAGGTTCGACGCCGCGGATCGCGAGGAGTCGCAGCGTGGACGGATGGCGTGCGATGGACGGGTCGTTGGGGCGTTGGGAGAGGGTCGATCGCAAATCATCGTGGCGGAGGCGGAGGATGCAGGCAGGGGGTCGTTTGATCCGGCGAGAAAAATTCATACTTACCTGGCGTAGGGGCTACCGTGATCCTGAAGGCGGTTCCCCCAGGACGAGGCTCGGCCATTGCACTCCGGTCGGGCTGACCCCTGCGATTGCCCCAAATGTGGGTAACTCGGGCGCGTAATTTTTGGTAGTAGGGACTGCGTTCGCGCTGTCCCTTTTTAATCTCTTCCAAGGTCTCCGCAGTTACTGCATCCCATCGAGGAACCATGTAGCGCTAGGGGGAGTTCGGGTCCGTGTCGCTAATGTTCCGTTACTTCTCGCGAAAATCTTCCCTTTCAATTTTTCATTTTATTCGCCGTCGCGAGTCGACTTGGGGCGAAGAAAGAGTTTGGAGATGCCGGTCACGATGATGATCGTAGCAAAAAATGATACCATCGCCTCGGTCATGTTGGATTCGGGGATGTTGTACAGTATTCACTTACGTCGAGTAGCATTCCGACCCTTCCGGAAATCCTCGAACGCGCTTGATCTCGTGTGCAAGGAGGAGTTTATATATTTTCCGTCGGGAAAAGTTCGGTCGGGTCGCTGCTGCGATTTTGTATTTTCGCGCCCACGGGCGAAAGGTGCTGGGTTTGCCTGCTAGATAGCAGCAAATAATTCGCGGAATGAGTCGCGTGAAATCGAGCGTCAGGGCGAAGCGTGGACGCGGAAGGAATGGCGACGGGGTCAATTAGGCGTCGGCAGGTGGATTCGGGTGCGTGGAATCGTTTTCGCGAGCGCTCTGGGCGGCCTCGGCATGGGATACGGGAGGGCGGATCGAGTGGTCATCGCGGTCGCCGAAAAGGAGGCGGGCGAAGGGGTGGCCAGGGTTTCCGGTGGATCGTCAGTCTTATCTCCCTTCATTCGCATAAATCTTTCGCCTTTTACTAAAGATTTCCGTGGAGGGGGATATCATGACTCTGAAGAGAGATTTTTTCTAGTGCCCGACGGTATTCTCCGTTGGGCCGATAATCGGTCCAAGCAGAAAGCATCTTTTAGTTGAGCATTTCGTGTGCCGCTCCCTGCTCCCTGAAGGTCGTTCTTCGACGACGAACATTTCTAATCGCCGTCGACCTTGTGCGTTGAATGCGCGCGGTAGTCATCGAACGCGATTTGCCTCTTTTATTTATTCGCGCATCTCTTTCGCACGGAGGGTCAAAAACTTTTAGCAGCTGTAAACCTTTTCAATCGACTGCACAGGGTGTTCAGCTCGCAGGGGTACGGCGGAAGTCTACGCAGTGAAATATTTTTTTTTTTTCCTTTGCCGTTTCGTGTATCTCGTAGGTTGTGCATTTGGTTCCAACGGAGGCTAAAACTCTTGAAAGTTCAATCTTCTGGCACTTTTCCGGATAATCTATTCCCTTTGACGACGCGACCACGAAATCGCTTCACCCTTGCTGCTTGAGGAGATGTTTCTCGCTTCCTGCCCATTTCCCCAGATCGCTTTTCAGCGAGAAAAACTGGTCTCGCATTTTTGACAAAACCTCGTTCACCTGAAATGACGAATCGAGGATCCTTCCCCGCCGGTCTCTTTAAGCCGGTAGAAAGGCCTTCTTCTACGATTGCTTGCCTTGATGGTAGAATCTCTCCATGCCTTAGAAGAAGCATGTCCAACGTTGGTGCTTCGCGTTTCATCTAAATACACAACTTCCCTACCTTCTTCTCGGAATTTTGCTATTTTTCCCTAAATGTACGTGACGCATGGCAACGATGTCACTTCTTTCCATCAATGGGGCCTCATTCCCCCTTTTCTCAAACTGATTTTCTCAAAGAGACTGCATCGACAGTCGGAGGAATATTCTTCCAAAAGAATGAATGACGCACACGGACTTGTCACAAAATCGTCGTACTTGATTACTCTGCTTGTTCGATAAATTTCCTTCTCCTTGGATGGCGGCACAATCGGCGCTTTACTCTGGCCCCTTTCTTAATTAAGAAAAAAATGTACTTTTCTAATACCTGTTGCCTCACATGCTCTTCGTACGATATCACATCCGTCGCCAAAAATTTTCCTCGAGTAGTCGTATACGCAGATCACTCTTCTCCCTTCACCACTTCTTATAATTGTCTCTCTCCTTCCGCTCTCCATGTTCACAATTGAGATGAAAATTCTGTCGCAAGAAAAAAAAATGTATAATGTGGACGTATGTCATGTTCGTACGCTTCACGCACGCTTAAGTTCACTCCGCGAAAAGTCGAAATCTCACGGATCAAAAAATACGAACGGCCCCGTAGGGAAAAACCAAAGGTCTTTGGAAACTCGACACGCGAGATACTAACTAGTGCAATAAAACTCAAGGGGTGGCCTGATGGAGCTTTGTTTTCCAAAAGCAGCCGGGCCATCGAGTAGGGTACCGCTATACCGGCCCTAAAATTTTGAGTTCATCCGTAAGTTTCCTAAGAAGGTCCCCTCAAGATAGCCCAAGAATTAAGGAAAGAAAGGAAGTTTTAGCCTTCGTTTAGTTGGCAGGAACGAGAACAAGCCGCCGTAAATAGAAGACGGATTCGCACCGTCGCCGATTCCTGTTCGATCCCTGCGAAGGTCTGCCGTAACACGATTTTATGGATCTTCCAGTTGTACTCGAAAAGAATCCGTTTCTCGAAAGCACTCCTCCGTGATACGGAGCATTTTCGTGGAGTGGCATGCTGCTACTATGTCCGTTCCGTCGATTCGACTCGAGACGAAAATTTTCTCGTAGCGAATAAAATAGAGATCCGATTCTTGAGAAGGCGACTTTTTTAGTCCGGCCGTCGTAAGAAATTTTAAGGATTACTTACGGTCGAGTTCTCAACGTTTCGAAAATCCTGAAAGAATATTCCTGCGTTTGGAATGCGATGGGAAGGAATTAGAAAGTAGGAAGAAGATGAGGATGTTTATTGATCGCGGCGCTTGAATTTGGCGCGAGTCGGATGGATGGAACAGAGAGGGTCGCGCTCGGAAGGCGGTCGCGGGGGATGTGGAGGAGCGCGTTGGAGGTGCGAGAAGGAAGGTTCGACGCCGCGGATCGCGAGGAGTCGCAGCGTGGACGGATGGCGTGCGATGGACGGGTCGTTGGGGCGTTGGGAGAGGGTCGATCGCAAATCATCGTGGCGGAGGCGGAGGATGCAGGCAGGGGGTCGTTTGATCCGGCGAGAAAAATTCATACTTACCTGGCGTAGGGGCTACCGTGATCCTGAAGGCGGTTCCCCCAGGACGAGGCTCGGCCATTGCACTCCGGTCGGGCTGACCCCTGCGATTGCCCCAAATGTGGGTAACTCGGGCGCGTAATTTTTGGTAGTAGGGACTGCGTTCGCGCTGTCCCTTTATAATCTCTTCCAAGGTCTCCGCAGTCACTGCATCCCATCGAGGAACCATGTAGCGCTAGGGGGAGTTCGGGTCCGTGTCGCTAATGTTCCGTTATTTCTCGCGAAAATCTTCCCTTTCAATTTTTCATTTTATTCGCCGTCGCGAGTCGACTTGGGGCGAAGAAAGAGTTTGGAGATGCCGGTCACGATGATGATCGTAGCAAAAAATGATACCATCGCCTCGGTCATGTTGGATTCGGGGATGTTGTACAGTATTCACTTACGTCGAGTAGCATTCCGACCCTTCCGGAAATCCTCGAACGCGCTTGATCTCGTGTGCAAGGAGGAGTTTATATATTTTCCGTCGGGTCGCTGCTGCGATTTCGTATTTTCGCGCCCACGGGCGAAAGGTGCTGGGTTTGCCTGCTAGATAGCAGCAAATAATTCGCGGAATGAGTCGCGTGAAATCGAGCGTCAGGGCGAAGCGTGGACGCGGAAGGAATGGCGACGGGGTCAATTAGGCGTCGGCAGGTGGATTCGGGTGCGTGGAATCGTTTTCGCGAGCGCTCTGGGCGGCCTCGGCATGGGATACGGGAGGGCGGATCGAGTGGTCATCGCGGTCGCCGAAAAGGAGGCGGGCGAAGGGGTGGCCAGGGTTTCCGGTGGATCGTCAGTCTTATCTCCCTTCATTCGCATAAATCTTTCGCCTTTTACTAAAGATTTCCGTGGAGGGGGATATCATGACTCTGAAGAGAAATTTTTTCTAGTGCCCGACGGTATTCTCCGTTGGGCCGATAATCGGTCCAAGCAGAAAGCATCTTTGAGTTGAGCATTTCGTGTGCCGTTCCCTGCTCCCTGAAGGTCGTTCTTCGACGACGAACATTTCTAATCGCCGTCAACCTTGTGCGTTGAATGCGCGCGGTAGTCATCGAACGCGATTTGCCTCTTTTATTTATTCGCGCATCTCTTTCGCACGGAGGGTCAAAAACTTTTAGCAGCTGTAAACCTTTTCAATCGACTGCACAGGGTGTTCAGCTCGCAGGGGTACGGCGGAAGTCTACGCAGTGAAATATTTTTTTTTTTTTCCTTTGCCGTTCCGTGTATCTCGTAGGTTGTGCATTTGGTTCCAACGGAGGCTAAAACTCTTGAAAGTTCAATCTTCTGGCACTTTTCCGGATAATCTATTCCCTTTGACGACGCGACCACGAAATCGCTTCACCCTTGCTGCTTGAGGAGATGTTTCTCGCTTCCTGCCCATTTCCCCAGATCGCTTTTCAGCGAGAAAAACTGGTCTCGCATTTTTGACAAAACCTCGTTCACCTGAAATGACGAATCGAGGATCCTTCCCCGCCGGTCTCTTTAAGCCGGTAGAAAGGCCTTCTTCTACGATTGCTTGCCTTGATGGTAGAATCTCTCCATGCCTTAGAAGAAGCATGTCCAACGTTGGTGCTTCGCGTTTCATCTAAATACACAACTTCCCTACCTTCTTCTCGGAATTTTGCTATTTTTCCCTAAATGTACGTGACGCATGGCAACGATGTCACTTCTTTCCATCAATGGGGCCTCATTCCCCCTTTTCTCAAACTGATTTTCTCAAAGAGACTGCATCGACAGTCGGAGGAATATTCTTCCAAAAGAATGAATGACGCACACGGACTTGTCACAAAATCGTCGTACTTGATTACTCTGCTTGTTCGATAAATTTCCTTCTCCTTGGATGGCGGCACAATCGGCGCTTTACTCTGGCCCCTTTCTTAATTAAGAAAAAAATGTACTTTTCTAATACCTGTTGCCTCACATGCTCTTCGTACGATATCACATCCGTCGCCAAAAATTTTCCTCGAGTAGTCGTATACGCAGATCACTCTTCTCCCTTCACCACTTCTTATAATTGTCTCTCTCCTTCCGCTCTCCATGTTCACAATTGAGATGAAAATTCTGTCGCAAGAAAAAAAAATGTATAATGTGGACGTATGTCATGTTCGTACGCTTCACGCACGCTTAAGTTCACTCCGCGAAAAGTCGAAATCTCACGGATCAAAAAATACGAACGGCCCCGTAGGGAAAAACCAAAGGTCTTTGGAAACTCGACACGCGAGATACTAACTAGTGCAATAAAACTCAAGGGGTGGCCTGATGGAGCTTTGTTTTCCAAAAGCAGCCGGGCCATCGAGTAGGGTACCGCTATACCGGCCCTAAAATTTTGAGTTCATCCGTAAGTTTCCTAAGAAGGTCCCCTCAAGATAGCCCAAGAATTAAGGAAAGAAAGGAAGTTTTAGCCTTCGTTCAGTTAGCAAGCACGAGAACAAGCCGCCGTAAATAGAAGACGGATTCGCACCGTCGCCGATTCCTCAATCCCTGCGAAGGTCCACCGTAACACGATTTTATGGATCTTCCAGTTGTACTCGAAAAGAATCCGTTTCTCGAAAGCACTCCTCCGTGATACGGAGCATTTTCGTGGAGTGGCATGCTGCTACTATGTCCGTTCCGTCGATTCGACTCGAGACGAAAATTTTCTCGTAGCGAATAAAATAGAGATCCGATTCTTGAGAAGGCGACTTTTTTAGTCCGGCCGTCGTAAGAAATTTTAAGGATTACTTACGGTCGAGTTCTCAACGTTTCGAAAATCCTGAAAGAATATTCCTGCGTTTGGAATGCGATGGGAAGGAATTAGAAAGTAGGAAGAAGATGAGGATGTTTATTGATCGCGGCGCTTGAATTTGGCGCGAGTCGGATGGATGGAACAGAGAGAGGGTCGCGCTCGGAAGGCGGTCGCGGGGGATGTGGAGGAGCGCGTTGGAGGTGCGAGAAGGAAGGTTCGACGCCGCGGATCGCGAGGAGTCGCAGCGTGGACGGATGGCGTGCGATGGACGGGTCGTTGGGGCGTTGGGAGAGGGTCGATCGCAAATCATCGTGGCGGAGGCGGAGGATGCAGGCAGGGGGTCGTTTGATCCGGCGAGAAAAATTCATACTTACCTGGCGTAGGGGCTACCGTGATCCTGAAGGCGGTTCCCCCAGGACGAGGCTCGGCCATTGCACTCCGGTCGGGCTGACCCCTGCGATTGCCCCAAATGTGGGTAACTCGGGCGCGTAATTTTTGGTAGTAGGGACTGCGTTCGCGCTGTCCCTTTTTAATCTCTTCCAAGGTCTCCGCAGTTACTGCATCCCATCGAGGAACCATGTAGCGCTAGGGGGAGTTCGGGTCCGTGTCGCTAATGTTCCGTTACTTCTCGCGAAAATCTTCCCTTTCAATTTTTCATTTTATTCGCCGTCGCGAGTCGACTTGGGGCGAAGAAAGAGTTTGGAGATGCCGGTCACGATGATGATCGTAGCAAAAAATGATACCATCGCCTCGGTCATGTTGGATTCGGGGATGTTGTACAGTATTCACTTACGTCGAGTAGCATTCCGACCCTTCCGGAAATCCTCGAACGCGCTTGATCTCGTGTGCAAGGAGGAGTTTATATATTTTCCGTCGGGAAAAGTTCGGTCGGGTCGCTGCTGCGATTTTGTATTTTCGCGCCCACGGGCGAAAGGTGCTGGGTTTGCCTGCTAGATAGCAGCAAATAATTCGCGGAATGAGTCGCGTGAAATCGAGCGTCAGGGCGAAGCGTGGACGCGGAAGGAATGGCGACGGGGTCAATTAGGCGTCGGCAGGTGGATTCGGGTGCGTGGAATCGTTTTCGCGAGCGCTCTGGGCGGCCTCGGCATGGGATACGGGAGGGCGGATCGAGTGGTCATCGCGGTCGCCGAAAAGGAGGCGGGCGAAGGGGTGGCCAGGGTTTCCGGTGGATCGTCAGTCTTATCTCCCTTCACTCGCATAAATCTTTCGCCTTTTACTAAAGATTTCCGTGGAGGGGGATATCATGACTCTGAAGAGAAATTTTTTCTAGTGCCCGACGGTATTCTCCGTTGGGCCGATAATCGGTCCAAGCAGAAAGCATCTTTGAGTTGAGCATTTCGTGTGCCGTTCCCTGAAGGTCGTTCTTCGACGACGAACATTTCTAATCGCCGTCAACCTTGTGCGTTGAATGCGCGCGGTAGTCATCGAACGCGATTTGCCTCTTTTATTTATTCGCGCATCTCTTTCGCACGGAGGGTCAAAAACTTTTAGCAGCTGTAAACCTTTTCAATCGACTGCACAGGGTGTTCAGCTCGCAGGGGTACGGCGGAAGTCTACGCAGTGAAATATTTTTTTTTTTTTCCTTTGCCGTTCCGTGTATCTCGTAGGTTGTGCATTTGGTTCCAACGGAGGCTAAAACTCTTGAAAGTTCAATCTTCTGGCACTTTTCCGGATAATCTATTCCCTTTGACGACGCGACCACGAAATCGCTTCACCCTTGCTGCTTGAGGAGATGTTTCTCGCTTCCTGCCCATTTCCCCAGATCGCTTTTCAGCGAGAAAAACTGGTCTCGCATTTTTGACAAAACCTCGTTCACCTGAAATGACGAATCGAGGATCCTTCCCCGCCGGTCTCTTTAAGCCGGTAGAAAGGCCTTCTTCTACGATTGCTTGCCTTGATGGTAGAATCTCTCCATGCCTTAGAAGAAGCATGTCCAACGTTGGTGCTTCGCGTTTCATCTAAATACACAACTTCCCTACCTTCTTCTCGGAATTTTGCTATTTTTCCCTAAATGTACGTGACGCATGGCAACGATGTCACTTCTTTCCATCAATGGGGCCTCATTCCCCCTTTTCTCAAACTGATTTTCTCAAAGAGACTGCATCGACAGTCGGAGGAATATTCTTCCAAAAGAATGAATGACGTACACGGACTTGTCACAAAATCGTCGTACTTGATTACTCTGCTTGTTCGATAAATTTCCTTCTCCTTGGATGGCGGCACAATCGGTGCTTTACTCTGGCCCCTTTCTTAATTAAGAAAAAAATGTACTTTTCTAATACCTGTTGCCTCACATGCTCTTCGTACGATATCACATCCGTCGCCAAAAATTTTCCTCGAGTAGTCGTATACGCAGATCACTCTTCTCCCTTCACCACTTCTTATAATTGTCTCTCTCCTTCCGCTCTCCATGTTCACAATTGAGATGAAAATTCTGTCGCAAGAAAAAAAAATGTATAATGTGGACGTATGTCATGTTCGTACGCTTCACGCACGCTTAAGTTCACTCCGCGAAAAGTCGAAATCTCACGGATCAAAAAATACGAACGGCCCCGTAGGGAAAAACCAAAGGTCTTTGGAAACTCGACACGCGAGATACTAACTAGTGCAATAAAACTCAAGGGGTGGCCTGATGGAGCTTTGTTTTCCAAAAGCAGCCGGGCCATCGAGTAGGGTACCGCTATACCGGCCCTAAAATTTTGAGTTCATCCGTAAGTTTCCTAAGAAGGTCCCCTCAAGATAGCCCAAGAATTAAGGAAAGAAAGGAAGTTTTAGCCTTCGTTTAGTTGGCAGGAACGAGAACAAGCCGCCGTAAATAGAAGACGGATTCGCACCGTCGCCGATTCCTCAATCCCTGCGATGGTCTGCCGTAACACGATTTTATGGATCTTCCAGTTGTACTCGAAAAGAATCCGTTTCTCGAAAGCACTCCTCCGTGATACGGAGCATTTTCGTGGAGTGGCATGCTGCTACTATGTCCGTTCCGTCGATTCGACTCGAGACGAAAATTTTCTCGTAGCGAATAAAATAGAGATCCGATTCTTGAGAAGGCGACTTTTTTAGTCCGGCCGTCGTAAGAAATTTTAAGGATTACTTACGGTCGAGTTCTCAACGTTTCGAAAATCCTGAAAGAATATTCCTGCGTTTGGAATGCGATGGGAAGGAATTAGAAAGTAGGAAGAAGATGAGGATGTTTATTGATCGCGGCGCTTGAATTTGGCGCGAGTCGGATGGATGGAACAGAGAGAGGGTCGCGCTCGGAAGGCGGTCGCGGGGGATGTGGAGGAGCGCGTTGGAGGTGCGAGAAGGAAGGTTCGACGCCGCGGATCGCGAGGAGTCGCAGCGTGGACGGATGGCGTGCGATGGACGGGTCGTTGGGGCGTTGGGAGAGGGTCGATCGCAAATCATCGTGGCGGAGGCGGAGGATGCAGGCAGGGGGTCGTTTGATCCGGCGAGAAAAATTCATACTTACCTGGCGTAGGGGCTACCGTGATCCTGAAGGCGGTTCCCCCAGGACGAGGCTCGGCCATTGCACTCCGGTCGGGCTGACCCCTGCGATTGCCCCAAATGTGGGTAACTCGGGCGCGTAATTTTTGGTAGTAGGGACTGCGTTCGCGCTGTCCCTTTATAATCTCTTCCAAGGTCTCCGCAGTCACTGCATCCCATCGAGGAACCATGTAGCGCTAGGGGGTGTTCGGGTCCGTGTCACTAAACTTCCGTTATTTCTCGCGGAAATCTTCCCTTTCAATTTCTCATTTTATTCGCCGTCGCGAGTCGACTTGGGGCGAAGAAAGAGTTTGGAGATGCCGGTCACGATGATGATCGTAGCAAAAAATGATACCATCGCCTCGGTCATGTTGGATTCGGGGATGTTGTACAGTATTCACTTACGTCGAGTAGCATTCCGACCCTTCCGGAAATCCTCGAACGCGCTTGATCTCGTGTGCAAGGAGGAGTTTATATATTTTCCGTCGGGAAAAGTTCGGTCGGGTCGCTGCTGCGATTTTGTATTTTCGCGCCCACGGGCGAAAGGTGCTGGGTTTGCCTGCTAGATAGCAGCAAATAATTCGCGGAATGAGTCGCGTGAAATCGAGCGTCAGGGCGAAGCGTGGACGCGGAAGGAATGGCGACGGGGTCAATTAGGCGTCGGCAGGTGGATTCGGGTGCGTGGAATCGTTTTCGCGAGCGCTCTGGGCGGCCTCGGCATGGGATACGGGAGGGCGGATCGAGTGGTCATCGCGGTCGCCGAAAAGGAGGCGGGCGAAGGGGTGGCCAGGGTTTCCGGTGGATCGTCAGTCTTATCTCCCTTCATTCGCATAAATCTTTCGCCTTTTACTAAAGATTTCCGTGGAGGGGGATATCATGACTCTGAAGAGAAATTTTTTCTAGTGCCCGACGGTATTCTCCGTTGGGCCGATAATCGGTCCAAGCAGAAAGCATCTTTGAGTTGAGCATTTCGTGTGCCGTTCCCTGCTCCCTGAAGGTCGTTCTTCGACGACGAACATTTCTAATCGCCGTCAACCTTGTGCGTTGAATGCGCGCGGTAGTCATCGAACGCGATTTGCCTCTTTTATTTATTCGCGCATCTCTTTCGCACGGAGGGTCAAAAACTTTTAGCAGCTGTAAACCTTTTCAATCGACTGCACAGGGTGTTCAGCTCGCAGGGGTACGGCGGAAGTCTACGCAGTGAAATATTTTTTTTTTTTTCCTTTGCCGTTCCGTGTATCTCGTAGGTTGTGCATTTGGTTCCAACGGAGGCTAAAACTCTTGAAAGTTCAATCTTCTGGCACTTTTCCGGATAATCTATTCCCTTTGACGACGCGACCACGAAATCGCTTCACCCTTGCTGCTTGAGGAGATGTTTCTCGCTTCCTGCCCATTTCCCCAGATCGCTTTTCAGCGAGAAAAACTGGTCTCGCATTTTTGACAAAACCTCGTTCACCTGAAATGACGAATCGAGGATCCTTCCCCGCCGGTCTCTTTAAGCCGGTAGAAAGGCCTTCTTCTACGATTGCTTGCCTTGATGGTAGAATCTCTCCATGCCTTAGAAGAAGCATGTCCAACGTTGGTGCTTCGCGTTTCATCTAAATACACAACTTCCCTACCTTCTTCTCGGAATTTTGCTATTTTTCCCTAAATGTACGTGACGCATGGCAACGATGTCACTTCTTTCCATCAATGGGGCCTCATTCCCCCTTTTCTCAAACTGATTTTCTCAAAGAGACTGCATCGACAGTCGGAGGAATATTCTTCCAAAAGAATGAATGACGTACACGGACTTGTCACAAAATCGTCGTACTTGATTACTCTGCTTGTTCGATAAATTTCCTTCTCCTTGGATGGCGGCACAATCGGTGCTTTACTCTGGCCCCTTTCTTAATTAAGAAAAAAATGTACTTTTCTAATACCTGTTGCCTCACATGCTCTTCGTACGATATCACATCCGTCGCCAAAAATTTTCCTCGAGTAGTCGTATACGCAGATCACTCTTCTCCCTTCACCACTTCTTATAATTGTCTCTCTCCTTCCGCTCTCCATGTTCACAATTGAGATGAAAATTCTGTCGCAAGAAAAAAAAATGTATAATGTGGACGTATGTCATGTTCGTACGCTTCACGCACGCTTAAGTTCACTCCGCGAAAAGTCGAAATCTCACGGATCAAAAAATACGAACGGCCCCGTAGGGAAAAACCAAAGGTCTTTGGAAACTCGACACGCGAGATACTAACTAGTGCAATAAAACTCAAGGGGTGGCCTGATGGAGCTTTGTTTTCCAAAAGCAGCCGGGCCATCGAGTAGGGTACCGCTATACCGGCCCTAAAATTTTGAGTTCATCCGTAAGTTTCCTAAGAAGGTCCCCTCAAGATAGCCCAAGAATTAAGGAAAGAAAGGAAGTTTTAGCCTTCGTTTAGTTGGCAGGAACGAGAACAAGCCGCCGTAAATAGAAGACGGATTCGCACCGTCGCCGATTCCTCAATCCCTGCGATGGTCTGCCGTAACACGATTTTATGGATCTTCCAGTTGTACTCGAAAAGAATCCGTTTCTCGAAAGCACTCCTCCGTGATACGGAGCATTTTCGTGGAGTGGCATGCTGCTACTATGTCCGTTCCGTCGATTCGACTCGAGACGAAAATTTTCTCGTAGCGAATAAAATAGAGATCCGATTCTTGAGAAGGCGACTTTTTTAGTCCGGCCGTCGTAAGAAATTTTAAGGATTACTTACGGTCGAGTTCTCAACGTTTCGAAAATCCTGAAAGAATATTCCTGCGTTTGGAATGCGATGGGAAGGAATTAGAAAGTAGGAAGAAGATGAGGATGTTTATTGATCGCGGCGCTTGAATTTGGCGCGAGTCGGATGGATGGAACAGAGAGAGGGTCGCGCTCGGAAGGCGGTCGCGGGGGATGTGGAGGAGCGCGTTGGAGGTGCGAGAAGGAAGGTTCGACGCCGCGGATCGCGAGGAGTCGCAGCGTGGACGGATGGCGTGCGATGGACGGGTCGTTGGGGCGTTGGGAGAGGGTCGATCGCAAATCATCGTGGCGGAGGCGGAGGATGCAGGCAGGGGGTCGTTTGATCCGGCGAGAAAAATTCATACTTACCTGGCGTAGGGGCTACCGTGATCCTGAAGGCGGTTCCCCCAGGACGAGGCTCGGCCATTGCACTCCGGTCGGGCTGACCCCTGCGATTGCCCCAAATGTGGGTAACTCGGGCGCGTAATTTTTGGTAGTAGGGACTGCGTTCGCGCTGTCCCTTTTTAATCTCTTCCAAGGTCTCCGCAGTTACTGCATCCCATCGAGGAACCATGTAGCGCTAGGGGGAGTTCGGGTCCGTGTCGCTAATGTTCCGTTACTTCTCGCGAAAATCTTCCCTTTCAATTTTTCATTTTATTCGCCGTCGCGAGTCGACTTGGGGCGAAGAAAGAGTTTGGAGATGCCGGTCACGATGATGATCGTAGCAAAAAATGATACCATCGCCTCGGTCATGTTGGATTCGGGGATGTTGTACAGTATTCACTTACGTCGAGTAGCATTCCGACCCTTCCGGAAATCCTCGAACGCGCTTGATCTCGTGTGCAAGGAGGAGTTTATATATTTTCCGTCGGGAAAAGTTCGGTCGGGTCGCTGCTGCGATTTTGTATTTTCGCGCCCACGGGCGAAAGGTGCTGGGTTTGCCTGCTAGATAGCAGCAAATAATTCGCGGAATGAGTCGCGTGAAATCGAGCGTCAGGGCGAAGCGTGGACGCGGAAGGAATGGCGACGGGGTCAATTAGGCGTCGGCAGGTGGATTCGGGTGCGTGGAATCGTTTTCGCGAGCGCTCTGGGCGGCCTCGGCATGGGATACGGGAGGGCGGATCGAGTGGTCATCGCGGTCGCCGAAAAGGAGGCGGGCGAAGGGGTGGCCAGGGTTTCCGGTGGATCGTCAGTCTTATCTCCCTTCACTCGCATAAATCTTTCGCCTTTTACTAAAGATTTCCGTGGAGGGGGATATCATGACTCTGAAGAGAAATTTTTTCTAGTGCCCGACGGTATTCTCCGTTGGGCCGATAATCGGTCCAAGCAGAAAGCATCTTTGAGTTGAGCATTTCGTGTGCCGTTCCCTGAAGGTCGTTCTTCGACGACGAACATTTCTAATCGCCGTCAACCTTGTGCGTTGAATGCGCGCGGTAGTCATCGAACGCGATTTGCCTCTTTTATTTATTCGCGCATCTCTTTCGCACGGAGGGTCAAAAACTTTTAGCAGCTGTAAACCTTTTCAATCGACTGCACAGGGTGTTCAGCTCGCAGGGGTACGGCGGAAGTCTACGCAGTGAAATATTTTTTTTTTTTTCCTTTGCCGTTCCGTGTATCTCGTAGGTTGTGCATTTGGTTCCAACGGAGGCTAAAACTCTTGAAAGTTCAATCTTCTGGCACTTTTCCGGATAATCTATTCCCTTTGACGACGCGACCACGAAATCGCTTCACCCTTGCTGCTTGAGGAGATGTTTCTCGCTTCCTGCCCATTTCCCCAGATCGCTTTTCAGCGAGAAAAACTGGTCTCGCATTTTTGACAAAACCTCGTTCACCTGAAATGACGAATCGAGGATCCTTCCCCGCCGGTCTCTTTAAGCCGGTAGAAAGGCCTTCTTCTACGATTGCTTGCCTTGATGGTAGAATCTCTCCATGCCTTAGAAGAAGCATGTCCAACGTTGGTGCTTCGCGTTTCATCTAAATACACAACTTCCCTACCTTCTTCTCGGAATTTTGCTATTTTTCCCTAAATGTACGTGACGCATGGCAACGATGTCACTTCTTTCCATCAATGGGGCCTCATTCCCCCTTTTCTCAAACTGATTTTCTCAAAGAGACTGCATCGACAGTCGGAGGAATATTCTTCCAAAAGAATGAATGACGTACACGGACTTGTCACAAAATCGTCGTACTTGATTACTCTGCTTGTTCGATAAATTTCCTTCTCCTTGGATGGCGGCACAATCGGTGCTTTACTCTGGCCCCTTTCTTAATTAAGAAAAAAATGTACTTTTCTAATACCTGTTGCCTCACATGCTCTTCGTACGATATCACATCCGTCGCCAAAAATTTTCCTCGAGTAGTCGTATACGCAGATCACTCTTCTCCCTTCACCACTTCTTATAATTGTCTCTCTCCTTCCGCTCTCCATGTTCACAATTGAGATGAAAATTCTGTCGCAAGAAAAAAAAATGTATAATGTGGACGTATGTCATGTTCGTACGCTTCACGCACGCTTAAGTTCACTCCGCGAAAAGTCGAAATCTCACGGATCAAAAAATACGAACGGCCCCGTAGGGAAAAACCAAAGGTCTTTGGAAACTCGACACGCGAGATACTAACTAGTGCAATAAAACTCAAGGGGTGGCCTGATGGAGCTTTGTTTTCCAAAAGCAGCCGGGCCATCGAGTAGGGTACCGCTATACCGGCCCTAAAATTTTGAGTTCATCCGTAAGTTTCCTAAGAAGGTCCCCTCAAGATAGCCCAAGAATTAAGGAAAGAAAGGAAGTTTTAGCCTTCGTTTAGTTGGCAGGAACGAGAACAAGCCGCCGTAAATAGAAGACGGATTCGCACCGTCGCCGATTCCTCAATCCCTGCGATGGTCTGCCGTAACACGATTTTATGGATCTTCCAGTTGTACTCGAAAAGAATCCGTTTCTCGAAAGCACTCCTCCGTGATACGGAGCATTTTCGTGGAGTGGCATGCTGCTACTATGTCCGTTCCGTCGATTCGACTCGAGACGAAAATTTTCTCGTAGCGAATAAAATAGAGATCCGATTCTTGAGAAGGCGACTTTTTTAGTCCGGCCGTCGTAAGAAATTTTAAGGATTACTTACGGTCGAGTTCTCAACGTTTCGAAAATCCTGAAAGAATATTCCTGCGTTTGGAATGCGATGGGAAGGAATTAGAAAGTAGGAAGAAGATGAGGATGTTTATTGATCGCGGCGCTTGAATTTGGCGCGAGTCGGATGGATGGAACAGAGAGAGGGTCGCGCTCGGAAGGCGGTCGCGGGGGATGTGGAGGAGCGCGTTGGAGGTGCGAGAAGGAAGGTTCGACGCCGCGGATCGCGAGGAGTCGCAGCGTGGACGGATGGCGTGCGATGGACGGGTCGTTGGGGCGTTGGGAGAGGGTCGATCGCAAATCATCGTGGCGGAGGCGGAGGATGCAGGCAGGGGGTCGTTTGATCCGGCGAGAAAAATTCATACTTACCTGGCGTAGGGGCTACCGTGATCCTGAAGGCGGTTCCCCCAGGACGAGGCTCGGCCATTGCACTCCGGTCGGGCTGACCCCTGCGATTGCCCCAAATGTGGGTAACTCGGGCGCGTAATTTTTGGTAGTAGGGACTGCGTTCGCGCTGTCCCTTTTTAATCTCTTCCAAGGTCTCCGCAGTTACTGCATCCCATCGAGGAACCATGTAGCGCTAGGGGGAGTTCGGGTCCGTGTCGCTAATGTTCCGTTACTTCTCGCGAAAATCTTCCCTTTCAATTTTTCATTTTATTCGCCGTCGCGAGTCGACTTGGGGCGAAGAAAGAGTTTGGAGATGCCGGTCACGATGATGATCGTAGCAAAAAATGATACCATCGCCTCGGTCATGTTGGATTCGGGGATGTTGTACAGTATTCACTTACGTCGAGTAGCATTCCGACCCTTCCGGAAATCCTCGAACGCGCTTGATCTCGTGTGCAAGGAGGAGTTTATATATTTTCCGTCGGGAAAAGTTCGGTCGGGTCGCTGCTGCGATTTTGTATTTTCGCGCCCACGGGCGAAAGGTGCTGGGTTTGCCTGCTAGATAGCAGCAAATAATTCGCGGAATGAGTCGCGTGAAATCGAGCGTCAGGGCGAAGCGTGGACGCGGAAGGAATGGCGACGGGGTCAATTAGGCGTCGGCAGGTGGATTCGGGTGCGTGGAATCGTTTTCGCGAGCGCTCTGGGCGGCCTCGGCATGGGATACGGGAGGGCGGATCGAGTGGTCATCGCGGTCGCCGAAAAGGAGGCGGGCGAAGGGGTGGCCAGGGTTTCCGATGGATCGTCAGTCTTATCTCCCTTCATTCGCATAAATCTTTCGCCTTTTACTAAAGATTTCCGTGGAGGGGGATATCATGACTCTGAAGAGAGATTTTTTCTAGTGCCCGACGGTATTCTCCGTTGGGCCGATAATCGGTCCAAGCAGAAAGCATCTTTGAGTTGAGCATTTCGTGTGCCGCTCCCTGCTCCCTGAAGGTCGTTCTTCGACGACGAACATTTCTAATCGCCGTCGACCTTGTTGCGCGTTGAATGCGCGCGGTAGTCATCGAACGCGATTTGCCTCTTTTATTTATTCGCGCATCTCTTTCGCACGGAGGGTCAAAAACTTTTAGCAGCTGTAAACCTTTTCAATCGACTGCACAGGGTGTTCAGCTCGCAGGGGTACGGCGGAAGTCTACGCAGTGAAATATTTTTTTTTTTTTCCTTTGCCGTTCCGTGTATCTCGTAGGTTGTGCATTTGGTTCCAACGGAGGCTAAAACTCTTGAAAGTTCAATCTTCTGGCACTTTTCCGGATAATCTATTCCCTTTGACGACGCGACCACGAAATCGCTTCACCCTTGCTGCTTGAGGAGATGTTTCTCGCTTCCTGCCCATTTCCCCAGATCGCTTTTCAGCGAGAAAAACTGGTCTCGCATTTTTGACAAAACCTCGTTCACCTGAAATGACGAATCGAGGATCCTTCCCCGCCGGTCTCTTTAAGCCGGTAGAAAGGCCTTCTTCTACGATTGCTTGCCTTGATGGTAGAATCTCTCCATGCCTTAGAAGAAGCATGTCCAACGTTGGTGCTTCGCGTTTCATCTAAATACACAACTTCCCTACCTTCTTCTCGGAATTTTGCTATTTTTCCCTAAATGTACGTGACGCATGGCAACGATGTCACTTCTTTCCATCAATGGGGCCTCATTCCCCCTTTTCTCAAACTGATTTTCTCAAAGAGACTGCATCGACAGTCGGAGGAATATTCTTCCAAAAGAATGAATGACGTACACGGACTTGTCACAAAATCGTCGTACTTGATTACTCTGCTTGTTCGATAAATTTCCTTCTCCTTGGATGGCGGCACAATCGGTGCTTTACTCTGGCCCCTTTCTTAATTAAGAAAAAAATGTACTTTTCTAATACCTGTTGCCTCACATGCTCTTCGTACGATATCACATCCGTCGCCAAAAATTTTCCTCGAGTAGTCGTATACGCAGATCACTCTTCTCCCTTCACCACTTCTTATAATTGTCTCTCTCCTTCCGCTCTCCATGTTCACAATTGAGATGAAAATTCTGTCGCAAGAAAAAAAAATGTATAATGTGGACGTATGTCATGTTCGTACGCTTCACGCACGCTTAAGTTCACTCCGCGAAAAGTCGAAATCTCACGGATCAAAAAATACGAACGGCCCCGTAGGGAAAAACCAAAGGTCTTTGGAAACTCGACACGCGAGATACTAACTAGTGCAATAAAACTCAAGGGGTGGCCTGATGGAGCTTTGTTTTCCAAAAGCAGCCGGGCCATCGAGTAGGGTACCGCTATACCGGCCCTAAAATTTTGAGTTCATCCGTAAGTTTCCTAAGAAGGTCCCCTCAAGATAGCCCAAGAATTAAGGAAAGAAAGGAAGTTTTAGCCTTCGTTTAGTTGGCAGGAACGAGAACAAGCCGCCGTAAATAGAAGACGGATTCGCACCGTCGCCGATTCCTCAATCCCTGCGATGGTCTGCCGTAACACGATTTTATGGATCTTCCAGTTGTACTCGAAAAGAATCCGTTTCTCGAAAGCACTCCTCCGTGATACGGAGCATTTTCGTGGAGTGGCATGCTGCTACTATGTCCGTTCCGTCGATTCGACTCGAGACGAAAATTTTCTCGTAGCGAATAAAATAGAGATCCGATTCTTGAGAAGGCGACTTTTTTAGTCCGGCCGTCGTAAGAAATTTTAAGGATTACTTACGGTCGAGTTCTCAACGTTTCGAAAATCCTGAAAGAATATTCCTGCGTTTGGAATGCGATGGGAAGGAATTAGAAAGTAGGAAGAAGATGAGGATGTTTATTGATCGCGGCGCTTGAATTTGGCGCGAGTCGGATGGATGGAACAGAGAGAGGGTCGCGCTCGGAAGGCGGTCGCGGGGGATGTGGAGGAGCGCGTTGGAGGTGCGAGAAGGAAGGTTCGACGCCGCGGATCGCGAGGAGTCGCAGCGTGGACGGATGGCGTGCGATGGACGGGTCGTTGGGGCGTTGGGAGAGGGTCGATCGCAAATCATCGTGGCGGAGGCGGAGGATGCAGGCAGGGGGTCGTTTGATCCGGCGAGAAAAATTCATACTTACCTGGCGTAGGGGCTACCGTGATCCTGAAGGCGGTTCCCCCAGGACGAGGCTCGGCCATTGCACTCCGGTCGGGCTGACCCCTGCGATTGCCCCAAATGTGGGTAACTCGGGCGCGTAATTTTTGGTAGTAGGGACTGCGTTCGCGCTGTCCCTTTATAATCTCTTCCAAGGTCTCCGCAGTCACTGCATCCCATCGAGGAACCATGTAGCGCTAGGGGGAGTTCGGGTCCGTTTCGCTAATGTTCCGTTACTTCTCGCGAAAATCTTCCCTTTCAATTTTTCATTTTATTCGCCGTCGCGAGTCGACTTGGGGCGAAGAAAGAGTTTGGAGATGCCGGTCACGATGATGATCGTAGCAAAAAATGATACCATCGCCTCGGTCATGTTGGATTCGGGGATGTTGTACAGTATTCACTTACGTCGAGTAGCATTCCGACCCTTCCGGAAATCCTCGAACGCGCTTGATCTCGTGTGCAAGGAGGAGTTTATATATTTTCCGTCGGGAAAAGTTCGGTCGGGTCGCTGCTGCGATTTTGTATTTTCGCGCCCACGGGCGAAAGGTGCTGGGTTTGCCTGCTAGATAGCAGCAAATAATTCGCGGAATGAGTCGCGTGAAATCGAGCGTCAGGGCGAAGCGTGGACGCGGAAGGAATGGCGACGGGGTCAATTAGGCGTCGGCAGGTGGATTCGGGTGCGTGGAATCGTTTTCGCGAGCGCTCTGGGCGGCCTCGGCATGGGATACGGGAGGGCGGATCGAGTGGTCATCGCGGTCGCCGAAAAGGAGGCGGGCGAAGGGGTGGCCAGGGTTTCCGGTGGATCGTCAGTCTTATCTCCCTTCATTCGCATAAATCTTTCGCCTTTTACTAAAGATTTCCGTGGAGGGGGATATCATGACTCTGAAGAGAAATTTTTTCTAGTGCCCGACGGTATTCTCCGTTGGGCCGATAATCGGTCCAAGCAGAAAGCATCTTTGAGTTGAGCATTTCGTGTGCCGTTCCCTGCTCCCTGAAGGTCGTTCTTCGACGACGAACATTTCTAATCGCCGTCAACCTTGTGCGTTGAATGCGCGCGGTAGTCATCGAACGCGATTTGCCTCTTTTATTTATTCGCGCATCTCTTTCGCACGGAGGGTCAAAAACTTTTAGCAGCTGTAAACCTTTTCAATCGACTGCACAGGGTGTTCAGCTCGCAGGGGTACGGCGGAAGTCTACGCAGTGAAATATTTTTTTTTTTTTCCTTTGCCGTTCCGTGTATCTCGTAGGTTGTGCATTTGGTTCCAACGGAGGCTAAAACTCTTGAAAGTTCAATCTTCTGGCACTTTTCCGGATAATCTATTCCCTTTGACGACGCGACCACGAAATCGCTTCACCCTTGCTGCTTGAGGAGATGTTTCTCGCTTCCTGCCCATTTCCCCAGATCGCTTTTCAGCGAGAAAAACTGGTCTCGCATTTTTGACAAAACCTCGTTCACCTGAAATGACGAATCGAGGATCCTTCCCCGCCGGTCTCTTTAAGCCGGTAGAAAGGCCTTCTTCTACGATTGCTTGCCTTGATGGTAGAATCTCTCCATGCCTTAGAAGAAGCATGTCCAACGTTGGTGCTTCGCGTTTCATCTAAATATACAACTTCCCTACCTTCTTCTCGGAATTTTGCTATTTTTCCCTAAATGTACGTGACGCATGGCAACGATGTCACTTCTTTCCATCAATGGGGCCTCATTCCCCCTTTTCTCAAACTGATTTTCTCAAAGAGACTGCATCGACAGTCGGAGGAATATTCTTCCAAAAGAATGAATGACGTACACGGACTTGTCACAAAATCGTCGTACTTGATTACTCTGCTTGTTCGATAAATTTCCTTCTCCTTGGATGGCGGCACAATCGGTGCTTTACTCTGGCCCCTTTCTTAATTAAGAAAAAAATGTACTTTTCTAATACCTGTTGCCTCACATGCTCTTCGTACGATATCACATCCGTCGCCAAAAATTTTCCTCGAGTAGTCGTATACGCAGATCACTCTTCTCCCTTCACCACTTCTTATAATTGTCTCTCTCCTTCCGCTCTCCATGTTCACAATTGAGATGAAAATTCTGTCGCAAGAAAAAAAAATGTATAATGTGGACGTATGTCATGTTCGTACGCTTCACGCACGCTTAAGTTCACTCCGCGAAAAGTCGAAATCTCACGGATCAAAAAATACGAACGGCCCCGTAGGGAAAAACCAAAGGTCTTTGGAAACTCGACACGCGAGATACTAACTAGTGCAATAAAACTCAAGGGGTGGCCTGATGGAGCTTTGTTTTCCAAAAGCAGCCGGGCCATCGAGTAGGGTACCGCTATACCGGCCCTAAAATTTTGAGTTCATCCGTAAGTTTCCTAAGAAGGTCCCCTCAAGATAGCCCAAGAATTAAGGAAAGAAAGGAAGTTTTAGCCTTCGTTTAGTTGGCAGGAACGAGAACAAGCCGCCGTAAATAGAAGACGGATTCGCACCGTCGCCGATTCCTCAATCCCTGCGATGGTCTGCCGTAACACGATTTTATGGATCTTCCAGTTGTACTCGAAAAGAATCCGTTTCTCGAAAGCACTCCTCCGTGATACGGAGCATTTTCGTGGAGTGGCATGCTGCTACTATGTCCGTTCCGTCGATTCGACTCGAGACGAAAATTTTCTCGTAGCGAATAAAATAGAGATCCGATTCTTGAGAAGGCGACTTTTTTAGTCCGGCCGTCGTAAGAAATTTTAAGGATTACTTACGGTCGAGTTCTCAACGTTTCGAAAATCCTGAAAGAATATTCCTGCGTTTGGAATGCGATGGGAAGGAATTAGAAAGTAGGAAGAAGATGAGGATGTTTATTGATCGCGGCGCTTGAATTTGGCGCGAGTCGGATGGATGGAACAGAGAGAGGGTCGCGCTCGGAAGGCGGTCGCGGGGGATGTGGAGGAGCGCGTTGGAGGTGCGAGAAGGAAGGTTCGACGCCGCGGATCGCGAGGAGTCGCAGCGTGGACGGATGGCGTGCGATGGACGGGTCGTTGGGGCGTTGGGAGAGGGTCGATCGCAAATCATCGTGGCGGAGGCGGAGGATGCAGGCAGGGGGTCGTTTGATCCGGCGAGAAAAATTCATACTTACCTGGCGTAGGGGCTACCGTGATCCTGAAGGCGGTTCCCCCAGGACGAGGCTCGGCCATTGCACTCCGGTCGGGCTGACCCCTGCGATTGCCCCAAATGTGGGTAACTCGGGCGCGTAATTTTTGGTAGTAGGGACTGCGTTCGCGCTGTCCCTTTTTAATCTCTTCCAAGGTCTCCGCAGTCACTGCATCCCATCGAGGAACCATGTAGCGCTAGGGGGAGTTCGGGTCCGTGTCGCTAATGTTCCGTTACTTCTCGCGAAAATCTTCCCTTTCAATTTTTCATTTTATTCGCCGTCGCGAGTCGACTTGGGGCGAAGAAAGAGTTTGGAGATGCCGGTCACGATGATGATCGTAGCAAAAAATGATACCATCGCCTCGGTCATGTTGGATTCGGGGATGTTGTACAGTATTCACTTACGTCGAGTAGCATTCCGACCCTTCCGGAAATCCTCGAACGCGCTTGATCTCGTGTGCAAGGAGGAGTTTATATATTTTCCGTCGGGAAAAGTTCGGTCGGGTCGCTGCTGCGATTTTGTATTTTCGCGCCCACGGGCGAAAGGTGCTGGGTTTGCCTGCTAGATAGCAGCAAATAATTCGCGGAATGAGTCGCGTGAAATCGAGCGTCAGGGCGAAGCGTGGACGCGGAAGGAATGGCGACGGGGTCAATTAGGCGTCGGCAGGTGGATTCGGGTGCGTGGAATCGTTTTCGCGAGCGCTCTGGGCGGCCTCGGCATGGGATACGGGAGGGCGGATCGAGTGGTCATCGCGGTCGCCGAAAAGGAGGCGGGCGAAGGGGTGGCCAGGGTTTCCGGTGGATCGTCAGTCTTATCTCCCTTCATTCGCATAAATCTTTCGCCTTTTACTAAAGATTTCCGTGGAGGGGGATATCATGACTCTGAAGAGAAATTTTTTCTAGTGCCCGACGGTATTCTCCGTTGGGCCGATAATCGGTCCAAGCAGAAAGCATCTTTGAGTTGAGCATTTCGTGTGCCGTTCCCTGCTCCCTGAAGGTCGTTCTTCGACGACGAACATTTCTAATCGCCGTCAACCTTGTGCGTTGAATGCGCGCGGTAGTCATCGAACGCGATTTGCCTCTTTTATTTATTCGCGCATCTCTTTCGCACGGAGGGTCAAAAACTTTTAGCAGCTGTAAACCTTTTCAATCGACTGCACAGGGTGTTCAGCTCGCAGGGGTACGGCGGAAGTCTACGCAGTGAAATATTTTTTTTTTTTTCCTTTGCCGTTCCGTGTATCTCGTAGGTTGTGCATTTGGTTCCAACGGAGGCTAAAACTCTTGAAAGTTCAATCTTCTGGCACTTTTCCGGATAATCTATTCCCTTTGACGACGCGACCACGAAATCGCTTCACCCTTGCTGCTTGAGGAGATGTTTCTCGCTTCCTGCCCATTTCCCCAGATCGCTTTTCAGCGAGAAAAACTGGTCTCGCATTTTTGACAAAACCTCGTTCACCTGAAATGACGAATCGAGGATCCTTCCCCGCCGGTCTCTTTAAGCCGGTAGAAAGGCCTTCTTCTACGATTGCTTGCCTTGATGGTAGAATCTCTCCATGCCTTAGAAGAAGCATGTCCAACGTTGGTGCTTCGCGTTTCATCTAAATACACAACTTCCCTACCTTCTTCTCGGAATTTTGCTATTTTTCCCTAAATGTACGTGACGCATGGCAACGATGTCACTTCTTTCCATCAATGGGGCCTCATTCCCCCTTTTCTCAAACTGATTTTCTCAAAGAGACTGCATCGACAGTCGGAGGAATATTCTTCCAAAAGAATGAATGACGTACACGGACTTGTCACAAAATCGTCGTACTTGATTACTCTGCTTGTTCGATAAATTTCCTTCTCCTTGGATGGCGGCACAATCGGTGCTTTACTCTGGCCCCTTTCTTAATTAAGAAAAAAATGTACTTTTCTAATACCTGTTGCCTCACATGCTCTTCGTACGATATCACATCCGTCGCCAAAAATTTTCCTCGAGTAGTCGTATACGCAGATCACTCTTCTCCCTTCACCACTTCTTATAATTGTCTCTCTCCTTCCGCTCTCCATGTTCACAATTGAGATGAAAATTCTGTCGCAAGAAAAAAAAATGTATAATGTGGACGTATGTCATGTTCGTACGCTTCACGCACGCTTAAGTTCACTCCGCGAAAAGTCGAAATCTCACGGATCAAAAAATACGAACGGCCCCGTAGGGAAAAACCAAAGGTCTTTGGAAACTCGACACGCGAGATACTAACTAGTGCAATAAAACTCAAGGGGTGGCCTGATGGAGCTTTGTTTTCCAAAAGCAGCCGGGCCATCGAGTAGGGTACCGCTATACCGGCCCTAAAATTTTGAGTTCATCCGTAAGTTTCCTAAGAAGGTCCCCTCAAGATAGCCCAAGAATTAAGGAAAGAAAGGAAGTTTTAGCCTTCGTTTAGTTGGCAGGAACGAGAACAAGCCGCCGTAAATAGAAGACGGATTCGCACCGTCGCCGATTCCTCAATCCCTGCGATGGTCTGCCGTAACACGATTTTATGGATCTTCCAGTTGTACTCGAAAAGAATCCGTTTCTCGAAAGCACTCCTCCGTGATACGGAGCATTTTCGTGGAGTGGCATGCTGCTACTATGTCCGTTCCGTCGATTCGACTCGAGACGAAAATTTTCTCGTAGCGAATAAAATAGAGATCCGATTCTTGAGAAGGCGACTTTTTTAGTCCGGCCGTCGTAAGAAATTTTAAGGATTACTTACGGTCGAGTTCTCAACGTTTCGAAAATCCTGAAAGAATATTCCTGCGTTTGGAATGCGATGGGAAGGAATTAGAAAGTAGGAAGAAGATGAGGATGTTTATTGATCGCGGCGCTTGAATTTGGCGCGAGTCGGATGGATGGAACAGAGAGAGGGTCGCGCTCGGAAGGCGGTCGCGGGGGATGTGGAGGAGCGCGTTGGAGGTGCGAGAAGGAAGGTTCGACGCCGCGGATCGCGAGGAGTCGCAGCGTGGACGGATGGCGTGCGATGGACGGGTCGTTGGGGCGTTGGGAGAGGGTCGATCGCAAATCATCGTGGCGGAGGCGGAGGATGCAGGCAGGGGGTCGTTTGATCCGGCGAGAAAAATTCATACTTACCTGGCGTAGGGGCTACCGTGATCCTGAAGGCGGTTCCCCCAGGACGAGGCTCGGCCATTGCACTCCGGTCGGGCTGACCCCTGCGATTGCCCCAAATGTGGGTAACTCGGGCGCGTAATTTTTGGTAGTAGGGACTGCGTTCGCGCTGTCCCTTTTTAATCTCTTCCAAGGTCTCCGCAGTCACTGCATCCCATCGAGGAACCATGTAGCGCTAGGGGGAGTTCGGGTCCGTGTCGCTAATGTTCCGTTACTTCTCGCGAAAATCTTCCCTTTCAATTTTTCATTTTATTCGCCGTCGCGAGTCGACTTGGGGCGAAGAAAGAGTTTGGAGATGCCGGTCACGATGATGATCGTAGCAAAAAATGATACCATCGCCTCGGTCATGTTGGATTCGGGGATGTTGTACAGTATTCACTTACGTCGAGTAGCATTCCGACCCTTCCGGAAATCCTCGAACGCGCTTGATCTCGTGTGCAAGGAGGAGTTTATATATTTTCCGTCGGGAAAAGTTCGGTCGGGTCGCTGCTGCGATTTTGTATTTTCGCGCCCACGGGCGAAAGGTGCTGGGTTTGCCTGCTAGATAGCAGCAAATAATTCGCGGAATGAGTCGCGTGAAATCGAGCGTCAGGGCGAAGCGTGGACGCGCAAGGAATGGCGACGGGGTCAATTAGGCGTCGGCAGGTGGATTCGGGTGCGTGGAATCGTTTTCGCGAGCGCTCTGGGCGGCCTCGGCATGGGATACGGGAGGGCGGATCGAGTGGTCATCGCGGTCGCCGAAAAGGAGGCGGGCGAAGGGGTGGCCAGGGTTTCCGGTGGATCGTCAGTCTTATCTCCCTTCATTCGCATAAATCTTTCGCCTTTTACTAAAGATTTCCGTGGAGGGGGATATCATGACTCTGAAGAGAAATTTTTTCTAGTGCCCGACGGTATTCTCCGTTGGGCCGATAATCGGTCCAAGCAGAAAGCATCTTTGAGTTGAGCATTTCGTGTGCCGTTCCCTGCTCCCTGAAGGTCGTTCTTCGACGACGAACATTTCTAATCGCCGTCAACCTTGTGCGTTGAATGCGCGCGGTAGTCATCGAACGCGATTTGCCTCTTTTATTTATTCGCGCATCTCTTTCGCACGGAGGGTCAAAAACTTTTAGCAGCTGTAAACCTTTTCAATCGACTGCACAGGGTGTTCAGCTCGCAGGGGTACGGCGGAAGTCTACGCAGTGAAATATTTTTTTTTTTTTCCTTTGCCGTTCCGTGTATCTCGTAGGTTGTGCATTTGGTTCCAACGGAGGCTAAAACTCTTGAAAGTTCAATCTTCTGGCACTTTTCCGGATAATCTATTCCCTTTGACGACGCGACCACGAAATCGCTTCACCCTTGCTGCTTGAGGAGATGTTTCTCGCTTCCTGCCCATTTCCCCAGATCGCTTTTCAGCGAGAAAAACTGGTCTCGCATTTTTGACAAAACCTCGTTCACCTGAAATGACGAATCGAGGATCCTTCCCCGCCGGTCTCTTTAAGCCGGTAGAAAGGCCTTCTTCTACGATTGCTTGCCTTGATGGTAGAATCTCTCCATGCCTTAGAAGAAGCATGTCCAACGTTGGTGCTTCGCGTTTCATCTAAATACACAACTTCCCTACCTTCTTCTCGGAATTTTGCTATTTTTCCCTAAATGTACGTGACGCATGGCAACGATGTCACTTCTTTCCATCAATGGGGCCTCATTCCCCCTTTTCTCAAACTGATTTTCTCAAAGAGACTGCATCGACAGTCGGAGGAATATTCTTCCAAAAGAATGAATGACGTACACGGACTTGTCACAAAATCGTCGTACTTGATTACTCTGCTTGTTCGATAAATTTCCTTCTCCTTGGATGGCGGCACAATCGGTGCTTTACTCTGGCCCCTTTCTTAATTAAGAAAAAAATGTACTTTTCTAATACCTGTTGCCTCACATGCTCTTCGTACGATATCACATCCGTCGCCAAAAATTTTCCTCGAGTAGTCGTATACGCAGATCACTCTTCTCCCTTCACCACTTCTTATAATTGTCTCTCTCCTTCCGCTCTCCATGTTCACAATTGAGATGAAAATTCTGTCGCAAGAAAAAAAAATGTATAATGTGGACGTATGTCATGTTCGTACGCTTCACGCACGCTTAAGTTCACTCCGCGAAAAGTCGAAATCTCACGGATCAAAAAATACGAACGGCCCCGTAGGGAAAAACCAAAGGTCTTTGGAAACTCGACACGCGAGATACTAACTAGTGCAATAAAACTCAAGGGGTGGCCTGATGGAGCTTTGTTTTCCAAAAGCAGCCGGGCCATCGAGTAGGGTACCGCTATACCGGCCCTAAAATTTTGAGTTCATCCGTAAGTTTCCTAAGAAGGTCCCCTCAAGATAGCCCAAGAATTAAGGAAAGAAAGGAAGTTTTAGCCTTCGTTTAGTTGGCAGGAACGAGAACAAGCCGCCGTAAATAGAAGACGGATTCGCACCGTCGCCGATTCCTCAATCCCTGCGATGGTCTGCCGTAACACGATTTTATGGATCTTCCAGTTGTACTCGAAAAGAATCCGTTTCTCGAAAGCACTCCTCCGTGATACGGAGCATTTTCGTGGAGTGGCATGCTGCTACTATGTCCGTTCCGTCGATTCGACTCGAGACGAAAATTTTCTCGTAGCGAATAAAATAGAGATCCGATTCTTGAGAAGGCGACTTTTTTAGTCCGGCCGTCGTAAGAAATTTTAAGGATTACTTACGGTCGAGTTCTCAACGTTTCGAAAATCCTGAAAGAATATTCCTGCGTTTGGAATGCGATGGGAAGGAATTAGAAAGTAGGAAGAAGATGAGGATGTTTATTGATCGCGGCGCTTGAATTTGGCGCGAGTCGGATGGATGGAACAGAGAGAGGGTCGCGCTCGGAAGGCGGTCGCGGGGGATGTGGAGGAGCGCGTTGGAGGTGCGAGAAGGAAGGTTCGACGCCGCGGATCGCGAGGAGTCGCAGCGTGGACGGATGGCGTGCGATGGACGGGTCGTTGGGGCGTTGGGAGAGGGTCGATCGCAAATCATCGTGGCGGAGGCGGAGGATGCAGGCAGGGGGTCGTTTGATCCGGCGAGAAAAATTCATACTTACCTGGCGTAGGGGCTACCGTGATCCTGAAGGCGGTTCCCCCAGGACGAGGCTCGGCCATTGCACTCCGGTCGGGCTGACCCCTGCGATTGCCCCAAATGTGGGTAACTCGGGCGCGTAATTTTTGGTAGTAGGGACTGCGTTCGCGCTGTCCCTTTTTAATCTCTTCCAAGGTCTCCGCAGTCACTGCATCCCATCGAGGAACCATGTAGCGCTAGGGGGAGTTCGGGTCCGTGTCGCTAATGTTCCGTTACTTCTCGCGAAAATCTTCCCTTTCAATTTTTCATTTTATTCGCCGTCGCGAGTCGACTTGGGGCGAAGAAAGAGTTTGGAGATGCCGGTCACGATGATGATCGTAGCAAAAAATGATACCATCGCCTCGGTCATGTTGGATTCGGGGATGTTGTACAGTATTCACTTACGTCGAGTAGCATTCCGACCCTTCCGGAAATCCTCGAACGCGCTTGATCTCGTGTGCAAGGAGGAGTTTATATATTTTCCGTCGGGAAAAGTTCGGTCGGGTCGCTGCTGCGATTTTGTATTTTCGCGCCCACGGGCGAAAGGTGCTGGGTTTGCCTGCTAGATAGCAGCAAATAATTCGCGGAATGAGTCGCGTGAAATCGAGCGTCAGGGCGAAGCGTGGACGCGCAAGGAATGGCGACGGGGTCAATTAGGCGTCGGCAGGTGGATTCGGGTGCGTGGAATCGTTTTCGCGAGCGCTCTGGGCGGCCTCGGCATGGGATACGGGAGGGCGGATCGAGTGGTCATCGCGGTCGCCGAAAAGGAGGCGGGCGAAGGGGTGGCCAGGGTTTCCGGTGGATCGTCAGTCTTATCTCCCTTCATTCGCATAAATCTTTCGCCTTTTACTAAAGATTTCCGTGGAGGGGGATATCATGACTCTGAAGAGAAATTTTTTCTAGTGCCCGACGGTATTCTCCGTTGGGCCGATAATCGGTCCAAGCAGAAAGCATCTTTGAGTTGAGCATTTCGTGTGCCGTTCCCTGCTCCCTGAAGGTCGTTCTTCGACGACGAACATTTCTAATCGCCGTCAACCTTGTGCGTTGAATGCGCGCGGTAGTCATCGAACGCGATTTGCCTCTTTTATTTATTCGCGCATCTCTTTCGCACGGAGGGTCAAAAACTTTTAGCAGCTGTAAACCTTTTCAATCGACTGCACAGGGTGTTCAGCTCGCAGGGGTACGGCGGAAGTCTACGCAGTGAAATATTTTTTTTTTTTTCCTTTGCCGTTCCGTGTATCTCGTAGGTTGTGCATTTGGTTCCAACGGAGGCTAAAACTCTTGAAAGTTCAATCTTCTGGCACTTTTCCGGATAATCTATTCCCTTTGACGACGCGACCACGAAATCGCTTCACCCTTGCTGCTTGAGGAGATGTTTCTCGCTTCCTGCCCATTTCCCCAGATCGCTTTTCAGCGAGAAAAACTGGTCTCGCATTTTTGACAAAACCTCGTTCACCTGAAATGACGAATCGAGGATCCTTCCCCGCCGGTCTCTTTAAGCCGGTAGAAAGGCCTTCTTCTACGATTGCTTGCCTTGATGGTAGAATCTCTCCATGCCTTAGAAGAAGCATGTCCAACGTTGGTGCTTCGCGTTTCATCTAAATACACAACTTCCCTACCTTCTTCTCGGAATTTTGCTATTTTTCCCTAAATGTACGTGACGCATGGCAACGATGTCACTTCTTTCCATCAATGGGGCCTCATTCCCCCTTTTCTCAAACTGATTTTCTCAAAGAGACTGCATCGACAGTCGGAGGAATATTCTTCCAAAAGAATGAATGACGTACACGGACTTGTCACAAAATCGTCGTACTTGATTACTCTGCTTGTTCGATAAATTTCCTTCTCCTTGGATGGCGGCACAATCGGTGCTTTACTCTGGCCCCTTTCTTAATTAAGAAAAAAATGTACTTTTCTAATACCTGTTGCCTCACATGCTCTTCGTACGATATCACATCCGTCGCCAAAAATTTTCCTCGAGTAGTCGTATACGCAGATCACTCTTCTCCCTTCACCACTTCTTATAATTGTCTCTCTCCTTCCGCTCTCCATGTTCACAATTGAGATGAAAATTCTGTCGCAAGAAAAAAAAATGTATAATGTGGACGTATGTCATGTTCGTACGCTTCACGCACGCTTAAGTTCACTCCGCGAAAAGTCGAAATCTCACGGATCAAAAAATACGAACGGCCCCGTAGGGAAAAACCAAAGGTCTTTGGAAACTCGACACGCGAGATACTAACTAGTGCAATAAAACTCAAGGGGTGGCCTGATGGAGCTTTGTTTTCCAAAAGCAGCCGGGCCATCGAGTAGGGTACCGCTATACCGGCCCTAAAATTTTGAGTTCATCCGTAAGTTTCCTAAGAAGGTCCCCTCAAGATAGCCCAAGAATTAAGGAAAGAAAGGAAGTTTTAGCCTTCGTTTAGTTGGCAGGAACGAGAACAAGCCGCCGTAAATAGAAGACGGATTCGCACCGTCGCCGATTCCTCAATCCCTGCGATGGTCTGCCGTAACACGATTTTATGGATCTTCCAGTTGTACTCGAAAAGAATCCGTTTCTCGAAAGCACTCCTCCGTGATACGGAGCATTTTCGTGGAGTGGCATGCTGCTACTATGTCCGTTCCGTCGATTCGACTCGAGACGAAAATTTTCTCGTAGCGAATAAAATAGAGATCCGATTCTTGAGAAGGCGACTTTTTTAGTCCGGCCGTCGTAAGAAATTTTAAGGATTACTTACGGTCGAGTTCTCAACGTTTCGAAAATCCTGAAAGAATATTCCTGCGTTTGGAATGCGATGGGAAGGAATTAGAAAGTAGGAAGAAGATGAGGATGTTTATTGATCGCGGCGCTTGAATTTGGCGCGAGTCGGATGGATGGAACAGAGAGAGGGTCGCGCTCGGAAGGCGGTCGCGGGGGATGTGGAGGAGCGCGTTGGAGGTGCGAGAAGGAAGGTTCGACGCCGCGGATCGCGAGGAGTCGCAGCGTGGACGGATGGCGTGCGATGGACGGGTCGTTGGGGCGTTGGGAGAGGGTCGATCGCAAATCATCGTGGCGGAGGCGGAGGATGCAGGCAGGGGGTCGTTTGATCCGGCGAGAAAAATTCATACTTACCTGGCGTAGGGGCTACCGTGATCCTGAAGGCGGTTCCCCCAGGACGAGGCTCGGCCATTGCACTCCGGTCGGGCTGACCCCTGCGATTGCCCCAAATGTGGGTAACTCGGGCGCGTAATTTTTGGTAGTAGGGACTGCGTTCGCGCTGTCCCTTTTTAATCTCTTCCAAGGTCTCCGCAGTTACTGCATCCCATCGAGGAACCATGTAGCGCTAGGGGGAGTTCGGGTCCGTGTCGCTAATGTTCCGTTACTTCTCGCGAAAATCTTCCCTTTCAATTTTTCATTTTATTCGCCGTCGCGAGTCGACTTGGGGCGAAGAAAGAGTTTGGAGATGCCGGTCACGATGATGATCGTAGCAAAAAATGATACCATCGCCTCGGTCATGTTGGATTCGGGGATGTTGTACAGTATTCACTTACGTCGAGTAGCATTCCGACCCTTCCGGAAATCCTCGAACGCGCTTGATCTCGTGTGCAAGGAGGAGTTTATATATTTTCCGTCGGGAAAAGTTCGGTCGGGTCGCTGCTGCGATTTTGTATTTTCGCGCCCACGGGCGAAAGGTGCTGGGTTTGCCTGCTAGATAGCAGCAAATAATTCGCGGAATGAGTCGCGTGAAATCGAGCGTCAGGGCGAAGCGTGGACGCGGAAGGAATGGCGACGGGGTCAATTAGGCGTCGGCAGGTGGATTCGGGTGCGTGGAATCGTTTTCGCGAGCGCTCTGGGCGGCCTCGGCATGGGATACGGGAGGGCGGATCGAGTGGTCATCGCGGTCGCCGAAAAGGAGGCGGGCGAAGGGGTGGCCAGGGTTTCCGATGGATCGTCAGTCTTATCTCCCTTCATTCGCATAAATCTTTCGCCTTTTACTAAAGATTTCCGTGGAGGGGGATATCATGACTCTGAAGAGAGATTTTTTCTAGTGCCCGACGGTATTCTCCGTTGGGCCGATAATCGGTCCAAGCAGAAAGCATCTTTGAGTTGAGCATTTCGTGTGCCGCTCCCTGCTCCCTGAAGGTCGTTCTTCGACGACGAACATTTCTAATCGCCGTCAACCTTGTGCGTTGAATGCGCGCGGTAGTCATCGAACGCGATTTGCCTCTTTTATTTATTCGCGCATCTCTTTCGCACGGAGGGTCAAAAACTTTTAGCAGCTGTAAACCTTTTCAATCGACTGCACAGGGTGTTCAGCTCGCAGGGGTACGGCGGAAGTCTACGCAGTGAAATATTTTTTTTTTTTTCCTTTGCCGTTCCGTGTATCTCGTAGGTTGTGCATTTGGTTCCAACGGAGGCTAAAACTCTTGAAAGTTCAATCTTCTGGCACTTTTCCGGATAATCTATTCCCTTTGACGACGCGACCACGAAATCGCTTCACCCTTGCTGCTTGAGGAGATGTTTCTCGCTTCCTGCCCATTTCCCCAGATCGCTTTTCAGCGAGAAAAACTGGTCTCGCATTTTTGACAAAACCTCGTTCACCTGAAATGACGAATCGAGGATCCTTCCCCGCCGGTCTCTTTAAGCCGGTAGAAAGGCCTTCTTCTACGATTGCTTGCCTTGATGGTAGAATCTCTCCATGCCTTAGAAGAAGCATGTCCAACGTTGGTGCTTCGCGTTTCATCTAAATACACAACTTCCCTACCTTCTTCTCGGAATTTTGCTATTTTTCCCTAAATGTACGTGACGCATGGCAACGATGTCACTTCTTTCCATCAATGGGGCCTCATTCCCCCTTTTCTCAAACTGATTTTCTCAAAGAGACTGCATCGACAGTCGGAGGAATATTCTTCCAAAAGAATGAATGACGTACACGGACTTGTCACAAAATCGTCGTACTTGATTACTCTGCTTGTTCGATAAATTTCCTTCTCCTTGGATGGCGGCACAATCGGTGCTTTACTCTGGCCCCTTTCTTAATTAAGAAAAAAATGTACTTTTCTAATACCTGTTGCCTCACATGCTCTTCGTACGATATCACATCCGTCGCCAAAAATTTTCCTCGAGTAGTCGTATACGCAGATCACTCTTCTCCCTTCACCACTTCTTATAATTGTCTCTCTCCTTCCGCTCTCCATGTTCACAATTGAGATGAAAATTCTGTCGCAAGAAAAAAAAATGTATAATGTGGACGTATGTCATGTTCGTACGCTTCACGCACGCTTAAGTTCACTCCGCGAAAAGTCGAAATCTCACGGATCAAAAAATACGAACGGCCCCGTAGGGAAAAACCAAAGGTCTTTGGAAACTCGACACGCGAGATACTAACTAGTGCAATAAAACTCAAGGGGTGGCCTGATGGAGCTTTGTTTTCCAAAAGCAGCCGGGCCATCGAGTAGGGTACCGCTATACCGGCCCTAAAATTTTGAGTTCATCCGTAAGTTTCCTAAGAAGGTCCCCTCAAGATAGCCCAAGAATTAAGGAAAGAAAGGAAGTTTTAGCCTTCGTTTAGTTGGCAGGAACGAGAACAAGCCGCCGTAAATAGAAGACGGATTCGCACCGTCGCCGATTCCTCAATCCCTGCGATGGTCTGCCGTAACACGATTTTATGGATCTTCCAGTTGTACTCGAAAAGAATCCGTTTCTCGAAAGCACTCCTCCGTGATACGGAGCATTTTCGTGGAGTGGCATGCTGCTACTATGTCCGTTCCGTCGATTCGACTCGAGACGAAAATTTTCTCGTAGCGAATAAAATAGAGATCCGATTCTTGAGAAGGCGACTTTTTTAGTCCGGCCGTCGTAAGAAATTTTAAGGATTACTTACGGTCGAGTTCTCAACGTTTCGAAAATCCTGAAAGAATATTCCTGCGTTTGGAATGCGATGGGAAGGAATTAGAAAGTAGGAAGAAGATGAGGATGTTTATTGATCGCGGCGCTTGAATTTGGCGCGAGTCGGATGGATGGAACAGAGAGAGGGTCGCGCTCGGAAGGCGGTCGCGGGGGATGTGGAGGAGCGCGTTGGAGGTGCGAGAAGGAAGGTTCGACGCCGCGGATCGCGAGGAGTCGCAGCGTGGACGGATGGCGTGCGATGGACGGGTCGTTGGGGCGTTGGGAGAGGGTCGATCGCAAATCATCGTGGCGGAGGCGGAGGATGCAGGCAGGGGGTCGTTTGATCCGGCGAGAAAAATTCATACTTACCTGGCGTAGGGGCTACCGTGATCCTGAAGGCGGTTCCCCCAGGACGAGGCTCGGCCATTGCACTCCGGTCGGGCTGACCCCTGCGATTGCCCCAAATGTGGGTAACTCGGGCGCGTAATTTTTGGTAGTAGGGACTGCGTTCGCGCTGTCCCTTTTTAATCTCTTCCAAGGTCTCCGCAGTTACTGCATCCCATCGAGGAACCATGTAGCGCTAGGGGGAGTTCGGGTCCGTGTCGCTAATGTTCCGTTACTTCTCGCGAAAATCTTCCCTTTCAATTTTTCATTTTATTCGCCGTCGCGAGTCGACTTGGGGCGAAGAAAGAGTTTGGAGATGCCGGTCACGATGATGATCGTAGCAAAAAATGATACCATCGCCTCGGTCATGTTGGATTCGGGGATGTTGTACAGTATTCACTTACGTCGAGTAGCATTCCGACCCTTCCGGAAATCCTCGAACGCGCTTGATCTCGTGTGCAAGGAGGAGTTTATATATTTTCCGTCGGGAAAAGTTCGGTCGGGTCGCTGCTGCGATTTTGTATTTTCGCGCCCACGGGCGAAAGGTGCTGGGTTTGCCTGCTAGATAGCAGCAAATAATTCGCGGAATGAGTCGCGTGAAATCGAGCGTCAGGGCGAAGCGTGGACGCGGAAGGAATGGCGACGGGGTCAATTAGGCGTCGGCAGGTGGATTCGGGTGCGTGGAATCGTTTTCGCGAGCGCTCTGGGCGGCCTCGGCATGGGATACGGGAGGGCGGATCGAGTGGTCATCGCGGTCGCCGAAAAGGAGGCGGGCGAAGGGGTGGCCAGGGTTTCCGGTGGATCGTCAGTCTTATCTCCCTTCATTCGCATAAATCTTTCGCCTTTTACTAAAGATTTCCGTGGAGGGGGATATCATGACTCTGAAGAGAGATTTTTTCTAGTGCCCGACGGTATTCTCCGTTGGGCCGATAATCGGTCCAAGCAGAAAGCATCTTTGAGTTGAGCATTTCGTGTGCCGCTCCCTGCTCCCTGAAGGTCGTTCTTCGACGACGAACATTTCTAATCGCCGTCAACCTTGTGCGTTGAATGCGCGCGGTAGTCATCGAACGCGATTTGCCTCTTTTATTTATTCGCGCATCTCTTTCGCACGGAGGGTCAAAAACTTTTAGCAGCTGTAAACCTTTTCAATCGACTGCACAGGGTGTTCAGCTCGCAGGGGTACGGCGGAAGTCTACGCAGTGAAATATTTTTTTTTTTTTCCTTTGCCGTTCCGTGTATCTCGTAGGTTGTGCATTTGGTTCCAACGGAGGCTAAAACTCTTGAAAGTTCAATCTTCTGGCACTTTTCCGGATAATCTATTCCCTTTGACGACGCGACCACGAAATCGCTTCACCCTTGCTGCTTGAGGAGATGTTTCTCGCTTCCTGCCCATTTCCCCAGATCGCTTTTCAGCGAGAAAAACTGGTCTCGCATTTTTGACAAAACCTCGTTCACCTGAAATGACGAATCGAGGATCCTTCCCCGCCGGTCTCTTTAAGCCGGTAGAAAGGCCTTCTTCTACGATTGCTTGCCTTGATGGTAGAATCTCTCCATGCCTTAGAAGAAGCATGTCCAACGTTGGTGCTTCGCGTTTCATCTAAATACACAACTTCCCTACCTTCTTCTCGGAATTTTGCTATTTTTCCCTAAATGTACGTGACGCATGGCAACGATGTCACTTCTTTCCATCAATGGGGCCTCATTCCCCCTTTTCTCAAACTGATTTTCTCAAAGAGACTGCATCGACAGTCGGAGGAATATTCTTCCAAAAGAATGAATGACGTACACGGACTTGTCACAAAATCGTCGTACTTGATTACTCTGCTTGTTCGATAAATTTCCTTCTCCTTGGATGGCGGCACAATCGGTGCTTTACTCTGGCCCCTTTCTTAATTAAGAAAAAAATGTACTTTTCTAATACCTGTTGCCTCACATGCTCTTCGTACGATATCACATCCGTCGCCAAAAATTTTCCTCGAGTAGTCGTATACGCAGATCACTCTTCTCCCTTCACCACTTCTTATAATTGTCTCTCTCCTTCCGCTCTCCATGTTCACAATTGAGATGAAAATTCTGTCGCAAGAAAAAAAAATGTATAATGTGGACGTATGTCATGTTCGTACGCTTCACGCACGCTTAAGTTCACTCCGCGAAAAGTCGAAATCTCACGGATCAAAAAATACGAACGGCCCCGTAGGGAAAAACCAAAGGTCTTTGGAAACTCGACACGCGAGATACTAACTAGTGCAATAAAACTCAAGGGGTGGCCTGATGGAGCTTTGTTTTCCAAAAGCAGCCGGGCCATCGAGTAGGGTACCGCTATACCGGCCCTAAAATTTTGAGTTCATCCGTAAGTTTCCTAAGAAGGTCCCCTCAAGATAGCCCAAGAATTAAGGAAAGAAAGGAAGTTTTAGCCTTCGTTTAGTTGGCAGGAACGAGAACAAGCCGCCGTAAATAGAAGACGGATTCGCACCGTCGCCGATTCCTCAATCCCTGCGATGGTCTGCCGTAACACGATTTTATGGATCTTCCAGTTGTACTCGAAAAGAATCCGTTTCTCGAAAGCACTCCTCCGTGATACGGAGCATTTTCGTGGAGTGGCATGCTGCTACTATGTCCGTTCCGTCGATTCGACTCGAGACGAAAATTTTCTCGTAGCGAATAAAATAGAGATCCGATTCTTGAGAAGGCGACTTTTTTAGTCCGGCCGTCGTAAGAAATTTTAAGGATTACTTACGGTCGAGTTCTCAACGTTTCGAAAATCCTGAAAGAATATTCCTGCGTTTGGAATGCGATGGGAAGGAATTAGAAAGTAGGAAGAAGATGAGGATGTTTATTGATCGCGGCGCTTGAATTTGGCGCGAGTCGGATGGATGGAACAGAGAGAGGGTCGCGCTCGGAAGGCGGTCGCGGGGGATGTGGAGGAGCGCGTTGGAGGTGCGAGAAGGAAGGTTCGACGCCGCGGATCGCGAGGAGTCGCAGCGTGGACGGATGGCGTGCGATGGACGGGTCGTTGGGGCGTTGGGAGAGGGTCGATCGCAAATCATCGTGGCGGAGGCGGAGGATGCAGGCAGGGGGTCGTTTGATCCGGCGAGAAAAATTCATACTTACCTGGCGTAGGGGCTACCGTGATCCTGAAGGCGGTTCCCCCAGGACGAGGCTCGGCCATTGCACTCCGGTCGGGCTGACCCCTGCGATTGCCCCAAATGTGGGTAACTCGGGCGCGTAATTTTTGGTAGTAGGGACTGCGTTCGCGCTGTCCCTTTTTAATCTCTTCCAAGGTCTCCGCAGTCACTGCATCCCATCGAGGAACCATGTAGCGCTAGGGGGAGTTCGGGTCCGTGTCGCTAATGTTCCGTTACTTCTCGCGAAAATCTTCCCTTTCAATTTTTCATTTTATTCGCCGTCGCGAGTCGACTTGGGGCGAAGAAAGAGTTTGGAGATGCCGGTCACGATGATGATCGTAGCAAAAAATGATACCATCGCCTCGGTCATGTTGGATTCGGGGATGTTGTACAGTATTCACTTACGTCGAGTAGCATTCCGACCCTTCCGGAAATCCTCGAACGCGCTTGATCTCGTGTGCAAGGAGGAGTTTATATATTTTCCGTCGGGAAAAGTTCGGTCGGGTCGCTGCTGCGATTTTGTATTTTCGCGCCCACGGGCGAAAGGTGCTGGGTTTGCCTGCTAGATAGCAGCAAATAATTCGCGGAATGAGTCGCGTGAAATCGAGCGTCAGGGCGAAGCGTGGACGCGGAAGGAATGGCGACGGGGTCAATTAGGCGTCGGCAGGTGGATTCGGGTGCGTGGAATCGTTTTCGCGAGCGCTCTGGGCGGCCTCGGCATGGGATACGGGAGGGCGGATCGAGTGGTCATCGCGGTCGCCGAAAAGGAGGCGGGCGAAGGGGTGGCCAGGGTTTCCGGTGGATCGTCAGTCTTATCTCCCTTCATTCGCATAAATCTTTCGCCTTTTACTAAAGATTTCCGTGGAGGGGGATATCATGACTCTGAAGAGAAATTTTTTCTAGTGCCCGACGGTATTCTCCGTTGGGCCGATAATCGGTCCAAGCAGAAAGCATCTTTGAGTTGAGCATTTCGTGTGCCGTTCCCTGCTCCCTGAAGGTCGTTCTTCGACGACGAACATTTCTAATCGCCGTCAACCTTGTGCGTTGAATGCGCGCGGTAGTCATCGAACGCGATTTGCCTCTTTTATTTATTCGCGCATCTCTTTCGCACGGAGGGTCAAAAACTTTTAGCAGCTGTAAACCTTTTCAATCGACTGCACAGGGTGTTCAGCTCGCAGGGGTACGGCGGAAGTCTACGCAGTGAAATATTTTTTTTTTTTTCCTTTGCCGTTCCGTGTATCTCGTAGGTTGTGCATTTGGTTCCAACGGAGGCTAAAACTCTTGAAAGTTCAATCTTCTGGCACTTTTCCGGATAATCTATTCCCTTTGACGACGCGACCACGAAATCGCTTCACCCTTGCTGCTTGAGGAGATGTTTCTCGCTTCCTGCCCATTTCCCCAGATCGCTTTTCAGCGAGAAAAACTGGTCTCGCATTTTTGACAAAACCTCGTTCACCTGAAATGACGAATCGAGGATCCTTCCCCGCCGGTCTCTTTAAGCCGGTAGAAAGGCCTTCTTCTACGATTGCTTGCCTTGATGGTAGAATCTCTCCATGCCTTAGAAGAAGCATGTCCAACGTTGGTGCTTCGCGTTTCATCTAAATACACAACTTCCCTACCTTCTTCTCGGAATTTTGCTATTTTTCCCTAAATGTACGTGACGCATGGCAACGATGTCACTTCTTTCCATCAATGGGGCCTCATTCCCCCTTTTCTCAAACTGATTTTCTCAAAGAGACTGCATCGACAGTCGGAGGAATATTCTTCCAAAAGAATGAATGACGTACACGGACTTGTCACAAAATCGTCGTACTTGATTACTCTGCTTGTTCGATAAATTTCCTTCTCCTTGGATGGCGGCACAATCGGTGCTTTACTCTGGCCCCTTTCTTAATTAAGAAAAAAATGTACTTTTCTAATACCTGTTGCCTCACATGCTCTTCGTACGATATCACATCCGTCGCCAAAAATTTTCCTCGAGTAGTCGTATACGCAGATCACTCTTCTCCCTTCACCACTTCTTATAATTGTCTCTCTCCTTCCGCTCTCCATGTTCACAATTGAGATGAAAATTCTGTCGCAAGAAAAAAAAATGTATAATGTGGACGTATGTCATGTTCGTACGCTTCACGCACGCTTAAGTTCACTCCGCGAAAAGTCGAAATCTCACGGATCAAAAAATACGAACGGCCCCGTAGGGAAAAACCAAAGGTCTTTGGAAACTCGACACGCGAGATACTAACTAGTGCAATAAAACTCAAGGGGTGGCCTGATGGAGCTTTGTTTTCCAAAAGCAGCCGGGCCATCGAGTAGGGTACCGCTATACCGGCCCTAAAATTTTGAGTTCATCCGTAAGTTTCCTAAGAAGGTCCCCTCAAGATAGCCCAAGAATTAAGGAAAGAAAGGAAGTTTTAGCCTTCGTTTAGTTGGCAGGAACGAGAACAAGCCGCCGTAAATAGAAGACGGATTCGCACCGTCGCCGATTCCTCAATCCCTGCGATGGTCTGCCGTAACACGATTTTATGGATCTTCCAGTTGTACTCGAAAAGAATCCGTTTCTCGAAAGCACTCCTCCGTGATACGGAGCATTTTCGTGGAGTGGCATGCTGCTACTATGTCCGTTCCGTCGATTCGACTCGAGACGAAAATTTTCTCGTAGCGAATAAAATAGAGATCCGATTCTTGAGAAGGCGACTTTTTTAGTCCGGCCGTCGTAAGAAATTTTAAGGATTACTTACGGTCGAGTTCTCAACGTTTCGAAAATCCTGAAAGAATATTCCTGCGTTTGGAATGCGATGGGAAGGAATTAGAAAGTAGGAAGAAGATGAGGATGTTTATTGATCGCGGCGCTTGAATTTGGCGCGAGTCGGATGGATGGAACAGAGAGAGGGTCGCGCTCGGAAGGCGGTCGCGGGGGATGTGGAGGAGCGCGTTGGAGGTGCGAGAAGGAAGGTTCGACGCCGCGGATCGCGAGGAGTCGCAGCGTGGACGGATGGCGTGCGATGGACGGGTCGTTGGGGCGTTGGGAGAGGGTCGATCGCAAATCATCGTGGCGGAGGCGGAGGATGCAGGCAGGGGGTCGTTTGATCCGGCGAGAAAAATTCATACTTACCTGGCGTAGGGGCTACCGTGATCCTGAAGGCGGTTCCCCCAGGACGAGGCTCGGCCATTGCACTCCGGTCGGGCTGACCCCTGCGATTGCCCCAAATGTGGGTAACTCGGGCGCGTAATTTTTGGTAGTAGGGACTGCGTTCGCGCTGTCCCTTTTTAATCTCTTCCAAGGTCTCCGCAGTCACTGCATCCCATCGAGGAACCATGTAGCGCTAGGGGGAGTTCGGGTCCGTGTCGCTAATGTTCCGTTACTTCTCGCGAAAATCTTCCCTTTCAATTTTTCATTTTATTCGCCGTCGCGAGTCGACTTGGGGCGAAGAAAGAGTTTGGAGATGCCGGTCACGATGATGATCGTAGCAAAAAATGATACCATCGCCTCGGTCATGTTGGATTCGGGGATGTTGTACAGTATTCACTTACGTCGAGTAGCATTCCGACCCTTCCGGAAATCCTCGAACGCGCTTGATCTCGTGTGCAAGGAGGAGTTTATATATTTTCCGTCGGGAAAAGTTCGGTCGGGTCGCTGCTGCGATTTTGTATTTTCGCGCCCACGGGCGAAAGGTGCTGGGTTTGCCTGCTAGATAGCAGCAAATAATTCGCGGAATGAGTCGCGTGAAATCGAGCGTCAGGGCGAAGCGTGGACGCGGAAGGAATGGCGACGGGGTCAATTAGGCGTCGGCAGGTGGATTCGGGTGCGTGGAATCGTTTTCGCGAGCGCTCTGGGCGGCCTCGGCATGGGATACGGGAGGGCGGATCGAGTGGTCATCGCGGTCGCCGAAAAGGAGGCGGGCGAAGGGGTGGCCAGGGTTTCCGGTGGATCGTCAGTCTTATCTCCCTTCATTCGCATAAATCTTTCGCCTTTTACTAAAGATTTCCGTGGAGGGGGATATCATGACTCTGAAGAGAAATTTTTTCTAGTGCCCGACGGTATTCTCCGTTGGGCCGATAATCGGTCCAAGCAGAAAGCATCTTTGAGTTGAGCATTTCGTGTGCCGTTCCCTGCTCCCTGAAGGTCGTTCTTCGACGACGAACATTTCTAATCGCCGTCAACCTTGTGCGTTGAATGCGCGCGGTAGTCATCGAACGCGATTTGCCTCTTTTATTTATTCGCGCATCTCTTTCGCACGGAGGGTCAAAAACTTTTAGCAGCTGTAAACCTTTTCAATCGACTGCACAGGGTGTTCAGCTCGCAGGGGTACGGCGGAAGTCTACGCAGTGAAATATTTTTTTTTTTTTCCTTTGCCGTTCCGTGTATCTCGTAGGTTGTGCATTTGGTTCCAACGGAGGCTAAAACTCTTGAAAGTTCAATCTTCTGGCACTTTTCCGGATAATCTATTCCCTTTGACGACGCGACCACGAAATCGCTTCACCCTTGCTGCTTGAGGAGATGTTTCTCGCTTCCTGCCCATTTCCCCAGATCGCTTTTCAGCGAGAAAAACTGGTCTCGCATTTTTGACAAAACCTCGTTCACCTGAAATGACGAATCGAGGATCCTTCCCCGCCGGTCTCTTTAAGCCGGTAGAAAGGCCTTCTTCTACGATTGCTTGCCTTGATGGTAGAATCTCTCCATGCCTTAGAAGAAGCATGTCCAACGTTGGTGCTTCGCGTTTCATCTAAATACACAACTTCCCTACCTTCTTCTCGGAATTTTGCTATTTTTCCCTAAATGTACGTGACGCATGGCAACGATGTCACTTCTTTCCATCAATGGGGCCTCATTCCCCCTTTTCTCAAACTGATTTTCTCAAAGAGACTGCATCGACAGTCGGAGGAATATTCTTCCAAAAGAATGAATGACGTACACGGACTTGTCACAAAATCGTCGTACTTGATTACTCTGCTTGTTCGATAAATTTCCTTCTCCTTGGATGGCGGCACAATCGGTGCTTTACTCTGGCCCCTTTCTTAATTAAGAAAAAAATGTACTTTTCTAATACCTGTTGCCTCACATGCTCTTCGTACGATATCACATCCGTCGCCAAAAATTTTCCTCGAGTAGTCGTATACGCAGATCACTCTTCTCCCTTCACCACTTCTTATAATTGTCTCTCTCCTTCCGCTCTCCATGTTCACAATTGAGATGAAAATTCTGTCGCAAGAAAAAAAAATGTATAATGTGGACGTATGTCATGTTCGTACGCTTCACGCACGCTTAAGTTCACTCCGCGAAAAGTCGAAATCTCACGGATCAAAAAATACGAACGGCCCCGTAGGGAAAAACCAAAGGTCTTTGGAAACTCGACACGCGAGATACTAACTAGTGCAATAAAACTCAAGGGGTGGCCTGATGGAGCTTTGTTTTCCAAAAGCAGCCGGGCCATCGAGTAGGGTACCGCTATACCGGCCCTAAAATTTTGAGTTCATCCGTAAGTTTCCTAAGAAGGTCCCCTCAAGATAGCCCAAGAATTAAGGAAAGAAAGGAAGTTTTAGCCTTCGTTTAGTTGGCAGGAACGAGAACAAGCCGCCGTAAATAGAAGACGGATTCGCACCGTCGCCGATTCCTCAATCCCTGCGATGGTCTGCCGTAACACGATTTTATGGATCTTCCAGTTGTACTCGAAAAGAATCCGTTTCTCGAAAGCACTCCTCCGTGATACGGAGCATTTTCGTGGAGTGGCATGCTGCTACTACGTCCGTTCCGTCGATTCGACTCGAGACGAAAATTTTCTCGTAGCGAATAAAATAGAGATCCGATTCTTGAGAAGGCGACTTTTTTAGTCCGGCCGTCGTAAGAAATTTTAAGGATTACTTACGGTCGAGTTCTCAACGTTTCGAAAATCCTGAAAGAATATTCCTGCGTTTGGAATGCGATGGGAAGGAATTAGAAAGTAGGAAGAAGATGAGGATGTTTATTGATCGCGGCGCTTGAATTTGGCGCGAGTCGGATGGATGGAACAGAGAGAGGGTCGCGCTCGGAAGGCGGTCGCGGGGGATGTGGAGGAGCGCGTTGGAGGTGCGAGAAGGAAGGTTCGACGCCGCGGATCGCGAGGAGTCGCAGCGTGGACGGATGGCGTGCGATGGACGGGTCGTTGGGGCGTTGGGAGAGGGTCGATCGCAAATCATCGTGGCGGAGGCGGAGGATGCAGGCAGGGGGTCGTTTGATCCGGCGAGAAAAATTCATACTTACCTGGCGTAGGGGCTACCGTGATCCTGAAGGCGGTTCCCCCAGGACGAGGCTCGGCCATTGCACTCCGGTCGGGCTGACCCCTGCGATTGCCCCAAATGTGGGTAACTCGGGCGCGTAATTTTTGGTAGTAGGGACTGCGTTCGCGCTGTCCCTTTTTAATCTCTTCCAAGGTCTCCGCAGTCACTGCATCCCATCGAGGAACCATGTAGCGCTAGGGGGAGTTCGGGTCCGTGTCGCTAATGTTCCGTTACTTCTCGCGAAAATCTTCCCTTTCAATTTTTCATTTTATTCGCCGTCGCGAGTCGACTTGGGGCGAAGAAAGAGTTTGGAGATGCCGGTCACGATGATGATCGTAGCAAAAAATGATACCATCGCCTCGGTCATGTTGGATTCGGGGATGTTGTACAGTATTCACTTACGTCGAGTAGCATTCCGACCCTTCCGGAAATCCTCGAACGCGCTTGATCTCGTGTGCAAGGAGGAGTTTATATATTTTCCGTCGGGAAAAGTTCGGTCGGGTCGCTGCTGCGATTTTGTATTTTCGCGCCCACGGGCGAAAGGTGCTGGGTTTGCCTGCTAGATAGCAGCAAATAATTCGCGGAATGAGTCGCGTGAAATCGAGCGTCAGGGCGAAGCGTGGACGCGGAAGGAATGGCGACGGGGTCAATTAGGCGTCGGCAGGTGGATTCGGGTGCGTGGAATCGTTTTCGCGAGCGCTCTGGGCGGCCTCGGCATGGGATACGGGAGGGCGGATCGAGTGGTCATCGCGGTCGCCGAAAAGGAGGCGGGCGAAGGGGTGGCCAGGGTTTCCGGTGGATCGTCAGTCTTATCTCCCTTCATTCGCATAAATCTTTCGCCTTTTACTAAAGATTTCCGTGGAGGGGGATATCATGACTCTGAAGAGAAATTTTTTCTAGTGCCCGACGGTATTCTCCGTTGGGCCGATAATCGGTCCAAGCAGAAAGCATCTTTGAGTTGAGCATTTCGTGTGCCGTTCCCTGCTCCCTGAAGGTCGTTCTTCGACGACGAACATTTCTAATCGCCGTCAACCTTGTGCGTTGAATGCGCGCGGTAGTCATCGAACGCGATTTGCCTCTTTTATTTATTCGCGCATCTCTTTCGCACGGAGGGTCAAAAACTTTTAGCAGCTGTAAACCTTTTCAATCGACTGCACAGGGTGTTCAGCTCGCAGGGGTACGGCGGAAGTCTACGCAGTGAAATATTTTTTTTTTTTTCCTTTGCCGTTCCGTGTATCTCGTAGGTTGTGCATTTGGTTCCAACGGAGGCTAAAACTCTTGAAAGTTCAATCTTCTGGCACTTTTCCGGATAATCTATTCCCTTTGACGACGCGACCACGAAATCGCTTCACCCTTGCTGCTTGAGGAGATGTTTCTCGCTTCCTGCCCATTTCCCCAGATCGCTTTTCAGCGAGAAAAACTGGTCTCGCATTTTTGACAAAACCTCGTTCACCTGAAATGACGAATCGAGGATCCTTCCCCGCCGGTCTCTTTAAGCCGGTAGAAAGGCCTTCTTCTACGATTGCTTGCCTTGATGGTAGAATCTCTCCATGCCTTAGAAGAAGCATGTCCAACGTTGGTGCTTCGCGTTTCATCTAAATACACAACTTCCCTACCTTCTTCTCGGAATTTTGCTATTTTTCCCTAAATGTACGTGACGCATGGCAACGATGTCACTTCTTTCCATCAATGGGGCCTCATTCCCCCTTTTCTCAAACTGATTTTCTCAAAGAGACTGCATCGACAGTCGGAGGAATATTCTTCCAAAAGAATGAATGACGTACACGGACTTGTCACAAAATCGTCGTACTTGATTACTCTGCTTGTTCGATAAATTTCCTTCTCCTTGGATGGCGGCACAATCGGTGCTTTACTCTGGCCCCTTTCTTAATTAAGAAAAAAATGTACTTTTCTAATACCTGTTGCCTCACATGCTCTTCGTACGATATCACATCCGTCGCCAAAAATTTTCCTCGAGTAGTCGTATACGCAGATCACTCTTCTCCCTTCACCACTTCTTATAATTGTCTCTCTCCTTCCGCTCTCCATGTTCACAATTGAGATGAAAATTCTGTCGCAAGAAAAAAAAATGTATAATGTGGACGTATGTCATGTTCGTACGCTTCACGCACGCTTAAGTTCACTCCGCGAAAAGTCGAAATCTCACGGATCAAAAAATACGAACGGCCCCGTAGGGAAAAACCAAAGGTCTTTGGAAACTCGACACGCGAGATACTAACTAGTGCAATAAAACTCAAGGGGTGGCCTGATGGAGCTTTGTTTTCCAAAAGCAGCCGGGCCATCGAGTAGGGTACCGCTATACCGGCCCTAAAATTTTGAGTTCATCCGTAAGTTTCCTAAGAAGGTCCCCTCAAGATAGCCCAAGAATTAAGGAAAGAAAGGAAGTTTTAGCCTTCGTTTAGTTGGCAGGAACGAGAACAAGCCGCCGTAAATAGAAGACGGATTCGCACCGTCGCCGATTCCTCAATCCCTGCGATGGTCTGCCGTAACACGATTTTATGGATCTTCCAGTTGTACTCGAAAAGAATCCGTTTCTCGAAAGCACTCCTCCGTGATACGGAGCATTTTCGTGGAGTGGCATGCTGCTACTATGTCCGTTCCGTCGATTCGACTCGAGACGAAAATTTTCTCGTAGCGAATAAAATAGAGATCCGATTCTTGAGAAGGCGACTTTTTTAGTCCGGCCGTCGTAAGAAATTTTAAGGATTACTTACGGTCGAGTTCTCAACGTTTCGAAAATCCTGAAAGAATATTCCTGCGTTTGGAATGCGATGGGAAGGAATTAGAAAGTAGGAAGAAGATGAGGATGTTTATTGATCGCGGCGCTTGAATTTGGCGCGAGTCGGATGGATGGAACAGAGAGAGGGTCGCGCTCGGAAGGCGGTCGCGGGGGATGTGGAGGAGCGCGTTGGAGGTGCGAGAAGGAAGGTTCGACGCCGCGGATCGCGAGGAGTCGCAGCGTGGACGGATGGCGTGCGATGGACGGGTCGTTGGGGCGTTGGGAGAGGGTCGATCGCAAATCATCGTGGCGGAGGCGGAGGATGCAGGCAGGGGGTCGTTTGATCCGGCGAGAAAAATTCATACTTACCTGGCGTAGGGGCTACCGTGATCCTGAAGGCGGTTCCCCCAGGACGAGGCTCGGCCATTGCACTCCGGTCGGGCTGACCCCTGCGATTGCCCCAAATGTGGGTAACTCGGGCGCGTAATTTTTGGTAGTAGGGACTGCGTTCGCGCTGTCCCTTTTTAATCTCTTCCAAGGTCTCCGCAGTCACTGCATCCCATCGAGGAACCATGTAGCGCTAGGGGGAGTTCGGGTCCGTGTCGCTAATGTTCCGTTACTTCTCGCGAAAATCTTCCCTTTCAATTTTTCATTTTATTCGCCGTCGCGAGTCGACTTGGGGCGAAGAAAGAGTTTGGAGATGCCGGTCACGATGATGATCGTAGCAAAAAATGATACCATCGCCTCGGTCATGTTGGATTCGGGGATGTTGTACAGTATTCACTTACGTCGAGTAGCATTCCGACCCTTCCGGAAATCCTCGAACGCGCTTGATCTCGTGTGCAAGGAGGAGTTTATATATTTTCCGTCGGGAAAAGTTCGGTCGGGTCGCTGCTGCGATTTTGTATTTTCGCGCCCACGGGCGAAAGGTGCTGGGTTTGCCTGCTAGATAGCAGCAAATAATTCGCGGAATGAGTCGCGTGAAATCGAGCGTCAGGGCGAAGCGTGGACGCGGAAGGAATGGCGACGGGGTCAATTAGGCGTCGGCAGGTGGATTCGGGTGCGTGGAATCGTTTTCGCGAGCGCTCTGGGCGGCCTCGGCATGGGATACGGGAGGGCGGATCGAGTGGTCATCGCGGTCGCCGAAAAGGAGGCGGGCGAAGGGGTGGCCAGGGTTTCCGGTGGATCGTCAGTCTTATCTCCCTTCATTCGCATAAATCTTTCGCCTTTTACTAAAGATTTCCGTGGAGGGGGATATCATGACTCTGAAGAGAAATTTTTTCTAGTGCCCGACGGTATTCTCCGTTGGGCCGATAATCGGTCCAAGCAGAAAGCATCTTTGAGTTGAGCATTTCGTGTGCCGTTCCCTGCTCCCTGAAGGTCGTTCTTCGACGACGAACATTTCTAATCGCCGTCAACCTTGTGCGTTGAATGCGCGCGGTAGTCATCGAACGCGATTTGCCTCTTTTATTTATTCGCGCATCTCTTTCGCACGGAGGGTCAAAAACTTTTAGCAGCTGTAAACCTTTTCAATCGACTGCACAGGGTGTTCAGCTCGCAGGGGTACGGCGGAAGTCTACGCAGTGAAATATTTTTTTTTTTTTCCTTTGCCGTTCCGTGTATCTCGTAGGTTGTGCATTTGGTTCCAACGGAGGCTAAAACTCTTGAAAGTTCAATCTTCTGGCACTTTTCCGGATAATCTATTCCCTTTGACGACGCGACCACGAAATCGCTTCACCCTTGCTGCTTGAGGAGATGTTTCTCGCTTCCTGCCCATTTCCCCAGATCGCTTTTCAGCGAGAAAAACTGGTCTCGCATTTTTGACAAAACCTCGTTCACCTGAAATGACGAATCGAGGATCCTTCCCCGCCGGTCTCTTTAAGCCGGTAGAAAGGCCTTCTTCTACGATTGCTTGCCTTGATGGTAGAATCTCTCCATGCCTTAGAAGAAGCATGTCCAACGTTGGTGCTTCGCGTTTCATCTAAATACACAACTTCCCTACCTTCTTCTCGGAATTTTGCTATTTTTCCCTAAATGTACGTGACGCATGGCAACGATGTCACTTCTTTCCATCAATGGGGCCTCATTCCCCCTTTTCTCAAACTGATTTTCTCAAAGAGACTGCATCGACAGTCGGAGGAATATTCTTCCAAAAGAATGAATGACGTACACGGACTTGTCACAAAATCGTCGTACTTGATTACTCTGCTTGTTCGATAAATTTCCTTCTCCTTGGATGGCGGCACAATCGGTGCTTTACTCTGGCCCCTTTCTTAATTAAGAAAAAAATGTACTTTTCTAATACCTGTTGCCTCACATGCTCTTCGTACGATATCACATCCGTCGCCAAAAATTTTCCTCGAGTAGTCGTATACGCAGATCACTCTTCTCCCTTCACCACTTCTTATAATTGTCTCTCTCCTTCCGCTCTCCATGTTCACAATTGAGATGAAAATTCTGTCGCAAGAAAAAAAAATGTATAATGTGGACGTATGTCATGTTCGTACGCTTCACGCACGCTTAAGTTCACTCCGCGAAAAGTCGAAATCTCACGGATCAAAAAATACGAACGGCCCCGTAGGGAAAAACCAAAGGTCTTTGGAAACTCGACACGCGAGATACTAACTAGTGCAATAAAACTCAAGGGGTGGCCTGATGGAGCTTTGTTTTCCAAAAGCAGCCGGGCCATCGAGTAGGGTACCGCTATACCGGCCCTAAAATTTTGAGTTCATCCGTAAGTTTCCTAAGAAGGTCCCCTCAAGATAGCCCAAGAATTAAGGAAAGAAAGGAAGTTTTAGCCTTCGTTTAGTTGGCAGGAACGAGAACAAGCCGCCGTAAATAGAAGACGGATTCGCACCGTCGCCGATTCCTCAATCCCTGCGATGGTCTGCCGTAACACGATTTTATGGATCTTCCAGTTGTACTCGAAAAGAATCCGTTTCTCGAAAGCACTCCTCCGTGATACGGAGCATTTTCGTGGAGTGGCATGCTGCTACTATGTCCGTTCCGTCGATTCGACTCGAGACGAAAATTTTCTCGTAGCGAATAAAATAGAGATCCGATTCTTGAGAAGGCGACTTTTTTAGTCCGGCCGTCGTAAGAAATTTTAAGGATTACTTACGGTCGAGTTCTCAACGTTTCGAAAATCCTGAAAGAATATTCCTGCGTTTGGAATGCGATGGGAAGGAATTAGAAAGTAGGAAGAAGATGAGGATGTTTATTGATCGCGGCGCTTGAATTTGGCGCGAGTCGGATGGATGGAACAGAGAGAGGGTCGCGCTCGGAAGGCGGTCGCGGGGGATGTGGAGGAGCGCGTTGGAGGTGCGAGAAGGAAGGTTCGACGCCGCGGATCGCGAGGAGTCGCAGCGTGGACGGATGGCGTGCGATGGACGGGTCGTTGGGGCGTTGGGAGAGGGTCGATCGCAAATCATCGTGGCGGAGGCGGAGGATGCAGGCAGGGGGTCGTTTGATCCGGCGAGAAAAATTCATACTTACCTGGCGTAGGGGCTACCGTGATCCTGAAGGCGGTTCCCCCAGGACGAGGCTCGGCCATTGCACTCCGGTCGGGCTGACCCCTGCGATTGCCCCAAATGTGGGTAACTCGGGCGCGTAATTTTTGGTAGTAGGGACTGCGTTCGCGCTGTCCCTTTTTAATCTCTTCCAAGGTCTCCGCAGTCACTGCATCCCATCGAGGAACCATGTAGCGCTAGGGGGAGTTCGGGTCCGTGTCGCTAATGTTCCGTTACTTCTCGCGAAAATCTTCCCTTTCAATTTTTCATTTTATTCGCCGTCGCGAGTCGACTTGGGGCGAAGAAAGAGTTTGGAGATGCCGGTCACGATGATGATCGTAGCAAAAAATGATACCATCGCCTCGGTCATGTTGGATTCGGGGATGTTGTACAGTATTCACTTACGTCGAGTAGCATTCCGACCCTTCCGGAAATCCTCGAACGCGCTTGATCTCGTGTGCAAGGAGGAGTTTATATATTTTCCGTCGGGAAAAGTTCGGTCGGGTCGCTGCTGCGATTTTGTATTTTCGCGCCCACGGGCGAAAGGTGCTGGGTTTGCCTGCTAGATAGCAGCAAATAATTCGCGGAATGAGTCGCGTGAAATCGAGCGTCAGGGCGAAGCGTGGACGCGGAAGGAATGGCGACGGGGTCAATTAGGCGTCGGCAGGTGGATTCGGGTGCGTGGAATCGTTTTCGCGAGCGCTCTGGGCGGCCTCGGCATGGGATACGGGAGGGCGGATCGAGTGGTCATCGCGGTCGCCGAAAAGGAGGCGGGCGAAGGGGTGGCCAGGGTTTCCGGTGGATCGTCAGTCTTATCTCCCTTCATTCGCATAAATCTTTCGCCTTTTACTAAAGATTTCCGTGGAGGGGGATATCATGACTCTGAAGAGAGATTTTTTCTAGTGCCCGACGGTATTCTCCGTTGGGCCGATAATCGGTCCAAGCAGAAAGCATCTTTGAGTTGAGCATTTCGTGTGCCGCTCCCTGCTCCCTGAAGGTCGTTCTTCGACGACGAACATTTCTAATCGCCGTCAACCTTGTGCGTTGAATGCGCGCGGTAGTCATCGAACGCGATTTGCCTCTTTTATTTATTCGCGCATCTCTTTCGCACGGAGGGTCAAAAACTTTTAGCAGCTGTAAACCTTTTCAATCGACTGCACAGGGTGTTCAGCTCGCAGGGGTACGGCGGAAGTCTACGCAGTGAAATATTTTTTTTTTTTTCCTTTGCCGTTCCGTGTATCTCGTAGGTTGTGCATTTGGTTCCAACGGAGGCTAAAACTCTTGAAAGTTCAATCTTCTGGCACTTTTCCGGATAATCTATTCCCTTTGACGACGCGACCACGAAATCGCTTCACCCTTGCTGCTTGAGGAGATGTTTCTCGCTTCCTGCCCATTTCCCCAGATCGCTTTTCAGCGAGAAAAACTGGTCTCGCATTTTTGACAAAACCTCGTTCACCTGAAATGACGAATCGAGGATCCTTCCCCGCCGGTCTCTTTAAGCCGGTAGAAAGGCCTTCTTCTACGATTGCTTGCCTTGATGGTAGAATCTCTCCATGCCTTAGAAGAAGCATGTCCAACGTTGGTGCTTCGCGTTTCATCTAAATACACAACTTCCCTACCTTCTTCTCGGAATTTTGCTATTTTTCCCTAAATGTACGTGACGCATGGCAACGATGTCACTTCTTTCCATCAATGGGGCCTCATTCCCCCTTTTCTCAAACTGATTTTCTCAAAGAGACTGCATCGACAGTCGGAGGAATATTCTTCCAAAAGAATGAATGACGTACACGGACTTGTCACAAAATCGTCGTACTTGATTACTCTGCTTGTTCGATAAATTTCCTTCTCCTTGGATGGCGGCACAATCGGTGCTTTACTCTGGCCCCTTTCTTAATTAAGAAAAAAATGTACTTTTCTAATACCTGTTGCCTCACATGCTCTTCGTACGATATCACATCCGTCGCCAAAAATTTTCCTCGAGTAGTCGTATACGCAGATCACTCTTCTCCCTTCACCACTTCTTATAATTGTCTCTCTCCTTCCGCTCTCCATGTTCACAATTGAGATGAAAATTCTGTCGCAAGAAAAAAAAATGTATAATGTGGACGTATGTCATGTTCGTACGCTTCACGCACGCTTAAGTTCACTCCGCGAAAAGTCGAAATCTCACGGATCAAAAAATACGAACGGCCCCGTAGGGAAAAACCAAAGGTCTTTGGAAACTCGACACGCGAGATACTAACTAGTGCAATAAAACTCAAGGGGTGGCCTGATGGAGCTTTGTTTTCCAAAAGCAGCCGGGCCATCGAGTAGGGTACCGCTATACCGGCCCTAAAATTTTGAGTTCATCCGTAAGTTTCCTAAGAAGGTCCCCTCAAGATAGCCCAAGAATTAAGGAAAGAAAGGAAGTTTTAGCCTTCGTTTAGTTGGCAGGAACGAGAACAAGCCGCCGTAAATAGAAGACGGATTCGCACCGTCGCCGATTCCTCAATCCCTGCGATGGTCTGCCGTAACACGATTTTATGGATCTTCCAGTTGTACTCGAAAAGAATCCGTTTCTCGAAAGCACTCCTCCGTGATACGGAGCATTTTCGTGGAGTGGCATGCTGCTACTACGTCCGTTCCGTCGATTCGACTCGAGACGAAAATTTTCTCGTAGCGAATAAAATAGAGATCCGATTCTTGAGAAGGCGACTTTTTTAGTCCGGCCGTCGTAAGAAATTTTAAGGATTACTTACGGTCGAGTTCTCAACGTTTCGAAAATCCTGAAAGAATATTCCTGCGTTTGGAATGCGATGGGAAGGAATTAGAAAGTAGGAAGAAGATGAGGATGTTTATTGATCGCGGCGCTTGAATTTGGCGCGAGTCGGATGGATGGAACAGAGAGAGGGTCGCGCTCGGAAGGCGGTCGCGGGGGATGTGGAGGAGCGCGTTGGAGGTGCGAGAAGGAAGGTTCGACGCCGCGGATCGCGAGGAGTCGCAGCGTGGACGGATGGCGTGCGATGGACGGGTCGTTGGGGCGTTGGGAGAGGGTCGATCGCAAATCATCGTGGCGGAGGCGGAGGATGCAGGCAGGGGGTCGTTTGATCCGGCGAGAAAAATTCATACTTACCTGGCGTAGGGGCTACCGTGATCCTGAAGGCGGTTCCCCCAGGACGAGGCTCGGCCATTGCACTCCGGTCGGGCTGACCCCTGCGATTGCCCCAAATGTGGGTAACTCGGGCGCGTAATTTTTGGTAGTAGGGACTGCGTTCGCGCTGTCCCTTTTTAATCTCTTCCAAGGTCTCCGCAGTCACTGCATCCCATCGAGGAACCATGTAGCGCTAGGGGGAGTTCGGGTCCGTGTCGCTAATGTTCCGTTACTTCTCGCGAAAATCTTCCCTTTCAATTTTTCATTTTATTCGCCGTCGCGAGTCGACTTGGGGCGAAGAAAGAGTTTGGAGATGCCGGTCACGATGATGATCGTAGCAAAAAATGATACCATCGCCTCGGTCATGTTGGATTCGGGGATGTTGTACAGTATTCACTTACGTCGAGTAGCATTCCGACCCTTCCGGAAATCCTCGAACGCGCTTGATCTCGTGTGCAAGGAGGAGTTTATATATTTTCCGTCGGGAAAAGTTCGGTCGGGTCGCTGCTGCGATTTTGTATTTTCGCGCCCACGGGCGAAAGGTGCTGGGTTTGCCTGCTAGATAGCAGCAAATAATTCGCGGAATGAGTCGCGTGAAATCGAGCGTCAGGGCGAAGCGTGGACGCGGAAGGAATGGCGACGGGGTCAATTAGGCGTCGGCAGGTGGATTCGGGTGCGTGGAATCGTTTTCGCGAGCGCTCTGGGCGGCCTCGGCATGGGATACGGGAGGGCGGATCGAGTGGTCATCGCGGTCGCCGAAAAGGAGGCGGGCGAAGGGGTGGCCAGGGTTTCCGGTGGATCGTCAGTCTTATCTCCCTTCATTCGCATAAATCTTTCGCCTTTTACTAAAGATTTCCGTGGAGGGGGATATCATGACTCTGAAGAGAGATTTTTTCTAGTGCCCGACGGTATTCTCCGTTGGGCCGATAATCGGTCCAAGCAGAAAGCATCTTTGAGTTGAGCATTTCGTGTGCCGCTCCCTGCTCCCTGAAGGTCGTTCTTCGACGACGAACATTTCTAATCGCCGTCAACCTTGTGCGTTGAATGCGCGCGGTAGTCATCGAACGCGATTTGCCTCTTTTATTTATTCGCGCATCTCTTTCGCACGGAGGGTCAAAAACTTTTAGCAGCTGTAAACCTTTTCAATCGACTGCACAGGGTGTTCAGCTCGCAGGGGTACGGCGGAAGTCTACGCAGTGAAATATTTTTTTTTTTTTCCTTTGCCGTTCCGTGTATCTCGTAGGTTGTGCATTTGGTTCCAACGGAGGCTAAAACTCTTGAAAGTTCAATCTTCTGGCACTTTTCCGGATAATCTATTCCCTTTGACGACGCGACCACGAAATCGCTTCACCCTTGCTGCTTGAGGAGATGTTTCTCGCTTCCTGCCCATTTCCCCAGATCGCTTTTCAGCGAGAAAAACTGGTCTCGCATTTTTGACAAAACCTCGTTCACCTGAAATGACGAATCGAGGATCCTTCCCCGCCGGTCTCTTTAAGCCGGTAGAAAGGCCTTCTTCTACGATTGCTTGCCTTGATGGTAGAATCTCTCCATGCCTTAGAAGAAGCATGTCCAACGTTGGTGCTTCGCGTTTCATCTAAATACACAACTTCCCTACCTTCTTCTCGGAATTTTGCTATTTTTCCCTAAATGTACGTGACGCATGGCAACGATGTCACTTCTTTCCATCAATGGGGCCTCATTCCCCCTTTTCTCAAACTGATTTTCTCAAAGAGACTGCATCGACAGTCGGAGGAATATTCTTCCAAAAGAATGAATGACGTACACGGACTTGTCACAAAATCGTCGTACTTGATTACTCTGCTTGTTCGATAAATTTCCTTCTCCTTGGATGGCGGCACAATCGGTGCTTTACTCTGGCCCCTTTCTTAATTAAGAAAAAAATGTACTTTTCTAATACCTGTTGCCTCACATGCTCTTCGTACGATATCACATCCGTCGCCAAAAATTTTCCTCGAGTAGTCGTATACGCAGATCACTCTTCTCCCTTCACCACTTCTTATAATTGTCTCTCTCCTTCCGCTCTCCATGTTCACAATTGAGATGAAAATTCTGTCGCAAGAAAAAAAAATGTATAATGTGGACGTATGTCATGTTCGTACGCTTCACGCACGCTTAAGTTCACTCCGCGAAAAGTCGAAATCTCACGGATCAAAAAATACGAACGGCCCCGTAGGGAAAAACCAAAGGTCTTTGGAAACTCGACACGCGAGATACTAACTAGTGCAATAAAACTCAAGGGGTGGCCTGATGGAGCTTTGTTTTCCAAAAGCAGCCGGGCCATCGAGTAGGGTACCGCTATACCGGCCCTAAAATTTTGAGTTCATCCGTAAGTTTCCTAAGAAGGTCCCCTCAAGATAGCCCAAGAATTAAGGAAAGAAAGGAAGTTTTAGCCTTCGTTTAGTTGGCAGGAACGAGAACAAGCCGCCGTAAATAGAAGACGGATTCGCACCGTCGCCGATTCCTCAATCCCTGCGATGGTCTGCCGTAACACGATTTTATGGATCTTCCAGTTGTACTCGAAAAGAATCCGTTTCTCGAAAGCACTCCTCCGTGATACGGAGCATTTTCGTGGAGTGGCATGCTGCTACTACGTCCGTTCCGTCGATTCGACTCGAGACGAAAATTTTCTCGTAGCGAATAAAATAGAGATCCGATTCTTGAGAAGGCGACTTTTTTAGTCCGGCCGTCGTAAGAAATTTTAAGGATTACTTACGGTCGAGTTCTCAACGTTTCGAAAATCCTGAAAGAATATTCCTGCGTTTGGAATGCGATGGGAAGGAATTAGAAAGTAGGAAGAAGATGAGGATGTTTATTGATCGCGGCGCTTGAATTTGGCGCGAGTCGGATGGATGGAACAGAGAGAGGGTCGCGCTCGGAAGGCGGTCGCGGGGGATGTGGAGGAGCGCGTTGGAGGTGCGAGAAGGAAGGTTCGACGCCGCGGATCGCGAGGAGTCGCAGCGTGGACGGATGGCGTGCGATGGACGGGTCGTTGGGGCGTTGGGAGAGGGTCGATCGCAAATCATCGTGGCGGAGGCGGAGGATGCAGGCAGGGGGTCGTTTGATCCGGCGAGAAAAATTCATACTTACCTGGCGTAGGGGCTACCGTGATCCTGAAGGCGGTTCCCCCAGGACGAGGCTCGGCCATTGCACTCCGGTCGGGCTGACCCCTGCGATTGCCCCAAATGTGGGTAACTCGGGCGCGTAATTTTTGGTAGTAGGGACTGCGTTCGCGCTGTCCCTTTTTAATCTCTTCCAAGGTCTCCGCAGTCACTGCATCCCATCGAGGAACCATGTAGCGCTAGGGGGAGTTCGGGTCCGTGTCGCTAATGTTCCGTTACTTCTCGCGAAAATCTTCCCTTTCAATTTTTCATTTTATTCGCCGTCGCGAGTCGACTTGGGGCGAAGAAAGAGTTTGGAGATGCCGGTCACGATGATGATCGTAGCAAAAAATGATACCATCGCCTCGGTCATGTTGGATTCGGGGATGTTGTACAGTATTCACTTACGTCGAGTAGCATTCCGACCCTTCCGGAAATCCTCGAACGCGCTTGATCTCGTGTGCAAGGAGGAGTTTATATATTTTCCGTCGGGAAAAGTTCGGTCGGGTCGCTGCTGCGATTTTGTATTTTCGCGCCCACGGGCGAAAGGTGCTGGGTTTGCCTGCTAGATAGCAGCAAATAATTCGCGGAATGAGTCGCGTGAAATCGAGCGTCAGGGCGAAGCGTGGACGCGGAAGGAATGGCGACGGGGTCAATTAGGCGTCGGCAGGTGGATTCGGGTGCGTGGAATCGTTTTCGCGAGCGCTCTGGGCGGCCTCGGCATGGGATACGGGAGGGCGGATCGAGTGGTCATCGCGGTCGCCGAAAAGGAGGCGGGCGAAGGGGTGGCCAGGGTTTCCGGTGGATCGTCAGTCTTATCTCCCTTCATTCGCATAAATCTTTCGCCTTTTACTAAAGATTTCCGTGGAGGGGGATATCATGACTCTGAAGAGAAATTTTTTCTAGTGCCCGACGGTATTCTCCGTTGGGCCGATAATCGGTCCAAGCAGAAAGCATCTTTGAGTTGAGCATTTCGTGTGCCGTTCCCTGCTCCCTGAAGGTCGTTCTTCGACGACGAACATTTCTAATCGCCGTCAACCTTGTGCGTTGAATGCGCGCGGTAGTCATCGAACGCGATTTGCCTCTTTTATTTATTCGCGCATCTCTTTCGCACGGAGGGTCAAAAACTTTTAGCAGCTGTAAACCTTTTCAATCGACTGCACAGGGTGTTCAGCTCGCAGGGGTACGGCGGAAGTCTACGCAGTGAAATATTTTTTTTTTTTTCCTTTGCCGTTCCGTGTATCTCGTAGGTTGTGCATTTGGTTCCAACGGAGGCTAAAACTCTTGAAAGTTCAATCTTCTGGCACTTTTCCGGATAATCTATTCCCTTTGACGACGCGACCACGAAATCGCTTCACCCTTGCTGCTTGAGGAGATGTTTCTCGCTTCCTGCCCATTTCCCCAGATCGCTTTTCAGCGAGAAAAACTGGTCTCGCATTTTTGACAAAACCTCGTTCACCTGAAATGACGAATCGAGGATCCTTCCCCGCCGGTCTCTTTAAGCCGGTAGAAAGGCCTTCTTCTACGATTGCTTGCCTTGATGGTAGAATCTCTCCATGCCTTAGAAGAAGCATGTCCAACGTTGGTGCTTCGCGTTTCATCTAAATACACAACTTCCCTACCTTCTTCTCGGAATTTTGCTATTTTTCCCTAAATGTACGTGACGCATGGCAACGATGTCACTTCTTTCCATCAATGGGGCCTCATTCCCCCTTTTCTCAAACTGATTTTCTCAAAGAGACTGCATCGACAGTCGGAGGAATATTCTTCCAAAAGAATGAATGACGTACACGGACTTGTCACAAAATCGTCGTACTTGATTACTCTGCTTGTTCGATAAATTTCCTTCTCCTTGGATGGCGGCACAATCGGTGCTTTACTCTGGCCCCTTTCTTAATTAAGAAAAAAATGTACTTTTCTAATACCTGTTGCCTCACATGCTCTTCGTACGATATCACATCCGTCGCCAAAAATTTTCCTCGAGTAGTCGTATACGCAGATCACTCTTCTCCCTTCACCACTTCTTATAATTGTCTCTCTCCTTCCGCTCTCCATGTTCACAATTGAGATGAAAATTCTGTCGCAAGAAAAAAAAATGTATAATGTGGACGTATGTCATGTTCGTACGCTTCACGCACGCTTAAGTTCACTCCGCGAAAAGTCGAAATCTCACGGATCAAAAAATACGAACGGCCCCGTAGGGAAAAACCAAAGGTCTTTGGAAACTCGACACGCGAGATACTAACTAGTGCAATAAAACTCAAGGGGTGGCCTGATGGAGCTTTGTTTTCCAAAAGCAGCCGGGCCATCGAGTAGGGTACCGCTATACCGGCCCTAAAATTTTGAGTTCATCCGTAAGTTTCCTAAGAAGGTCCCCTCAAGATAGCCCAAGAATTAAGGAAAGAAAGGAAGTTTTAGCCTTCGTTTAGTTGGCAGGAACGAGAACAAGCCGCCGTAAATAGAAGACGGATTCGCACCGTCGCCGATTCCTCAATCCCTGCGATGGTCTGCCGTAACACGATTTTATGGATCTTCCAGTTGTACTCGAAAAGAATCCGTTTCTCGAAAGCACTCCTCCGTGATACGGAGCATTTTCGTGGAGTGGCATGCTGCTACTATGTCCGTTCCGTCGATTCGACTCGAGACGAAAATTTTCTCGTAGCGAATAAAATAGAGATCCGATTCTTGAGAAGGCGACTTTTTTAGTCCGGCCGTCGTAAGAAATTTTAAGGATTACTTACGGTCGAGTTCTCAACGTTTCGAAAATCCTGAAAGAATATTCCTGCGTTTGGAATGCGATGGGAAGGAATTAGAAAGTAGGAAGAAGATGAGGATGTTTATTGATCGCGGCGCTTGAATTTGGCGCGAGTCGGATGGATGGAACAGAGAGAGGGTCGCGCTCGGAAGGCGGTCGCGGGGGATGTGGAGGAGCGCGTTGGAGGTGCGAGAAGGAAGGTTCGACGCCGCGGATCGCGAGGAGTCGCAGCGTGGACGGATGGCGTGCGATGGACGGGTCGTTGGGGCGTTGGGAGAGGGTCGATCGCAAATCATCGTGGCGGAGGCGGAGGATGCAGGCAGGGGGTCGTTTGATCCGGCGAGAAAAATTCATACTTACCTGGCGTAGGGGCTACCGTGATCCTGAAGGCGGTTCCCCCAGGACGAGGCTCGGCCATTGCACTCCGGTCGGGCTGACCCCTGCGATTGCCCCAAATGTGGGTAACTCGGGCGCGTAATTTTTGGTAGTAGGGACTGCGTTCGCGCTGTCCCTTTTTAATCTCTTCCAAGGTCTCCGCAGTTACTGCATCCCATCGAGGAACCATGTAGCGCTAGGGGGAGTTCGGGTCCGTGTCGCTAATGTTCCGTTACTTCTCGCGAAAATCTTCCCTTTCAATTTTTCATTTTATTCGCCGTCGCGAGTCGACTTGGGGCGAAGAAAGAGTTTGGAGATGCCGGTCACGATGATGATCGTAGCAAAAAATGATACCATCGCCTCGGTCATGTTGGATTCGGGGATGTTGTACAGTATTCACTTACGTCGAGTAGCATTCCGACCCTTCCGGAAATCCTCGAACGCGCTTGATCTCGTGTGCAAGGAGGAGTTTATATATTTTCCGTCGGGAAAAGTTCGGTCGGGTCGCTGCTGCGATTTTGTATTTTCGCGCCCACGGGCGAAAGGTGCTGGGTTTGCCTGCTAGATAGCAGCAAATAATTCGCGGAATGAGTCGCGTGAAATCGAGCGTCAGGGCGAAGCGTGGACGCGGAAGGAATGGCGACGGGGTCAATTAGGCGTCGGCAGGTGGATTCGGGTGCGTGGAATCGTTTTCGCGAGCGCTCTGGGCGGCCTCGGCATGGGATACGGGAGGGCGGATCGAGTGGTCATCGCGGTCGCCGAAAAGGAGGCGGGCGAAGGGGTGGCCAGGGTTTCCGGTGGATCGTCAGTCTTATCTCCCTTCATTCGCATAAATCTTTCGCCTTTTACTAAAGATTTCCGTGGAGGGGGATATCATGACTCTGAAGAGAGATTTTTTCTAGTGCCCGACGGTATTCTCCGTTGGGCCGATAATCGGTCCAAGCAGAAAGCATCTTTGAGTTGAGCATTTCGTGTGCCGCTCCCTGCTCCCTGAAGGTCGTTCTTCGACGACGAACATTTCTAATCGCCGTCAACCTTGTGCGTTGAATGCGCGCGGTAGTCATCGAACGCGATTTGCCTCTTTTATTTATTCGCGCATCTCTTTCGCACGGAGGGTCAAAAACTTTTAGCAGCTGTAAACCTTTTCAATCGACTGCACAGGGTGTTCAGCTCGCAGGGGTACGGCGGAAGTCTACGCAGTGAAATATTTTTTTTTTTTTCCTTTGCCGTTCCGTGTATCTCGTAGGTTGTGCATTTGGTTCCAACGGAGGCTAAAACTCTTGAAAGTTCAATCTTCTGGCACTTTTCCGGATAATCTATTCCCTTTGACGACGCGACCACGAAATCGCTTCACCCTTGCTGCTTGAGGAGATGTTTCTCGCTTCCTGCCCATTTCCCCAGATCGCTTTTCAGCGAGAAAAACTGGTCTCGCATTTTTGACAAAACCTCGTTCACCTGAAATGACGAATCGAGGATCCTTCCCCGCCGGTCTCTTTAAGCCGGTAGAAAGGCCTTCTTCTACGATTGCTTGCCTTGATGGTAGAATCTCTCCATGCCTTAGAAGAAGCATGTCCAACGTTGGTGCTTCGCGTTTCATCTAAATACACAACTTCCCTACCTTCTTCTCGGAATTTTGCTATTTTTCCCTAAATGTACGTGACGCATGGCAACGATGTCACTTCTTTCCATCAATGGGGCCTCATTCCCCCTTTTCTCAAACTGATTTTCTCAAAGAGACTGCATCGACAGTCGGAGGAATATTCTTCCAAAAGAATGAATGACGTACACGGACTTGTCACAAAATCGTCGTACTTGATTACTCTGCTTGTTCGATAAATTTCCTTCTCCTTGGATGGCGGCACAATCGGTGCTTTACTCTGGCCCCTTTCTTAATTAAGAAAAAAATGTACTTTTCTAATACCTGTTGCCTCACATGCTCTTCGTACGATATCACATCCGTCGCCAAAAATTTTCCTCGAGTAGTCGTATACGCAGATCACTCTTCTCCCTTCACCACTTCTTATAATTGTCTCTCTCCTTCCGCTCTCCATGTTCACAATTGAGATGAAAATTCTGTCGCAAGAAAAAAAAATGTATAATGTGGACGTATGTCATGTTCGTACGCTTCACGCACGCTTAAGTTCACTCCGCGAAAAGTCGAAATCTCACGGATCAAAAAATACGAACGGCCCCGTAGGGAAAAACCAAAGGTCTTTGGAAACTCGACACGCGAGATACTAACTAGTGCAATAAAACTCAAGGGGTGGCCTGATGGAGCTTTGTTTTCCAAAAGCAGCCGGGCCATCGAGTAGGGTACCGCTATACCGGCCCTAAAATTTTGAGTTCATCCGTAAGTTTCCTAAGAAGGTCCCCTCAAGATAGCCCAAGAATTAAGGAAAGAAAGGAAGTTTTAGCCTTCGTTTAGTTGGCAGGAACGAGAACAAGCCGCCGTAAATAGAAGACGGATTCGCACCGTCGCCGATTCCTCAATCCCTGCGATGGTCTGCCGTAACACGATTTTATGGATCTTCCAGTTGTACTCGAAAAGAATCCGTTTCTCGAAAGCACTCCTCCGTGATACGGAGCATTTTCGTGGAGTGGCATGCTGCTACTATGTCCGTTCCGTCGATTCGACTCGAGACGAAAATTTTCTCGTAGCGAATAAAATAGAGATCCGATTCTTGAGAAGGCGACTTTTTTAGTCCGGCCGTCGTAAGAAATTTTAAGGATTACTTACGGTCGAGTTCTCAACGTTTCGAAAATCCTGAAAGAATATTCCTGCGTTTGGAATGCGATGGGAAGGAATTAGAAAGTAGGAAGAAGATGAGGATGTTTATTGATCGCGGCGCTTGAATTTGGCGCGAGTCGGATGGATGGAACAGAGAGAGGGTCGCGCTCGGAAGGCGGTCGCGGGGGATGTGGAGGAGCGCGTTGGAGGTGCGAGAAGGAAGGTTCGACGCCGCGGATCGCGAGGAGTCGCAGCGTGGACGGATGGCGTGCGATGGACGGGTCGTTGGGGCGTTGGGAGAGGGTCGATCGCAAATCATCGTGGCGGAGGCGGAGGATGCAGGCAGGGGGTCGTTTGATCCGGCGAGAAAAATTCATACTTACCTGGCGTAGGGGCTACCGTGATCCTGAAGGCGGTTCCCCCAGGACGAGGCTCGGCCATTGCACTCCGGTCGGGCTGACCCCTGCGATTGCCCCAAATGTGGGTAACTCGGGCGCGTAATTTTTGGTAGTAGGGACTGCGTTCGCGCTGTCCCTTTTTAATCTCTTCCAAGGTCTCCGCAGTTACTGCATCCCATCGAGGAACCATGTAGCGCTAGGGGGAGTTCGGGTCCGTGTCGCTAATGTTCCGTTACTTCTCGCGAAAATCTTCCCTTTCAATTTTTCATTTTATTCGCCGTCGCGAGTCGACTTGGGGCGAAGAAAGAGTTTGGAGATGCCGGTCACGATGATGATCGTAGCAAAAAATGATACCATCGCCTCGGTCATGTTGGATTCGGGGATGTTGTACAGTATTCACTTACGTCGAGTAGCATTCCGACCCTTCCGGAAATCCTCGAACGCGCTTGATCTCGTGTGCAAGGAGGAGTTTATATATTTTCCGTCGGGAAAAGTTCGGTCGGGTCGCTGCTGCGATTTTGTATTTTCGCGCCCACGGGCGAAAGGTGCTGGGTTTGCCTGCTAGATAGCAGCAAATAATTCGCGGAATGAGTCGCGTGAAATCGAGCGTCAGGGCGAAGCGTGGACGCGGAAGGAATGGCGACGGGGTCAATTAGGCGTCGGCAGGTGGATTCGGGTGCGTGGAATCGTTTTCGCGAGCGCTCTGGGCGGCCTCGGCATGGGATACGGGAGGGCGGATCGAGTGGTCATCGCGGTCGCCGAAAAGGAGGCGGGCGAAGGGGTGGCCAGGGTTTCCGGTGGATCGTCAGTCTTATCTCCCTTCATTCGCATAAATCTTTCGCCTTTTACTAAAGATTTCCGTGGAGGGGGATATCATGACTCTGAAGAGAAATTTTTTCTAGTGCCCGACGGTATTCTCCGTTGGGCCGATAATCGGTCCAAGCAGAAAGCATCTTTGAGTTGAGCATTTCGTGTGCCGTTCCCTGCTCCCTGAAGGTCGTTCTTCGACGACGAACATTTCTAATCGCCGTCAACCTTGTGCGTTGAATGCGCGCGGTAGTCATCGAACGCGATTTGCCTCTTTTATTTATTCGCGCATCTCTTTCGCACGGAGGGTCAAAAACTTTTAGCAGCTGTAAACCTTTTCAATCGACTGCACAGGGTGTTCAGCTCGCAGGGGTACGGCGGAAGTCTACGCAGTGAAATATTTTTTTTTTTTCCTTTGCCGTTCCGTGTATCTCGTAGGTTGTGCATTTGGTTCCAACGGAGGCTAAAACTCTTGAAAGTTCAATCTTCTGGCACTTTTCCGGATAATCTATTCCCTTTGACGACGCGACCACGAAATCGCTTCACCCTTGCTGCTTGAGGAGATGTTTCTCGCTTCCTGCCCATTTCCCCAGATCGCTTTTCAGCGAGAAAAACTGGTCTCGCATTTTTGACAAAACCTCGTTCACCTGAAATGACGAATCGAGGATCCTTCCCCGCCGGTCTCTTTAAGCCGGTAGAAAGGCCTTCTTCTACGATTGCTTGCCTTGATGGTAGAATCTCTCCATGCCTTAGAAGAAGCATGTCCAACGTTGGTGCTTCGCGTTTCATCTAAATACACAACTTCCCTACCTTCTTCTCGGAATTTTGCTATTTTTCCCTAAATGTACGTGACGCATGGCAACGATGTCACTTCTTTCCATCAATGGGGCCTCATTCCCCCTTTTCTCAAACTGATTTTCTCAAAGAGACTGCATCGACAGTCGGAGGAATATTCTTCCAAAAGAATGAATGACGTACACGGACTTGTCACAAAATCGTCGTACTTGATTACTCTGCTTGTTCGATAAATTTCCTTCTCCTTGGATGGCGGCACAATCGGTGCTTTACTCTGGCCCCTTTCTTAATTAAGAAAAAAATGTACTTTTCTAATACCTGTTGCCTCACATGCTCTTCGTACGATATCACATCCGTCGCCAAAAATTTTCCTCGAGTAGTCGTATACGCAGATCACTCTTCTCCCTTCACCACTTCTTATAATTGTCTCTCTCCTTCCGCTCTCCATGTTCACAATTGAGATGAAAATTCTGTCGCAAGAAAAAAAAATGTATAATGTGGACGTATGTCATGTTCGTACGCTTCACGCACGCTTAAGTTCACTCCGCGAAAAGTCGAAATCTCACGGATCAAAAAATACGAACGGCCCCGTAGGGAAAAACCAAAGGTCTTTGGAAACTCGACACGCGAGATACTAACTAGTGCAATAAAACTCAAGGGGTGGCCTGATGGAGCTTTGTTTTCCAAAAGCAGCCGGGCCATCGAGTAGGGTACCGCTATACCGGCCCTAAAATTTTGAGTTCATCCGTAAGTTTCCTAAGAAGGTCCCCTCAAGATAGCCCAAGAATTAAGGAAAGAAAGGAAGTTTTAGCCTTCGTTTAGTTGGCAGGAACGAGAACAAGCCGCCGTAAATAGAAGACGGATTCGCACCGTCGCCGATTCCTCAATCCCTGCGATGGTCTGCCGTAACACGATTTTATGGATCTTCCAGTTGTACTCGAAAAGAATCCGTTTCTCGAAAGCACTCCTCCGTGATACGGAGCATTTTCGTGGAGTGGCATGCTGCTACTACGTCCGTTCCGTCGATTCGACTCGAGACGAAAATTTTCTCGTAGCGAATAAAATAGAGATCCGATTCTTGAGAAGGCGACTTTTTTAGTCCGGCCGTCGTAAGAAATTTTAAGGATTACTTACGGTCGAGTTCTCAACGTTTCGAAAATCCTGAAAGAATATTCCTGCGTTTGGAATGCGATGGGAAGGAATTAGAAAGTAGGAAGAAGATGAGGATGTTTATTGATCGCGGCGCTTGAATTTGGCGCGAGTCGGATGGATGGAACAGAGAGAGGGTCGCGCTCGGAAGGCGGTCGCGGGGGATGTGGAGGAGCGCGTTGGAGGTGCGAGAAGGAAGGTTCGACGCCGCGGATCGCGAGGAGTCGCAGCGTGGACGGATGGCGTGCGATGGACGGGTCGTTGGGGCGTTGGGAGAGGGTCGATCGCAAATCATCGTGGCGGAGGCGGAGGATGCAGGCAGGGGGTCGTTTGATCCGGCGAGAAAAATTCATACTTACCTGGCGTAGGGGCTACCGTGATCCTGAAGGCGGTTCCCCCAGGACGAGGCTCGGCCATTGCACTCCGGTCGGGCTGACCCCTGCGATTGCCCCAAATGTGGGTAACTCGGGCGCGTAATTTTTGGTAGTAGGGACTGCGTTCGCGCTGTCCCTTTTTAATCTCTTCCAAGGTCTCCGCAGTCACTGCATCCCATCGAGGAACCATGTAGCGCTAGGGGGAGTTCGGGTCCGTGTCGCTAATGTTCCGTTACTTCTCGCGAAAATCTTCCCTTTCAATTTTTCATTTTATTCGCCGTCGCGAGTCGACTTGGGGCGAAGAAAGAGTTTGGAGATGCCGGTCACGATGATGATCGTAGCAAAAAATGATACCATCGCCTCGGTCATGTTGGATTCGGGGATGTTGTACAGTATTCACTTACGTCGAGTAGCATTCCGACCCTTCCGGAAATCCTCGAACGCGCTTGATCTCGTGTGCAAGGAGGAGTTTATATATTTTCCGTCGGGAAAAGTTCGGTCGGGTCGCTGCTGCGATTTTGTATTTTCGCGCCCACGGGCGAAAGGTGCTGGGTTTGCCTGCTAGATAGCAGCAAATAATTCGCGGAATGAGTCGCGTGAAATCGAGCGTCAGGGCGAAGCGTGGACGCGGAAGGAATGGCGACGGGGTCAATTAGGCGTCGGCAGGTGGATTCGGGTGCGTGGAATCGTTTTCGCGAGCGCTCTGGGCGGCCTCGGCATGGGATACGGGAGGGCGGATCGAGTGAGTAAAATTCATACTTACCTGGCGTAGGGGCTACCCTCTTTCATCTTCGTTTTCGGACTCTTTATAGACTATTTAGTTTCATCATGAATTCGTATTCTGTAGATCTTTTCTTATTAGATTCATTAGAAAATTCGTATGGGTGTGCAGTGCGTCCCAGAACCCCCGAGCTCGTCGTTCTCGAGAGGAGGGTAGTGACCTCCACGGGTGTTCAACTCCTCCCTAGCCTCCCCACCCCCGTTAGGAGATCGCGAAGTGCGTCGGTGAATACTGAAATTCAAGCAAGGCGATCGAAACGTTTGATGGGCAGGAGTCCGAGCCCTGTGATCGAGGCTCAGGAGCTGGACTTCTCTAAGATGAAGTGCGCCGAGTTACCCCTGCGATGGGATATTCCTATCTCTTCGCGGTGCAGGAGTGCTTCACGTGTATGCGGGGCGAAGCAGGTCCGGGATGCTGCATGCCAGACGTCTCCTCCCCGTAAGATGAAGAGGAAGAACAAGAAGAAGAAGAAGAAGGCTAAAACCACTGCTCCTCCCGCCTCGACGAGCTTCGTGAGGAGCGAGCGTCCTCTGACCCCACAGTCGGAGGTCTGGCGGAGGGTTTCCGTCCCTAATCCGGAAGCCACATCCAGGGATGCACGGAAGGATGGGAGACGTCGTGGACGACGTAACAGGAAAGTGGACCAGAAATCGCGAAACGATGTCACCCGCCCGCGAGTGCAACACGTGGTCGATATTCCGTATCCTCGGTCATCGCCCTGCGCCCAAGGAAACTTTCACCGCGACGTCCAACGGCGAAGGATCCCTTCCAGGGGCGTCTTCCGGCCTCAGAATACCGAGGAACAAAGGCCACCCCCCGGGTACCCTCGCCACTCCGTACTTCCGCCCGACCCTTTGTTTTTGAATGGTCGGGTCGGAAGCACACATGTTCCGGCAAGAGTTAGGGGACAATGGAGTGAGCCCGCCCCTCGAGGCCATCGTCCGGGAAATTGGGATTTTCCCCATCCTTCGAACACGAGGGTGCGGCAGGATACGGGCAACAGAGTCCCACACCTCGTTACCCGAGGACACGTGCCACATTATCTGGCTCCACCGCTGGAAGGAGGGGGGATCCCTAACGCCGCCCCCATGTGGAATCCGTACACTCCCGTGCCGCCTCGTTTCCTCTCGCAGGTCCCCGAGAGTCCCCTCCAGCGATGGCCCTACCTGGAGAGGGGTCTTCAAGTGGGTCCCGTGAGGAACTACCCCATGTGGTGGTAGAGAGGCCGTCGGTTCCACCCCCGCCGCGCGTAAGGAAAGGAGCGGAAAGACCCACGGGATTTACGCATTTTCCAGACGCCCAGAGCAGTACCACGACGGAAGAAAGTACGCCGAACCCCGCAGAGCCCCCGCCTCCAGGGCAACCGACGGATAAGCAAATGGAGTGGACGCTTATCCTCGGGACCCTGGAGACAAAGGAGGAGTTCGAGGACCTGGTGGCTCAAGTCACTGCTGAGGCCGGCGCGGCGCTCAGAAAGAGTAGAGGAGGCGGAGTAGGGGAAAAACCCCTTGACCCTAAGCGTCTTCCGTCCCTCTACAAATTCAACAAAGGAGCCGCATTCCGAGCCGCCACGTCCTCGAATTCCAAGATGTGCGACATCGCTGCGGAGGCTGTGGTGCAGCACTTCCGCCAGGAAATCGCCGACGTCGTGGATTCCCCTGCCCCCTCCGTCGTCCCGAAGATGGCCTTCAAGAAGATGCCGGGTGAGAAGGAGAGGCTCACCAAGAAGGTCACCCCGATGGAAGTCTTTCATCGTCTCCGGCGTTGCAAGAAGTCCGCTCCCGGACCAGACGGCGTCACCTACGAGGACCTCAGGAGAGTCGACCCGGACTGTCGTGTCCTAGCCGGGATCTTTAATCGATGCCTCCGGAATGGCTCCATCCCCGAAGCCTGGAAGGTCTCGCGGACCGTCCTTATTCATAAGGGTGGGGACCCCGCGGATCTCTCCAATTGGCGGCCCATAGCTTTGGGGGCGACAATGGGGAAGCTGTTCACCGGAGTGCTCGCCGACAGGATCTTGGAGTGGGCCACGAAGAGCGGGCGGCTCTCCACACCCACTCAGAAGGGATTTATGCCCAACACCGAAGGGTGCTTCGAGCATAATTTCCTTCTGCAGGCGGCGATTGAGGATGCCCGTAGGAACAAGAAGGAGATGGCGATTGCGTGGCTGGACCTCGCCGACGCGTTCGGTTCAGTCCCGCATAGCCACATCATTCGGATGCTGCGGTCCATGGAGATGCCGGAGTCCCTACTGAAGATCATCGGTGACATCTACGGGGGAATGAGGACGCGGTACTGCCTTCGGACGGAGGAGTCGGACGAGGTTCCTGTGAGGAGGGGAGTTCGCCAGGGAGATCCCCTATCGCCAATTTTATTCAATTTGGCGATAGAGCCGCTGATCCGCTCTGCTCTGCAGAAACGGGCGGTGGCGGGATACTCCTTCGGCCCCACCTTCCTTTCCATCCTCGCGTACGCCGACGACATCGTCCTGATCGCGGGCAACGGAGGGATGCTGCGCGCCCTACTCTACGCCGTCGGAAGGGCAGCAGATTGGTGCGGTCTTCGCTTCAGGGGGCGGAAATGCGCTAGTCTACAGATGGACTTTCGGAAGGGGAGAAGGAAGGTGCAGGCCTCGGAGTTTCAGATTCAGGGCGAGGACATGCGTTCGCTAAAGGAGGGGGAATCGTATCGTTACCTCGGTTGCCCCATCGGGTTTAAGATGGATTCAACCCCATCGGAGGCCCTTGGGGCTCTCCGGGATGACCTGCGCTCCCTCTCCGATAGTAAACTCCTCCCCTGGCAGAAATTGGATGCGCTCCACGTCTTTCTGCTCCCGAGGCTCTCCTTTCCACTTCGGATCGCGGCCCTCCCCTTAAAGGCGTTGAAGGAGACGGACGACGCCATCCGGAAGTCCATCAAGAAGTGGATGGGACTCCCGCAGTGTGCCAGCAGGGAGATGATCAACATTAGGACGTCCCACGGAGGAGGAGGATACATGTCTCTGCAGGCGGAGCACTGTATCCTCACCATCACGCAGGCGTTCCACATGCTGTGCTGCCGAGATGCCCGGGTGAAGTCCGCAGCCTGGTTCGGGCTGAAGGATGCGGTCCACAAGCGGATCGGAAAAGGTAAAGACCCTCCAAGCATGGAGGTCTTATGTAAATACCTTTCCGGTTCAATGGAGGACGATCTGGCGAGGGACGCCGGCGACGTGTCCTCCCTTTGGACTCGCACCAGGAGAGCGGCGAGGAGTCTGCAGCCCCTGTGCAGAGTGGAGTGGAGCTGGAGCGAGCAGCGGCGGGAAGTAGGGATTCGGATCAGTCACCCGTCGCCTTCTTCGGAATTGGTGATTGTACCCGAATCCGCTTTCCGCCGCATCACCGAGTTCCTCCGTGCAGGGGTCTTCGAGGGAGAGCGGCGGCGCCTGATCGTGAAGCTGGACCAAGGAAAGGCGATGGAGGCGGTATCGGCTTCGGAGTGGAGCAGCCATTTCCTTCGTACCGGAGACCACACGTCTGTGAGCGATTGGTTTTTCGTGCACAGAGCTCGACTCAATGTCCTCCCTCTCTTCAGTTCCATGCACGGGAGTGCGTGGCGGGAGGACATTAATTGCCGGAAGTGCGGCGAAGCGGTCGAGTCTCTGGTGCACGTACTGAACCAATGCCGCGCTCACAGACAAGGGAGGATAAGGAGGCACAACGCGGTGCAGGAAATCCTGATTGCGGCACTCCCGAAGCGGTTGCAGGCGTCGGTGGATAAGAAGATCCCAGGAGACGAGACGCAGCTGAGGCCCGACGTCGTGATCCGGGATGACAAGGGGAAGGTCATCCACATCATCGACGTCACCGTCCCTTTCGAGAGTCGGCTTGTCGCTCTCCGCGCCTCGAGGGCCACGAAGATGGAGAAGTACGCGGCGTTGGCGGAGCGGACTCGAGAGCGCGAGGAGCACAAGTTCGACGTTCGATTGGGGGCGATCGTGGTGGGATCCCTCGGCTCCTGGGATGCGAAGAACGACGCCGTGCTGCGCCGCATCGGGGTGCCGCTAAGGAACTTACCTGCAGTGCGAAGGAGGATGGTGTCTGCGGCCATTAGTGCCTCCAGAACAATTTATAATGAACATGTAAAATACGTTATTTGATATTGTTGTTAGGTAGTTCATTTAGTCAGTTTCTCTGTTTTGTTTAAAGTTGTTTTTAATTAGTGTTAATGTTAGTGAGATAGTGACTCTTTAGTGACTGATGTTTCGTGTGAATTTCTTTTTAATATTAATGTTGTGAGTAGATTTAAGAACTTGTAGGTGGAAGATGTTTATTATGTTTATTCTTTAAAGACATTTAGGGTATCATTCCTCTCCCGGGTTGCCAAGCACGATGGGAGAGAATATTTTTGTAAAACTTTGCATTTCCTATGGAGTATCATTCCTTTCAGGGTGATACTCCATAGGAAATATCTTTGTATTTCATTATTTGAAATAAAAAAAGGCGGTTCCCCCAGGACGAGGCTCGGCCATTGCACTCCGGTCGGGCTGACCCCTGCGATTGCCCCAAATGTGGGTAACTCGGGCGCGTAATTTTTGGTAGTAGGGACTGCGTTCGCGCTGTCCCTTTTTAATCTCTTCCAAGGTCTCCGCAGTTACTGCATCCCATCGAGGAACCATGTAGCGCTAGGGGGAGTTCGGGTCCGTGTCGCTAATGTTCCGTTACTTCTCGCGAAAATCTTCCCTTTCAATTTTTCATTTTATTCGCCGTCGCGAGTCGACTTGGGGCGAAGAAAGAGTTTGGAGATGCCGGTCACGATGATGATCGTAGCAAAAAATGATACCATCGCCTCGGTCATGTTGGATTCGGGGATGTTGTACAGTATTCACTTACGTCGAGTAGCATTCCGACCCTTCCGGAAATCCTCGAACGCGCTTGATCTCGTGTGCAAGGAGGAGTTTATATATTTTCCGTCGGGAAAAGTTCGGTCGGGTCGCTGCTGCGATTTTGTATTTTCGCGCCCACGGGCGAAAGGTGCTGGGTTTGCCTGCTAGATAGCAGCAAATAATTCGCGGAATGAGTCGCGTGAAATCGAGCGTCAGGGCGAAGCGTGGACGCGGAAGGAATGGCGACGGGGTCAATTAGGCGTCGGCAGGTGGATTCGGGTGCGTGGAATCGTTTTCGCGAGCGCTCTGGGCGGCCTCGGCATGGGATACGGGAGGGCGGATCGAGTGGTCATCGCGGTCGCCGAAAAGGAGGCGGGCGAAGGGGTGGCCAGGGTTTCCGGTGGATCGTCAGTCTTATCTCCCTTCATTCGCATAAATCTTTCGCCTTTTACTAAAGATTTCCGTGGAGGGGGATATCATGACTCTGAAGAGAAATTTTTTCTAGTGCCCGACGGTATTCTCCGTTGGGCCGATAATCGGTCCAAGCAGAAAGCATCTTTGAGTTGAGCATTTCGTGTGCCGTTCCCTGCTCCTTGAAGGTCGTTCTTCGACGACGAACATTTCTAATCGCCGTCAACCTTGTGCGTTGAATGCGCGCGGTAGTCATCGAACGCGATTTGCCTCTTTTATTTATTCGCGCATCTCTTTCGCACGGAGGGTCAAAAACTTTTAGCAGCTGTAAACCTTTTCAATCGACTGCACAGGGTGTTCAGCTCGCAGGGGTACGGCGGAAGTCTACGCAGTGAAATATTTTTTTTTTTTTCCTTTGCCGTTCCGTGTATCTCGTAGGTTGTGCATTTGGTTCCAACGGAGGCTAAAACTCTTGAAAGTTCAATCTTCTGGCACTTTTCCGGATAATCTATTCCCTTTGACGACGCGACCACGAAATCGCTTCACCCTTGCTGCTTGAGGAGATGTTTCTCGCTTCCTGCCCATTTCCCCAGATCGCTTTTCAGCGAGAAAAACTGGTCTCGCATTTTTGACAAAACCTCGTTCACCTGAAATGACGAATCGAGGATCCTTCCCCGCCGGTCTCTTTAAGCCGGTAGAAAGGCCTTCTTCTACGATTGCTTGCCTTGATGGTAGAATCTCTCCATGCCTTAGAAGAAGCATGTCCAACGTTGGTGCTTCGCGTTTCATCTAAATATACAACTTCCCTACCTTCTTCTCGGAATTTTGCTATTTTTCCCTAAATGTACGTGACGCATGGCAACGATGTCACTTCTTTCCATCAATGGGGCCTCATTCCCCCTTTTCTCAAACTGATTTTCTCAAAGAGACTGCATCGACAGTCGGAGGAATATTCTTCCAAAAGAATGAATGACGTACACGGACTTGTCACAAAATCGTCGTACTTGATTACTCTGCTTGTTCGATAAATTTCCTTCTCCTTGGATGGCGGCACAATCGGTGCTTTACTCTGGCCCCTTTCTTAATTAAGAAAAAAATGTACTTTTCTAATACCTGTTGCCTCACATGCTCTTCGTACGATATCACATCCGTCGCCAAAAATTTTCCTCGAGTAGTCGTATACGCAGATCACTCTTCTCCCTTCACCACTTCTTATAATTGTCTCTCTCCTTCCGCTCTCCATGTTCACAATTGAGATGAAAATTCTGTCGCAAGAAAAAAAAATGTATAATGTGGACGTATGTCATGTTCGTACGCTTCACGCACGCTTAAGTTCACTCCGCGAAAAGTCGAAATCTCACGGATCAAAAAATACGAACGGCCCCGTAGGGAAAAACCAAAGGTCTTTGGAAACTCGACACGCGAGATACTAACTAGTGCAATAAAACTCAAGGGGTGGCCTGATGGAGCTTTGTTTTCCAAAAGCAGCCGGGCCATCGAGTAGGGTACCGCTATACCGGCCCTAAAATTTTGAGTTCATCCGTAAGTTTCCTAAGAAGGTCCCCTCAAGATAGCCCAAGAATTAAGGAAAGAAAGGAAGTTTTAGCCTTCGTTTAGTTGGCAGGAACGAGAACAAGCCGCCGTAAATAGAAGACGGATTCGCACCGTCGCCGATTCCTCAATCCCTGCGATGGTCTGCCGTAACACGATTTTATGGATCTTCCAGTTGTACTCGAAAAGAATCCGTTTCTCGAAAGCACTCCTCCGTGATACGGAGCATTTTCGTGGAGTGGCATGCTGCTACTATGTCCGTTCCGTCGATTCGACTCGAGACGAAAATTTTCTCGTAGCGAATAAAATAGAGATCCGATTCTTGAGAAGGCGACTTTTTTAGTCCGGCCGTCGTAAGAAATTTTAAGGATTACTTACGGTCGAGTTCTCAACGTTTCGAAAATCCTGAAAGAATATTCCTGCGTTTGGAATGCGATGGGAAGGAATTAGAAAGTAGGAAGAAGATGAGGATGTTTATTGATCGCGGCGCTTGAATTTGGCGCGAGTCGGATGGATGGAACAGAGAGAGGGTCGCGCTCGGAAGGCGGTCGCGGGGGATGTGGAGGAGCGCGTTGGAGGTGCGAGAAGGAAGGTTCGACGCCGCGGATCGCGAGGAGTCGCAGCGTGGACGGATGGCGTGCGATGGACGGGTCGTTGGGGCGTTGGGAGAGGGTCGATCGCAAATCATCGTGGCGGAGGCGGAGGATGCAGGCAGGGGGTCGTTTGATCCGGCGAGAAAAATTCATACTTACCTGGCGTAGGGGCTACCGTGATCCTGAAGGCGGTTCCCCCAGGACGAGGCTCGGCCATTGCACTCCGGTCGGGCTGACCCCTGCGATTGCCCCAAATGTGGGTAACTCGGGCGCGTAATTTTTGGTAGTAGGGACTGCGTTCGCGCTGTCCCTTTTTAATCTCTTCCAAGGTCTCCGCAGTTACTGCATCCCATCGAGGAACCATGTAGCGCTAGGGGGAGTTCGGGTCCGTGTCGCTAATGTTCCGTTACTTCTCGCGAAAATCTTCCCTTTCAATTTTTCATTTTATTCGCCGTCGCGAGTCGACTTGGGGCGAAGAAAGAGTTTGGAGATGCCGGTCACGATGATGATCGTAGCAAAAAATGATACCATCGCCTCGGTCATGTTGGATTCGGGGATGTTGTACAGTATTCACTTACGTCGAGTAGCATTCCGACCCTTCCGGAAATCCTCGAACGCGCTTGATCTCGTGTGCAAGGAGGAGTTTATATATTTTCCGTCGGGAAAAGTTCGGTCGGGTCGCTGCTGCGATTTTGTATTTTCGCGCCCACGGGCGAAAGGTGCTGGGTTTGCCTGCTAGATAGCAGCAAATAATTCGCGGAATGAGTCGCGTGAAATCGAGCGTCAGGGCGAAGCGTGGACGCGGAAGGAATGGCGACGGGGTCAATTAGGCGTCGGCAGGTGGATTCGGGTGCGTGGAATCGTTTTCGCGAGCGCTCTGGGCGGCCTCGGCATGGGATACGGGAGGGCGGATCGAGTGGTCATCGCGGTCGCCGAAAAGGAGGCGGGCGAAGGGGTGGCCAGGGTTTCCGGTGGATCGTCAGTCTTATCTCCCTTCATTCGCATAAATCTTTCGCCTTTTACTAAAGATTTCCGTGGAGGGGGATATCATGACTCTGAAGAGAAATTTTTTCTAGTGCCCGACGGTATTCTCCGTTGGGCCGATAATCGGTCCAAGCAGAAAGCATCTTTGAGTTGAGCATTTCGTGTGCCGTTCCCTGCTCCTTGAAGGTCGTTCTTCGACGACGAACATTTCTAATCGCCGTCAACCTTGTGCGTTGAATGCGCGCGGTAGTCATCGAACGCGATTTGCCTCTTTTATTTATTCGCGCATCTCTTTCGCACGGAGGGTCAAAAACTTTTAGCAGCTGTAAACCTTTTCAATCGACTGCACAGGGTGTTCAGCTCGCAGGGGTACGGCGGAAGTCTACGCAGTGAAATATTTTTTTTTTTTTCCTTTGCCGTTCCGTGTATCTCGTAGGTTGTGCATTTGGTTCCAACGGAGGCTAAAACTCTTGAAAGTTCAATCTTCTGGCACTTTTCCGGATAATCTATTCCCTTTGACGACGCGACCACGAAATCGCTTCACCCTTGCTGCTTGAGGAGATGTTTCTCGCTTCCTGCCCATTTCCCCAGATCGCTTTTCAGCGAGAAAAACTGGTCTCGCATTTTTGACAAAACCTCGTTCACCTGAAATGACGAATCGAGGATCCTTCCCCGCCGGTCTCTTTAAGCCGGTAGAAAGGCCTTCTTCTACGATTGCTTGCCTTGATGGTAGAATCTCTCCATGCCTTAGAAGAAGCATGTCCAACGTTGGTGCTTCGCGTTTCATCTAAATACACAACTTCCCTACCTTCTTCTCGGAATTTTGCTATTTTTCCCTAAATGTACGTGACGCATGGCAACGATGTCACTTCTTTCCATCAATGGGGCCTCATTCCCCCTTTTCTCAAACTGATTTTCTCAAAGAGACTGCATCGACAGTCGGAGGAATATTCTTCCAAAAGAATGAATGACGTACACGGACTTGTCACAAAATCGTCGTACTTGATTACTCTGCTTGTTCGATAAATTTCCTTCTCCTTGGATGGCGGCACAATCGGTGCTTTACTCTGGCCCCTTTCTTAATTAAGAAAAAAATGTACTTTTCTAATACCTGTTGCCTCACATGCTCTTCGTACGATATCACATCCGTCGCCAAAAATTTTCCTCGAGTAGTCGTATACGCAGATCACTCTTCTCCCTTCACCACTTCTTATAATTGTCTCTCTCCTTCCGCTCTCCATGTTCACAATTGAGATGAAAATTCTGTCGCAAGAAAAAAAAATGTATAATGTGGACGTATGTCATGTTCGTACGCTTCACGCACGCTTAAGTTCACTCCGCGAAAAGTCGAAATCTCACGGATCAAAAAATACGAACGGCCCCGTAGGGAAAAACCAAAGGTCTTTGGAAACTCGACACGCGAGATACTAACTAGTGCAATAAAACTCAAGGGGTGGCCTGATGGAGCTTTGTTTTCCAAAAGCAGCCGGGCCATCGAGTAGGGTACCGCTATACCGGCCCTAAAATTTTGAGTTCATCCGTAAGTTTCCTAAGAAGGTCCCCTCAAGATAGCCCAAGAATTAAGGAAAGAAAGGAAGTTTTAGCCTTCGTTTAGTTGGCAGGAACGAGAACAAGCCGCCGTAAATAGAAGACGGATTCGCACCGTCGCCGATTCCTCAATCCCTGCGATGGTCTGCCGTAACACGATTTTATGGATCTTCCAGTTGTACTCGAAAAGAATCCGTTTCTCGAAAGCACTCCTCCGTGATACGGAGCATTTTCGTGGAGTGGCATGCTGCTACTATGTCCGTTCCGTCGATTCGACTCGAGACGAAAATTTTCTCGTAGCGAATAAAATAGAGATCCGATTCTTGAGAAGGCGACTTTTTTAGTCCGGCCGTCGTAAGAAATTTTAAGGATTACTTACGGTCGAGTTCTCAACGTTTCGAAAATCCTGAAAGAATATTCCTGCGTTTGGAATGCGATGGGAAGGAATTAGAAAGTAGGAAGAAGATGAGGATGTTTATTGATCGCGGCGCTTGAATTTGGCGCGAGTCGGATGGATGGAACAGAGAGAGGGTCGCGCTCGGAAGGCGGTCGCGGGGGATGTGGAGGAGCGCGTTGGAGGTGCGAGAAGGAAGGTTCGACGCCGCGGATCGCGAGGAGTCGCAGCGTGGACGGATGGCGTGCGATGGACGGGTCGTTGGGGCGTTGGGAGAGGGTCGATCGCAAATCATCGTGGCGGAGGCGGAGGATGCAGGCAGGGGGTCGTTTGATCCGGCGAGAAAAATTCATACTTACCTGGCGTAGGGGCTACCGTGATCCTGAAGGCGGTTCCCCCAGGACGAGGCTCGGCCATTGCACTCCGGTCGGGCTGACCCCTGCGATTGCCCCAAATGTGGGTAACTCGGGCGCGTAATTTTTGGTAGTAGGGACTGCGTTCGCGCTGTCCCTTTTTAATCTCTTCCAAGGTCTCCGCAGTTACTGCATCCCATCGAGGAACCATGTAGCGCTAGGGGGAGTTCGGGTCCGTGTCGCTAATGTTCCGTTACTTCTCGCGAAAATCTTCCCTTTCAATTTTTCATTTTATTCGCCGTCGCGAGTCGACTTGGGGCGAAGAAAGAGTTTGGAGATGCCGGTCACGATGATGATCGTAGCAAAAAATGATACCATCGCCTCGGTCATGTTGGATTCGGGGATGTTGTACAGTATTCACTTACGTCGAGTAGCATTCCGACCCTTCCGGAAATCCTCGAACGCGCTTGATCTCGTGTGCAAGGAGGAGTTTATATATTTTCCGTCGGGAAAAGTTCGGTCGGGTCGCTGCTGCGATTTTGTATTTTCGCGCCCACGGGCGAAAGGTGCTGGGTTTGCCTGCTAGATAGCAGCAAATAATTCGCGGAATGAGTCGCGTGAAATCGAGCGTCAGGGCGAAGCGTGGACGCGGAAGGAATGGCGACGGGGTCAATTAGGCGTCGGCAGGTGGATTCGGGTGCGTGGAATCGTTTTCGCGAGCGCTCTGGGCGGCCTCGGCATGGGATACGGGAGGGCGGATCGAGTGGTCATCGCGGTCGCCGAAAAGGAGGCGGGCGAAGGGGTGGCCAGGGTTTCCGGTGGATCGTCAGTCTTATCTCCCTTCATTCGCATAAATCTTTCGCCTTTTACTAAAGATTTTCGTGGAGGGGGATATCATGACTCTGAAGAGAAATTTTTTCTAGTGCCCGACGGTATTCTCCGTTGGGCCGATAATCGGTCCAAGCAGAAAGCATCTTTGAGTTGAGCATTTCGTGTGCCGTTCCCTGCTCCCTGAAGGTCGTTCTTCGACGACGAACATTTCTAATCGCCGTCAACCTTGTGCGTTGAATGCGCGCGGTAGTCATCGAACGCGATTTGCCTCTTTTATTTATTCGCGCATCTCTTTCGCACGGAGGGTCAAAAACTTTTAGCAGCTGTAAACCTTTTCAATCGACTGCACAGGGTGTCAGCTCGCAGGGGTACGGCGGAAGTCTACGCAGTGAAATATTTTTTTTTTTTTCCTTTGCCGTTCCGTGTATCTCGTAGGTTGTGCATTTGGTTCCAACGGAGGCTAAAACTCTTGAAAGTTCAATCTTCTGGCACTTTTCCGGATAATCTATTCCCTTTGACGACGCGACCACGAAATCGCTTCACCCTTGCTGCTTGAGGAGATGTTTCTCGCTTCCTGCCCATTTCCCCAGATCGCTTTTCAGCGAGAAAAACTGGTCTCGCATTTTTGACAAAACCTCGTTCACCTGAAATGACGAATCGAGGATCCTTCCCCGCCGGTCTCTTTAAGCCGGTAGAAAGGCCTTCTTCTACGATTGCTTGCCTTGATGGTAGAATCTCTCCATGCCTTAGAAGAAGCATGTCCAACGTTGGTGCTTCGCGTTTCATCTAAATACACAACTTCCCTACCTTCTTCTCGGAATTTTGCTATTTTTCCCTAAATGTACGTGACGCATGGCAACGATGTCACTTCTTTCCATCAATGGGGCCTCATTCCCCCTTTTCTCAAACTGATTTTCTCAAAGAGACTGCATCGACAGTCGGAGGAATATTCTTCCAAAAGAATGAATGACGTACACGGACTTGTCACAAAATCGTCGTACTTGATTACTCTGCTTGTTCGATAAATTTCCTTCTCCTTGGATGGCGGCACAATCGGTGCTTTACTCTGGCCCCTTTCTTAATTAAGAAAAAAATGTACTTTTCTAATACCTGTTGCCTCACATGCTCTTCGTACGATATCACATCCGTCGCCAAAAATTTTCCTCGAGTAGTCGTATACGCAGATCACTCTTCTCCCTTCACCACTTCTTATAATTGTCTCTCTCCTTCCGCTCTCCATGTTCACAATTGAGATGAAAATTCTGTCGCAAGAAAAAAAAATGTATAATGTGGACGTATGTCATGTTCGTACGCTTCACGCACGCTTAAGTTCACTCCGCGAAAAGTCGAAATCTCACGGATCAAAAAATACGAACGGCCCCGTAGGGAAAAACCAAAGGTCTTTGGAAACTCGACACGCGAGATACTAACTAGTGCAATAAAACTCAAGGGGTGGCCTGATGGAGCTTTGTTTTCCAAAAGCAGCCGGGCCATCGAGTAGGGTACCGCTATACCGGCCCTAAAATTTTGAGTTCATCCGTAAGTTTCCTAAGAAGGTCCCCTCAAGATAGCCCAAGAATTAAGGAAAGAAAGGAAGTTTTAGCCTTCGTTTAGTTGGCAGGAACGAGAACAAGCCGCCGTAAATAGAAGACGGATTCGCACCGTCGCCGATTCCTCAATCCCTGCGATGGTCTGCCGTAACACGATTTTATGGATCTTCCAGTTGTACTCGAAAAGAATCCGTTTCTCGAAAGCACTCCTCCGTGATACGGAGCATTTTCGTGGAGTGGCATGCTGCTACTATGTCCGTTCCGTCGATTCGACTCGAGACGAAAATTTTCTCGTAGCGAATAAAATAGAGATCCGATTCTTGAGAAGGCGACTTTTTTAGTCCGGCCGTCGTAAGAAATTTTAAGGATTACTTACGGTCGAGTTCTCAACGTTTCGAAAATCCTGAAAGAATATTCCTGCGTTTGGAATGCGATGGGAAGGAATTAGAAAGTAGGAAGAAGATGAGGATGTTTATTGATCGCGGCGCTTGAATTTGGCGCGAGTCGGATGGATGGAACAGAGAGAGGGTCGCGCTCGGAAGGCGGTCGCGGGGGATGTGGAGGAGCGCGTTGGAGGTGCGAGAAGGAAGGTTCGACGCCGCGGATCGCGAGGAGTCGCAGCGTGGACGGATGGCGTGCGATGGACGGGTCGTTGGGGCGTTGGGAGAGGGTCGATCGCAAATCATCGTGGCGGAGGCGGAGGATGCAGGCAGGGGGTCGTTTGATCCGGCGAGAAAAATTCATACTTACCTGGCGTAGGGGCTACCGTGATCCTGAAGGCGGTTCCCCCAGGACGAGGCTCGGCCATTGCACTCCGGTCGGGCTGACCCCTGCGATTGCCCCAAATGTGGGTAACTCGGGCGCGTAATTTTTGGTAGTAGGGACTGCGTTCGCGCTGTCCCTTTTTAATCTCTTCCAAGGTCTCCGCAGTTACTGCATCCCATCGAGGAACCATGTAGCGCTAGGGGGAGTTCGGGTCCGTGTCGCTAATGTTCCGTTACTTCTCGCGAAAATCTTCCCTTTCAATTTTTCATTTTATTCGCCGTCGCGAGTCGACTTGGGGCGAAGAAAGAGTTTGGAGATGCCGGTCACGATGATGATCGTAGCAAAAAATGATACCATCGCCTCGGTCATGTTGGATTCGGGGATGTTGTACAGTATTCACTTACGTCGAGTAGCATTCCGACCCTTCCGGAAATCCTCGAACGCGCTTGATCTCGTGTGCAAGGAGGAGTTTATATATTTTCCGTCGGGAAAAGTTCGGTCGGGTCGCTGCTGCGATTTTGTATTTTCGCGCCCACGGGCGAAAGGTGCTGGGTTTGCCTGCTAGATAGCAGCAAATAATTCGCGGAATGAGTCGCGTGAAATCGAGCGTCAGGGCGAAGCGTGGACGCGGAAGGAATGGCGACGGGGTCAATTAGGCGTCGGCAGGTGGATTCGGGTGCGTGGAATCGTTTTCGCGAGCGCTCTGGGCGGCCTCGGCATGGGATACGGGAGGGCGGATCGAGTGGTCATCGCGGTCGCCGAAAAGGAGGCGGGCGAAGGGGTGGCCAGGGTTTCCGGTGGATCGTCAGTCTTATCTCCCTTCATTCGCATAAATCTTTCGCCTTTTACTAAAGATTTCCGTGGAGGGGGATATCATGACTCTGAAGAGAAATTTTTTCTAGTGCCCGACGGTATTCTCCGTTGGGCCGATAATCGGTCCAAGCAGAAAGCATCTTTGAGTTGAGCATTTCGTGTGCCGTTCCCTGCTCCTTGAAGGTCGTTCTTCGACGACGAACATTTCTAATCGCCGTCAACCTTGTGCGTTGAATGCGCGCGGTAGTCATCGAACGCGATTTGCCTCTTTTATTTATTCGCGCATCTCTTTCGCACGGAGGGTCAAAAACTTTTAGCAGCTGTAAACCTTTTCAATCGACTGCACAGGGTGTTCAGCTCGCAGGGGTACGGCGGAAGTCTACGCAGTGAAATATTTTTTTTTTTTTCCTTTGCCGTTCCGTGTATCTCGTAGGTTGTGCATTTGGTTCCAACGGAGGCTAAAACTCTTGAAAGTTCAATCTTCTGGCACTTTTCCGGATAATCTATTCCCTTTGACGACGCGACCACGAAATCGCTTCACCCTTGCTGCTTGAGGAGATGTTTCTCGCTTCCTGCCCATTTCCCCAGATCGCTTTTCAGCGAGAAAAACTGGTCTCGCATTTTTGACAAAACCTCGTTCACCTGAAATGACGAATCGAGGATCCTTCCCCGCCGGTCTCTTTAAGCCGGTAGAAAGGCCTTCTTCTACGATTGCTTGCCTTGATGGTAGAATCTCTCCATGCCTTAGAAGAAGCATGTCCAACGTTGGTGCTTCGCGTTTCATCTAAATATACAACTTCCCTACCTTCTTCTCGGAATTTTGCTATTTTTCCCTAAATGTACGTGACGCATGGCAACGATGTCACTTCTTTCCATCAATGGGGCCTCATTCCCCCTTTTCTCAAACTGATTTTCTCAAAGAGACTGCATCGACAGTCGGAGGAATATTCTTCCAAAAGAATGAATGACGTACACGGACTTGTCACAAAATCGTCGTACTTGATTACTCTGCTTGTTCGATAAATTTCCTTCTCCTTGGATGGCGGCACAATCGGTGCTTTACTCTGGCCCCTTTCTTAATTAAGAAAAAAATGTACTTTTCTAATACCTGTTGCCTCACATGCTCTTCGTACGATATCACATCCGTCGCCAAAAATTTTCCTCGAGTAGTCGTATACGCAGATCACTCTTCTCCCTTCACCACTTCTTATAATTGTCTCTCTCCTTCCGCTCTCCATGTTCACAATTGAGATGAAAATTCTGTCGCAAGAAAAAAAAATGTATAATGTGGACGTATGTCATGTTCGTACGCTTCACGCACGCTTAAGTTCACTCCGCGAAAAGTCGAAATCTCACGGATCAAAAAATACGAACGGCCCCGTAGGGAAAAACCAAAGGTCTTTGGAAACTCGACACGCGAGATACTAACTAGTGCAATAAAACTCAAGGGGTGGCCTGATGGAGCTTTGTTTTCCAAAAGCAGCCGGGCCATCGAGTAGGGTACCGCTATACCGGCCCTAAAATTTTGAGTTCATCCGTAAGTTTCCTAAGAAGGTCCCCTCAAGATAGCCCAAGAATTAAGGAAAGAAAGGAAGTTTTAGCCTTCGTTTAGTTGGCAGGAACGAGAACAAGCCGCCGTAAATAGAAGACGGATTCGCACCGTCGCCGATTCCTCAATCCCTGCGATGGTCTGCCGTAACACGATTTTATGGATCTTCCAGTTGTACTCGAAAAGAATCCGTTTCTCGAAAGCACTCCTCCGTGATACGGAGCATTTTCGTGGAGTGGCATGCTGCTACTATGTCCGTTCCGTCGATTCGACTCGAGACGAAAATTTTCTCGTAGCGAATAAAATAGAGATCCGATTCTTGAGAAGGCGACTTTTTTAGTCCGGCCGTCGTAAGAAATTTTAAGGATTACTTACGGTCGAGTTCTCAACGTTTCGAAAATCCTGAAAGAATATTCCTGCGTTTGGAATGCGATGGGAAGGAATTAGAAAGTAGGAAGAAGATGAGGATGTTTATTGATCGCGGCGCTTGAATTTGGCGCGAGTCGGATGGATGGAACAGAGAGAGGGTCGCGCTCGGAAGGCGGTCGCGGGGGATGTGGAGGAGCGCGTTGGAGGTGCGAGAAGGAAGGTTCGACGCCGCGGATCGCGAGGAGTCGCAGCGTGGACGGATGGCGTGCGATGGACGGGTCGTTGGGGCGTTGGGAGAGGGTCGATCGCAAATCATCGTGGCGGAGGCGGAGGATGCAGGCAGGGGGTCGTTTGATCCGGCGAGAAAAATTCATACTTACCTGGCGTAGGGGCTACCGTGATCCTGAAGGCGGTTCCCCCAGGACGAGGCTCGGCCATTGCACTCCGGTCGGGCTGACCCCTGCGATTGCCCCAAATGTGGGTAACTCGGGCGCGTAATTTTTGGTAGTAGGGACTGCGTTCGCGCTGTCCCTTTTTAATCTCTTCCAAGGTCTCCGCAGTTACTGCATCCCATCGAGGAACCATGTAGCGCTAGGGGGAGTTCGGGTCCGTGTCGCTAATGTTCCGTTACTTCTCGCGAAAATCTTCCCTTTCAATTTTTCATTTTATTCGCCGTCGCGAGTCGACTTGGGGCGAAGAAAGAGTTTGGAGATGCCGGTCACGATGATGATCGTAGCAAAAAATGATACCATCGCCTCGGTCATGTTGGATTCGGGGATGTTGTACAGTATTCACTTACGTCGAGTAGCATTCCGACCCTTCCGGAAATCCTCGAACGCGCTTGATCTCGTGTGCAAGGAGGAGTTTATATATTTTCCGTCGGGAAAAGTTCGGTCGGGTCGCTGCTGCGATTTTGTATTTTCGCGCCCACGGGCGAAAGGTGCTGGGTTTGCCTGCTAGATAGCAGCAAATAATTCGCGGAATGAGTCGCGTGAAATCGAGCGTCAGGGCGAAGCGTGGACGCGGAAGGAATGGCGACGGGGTCAATTAGGCGTCGGCAGGTGGATTCGGGTGCGTGGAATCGTTTTCGCGAGCGCTCTGGGCGGCCTCGGCATGGGATACGGGAGGGCGGATCGAGTGGTCATCGCGGTCGCCGAAAAGGAGGCGGGCGAAGGGGTGGCCAGGGTTTCCGGTGGATCGTCAGTCTTATCTCCCTTCATTCGCATAAATCTTTCGCCTTTTACTAAAGATTTCCGTGGAGGGGGATATCATGACTCTGAAGAGAAATTTTTTCTAGTGCCCGACGGTATTCTCCGTTGGGCCGATAATCGGTCCAAGCAGAAAGCATCTTTGAGTTGAGCATTTCGTGTGCCGTTCCCTGCTCCTTGAAGGTCGTTCTTCGACGACGAACATTTCTAATCGCCGTCAACCTTGTGCGTTGAATGCGCGCGGTAGTCATCGAACGCGATTTGCCTCTTTTATTTATTCGCGCATCTCTTTCGCACGGAGGGTCAAAAACTTTTAGCAGCTGTAAACCTTTTCAATCGACTGCACAGGGTGTTCAGCTCGCAGGGGTACGGCGGAAGTCTACGCAGTGAAATATTTTTTTTTTTTTCCTTTGCCGTTCCGTGTATCTCGTAGGTTGTGCATTTGGTTCCAACGGAGGCTAAAACTCTTGAAAGTTCAATCTTCTGGCACTTTTCCGGATAATCTATTCCCTTTGACGACGCGACCACGAAATCGCTTCACCCTTGCTGCTTGAGGAGATGTTTCTCGCTTCCTGCCCATTTCCCCAGATCGCTTTTCAGCGAGAAAAACTGGTCTCGCATTTTTGACAAAACCTCGTTCACCTGAAATGACGAATCGAGGATCCTTCCCCGCCGGTCTCTTTAAGCCGGTAGAAAGGCCTTCTTCTACGATTGCTTGCCTTGATGGTAGAATCTCTCCATGCCTTAGAAGAAGCATGTCCAACGTTGGTGCTTCGCGTTTCATCTAAATATACAACTTCCCTACCTTCTTCTCGGAATTTTGCTATTTTTCCCTAAATGTACGTGACGCATGGCAACGATGTCACTTCTTTCCATCAATGGGGCCTCATTCCCCCTTTTCTCAAACTGATTTTCTCAAAGAGACTGCATCGACAGTCGGAGGAATATTCTTCCAAAAGAATGAATGACGTACACGGACTTGTCACAAAATCGTCGTACTTGATTACTCTGCTTGTTCGATAAATTTCCTTCTCCTTGGATGGCGGCACAATCGGTGCTTTACTCTGGCCCCTTTCTTAATTAAGAAAAAAATGTACTTTTCTAATACCTGTTGCCTCACATGCTCTTCGTACGATATCACATCCGTCGCCAAAAATTTTCCTCGAGTAGTCGTATACGCAGATCACTCTTCTCCCTTCACCACTTCTTATAATTGTCTCTCTCCTTCCGCTCTCCATGTTCACAATTGAGATGAAAATTCTGTCGCAAGAAAAAAAAATGTATAATGTGGACGTATGTCATGTTCGTACGCTTCACGCACGCTTAAGTTCACTCCGCGAAAAGTCGAAATCTCACGGATCAAAAAATACGAACGGCCCCGTAGGGAAAAACCAAAGGTCTTTGGAAACTCGACACGCGAGATACTAACTAGTGCAATAAAACTCAAGGGGTGGCCTGATGGAGCTTTGTTTTCCAAAAGCAGCCGGGCCATCGAGTAGGGTACCGCTATACCGGCCCTAAAATTTTGAGTTCATCCGTAAGTTTCCTAAGAAGGTCCCCTCAAGATAGCCCAAGAATTAAGGAAAGAAAGGAAGTTTTAGCCTTCGTTTAGTTGGCAGGAACGAGAACAAGCCGCCGTAAATAGAAGACGGATTCGCACCGTCGCCGATTCCTCAATCCCTGCGATGGTCTGCCGTAACACGATTTTATGGATCTTCCAGTTGTACTCGAAAAGAATCCGTTTCTCGAAAGCACTCCTCCGTGATACGGAGCATTTTCGTGGAGTGGCATGCTGCTACTATGTCCGTTCCGTCGATTCGACTCGAGACGAAAATTTTCTCGTAGCGAATAAAATAGAGATCCGATTCTTGAGAAGGCGACTTTTTTAGTCCGGCCGTCGTAAGAAATTTTAAGGATTACTTACGGTCGAGTTCTCAACGTTTCGAAAATCCTGAAAGAATATTCCTGCGTTTGGAATGCGATGGGAAGGAATTAGAAAGTAGGAAGAAGATGAGGATGTTTATTGATCGCGGCGCTTGAATTTGGCGCGAGTCGGATGGATGGAACAGAGAGAGGGTCGCGCTCGGAAGGCGGTCGCGGGGGATGTGGAGGAGCGCGTTGGAGGTGCGAGAAGGAAGGTTCGACGCCGCGGATCGCGAGGAGTCGCAGCGTGGACGGATGGCGTGCGATGGACGGGTCGTTGGGGCGTTGGGAGAGGGTCGATCGCAAATCATCGTGGCGGAGGCGGAGGATGCAGGCAGGGGGTCGTTTGATCCGGCGAGAAAAATTCATACTTACCTGGCGTAGGGGCTACCCTCTTTCATCTTCGTTTTCGGACTCTTTATAGACTATTTAGTTTCATCATGAATTCGTATTCTGTAGATCTTTTCTTATTAGATTCATTAGAAAATTCGTATGGGTGTGCAGTGCGTCCCAGAACCCCCGAGCTCGTCGTTCTCGAGAGGAGGGTAGTGACCTCCACGGGTGTTCAACTCCTCCCTAGCCTCCCCACCCCCGTTAGGAGATCGCGAAGTGCGTCGGTGAATACTGAAATTCAAGCAAGGCGATCGAAACGTTTGATGGGCAGGAGTCCGAGCCCTGTGATCGAGGCTCAGGAGCTGGACTTCTCTAAGATGAAGTGCGCCGAGTTACCCCTGCGATGGGATATTCCTATCTCTTCGCGGTGCAGGAGTGCTTCACGTGTATGCGGGGCGAAGCAGGTCCGGGATGCTGCATGCCAGACGTCTCCTCCCCGTAAGATGAAGAGGAAGAACAAGAAGAAGAAGAAGAAGGCTAAAACCACTGCTCCTCCCGCCTCGACGAGCTTCGTGAGGAGCGAGCGTCCTCTGACCCCACAGTCGGAGGTCTGGCGGAGGGTTTCCGTCCCTAATCCGGAAGCCACATCCAGGGATGCACGGAAGGATGGGAGACGTCGTGGACGACGTAACAGGAAAGTGGACCAGAAATCGCGAAACGATGTCACCCGCCCGCGAGTGCAACACGTGGTCGATATTCCGTATCCTCGGTCATCGCCCTGCGCCCAAGGAAACTTTCACCGCGACGTCCAACGGCGAAGGATCCCTTCCAGGGGCGTCTTCCGGCCTCAGAATACCGAGGAACAAAGGCCACCCCCCGGGTACCCTCGCCACTCCGTACTTCCGCCCGACCCTTTGTTTTTGAATGGTCGGGTCGGAAGCACACATGTTCCGGCAAGAGTTAGGGGACAATGGAGTGAGCCCGCCCCTCGAGGCCATCGTCCGGGAAATTGGGATTTTCCCCATCCTTCGAACACGAGGGTGCGGCAGGATACGGGCAACAGAGTCCCACACCTCGTTACCCGAGGACACGTGCCACATTATCTGGCTCCACCGCTGGAAGGAGGGGGGATCCCTAACGCCGCCCCCATGTGGAATCCGTACACTCCCGTGCCGCCTCGTTTCCTCTCGCAGGTCCCCGAGAGTCCCCTCCAGCGATGGCCCTACCTGGAGAGGGGTCTTCAAGTGGGTCCCGTGAGGAACTACCCCATGTGGTGGTAGAGAGGCCGTCGGTTCCACCCCCGCCGCGCGTAAGGAAAGGAGCGGAAAGACCCACGGGATTTACGCATTTTCCAGACGCCCAGAGCAGTACCACGACGGAAGAAAGTACGCCGAACCCCGCAGAGCCCCCGCCTCCAGGGCAACCGACGGATAAGCAAATGGAGTGGACGCTTATCCTCGGGACCCTGGAGACAAAGGAGGAGTTCGAGGACCTGGTGGCTCAAGTCACTGCTGAGGCCGGCGCGGCGCTCAGAAAGAGTAGAGGAGGCGGAGTAGGGGAAAAACCCCTTGACCCTAAGCGTCTTCCGTCCCTCTACAAATTCAACAAAGGAGCCGCATTCCGAGCCGCCACGTCCTCGAATTCCAAGATGTGCGACATCGCTGCGGAGGCTGTGGTGCAGCACTTCCGCCAGGAAATCGCCGACGTCGTGGATTCCCCTGCCCCCTCCGTCGTCCCGAAGATGGCCTTCAAGAAGATGCCGGGTGAGAAGGAGAGGCTCACCAAGAAGGTCACCCCGATGGAAGTCTTTCATCGTCTCCGGCGTTGCAAGAAGTCCGCTCCCGGACCAGACGGCGTCACCTACGAGGACCTCAGGAGAGTCGACCCGGACTGTCGTGTCCTAGCCGGGATCTTTAATCGATGCCTCCGGAATGGCTCCATCCCCGAAGCCTGGAAGGTCTCGCGGACCGTCCTTATTCATAAGGGTGGGGACCCCGCGGATCTCTCCAATTGGCGGCCCATAGCTTTGGGGGCGACAATGGGGAAGCTGTTCACCGGAGTGCTCGCCGACAGGATCTTGGAGTGGGCCACGAAGAGCGGGCGGCTCTCCACACCCACTCAGAAGGGATTTATGCCCAACACCGAAGGGTGCTTCGAGCATAATTTCCTTCTGCAGGCGGCGATTGAGGATGCCCGTAGGAACAAGAAGGAGATGGCGATTGCGTGGCTGGACCTCGCCGACGCGTTCGGTTCAGTCCCGCATAGCCACATCATTCGGATGCTGCGGTCCATGGAGATGCCGGAGTCCCTACTGAAGATCATCGGTGACATCTACGGGGGAATGAGGACGCGGTACTGCCTTCGGACGGAGGAGTCGGACGAGGTTCCTGTGAGGAGGGGAGTTCGCCAGGGAGATCCCCTATCGCCAATTTTATTCAATTTGGCGATAGAGCCGCTGATCCGCTCTGCTCTGCAGAAACGGGCGGTGGCGGGATACTCCTTCGGCCCCACCTTCCTTTCCATCCTCGCGTACGCCGACGACATCGTCCTGATCGCGGGCAACGGAGGGATGCTGCGCGCCCTACTCTACGCCGTCGGAAGGGCAGCAGATTGGTGCGGTCTTCGCTTCAGGGGGCGGAAATGCGCTAGTCTACAGATGGACTTTCGGAAGGGGAGAAGGAAGGTGCAGGCCTCGGAGTTTCAGATTCAGGGCGAGGACATGCGTTCGCTAAAGGAGGGGGAATCGTATCGTTACCTCGGTTGCCCCATCGGGTTTAAGATGGATTCAACCCCATCGGAGGCCCTTGGGGCTCTCCGGGATGACCTGCGCTCCCTCTCCGATAGTAAACTCCTCCCCTGGCAGAAATTGGATGCGCTCCACGTCTTTCTGCTCCCGAGGCTCTCCTTTCCACTTCGGATCGCGGCCCTCCCCTTAAAGGCGTTGAAGGAGACGGACGACGCCATCCGGAAGTCCATCAAGAAGTGGATGGGACTCCCGCAGTGTGCCAGCAGGGAGATGATCAACATTAGGACGTCCCACGGAGGAGGAGGATACATGTCTCTGCAGGCGGAGCACTGTATCCTCACCATCACGCAGGCGTTCCACATGCTGTGCTGCCGAGATGCCCGGGTGAAGTCCGCAGCCTGGTTCGGGCTGAAGGATGCGGTCCACAAGCGGATCGGAAAAGGTAAAGACCCTCCAAGCATGGAGGTCTTATGTAAATACCTTTCCGGTTCAATGGAGGACGATCTGGCGAGGGACGCCGGCGACGTGTCCTCCCTTTGGACTCGCACCAGGAGAGCGGCGAGGAGTCTGCAGCCCCTGTGCAGAGTGGAGTGGAGCTGGAGCGAGCAGCGGCGGGAAGTAGGGATTCGGATCAGTCACCCGTCGCCTTCTTCGGAATTGGTGATTGTACCCGAATCCGCTTTCCGCCGCATCACCGAGTTCCTCCGTGCAGGGGTCTTCGAGGGAGAGCGGCGGCGCCTGATCGTGAAGCTGGACCAAGGAAAGGCGATGGAGGCGGTATCGGCTTCGGAGTGGAGCAGCCATTTCCTTCGTACCGGAGACCACACGTCTGTGAGCGATTGGTTTTTCGTGCACAGAGCTCGACTCAATGTCCTCCCTCTCTTCAGTTCCATGCACGGGAGTGCGTGGCGGGAGGACATTAATTGCCGGAAGTGCGGCGAAGCGGTCGAGTCTCTGGTGCACGTACTGAACCAATGCCGCGCTCACAGACAAGGGAGGATAAGGAGGCACAACGCGGTGCAGGAAATCCTGATTGCGGCACTCCCGAAGCGGTTGCAGGCGTCGGTGGATAAGAAGATCCCAGGAGACGAGACGCAGCTGAGGCCCGACGTCGTGATCCGGGATGACAAGGGGAAGGTCATCCACATCATCGACGTCACCGTCCCTTTCGAGAGTCGGCTTGTCGCTCTCCGCGCCTCGAGGGCCACGAAGATGGAGAAGTACGCGGCGTTGGCGGAGCGGACTCGAGAGCGCGAGGAGCACAAGTTCGACGTTCGATTGGGGGCGATCGTGGTGGGATCCCTCGGCTCCTGGGATGCGAAGAACGACGCCGTGCTGCGCCGCATCGGGGTGCCGCTAAGGAACTTACCTGCAGTGCGAAGGAGGATGGTGTCTGCGGCCATTAGTGCCTCCAGAACAATTTATAATGAACATGTAAAATACGTTATTTGATATTGTTGTTAGGTAGTTCATTTAGTCAGTTTCTCTGTTTTGTTTAAAGTTGTTTTTAATTAGTGTTAATGTTAGTGAGATAGTGACTCTTTAGTGACTGATGTTTCGTGTGAATTTCTTTTTAATATTAATGTTGTGAGTAGATTTAAGAACTTGTAGGTGGAAGATGTTTATTATGTTTATTCTTTAAAGACATTTAGGGTATCATTCCTCTCCCGGGTTGCCAAGCACGATGGGAGAGAATATTTTTGTAAAACTTTGCATTTCCTATGGAGTATCATTCCTTTCAGGGTGATACTCCATAGGAAATATCTTTGTATTTCATTATTTGAAATAAAAAAAGGCGGTTCCCCCAGGACGAGGCTCGGCCATTGCACTCCGGTCGGGCTGACCCCTGCGATTGCCCCAAATGTGGGTAACTCGGGCGCGTAATTTTTGGTAGTAGGGACTGCGTTCGCGCTGTCCCTTTTTAATCTCTTCCAAGGTCTCCGCAGTTACTGCATCCCATCGAGGAACCATGTAGCGCTAGGGGGAGTTCGGGTCCGTGTCGCTAATGTTCCGTTACTTCTCGCGAAAATCTTCCCTTTCAATTTTTCATTTTATTCGCCGTCGCGAGTCGACTTGGGGCGAAGAAAGAGTTTGGAGATGCCGGTCACGATGATGATCGTAGCAAAAAATGATACCATCGCCTCGGTCATGTTGGATTCGGGGATGTTGTACAGTATTCACTTACGTCGAGTAGCATTCCGACCCTTCCGGAAATCCTCGAACGCGCTTGATCTCGTGTGCAAGGAGGAGTTTATATATTTTCCGTCGGGAAAAGTTCGGTCGGGTCGCTGCTGCGATTTTGTATTTTCGCGCCCACGGGCGAAAGGTGCTGGGTTTGCCTGCTAGATAGCAGCAAATAATTCGCGGAATGAGTCGCGTGAAATCGAGCGTCAGGGCGAAGCGTGGACGCGGAAGGAATGGCGACGGGGTCAATTAGGCGTCGGCAGGTGGATTCGGGTGCGTGGAATCGTTTTCGCGAGCGCTCTGGGCGGCCTCGGCATGGGATACGGGAGGGCGGATCGAGTGGTCATCGCGGTCGCCGAAAAGGAGGCGGGCGAAGGGGTGGCCAGGGTTTCCGGTGGATCGTCAGTCTTATCTCCCTTCATTCGCATAAATCTTTCGCCTTTTACTAAAGATTTCCGTGGAGGGGGATATCATGACTCTGAAGAGAAATTTTTTCTAGTGCCCGACGGTATTCTCCGTTGGGCCGATAATCGGTCCAAGCAGAAAGCATCTTTGAGTTGAGCATTTCGTGTGCCGTTCCCTGCTCCTTGAAGGTCGTTCTTCGACGACGAACATTTCTAATCGCCGTCAACCTTGTGCGTTGAATGCGCGCGGTAGTCATCGAACGCGATTTGCCTCTTTTATTTATTCGCGCATCTCTTTCGCACGGAGGGTCAAAAACTTTTAGCAGCTGTAAACCTTTTCAATCGACTGCACAGGGTGTTCAGCTCGCAGGGGTACGGCGGAAGTCTACGCAGTGAAATATTTTTTTTTTTTTCCTTTGCCGTTCCGTGTATCTCGTAGGTTGTGCATTTGGTTCCAACGGAGGCTAAAACTCTTGAAAGTTCAATCTTCTGGCACTTTTCCGGATAATCTATTCCCTTTGACGACGCGACCACGAAATCGCTTCACCCTTGCTGCTTGAGGAGATGTTTCTCGCTTCCTGCCCATTTCCCCAGATCGCTTTTCAGCGAGAAAAACTGGTCTCGCATTTTTGACAAAACCTCGTTCACCTGAAATGACGAATCGAGGATCCTTCCCCGCCGGTCTCTTTAAGCCGGTAGAAAGGCCTTCTTCTACGATTGCTTGCCTTGATGGTAGAATCTCTCCATGCCTTAGAAGAAGCATGTCCAACGTTGGTGCTTCGCGTTTCATCTAAATACACAACTTCCCTACCTTCTTCTCGGAATTTTGCTATTTTTCCCTAAATGTACGTGACGCATGGCAACGATGTCACTTCTTTCCATCAATGGGGCCTCATTCCCCCTTTTCTCAAACTGATTTTCTCAAAGAGACTGCATCGACAGTCGGAGGAATATTCTTCCAAAAGAATGAATGACGTACACGGACTTGTCACAAAATCGTCGTACTTGATTACTCTGCTTGTTCGATAAATTTCCTTCTCCTTGGATGGCGGCACAATCGGTGCTTTACTCTGGCCCCTTTCTTAATTAAGAAAAAAATGTACTTTTCTAATACCTGTTGCCTCACATGCTCTTCGTACGATATCACATCCGTCGCCAAAAATTTTCCTCGAGTAGTCGTATACGCAGATCACTCTTCTCCCTTCACCACTTCTTATAATTGTCTCTCTCCTTCCGCTCTCCATGTTCACAATTGAGATGAAAATTCTGTCGCAAGAAAAAAAAATGTATAATGTGGACGTATGTCATGTTCGTACGCTTCACGCACGCTTAAGTTCACTCCGCGAAAAGTCGAAATCTCACGGATCAAAAAATACGAACGGCCCCGTAGGGAAAAACCAAAGGTCTTTGGAAACTCGACACGCGAGATACTAACTAGTGCAATAAAACTCAAGGGGTGGCCTGATGGAGCTTTGTTTTCCAAAAGCAGCCGGGCCATCGAGTAGGGTACCGCTATACCGGCCCTAAAATTTTGAGTTCATCCGTAAGTTTCCTAAGAAGGTCCCCTCAAGATAGCCCAAGAATTAAGGAAAGAAAGGAAGTTTTAGCCTTCGTTTAGTTGGCAGGAACGAGAACAAGCCGCCGTAAATAGAAGACGGATTCGCACCGTCGCCGATTCCTCAATCCCTGCGATGGTCTGCCGTAACACGATTTTATGGATCTTCCAGTTGTACTCGAAAAGAATCCGTTTCTCGAAAGCACTCCTCCGTGATACGGAGCATTTTCGTGGAGTGGCATGCTGCTACTATGTCCGTTCCGTCGATTCGACTCGAGACGAAAATTTTCTCGTAGCGAATAAAATAGAGATCCGATTCTTGAGAAGGCGACTTTTTTAGTCCGGCCGTCGTAAGAAATTTTAAGGATTACTTACGGTCGAGTTCTCAACGTTTCGAAAATCCTGAAAGAATATTCCTGCGTTTGGAATGCGATGGGAAGGAATTAGAAAGTAGGAAGAAGATGAGGATGTTTATTGATCGCGGCGCTTGAATTTGGCGCGAGTCGGATGGATGGAACAGAGAGAGGGTCGCGCTCGGAAGGCGGTCGCGGGGGATGTGGAGGAGCGCGTTGGAGGTGCGAGAAGGAAGGTTCGACGCCGCGGATCGCGAGGAGTCGCAGCGTGGACGGATGGCGTGCGATGGACGGGTCGTTGGGGCGTTGGGAGAGGGTCGATCGCAAATCATCGTGGCGGAGGCGGAGGATGCAGGCAGGGGGTCGTTTGATCCGGCGAGAAAAATTCATACTTACCTGGCGTAGGGGCTACCCTCTTTCATCTTCGTTTTCGGACTCTTTATAGACTATTTAGTTTCATCATGAATTCGTATTCTGTAGATCTTTTCTTATTAGATTCATTAGAAAATTCGTATGGGTGTGCAGTGCGTCCCAGAACCCCCGAGCTCGTCGTTCTCGAGAGGAGGGTAGTGACCTCCACGGGTGTTCAACTCCTCCCTAGCCTCCCCACCCCCGTTAGGAGATCGCGAAGTGCGTCGGTGAATACTGAAATTCAAGCAAGGCGATCGAAACGTTTGATGGGCAGGAGTCCGAGCCCTGTGATCGAGGCTCAGGAGCTGGACTTCTCTAAGATGAAGTGCGCCGAGTTACCCCTGCGATGGGATATTCCTATCTCTTCGCGGTGCAGGAGTGCTTCACGTGTATGCGGGGCGAAGCAGGTCCGGGATGCTGCATGCCAGACGTCTCCTCCCCGTAAGATGAAGAGGAAGAACAAGAAGAAGAAGAAGAAGGCTAAAACCACTGCTCCTCCCGCCTCGACGAGCTTCGTGAGGAGCGAGCGTCCTCTGACCCCACAGTCGGAGGTCTGGCGGAGGGTTTCCGTCCCTAATCCGGAAGCCACATCCAGGGATGCACGGAAGGATGGGAGACGTCGTGGACGACGTAACAGGAAAGTGGACCAGAAATCGCGAAACGATGTCACCCGCCCGCGAGTGCAACACGTGGTCGATATTCCGTATCCTCGGTCATCGCCCTGCGCCCAAGGAAACTTTCACCGCGACGTCCAACGGCGAAGGATCCCTTCCAGGGGCGTCTTCCGGCCTCAGAATACCGAGGAACAAAGGCCACCCCCCGGGTACCCTCGCCACTCCGTACTTCCGCCCGACCCTTTGTTTTTGAATGTTCGGGTCGGAAGCACACATGTTCCGGCAAGAGTTAGGGGACAATGGAGTGAGCCCGCCCCTCGAGGCCATCGTCCGGGAAATTGGGATTTTCCCCATCCTTCGAACACGAGGGTGCGGCAGGATACGGGCAACAGAGTCCCACACCTCGTTACCCGAGGACACGTGCCACATTATCTGGCTCCACCGCTGGAAGGAGGGGGGATCCCTAACGCCGCCCCCATGTGGAATCCGTACACTCCCGTGCCGCCTCGTTTCCTCTCGCAGGTCCCCGAGAGTCCCCTCCAGCGATGGCCCTACCTGGAGAGGGGTCTTCAAGTGGGTCCCGTGAGGAACTACCCCATGTGGTGGTAGAGAGGCCGTCGGTTCCACCCCCGCCGCGCGTAAGGAAAGGAGCGGAAAGACCCACGGGATTTACGCATTTTCCAGACGCCCAGAGCAGTACCACGACGGAAGAAAGTACGCCGAACCCCGCAGAGCCCCCGCCTCCAGGGCAACCGACGGATAAGCAAATGGAGTGGACGCTTATCCTCGGGACCCTGGAGACAAAGGAGGAGTTCGAGGACCTGGTGGCTCAAGTCACTGCTGAGGCCGGCGCGGCGCTCAGAAAGAGTAGAGGAGGCGGAGTAGGGGAAAAACCCCTTGACCCTAAGCGTCTTCCGTCCCTCTACAAATTCAACAAAGGAGCCGCATTCCGAGCCGCCACGTCCTCGAATTCCAAGATGTGCGACATCGCTGCGGAGGCTGTGGTGCAGCACTTCCGCCAGGAAATCGCCGACGTCGTGGATTCCCCTGCCCCCTCCGTCGTCCCGAAGATGGCCTTCAAGAAGATGCCGGGTGAGAAGGAGAGGCTCACCAAGAAGGTCACCCCGATGGAAGTCTTTCATCGTCTCCGGCGTTGCAAGAAGTCCGCTCCCGGACCAGACGGCGTCACCTACGAGGACCTCAGGAGAGTCGACCCGGACTGTCGTGTCCTAGCCGGGATCTTTAATCGATGCCTCCGGAATGGCTCCATCCCCGAAGCCTGGAAGGTCTCGCGGACCGTCCTTATTCATAAGGGTGGGGACCCCGCGGATCTCTCCAATTGGCGGCCCATAGCTTTGGGGGCGACAATGGGGAAGCTGTTCACCGGAGTGCTCGCCGACAGGATCTTGGAGTGGGCCACGAAGAGCGGGCGGCTCTCCACACCCACTCAGAAGGGATTTATGCCCAACACCGAAGGGTGCTTCGAGCATAATTTCCTTCTGCAGGCGGCGATTGAGGATGCCCGTAGGAACAAGAAGGAGATGGCGATTGCGTGGCTGGACCTCGCCGACGCGTTCGGTTCAGTCCCGCATAGCCACATCATTCGGATGCTGCGGTCCATGGAGATGCCGGAGTCCCTACTGAAGATCATCGGTGACATCTACGGGGGAATGAGGACGCGGTACTGCCTTCGGACGGAGGAGTCGGACGAGGTTCCTGTGAGGAGGGGAGTTCGCCAGGGAGATCCCCTATCGCCAATTTTATTCAATTTGGCGATAGAGCCGCTGATCCGCTCTGCTCTGCAGAAACGGGCGGTGGCGGGATACTCCTTCGGCCCCACCTTCCTTTCCATCCTCGCGTACGCCGACGACATCGTCCTGATCGCGGGCAACGGAGGGATGCTGCGCGCCCTACTCTACGCCGTCGGAAGGGCAGCAGATTGGTGCGGTCTTCGCTTCAGGGGGCGGAAATGCGCTAGTCTACAGATGGACTTTCGGAAGGGGAGAAGGAAGGTGCAGGCCTCGGAGTTTCAGATTCAGGGCGAGGACATGCGTTCGCTAAAGGAGGGGGAATCGTATCGTTACCTCGGTTGCCCCATCGGGTTTAAGATGGATTCAACCCCATCGGAGGCCCTTGGGGCTCTCCGGGATGACCTGCGCTCCCTCTCCGATAGTAAACTCCTCCCCTGGCAGAAATTGGATGCGCTCCACGTCTTTCTGCTCCCGAGGCTCTCCTTTCCACTTCGGATCGCGGCCCTCCCCTTAAAGGCGTTGAAGGAGACGGACGACGCCATCCGGAAGTCCATCAAGAAGTGGATGGGACTCCCGCAGTGTGCCAGCAGGGAGATGATCAACATTAGGACGTCCCACGGAGGAGGAGGATACATGTCTCTGCAGGCGGAGCACTGTATCCTCACCATCACGCAGGCGTTCCACATGCTGTGCTGCCGAGATGCCCGGGTGAAGTCCGCAGCCTGGTTCGGGCTGAAGGATGCGGTCCACAAGCGGATCGGAAAAGGTAAAGACCCTCCAAGCATGGAGGTCTTATGTAAATACCTTTCCGGTTCAATGGAGGACGATCTGGCGAGGGACGCCGGCGACGTGTCCTCCCTTTGGACTCGCACCAGGAGAGCGGCGAGGAGTCTGCAGCCCCTGTGCAGAGTGGAGTGGAGCTGGAGCGAGCAGCGGCGGGAAGTAGGGATTCGGATCAGTCACCCGTCGCCTTCTTCGGAATTGGTGATTGTACCCGAATCCGCTTTCCGCCGCATCACCGAGTTCCTCCGTGCAGGGGTCTTCGAGGGAGAGCGGCGGCGCCTGATCGTGAAGCTGGACCAAGGAAAGGCGATGGAGGCGGTATCGGCTTCGGAGTGGAGCAGCCATTTCCTTCGTACCGGAGACCACACGTCTGTGAGCGATTGGTTTTTCGTGCACAGAGCTCGACTCAATGTCCTCCCTCTCTTCAGTTCCATGCACGGGAGTGCGTGGCGGGAGGACATTAATTGCCGGAAGTGCGGCGAAGCGGTCGAGTCTCTGGTGCACGTACTGAACCAATGCCGCGCTCACAGACAAGGGAGGATAAGGAGGCACAACGCGGTGCAGGAAATCCTGATTGCGGCACTCCCGAAGCGGTTGCAGGCGTCGGTGGATAAGAAGATCCCAGGAGACGAGACGCAGCTGAGGCCCGACGTCGTGATCCGGGATGACAAGGGGAAGGTCATCCACATCATCGACGTCACCGTCCCTTTCGAGAGTCGGCTTGTCGCTCTCCGCGCCTCGAGGGCCACGAAGATGGAGAAGTACGCGGCGTTGGCGGAGCGGACTCGAGAGCGCGAGGAGCACAAGTTCGACGTTCGATTGGGGGCGATCGTGGTGGGATCCCTCGGCTCCTGGGATGCGAAGAACGACGCCGTGCTGCGCCGCATCGGGGTGCAGCTAAGGAACTTACCTGCAGTGCGAAGGAGGATGGTGTCTGCGGCCATTAGTGCCTCCAGAACAATTTATAATGAACATGTAAAATACGTTATTTGATATTGTTGTTAGGTAGTTCATTTAGTCAGTTTCTCTGTTTTGTTTAAAGTTGTTTTTAATTAGTGTTAATGTTAGTGAGATAGTGACTCTTTAGTGACTGATGTTTCGTGTGAATTTCTTTTTAATATTAATGTTGTGAGTAGATTTAAGAACTTGTAGGTGGAAGATGTTTATTATGTTTATTCTTTAAAGACATTTAGGGTATCATTCCTCTCCCGGGTTGCCAAGCACGATGGGAGAGAATATTTTTGTAAAACTTTGCATTTCCTATGGAGTATCATTCCTTTCAGGGTGATACTCCATAGGAAATATCTTTGTATTTCATTATTTGAAATAAAAAAAGGCGGTTCCCCCAGGACGAGGCTCGGCCATTGCACTCCGGTCGGGCTGACCCCTGCGATTGCCCCAAATGTGGGTAACTCGGGCGCGTAATTTTTGGTAGTAGGGACTGCGTTCGCGCTGTCCCTTTTTAATCTCTTCCAAGGTCTCCGCAGTTACTGCATCCCATCGAGGAACCATGTAGCGCTAGGGGGAGTTCGGGTCCGTGTCGCTAATGTTCCGTTACTTCTCGCGAAAATCTTCCCTTTCAATTTTTCATTTTATTCGCCGTCGCGAGTCGACTTGGGGCGAAGAAAGAGTTTGGAGATGCCGGTCACGATGATGATCGTAGCAAAAAATGATACCATCGCCTCGGTCATGTTGGATTCGGGGATGTTGTACAGTATTCACTTACGTCGAGTAGCATTCCGACCCTTCCGGAAATCCTCGAACGCGCTTGATCTCGTGTGCAAGGAGGAGTTTATATATTTTCCGTCGGGAAAAGTTCGGTCGGGTCGCTGCTGCGATTTTGTATTTTCGCGCCCACGGGCGAAAGGTGCTGGGTTTGCCTGCTAGATAGCAGCAAATAATTCGCGGAATGAGTCGCGTGAAATCGAGCGTCAGGGCGAAGCGTGGACGCGGAAGGAATGGCGACGGGGTCAATTAGGCGTCGGCAGGTGGATTCGGGTGCGTGGAATCGTTTTCGCGAGCGCTCTGGGCGGCCTCGGCATGGGATACGGGAGGGCGGATCGAGTGGTCATCGCGGTCGCCGAAAAGGAGGCGGGCGAAGGGGTGGCCAGGGTTTCCGGTGGATCGTCAGTCTTATCTCCCTTCATTCGCATAAATCTTTCGCCTTTTACTAAAGATTTCCGTGGAGGGGGATATCATGACTCTGAAGAGAAATTTTTTCTAGTGCCCGACGGTATTCTCCGTTGGGCCGATAATCGGTCCAAGCAGAAAGCATCTTTGAGTTGAGCATTTCGTGTGCCGTTCCCTGCTCCTTGAAGGTCGTTCTTCGACGACGAACATTTCTAATCGCCGTCAACCTTGTGCGTTGAATGCGCGCGGTAGTCATCGAACGCGATTTGCCTCTTTTATTTATTCGCGCATCTCTTTCGCACGGAGGGTCAAAAACTTTTAGCAGCTGTAAACCTTTTCAATCGACTGCACAGGGTGTTCAGCTCGCAGGGGTACGGCGGAAGTCTACGCAGTGAAATATTTTTTTTTTTTTCCTTTGCCGTTCCGTGTATCTCGTAGGTTGTGCATTTGGTTCCAACGGAGGCTAAAACTCTTGAAAGTTCAATCTTCTGGCACTTTTCCGGATAATCTATTCCCTTTGACGACGCGACCACGAAATCGCTTCACCCTTGCTGCTTGAGGAGATGTTTCTCGCTTCCTGCCCATTTCCCCAGATCGCTTTTCAGCGAGAAAAACTGGTCTCGCATTTTTGACAAAACCTCGTTCACCTGAAATGACGAATCGAGGATCCTTCCCCGCCGGTCTCTTTAAGCCGGTAGAAAGGCCTTCTTCTACGATTGCTTGCCTTGATGGTAGAATCTCTCCATGCCTTAGAAGAAGCATGTCCAACGTTGGTGCTTCGCGTTTCATCTAAATACACAACTTCCCTACCTTCTTCTCGGAATTTTGCTATTTTTCCCTAAATGTACGTGACGCATGGCAACGATGTCACTTCTTTCCATCAATGGGGCCTCATTCCCCCTTTTCTCAAACTGATTTTCTCAAAGAGACTGCATCGACAGTCGGAGGAATATTCTTCCAAAAGAATGAATGACGTACACGGACTTGTCACAAAATCGTCGTACTTGATTACTCTGCTTGTTCGATAAATTTCCTTCTCCTTGGATGGCGGCACAATCGGTGCTTTACTCTGGCCCCTTTCTTAATTAAGAAAAAAATGTACTTTTCTAATACCTGTTGCCTCACATGCTCTTCGTACGATATCACATCCGTCGCCAAAAATTTTCCTCGAGTAGTCGTATACGCAGATCACTCTTCTCCCTTCACCACTTCTTATAATTGTCTCTCTCCTTCCGCTCTCCATGTTCACAATTGAGATGAAAATTCTGTCGCAAGAAAAAAAAATGTATAATGTGGACGTATGTCATGTTCGTACGCTTCACGCACGCTTAAGTTCACTCCGCGAAAAGTCGAAATCTCACGGATCAAAAAATACGAACGGCCCCGTAGGGAAAAACCAAAGGTCTTTGGAGACTCGACACGCGAGATACTAACTAGTGCAATAAAACTCAAGGGGTGGCCTGATGGAGCTTTGTTTTCCAAAAGCAGCCGGGCCATCGAGTAGGGTACCGCTATACCGGCCCTAAAATTTTGAGTTCATCCGTAAGTTTCCTAAGAAGGTCCCCTCAAGATAGCCCAAGAATTAAGGAAAGAAAGGAAGTTTTAGCCTTCGTTTAGTTGGCAGGAACGAGAACAAGCCGCCGTAAATAGAAGACGGATTCGCACCGTCGCCGATTCCTCAATCCCTGCGATGGTCTGCCGTAACACGATTTTATGGATCTTCCAGTTGTACTCGAAAAGAATCCGTTTCTCGAAAGCACTCCTCCGTGATACGGAGCATTTTCGTGGAGTGGCATGCTGCTACTATGTCCGTTCCGTCGATTCGACTCGAGACGAAAATTTTCTCGTAGCGAATAAAATAGAGATCCGATTCTTGAGAAGGCGACTTTTTTAGTCCGGCCGTCGTAAGAAATTTTAAGGATTACTTACGGTCGAGTTCTCAACGTTTCGAAAATCCTGAAAGAATATTCCTGCGTTTGGAATGCGATGGGAAGGAATTAGAAAGTAGGAAGAAGATGAGGATGTTTATTGATCGCGGCGCTTGAATTTGGCGCGAGTCGGATGGATGGAACAGAGAGAGGGTCGCGCTCGGAAGGCGGTCGCGGGGGATGTGGAGGAGCGCGTTGGAGGTGCGAGAAGGAAGGTTCGACGCCGCGGATCGCGAGGAGTCGCAGCGTGGACGGATGGCGTGCGATGGACGGGTCGTTGGGGCGTTGGGAGAGGGTCGATCGCAAATCATCGTGGCGGAGGCGGAGGATGCAGGCAGGGGGTCGTTTGATCCGGCGAGAAAAATTCATACTTACCTGGCGTAGGGGCTACCGTGATCCTGAAGGCGGTTCCCCCAGGACGAGGCTCGGCCATTGCACTCCGGTCGGGCTGACCCCTGCGATTGCCCCAAATGTGGGTAACTCGGGCGCGTAATTTTTGGTAGTAGGGACTGCGTTCGCGCTGTCCCTTTTTAATCTCTTCCAAGGTCTCCGCAGTTACTGCATCCCATCGAGGAACCATGTAGCGCTAGGGGGAGTTCGGGTCCGTGTCGCTAATGTTCCGTTACTTCTCGCGAAAATCTTCCCTTTCAATTTTTCATTTTATTCGCCGTCGCGAGTCGACTTGGGGCGAAGAAAGAGTTTGGAGATGCCGGTCACGATGATGATCGTAGCAAAAAATGATACCATCGCCTCGGTCATGTTGGATTCGGGGATGTTGTACAGTATTCACTTACGTCGAGTAGCATTCCGACCCTTCCGGAAATCCTCGAACGCGCTTGATCTCGTGTGCAAGGAGGAGTTTATATATTTTCCGTCGGGAAAAGTTCGGTCGGGTCGCTGCTGCGATTTTGTATTTTCGCGCCCACGGGCGAAAGGTGCTGGGTTTGCCTGCTAGATAGCAGCAAATAATTCGCGGAATGAGTCGCGTGAAATCGAGCGTCAGGGCGAAGCGTGGACGCGGAAGGAATGGCGACGGGGTCAATTAGGCGTCGGCAGGTGGATTCGGGTGCGTGGAATCGTTTTCGCGAGCGCTCTGGGCGGCCTCGGCATGGGATACGGGAGGGCGGATCGAGTGGTCATCGCGGTCGCCGAAAAGGAGGCGGGCGAAGGGGTGGCCAGGGTTTCCGGTGGATCGTCAGTCTTATCTCCCTTCATTCGCATAAATCTTTCGCCTTTTACTAAAGATTTCCGTGGAGGGGGATATCATGACTCTGAAGAGAAATTTTTTCTAGTGCCCGACGGTATTCTCCGTTGGGCCGATAATCGGTCCAAGCAGAAAGCATCTTTGAGTTGAGCATTTCGTGTGCCGTTCCCTGCTCCTTGAAGGTCGTTCTTCGACGACGAACATTTCTAATCGCCGTCAACCTTGTGCGTTGAATGCGCGCGGTAGTCATCGAACGCGATTTGCCTCTTTTATTTATTCGCGCATCTCTTTCGCACGGAGGGTCAAAAACTTTTAGCAGCTGTAAACCTTTTCAATCGACTGCACAGGGTGTTCAGCTCGCAGGGGTACGGCGGAAGTCTACGCAGTGAAATATTTTTTTTTTTTTCCTTTGCCGTTCCGTGTATCTCGTAGGTTGTGCATTTGGTTCCAACGGAGGCTAAAACTCTTGAAAGTTCAATCTTCTGGCACTTTTCCGGATAATCTATTCCCTTTGACGACGCGACCACGAAATCGCTTCACCCTTGCTGCTTGAGGAGATGTTTCTCGCTTCCTGCCCATTTCCCCAGATCGCTTTTCAGCGAGAAAAACTGGTCTCGCATTTTTGACAAAACCTCGTTCACCTGAAATGACGAATCGAGGATCCTTCCCCGCCGGTCTCTTTAAGCCGGTAGAAAGGCCTTCTTCTACGATTGCTTGCCTTGATGGTAGAATCTCTCCATGCCTTAGAAGAAGCATGTCCAACGTTGGTGCTTCGCGTTTCATCTAAATATACAACTTCCCTACCTTCTTCTCGGAATTTTGCTATTTTTCCCTAAATGTACGTGACGCATGGCAACGATGTCACTTCTTTCCATCAATGGGGCCTCATTCCCCCTTTTCTCAAACTGATTTTCTCAAAGAGACTGCATCGACAGTCGGAGGAATATTCTTCCAAAAGAATGAATGACGTACACGGACTTGTCACAAAATCGTCGTACTTGATTACTCTGCTTGTTCGATAAATTTCCTTCTCCTTGGATGGCGGCACAATCGGTGCTTTACTCTGGCCCCTTTCTTAATTAAGAAAAAAATGTACTTTTCTAATACCTGTTGCCTCACATGCTCTTCGTACGATATCACATCCGTCGCCAAAAATTTTCCTCGAGTAGTCGTATACGCAGATCACTCTTCTCCCTTCACCACTTCTTATAATTGTCTCTCTCCTTCCGCTCTCCATGTTCACAATTGAGATGAAAATTCTGTCGCAAGAAAAAAAAATGTATAATGTGGACGTATGTCATGTTCGTACGCTTCACGCACGCTTAAGTTCACTCCGCGAAAAGTCGAAATCTCACGGATCAAAAAATACGAACGGCCCCGTAGGGAAAAACCAAAGGTCTTTGGAGACTCGACACGCGAGATACTAACTAGTGCAATAAAACTCAAGGGGTGGCCTGATGGAGCTTTGTTTTCCAAAAGCAGCCGGGCCATCGAGTAGGGTACCGCTATACCGGCCCTAAAATTTTGAGTTCATCCGTAAGTTTCCTAAGAAGGTCCCCTCAAGATAGCCCAAGAATTAAGGAAAGAAAGGAAGTTTTAGCCTTCGTTTAGTTGGCAGGAACGAGAACAAGCCGCCGTAAATAGAAGACGGATTCGCACCGTCGCCGATTCCTCAATCCCTGCGATGGTCTGCCGTAACACGATTTTATGGATCTTCCAGTTGTACTCGAAAAGAATCCGTTTCTCGAAAGCACTCCTCCGTGATACGGAGCATTTTCGTGGAGTGGCATGCTGCTACTATGTCCGTTCCGTCGATTCGACTCGAGACGAAAATTTTCTCGTAGCGAATAAAATAGAGATCCGATTCTTGAGAAGGCGACTTTTTTAGTCCGGCCGTCGTAAGAAATTTTAAGGATTACTTACGGTCGAGTTCTCAACGTTTCGAAAATCCTGAAAGAATATTCCTGCGTTTGGAATGCGATGGGAAGGAATTAGAAAGTAGGAAGAAGATGAGGATGTTTATTGATCGCGGCGCTTGAATTTGGCGCGAGTCGGATGGATGGAACAGAGAGAGGGTCGCGCTCGGAAGGCGGTCGCGGGGGATGTGGAGGAGCGCGTTGGAGGTGCGAGAAGGAAGGTTCGACGCCGCGGATCGCGAGGAGTCGCAGCGTGGACGGATGGCGTGCGATGGACGGGTCGTTGGGGCGTTGGGAGAGGGTCGATCGCAAATCATCGTGGCGGAGGCGGAGGATGCAGGCAGGGGGTCGTTTGATCCGGCGAGAAAAATTCATACTTACCTGGCGTAGGGGCTACCCTCTTTCATCTTCGTTTTCGGACTCTTTATAGACTATTTAGTTTCATCATGAATTCGTATTCTGTAGATCTTTTCTTATTAGATTCATTAGAAAATTCGTATGGGTGTGCAGTGCGTCCCAGAACCCCCGAGCTCGTCGTTCTCGAGAGGAGGGTAGTGACCTCCACGGGTGTTCAACTCCTCCCTAGCCTCCCCACCCCCGTTAGGAGATCGCGAAGTGCGTCGGTGAATACTGAAATTCAAGCAAGGCGATCGAAACGTTTGATGGGCAGGAGTCCGAGCCCTGTGATCGAGGCTCAGGAGCTGGACTTCTCTAAGATGAAGTGCGCCGAGTTACCCCTGCGATGGGATATTCCTATCTCTTCGCGGTGCAGGAGTGCTTCACGTGTATGCGGGGCGAAGCAGGTCCGGGATGCTGCATGCCAGACGTCTCCTCCCCGTAAGATGAAGAGGAAGAACAAGAAGAAGAAGAAGAAGGCTAAAACCACTGCTCCTCCCGCCTCGACGAGCTTCGTGAGGAGCGAGCGTCCTCTGACCCCACAGTCGGAGGTCTGGCGGAGGGTTTCCGTCCCTAATCCGGAAGCCACATCCAGGGATGCACGGAAGGATGGGAGACGTCGTGGACGACGTAACAGGAAAGTGGACCAGAAATCGCGAAACGATGTCACCCGCCCGCGAGTGCAACACGTGGTCGATATTCCGTATCCTCGGTCATCGCCCTGCGCCCAAGGAAACTTTCACCGCGACGTCCAACGGCGAAGGATCCCTTCCAGGGGCGTCTTCCGGCCTCAGAATACCGAGGAACAAAGGCCACCCCCCGGGTACCCTCGCCACTCCGTACTTCCGCCCGACCCTTTGTTTTTGAATGTTCGGGTCGGAAGCACACATGTTCCGGCAAGAGTTAGGGGACAATGGAGTGAGCCCGCCCCTCGAGGCCATCGTCCGGGAAATTGGGATTTTCCCCATCCTTCGAACACGAGGGTGCGGCAGGATACGGGCAACAGAGTCCCACACCTCGTTACCCGAGGACACGTGCCACATTATCTGGCTCCACCGCTGGAAGGAGGGGGGATCCCTAACGCCGCCCCCATGTGGAATCCGTACACTCCCGTGCCGCCTCGTTTCCTCTCGCAGGTCCCCGAGAGTCCCCTCCAGCGATGGCCCTACCTGGAGAGGGGTCTTCAAGTGGGTCCCGTGAGGAACTACCCCATGTGGTGGTAGAGAGGCCGTCGGTTCCACCCCCGCCGCGCGTAAGGAAAGGAGCGGAAAGACCCACGGGATTTACGCATTTTCCAGACGCCCAGAGCAGTACCACGACGGAAGAAAGTACGCCGAACCCCGCAGAGCCCCCGCCTCCAGGGCAACCGACGGATAAGCAAATGGAGTGGACGCTTATCCTCGGGACCCTGGAGACAAAGGAGGAGTTCGAGGACCTGGTGGCTCAAGTCACTGCTGAGGCCGGCGCGGCGCTCAGAAAGAGTAGAGGAGGCGGAGTAGGGGAAAAACCCCTTGACCCTAAGCGTCTTCCGTCCCTCTACAAATTCAACAAAGGAGCCGCATTCCGAGCCGCCACGTCCTCGAATTCCAAGATGTGCGACATCGCTGCGGAGGCTGTGGTGCAGCACTTCCGCCAGGAAATCGCCGACGTCGTGGATTCCCCTGCCCCCTCCGTCGTCCCGAAGATGGCCTTCAAGAAGATGCCGGGTGAGAAGGAGAGGCTCACCAAGAAGGTCACCCCGATGGAAGTCTTTCATCGTCTCCGGCGTTGCAAGAAGTCCGCTCCCGGACCAGACGGCGTCACCTACGAGGACCTCAGGAGAGTCGACCCGGACTGTCGTGTCCTAGCCGGGATCTTTAATCGATGCCTCCGGAATGGCTCCATCCCCGAAGCCTGGAAGGTCTCGCGGACCGTCCTTATTCATAAGGGTGGGGACCCCGCGGATCTCTCCAATTGGCGGCCCATAGCTTTGGGGGCGACAATGGGGAAGCTGTTCACCGGAGTGCTCGCCGACAGGATCTTGGAGTGGGCCACGAAGAGCGGGCGGCTCTCCACACCCACTCAGAAGGGATTTATGCCCAACACCGAAGGGTGCTTCGAGCATAATTTCCTTCTGCAGGCGGCGATTGAGGATGCCCGTAGGAACAAGAAGGAGATGGCGATTGCGTGGCTGGACCTCGCCGACGCGTTCGGTTCAGTCCCGCATAGCCACATCATTCGGATGCTGCGGTCCATGGAGATGCCGGAGTCCCTACTGAAGATCATCGGTGACATCTACGGGGGAATGAGGACGCGGTACTGCCTTCGGACGGAGGAGTCGGACGAGGTTCCTGTGAGGAGGGGAGTTCGCCAGGGAGATCCCCTATCGCCAATTTTATTCAATTTGGCGATAGAGCCGCTGATCCGCTCTGCTCTGCAGAAACGGGCGGTGGCGGGATACTCCTTCGGCCCCACCTTCCTTTCCATCCTCGCGTACGCCGACGACATCGTCCTGATCGCGGGCAACGGAGGGATGCTGCGCGCCCTACTCTACGCCGTCGGAAGGGCAGCAGATTGGTGCGGTCTTCGCTTCAGGGGGCGGAAATGCGCTAGTCTACAGATGGACTTTCGGAAGGGGAGAAGGAAGGTGCAGGCCTCGGAGTTTCAGATTCAGGGCGAGGACATGCGTTCGCTAAAGGAGGGGGAATCGTATCGTTACCTCGGTTGCCCCATCGGGTTTAAGATGGATTCAACCCCATCGGAGGCCCTTGGGGCTCTCCGGGATGACCTGCGCTCCCTCTCCGATAGTAAACTCCTCCCCTGGCAGAAATTGGATGCGCTCCACGTCTTTCTGCTCCCGAGGCTCTCCTTTCCACTTCGGATCGCGGCCCTCCCCTTAAAGGCGTTGAAGGAGACGGACGACGCCATCCGGAAGTCCATCAAGAAGTGGATGGGACTCCCGCAGTGTGCCAGCAGGGAGATGATCAACATTAGGACGTCCCACGGAGGAGGAGGATACATGTCTCTGCAGGCGGAGCACTGTATCCTCACCATCACGCAGGCGTTCCACATGCTGTGCTGCCGAGATGCCCGGGTGAAGTCCGCAGCCTGGTTCGGGCTGAAGGATGCGGTCCACAAGCGGATCGGAAAAGGTAAAGACCCTCCAAGCATGGAGGTCTTATGTAAATACCTTTCCGGTTCAATGGAGGACGATCTGGCGAGGGACGCCGGCGACGTGTCCTCCCTTTGGACTCGCACCAGGAGAGCGGCGAGGAGTCTGCAGCCCCTGTGCAGAGTGGAGTGGAGCTGGAGCGAGCAGCGGCGGGAAGTAGGGATTCGGATCAGTCACCCGTCGCCTTCTTCGGAATTGGTGATTGTACCCGAATCCGCTTTCCGCCGCATCACCGAGTTCCTCCGTGCAGGGGTCTTCGAGGGAGAGCGGCGGCGCCTGATCGTGAAGCTGGACCAAGGAAAGGCGATGGAGGCGGTATCGGCTTCGGAGTGGAGCAGCCATTTCCTTCGTACCGGAGACCACACGTCTGTGAGCGATTGGTTTTTCGTGCACAGAGCTCGACTCAATGTCCTCCCTCTCTTCAGTTCCATGCACGGGAGTGCGTGGCGGGAGGACATTAATTGCCGGAAGTGCGGCGAAGCGGTCGAGTCTCTGGTGCACGTACTGAACCAATGCCGCGCTCACAGACAAGGGAGGATAAGGAGGCACAACGCGGTGCAGGAAATCCTGATTGCGGCACTCCCGAAGCGGTTGCAGGCGTCGGTGGATAAGAAGATCCCAGGAGACGAGACGCAGCTGAGGCCCGACGTCGTGATCCGGGATGACAAGGGGAAGGTCATCCACATCATCGACGTCACCGTCCCTTTCGAGAGTCGGCTTGTCGCTCTCCGCGCCTCGAGGGCCACGAAGATGGAGAAGTACGCGGCGTTGGCGGAGCGGACTCGAGAGCGCGAGGAGCACAAGTTCGACGTTCGATTGGGGGCGATCGTGGTGGGATCCCTCGGCTCCTGGGATGCGAAGAACGACGCCGTGCTGCGCCGCATCGGGGTGCCGCTAAGGAACTTACCTGCAGTGCGAAGGAGGATGGTGTCTGCGGCCATTAGTGCCTCCAGAACAATTTATAATGAACATGTAAAATACGTTATTTGATATTGTTGTTAGGTAGTTCATTTAGTCAGTTTCTCTGTTTTGTTTAAAGTTGTTTTTAATTAGTGTTAATGTTAGTGAGATAGTGACTCTTTAGTGACTGATGTTTCGTGTGAATTTCTTTTTAATATTAATGTTGTGAGTAGATTTAAGAACTTGTAGGTGGAAGATGTTTATTATGTTTATTCTTTAAAGACATTTAGGGTATCATTCCTCTCCCGGGTTGCCAAGCACGATGGGAGAGAATATTTTTGTAAAACTTTGCATTTCCTATGGAGTATCATTCCTTTCAGGGTGATACTCCATAGGAAATATCTTTGTATTTCATTATTTGAAATAAAAAAAGGCGGTTCCCCCAGGACGAGGCTCGGCCATTGCACTCCGGTCGGGCTGACCCCTGCGATTGCCCCAAATGTGGGTAACTCGGGCGCGTAATTTTTGGTAGTAGGGACTGCGTTCGCGCTGTCCCTTTTTAATCTCTTCCAAGGTCTCCGCAGTTACTGCATCCCATCGAGGAACCATGTAGCGCTAGGGGGAGTTCGGGTCCGTGTCGCTAATGTTCCGTTACTTCTCGCGAAAATCTTCCCTTTCAATTTTTCATTTTATTCGCCGTCGCGAGTCGACTTGGGGCGAAGAAAGAGTTTGGAGATGCCGGTCACGATGATGATCGTAGCAAAAAATGATACCATCGCCTCGGTCATGTTGGATTCGGGGATGTTGTACAGTATTCACTTACGTCGAGTAGCATTCCGACCCTTCCGGAAATCCTCGAACGCGCTTGATCTCGTGTGCAAGGAGGAGTTTATATATTTTCCGTCGGGAAAAGTTCGGTCGGGTCGCTGCTGCGATTTTGTATTTTCGCGCCCACGGGCGAAAGGTGCTGGGTTTGCCTGCTAGATAGCAGCAAATAATTCGCGGAATGAGTCGCGTGAAATCGAGCGTCAGGGCGAAGCGTGGACGCGGAAGGAATGGCGACGGGGTCAATTAGGCGTCGGCAGGTGGATTCGGGTGCGTGGAATCGTTTTCGCGAGCGCTCTGGGCGGCCTCGGCATGGGATACGGGAGGGCGGATCGAGTGGTCATCGCGGTCGCCGAAAAGGAGGCGGGCGAAGGGGTGGCCAGGGTTTCCGGTGGATCGTCAGTCTTATCTCCCTTCATTCGCATAAATCTTTCGCCGACGCTAGGAAAATGGAAGTGGATGGAAGACGCCCTGAGGTTCACGAGGAAGAAATAAGGATTGAAAACATCGAGCAAGAATTGAGAACGCCGAAGAAGTATGGAGGACCACCGCTCGCAAGGACGCCGCTAGTGTCGCCACTGGAGAGAGACATGGCGGCGGCATTGGGAATCAGCCTGTTGCCGGGCTTGGATCCACTAAAGTCACCTTCGGTTAGGCGCCTCTTTGAAGAAAATCTTCGCCGTTCCCGAAGGATTCAGGGAAGGAGCCCGAGTCCGGTAAAGGAGCCGAGGACGTTCAGGAGCATTGGAACGCAGACGGAGGAGATCCCCGTCCCGGTTCACCGATGCCCTCTACCTTCACAAGAGGAGTGTTGGCGTCTGGAGCAGGAGAAGAGAGAAAAGAACCGGAGGCGTCAACAAAGGAAGCGGAGGAATCGACAGCGGCGTCGTCAGGAGGAGAGAAGGCGTCGTTACGCGGAAGAGCGTGAAAGGGAGCGCGTACGCGAAGAAGAGCGCCGGATATTATACCGTGCACCTCCTCCCGCGCACCACGTGCAGCGACGGCCGGAGCCGAGGCGTCCCCCGTGGGAGGAACGGCGGACGATGAACAATCTCGATCGCCCGATTCAGGACCAGGGATGGCAGGTGGTGCAAGGAAGAAGGCGCCGCCGCGCCGACGTTCGTTCTGAGGCGCCGCGTCCGCACCCCGAAAGGCCCCATCCCTCGAGTGCCCGCAGGGAGGGGGCGAGGATGCAGTGGAGCAGGATGCCGCAGTGGGAGGCGACGACGTGCTGCTGCCACTGCCTAGGAGGAGGGCACGGACCGGCACCGAAAGGGTCTGGATTCCGAGGGGAGAACCCGTGGTCGAGAGCCCACCACTCGACCCACCAGGAGCAGTTCCTCCACCCGGAGAACTCACGGAGGCCCAGGCGGAGACCATCACCGCACTGGAGCTCGTCGGTCCAGGGGAGGAATGCGACCTGGATGTCATCCTGGCCTCCTTTACCGAGGAGGCTAGAAGAGTATCCGGAGACCGAGCGATAGGTGATCGCGCTCGGTCTTCGGATACCCGGCCGCACAATATCATATCCCTCTACGGGAAGAATAGGGCAGCGGCTTTTAGGAGGGTGACGGGAAGGACGGAGGAACAGTGCGGCATCCCGCTGGAGGACCTCTGCGGGTACTTCGCCGGAGGAGAGGACGCGCACGCCTGGACCGCCCCCCCCTCCATCGTGCCCGACTTCACGAGGGAGATATGCGAAGAGGATCGTCGGTTCTTGGAAAGGCCTTTTTTGCCCGATGAAGTGGCGAGGAGGCTGGAGCGCTCCAAGAACACGGCACCGGGTCTGGACGGCGTGAGATACCCGTCCTGGAAGAAGGCCGACCCGGGATGCAAGGTCCTCCCACGCCTTTTTAACGTTATCCTGCGCTTGGGATACGTCCCTAAGGCGTGGAAGGAGACCAGGACGATCCTCATCCACAAGGGGGGAGACAAGAACGACGCCAGCAATTGGAGACCGCTCGCATTGGGGCCCACGTCGGGGAAGGTGTTTACCGGCTGTCTGGCGGACCGCCTGGAGGACTGGGCGAAGAGGAGGAACCTTCTGTCCTTTCCTCTGCAGAAGGGATTCTCCCGCGGATCCGAAGGCTGTTTGGAGCATAATTTCGTCCTGAACACCGTCATCGACGACGCCCGCCGCAACAAGAAGGAGGTTGCTTTGGCGTGGCTGGACATCTCCAACGCCTTCGGATCCATCCCCCACACACAGCTTTTGGGGACGCTGCAGTCCATGGGCCTCCCGATAAGCATCCTCCGCGTCGTGAGAAATCTCTACGAGAACGGCACCACGAAGATAAGGGGCGAGGAGGGGTACTCCGCCCCTCTCTCCGTCGCGAGAGGGGTGAGGCAGGGATGCCCCCTCTCTCCCCTCCTTTTCAACCTAGGAATGGAGCCGTTGCTGCGGGCTCTTATCGCGAGGGAGAGAGTAGCCGGCTACCGAGTCGGCGACAAAAACATCTGTTGCCTCGCCTACGCCGACGATCTCGTTCTCGTCGCAAGGAGTGCGGGCATGCTCCGATCGCTGCTTTGGACGGCCGGAAAGGTGGCGACTTGGACCGGACTTCGATTCAAGGGGAAGAAGTGCTCCACGCTGCACCTCGACTGCAGGGACGTGAGGCATCGAGGAGTCCAAGCCACCACCTTTCAGATCCAGGAAGAAAACATCAAGGCATTGGGACCCGGAGAATCTTACCGATACCTCGGCGCCCCGGTTGGATATCGCGTCAACCAAACGCCCGCGGAGGAGTTGCAGCTTGCGTTGACGGATATCCAATCGGTCGACAACAGCGGTTTGGCGCAATGGCAGAAGTTGGACGCAGTGAGGACCTTCATCCTTCCACGGTTCGACTTCGCCTTCAGAGGATCCGCGGTCCCGAAGAAGAACCTGCGCCGCGCCGACGCGACGATCACCCGCTGCGCCCGGAAGTGGATGTCCCTGCCTTCCCGGGCATCGAAGGAGATCTTCTTCCTCTCGCCCGCGATGGGAGGCGCGGGTCTCTTCCCGCTCTCCACGGCCAGCGACGTGATGGTGATCGTGCAGGCGTTCAAGATGCTGGCCTGCCGCGACCCGTTCGTGCGGTCTCTCGCTTGGTGGAGCCTGAAGGACGCGGTCCACCACAAGACGGGGCGAGGAGGGCCGCCGCCGACGAAGACCACCATCGTGGAATACCTCAACGGCAGCAGCAGGGAGGAATTCAGCGGCACCGCGGGAGGGATAGCTTCCATCTGGTCCCGGGCAAGGAAGGCGACGCGGCAGCTGGGACCCGCCCTCGGACTGCGATGGGAGTGGAGCGGAGCGAGGAGCGAACTATCAGTCCGGCTAGGCGACGAAGGAACATCGCCGCTGATAGTTCCCGCCTCGGCATCGAGGAAGCTGTGCGGTGCCATGCGGAACGGCGTGCGGGAGACGCATCGTCGGAGGCTAATCTCGAAACGCGACCAAGGGAAGGCGTACGAGGTGGCCTCCGCGAGCGCGGCGAGCAACCACTTCATAAGAACGGGCAGATACACCCGTTTCTGCGATTGGAAGTTCGTCCACCGCGCTCGCCTGAACGTCCTTCCATTGAAAGGCGCCTTCAAGGGAGCCAGGAGATGGGATGCGGCGTGCAGAAGGTGCGGGGACCAGGAGGAGACGCTCCCGCACGTACTAAACCACTGCCTCCCGCACGCGGCGGCTTGGACTCTCCGCCACGACGCGATCGCCCGACACCTGCGAGACGCGCTTAGGGGAGATTGGACCGTCTCCGAAAATAAGTCCATCCCGGAGACCGGCTCCGCACTTCGCCCGGATCTCGTGCTGCGGAGAGGAGCCGACGGCCCGATCTTCATCGTGGACGTAACCGTCCCCTTTGAGAACCGAAAGGCCGCTTTCGACGAGGCGAGGGCGAGGAAGACGACCAAGTACGCGGAGCTCGCGGAGCGCGTGAGGGTGCTGCACGGGTACCGAGTGGACGTCCGGCTGGAGACCTTCGTCGTGGGAGCGCTCGGGACGTGGGACCCGAGGAACGAGGCAGTGCTGCGTCGGCTGGATATCCCGAAGACCGCGAGGAGATTGCTGAGGTGGAGGGCAGTTTCCGAGGCGATCAAGTGGTCTCGGGATATCTACACGGAACACCTGTCGGGGACTCGGCAGTACGCAGAAACGACGGCGGAGGATTGACGCCGTGGATTTATTGCTTTTTTTTTTCTTTAATGCTTGTAACTGCTCCTGGAGCAGAAAGAGGCTTCTTTGTTATTTTTAGAAAACATTGCATTTTCTTTTTTTGAAATGTATTTTTTTATTATTTTTAATAAACTAAAGATTTCCGTGGAGGGGGATATCATGACTCTGAAGAGAAATTTTTTCTAGTGCCCGACGGTATTCTCCGTTGGGCCGATAATCGGTCCAAGCAGAAAGCATCTTTGAGTTGAGCATTTCGTGTGCCGTTCCCTGCTCCTTGAAGGTCGTTCTTCGACGACGAACATTTCTAATCGCCGTCAACCTTGTGCGTTGAATGCGCGCGGTAGTCATCGAACGCGATTTGCCTCTTTTATTTATTCGCGCATCTCTTTCGCACGGAGGGTCAAAAACTTTTAGCAGCTGTAAACCTTTTCAATCGACTGCACAGGGTGTTCAGCTCGCAGGGGTACGGCGGAAGTCTACGCAGTGAAATATTTTTTTTTTTTTCCTTTGCCGTTCCGTGTATCTCGTAGGTTGTGCATTTGGTTCCAACGGAGGCTAAAACTCTTGAAAGTTCAATCTTCTGGCACTTTTCCGGATAATCTATTCCCTTTGACGACGCGACCACGAAATCGCTTCACCCTTGCTGCTTGAGGAGATGTTTCTCGCTTCCTGCCCATTTCCCCAGATCGCTTTTCAGCGAGAAAAACTGGTCTCGCATTTTTGACAAAACCTCGTTCACCTGAAATGACGAATCGAGGATCCTTCCCCGCCGGTCTCTTTAAGCCGGTAGAAAGGCCTTCTTCTACGATTGCTTGCCTTGATGGTAGAATCTCTCCATGCCTTAGAAGAAGCATGTCCAACGTTGGTGCTTCGCGTTTCATCTAAATACACAACTTCCCTACCTTCTTCTCGGAATTTTGCTATTTTTCCCTAAATGTACGTGACGCATGGCAACGATGTCACTTCTTTCCATCAATGGGGCCTCATTCCCCCTTTTCTCAAACTGATTTTCTCAAAGAGACTGCATCGACAGTCGGAGGAATATTCTTCCAAAAGAATGAATGACGTACACGGACTTGTCACAAAATCGTCGTACTTGATTACTCTGCTTGTTCGATAAATTTCCTTCTCCTTGGATGGCGGCACAATCGGTGCTTTACTCTGGCCCCTTTCTTAATTAAGAAAAAAATGTACTTTTCTAATACCTGTTGCCTCACATGCTCTTCGTACGATATCACATCCGTCGCCAAAAATTTTCCTCGAGTAGTCGTATACGCAGATCACTCTTCTCCCTTCACCACTTCTTATAATTGTCTCTCTCCTTCCGCTCTCCATGTTCACAATTGAGATGAAAATTCTGTCGCAAGAAAAAAAAATGTATAATGTGGACGTATGTCATGTTCGTACGCTTCACGCACGCTTAAGTTCACTCCGCGAAAAGTCGAAATCTCACGGATCAAAAAATACGAACGGCCCCGTAGGGAAAAACCAAAGGTCTTTGGAAACTCGACACGCGAGATACTAACTAGTGCAATAAAACTCAAGGGGTGGCCTGATGGAGCTTTGTTTTCCAAAAGCAGCCGGGCCATCGAGTAGGGTACCGCTATACCGGCCCTAAAATTTTGAGTTCATCCGTAAGTTTCCTAAGAAGGTCCCCTCAAGATAGCCCAAGAATTAAGGAAAGAAAGGAAGCAGCCTTCATGCTATTGAGGAACCGTGTAGTGCTTGTTGAGGCTCGGTTCGCTAAACTTCCGTTACTTCTCGCGGAAATCTCCACTTTAATTGGCATTTTGTTTGCCATTGCGCGTTGACTTAAAAGAATTAGGAGATGCCGGAAAAAAAAAATATTTAGGTATGAAGACTTCCGCCGTTTACCACTGCGAGCTGAATGGAGTCGATTGAAAAGGTTTTACACAACTGCTATCAATTCCATGCGTAAGAGATGCGCGAATAAAAAAAAAAAGGCAAATCGCGTTCAATGACTAACGCGCGCATTCAACGCACAACAAGGTTGACGGCGATTAGAAATGTTCGTCGTCGAAGTACGACCTCCAGAGAGCGCGGTTCTGCAAGGAACGGCGCACGAAATGCTCAACTCAAAGGTGCTTTCTGCTTGGACCGATTATCGGCCCAACGGAGAATACCGTCGGGCACTAGAAAAAAATTTTCTTCAGAGTCATGATATCCCCCTCCACGGAAATCTTTAGTTTATTAAATTTATAAAAAATACATTTCAAAAATAAATTGCAAAGTTTTCTATAACTAACAAAAAGCCTCTTTCTGCTCCAGGAGCAGTTACAATCATAAAGAAAATAACATTCACGACGAAATTCCTCCGCCGTCGTTGTCCTTTGAGTACTGCCGAGTCCCCGACAGGTGTTCGGTGTAGATATCCCGTGACCACTTGATCGCCTCGGAAACTGCTCTCCCCCTCAGCAATCTCCTTGCGTTCTTCGGGATCTCCAGATGACGCAGCACTGCCTCGTTCCTCGGTTCCCACGTCTCGAGCGCTCCGACGACGAAGGTCTCCAGGCGGACGTCCATTCGATAGCCGTGTAGCACCCTCACGCGCTCCGCGAGCTCTGCGTACTTGGCCGTCTTCCGCGCCCTCGCCTCGTCGAAGGCGGCCCTACGATTTTCTAAGGGGACGGTTACGTCCACGATGAAGATCGGGCCGTCGGCTCCTCTCCGCAACACCAGATCCGGGCGAAGCGCAGAGCCGGTCCCCGGGATCGACTTATTCTCGGAGACGGTCCAATCTCCCCAAAGCGCTTCTCGCAGATGTTGCGCGAACGCGTCGTGGAGGAGAGTCCAAGCCGCCGCGTGTGGGAGGCAGTGGTTCAACACGTGCGGAAGCGTCTCCTCCTGGTCTCCGCATCTTCTGCACGCCGCATCCCATCTCCTGGCTCCTTTTGAAGGCACCTTTCAACGGGAAGACGTTCAGGCGAGCACGGTGCACGAACTTCCAGTCCCAGAAACGGGTGCATCTAACCGTTCTGACGAAATGGTTGCTCGCTGAGGCCAACTCTTACGCCATCCCCTGGTCGGGTTTCGAGATCAGCCTCCGACGATGCGTCTCTCGCACGCCGTTCCGCATGGCACCGCACAGCTTCCTCGATGCCGAGGCGGGAACTATCTGCTGCGATGTTCCTTCGTCGCCTAGCCGGACTGATAGTTCGCTCCTCGCTCCGCTTCACTCCAATCGCAGTCCGAGGGCGGGTCTCAGCTTGCGCGTCGCCTTCCTCTCCCGGGACCAGATGGACGCGATCTCTCCCGCCGTGCCGCTGAACGTCTCCCTGCTTCTGCCGTTGAGGTACCAAACTACTACCAAAAATTACGCGCCCGAGTTACCCACATTTGGGGCAATCGCAGGGGTCAGCCCGACCGGAGTGCAATGGCCGAGCCTCGTCCTGGGGGAACCGCCTTTTTTATTTCACATATTGAAATACAAAGTTATTTCCTATGGAATATCACCCTGAAAGGAATGATACTCCATAGGAAATTCAGAATTTTACATAAATATTCTCTCCCATCGTGCTTGGCAATCCGGGAGAGGAATGATACCCTAAATGTCTTTAAAGAATAAACATAATAAACATCTTCCACCTACAAGTTCTTAAATCTAATCACAACATTAATATTAAAAAGTAACTCACACGAAACATCAGTCACTAAAGAGTCACTATCTCACTAACATTAACACTAATTAAATACTTGAAACACACAGAAACTTAATTAATAAACTAACTTATAGAAATTTTATACAGAGTATTTAACGTGTTCGTTATAAATTGTTCTGGAGGCACTAATTGCCGCCGACACCATCCTCCTTCGCACTGCAGGTAAACTCCTTAGCGGCACCCCGATGCGGCACAGCACGGCGTCGTTCTTCGCATCCCAGGAGCCGAGGGATCCCACCACGATCGCCCCCAATCGAACGTCGAACTTGTGCTCCTCGCGCTCTCGAGTCCGCTCCGCCAACGCCGCGTACTTCTCCATATTCGTGGCCCTCGAGGCGCGGAGAGCGACAAGCCGACTCTCGAAAGGGACGGTGACGTCGATGATGTGGATGACCTTCCCCTTGTCATCCCGGATCACGACGTCGGGCCTCAGCTGCGTCTCGTCTCCTGGGATCTTCTTATCCACCGACGCCTGCAACCGCTTCGGGAGTGCCGCAATCAGAATGTCCTGCACCGCGTTGTGCCTCCTTATCCTCCCTTGTCTGTGAGCGCGGCATTGGTTCAGCACGTGCACCAGAGACTCGACCGCTTCGCCGCACTTCCGGCAATTAATGTCCTCCCGCCACGCACTCCCGTGCATGGAACTGAAGAGAGGGAGGACATTGAGTCGAGCTCTGTGCACGAAAAACCAATCGCTCACAGACGTTTGGTCTCCGGTACGAAGGAAATGGATGCTCCACTCCGAAGCCGATACCGCCTCCATCGCCTTTCCTTGGTCCAGCTTCGCGATCAGGCGCCGCCGCTCTCCCTCGAAGACCCCTGCTCGGAGGAACTCGGTGATGCGGCGGAAAGCGGATTCGGGTACAATCACCAATTCCGAAGAAGGAGACGGGTGGCTGATCCGAATCCCTACTTCCCGCCGCTGCTCGCTCCAGCTCCACTCCACTCTGCACAGGGGCTGCAGACTCCTCGCCGCTCTCCTGGTGCGCGTCCAAAGGGAGGACACGTCGCCGGCGTCCCTCGCCAGATCATCCTCCATCGAACCGGAAAGGTATTTACATAAGACCTCCATGCTTGGAGGGTCTTTACCTTTTCCGATCCGCTTGTGGACCGCATCCTTCAGCCCGAACCAGGCTGCGGCCTTCACCCGGGCATCTCGGCAGCACAGCATGTGGAACGCCTGCGTGATGGTGAGGATACAGTGCTCCGCCTGCAGAGACATGTATCCTCCTCCTCCGTGGGACGTCCTAACGTTGATCAACTCCCTGCTGGCACACTGCGGGAGTCCCATCCACTTCTTGATGGACTTCCGGATGGCGTCGTCCGTTTCCTTCAACGCCTTGAAGGGGAGGGCCGCGATCCGAAGTGGAAAGGAGAGCCTCGGGAGCAGAAAGATGTGGAGCGCATCCAATTTCTGCCAGGGGAGGAGTTTACTATCGGAGAGGGAGCGCAGGTCATCCCGGAGAGCCCCAAGTGCCTCCGATGGGGTAATCCTTCTTAAATCCCGATGGGGCAACCGAGGTAACGATACGATTCCCCCTCCTTTAGCGAACGCATGTCCTTGCCCTGAATTTGAAACTCCGAGGCCTTCTTTCTCCCCTTCCGGAAGTCCATCTGTAGGCTAGCGCATTTCCGCCCCCTGAAGCGAAGACCACACCAGTCTGCTGCCCTTCCGACGGTGTACAGAAGAGCACGCAGCATCCCTCCTTTGCCCGCGGTCAGGACTATGTCGTCGGCGTAGGCGAGGATGGAAAGGGAGGTGGGGCCGAAGGAGTATCCCGCCACCGCCCGTTTCTGCAGAGCAGAGCGGATCAGCGGCTCTATCGCCAAATTGAATAAAATTGGCGATAGGGGATCTCCCTGGCGAACTCCCCTCCTCACAGGAACCTCGTCCGACTCCTCCGTCCGAAGGCAGTACCGCGTCCTCATTCCCCCGTAGATGTCACCGATGATCTTCAGTAGGGACTCCGGCATCTCCATGGACCGCAGCATCCGAATGATGTGGCTATGCGGGACTGAACCGAACGCGTCGGCGAGGTCCAGCCACGCAATCGCCATCTCCTTCTTGTTCCTACGGGCGTCCTCAATCGCCGCCTGCAGAAGGAAATTATGCTCGAAGCACCCATCGGTGTTGGGCATAAATCCCTTCTGAGTGGGTGTGGAGAGCCGCCCGCTCTTCGTGGCCCACTCCAAGATCCTGTCGGCGAGCACTCCGGTGAACAGCTTCCCCATTGCCGCCCCCAAAGCTATGGGCCGCCAACTGGAGAGATCCGCGGGGTCCCCACCCTTATGGATAAGGACGGTCCGCGAGACCTTCCAGGCTTCAGGGATGGAGCCATACCGGAGGCACCGATTGAAGATCCCGGCTAGGACACGACAGCCCGGGTCGACCCTCCTGAGGTCCTCGTAGGTGACGCCGTCTGGTCCGGGAGCGGATTTCTTGCACCGCCGGAGACGATGAAAGACTTCCATTGGGGTAACCTTCTTGGTGAGCTTCTCCTTCTCACCCGGCATCTTCTTGAAGGCTATCTTCGGGACGACGAAGGGGGCAGGGGAATCCTCGACGTCGGCGATTTCCTGGCGGAAGTGCTGCACCACAGCCTCCGCAGCGATGTCGCACATCTTGGAAGTCGAGGACGTGGCGGCTCGGAATGCGGCTCCTTTGTTGAATTTGTAGAGGGACGGAAGACGCTTAGCGTCAAGGGGTTTTTCCCCTACTCCGCCTCCTCTACTCTTTCTGAGCGCCGCGCCGGCCTCAGCAGTGACTTGAGCCACCAAGTCCTCGAACTCCTCCTTTGTCTCCAGGGTCCCGAGGATAAGCGTCCACTCCATTTGTTTATCCGTCGGTTGCCATGGAGGCGGGGGCTCTGCGGGGTTCGGCGTACTTTCTTCCGTCGTCGTCTGGGCGTCTGGAAAATGCGTAAATCCCGTGGGTCTTTCCGCTCCTTTCCTTACGCGCGGCGGGGGTGGAACCGACGGCCTCTCTACCACCACATGGGGTAATTCCTCACGGGACCCACTTAAGACCCCTCTCCAGGTAGGGCCATCGCTGGAGGGGACTTTCGGGGACCTGCGAGAGGAAACGAGGCGGCACGGGAGTGTATGTATTCCACATGGGGGCGGCGTTAGGGATCCCCCCTCCTTCCAGCGGTGGAGCCAGATAATGTGGCACGTGTCCTCGGGTAACGAGGTGTGGGACTCTGTTGCCCGTATCCTGCCGCACCCTCGTGTTCCACGGATGGGGAAAATCCCAATTTCCCGGACGATGGCCTCGAGGGGCGGGCTCACTCCATTGTCCCCTAAGTGGTGCCGGAACATGTGTGCTTCCGACCCGACCATTCAAAAACAAAGGGTCGGGCGGAAGTACGGAGTGGCGAGGGTACCCGGGGGGTGGCCTTTGTTCCTCGGTATTCTGAGGCCGGAAGGCGCCCCTGAAAGGGATCCTTCGCCGTTGGACGTCGCGGTGAAAGTTCCCATGGGCGCAGGGCGATGACCGAGGATACGGAATATCGGTCACGTTTTGCACTCGCGGGCGGGTGACATCGTCTCGCGATTTCTGGTCCACTCTCCTGTTACGTCGTCCACGACGTCTCCCATCCTTACGTGCATCTTTTGATGTGACTTCCGGATCAGGGACGGAAACCCTCCGCCAGACCTCCGACTGTGGGGTCAGAGGACGCTCGCTCCTCACGAAGCTCGTCGAGGCGGGAGGAGCAGTGGTTTTAGCCTTCTTCTTCTTCTTCTTCCTCTTCAGCTTACGGGGAGGAGACGTCTGGCATGCAGCATCCCGGACCTGCTTCGCCCCGCATACACGTGAAGCACTCCTGCACCGCGAAGGTCACTACCCTCCTCTCGAGAACGACGAGCTCGGGGGTTCTGGGACGCACTGCACACCCATACGAATCTTCTAATGAATCTAATAAGAAAAGATCTATAGAAAACAAATTCATGATGAAACTAAATTGTCTATAAAGAGTCCGAAAACGAAGATGAAAGAGGGTAGCCCGTACGCCAGGTAAGTATGAATTTTTCTCGCCGAATCAAACGACCCCCTGCCTGCATCCTCCGCCTCCGCCACGATGATTTGCGATCGACCCTCTCCCAACGCCCCAACGACCCGTCCATCGCACGCCATCCGTCCACGCTGCGACTCCTCGCGATCCGCGGCGTCGAACCTTCCTTCTCGCACCTCCAACGCGCTCCTCCACATCCCCCGCGACGCCTTCCGAGTGCGACCCTCTCTGTTCCATCCATCCGACTCGCGCCAAATTCAAGCGCCGCGATCAATAAACATCCTCATCTTCTTCCTACTTTCTAATTCCTTCCCATCGCATTCCAAACGCAGGAATATTCTTTCAGGATTTTCGAAACCTTTCGACGTTGAGAACTCGACCGTTAGTAACCCTTAAAATTTCTTACGACGGCCGGACTAAAAAAAGTCGCCTTCTCAAGAATCGGATCTCTATTTTATTCGCTACGAGAAAATTTTCGTCTCGAGTCGAATCGACGGAACGGATATAGTAGCTCCATGCCACTCCACGAAAATGCTCCCTATCACGGAGGAGTGTTTTCGAGAAACGGATTCTTTTCGAGTACAACTGGAAGATCCATAAAATCGTGTTACGGTGGACCTTCGCAGGGATTGAGGAATCGGCGACGGTGCGAATCCGTCTTCTATTTACGGCTGCTTGTTCTTTTCTTTAACATTTAAAAATTTTTAATCGACTAACGAGGATTGGGCACCATTTCTCTCTCTCAGGCCATTGTACTCTACACTCCACCACTCCCTAAAAAATATGTATGCGAGTGCTATTTATTGTTGGCAAGAAAATTTTTTGTGGCTCTTTAAAACTTTGAAATTTCGTTAATTTTAGTCTTTGGCTCTTCCGACTGAAACGGTTGCCGACCCCTGGGCCACGGGAATTATAACAAGAATCTTTCATTCTGTTTGTTTTTGTATTTTATTTTCATTATTTAATTCGTCTTATCGTATCGGCCCATATAGCATGATGAGTACGAAGTTCGGTTTTACAGAAATCCATTAATATTCCCCATTTCATTTACTGCAGATTATTATAGATTAGTAAGGTGAGCTGGGCCTCTCAAGGTCGACCTTTTCCAAAAGCCCGTTATTTTCTAGGAAACTAATGGAAGCTACAAATAATAAGCTCGTGAAAATTTTTCTCCAAGTGGACATCGCTCAATAATGTTAGATAAACGATTGAGATAGAGACTGTTTTTTGAAAAATTCTTCTTTAAATGCTTTTTAATAATGGATAACCGTTCCTATTTTCTTATCTTTCGAGACATTCCGACGCGATTTTGTTAGTGATTTGATGTGTGATTTCAGGTAAATTGGATAGGACTAGTTCCAGGACAGTTGAAATCGAACAGCCGTTGTGGAACCAAATCGCTCCGGTTCCTCTAGGCGTCCTATTTAAATCACCGCTATGTCCTTCCAGGTATGATCCTACCCGGACAGGGGCTTTTCATTGGGATCATGGACACCTCTCCCGCCGAGGGAACCGAAGAAACTCCATCGCTCCTAATAGCTCCTCGGAGTACCGGCACTAAATTACCGAGGTAGCTTCCGCTGGAGACGACATTGCTGGGTGAGATGGAGCAAAGTGCGCTTACATTGGAATTCCCCCCGGGAACCCTCCGAGAAGCAGATGGTGTGGTTCATTACTCTCAGGACCGTGGAAGACGTTGAGGGGCTAGAGATCTTGGTGATCCATATCACCAACAAGCTCATCTCTAAACAGCAAAGGCTAGGAGGGTCAAAGAGTGAGAACGATCATAGATTGAAGCTACTGCTCGTTTCTTTATAACCACAACAAAGGATGCTGCCTTTAAAAAGGAAACGTTGGCTGCATCCGGTCGGTGTGACATCGGAGCAGGATGCGCCCACGATGGAAGCGACCTCCCCCCTGGCACCCCACCGAGAAGCCGATGCTGTGGACCATCGCACTCGGGACTACAGAAGAAATAGGTGCTGGAGAAGCTGGAGCAGACATCATCAACGAAGACTCCGCACTAAATCGTCCAAACCCACAATGTTTCAATTAGAGCAGTCATAGACTAAAGCGACTGTCCTTCCTCTTCAACATCAATAAAGGCCGCCTTCAGTTAGGTAACAATGAATCCCTCCAGTCGGTGCGACATTCCTGCGGATCGAATCCTCGAGAATTTCCGCCGTGCAATTCCCACGCTGGAACATCTACGCTACCTCTCCCTACTGGAGGTCATCGGAGACATCTACGGCGGAATGAGGACGCGGTACTGCCTGCGGACGGAGGAGTCGGATGAGGTTCTTGTTAGGAGGGGAGTTCGCCAGGGAGATATCCCCTATCGCCAATGCTATTCAATTTTGCGATAGAGCCGCTGGTCCGCACTGCTCTGCAGAAACGGGCGGTGGCGGGATACTCCTTCGGCCCCACCTCCCTTTCCATCCTCGCCTACGCCGACGACATAGTCCTGACCGCGGGCAAAGGAGGGATGCTGCGTGCTCTTCTGTACACCGTCGGAAGGGCAGCAGACTGGTGTGGTCTTCGCTTCAGGGGGCGGAAATGCGCTAGCCTACAGATGGACTTCCGGAAGGGGAGAAAGAAGGCCTCGGAGTTTCAAATTCAGGGCAAGGACATGCGTTCGCTAAAGGAGGGGGAATCGTACCGTTACCTCGGTTGTCCCATTGGGTTTAAGAAGGATTCAACCCCATCGGTGGCCCTTGGTGAGGTCATCCCTCTCCGATAGTAAACTCCTACCCTGGCAGAAATTGGATGCTCTCCATATATTTATGCTCCCGAGGCTATCGTTTCCACTTCGGATTGCGGCCCTCCCCTTAAAAGCGTTGAAGGAAACGGACGACGCCATCCAGAAGTCCATCAAGAAGTGGATGGGACGGCAGGGAGATTATCAACGTGAGGACGTCCCACGGAGGAGGAGGATACATAACTCTGCAGGAGGAGCACTGTATCCTCACCATCACCCAGGCGTTCCACATGCTTTGCTGCCGAGATGCTCGGGTGAAGGCCGCAGCCTGGTTCGGGCTGAAGGATGCGGTCCATAAGCGGATCGGGAAAGGTAAAGACCCTCCAAGCATGGAGGTCTTATGCAAATACCTTTCCTTTCCACACATTCGTGTTCGTGCGAGTCTTCGATGGGGTGCGGCAACGCCTGATATGAAAGTTCGAGGAATTGAAGGCGATAGAGGAGGATTCGGTAAGTAGCGATTAGTAACTTTTCTGTACCTTAATATTGTAGTTTAGTGAATATTCATTATATTCCTGTCCTATTTTATTGTAAAAAATTATTAGATATAGATTATGGATGAAACATTATATTTGGTCCTCTTCGATTCTTAATGTACATGAACGACTTGAGTCTCGAGATCGTAGAGAAAAGGAGAATATTTGCTTATGACACGAGATTATGGAGAAATAAACACCGATTAAGACTGTTTCATTATCATAAAACGTTGGTGCGAAAAGTGGCAACTTGGCCTTAACGTTAGTATATTCTCCGCAATATATTCCTTCGAAAGATAACAGTTATTTCGAAGTGTAGCATACCAACGAAACGGGTATAAATGTTGTAGACTCGGTTTAATATCTCGGGATTAACCGTACTTATAATGTGAGATGTGGCTCCGCTGCGCTACATCACTCTTTGACTTTAAATTATCAAGTGCTCCCTTTGCTTCCGACTTTCTTCCATTCACTTCCTTCTTCTGTGGATACATTGTCTAAGAGGGCATTAAAAATTAGGCGTAGCACACCCGAATTACTCATAATTGTCTATTACTTCTGTTTTTCTGTAGTTTATGTGAATGTTAATTGCTTGTTATCTATTTATCCTTTCTATGTTTTATAATAATTGTAGAATTTGTCACTTTAAATTGGCATTAATATGTCGTATGTGATAAAAATTTTTATAAATAATTACGTGAAATGAAGACGGTTCCCTCGGATGATGCTCGGCCATTGTACTCCGGTCGGGCTGACTCCTTGGATTGCCCCAAATATGGGTTACTTTTGCGCGAAAGTTCTGGTAGTAGGTAGATTCGAAGATTTGGTGCCTGTTCGGGATTCCATAACTATTCGCCTAAACGATTACTCTCGCCTATGGTCTGAGGGAATTATAATTAGAATCATAAAGTATTTGTATTTTTTTTCCCATTATTTTATTTGCTGTTTCCTATCAGCCTATATACGTAGCATGTACAATACTACGTAGTTCTTCACGGATATCGATGAATATTGCCCCTTTCATTTGCAGAATACTGCTGATTATTTTAGATAAGCAAGGTGAGCTTAGCTTCGCAAGGTCGAGTTTTACGCAAACCGTGTTATTTTTCCAGTAAAGTGATCAGACGCTTCAAGATAATAAGCTTGAGATAATCTGATCTCTTTCGGCACCGCTCATTATTTTTAGATAAATGGGCCCTTCTTTTAGCGACATCCTTCTTTAATTTCTTTTGAATATTTGAGTTAACGTTTCTATTTTGCCTCCTCGGGACAGCACGACGCTGTTACGTCAACCGGTAAGTGGTGGCAGATAAATGGGACAGGACCAGTTCAAGGACAGTTTAAATTAAACCAGGGTGTTATATAGGTACAAAGGCAGTAAAGATAGGTGGTTCATAGTGAGTTCGATTCGAATTATTCAAAAAAATTACATTCCTGCAGCAGCGAACCTGCCACCTATCTTCGCACTCGTTCGGTTGGTATTCATATCGAGGGATAGGGCATTTTACTGGTTGGTTATTTCTCTCTTTGGATTTCTCAGTCGCGAAAATTAGAAGGTCGCATTTCCAGTTTCGTTTCTCGTTTGTTTCAGGCTTTCTCCCACCTCTGCTTCTCGATTCTCCTGCACTCTGCCTAGACTGGAGCGGACAGCGGTGGTTTAGTGGCCAGGTGTCCTCCATCCGTGACGCTTTGCTGCGGGGTCTTGGTAGAATACGGACTGTGATCCTGAGCGCGCGTGGAGAAGCAGAAGCGATTGCAGAATATGAAGAATTATTTACGACTGTACTCCAGCGTAGGTTTGAGCAACGGGGCAGGTTTTTGTGCAAGTACTTCTTGACTTGAAAGCATTATAGTGTGTCTATTTAAGCAATTCTGATATCCCAATCCTTGAAAATTTTTAGTTTTATTTTTAATCGTTCTGAAGTTTCAAGTTATACATTAATTATTTTGGCGGAGAATTTGCATGATTTGGCTGAGGGGTTTTTGTTGAGAGAGTTTTCAGTTTCGTCCCTTGTATTTACTTATGACCTCCCCTGCCACACACCGAAAGGTGGCTCGCAGAGTATCTGCGTAGACATAGACTTGACTTGTGCTACTATGCTTAGTGACATATTTAATTCCCAATTTTTGCGCCAAGTCTTTATTTGATCTGAATCATTATCAAGTATTAATCTTTCCTCACGGCATGCTATTTTTCTGTAGATAACTGTATCGTCAACAAATATCAAAGTACATAACCTTTCTATGAATTTCTTCGAGGGTGTTGATGTATATTAAGATTAGGAGTGGCCCGATTACGTTTCATTTTGGAACGCCCGAAGTTACCTCTACTACGTTTGAGCAACTACCGTCAAGCCCTACTTGTTGTTTTCCATCTTTAAGTATCAATCCATTAAAATGATTGCCACGATTATTAATTTATACAGTAATGAATGGTGAGGTACCTTGTCTGTACAGCTTTACGGAAGTCTAGGGATATAGCGTACACGTATTTTGTTTTCAGATTTGCAGATTAATTGTGAATGTGTGAATAAATGAGTGAATAAGTAAGGCGAACTGCGACTCGCAAGATTGCGTTAACCAAAACCGTGTAGATTTCTAGCTTTTAAAGAAGTTAGGCGATTCTACATAGCCCACTAAGGAGCTAGTATTAATATACTAGGAGTATTAGGAATATTCTAGAAGCTAGTAATAATAATCTCCAATGATTTACCTCTCAGTGATGTTAAGAAAATAGGCCTGTCATTCGCAGGATTCTCCTTTAAATCGCTTTTGAATATCGGAGTTACATTTGCCATTTTCTAATCTTTTAGACCCTGCATACGCTTAAAGATATATATAGACTATTTATGGTGCGGTATGTAATGTACTTTTACTCTCTAAAACGCTCTTAAATACAAATTTAGGATGTCAGATTTACCCTTAGCGTATTAAATTACAGCCTTTATTTTCAAAGATATCCTACTGTCTGTTTTTTACCTTGGATCTCACGAATGAACGACCAGAAAGGTTTAGGGTAAGTTGTTGGCCTAATATCTTCTGAGTCAACGGACGGCTTCACACACTTGCAATGCAATTTAGATTTTACATTCAGTTATAATCTTACTGTTATTGTATGAAGGACTCGAGATGGCTTTTAATTTAGCGTGTAGACTTTTGTTTTCAGAGCTTTCATTATTTCTTTGTCATACCATTTAGGTTCATTCGATTGTTTTGAGATTTTAGAGGGAACGAATTTATCCAAGCTGCGCACTATACTTACGAATAGGTTCCAGGTATCTTCATTTTGTAATCACTTCGATCGCGTTTCGTTTGCTGGAAAATCGATTTAACTTTATCCTGAAGTCCTTCGAAGTCTGCTTTCAAATAAAGATATTAAACGGTAAACAGAAATTCGTCGGAAGATAAGCTGTTGACATTTTCCATTGCTGTATTCATTTATACCACAAGGCTAAATTTTTCCCCGGCTTCCACTAATTTCGTTGTCTTTTTTATTCATAGAACTTCAGTTTCAACGAATATTATGGCGCTGTACATTACTACGAACCTTTCGTACATTTCCAATCACCGTCTCTTCCTTAGTCGTAGTCCCCTCAAATTTGGGAACGACGGAGGGAAGGGCAGTCCAAACGTGAGAGTCCTCTCATCGGACGAGGTTGGTGCATACGTCTTTCTTCGATATTGCACATTCAACGTCGGATCGTCCGGTTTTCCTCCAGAATGTGGCAGCACTGTTTTTCCCGAGGCACCTTATCCAAAGCCCGTCAGCCATTCCCCTTTCGTTCGGTCTCTTGATACTCTTCCAGTGGGATTCGTCCATGATGGTGTTTAGGACGAAGTCAAGCCTCAGACGGTATACTCGGGAAAATCCCTTCTGCATAGGAAAAAAACAGATGGTTCCTCTTCTACTTGGCCCATGATTTTCCCGATGTGGGCCCCAAAGAAAGCTGTGTCTAGTTTGTCCCCGTCTTATGGATTCAGATCGTTAGGTATAATTTCCAGGCTTCGGGAACGTATCCCAAACGAAGGATGGAATAAAAATTATTTCTCCTCCTCGGAAATCATAGGTTATTAAAATATACATTTTAAAATAACAATGCAATATTATAAAAAAATGAGCTGAATACATGAGTCTGCTACTAGGAGCAGTTACAAGTAAAAGATAAAATAAGAGAGGCCCACTCTTCTTCTTGACTCTCACCCTCTGTCGCGCATTGCCGCGTCCTGGTTAGATGTTCAATGTGAATGTCCCGAGACCGCCTTCCATCTGAGCAGCCTTTTTGCGGTATTCGGGATGTCTAAGCGTCGCATCACGGCCTCGTTGCGGGTGTCCCATGTGACTAGTGTTCTCACGACAAACGTTTTGAAATGCACGTCGATCTGGTACCCATGGAGCATTGGGACTCGCTCGGCGAGTAAGAAGTATTTCGCCGTCTTCCAAGCCCTCGCCTCTTCTAATGCAGCTTTCCTATTTTCCAAAGGTACGGTAACGTCCATTATGCCCGTCCGTTCCCTTTTGTGGGTCGATGTCGGGGCGGAATGCAGATCCGGTCCCCTGGATGGCCTTGTTGGTCGAGATGGTCCATTCTCCCTGCAGCTTCACTCGCTAGCCCGTAGGAGTTTAGCACCTGCAAATAAGCCTTCATTTTCCCTCCGCGGGAACTTGTATGCCGACGTAACAAATTTGGCCTAAACGCCTCTACACTCTCCTTTGGCATGACCATTTACTGCAGTGCTTTGAAACGAGGCCATGCTGCTGACACCTGGCACATCTACGGAACGCTGTATAGTCTTTGACCCCATAACTTTTGTAACCAGAACAGTACTTACCCTGTTACAAAAGGGCTTTACGAGCTTCCGGAGTGGCCTCCCCCGCCCAACTCACATACTCCCGCTCACGCGGCCTAGCCTTGAAAAGGTGGTTGTACTCCCATTTCAGATATGAGCCCTTTTTCCACCCAAGACTCAAGGGCTCAGGCTGGGTCCCCGTTACTCCACCCTTCCTTGGATGAGCGGCCGGCTTGCTCACTGCGGCTTTCTCCGCGTAGGAGCAGACCTTGGTGCACCTCTTTCGTGCTCTTATTTATTCTGTTGTCCTCCTGGAAGACGAGTAGGATCTCGGCTTGAATGCTGAAGCAGTCATTCATTAGCTTACGTTCACTTAGATCCATCGTCCCCTCTATTTAGGGCTTGAGTGGAGAGCCGCCCATTCTTAGTCGCACACTCCAAAATCCTATCGGCGAGGACTCCTGTGAATAGCTTCCCCATTGCCGCCCCCGAAGCTATGGGACGGCAAGGGGGCTCTGCGGGGTTCTGCTTACTTTCTTCCGTCGTGGTCTGGGCGTCTGGAAAATGCGTTAATCCCGTGGGTCTTTCCGCTCCTTTCCTTACGCGCGGCGGGGGTGGAACCGACGGCCTCTCAACCACCACAAGGGGGAATTCCTCACGGGACCCACTTGAAGACCCCTCTCCAGGTAGGGCCATCGCTGGAGGGGACTTTCGGGGACCTGCGAGAGGAAACGAGGCGGCACAGGAGTATACGGATTCCACATGGGGGCGGCGTTAGGGATCCCCCCTCCTTCCAGCGGTGGAGCCAGATAATGTGGCACGTGCCCTCGGGTAACGAGGTGTGGGACTCTGTTACCCGTATCCTGCCGCACCCTCGTGTTCAATGGAAGGGGAAAATCCCAATTCCTCGGTCGATGGCCTCCCTCCATTGTCCCCTAAGTGGTGCCGGAACATATGTGCTTCCGACTCGACCGTTAACAAACAACGGGTCGGGCGGAAGTACGGAGTGGCGAGGGTACCCGGGGGGTGGCCTTTGTTCCTCGGTATTCTGAGGCCGGAAGACGCCCCTGGAAGGGATCCTTGGCCGTTGGACGTCGCGGTGAAAGTTCCCTTGGGCGCAGGGCGATGACCGAGGATACGGAATATCGGCCACGTGTTGCACTCGCGGGCGGGTGCCCTCGTCTCGCGATTTGTGGTCCACTGTCCTATTACGTCGTCCACGACGTCTCCCATCCTTACGTGCATCCCTGGATGTGGCTTCCGGAATAGGGACGGAAACCCTCCGCCAGACCTCCGACTATGGTGTCAGAGGACGGTCGCTCCTCACCAAGCTCGTCGTGGTGGGAGGAGCAGTGATCTTCGCCTTCTTCCTGTTCATCCTCCTCATCTGACGGGGAGGAGAAGTCTGGCATGCAGCATCCCTGACCTGCCTCGCCCCGCATGCACGTGAAGCACTCCTGCACCGAGAAGAGATCGGAATATCCCAACGCAGGGGCAACTCGGCGCACTTCAACTGGGATAGGTCTAATTCCTTAGCCTCGAGCACGGGGCTCGGGCTCCTACCCATCAAGCGTTTCGATCGCCGTGCTTGCACATCCGTATTGACCGACGCACTTCGCGATCTCCTTACGAGGGTGAACACCCGTGGAGGTCACTACCCTCCTCTCGAGAACGACTAACTCAGGGGTTCTGGGGCGCACTGCACAGCTGTATGAATTTTCTAGTAAGTCTAATAAACACAAATCTACTGAAAAAGAATTCATGATTAAACTAGATTATCTATAAACACTCCGGAAACGAAGATGAAAGAGGGTAGCCCCTTCGCCAGGTAAGTATGAATTTTTCTCGCCGGATCAAACGACCCCCTGCCTGCATCCTCCGCCTCCGCCACGATGATTTGCGATCGACCCTCACGTTCCGCCCCAACGACCCGTCCATCGCCCGCCATCCGTCCACGCTGCGACTCCTCGCGTTCCGCGGCGTCGAACCTTCCTTCTCGCACCTCCAACGCGCTCCTCCACATCCCCCGCGACGCCTTCCGAGCGCGACCCTCTCTGTTCCATCCATCCGACTCGCTCCAAATTCAAGGAAATACTAGACATATCGTCGATATGTCTACTTCCTCTGTTTCAAGCACTGGGCTTGGACTCCTGCCCATTAATCTCTTCGATCGACATACTTTTGAAAATCCTCAGGAAGAACCGAAACACTGCGAGATCTCCTAACTGGGGTGGGGAGGCTGGGGAGAAGTTGAACATCCTTACAAGTCACTACATGCCTCTCCAGAGCGACCAGCTCGGGTGTTCTAGCACGCACTGCACAGCCATATGAATTATCCAATAAATCAGCACAACAGCATCTTAACATAGTGTATTATTTATATTTATTATCAAAGATCGCACAAACATCCACCTTCCCAACAATTCTAGTGTGGTTGTAAACTTAACAACTGACGTCACACAAATCAAGACCCTAATCAAGGATAATTTTTTCCTCAACCAGGATTTGAACCCAGGACCTCAGTGTCATTTGCATAACAATTTTGATAAGAATTCTGGCAAAAAATTATTCTTATAACTGCAGCTTTTTTGTGCTAAAAACCAGTATAACATAAATATGGCCTGTCGAAAACAGTTTGTCCATCACCGAGGCTTCATTAGATCTCAACCCACTGAGAAATGCACGTTAACGTTATAAAGAAACTGGGCATTCCTGTCAATGAAACTAACACCATCCTTATCTACAAAATCTCTTTCATATAACCCGGACTATGAGTAAACTATATCGTTTAATAAATCTTTTAATTCTTGGGCCATCATTCAGAGTTAATGGTCTCATACTTTTTATTTTGAGGTTGTTTTTTCGAGAACAGGCGATACACTATCGTGTTGCTTTGCCTTCCCTGTGCCAGAGATCATTTCTAGAAGTGCTTTTCAGTGAGGTGAAGGGGAGCTTGTCCTGTGGATGGTATTCCCAACTGTTGCAAATATAACAATTTTCTGTGGAAATTTACTAAGTTATTTTTATTACTTATTTATAACTAACATTACTTTTTTAACTTTGATCTAAATTTTTTTGAATTCTCTGTCATTGGAATAAGAACTTCTTCAGGTAATGCGTTCCATTCCCTTATCCCTCTATTTATAAAAGAAAATATTGCCAAATTGGTCTTATGTTCTTGCTCTTTAATTTTAAGAAGATGGTCGCAGCATCCAATATAGGTTGGAGTTTGGATCCTATGGCGCAGTTCGTCCCATCCACCTTTCCAAGTGTTATAGATGCTCTTTAGTCTGAAATTTTTCCTCCTGTATGGTAGAGATTCCCACCCCAACTGGTCGATCATTTTGCTTACGTTCTCATCGTTACGTTGGTTACCAAATACGTACCTGGCTGCCTTCTATTTTCTTACATAGGGCCGTCTCATGCGGATCCCAAACGCTCGTCGCATATTCTACAATTGGTCTAACCAAGGTTTTGTATGCTCTTTCCTTAACTTCCCTCCCACTCAGTCTTAGGTTTCGCATTACGAAATGAAGATTTCTATACGCTTTAGAAGTAATCTCTTCAATATGACTCCCCCATTTAAGATTCTCGGATAATTTAACGCCCAAGTAATTGCATTCCGGCACTGTTTTAAGTCTGATGGTTAATGGCATAACTATTCTCTATATGTGACATTTATCTTGAAAAACTTATGTACGTCGATTTATTTACGTTTATACTCATTTCATTCACTTTGCTCCATTCGGCCAACAGTTGTAAGTCTTCTTGCAAGATATCTCTGTCCCGTCTTTCTTTTATACTTCTATATATTATACAGTCATCTGCAAATAACCTAACTTCTGATTTGATATTTTTAGGGAGATCATTTATGTAAATTAAGAAAAGAAGAGCATCTAGAAATTCTCAAATCAAATAGAAAATCTCAAATTCCCCCCTGATATGACTCTATTTCTCTCCAAATCATGGTCAGTATCCTCTGAGAAGCTAGATTCAGATCCGGATTCTGGAATGTCTACATCATTAGACTCCACTTCAGAAGCCTCACTTTCGTTATTATTTCAGAGGTTAACATGATATTGGGTTTGAGGGAATACAGAAAATTTGATAATGAGATCTGGCGTGGCAAAAATATCACAAATATATCATCCACATAACGCTGCCAATGTAAGATGTTTTTCACTAATGTGTTGCCAGAGGAAAATAATTTCTCTTCTAAGTGGTCCATAATGATCTCAGCAAGGACATGCATGAGAGGAGAACCCATGGAGATATCTTTATTTTGCTAGTAGAATTGATGATTGAATTTGAAGTAATATTGCCTAACACATAAGTTAACTAAAACGAACGCCATGTGTCTCCTCTCTCACCCCTCCTTGCTGAGATCTTCATTTAGTATCTTGAGTTAGGGCCATAGTTTGGCGCCAAAACATTTCCGCCGCAAGTAACATGTATCTCATGGAAGAGCTGCCCCGGTGGCTACATAATACGTTATCCTTCTTTGCCCTAATCCATGAATTCTTTCAAAATTTCCCACCCAAGACTGCAATGCGGTAAACTAAATTTGGAGGGAAGATATGCTGCTAACATATGGCCCATTGCTGTATTTTTAAAAGTCATATGGCTATGTATTTCCCTGGCTTCCGAAACTATGTACCAAGTCCATTCATTTTATAGATCATATTTTCTTCTGCTGTTCCCTCATTCACAATGTGTTTCTCCAAACGATGGATAGAGTTTTTACTTTCATTCTCTTGCACCTCATCTTATGAGTTTTGATGCTCAAGTTGATTCAGTTTTGCCGAAGCAACGACCTTCACCTTCACATCAGATGGGATTGATGATCCTGTCCATCTTGGTTTCTGAAATTATTCTGAACAACTACAAACTATTCCTTTGATAAACCTCTTGTTTGCTCAGACAAAATACCCCAAAATGCTTGGTACAAAAGTGCACAACGTTGGCAAGATCCAGCTTCTGTCATATACACAGAAAGAGTCCTGGCAGATTCTGCTTGTCAGCAGTTCATATAATAGTTAAATTATGCCAAATACTACATAATATATATAAATACCATTCTTATCACATAACAATCTCAAAAGTATAACTGAATCACTCCAATGAGATAATATAAATTTAAAATACAACATACAAGATGCATTAATCACAACTAAATGTACATTTATAATAATTTTTTGTGCATTCTTACTTTAAATGGATACATATTTTATTTAAACTTTTTTATACATTTTTATTTCACCAGTCTTTTATTTTTCTATCTACTTCACATAAATTATGTAAGTTCCTATAGTTTAGGTATATTATACACGGTATACACATTCACATATATATACTCAGTATACACATTCACAATGTGTTTCTCGAAACGATAGATAGTTTATACTTTTATTCTCTTGCATCTCATCTTATGTGTTTTGAGGCTCTAGTTGATTTAGTTTTGCCTGAGGTTGTTTAGAGGACTGAAATCCTGTTTATCTGGTTCAAAAAATTCTGAATACAAATTGTTTTGAAATGTATATTTTAATAACCTAGGAATTCCAAGGAGGAAAAATAATTTTTATTCAATCCTCCATTAGGTATACATTCCCAAAACCTTGTTAGTATCTCAAATGATATAAATCCATTAAGGCGTGGACGAGGGCAGAAGCAGGATCTTGCCAAGGTTGTGCACGTTTGTACTGAGCTCCTTTGGGATAATATTTATATTGCTGAAAGTGTATTTCTATCCATTTCTTAACAGTCACTGGTGATTTGAAATGTAGTAAGATTTGCAGAAAGATACAGCGGAATGACATTCGTTGAAATTGAAGTTCTTATGAATAAAGAAGGCTACGAATTTTGCATTTATGTTTTTAAGGTCATGCCATTATTAGAACACCATCTTTGCAGTTCTATCAGACTATTTTTGCAACGCTGTAGAGTCATTAAGATGTTTAATTTTCTTTCAAATCTTTTAGATCTTTCAAATTTTTTAAATCATCTGCATATTTAAGTTCATATACATTTTTAAGGTTGATGGTTATATCATTTATAAGTAAGTTGAACAAAAGAGGGCCAAGGTGAGACCGTTGTGGGACTCCTGATAAGGGGGAGAAATAAAATTTTTTACCCAATTACTTTTTCCCTACCAGATAAGTAACTTGATAACCCATTTATTAATTTTCCTCTTACTCCCAGTATATTTAGTTTATTGATTGATAAATAGTGATTAACCTTATCAAATGCCTTCTCAAAGTCAGTTTATACTGAATCAAGCTGATTTTTATTTTTCAATGATTTATAAATTTCATCTGTATAAACCATGAAGTTGGTGGCGGTAGATTTTCCATGACAGAAGCCATGCTGTTGGGGACAATAACACTATTCATTTATGGTAATACAGATTTCAAAACAAGTTTCTCAAAAAGCTTGGCTAATGTGGACTGTATAACAATTGGTCTGCAATTCTTTATATCAGCTTTGTCACCCTTTTTAAAAGTTGGTACTGCATAACTCATCTTCCATATATCTGGGAATGTTCCAGAAAGATGAAACGTATCAAACAAGATAAATAAGGGAAGAATTAATCCCTCAGCACATTGCTTTTATTAGTATGGGAGGGATATTATCAGGTCCAGGGCCTTTGTTAGTTGCAAGTCCAGAAATTTCATTCTCAATGCTGGCTATGCTAATAGTTAATGAATGTAAATGTACAGTATTTAAAGTATCATAAGTAGTGTCAGTGTCTATCTTAGAATTCTCAAAAACAAGAGAAGTAAGAGGCAAGTGACTTGGCAGTGCTTTGACCATCTTCACTAGTTACACCATCAAGATTCATGTATTGAGGCGCTGAGTTGTCCACTTTGACAGAATTTATGTAATTCCAGAAGTTTTTGTTGTGTGTGGCCGTAGAATTTTCAACATTCTCACACGACCGAATCAGGGTACTCCTACTTCAGGTACAGGTCACTCTCAATCTTGCTACCGCATGAACTGTGCCATCCAGTGTTACACTGGACCCGCATAGACTGCTAGCTGTTAGCAGGCACAATACCCAGCAGAGTAGGAGACCCCTACCCGTTTCGAGGCCCATCAGGCAGAAATTTCTGCTTTTTAACCCACGGGTCTGGACACCACCAGTGCAGCTTCCCCAACAAAGAGTGAGTTCTGCCATTCTGGCGGCCTGGGTCCGGGCGGGCACCCGTCCCCGAGCTAAAGCCATGCTTTCACATGATTGATGAAGCCAAGATCCCCCTATCCAGCATCCCAGCCCCATTGAGGCCAACCCAAAGAGAGCTGCCGGACCCTGTGGTACTAAAAGCCTTCCCCAATGTACCAGATATCAGCGCTCTGGTTGATGCCGCCAGAGCCCTGTTGACATGACACTACAGCCATCCCAGCGGTCACCACATGAAGGGGATGACTCTGATGTGAGATGCTCTAAGATACGCATTCACACCCTTGAACTAGACCGTTGATGGGCCAGTCTAGTGAGTAGATCGTCCCATCAATGACGTCGCAGGCACGTTACCTAAGGGATCATGGCAGCCCCCGAGTCTCTTGACCCAGGGGTAACTATGACGACTTAAGGAGCCTCGTCAGGTATTCTGTGTAACAATAAACTGCCGAGGCTTTACATTCTGCACATAGCATTGTGAAACAAGAATAATCACTCACTGACTTGGTCACCTTATACTTTTCATGTGCTGATTTCTTGTTTGATATGAGTTTTTCAGTCTTCCAGAAAACCATTTTGGAAAAAAAATTTGTTCATACATAAATTTAGGAAAGTATAATTCAATACCCATTGTAGAGAACTTTGTAAAAAGAGTTTGTGGCTTCATTTATGCTTAGGTTGTTTAACATGTACCAGTCAATTGATAGCAAGAAATTTAGAAAACCCAAGTAGTCACCGTTTTTAATGTTGTTGGATGGTTTTGAATCATGACTTAAGAATCCTTTATCTGAGTTTATTTTTATTTCAACTTCTAATGGTGGATGATGAAAGTCAGTTTTGGTAAGAGCATCTTTAGCCTTGATGACATGTGAATCTGAGAAATTTGTTATAATTAAATCCAGCATTCTGATATTGGAGTTCAGAATACTGTTTAACTGCACTGGATTTAATTATTCTAATGTGTTATTTAATAAGTGTAAACTTTAGTCATTTTCCTGATTATTTATATATGTCACCTGCTATTATGAAGTTAGCAAGTGTATTTGAACAAAAAATGTTCTGTCATTGCAGAAATTTTCATATAAATTTAAAGGGGAATATTATCAGGATTTTAAAGATTTCATTTTCTTTCTTTTTATAAAGAATTTTTACTATTTTATTAGTCTTCTTAATAATTAATCTATGATGAATACTGTCCCTACTTCCCCGTACAATCAAACCATACCTAAACAAATTTTCCACTAGACCATGATACACAAGTTTAAAGGTCTGATATGGAGTAAAATCATGAATGTGGTAGAATTGATGTAGAATCTATCTCAATCTACCATTTAGAGCAGTCATTTGTATTTTAAATTTAAAGTTGCAGTCTATAATAATACCGAGGTATTTGTATGAGTGTACTTGCTCTGAACTTGAACAAGTGCAGTTTACCATACTTTGATGCAAACAGTCGCGTGAATGAATTGGGACTTTCACTTGTTTTCTGTAGCTTAATTTTGGTGTTATATGCATTACCTTGGTTTTCTCCTGGTTTACGACCACCTTATTATCATGTGCCCAGAGCAAGAATTTATGGAAGTCATCTTTCAGCAGGTACTGGGCTGGTCAAAGTTTTCATGGACTGATATTAAAAGGGCGTCATCTGCATACAGCATGAGTGTTCAGTTGTCAATGACATCAAATACATCATTTATACACATTAAAAATGATACTGGGCCCGGGAATGACCTCTGTGGTACACCCATTGTCTGTGTTGCTGCATCTGTCAAGTAGTCACATATTTTCACCTTCATATACCTACCTTGCAGGTATTTTACAAACCATTTATACATTCCTCCTTTTATACCATTGGCAAACAACTTATCTAATAGTATACTATGGTCAAGTGTCAAAAGCTATTTTAAAGTCTATAAATAGTAGTATTACTGATAAGCTTTTGTCCAAGGCATAATTCACTATTTGTGAGCATTTTTCTAAAGCTCTAGTTCTGTTCATTTCACTTTCTGAAAACCAAATTGTTATCCAAAATGCACATTATTTCTCTCCATAAATGAGGTTAATGTATTAGCAGCATGTCATACCTATACTCTATGTAAAGATGGCAAGATAGAGGTTGGCCTATAGTTGCAAATAACTTTGTAAGAACAACCTTTATGAGTAGGAACTACAATTGCTGTTTTTAGTCCTGCTGGGATATTTCCTTCTGATATACTTCGATCTAAGATTTTAGGAAGAATAGGTAGTAGTACTTCACTATACTTGATATTAGCCATTCTCATTTTTTCACATCCAGGTTCTTATTTTTTATTATATTCTTTTTTATGGAAGACAATATCTTTTTAACATCTAAATTTGTTACATCTTGCACATGTATGCTGCATTGTATACTTTTTGACTGCATTGTATTATTGACTAATTCAACATTGCAGCTCACCTTCATTTTCTCCGTTTCAGAGGAGAAGTGATTGAAAAAAATCTTTTCCAGGCTGTCATATGGTACACCCAAGAACCTTCTCGAATACCAAGTCTCTTCTGATTTTTAACTGGTAGCTTGTTCATTTGCCTCCATATCCTTTTGGATCATTTTCCATTGCTGTAAACATGTCAAAATAGAATTACATTTTTATTACGAAAAGCTTGTATTACCCTATCCATTTGCGCCTGATGCTTATGCTTATAATCAGTATTTTTAGGATTAATTTTCCTCATTTTGTACATTTTATCTCCTATTGTTATTTCTTTCAGTATCACATTAGTCATCCATTCCTTATTTGTTGATATTAGAGTCTTCTGGGAACAGTGGCTTTGTCATACACCTCACTTAATTTGCTAGTCAGTGCATTATATAATTCGTTGCGATCATTGGATTCTAACACCTCATACAAGATATTTCTTTCTAGCAGATTTCCATCTTTATTCTTACAAATGCTAATTGATGTATTTTCAGCATTCACTGGTTCTGCTAATTGATTTAATCTAGTTAGACCTGCAGCAATTATGTAGTGGTCTCAAGTCCTCGTTTGGAATATGGTTCCATCAGCCTTGAATTGTTTTCCTTTGTACCATATGTGATCAATGCAGGATTTAGATACTGAGTTTCCAACTATTGATCCTCTTGTATAATTAGTTATAAAACTAACAAATCCGTTTCCAGTAAGGGTATCTTTGTACCTAGTAGTATTTAGATTTCATTTCTTTTGGAGGTCTATATTTGCATCTCCCAGAATTATGCATTTGCCATGGAAGTTGTTATTAATGTAACTATTTAGATGCTGGATAAAGCAAAGAATGCTCTTACAAGGGGGTCTATAAATAGCAAGTATTTCATATTCACTACACCTAGATCAATGGATACGCTGATGGCTTCAGTGTCCGAAGCATGCTCCAGCCTTCTCGTCACTTTTTCCAGGAGAAAAGGTTGCTGGTAGGTACACTCCTTGATGTTAAGGGTCCTCTTATGACTCTGGTAGTCTAGGACCATAGTGTGGCCTTTGACAATGGGGTAAACTGGATTTCTATTTACCTTACCAACACTATTTCTAAGAATAGAGATAATAGGCTAGCGAAGTGGAGTGAACGTAGAGCTTTAGTAATAACACAGATAGAAAGATATAATTAATAAAACAGTGTAAAGGAAAAAAACAAAGACTATTGATGAATTCCTCACACGAGTTGGTATCGAGTCTGGTTTTTATTTTGTTTTATATATTTTTAAAATTATTTTCTTTTTTTAATAATAAATTATTATTGTTATATTCATTTATTATTAACCTTAATATTTTTGTTTTTTGTAATATTATTATTTTATTATTTTTTATAATATTTTTTGTATTTTATCATTTTATTCTTTTTCCCCTCTCAATACCTTAGATACATCAACAAATCAAGAGGTTAGCGTTTTGTATTAAATCTTTTTGCGATTGTTAAAATTTCCTTGGGATGTTGAAGCCTCTTTAGTCCTTTCTTGGAGCGAAGAGTGTAGCTCCAAATGTTGCTTAGTAACGGGTTTTGAAGATTCGAGAGTTTGGCGTAAAATTTATCAGTTAGATTTTGCACGTGAGCAGGTAAGGATTTTAAATTGAGATAGCCCATGATTTCTTTTAGACGAAGTAATCTGTTAGTGCAGGTGCTGCCTTGTGGTACGCCGGCCGTAATTGGTAGTTGCTCGGAAATGGAGTCGGTGATTCTCACTTGAATATTACGATCGGTAAGAAAATTAACAATTAAGATACAAAGATCAGGTGAGAAATCATGAGCTAACAGTTTGGCAATTATTAGTCCCTTATACCAAACTTTGTCAAACGCCTTATTAATATCGAAGAATAAGACTTCAGTGGTTTTTTTTGCCTGAGAAAAAACCATCTGTTATATTCTCAACTAGGCGAAGGATCTGATTGATGGATGGTGGAGTGTTTGTATTAAAAACTCATCTGTTATTGGCAGAAAAGGTCTTTCCAAGATATTCTTAATTCTTTCCGATACGGCCCTCGCGAAGTCGGGAACGCTGGAGGGAGGGGCGTTTCAAGCGTGCGCGTCTTCCCCTCCGTTCTTCCCGCGGGCGAAAACTTCGTCGTTCTGCGCAGGTGGTGATGCGCGGTAGGTCCTACGGAGATCTTGATGCCATGTGCTCACTCGGTCGCGATCTTCTACGAGGTGTCTTTCGTTCTTCCTGTCGTCGACGTTCCATGTTCTCTTCTGTTTTACTAAACTCCATCCTTCTTGCGAAGGATTTGGACAACGATGTTTCGGAAGGATTAAATCTTCTGTGTCCGTCCCGATGCTGCGGAATGTGCGATTATCTTCATAAGGACTCGGGATTCTTCCCTGAATCCTTTGAAAGTGACGAGCGAGTTTGAAGAAGAGACGACGGGCCAAACTTGACTTTCCCGGGTCCAACCCGGGTAGAAATCAAATACCTAACGCGGGGGCCATTTCTTTTTCCATCGGCGATATTAGCGGCGTCCTCACTCGGCTTTTTTGGTGGCACCGACATCTTACGCTGTGGTGGCGCAATCCTATGCTGTCCTATGATGTCAAAAACGAGGTAAGAAGTTGTCTATCTTCCGAACCGTCTTATTACTTCACGGCAATGAACCCGGTATCTTTTGCTCCTGATGCACCCTAGGACGGTATAGGATATAAGGTTTTGATTCGCATGTTGTAGGAATGTTGAAAGTCCAACAGGATGGCATATCCACTGATCCAGGACAATTTTTCAGAGTAGATGAATATTTTATGCCTATGCAAAGCACCGAATCACGGCTTTTGACGTCAAGCTCCACGCGGTACTTAAAAAATAGTGTGAACGGGAATCGAATTCAAGTCTTCAGAATTTGCACTTTTTATTAATGAAGTGCACTAAGTACGCGATACCTTTAGCACTTAATATGAAGTGCATCAGGAATAGGTAATGAATAAAAATAATTTCTACGCAACTATGGTGAATTCCTTAGAAATCGAACAGCATGGTTCAATTTAAGATTCTCCTCATCATTATCATGTTACTTGGAGTAACTGCGCTGTTGCGGCTGTTCTGCAAACTATGCGTGATGTACTTTTAGTAGGAAGGGGAGGAGTAGTAGGGAAAGGAGGGGAAATGGGGGAGGGGGAGAACAGATAAACAAACACGTTTAAAAGAAGAAAATAAGGTGAAAGGGAAGGGAGAAATCTAGGTTAATGAGGATTAGGTTTTGATTTTTTAATTTAATATAATTAAATTTTATTGAAAATGGCCTTCGTCATGATACTACGTTTTCTGCGCTGGGAGGGTGGAATTTCATACCACCAGATGTTTTTTAATATAGAGTTATTTAGATGAGGTACAACGGTATTGAATTTGAGAAGTATTTCAGCAGTAAGATTATAAATTTTCTTGAGGCGAATCAATTTGTTATTAGTTGTGACCATCTTGATACTTTTGATACCAAATCTATCAATTTTGTAAAATGTATTCAAACGTGTTAACGGAAATAATTGAACCATATAGAAGTGATGGGATCCCAAATGAATGAATGTCGGATTTAATTTTCGTCGTTAATGTCGTTTATTTTCATTAAGAGACATTATTTCAGATTTTGCATATTAGGATCTAAAGATAGAGATGATAAAATTTTTTCCAATTGTTTCTATGAAAATTTTGAATTTCTTTCTGGATTTCTTTATTTAGTGATAGGATTTGATCTTAAAAATAAGGAAATTTGAATTTGGAACGTTATCTGCGTAATCGATTTATAATGCTAATTTTTTCCTAACAGTTGCTGCGAAAGGAGATCATTTGCAAGTGTTGGCAGTGGCAGAGGTTTGTGCAAATAGTATTCCGCCACGAAAAAGGTCTGTAATGAGGGAGGTATGAGAATCTATCACTGGGATAGTGAAGGGGAAGGAATGGTTGTTGTGAGTGAATTTGATCCGTTTTGAGGAATAAATCTGAATCGTATTCCTGAATCAGGGCCATAGTTGTGCGCTGTAATATCTCCGCCGCAAGTAACATGTATCTCATGATAGAGCTGCCCGGTGGCTACGTAATATGTTGTCCTTCGTTGCCTTAATCCATGAATTCTCTCTATATCCCATCCACGACTGCGATGCGGTAAACTGAATTTCGTCGGAAGATAAGCTGTTAGCATTGTCCATTGCTGTTTTTTTTATCTCACACGGCTACGGATTTCCCGGGCACCACAAATTTCGTAGTCTTTTTTTATTCATAAGAATTTGAGTTTCAACAAATGTCATTGCGCTGTACATTTCTGCGAACCTTTCATACATTTCCAATCTCCGTCTCTTCCTTTGTCGTAATCCCCTCCAAATTCGGAACGACAGAGGGAAGGGCAGTCCAAACGTGCGAGTCCTCTCATCGGACGAGGTTGGTGCATACGTCTTTCTTCGATATTGCACATTCAACGTCGGATCGTCCGGTTTTCCTCCAGAATGTAGCAGCACTGTTTTTTTGGCGGGCACCTAATCCGAAGCCCGTCAGCGATTCCCCTTTCGTTCGGTCTCTTGTTATTCTTCCGGTGGGATTCGTCAATGATGGTGTTTAGGACGAAGTTAAGCCTCAGACGGTATACTCGGGAAAATCCCTTCTGCATAGGAAAAAAACAGATGGTTCCTCTTCTACTTGGCCCATGATTTTTCCCGATGTGGGCCCCAAAGAAAGCTGTCTAGTTTGTCCCCGTCTTATGGATTCAGATCGTTAGGTATAATTTCCAGGCTTTAGGAACGTATCCCAAACGAAGGATGGAATAAAAATTTTTTTCCTCCTCGGAAATAATAGGTTATTAAAATATACATTTTAAAATAACAATACAATATTGTAAAAAAATGAGCTGAATACATGGGTCTGCTACTAGGAGCAGTTACAAGTAGATGATAAAATAAGAGTGGGCCTTCTTCTTCTTGACTCTCACCCTCTGTCGCACATTGCCGCGTCCTGGTTAGAGGTTCAATGTGAATGTCCCGAGACCGCCTTCCATCTGAGCAGCCTTTTCGCGGTATTCGTGATGTCTATGCGTCGCAACACGGCCTCGTTGCGGGTGTCCCATGTGCCTAGTGTTCTCACGACAAGATGTAACAAGTGTTTCGTCGTCTTCCGAGCCATCGCCTCTTCGAATGCAGCTTTCCGATTTTCCAAAGGCACGGTAACGTCCATTAGGCCCGTCCCTTCACTTTTGTGGGTCGATGTCGGGGCGGAATGCAGATCCGGTCCCCTGGATGGCCTTGTTGGTCGAGGTGGTCCATTCTCCCTGCAGCGCCACTCGCTACCCCGTAGGAGTTTAGCACCTGCTAATAAGCCTTCATTTTCTCTCCGCGGGAACTTGTAGGCCGACGTAACAAATTTGGCCTAAACGCCTCTACACTCGGCTTTGGCGTGACAATTTAATGCAGTGTACTTCAATTCTGCAGTGCTTGGAAACGAGGCCATGCTGCTGACACCTGGCACATAACGGACTGTTGTATAGTCTTTGACCCCATAAGTTGCGTAACCAGGACACTACTTACCCTGTTGCAAAAGCGCTTTACGAGCTTCCGGCGTGGCCTCCCCCGCCCCGTTCACATACTCTCGCTCACGCGGCCAAGCCTTGAAAGGTGGTTGTACTTCCATTTCAGATATGAGCCCATTTTCGACCCAAGACTCAACAATATCCTGCTCCGCTTTGCCAGAATGAACGTTGAACAATATAAGGCTTTGCTTACACCCTAGCTGGCTGAACACTTCAGCAGTGCTAGAAGTGAGCCTCTCATACATAGGGAGCTTCTCCAAATCGGAGGCAGTTTCTATCATGATGCCCCCATCACGCGTTGGGCGTGTGACATTGATCCTCACCTTTTCCTTCTTAGGGTCCAATGCGGTTTTTAGCACCTTGGACATTTCGTCCCGTGAGGTCTTTCCTCCCGTGTTGGGCAAGAGGAAGGCAATGTGCCTTTCCTTTACGGGCTCAGGCTGGGTCCCCGTTACTCCAGCCTTCCTTGGTTTGAACGGCCGGTTGAAGTCCATTCATTTTATAGATCTTATTTTCTTCTGCTGTTCCCTAATTCACAATGTGTTTCTCCAAACGATGGATAGTTTTTACTTTCATTCCCTTGCATCTCATCTTATGAGTTTTGAGGTTCAAGTTGATTTAGTTTTGCTGAAGCAACGACCTTCACCTTCACATCAGATGGGATTGAACCTGTCTGTTTTGGTTTCGGAAATTATTCTGGAAAACTTTGATCTACTTCCTTCAGTAAACTCTCTTTTTCTCGGACATATACCCCGAAATCCTCATAAATCTCGAACCTTTTTCATTGATACGAACTTCAGTTTCATCGAATGTCATTCCGCTGTACATTTCTGCGAACCTTGCGTACATTTCCGATCACCATTGTCTGTTAAGAAATGGATATAAATACACTATTGGCGATATAATTATTATCCGGAAGGGACTCGGTACAAACATGCATAACGTTGGCGAGATATTACTTCCGTCATTCTCTCCATCTTGATGATACATTTACTGCTGACCATTACCAAATAATGTTATCAGGTCTGTGGCACCATTCATTCCCAAGCCAGGGATATACATTTTAGGGGGTGTCCTCAATTAAAATATTCGTAAATTATAACTAAATCTAAAATTTTAAAAACTAAATTTTAGATCTTAAAAAAAGAAACTAAATCTAATTCTGTCACCGTCCCCGTCTTTATGGATTTATATCGTTCGAGATGTAGGCTATGGGAACGTATCCCAAACGGAGGACGGAATAAAAATCATTCTTCCTCCACGGAAATCTTTAGTTTATTGAAAGAATATAAAAATACATTTCAAAAATAAATGCAAAGTTCTATAAAACTAACAAAAAAAGCCTCTTTCTGCTCCAGGAGCAGTTACAAGCATAAAAAAGAAAATAAGATTCACGACGACATTCCTCCGCCGTCGTTGTCCGTTGAGTACTGCCGAGTCCCCGACAGGTGTTCGGTGTAGATATCCCGAGACCACTTGATCGCCTCGGAAACTGCTCTCCACCTCAGCAATCTCCTCGCGGTCTTCGGGATTTCCAGCCGACGCAGCACTGCCTCGTTTCTCGGGTCCCACATCCCGAGCGCTCCGACGACGAAGGTCTCCAGGCGGACGTCCACTCGATACCCGTGTAGCACCCTCACGCGCTCCGCGAGCTCCGCGTACTTCGCCGTTTTTCGCGCCCTCGCCTCGTCGAAGGCGGCCCTACGATTTTCAAAGGGGACGGTTACGTCCACAAAGAAAATCGGGCCGTCGGATCCTCTCTGCAACACGAGATCCGGGCGAAGTGCAGAGCCGGTCCCCGGGATCGACTTATTTTCGGAGACGGTCCAATCTCCCCTCAGCGCGTCTCGCAGGCGCTGAGCGATCGCGTCTTGGCGGAGAGTCCAAGCCGCCGCGTGTGGTAGGCAGTGGTTCAGCACGTGCGGAAGCGTCTCCTCCTGGTCTCCGCACCTTCTGCGCGCCGCATCCCATCTCCAGGCTCCTTTGAAGGCACCTTTCAAGGGGAGGACGTTCAGGCGAGCGCGGTGCGCGAACTTCCAGTCGCAGAAACGGTTGTATCTGCCCGTTCTGACGAAATGGTTGCTCGCGTAGGCCAACTCGCACGTATTCCCCTGGTCGCGTTTCGAGATCAGTCTCCGTCGATGCGTCTCCCGCACGGCGTTTCTCATGGCACCACAAGGATTCCTCGATGCCGAGGCAGAAATTAACAGTAACGATGTTCCTTCGTCGCCTATCCGGACTGACAGTTCGCTCCGCTCCACTCCCATCGCAGTCCGAGGGCGGGTCCCAGCTGCCGTGTCGCCTTCCTCGCCCGGGACCAGATGGACGCGATCCCTCCCGCGGTGCCGCTAAGTTCCTCCCTGCTGCTCCCGTTCAGGTACTCGACGATGGTGGTCTTCTTCGGCGGTGGGCCTCCTCGCCCTGTCTTGTGGTGGATCGCGTCCGTCAGGCTTCACCAGGCGAGAGACCGCACGAACGGGTCGCGGCAAGCCAGCATCTTGAAGGCCTGGACCACCACCATGACGTCGCTGGCCGTGGAAAGTGGGAAGAGTCCCGCGCCTCCCATCGATGGCGAGAGGATGAAGACCTCCTTCGACGCTCGGGAAGACAGAGACATCCATTTCTGGGCGCAGCGGGGTTATCGTTGCGTCGGCGCAGGTTCTTCTTCGGGACCGCGGATCCTCTGAAGGCGAAGTCGAACCGTGGCAGGATGAAGGTCCTTACAGCGTCCAACTTCTGCCATTGCGCCAAACCGGTGTTGTCGACCGATTGGATATCCGTCAACGCCAGCTGCAACTCCTCGGTGGGCGTTTGGTTGACGCGATATCCAACCGGGGCGCCGAGGTATCGGTAGGATTCTCCGGGTCCCAATGCCTTGATGTCTTCTTCTTGGATCTGAAAGGTGGTGGCTTGGACTCCTCGATGCCTCACGTCCCTGCAGTCGAGGTGCAGCGTGGAGCACTTCTTCCCCTTGAATCGAAGTCCGGTCCAAGTCGCCACCTTTCCGGCCGTCCAAAGCAGCGATCGGAGCATGCCCGCACTCCTCGCGACGAGAACAAGATCGTCGGCGTAGGCGAGGCAACAGATGTTTTTGTCGCCGACTCGGTAGCCGGCTACTCTTTCCCGCGCGATAAGAGCCCGCAGCAACGGCTCCATTCCCAGGTTGAAAAGGAGGGGAGAGAGGGGGCATCCCTGCCTCACCCCTCTCGCGACGGAGAGAGGGGCCGAGTACCCCTCCTCGCTCCTTAACCTCGTAGTGTCGTTCTCGTATAATTTTCCCACGATGCGGAGGATGTTTATCGGCATCCCTATGAACTGCTGAGTCCCCAAAAGATGAGGGATGGATCCGAAGGCGTTAGAGATATCGAGCCACGCCAAAGCATCGTCGATGCCGGTGTTTAAGACGAAATCATGCTCCAAACTGCCTTCGGATCCGCGGGAGAGAATCCCTTTTGCAGAGGAAAGGACAGAAGGTTCCTCCTCTTCGCCCAGTCCTCCAGTCGGACCGCCACACAGCCGGGGAAGACCTTCCCAGACGTGGGCCCCAAGGCGAGCGGTCTCCAGTTTCCCGCGTCGTCCTTACTTCCTCCCTTGTGGATGAGAATCGTCCGCGTCTCCTTCCATGTCTTAGGGACGTATCCCAAGCGTAGGACTACGTTAAAAAGGCGGGGGAGGACCTTGCATCCCGGGTCGGCCTTCTTCCAGGACGAGTATCTGACGCCGTCCAGACCCGGTGCCGTGTTCTTGGCGCGCTCCAGCCTTCTCGCCACTTCTTCGGGCAAAAAAGGCCTTTCCAACATCTGGCGATCCTCTTCACATGTCACCCTCGAGAAGTCGGGAACGATGGAGGGGGGGGCGGTCCAGGCGTGCGCGTCCACTCCTCCGGCGAAGTACCTGCAGAGGTCCTCCAGCGGGATGCCGCACTGCTCCTCCGTCCTTCCCGTCACCCTCCTTAATGCCGCTGCCCTGTTCTTCCCGTAGAGGGATATGTTGTTCTTCGACCGGTTATCAGAGGACCGAGCGCGATCTTCTATCGCTCGGTCTCCGGATACTCTTCTAGCCTCCTCGGTAAAGGAGGCCAGGATGACATCCAGGTCGCATTCCTCCCCTGGACCGACGAGCTCCAGTGCGGTGATGGTCTCCGCCTGGGCCTCCGTGAGTTCTCCGGGTGGGAGGAACTGCTCCTGATGGGTCGAGTGGTGGGCTCTCGACCACGGGTTCTCCCCTCGGAATCCAGACCCTTTCGGTGCCGGCACGTGCCCTCCTCCTAGGCAGTGGCAGCAGCACGTCGTCGCCTCCCACTGCGGCATCCTGCTCCACTGCATCCTCGCCCCCTCCCTGCGGGCACTCGAGGGATGGGGCCTTTCGGGGTGCGGACGCGGCGCCTCAGAACGAACGTCGGCGCGGCGGCGCCTTCTTCCTTGCACCACCTGCCATCCCTGGTCCTGAATCGGGCGATTGAGATTGTTAATCGTCCGCCGTTCCTCCCACGGGGGACGCCTCGGCTCCGGCCGTCGCTGCACGTGGGTCGCGGGAGGAGGTGCTCGGTATAATCTCCGGCGCTCTTCTTCGCGTACGCGCTCCCTTTCACGCTCTTCCGCGTAACGACGCCTCCTCTCTTCCTGTCGACGCCGCTGTCGGTTCCTCCTCTTCCGTTGTTGTCGCCTCCGGTTCTTCTCCCTCTTTAATTGCTCAAGGCGCCAACACTCCTCTTGCGAGGGAAGAGGACATCTGTGAACTGGGACGGGGATCTCTTCCGTCTGCGTCCCAATGCTCCTAAATGTCCTCGGCTCCTTCACCGGACTCGGGCTCCTTCCCTGAATTCTTCGGGAACGGCGAAGATGTTTGTCGAAGAGGCGCCTAACCGAAGGTGACTTGAAAGGATCCAAGCCCGGCAACAGGCTGATGCTCAATGCCGTCGCCATGTCTCTTTCTAGTGGCGACACTAGCGGCGTCCTTGTAAGCGGTGGTCCTCCGTACTTCTTTGGCGTTGTCAATTCTTCGTTGGTGTTTTCCATCCTTATTTCTTCGCTCCTGAATGTTCGTGGTTCCTTCACCGGGCTCGGGCTCCTTCCCTGTATTCTTCGAGAACGGCGAAGATTTTCATCGAACAGGCGTCTAACCGATGGTGACTTCATTTGATCCAACCCGGGCAACAAGCTGATCCCCAACGCGTATGCCATCTCCTTTTCTAAGGGCAACACTAGCGGCGTCCTAGTCAGCGGCGGTCCTCCGTACCTCTTCGGCGTTGACGGTTCTTCCGATGTATTTTCCATTGTTATTTCTTCGCTATAAGCCCCGAGCGTCTTTCATTTACTTCCATTATCATACCGTCGGCGAAAGATTCTCGCAGGGGTCCCCCCGACCGGAGTGCAATGGCCGAGCCTCGTCCTGGGGGAACCGCCTTTTTTATTTCACATATTGAAATACAAAGTTATTTCCTATGGAATATCACCCTGAAAGGAATGATACTCCATAGGAAATTCAGAATTTTACATAAATATTCTCTCCCATCGTGCTTGGCAACCCGGGAGAGGAATGATACCCTAAATGTCTTTAAAGAATAAACATAATAAACATCTTCCACCTACAAGTTCTTAAATCTAATCACAACATTAATATTTAAAAACTAATTCACACGAAACATCAGTCACTAAAGAGTCACTATCTCACTAACCTAAACACTAATTAAATACTTTAAACACAACAGAAACACAGTGAAACTTTCTAAATAAACTAACTAACTGAAATATTAAATAGAGTATTTCACGTGTTCATTGTAAATTGTTCTGGAGGCACTAATGGCCGCCGACACCATCCTCCTACGCACTGCCGGTAAGTTCCTTAGCGGCACCCCGATGCGGCGCAGCACGGCGTCGTTCTTCGCATCCCAGGAGCCGAGGGATCCCACCACGATCGCCCCCAATCGAACCTCGAACTTGTGCTCCTCGCGCTCTCGAGTCCGCTCCGCCAACGCCGCGTACTTCTCCATCTTCGTGGCCCTCGAGGCGCGGAGAGCGACAAGCCGACTATCGAAAGGGACGGTGACGTCGATGATGTGGATGACCTTCCCCTTGTCATCCCGGATCACGACGTCGGGCCTCAGTTGCGTCTCGTCTCCTGGGATCTTCTTATCCACCGACGCCTGCAACCGCTTCGGGAGTGCCGCAATCAGGATGTCCGGCACAGCGTTTTGCCTCCTGATCCTCCCTTTTCTGTGAGCGCGGCATTGGTTCAGCACGTGCACCAAAGACTCGACGGCTTCGCCGCACTTCCTGCAATTAATGTCCTCCCGCCACGCACTCCCGTGCATGGAACTGAAGAGAGGGAGGACATTAAGTCAAGCTCTTTCAATGAATATACAAAATAAATATAAAATTGACGAAGCTTCTTACTCCTATATGTCGTAATATGCCTCAGAGCATCTTTCATCAATCTCCATTGCAACGGCGAATTAGTAGATGGCGAAAGATTTACATACATACATACCCCTCCGACTCAAGGAGTCCGGTGGTATTCTTTTTTAATGAGGCCGTATCTAGGTTATCCTTTCACGGTCCTTGACCACTGACAATTGTGGCAGAGTTGGGTTTACGCCCAACCAGCGCTCCCACTTCTCCCCTAGCAAAGTGAGATACTGGATAGGCCATTACAGCCACCCTCGGATAAGGGCACAGGTCTAACGTCCTGTAATTTGGAAGCAAAGGGGAGGTAAGGTAAAAGGGGAATTATTTAAGGGATAACCACAGCCCCCAAGAGTCCGACACCAATGCCAGGCAGGCACATGCGCCTCGGGCATGTCTGGCCCCGTAGTACCTATTTAGACTAAGTCACTAGACAGCTCGGCAGTTCTGCTGCCTTCCAGTTTTCCATGGGTACTGTTACACCCTGTCATGTTCAAATTGTGTCCCTGTTTAATTCTTTCCTATTCTGATGCTTTTAATTTCTTTCAGTATCTGATTTTTCTTTCCTCCTCAGTGCAGATGTGCAAAATTTTCTAAATACTTTATAATTTTCTGGACTAACCAAAATTTTGTAGTCGCTTCTCCAACTTTCTTTGATGTTTAGATCTAAATAACTAATTCTCAAGTCATCCTAGAGCAAGCAATCTTCTAAAAATTGCTCTACTGTGTCTACTTTGCCACAAATACAGTTATCTTCCTTTTTTAAATTAAATCTTTTCAAGCTACTAAAAAAATTTCCGTGACCAGATAATACCTGCACTGTGTAATATTCTAAATTATCTAATGCTTTTAATTTGACATTCCTAATAAATTTTTAGGTCCATCTACCTTTAGTAGTCTTATCCCATTTCTTCTGCTATCTCCTTAAGTTATAATTCCTAATTTTTCCAAGCGCTTCTTTTTTACTATTAATTTCATAAGTTCTTCTATCTAATTTTAATGTGTTTGTTACTTTGCAGGAGTACAGTAAATTTCGTTCAGTTATTTTTAGATCTATTGGTAATATTCCAGATAGGGCTTGAAGGGGTTCTCTAGAAACAGTTGCAAATGCTTTAGTTACCAAAATTAAAAATCCAACTGTCTCATTCTTCAAAATTAAGGGCTCCTGTATCAAACAGATATCTACATTGCCTAATAGGTCATTTAATTCTGAGGCTACTCTTCTGGCTTTTCTTAAATTTCGTTGTGCCAATCTAATTTTAAATCTGTTTTTATTTTTCCTATGCCTTACACCAGGTTGCTGCTGAACATTCCTTCAGCTACCTTGTCCAATTCGTTTTTTAGATATTCAGTTCTTTGAACTGTTTTCTCTCAAATATTCTTTGCAATTACTCTCTTTGGGCCAATCTACAACCTCCATCGGGACTTAGCAGATTATGTATCAGACGAAATATTTTTTTTAAAAATCATAAATGACTTCTTTTGGTTAATTTTGAGATCCCACTTACAGGACAAATCCTCAACAGTAATGAGTTCCAATATGTAGCGCAGTTCACCCTTCTAATTACTATAGAACGTTAGTTCCAGTGGCTTGGATTGTTTGAGCCAGAACATTGACATATGGGGCAAACAGTAGGGGGCCAAGAACACCCTGTGGAACTCCAGAGGGAACAGGGGAAGATAGAAAGACATATCCATCGAGGAACAAGCATTGCCTATGTTGATCAAGAAAATCCGAAAGAAGAGAAAGGAAAGATCTGTGGATATTAAGTGATGTTAGAGTTTGTTTAAGAAGGAGATGGTTCATGGTTTCAAAGTCTTTGCTAAAATGTTCTCTGAAAATTTGCTGACAGTATTGGGAGTATGGAAATGGGCTGATAGTTTTCCCAACTGGTCTTTAAGGCCGTTTTTAAGAACAGGAGTTACATTGACAGATTTCCATTTATGTATGGAAATAATGTAATATGGATGTAATGTAGTATGGAAATAAACTGGTGGAGAAGAATCTATTAAAAATATCGGTGATTGGTACGTGCAGGGGACTGGGTAGTTTAACGGAGGAAGGAAGTAATATTATCAGACCCAGTTGCTTTGTTGAGGGGAATATTAGTTATAAGATTTAAAACCTCATTGTTGGTAGTTAAAATATGTGATAGGGTATTGGAGCTCACAGGGTTTTGGAGGAAGTGGCACAGATTTGGATGTTGTGGAGAATTTGGAGAAGTATTCACTGATATATGGGGTACTCTTTAGGCAACTATCCTTGTGGCCGTCTGGGAGGAAAGGAGGAGAGGACTAGTCTCCTGTCTGGAGACGGCCAAGTAAGGTTCCTCTCAATTATCAAATATGATATGCCAATGCTGATTCCCTGTTATTATTAACAGCTCAAGGTTGTTTATTGCAGCATTATACCTGAATAATAATTGGTTCATCAGACATAACGGTGAAATTTATCTCATGCTAATGCCTTCTAATATTACATCAAAAGCAGCAAGCTTGGGCAATGGGTTTATGGAATGCAAGCAAAAAAGTGGATGTAACTTGTCCATAGAACATTTCCACAAATTTCTATTTTTGGCAGAGAAATAAACTTTCCTCTCTTCGGGATGCACAGTAAGAGATGGCATCAACACCTTATCTGGCACATCTGAGAGCAATTAATCCTGGTCCTTCAACATCACCATTAACCCAATCTCCAGTTACAACATTAACTCATCGGGTCCCTCATTTGCTGACCATGTCCTGGACTCCAGTGACTGGACAGACCCTGCTGGCCTCCATAGAGAAGCTGAATAGACACAAGGTTCGGACCATCTCCTTGTGGAAGTAGCCTTCCAAGAGACAAGACTGCTGTCACCATTGAGGAATGTCATCCACCTTTATGGCATACTTGTACTGTCTGTTTGAGTGGTAGCAGTAATTGTGTGTGTTCTGTTCCCACAAAAGGAAGGCACACAACCACTTTCCGGTCAGCACAGTGCCCACCACACCCTCCGTAAATTAGTACAATTTATTGAGACCATGGGACAGTCATAAAAGTTAACTCTCCCGGTCGTGTTCCATTCTCTGTATAAATTTGTCTAGTTTAAGTGATTATTTTAAATAAGTCACGGTAAATTTTTGCATATATGAGCAATGTTAAGTTTGTGATTTATTTTTTATACATTTTAAATTTTTTATGGTATGTATATTGAAAATCATATGTAAGCTCCAGGTGGCTTGACATTTCCGAACTCCATGTTTTAATCGGTGATGTGGTGAGGAAGGTTTGTGAAGTAACACTGTCAATGGTTATTGACTATGGAAAATACTATATATATACTATAAATACAGACAATATCAATATTGTGGTTTACTTTGTTCTGTAAATACAAATTTCTAAGAAAATTATCTTTAACTAAATAAACTTTATTATCATTTGTGAATCTATATTTCTTTATTTTATTCTGTTATGTATTAATTTTATTTATATATTTTGTTTTGTAGGAAAAGAATGAATTTGGAAGTGCAAAATTGGGTTTGGCAAAAAAACTAAGTGTTTTTTACTTCAGTTTTTTCATTTCTGTTTCTTAAAGTTACTGATTCTTAAAAAAAAGTTACAAATTTAAGGCTGATTTATTTTGGATTTCTGCTGTTTAATTGACAAATGGAGTATATCTTTCATAATTGTATAATTCAAAATACTGATGAATACTGATCTGTTAAAAGTGTTTTATTCTCTCTTTATAATTTTTATAAAACACTGCATTGTATCTTCTAGTATATCTAATCTAACATATTATGATTCAACTTTGGTGGAAAAAAATCTGACAATTACCTTTGACCAAACTTGAAACCTTTTTTCATTAATAAGTAGTATGTGTAATGTGTATATTTCTTAAATTAATTCCATTATATTGCTATAATCTGCCAACTGTTTAATAATTTTCCGTTTTCATTAAACATTTTGTAATTAGTATTATTTTATACCTAAAAATGCATTTTTAGAGAAATAAATTGAATTACCTTTCCAATCATCAAATACCCTGAAGTCATCTATTTGTGCAAACTGACTAAACGTGACCTGAACCTGTGGTTTAATTATCCAATTTTCAAACCTAAGATTCCAATTAGTTTGATTTGATTGTTATAACTGGAACTTCTCTGCTGGTATCCTTAAGTTCAGATCTTAACTGTTCTGATGAATGGAGTACATAGAATTTTAGTATCATATTGGTTATATATTTTCTGAAGTTAAATTATAATACATTCCTGGAAGACTTACCAAGGATAATGTTTTCTACTTATCCACGTCTGTAGTTCACTAATTCATTTATCCTATTTAAACTTCCTAATATGAGGAATTCAGATTTTCTTATTATAAAGTAGTAACTATTTTAGCATTGATAAACATTTTATCCATGTTGAAGTGGTTAGTGTCTTGCTTAATCTTGTAGTCAATCAGGGATTTTAACTTGTCTCAACTTGTTTTTGGTTTAAAAGATAATTTATCAAATCATCCAAAAAAAGATTTCTGCATAACTTAAATTTCTCTTGAAAACTTGTTTATTCACCAAAATATGTAGAAATCTTAGGGAAAAGCTTGTGACTAGCAACTTAGATTTGCATTCACTTCAACGAATTCATTCTCAAAATGGTACTACTAATAGTACACTTAAAACTGATTCAATGATTTCAAGATAATTTTTGATAATATGTCAATGTTACTGATTATTTACCAATCATTATAACAAAAACATAGTCTTTAGCTAACTATTTTAATAATAGAGATTTATTCAGAAATTCAAAAACAATACAATGTATATAATAATTTCCCTGCCTGTGAATGGCTTAGTAATTTAATTACACTATATTAAAGTTATTTTAACAAAAGGATTTATATATTTCTCTCTGTGGCCTTACTGAGTCAGATGTAGTCTCATCAGGAGGCACTAAGTTAAATAACTAAGAGCCTAAGGTTAAATATATGATTTTAGTATTTCATATATTTATGATGAACATAAACTAATTATCTTGAACACTTCTGTCAAAATATAGTTTCAAGTTTACTAAACAATCACAGTTTATCACTAATTATTCCTTATATTTATAAACACTGCATCCCCCTAACTATTTTGTAATACAATATGAAAAATATGTTCAGTATTATTCAATGATCTGTAGTGTAAAATAGGTGTCTATATCCCCTGCCACATCCCAAAAGGTAGCTTGCAGGGTACTTATGAAGATGATTTGTAGAAAATGATGAACATATACCAAGTATGCAAATCATTAAGAGTATAGAAAGCAATGCATATAAAATCACAATAGGAGATATAATCGTAAAATTTGATATAATTACTATAGCACCCTACATTTGGAGTAGAACAATGATACAAAAATAGTCTGATAATATTGTGACCTATCTTGTAGTATGTACAAACATCATAGGTATCTGTTATTTGTATACTCAAAATTCATTACAGAATTTTGTGGCGAATATGTTTAGATTTCTTTCTTTAAGTTAAACATAGTACCTATGCTATTGAATGACTTAACTTATAACCTACATAATAAATTCTATGACAATCAAGTCTCTTATTGCCATACATATTATAATAACTTGGACATTATTTTATTCCATCTCTCCCTATTGTCATGTTTTGTAGCATACTTTTCCTATTGTTTTTGGAGAAGTAATTTTTTGAAAGTAGGATATACTTGTGTAGGTGGTGTAGAGGTAAAAGAATTAATTGTATAGTATTTTTTGAAATGATTTTGATAAAATTGAGAGCCCACTTATCAATTAAACCTATTTGAGTAACTAATAGGGCTGTATTAGATTGAGTGTAGTATTTCCCCATACATAAACAACCCCTTGCATCAGCCCATGTCATAATTATATATTGAATAAATGAATGGTTCAAGCACATATTAGCATAATACTCGTTTAATTTTTTAGAAATATATCTTTAAGATAGTAAAATCAATATGAAACTCTTTGTAGGTTTTATTAATGTGACTAATATGGTTAAAAATTATGAGGGCTGAGTGGAGATTTCACGCAAATTTAACAAATATTGTTGGTAATCTATTACATTTCCTCATTATGTATAACTAATAAATATATAAAAATACAAAATAAGTATATTAAATAGATAATGATAGTTGGAGTTTCCCCCGTTCACTATAAAAAAAACTTACGTAACTCCTATTATCATAAGTGGTGATAAGAGTGTTACATAATTGATGATAGAATAATGTTAAAATGTTTTGTATTCCCTTTTGTAAATTTAAGTGTTATTAAAAAGTTCAGGCTTAAGCCTAATTGCAGCAAAACCCGCAAATAATAATAGTAACATTTACTCAGAATGACGCCAAAAGCTGCTATACTGCTTATTGTCCATTTGTGGCTTAAACATTGGAGGGCCTTAGGTTAAACAAATCATAATCGCAGAAGTGCATTTTTGATGTAATTGAAAAAGGGGGAAGAACTTATGTATTTAATTATATTTAAGCCAAGCTTATGTTATAACTTAGCTGAAAGACACTGGTTTCAGTGTTTGAACCCCAACTTCAGGTCACTAAATAAAAATTGGTGTTAAACATGCATTTATTTAGGATGGGTGGAGAGTGGATGAGGAATGGGTAATTATAACATCAGAAGTTGGAGAAGTATTATTTTGTGACCTAAAGATGGTGATGTAATACTGAAACTGGTAGGCTTATTAAAAGCAATTTTTATGAAAAAGTATATTACATTTCCATTACCTAATTCAAAATGTTATGTTATCTTGAATTATATCACGATTTAAAAAGTATAATTGAAGATTTTAGTAATTTTTGATTTAGTAGAGATTTCAGGAAAAAAATTTTATTTAGGTAATTTAGAAAACTTTTTTGGCCTATTCTTCAGCAAGTAAAGAGAAGATTTATTATATCCCTTGCTCATTTTAAATTTCCCCAAACTGGATATTAGGCAGAATGTGATATTATAAATAAAATTATTGCACAACAAAACTAGGATATGAGTTGTAATTTTTCTTCATAATTCAATAAAAATTCTTATTGATTCATAGGAATATATTTTGCTATCAAACTGTGTGTTTCAAAGGCAACAAGAAATAGAATTTGTTTTGGGTTTTCTAATACGAGTGGTACTTCTTTCATTGCATGCAATTGTCAAAATTTACAAGAGAGGTGAATGAAGTTGAGTTAGACATTTTTTATTCCTCTTGAGCTCAAATGAATAAAATACTTCTTCTTAAAACTTGTCAGAATTTCATCTCCAATGTGTTTTACATACATGATTGGGGCATTTCATATTCATTCATAATGTCTTCAATTGTTTTTTATTTTATGAACATAATATTAATCAAAAAGAACATTATTTTGCATGATTCATTTTGTGATGTGGTTTTGTGCTCAAAGAACATAGGATTGGAAAAATCTTTCCTTATTGAGAGAATTCATTGAAAAATAAAAGAGTTGATATGAGAGTTAAGGAGGAGTTTCTGAGAAGAAAAAGATAAGGTTGAACTGCGGATAAATAAGATTAGAACACACTTGATTTCCATTCGTTTATTTTTTTTAATTCACGAGGAGATGTAATGCAATGGGCTGATAAAGATAATAATACATCAACCTATATGTACAATGTGAAGTAGAGAGGTATTTTATTCTGGAAAATAAATAGTACATTGATGTTACGTAACTTAATATTAGAGAAATGATATCTAACATGCGTGACCCTCTACATATCTCTACATATAAAATACTAAGAAATGAATTGAAATTTATTAAAATATATTTATTTTGAGTCTAACAACTTACCCTTGTAGCCTTGCAGTATTTAAGAAACCTGGCATAGGTTTCAGGACACCATTAGATAACAGGGAATAGCAAATTCAAAGTAGGTATGAACTGGGGAATGGAAGAAAAACTACTTTGTGTTTACACAGAAGGGATGTAGAAAGTTTCCATTATATGAAAAAGTTATTACCATGAAAAAAAAAAGAAATTTGCAAGCAGAAATATACTTCATGTATAGCTATACAGAAGCTCAGGGTTGTTAATTATATTTATTCACTGTTTTTTTTTACTTAAGCCTTTTTAAATATGTGAAAGATATTCACGAGCCTTTCTTATTTATAGTGTTTGATATATAATAAAATAAAGGGTTTGAATATATATTTTCGGAAATAATAAGGGTGATAAGATTTTTATTGAGTTTTATGTTGTGACTGAGCTTGGCCAGCAGGTGTTGTAGGATTCTTGGTCGAGTTTTTGTTTGGGCCATACACATGCCATCTTGAGCGTCCATCTTAATTATTTCCTTTTGTCCTTTTAAGCGTTCTTCCAAATGGTTTGAGAGCAATGTGAGAAAAAAGTTCACTTCGACAGATGAGTGTTAGCGATACAGAACTTTTTCTGATGAAAGGTCAACTGAACAAGAAAGCCTAATTAAATGGCTACCATTCGAAAATGTCGGTGGGATTCCCGTGGCCAAACGGTTTGGTATCACTGCTTTAGCTGAGAACCGTGGTCACGTTCATTGTTCCGGGCCGCTGAAGTTCTTCCACTCTGCTCAATGTACAGACGTAGACAACCAACTCTTTTATTGACCTCTCCCGTAAGTATCTGCACCTTAGGGAGCGAAACTTGCATCAGAAAGCTCAAGAATAGTGAAATGTAGAACTAAAACCTTAATTCTGGGTGTTCCAAAAAAGAGTAAACTGGAGTTAGCCAAGTAAAAGTATCCATGGAAATTTACGTTCCGGAGGAGAATGGCATTCTTTGGGCCAATTCGCTCATTTGTTGTAAAATAATAATAATGCGTCCTTATTCAGGTCGAAATTTAGTCTTCAGGGACCACTTTCACATTAGACCCTCTAAAGAACAAGCACTGCTACGTTTCCCTGATCGAAAATAATTAATCTACCAGGACTCGAACCTGGGACATCGAGAATATGAGCGCTACCAATGCGATAAGCATAATAATATCATAATGGATAGTAGACGCGTCAATCTTTTCGTACTTGTTTATCCTTTAGAGCTTTTGAATCCATAAGAATGAATTACTGACAATAATAGTTGGATTTCACTGAAGCAGAAACCTCATGTCGAAGTTCAAAAGTTGGAAATCTAATAAATATTCTCTTCAATAAACTATATTTTATTCGTTATTAGCTTTATTCAAGCAATATATCTCGGAGATCGTTTTCTTTCTCTAGCCTAACATAGAACAACATCGGATTCAACTGCATTTCTCTTGTTCCAGTTAATCGTATACAAGCACGGGTCTCGTATTAATATAGAAAAAATATAAAACTGAAATCATAGTCTTTGAGTCTTGCCCCCCAATAAGATACATCGAGTCCCCGTTTAACGATAGATTTGGAATATAGATATTAAATGTAGAATAGATGGTAAAATCTTTCAATGTTTATCTCACTTCCAAAATAAACGCATTCTCAACTTCGTAGTTTTAGTATCACAAAATAAAAATTATGTAAAGTAGTTATTGATTATAATACTCATTATTTCGATTTATTTTATTTTAAATATTAAGTTCTATTATCATTTTAATTGTTTATAAAATTTTAATTTATATTATTGCACATAATTTACATAAGTATAGCGTAAAATAACTAGTTCTTATAATTATCATATTCTGCATAATTTTCAGTGAGCGAGATATGTAAATGGAATTTGAAAAATTGGTGGGTTCGATATGTTAGTTTCGTGGCTTTTTAATAATTTGATTAACCTCGTTGAAAGTCAGTTTATTCTAAATAAGTAAGAGTGCGATACAGTGTATATTGACTGCAACATAGCTTATCTTCTTTCCGCTCCAATGGAGATAAAAATAAAAAAACATTATCTCATTCTCCCCTTGATAGAACGTAGGGATGAGTCTGAGGGACCGTCCATACAAAATCTGCAACGTTTACCACTTTACTCTACCAGGTTGGCCATCTTGAAGAAAATGAACTCTTAGGAGGCTATAGGCGAGAATAAGGAACTGTTTTTGTCGTTTCTTGAAAAAAATAGCACAAAAAATATGAGGTAAAGATAACGGTACGAATCAAATGAATGTTCCATCCGCGAATTATTCGGTAGCGTTTAGTATGCGATAGCTGAAATGTACGATAACGGAATTAGGGCAAAAAATATGCAAACACGATTAATTTTAACGCATTCACTATAACGTTACGAAAATCAAACTCAACCACGAATTGGACATAAAGTAAATTTCGGAAGCTTTATGGGTATTTTTTTTAATAACCTAAATCGGTGGTAGAGAGGTTATTATGGCAACTTTCTGCCACTTGGGTTCTGGGTTCGAATACCCGCCGGAGGGGAAATTTCCCTCTCAGGTTAGAGAGATTGGTGCGGGCTGTGTGAAATAAAGAAAGAAATAGAAATTTTTGTGAGCACTTTAGAATAAGTGTACTATTTGTAAGACTTCTTGAATTGAAAATTTCTCCTTCAGAGAAAAATCTCTGATTGTAATATTGATAGTTTCATTTCAAATAAGTTTAGCATACGAAACGTACAAGCAATGAGTCAATTAAAAATTTCAATATTACTTTGTAAAATTAATAATGATTTTGTTATTCCATTTGAAGCAATTATCGTTAAGTTTGAAGTTGTATGATCATGAATTAATTTATCATACTATGCTTCTATCTGATGCTGTATTAGTACACCTCAAATAATTTTTATGATCTATTAATCCATAGTTAAAGAGAATTCTTTTTATCATTCTTCGAGTCTCCGATACATAAATTTTTAAACCGACAGAGTAACTTGAATTATCTTAATACAAATATCCCAATATTATTAATTCAGGAAGGAATTCTTTTGAGACAAGTGAATAAAAATAAAGCATTCTCACTTTTATTCCACATATGAGCAGATTTAGAAACGCCATTCATTCAGTTGTAGTTCAGCTTAATTGCGCTTAGCGATGCACGTCTTGCAGAATAAGATGACTGCAAGAGTCTGCGAGGAAACCGGATCCGTCAAGTTGGTACGTGTTCGAGGAAGTATCGTATCTCTCACGCGTTGGAGATGCATTTTGAATCCAGCCCCCGAATCGATTGTGTACGTTCTTTTTACTTCCTCACGTTGACATTCGTTTGGCGGATTATTGAATGAAATGGAAGATCCTTACAGACCACTCATCAGAGATGAAGATGACGCTCGCTCCCCGTCGGCAGTTGCGTCTTCCTTAGCGGAAGGTAATACGAAAAAAAATAAGAAGTGCGATGATCCTGCCGGATTGTTTAGTACTGCGCATGTAACTTTAACACTTTTGATTCAACTGTTAGTTCTATTCGATTATATATATTAGATTATTCATGGTGGATGAATATTTTCTCCAGTGGTAAGGACGCCAGTGCAACCCAGTCAAGCTCCGGTGCAGGTACCGATGGTGAATATGGGAGGCCCGATGGTTCCCGTCGTTGGTGAGTCAACTAATGTCATTGTTTACTCTTTCTTACATCCAAAATTTTCTATGATTCGAAAATTTTCAAAATCACGAAGTTTAGATTTTTATTTAAATAAATTTTGCGACGCACAGTGGGCTAGAATCGAAAAAAGCTGGCCAAAAATACAAAATGCGTTTTTTTGAGTGCGGACTTTGAAATTTCGCATGGTAAATCTCAAATAAATTCTGCATCGACTGTTAAAGTCATTTGACTTAGTTCCCGCGCAATTAAGTTTTATAAGGGGTCAAAGTTGACCAAATTTCGGGAAAAACGGCCGTTTTCGATTTTTCGCAGAAATCTTCAATTTCAAACTAACGCTGAACCAAAACGAATAAAAGGTTCGGACAAAAAACTATTTCATGTTATAATCATGTTCTTTATGCTTTACAGTACTCAATTTGGATGGTCATACTTGAAAATTAGCCTACTTTACAGTACAAAATGGCGGACCCTTATTTTGGATGTGATTTTCGCACAAAGCGAGGAAAATAGTTGTGAGGGACATCGATGTACACGGAGTTACTTATACCACAGTACTCGTGAAAGCTTCCTGCAACAGGATCTGAAATAAAATCCTGCGCCTTTTTGCGCCATTGGAAAATAATTCGACTTTTGTACAACGATGCAACGACGAAATCCGCGCGGCGGAGCTCCGTCCTCCGTGGCGATCTAAGTTTCCAGGTGATACACATACCGTTTTATGAGTTTCAAAAAAACTATTTTATCTTATAATCCTGTTCTTAATGCTTCATAATACTCAATGTAAATGATCAGACTCGAGAAAATTTCCAACTCTACAGGACAAATTGGCTGACCCTTATTTTGGATGTGATTTTCGCACAAAGCGAGGAAAATAGTTGTGAGGGACATCGATGTACACGGAGTTACTTATACCACAGTACTCGTGAAAGCTTCCTGCAACAGGATCTGAAATAAAATCCTGCGCCTTTTTGCGCCATTGGAAAATAATTCGACTTTTGTACAACGATGCAACGACGAAATCCGCGCGGCGGAGCTCCGTCCTCCGTGGCGATCTAAGTTTCCAGGTGATACACATACCGTTTTATGAGTTTCAAAAAAACTATTTTATCTTATAATCCTGTTCTTAATGCTTCATAATACTCAATGTAAATGATCAGACTCGAGAAATTTCCAACTCTACAGGACAAATTGGCTGACCCTTATTTTGGATGTGATTTTCGCACAAAGCGAGGAAAATAGTTGTGAGGGACATCGATGTACACGGAGTTACTTATACCACAGTACTCGTGGAAGCTTCCTGCAATTGGATCTGAAATAAATTCCTGCGCCTTTTTGCGCCTTCGAAAAATAAAATGATTTTTCTAAAGCCATGCAACGGCAAAATCCGCGCGGCGGAGGGCCGTCCTCCGTGCCTATCTAAGTTTCCAGATGATACACGTGCCGTTTTGAGTTTAACATTTTCTGATATTGTTTTACTGTGTGTCATACTGAACTTTCTCTTTAACCCTCAATGGCAAGGAAAAGAAATCACACATCTGGCATTTTTCGTCTGATCCTTCGCGCGCCTCGAGTAAACCTTTGCTTAGGACAATCTGGAAGGATAGTTTTATGACACTCAGCTGCTCTTCCTAAGGATAAACGGTTACCCTTCGAATTGTTTTAGCATTTTCCATTTCGAAATTTTGTAAGACTTTCAGTTACGTCTTGTATATGGTGAAGGTTAGTGGCGTTTCGGTGCTCTTATAGTAGTGTTCCCTGTTCTATATGTTCCAAGCTCCTCGAGTGTTATTTGCAATATTTCTGTTAACTGGGTAGAAAATTTGAAGAAGAAATTTCAGGTAAGTGACGTTAATGGATATTATTTATTATTTTCAACGCAAAAATATTGATGAGGGGTTATAGATATTTATTATTTAGCGATTTTGAGTCTCTCTCATTTGTTACAACCGTCTGTATTTTCTTAATCCAATGCTGAAGGAGATACGATATGTATATATAAACGGAAGATTCATCAAGTGTAATTCTAGTTGGGTGAATGAGAAAGTCAATTTTCCTGATATAGTGTTCCAAAATCTACCTAGTACTTTCATGAATCCAGGTTATTATTTAAAAAAAAATGATCGCCTGCCACCCGATTTCCCGCGCGCGCAGGTCCGCGTTACAGTCGTAATAAAAATTCGTTATCGACAATACGGTTGAACATAGAGTGTTGAAAATTGAAGGATAAATTAATTCAGGGTTTTCTGAGAAACTTTCTCGCAGGAAGTTTTTTCTTACGTAAATAGAACGAAAAGTAGCAGGCGACTACATTTTTCAACTCATTTTGCCGAAAACTCATGATTTTTCCTTGGATAACTTCCCATAATTTCTCTCCATTAAATAAAACTTAAAAGTTAACAATATTACTAGAAAGTGAATAAAATGAGGCAAATATTGATTCCAAGAAAGATAAGATATCTTTAATATTGGATCCAAATTCCTCGGTTCGGAGAAAATCCCAACCAACTCTCAGCATTTTTTGTAAAGAATTATGTTTCTAATTTACCAAGGAATAGTTTTTTGACATGTTTACTTAGTGCTAAGTTGTATATACATCTTTTTTCCTTATACTGCAAAGTTTTAAACCCGAATCTTTCTGATTTCATTCTTATATACCAAGGTTGCATCAGCGCGCATGATTCTCCCATTTAAAATACATGGGACCAAAAGAAATACGTAGACTGAGTATTCAAATCAGTACTTCATATGGAAATTATGCCTAAAATCTGATCCAATGACATTTATACAACACAACAATAACAATATCGATATTTTTGAGCAAAGAAGTAAAGCAGCATAATAAATAGGAAGTGGCACAAGGAGAATGTCCGATTCTTCGGGCGGTAAATGTAATTTAGGCAGAGGGTTAGACAAAAATTATATCATTAAATGCATTTTTATGCTAACTGTAGAATATTATCCGTAATAAATGCGAAGTATACATCATTTAGAACGATACTACACATGTAAGGTATAAAATTTGCGTCCTTAGATGTAACAAAAAAAGAGATATTTATCAACATGAAATTGGGTAATTTATACCTAACAAAATGATCCTAACTGTTAAATATAGTTTTAATAGTGTAAATTGTATATTGTTTATCCTATAAAGCGACATTAAAAACCGTTTTTCTTCGTATACAATCTGGAAACTTAGATCGCCACGGAGGACGGAGCTCCGCCGCGCGGATTTCGTCGTTGCATCGTTGTACAAAAGTCGAATTATTTTCCAATGGCGCAAAAAGGCGCAGGATTTTATTTCAGATCCTGTTGCAGGAAGCTTTCACGAGTACTGTGGTATAAGTAACTCCGTGTACATCGATGTCCCTCACAACTATTTTCCTCGCTTTGTGCGAAAATCACATCCAAAATAAGGGTCCGCCATTTTGTACTGTAAAGTAGGCTAATTTTCAAGTATGACCATCCAAATTGAGTACTGTAAAGCATAAAGAACATGATTATAACATGAAATAGTTTTTTGTCCGAACCTTTTATTCGTTTTGGTTCAGCGTTAGTTTGAAATTGAAGATTTCTGCGAAAAATCGAAAACGGCCGTTTTTCCCGAAATTTGGTCAACTTTGACCCCTTATAAAACTTAATTGCGCGGGAACTAAGTCAAATGACTTTAACAGTCGATGCAGAATTTATTTGAGATTTACCATGCGAAATTTCAAAGTCCGCACTCAAAAAAACGCATTTTGTATTTTTGGCCAGCTTTTTTCGATTCTAGCCCACTGTGCGACGTTGCCAAGCGTTCGTTCGCCGGTGCTTATCGTCTCTTGCTTGTCTACCGTTCGTTTTCCGCAACTATTTCGCTAGCCTTAATAAATATTATTAGAAATGAAATATAAATAATGAAAGTATTCTGTCATTCGCCCCTAAAATATTGATCCTAATCATCACCAACGTTGTTAATTTTTAAAAAAGGCATAGAATACAATTTATTTAGAAGGCAGTTTATTTTTCATTGAACAAAAATCCCAAGACTAGTTCGATTTTATACTTTTATGAGGATGATCGCCAATATAATGGATATTTATTGAAAATTGAAAATATTTACCGCACGGAACTAATCAAGGTGGAAGTCTGTATGAAATTGTATTGTTGTAAGTTGTACCATTACCTTGCAATCGAATTTTATGTTTCGCGAAAATGACAGATTTCGGAAAAAATATCTTTTTTGGGTACCTTAGTTTATATTTTTTTCTTGAGGTATATTACGTACTCAATCTGCAGTAGCGAAAAAATCTCACTTAATGTAGATAAAATCCGGCTTAGTTTGGTGTAAAAACAACTCCTGTAGGTTGTGTTCTAAGTTAGCAAGAAATTAACCAAGTCCAGGGGGACATAATTAATACTTCGACTATAGTGTTTAGCTTAATGAACGGGAGAAACCGTATAAGGAGACTTTTTTCGCATAGGAGTAGATATTCGAGAAAAAAACGATCTTAAACCTTTTAGTGTCGGGCGAAATAGAGGTGCCTATGCGGAAAAAACCGACCGAATTTCACAGTTTTACAAGGGTTCGGAAAAATGCTTGTGAAAACCGAACGAGACACAATGTTTACATGATTCAAATTGCTGCGTATTGTGTATGAAATACAGAACTACACAATGACACTAATTTTTCGAACTCATTGAAAATTATAGAAAGAACAGAGGTATAAACGTTTTTAAATGAAAAGAATTTGAGATCTCTTGTAGAAAACGTATTTGCACATACAAACAGTCATCTTTTCATCATAATTTTATATGGGTAAATTATTATAAAGTATATACTTTGTATTGCCTGTGTATATTTTTTACAAGATGAACGATATTACTTAACAAAAACAAAACATAGCTTGAAGGTATACGGTAGGCGCCGCCAGACGATTTTTCTCTATCGAACTATGTAATTGTTATCGGTAATATAACATTCCTGAAACAAAATAATTTTGTCATAAATATTTTTATATTTATATATTGTAAAAGTGTAAAATTTTGTTATTGTAACTCGCTCAAATAATTTATTTGAGATCGAGGAGAAACTAATAATTGACCCTTCTTCGTCGTGACGTTATTTCGTAAGAGTCTCCAAACAGCTGTTTATAAAACGCCTTCGACAAATTTCGATAAGGTCAAGAGTAAGAGTAAGAGAATAAGATAAAGTAACGCCAAAGCCGCTTACGTTAGGCCGCAGATAGGATGTCGCCTGAGCGGCAACCATCGGTGTTTATGTTAGATTTCGATACCTCCAAGCAATAGTAAAAACGTCGTCCACAAGGAGTTCAAACGAAAAATATTAAAAAAAATTATCTTGTAATGAAATTAGATCATTTATAACGCATTAAAAATTTATTTTGAGATAGAGTTCTCCCGCAATGCGAGTAGTACGTAAACCGCTACAAGACGCGAGCTGATGTATCGGCTCCCGGCACTAACAGGGTTAAACAAATTGGAGGATTACTACTTACCATATAGATAATTATAAAAAACGACGACTTTAATGAGATCATTGTAAGGTATCGCGAAAATTTGAAGATTCGCCGCCCCCCGATTCCTCTAAAGCGTGAAGGTCCGAGTTTCGAACCTAATAAACATTCCTTATTGACAATACCGTTGAACGTAGAAGGTTATAATTTGAGAATAAATTAATACAGTCTTTCCTGAGAATCTTTCGTGCAGGAAGTTTTTTCTTACGTAAATAGATCGGGAAGTAGCAGGCGACTATATTTTTCAACTCATTTTGCCGAAAACACCCGGTATGTCCTTGGATCTCGTCTCGTAATTTCTCCTCCCCAAATTTTTATTGTTATTTTATTATTGAATTTAACAACATAAGTGGAAAAAGAATGGAACGAGACAAATATTGTTACCGAAAAATATGAGATATCTTAATAGATAGACCTAGATTCCTCGTTTTGAAGAAAATCGTAACCGATTCTCGGTTATTCTCAAAAGTATAACTTTTTTATCTTCGGTTGTTATAGATTCTGAACGTGAATAATTCACATTTGGTTGTTCTCAGATCTTTTTCCTTTATGTTGAAAGGCTTGAAAACAATATCCGCCCGATTTCATTTTCCCTCCGAAGTGGCAACAGTGCGCTGGATTCTTCCATTTAAAACACACGGGGCATAAGAAATGCGTTGTCCATTCATAACGTTTAACGGGGTATAGCAGTATGAAATTCGGCACTATACATGTAATGTAATCACAACAATTGCATCTGTTTTAAGTAAAGCAATTCCTCAATTGCCCTTCATAAGGCGTGCTATTTATAGAAAGCTTTTTCGGATGTTATGGAACACTTGCAACGTCGATCAGAATGCGTTTTGTCCTTGGACCTCTTCCGCTCGCAAGTTATACATCGGATTAATGCATTTGGAAGAGGTTGTTCAATGTGGGAATCTTACGAACACCCGCAACTCCTAATGAAAATAATGGATTTTAACGGAAAATGTAAACCATTGTGGTTATTTTGGCATTTAATTCATCTTAAATGGGGGGAAAGTTAAATGAAGTTATGATGATCAAGCGCTTACGTAGGGGATTCATTATCATTGAGGGAACCTCCAACCACCACCAATAAACATTGCTTTTGTCCAAAGTAGCTTCGCCGTATGCAACAGTCAACATTCTGAATGCGTCCGCGCGCTTTACGTTGTTCTTCACACAAAATTTGATTCAAATTCTTTGATCCATTTCTTGGAATAGGCAAAAATCGAAGACGAGCCAACAAAACACATCCGAGCAAAACAGTTGTCAAAAATTAACCTAACATTCAAAATGGCCTCGAGCATAAATGTTATAATATAATGAGCGCTAAGTCAATCACTCTTCCGGGTATAAAAATCAATAACCAAAGTACTATTCGAAAAATATCAACGTTAAAAAAGAAAAAACTCTAGAAAAAAATTCTTTGAGAAAAGCAGCAATCATTCCATTAACTAGTTAACACATATGTAAGGAAGACGAACAATTACTTGACCGATGTTGATTGTTTAAAAACGTAAAATTTGGAGTTCCCTCATAATGATAATGAATCCACTACGTAAGCGCTTGATCCTAATAAATTCATTTAACTTTCCCCTCATTTAATATAAATTGTCAGCATTAGTAAGGGACATTAGTAACAACATAACGCCACAAAAAAATCAAAAATCAAATATACGTAGCCCGCAGAAATTAAAAATTAGCTATAGCTTTTGAACAGATCACGTACGCACGTCTCATTTTCAGGATACAGCGGTCTATAAGTTTAGTTCTCCATTCACGGAATAAGTCGTCACGATGCTTTCATAGCTTCAGTTAACAAGTTCAGTTCCAAAGGCCACCTAATTTACCCTTCCCTCTAACTTCCGCTCGTTAAAATGACTTTCAATATCATCCCCCGTTGGCATTTTCCCACGAGCGAACGCCGATATTCTCAGTGGAAGTGAAAAATTTATTTCAAATGAAAGTTGAAAATGGAATGTTTAAATATGTAGAGCAATATAGGAAGGAGTATATCTTTTGCATGCCAGGATTCTTTCTTACGTTAGTATAGCCAGCCTTAAAATTGGTGTCTGAGGACCAAGTCGCGAATTCTGGAAGATTTATCTGAAAAGTAGGATTCATTAACCGAAAAATAGCACAGATAAACAACTCATGTATTCTTGTAGAAAGGTAACAGTTGACTATGTTAAAATGATTCCTATTTGTAGATATTGAGATCTGAAACGTTTAACACTTTTCTCCGTGAAACTTACCATTGAAAGTTGTGTGCACGATAACTCAAAGTATTTTAAATACCAAGATCCCCTTTTATCAATTGTTTGAACATAATATTAGTAATTCATTGAACCACGGAAATGGTTGAAATAATACACTTTCAGACATTTATATTTGTTGGAAATGAAGAATATTTTCACTTTCAAGAGCTGTATTTATGAATGTATAACTGTATGAGTTTCAAAAATTCAAATTAATTTAATTAAATGCTTATATTTTGTGGCTCACCCATAAGCTTTATTAATTTTCAATGCAAGAAGTATTTAATCAAAAATTAAATACTCTAGAATAATACCAATCCGTATGTCACGAATCAAAGACACTTTTGATATATTTTAAAATATACGATAACAATAGTTAATATTTTCCTTACTTTTCGGTCGTTTTAAATTTGTAAAATAGGAATATACTAACTAAGAAAGCGTTTATCACATTTTTATAAAATTATTTATAAAAACCCCTAAATATTGGCACTCGTACAAAGTTCCATCCTTCTTTATTTAAAATAGTGATGGGAGGCTGCTACAAGATATTAGTTAAATTTAAAACTACGAAAGTCAATTCTCAAGACAGACAATTTTTAAAAAATCGACGGTTTATTTCTGCCTCCATAATGATGATTTAGTGAATTATGTCTCCCATTGTCACCCAATTAACATGAAGTTCATGGTGCTATAAATATCTTGTAATTCTTTAGATGTACAGGCAAGAAGTTGGTTGTTGGAATTAATCCAGATGATATATGTATTATAAAACCCCTAACTTATAAGTGAAATTCTCTTGTTATTACGATTACATTTTCCTTGAATTTTTCGTTTGCCGAAAACTAAGGGCTAATTTCAGCTACTGTGTGTGCAATTAATAATTTCATTCATGTTGCGTCTAATGTAAACAATTTTTTAACGATAGTTCCAGTTGGCCCTGAGCCTATGAGAATCAGATGTTATCATTGTGGAGCATATATAAAGACATCCACTACAACAGTCCATAAGGATTCTGCCCACATCTGCTGTTTGCTTACAGGCCTAAGCACGTGAGTGGTTTAAATAAGTTATTTGCAGTTTATTTATAGATTCAAAATTAAAATTTGTATTCTGATTAAAGTCACATCAAAATTGAAAATGCACAGATAAAAGGATATTATTCCAAATTACAAAAAGCATATTTTAAGACAATTGTCCTAAATTACACCAGCGATTCCTTTATTCTCTTTATGGACATTTGTTTGATTCGTGACATATATATTATAAATTTATTGATTATAATTATGTTTATATTTTTTAATGATATCATTGCAAATAAACTAAAGCATCCAATCAGAGTCTGATGAACCCTGGTTAAATAGTATTAGTGGAATCATTATGGATTGATTTTTTAAACTCATTTCAGCTCTAAAATCATTAGTGAATAATTGATGCTGAAGTGTATCTTAATTAGACATATTAATTGGTTTAATTTCAGCTGCTGCCTCTGCTTTTGGATTCCATTCTGCTGCTGTGATTCATTCAAGAAAACAGATCATAGATGCCCATGCTGCGGGTCTTATTTGGGCACTTATAACGGCTGAAATATCGCATCGATTTATGCTTTAAAGTGTCAAAAATTATTTTATGAATCCAATTGTCCAAAAACTGGAGTTAAATTTTAACTATTTGTAATTTTTTATTTTTTTCCTGCTCCATTTGTATGTGTTTTTACAGCATACCGACTGTGTGTTCTGATGAACCTTTGAGGTTTGTGATTGATTGAATCAAAATCGTGAATTACCGTATTTGACGGCATATAAGACGCACCCTCATTAAGTAGGCCACGCACAAGTGGAAAGTTAAAATAGTTCGTGCGAAAGCGCGGTACCACAATAACATAATTAACTACTACTGCTCTGTTTCCATTCAATTGAGCGTAATTTAACACTCCCATTATATACTGAATGATGCGGCTTAATCTCTTGTTACCTTTCGTCATATTTCCGAGGATATTTTTTTAAACAAATAGTTTTAAGCACCGATACCAATACCTTCACATTAAAGACGCGGGAACATTTTTTGAGAACTAATTTTGGAAAACAAGTGCGTCTCATATGCCGTCAAATACGATAAGTCGGAATTTCATAGTTATCGAATCGTATGTTTAAGGAATCGATAACGCTTACGATTAGGATCTAACCTCAAAATCAAAATATCGTTATTTTGCTAATTATGACACATAATAGCTAATTATGATTGTCATCCAACAGATTTTTGTAAACTTTTCTTTCAGGATGAAAGAAATTTTTATTATAATACATAATATATATGATATAATATATATAATATAATAAAATTTATTTTTTCCTATAAAAACGTTCGCTGGTTTTTCTAAAATTATTACGTTATTTATAATAGACCCAAAATATGGAGTATACTATATTTATCATCAACATTCTCCATTACCGTATTTTGCCGCTGTTATTTTAGATAATATTAATAATAATATTATAACAATAATAATATTATTATTGTTTCTTATTTTTATATATATCAAATATTTATCACGTAATTGTAGAGAAGATATATGAAGTTTTAATTTGTGAATGGACAACGAATTCTTCGTTCCGTGCAATTTGGATATACCTTTCGAGTTATCTTTTTTGGTAATTATTGCCTCGTTTCATTCTATTTCCACCGATGTTGTCAACTTTCGTGTTATAATTTCGAGGGAGAAAGGACAAGAATTGATTTTATGATATTTCGTGAGTTTTCGGCCAAAAGAGTTGAAAATGTTGTCGAATGCTGCATTCCGTTCTTCTATTAACGTAAAGAAAAAACTCCAAGCGTCTTCTCAGAAAAGAGTGAATTGAACTATTCTCAAATCAAAGGCTCTAAGTTCAACAGTATTGCCAAATTTTTATACCAGTACTACTTTATATAATAATAATTATTAAATAAAACTAACAATATTTATTAAATAATAATTATTATTACGAATGATTAACAATTACTAAAATATAATTTATTATTATTATTATTGGTAAATTTATTTTACATTAAACATGTAAAATTATTTTTGAATTTCGAATACGGATATTTGTTCAGAATTATTAGATACTAAAATACTCTGATCGGAGATCATCACGAAGAGCAAATCGAACCCGGGACTGCATCGATCGAAGTCGTACGGACCTCAAGAGAATCTCTCCACAATTTCTAAACCCGAATGAGACTGTTCTGGGATAACTAATTCGTCTTCTGCGAGCAAACGAATTTCGAAGATAACACGATACTTATCAATGTATCAATTTCAGTCTTGCCTGGGACTGTGAAGTGAAGAGGCTTCCCACCCCTCCAACCTCGTCTCAATCGCCAGTTAGTGAAAACCGCTCCAAAAAAGTCAGCAAATGATTCTCCCTGTGTTCTGTTAGTTTTCTAAGTTACCACTTTTCGTGCTCTGAGACGCGACTGTTAAATTCGGAAATCTCCGAGCGCTGCAGAAGACGTAAGCGGGACCTTCGAGAGTAGGGAATCTATCGGTGGCTAATCTTCTAATTTCCGCGGTCGCTTATCATCTCACCGATGAATTATATTGAAAGATAGACCCAAATCCCTCGATACGAAGACCATCGGAACGGCTTCTCAAAATTTCTTGAAATTATCACTTGTTTATTTTACATTCAGTTGATTTAATGTTGAAAGGTATAAAAGCTATATCCGCCCTATTTCATTTTTCCTAACTAAGGGGCAACATCGCGATGGATCTTCCAATTTGAAAATAAACGGGACCGTAAGTAAAACACGTTTTACGTTAATATAACGTGAAACGGAGTATGAAATTCGGTGCTAAAAAATCGAACCCCTTCAACAACACATTTTCACGTATATATCCTGTCCTTATTCACCATTCATTTTTTGTGGTGTTTTTTTTTTCAATATACTTAGTGAGAAAATGATATTTCTCAGGTTGTAATCAGCACAGAACAGTGAAATATAAAGTGTTTATTAGTATATGTTGTAAGGTATAGCGACACATATATGATACCTGAGAGCGGGTCCGGATCAATCCGAATTACGCTTACGGGTCTATTAGTCTCGAGCAAAAATTAACAATGATTAGCAATCGGAGCGCTAAATCAATTACTCTCTCGGTTATAAAATTCAAAAACTCAAGTTCTATTCAAGATATCGACTCGGAATAACCTGTTAATGAAGATATCAACATTTATCTCAATTTCACTCGCGACAAGTTTTTCGTAACGTAAGAAACAAAAAATTTTTAGGCGATGTATAAATTTGACTGCTCGATCCAATTTTTCGGAGGTTGCGTTCCACTTAAATTATTTCTTGCTAAAATATGATCTCTCAAAATTCAATATAAGTTGACTTTCATGTATTCATAAGGTATAAAGAGTAATCTAAGAAAAAACTAGCACTTAATGTTAGATAGGATGAGAGAAATGGCAGTTTTAGTAATGTTCACGAATAGTAAGGTTACCATTTTTTTGCATTCCGCTATAAAATTTATTTCTTTAGTTGAAATGTTGGAAAAACTTCTTCAATATATTGAACCATACTTCATTATCCAAATTTCACCAAAAAATTGGAAAAAAATCCACCAAAATTAGTTGAAAATATTAATTTTATCCGTAGAAGTACCTCAGAAATAATTAACTGACGCCTTTGGAGAGGCTAGGTTGCTCCCTAATGGGAATTTACGTGCATTCATTTCTCCATAAGCCTCCCGTACTGCCAGCTTTTGTGGAACGGACTAAAGCTTATCACGAAGAAACTGGTGAAAAAGCTAACCCCGAAAATAATTCTGTCATAGAATATCTTCTAAATACTCAAGTCAGCATTTCACACTTGTGAACATTAAAATGAGTGGTCTTAAGAGGCGATAACCAGATTCGAGTATGAAAATAAATAGAAGGAAAAAATGATTTGACAGAAGGTTGACTTAAAGAAAATTCGGTGTGACAAGAATCGCTACTTGTAAATTAATATCACAATCAATATGTTGGAAAAGGGTTTGCCAAGGAAATACTTTCGCATTCTATCAAAACAAAGCACTGTTTTCTAAATAATATTGTTGAAAATATTAAAAAATTAACCACGGATCTCTACGTGCTTAAATTGAGAACTTGTAAAAATAACTTGCTTCTTTCCATCAAATTACACTAAACATAATTTTTATAATTAAATAAAAGATGGATTATCGTTATCTGACGCTCAAAAGAGCAACCGACCTAGCGTAACAATAATATAAATCAGATTCGTCATTTAAACGCAAGAAGTCAGTTCGATATATTTATCAAATATATCACGGTAATTTAAATAGACGGTCAGGAAAATTGCTTTTCTTACGACAGGTTAGAAACATAGATGCATTTCGCATTCCCTTTTCTCCCTTATTGTTGACTGCGTCCATGACAACGAGTCGATCGCAACAAACTTTTAAGATACTACGAAGTAGATGTTTTATACCGTTAAGTTTAGATGGTGATGGGAGGCGCTAGCATATTGGGTATGAATCCTGCAAGTGAAATGGTTCTTATGTTTAGTTAAAGAATTGCATCACACACAGCTTACATAGCTGTGAGAATTTTTAGACTTATTCTTACACTAAGCTTACTACGAATGATGGGGGATTGTGAGCATACGAAATGATATTTGTACTGGTGCTTTCAATAATATTGTTAAATTTTCTCCATAAAGTACGTTTTAGTGTACTTTTTAGCGGGAATAAAAAACAATAGGCTGCAGTAAAGCGTGGTCGTATATTGCCCATAGCAACCAAATTTGAAAACGTTCAAACATTCCAACATTTTAAAAATTAAAAGTATAGGTTGCAACGTTCCAAAATCGCCGAGAATGCACTGATCTTCTTCTATCGTGAAAGTTAGTTTAAATAGAACTTCAAATTCATGTGGGAAGGAAGAACTAGATAACTCCCTTGGTCTAACAATCACAAAACGATAAATTGTTACCGTCTCCTGAATGATTATAAACCACATTTGGTTTCCAGTTGTCGACTATTTCGATTGAAAGTACATGGCGCGAGAATAAGCAGAAATATCTTATCTTATTGTGGATGTATGGGCGGGAATAAATGGGTTGGAATTAATGCTGATAGTATGTTATCGAAAACCTAACACGTCTTGAAGATGTGCCTTCTTTGCGCTGTCTAGTAACCGCTGCAATTAATTTAAAAAATTCCCTTGGAGATTTTATAGCGTAATAAACGCGATTGAAAATCTCGAATTTGGGCCAAGGTATCTGTGTTGTCCGTGCATCACTCCTTTCGTCAAGGAACTCCGCAAGTCTATGTCATTTTTAACTTCATTAAAACAATTATACGGAATGAAAATTTTAAATTTATGGAAGTAGACTAACCAATACTGTTTTATTAAAATTAGATTAAGGGACAATTGAGTACAGATTTTCATGGTTTATAAGTCATATAGGAATATTTTTTGCCACATTTAACCATCAAATAAAATTTGAATGGGATGGATGGGTTTTATGATATAATATCAGTTTTCCACGTGCGTCACTTACTAGCTGTAGATATCTTAAGTGAACGCCTTCATATACCTGGAGTCTGTTTGTCTGCTTCTAATAAGCCAAGCATCTGCACTAAAACCACGTAACCAATGCACCAAAAACACGTCCACTACAAATTGAGCCGGAAAAGTAAGGAATCTTTAACTGTCATGTATAAAACAGGATCTAGGATATCTGTTTCTGAAAATCATGATTATTTTACTTTTTTTACCCCATTATAGATTATGGAGCACTCAGTTTGAGAAGCAGTGCTCTAATACCAATAAATATCGTAACAATTCCACATTGAATCTAGCCCTTGATTGGTTAATTGGACTCTAAGATTACGGGAAAGCTTATATTCATTCGTAAAAAAAATCATTCGCGGTATAGTACATTGGATGGAAACTGATAAATGCTTATTACTATCACGGTATGTTCCGGATAGATTAAGGCTGTTTTATCGATCGTATGTGCACGTAAAGGGAGTTTGATAATAACTGATTGTGGTTTGTTGGAATCTTTCATTTGAACTCACCGAGAGCTACTGGATGCAATGGAAGAAGCTAGTAAGAATAAGAATTTTGGTGCGATACCGAGAATCCCACCAAATAATTATTCTAATGTTCCCCCTGTACACGGGGCACCCCAGAATCGAAACCAAGAAGTTGTTCTTCACCCGAGTAAGAATATAATAATTATTAGTTAAGAATATCATAATTGATAGTTAATAATTTCTGATATCAGGGAGCTGGAACTTAACAGCTTGAATTTGTTTTGTCTCAGACACTTTGGGAGGAAGCTCTCCTGGCACAACCACCAATGTAATGGCAAATATACAATCGCCTAATTACTATGTTTCTCCTGGTAAGTTTTAAACTATATCGCATTAAAATTATTGGTAAGGTCCAAATTCATCAATAGTGTTTTGTTAGTCAATGATTGTTGGCATGGCCATATTTTCCAAACAGAGATATCAACTAAGGTGATAATGAAGCCACTTTGATTAATAATAAAAAGTATAAAATACATAAAAGCTATTCAAATAGCTATATTTCCTGGTATCAAAGTATTTGATACACATGTTTTGGTAGACAATATTCTTATCTGGTGATAATATTTTCTAATTCAGACAAAGAGTTGTTTTCACACCTAGTATAAACTTCTCTCTGTTGTTGAATCAGAGCACTAATGTGTGTTGGATATTCATAATGTATTTAAGTAATTGAAATACATATAAAATACCCTACATTGTTATTTCTTTGACGTTTTTGATGTATGTCCCTTTGTATGTCTTTGCAAGCTCTCTACTATTATAAATCATTGTGATGTTTTTATTTGAAAATTACTCATTAAATTATATACAGCTATGAAGAAAGATGATATTATTTTATTATTGTTTTTGAGGTTCCCTCGTAAATTAACCTGAAAATTCTGATAATTTAGCTCTATAATGAATTTGTGATAGAAGAATTTTGATTATCCACCTTCAATTGATTAAGCGAGGACAAAATATTTTCAGAATAGCAGGGTAGAGCTAAATATTTTGAGCTCTAACTTACCTTTTTATTGTTATTCTAAGTTCTATAATGCATACTTCCCTTGATTGTTGGTTAGTTTTATACTCTAGGTCAATCATTGTTGTCTTTTTTTCAGAAAGTAGTTGTTTTATGAACATGAAAATACAAGTCCTTAAGTATTTGTTCTTTTCCACAGTAAGAGCAATTCTATCACTACATTTTATTTATTATCCATCTATGATCATCAAATACTAGCATTGAAAACATATATATTGGTGAAAGAGTTATATTACAAGACGCCTGAATATAATTATTTTGAAATTCAATTTATAAATAAAAAACATAAAATTCCATTAATCTTCTCTTGATATTTGCCGAACAACTAAATAATTTTTTAAACTATGAATATTGCTTGATGATCTATATTTTCTAATTGATACATAGTTGCTCATAGAAATTGATGAGGATAAATTGATTAAAGGAGAGAGGATAACAAACAAAATGGTTTGATATATTTAATGTCCTTACAATAACTTGAAAACATTTATATTGTGATTTATGCTCTATTATCATACTAAGCTATCTTTTGTCTAATAAGTGTTTGTTTGAAAAACTTTAAAAAATATTTGCAAATTTAAAAATTCAATTTTCCTTTACTGTCCCTATATTGATGAGAACCAATCATTGATTTTCAGCTTTTATCCCTGAAAAAATTAATACTTGCACTCATTTTGAATCTATTTATAATTTTTTGACTATAATAGTTCCAGTTGGCCCTGAGCCTATGCGAATGAGATGTTATCATTGTGGAGCAGATATCAAGACATCGACTACTACAGCCAATAAAGATTCTGCCCACATCTGCTGTTTGCTTACTGCCCATAGCACGTGAGTGGTTAAAATAAGTTATTTGTAGTTAATTTATCGATTCAAAATTAAAATTTGTATTCTGATTAAAATTACATCAAAATTGAAAATGCACAGATAAAAGGATATTATTCCAAATTACAAAAAGCATATTTTAAGACAATTTACTAAATTACACCAGAGATTCCTTTATTCTCCTTATGGACATTTGTTTGATTCGTGACATATATATTATAAATTTATTGATTATAATTATGTTTATATTTTTTAATGATATCATTGCAAATAAACTAAAGCATCCAATCAGAGTCTGATGAACCTTGGTTAAATAGTATTAGTAGAATCATTATGGATTGATTTTTTAAACTCATTTCAGCTATAAAATCATTAGTGAATAATTGATGCTGAAGTGTTTCTTAATTAGACATATCAATTACTTTAATTTCAGCTGCTGCCTCTGCTTTTGGATTCCATACTGCTGCTGTGATTCATTCAAGAAAACAGATCATAGATGCCCATGCTGCGGGTCTTATTTGGGCACTTATAACGGCTGAAATATCGCATCGATTTATGCTTTAAAGTGTCAAAAATTATTTTATGAATCCAATTGTCCAAAAACTGGAGTTAAATTTTAACTATTTGTAATTTTTTATTTTTTTCCTGCTCCATTTGTATGTGTTTTTACAGCATACCGACTGTGTGTTCTGATGAACCTTTGAGGTTTGTGATTGATTGAATCAAAATCGTGAATTACCGTATTTGACGGCATATAAGACGCACCCTCATTAAGTAGGCCACGCACAAGTGGAAAGTTAAAATAGTTCGTGCGAAAGCGCGGTACCACAATAACATAATTAACTACTACTGCTCTGTTTCCATTCAATTGAGCGTAATTTAACACTCCCATTATATACTGAATGATGCGGCTTAATCTCTTGTTACCTTTCGTCATATTTCCGAGGATATTTTTTTAAACAAATAGTTTTAAGCACCGATACCAATACCTTCACATTAAAGACGCGGGAACATTTTTTGAGAACTAATTTTGGAAAACAAGTGCGTCTCATATGCCGTCAAATACGATAAGTTAATACGATACGATTTATGTTGTCATGACTTAATCAACCCTTTGAGGAATGTTATTGATTTATTGAATTAAAATTATAAATTATCTCAGCAGTTCATAGTTATTCATTAATAAATTTGAGGGATCAGTAAATTTTATGATGAGGACATAAGATTTGAATCAAAATACAATTAATTTGCTTTTCATCGTATGTAATTACTATTTGTTATTGTTATTAAATATATTTTTTCTTAATTATGATGTATTTATAGTATTTTATTGGTTAGTTGGATTTTTCCTAATTACGATTGTAAATTAGTGTTTAATCAATTATAAATATATCAATTATTAAAGTTTCTTTACGTACTAAGTTAATAATTTATCAATCATTAATCATTGTTCTTAATTATTTTTTTTCTTGACTAAAATTGGGAATAACATTCAGAGAAACATGAAATGTATGTATTACAGTATTTTTGTTTCTTATTTTCGTTTTATAGTAGTAGGTATTATATATGTATGCATATACATAGTTTCATAATTTGTTGGATTAATAACATAAGTTTTCATAAAAAAATTACTGATAAAAGTATGCCATTTTGTGCTTTTTTGCCTCCGTGGTAATTTTAATTTCTGTTGCCTAATTTTCATTCCCATTCTAAAAATACGTGAGTTTATTAACCTTACACCACATGGAAGGTTTATGTAATGCATTGATGTGTTGTCTCTCTCCCTCCACTTAAATCCACCTGTACTTCACAAGTTTCATTCCTTACTTACTCAATCCATCTATTAAATTTTCACATTTATAGTGGGTAACAGAATTTGAGCATATGGAAGGGAATGATCAGAGTTTATTTATTTGCAGTAAATAAAGAATTTAAGTAAAATACAAGGAACAAAGTATGATCTGGAAAAGATATAATCAACACACTAAGAGGAAATTCTTATTGAATAATGATTTAATTTCTCAGTTGCCACTCTTTTGGAATATATCCTCTGGATTATATACTTGCAGAGTTTATTAATTTATCTATTAATATGTTATAAATCATTGTTATTAGAAAATTAGTATCAGTATTATATTCAGATGTATTATTCATTCAGTATTAAATTGCCAGTACGATTATTTAACGTCAATTAAAAACTTTCCAACATATATAATATCTTCTTTGATGTTGTTTCTTGTTTGCTGAGTAATATATCACTTCATAAAAGTCACCTCGATTTTCAAATAGTTCGCAATGTACGAGATGTGTAAGAAACGGAGATTTTGATGAATTCTCAGAGAGTGTAGCAAATCGGGTAAACGTAATGTGCTGGATGGGCGGGTGGAGCGCTCTACCGTGGCGTTATCCAACAAGTCACCCAAAAGCTACTGCAATCGGAAGTGAATCAATTGTGGTCAGCGGAAGTTCCCATTTCTGCCCCTCCCTTCCATGGTGAAAGAGGTGTCCGTCGCGGTTATTCCATGTATAGCACCAATCCCTGTAAGCATCGCTCCCACAGCTGCGAGCTTGTTTAGCATTGCTTTCTCTCTCCGTTTACACATTTCCTGGCGTAAATGTCTTAAGAATCCTGAGGATTTAGAGCCATGGGCTGTGCTCCTAGTTCGGTGGACGTTGGAAGTCGTCAGAGAACGTGGCGAAATGGAACCAGGAGGAAAACTTTTGGACGCAGAGAGAGGCTCCGCTTGGGTGGAGTGAGCTTAGATGACAGACCTGAAGATGGTAGTGATGAGGGGCGGAAGGAGTTTTACTTGCCAAATACCGGGCTGAGGTTCTCCAGGCGTCAAATGGAACGCTTGGACTTTTCCTTCACCATGCTGGCGTCAGCAATAACGAATGGGGGAGGAAATGATGGTGAGCTATGAACGAGGATTGTTGTCGAAATTTTGAACAAAATTTCTCTCGCTATTAATGATCTTATTGTCTTAATTGTTACAAATATCGGTTCATAGAAGCACTAGCCTAGACTCGGTTACTGTAAATTACACGAGATATATCTATTCATAAATACTTTGCGGAAAAAGGGCTATTTTGTAGTTTTTAATTAAAATATTTTACCCTTCGTTTTATGCCAATTTAGCGAGAGTGTTTTCATTTGGACTAAAGTTATGGATTGAACTATGGAAGAATATTATGTTTTGTGAGTAAGTTACATTTATTTTAGTGAGTACTTTCGGTCGTGCTTGCTTTTCTTTTAGAAATATCGCTTAAACGTACCAAACCAAAGTTTTCTCTCGTTAACTTAAGGTAATTTATAATTTAATTTTTTTAAATTCCTTACTGAATTAATATCTTAACTGATTAATATATTTATCGTCTTGATTTCAACGATTTATTATTTTAATATATTAGTGATTCCACCCAAATACATTAATGATATGATTGTAATTCCATCTCCGCATTTACAGACGTATTAGGAACTCTAAATCACTTTTCAGGATGATGATTTATAATTTATTCAATCGATATTTTATCAAAAAGAAGAGTAAGTTTTACGAGTAAGTTTTAGGCTGCATGCAAACAAAGTAAAGGAAATTTTTCCGCTGTAGTTTCAACTAAATATCCCCTTATTCACTTTATCCCGAAATTTAACTGCGTCAACAGATCTTGAGTGCTATTGCAAAAGGGAGCCGCCTATTTAGGAAGTGAGGACATTGACATCGACCGCTGGGATAGTTTTTCATCGACAAACTTAAATTTAGATTATTATAACGTTCGCATAGAATCATTTAGTATTCTTTTATGCTGTTTTTGTTGTCATTTCAGGTTGATCGGTACTTATGGACATCTAACTTTTAAATAACTATCGGAATGCTAAAAGTAAAGGGGGTTAATAATAATATTTTCCACCAAAAGCTCTTCAAATCTTACTTTATACATCATAAAATATACCATCATCAAAAGTTAGTTAGTTAAAAATATTGAAATAGTACTTTTCTCAATTAATTTTAGAAATTTGATCGTAAATCAACCTGTCGTATGGAATATAACGCGCCATTTGTTGCGACTTAAAAATAATATATCACCGTAATCCTGTCAAACTTTTACGCGGTGCATATCGAGTGCACCAACTATAATATACAGCTACATAAGTACCCTGCAAGCCGCCTTTCGGCGTGTGGCCGATATAATATAGGTCTTTCAAAGGATTACATGTGTATTCTTTGTTAAAACATCCGGATCAAAATTACGTAACAATACAGTAGTATTGTTATTTACAATAGAATTGTTAGTACAGTAATTGCGCAACAACAGTAGCTATTGTTTCAATTGAGAGTAAGTAATTCCATTTTCTTAATACGACATGTGGAAAAGTGGAAGTATCCTCGTTTTTTATCCTCTTTTTTCAAATCATTGTAAGTTTCAAAATTTTGATGCTTTAAAACAGTGTTTCCCAAACTCTTTTAGCCCACGGAACACCTTTCAGTATGTGGCAGGGGGTGCATGCACCGTGCACCCCCCGCCACGCACCGAATTCATTGTCAAAACTTGCTCACGAACCCCCTTTTATAGTGAATAAAACTTTCTCTGACAGATCCTGAGCGAAAAACTACGTAAAAGTTTAATAGAATATATAAAAATTAAACTTTGATGTCTTATTGGTAAATGGTGTTGTAAAAATAAAATATGAAGAAAATGTTATGTAGAAGATGAATTTATGGAAATTACTTATAACTTTTGTTTTAAAATACTTTGCTTTTTAATCTTTTATTAATGACTTGGATGGACTACATTACTTAAAAATTTCTAACAATTATTCATTGTCATTTAATATTGTTTTACTTCCGTATGTTAAGAATGTGTCTCCATCAATTTTTTTATTAAACCTTCCTTACATTGTTCAGGGAATCCCAAATAGAATTTATTTTTCCAAGGACCCTCTGAATGATCCCAGGGACCCCTGATGGGGTCCGTAGGGACCACTTTGTTGGTCACTGCTTTAAGAATTGATAAATTGATTAACGTATGTATTAATCGTTGTGGTATCCTCGACTTATTTTCCGACCTTTTCAGGTGACTGGGATGGAGATCCGGCGGACGTATGTGCGTCAGCAATGGCAGAGGCATCTGTTGAGCGACTGGTGCAAAGGATTGCGTGCGCCATTGGTATGCTCGACCCTAGATTTGCGTCAAAGTTCCTCGTTTCGCTCAACGAACCTGAAAGGCAACGACGCAGAAAGTCAACGGTGAGCATCCGGGTTTTGGTATCGCACAAAATGGTGTCCCTACACCTCATCCCACTGCACCCACTAGATGTGGGCCGCCCTTTCTCCCCCCCCCGAGCCATATGTCATTCCTCTAGCAAATATCTTTCTTGCTTTTTTCCTTAATTAAGCTGTCAACTCCATGTTCTCCCTGTTGCAGTGATATTCGGCCATTTAAACTTCGATATTTTACCCCGCGAACATTTATTCCAATATGGTTCAGGTTGACATCCGTTGATTCTCAAAAACTTATTATTATTCGGAGAGTATTTAAACTTCAATGAAATTGAAATATTATATTCCTGAATAAAAACCAAAGTGAGTTAAATATTAATTGAAAATGGTAATGTTATCGATGACAGCTTTCAACAAAACTATAGGATATCCTTATATATCTATTATATATAGATCCTTCGGGGAGATATACTATACCCGAGGGCAGATCAATCCGAATTATGCTTACGGGTCTATGAGTCTCGAGCAAAAAAGTAACAATGATTAGCAATCGGAGTGTTAAGTCGATTTCTCTCTCGGTTATAAAATTCGAAAAGTAAAGTTCTGTGAAAGATATCGCGACAAATTTTTCGTAACGTAAGAAACAACAAATTTTTTGGCGATGTATAAATTTGACTGGACGATCCAATTTTTCGGAGGTTGCGTTCCACTTAAATTATATTTTACTAAGATATGATTGCTCAACAAATTGATAAAATTTAACTTGTATGTATTCATAAGGTATAAAGAGTAATATGAGAAATAACTAGCACTTTACGTTCGATAGGATGAGATAAATGGCTATTTTAATAAAGTTCTCGCGACTATTTCGAGGCCATTTTTTTCATTACGCTATAAAATTTATTTCCTTTGTTATAAAGATTGAAAGTGTTCATCAATATGTAGAACCATCCTTCCTTATCCAAATCTCACCAAAAAATTGGAAAAAAATCCACGGAACTAAGTTGAAAATTTTAATTTTATCCGTAAAAGTACACCAGAAATAATAAATCTCCCCATAAGTTTCCCGTACTGCCAGCTTTTGTGGAACGGACTAAAGTCAATGTATTCTTACGGGAAAAATCGGAATTATGGGGCTCTTTGGGATCGAACCCATGACACCTAGACGATTGTGGATTTACTTCAAATTGATATTACACATGTTTATAAGTTTACGAAAATCTTATTGAACTATCTAAAAGAGTAAGCTAGAAAACATTTTTTTCATTTGAAAATATTTAACCACCGGGCATCGAACCCATGACTATTTTAGGTAAAAATTTTATTTTTAGGTAGAAATATATGGTAATTATAGCCATATGTAATTTTATCTACTGACTAGGCAGGAAGTATTTTTTAAATATCATTAAATTCGACCCCATGCATTTTTAGGCAGGAAAGTCCAATTTTAGAATCCTAGCCACCTAGAATCAAACAACTATGGTCTGGTAGGGTCGGTTTCCGATTGTTTCCAAGGTGGGATTCAAAGGGTTATTACGTCAGTGGTTTAGGCCTGACATTTATATCATATATTAATTATACATATATATATATATGTATTTCCCATGCCCAAAGAAGCTATATATAATAGATTTAATTAAATAATATCAATGTATGATATATTTTCTGTTATAAAATACCTCCCTATTTCAGAGTGTACATATAGGCTGATATATCTTTATCAGATCATTGCATTACATCTCGTGAATTTAAAAAACTAAACGAATGAAAATCAAGTGTGTTCTAATCTTATTTATCCGCAGTTCAACCTTATCTTTTTCTTCTCAGAAACTCCTCCTCAACCCTCATATCAGCTCCTCCTTTATTTTCCAATGAATTCTCGCAATAAGGAAAGATTTTTTCCAATCCTAGGTTCTTTGAGCACAAAACGACATCAAAAAATGATTCATACAAAATAATGTTCTTTTTGAATAATATTATGTTCAAAAATAAACAACAGTTGAATACATTATGAATGAATACGAAATGTCCCAATCATGTATGTAAAACACATTGGAGAGTAAATTTTGCCAAGTTTTTAGAAGAAGTATTTTATTCATTTGAGCTGAAGAGGAATAAAGAAGTCAGACTCAACTTCATTCACCTCTTTCATAATATTGACAATTGTGTGCAATGAAAGAAGTTCCACTTGTAATTGAAAACTCAAAAACAAATTTTATTTCCTGTAAAGTCTTTGAAACACAAACAGTTTGATTAGCAAAATATATTCCTATGAATGACTGATATATTTTATATACTACCTTATATAGTTATACACCAAATTTTCTATTGTGAACTTAACTTTATGCTAATCTTAAATATATTAGAAGTATTTTACGGTGATTGTTGAGAAAAGGAGACAATGCAGATGATTATGAAAAGCTCAATCATATATGTATTCCAAATAGAATGTAATATACCCAATTTTTAAGGATGGTGCCTAGTATATTTCATCCATGGATGAGGATTGTCCATAGTCCAAGCTAGTAAATCCGTTTTTATCATTCTGATTTAATTTTTTTTGTCATATTTGTTTTAAATATAATGTGTACATGTATGTTTAATATTCCCTCTACAAATTTTCAATGGATTATCATATATCTTTTGTAATCATACAGGTAACTTTCATAGCTGCAGTCCAAATGATACCCTAAACGATACTTTTCACTGAGCAAAAATATGTATGTAAGGAACAAAATATATGTAATTAAAATTCGTATTTATCATAATTTGTGATGTAACTAAGCTAAATCTGAAGATTGATGTGAACATTATTATGGCAAGTAACTTGATTAGATGTTGATAGCTTGAGTTAGATAGTTAATCACAGGATAACTAGGATTTCACATCCTTCTCATCAATTTTAAAGATATTTTCTACCGATTTTCTTTCGATTAAATAAAATAATTACTTTTTCTTTGACCCTATTTATATCAGACATGCTGATTATTTGCATGCAAAAGCTTTGCATTTCCCCTCAATTTTCTAATCTGTTTCTGCCTGGAATGTTTCTCATTCACATTACTTTTGATGATAAGTTTATCCTTAACCAACTTGTAATCAAAAATTCCTATTCAGGTTCAATTTAATATTTAATGTTTGAGCTTAATATATAAGTATTTACTTATTCTCCAGTAAATTTTAGGTTGTTTCACAAGAACCATAAGAAGGTGTTTGTCCATGTAAACCTAGTAAATTTTTCATTTTCACAGGTTTGTCACTTAAAATATCTAATGAGATTGGATGCAATATCCACCCCTGAGTTATATCCTGAAGAAGAGGATGGTGAAGAAGTAATGGAAAGACCAACTTGTATCCTTCTGGAAGGAGGCTTAGGAGAAGGAGTAGATGAAAGTACAGGAACCAGAAGAATGCCTGTAACTCCCCAAGGATTTGCAAGAGTCCGACTCCAAGGTGAGGGAGTTGAAACATGGGCAGAGTTCATTGGTCAAGATGGTTATCTCAGGAGGTATGACTAACAATAATCGGCCGCTTTATGAATCACTCACATGAATGGCAATTAACTTCACAGTCTATTGAAATCAAGTCTGTCTTTATGCTGTTGGTTATTATTCTTAAAATTTATTCTAATTAAAAACCGTTTGTGCAGCTTTTACATTATCATAATGTTATGATATCTTCTTATTGTTTTGTTTTTATTTGTACGTATGTGGTGTAAATGTAGATTGAAAGAAATTGATTCATTGGTGTCATTCATATTTAAGGGATAATTGTATTATGCACATATGTACATTCCCTTTAATATGAACATTTCTTTACTTCATTCCTTTCTCCTCAAATTTCTGCCCAAAATTGACAAATCTTTGCTGGGTGGCTATATAGTGTACAGAAATACAGAATTTTTTTTCATTCCAGAACCGTTTCATAATGGCTATGGACAATGATAAATATATGAAACATACTTTTAATCAATTTAAACATTTTAATTAATGACTTAATTTTGAACTTTGGCAGTGATAAAATGCAGGAGCATTTTGTTTCATTATTATCAAAAGCAGCAAGCTTGGAAGCTGCATCGACAGTCATAACAACTGCAGATCTAAAGGAATCCTTTCCACCTCCACCACCACCTCCTCCACCTCCACCATTTTCACCATCAGAGGTTGATGAGTCTTTGTATTGTGGAAGCCCTGGAAAAGTAGTTAATCCTTGGACTTTGCATCACATCCTCAAAGATTTAACTCCTTCAGAGCAACTCTTTTTTGGACCAGGTGAGTATGAATATAACAGTTCTAGGCTTTTATATGCCACTGGAGTAGTTTAAAAGAATGAATAGAGATAGATTGTCTGATTGGTTAAAATTTTATTACTTTTCCCATTAAGTTAAATACCATTGAGCACCATTTGGAAATGAATAAATTGAATATCTACAGTATGATTTAATTAGATGATCATAGTTAAAATTCTGGTATATTAATGAAATTTAAAAGTTATACTATAAGCATTATGATTGATCTTTGTGAAAACATAATCATTTTCATTAAATTTTGTACATTCATAAAAGATTTCAAAAGTTTATTCTACTCAGAAAGAAATTCCTGCATTAAGAGTTTATTTTCATCTCTTTTACTGTACATAATGTTGAAGTGATAAAATCCTCTTTTCTTTTATAGCAAAAGTGAACCAGAGCCGTTTTCCAGATCCACGAGATTTTCATATAACTATAACTCAAAAGAACCCTCACATTGACCTGTTAATATCTCCACTTTCACCTTCTACATTCATTTCAAAGACACAATGCTCTGGTGATCCTGAATCAGATTCTAGAAGGAATAAGCCTCAGAATGATTCTGAGCAATTTACATTAAGGCAAACAATCAAAGTATCACTCTATCTTGGCATTGGTTTTGATAGTTGGCCTCAAACAGCTGATTTTCCAATGCGAATACCACTTGGCCATATAAATGCCCTGCATTATTACCAGTCTGCTCTTGGTGTAAGTGTATATACATTGTGAACTTTTAATAGTTGTTATATTACTGACAGAAAACAATCTTCATTTTTTAAACATATTTCCAAGTAATTATAAAATTTGATTAGAAATTTATTTTCATATTCCTATTATGATATTTTTTCAGTTGAATTTATTTTAACAACAGTATATTGTCAATTATTTTCTCCTATACCTTTATCCTTTCAGGGATTTTACCTCTTACCTGCTAAACCCCATCATACATTTCACTGTGAATCTCCTCGCAACTCTGTCTGGCTAATGTCTTCACCAGCAATGGAACTTGCCCTTCTTTCTCATTGGTGTCCCAATCAAAGTAGTCCTGGGCGTTCTTTAGTTGCTTTAGAAGCATTGCTGGATGGAATTCAGGGAAGAGGCCCAGGAAGGAAGCTACTGGGAGGGATAATATCTCCTGATAAAGGAAAAGAGGTAGGATAAAGTATGTTTTAACATAAACATATTTAGAAATATTCATACAAATTAATAAGTTAGTAATTTGCAAATTCATCAGTAGAAATAATTTAGTAAAGACTTGACATAACTGAGAAGTAAGTAATTTATTGTTAACCAGGTACTCATAGATAAAAAGTTTTAAAGTTTATAAAAGAATGGCATATCTTGTAATATTTATGAAATTTTATTGCAATATTTATTTTTGGGAAGATTGTCTTGAGAAGAGTGACAGTTGATTTGCTGCAAACTATTCATCTTCTGCACCTCGAAAAAGAAACAAGAGGAGTAACAAAAGCAGGGAGCATTGGAGGCAATTCTGATAGTAGCTGGAACTCACCTGGAACCTCTGTGTCCATGCAAACTCTTATTGTTCTAGACTCTGTTGTTGGAGCATTACGGACGCAAAGACAGAGACATTTCATGTTCCCTCGATGTAATGTAGCCTTACTACAAACTCAACCAGTGCAAGAAGCTCAACGTCAAGAAAGTCAAGTTTGGAGGGATAGAAACAGGAGGATAAGACCAATGCCAGAGTCACTTTCTCCTAATCGAGGTACATGTATACCAAATTTTACCCTTGACGTACATATATACCAATTTAAGATTATAAATTATTCATAAAATATAGATGAATTGGAATGATATTTTTTAACCTCTCTTAGCTATTTCAGAAAATTTGAATAATAAAACTTAATTCTTGATTATCTATCATTCATATTACATCTATTCTTCATTCTTCTCCTTGCTCTCTTCACATTTCTTCATATCCAGTTCTGAACTGTTGCTTCTTTTTTGCATTACCTCCTTAAATCCATTTCAGCAATCTCATCTTGTTATTCCCTTAACCCATGTTATCTGTTCCTCCTTGTAATTCATACATACATTTTCTATGCCTCTTAATTTCCTTTGCTTTATTCTTACCTTTTTTATTAGTATTCTTATTCTTTATTTGTTGTTGCTACCTTTTCATGCTTATTTCCTTTATTGCTTCTTAAAGCCACTTTATCATTGACCTTCATTAACGTCTTCCCTGATTTCTTGGCTGATGGCCTCACATATCGTCTTTTGGTATGTCACAGTCTTCTAATTCCTTTCTGTATTTCCTGTTTTCCAAGTTTTTTCAGTGAATTTTCTGTCTTTGAGTCTTCTGAGTTTTCATCCCACCTCTTCTGCTGCTTCTTAATAAACTTTTTTCTTTGATTTGCTCTTTAAGTTAGTCCTCAATATATATTCATCAACACACATACAATCTATTTCACAAAAAATTGTAATCTCATTTTAAGTTGATAATGATAAATTGAAAAACTATAAAAAATATATCATTATTATTTTCTGTAAGCTCTTTGTAAACACTTTTTTCTGTATAACAAAGCTGTGGTATGAAACATCAATGATACAGATTAAGTTATAAGGAAGTTTGGGATGTATGGTTTAATCTTCTGGTTTATTATAGTTTCAACACTTTGGCAGAATGCATTAATAATGTCTGGTGCCTTTGGAACTGAAGAGTCATCTTCTGATTCTGATGATGAAGATGATTATGAAGAGGAGGAGTTCTTACAAGATGCCTCTCACATTGAATCTGCAATGAATTACCTTCACCTGCTTTCCTCTCCATTGAATGAACCTCTTGAGGAAGACAAGGATGGAGAAGGAGCTGAAGACTATCAGAGACAAATAGAAGTAGAAATTGCACTTTCAAGAAAGTGGCAAGCAACTCTACTTGGTTTGGTTGCAACTCCTTTGAGAGATACAAGTCTCACATCAATTCCTAACCCCACACCAACAGCTGCCTCTCTTCTATCTTCTCGTTACCTCTCATCTCTACCAGTCTCTGCATACTCAACTAGGCAGCTAAAATACATTATAGAAGTTTTAAGACAGAGGTTTATAGTGAAACAAATAACAAATCAGGTAATGGCAAATTATATTTGAACATCTCAAGAGAGAAATTTGGTACAAAGATATTATATATCTTTTTAATAGAAATTTTTAAAGTTGAAAAAAAAAACTTGCCCACACCACAACACCTTGAAAATGTCAATATATTTTTCATTGTTACTTTTTGAAAAATTGGCAGAATGGCCAAGGCTTATTAGTTCAACAATTTTAGATCTATACTTCTTGTTTATTGATATATATTAAGATTTAAACCTATCTAACATCCAACAGCCCAAAAAGTAAACTTTGAAGATGGATTTTCAGCATTCATCATTTTTTATGTTTAATAAATACATAATATTATCTAGAAAAATTTTTAATATGTGGAGGAACTTATGAATCAATCTCGGCCACACTCATCTAATAATATTTTACTGGATGAAAATTTTTCCTTCCTCAAGATATTTTTCATTCTTGAGAAATTGAATTTAGTTACATATATTTATTACTCAATTTATTGAAAGGATATAATTATATATTATGTATTTTATAACTCCTATATTAAATATGAATGATCATTTACATTGTTGTTTATATATTCTTTATTTCATGTAATTTGATCATTTATTAATTTATGCTTCTAAGTTTTAATTTACAATCATTTTTGCATTAGTTAATTTTGTATTAAAAATTTAGGTTATTATAAATATTTCCCTAGGAACAACAAAATGCCACTCATGGAATAGGAGTTTTACCTTCTGAAGGACCTCTAGAAGAACTTGTGTACTCTTTGTCTTCTCTATTGGATCCCTTACATTCAAACCCAGATAGAATGTCATTTTGTTCAACAAACAAAGGATCTAGTCAACAGCGATGGTGGAGAAGAAAGAGTAGCAGATTAAAAAATTCTCAAGGAATGAAACGTTGGAAAGGAAATGGAAACTTACTCTCCATTGGTAAATTTAAAGATGTATGTGTGTGCTTCTATCATTACTATATTTTTCTTAAACTTTAATATATTTTGTATATGCTTAAAACTTCTTGTAACTGTATATTAATAATGAAATAATCTTCACTTAACCTAAACAAATCCCTTGAATGGGATAAAGTTACTGAAATCTTACAGATGACTTATTGAACAAATTAATACAAATATAGAGCTTAAGTATTTTGAAAATCAAACAATGTTTTTTTGCAATATAATATTTACAAAGTTTTTGTATCAGTCCATATAAAAAATTTGTATGGTTCAGAGGGATAACTTTCAGTAAAAAAATATAGTTCCTATGTGAATTTGAATGGCTAATTATGAATTTATCATCAAAATTATTATTCAATTAATTTATTATTATTCAATTTAATATTCATGAAAAGGTGTCGGTATAAAGTTAAATAGAAGTAAAAAATAGCACGCTTAAATGTGCAAAGTTTGAAAACCTATCCTTTATTAGATGTTGGTATTGTATATTTATTATGTTTATAGGAAATATTTATCTCTTCTGTTAGAGTATTGCTCAATAGGTTTTGTATTTAATGGATATATTATGCCTTATTATGCCCAATTCAAGGCTGATGAAGGAGCAATGGGAAAATGTACTGATATACCATATTTTCCTGGAAAAAGGATTGTCATCAATAAGACATTAAATGCAATGGTTCAAGATTCTGAAACATTGGATGCTGACTTATCAGATGATAACTCTTTCGTTTACTATCTGTTGAAATGGCTCATAAGAGCCAAGAAGGAAGAGGAAAAATTGCTACATTCTTCAAATAGGAATCATAGACAAGATAATGTAAGCAGAATTATTCTTTATCATAATTTATACTTATATGGATTTAACATTTAAAAGATATTTAATATATGGACAAATTCTCAATTTACTCATAATTAAGTGAATAAAATGCAAATAAATGATAAAATTTTATTATCTTTAGGGTTGCATTTGGAGAAGGAATGCTAGAAATGTCAGGCATCTAACTTGTATGAGGAGAAATAGGAAGTACAAGGAGGGGTATTTAATTTCATACCTATCAATGTTATATGCTTCTTCCCTAGAAAATGGTATTCATTTAGAGGAATATTTGAGACATGAAGAGGAGAAGAGGCAAGAAATAGTGACCTTTGGAATGTGGTGTAATATGGTAATCGAAGGGAAAATTTTTCCTGATGAAGGTGTGTTTGATGCTGAGGGAAAAGGATGGAAATGGGCTCAATCTCTATTAGACACTGCAAAGGCAATAGCTTGCAGTGAATCTCCTCAATTGATAATAACTCCTAAACTTGGAGTTTCTCTACGCCAGTCCTTCTCAGGTCCTCACTCTAAGAATGTTCTGTCACATTCTTATGATCAATTAAATTGTTGCTCTTCATTGTCTCTTCCCAGAACAAGAGCAGGTGCAACTCTTCCAAATAGGACACAAACTGCTAAAGCAAAAGGTTTGACAAATTATTTTTCTGATATTTTTTATTTTGATAAACTAAATTAAAGCTACCTGAAAATAATTAGGTATAGTTTTCAAGATCTTGAAATTGGCATTAAATGGTATGACAATTCTGCACACATACTTCTGTACTTGAATGTACGTTAGTATTGTTTAATAACTATTCTGTTTGGTGAATGAAAGTCAGTACATATTCAGATCATAGTATTACACAGTGTTATATCATGTTATATCATCATCAAATTTTGATGCATAAAATTAAACTAAGTCAACAGACATTCTCTAATCTGATCAATTTAGAATTGTGGCATTTATAAACATTAATATTGTTCACAAACTATTCTTAAGTCAATATAATCATTTTAAATTTTCATTGTAACACCTTAATGCATCAGATTTAAAGATTTATTATTTTGAAAATACCATAAATATTTAACATTTCAGAGTTCTTGACTCTGCACTTGCAAAGAGGAAAGTCCCTACAGATTCAGTTTGGAATTGGAGATAGACCTTTGCATTGTTTTCTGCGTGACTCTAACCCTATCACAAAACTCATTGAAATGTCTCATCGGAAAGGATTGTATAGAGGCCTAGGCACTCCAGTTTCTGCCTTGATAGCTATGCATAAATTTTCTGTAAGTATACTATTTAAAATCAAGGAAAGTGATATCTGTTATTTTTTCATAATTTATTTCTTGATTTAATCAGCTTAACTTTTCTAATTATTTAAAATTTTTTGATTCTTTAATTTTCTTTCATTTGATAATTCCCTATTCTATCCATGCTCCCCATTCACAATTTCATTATAATTTTCTATATGTCATTTTAGCTACAGCAGGTTCTAAAAATGATAATTACAATGAAACTATAACTGAATATAAAATCCAAAATATATAATGTCTTAAAATACTTTTATTCCAATTTCATTCCACTATGTGTTGCTTGATAATTCTCTCTTAGCATTTCTAACTTAAAGTTTGTTTACTTCATAGGTACTACAGGAAATTTCGAGTCTGTTACCTGAATATGAGCGACAACAAGTGCTTGATTCAATACATCGTGTATCTAAGGTTACAAGACGTCGCTGTCGTCCTCAACGCAGGCTATTAAATACAAAGGAAATAGGTTACGGCAAATTTAAGATGAAGAATGGTGAATCAGAAAAGGAGCAGGACACAGTATTGAAAGAGAAGTTTGGAACTGTGAATCATCCCCATGAATCAAGGACAAAAAGTGTACAAAGTGGAGTGTTTGAAGGTCAGAATCTTGATGATACAGATGAAAGAGTAAGGAACGTAAAGGAGAGTTTACAGTATCTCTGTCGGGAAATTATGGGGCAGCAAATGATAAAAGGTACTCGAGAAATTGGTACAGCGCATGGAGTGAAGAATATTGCAGTACTGTCCTATGGAATAAGCAGTGACAATGGAAATAGTTTGTTCGAAGATTCTGAAGACAGAAAAATCAATATGGAAAGAGATGGGAGTAAAAAATCAAGGAGAGAAATTGTAACTAAGCTGTGATAATGAAAATAAGAGTCAATTTTGATTCCTTGAATGGAGATGCTTATGACCAGAAAATTTTGGTTTCTAAGAGATAAGTAAACCAGTACAGTAACCCTCAAACTTGATTCAAATTCTTTTTTTTGAAATATTTGAAAGTATTTAAATATATTTTTTTTTTAATTTTGAAAGAATTTTCAGAAAATTTGAAATACCAAAAATATAAATATGGATATTTTCAAATGACAAATTAGGTCAATATCAAAATGTTATCAATGCAAAAATTAAGGGAATTATTCAAAGTAATAGCATAACGGTATATTTATAACTATTGGTAATTTATTTTAATTATTTGATATAATTTTGTTAGTTCAAAAAAATGTGCTTAATATTTAAATTTTGGTTTTAGATGCTGAAGAATATTAAATTAAAATCTCCTGGAAAAAGATATAATTAGTGGTAACAGTACATTTTCATATACTTTGTGAGTATGAAGTATTGATGAGTTTTGCAGGCATAAATTATGTATAAATGTACATATTATATCATCAAAGAGAGTAATAGATCCTAACTAATAAACTGAGTGATCAATCATCTTATGTTTCAAATTACAATCGTAACACTTGTACAGCTATATTTTTATTTTGAGGCTTATGGTAATATTCTCATATCTTATCTACAGAACAATATTTGGAGATACATATTTAACTTTATTTTTTGTATCCATCTGCTACTAATTGTTATCTCTTTAACATTGAGTAGTTGGTGACAAAAAGTAAGATTTGGAACTGAAAAGTTAAGAACCCCATACTGAAATCAACTTAAGGAATGATCCTGATATACTTTTTAATAAATCTATTTTGGCAGAGGAATCCTAAAATGTAAAGGGGAGAAGACTATCTCAGATCATGTAATTTCATTTTCATCAGAAAAGGTATGTTACATAACTGGAAAATAATTTTGGATGTTGAGTAGTGTTAGAAATGTCACCTAACTCGAAATGAATTAAAAATTCTTGGCAATTCAACCTTTAAAGTACTTTAAATGGTAATTTTGAGAAACAAAACAAATAAATTCAGCCTAAATAAAGTTTGATTGTTACGTATAAAGGCCTATATGACTAAGCGGTAATTAATAAGAATATTATTTGTGAAAGGTTTCGTCTCGTCTTAACTACTTGAACGTCTCTTTCGTCCGAATCAGATCTTTACCGCCGAGGTTCTCCATAAATACTTGGGTGTATGTGAGATGAGAAGAGGGATAAAAACTCGTCTGTTGTCCTAAATAAGAGCGTGGTTTGCCTTTTGTTTCTCCGCCTCGACAGATTTATTGAGCGTTTTTTCCACGATCTAGGATACGAGATGTCTATGGGGAGGTTCAAACTACGGTCTACAAATTGCTACTCACCGACACCCAAGATAAACAGATACGAGATTAAATTTGGGGACCGCGAAAAAAAATTAGAACTTTTTGGACAGAATGGAGACTTACGTCATATTTAGAAGAACCTAAGTAAACGTATTATAAGCCTTTATTTCGCGTGGTTTCGCAATTAAGGGTGGAAAACGGAGGAAAAAGATTTTTAAATGTTTTTTTTTTTAAACGGAAATATCTTGTAGAATTATGACCAAATTTTCCCCCACTCGTGTTTTAATAATTTCTTTAGGATTAGGTGCTTCGTAATGTACATCCATACTTGTCGAAATTCGTTTCCAGTCTTCCTATCATACGATCAAATCTTTATTTCTTTTCATGTATCTTCTGAATTCATCTAACATAAGATCTTAATAGTTTTAGTAAAACAAATTTCTAATTTAAGATTCGAATGCATTCACATGTTCAATTCGTTTCAACAAATTTAAAGAAACGCTAATCTTTTCGCAGGAAGATTATAAATTAAGTTGCATCAATGATGCTGAAATTTACGCGAACAATATTGTGAATGAGCTTAAACGCCTTGCAAACATGCAGCGAAGGAAGATTATTTTGCAATAGTGTGGAGCATCACTATACTCAATAGTTAAGTTCTCACGTACCCCACACAACATTTTACTCCTTATAAATTCTTGATCAAACGCTAAAAACTCAAGCGTCCCTTAATCACCACACTAATATATGACTAAAAATAAAATGTTGAAGATCCAGATAGTAAAACCAGCAATTCACTCCTTGTCATGGGGAGACAGAAATTGATTTGTCAGTTGTAAATATTTCTAAACCTTTTAATTGTTAATTACTTCGAGGCAATAACTACATTTTTCTAAGAAATAACACTTAAATTTACAAGTTTATATTCAGGTTGAAGGATAAATTTAGAATAGATTATAGCGTTGATAAACGTGGTAGCCCTTTACGAAATTTACATACATACTTTCAAGATGCGTATAAATAATGTCAAAATAAGTAACTTGTATACTAGACGCGAATACATTTCAAGTTCAAGCCGAAAAATAAAAAAATAATAAATGAGTTTAAAATTAGTGAGGCGCAAGGATTAGACCATATGTTTTAATAAAAGAGTATATACACAAAATGTATAATATACATAAATATACACACATGTAAACACATCATAAATAATATATTCATAAATGTTTTTGTACCGATCGAAGCAGGTAAGAAAAAATTTAAATACTAAAAAAAGAAGACAGTTGTAAAGTAAAATCATACGCATGACTGAGGGAATGGTATATAGAAATAATTCAAGTACATTGCATATATTTTATTGAACAGTATACAAAAATTGCAATGAGTGTACTTAATGTTTGACTAAGATGTAGACGCAATCCTTCTGTGATAATATCCCCTCGTGAGGGGATATTATCAATCTTCTAAGTAATTCATAAGTCATTAATATTTTAATTTAGCATTCTTAGGTATGCAATGTTTAAGTGTCACGGAAGTAAGAAAGGAAATTCATTAGAAAGAGCGTAATTTAGAGGCTGTGAGAGATCGATGGCTGAGGTGGATGTCGGTCATTGAGGAAGGAGTAGGTGACATCGAATCAGTTGAAGAAAGAAGTTGAATGACTGACGGAGTTTTAAGGGTACGAAATAGAAGTCAGGGTAGTAGTTGAATGAGGAGAATTTCCCGACCCGAACATTTCTCTTAGGAATATTCTGCGTAAAATGTTAGTTATTATTATGAAAGTATATATGCTTAAGGAGCAGTTTATTTGCCAAATTCCACCTTATTTCCTCTTGTTTGTGTTGAGATTGTGAGGATTAGACTTTTCTGTCTGAATGAATAGTTTTCTTGAAATATTGATTACATTAGGAACGGTATTGAAATTTAAAGTTTCGTTCAAGAACATGGTATTTTGTGAACATGAATGAAACGTACGTGCACGTACGCATTTTATTCGTTACGAATTTTTACTATGATTAAACAGTATAGCCTTGATCTGATTTGGTCTCAATAATTTATAAGTGTTATCAGATAGATTGTAATATATCAAACTTCACTGATTTAATTTTTTATTCTCGATATTTTATGGTTTTAAGGGCTAATATATAAACACCACTATTTATCTATTGATGAGCATTACTTATAATAATCTGAAATACTTAACTAACTATAACCCGCTTGAGTACGATTTATGGACTCCATTTCTCAGTGGTTATTAATAATGAAAATCTAGAAATATTTTTCGTTTAAATTATTTGTCATAAATTAATAATCCTTGATATAAACCGCTTACATGTTATGAATTATAGGTATGTATCCATTTTACATGAATGTATTATGTTACCAGTCTTTTTGATGGGTAAAGCATGCTATTATATGCGAAGATATTGCGTGATTATATTTAAATGCTTGACGAAAAATTAAGACAAATAATAATGAATAAATCGACAGTAAAAATTCGGTCATAATTACTATTTAATGAATTGAAAAATGACGAAAAGATACTTGTATAGCTATTGAAATTCAGTTTATCTTATAAACTTTTATCTTCAGCTTATCAAAATTTCCGAGAGATTAAACCTTTTATTAATTCTCTAGTGGATCTATTAACTATAGGAGTAAGTTATGCTGCTTGAAAATGTTTATTTGTTTGTTCGGATACACATTTTAATTGGTTTACTCGCTTCATATAAACTCATATCGCGAAATTAAGGTAGCTTAATATGTACAAATATAATAATGATATAGTAGATAGGTAAATAGTAAATAGATCAGTATCAAACCTCTTTTGATGAAAGGAGACAATAGCATGTGTCAAATATTTTCATATATTTACAATTGCACCAAAATCCTGCGTTTCATCAAGGTTTGCGATAAGGCCTTGATGTTTGGTACCTCAGCATGAAGAATAAAGCATAAACCAGAGATGCACCTGAACGAACGATTTTACGGTAGACGCCGACAGTACCAAATAGATAGAGATGGTAAAAGAATGAAATTAGAAGTAGACGGAATTTATTCGATGAAAATTGAGGTGGTGGTCGCATTTCATATCGAAACTAGCGCCATTCGTTATGATAGCGGACAATAGCTGAAACAAAGCAGAAGAATAGTTGGAGGAAGGCTAAGAGGCGAACAACTTCATTCGGGACAAATAAAGGCTTAGAATTTCCATCTCAGACGGGTCAGATCGATGGTATGAGTAAACCCTAATACCGTTTATCTAAGGAATTACGGCTCTCAATGTATGAAAAAAAAGAAGGGGATACACGCAGCGATTCCATAAAAAATAGAATTTAGTTTCGGATAACAAATCGCTTCCATTCGGTTCCAAAACTGCGAGTTGAAGCATACCACTTTACGTCTTATTTAAACCGAATACCCGAAACATTAGAAACAAGCGAAAGTCTGTTGAATATAAGTCAAAAAGATATCTTTTTTTAGATATAAATATCACTGGGTTACTAGATGATGTTCTAACAAAATATTACCGAGCTAAATTAAGCATTGATGTATTACTTTTTAGCTATTGTTCAGCATATATTTAAACTATTTGATGAATAAGACGCCTTAATAATGTCTGCATATCTATGAGAATGTAAATGGATATAAATTATTGGCTGACACAGTTTAGTATCGCATTTTATGTGCAATATTTTGAAAGATGATGGAAAATGTTAATACCTAATTATAATACCTGAGTTATTTAAGGAAAATTATAACAGAGGATATAATTTCCTTATTGAGTGAATATTGAACGAGAAATACAGTCTTTTCAGTTCGGAAACAAATTTAGAAGCTTACTTTCGATCAATTTATTTCGTTTTAATTTGCTCTATTGTTACTTATTATGACCGTATTATATTGTAGTATAGTATATATAGAAGTATAATCTCATTTTTATCGATTGATTCACTTTTCACAATACATAGCATCTTCTTACTTACTACACAGCAATAATGGTTTACCATATTTATGGAAATTAAATAATAATGTGGTTAAAAAATGACGATTATATATTTCACATACATCTCTAGATATACTTTTTCTATTCATTTCTCTAATATTAGCATACCATATGACCTCATGTCGTTTATTCTACCTCAGTGAATTTTTCAGTTAATTAGAGAGTTAAGTTTTACATTATTTACATTATACTGTTAATAATTATTTTTAATTCAAGTTGGTCATGGTTGAGTGAATTTAAATGATGAATACTGAACGCATAGAAATCATGAATTCTAAATTGATACCTGACCTATATAGTCATTTACAAGCTTATTTCATTCTTGTATTCTTTAAACCTACTCATAATTTCCTACCCAGTTTCTGGACTTGTAATTAAGAGCATTAAAGCTTAACGATATTTTTAGTTAGTATTAGTAGCAGTAATAGTAGTATTTATGACACCTACCATGGGATCGAGTTCATAGAAATTAAATCAAAGCCTTTATTTTATACAAACTGAATTGCAGTTATAAACCCATAAATATTACAGATGTCGATGTAGCATAAACTTGAAAGTAGATCTGTATTCTAAATGACGATGTCATTGTCCCTGTCAGTATTTTCTCTTCGTAATTTCATAATATATGTTATATAGAATTTTAGCTCATTTCAGTTTTACGAAAAGGAAGCTCACGAGGTAATTACCGTCAGTTTGCAGAATCTGTTGGTGGGAAAAGAGTGTTGAAACAGGAAACCACCATTTTTTATGTATTTTTATACGGGTTTGGCGTAAAAGATTTTCAAGTGACTGCTTATTCTATACATTGCGTACTTTGAGAGTAATGAACCATAAGACGATAAATTTTAGTATTTGAGCAGCTTTATATCTTTCATGATGAAGAGAATCCAAAGAAAAAATAAAACCAACCTATAACCAATAAAATAAACCTTAGATTTAATGTTAACCTTGCACTTTTTGAATTTAGTTTATATTATATATATGATATTGCATATATTTTTGAGTTAGCACCTTTTGATTGCACACGTGTTTGCCTTATCAAAGTGGTTATCACTTTTATGCACATAACCACGAATTACGTTCATCTATATATATATATATATAGTACTACCCAATTCAACATAGTCTTATCTTCACACAGCTATACACAATGTATCGCCGCAAGTCTAACATTCATGGGAATTCCTCAGAACTCATTTTCAGCGATGATTCTATTTATAGTCTCCATCTTAAAATATTAAGTTCAGTTTGCCTTCGATTGTTTTAACATTCTTAGTTTATATTTCTGTCTTATCTTTGGATAGTCTTTTTTTTTCTTTTTTGCTCAACGAACTCTCATTGAGAAATTAGCTAATAGTATTTTACTGTCCAGTCACTGTCTCCACATATATATATCCTTTGGTTATTGGTATGGTAATGGCATAATAGTACCATTTCCACTCGAAATCTTTACGCATTTTGTGGCTACGTACTTTTTTCTGCTAAGATACTTTTTTCTTGATTTAGATGGGTATTTAGATAACCACTTTAGTTGGTGAAATTGGGAATTTATATTTAATTATTATGCTATATTAATTATATTCAAGGGGAATTTTTTACAGATAGATTCTTCACACATTTTATTAAATCGAAGCTTAAATGAGAGCGAGAAAAAATGTTTAAAAAATTTTTTATCGATTCAAAGGGATCAAGTATACTTATTCCTTCCGTTAATCGTAAACATGAATAACCAATTTACGAAGAAATTTGCACTCATTTATTTTTGTATTCGATAATTTGACAGAATTTCTTTTATTTGATAAATTACAGATTATGTGTCTTAGAAATGGAATTGCTTCATACTGATTATACGTATAATAGCTTCGTAAGAATTCCTTCATGTTGTAAAACCTAAGGATAAATGTTGATATTTATAATTTTTTGTAGCTAATTTATTTTCGTTATATCACTCCTTAATGAATCGAAACAGTTTGGGTATTAGTTTACGAGAACGTTTAATTCATTTTACATTAATCATGATCCGAGTATCCAATCAGACTCCACATTAGCCTTGGGTGATGATAGCGTAGCGATAGGCTTCAACGTAGACCGATATGACTTCAACATTCGATGTATACATTTTTTAGTTTCCAATGGGTCACATTCCAAACTTTTGCTAGAGGCGAACTGCAGCAATCATAGGGAAATCCCGTGGATGCGTGGTGTGTCATCCAGAAAGCTTTCATTCACGAAGGAGGATTTTATCTGTTGGAAAGAATTTAACTTATTGTTGCCCATTAAATCCCATCGATATCCTGAAGGCTAATTTTGGAAGTCGTTATTCAATCTTAGCAGTTACTTTTTTCGTAAAAGAATAACGTTATTTTCCGAAGGAAACTTTTCGAAAATTTTTTTTCATCGTATACTTCGTTATTCTCCTCTGAGATTTAGCATATTTTCCGAACAAAAATTTGATATTGACGTTTTTGTCGTAACAATTTTTATTTCTCTCCGAGAGTTAAAGGTAGGTTAAAATTAATTTTCGGAATTTTAGAATTTTTCCGATCGTAAAAACTTATTACTTTAGTCTATATAAGAGTATCGAATTTTCAATCACGATCGCTTTCCCCCAAACGTCTAAAACTCAAAAAAAAAACATTACGACTGAAAAGTATGTTCTTTTTTCTGACCAGCTTAGTGACTGGTTACTTCGGTCTCCTTTCCGGGTCACGCCTCAAGCACGACCTCGTGGGGGTCGATCCCCTGACTTCGGAGGCGAGGTAGCTACGTTGGGCGGGGTTCCTCTGCTCATCTCTTCCCTTCTCCCCCTGCTGTCTGGTAGTCTGCGCCCCTCCATCCACGCCCTCCCCTATCCGCCTCCCGTCTCTGACTTCAGTTCCATTCGGGACCTCCCGCGCTTAGCATCGAACGCTGCCTGGGCCGGATTCGCTAGGACCGCAGGTCAGTCACGGCTTTTCTTATCGAGCGGTTGAATGGGGCCAAAGCATTATATAGTAACCGCTGTACATTCGAGTAGATTAGGTCCCATTTATTCCGCGTGTTTTTCCGTGGTTTCTATGCTGGTGCAGCCATTGTTACGCGGGGGCTGGTAGCGTTTCGTGCGGAATGTGCATCTCGTGATGCAGACGGTGGAAGGGGCGGGTCCGTGCAGAGGCAGCGTGCATGTGCCTGGGCTCTCTCTCTCTACCCTTTCCCCTTCGCGTAGACAAAACTGCACCTCCTCCCCTCTCTTCTGAAACCTTCTCATCCTTGGCCCAAGATTTCTTCCATCTTCGCCTTCCGAAGTCGATATTTCTCTATTAAGGATCCCGCACTTCGGAAGCGATTTTTTTCGTTGACTTTTTTTGGAAAGGTCAGAATTACGATAAGTATTTGGTACAGAGCCCATAGTCCTACTAGAAACAGTACTTTTTTGATAGATTTTTTTTAACGAAAGAATCGGTCCGGGGTTCGACTCCCGATGCGTACTTGATTCTTGATTGGAAAGAGGGCGTGAGAATAGATTCGGTTACCTACGAATTTTGTTGGAACAGTTCGTGGAATGTGCCCATGAAAATTAGTTATTAGTGTATGAATAGGTGTGTTGAATGTAAAACTCAGATTATAGAAAAACTCCTTAACTTTTTTATCAGAGTATAAGTTAATTTTTCCATATGATCGTTCTCATCCCATCCAACCCTTTGTCAATCACTATTATTTTGACGTGTACGAAACGACTTGAAAAGTGAAACTGTTTATGCATCTCTTACGTCTCATTTATTCGAATAAGATCATAATTTTTGCATATTTAGTACTATTGTTGGCCGATGTTTACCACCTTGTAATTAGACCTCGATAGTTTTCTCCTTTCTTTACCAGCTTCTTCTTTAATTGGCATCGTCCCTTCCTCTTTCTCGAACATCGTCTTTGATCTCGTTTTCTTTTATAAGCGAATGATTCATTTATGTCTCGTTTTACCCTTCTCCTCATCTCCTTAATTCCAGTTATCAGCGATTTCTTTGTTCCTCCATCTCGTTCTTACTCAATTTTCCTCTCTACCCTACGGCACCGAAGTTTTTTCTTTTCTACTTACAAGAACTCGTATTAAAGCGACAGATGGAGATGAGAAGAACGATAAACAAATGCGATTCGAAATCATATTAAAATAGGGTGCATTTTCGCGATTAATTTTGAGCATTTTCCATCTTCGTTCCCCTTCGCTGTTTATACATCTGTTCCTCCTTCGTCTACCTTTAGTCTCTCAATTGCAGACGAACTTCCTTATTGCGTTGTCTGAAGTCTAACTTCCCAGATGCATTTAGTCCGTTAACTTCCTCTAAACATCTCATTTCGTAAATAATTCGAGTGTTTCCCATTTACCTCCGCAATTCATTTTTCCTTCTCCCGTACGTTTCATCTCCTTCATCTTTTATTCACTACATCTTCTCTCTCTTCTCCTCAGTCTGTTTGGGGCTCTTCTAATTCATTCCCTTATTCAGTTCCTTACCTTGTTGTTCTTTGTATTCTCTCTTGAGTCCTAACTTTCTTCCGAGTTGTTTTGTCCAACTTTTCTTCTCTCTCTCTATCCATTTCCTTCTTACTTAGCTAACTCAATTCTTCTTTCATTCCACTACTTAATTCTTTCCTTTGTTTTACCTTTCGTGTGTATTTTTCTTTCACTATCTCTCCCATCTTTGCATGTACTTCTTTCTTTCCAAAATTCTTCTTTTTCGTGTATGCATCAATTTCCGTTTTTCACCTTTTTTTAAACATTGTTATCCTTTACGTTATACATGTATAAAAACAACTCTATGTTCTCCTTATTTAAATTTTTTCCATTTTTTTTCTCTTATTCCTTCCGATTATTATTGCTTATTTTGTTCGGGCTGATCGGCACGCCCACTTCATTACGCTTTGGTCTCGGGTTCGAATCCCGAATGATACGAAATTTTCATCTCGGGGTATGGAAGTTGGTATTTATTGTATCCTTTGTTGTTTATCTCGCTGTAAATTTCCTATTAATGCATTTTTTGAGGCTATGGTTTGTAAGAATTTAATTAATTTTGTAAGCAATTAAATTATTTTTATCAATTCTTTTAATTTATCTATTAAATTTAATGATTATTACGTATATTTAGCGATTATCATTGCCTTACGTAATTCTTTTTTTCTACACTATTCTTTTCGTTAAATTTTTTAACCAAACGATTTCTTAATTTCGTCAACTATCACCATTTTTACTCTTTCCTCCTTTTCGATGCGCTATTATGCGTGAGATTTTTTCCATTTTTTATCCTTTCGTATTTTTATTTATATTTATTCTCACGTCCCGTCCCTTCTCTGTTTATCTCCATTCAACCTCACCTCTAACAATCATCCCCTTTTCAATGCACCCTATCATTTTTCTCCTCCCATACCTTTAGCACGCCCCCTTCTGGAGAACGTGGGAATTTTCGTAATCCCCTAATCGATGGTAGCTTGTCCTCTACGTAGGACCCTTATGCGGAAGCTGGCCCCCGGTGAATGTATGTAGGCTGCGGCCCTACCGCGGGCCCGTTAATTAGGGGAGAAGAGGGGAAGGAGGCCGTGCAAGACCATTTTCCAAAGGAGGGATAGCGGAGAATGTGTGGTTTTTACCTCACAAATCCGATAATTCCGACCGACTGAATCTCCTTCGGCACTTTTCGGAAGATTACACGCTCTCTTGCGACGAGAAAAGAACCATCCCGACCGTCAATAAAAACTCGTTCGAAAAAAACGAGTGGACTTTTTTTCGAATTAGAATTATGTGGGATGGAATTTAATCGAGTGTGACCGAATATATATTTTCCGGATTTCCCTAATCGATACATTCGGGGATGAGTATGAATTCTTTGTTAATAAGGGAAGTTTCCTTTTCGTATATCAACTGACGAGGGTTTGGTTGGTTGGTTACCTCGGCAACGTCTACGAAGCTTCGGTGATTATTTTTAAATGGTGATGCGATGGAAACTTAAAGAGCATACGAGGCTATTAGGTATAGACGTAAAATTCACTGAAAATTCATGGATAAAAGTCGAGTAACAGTTGTTTGTTGATAACAGTTACAAAATTGAAAATAGAAATGAATAATTTATGTATAAGTTCCTTAGTTCCACTAGAATTAGTAGGATTTCAGTAGCATTTTATCCTAAATTTTTAATGTTTATTTCTCTATTTTAATTTACCATCTTTTTCTACCAGAATTATACCATTCTTATACAGTTATTTCGTTATACTTTTCTAAGTTATCATATCAAATAATATTACTCAATTAAAAGATTTTCAGTTTATTGCTTTATTTACTTGTAACTATGGAGAGTTGCTGTATAATTTCGTATTTATTTCATTGTGTACGTTGTTTTTAACTTGATTTCTAATACGATTTCAAAGATATAGTGAAAATTTATAACGAAGAACTAATATAGCGCATGGTAGATATCTAAAATCTCGATCAGACACTGTGTTATGGATTTTCCGAACGTAAGCTTCGCAAGAGATTTCTGCTAACGCGGAGAAGAAAATGCGAAATTGTCTCCAGCAAGATGGGTAACTTGGAGATGCGGAAGATTCGTTGCTCAAGGCTATTAAATGAGGCAAAGGAAAGCAAGGCATTCCACGAACATGGTCGCCTCGCCATCGTTAAAGGTAGCATCAAACTGTTAGAGGGGTCCTTACGTGATATATAAGCATCCTTGAGGCCGAATAAACTAAAAATATAGCAGTTTCGTATCGTGGATAGGACGCGAGTAAAAATACGAACTTTTAAGAAGAGCTTTCAGCGTCGAATGCCCAACAGCATGCATATTTTAGAGGAGGATACATCGCGAAAGAACTCACGACTGATCCTCTGGAAAGTCAACGCATCTGGATATTGATTCAATTGTTTATTCACAGGATGGGTGTTGCGATAGCTACATGCTGTCACAGGACTGAGTAGTCGAATAAATACCCCAAGATTTTATGACGAGTCTTCGTAGATTCCGCGGGAGTTTGGAGTTAAATAAATATTCATAAATAAGAGTTTTTTGATACTGTACATTGGCGAATGTGCTCGTAAAGAGATGTTTTGAGTATTTTTATTCGTGTTATTTAAATTTTTTTAGGGTTCATTCCTATTCAACTCATAATCTGTAATTTCGTGAAATAATGGTTAAAACAACAAATACAGTAACACTCGTATATTAACGTATAGATATTATAAACTATTGTAGACAAAAGATAGATGGAAGGTTCAACGGATTTGGTACAGCATGGAGCAAAGGTATTATAAACGGAGGAAACAACTGATTCGCTATAGAATAAGTTCTTGGGAACGTACTGATTCTGAAAGGTCTGGCATTCCCCATAAATATCTTCTTTTGATGGCTTGTTATCATCTCCCGAATCTTGGATAAAATCTTGCCAGAGTACTTTCTCCAAATTCATATATTCTGCTTGTATTTTGTACATTTGTCATAAATTATCAACTATTTTCAATCAAAACCAATCGTAGGTTTTTCTATTCTCTTTGGTTTCCTTCATATTTAGTGGTTCTTCAATTACTTTTCTTTACATACACGTACGTCAATAAACGTCTGTCTAAAATAACTGTCGTAGGTTTCTATACAGCAGAAACTTTTCATTGTTAGAACAAATAAATTAATTTCACTGTAATTTGAGACATGAATGATGGGTTTAATATGTTGAGATGATCATAGATCATGATCGATGTGCTTAGTGTAGTTACATTGTTACTGACGGAAAATCAACGTAAGTAATATGAAGTGAAGGAATAAGGATGTAATAGCGTCGTGAAAATTCGTGGGGCTCGGTATAAGCCATTGAGTAAACGGACGTGAATTATGACGGCACCGGGACTCGAACCCGGGTCTCTCGATTTCCGGAAAGGGGGATTTGGAGATCCGGGCACGAGTCTTTGTCCTATCAGAGAGTAACATATAGAAAATCTGTGCAGTATTTCAAGAGACAAATTATTCTTCATACTATTAACTACTACTATACTTAACTTTTCAGTTCTGTTTGATGTGGTAACCAGGGATTGAAGTACCTTTCCTCGTACCTCATAAAAGGATTTCTTGGCCTCACACAACCGTTGCCATCAATTAAACTCTTTTTAAATCATTGTTATAACTCAAAGAAAAATTAACTACGAGTAACTCTTATCTTTCTTCACCAATTGAAAAGTAGACGTTTTAATAGTTTACAATGTTATGATTTTTATCGAGGGGATTACAAGATTTACAGGGAAATAATGGAACTAACCCAGCATCGCTTAGCAACGAAAAAGTGTTTTTCCCGGAAACGGGAGGTACGTTAAAAATTCGATGAATGCATTGTATAGGCAATCGCGCTCGAGACAGATTAATTTCCAAGTTAATCCTAAGTTATTGGAAACGATGAATCCCAAGCGTCGATAAGTGGTATGGATGGTGATCCATTCCATTTACGACCGTCATCTTTAATGCGGGGAGTTGAATTCCACATGTTTTGGTGCGCACTTTTTCAGTCACTTCCGGATTTTTAGATCAGGATTGATTGATTTATACTATCCCGAAAGATACTTGCGCGAAATGGTTCATTTTTACAGCTCCCTATTGCCGTGACTGGAAGTTGCAGTAGATATTTTTGTCTGCGGATTCATCAACAAGCCATTCTATCATCGTTACGTTTTGAATTCTTTTATTTACGATATTCATTTTTCCAGAGAAATAGGGAATTGTCTTCAGAGATATTTCCGTTGAACAGAGTAATTCATACGTCGAACCTTCAAGTAAGAACAGTAATAATTTTGTTATGGACGTCTAATAATAAAAGCCGTATAAATACGGAAGATTTCTCATAGATTGCTTATCGTAATATGTATTAATATCAAACGTATCAAACTTTTCTATTCCATCTCGATTTAATATGGAAATATTTTCCAGATAATATTACAGCTCTCTACGCACATGTATTGCGTAAGAATTGTGTAGGAATTTAGTCTTGAAGGCTGAAGAGACCTGTTTGATTCTTTTCAATAGGAATTTGTGTAGATTTGAAGAGTGCTTGAGCCTCGTTTCTCAAGGACCTCTCTATGCACGCATTACGTTCAATTCAGGAGACGCCTGAGAGATATTTAAGACCAAAAGCCTTCAATTCCATTCAGTAGAGATTGGTTTTCCGTGATATTGTTCCGAGTAAGTACATTTTACGTATAAGACGTAGGTGAATTGATTTAAGGATTTAATGAAGGTGAAGTCTTTTCCTATTTTGATGGTCTAATGCCGCTTTACCAATTCGGTATAGACTCTTACGAATGGCTTGTGCATTCATTACGTATCATACTATTGTACTTATATAGTTATATATGTATACTTGAAGTTTTAATAATAAATATTGTTTCTTTTACTAATCATACGCTTCGATTGGTTGTGGCGTGCAATTAGCTTGGCTTCAGACATCAAATAAGTAAACTGAATATTGCCTAAAATGATCTAATGCAATCTTTTACTTTAATATAGAAAAGGTTAACTGCTCTTCAGGAAAGAGATACTAAAGAATCAGAATATTTTATTATGTTTTTAAGTTAAAATAAATGAGGAAACTGGTCATTTTAGCTCTGTTCAGTGAAATTTAAAGTCGTGCATTACCAACGGCGCAACGAGACGAATTGATCAATAGTAATTGAGGATTAATGCAACTTAAGTAGCGCTAGAAAACTGCCGATGCAGGAATTGATAAGGTAGGGATGCGTGCATGAAAAATTTTTCAGCTCAGAAGTGACTAGAAACTTATTTAAAATCGAAATATTTTTGTGGAAGGATGTTGTGGAATGCAATAAGAACTGATGTCTGTGAACATTTTGATTTTATACATACGTTTGATCACCTATTTTTCAAATTGCATTGCATTATTAATAGAGGAAAAGAATAGCTCTATATAGGTTCAAAGTTTACCTAACATAGTTACTTTTATATCAATATGGTTAGAATACTTTGGCGTTTTTCAGATATGTATTACAATTATACAACAGTTTTATGGTACCTCAACAGCCTTCGTATATTCAGAGATCGCCTAGGAATGCTAGTCAATCACCGAATGAGATTGTGCTTATGCAATCTTGAATTTTACATCGGCTTCGTAATGAGTATGTCTTACATTTTCGGCTGTTTTTGTTTCGCCAGATTGAGGGTGTAATTGACTGCAATGTTCTCCCATTTGTACCTCTGCCATGTATTCTTTTGTTCCTCCGTAATGGTGGAAGATTGCAGCGACGGTCCGAAATCCTACCGTAGCGGTGATTTCGTAGGGGAAAGTGCGATTGAAGGGAATTCAAATTACACGGCGGCATTCGATTGTCTCTCTGAAATCAGTATTCGGAGTCGAGGCGATCCGGTGTAACTATGAGAGCTCCTCCTGGCGGGCCGCTTACCAACTTTCGCTGACATTTCGCGGAACTGGATTGCAGAGTATGTGCCCGAGGTCAGTGAAGACGGTCGCGACTGCCCGAAGGCCATCGTAGGTGCATCTGGACAAGGTGCATTCACCCAGAAGAGGAATTCTACATAGCCGCCTTGGAGATAGCGTTAATGGGTTTCGGCTCACCGCCGGGTGTGGGAAAACATGTATTCTTACGCTCGAAATGCTGCAAATTGTGCCCATAATCATAATCGCAGGGTGAAGATCGACCTTGGATGTAATGGGCTGTGATAACTAGGAACGTACCACTCACAGGTCGATTTTTATTTTATACACAAAGCTGTGGAAATTTTCTACAGACAGTTTTTTTAATTTTAAAATTCAACTTTATGTGTAATGGTTTTCCCTTCAATTGAGGTCATCTTACTTTGGTTTTATTTGTAATTCTTGTCGTAGCAAACTGTAAGCATATATTATGAGATTTTACTACTAGGTATCTTATAATTCTGCCTAATGTCAAAATTATTAGCTGTTTCCATATAAATCTTCTATTATCAACATAACTAAAATCGATAGTATATATAGACAGCTAAGAAAAGAAGCATTTAAACAATTATTAATTATTACAATTTTTAATCACTTATACTTTATCGTAGTCCAGTACTTCAGAATACAGTTTTTCTGACACAACGATCGTGTTCTTTAATTTGGAATCAACTCTAATGGTCTAAATTTGAGCTACAATTAGAAGTTAATCATCTCGCATTAACTTCGCTCTATAATTAACCGTATAAGGCGGAACTCGTCCATAATTGCAGGAATGAAAGCACAATATGTTTGTCTTCTTAAATTATATTTAAAAATTAGCAATATGTTGAAAGCGGTCTACGTATGATTCAGGTTATCGTTCACTTTCTGTCTTCAAATATTACCACTTTTCACTCTACCTAGGAAAACGCGTTAAAAATTAAAAACACTTCGAAATTTTCTAATTTCACCTCCTTAGCCAACGATGCATTCTAGTTTAGGCTACCTCGGTGCAAGTTTATCATTAGATGATATATTTACATCTCCTTTTGAGTGATTTTGTTATGGCATTCTTATCAAGCCAAAGGTAGGCCTCCTAGATAAACTTTGTCTCCCCCACAATATCTTGAGATCTCACAGACTTTCAACGACTTCAACCCAGTTCACCCTTTCAAAAGTTCTCTCTCAAGTCAGCACTGCACTCAATCTTCATCCTTTTGTATGTCCGGCAATAATTTTCAACTCCGTTAAAAACCTTCGGTGGTACTCCTTTCGAAGCAAAAATATCTCTTATCTGATCGTTTCCTTGGTTACGAATCCGTCAACTATTTTGGAAGAGAGCCATCCTGTATAGATATATTGCCATAGACTTTCGGTTTCGGACTTTTATGAACTCGTACAAAAAAACGTTGCGGTCATATAGCATTCTTTTTTTTACGAATATTTCTCTTTATTAAATTCTTCTCCTTTTAGAGGAATTCTTACGTTTCGGATGCTTCATTTCTCTTTCTACGACTTTTTATTTCTTCGTAGACATCGATATCCGGACCGGCCGAACGCTATCTTGCCGAGCGCCATTCTTTCCTATGATATTTTCAAAACAAGCTCTCAAAAGGGAAAGCAGAACGGGGAACCTTTTGTTTTCATTGCGTTAAGGATTTCTATAGCCTCTTGAAAGGAAGTATGCTAATATGGATGTGGAGGAGCGTGAGGACACGCGAAATATCTTTTGTGTGAATGTCATATCGGAGCTCTTCTGTTTTGTAGGAGATAAAATGTACTACGCGTCATCTCGTAATCTTGTCAGAATTTTTCTATTCCAGAATTTGGTTGCGAACTAGAGACGTTATAATACTTTGAGAAATCTATCATGATGAATGAGAATCATGGAAAATGAGGGATCATAAAACAGAGTGCGAAACGAAGAAATAAATCGGTAATCAACCTTCTTTTAAAAATGATAAATTAACTCGAAATATCTTTAATGCTATTGTTACAAATCTATGAAAGTGTTGTAGAAAGCGCAATATCTGATCAGATGTTATAAGGTGCAGTTTGCAAATCGATGCATACTTTTAGAAACATTTATTTTTCGTATCTATTTACATTATTTTTTTTTTTAATTTTTACTCCTAGGGAGATATGTTGAGAATTTAGGTTTCTATATAAAAAGAATACTTTTTCCTTAAATTTATTATTAATAAATGATAGTTTCATTTATACCATTCATTAATTTAAATCTTTTTTGTTTGGCAATTAATCTAGCTACTTTATCCCATAAGGAAATACGAAGAAAGATTATTACTTTCATGGATTGTTTGTAATGTTAACCAGATGAATCAACCATGATATATAGCTGTTTCATGTACTAAAGGATCTAGCCTTTTTATATTTTAGTGCAATAAAACTTTGTCGCGTTTGATTGTTTTTCTATTACCTTATGAAAAAGTATTGAACTGCTGAAACCGACTCTCAATTATGTTACTATGTTTCACTTCCCTTTTAACGTTTTCTTATGAATACTTGCAATTTATCAGAAATTCAAATAGTTAACCACGTTATTTGTTGATAATAGGTATTAGCGCAACAATCACAAAATGGTATTTCGACTGCGTATATTTCAATTAGAAATTTCGATTTATTCCTGTAAAATAAAATCTCCTATATGATACAGATAAATATTGGAGTTGTTTATTAATTTTGCTATCCATCTATGTATTTTAAAGGCAAAATGAATCAGCTGAGTCTTTAGAGCTATCAATGTATTATTTGCATATAAACTAAAATTTAGAGATGAAAATACGAGGTTTGTGTCATATTCTCTCCCCCCATGAAAATCATAAACCTCTTAATTACGCGGTTTAATGCGATTTATGTCACACCTAATTATAAAGTCCTCTGCATTCGAAGATTAACTTCAAAGAGGAGATAAACTCGCTGAACCGCATTGCCCAATTATCGTTAATGTTTAATATCATGACGATGTATGAATTTATTATTCCAGATAGCAAATTATTTACGAGCCACAAGTTTATTAGATTTTGATTCCATCATTAATAGAGGATTTAATATTTCGCGAACACAAAAATATCCATATTTCGCATTTAGGTCAATATTTCCGGTTTTTAAAATCTGAACTAAGGGACAATTATTACCATAGTAAGGATAAGATTTGCAACGATGCAAAAATATAGCTAAATTTAGTCTCAAATAATAATTTTGAATTAGTTAAATTATCTTTAAAGAAATGGAACTCATATAAGTTTAAAAATGTGTTAAAATGGAAATGTTAAACAGATGTGAAATATAGCGACACGACCGGGACCCGAATCTGCATGTAGGTACCCAACATGCCGGGCAGGTATGCTAACCACTACACCACCATACCACGCCAATGAAACTGCTGTTTGGGTGATCATGATGGGTGTTAAAATGGGTATATTATATTAAATCATTTAGTTCTAAGTGTTTAGCCATATATTGTATTAATTGATTCTCCCATGAAATAGGTAATATAGCAGTTTATATCAAGCAGTAATCTTCAATAGGAATTAAAAACTAGAAAGAGGTACTTTTTCTTAATCAATATCTTAAGTACGGTATATCATGGACCAGTCATTTACACTTTGAATTAGTAATGGCAAAAATATATATAATGAAAAAAGGATGTTCTTATGTAACGTGTATCATATATATCTTTTGACGATATTTACAAAGGCAAGGGTAGAAAAATATAGTCATAATATTCGAAGGAATTGACTAATTGGATGGGAAGGATTGCTATGAGGAGGAATGTACATGAGGTATGAATATATACCTCATTAACATTCCTCATTGCAGAAAAACGTACAATTTTATTCATCAATTCAGCCATGAATCGTTGTAAAAAACTAGGAACTACACCATGTAGCCTTAACACTCATAGAAGCTGATACTGAATATAAATCCAGTGATATGAAAGACTAGATCTAGGAGATATTAACGAATGAATGTTGTATAATGAATTGCACTGTTGTGAGCAGGGTGCAGGAATGGGGAATGGATTTGGTTTTATAGATAAAATACAAAATCGTTAAAATTTTAAAGAAAAAATAATTCAGCCAAGAATTAAGTATAAAAATGAACAGATAGACTGCATATCCACAAATATAAGTAGAAACTAAGGTTTTAAATGGTCAATTCGTACTTAAATATTCCAATGATTAATACAGACGTCGCTTGAGGGTTTCTTCTAATGAAATTTCTTGGTAAATATATAGTTTTTAACTTGATATGAGAAGTAAGTAAGATATTTTTTTCCTGGTCTTTGTCTTACTTCTTTGGGTACATTTTTTTCTCGTCTCGACAGGGAAATATTTATGTGGCAAATTTAACAGTTGGCTCCGTTCTCATGGGAACGTTTGAACCCATAAACAACGCGTGGACTACGCCTCTTGCCCCCCCGTCTCAACCCGAAAGGTGGTTAGCAGGGTACATATTGAGGTATGCGGGAGAAGTTCAGCGACTTGGGCAGAGCACTTTATCAAAATACACATCCCCAGGGAGATACATTCATTCTACGAAATTACATAAAAATATCATTCATTTCTTCCAAGAAAGGTGAAAGTTATACATTATCCTTTCCGTACATATATATACATCTACGCAAAGCTTCATTTCTTTTCCAATTTTTTTCGTATCTAGTGCGAATGTTTTTTTTTTTCTAGCATTGCGATAGGATCGTGCATCAAAGAAAAAAGTGAGGTTCGATCTTGATCGTAAAACTAATGCATTCCACAAACTGAAGTCGTAAAATTACACGGGGAATAACAGGTCATATTTTATGCCCTTCGACCAACCCGTTCGATTTATGAGTAGGAATAACATTTCCGAGTCATCATAAATAGTAATAGACAATCGATTTTGAGTTCCTTCTCAGTCAGATTTGAAGAGCTGTGCTAAATTATATCGCAGATTCCGTTTGTCATCTATAAGAAACATCGTTTAACATTCGTTTAGTGAGGATTATTTTATACTCTTTATTATTGGCAAGTAATGATTTTGTTTCATTTCTTTATTTCATTAATTTCATTAATTATCGTATTTTTTTAAAATGGTGACGATCATTTGCAAATCAAAACTTGATTTATTGTAATTTATACACCTATTCAAATACAAAAGAGCTAATTAATAGAAAACAGTGCTCTATTTTATCTTTTACAATTTATAATTCTGTAAATTAAAACCGTTACTGAATGAAGCACGCATGTACGTACCAATTACAATTTTTATTTTCGCTTTAACAACTTGTTTTTTTATCGTGATTCTATATCTACGTCTTTAAAACCCGGGAAATATCCAACGATACATTTTTCCTCATGTTAAAATCATATTTTCATCATTTTTGCTATCCATCTTTGACGTTTTCTACTCACCGTACATTGCATTTTATCTTTGCTTAGTAAGAAATAGTCAGAAGATAATTTCTGATTACTTTGACGGTTAATCGTCGATTTTATTTGGGGAATTATGAATTTAAGAAATCTTATTTATCTTTGTATTAAATATTAAAAAATTGAATTGAGTTTAATTTATTATATATAAAAATTAATCTAAATATGATTAAAGAATAATTTCTAAAATAATATACATTTCCCATTCAGAATACTAGATAAATTATCAATCAAATAGAAGAAATACAATTGAGTAATTAAAACGTACATGTTCTGAGAAGTTACTCTTTAAAGCTTTAATACTCTAAGCTATTTCTTGAATGAAATTTCAGAAGGAATTTCTCACGAGATCTTTCCTCTTCAAAGTGTGTTTTCCCATCTGCAGTTCTTTGGCTTCTAAGGATCCAACCTTTTTAAGCGAATCAAACTAAAAGAGCTTCAACTAAGAGTTGGGCTATATTTAGTCTTTGATGATTCCTATAGAAAGTAGTCTCTGATTTTTCAGTGTGATAAACTTATCTGTATCTTTAACCTATCTTTTTGAAGCTTTGCTGTCTTTTAAGTACTTTTAAGAGTGATCAAAGTTACCTTTTCTGTTTTATAATCCCACTATTACTAAGGAAGGAATCTTATATGCATTGAGTTTTCATTTCAAATTATGGCTATACTTCACTATGCATTCCCGTTTCTTTCTCAAACGATCTTTAAAAACATTTCTACCCTCTTATAACTATATTAATGTTAGAAATAAAAAGGATTCGATTTATATTTCTTTTATATTTCCCCAACTCAAAAATCAACATTAAATACTAGATAAAGATTGAATTAAAAAATATAATATAATATAGTTTGGTGTTTATTATTTTAGAAGAATGTTTGATGTATAATAATAACATATGTAATAATAATAATATATCTAAATAAAATAATTCGTCATCAACGAATAATGAAAGATTTTGATGTCTTTCATTTTTATTTATTCTGAACCCCCTTTACCAGTAGAAAAGTCTTCAGAAAAATTGTGTATCCGATTTCTAATCCAAATAGGACAAACCTGATTGCCTAAAAATTTTTAACAACACAAAGGCCTTCCAGATTCCTCTAACATTTGGAAGCAAAATAGCGAACAAATAAAAATATAACCACTTTTTTATTCTTAGCGAAAGAGCCTAAAATGAAATTAAAAACCTCAATTTAAGTTTTAGTGCACCTTTCCTAAATTGATTATCACGAGATACGAATTGCGTTGAAGAGCGAATCAAGCTGTCCCGTACGTGATGTGACATTCAATGTCGAGTTTGGAATTGAAGACCTGAAAATGAAGCAAGGACAATGAAATCATAGTCGATATTCATTTCATCCCTTCAATACCTCTAATTAGTGTCACTTTGATGAACGATGAGATAAATCATAGCGAATTTAACGCATTTAATCTAAACGACTGTTTGATTAAATGACGCACACAACGAAACGAAGCCTACCAGCAGATAAAAAAATTGAAAATGTCCGTAATAATTTGAATCTAATACTGATTTGGTAAACGAAATACTTCGACGGATATTTTTATCTGAAAGAATAATTTATTTCAAAAATAGTTTGAGTGACTAATTAATTTTCCACTTACTTTTATTTCACCCAACTGTTTCGTAAGGAGTTCTTACATTTTGATGTAACATAAATAAATTAAAAGTTTGGGGAAAATAACTAAGTCTCTTCCTATTAACTAATTACTTATATTATTATTGCAGTTTTCGATACAGTTATGCCTAATCATATTGATCTTTGATGAATTACGATAAGATTTGGGTGGAAATCATGGGAATAAGTTTCTGAAGGTAAACGCGTTGAGTAAGTCTGTCACACGAGTGGATATTTTACTACATATTGGATGCACTATTTTCAAAGTATTCTCATATCCATTTCCTCGGTTTTTAAAGTTTCCTATCCCGCTCTTTTCTTGCAAACTTCACCAGAGTTGAATATACACAAAACTTGGTGGACTGTGCATTCACCCTTGGGAATGGGAGATGGTCATGGAGTAGCCAAACTCCAGGAAAACCACACTCCCCCAAAGTTTTCCTTACCAACGGAAATTGCCGATCGCTGTTCAACCTCACACACCAACAGCAGAAGAGAGTTGATTGGGTTTTTGTTTTTTCTTGTTTCGGAAATCGCGAAAATTTCTGATAATTTCTTTTGGCTTAGATTGAAAACGAGGGTTCTTTAAGATCAATTAAAACTTGTTTAACCATACAATCCTGATTTTCCTCAGATACTCTTTGAGAGTATTAGAGGAAGGAATTTAAGTGTCAGTGTTCCTAGATAGGCCAACAAAAGATTTAAAACTAGAGGTACATTCAGTGTTCAGAGTTCCAAAATATTATTACACATCTTAAAAGCTTCAAAGTAATCTATAAATGAAATAAAGAGCAACGTATCTCGATATTTTTTCCATTTAACATAATACATCAACTCCTTTCTCTTCAACGTGACATTTACACAAAACGAGTTATTTATCGTAGAAGGAAGCGGAGCTATATAAAATAATTCGTAGTAAATTTAAATATGCGTTTATTCGTTCATAGATGCTATAATATTTCGCTAATAGTAGAGATAATATTTATTTATTCGTTTTTTCTTATTTGTCTCATAATTGTATGATTTTTTATCTTCGTTATCTATGTTTTTGCTTTTGAAATCTAATAACCTTCATTTTTCATCAAATTTATTTCTCTTTCAACTCAGTTTGTCAAGATATGATTATTTTTCGTTTATATTTTGTATGCAATCAATGAACAAAATATCTTTTTCCTAATTTAAATCAAATTTTCCTGTAAAAAAACGGCTAAAATGAAAATGAAGTACCCAATATCGTTTACATAATCTAGCAGGAATTAATGACAAAACAATATTACGAGGGAGATTTTTTTTATATGAATTCCAGTTAATCATTGAAAGTTTATTATTTATCACTTGTTTCGTGTATATTTTCCGAATTTCGATTTCCGAATAAGAGGCTTTTGATTTTTAGTGATCCAATGAGAATGATTTGTTAACCCTCTGTTAATTGGATGTTTCTGCTCTATGTGCATTGCAGCTAATAATTGAAGATAATTTAGTTCGCGAAAATAAATATCAAAGTGATAAAATCTGCGTGTGAAAGTCTGGTGGAATATTTTTGTGCGTCTAAAACATACTTTGTTGTGAACATGTTTGTCCAGCTTTATTTAAGATCGCTTTCAAATCGATTTATTACATCGTGTTTCTGAACAATACGCGTATAATTAACCATTTAAGGACATGAAAAAAGAGTAGATTTATAAGAAATGAATTTAGGACTGTGTTACATTCGAAATATTTTTTAAAAAGGAGGAAATTTTTTTGCAATATCAAACAACTTAATATTCTTATTTCATCATTGAATCAAACAAAAGAAATTTAAAACACTATTTTCTATATATATTTATCACGAGAAATTCAAAAATCTTTGCAGAATCTTAACTTCGATTGCTATTCAGTGGATATAAATGATAAAACTTTAGTTATCTCCTGAAATAATGAAGGCAGAAAGGTTCAATTTCCGGAGAAAACGTCTCAATTAATTAATACTTCGGGCCCACTGCCACCATCTTATTTGCCAGGAAAAGTAGTTAAAACTACTTAGCGCTTGTAAGATATTAAAGCTTCATGATTTATTGACTTTCAAATGTCCTCCCAAATAAATTTCCTTAGATTAAATCAATAAATCTCTCCACTACACTTTTCGTTGCTCATAAAAGTTTTCCATTCTCTGTCGCCCTTATTTCGCAGACTATATCATAATCTAAGATGACGTCGCGAAATATAGGAGACATATTTACGACTGTTTATCAAATAACTAGACATTATTTCTTGGTATTCGATTGTATTTATATAGTACTAAAAATGTACTTCTTCCTCTATTCATTAAAAAGAAATCGAGTAAGAATAGCAGAAGGTACGTCATTCATAACGTTACAACCAATTTAAGGAAAATCAAAAAATATATTTATATTTTTCGTAAGATCACTCTTTGAGTAATGATGTATGAATTATTCACCTTGTTTGAAAGTTATGTAGTATTATACTTACTATACTTATGTAGTAAGTATGTTTACGTAAATAACTTCATAAGAATGGGTATAAAATATTCTTCCCATTAAAAACAAGGTGAAATAGCCATTTCGGGAGCTCTGAATAAAACAAATACTTCTGTGTACATTCATTCCTCGCTATTTTTCCAAGGAAAAGCTACTTCAGACACATTCCCCTTCTTCATAAGCATCTTCTTGAATCAACAAGTAATCGGCTCAGGTCTCCTTCATGTCCCTCTCTTCTTGAGTTTTTCACAATCTGATCCACTCCTCATCGGAGGGCCTTGGAAAAAAAGCCACCTTTCATCTTCCTCCACCATCGTGGAGGCACGTCTCCTGGAGGTAGCGAGGGTTTTTTTTAATTTAAAAACGAATTACGTGGATCACATCCCGCCTTGAATCTCAACCCAGTGATTGTATGGATCAGCTTCCTTAAGGCTAGTCGAACGGAATCCACTTCGATAGAATCGATCTATCGTTTTGCGCTCTCGTATATCGACTATCAAACTATCCCATTTTACCGCTTTCTTGTTGCAGCGTACCTCTGTGTGCTTACACAGAACGTGACACGATGCCTTTCCTTCGAAGATTATATGACTTTGCTTGATATCCAATGGATACTTGAAGCACGTAAATTCTAGAATCTAAAACGGATTTATTTAAGTCTCAAGGAAGTTCATTGAAGTTTTACGTATCAAACAATATTGCTGAAGTAAATGAAGTTTTATATTGTTGGATCAGAATATAAAATGACGAAATAATATTGTTTCCAGAATGTAAATCAAACAACTAATGGTTATATCATCTTGGACTATTCGATTATACCACGTAAAAACACCGTAAAAATAATTAACTTGATTGCGTAATAAATTTAGGGTTTATAGTTTAAAAATAGAGGAAATCATACTTTGTATATTTTTACTGCATCTACTTTTTCTTAGGAATATTCTTGACACCTTTAATTAAAATTTATTTCTAATATAAATAATAGAAAATTACTTATTATAATGGAAATTTTAGTAAATGGAAAAAAATTGCTAGTTATTATTATCCTCTAGTTTACAAACTACTGGATTTTCGCGAAGTATTCAATGTCTCTTATGTCGTTCCTTATGTCACAAAAAGTCTTTCATTTCCGAAATGAATATATGTGTATGTTAAGAAAGAAGTATTTAGAAATTAATCAACCTTTGTTGGTAAATTTTTAGATAATTCATGAAAGTGGATCGAATTTGGTTGTTGGACTTACTTATATTTTTAATAAGAAAACATTATACATAAATATCACATTATACATAACATATCTGTTTCAGTAAAGTAGACAAAAAATATCTATGAGCAATAAATGCGTTTGTAAGTAAATGAACAAATCCATTTCTTCTAATATCTCAAATGTTTGAAATACTTTCCAGCTGTTTGCCGCAAGGGAACTATGTTTTCCGTAGTTTTACAATTTGTGTTTTGTACTAAAGCCTTGTATCTCCTCCGTGTCTTACTATCTGGGAAGTTTTCAAGATATTTGTAGAAATCTATAAAACAAATGTGACCCTCTCAATGGAGTCAGAGGTCTTTAAATATGGAAAGAACGTTCGATAAGGAAATTATTGAAGAGGAATCTAATTGAAATAATTAAGAGCCAACTTCAATTAAAAATTTTTCCTTCAAAAAAGTGGTATTTTCATAAACAATTTCTGTACGGTAAAGGCGAACTTTCATATATAGGGATGTTCTCTCACAAAGTCATCAAAATGATGGGAAATTTGAAGTCTGTCGTGCTTGAAAAATAGCTTAAATTGAAAATTATTGATAGAAAATGAATTAAACATCCTGTCGAGGAAAATTCTTCTAAGATAGCCTCTTAATTAAGGTGACTTATCAGTTATTCAAAATTTATGAAAGGAATAGAGTTATTGCTGATTGGTAAACGTAGGAAATCGTATCTCATTCCAACTTGGACCGAAAATTGAACTCAACATGTACTTCATTCGGAAATAATTAACTTTATTTCATAAACAAAAAGTTAAGGATTTATGAGGGATAAAAATAACGTTACATAATGAATTCGAACGAATTTATCATATTGGTTTAAGAAAAGTGAAAAAAAGGGAAATAACCGGGACTCGAACCCAGTAGTAATTGCGGAAGTCATCTGAACCTGAAGCTTTAGTTTTATACTCTTCTGTTAAACTTTTGTCCAAAAAATCAGGTTAAGTTTCTAAGGTTGATGTGTAACGTAAACTTAGGTTAGCTTTTGGATCGTTTACACCGTTGCGAGGCGTTTAAATGGCTGTTACCGACACGAAACCGGCAACGTGTTTGAAATTGGCGTTGACGCTAAGAGTAGAGGCAAAGCAATGACGGATCGATTGCCATGGCAATCCGCCGTTCACATTAAGCTCTTTAATTATGCTTTGGGATAACAGCGGAGACTGTTTCCTCTTATGTTGTGTACGCTATCAAACGGTTAGAGCAGGTTCACATCTAACTCTTTGTCTAAACGTACTATTAAAGCACAGAATGATGGAGAATGAACCTGTTTCCATTAATAATCTCTGACTTATGGACTATATTTAGCGCTGGTGCAGTGCATTATTTCTATAATAGTTCTCATAAGTAATTAATTAATTTGGAATTGTTGACTGATAATATAAATATCCAAAACAATTGCAAGACTAATTGCTGGATAATCGAATAGGTTTGTAGATAAATTTCTTATTACCCAGAACCGAATAGAACCAACAAGATCGTTTCACGAAGTATAGGGGTAAAGATAACTTAGCTTGAAAGACTATAAGGCTAGGATTCAACTCAAGACTTAGATGGCGTAAAAAATTATGACAGGACCGGGACTCGAACCCGGATATCCCGGTTGATCTACCTTGCCGGAATGTGCAAACATATCTGCATTGGTAGAGTTACCAGCAGTAGTTGGGGGATATGTGTTCAAGTCCACTTCCTTTCAGAATTTTTTACCGCCTTAAAATGCTGATCTAAAAGATGTTTAACCAAAGAGTTTTATTGTTTTATTTATTGGGACTTTATAAGGTTTTTTCTGTTGTATCAATTCTCGGTATCATTGTTGATTAATCTGAAAAGATTTTCTCTATTGTATTAATTCTCGGTATCATTGTTGATTAATCTGAAAAGGTTTACCTCATACATTCCGTTCATCAAAATCGTCGCAAACGGTAATGGAAGATTCCACAGCAATCGATTTCCCGCGTAAATCCTATGTCTGTTTTCGAGAGCCATTCCCTTCAATTTTACTGCGATGCAATAATTCTCGCGCGTAAAAACAAGTGACGGTAGAATTCCGCGCCGCGGCTGCATTGATTTCGTCGCGATGGAGAATTCCAAGCGACTAATTAATCGGGTCGAAAGGGGACGAAGATATAGGAATGGGCGGTACTCTCAAATGGACGATTGTGCACAATCTATTGGGGTAAAGAAGGTTGCTCTCACATGTCCATGGACCGACTCTTTGTCTCCGTTCTAAGGATGCATTTTACTGGTAGACTTGTAGGGTTTTCGATGTGAAAAGATTCCTCGGGATCCGATGTCGACCGTAAGAAGGAAACAGTAGCAGTAATGCTTATTCATTCTTTGTTGTTTAAGATTACTAAAATCTATTAAAATTATTAAATTTTGCTTTTTGTCATTTTTTATGGAGTATATCCTAGTGTCTATTAATTTTTTGTATTTCTATAACGTAAGAATCTGAACCCTCTATGTGTTAAAAGTTATTATAACTATCCCTCCGAAATAGACTAATATTGAGTAATACGTCTTATAAACAGCTTACGAACTTTTCTTTTATAAGACCTTTTTGACGGACGAAAATGGGTAACGTGTTATTTGATTAAGTATAAATTTGGTGTTTTTTAAGGAAATATTTTGTAATTGATTTGTGATCGTTTTAAATTAATTATTCATTATCCGAAAGTTAATGGTTTGTTTGCGTTTCAGAAATGTATGTTGTAATTATAGCAGAAAGAGTCGATCTGAAGTGGGTGAACTATAACGATTTTAGTCCTCAAACTACCTTGTATCCATGAACTGTCTAACTGTTGATTATATAAAAATACAATAACTTGTTCTGCTTTTGGAAAAGTTTTCACGGCATGAAATTTAATCTTTGAATTCCGAATTTCCTCAAACGAGTCTAAAAAAAGTCAAATTTACAAATCTCCGAATCATACGTATCCGAGGCGAAGGTTTTGACGGATTTTTTTTCCGCACGTTGTGTATCGACAGAATGTTAATGCACACCCGGATTCAATTTTAAACCGCCACCCGTCTCAGATTGACATGCTGTGCTACAGCGCGGCAAGATCAATCAGGGAAAGGCAGAATTCATCAAAATTTAGGGAGAATCGAAATGTCAAATCCTAATACACGCCCCTTGGCTTAAGTTGATTGGGTCTTGTGTTGAAGGAGCACGCAACGAAATTAAAATATTTCGCTCTGAATATATAATAAAGACTTAATATCTGAGTTTATTTTAGATGCTATTAATGTGATCGAGAAGTTCGATTAAATCTCTAATTCAATCTTCCAATAGAGCTTATTTTGAGCTTATGATGTTAATTTAAGAATAATTTTAATTTTATAAAAGTATTCGGCTAATCATAAGTCATTTCCCGATACGAATTACATCAATTTATTAATTTTTTTAAAATTCTTTAAATGAAAGCAGTTTCTAAACGATTAATTACTCTCTTTTCTTATTTCCTACTGTGCGTGCTGCTCTAATACTCCGTAACTTTGAAATTTCCACGAATTTATGGGCGTTTAGAATCAATATTAAAATATAAATATCAAAAATACTATACCGGTATATATATTAGATACATTAAGCATCAATTCAGATGGATCTTGTTAATTTATATTTTGTTCGTTAAAAGATTTATTAATACATAGCGATTTGTCAAGAAAACGAACAGGATTAGGAATAGTCGAACGTACAAAACCCCAAACCCTCTCGGGTCAGAAATTGCGAAATAATTTACGGGGAAAATTAAAGAAAGCGAGGGGAGGTGTTTTCATCTTCAAATTAATGCTTTTCAAATGGCTGTCGCCTGCAGAGGTGTGGTTTTGAGTGAAGGTGCGAAGCAGCCCCTGTTATCCTGACCGATTTCCGATAATTCCTACATTCCTTGACATATCATCACCTATAAGCGAATGAATTTTAGCTTTAGCGTCGCGTATTTAAAGTGATTTAGGGAAATTAGACTTATCAAATTACCACATCCACTCCATCCGCGGTCATTTAATACTTTTGATATTAACTGCAGTCGACGGACATTATTTCCCACTATAATTTCAGGTCGATATGCACACCTTTTGGAAATCGGGTTAAAATACGCGAGTGTTTGCTCTCGCCGTCGCCACGCGACGCAACGCTGCGCAACCAGATTTCGAGTTGCATTCATCCGTCGTTAAAGACTGGGATTGAACAAGTAATTCAGCCGCAAAATTCGGTTTTCGTGAAAGGCGAGTGTCAACGCAGAATGGCGATTCAGAAGGGAAAAGTTTCAATGCCCTTCAATGCGAAGGAAGAATGCGAAATGGAAGAGAACGACTTCGGCGTACGTTTATAATGGAGGGCTGCCACAAAAGAGTATAAACCAATTTGGACGAAAGGGGTTCTTTTTAATGGAAGACTTTTTTCGTGTTATTCTCTCTCTCTCTCTCTAAAGGGGATCGTTCCTAACGAAAAGGGTATGAAAAAACTGTGTGGAGCGATCAAAGGTTGGGCTTTTAGCGTCCCTCTCCGACGAATTGGTGCAGTAGGAGTTTGCTTCCAGGTCATCGTCCATCTCTACGTAGGACTCATCATCATTTGTGTAGCCCTGCTCCCAACGACTACGATTTTGTCTGATTACTTTTAGGACGTGGTAGCAGTATTCTTTCTTTGTTAATTCACTGTTATCAACAGAACATTAGTCAGAACTTATTATTATTATAGATATTGTTACTTACATTGTTTCGTATATTATTGCTTATATTATCACTTATATTGTTACGTATATTATTACTTATATTATTACGTATATCATTATTTATATTATGATTCATATTATTTTCGTTCCTTAAGATTGTTATCGTGAACATGTGTATATATTAATTTGTTTTTATTGTGGATGTAGAGATTTTTGTAAGGTTTGAAAGTCCTTGTGGAGGATTTCAAATGATCGTTCATCATTGTTTTCTATTTATTTTCTAGTTATCTATTTTCAAAAAATAATTTCAACAAATTATTTAATTAATTACCGCCTGAAAATTGTTTTATTTGTATGAAAATTTGAATAAATAAATGATTGGTGCTGTAATTTTAAGTAAACTTTTAGTTGTAGTTTAAAGAACTTCAAAGAAATATCTCTTTGGTCAATTTTCCTTACCTTCTCTCTAGCTTTCTTTCTTATTATAAATATTAAATCGATGTATTTTAATCAAAAGAACTTCTTTGTCAATTTCATCTATTTTTAGCGATCAACCTTTATCCAGCTTATTTTTTGTTAATTGAGGAAAAGTTACACAAAATGAGACCGTTCAATCTCAATCTCGTCTTAAAGTTATGTGGTATTCTATTCATTACTTCATCTTTCAGCTTTATCCTTGATCATGATTTACTTTGTGGTTCCTGGCCTATCAAGTTTAGTTTTCCTCATTCCTATTTTTAGGAGAAACTTTCCAATTATATTTAGGGATGTATATGTATTATATCCTCGTTTTCTTATTTTGCTATTCCATTGTTTTCTCTTATACTTTGGGATATAGATTCTTGATACACATCTTTCAGCGTGACAACGTCCTCTCTAATGCAAAGTCAAGGTGCTATATTTAAAAGCCTTATCGCCTTATATCTCTTTAAGATTAATCCTTGCGATCCAAATCCTATATTTGAACCCAACAGAACGTCTTTCTAATTTCGTTTAACATCAAACTCTTCCATTTTTCTTTGAGAAAGTCCTGTTTCCGAATATTTTGAGCCGCATATCTTATTCTAGACTGGATTGAGATGCGTTTGGAAGTAATTTTTGTTAGATGCTTCCGATATTTTCGCTTTTTAATAGTTTAATAAGACAATATCGTATTTAAACTCGTCCACTATCAATTTCTTGCAATTTTTATACGTTCGCACTTCACCCAGTACGAAAACCATTGCTATATTTCTAAGATGGACGATCTAGTTTCTAGGACAAATAACCCATCATCTGTTGCTTGCTCGTCTACGAATGATTTACTGCAGTATTCATTAGAAACACGGACTTATTTGCTCCTTTATTTCCATAGCAATTAAAAACCCAAAAAATGTCCCATCAAACACTGTGTCGAAGGCCGATATCGAGTACAAAACCTCGGAATTCGTACCAAGTAGTCCCTGCGATATATCCCTCTATAGACTTGTTGAGATTAGGCCTATCGAATACCTTCTGTACGTATCCATCTTGAGCTCATTTCTCCCATCCTCCCTTGTATCTCTTACATCAGAAATCAATTCCTTTTCAATACCTTACTCCCCTTCTTCCATTTCCTCTCTCTCTAAACCCTCTCATCCTCGAAATCTTCTACAGACTCTCCCTTTTTCCTTATCAACCAAACTTGCTTTCCTCAGTCTAACCAATATCCACTTAGGAAGATCCTCTTGCTTTCCTGATGGTGGTTGACGTCTTCCTCTAAGCTTACGTTTCCGATAGCACAACTTTCGGATATCACAACGTCTTTCTTCTTATTCCTTCCAACCTATCGTTGAGGTAACTTTGGGAATGGATCCTTTATTGAGATTCGGTTGGGCTAATTTTAAGTCGTGAGTTTCAAAACATCGTATAACGCAAGGTAGGAAAAGAATACCAAATGAACGTAACACTCATATCGTTACACCTGGAGATGAATTATCGAATTCAGTTTGTGTGATCGACTATTTTATTTGAAGTTCGATATTTCAGCATTTCAGTGGTGATATAGTTTGCCTTTTTAGTATTATTGTAGTATGTACGAGTGTATGTCCAGCCGTAGAGGGTACATTTATCCTTTAACAAAAGAACAATGAATGTGAATTTATGTTTTAGATTTTAGACGTGAAACCAAATATATCGGAAATGGTCATCCTTCAAAATAGTGATGGAGTAAACGTGAAATGGATTTGATTGCTCTGAACTTATATTTCGTACCAATGAATAATTTAGAATGTAGGTAACTCGTAGAATGGGCTATCAATGACAACATAAAGGCTTTCTATATTCTTATACTCTTCTGAGTTAGAACCTATGGTTACAGATATTTATTATAATTCGTATTCCTAATTTCGATTATTATGAAAAAACTCAGCCTGCAGATAAAAAGAAATTTAGCATAAGCATTGAATTGCTATCAAACAGAATTATTGGGAATACTGAATGGTAACTGTGTTAGAAAAGAGTTATCTTTCTCCAGAAAGTTTTATTTTGAAAATCGTAGCAATTTTAATTCACTAAATTATTAAGTTCTAATATTTGTAGAGCATCTTGCCTCGTATTTACTTACACACGTTTTGAGATCGTGTGTAAGAATGAGTCTGGGTTGCAGGAATAAAGGTAAAAAATTCCGGTTCCCACAAACCAGTTTCATAAATACGTATATAAAGTTCGTGGACACAGATTTATAATAATTTTACCCTCCTAATTATGTTTAATTTCCACCTCAAAGAAGTAGTTAATTATATTTCGCCACGTAGACTACAGAACTCGTTGGAGCTTACATCGCAGCCTTTTTAACCGTAAAACGTATTTTTTTAAACGCATTCAATCCCACTCGTTAACAACTTAATTGCCAAAGTGCGTGATTCATTCACACATTGCCACCTTAATTTCCCCCGCACGTAGTACGTAACCGAAAACCGCGGCTCCTCATCCAGCATCCCTTTGTGTGGAGGGAAATCACATCCCTTATCTGGTAACAAAGTTTCCAGATGGGATCCCATTGAAGTGGTAGAGCGCGGCTCATTGACAGGGCAGCAGTTGCATCGGTGGCCTGGATGGAGGACACCTCCCACGCAACACCCCTTCCCCGGAGAGCCTGCAGCACAGGCGAGCCACATAGATCGATAAGAACACCAGACAATGTTTCCTCCATGCAGCAGCCTCCCCTGCTCCGCGCTCTCTCGCCTTCTTTTGCCTGCATCCGATGCCCCTGCCATTTGCCGCGTGATAGTGGCTCATTATGCGAGACACGGTTCCTAATATTTACGGAGGAGTTGCTAGGAAGCACTCCATTGTCGCCGGGGATTGTCGTATTCCTCCACCGCCAAGATTGGCTCCCGCTTTTAAAGCTGGAGGCTCGTTCCTTCCAATCGGGCGCGAATTATTATTTCACGCCGTATTTACTTTGTGCTTTTTTTACGTTCTACGCTCGGGGTGGATTGGGTTTTTGAACGTTATTGGATTAGAGTGGATAATTAGGTAGTCAATCGTATTATACTGGATTATTAACAATGTAAGGCTCTGCTTAAATGCTTTTTCGTTGAGAAACAGTGAATGTATGTGGATGATTTTAGTTTATTATTGTAAAGTTCTTGTATCCTTCCATTTCAGTTTACACTATAGCATTTACGTAAATTCCAGGAAGTATGAGCAAATCTTTAATCGCCAACTTACCTGAATATATGTCGACCTTTCGTAAAGAATTTTAATTTGAAAAATTCTTACGATTAAAGCGTGTAAAATTAAACATAGATAATTAGTTCTTATACATGACTAGAAAAATTATTACAATTTATCTTGCGATCATTAAACAGTACGGCGGGTTATGCTATCTTTTTATTTTTGAGCAACCAAGCCTGAGCAGGCTGTATTCCATCTAATAGTGAAGAGAATTGATTTAAAATTAAGTAAAATCTGGAATTTTATACATCAATATAGACAGTAATTTATATATATTTCAATTGCGACAGTTGAAAGCATAGAAACGATTACTTAATTACCATTAATGTATTTCAGAAATATGTATGATAACTGAAATCACCCAATCAGTAAAAGTGTTCAGCAAAACGTAAACAACTTCATAAGTATTAAAGACGCATAATGCATTAAATCCGATCAATTTTATTTTTTTTGGGATTAACGCTGCTAGAATGCATATGGATACTTCCAGTTCAGTATGAAATATCATGTGCAGTTACTGGCACCTTCTCCTTCTGGAGACGGAACGGATTGAAAAGTAGTCTCCTAATGGTATCCTCCACTTTTGGGGAAGAAGGAGACAGAATTCACGGCAGACGAGTCTTTATCGCCAATTTTTCACTCCTCCCTTGGCATTTGCAGTCTTTTTAGTAACCCACTTCCTCTCCATAACTCCTTTCCAGCGTCCCTTATGTATTCTACCCTCTTTTGCGATATGCCGCCTCCTTCACCACCGCCCCAACGACAGCTATTAGTTTTAACGCTCATTAGGTTGCGATCTGAGCGTCGCATCGTTGTTACCCCGCAACCGATGTCTATCTCGGTCGCCGACAAATGAACAACGCCGCCCGTTCGTCCATTTTAAAATTTAATTCGCGGTGGAGTAACGGGTGAAAACATTGACCGCCTCCGCGTTGGCGATCGGGTAATGCACGGGGTATCGTTTTTTCATACGTAAATAGTTTCTGTGGTAACGTAGTCTGGAGTTCCAGTCGTTCAACAGGGCCTTAGAGTAAGAATACTGAGATTATTATCCATTTATAAGTTTGGTATGATTAAAAATAAGTATTAGGTTTAGTAGAATGAAAATTAGACATCTCTGAGTCCTGGGTTCGAGTCCCAGTCACATTTGTATTTTATTTTGTATTATTATTTTAATCAAATCATTTATTCTTTTAGTATTAATTCTGTTAACATATTTTAAATAATGATTTAATACATAAATATTATTTTTAATTGTATTTTAATATAGTATTTATTACATTTATAACTATTTTTATCAATAATCAACCTTGTGTTCAAGTCGCGCGAATTAACTAACTTCATTCACAATTCCTCTACCAAAAAAAGGATCAAAGCATATTAAATTAAAGTAGTAAGAATCCGTACGACATTTTTTATATCCTCATATGTTTATATTTTGGTGAGTACAAAAAAATTTTTTCTCTTGCGGAAAGTAAATTAAGTCCGGGAAGAATAAAGTTCTGTGTCTATACGATTCGTTTATTATCAAGAATAAAAATTCATGGATGGTTTTTTCTGAAAATACTTCGCTTTCTATTTTTTCTGCGCAACTATTCATAGCTGAAGAGCTTTATTATTCTTCCGACGTACTTGTGTTCAGGACGATGAATATTTCATAGCCAAAGAATATATAAAACTTCACAGCGTATATTTCCGATGTTAAGTCGCTGTGACTTTCACTTCATATAGTCGATGACCACTAGGCATGTTAGTGGCATTTAAAAGTCCTACCGTTAAATGTTTCCTGCCGAAATTTTTATATGATTTAAGAAGGGGTTCATTTGAGATACTTTAGACGTAGAAGAACTGCCCATATAGTGCTACTTTAATGTATTAGGAATTACTATACTATGAAATCTGCATACAACTGTTTATGGGATTACGAAAAATGAAGTTGAATTAACTCGATCAGATTGAGTGACTTGAATATGAGATAATTTTGATAGAGAATCATAAACAAAGAAAGATTATAAAAATAGATGTAAAAATTAGTAAAGTATGTGTTATGTATATATGTAATATAAATTAGAATAATGTAGCTCTCTAATGATATCTTTAATTGTATTATATGTTACCAAGGAAAGGGGGATTCAAAAATATAGTTTATGTAGAAGTTACCACTAGACTCATCGTCCTTTTGCAATAATTGTTAAATAAATGAATAACAGGCACATAACGATTCTACATAACTAAATTCCGAACACAGTAACTGGTACACGAGCATTCGAGTCAATAGCTATGTTAAGGTAATTAGGTTTGGTAGTTAGGTTAAAATGCAATCCTGACGAGTGAGCTAGGTTTTCTGAGAACTTAAAGATCAAAAAAAACATAAAATTAATCTATTTCTTAATATCCAAGCCAGAAAATTATTTCTCAAATCTGCTATTACATTGATTTTAATAATTTTACGGTGAAACTGAGCAGTATTTGCATGGAAGATATTGTAAGTATCAAAAATTTTCGCATAGTTTATTGAATATCGTTTTTTATATATCGTGTTATTCGTATTTTTTATTATTTTGGTGTTGAAATTCAGTGATGATGTTTCAGTTCGCCAAATATATCGCGTACTTTCATATTTGCTTTTCCCAGTATTTCGTTGTAACAGCATGAAATTTGAATCTTTTATTCGAAAAAGATGGTTGTTTGTTGTTTTATCTGTCACGTGATCCATATTCATCGGACGAACCAACCATCAATCAAATACTGCCCATACAAGAGACAAGTTTTGATTTTTTTATTTCAATTTATCGAGCAGTTGGGCCTTCAAGGTATCATCCATCCATAATACATTTGATACTCCACCAATCGTTTCCATACGAGTACTCACTCGATTGTTGGCCGAGGAAATGATACAAAAATCCATTTTTAGGAATCTCTATTGTTTTGTTTCCAAGGAAATTTTTAATTGGATACGACTGATAAAAAATATTTTTGTGTGTATATTGGAGCTAAAGGCTATGAATGCTTGTAAAAATCATTGACTGTTTCGTATATGACACCACAAAGGAATGAAAATTTCGTAAATATTTGATTTTAGAATGGTGGTTAATTATCTACTCCTGTCTCATCCAGTTTTTCAGTATTTAGTCTCTATTTGCAGCTACGAAATTCATAGAGTTTTCTATGGTTCTCTTATTCCACACTGCAACAAATGGTTCATAGTTGCCACAAATTTCTGTTCCTGAATTATGTTTTGATATAGAATGAGCAAAACAATACGGTTTTATTTTTCACTTACTCTAAACTTAAGTAGCAACCTCTGTTTAATAGATTTATCTCTATGGAGGGATATAACTTATGGAGCGTTCTAATTATTCTCTAAGAAAGCATTATATTTCATAATTCTTTGTTCTCATTAGCTTGGTTCTCTGGATTTACTGTCGAATTTTCGTATCGTTTCATTTTTTGGTAACGTTTGCTTTTACCTCATTGAGTGCTGTATACAAGTTAAGTTACAATGAATTAATTTGGATAAATTTTGAGAAGATTGTGATAGTTATTCTAAAGCATTATTCCATCTAGGGTAATTTCAAATACACTTTGAGTTTTTATAGCATACAGCTCATATTCGTATTATATTTTGAATTCATGCATTAAAAAAATACGATGTTTATTTTCCAATGTCTATGTAAAACGAGACTTCCTAAAATAATGTAGTATTTTGGAATATTACCCCAAAACTCACCTCAAAAGCATGGCGTGGAAGTTATGAACAAACTGAGGCACATGTGCTTAACAATATGCAATTACCAAGTACGACTCTAACTGAGAAAGTTGTCTTACTAGCTCAATCAAAACAACGAAGTTACATTCTCTTGTTTATCTTCAACAATCAATTCCTCGTATAACTTTATTATGCCAGGGATGCAACGGAAGTCCTAATTTTAAACAAAGCAAGCATTATTGCAATTGTTCGAGCTGTGATGTTTCGGAAAACTTAATTTTTTGGTGTACTTTGCAGCTATAATTCCCGAAACTTTGTCGTAGCGGAAATTGCTGATTTGATTAGCGGAACGTCGAGTTAAGTCGGCGGATGAAACATTTCATCAATTCAATCAAGTGCCAAACGAGTTAAAAAATGGAGTTATCATACTTAATTACATGCGATACGCTTGGTTTCACCACTGAAGAGAGATTGAATTTGAAATAATGCAATAAATTCTGCCTGTAGAAAAATTAAGTTTTAATTTCGATTTTTAAAATTGAGTCCCTTCTCATTTTTAACAATGATACTCATTAATACAAATAGGGTATTTATCTTGAAAATTTATACTGTGTTTTTTGCATAGGTACAGATATCTTTACGAAGATTAAAATATTTTGCTTAAACGTATCCTGGATTAATAATATTTGATTGTAGAAAATATTTGTTCTTTTGAATCAGAGATTACGAGTGTAAATCCTTACTTTACGCTGACTGATTTGAGGTATTTTGATTTAATTTTATATATAGATAGAAATTTAAAAATGTCCAGGAAAAATATCTCTTTTCCCAGAATTTAAAGTTATAAAAGTGTGTAACACGTTTGTGTCCGTTGGGAATATCAATACCTTGACGTACTCGTGGTTTATAAATTTTGCTCTGGGCAAGGGGCAATTTCAACGTTTACTCTCTTGAATATAACAGGCTTGTTTAGCTATTATGTTCCTTTTTGGGTCTTCTTTGCATTAACAGATTAAATCACTATGTTTATACTTGAACTTTATTACATTTGAAGAGCATATCTGATGGAAATGAAAATATTCCTTCTGAGAGATTTGGAGTTGTGCAGACGTTCGTTTCTCCAATATTTGTTTAAGGATAGGATGAGAATTGTAAGAGATTGCTCTAGTCCTAGAAGGAGAAAAGAGTGTTTAAGGAAAACTCTAATTTTTGTTACAATTATTCCCTATTTCAATTTTGACAAGATCTCTTCTCTAAATTTCCAGATGAAGAATGGTAGGTAGGTTTCGTAGTCTTTTTACAACCCATTCTTGTGGGAGTATTCCTGCTGTAGAAATTGCGTCCTAAGCTAATAATTCAGGTATTTAAAAGAAGAAAGAAAAGAAGTAACAGTGATTTATTTCGTAAAGTTTTAAATTTATTAAATATGTTAAGACTTTTCGTAATGTTTATTCTTATTTCATTATTTTATACTGTCCAGGGTTAGATGTAAGGAGGGAATTACATACGATTACTTACATAATTACACGTAGTTGATATCATATACGTAAACATATATCAATCCATGCTAAAGAAGATAAATGTTGTTTTTATAAGGCTAAGTGGTTGTATTTTACGTCATTACTGTGTACGTAACCTAGGTAAGAAAATGACAGATCTAGGTTACTTATGAGTCTTAATTAGACCACTTATGGCCTTAGACAACCATCTCGTAGAAACGTAAGTGGAGCTATTTATTTATACTTCATGTAATACATTTAATAAAACTGTGGTTCACACGTTCTCATGGCAACGCAATCTTTATCTCCTTTCTTCATTGAGACATATCACAGAATCCTTTCCCGTAAAAACCCTTTGTCTCTCCCCTTCTCCACCAGGGGCATCGCGATCGATCTAACGCCCCGGAGTCTTAGCCGTCTTCGGTGGCTATTCTGATGAGAGAATTCGATTGGTCAGCGGCTGTCAAACTTTGTAGCCTTTCTGAGACGTGAGACAAGAAGAGGTTAAAGGTCAAAGGATTGTCGGGGCGAAAATTCATCGCCAGATGTCCGTAGACAGTAGACCTCATAAAATGGAACCATGGACATTACTTTGGGCTAAATTCTGGATGTCCGCGGGGTTTGTTCTAAAGTGCATTAACACGCTGCTGTACGGACTTGTCATGTGATATTTTTTGACGTGAATTTGTGGCGGTAACGTGCGCTGGTTTCCAAAGTGTAGTGAGGGTTTCTCTTATCTTTCTTGGGAAATAATTTTTACGGAGAAGCTAGTTTACAAAAGCTGACAGATATTTTCCGTTATCGGTTGGAGTAAGAGTTAATTTTTTAGAAAAGAGTAAGCTAATTAGAATTTAAAAGGATTTGAAAACTCAGGATGTACCTCAGCTATTCACCTTAGGAAAGGAAAAATATCATCACACTTTGAATTCGTAGCTTTGACTAAAAATATTTAGCAAAATTGAGAAATAGCGACATGATTGGGACTCGAACCCAGGTCCTCACTAATAAACCTGCCTAAAAATACAGGGAGACCTAGATTCGAGTCCCAAGTATGTAGTTTCTGTTTAAACTTTACATTATAAATATCATTTAAAAATTCGTCTACCATGAACAATACCAAATTATTTTAAATTCTAAAAGAATTTTGACAATGAATTGATGCAGGTTGATGACTGGAATAATGGATACAAGAGAATTTGTGCGGGATTTTTTGATACAAGGCAAGAGAAGAAACTTGTCGTTGGGTTATACAAAATAGCACGATTCGAGTATAAAACGTGAGGGGTTGAAACCGAGGCACGATTGACGTCACGAAGATCGTTTGCGAAAACAAATTAGAGTATGAGATAACAGGTTTTTTACGTCATCATCCTAAGACGTGCGGAATTGGTGCATCATTGCAGTAAGAGATGGTTTTTATATCCTTCGTGGGGAACGACCGGTACATAAAATTTCTCTTCCTCCATCAATCTTGTCCTTAACTTCCTTCTAATTTAGTATCCATATACGACTCGAGGAATCTTCTCCAAGTGAACAATCACTTTTATTACCATTTGATTTATATAGTTTACTACAGCGGAGCCATGGAAAGAGCCAATTCGACGTTTCGGTCATAAGCTCTGTGGATAAACTTACAAATGTCAATTAATCATCAGATTAAGGTTACCTTATATCTTTCATAGAGGGAACGATATCTGAATTAATCGGTCGTATAAAAGTTTTCTCAGAAAGATTACGAATTTACTTATGATTCTTTAGTTAAAGATAATGAAAAACTTTGTAATTTGAAACTGGTCGCGATTAAATTAAATTTTCTGTGGAAATTACAAATTTTTTCATTATAAAATGGCTTTCCACGAAGTCACGCCTTCTAATATTGATTTCACTTTACTTAAGGTAGCAGTTTTGGAGATCTACAAATATCCAAACAATATTCTAGGTTAAATGTGCAAATTAATTTCTTATTGTTCATTAAACATCACAAGAGCTTTGGCAAGATGCTGGGCTTAAAAAAATTAACATCATGTCCGAATATTTCCAAGTAGCATCATACCTCAAAACATTTTATATAACTTCAATGAAGGGATGTTAATCAAACTGGAATGTTTACATTATTGTTAGATATGTGTTTAGGATAGAGTTATTGTTGGTATCCGGGTAACAGAATCACATTAATTTTATGAGTATTTTTGATTCATGTAAAGCAGTGCTTCCAGATATCAACCATTTACCAACTCTCTTTATTAGTAATCTTAAAACATCTTTTTATTTATAAGAGAGATTTATCAAGAGAACAAACATTGTCCATATCGAGAGTGAATAAATCTAAGATTATGAACGTGGTGATAAAAATATTCTTTCCTCTCTAAACGTCAAAATTTCATCACTATTCGAGATGAGTAAACCGAGATCATTGTCCTTTATATGGCTGAACTGTGTCGCCTTCAAAAAGGGGAATGTACTGGGATAGCTTGGAAGATGTCCAAAATTTCTTTCACAGCCTAATTGGTACTCACATCTCCCATCTTCTTTACTCCACTCAATAGACTCTGAGGTTTATCAAGCAGTCGTGGGAATCATGGTCGATGGCATATAAGGCTTTATTGGAATGCTAAATTTCCTTCAGTTTTTAAGATTGTATCGATTAGAAGATCCATTTATGGTTAAAGCATTTCTCGAATATTTCTTTCGAACGAAAGGAGTTTTAACTGGAATTTGAAGCATTTGCCTTCTTTGCTATGGGAAGGATTTTTTTCAGTGATGTCCTGTAGTATTTAATGTGAATTTATGTATGAAATTTTGATTTGGAAACAAAAATTATTAAATCAAGAGAAAGAAATGTTTATAGGATATGGTATATATTCTGTATCATTATACAATTAGATATAAAGATATATACTCTTAGTTGATATTTATTTCGAAAGTGCTTTACAATTGAGGAATTATATTTTGAATTTTAGAAACTCAATAAGTATTTTTCGTGAAAATTGATGTCATTATTGAATTTAAGTACGAGATATCTATTTTCATGATTTATTGAGTTTACATCGAGTATGATGGGCAGCATTTCTGAGACTAACCTAAATTTAATATTGAAATATCTTTCATTGAATATTAGAGGAGATTAAATGGATTCTAAACTGCAAACTATAATTTAATTTAAATTTCTCACTTCTAGAAAAAAATAATTCATATTGGAGCGGAAATATATCCTTCTGTAGAGAGTTTTCAATCTTGGTCCCACCATAAAATCCTCTGCAAACATTGAGTTAAAGTATTTAAAATTATTCCGAATTATTCCACTTATCGAGAGTTATTTTTTCCCTGTTTTATGTTATATAAAGAATTGCACTCTTAATTGAATCACTCTCCACTTTAAACTGCTAATTTTATATGCTTTAACAAATATTTAAGGATTTTTGGGAATTTAAGAGTACTGAACACTCGCCACTCAAATGTTTAGGATGTTCAATTTAAGTGAAAGCATTATCATTATCTGAATATGTAACGCATAGAGAGTCCGCTACTGGGGTGTGTACATTCGAATTTGAAATTCTTAATGAGGATGAAATTAATGAAGATTTCTTAAAAAATATTCAAAGTGAGCAATTTCAAATTCTGGGTTGTTTATTTTAATATGATTTTTCATCCTGATTACCCTACTGTTGCGATAAAATGGTGTGATAAAATTAGAAGGCTATAATAACTTAAGGAGAATACAACCTTTTTCTCTGAAATATTTTTAACTGTACTTCACAGCTTCCAAAGCTTCCAGGTTTGTGTTTGAGGTTTTTATTTAATAGTAACATATTTGCGGTAAAATAGACTTCATAGAGTGGTGTGTGTGAATACTTTTTTACGTCATTGGTATGACATAATATAAATAATAATAATAATAATAATAATAATTTAATGTAGCATTACTATTTTTTATATTTTTCTATATAAATACGTCTTATAATTTTGTAAACTCATGAGACAAACAAACAAATTCAGCCATATAAAGGCGTTTTCAACGAAGAATAAAATCTTGTTTCTAAATTAGTGGAAAATATATTTCTATTTATATACTTTCAGCCGCTTATAGGCACTGCATGGGGGAAATACACCATATTTGTAAAATAATCAGATCACTTAAAGAGCTCAAAGTGTTTTCAGCATCAAATAAATCTAAACTTCCTTTGATCGTTGATGCGATAATTAATAATATACAGTCGGAATTTTCTTTTATGAGAATGATCTGTTGAAGAAAGGTCAATGAATTTTCGACGTGGATTTTCACGAAGATATTTTTATCATCAACTTCAGATTCAATTTCATATTCCTCACAAGAGATTCGTTCCCACAATGCAATTCGCGAGGTAATCTATTTAAGCTTCACTGTGTCCATCGCCGCACGGCTCAGTCAATCTTTTGCTCGAATCCGTGAAATGTCAAGAACACACGTTTTTGAGCACGAAATTTTTTCGACATCGAGGGAAAGATCTGGAATAAGTAATATGGTTTGCTCATCCATTTTCAACCATTAAGTTGATTACGCTTAATCTCACGGTCAGCAGTCTTCAACGGCACGCTAACATTTTAACTTAATTGGATACCCCATTAGTGCGGTCTGAACTATACCAATAAATTATCTCCGGAAGCTGTGAGAGAGAGAGAATATTCCATCGAATTCAATCCGAATATATATTTTTAATTGAAAATTAAGAGGACACTTTTCGAACGTTTTAGGATCATTATTTGATGGATATGGACCCACCCTCTGCTGGTAATTCATAATTGAATGGTGAAATATAATGGCATAAGGTAGTGGTAGAGGTATAATGGTAGTGTATAATTAGGAGATAAATGCCTCTTTAAAAATTGTATTGAAGCAGGTGAGGATTGTTTGAATATTCAATTGTAAGCCTATAGTAGCTATTTGAATGAATGACTTGACATTGTCAATGGTCTAGCCTTTAGAGCGTAGGAGTATAATTAAAAGAACATCAATAGATCACACTAAAATGACAAAGAATTGAAAAAGAGTGAAATAAATAAGGAAAAAAGTGTATTCCATGACTCTTCTAAGAATGGATATGAGGAACCATGAGGTTCTTTATGACAATAAGGAGTTAGAAGTCTATAAAATAGGGTCAGATAATATAAAGAATAGCAGTTTATTTGTGTCCTGTGAGTTGTGTTTGAGATATGAGTCTTATTTGAATTTAGACAACGGATGAATACGATCCAAAACAATTAGAAAGACTTCAAGTTGAAAATTAAAGTACAAGTTAAGATAATTTACTTTTTGGCGTTGAATAAAGTTGAGTGCAGAGAGAATCCATTTACTACGAAGTTCATAGAGGTTGGTTTGTTTGATTTTCTAATAATTCATGATTCAGTCTTTCTTAGGAAGATTCTACCATATATGAGTCAAAATAGGATTCATTCTTTTTCAAATTTTACACCTCTAAGCTTATCTTGTAAATGTTTTCAATCATCAGCGATTATTTATTAATGACATAATTGGCTTCTACATAGATATTTTCCGATGTCTTTCATCTTCACCCCATCTTTTCCCTTACATTTCATCTTCAGCAACGTTCTCAACTGTAACCAACCGATCTCTCATCAATTCATTCAAAGCAGGACTTTTCCGCACCACAACGCGCATCTTTTCCTCGTTAAAATACGCTCAACGGAACTTCCTTGTTTCAAGAGAAGAGGATGTCTTATCAAAGCCACGTCTAATTGGAGCCTAGCGTACGTTAGGTAATTAAGATCGCTAATGAACGCATAAAAACCCACTTTTTCATTAACGTAAATTTTTTCACGTCCTCACTCGTTTAATTAATTACTTAAGATTTACTTAAGATAGCTTCGAATCTTATTTTTGATCATCATCTTATAAAAAAACATCATTCTAGGATCTATTATTTAACACCCCTATCCATCATGGGCGTGGTCATATTGATATTGAATTAATTTTACGGAAAAGATGCCCAGTTGAAGAATAGAACCAGGAGGCTGCGAACTAAAACGAGTTGACGTTCATATCTTTGACATAATCTGTCATAAGGGCATTAAATCTACGATGATGTTTTCAGGTCCAGGCTCATTGAGAATTCGCTCCTATGGAGGGAAATGCAGGTGTATGTCGGTTGGGAGGTAGGGCTGTTTCGCTGACACGCAATTTTCCACTCCGCTCACGTATTTACGCTCTTCTATGGTCCCACGCTACGTGTCCTGCTCGTCGTCAGGGCGTCGCCTAAATCACTCAAAGGTCAAACTGAATAAGAGGGCAAACCAGCAAAGGTGCCTTTGTCGGGAAGGCCTCTCTCTCAAAGGATGCTAAACACTCCCACGAGAATCGTGTTGCGACAAGGGAAGAGGGAAATCGCGTCTTTACGGAAAGGAATCCATACCGGAGATGTTAATCACGTTCTTTAAAATATTGCGGAAACGTATGCTGAATAGTAAACGAAAAATTATAAAGCTTTAGTATGTATAATGTTGTACCTTTATTTTGTTCAAAGATATTCATTCACATTCGAAATTGTTTATAATATTTCGTGTTTTCTTATTCTTTAAAATTTCCATTAATATATTTTTAACATGAAAATTATTTTCATAATTATTACGAAATATCGTTACTGTTTGACATTTTGTCTGATGACGACTGTCAAATTCACACAATTAAAATCTCGAAATTAAGAAAGTTTCCGCTAAGGTAACTATACAAATATATTTATGTGTGCAGTAATTATAACTGTAACGATTCGAATAAACGACTAAAATATGAAGGAAGAGAGTAAGATGAAAAGTTCTCGACTTGACAATATAGGATGATTTTTAGCTGAAAAATGATTTATTTTTCTACATAATCTCTTTTGATTTACACGATCTTGGTCCATGGTTTCTCCAAGTATCACTATCATCAGTATCTAATAGTATTAAAGTCTGGATCAGTAATTATCATCTAAAATAAGTATGGAATAATATAATGGAGCCGGAACAGGCTTAATAGCCTAATTCTGGAAGGAAGAAGAAGAATAAGTATGGAAAACTTTGAATATAATCTCGCATAGAAAGATGTTTTACGATGTTTACATCCTATTTTAGCCGCGCCCACGTTTCCTAAACCGTTCTTAACTTAATTACGAGGGGTATATTTTTAAAGTAGAGGGATTTACTTTCATAAAATACCCTTAGCAGCATTAAAATATAATCTATTCATCAGTTATCCTAGTGGTAGAATCTAACAATCGAACAATATTCTTAATTTTTTCCACCAACGCATCTTCGCAAGGATTTCTTACGTTTCCTGTGAATTATCAAACGACTATTTTGGAGTAGAAACTTTGAAGGTTGCGTGCGTAAAAAGTAGTAGTCTTATATTTCCAAAAAAATACTCTCACTCCACATAAAAGATGAAAGAAATTGTCCCCGGACTGCGGTCTACCGGAGATGAAACCCAATAACATGGGAACCGGAGATTGGACTGCTGCCCGGAAATCTGCCGCCCGAAATCCGGAGGTGCACAGTCGTATTTCTTATCCATTCCATCGTTTCCACCTATTAATAAGTTTTGCCATGGATACGATGGGCTGTTTTTTATCGGCATTGCGCCAATATTTTGCTTGAACGAAAGCCCCAAGGCTGTGCGAAAGTGAAACTATTGGCAACGAACATACGTATGGTATTCGGCTGTAAATTTTTCCGCCGTTTGATGGCCGTATATTTCGCAGTTTCACGATATTGAGTCGTTCCCGAAGTTTCATCTTCTGATATACTGCCACGCCTTATGATTTCTCGTTCGGAAGGATTTTGTTGTTCGCGTTGCGGTTTTAAGGATTCTTTCATTCAGAACTTGCGGGTTGATTTTAAGAGTTTAATTTTTATTTGAAAATGTGGTATAAGGATAATTATTCTTTTCACTTTATCCCACTTGATTTTTGTTATTTCTTATGTAATTTAATGTATTAGATATTTCTTAATTTAGTTCTTTGATTGAAAACAAATTCTTTCATTAGATGTAATTCTGACAAATTTAAATTTTAAATATTAGTAATACGTTAAACTATTTGAAAATTAAAATAGATTGATATTAATTTTTAGTATAAATATTTGTTTTATATAGTTATTTCTCAATCGATGTAACTTAAACTTACTTATACGAACAACTCATGCAATAATGAAAATTCGAATCAGAAAAACTTAATGCAATTAAAGTTGTCCTGTATGAAAATTGATACTTTAATTCACTCCCAAAGGTACAAATTAAAAATTTTAAAGTATTAAAAACAGTATAATTGTAAATAGACCCTAAAATATTTTATGGAAATTTATTATAGGTGACGAAATCAACTTAAAGTTAATAACGTTCGAAATTTATGGAAGATTATAGCAGTTTTTCGGACTTTAAACCATTTACAAAGTTATCAACATTATTAAACTGAATTACGCGATCACTTTACATCTTGAACATGTTTTTTCATCCTCTATCCTATGTACTATCCATTTCCTCAGAATCCTTTCCTGACAATATCATCTGCTTCGATACGTGTCCAAATATACATACGAACGAACCAACCTCTGTCAACATAGAAGTATTCCCCTTTCCATCCCAAAATTGCCCAGAATCCTTTTGGACGATAGCTTTGAAATTCTCCTGAAGATATAGAAGCACACTTCCCCTCAGGAAGGGAGCAGTAAAGGTTTTACATTAGCTGTGAATCTGTCTGAAGCTGTGTTGGGTAGAGTGGTCTCTCAGGATATGCTATCGGGAATTGAGGTAAGGACCTCTTGGCTCTCCGAGTATGCAGGTCTCCGTACGGGCGAATCGCAAAAGGAGGGAAAGAATGGAAAAGTGGGCGTGGCACACCGGGACGCCCAACGAAACAAAGGGAACTTGTATCGTGCGATCAACAATGCGTTATCGAACAATTGGTTGCGTGAAGCGACACTGTCAAATACGTATGAGAGAATGAAGCTGTTTGTTACATTTATACAAATCAGTTACATAAAAATTTATTGATATTCTCGTATATTGAGTTGTGACATTTCAAAGGAATACGTGAAATTTACGAATGAATATTAGCTTTTAGTTTTGTTTGTTATTCGAATTGATTGCAAAGGAACTTAAAAGGTCTTATTAAAAGTTTTAAGTAGTCAATTTTTTTTATATGCTTGATTGGTTTTCATTGGGATTGATCTACTTAATTCTAATGTAGACAAAATGTTATAAAAAACCTTCCTATAATAAAACTTAGTAGTTAATAGTGTAAGGAAACTTTTAGATGCGGAATTAGTTTCATCTACATCTACATATTTACCCTGCGAGCCGCCTTTCGTCGTTTGGCGATTAAAAAAACTATAACGTACGGAGAATATTCGTATTCTCCGTACGTTATAGTTTTCGTGGAGGAAATATTTATAACTAACTTTTTTCTACAATTAATTTAATATCAGTAATAAGCACTTAGGCTGTTTAAACAGTCTAGACCAAATAGAACCAGATGAGATGTACCGTAATCATTTGTTTGTAACAATAACAGCAATACCGATTAATTACAGCATTAATATAGTAAACACTCGCTATATTCTTTAATTTAATGCTATATTATTATATTGCATCCAAGAGTAATTAAATGATCCTTCTTAATTTTCGGAGGATATTTTCAAAGAACGCTTTCAGAATATTCGTTTCTTTTCTTTTACTCTGCGAAAAGACTGTTGATGAGGAATACTTCTTTCCCCGGATCGAGAAAGGCTCTCGTAGAAGAACTATTGTGTTGATTCGCAGCTCACAGAAATTAAAAAGGGCCCAACAATCGAGGCGAATTACTTCCCGACCGACAATGACGAGGAAGCTCCGTTTTCGATTCGAAATGTTCGCTTGACTTTAATTTTTTTCTCTTTCGGTGAAGACTTCGCGCTTTGCTGGAAACCTTTTTGATCGAAGCTCCTCCTTGTTTTTAGAAGCCCAACAACTCATAAGAAAATTGATTGGTTGAGTCTTTTTTCTTTTTAACGATTGCCTGTATCTAATGTCATTATCGGTTATGAATAATGCTAGCTTATTACCATGGAAAATTCGATAAGAAATGTTTTACGTATTATTCTGAAGGTATTTAGTATCCTGATGTCATCATCGATTATTAATAATGCTAGCTTATTAGCATGGAGTATTTGTTAAGAAATGTTTTACGTTGAATGTATTTAGTATTATAATGATAAATATGTTTTTACAAGTGTTTTACGTGTTAAACCGAAATGATCAAGCATTAAAATGATAAATTATAATATAAAAATCCTAAATATGGAAAGGTTAAATGACTTCGTTCATTAACTTATCTTTCGCTAAAACTTCGCGATGTTAATTACAAGTTTAAATTGACCGTTATTAAAGAATTTAACGTCGATAAAAATGAGGATATTGTCTAATGTATATCAACATATCAATAAAGACAGATTTGCCTATGTGTATTAGTACATTAGAATGTATTACCAGTAATATCAATGATCAATTATAATCGTACGCTTGGTAGAAGAAAGGAAAACAATGTCAAAATTGAAACTATGTAACAGAATCATTGTTGAGTGGCAGCTAACGACAAATCGCTCATTAAAATTGATTTTAAAAAGGTAAAAATACCCATAAAAGTCATTGTTATCGTGGAAAGAAACACGTCATCAAAACAGTCGAATTCAAGGAGTGGAATTGGTTGTGAGAACTGCGATACAACTGCTGAAATCGCCGTCCCTTTTAGATACAGTCGTTGCTTCAGACTGGCGAACCGAATTGAGGTTTCCTTGTTAATATCCTTCTCGTGATTTCTAGCCCTTGATCGACAGGAAACGCGCCCCCCCAATTCCATCTATCCCCCGCTGTGGATTCGATTCGGAAAAGTCCTCTGTTTCCATCCGCAGATTCAATAGCAACGGACGGAGTCATTTGTCCTCTTTCCCAACCTTTCGACCTCTTCGAATTCTTCCCTGGAAACGGATACTTGGCGCAAGAGGAATAGGAAATGCGATCTTCAGCTGTCTGTCACGCAGATGCTTATCGGATTGTCTGACTTTCTCCATTTGCCTGAGGATTGCTAGGAAAACAAGATGAAGGATGCATTGTCGGCGATTGTTGGTCTATACGAGGGGGGGAGATTAATGATTAGGTCTGGAGAAGTACTCTAATGTGTCCAACTGAATTTTTTTGCTCAGATTGTGTCGAGTTTATCTGAATTTTTCGAGAAATGATCAAGATAATTATGTTTTTTCGTAATGATGATGTCCGTGTCTCCTTTACTCAGCGTAATTCTTATTTTCCTGGAAAATTTTTCGTAAAGTTGAACACCGATTGCTAAAGTCGCATTCATTAAAGAAATTAAGAATTTTTGCCTTGTGGTAGTCTATTATATTTGATTATTATTACCGTCAACTGATTGAACCGGTTTGGTCAGCAGCATCAATATTATATAGTTCTTTAAGATGCTTAACACGCATCACATCTACGTAACAGTTTTGATAATTTCAAATTTTTAATATTTGATAATTTAATATTGAAAAAGAATTAAATTTCTACGTCCTTAACTGAATCGAAACTTCATGTCTTATTAAATTAAAAATTATGAAATTATTTAAATTTTATTTTCCAAGTTTTATTTTTAAGTTCCAAATGTTCCTATATAATAGTTTCGACATTTTGAATGTATATATCGGAGGAATATAAATTAAATATCAAAAATAATCTAAAAATACTTTAAACCGATATAAAATTCGCACATTCGTGTTTCTTTGTCCTTTGAGCTTATATATATCGAGGGTAGTTAGCGGTAAAAAATATTGCAAGGTAATTAACCTTCACGTTGAAATATTCTCTCGTGTTCATTTTAACTTTTCCACGTACATTATACGCCTCCTGAGGTTATTCGGTAGTTAAAACCGTTTGACCTTCTATTCATACTTTGTTTTCTTTTTATCCCGTTCTACAAAATAAAAAAAGACAGCACTTACCTCGACGTTATGGACGGCACACATTTACGCTTCTTCTTCATCTTGCTTTTGTTTCGGCTCCATGTTAATAACGGGTCGTAAAGCTCTCCGCGTTGTTAAATCCAAGTTCTTTAAATACCCTTCTACATTTCCGAATTGGGTCGAGATGCACTTTAAGTAGTTACAGGCATCTCAGCACGGAGGATTGATTGCTTGAAGCTGTCATGGAACGGGAGAAGAGCTTCGTCACTCTAAGTCACGAAACTTTTCTCGAGAAGAAATTAAACACATCTCCACTTTTTCTACTACTCATAATTGGCTAAAAGTCGCCCTTTTTTTCTAGTAGTAATTAGAGTTGACTTGAGCATTCATCTACGTTTCCATGGGGATAATGCGTTTCGAAAGAACCTTAAAGCGATTTCGCGAAGTTTGCTTTTGAAGCTTACGTACTTATTTGATTCTGTATAGTTTCCATGTTTGATTGCTCATATCTCTTCGGAATAATAGACATTATCTCACTGTTACAATGGCGAATTTTGTGTTTACAAATAGTTCTTTCTAAAAACTTTTAGAACGAGGATTGTGATTGAAGATAAAAGTTTGACAGTTTTGTGTCTTTAATCGAGGATTTTACTCAAATGTCCCCATATTTATAGCATTACCAATATTATTTTAAATTTGAATTATTAGAAAAAAAGGATTTATTAAGTCATCTATATGATTTCTAATAATATTGAATCGAGCCAACCAAGAAAATGTTGACGTTCCATTACTTGTTTCTTACTACCTGTTTTTGACGTAATGTTATATTATTTAATATTTTGTTCCTCACGTGATTGACGTAATATTATGCGATATAGAATTTTGCAACTCCTGTTTTTGACATAACATTACGGTACGGTTCACTGCTTCCATCGTATCTCGTTTTCGATGAAAAATTATTATTATTATTATCTACGTATTAATTACATGTATATCGTTTTTCCTAAAAAAGTAGTTAGTAGTTTCGGCCCTTTAAAAACTACATTAATTAAAATAGGGAGGGATAAGAAAGTAAATAGCAATGAAGCAAGGGGTTATAATATATTAATTGCAAAATACGAGTAAGTTTTCAAAATCGCGAAATATATAAACTTTAAACGAACATTTTTGAGACGATTTTTCACCATCCCCTTCAGGTTACGGATGAAGGATAAGGTGCCATTAAGATGCACTTTTAATCCTCTCAAAAAGAGCCGAGGGCATCGGTCAATTGACTCGCAGTCCACAATAAAGCAACAATTTTCGTTAGCAAGAAAAACGAAAGCTCTCTCGTACGTAACGAGTGCCTTTGACAAGCCTCCGTTCGTGCCACTCCCTTTGCCGATAATGGCGAATCAAGATCCCTGAAGTGGTCAGCGGTCTTGAGAGCCACTCCATCGGAAAGAGTTTATCATCATCTAAAAGGAACTCCCTTCTTTTTTTTAATTCGCAGGGCAGTGGGGGCGTCGTGCGGCCATTAGAAGGGAACTGCAACCCCTGCAAGACCTTTTGGTGAAAGCCATGGGAGGTAGTTAGGGTGGGTTTGGATGGAAAGGAAGGTCTTTCAGTGTTGGGTCGTGTTCGCTCTACTGTGATCTACCTAAGGATGGCAACTGCGAAGTGTTGAGTGGTGTATAAGTGTTGGTGCAATGGAGAGGTGGAGGGTGTGCTTGGTGTTGGGGGCATGAGAGGTGTTGTGCAAGAAGGGACGACGCCATGCACCTGAGGGCTGCTAGGCAGGCGGCCACGGAGGGGACTACGACGGAGGTCGCGACGACTGCTGAGGTGCTGTCCACGGCGACAACGCAGGCCGATGCGGGCACCGCCGGGACCGAGAGCGGTGGAGGAGGAAACAGTTCGTCCCTCAACGTGACGGCGCACTTTCTGGATGACGATGCAGACGATTACGGTCTGTGTCGATGTTGAAACTCCCGCATCTCGTTGTCCATACGGATCATGAATCCGTTAACGTTGTTTGCGCCCAATCCCAGCATTCGCGTTCCTTCATTATCATTCATAATCTTTTGACGAGGGTCCGGATTTTTCTGTGGGACGGCTAAAACAAAAGCGGGTTTCCGGGACCTTTCCGGAAAACCCTTTGCCAAAGGTCTTTGCTGCTTAAACGCGTCACAATCTAGGCGTTAATAAAGGTCTTCTTTTGTAAAGAACCCTCCGTCTTTAATGGTGATGGTTAATTAAAACATATCAGGTTTGATATCAGCGTAATGAAATGATCTAAGCTTCTACGGCTTTTTTATGTTGTTATTATTGCAGATTGAAGTGGTAGTTGATGCCCTCTTTTGATGATGAAAGAGTTTGAATATGAAATCTCTGAGCCCCTTTTATGTTTTTGTAGGCTTACAATCAAAGGAGTCCACGGTTTTTGATAAGTCCTGCTCTTAGATTTATCGTTATCTTTTGGAGTTGATTTTCATATAGTTATTTACATTTACAAGTGCTGTGTTTAAAAGTGGGCGTTTCCTAGCCGAATCCAATTATTAATTCTAAGGTAAAAATATAAAGAAAAATATGGAAATAACTATAATTCAGCAATTAGGAAATAGCTAACATCGTTAGAAACTTCCTGAATCCACTTCACTTTAATTGTGTCTATATTTCAACAAAAACGAGTCAATGTAAATATACTTTTAATGAATTAATCTCATGATGTTCTCATATTCGGGCTATGATAAATTTCATCGTATGCTTTCGGTAAGAGTAAATGTAAACATACCCGAAAATGAAATGTTAAAAATAATGGTATCGAAAATATAATTATAAATCTAGATCGTATGAGGCTAAAATATCACTGTATTGAAGGATATTTTACTGACATCTAGTAGATTAAAGTATTTTCTGAGAAGAGAAATTTATTGAATTACATTTATATATCTCGGTGATATCCACCATAATTCTAAAGAAAGACTAAATTTGATTATGTCTTCTATCGAAGAGAATTCGATTGAAAGATGACATCTATATCATATTTGTGTATTCATTGAAAGCAAAAATCATCGCGAATGATTTTCAAATCGTGATGAATTTTAATATTAATCATATACCTTTTCCACAAGGTATTTTAATAAATCAAAATATCTTGTGGAAGTTACAAATTTTTTTCTCTCATTTCATCATGTCTTTCCTTGAGGTCCAGCCAGCGATGATAATTATATTTATATCGTAAGTTATTTCTTAAGTTAAATATATATATTACTATGTATAGTAAATTAAAAATCTTTGTGGCTGATTTATTTTAATTCCATAATGGGGTGAAGTGATTTGCCATCTGTGGTCACGGATTATTTAAGCGAAGATTTGATTCCATTTTAAAGACTTCACCTTTTAATTATTGGCAATTGAAAGATCTTTAATAATGTCTCTTTACCAACCAAAATTGCGAGATTCGATATTGCTCGGTTATTAATTACTTACTCTGAGATTAATTTTATCCTACATCTGTTATCCAAATTCAGAGTAATCGTGTGATATTAAATTTTAGATGTAAGAGATTAAAATATTTTGAGTATCGGAAATTTTTGCTGTGATTTTAGATAATACATTATTTTATTCATCCAAGTCTACAGGTTGTGAAATAGAATCAGTGGTAATCGAATTTATTTTCAATATGATTTTTAGAATGAATTTAAGGGATTTGTATTCAAATTTTCTCTGAGGAACTTTTCTGAAAATAATTGTCGAATCTTAATCATGTTTTTCGAATTCTGCTGAGAATTTCATATTTGTTTTCAGTCTCATGCTCATATATCCATCACAATAGCTTATAAACAATGAATTACGTTCTAAATTGCAATATTAAGTTAAATTTGTAATCGAGAGAGTTTAACTAAAGTAATGATTGTATAAGATTCAAATATTTCGATATCTCTGACATTTCAGAATTATTTGGTGCATAACTAATATCCATAAGTCAAGAAGTATCTAGATAGCTGAATTTCGTGATTTTTAAAGCTCTTGACTAGAGTATTTAAGAGATAATGACACTGAAATACTTGATTCGTAATCTCGCTGGAGAAATGTACATTCGGAGCACTTATTCTCTTATAATTCGAGGACAAATTGTGACCTCTAAAAATCCATGGAAATTGCTCCTTATGTTAGTTTAAAGGGATTTTAGTTTTATCTCTGAATAGAATAAATCCTAATCATCATCCACCACTGTTGAAGGTACAATGAAAGAAAGTCAGCAGAGCGTCACAACAGCGGAAATTATAAGAAGTACCGCTCTGCCGAACAATCACAAATCCTTTCCGGAAAACTTACTTAGGCCCCGAATAGTTAGCGAGGGAATCTGTTCCATTAAGAATTCTCAAATCCCTTCAGAGATTATTCAGATAGCATCTACTTTAAAGCCTTCTTTAAATGTAAAGTATTGGTAGCACCACTTCCTTTATAAAACCGCGCTCCAATCGATATCCGTGGCGTACACAAACGTCATGCATCCTCCGCTATGACGACGAGTTACGTCACGTCCGGGAATGCCGCTCCGACCGTCCGTTTCTTCAGAGGAGCGGAGAATATTGATTTCGGTCGCTTTCCACGGCACTTAAAACAACGTTTCTATGACTCCGTTTAACCCATTTGTGTGTCCGATGTGTGCATCTTTACATTTTGTCATGTCCGTCACTATTTACAGGTTTCTCCGAAATGCAAACAGTGGCGCTGGCCTGCATTGCAACTCTGATCCCTCTCTTCTTCATACTTGTGGCCGCTTTTGCTGTGAGGTGAGGACACTTCCATTCTCGAGCACTTGTTTGAGTGAACCTCCTACAATTGAGCCTTTTTTTAAAAGAGGATGTCCACATCATGGCGTCCGGTTTCACACGTGAAAATCGCATTCTTTTGCCCGATTTCCCTCTTTCGTCGTTACGTTGTTCTCGTGCTCGTTGCGGTACGTTTCGAGCTCGTAAATTCATATATGCGGAAATGTAGGATTTAATTGAAAAGTTCGCTATCACGTCTTCCATCGTCCATGGTACAGGGGTTTATTTTTGCCCGAAGTGATTCTGATACAATAAATGCAGACGAGTTTATTTTGAGACTTATCGTTCGTGATGATGAGCAAGGATGGGAACTTTTTTAAAGAGGTTCAATAATCGCGTATAATAACGAATATAGGACTTTAAAAATCATAAAGAAATAATTTAGAAATTTTAATCGAAAAATATATATCTTTCTATTACTGAAAAACAAATTACAAATTTAGAATTTCGTATATTAAACTCACAGGAATAGTAATGTACCTAATCTACACCAAAACCAAGTCATTCGACTTATAAAATTTCAACGTTCGAACTAACAAGGTAGTTAACAGAAGAAAATTAGAATTCCTACAGTTTGATAAATGACAACAAGATTTAGAATGCAAACAGGAGGAATCTCCTATTTGCATTGAATAAAGGACATAAAAAAACTCACATTCTCTCTTCTTTGCTTTTAGAATACGACATACTTGATACTATCTATCTGACCTAAAAATAATTTTTTCTACTGTATTTACAGTTTTAATCAAAGTTAGTTGAGACAGATTTTCTCTTACGCTTTATAATTACTTTGCGGTGTTGTAGATACAACATTCGTAAATATCTCTGTAATGTTTGTGGACGTATATTTGACGAACACTTAGCTTCTCGACCAACGCTACTACATATAAAAAGAAATTATCCTTTTTACACTTATAAATCCTACTGAGTAAATGTACACACAGTAATGGAATTTTTATTCACATCTAAGCTAACTAAATTTTAAGCTTCCAAACTGAAATTAAATGCTGTTTTTTTCTATCATAAGCAGTAACTTGCAAGAAGTGAATTTATGCTGAATGAGTATTTTAACATTAATAAATTATATAAATTCTGAAAAGATATAATGATTTCTATATATTCCTAGCTCGCCATTCTTTTTATTTCTATTGTCCCATCAACTGACATTTAAGTATACTTAAACCTAATCTCAGACGTGAATTGCATCATCGCATATTTATTTATAGATCTCTCGTTCCATTTGAAGGCACCTTTACCGATGGCCATTCTATTGGTTTGACGTTAAATCGGCAGAACCCTGTGTGAGCACGCATGGCTGTCAGAGGGTGGGATCATTACGTCAGCACTTAATCGCCATAGATATGCCCCTCGCGTTTTTCGTTTGTTTTCCTAAAATGCCCTCCATGGCTTTTCTATCTTTGGGGCTTTTTTATTGCCTAGGTCAGGAATACTAATACACAGCGGAGGAATTTTTCATGTGGGTTGCCATGTTTGGAGAAGGAATGGCGTAGAGAGAGATCTGTATTCGAAACACGTACGCCTTCAAATCGCATTTGATTTATGAAAGCTTTAATTGAATTCACTGATTCTCTCCCTCTGATTATCTAAATAAAGAAGTAATTTGTCGGGTTCTTGAATGAACTTAATGGAGGAGAAAGGAAAATGCTTACGTTTACATTTATATTTACTGTAGTACAACTCAAAACATTGTGGAATATCACAGAATTATTTTAAATGGGTTTCTAAAATAATTAAATTAATTACTCTATAAATATAAATAGATTTTTCCATCTACGTAAAAGGGAAATTATTAATTAGATTATTTATAAAACGATGAACCTAGCAAAGGAAGTATTATCAAATGAAAAATGTTGACAACGATACCATCAAAAATTCTGATAATCTAATTAATCACAATAATGAAAGCACGTAAAGATTTATGGGTGACAAGGTAATTAAGGATGACAGGGACTGATTATTTCCGATAATATTTTCCAAATAGTAAGCAAATATTTAATTAGACGGTAACGACACATTAATTGGTGCACTAGGATTACAGTTTTTCAATACTTTACGAACCTAATATTGCTTTATCGCAGGGAAGTAATCTACGGTAAAAACAAAACTTCATTTACTTTAATTTTTAAATCGTTACAGAGAGCGACGACTGTAGTCGAAAGTTTCCGTAGCTGAGCATGTTGTAGCTCATTAATTCTAAATGTAAAAGATTCGAGAGACCATCCATTCGACTTGGATCAGCGATTTTTTTTAAAGGCGTGGTCCGCATTCGCAAATGTTTCGCGAAGAAAACATTCGGCTCGTATCTTTAGGCGTAATCAAGCTCCGTTTATCCATTCACCTTTTCTTCAACCCGACCCGCTTATCTTCCCTGAATCGCTTTTCTCCTTATCTGCATCCATCATAAAGCTACTAACTCCATTCATTCTCCAGTCGTTTCCTTTCAGCGCATAGTCCACTACCTCTTAAGTCCCTTTCCCTCGTAATCCAGTACGTCCAACCGATTTCCCACGCAATTTACCCTTTCACACATCCCCTAATCCTTTTTCACCCTTCTCCCACTCATTTTCCTTCCCTATTCAAACACTCTCTCCTTACCTCTGCCTACCTACGCGACTGGGAATTATGGGTATTATTTGATAGTAAGTAAGATGGTTAAGAGCTGCACTGGGAATTATGGGTATTATTTGATAGTAAGTAAGATGGTTAAGAGCTGCACTGGGAATTATGGGTATTATTTGATCGTTAGTAAGATGGTTAAGAGCTGCACTGGGTTACAATGAAGCCATTCTAAGTTTACGACGGAATATTAATTTAAAGATAATTAAATAAGCTCACAACAAAGACGTGTAACTCGGAGAAGCAGTTGGTCATTATTGTGCGGGAATCGTTATTAATTGTTGCCAAATTCAGTTACGTAAAAGGAAATAATGGGCTATATTAGCTTTGTTTACTTAACGAGGGCTGATATTAAGTCATCATTTAAATACGAGCGTGACATTTAAAGGTGACATTTTTTCGTTCAGGCAATGAAGGACGGAAATTTTTAATTTAAAAAACGACTGTATTTGTCTGCATAATATCCTTAGAGGTCAACACATTTAGTTCTTAGGTTTCTCCAAATATCAGTATTATCAGTATAAAACCGAGTTAAATATCATAATCAGTATTTCTTCCCCTAAGTTTTATTCTGGAATTCTGTGAAAAATCTGTGGAATTCTTTCATAGAAAGGGTTTTTTTTAGGATGTTTGTATTTTGTATCCTATATATATGTATTATATTGTATCCTATTTTAGCCCATAATCCCCCTTTTACTTCCAAACATACTCGATCCAGAATTTCTCCTGCATCAGTATTTGTTCCCGGAAGTTTGAGTCAATCCCATTAGAGTCAATAATAATGAAAAGGAAAAAAAATCTCTACCAATCTTTTACAACTCTGTGACATTTTCTTATAATTTATTTTTTATTATTTATTTATATTTAATACTAAAGTGAAATTCCGTTTTATTGATTTTGCTTTGTTCTTCAAAATTTCATATATCTCGTATATGTTCTTTGAATATATGCATTGAGATTATTGTAAGACTTTATAAATAAACTATAAATAAGAACCATAAGACTATATAGATAGTATTTTCACATAACCAAATAGGAATATATGTAATAAAGTTTCATCACTCATGTACTTAACATTTTTACGCTTGAGCTAGTACTATGTACGTAATCATATCTACTTCAGCTCCGACTACAGCTGTCATGTATCCTCAAATTCACCTTCTTCATCCTGTCCCCTTCGCTTCCTTCTATTTCACCAGCCTTCTCGATTTCTCTCCCCATCACTCTCTTTTCCCATTAGCCATCTTCAAATATCTTCGAATTACCTCTTCTCGTCTTATCCCGATCATAGGATCCGTATCTTTCTCGCATTTCCTGCAAAACGACCCTTACACTCTGACCGAAGAATCTCAGCTATTCCAAGACGTTCTCACATCGTCTTTTTTATATCGAACGATCGGCAATAGCTACTAATCGGCATTCTTCTAAACCCTAAAGGTGATAAATTTATAGAGGTAGTTCAAAAATTTATGCCGCAAAGTGGCACGAATTCCCGGCGGAGAAAGGATGAAACTTACTATATCCTCCTTCGGAGACGATTTCTGGGAAGTTTCTCCTTTGAATCAGCCATCCTTTCTCTTCTGGATGACACCAGTCTCTGCTTTTCTTCACATCCAGGGCCGTTCCGCTCATCTTTGCCATTCCGCGCACATTCATACAAACCGCCGCGTACTTTCCATTTTTATGGATTCCCACCCAGCTGTCTCTTTCCCTTCGAACCCCTTCTTTCCTTATCGAGATGGTATCTCATAGGTTTTCTTAGATTCCGGTTAAAAATGTGGGACTATACGCTAAAAAAAATTGTCATGGTAACTCTTTTTATAAGCACTGTTGATGAAAGGAATGTGATATGAATTGGTGCATAGCAACCTTTATATATATATATATCTATGCACGCGAGGTTTTTACGTATGTAAATTAGGGATGTCGATGTAAGATTATGGGGTTTGGAGTCACGGTGTTTGCACACTCCCGTGTCGACAGGTGGCTTGCTGGGAATATGTATTCAAATGCAGGTGTACTTTTTTTAGTTCTCGATTCCTTTTTATTGTGAATGATTGTTATAATTTTAAAATTTAAAATTAACACTAGGAAGGTGCTAAGAATGTATGCTAAGAAGATACTGGTTGTCAACAGGTTCCGATAGGTAAAAAAATTTACACACACAAAACCGTGCAGATAACTAATATTTAAATGTCGTATAAAATAATAATAATTAAAAAAAATTGAAATGTTGTACCTTTATCAGAGCTTTATAATATTAACGATAAATTATAATTTTTAGCAATTTTAAAGAAGAGAGAATTTGTTATAAGACGAAGAATTTTAACTGTACATCTTCAAACCCTGCATAGGTTAAAATCAAAGTTTTGGTGTGAGTATATTAAGTATGAAATTAGTATTGCAATACGAATAATTTGTGTATTGCAATATATACAAATATTTTATGTAGAATGGAATAATTATTGTAATCTGTGTTCTTCTAAAAGGCGCATGGTGTCAAAATGGCAGCTGAAATAAAAATTCTTTATTTTCCGATAACACGATTACGAGAATATTTGGATGAAAAATAAGTAGACTCAATGAAGCTTTTAAAGTATATAAGTAAAGCTTATATATGGGGATAGTCTTTCGAGAATTCTTATCGTAAAGCTCTCAGAAGGTATCAGTAAACAAGGAACGATAGAAATTAGTATATCGTACGGAATGTATTGTATAATCTGAATTCCAATTATAATCCTCCATCCTTGGAAATCCTGTTTTGTTTAAAATACGTAAGAAATCGCAAAACGAAATGAATAAGCTTCAACTTTGTTTCAGATCATCTCGATAAGAGTAGAATACAACCAACTTTCGCGATTCTCTTCATAATTTTAATCTCGCACAACTCGGGTATCGAGTTCCATCATCGGACTCGATTAAGATGCCGACACGCTGATGAAGTTTTGAAGCTTCGCGTCATCATCAGATCTGATTGGTGTTTACATCGTGGAAGATAGCACTTCCATGGTAACTTGAAAACAATTTTACTCTATCTTCTCGCAATTTACGTGATCTAGGCTTTCTTCTTAATAATTTAGCCTTTCATTCTTTCTAGAATTGAATAAATAAATGAACATCGTATAACTCAAAACAAAAGAATGCTAATAAGAATAAGTTTAGTATACGAAAATTAAGTTACACTTAAAGTAGAGAGGAAGGATAAGTTTTATTATAAAGGAAAAAATATTGAAGATTAAAGATTGAAAGTAGAAAAGCAGCTATTTCTTGTTGCTATTATCAGGATGAGAAGTATATTAGAATAAAAGGAAGTTGCTGGCAGTTTTTACGTAAATACTTTGTCGTACATTTAGAACAGTACATTCCTTGCAAATAATAGTAAACAAGTGGGTAGGCACATAGATATGTATGTTACAAAGGCTTAAAACATGTATTTCTAGGTTCGGTGTCAATTTGGAGTTGGAACACGAGGGAAAGTTGGCATCGAATAAGACAAGCGAATTTCGAGAGAACGTATTTTCGGTGAGGCCTGAGGACACATCTCTTTCCCTGCCCTCGCCATCAGACCCTTCCATTTACTTGGACCCCTCTGATTTCCTCCGATGCCCTAACCTTCAATTCCCTCATCTACTTCTCCCGGATTCCTTTCTTATATTTCAACTTACGATAGAATGCTGTCATTGAGTACTCTTAGAATACATTCTATAGAAAATAAGATAGGAGCGCGTATTTTTAGAGATGAAAGAGTATAAATAAATAATATGCCATCAAGTAGATCTATGTTGATGTGCAAGTAGAATTTCTCTTCGTTTTATACTCTACATTATCTATATACGTCGATCTTAAAGCTGTGATTTTCCTACCATTTATCGCATTTAAGATTTATATATTGATATAAACAATCTCATTGCTAATTTTCATCCGTTGCTCAGTATTATATCAGGGAAATAGAGGTGAAATTTTAAGTAAAGGTTTCTATTTATAGTCGGGGACCATCATTTACAAACGTTCACTCGGAATGATTTTTAAATATGAAAATATAATCAACTCGAGATGTTTATATAAGCCGATTAAGGTTAGGGTCAAATATGTAAGTGTTATCCATAAACAAATAACTTAGTTAATTAACGAAAAGATCCAAATGGTGCCGTATCGTGAACTTTTAATTACGTTGACAATTCTGAGGATCACACGCAATGAATGCTATGAAAATCATTAAAAAACTCAAAACACTAATATGTTTTCACTAATACGATATTTTATTTTTTCATCTTTTGTGAAATTTTAATCAGCGATATGTATTTGCTTTTCAATTTTTTAAATACTTTGTGTTTCTTCCCTAAAAATATATTTTAACTTTCTATGGGTAATGTATTTACGAACCGTTCTTATTCAATTACTTTAGTTGGCCTCCATATATTCTCTGTATTCTTATTTCCTTCGTTCTGTTTTATATCAAATGTTCGGCATTTTAATTATATCTAAGTTGAAAATAAACACATACACTGTTCTTCCAATATAGTGTGCTAATGAGCATAACTTCGTAATTAATTTTATTCTCGTCATCCACTTTATTTGCAGCAAGATTTTCTATCAGGAATTCCGTAATGGTTTCTCAAATAAACATCCTTAAAATATAAATTAGAATACAATAATTATGAATAACATGAAAGTTTAATTATACTTGTTTATTACAATTTAAACATAAATAATTATCGAAATATAAAAATTTCTTATCGATTTTTTCTTTCGAAACTTACTTTTATGCACTTCCAAATTATTACGTGATTTTTCAAGGAGTGATAAAAGCGGAAAATTTGATAACCAGTTTCCTATAAATACGTTTATGGATCCCTCATCTTTGAAACTCATCCTGGAAGGGTTTTTAAATCCCTCTTTGCAAATTTCCTTCCTCCATCTCCAAATTGCAATCGGAAATTCATCAAAGAACTTTGATCATCAATTCTCTTCTCCTTGTCCAATTAGCCATTGTTTCCCGTTTTATCGGTTATACATCCAAACAAATGCCGTGAGGTCGACGCCACCATTATTCCCCTAATTCAATCGATTTGCTTAATCTTTTAAGGAAATGTTTCCCTTACAAATTGCCAGATTCCGAACTCAAATCACGCACCGTATGGGAGTTGCAGATCTCCGGGATCCTTTCCAAGTTCACGGTTAATCTTTTGTCGGAAAGAACCTTTTCCTCAACGGCCTATCCCATCGCCTTATTCAAATCGCGTGCCTCTTCCAATCGGAGACCTTCACCTTTATCCACAATCTTTCCTTTTCTCCCATCACAATACATCCATTCAGGATCTCCGAAATCTGCCCTGTTACATTCATTACCCTGGTCTTCTTAAAAGTCGTCGATGTTTTCGAAGATGAATAAGTGGCCAAATGTTTCTGCTATTTCTTTTATATATATATATTTATAAATTTTATATTATCATAAATTTGTCTAAATATCTAATGTATAGCTTTTTATAATTCAACCACTAACTAAAACAAATTTTCCTTCGATATTTGTTAGATATTTATTAAATTACGTAGGCTTAATTGTCTATCGAAAATTTCATTTTATTTTCCTATGCTATTTACAAACTCAAGTAGGTTCATTTTTGTATTAAGACATGTCTTAATTTTTCCGTGTTTTTCCGTGAATTAAACTTTTCAACTAACAAAGGTTTAATTTTCTATTTAAAATGTTCCTTCTATTTACATACTGTATTTATCTAATTACATAGACTCAATCGTCTCAATAATAATAATTTTTCTTATTTTCATATTATTTATTAATTCACAAGAATTTGATTTTTATTAAAACATTGATTGTTACTATCATTTGTTATTTATGTACTTACTTACTGTTAATTTTAATTTTAAAAATCTACTCGTATTTTTATGAATTATTTTTTAACTTACGTAGACTTACTTTTTTATTTGTAATTATTTACAATGCAACAATAATTAATACAATAAATAATACATTGTCCTCCTATATTATTTTGTCGATTGTTATCTCACATAGACTTAATTTCCTCCTCTAATACACGAATAATTAACAGCCTCCAGCCAACATTGTTTTTTTTTCTATCGACGTCCCTAGGACACACATGAATAATAATATAGATTGCCTTCCAGCACGAGCAAAAAAAAATTAGTGTCAAGCGACTGTTTTCAATCATGGACCATAATTCGATGAAGTTTAAAAACAAAGGAAATGGGATTTTCATGAATTACATATGCAACTTCCATGGCCCCGTGAAATAGACTCTGCATTGCATAAGTGATGTAGGATATCATTCTCGCATCTATCAAACGTTATGAATAATTTCGCACCGCTAAGCCAGCTCGGCTATCCGATGAATGGGAGCACCACTTGACCCATAAACGGTAATAGCATCACACCGATCGGTCGAAATGGATTCAGGCATCATCTGAATATCCCTTGTGTTCCGAATAGTGTGCATGTTGATGCTTAAGTAGAATGCCAAACTTCCGCGTGTGGTATTCACATCGGGAACAGAAAGAATCCGTCCGTTGCTATTGATCAAATAGCCGGAGACTAGAGAAGAGCTAGAGAACGAGTTTTGTAGTTATGAACAATTCGTACATTTCCGCATGTTTCCACAGTTACTTAATTTAATTATACGTGAACTATTTTGTACTAATTGGCATAATATATTCCGATACCTATTATTTTCGAATTATTCTGATTTTCCGCATGTTTCCCCAATCACGTTATTAATTTTTACGTGTACTATTTTGTACAAATTTACGTAATGTATCCCGATACCTATTATTTTCGAATTTCGCTGATTCTAGGGAGGAATTGCCCTAATTCGGATCCGTGTAGCATCGCTCTAGTTTACAAGCGTGGCCTTAATTGTCCATGCAATCATTCGATCGATAATTTCATTGGATTGTATCATGGAAACCTATATCCTTCGCGAACGCATATATTAAGGAGCGTCATTAGAGGAAATGACGAGGAAATTGAGGGTTTATGGATGATGGAAGAGGGTGAAGATTGCATGGATAACCTTCAACGTCTTTACAGTTCAGTGTGTCGCAAACAAGTATGATTAACCGAAGTTCGACGGGGTATTACAGCATAAATTCCTACCCCTATGATAGCGGAATTAATTCAATTTTTATCTTACTAGTTTGATTCGCTCTTTTCTATCTGTCTGAATAACTTTAATTATTTCCTCTTGTGGTAAAAGTAAAGCTTTTATATGATAACTAAATTGTTGACGAGAGAGTAAACTTAGGTTCTATTTACTTTTTTATGGTTTCAAGCTAAAAGATCTTACAAGCTCTCGTATATTTTATGAAGAATTTGTTTTAATATCATCTTATAAAGGTGTGGAAATTGAAGGTTTACTAAAGAATTACATCTGATTTAATGCAATTTGGATTAATAATTGAGTTACTAATTTATAAATTTCATTTAAAATATCCCCTGTATATATAATTTAACATGTTTATTATTTGTACCATTTTTTAGAGCCAACCAACCTCTCACAAAGTTAACATTTTTTCGTGAAAAAACAGTCCTTTTTCATCGTATTATTCGTGCATTTAAAATTGACTCAATAATTTATAAATTTCATTTAAAATATCCCCTGTATATATAATTTAACATGTTTATTATTTGTACCATTTTTAGAGCCAACCAACCTCTCATAAAATTAACATTTTTTCGTAAAAAGACAGTCTTTTTCCATCGTAGTATTCGTTCTATGGTCGTGCGGATCCCATCTTTTCCTCTCTTTCCCATCACAGGTTCGTATGGCGTAAGTTCAGAGCACGACGCGCCGAAGATGCCTCTGGAGAAGCCGGGGGCGGAGCTCGTGGTTACGATGGTATCCTCCAGAGAGACGAGAGCGCGGAGGCAGCTAAGGCCCCCGGAGGCGGCACATCTACCACAGGAAGTGGAGCCCAACTCCTCCTTCTGGATGAGGTGAGTGACATCCTTCTAACCTCTCCAGTATTGGCAGGTTCTCTCGACCTTATTTGGGTTCATCCACCGTAGAATTCGTATATCGCAGTGTTTCTGGTTGAAGAGAATTTATATATTAGATACGTTTACTATGATAGATATAGCTATGTATGGTTTCAATCATTGCATTAGCTATTTTTAGAATATTTACTATTTTAGATGTTATTGTTTATAATGAAATACTAACAAAAGCTAAAGTCGACACAATCAATATAGCACGATACTATTTTTGAGGTTGCTAATTAAATATTTGAACCTGAATTTAATCGTATGATGAAGTTTACGTTAAAAAGTTTCATGTTTTTTACTTCCGTGACTACGTAGTTTTTGAATATTGTTTGGGTTGATAAAAATGTCAATTAGGTAGCTTTCAGAATTTTCTCTATCAAGAAAAGATTCTTGTTCAATCCATAATTTTTTTATATTCAAGTATTGAGTTGAGTCTTCGGAAATTCTTTTCGACGATAATTAATTCAAACACCTCACTGTAAGTGAGAAAATCGAAATTATATACGATTATGATTTGATAGTAAAACAAAACAGGATTAAAAACGCGCATGAATCGTTTCATAAAAGCAGCTTACTGATTGGATTAAATCGATACCATTTATTCATGAATTGATAACATCCTGGGAGATTATTTTTGTATACTTTATATTTGCAATGAAGAGAATAAAATAATCCTCTTAACTCATACTGAATGGCTTCATAATTTTGTCCTTCTTAAAATAGATCGCGAGAGATGTAACAATCATGCCTTAAAATAACTTCACTCGTATTCGAGTAAACAAAAGTTAATTCAGGGAAATGATAAATCATAATGGAAACACTGCATTTCGGTTCCGTATCAAGTTCTCCAGGATATTTATTTTGTGCGAGATACAATTATCTAAAGGCAACATTGGGTGAGATGCTGGAATCTCCTTTGTTTGGAGAAGTTTACTTGGTTGATTTAATTCGTGATGTGTGCTCAAGAGGAAGGCACAGCTCGTGAAATATTGCAAGACGTAGACGTTCTCGTAGGAACATTTCTGTAAACAGCGAAGTGTGTTTAGAAAGTAAAAGTGTGCACTAAACTGGAGAAAGGGTCGTTTGAGTATTTATTTTTCCAATCGTGTGACATTGGCTGTGATTTTGTAAACTGTAAAACCAAATTTAATGGGATTTGGTGATTTTACCTCGAAATTTAGTACATCTCTAGTTTGCTATAATTCTTTCCTTAATAAATACTCCCTTTCCAATTAGGTTCCTGAAGTTTTATTGCTAATTTTCTTTCGTATTTAAACCTTTAAAATACAATCGTGGAAGGAGACTAAAAGGAAATTATATTTATTTGTATAGACTATAAGGACTGTAGACTGTAATGAAATCATACATCGATATTTTGCAATTGTTTTATATATGAATTTATATATACCTTGCAAGAAGAAAATATGAGGAAGTATTGAATTTAAGTAAAGTATAATAACAGTATGATTTATGATAATTTATATTGTATTACTGAGATGAAGGATTGATTTTTTAATTCAATTTCCAAAGTGATCATATATTTTAACGTACAATATTTATATACTCACGATGTGTATAAATTCAATCGTATTATTTAACGTATAGCTTTAGGTCGATTATAGACGTTTTATCATTGGACATAAAGTAATTTTAAGGCTATCCTCCTATACATATTATATTGTATCAACAGAAAATATTTTATTGTAAAGAAAAATTACAACAATTATTAAGGAGAATATTTAAAAAATATGATTATGTATATCACCGATCCATACTTCTTATATACGTGTATAGTATAATACGATTAGTAGTGGTATTAAGTACGATATATCTTGATATTAATGTATAAGTAGATTGAGTGTGCTTATCGTAACACTATGAAACTTTTTACTAGTTTCGTTTGGTCAGCTCGTACAGTAGTGATCTTAAATTAAAAGCTCGAATCCATCACACCTCTTATCAAATTTTCTGTTCTCTTATCCACCACCATGGAAATTCTTGAACATTTTTAAAGAATACAATTTAGTTTATATACAACCAAATAAATCAGGTATCGAAAAGTAATATTCGCTTTTGTTATCAAGCAGTCCCAATCAATATTTTGGGCTCTGAATTTTTCAAACAAATTTCCACGAATCAGATACTTCCTGTACTCTAAAAACTGCGAGTGCGTGAAATGAAAGATATGAATATTTGAAAGGGAATATGAGCAAATATGGAAAGCAAGAGGATGTGAATTGTAATGAGAGTGGTGTTGGATTAGGGAGTAATGCAATGGGACTTTGCCTCGCCCTTTGGTGAGAGGAAATGGCACGCCGGGGACGTGGTGGAAATTCAGATATGAGCTATTCGTGGGGATTTTGTTTCCATTCTTCCTCCTAATTCAGCTTCATTAATGGTAATGAAGGTTAAAGATTTTGGTTAAATTCGTTTTCAAAAAGGGAAAGCCCTGAGAATTTAACATGGATTTGATGTTCTTTTGTTAGATTTTCTTTGTTTTGGTCGATCGATTCGGTTCTATATGTTGACTAAAAATAACTTTGATTTCTATTACAATTTTTCTGCCTCTATCGAATTGCTATAAAAACAATAGAAAAATGCGTGTTTCCATTTGAATTGATACACACTTTCTCATTGGAATTTTTTACTCTGAATGACGTTAATAATGATAATATTTGGGCATTTATTTATGCTTGTAATTTAACAGTTATTTTGGAGTATTTATAAAAAATGAATGGATGAATTATTTACCACTTCGTCTCAAATGTATAATATTTTTTGCATTGCAAAATGTAAGCTTGAATCATTTAATTAATTAACTATGACGTTATATTTTTATAATAGACAGATGAAGATATTATTTGTGTCTTCGTAATTATATGTTTCACTAAAGTATGTTTAATGTATGAGGTTTATAAAACAAGTCGTTTGAATTTGAATACTACCGCTTGCAAAGTAAAATATCATACGATACACGAAATGAGATGGGTTAATTATGGAGAACGTAGTTTGAAATAATGTCATGATTATTTTACTAGAAAAATTTTGCTAAAAACATTAAAATGGACCATATTGATCCAAAAATACATTCCATAGATCAGATCGTAACTTTATATTCACAAATTTTATTTATCTGCAAGCGAGAAGAGTAAAAAACTCGGTATAGGGTCTCGAACCTAAAAGTACTTTCCTTATAACTTATTCTTATCAAATAAGAGTGCAATATTTGATGGATTTGTACTGCAAAGTCGTACTGTACATTATTATATTTATTTATCCCCTTTATAAGTGCGCACAGTTTCAAACATATTTCGTTGAACGATAAAGTAACTTCGGACTTATTCTTATCGAAAAAATCATATTTTACGTATTCGTACTGCAAGGTCATACGACATATTTGTTTAATACCATTAGTGAGTAGCTAGAAATATATTTTCCGATTCTGGAACATTTAATGTTTGTCGATTGCGGTTGACCGTTTGAATGTTATCGAAAAGTCAAGTTTCGTCCATCTTCCCAAGACATTTCTTTTCCTGTCTTCTTTTGTTTCCTTTTTATGGATCCGCGTCCATTGTCCTTCAGAACCATTTTCGGTGCCAGTATGGCTCAGAAAACCACGGCCACATTCAAAGGGGAAATTGGAAACTCTGGGAAGAAAGAGTTTTTATGCTTCTCTCCCTTCTTGATTTCTATCCATTCGCCCCAAATAAAACTCAGATATATTCCCAAAGCCATAAACTTCCGAGTCAATCTGCACCGAACGCCGAGGAAACTCTACCTTGCCTCATTTCCCACGAAATTTTACAGGTTCTCGAGAAGAAGTTGCTTTCCGAATCCTCCGGAAATGATTTGGTTAAGAAGCTGAGAAAGCTTCGTGAAATGTCCTTTTGCGAGGTCATTGTGCGTCATTGATTCCGCGCCATTTTCTGACTGTTTTTGGCGGGAAATACGAATTCGAATCTATTGCCCAGATGCTGTTTCGGATTATTGTATCGATCACTATTTTATGGTTTTATAAAGCCAAATTTATCTTTGAAAGTTCAGATTTTTCGTAAAAGTCTTTCGGTTTGGATTGTAAATATTTTATGATTGTTTTGAGTTTATTGAAGCACTGTAGCTATGCAATTATTGGAAAATAGATGCAAGAATAATATGCCTTAATAATATATATAATTCATTATTTAAACCATTTTCTCTAGTAAAGATCTATCCACTAATATATTGGATATATCAAGACAAAATGGGGCTTGTTAATTTTAAAAATCTTGAAAAATATTATAGTATTAGTTTAGTATAGAATATTTGGAATTGAATATTAAAAAACCTTCAATACTTAACTAAAGTAAATCGTGGTTTCGTATCAATACTAAGTATTCAGATATATAATAATAATAATATTCTTTATTATTGGCTGGATTGAGAGTATAAAATTTACTCTTGCATCTAACACTATCATTCTAAAAATAATAATATAAGAATAGAAAATGAAAAAGAATAAATACATTTCTAACGAAATAAAAGAAGTTTAGTGTAGCTTTTAATTACTTAAGTTATGAACTTATAATAGTATGTTATAGATAGAAAAAATATTTAAGTAAATATCAATATTAGTTGCTAAATTATTAATTATATATAGATACTATTTACTGTAACATAAATCCTTATACGTTCAATACTAGAGCTTTATAAAACGAGTTAATTGTTGCTTTTCATAATTCATGATCAACAATGCGTTTAAAAATGTGAGGGTATGGAGACACATGCGTCCCACCAATGTGGAGCTAAGACGTCTAACGCTGTCGTCACCAGACCCTTGCATGTCTCGTGCGTCAAAAAGAGAGAGAGAGAAATTTATCTCGTAATTCACTCTATTTGAAGCTGGATATCGTGAACACAAGCCGCAAAGCGGTTTCGCCGCGAGAATTTTGTTTTTTTTTACAAAACTAGGGCAACGAGAGGCGACTCCGACAAGTAGCCAAAACTAATTAGGCGAAAACGGCTTAAAAATACTTCTCGGAGAAGTAGAACGGTCTCAGCAGATGAGTTCTGAGGTCATCGGAATACGGACCATAAAGTCAAGGAGCATATTGCATGCAATATGCACCTGCCCATAAATTAAGCTATTCGTGCGGTTTAATTTTAACCCTTCCGATCTTTTGTCATGACGACATACGTTCGGAGACCTAGTGCACGCGAGTTTATAGGTGCGGCCTCGGAGAGAAATGGTGTCTACATATGGGATGTGAAATAAAAGGAGGAGTAGTCTCTAATTGAGAATCATAATTATGGAATTTGAAATGAGAAATTTTAGACAGGATTACTTATAACTTTTTCTCTAGAAGTTTGGGTTTCAAAATTGTGTTTTATAATGGAGAAATTTTAAACCGTACGATACTGTACAATTATCCTCGATCAAAAGCTATACTTAGCAATTGAATTGATTTTTTTGATAAAAAATATATAAATCTAAAAAATTATTCTTCTAACGCTGCTCAAGACTTCAAATTGATTCATATTTGTCTTCTGAAGTATATATTTTAATTCTATGCTGAATTTAAGTTATAGTCAAAAAGATCTTCATACTATAATGACGAAAGAATTTACTCCTATACTAACTTCTATATAATAACAATTTATATATATAATATTATATAATAACAACTACAATAAGAGTTTTCATTAATTTTAATTTATCTTGGTAGGCACTAAATATAAATTCATTTCTGGTAAGATTTTATCTGTAGTAATTGAATATTTTGTTCACTCTTTTATAAATTTAGGGAATAAAAATATATATATCATCAAGTAATATTTCGCATTTTCTTTCATTTATCGTCATAGAGTGCTAATTTCCTAGTTATATTTTGGGTTAAATCATAACAAAATTAATTACAGACTTTTTTACGATATTAGCAATCCAATGAGGGTATTTGATGCTAATTTCTCCTCAAAGTTATTTTTGCTCCGAAATATTAAATACAGTCATTCTATTAATGGCTCTAGGACTATTTTGAGCCTCCATAAGGTAATAACGTGATCAATGTTTTGATTGCAGCTTAAAGGTTACGAACTTCCTCTCTTCTTCATCGCTAGACCTCCCGTTAAACTTTCCAAGTTTCTTACCTCCACTTTTGATTGCTTAATGGCCGGTAAAGATTTCTATCGGTGGATATCTTGAACACTATGATCAGTTTATCTCTCGTCCCATTATCAGATTCTCTTTTGGATATATAAGATGAACATAATCTGATAAACGAATCCAGTGTTTCTGTAAACTTAAAACCATATTTCATCAACATGTGACGTAATCATAAAATTCGCAATGTAGATACATGTAAAACAAACATTCGATTTAAGGGTTTCTGACTTTATGAATGATAAAGGATAGATAATATTAATAGAAACCGTAGATTCGTAATAGCTATGGTAAAATTAAATATACTTATTTTATTAACTCAAACATATTTATAATTAATTTATTAACTCAAACATATTTATAATTAATTTATTAACTCAAACATATTTATAATTAATTTATTAACTCAAACATATTTATAATTAATTTATTAACTCAAACATATTTATAATTAATTTATTAACTCAAACATATTTATAATTAATTTATTAACTCAAACATATTTATAATTAATTTATTAACTCCAACATATTTATAATTAATTTATTGATACTTATGACTATTTAATGACAAGGAGGGAATTTAACATAACACCTTAGGATTCAATTCAAAGTTATTTTCCTTTTAATATATATGGATATATTCGCGTAACAGATATCGACTGTGAAAGATAGGTTTCATATGAAAAATCTTGCGCGATTGAAATACTTAAAAATTACGTCAAACAGCATCAAAACAATCGAATGAAATACGTTTATAGTTACCGATCATTTATAAAAATAGTAAACGGGTGTAATAATTATTCATTATCAGAAAGAAAAGAATTATATTGCCGCTTATTATATCGTAAGAGCATCTTATGGTGAATGTGAAAGTACGATCGTCCGACCCCACCATCCTCTTTAGGCTAACGAACTTTTGAGTTATTTCAGAATAACGAAGGAGGCTGATAGTTCATCTTCTACTCCTCAACTAAGCTGCCAGAATTTGTCAAAGATGTTTGCATGCGATTTTCTCTGATGATTTTGTGCCCTTCGGAGGAGATTTAATTAGCTAACGGCGAATGACGCCAATTTATCACGACCGAGAGAATGTTGAACTTTCAGAAAATCGGACTGACAAATTTTAGTAGGAATATTTTAGGGGAATTAAAAATTTTCGCCTCCAAGGGATTGGGAATTCGATTTTTGTGAAGAGAATAAGGAGTTTGAGGAGATGAGAATAGGCAGATGATGAAGAAGAATAAAGGAATTCGAGGTGAATTTTACGCTATAGATTAATAATGGTGATTCCATAGTTACGGAGCTAAATAGATACGAAAGTAAATAGTTACGGATGTACTGTATAGTTTACAGTGTTCTTATTTTTTCTACTTCGTAATGCCATCACAGTGTGACCTATAAAAATGGAATTTAATTCCATATAATACCATAATGCTTCATCCAAATGCAACTTATTAAGAGGAACAATTTTATTACAACACTTAATGAAGTCATTATAAAAAATTTAGTGCTATCGTTTGAATTTCATTTCAGTTAGCAATCAAATACTTCTTTTCAATTTAAAATTCTTCCCAATTATTTTGGAAAATACTAAATTTTCGCAACCTTAATCATTAATCTTTTTTGAATTAATTTAATGTTTTAGAATTTCAAAAATCTTACACATTCATTTTACCTTTTCATCGTTAGAATCCCTTTATGGACCACGAAAACGAAGCGAAAATTTCAGAATATCACCAGGAATACACCGATATTGGGTATCAATATTTTAAGTTCGTAAACAAAAATTTATTTAATAAAATGTTTCTGCATAGAAAGAATACATTTCTGATTAAATATACTTATACTACTTACAACTAAATTTATGACCAATTTGTTATTATTTTTGTATATATTATTATTTATTTGATAAAATTAATATAGATAGAAAAATCACAGATAAAAATTCAAGTTAGCTTCAGTATAATAATTCGCATAAACATAATTCAAAGCCTCCAACACCCGAATCTCGTACAAACGACTTCCAACAACGAAAAAGGGCTGGAGAAAAACATTCCCCGGAGATGTAAATAGGAAGCCGATGACGTCATCTTCTCCTTACGCTTATCGCAAGGACAAACTGCTCTGTATCCATCGGAACATTCCCTCTTCAGACCCATTCCGATGTTTTTCACTTCTTTCCCCACCGCGACCAGCGGTAGAGGGCAGCACCGATAGCGAAGGCCTCTGTGTGGATGCCACCGCACGGACCCTTTCACTCTCCCTCCCCCGATACCATATCGATTCACAGAGGCCCTGGCACACAGCTATCCTCCTCCCTTAGACACGCACGCCCCCTACTTCATCTTCCCCCCTTTTATTTAATCTTCTGTTAAATTTTCCATTCGCGAACTCCCTCTCTTTTTTCCCGTACGGATTGTTACGTCACGGCCAATTGAAGCCGTTGTTGAAATCTCCGGCCATTATTACGTAATCCGCAAAAGGCATTAACCGCCAGATTACGTGATTCCGGTTCCTTAGCGGAGAGTTTTTGGGGATTTAACGCGGTGTGTCTACTCTATATAGATCTGCTCCTCGCAATCGTTTTTTTTTAATCAATTATCTTCCCGATTGTTCCCCTTAAAACAGTTTTCGTTCCGTGCCCATCCCCTTTCTTGTCGCTAAGAGCCGCTCAGCCTTCTGTGTGTTTTGGCTCGAATCCTGCATCCCGTAGTGCAGAATCGGATATTTCCCGCGTTAGAGTCTGATTTCTCGATCCGAAATGTTCGTTTCTGCGAAAAAATAAGTGTTTTTTTTTTGGTCCGTAAAGAGAGGAATCCAATGCGATGGGTTTTGCTCGCCGATATTTTCCTCTTAAGGAAGCACTTAAGCTCTCGAAAATTTGCTCCGTATTTCCAGTATTGATTTTAGATCTTTCTTAAATGTATGTAGTTTTTTTTCGGTTCGCGATAGCCCTTGCTGGTGGAGAGATGAGAGTATCCAGGTTCAATGCATAAAATGGAATTGCTCAGAAACTAAGTATGAATAACTCAAAATGTATAATATAATTCATTTCAGTAACAGATGGATTATATAAGATTTTCGTTGCAAATTCAACTTTAAATCCATCCATCCATATTCTACTTATGACTTAATTTTTAACTTTAAAAATAAATAAATTTGATAAGATCAAACAACTTAATACGACCCAATAATAATGAGACAATAATTCAATGCGACTCAAGTAAAATTATCTTGGAAGTTTATAAAAGCGTTTTTCCATTTAGTTCAAGAAGCAAGTTTAAACCACTATACCGTAATTATTTCCTAAAAAATATTACGATTGGAAGAAAAAGATAAGTGCACGCGAGAGTATAGACATATTTTAGTCAAAAGTAGAATATTTTTAGTTGTTCGATTTAAATCAAACTCAATTGTTTACTTGTTTTCGTCTATAAATACACTTTTAAGTGTTTTACTCTTGGGAAACGTTCAGATGACTTAGAATTGAGTAATCTATATCAGGACAATAATTTTGATTACTTTGATCGAATACTTACACGGTTGCCATTAAAATACTTCTCATCCAAGGATCAAATAATAGGATTTGTGTTTTTTGATGTCATCAAGAGATTCAAGTTTCCATTACTTAAAGGTTCAATAAAATTCTCATAAGATAAAGTACTTACATAAAAGAAGACTGAATGCGTGATGCGGCATCTTAATCTCTCCATAAATATTACGGATTCCGTCCTAAATTTCAAATAGCACTGGGACGAATCCAAGTCAAAGACGTAGTGGATGGGATGTTGCCGAGTAGAAGAGCAATGATGAAGAAAAATGTTCTTTAATCGATGAGCCATGGTAGAATAAAAGATCCGCATTATAAAGAAGTGGGAGAAAATACGAAATATTTCTGAGTGAAAAAGATAAAATGGAAAAGCTGTCGATATGCAAGAATCCATTGATAATATAAAGTATATCCATCGAATTACTTCATATTTTTGCCTTGAAGTAATAAATTTGAAAGATTTGAAAAATATTTCCGGGGAATGACGAAAAAATGAGTATAGCTCGTAAAACTAAATCGAGAATTTCAGGATGGGGCTTTCTGAATAAAGAATCAATACGAAATGAATAAAATTATGATAAATGAGAGCGTGGATGGATTATATAGAAACACTAGGTGACTCTAAATAACATTTTGTAAGAAATGTTTCTTTTTATAATTTGTTTAAACATTTAACTCTAGAACTAAGATGATTAAACATATTTTTACATTCTATTTACGCATAGGAAATAGATATTATTGAGTTCGTATTGACAAATTGAAGCAATCACAGAAATAAAAATCAATATAGGTTTATTTGTAGCCATTATTTTTATAGCCTTTATATTAATATTTTGAAAAATATACCCATATATAATCGTATATAAATGAAATGAGTTTAAGTACAAAAAAGAAAAATAATTGAATCATATAAATCTACATCCACATCGGTTGTAATAAGCTATTAAAAATAAAAATTGAAGTCGTAACTGTGGAATTAGTAGCCTAAAAAAATCTTGAAGGCTTAAAATTCACTGTAACCGTGTTTCCCGAACAAGCTGAAGAAATTATTTTACAGTAGACGGTCGAGAATTCGAATCAAGAACTCATTTCCTTAGACGTGGACGCGTATTCATTTCGAGTGTGGAGTCGCATAAATTAAATTCCTTCGGATGAACGGAATCTTCTTCTTAAAAACGCATTTCAAGCCGAGACTAGCGAAAAGAACACTATTTTACGAGATTTCGCGTTTCGCGAGTTTCTTCCAGAGAGAAGGAACGTGTTCCGACAAGCATCGGGTGTTTTCTATTTATCTTTTTAAAGAGTTTACATTTCCATCCATCCCGATGAGATAGTACCTCCTTTTCCCGCAAATAACGGAACGCTCCGCGCCTATTACATCGTATCCTTTTCGACCTTTTATATATACATCTCCCGCATACTTTCGACTGCTGATCAATGCTCCTGCGAGTCGATCCGTCCTAAGATAATATCGAAGATGACACCGACCTACTCCATTCGACTCCATTCGACTCCATTCGACCTTTCTTTATTCCTTCTATCTTCAACGAGCAGCAGCTACAGAGAAAGGGCAATGTTAGTTTTATGTACAGAAAACCCCCTCCTGCCCACCCTCCCTCCACCAAAAAAGCTGTTCCATACGACGGTTAAGATTCCATCTCTTTCAATTAAATTTTTTATCGAAAATGACTTCGATTTATCGGAAATCGGTAATTCGCGACGTTCCCTGTATTTCGTGATTCCATAGCTGTCCCTTATCAACGCGTTGCGAGTTCGTTAATCCTAAAGTTCTTGCGTTTTGGGGCGCAATGCCTTCGAAAGAATCCATCTTTCTTTTTCGAAGGAATGGAGTTGTTCTCGGAAATTGGGGCTGAAAAATCAGTGGCCTATTTTTTGCGTTTCAAATGTTTTCTGTTTTTTGATTGGCAGATCGTGCTTTCCCACGTGGTTTTGGGAGGTTAAGGTGGTTGGAATTGGTTGTGGGATGATGGTTGTTATTATGGATTTATTTCTATATTAGAATCATCCGGTTGAAATCAGTTTTATGGAAATGTCAATCAACTTTCAGAGGGAGAATTTAATCAATCAATCGAAATTGACAGTTTTTCTTGAGATATATATACACGAAAAAATAATCCACCTCTTTGGTGAAGTTTGTGGTAGCTCTTTACATTGAGAGAAGTACAGGATAATTGTAATAGATTTTGACGTGTAATATTTTAATGAAATTATCCTGTTTTTGATTGGTACAAATGTTCTGCATTTTTTCCATATGCAGAGCTACCAAAAAGTCGATTCTGTAAAAGTGAATTCTTAAGTAAGGCAGTACAGCCTTTAAGACCAAATTCTATAAGAAACATTTGATTAACAATGTAGACATTTTTATTGAAATTATCATTTAAAAAATTCGGTGAATTTTTGGAAATCTTTTTAAAGCATTAAAAATCTAATTTTAGGAAATCTAGATCGTTTGTAAACATTAAAATATCTATTTTTGATCACCTTATTTAATTCTATGGCACGCTATAAGTTTATAGTTAGTTCTGCTATCTAAGTCATACTTCAATTTTACTCTAAATAGATGGATATTCCAATAAAATACGTTGTTTATGGAGGGAATCAATTTCCAGTCTTTGATTTCACATTTTAGAATCGTATGTTAAAATCAAATCGTTTGCACCTCATATACTGTTACGAAAGGGTTCTGTGATACGTACGTTCACTCGATTATATGATTCGATATTCACAGCATCAAAAATCGCAGATCAGCGAGCTCGAATGATTGCTGGGCAATTGAATATATTAAAATAATCAGGGTGAATATGCGCGCTGCCCTTAGTGAATAGCGCTTTGTAGAGCCCCTTGATCTGTCCAGGGTTTCTGGTCCAGAGCCCACGCGGTGACCAGACATGGGGGACCGTCACTCTGGAAAAACCACTGTTCTGTGAAGAACGGCCAACGGACACAAGGTATTTATCTGTTCAAAGTGAAAGCTCTGGGACCGTGTCCAAGGGATTGCGGGCAATTTTAAAGCTCTGTGATGAACTTTGCTAATTATCCGGAGATGGAGTATGACTTCTGAAGTCGTTGCTGAAGTTAGTAGCTTTGTCCATATACCGTTCAAGGGAAGAGTGGGTACTCCTAAGATGCTACGAATGGTTTCCCATTTTTTAAAAAGGCAACAAAAAGATTGAGAGAATGGTAACTGAAAATTTTAAATTTGGGAGGAGATTTCAAAAGTGTTTGAAAATATGTGGAACTGTATTTATTAAGAGATTTGAGAATGTGGAGAAACAATACGGCTGTGAATAGTTCCTGTAAGATACTCAAAATAAAATAAAAGAATTATTATTCTTCTAATAACTACTAATAACTAATTATTATTCAAATTAGCATACGATTAAGACTAAATCGATATATATTTAAATTCTCCATATTTTTTATTCGTATTTCTCATGGCTGACTAGCATTTTGTTTCTAATTTTTTATTCTAATTAAAATATAAATTTAAATTATAAATTAAGTTCAATTAAGAATTAAATAGAATCTAATTAAAGTTTAATTCTAAACCAAAAATAATTAGATGAAACTGATTAAATGGAAACAGCGTATAAAATGAAATTTTTTCACTGTGAGAGCAAATTTTGAACAGGCAAAAAATGAAAACAACTCTAAATTATTATTAAATAGAATACATTTGCATAAATGAAATAGATGAAAAACAGCATGGTTCAGTTTTCCCATCTGCGGATGATATTTTCTTTTTTTTCTATTTTTGCATTCAGTTATTAAAGCTTTAAAATATCAAATTCCTCATGTTTACTCATTTCAAAGAATTTTCGAATGGCGTTAAAAACTAAAACATGTAATCTTCATATTTTATGAAGCGAATTAGCCTTTCTGATGGTTTTCTAAGATGTAACGCTGAGTATCCAAAGAAATCCAATGAATAATAGCATAAACAAAAAATAAAAAATATTAATCTTTGTGGTGAAATTATACGATGTTTCAATTTTACCATGACTCTAAGAAATTTCTTTTCTGTGTTTCCTGAAACGAAATTAAAAGAAGAATTAGAGAAAATTAGCAGATCTGCAAATTTCTTCAGTTCATTCTGTGTAGTCTACTTTCATTTTAAAAGCATAAAATTGTCAAATTTTCACTCATTTTCTAAATAGTACCATCAGTTCTAGTTGATACCATTAAACCTCACTCTATCTCTAATTCATCCCACTCCTTCTGTTGGAACTTAAGTAGACCCACCATCCATTCTCTCCGACGATATGTTTCAATAAGTCCGATTCTTAAATAAGACACGCACACCTTTAACTTTTTCACGAAGAAAGGTCAAGTGCTGGACACTTTTAGCCTCTAAATAAATCCATTTATAAGTCTCTTTCGTTCTTTCTCTCTCTCCAAAGAGTTCTTTATTGCCCCTGCCTCCTTCCCTTCTCATTATTCCAATTCTCACCCACTCGTTTCAAAAAGGTTCCTCTTGAGTCTGTCTTTCTCTCTTTCACCCTCATACCCCTGCACATATAGATAACCATCTGCGCGCTATACATCGTAGAGAACCAGGAATTAACCCTTATTTTGACATTAAAACGGTCGGAAACTCTTTTGCGTCAATTATCGTCAAATTAAACGTTTTTAAAAAACATCTCGTGCACATCACTCCATCAGATATTTTTTAATCACAGTCTTTTTGAGGAAGAATACGACATTAATGCATGCATCCGAACGTTTGAATAGGTTCCGACGAGTTGGATATTAAAATAATCCGACGTTCTCTATCTAGCCGTGCACAAAGTTTTTACGACCTTAAATGGAGAGAGGATTGAATGGGAGTTCGTTACTGCAAAACTAACGCAATTTTCTGCTCATGAGCTTCATTTCGCGCACCCGGATGAAAATCGCGCGGAGTGAGTGTTTTGTTTTTTTTACGTATTTTTTTTATTCGGTTATTCGCGACGGCGTTCGCTTACTTACGAGTCCTTGTTTTACGGAGGGACGTACGTATAGTATACGTTGGCACCGGATCGCAATAGGGACGATGCTACTTCTCCTAAAGAGCGTGGAGGAGATATCGTTTTCCGGTCTTTTGAAGAAAGAACCGGACGTATTTTTAGCATACTGCGCCGCGTTAAAAATTGCCCCCCCCTCAATGCATTCACGTTTTGCAACGTTTACGCTTTTGAAACGAATGTGGTTGCTACGGATGCCATTTTGAAAGGAGATGGAAACCAAAGAAGTGCTCGAACCTCTAATGAACACGGAGATTTCAGAGTGTTTGGCTTTAAATGTTCCGTACTTGTTTTAAAATTTACGTATTTAATATGAGTTTTGATGAGTATGCCGGAATATTCTGCACGTACGGAATATTTTATTGGCTCGTTTAAACGTTTACAGTGTACTTTTTGGGATATTTGTACGAAGCTTGCCAAGTGGAAAATTCGGTTAATAGGCCTTTAAAAAATAACGAGTTGTTCTGTTAATAAAAAGGATTCTGTAGATAAATTTTAAAGTGGGTATTTGATAAAATGAATGCAAATTTTGGTCATGACATCCAAAATATATATTTCACCAGGTTTCCTTGATATTGTAAGGTAATTCTGAAAAATTAGTTTTGAAGTAAGAAGACAAAATTTGCAACTGGAGCAATGTCTTATCCCAATTTTGTATGTGATTGTGTTCATGCTGAAAAGCACCACATATTTCAATATAAAATGCGTTAAATTTGATATTTAATTTAAGGAAATTGAAACGATTATCGCATTCAAATCCTTAGAAAAAGCATCTGTAAAAGTGCGAGAAATGTTTATTTCTTTTCCAATTTGTTGGATTCAAGTATTTGCTTGCCTTTGATATTGGTTCTCTCTAGCCTTTTTAGGAAGCTATGTGATGCTGGGATATTCGACATTTGTTTGACTCCGAAGAAAAATTCGCGAACACGATCCTCTCTTTGAAAAGAAACTTCTTTTCTCTTAGATACGGAATTCTAGGGAAACGGGCCTTTTGGATATCCAAGGGAACAACGCATTCAATTCCGGAGAAAAGGGACTCGAATCGATTTCCGGTGAGAGGCTGTATATGCCAAGTGACCTTAGACTTTGGAGAACTTTAAAAAATTCTAGAAATACATCGCGATATATGGAAATGGACATCTGATGAAATGAATCTAAGATATTTTATACAAATGTGGATTAACAAATTAAGAACGTATTCAATTATGTTTCTCGGAGATAAAAGAATCTCAGTCTAGAAATGTCTTCATTTTTTCTAAGGAAAGGATAGATTACGAAAGCACGACACTATACGAAGTCTATGGGTGTAATTTTAGATTGGTTCAACCAATATTAAGCTTCTGAACATGGTTGTGTAAATTATTGAAGGTGGTTTTAAATCGAAAATTTGAAGTTAAAAATGGCATTTCAAGGAGTTCAATAATAATTTATAATTATTAATAAATAACAGGATATGTATACCAAAGATATATTCATTATCTATTTTAAGTTATTATTTTTTCAAATAAGTCGATCGTAAGAAAATTTTTTAAGAGAATTACCCGCTGGTCAAATTTTGGTCCAATTATTTGATAGCTTGATTTGGAATGACTTGAATATTTACATAAAGATGGTCAATTTGAAGGCACTGCTTAAATCATTTTCATCCCATTAATATTACAGACCTTTAAAATTCCACAGGCCATTTCAACAGTTCGTATTTTTCGAGAATATGCGAAACATCAGGTTGTTTATTTTCTACGTTCTTCTTAAGATTAAGCACAATACTTTTGGAGACTTTCATACAAATAAGAAATAGAAAGGGTTTAGAAACTGAGGTACACCTTTTTTATAACTCGTGACCGAGCATTCTCGTTCTTTTTTTCGTTTCGAAAACAACCAAGATGGCGGATGAAATATTTTTGAATTGAAAAGGCTTAGAATACATTGTGATAATTAAAAAGAAAAAGAGAGTCCCAATGAAAACAGCAAAGGTCGCAAAAAGTGCGATGAAGGATTGAAAAAAAATTGCTCCGAAGGAAAAAGCGTTTCTTGAAAAGACGACAGACGACAAAAAGAAACATTTTTTGTTTCGCGAACTATATTCTTCTTACTCTGGAGAAACGTTTTCTTTAAAAAGAATAACCTTTGCCTCTATACTTCTCCAAACATTTGAATAGGGACGGAGTTTATCATCCAAAACCAGGCTATTTGGAAGGGAAATTCACTTTTTTATCTTTTAATTTTGTCGAAAAGGGAAACCTTTTTTTATTAGTAATTGGGTCACCGTTTTTTCAAAAATATAACTGCGTTCTTTCTGGATCTTCTAGCATGACCTCTTCAGTGGTTTATTTACTTCACTTCGCTTAGAGATATTGTTGGTTTGGTACGCCTGTAATCCTGTACACTCTTGGGATTAGAAATTTATTCCTTTGTAATTCAAATAATATTAAGAGTTAACTTTATTTAATTTATATCTTATTTTTCTGAATCATACTCCTTTGCATATTTGAAATACTATAATGCCCATTAGTTGCGTTCAAAAATATCAACGAATTCCAAAGTTTGTTTACTTCGTTTTTTTAATGTCTTTGCAAAATTTTTTTAGGTTAACAAATACATCATATAATAAGGCACATTAAATTTGAAAGTAGAATCTTCTTAATTAATGAAATAACATTTATATAATTAACTGTTTCTGCTGCTTTCTTGTAGAACTTATTTATAATTCCAGAAATAAAGGTAAAATATCTATTTTCATTCCTGCAGATTTATTATATGCTGAATTCTCAATATACTGTGTGGACGAATACATATTGTCCGATTAGTCCTTTAAATTAATTTGTAACCATCCTTAGTGTTTTGGAATTTTCCTGCAGAATCTTCTAGTCGATTTTTCTTTTCTCGAAGTTCAAGTAGCAAACGTTGCATGTGTCCCGCAAGGTATACTCATTGGACCCTCATTATTGTCACCTCTTTATAATTGATCGATACGTTGGTCTCTCATGGGTAGCCCGCGAGGTGTACCTTTTAAGGACTAATACCTTTAGTATCATAATTTTCGCTCACGAATACCTTAATTCTCAATTCACTTCCGTAGTCAATTACTCAGGTCGAGTGTTTTGTGTTGCGCGGCGCCCAGAGTGGTGCATTGTTACGAAATATTAATTGGATGCACTGGAGCGAGAGAAGTAAACAACCACGCGGATGAAGAGAGAGATAGAAGGGTGTGGGAATATATAGGAAGGCCACGAGTAAGATTTTTTCGCATTGGAGGGATTTTGGAAATGTGAGTCAGAGGGTACAATTACATTTTCATCAGGATGCCCTTCTATTAAGATGATCTTGAATTCACACATTCTTGACGTTGGATTCCCTTTTTTATTATTTTATTTTGGAATTCTTGAATACCTTTTTATTTCAGAAACTCAAATAAATACACTCTTTGTAATATAAATTGACTTTTCAACATGGAAATAATAATTAGCTCTACAGAATAATGCTGAAATATATTTTTAATTTTTTTCTACTTAATTGAAAATTGCTTCCACTCTCCTTTGTGAGCTAGTTGGTAGATTGAGTGAGTAGAGTGTAGAATATTTAAAAGAATAATGTTGAAAACAACTCCTCATCCGATACATATATTTAATACACCAACATTATAAAAAAGAATGCCTTATTTACATTCTGAAATTTTTCTGTCCTCTTAAGAAATACAATCAATAAATTATTCGAAAAATAATGTCCATACGAGAAATTTGATTAGTTTATCGAAAGATATTTTCAAGACAAGACAGCCTGTGTATTTTAAAAATCTTTTTTGATAATTTTAGGAAAATTCTTTTATTCTTCGAATATCTCGAAGTCTCGAATCAGCGAAGATGATGGTACTATTTCCCTATTATGAATTAAAATTGTTTTTACGATTTTTCTCTCATATCTCGCCCATAATAGAATCGTATTATCGTTATTCGCTGGAATACGTATGTATTCATATGTGTATTTATATAATACATATGTATTCCAGCGACTATAATGAATAGGACTATAATGTCGGACTTATAATAAAGGACTTATTTCTCCTTCCAACTTTAATTAAATAACGAGATTGAGTGTGCGAAATCATATACGATACATCACAGTTAGCTCTAGTCCAGATAGCCCTAGCTCGAAGTATCACCTTTATCCTGCATTGCATATTTTTTGGGAAAAGTTCGCGTTTCCTCTGCAAATCGTTATTCGTAAAAATGTCGAAAGACAATTTCGAAATCAGAACTGGCGACTTCTTAAGCACGCTCAAAGCTCCTCGAGGAATTTTAAGCAATGCATGCCGGGATTGTTTTGTCGAGAGAACGTCTCGTCGAAAGGAAAGTCGGGCTGAGGAATTAGGTGGAGAAGAGACAAAAGAATAATAAGAAGACGAGAGGAAAGAAGGAAACAAATGAAGAGCGTTAAATAACAAAATTCAGCCCTTAATTGCTTTTCTCTTACGGCGAATAATATTATAATTTTAAATTACGTGAACTTCTCTTCGCTAAGCAATCAAATTACAATCAATCTCTGCTAATGTACCACCTCGTAGAATAATGGTATTTTGAAAAGAAATTTCAGTTTTAATTTTCATAATTTTCCCTTTAAGGCTTTAATATTTTTCAATCCTTATTTACGAGTCGTTACGCCATACTGATGTACAAGGAGCATTAAAATATTCCAACTAATATATAATATTTTATTTCCTTGGATAGTGCCTTATTTTAACTCCTTTGGTTCTTTTCTTTACTTCTTAATTAAAGTATAAGAGAGAGTAATTTCGCTGTATCTAAAATTTGAGATCGGATCTTTAAACCGATAATTTACATAAATGTATATTACTTATTCGAAAAAAATACTTATTTAATCATTTTTAGATTCTGTTTACGTCGTCTGCAGATTTAACCATTGAGTATTTCCTGAGTGATTATATTCATCAACTGACTTATTCCATCACGCAGTATTTCAAATTCATCCAGTGGATTAAAGATATAGGAATGTATTTAATTGGTAAACTTCTTTCCAATTCTGATGCGAAGAGGTATTAGTCTAAAAATTCGAATAATTTATAATATTATTGTTATTATTGTCATTAAAAAGAAGTTCGAAATCCAGTTTTTAAACGTTCTTTGAATTAGAGCACGAACTACAGTGTAAGGAATTGATATTAAGAAGTTTATCCACGAAAATTACTGTTAATCCACGAATAGGTGGATTCTTAAGTCACCTAAAAGGATTGCAACTTGATGCAATCACGATAACTGTGGGATAAATATCCAGAAATGATAGCTTAGTATAGCTTTTTAGTCAATCAAGCATTAAGAAATTAGAAGATAGAAGCTTTAGTACGATTCCTATTTAATATAATTCACTCTTTTGAAACAGAAAATATCTTCATGATAATTTATAAAATATAAAACTTTTCCTGTTGTTAAACTATGATTCTTTGAGGGTCATATCGGTACCTCAAGCTCAAATAACCTTCTTACATCAGATCCTGTATTATTATTTTCCATTATAAGAATGATTTATAGATAAAAATTTAAACCGTGAGCGAGGCATAGAGAATACGCTGTTTAAGAGAATAAATTTCGCTCGATATTGCGACAGTAAAGATAGCAGGCGAAACGGATGAGTACTTTGAGGCGGAGGTTTTTTTGAAGGAAGGATATCGGAAGATAGGTTTTTTTGGGCCGTAAAATAAATTTAGAGAAAGCGCGTTCTCCGAAGACATAAACAGGTATCACGCAAGTCTATTCCTCTTTCGATCCGAGGACGTAAAAGACCTTCGACGGAGATGAACGCTTCGAAAATAGTTTTCGTCAAACGACCAGCGATGCAGCTGTTAAATGGGCTTTTCTTTCGGATCGATAAGCGGCTTTCGGCGTATGAATGTGGATTTTGTAAAGAGGAAGTATCGTAACTTTTAAAAGTCTTCTCAACCCTTTGAATTTTGAAGATGGAAATGGGTAGAGGTGGTCATCCAATAAGGGTGTTGGAATAATGAGGTATTGGTACAAGGAGGAATGGTCCATAACTATCAGTGGATTAGATGGGAAATAGGTTGTATTATTGTGCGTCCTTTAAATTCGATTGATAAAGTAGTTTTGGGGAGTGATTTCCAAGCTTCTACTTTCCCTAAAATTGATTTTTGTGTATGATGGTAATAAATTCGCGTATATTTGAGATTATATTGTAGATTTTGCTATTAAATGCGGATAGCTTACAAAAAGCTCTTCTCTTGAATTTCTCTCAAGTTTTTGTTTAACTCTTATCTCTATTGTTATGGAATCGAAAATTATATCATACCTCAGTCTCATTTTAACTAACTGACTATGGTCCTACATTTCTTCATATGTTTCTTGGATTTTACAAATAGGAATCCTAAATGTTCCATGGTATAAATGAAGGCCATCAGGGAAATTGATTCATGATATCTGAAAATTGGAACTCATCAGAATTTTCGGAACCTTATGAATTAGTTATATAGTAATATGTAAACTCTCTTTGTAAAAATAAGATGTTTGGAATTTTTGCATTATTTTTATAACATCTTGAAAATGGAGATTTATATATTTTTTATTTTTAAACTCGGAAAGTGTAGAAGATCTAGAATCATTTCCAATTATAGTAAAATAAGGGCCCTGATCATATTTCTTGTCATTTTATTATTTCAATACTAATTATTATGTTTAATACCAATTTTAATTCACTATAATTACGAAAAAAAGTAAAGGGCAATCGTTTAAACTCTCTAAAGGCTATTACTTTTGTAATAAAAATTGGGGAATAATTTTGTTGATTAAGAGAACAAATAAGTTTCGAGGAACGTATGGAACCGCAGGGCGTATTATTGCAAATTGGGAATCATTGATGTTTAAATGAATCCGTGGATGCTTCTATTATTTCGATTAACCGATCAAAATGAAATGAAATTGTTTAATGAAACATCAGTGTTCCTAATTGATGACCCAAAGGGGTTACCTGTATAAGGTATCTAATAATACCAAGGAATATTTCATTGGAAGTGAAATTTTAATTGAAATGATTTATTAAAAATTAAAACAAAACGGAATCTTTTTCCAGTGCTTCTTTTCATATTTTGAAGAATAATACCATTACTCAAGTACCACTGTAGCTTATTCTATACATATATATTATAATTACTAGCTGCGTTGATATTGTTAGGTAACAGCCCTTTTATATTATCAAATACAAAAATTCAATATATATACCGAAATACTCCAAAATCCCTTATACTAAAGTAACATAAGTACATCGTAGTCCAAGAAATCAAAAAATCATATTACCAAAATAATTATTAGTATCTTTATATATTAATTATCACATACAATTACAAAAATGCTGAACCATGTAACATTTCTCCTTCCAGCATATTTTCATTCTATATATACAGGACGTTATTATCGCACACGGTTTAAATCTCTTCTTTATATACATTTCTGTTCCTATTTACATAAATCATATATACATCGAAAACATCAATTTACAGTTACATCTGTAGCCATTAATCATCACATTTCGACATGTTCATAACCTAGTAGATTGTTTTCAGTTCACCATATACACAGTCAAAACAGGTTCCTGTTTTCAAGTAAGGTTTTTCAGCGTTATGCGTCCATGGACCATACGTCAAACGTGATAGTAAGGCTTCAAAAAGTAGTGCAAGGCACTACATTTCCGTACAGAGCTGTCAATTTCTGTCCATAAACTTTGAAATGCAGTGTGAGGGAATGACGTCAACCGTGGGATTTTACGTCCACCAATCAAAGCCTGCCTCTCACGGCTACGTCACTGCGTCTGCTAAATATGCTAAGGGAGCACGTAAACAAAAAACATGGGGATAGGCTGCTAGGGCGACTCATTCATTAGGGAAGTGTGAGATTCGTGGGAAGTGGAGGATAAGGGGTAAATAAATAAATGTAGGAAGGACCGAGAAGTAAATATTTATACGCAAAGTTGACCATTAGAGTGTTTAAGAGTAGAGAATATTCTGAAAGGATGGGAAATAAGCCTTTAAGAGGATGAGGTGATAAAAGTAGGATTCCCTAGAATGTCGTGGAAACGTTTAAGGTATTGCTGTTCCCTATAAAAATCTTTTGATGATGAATTTGAATTATGCTCATGCCCATAGACAATTTTTCTTTATTGTGCAGTAGAATAAGTTTAGTTTTTAATTTCCCTATCGAGTTTTTGGAGACAATTTTATTTTATAGTATTCTTTTCTATTGACATTCGTGCGCCTTATGAATTTAATAATAGATAAAATTACGAGTAAAACCATTCTTTTCTTTGTTATTTTGTTTATATTTATCACATAAGGACATATTGAAATACATTTTAATCCTCCATCCATGAATGGAATTAAAACTTTGGATGGTATTGCTTCTCACAATGAAAATGTCGTATTATAAGGGAGTATTATCATACAGGATTATAGAAACATTCAAGAGCCACAGATATCATGTAGGTATATGTACAGTTTAAATTATTTTCATTGCCTAATATTTAAATCACTCTTAGTGTATTTATGTACAATACTTATCTACCTTTTTCCTAAAGTCACCATAATGGATTACATAAAATATTATTATTCTAGACGAGGAGATTTTTATTAAAACTCATTTTTAGGTTTGGCCTAGGCTACATTTAATTTTTTAATATCGAAGTATATTGCTCTAATTTTATTTGATGAAGACATACGATGCTTACATTACAATAATTTCACCCTCAAAGATACATTGAAGTTTGGCTGAAGGAACTATATAGTTTATTTTGAAATGAGCTTTAGCAAGTTCTCTGTTATCTCCATAATGTAGTAAAGAAAGTAAGATTTTACTCAATTGTAAAAGGGACAAATGAAATCAAATTGTTTTTTTTAATACCGTTAAGATTTTTTATAGTATAGCTTGTACCTGAATATTGAATATTTCAATGATTATGTCCTCCATATACAATGAGCTCCATTCAAAAAAAAATTTTTACATTTAAAATTTGAAAATATAAGCACAATATATCATTAAACAAATCCTCAGATTTGCATTCGGGACGTGACTGTTTCAAAATTCGTGAGAAATGCTACAGCTTTATTAGGGATGTGAATCCTTTCCCAAGAGAAAAGAGATTGTCAAATTATATTTATCTACTTTTCTAATAAATAAGACTTACATAAAAGAGTGAATAGTTTTGCTTTCAATCGCACTTTATATCTTTGATTTTAGGATACAGCTTTTTATGGATATTGTCTTTCATCATTGAATATCGAATAACTGAAGAATCTAAATCGAAGAGTAAAGGTTTATAGGAAAACAGGAACATAAAGAAGAGAAGACGATAAAATTGCTGAAAATATCGCTTCTTTAAAGTTTTATTCAGATTTTAACTAGATTTTAAAAGTCTTACATTGATAATAACGTATATACTCACTTATCATAGCGAATTATAACAAACGGGTGCATGTTTAATTTAGATATTTGTAAATAATACTAATTCAAAGAAAATATCATATTATACGTAAAAGTTCGATTTTGTCAGGCCGCACTTGGTGGAAGGACATATTAAATGAAGAAAAGCACTTGGAAGTCACCAACTGCTTTCCTTCATTTTATTTTATATAATACCTAATGTGATGCTTTATAAATTGAAATTAACGAGTGATTTTTTCATTGACTTATTCTTTCTTTAACAACTCTTCTTATATGTAATTAAAATTAAAGTAACCATCGCCCACGAATTGACCTACTGCGCTCTGAATAATGAATATTGGATAACCGTGTCTTCTCAATGGAATGTAGCCACTTCCCGTCTTAATTAGAATGTATTTTATTGGAGTTTCAAACTTCCATCGCGAGAAATAATTAATTACAAATCTTCGTGAAAGCTTAATTTGTCCTCATCTTTTTTTAGTTTTGTTATTTGTCGTCTCCCTACTCCAAAATGTTTTCTCTTCTCTTTCACATTTAAACGTTAGAAAATAATTAAACGCGAAAACTATTATTCAGGTAATAGGAGTTAATTAATGGGGAGAAATTATATTTTCTTCTGTGAATAAGACGTAAAGATTTTAGGAATAGTTTTTGTTTACTTGTAATATGGTTTTCATTAAATCCAAAATAAATTGTTTCCAATTGTGTAAATGGGTATAATTTAATTAGGTAAGTATTTTAAATCAATTATTGAATCTTTCGACGAATAAATTTTATAAATTCGTTGCATAATTATTCGTTAAATTTATAGATTTCACTCGATATACCTTACAACTCCTGTTACAAGATAAAAATATATTTTTCCACTGATTTTTATTACGACTCATAAACCTAGACATAAGATACGAACTCAGTCTATTCTAATATTGACGGAGACATAGTTAAACGCTAAAAAGTAATGCGATGTTTAAACTCGAGAGGAAAGGAAATGTTATCATCACGTTTCCACACACACAGACTCCTTGAAGTAACTCCACCACATCTCAACGCGTGGGTTTTCGGAACTAGACAAAAGGTTTTTTATATTCATACGAGTGCGGGTACTTCGGAATTCGTAAATAACGGGAATACGAGGCAAATTTATAGGCATGAAAAGAACGAATGACGTCTGGGAAAGTGACGTAAAAGAGAGAGAGAAGCGGTTTCTTCTGTTTTCCTTCTCAAGACTCTAAGAGAGGTCCTTCACGCTCCATGCTATCGATTTCATGTGAGAAGGGAGCGGTGGAAAACATCTCTCTTGCAGGATTGATTCTTTCTTTTGAAAGATTGAAAGACCTTTCTTCTGAGGTGAATATGTCATTGAGCGATAATAATCTCTCCTGATTTTCTTTCGTTTCATTCTCCACCGACGACCGTTACGTCAGTACGTTACGTTGATATGGTAACGTTAAATAGTTACGTAAAAAATCAGCTCGTTTGTGACGTAATAATTCAATATATACTCTCGACATTTTCGAATCGTAATTCATTTCCTCATTACGCATATTACACGTGGTCTGAACAAGAAAATATGGCCGTCAAAAGCGGTTATTAAATGAGGAAAGACCGCGAATTATCGATCGATTTAATCAGCGATGATTGCTATGAGGTTTGTTTAATAATCCCAGGGCCCCGCTTCAGCCACTCGTTTCAACAGACATCCCGGAAAATAATTTATTCTTCCTTGTGTTTCCTCTCCAAACGAACAATCCATCCAATCCAGCAGGCGGCAAACTAATTAATGAGTCATCCTGTTGCTTTCAGCCTCAGAAATTACTCCATATCTTTCTCTTTTGTGTTACAATTCAATTTTGGCGGGATTGAAACAGACCAAATCACTCTTTCGAACTCATTATTAGTCCCTATGAAAGTTTTAGATGTTGTTGTTTGTAATGTTTTAAGGGATCTGGGCTAATTAAAGAATTTCGTGCAAAAATTACGGAATCTTTCGCGGATTTTACGCCTAGAATGATAATGAGATTTGCTGAAGTATTCTATGGTATTTGTCTTCTAGTGTACTGAATCATTTGAGGGTACTTATTCGATGTCAAATCGTAATTTTATTGTTTTCGTAACATACTTTTCTACTTTAAATTACTACATGGGACGATTGATTTAAGAATTTATTGCAGGTAAATATTTATATTTAATGCGTAATGGAGGGGGAACAATCAATAACTTCAATCTTCACCACAATATATTGTTTTACTGATTGTTCCCTCCCTTTCACTATGGAGAACTACCACGAAATCAAAGCCGAGTTAGCAAAAAGTATTATATACGCAGTAAATTGCTTATATTTTATTATATATATTATATGTGTGTATATATATGTATGTTATTTATTACAGTTTTTATTTGAAATGAAAATCGAAAGCAACTAAACAGTATTCGTGTCTTCCTTTGAGTTTTATAATATTTGTTTTTTTTTTTTGTATCTTACGTCTTCATTTACGCGAAACATAATCTTATCCACGGCTCTCGTAATGCCGAATTCCTTTTGATCGTCTCATTGAGAATTCCTTCTCTTTTCAAAGAGACGCATCTCCTTTTTTGATGGAGGGTTATTCGATAGCGAGTCTTATCAATCCTATTAAATTTCTGCTCCGTTTCTTAAGAGTGGTGATAAATTTCAGCTCTTGTTTTAAGCCTGAATTCTCTTCGAACCTTTTCAGTTTCCCTTATTGACACCCCTTCAGATGAACTGATCTGATAAATAAGAACACAAAGGAGGAAATGTTCCTTTTTAATGAATTTGTTTGGTGCTGAAAGATGTCTTTTTCGTCGATTAAAGATTTTATAGAAATTTCCATTCGACACTAATTACAGGGGCTTGTGTTGTTGTTGCGTTGTATTGCGATCTTTTCTAACTATTCCTGACAGAAATTTTAGTATTTGATACTGCTCTATGGAGCTTGAATTCCATTTGTTATGAATAGTCTTGAGCGAATCATTATTAGGTAAAATTATCTCTGTATAAATCTAAAGATTTAATAGGCGTGAAGAACATTTAACAAGACCGGAACTCAAACCCGGATCTTTTAATTGCCAGTCAGTAGCTTTAGCCCAGAGCCTTCTCTTTAATATATATATTTTATGGCATACTTACAGTATACTTTATAGTTTACTCACCAGAAATATCATCTCTATATATCTGAACTCAGCTCGGTTTCGGGGGGAATTCGCACATGACGAAGGTCACATTTCATAAATATAGCCTCTTCCCACGTTGTCTTATTTTAATGACCGCCCTTCGTTATTTTGGCACACATTTTACGAGTACCGCAAGGTTTTGCTGCTTCTTCTTCTTCTGGCATCCTTTACTTAACTCACCGTAGCAACGAAGGTTTCCCATGAAGAACAATAGTCCCGAACGAATGCGTAATCTTCGAGTCGATTCCGAAATCGTCATTTCGATTCCAGATCACAGAACGTCTTCGCTCGGCAATCAAATTCGCCGACCTTCAGATAAACGCGAAACGCAAGATCTTTCGCCTCAATTAACCAAATTGCTTTTCTCTCTTCTCGAGTCTAACTTTTAATTGCGTGTTTTGAGTCCGCTCTTTCGAACAAGTGGAACTTTTTTATAATCGAAATTTTTTTCTCTCTCTCTAGAAGCAGTGCTCCTTTGCACATCCCACGCACCCAGAATTTCTTCCAATCAATACGTAAACGAAGACGTGAATTCGAAAATTTTCTCTCGAACAAGAAACAAGCGAATGTCTATTTAAAAGGCATCCATTTTGAGAGAAAGATTTTTCGTTTTCGATTACGAAATGTTTACTTCCTAAAGGACGATGATTTAATTGATTTTTCAATTTAAAAGACTTTGGAAACGTATCGATGTAGTTTAAAGTCAAAGTACGTGTATATTAGTATTCCTGTCGGTTGGGCGTTAAGCGTTCCCATGGTTTCTTATTCGTACGCTTTATTTCATCCTAATTTTTCCCTTCACTTTTTCCCTTTGAAATTTTTCTTTCAATTTTCTTTTCAATTTTCCCCTTCAAATTTTCCTTTCGCAACTCCTTTACATTTTACTCATCTTAAAACGTTGCCTCTCTCTTTCATTTGGGGACACGCCCAGCGCTTTGATGGATTTTTTTCTCCTAAATTTTAAATGTATGAAAATTTCAAAATGTTCCATTCGAAAATTTCTTTACTTTGCTATATTTAGGGTATTTCATGAGTTCACGATTTTTTTCGAATTCGAGATATATTTGTTTTATTTTCTATACATTAGCGATCGATGTATAGGAATAAAATTCTTAAGATCGAAAGAAAATAATTCATAAGAATATTAAAAAATAACATCGATATGTAATTTCTTTCCAGAGCCATATTAACAGAAAAAATATGTTCTGTATTTTCGTCGGTGATAATTAGTTATTGGCTGGCGGTTTTATATTTTATTTTTTTTTTTTAATTACGAAAATCGTTTTCTTCGGTGTGATGCTAAATGATCGTACCCATTAAAACTCAAAGCTGTTTTTTATTACAATTCGTTTGAGTTCTTTGACTGTAAATGATTCAGCTATTCACTTGTCATTTCTTCAAATCGTATTTTGTTTGAGTTCAATATTATAGGAGAATTACTAATTGTTCCAATAACGATAACATTCCTTCTTCAAGAAATTTTAATGGTAATGGGTACAATTTACCAACGTAATGACAGAGAAAAATTAAATTGGCTATTTTTGATGGAAGTCCACGTGATGTGTGAATCCATACAATCGATACGATTATGGATAAAATTAAATTTAATATGATTAAAGATATACGACAATGTTTCTTCTTATTAAATTAACATTTTACTTGATTAATGATTACTATATTTCAATTGCTTGTATTATTTCCATTAGAATTATACAGAGTTTTAAAAAAATATTATTCATGATTTGTTTATACCGTTACAAACTCAATTTTATCCCAAATAAAATTAAACTAAGAACGTTATTTTACTTGAATAACTGTATTATTCTAATAATTTAGACGGATTATATTTCATAGTTCTTTGAGTATTTAAAAATAATCATTTCCATTAAACTTAAGTAAGTATATGTGTATATAAGTTCTCAAACAATCATTAAAGATCTAATGAATAGAATCAAACAACGATAAACTAAAGAATTAATACTAATTATAAATTCTAGAATAAAGGCGGCTTTTCCTCGTATTTCAATCCTCAAATTCTATGACTGTTCCTTTACAATTCTATTATTTAATTGAAAGGCTCTCTCCAAGTTACTTCCCTCCGATTACTATTCACATTTTCCTCTCGTCCTTTCACATCCTTCATCAGTTTTTCACTTGTTAATTTCCCGATCCCTTAGGAGGCATCGTCCCCCGAGCGGGCTTGAATTTCTAAAAGTCCACAAGGAGATGTATGTAGTATGTTGCCAGTGGCGACCGGCATGCCCCTGAGAGGAAAATCGATTCTTGGGTCAAACTCCCAACCAACTCCTCTCATTTTTACACTCCTTTCGTAACTCCCAGTTTCCATCTCCGAATATTATCTTTTCCCACTTTCTCTCCCCGAATCCGTACTCTTTCTCTCTTTAAATTAGGTTCGGCTCGAGCATATTAATGCACCGAGATCAACTTGCAGAGTTAAAACCCCCGACTCTCTCTCACTTAAAATACGTTATCTCTCTCCCGGGGTTAGTTACCGAAACCTAATTTTCCCATTTCGTGTTTGCGATGTTAACTGCGACGAATGTTACATTTCTTTTTTTTTTTTTTTGAGCGGTCCGAAATTTTCTGGGAATTTAATTCGCTCCCTCGCATTGTGGGGAGTTCTTGGAAAAAGTTGACGGTTTGACTATTTTCTGCGGCGATGGAGAGTTCGGAGTAGGCATGAATCGACTTTTCTGTTTTTTATTTTTTGAATTCTGAATAGGACGAGTGAGATACGTTACGAAGATGAAATTTTGTCGAGTTTCAATCTCGTTGAATGCGTTGAAAGCCTGTCGTTCGAAATAAAGCGTATTTTCAGAATGTTTCCATGGAAACTGTTTCATATATTTCTATTTTCAATTTTGTTTACACTCATATGTTATAAATTAAATGAGATGAATCATGCTGAAAGTGATATCAGTTCAGTAAGAATATATAGAGTGACCCTTTATTATTTGCGCACTTGCAATATTCCTTTGCGATTTAATAAGTTAATTCCAAACGTTCATGTAAATTGGTTCCATGAAATGGTTTTTCTGTTCATAGTAATACTTGGTTTTCTCTGAACAATACGTCTCATACTATCGTTAATGAAATGAGGATATAATTCATTAGGTGATAATTATTTAAACCATTAGGTAAACCTTGCTTGTTTACGATGACATAGGATTGGAATATTTTTTCCCTTCCGTTGAACCTTATAATTCGTTCGTCTATACTCATTGTGTAAGGCTACATTAATTCAATTCATTTTCCTAAATCCGTATTACTTTACCTTCGCTTAAAAGAATTTCAGTGAGAGAATGATTCAATACTTCATTTATATTTATTGGTTAAAAAACCAATTTTTATTATATACTGTGTTTTAAAAATTAACTGAAATTGAGATAATCTAAAAATATTTGTTGCATAATTTGTCGAATATAGAAGATAAATCAGGTTAAATGTTAATGGTAATATTTTAATCTCGTATCATATTTAAACATCAATTTTATAAAAAAATTTTAATCATAACCATGCTTTAAATAACATTATTTTTTGTCTTTAAAATACGTTCATTTTATTAAATATCCTGTGGTTTTTTCGATGCCTGTTTCGCTACATTTCTACAAAAATGTCCTCCAAAAATTTAATTCTTAATATGTTTTATTCCACGTGCGTACTTCCCATTATTCTGGCCTCTCTCTGTGTATAACAGCCCTCGAACTTTCTCCACTGAGAGTGGTGTCCATTCACTTCGTCCAGGGATTCCTTTTATTCATTAATTTCCCCGTTAACGATGCTGACTTGTATTTCCCGTGAATGAAATTGGTTCTGTTATCTTTCCTTCTCATGAGTGCTTCCACTATGAGCGGTCAGCATGGATTTGAAACGTAAACTTTTCCACCCCATGTCCCTTCCTTTCATTTTCAGTTTCATCTTCTTTTATCTCTTTCTACTCCACGAGAATTCCTTTTTATCCCTTAGCCCTCCTTAGGCATTTTGCGATTGTATCCTTGGGCGTTAGGCCAAACTCATTGCATTAACGTAGTGCGGGTTGCATTCTCCCATTTTGCAGGGGTTGAGATCAGGCTGCGATAACGGGTAACTCTCCGGAGATCTCTCGCTTCGAATTTTTCGGCCTCTGATGGATGATTTTCACTTTTATGGGGGTAAAATTTCTGCCGCTGAACCCTTTGCCGAACTCATTTGATTTTTTTTCGATTCTCTCGCATCCGAATCATTCATTAGCGTGTGATATATTTTAGGTGTCGACTTTCTCCCGTATGAGGGATGATGAAAAGAAATTTTATTCATTGTAAAAGTGCCCGAAATTTTCGTGGGAAGAGGACACGTGTTTTGAAAAATGATTGTCTAATTTTTAGATGTTTTTTCCGACGTCGAAATATTTCTGTTGTTTTTGCTTTGTTCTCGATTTAGAATTTTCAGCATTCTCTGGAAAAGATGAATAGTTACACTATGTTATGAATTTTAATAACTTTCATCCCGTTTTCATGATATAATCAATATAAATAATATAATCTATGTATGTTTCTTATAATTATTCTTATCGATAGTTTTCAGAATGAATTGTATTAGAGTTTAATTTTCAATGGCACAGAAAATGAATAAGTATATTTTCATTCGTTATATTATATACATTTATATATCGAAATTTTTTATATAATCTTATCAACATTAACCTGTTATTCAAAACATATTCATCCTCTATTTATAAAATGTATTTTTCTCTGAATATACTGAAATATATTTTAATAGGTATTTAACAATTATTAAGTGTCCGGAGAATGTGTTCATCATACTTTTAATCGTTAATGAATATCAGTATTATTACAAAATACCAAATAAAATAGCTATATAAGTATTCCTCCATTTCATAAAGATTAGTTGAAAAAGAACACCAACATTAAGTGTCGAAGATAATTATAATTAATCGACATCTCTCGTTTACGATGCTGTACCATTAACACACCCAACGTATGGAAGGGATAATAAAAACTGTACACATAAAATCGACATGAAAGCACGAGTTGAAGAGATGTCAAAATTTCCCTCCTAAACTCTTCAATCTTAAATCGAGATTTGAATACTGAATATATTCGTACACAATTCGACGAGGCTTTGAAGTCCCCTAAAACAGAAACAAGCCCAGATAGTAGACGGGACCCCAAAATGATAAGGAAATAACAAATGTACACGTGGAGGATGGAGTTGGTTGGAGAGATTGCTTATTTTTTTGGGTTTCACGCCAAGGTTGTCCCCCAAATGGCATACTCTCCACCTGTGCTGACAACTCCAGGCGTATTGAAGGGGTGGACGTGGCAGTAGGAAGGGGTAGCGCAGATTCTGTCGGAGTAGGGATTGCCTCTCCCGGTTTTTGTTTGCGGTGCGATAAGCTTTCGTGCTTTTTGAAAGAGATCGAATGAATCTTCCATCTGAAGGGGAATGTTTTTTTTTTCCTCTCTTTGCTTCTTCCTCCCCCGAGCTGCTTCTTTACTATCGATGAGGTAACTTTTTGCCCAAGAAATTTGTCTAGTTTAATCGCTTTTAGTTTAACAGGAGATGAATTCGGAACTTGTAGACAGGAGGATTTTTTGGAAGGGATTGCCTGTCACTTGCACGGAGTAAATCAAGAAAGAAACTATGTTGAGTTAAAGTTGAGATTGAATTTTTTTCTAGTTTTAAAAGAATTTGTCGATTTGGTTACTTTTTGTTTTGTTCGAAACTTTGTTAAGTAAAATTTAGCCCTTAACTCTAGTAGATTACTGTCTAGTAAGAGAGTTTTTTCCCTCACTTTTAAAGTAAATACCAGAAGTACTTCTGGTCTTTTACATCTAATTAAGTACCTTTACATCGAAGTACTTTTACGTTTAATTAGTGATCTTTTTAGTGATATATTAACGTAGGTTATAAACAATGCTACCAGTTATAATAATTATTTACAGTTTATATTACATGATAATGAATAGGATATAAATGTATGTGGTTTGTTTATTTCCTTGATTTTATTAACACTTCCACTATATCGAATCTTGTTCGGTGCTATTTTTCGTGTCATAAACGCGATTTTAACGAATCCTGACATAGGCATGTTATATTCACCAATCCGTCTTTTATAATACGCGAAATCCTTTTGCTTTCGTAACCCCTCACTTTCCTGTCGTCGCTTTTTTAACTGCATATTCACACAGAATTCCCTTCAGGCACCACGCCTCGACCATTTCAAGTGCCGTCAGATTTTCTTTTTTTTTGAGCGTCCAAAAAATGTTTGCGAGATTTGACTGCCATTGGCTATGTGTTCCATGAATTTTTCAAACAGGCCGCTCGTTCTGAATGCTGCAATTAGATTACGTAGTCCATTTTTCCATTTAGGCGCTGTAAATCCGAAATTCGTCATTTTTATAGCGGTCGTTACGCGACTCCCGAATCGAGTCGTTGATGACGATTTTATATCCGCCCTGAGCTTGAAATGATTAAGGGAAGCGGACATCTCATCCATCCTAATTATGTGTATTCCTCTTCATATTCGCGTACAGTTTAAGTTCCTTATTTTTTCCCTATCTAAATTCGTTCTATCTCTTCTCTTCCAATCGGAAAAAAGATGACTAACGCTGGAATACGTATTTTATCTTTTTTTATCTTTACTTTTCGCGCGTTCACAATAATCGTCATGAGACGGTTGTAAAATTAAATGCTTGTCGTTTCATATCGGAGAATAAACGAGCAACGCACAAACAATATTAATCATTGTTATAATTGGTTTTGCGGTACGTTTCGCTGGTACTTAATTAGATGTCAAGTAGAGGGTGTCGTATTTTATCTTTTTCTGATTTGTATGGATATCATTTCCCTCGGATCATTTATCAAGTGAAATATTATGTTCCAACCACTCGCTTTCCTCCACACTCAACTCTTTCCATTCCGATAACATCTTTGATTACCCTTTCTCTTAATCGAATGATTTTCATTCCAGTTGCATTCCGTTTCCATGGGGATGATTCGTTTTCTTAATGTCTCAAATTTTTTGGTTGTATCTTTTGATCGTTGGGTATCCGAAATGCTTTTATTTTACATTTCATCCACAAGAGTGCTCTTAATTTATATTTCCAAAAGATACAAAATGTTTCTCATATTTTTTGTGGCGTTGGGAAAGTTAACTTAAAGATGACGGTACGAAATTAAATGGATTGATATCTGATATGATAATCAAACGTGAGTTGCGAAGTTAATAACGATGGACTTGTGTTATGATTAAATTTAAGAAGACTTTGAAGATCGAGTTGTGAGGAATTGATTTATTATTACATTTCGATCATAATTGTATAAAGTACACTAAAGCACATCCACTGTCCAATTATTCTATTCCAATTTATGAAATTAAGCCCACTGCTTTTTTCGTTATATAATTTTTACGATACCATAGATTAGATATCATATTTTACCGATCTATTAAGTTTTTTATTTCGTTTCTATTTAAGTTCTGTATTTCCTATAGGTTTTAATATCATCTACGGGTGTAAAAATCTATATGATTATATATTAGATTCAATGGGACAATGAATGGATGGTTCGAATTAAAAGATTCCTCTTACATTCATCACAATATTGAAAGAACCTTATTTAAAAGAAATTCGAAGCAAAATTTATGACTTTCACGATATTAAATATATTATTATAGATTCTTAAGATGATTTTCTACCTATGAAAATTTTATTTGTATGTTTTCTATATTTAATACCAAAAGGAAATTTTCCTTTCACAACACTTCCTTATCAGTAAACGGAACCGTTTCAACAATTACGAACCAAAAATAGAAAGCTCTTTCTCATTCATCACTCTTCCTTGAAATACGTATGAATAGATAATTGAACAACTTCATCATCTACCTCTCCGTAAGAGATTTCGAGTGAATTTCGCGTTATTATTTTCCCTTCGGTGACAAATTTAGCATCACGGCGTGTTTAAACCCGTACGTATTTTAATATTTTATTTCTCTCTCTCGTCTTTCGTAATAAAATGGATGCCGTAAAAATTTCACCTTTAAAACACCCCATGACATGGCATCGGTTGATAAATGGACGCTACGCCTTCTCTTTAATTCAGCGACAGATTCCACGCTGTCCGGCGATTGGTGCCTCTACTCCGGAGGAAGGGTGAGAAGGGATAGATGGATGGATAGATTGACCCTTTATTAGATAGTTTAGGTCCAAGTGGATCTCTCTCTCTTTCGCCCGAAAACTCTTATCGTTCAACATTATATTGATAGAAAAGAAAGGCTTGTGGTATTGTGGTGAGGAATCTTCCCAGTTGACGTAAGAGGGAGAAAAATCTATCAAGGCCCTCTATAAAGGGGTTTTCTTCTGATTTATTTGTCTCATATAGCAGAGCAGTAGCATCTTGGTCTACGTGATCTAGGATACTTTGGTGGACCAAGTTTTTATCGAATTTGATCTTGTTGTATTGTTATTATTGTGCTAAAGGTGAATGGTGAATGTTATGATTTCATAAATATTTATGTAGTTCGTATATGTTTATAATGTTGCGTAAATTTATAAATAATGATTGAACATATTTAATAAAATATGTCTTGAATTTATATTATAATTCGTTTGTTTTTATCCTGGTATTAAATTTTAAAATACTTAATTTCAACTAAACTAAAGATCTCGTATATAATTAAAAACTTGTTTATCATCATCGCTGATATTTTATAGTATTATATTCTTTTTATCCAATGATTTCAATATGGAGTTTTGTTGAGATTAAGTACGCTAATTGGAAATCTAAGTTATCTGAATTTTAAGAGGACACTTTCATTGAGAATTATTCCATTTAATTTTTTCGAAAGTCAGCATTATATAGAATCTTGCAATTAATCGAGATTTAGGACTTAATGATTTGGGATTGAGTAGATCGTTAGCGTTTGTTCTTTCAGGTATCTCTTTTATATTATTTCTAGATAAACAAGCAATTGAGAAGGTTAAAATCAAGATAAAACTTTCCAGCTTCAAGTGCACCCTTAATAAAGATATTATTATCTTTATTCTCCACAAAGATTTTCTTTTCTTTTCATCAACTAAATACTCATCTAGTATCGAGTTTTCCTTTCAGAATTTCCCATCAATCATCCGCTATTTTCTCTTAGTTGTATCCATGATTAAATACAACAACGTTTTCTTTATATATATTCAGTTTTTTTGATCCTCTTTCGGAATTCTGAATGTTTTATTCAAAGGTGATTAAATCAATGAACTGTCTTCTGAGTTTAACACTCACTTCCTTATAACATACTTTCATTTACGTTCCTGGACAATATATGGAGCGTTTTTTTTTGTTAGCTCATAGTTTATGTATCATAAAATAGATTCCTTTTTATGCTCATGTGCCTAAGATGTATTAAGAAATACTGTCTTTAACCGCTTAAATGAACACTCTGTAAGGATTTAACGACATCTTCAAGTTTTATTTTATCAGCTATCAGCAAAATATTTTTTATCTTTAACTAATAATATCAGTAATTAATCGAGTATATATAAATTAAAATGTAGTATATAAAATTATTACGAAATAACATGATATTAATTATAATATACGTATTGTATAAAATGTGAAAGTTTCACTGTGACTATATAGCAAATAAATCTACGTAAAAATCTCATTTAGAACTTATAAATCTATTCTAAAAAATAACCCATAAATCTACAATACTCAGCATCATTTTTTAGGGTTTCGTATCTCCAACTCTCGTAACAGGGTTTGCGTAGGATTGTTGCATAACTAGTAGTTTTTATTCCTCACGTACGTGGCGCTGTGATAGCGGCTAACGTCATCGAACTCGGCCGAAATCTTTAAGTTGGAGAAGAGGAGTACTTTTTAGAGGAAGTATCTCCGTACTTGGGATCTCCTTCCATCCAAATGCAGTTAAGGTCGATGGGGTCTATTGAGAAAGGAGCGAAGTGACGTGAAAAGAGAAGAGATGAATGAGGGGGAGCAAAGGATATGAGAGACAAACGACCAAAGCCATTTCGTGGGACCTGCGTCACGACAGTAATTTGAACCCATAGTTTATGTGGTTAAGTGAAATGCTAGGATGTAACATTAAACGGAATCGATCGATTGGCATTGGATTCCGTATTTTATGATCGGATGATAAACAACCTCTCAAAGGATGATTCGGATATCGCCATGAATGATACGCTCTTTCTCTTAATAGAGGCAGGATTTATTCCCCTGGAGTCGAGATGTTTTCAGCTTATTCAGCTCTTTAGATAACTTCGAATTAACTCACTGGCTTCGTTATGAATATCTCATAGTCATCGATGTCTACCTAAAGATTATAAGTATATTGTCTAATGTATTATAATTTTATTTATTTGGTTAAAAATTAAAAATTGGAAGATTGGTGTAAAAGTAGTTTTAAGCTAAATATGTTTATGATACGAGTTTGAGGATTAAATATCATATATAGTAATCTGTATATTTAGGTAATGTTTTTCGCAATGTTATATAGTTTATTGCTTATATATATTTATAGATTTTTAAAAGGTTTAAGTCTTTAGGTAAATTCCACAGAATCTTGCGTTTAATTAAATCGTTCTTCTAATCAGAAAGAGAAAATAAGAAATAGAAATAAAAAGTATTTAAATGTAAATAAAAATGAGAGATTTACTACATAAAAATGAGAAGTTAAAATTTATAATTATTTTAACCCATTTTCTCATCTTTAAATTTAATCTACTTGTGATTGGATTGATGGCAATCTTCGCAAAATACTTTATGAAGTTGATTTTTTTTCACTCTGTTTCAAAAGCATTATAGATGCCATGTATTTTACTGCTATAATACTATTGACAATATAGACTATATTTGAAAATTCTTTTCGAAAAATCATTATATTTACTAAGGAAAGAAGTTATAAATATATCTACTTACTCAAACTTCTTTAGGCCAACCAAGCTTTCCATTTTCAAAGTTTTTGTTTGAACAATTCATAGGTGTTTAGTTTTCCTTATCTCAATGGAGGCTTTCTTTATCATGAATTATTATACATAATTTTATATCAATGATTCTCTTCTCTAACTTTTTCGTGTAATATTTTCATTAACTTAGTTATCATCATGAAGATAGATGCATGACAAGCCCATTAGTACCGAACATCGCAAACGGAGCGCCCCTATTTATCTATCCATCCAAATTAATGCTCAAATCGATAATGACTCCGAGAGATCCTGTTGCCTCCACCGAGTGGTGGTCCATGTTTATTCCAGCATTGAAAGTTTGCGGGAGACGCTTGGATGACAAATGAATAGCAAGGTGTAGTTGAGGACAGTCTGGTTTTGATAGAGGACTTGTCAGTGTCCAAATCCTTTTCCTTGACCTCATACCCACGTTCGCTGTTCGTTAGAAGTTTAGAAACTCTACGAATCTGTTCTCTTGTCACACGCTCATTTTGTGTTTGGAGAAGCACTGATTATCAGTACTGATTACTTTTGATTGTGATAAATGTGTGATTGTGTACAATTAAATCTACAGAATATTGAATCGTTTCTGTATTTTAACTAACTTATTATATATATATTTATATTAGTATATTATTATATTTTCAAAAGAAAATTTGGCTGACGATATTTTCCTTATTATGATCACAGATCAGCCTAACGAAAATTAATTTCCAACGAGGAACATTTGTATTGATTAATAGATATTTTTATAAAAGGGAACATTAATTATACTTCTGGACTTTCTAACTGAAATTCAATTGCAGTATTACATTTCGAATATTGACGACAATATTGCAGCTAATGTAACCATCAAAGTACAGAATTCATTCTTTTTTTCCTTACTCTTCAGCATAGGAAATGTTTTGGTTATCGTAATTGGTAGTTATCTTTCTTGTTAAGGTTTTTCCATTCCAACCTTATTCTCCTTTGGAAAATTGAAGTGTAATACATCATATTATGTGTTACTGATTGATCCGATACTGAAATTTCCACTCATATGTTGTTACAAATTTTAAGCCGCGATACGAAAAGAAATTTTACCACGATAAGATACGCGTTAAGAAATTTTAACACCCTTATTTTTTAACTTGTTTACCGCAATATAATACCCTAAAAATTTTGTATTATATACTAAGAAAAACTGTTTACTTTTCAATAACTTCAGGATACATCATAATATAATTATAGCAACCAATCAATTTTTAGAAAATTTTAAATTAAGGAGTTATTCTATGTTTTATCTATAACATACAATACCTTTTTCAGTGTTTTGAATAGAACTAGACTAAAAGCAAATATTTCATCTAACACGATCCTCTCTTGCAGGCTATGTAAACCTCGATATTGAATACCATTATGGTAATCAACTAAAATATACAGTTCCGGACGGTTAATTAAGTACTCTGACGTCTATCAAACATCAACATCATCGTGTTAATGAAAGGAATAGTAACTAAACTGTCCGTAGAAACATTATTAGCTCATAATCCATGCAGATGAAACTTCGTGATCGGGCAGCGAGGGATGCTAAACTTTATGCCCTGGCTAGCCGCATATCTCAAGATACTCAGCGTAGGGTCGAGTTTCTCGCAAAAATTTATTTCAGCATCCTAAACCAGATCCATGCAAATAATAAATATCTCAAATTGCTATGCATCAATTTATATTGTTAGAGGAAAGTGTGTTTAATTTTTATACTATGGAATTGTATAAGAATGATATTAAGATGAAAGAAATGCTGTATGGTAGTGCAACTAGAAACTTCCCATGGGAAAACCAAATATCCTCTTAATTGAAACTATAGAATCAACTATTTAATTGTAGGTTTCATTTTATTATCATCCCTTCAGTTTTCAGTTTCCTTTTTTTCTCATAAGATATGAACGAGTGTAAAATTAAACGAGTAAAATTTTAATAAGATGCGTACGTAAAAATTGTTTATCCTTTAGTTTTTGGTCAGTTTTTAATTGTGCTCTTTTTATTAATTTGTACACAGTTTTTAGCTCAAATTAGTTATGAATGATTTTATTCTAACTTTATTCCTCAATTAAAATCTTCTTTTCTAATTTTTCTCGGTACAGAATATCAGTTATTTCGTCTCTCAGTTTCCTTTCATAGTTTCTGAGTTTAAAAGTCGCTTATTATAAATTATTATTTACATTATATGATTATTTACAGTATATTATTATTTACATTAAATTCTTATTATGTATCATTATTTTTAACTTTTTATTATTTATATTTCTATATTCTATACATCAGATATATTTGTAGCAAACATACTAAGACATAAACAATAAAACGTCGATTTACTTCGTATACGAGAATATTTCTCGTTAAAACAATCGAAAAGCTGTTCGTCGAAACGAGAAACCGAAACCCAGTTCTCCGAATTCGAATTTCGCTGAGAATCCTTTCATCAGTAACAGGAAAATGAAGTAATATAATTGTGGTTGGATCACTCCACTGAAAGGAGTGATTATCCCAGAAGAAAATGGGATCGGTGAAAAAGAGAGACGAGGGTTAAAAGGGAGGGAAGATATAAGGGGATTAACGGAGGGTGAAGGATCCGCAGAAGAGAGAATCAGTGGACAGGTTAATGGAAATTCGGCGACGTGTGTCGTGTTTAGCGGTCGCTTGTTTAAATAAGAAAGGGTGGGATATTGCACCCTCTCAAACGAGCCCGTATTTCCTAACAAATTGTAATTGCAGCTCCAGAGCATACAAGGGCCTTTTATCGGATTATTCTCGGATGGAAATGCCTTCTGGAATTGTTGACGAAAAAGACATCGTATATATATATTGCGTCCCAATTATAATTATTATGGCAAGAGGGTTATTATTTTTATTCCGCTAACCTTTTCCGTTCGAAACAGATTTTTTTATTGGTTTCCCTATTATTATTATTTAGCTTCGTATTTTTTTATTGATACCGAAAACTTAATTGACGAAATTTTAACGAAAGGAAATTTAGGTATTCGTAAGTTACCGATGTAAGCTCTATATCTATAGGCATGGTTTTGTGGAATTATTTAATCATTCTGCTGTAAAAGAAAAATATGATGATTTCTTTTACGTTCTTAGACGTAAGAAGATTTTCACTCGAAAATGTTTAATCAGTTGAGCATGTCTTCGTTAATTTTAATCAGAACTTTTAGTTGATCATATTGAATATTGTGAAAGAATTTAAAATATTGAAAATAAAAAATAATTATTCTTAGCCTCTTCCAGGAACCAATAACAACTCAATGTATTTGACTTACCTCTCATCTAATTATAAATTTTAATATTATCATCTCTTTCAGTAACCCCATTTTTCACAAATGTCATAAAAGGAGGTAAATCTGATTGGAATTAAGCTTTTTGAGTACAGTTGTGTATTAATAAATAAATTATATATTGTTTAACTGAATGCCTCTTTTTCACTTGTCATGGAATTGTATTAATGTAATATTCACTGTAGAATTTATTGTCATTTTCTCCAAATATTTGAACTGGAATTTGGAAAAATGAAGTTTCCGTAATTTCCAATTAACTAACAGTAACTCATTAATTATTAATTGAGTGAATAAAATAACATTAATACTTTTAATAATTACTTCTTTAAAAAACAAATCAAAAATAGAAATTAATCTTTCTAGAATGACATGTTTGATCTTTACAAAATTTGACAAAATATTGTTTTAATATGACTTAATCTTTCAGTCTCTTGAGGTTCATATATAATAAAATAGAAGTTGTTGTTTATAATATATTTGTATTATCAAATTTATTCTGATAAAACTTATCAGTAGTTATATAATACGCCAATAGAATGTTTTTTCATTATTGTTTTTTTTTCAAAATTAATCATGTTTCTTGATAACAATGTTCGAAACCATCTGAAACACTTTTATGGTCATTTTTGCAGCAGATGAAGACGTCAGAGTCCCAGTTTTCGGTGACCCCCGGTGAACTGGAGGAAGTGACGTCACAGTCCCCTCTGATTGGTGCAGCCAAGAGTTCTTCTAATCACAGAGGCTCGTCTAAATCTGCGAACGGGAATGTCATCACCATGACGCTGCAAAATAACCATCTCATTGTAGAAACAGAGGAACTGGCGGTGGGTATGAGCGCTCGAAAATTGGAACCTTTGACATATTTCGAGCGTTTCTTTTCATTAATGATATCCCTCTTTTGCAGCGAACACAAAGTATTATGTAAATAACATAGAGTTTAATGAGACGAACATTGGTCTTACTTCGTGCCCTGTATACGAGTCTTTGTGTGATAGTTTGCATTCGAAACGTGATGAGTGTGGGAATGGTAAGGGAAATGTGTGTTTACAACGATGATAAAATTATGCGCGAGTGTGTAGAATTATTAATGAGAATAATTGAAGCAAGGAAACTAAAAATAACGTCTATGCTAGCAATTAATTTCAAAAAATTACTTGGAATGCAAACAACTAGCAAATGCAAACTAAGGGGGTATTTAATGAGCAAAACTATGTGATTTACACACAAAATTTGATTTACGAGCTACCGGTTCCTTAATTTTACATTACTCTTCAGGGATGGGAGGGTATTTTGTTAGAATAATTGATAAAATGCCCTTCAATGCTTCATTGTAAAATTACGAAACCAGTCGCTAAGAAAGCAAATTTCCTGTGGAAATTATTTAGTTGTTTTCATTATTTTATGGCTTTCCACGTAGCCTTCCAATATTGATTTCATTAGGAGCGTTAAAATAGTCCCTATTTTGGTAGAGAAGAGTAAAAAAATTAAATGATATAATGTTACCTGATAGTTTTACAAATTGTAAAGTCAAAACGATTGCTTCTGTTTGGAAGGATGTAATGAGACGATTACATATTAATTATGGTAAATCAAAATGATTTACTATCATAAGTAACAATCATATGAAAAAACTTTTTTATTTTCATTCTTTGTAGTATTATTGTCTTAAATATTCATAAAAGAGATTTACTATAAATACGCAATTTAATTTTATTGGCAAATATACATAATTTTCGCGTGCAAGATTATGAAATATTATTCTTCAGAAGCTAAAAAATTATTCAAGGTGGAATTATTAATGTCAAACTAATTTCTTATTAATTTAAAAATTTACTCACATTGTTTTTATACATCAAAGCGTTTGAGTCAGGGTCTGATTAAAGTTTTGAAGCATGGATAAAAAAGTGTAGGTGAAATTATTGGTAGGAACTATAGATAAATACATACAATACTATTAAATATATATATATGCACGAATTCAAGTGCAATTTGGGTATGACACGAATTTTTATGATTTCAAGTTTTAAATTTAGAGAAATTTAGACATGTACACAACACATACTCAATTCTAAAAAATATAATTTTCGCGCGTTAGTAAAATTCGAGATTAAGATGTTTTAACATGATTGTGTTTTGTCTTTTATCTATAATATAATAACATATAACATTTCTGTTATCTTCTGAAGTTAATATAACTTTTTATTTATAAGGATTTTAACCCAAGAATTATTTATATTCTCTCTATTAACTTCCCTCTATAAGATTTTAGATTTAAAACTGCAAGTTTTTAATTTCCTTTCAAAATACTTAAATATCATTCTTCCATTTTGATTTTATGCAATAGTTGTTAATTGGACTGGAAATTTAACTGGACCCGTAATTGCATTATATATTAATTCTTCTGGGAACTTAACAATTATCTTAAAATTTAGCATAAATTGATTTTTCCGATGCTTGAAAATATTTTTTAATCAGAAAAGTTTTTTTCAAATCGATTATGTGAAAGATTCTCCAATACAAAATACCCATTTAAACTAGCATAAATCAAGCTATAGCGTCTCTATATTGGTAACAATTTAAAATATAAAAAACAGAGTTATATTTTAGAAGTTAAAATTTAAAAGAAACAGATTTATGTTTTAAAAGCAACAAAGAAATTTGAAAATGGAATAATTAATGCAGATATATCCTTAATAAGAGTTGTATACCAATGTAAATCCGGTGTTAAGAGGTTTGAAAATTAGGAGCATACTTAGATAAGTTTGAACAGTTTTATAATATTGTTTCTCTCACTAGCGTGCATTAGATATCTTCAATTTCCCTTTAAATACATTATATAAGTAGGATGATAAATTATTTAACTGTACCATTTTTGTTCGTTTGTTAAGTATTCATTGACTATTATCTATACAATGTATTTAATGATAAATTAAATAAATATGCCACTTCTTTCTCTTGAAGTAAGTTAGCGAAAATATAAGATTATATAAGAATGAGTTAGATTAGCTACAATAGCGGATAGAGACATTATTAAAGCAAGAGATTTAAAAAACCATTATTAAGTTGGATTGAAGAAACTTTTATTTTATCTGCAAACAAATTTTAGGAATTTTTTAGATTTAAAACTTCTCTTAAGATCGCTTTTCAAAATATATAACTCATTCACAGGAGTAGAGTGATAAAAATTCTCAATAAAAGTTGGAATAATTTATTTTGAATGAATGAAAGACTTCTTGTTGACAATCCAAAGAGAGAGAGTTCCAAATTAATGTCTAGAAGCGATTTATAAAAGAAGAAAATTAATTTTATAAAATTGAAGAGCAAAAATTGAACCGATGCTAAATGAATACCTGGAATTAAAGAGTTGGAACATAATTAAGGAAATACGTATAAAAGGAAGGAAAAGCGTTTAAAGAAATCTTTATTTGAATGAAAGAAAAAGTAGCGATGTAATTAAAGACAGGAATAGTTTATTTAATAGAAGTTGAAGAGTCACAAATATCTTTATTTCCCCTTTAATCTTCTTGATTAACTGACTTAAGTATGGATTCTACATTAGTGTGATTAAAATTCATTAAAGCTTACAAGTCTTAGAATTAAATTATGCTGAAGGGCCGTATCTTGTGATGTGTTCATATAGTAATTCAAATAGTGATAGTATTCATAGAATGGAGTAATTGGTAATATCTCATTGTTAATGCAATTCAATCTTTACTTTCTTATTATTTCCGAATCATCTTTTAATAGGATGAAACCCTAACTAACTATTCATAATACTTCCCCTTGTACCACTTAATGTATTCATTTCAAAAAATCACTCTTGACATTCCTTTACCTTTTTATCAGAACTAAGGAATACATTTTTAAAAGAAATATGTTACTATGAAGCAATCATTTACGGCACAATACAAATGGTAAAAGTTACATGCTTTTTGCTTGAGTTGAGCATTTAAGAATAAAAGGTTATATTTTAAATTATCAAAGCGGTATGTTCTCTAATTATTGTTCATGGAAAATACCTATACGCTACAAGTTAAAGATACAACTTTTATCTTTCATACTGCTCATGAAATATTATTAAAAATAAAAATTGTTATTCCGCAAACTTTCCCTTTTCTTGTACTCTTATTTCAATCTCGGAGCAATCAAGTAATGATCGGTAAAAATATGCGAATATCATTTAATAGGAAAAATTGCAATTATTAAATTTTATTTCAATAAAACTTTCGGCCATAATTATGCTTATTTTTTTTTAATTTACTTTCCAAGACAAAATGTATTTAAATATTTATTTTAAGATACCAGCGATTTTTTCACGTGTCTCATTTCTACATTATGCTCTGGAATGTCCTTCCACAAAAAGACACCTCAACATATACATTTTCTTATTGACATATTAGCTCCGAAAATTTGAGTATATTCTATAAGCTTAAAAATGGTTTTTTAATAGGTAGTTGTTATTTGAGAAAAAGATATTGTTGTTGATGAATTATAGGAGAATAAAAAATCTTAGAAAATTAGATCATAATCTTTATATCAGAAATATGAATTACCCGTCTAATCCGTGGGGAGAGGATTGCTTTAGATTGCTTACCTTCGTTTAATATAAATGAATATCACGTTGGAAAATAAGTTAGTTTTGAATAGAGAAGGATTATTTTTAACTATCATCTGTTAAAATGTAGTATTTCAAGTTTCAAATATACAAATAAGGAAAAATATTTCAAATAAATTTTCAACCGGTCTTTATTTAGTTATATATCTTATTTAAAAAATGGTTTGAGATATTTATTTGTACATTTTAATAGACGATGAAATAACTTGAATAGAAACTACTGAAACTTCCCTGGTTAAGTAAAATTTTTATAATCTTATTAATTTATAGTTAACTTTGTGAATCTGTAAGGTAGATGGATCATGGATGCATTAGGAGGAAAATTATATATATATGCGTTAGGAGGAAAAATTTTAATGACAAGAATATGAAAAATTATATCAATCTTCGTGATAATAGTCACTTGGATTTATTCTAGAACATTGGATAGAATTCAATAATAAACGTAAAAGATAAGTTGAGCTATTCATCTTAAACATATTTAAAAGCATTTATTAAAAATTGATATTGACTACAGCGACTTTAATTCTTTTTTAATCGATGTAGGAAATTTGAGATTTTTCATTTAATTTAAATTAAATGAGAAAATCAGTCCATAAATTAATATAAAAATATGCATTATTATCTCAGGACGTATTTTAAACCAATGAAGGAACTCTATCTATAACTAATCTATGGCATTCTCTATTCATGACTCAGACTAAGTACATCTTTATGAACTATTTATTCATTAAAGGAATAAAAATAAATGCATCTTATTTCTATCTAAGTGATCTAGTACGTTTAAGGGATTATTGAACCTTTTCTTAGAAATTTGTAGTTGAGTAAACTTATGAATGCATGCATGTAATGTACTAAGGCATTGATTTAAATCTAGTTCAGTTCAAGCTCGCTAGGTACAGAGATTGTAAAAGTAAAATCTTATAAGTAGTCCCTCACATAGACTTCAGAACCATATTATGTAAGCATTTACGACAAAAGAACTTTTAACAAATTACTCAATAACTTATTTACAATATTTGAACGTATATGTTTATAATATTTATATTAAGAACTATTTTATGAATAAGTGATTCTTTCTTTTTCCATCGCACAGATTATTGTAGTTTAATTAACAGAAAGACAATTATATCTTAAATAAAGCCTTTAAATTTAGTTGATTAATATTCGTATACAATATGTAACTTCTAATCCAACCATGAGAGTTCAAAATGACATTCTTACTCATAATACGTATGATAATCAGGATTTAATGAATAGCAAACTTTCACTTTCATTCAAATTCATTTATTTAAGAAGGCCTTGACATAATTCCAGCTGTATCTTCGAAGTAAACAGTGTTATTGTTGAAGTTTTTAAAAATAGCTTCCAATCTCCTTGGTCATACAATTTATATATGTCAACTAATGTAAATGCCATTTCACCGAAAATAAGTTTCGCTAAGACCAAGTACATTTCCTGTAAGAGTATTCTTTTGCATGTAAAATTATATTTGCTATTTGTGTTATCATGGATGCATTTCCTTCTGAAAACCTTTTAGCGAAGTTTTACCACACCCTCTTTCTTTAAGGTGCATTTTCAAATTAACCGACTCAATGAGATTTGCCATTAATATTTTTCGCGAATTTTGAAACTGTTTTCTGTGGAGTACTGATGTAAGTGTGAAAGTTTCTTTGAAAGTTGATAGGTACTCGATTTTAAACTTTTGAGGAAATATCGCAATTCAAGTATATACAAATTCGGTCATTAAAATTGAGGATCAATGTTCATTATGTATTTATCGTCATGGTGAATTAATGATTTAATCTTAAGAGATTAGAAAATAAAATCTCAGGAAGTCGTATTCAAAGTTTCGTATTTGAAAGCCTCAGTTAATGAAAGGATTGGAAGTTGTGAACAACTTTAAGCAAGACACGGGAAGAAGGATTTTCCTTCTTCTGAATGTATAAAGTGGCAAAATTCCAAAAATAAAACTCGAAAGAAAGAACTTTGAGCAAAAGGTTGACATATTCTACGGCCTCCTTTCACCCAATTTATGCTTGAAAGAAATCTTATGGCGGATTATAACCGTAACTAAGCCATTCCTTTTCTTTTCTGGGCTCATAAAAATACGTATACCGAAATACTTTTATCCCTCAGGATGAATAGAAAAACCACGAATTCTCTCATACATAACCTAGACTGACTTAATGTGTGAAAGGACCACTTAAGCTGTAGAATATGTGTTGCTCATTAGCGCCTATTTATCTACTTAGATGCTCAATCATAGCGAACAAGGATGACGTACTTTTATGTGCTACGTTTCAGTACATTACGTGGATAATAGAAATACTTTCGTCTACATATTTGGCTACACTCAGAGGAAGATAGGCACATTTCCTTTGAATGGGATCGTTCCCTTAGCGAAATCTCTTTGTATCAAACCGATCCTCTGCGGAGTGGTTGAAAGAGACGCTGGTGCCTCTAAATCAGCTACTTAACGAACCCGTTCGAAGAATAGGAGTCTTCTTTGTGCTGAAAGAGAGCGTGAATTCCCTTCTCGAATAAAAAGAACACGCACGACATCCGCGTTGCGGGAATGGCTAGTGCAAATTGCTCCTTAGAGAAATCTCGACTTTTCGCGCCAAAAGAAAAGAGTAACGGACCGCGCACATCCGGAAACTTGTTCGGCGGTTTATTAGAAGAGTAATGGCGGAATGTCCTTTTAAAGTAACAGTCGCGAAGCGGAATTAGAATGCGGAGATGATGGTATGGAATTCTATGAATGAAAGAGGGACGAATTTGGCAAAGAATGTGAAACTTTTCTAGTTGAAATATTTCGGGTGTCCGTTATCCATGAGTCATAGAACGAGGATGTCAAACAGCGGCTTATATCAGGTTATTATAGGTTGGTAAACTCCTAGTTATGCGTTTATATTGAAATTATCTTCGTTAAATATTTCTCCGAACCGATACCGCTCAATCATTTAATGTTTCTTTGTGATAAATTAAACCTTCACCTATTAAGTTTGCAAAAATAATCGTACTATGAAGTTTTCTAGAGAATAAAATACAGAATTTGTAGAAGTTATCGTATCCATGCTACAATGTTTTTATCAAAGGCAAGACTGATGTGTTAAATTTTAAAAATGGACATATATATCAATATAAATATTTATTATTATTCTCAAATAAATTTCAATAATTTATAATATGGGTGGAGATTTTTTATACGTATTTTTATTCATTAATTATAGATTACATTGTAAAACCTCCCTGAGGCTGAGTTGTTGGACTTTGTAGGTGGTAATAGATTCTTAGATACATATCCATTTCAGTAGATTAGACTGATTAATAGATTACACCAATTAATGGGGCCATAGCTTTTATGTCTCTGCATTATAACTATTTAGTATTAGGTCTACCGGAAAGTTCTGTCCGTTTTTAGAATGAAACAAAAGAATAGATTTTTTCATACTTTGAATATTGTTTATTGAATAATTTAATTACCATCATTATTTATGACATCTCTACTACGTGATAGCAGAGGCCAAAAATTTAACCGGTGTTTGTCTGATGTCTTCTTCTTTCTTGAACTATTTGCCCTTCAAGAAATTTTGTAAGGACAGAAACCATTGGTATGCGAACGCGTCTCACTTAATAATAACGAGAATGATCTTCGTTTTATTCATCTAAGACGAAAATGTGTGTGTGATCGAAAGAGAGAGCCAAATATGTGTTTAATGAATATGAGCTTAATTGTTGAAACATTGGAACCGGAACGGATTTTTGGCCTCTAGAGATAAGACATTCTTTAAAAATGGGATATAATTAAAATGCTGTCACGTAGTAGAGATGTCATAAATAATGATGGTAATTAAATTATTCAATAAACTTTATTCAAAGTATGAAAAAATTATTCTTATGTTTCATTCTAAAAACGGACAGAACTTTCCGGTAGACCTATTATTATTAGAGTTAAGAATAATCTTTTCTATTGATGAATCTGTTGTGATTCTTGCTGAAATAATGGACATTTGTCTATTATGAATTTTAGCTGATATGTAATACTGCTGATACCACTAATTTCTATCAAAATACATAAGAAATTCTTCAAAGAAGTTTAAATAGATGTCAAACAATTTCTAACATTTAGATTTCGTCCAGATTATAATATTCAATTCTATAAATCATTATTATCATCTATCAATCATCCTAGCTCTGTTGTCAAACACTTTTGCTTTTACCAAGTTAACTTTAGATAAGTGGAGTTGCTTGCTAATGATTTATAAGACGCTTATTAAATATACCTTAAAATAAATGCGATTTTCTTTTTTAGAACCTATAATGACGTCAACACTGGCTATTAATGAATTTATAACCCACGATAATTTGCATTTTCAATTTAAAGTACTTTACTTGTGGCTTATAATTTAATTCTTTCACGAAAGTAAATTTATTCCATATGAGTGTGGAAATTCACTAATCAAAACCTTATTTGTTATCGCATGAAGTCCGTTACAAATAATCTATTAATTTGTAAAATTTTTGTTTAAAATTTTCTCTCTTCATCCTTTTATTTTGTTTAAAAAAGATTAAGTTAATTTTATTTTGTTATATGATCTGTCATTCAAATTGAAAGTTTAAAAACTTTTTACAATCAATATTGAGGTTCTATCTTCCCAGTAACGTTTTCATTTTTTACTATTTCTTTTATGATTGTTATACATTCATTACAAAGAAGATGTAACGTTGACATAATATTATTTTTCAGTTCTAAAAGTAAAATACTTGAGAATTTTTAGGAAGTCTTGAACGTATATCTGAAGCTAATTTTTATATTTCTGTAAGTTTAGATATGGCACTCATAAAAAGCAATATATTGTATTATACTGAACTTAGAAATCTCTCTTTTTAAAAAAACACTCTTAAACGCCTAATTTAGCCGTTGTTTTCCTTTTAAAATTTTTAAGCGATATTTCCATAATAATCTTTACACTTCATTTATCAGATTACCTGTCAATAATTGATTTTGCCTTTTATCCTGATTTTCTTCCTGCAAACGCACTTAAATGTTGAGAATATATTTTGATAAAGTTTTACCCAAAATAATTTTATCGTCAATATATTTTAACAAAATATTTTAATTCTTGTGGCATCTTAATATAAGTAACTATAGTTTAGATATAGTATACAGTGATCCATGCTATTATAATGAATTCAATAATATAATGATATTTAATATATAATTAAATTTTACTATTTCAAGCTAAAAGGAAAATGTTCTTTGGAGGTTCATTTCTTAGATAGCTTCTATCGAAATTTGAATGAAATTTACTCATTAATTCATGCTAAAGATACGACGAAAATATAATATTGTGATGCTATTACGATAATATTATAATCTCAAAGAATAATCTTCTTTTGCGAGTCATTTTCCTTAGTAGTTAACACATTTAATCTTTGACAAGGGGATATTGTAGTATTAATTTAAAAATAATCTAATTCTAATTCTAAGTGTAAAATAGAGGTTAATCTTAAATGAACAAGCTCAAATATTCGGGAGGGTGTAATTCTTAATGAATAGTGAAATTTTTTGGCATTCTTTTTTACATCTATAGCTGTAGAAGTTAACAAGGGTTCTTAGCTAATTCGGTTTCATTGATACAAGGAATTAGAAACATTCAAGGCCTCTACAACCTAAAAACTTCTTTGTTGCATTTTATTTATTATTCTACGATTTTATTTCTCAGTTTAGAGTGTGTTTAGTACCAAAAACCATTAAACAATGTTTCAAATCCCATAGCTCAATTCGTAATTTACCGCCGCGCCCTCATTGGCCGCTCTCTGAGCGCGCTCCCCATGCTCGGCGCAGCTAGTTACCCGCTCGCCCGTAGAGTGGCGCGACAATCCCGCCTCCGGACCCAACTCGAGCACGGTCGATGTTTCGATGCTTTCGGATGCCGAAAATGATCGCCGATGAAAGAACCTTGGGCCCATGGACCAAACGGATGAAAATCCTTTTTCATAATAATCGAAATCATTCATCATTTTCATCTTTCACTCCCGAGAGCACGGCCCTGATATCTCGACGGCCCGAAAAAATTTCGGCTGGCGAGTGGGTGTCTCGTCTGTAGGAGGGCCTATAGTCCTAAAGAGGGGGTACTAGAGGTCATCGTCATCGGGAGTGTTGGAGGGGGTCCGTTCATTCCGCCTAAAAACCCTCCTTCCCCCCCCAAACAGTCTCTCCTTAAAGCAGGTTCCCGTCGGGAAGAGACATTCACCCGCTACGGAAGTCGTGGGCAGGTGCGACCCCACTCCCCCAAAAAATCCTCCCCCGAACACACACACAACCCCTTCACTCCTGGAACACACGCGACCCGCCGCACATGTGGAGGGGGCCCAGAGAGATTTGGGTCTAGCAGGAAGACGACTCTTTTGTAAGGCTCGACTGCCTACGAACTTAGCGAGCGGGAATAGTAAAAAAAAGCGAAGATATAACCCGATGATTTCTTTGTTTGGCGATGGGATGGCCCTCGGATAAGAGTGGAAAAATTGGCGTGATGAGATCCGATAGAGTTCTGCGTCTCACGGATTCGTAGGCCTGAAGAGCGGAGGGAATTCAAGACCGTTAGAAATTTCGGGTCAATTTTCCCATCAAGGAGACCACTTTGATCTCCGGTTCACGAATTTATTTTCTTCGCCAAAGACCCTAGCGTCACGAATCTTTCGTTCTGTGGCGTGGGCTTTTCATCATCGTTTTTCAGTTGACCCATCCCATCGCGCTGCATTGTTACGCATTAGTTCGCGGTTAAATTGCTCGTTGACTCCGGACGAGATAACGCTAACGAGTGAAGTATCAATCCGGACGATTTGGACGGGCTCAACTTTTCTTTTGTTGCCTCGAAGGTTTTATAACAATCCGGTCGGGATGTCCTCGGACTATGGTTAGAACGTTTGGGTAGACGTCTAAAAGGATTGCTGCGACGTAGCTAGCAATTATGTGATCATAAACATGTGGTTACGATTGTACGTATTGGCATGATGACCCGAGATGTACGAATATATAAGTGAAAGCGTGCTGTATTAGAAACGACGTGGATTAAAAGTAAGACGAGTAATTGACTGGAAGAAGTAGGAACAATAACATTTCTCAAACAATAATGGATATGTTGGATTGTTACGTGTTGCTCATTGTTAAGTTACTTGTTCTGTACATGAAGGTATCCCATGTTTAACGGTTTCCAATAATAATCAGTGATTATTTCGTCATAACAAACAAACAATTGTCTCTTATAATCCTCTATAATACCATACAGCAATTGGTCTATCAATTCGAAAGAGGATGGGAGCTAATAATTGGCGGTCGATTCTTTCACTATGGCAAACACGACGTAATTTCTGAATGATGATAAACGGCGCGCCATTTAACTATTCGTCAAACAAATGCCGCACGAATTGCCCTAACTATGGTGGCGTTCGTTGTGGAATTCGATTCATAAGAAGCGTAGTTTTACATAATGACGGCATTTTTATGCAAGCACGCGGGATGAAGGACCTGGAACGATATGCCATCTGAATATGTTATCTTTTTGCGGTCTTAATGTTAAACTTATTCAAGGGTATTCAACATGCTTCTTAATCTCTCATTCTCCGTGATGCGTTAAGGTAGGTTCTGGTTGGTATTGTCTCGAATCCGTGGTTCTCAACCTTTTTCTTCTTAAGAGTTTTCGTCCATAATTTTTGGTTCCTTCCTTTTAAGTGGTCTCTTTGTTCCGCCATGCCAACCCAATAGTAAAAATCTTCTGCCATCATGGCCATAATGTGCTCCTCTGTATCGAATCATCGGGCAGAAAGATTTAATTTGCCGAAAACCTTGGAGAAATTTTAAATAGTCTCGCTGGAGATGTGATAACTTCCAAAAGTATAGCTTTTCACGGAGAGATGAACATCGCCGAATTTTTCGCGAAGGGTGAAGGGTTTCTTTTGAGAACGAACATTGTACTCTCGTGAATTTATGTGTACTGATACCAGAACTTAAAAATAGCTCAAATCTTTTGGGAAAGTTATGTACTCTGTTCGGATAATAATTTCGCGAGAGAAAATTTGGCTAGAAAGTTCGCGATGTAGATTAATTCAGAGATTACGTTATCTTTACTCATAAACTATTCTTTTCCTGATGGATGAATACATTATTATAGTACGGAACATGATTTTATTTATCGCTAGGAAGTAATACGTACTGAGAGACATCTTTTTTTCCTAAATAATGAGTAAAGTGTTTAATCATGATGAGACAATGTTTTGTATGTAATGAAAATATAAATTGTACAGACATAAGCATTAGTATGATCGCATTCCTAATTAATGATATTTATACTCTTTACATTATTTAACATCGTTGCAAGAATAGAAATAAAAGATTTGGTGTGATCCGTATTCTTACGTAAGACTTGGCTATATTTAGATGGAAGACTACACAATGTATTCCGGTTTCTGTTGATTTGGAATACAGTAAAGCGAAAATATTTGCTGTATATATTAGCACGAGATGATGGCATGATTCTATATCGTATATCGATAACTTTTTAACTTGAGGAAAATATTTTTAATGTTCAAATTAACGTTTTCGTAAGAATAGCTTCCGAAAATGAATTACACTGCATCACCATTAAGGATTATTGATTAGACTCTACGTGTCTAGATCTTTATAAATTATTTTTACGTGGAATAAATCGGAATGGAAACTAAAAAGTTTAATTGAAACAGAAATTTATCCCTAAAAGTGTTTGAGTCCTTGTGGAAATAAGTGAATGAACTGATTATGGAATTTTTGAGTAAGAAATTCATCAGCCTTCACACACAAAGATATTCTTAATTATATATTACCTAAAGTAATAAATTGGTACCCGATATCAACCCATCTTATTCTTCCTTGCGAATAACTGCTAACATTTACAACTCTTTGCGTTACATTTTTTTGTATATTTATTCTCTTTATCTCTTTGACATCATATCCGAGAATCTTTCCGATGACTTAATATTTTCCAACGCGGAAAGATTTTATCTAACTTTTAAAACCATTTTCCATTCGTATAGAGTTTAATAAAGACTCAAAAACCTCATCTTTTTCATTCCCTCCGATTGGCTTTACATACATTTCTTGATAGTTCCTTGGATAAGTAGTATACTTTGCCACTCTTTCAGATCTCTTCCTTCAGATTTTCACGCTTCCCTGATTTGTATTAATAATATTCTCGTTTTGGATAAGTTTCATCAAGAACTCGTAATATTTTAACGTAGATATGAATACCCCAATGCGTTTCTTGGCCCCTCAGCCGCGTAAAGGAATGGCAATGTAAGCGGTCCATACACCTTCTTAGCCTCGTGAATCTAGCTATCTTAGCGCCCAAAATTTCACCTTGAACTGGCCTTTTCATTGCTTCTTCCAAAATGGCCGCTGCATACTCTATGGTCTGACTCGATGCTATTGGTAAATTTCGGGGAAAAGTTCTCCAGTTTCTGGGAACGGAAAAACTCTCCAGGGATAAAAATACGTGGGAAAATGTATTTCTGCCTTCCTGAACAGATTATACGATAAAAGTATTACTAAAAAGGATTTGAAATCTGGTTCGAAATGTTTTTTGGGTTCATAAATATTCATATTTTGTCGAAAAATATTTTTCTAAAGTTATGAGCTATAACTGAATCTGTTTCCCCATAGTATTAATGTTGAGAGGTATATTTTTATCGTGTTTATTGTCTACTATAATATTAATTTCTTCATACATTGAATTCAATAACTCTATGCATTCATTTTAATGCAGTTTTTCAAACTTTGTTGTAAATAAGTATGAAGTAAAATTTCTTCGTAGAGTTACGCTTTAGAATTGCAATTTAAGTATCTGAATATTGATACTCGTATAACCAACACGAAAATACGAAGTTTTAATATCTTTCAGAGAATATACATACAAATATGATATTTAACCAGTCAAGAATCAATTTGATTCTAACAGACTATTTCATTCCTTTAAAAATTTAACTTTGAAATTAACATATTATCTTTTTACATTTGTTTTTGAGTTTCCTATTGTAAAAGGGTTTAAGATAAAACTAACGAATCGAAATATCCTTCCAACACGGCGATGTTTTACGATATGTACGATGAAAGCTCGTAGGAAAGTCTTTTTTTATATCCATTAATTGTTAAACGATGACCATTTGAATTTAATGGATCAAGTCTCTTCTGAAAGTAAATAAGTTATCAATAATACTGCTTGTTCAAAAACGATCGTGGTTATACATACATTCCTTTGTCAGAACTATTGGACGCCACGCATTTGAATGGGGACACGAGGCGTGCAGCGTGCAGTCAAATCCAAGTTTTTTTTCCGAATTCCGTGCGACAATGCGTAGAATGAAAAAAAATTTCGTTTCCCCGCCCAAAACCTTTAATCTCGTTTTGGAGGCACTACAAAAGCTCTAAATGAATTTAATTGTCGATCCTCTCAACAATGACACGCAACAGAGGTGTTTGGTCTCGTAGCCGGTTTCCACACCTGAGTGTTGTGTGCCGTTTGTTATGCATCGAAACGTGTCCTATGCCCCCTCTATTGTATACCCAATTCATTCGATTTACTCTCAAAAGATTTTTTTTGCAATTATTTTGGCCTGGGTTTCATATCATCCATCTTCCAGTGGCTCGTGCTTCCCCCTCCCCTTTACTATTTGCGATCCGGTTCTACTAAGTTCCATGACCAGCTCGTCTGCTTGCTTTAACCCTTGTGGGGTGGGGGGACAGGTTACGTGAGAACCTCGGGGCTACGAAAATTTGTCACTATTTCAGTAACGTCAAAGCCTTAACGTCTGATACCGATTTGTATTTCGGCTTCATTAGGCTTCCCTCTTTCCTTTTAAGGTACTACCGTCATTTATCTCTACCTTTCTTCGTATCGACTCGTGTGTGTGTTTCGCGGACGTTTTGAGCTCCGAAATACTGTGGCGCCACTTGCGAAAAGTTAATGAGAAGTCTTGCTTGTTTCATGCGCTACCGAGGGCGGTAAATTCAAATTTGGGCAGGGTTGATGGAAACAATTAGGGTAAAAGGATGTTTTTTTGGAGAGTTTTATGTGAGAGCAAGAAATATAAGTTCCTTTTCCCTTCTCATTCATGTTTTCAAGTAGCAGTTGAACTAAATTGTGAGTAAAGCCGGCAGTTATATGGGATATGAAAGCAAACGATGTTCAGAATTTTATAACGTCGTACTACATTTGAATCGCAAGAGAATGCCTTTAATATTAGATAAAACGTTCTTGATGTTTAAGAAATCAACTATACGTCAATTACTTTCAAAATTCTATAACTAAAATGGAATTTTCGTTTTACTTAAATTTTTGCTTTCTTATCTTGCTCTATTTTGAAATGTTTGAGAAGTAAATTCAGAAGAAAATCAATGTTTCGGAATTCCAATGGAGTTAACGAACCGCTATTTTAGATATTTTGGAAACTTTCCACTGGTTGAAGGCATCTCTTTCAATACTAAATGATGATATCGGAATTTTTGGCGCATATTCTTCCAGTGAGGTTTGTAATTCTATTCCTAGCCTTCCATTCTCCCATGATACTCGCCTTAAAATATCTTTGTGTAGCTATTCCAAAGTCAGTTAGGGCAGCAACACCTTTTGATAATGAATACATTTTTTACGAAATTATATGCGATCTTTTCCTTGTATACAATGACTCCTTTTGTATTATTCTAAATTCTATAGTTCTACTTCACTCTCATTATACTAGGGTGGGTTTCTTACATAATCTTGTAGATTCAGTCTCTGCTCTTCTCAGCGATATTTTTATATGCAGTGGATGATTATTACTTTTTATGTTAATCAATTTTCATTGTCGAAAAGAGTCGAAAATGCTAGAATAATTCTCACATTCCTTACGGGCTACAGTAAAGGTTTTTTACGTAATCCAAAATGCGGTTTTTCTGGAATTTAGGCAATGATTCTTCCAGTAATACAAGGATTATAATGATTAAATGTATTGGGGTTTGGCTTTATCGAGAATATGCCATAAGCTTCATTGTTTCTTCCTAACTTTATTTATACGTATTTACTCAAACTTTCTAAGGATTTACTCTATTGAATATATTATTAAACGTAGAAAGATTTTAAAGAAATATTTTGAAATTTCTACTAACTCAATTATCATGAAAAGGTATCTGCTGTACCGCCAATCAACTGTCCTTTAGTTACCGAGGCCACGCTTCAAAATCTTCGTTGAGGGTAAAAAAGATTCGATTGGGATTAAGACGCGTCTACCCACTAAAAAATTTCAAAATGGCGCTGAAGTGTTACCAGTGAGTTTTTGACTGGTTGTTCACCTCAAATTCGTGTTTCTGGTTACAGCTAGCTCTGATAATTTAGATTGTGGTATCAAATCATTCGGTATCACATTTAGAGATAATTAAATTCGTATGGTACAGGTGATCTCATATCTTTTATCGTGAGACATGTTTATTGATGAGGTGATCACCGGTTAATATTATCATTGTAAGCGTAACAAGTTCAATTAGACGAGTAAAGTAGATTAGAAAAATTAGAAGGGTCATCACTATTTTATCAAATATCTAATTATGGATCGCAATCCTGGTTAATTATTCTCAAATAGATAAATATGTTCAAATAAAGAAACTTGTTATATGATTAGTGGAAAGAAGTTTATGATTTTTGGGTGGTGAAATTTGATTGAATAATTATTTTCCTTAAATTTAAGAATTAATAATCGTTAAAATAGTATTTGACTTGTGGAAAAGCTTTTTCTGGATTTTTATTGCCTGAAATAAATTTGCCAATACAGGGTTTGTACACGTACACAATCTAATTCAGATAGTATTATTTCACCCATCTCGATTCTTAGTTTTTATCTGGAAAAATGTACTAATTTCCGTTTATATTCTATGTGTGCTGTAGAAAGTTTTAAGGATACATTTATTTTTCATTTTATTCGTTTAAATATATCCATTCAGTTCATTATTTAGAAAAACATTACAATTTGTAATGAACTATGGTATATAAAATCAATAAATATTCATATAAGTAGGAAGAGAAAAATATAGTATGGCTGATCTATATGATCCGATATTTTTAAATTTAATTGATTTTAAAGGTTTTTATATTAATTTTTCTGAAAATTAACGATTCCAAAAAATCAATTTAATGAAAATTTTTTATATGCCAGGGTTTATGTATAGAGTGAGAACGGTAATTACCCCTCCAGTTTTGAATCCCTATATCATTCTTAAATTAAATTTATTTTAAAATATACCACTATGATTACCACTAAAATGTGAATCGAATTTCAATCCTATAATTATAATGACACTCTATTGTCATATTATTTGACAATCTACAATGGTCAATTTACTAATACAGTAAACCATGACACATAAATCGTGTGTTTGATTATTTAGAAATGGTCACCTAAAGTAAATGTGCCCCAAATTCAAACTTTTCCTCGTTTGTGTTTCTCATAATAATCGACCAATGACTGATTGGACGGAACACATGGGGTCCATCCGTTCCCAACACACTTTCTCGACTGCAAGTACACTTCATTAGGAAGATTGTTTTCGACTTCTAATGAGTACGTGTAAATAAGGTACAAACTTCCTTGTAGCGGTCATAGTCACCCAAGTACAATTTTTCCTGTTTAACTTCTTCATAAGTTTTGGGTCGTGCGTCCCGGTCCTTTCCTTTATTTAGAGAGTTTTTACGTACGTATTATTTACTTATACGTTACGGCTACCGAAACATTTCCTTGTTGAAATTTTCTCTTACATTTTTCCTCGTCCGAATTCTTTATCGTTCAAATACGCGATTATTATATTGTCATACATTGGAGCTAAAGGATGCAAAATAATTTATAAATAAACTCTAGAAGTGGGTTTTTCGTTATTTGGGCTTAGGTAGGGTATTAAAAATGTTGGGCCCTTATCGGTTTGATCAGATCAGACAATATGCAACTTGATTGTCTAACGGGTGGGATTGTGTTGTGATTTGAGTGTTTTCCATTAAATTGCGTGTATTTTTAAAAGTGAATTATTTTAAAAAACAAGCGTTGCTACCCATTATCTGATATCTCAAATTTCCCTTGATAATTGATCGAATTGATTTTAGCTTTACGATGTATGTTATGTATAAAAATCATTTTCTAACTTAGCTGCATATAATTCCTAAATTTAATACTTAAGTGTTCAAAAATGAATTACTTGGAAACCAAATCACAAATCAAGAGAATTTATTACTTACTTTTCCATTTAGAACTTACATTGCATATCCATTTTAATTTATTAGTGTTAAGGAAATGCGAAACCATATTTGTTTTAACACGAACCTTCTGTTGTCACCCAAGGAATCAGTTTGAAATAGTTCTGTTTATTTGTAGATGATTGTTTACAAACAAACGGAAGTAATATTCTTAATGTCATAAATATCTTCCAACAAGTTTTCTTTTTTAAATTTTACTATCCTAGGGTATTTAATATATTATTATACCATAGACTTGTCGACTTAATTAAAATTACTTACCTCTATTTTATTCAAAAGCTATTTTTAATTTTCAACTTTCAAAAGTTTCCCTTCGTTGTTTATCTTGCTTATCAATGTCATTTAATTGTGTAGTATTATTATTTATAGTATAGTATTTCGTATCTCAATTTTTCTATTATGGAAATTTAAAATGTTTCGAAACATTTTATTCTACTCCGCGACCTATCATATCTAGATACGTATTGATGGTTCATTTTGAGTTGTATCGCGTTGAAGGATCTCTATTCCATTTCAATTCCTTCTTAATGAGTTACATTAAAGAAAGAAATGAGAGTATTACCCATTTAATTAATCCCTAGACATTAAGTTCTCGTATGTAAATTAGCCGAATTACATTACACGGACACGAACAATGAAAATGAGTTCATCGGAAAACTTTTCAAAAAAGATTACGATATTCCGTGGCAAAGAACCTTCGGAAAATTCAGTCTCTGATAGCATCAAAAATCACTTCACGCAGCGATTATCTTCACGTACCACTAGCAGTACATTACCGCTCGTATTTTCGAACAGTTACTGATAAAGAACGATATTCGTGGTAGGAGGAAAGATATTCCGACAAAAATCTCTTTTTTGGAAAGATCCGTACGAGTTTCCGTCACGCTACAGGGAGTTTCACGGATCAGATTTGGGAGGAGACACTAATTTGAATTTAATTGTCCGTTTTGTTGTATACTTTTTTGCGAAACTTTATTTTCCACTCGTTTCTCCCGTCTGAATCCTCGATCCACATCACTTGTTCCGGCGAGCGAGCTTTCGGGAAAACACAACTCCATTTCCATTGTCTTTTTTTTTTTGGGGAAAAGATTTCATCGAATATAGCCCCATTTTTAAAATTCCGACTAATCAACTTTTCTTCCTTTAACTTTTTTGCGCATCTCCTACTTCGGCGGTTTCTTTTTATCGGGATCTTATTGTTTGGACTCCAGCCGCTCGGTACGCTACTGTGTGTTATTACTGTTATCTTACGAATCCGGAGGCGAACATGGTCAGCTTGAGAGTATGGGTTCAGGAACATCTCGGGGCATGTAAGTGCCCAGAAAATCACAGTGTGGTGGTAGAAAACAATGGTGATTCGTTCCAGAATTAGTCAGACCCTGTTGATTGAAATTTATTTCCTCGAAAACTCCAATATTCCGAGATATTCATAAGTGCCACCTTATAACTGTTATAGAGACAAGATTAGGTGGTTGCACTTTTGATTTGGTCTACTTTTTAAATTTTGTATACGTATGTAAATGCATGTATCCTTGGCCCGTTTTGTTTTAATTTTCCATGTCACCGGGGTGTCAATTTTTCTTTAGCAGTTTTCTTAGCAGTCGCTCGTTAGATGTCAATGTTGTCACGTTCTTAAGATGTGCATTCTGGGACAGAAGTGCAGCGAGGGACAAAATGCAGTGAGAATTTTGAGATTTTTTTGGCCTTATAATCTAATTTGTTAATATGTGAATATTTAATGTTTTGGAAGTATAAATTCGGAATTGAAAAATGCCTTATGTATGAGTAACGAAGACCCTACGCGCCGATTAATCATCTGTTGGAAGATCAGCCTTTTTGTAATTGGAAAAAGATACATTCCTTCGATTGAATTGACCAACACCACAAGGAATCCATGACTTTTTTGGGGATTTTTTGCGTGGAATTTCTGAAAGTTTTTCCTCATTTACTTTTTCATCATATTTATTTGCATCACTAAATTAACTTAAATTTGATTTGATGGTATGAGTTCTCGCTATTTTTTATACTTTTTCGCTCTGTTTACATTTCAATTCTAGAAATAGATGGATTTTTACGATTTCGAATTAATTTACATATTCTAGCATAAGCTACATTGGATAGCAATTGAAATATCTAAGTTTACAAACTTTTTATACCGTTATTAATAGACATCCAAATTGTTGAATAGTTTAATTTTAATTTTACTCGTGAAAGAAAACCATGATAAAACATGATAGATTCAAGAGCAGACAGCGCAGTAAATTTTAAGTTAAAAAATATGTTTTTAAACCTCTTTCATAAGTCATCCGTAGAAATCCTTACGCACACTTCAGAGAATTCAATTCAATTCAATAGTTTTTACTAGTTGTGATATCTCTTTCATTCATCTTAGAACGAAGTGTAACTGTATATACGAGTACATAACACATAGCTTGCGTTATACATAAACAGCTGCGTATTACTGAGTTATTGTTCATAAATCTATATCGTGCTCTGGAAGACGTTTACGTAGAGTGGTTATAGATAAAGCTATGGACTGAAAGATTCCGTTGATGCATAGGATCTTACATAGTATGCCTCAGAGCATTATTTAGCTAGCGAGTATTTCAAATAAGACAGTAAATGATCTCGTATACTTATACAGTCACATAAACGTGTACTGAACACAGCCGGTTTTATATAGATCTTCGTCTACGATAGTAAACCGAGTGCAGCGTGAGTGTAGGACGATAAAGCCTCGGCGCGTCTTCCGTCCCCATGGCAATGTCCAGGTTTCCCGCCTTCTGGTAACCCTATCCGATCAACCGCCGAAAAATCTTCTTTGGAGGGATCGTTAGCAGAAAGAGGAACCTCAGAAGGCGGCATTTCGAGCCCCAAAAAATCCTTGGCCCCTCCCCCACCACTCCACAACCACGCCCCCCGAGAAGGCATTTCCCCGCCTACACCACGCCTACTCCGCCTGCCTACCTCGAACCACGTGCCCTCCCCTCGTGCAGACGAAAAAGCGGTCCACCTCCGAAACGGGCGAAGATTTTTCCCGAGGCCTCCCCTCCTTCGTCTCGGGCTGGTCTCGCCAACACTCGGTCATTGCCAAGGGCAACCTCCCCCACGTGAAGATCTGCCTTCATCCAGCGATGATCTCTTCACGCCTTGGACAGATGCCAAACACTTCCAAATCTTGCGGAAGTCATGGCTATCGCTGAACAGACGGCGTTACTTTTTCCCGGACTGAATAAAAATAAAACGTTAAATCGCACGCGGAGGAAGGGAATGAGTTGTTTTTTTTTTGTTTGAGAGAGAATCCGAGGTCGAAGCCGGGACCGCAGAGTGGAAAGAGAGAGAGCGCCACGCGACAGAAAGATTGGAATTAATAGACGTAATCGCGTTCCGTGAGTCATTCTTTAGCGCTGCGTTTCGATGCGAAAGTGGTGCTGCCATCTGAAGGGCCGAGTACGGTACCGTGTGGAGCAAAAGAAAAGCGAACGCTTAATCGGCGGTTGTGTGCCGCGGAAGATCTTAATGGGTGGTGGTAATTGATGCATTTATTCCTCATATCATCGTGTTAACAATGGGTTGTCGTGGTCTTTTTTTATCGCGGAGAATTTGTGGGCAGGGAGATGGTGGGTAGGCAGAGCTTAAGACGTTACGTGAGGTAGGATAAAAAATGCTGAAGTTTATCCAATCGATTGGATAACAGTTTACACGCTTTTTGTACTAGATCCTATACAAGCAGACGAGCCTTTGTATTCAGCTCATCTTTCTCGTACAGATTAATACGAACCAAAATAGTATTAAGATACTTGATATGCCCCTCGGAGATCTGTAATGTTATCTAATAGTTATCAGTATAAAATATGCTCTATATAACCAAAACACGATCTATTTTATTCTATTTAGTCGTTTTTTATAATATTCCGTGTCTCACTATCCATGACAGCAAGCCATAACGTAAAATTCGCGACCAGCTATATCGTCTTCTAAGATAAACGAAATAAAAACAGAAAATATTTGAATCTAAGATGAAATATCCCTATAAATCTATTAATAATGAATACAAATAGGTTTTTAAGTCGTGATAATAATTGACGGCCATGAAATATATATTTTGAAAGGATCACTTATACCAAACTTTCGAAGATGATAACATTCCTCGACTAGAAACAAAGCCGGACATTGTAACGCAGCGTCTCTAGGGAACCGTGTTGTCTCATAAAGTCGTTTTGGGGTAGCGACCGTGACACATGGAACATATGGATACGATATTGCTGTCCAGTTGAGATTTTTCATCATATTAAAAGCTGAATTCGTGGTTAAGCTGTCAGTAATTAACGGATATAGATCAGAGTGGATGAGATAACCGAGCGCTTGAAAGACACAAAGGCTTATATTGTGGCCCAAGAGCAGTTACCGGTTCGCATACGTAATCAGTAGTTCTGCGACATCGTAAAACTCCGTTCCCTTTCCCGAACTCTTTTCACCGTTTGATCCTTACCGAATCCTGAAGCTCCAGTTCAATTATCAAAAGATTCCGTGTCGCCATCCCAAGTTTCCCGCATTCCTGAAATATTTACACCCAATTTGGAGTAACCAGCGAAGTTCAAACGGTCTGATTATATCCTCTTTCCGTCCGCTAACACGAACGTAAAACGTTAGACGAGAAACCCTGATCTATGGAGGAATTGCATACTCTATCGATTAACGCGTAATCGGAATTCATTTAGCGACTCTGTTTCCAAGGGAGACGTTTTAAGTGCCCATTAATTAACGCAGACGAGCCCGGCGTCGCCGAATTCGTGGTTTTCACGGAGTTACCGTTATCTCGCTCTTTCGCCATTCCACGCGAGACTAGTTCCTGCGGATTCCAACATGGGCCCCTCAGTTTCGTCGGAGCGGGGAAATGGGGTTTGGGCCTCCGACGCTCAACAGGTGACACAGCTCCAAAACTCGGGAGAGATTCGGTCGCCGCGTTAACTTCCAGACACATTCTCAGATGTCGTTCGCAAGACGCTCTATCGAACGAGTGCATGTTTTTTAATCAGACGATTATGCTTATGGCTCTAAACTCGTCCGTTCCGATACCTCAAGTGTCCTTCGGAAGACCGAAAATTCGCGATGCGAAAAGCTATTTTTAAGTTTCGCCCAAAGCGATTTCACGTTTGCTTGGTTCGCAACGGGCATGGCGGGCGAAATAATTTTGGGGTTCGAAAACGGGAAAGATTATAAAAGTCGTTCCAGAGGGTGGTGCCGAAATTTTGAACGTAATTCGCCGATTTCGCGAACCGAGTGTCTAGCTCGTTTTAGGTAGTTTTTTTAGGCTGCAGACTTTAGTCTGGTCGTTGGGTTAATGATTGTGTTTAGGTAATTATATAAATGAATTGAAATAAGCTAGCGAATATAAATGAAATAATATGAAATGATGATGATTGTTTATCAAATGATACACATTTTACGCACAATAAATGTTAAATGGTTAGTGTAGTACGATGTGATAAGTAACAAGGGAATATATCATGTAACTTTTTGGAATTACATTTCGTTTTAGGATACATAAAACTATTGTTATTGACTATAAATTGTTCTACTCTTACAACAACGTGTTTTAAAGTATTTTCCTTTTATTTAAATTGAATATTAGCTATACGTTATTGATATTCGGAAAATATTTTAGTTATAGTTACTATTGTTCAAGAGTTACGTAACCTCGTAAGTTCTTTTCTAATCGATGATAAACTTTATATCATTTTCCGCAAATAAAATATGAATAGCAAAGGTCAAGGCCAATCACGAACATTTTTATGCATCACTGAAAAGATTGTGAAAGGAATGCAAGTATTCCGTCGTAAATATATTTTTGTTGGTGTTTTTTTAAAATAATTATAAACGGTGAAAGCTATTATGCGCTCATTCTTTCACGAGAATACATTTCGCAGTCCATTTTTATCTCAACAAAAGACGGTCCGAACTCTTTGTTATTCTTTGTCCCGATTACTTTGTTCGTTTGCATGCAATTGTGAAATGACTCGCGATCGACGACTGATGAATTGAATATTGATATTTCGACCCCGTAATAATTTCCAGGGCGAATTTCGTTCCTTTATTTTCGGCGTACCCAGTATTTTAATCGATTGTAAAAATTCCTTTTGTCTCGATGTCCCTTATTCCAAGCCTGCTAATTGAAAAATAACTAAGAGACCCTGTTGGTTTTCCATGCTTTTGGTGTATCAACCCATTTCAAAATGTCCTTAAAAAAACGCGGGATTGATACATTTTGATCATTTAATTAAAATATAGGACGGGTATAGGAATTTTTAATGAATCTGTCCCTAAATTAACAGGTTAATTTCCATGAGAGACAGGTGCTAGTGAGTTTTTTCGTGAGTGAAAAAAATTTAATAGAAATTTCGGGTGTTGGATGTCCGGTGGTTTAGTAAATTATAGTTCTAGAATCAAAACTGAAAAAACCGCCCTACGAATTAACTGCATGAGTATTATTTATAGTATTATTTTCATCAAGAATTCCTATTTTCTAATTAGTTAAATTTTGACGCTTGTTATTTATCTGTCGTCTATGTTAAATATTGATTCTTACGAGAAAAAGTTTGGAGGTAAATAAATTTGCAGTTTACTTTTAACGTAAATATATTAAGATTAATAGAGATTTATTAATACATAAATTTGTCTATATATAATCGGTTCATAGCATTCGGAAACTTTTAACAATGCAACCAACGGAAACATTTGCTGTTTTACCAAAAGCTGTTTCCTCCAATAATTCTACTTTAGACAGCATAGTTAAAGCAAAAAGACTATGTTTACTTCAAATTTTTTATACTATACTTCGGTGAAGCTTAAACTCATTTTCTAAATAAAACTATTGTTTGTGTGTATGCTTAATTTTAGCACCAGATATAGAACCAGAAAGCTATATTCGCACTGTAGTAAATAATTCCGTTAGTATGCCATTCACTCTCGAATTTGTATTCTTATGTAATACCCATTTGTATTCCACGTATGGAAGCAGTCAATAAGATATGATGGCATTTTTTCCTCCCCAATGATATATGCTGTGGATCCCTTATCAGATCTCTGCACCGAAAATTTTACTCGTATTTTTTAGGACGAGTATTCTGCAACGTTTTAGATTTAAAACGTTCGTTTCTGCTCAAGCGTTTTCCCTCAAACATCGTCTTCACCCTCATGACTGCTCAGTCGTAGAAATTTCGTGGGTTTTGAGCAAGTCTTGCAACCTTCTATAGATGTTGGAGCGTGACCATATTCTTTGTGAAGGTCGATTAGAACACGGGTTGAAAAACGGAGATACGTGAGCGGATCATTTAGAGTCTATGCAGTCTATGGCACTAAAAGCGACCTCGATTTGAAGGCCGTCTCAAGCCATCGAATTACCTACGCTCAAAACTGGCTCCTCCAACACTGTGAAACGTCTCGCATTTCGGTTAATCCACGAATTGTTCAAAACATTCGCTCGCGAAATGGTTTCGCAGTTTGAGTCCGTAGGTGTGCTTTTGTTGTTAGGGGTTACGTATTGTTGAAGGCAGGAGTCGAATTTTTGATATCGTAAATTTTTTGGAAGGAAATTAATTATGAAATTAATCAAATGTTTTGAATATCCACTCCAGTACGTTCTTGATTAATTTTTGTTTGATTACCAGTTCTTTAATTTTGGAGGAATTATTTCTGAACTGACTGATCTGTTGATACAGGGGTGATGTTTCAATTATGTTTCAATGATGTTTCATTATTATTTTTGGTTTAAGGACTCAGAATTTTTTATATTTACGTAAGCAATGTGTTGTATATAAAAGATTTACTTCATGCTTGTTGGATGACGGATTTTTTGTATTTAGTCTAAAACATAGAAAAATTAAGGGAAGATTGTATAAATTACCTTTCCAAGATTCTAATATAAATGGTAACTTTCCCGAGCTATATTCTTGGCCTTTATTTTAATATCATAGGAAATAAATCATACATCTAGTAAGGTTTATTGAGCAGTATTTCTCTATAATTTTACGTGCTTAATTTTCTTATTTGGAAGTGTTTATATTGAATTCATTAATTATTTTATTTCATTTTTTCCATCAAACTTTCTTTAGAATGTCTCACGCCACGTTAAGCAACTTGAATCAAACTCTTCCAGGATTTACTTTTCATAGCATCTTTGATGTTAGTTGGCTTAATTTATACACAGACTATGGAAGCTAATTCAGAACTACTTGTTGCATTTCTGGATATAACTGTCATGACTTATTTTTGCGGATTTATCTTCTGTTAGCGTAACTTTTAGTACTGTTACTGTACTGCAATCACTGTTGTAAAATATTTTCGTAAAATTCTATCCAAAATTACACTCATCCTTAACATCCTTCAATCTCTAGCATTTTCAGCTTGGTCAGTTGAGGTGAAAGAAAATATATATCAAATCTAATAGCTGAAGATAAGTATAATGTTTAGCATCAAATGGTTCAAAATATAGATATTTATTTTAAGAAGTAATGAGAGTGAATTTTCTGTGAGATAACGAGTTATTTAAGGAAAGGAAAGGATCTATCCAAATGTCGGTGATTATATATCGAAATCTGCGACGAAAGGAATTTTTTATTATTATCTTTGAAGAAAGAATTGAAAAATTCTCTGGGTTGTATATTACATATTTTGCCTAGCAAGTTTATTCTAGTATTAGTAAATCTAATTATTTCTATAAGTAACTCCAAATCTCAGTAATTTAATTTGGCTTCTTTTTAAATTTGAGAGATTGAGATAGAAAATGGTGGACTTATTTTTTCCAAAGAAATTTTGAATTATAATACGACTTATATATATAATTGAATATCGTATACTGCCTGAAATAAGGATAACCTTGGTATTTATGAAAAAATTACCGCGTTGAAAATGTTTGCTCACCGCTATATTTATTCCTAAATTCTCAGTCATGGCGACAAACAAAGAGTGGAATGATGGAACGGTCTATAAAAGTGAAACTTCGATAACATTTAAACTAAGAAAATATTTTTCAACGTGCAGAACTTGAAAACTCTCTGATTTGATTTCTTATGTTTGTGTTTATTTGAAGATACTCCAAACAATTCTCTTATGCCATAATAGTGAATACGAGCATAATTCCAAGATCTAATGTTTCTTTGTTACGAAGAACTTAGTTTGCCATCTCTTTGTCACACGTTTATTCAAAAAGTATTGATTTTAATCTTTGCTGCATTTGATAGACTTTTTTATGTCAGAGATAAGGTTCATTACAAAAGAAGAACAGTTTTAGAAACCTTGAAATAAAAAATCCTTTTCAAGACTTACAAATATTCACATGTGTCCTGATTAGAAGATACGATATATTTTCTTTTTCTATAACTTTACCGATCGAAAAATCTATGACGTACTTGTACTGTAATTGTTCTGAATACTTTTATACCAGAAACATTTTGATACACATTGGCTTCGTTGATTATGAATTGGTTTGACAAGGATAAACTTTGAAGGATTTCAATTGACAATTTAATCGAATCAATGTTCCAATCGTGACAACTACTTTCTTGTCGTTTTTTTTTTAACTTCACTGCGCAATTTCATCTGGACATTAGCCAAATAATTTCCATCTCTTTTAAAATAATTAGAAGGGAACTTTTTGGGTGAATTTCCTTTTCGTACATTTGAGCTAAACGTTTCTCTCTGCGTAGTTCAAAGTGAAGCTTCGTTATTAAATGCGCCTCTTGAAGATAAAGTGAAAGAAAAAGATACGGTGAAAATCGATGGCATCTCATGGAATGAGCCCAAAATAAGGAGTATCGTGAATATCGTGCGAAAAAGGGACATAAAATAATATTTAGTATGAAAAATATTTTTAGAATTGTATTTGTGGAAACTCATCTTGTTGTATCATTCCTATATGTGTAGGCCAAATCGCGCTAGATTCACTGGAAATCAAATAAGCAACGTTCCTTACCATCTCTAGTCGAAATTTCTAAAATTAATTGCAAGTAGGCTTGGTTAAGGTTTTATTTTATTTATGTTTTTTCTTTTAAATTTGAGTTTGAATTATAATATTTTAACAAGAAATCACGCTTTTGTTTACCTATGAGTTTTTGTGTTTAATTATTTCTTTTTTTCCAATAACTGTTCATCAATTAATATTAATATTGTCACGCTTAAAATATCTTATCTTCGTCTAACAGTGACGTATAAGAATAGAACTATCTTTAGATAGTTAGCTAAGATAGAACTAATTTTAAGATGTATTTGATAGATATATTCATACTTTACGAAACCAAAGAGTTACGTTCATAGGATCACTTTGTTCTATTTACTATAAACAACAAATTGGCAATGAACGTTTTTCCACAATATTTATAAATATTTTCAGTAATATAATCAGGTTTTTTATGGTTCTTAGATAACTTTTTCATACAAATAATATAAAATTTTTGGATGGTAAAACAGTAGATTTATACGAAAGGATGTTAAAAAGAAAGTTATCATTGGACAGATAGTATAGATAGAAAGTACTGTTTGGCAAATGTAATGAATGTATAACCACGCGAATAGTTTTTGATTTTTAATTATAACTCTAGAATAAAAATATCAGCGCCGTTCCATCAATTTTTGAGTAGACCAAGGACATTGTAAACAAAAGTAAAAGTTTCCCTTAATGGAAACACAATACATTATTTTTATAATTAACACAATACCATTAGAGTTATTCGTATCCACACTTTTGTGTAATTACATACTATTTCAAAATAACAGAATCACGAACTAGTGAAATTGCACGAAACTTTGAACAGACAATAGCATATGATTGCGACATTCTACGATTGATAACGCATTGCTAGTTGAAATAAACTTTCTATTTTTATCTCTGCTGTAACTAAATGTAGCAATTTCCTAATTTGTGATTTTATCGCTTGATTATACCATCAAACACAAATTAAATTGCATCCGAGTCACGACATTGCATTCCATATCTCTTGGATCCTTTTCAATGTTATTTGAGGTGATACACTTTTTTGTTTTTGCCCATTAATACGTTACTATGTAAACAGTTATTAATTTTTAAATAGCAACGTGATCTGTTAAATTCTTCTTACATAGACTAATGTCTTAAATTATGAGATATATAGCTTTTCTCTATCATTCGACAGATCTTTACACGGTAAAATTTCGAGATGAAATAGTTTTGATTGTCAAAAGTCATTTGGGTTTGAATCTTACGACGTGGGCAGTGGTCAGGGAATTTGAAACAATATGTTCTCCAAAGGATCGCCAAAGTAACATTCTTACCCCGAAATCTATGAATATTATATGAACCTCTAGCAACGTTAATTGAGCCAGGTTCAAATCTGGAGCAAATAGTCCCAGCTTATGGAACAACGGGGAATAATCTGGACACAAATCGAGACGAATACTAAATTATGCAAAGATCACTTTCCAGGTTATGCCTTAACCTACCTACGTTCTATGTCAATAGCGGTCTATGCATTTCAAATATTCCGATTCGGAAAAATCCCTTTGAAATTTGATACGTCAATTTCTCAGAAGTGGTCATCGTCAGTTCATAAATGGAATCAATTTCAAGGGAGATTCATTAGTATCTGGAGTTAATAAGGTGAAACCATTCTGATTTTGAATACGGGTCAACACCACCCGTTATTACTCTGACCCAGCGTCGATTATTCCAATTAGTGGTACATACCCTAATTTCGAGGAAGATAAGGTAATTGGACGTAAACACTGTTTCCAGGGGATGGAGGTGTAACAATTTTATAAAGTATTACTCATCTGCGAATGGAACTATGGATGAGGAAGGAGAAAGTGTTTTTTCAATTCAACTTATGATTTCTAACATAACTAAAGTGTGTTTCTGGCACTTACGTAATCATGCTAATTGGGTTAAAAATGATTTGATGATAAATTAAATATTATAGTGGTAATAGATATCATTTTTATACAACAGAATTTTCAGGGAATGTCTGGGAAAAGCATATTCTTAAGGAGAAGAATGTATGCAAAAAAGCCCGCCAAATTCCCTTGAGTATGATTGGTTGCCCCTACTTATCATACGTTTTAAATTTTCTAGAATTTATGTATATTATAATTTATGTATATTATAATTTATGTATGTAAACTTATGTTTTTATTGTACATAAACAGGGGGATGAAAACTTTATATCCATTTAATTATTTCATTTATCATTTGCTATTCATCTCTAATTTCATCTTTACACATTCATTTGTAAATTTAATTCTACTTGAAAATATGGCTGATTGAACGTTTTCTCTGTTATCGAATTTATGATTTATTTTGTGCTTTGTTGTGAATTCAATATGATGTATTGAAATAAACTTTTTTTACACTTTCGTATGGAATACTTTTCGGAGTGTATTGCGTTCTTGTTTCCAACTTCATTTTCAGAAAAATTTCGAATTAAATTTTAAAACTCTTCATAGCAATTGAAGTGAAGTTTATTTTATCATTTGGATATCTTTTATTTGGCCATTAAATTTTTTTATGCCTTATCATCTGGTCATCATCATCATCCCAAATCCAATGTATTTTTTCCTCATTCATCCAAGGAATTCAAGATTAAGTTAACCTTTAAACCCTTCACTTTCGTAATACATATTGTGTAATAAGAAGTATGGCTTAGGATAAGGAATTACGATTTTATGTACTCTGATTCCCTTTTTTACTACTGGAATTTGCTCATTAATGTATTAATAGATATTTTCCTTGTATAAATGATTTGCGTTTGTGCTATTTGGGTATATCTTCAGGACCTCCCATCCTTTCGTTGTGTAATATTAATCCATGGCTGTATTTTCAAGGTTTAAAATTACATAAATGTTTCGCGACGTATTTTCGGTGTCCATTTCAATGCCATTGCACGTCGGTCAGCCATCCATTCGGATGTCGCGAAGGAAGGGATGTCCCAGACAGTGCAGCGGTGCACAGCAGCCGAAAAAGCGTGTCTCATTTGGCATCGTCGGAACTACGGCCGTCAACCTCACATCGCTAATCTTCTTTCTCTCCTCTGGCAGTCTCTGCCCATGGTAGACGATGTGGACCCCTCTCCGCCCCCGGAGGACACGGCTCAAATACACGCCCCGCCACCCTCGGTGGACTTGGCCGCCCCCGAGGAGGATGAGGATGAGGAGGAGGCGAAGAAGGAGGGAAGCGAGGGGGCGGAAGAAGAAGGGGGCCAGGCGGGCCTCTCCCAATCCGACCTTTCCGATTCCTCCTCCATCGGATCCTCCAACCCCACCTACCGCTACGGCAACCAGCTGGGCTACGCCGCCGGACATTTCGGCTACCCGCAGTACGCGGGCTACGAGGCCCCCAGGGTCGAGGAGAAGGCGGGGGCCGGGGGTTGGGCGAACGGTGAGACGGCGGCCGAGGAGGAAAGGAGACATCAACGGGTGCAGGAGCAGCTGGGAGGCGCGGAGGTGACGTCCTACGCCCCCGGACACCACCGTACCGCAAGCCTGCCGAAGGCGGCGGACGACATCGCCGCGCTGGGTGCAGCGGGAGACCCTGAGAAGATCCGCTGTTCCAAGAGAAGGTCCCTACCCATCATCACGCACGCCCCCTCCTCCACCCTCGGGGGCTTCAAGAAGCTGCTTAATGAAGAGGAGGGGATAGACGAGGAGAGGGGGGCCACCAAAGAGGGCAGGGAGGACGGAGAGGTGGAAGTTTCGGAGGAAGCGGCGCCCCAGTCGCGGATCGGATCCGATAATGCTGCCCTCGAGGCGGGCGACGCGGGAACCAACTCCGGGGAACACGAGAACGAAGCTTTCGTTGAGACCGACTGAGCGAAAAGATGAATAGGGAGGGTGTTGTTCAGTGCAAAAAAAAATAAAATGGTTTTTCCTCTCAAATTGACCTCGGAATGTTAAAGAAACGGAATATGACTCCAAAAGCTTCGGAAAGAGTGACCAAGGAACGAGACGAAGAGTATTTCGGACGGAGAAAAGGAAAATAAATTGAATTCGAAACTGTTTGATTGTCTCGAGGCGGCTAAGAGAGGTTCGGGAAAATATTAATCAGTGTTTATTAATAGGATGATCTTTTTAACGCGGGATTTTAATTGGAGCTGCGTTCATGTGACGCAAAGGCGATGAGGGTAGCGTAGGGGAAGGGGCTGCTGACGTAGGCTATGGTAGGAATGGATGGATGGAAGGGAGGAGTTGATTCTCTCAAGAGGGGAAGGGAGTGGGCGTGATGTTGGCCGAAGGACGAGTGAAACTGAATTTGCGAATCCTCCGTTTCGCGCATACATCAAAAATCGCGGACGACCGCCATGTTGCGAATACTCCAAATGCACGGACGTGTGTGAGAGCGTGCGTCGAGGGGAGGCCCCCCCCTCGGGACGTCGAACGCTCACCAGAGGGGACACGCATTTTCGGCACGACGGCCGTATAACTCTCTCTCTCCTTAACGTTTGCGACCATCACGCCTCTCCCTCCCTCGAATGCAGGCGTGCCAGCCGAAAAAAGAGAGCATCGCGGAGCGAAATTGCACGCGAATTTCACTTTTCCTTTCGTCTCTCAGCGCGCGAAAGATGTCGAGGAACGCTCTTTGGGGGAAAGGGTTTTTGACGTGGGTGGCGATTGTTGCCCACCATCCGCCATTTTCCGGTAGATAATCTCGGTCTTTTATTTTTTGAACCCTCTTGCATTCCGCGGACTCGTTGATTTGTCACATTTGTCGAAAGTTGACGAGGGAGAGTCTTTCAGAACGTGCTCTTGGAAGTGGCCAAAAAGAGGTTCGGCGGGGTGGGAAGGTATGTGCTTCGCGCCTTTTTTTTATAATCATCCCATTGCTATGCGACACATTGGTAACTCCTCTCTCTCTCATACTCTTTCTATATCTCTCGTTTTTTGGGTACCGATTTTTTCGTAACGGGCATCGCGCCCTCTATTATGAGAACTATCTCAACGAAAAGCTTTGTCATTAAGCGTATTTCTTTCCATTTTCGCGGAGGAATTAAATGATAGATATTTTTAGGATCTTTTTCCCGTCGGATTAATACTTTGGTAGTAGTTTTCTGAGGCGAGTCATATAAAAAAAAAGATTTTCGACCAAAACTAATTGGAATCGTAGAAAGTTCACGGAAAATAACCGACGATTTGAATAAAAAATTAGTATCCATCCATCCATCCTGTTACTGTGCCATAAAATTGAATAGGATTAAGGGAAACAAAAGGTTACACATCCGGTACATCGTTCGCTAGTCGCAATTTTTAGTCTGTTTATTTCTCGCAAACACTCCAGCCTCTCAAACGCTGGTGGTGTCAAGGGAATAAATATTTCAATGGAAGATGAGGTATGTACTATGTACTCGCCAGTCTGGAAACGAATATAAATGCTTAAAAAAAAGGGAAAATTTTTGACGTGATAGTATATTTAATCGTAAATCTACGCAGCCATAACGCTTCGCTTTGATATAAAATGAAAACGATGTTCGGTCGTTGAAATTGTTTCGATTTAAAAAAGATACGTACTTAGATCAACACACGCTTACCAACATGCTACAAAAAATATAAAGATACTTAAAAAAAAATTGAGAGGGAAGGTTGGAAAAAAATATCGTTATTGCTCTTTAGGTGAATTTCATGTAAAAGGTAAGAGAAGAAAGAAAGCATTGTTTGATTGAAAGAATCGTTGAATCATTTCACCTTGCAAGGGAAGAGTGTGTGTGTGTATACAAGAAGCTTTTTTTTGCAAGTAAAATGTGCGATTGAGTACTCCATGCCCAAGCTTTATTTGTTCCCTGACGTTACGGTCTCTTACGAGACGTAACACGTGTGATTTGAAAGACGTACGTACATCGATGAATATATATATCGTATATAAATATACGTACACGTGAGTGTGGGTAAGGGAGCTGATCTCCAAAACCAAACTAAAGGGAAGGAGATCGACGTATGATATATTCCCCAGTATAATACGGCCCCTATTAAGTTTTGGGATGTCATTTTCTGGGGTTGAACGCATTGGTTGAAGGTTGATCTTTGATGATTACATCAGAGCAAATTATATTTGCGTTGTTGGTCACTTCTTGGTTAATTGTTGACTCTACGGGGGTTTCCGGGGTTACGGGAATGGTTTCTTAACCCTTTCAAGGTACGATATTATTGTTCGTATATATATATTTACACACGTGCATATAAATACATATATATGGAGCACAAGCTTATCCATATAGATGTACGGCTCCGTGTGTGTGTTTTTACAAAACTTTCGACCGGGGAAAGCTCGGTAGTGAAGGTGGAAAACTCGTATGCCAAAAAATGCAGGATAAAAATTATAACAACCCCCGTCGACAAGCGACACACGATTCCGCATCCATAATTCGCGAAGGTGACGTCATTGGGCCATCCACTCCACCCAACCGAACTCCAGACCAATGGATTTTCGTAATGAGGGAGTGAGGGGTGGGGGAGGAGGGAGTGGGCGAAAAAAGAGGGAGGGAAACGCCCTCTTTTACTCGCGCACTTTATAGCCGGGAATAGGAGAGGAATATTTTTTGGTTGGCGGGAAGCTAATTTCTCTGTCCCCGGAAATCAATACAACGTTCCCCAACCAGGCTTTATTAGATCCGGTTTTTGGGGTTGGTGCGGGGGATGGGGAGTAGTGTGGAGGGAGCCGCGGGAGGAGGAGGAGGCTAAGTACTTTCGCTCCGAAACACGGAGGGGTTATTTTTTTTAGGGGTCTTAAAAAACTGAGGGGGGACGTAAAACATCGAGGGATGGGACTAATGAAGAATCTGGAAGTCGGATGTACTCGCTTCGCGGGAGGGCTGATGAAAGCGAAAGCTTTTGGGTGACCTCCGGACGAACGCCTTTCCGCGGCGGGATTCGCGACTTCGGAGCCGAGGCTCCCGAAAAACTTATGCGTGGTCTTGGACGTTGACCCTGGCTAAAAATAGCGCGCGAATTTTTTTAATGGCGCGCTGAGTGGCTCGGATGATGCAGTGCGATCTTTGTCTCCGAGCGGAATAAATGTGATGGGAATGTTATGCATTCGGATGCCCCCCCAAAGAGGGAGGGCAACGAAAGACGCCCTCCGAGGCGTGGACGTCGGAAATCGCGGGGAGAAACGACTTATCGCGGGAGAAAATGAGTTTCTGATAAAATATGGACGGTGGAGAACGGGTCCTCTTAAGTCCCTCGGCAAATTCCAGGAGGACCTGTTAAGACGCCCCCTTAAGACGTGTTTCGGCACCGACTCGTTTTTCGAAACGGCGTTCGTTGAATATGCCCGAGAGAGACCGTGAGGCGGTGCATTCATTATGTTACATCACTAAAATTGGCGGCTTGCTCTATTTCGGGGTCCTTCTGCTTATTTAATTTGAGCTTCCGCCTGCTCTCGTTTAGTATTCATCACTGGCGTAGTTCTTCGCAGCACTGGATGGCCCCTAAATGTTCTTCCTATAGTAGAGCTGCCTATAAGCCCTGGCGGAATCTCTCTCTGCACGGAATGGGATGCCTATTTTTTGCACGGAGGGTTGCGAATGTACACGTGGCTTTATTTTCAGCAATGCAGATTTAGTCGCACCACGGAGGCTAAAGCACGCCGGTGGTAATAAATTCGCCAAAATCTTTTCAAGGAAGCGCGCCAATGTAATATTTTCGAGTCCCATTCTACCGTATATCTTCCCTCCTGACGGCAAAGAACAAAAGACGGCATCCGCCCGTATTAGATATGGCAAATCCCTGTTGTGAATCGCTTCCCGCTAATTTCCAGAAGGGACTAATTTTCTTAGTCTCTTCGCGCCCCGTTCACGTTTTTCGGGTGACCCTGTGTGTGTGTCACGGAGGAGAAGTGAGATGTATTCATGGAGTCCCCAACCGGAAGTGCGCTCTACCAGAGTCGCCCCTCCGTCCCCCCCATTAGACGCATTTGCATTTGCCAACTCCCCTCCTTCCCAAGACTTTTTTGCCAGCGCTCCTAGAGAGAGAGAGCAATTTGCAAATTCGGCAAAGGGTTGTGCCTCGCTCCCATGTATACCATTCTCATCGGTGCTTTGTTTTTCGGATCATTGTTTCTGCATAAGCTCTTTAAACACATGTATGTTTATGTACATAATAATGTCGGTTAATATTTTTTTAAATAAATAAATAAATTGTAGCATTTAATACGAGTGATAATTTGAGATTTTTAAAAAGAAGTCATGGATAAATAACGTGATTAAAGCGTTCCCTTGGTTACCGAGGGGAATTATGTCAATAATCATAAATAATGGTGTGAATTATAAATCTGAAACATAAAGGTCTGCATTTATTTATGGTTTAATAGAAATGTTATTATTTATGAGTCTACTAAGAATGCCATCTGTAATTTTATCATTTATAAAAACCTATCATAATAAGACATTGAACTACATCATTTGTCTTAAACTTTTATACATCTCGCTTATACTGTTCATTTAAAACACGCTCCATTGGAAGCCTAAGTATGCTAATAAGGTGCAATGAGCTTCTCATATAATTCTAAACAATATATTCCCAAAAACACATAACAAAACGGTATTGTTGTTATCAATATTCTTCCTTACTAAATTTTATTTTTCCTTTACTTTATTATATACTTTATTTTATATATTAAGACCTCAACCTCGTAGACAGGTCTTGTTCTGAATAAGCATTATGTCGCCAATAAACCGTTTATGAAATACGGTCGTTGAAAAAGCAGTGGTCAAAACATTTTTATCTAATCTACAAAGTAGCTCCTTGTGGCCAAACATACAATTGACTTGTTAAGTTAGAGAAAAATTCAAAAAGTATAATCATATTCGCGAAAATTATTCCATCGTGATCAATTAACAACACTGCGTAATTAAGTTTTCAATGAGTGTTTTGAGAGAAATTGTAGAGCGATAATAACGAAAATAGTGCAAAACGGCGAGAATAATTGGATAATAACTGTTCCCGTTTTTCTTATTCATTTAGCTAAGCAACCAAACAGAAAATAACACTGATAAGATAATTACACTCTCATACGTGAAAACAAGCTCATGTTAATTCCTTAATTTTACAAATATCATCCTTTTGTACAAAGGTATAATTTACAATTTGAGTACATGTTCCAATATATATTTTAATTGCATATAGAATTTATTATACTGTACTTTGGTTTCTGATTATAAAAAGCACAATAAACTGGAACATTTTAATAGTAGATATAAATTGATTCTGAATTACTCAGACGAGTTGATCTACGTAATTCCACTAAAGATTTGAGTTTCTTTGATTTCATAATTCCTAACAGAATATGACCTAAATGAAACACTAGGCTCTTATCTTCGAATACCTCTTACGTTATGGTTGGTTCGTCATTCCTTCTACTTTCGTCAGAAATCCTAATCATTCAAACACAGTGGCGTGGTCAACTTCACTAGGATGAGTAAAATCAACCACATTCCAATGAATGCCTCTCACCATTTGGCTTCTATATCAGTGCTAATTCAAGAGCAGTGCGTGGTCATCCTACGGCAGAGAGACTCCTCCAAATATCAATTCAAAGGATTTGAAGGCCGATATTGAAAACACCGGTAATGTATCGATTCATTTTATATTACTAACACATTCACCATACTTGCATTATTTACGTGACATGTTTGACTTCGACAGCGTCGTATTTAAGGACATATTTGTATATATCTAAACTAAAGCTGGGTTTCGAAGAAGTTTGGCAAAGGATAACTCATTTAGCGTGTAAATTTACTCTATTTTCGGAGGAAATGAAGTAAATGTTCGTGTAACAGTACTGCCTAAGTTAATATACTGCTAGAGTATTTGTCGAAAGTTTTTGTTGAAATAAGCATTACGTCAAATGGTATCATAATTTCAACTAAGTGTAGAAGATGATTGTTTAGGGCAATTAACTCTTTTCCGATTGTCGTAGGTGTTATTTGTTGGTTACCGAGGTCTCTGTAACCATCGCACCCGATTGTTAGTTACCGAGAAGTTATTTGTTAGTCACCGCTGTCTCGGATACCATCGCACCCAACTACATCAGCAGAGAACAGCAGCTTTTGCCAGTATGCATTTGATTACGTAAAGTGAAGTTCGCAAACTGAGGACAAGGAAGGGGGCGTAGAAGAAGAATAAAACAGTCGAGAAGGCCACGTCCTTAGCCATTCATTCAGATGAGTATCAACTGCTCACGCAGCGGTTGCAAGGCGACTCAATTCCCGAATGTCCAAGCGGCCGTCTCCTCCAGGCAAAAAGGGTGTACACGGGAGAGCCCCCATTATATACGCGGATGGCAACCCAATTCAACGCGTCTATTCTTGCTATTCCTAAAACAGGATTTCGTCCGTCTATTTTTATTTTACTTTCAATTCGCCTCCCTCCCTCTCCGGCGAAATGTATCCCTCCAAAAAGATTTGCTGAAAGTTCGCGAGAGAAAGCATTGGAAGCGAGAGAGAGATTACTGAATCGCAAGGCTTCGTTCTTGCACCCGAATTATTTTATAAAAAAATGACGAGCGAATTTGTTTCGTTAATGAGACGCTTTCGAGAGAGAGAGTGACGGTTTGTTAGAATTTTCGAATTGTTGGACTAGCAGTGCGCGTGGTGGAGGTTTCGGGAACCTCTCGTAATAAGGAATTCGTTTCGATGTAATATTTTTGATTGCGTGAGATTTTTTTTGGGGATTAACGCAAGAGGAACGTAATAAACTATGGGGCTGTTTCCAATTACCGAGGAAGTAAAAAATAGAATCCATTTAACGACACAACTTACGATTTTGTTAGCAATAGCTGATAGAATTCTCTCAATGATTAGTCTCATTCATAAGTTTGGACTATACCAGTTCCATGAAAGAATAAATAAATGCATTTTGTTTGAATATCATAAAATAGTATGTCAAAAAAGTGAAATGTACTGAACACTAATATACGTCTTAATGTCCGAGGTAGAAGGATAAAAGACACTATATGCTCGGGAAAGCTACAGAAAAGGATTTTGTATTGATGTAATGGCTTGAAAATAACCTTAATAACTTTTAAATACATTTCAACCACAATTATAGATTGGATCAAATATATTACTTCTTACGCCTAGAATAAATACTGATAGAATCCTTCACGGAAGATTATACGCTATAAGGACTGGAACTAAAATAGACCATGCCATTACAAAACCTTCTGTGCACTAAAATGGCCATCGAATAAAGTTAGCAGCGATCGGAATTCCATCCGCATATCATAATCTCCATCCCCGGAGAGATATTAAGCAATCGGGACACTTCTGAATTTAAAAAAAAAATGCGAATTTCTACCCGTATTTCGCAAGCCTCCAGCGGACCGTTTCAGAATGCGAGTTATCTACGGCACAATTGTGGAATTCGCTCCATTAAAATAGCTCATCTATTTGGAACTCACTTAAATCCGTATTTTTATCCCACGGGGGGCGTCCCGGTCGCGAGCGTGCTCTCTCTCTCTCTACGCGCCTTCGTTTCGAAGATACGTCCGTTCGTATTTATTCGCGAATCGGTTCTCGATCACGCGTTTGACATCGCCGTTGCATTTCGCTCGTAATCGCGACCTTCGGATGAAACTGCGGTGCCACGTGTCGAGAGAAAGGGAGGATTCCATTGAGGAAGGCGGTGGTGTTAAGAAGAGAACCGGCGCGGGATCTTTCAATCGGACGAAATGCATATTTTCTTACCTCTTGCCCTCTCGCCTCTGTTCCCGATGTTAATGCGCCGCATGAATGGGCGATCTCATTATGCGATTTTATACAAGACTGTGCCTTATTTTGCGGTACCGTTGCTCCCGATACATCCGTCCGAGGAGGCTCTGAAAAAGATGCTGCCTTAAAATTCTAGCTGAGTTTTTGGTCCATCGCTCAATGAGATGAACGCGTTCATCTGTGCCGTCAAGTATTAATTAGAGGTCCAGAATGGTTGAAGAGATTATTATGTGATTTTGTATGCTTTGTAGTCAGGTTCAAGTTGCTTTTAGATAATTTTCCGAGAGATGAACATTTAGAGTGTGCTCGTAATCATTTAGGACCAACCTGAACGTATCTGTGAAGTGCTAAAAGACATTACTTGTACTCTGATTTTTACAAATCACAGAACGACTTATTTCAGTGGGTTATATTATATTAAGCTATTATATAATAAATTCCAGATTATAATTACACAGGACTTGAGTATAAATTATTGTTAATTGTTCCGTAGAAATTGAACAGAAAATTTTGCAGAAAATTATTACGTAAATAAGGTTGACAGTTGTTTTGTTTGAGGATTTCGTAATATTTGAATTGCAATTAACTTTGTAGGTCGATCGACTTGAATTTTTATTGAACATTAGATTTAAAAGTAAATTCTTTATGATTGGTACATAGGAAGAATAGAAAATTCTTTTATAATAAACACCCTTAACAAACCTTACCTTCATAAGTAGGTTTATACAGACGTATTTAAACCTTGGGCTTTCCTGACTAAGCGATATTATCCATGTCACTAGGGTTGGAAGACTTAAAAATATTGCTCTGTGTTCATCTTAAACTGTTCTCCTTTTCATTTAACTTTATATTATCAATGGAAGTTGTTCTGAATCGACCATTGGTCCGAATTTCTTATTTTGCGCGCCTTTTCTACTTCAAAACACAAGCTCCTAATTCATATACGCTACTGTTCTCCGGAGGATATATTCTTTCACTTTCCCTTACATCAATCACCCGTTTCCTCAATTGCTTCATCCTTAGTTCTAATGTACTATGACATATTTCTTGAGCTCCCGTTCTGTTTTACCTGTCATTCCGATCTTTGGTCCATATTTAGCTACCATATAATGCTACCCTACCGGACGAAGATTTCTGCAAATTGCCTCTCGCCGAAGGTTGTTTATGTTGATTAGCAAGGTTTCCTCTATTCCAAGAATGTTTTTTGCATTCGCTATTCTTTCGCACATCCGTTATCGCTGACGAAAGTGACTCGAAATTGTGGGTTACCCTGTCATTATACGGGAGTCCAAGCCCTGCTTTTTGTTCCTTCTCGAATATAGACTTTCCTATGTTGATTTTGGGCCTCCGTTTGCCCTGTTCCCGAAACTTTTTTTTCGACCAGTGCGGTGCATTCATCATAATGTCCTCGAAAAGCTGTGATTCGCATGGATGAGAAATGGCAAAGAGGGAAGTTGCGTAAAACCGAGTCCTATACTTATACAGGAAAGAGTTCGGTAGTTTTATATCGAATCATTAATTCCGTTCGCGTATTTTAATTAAAACTGACGATCATTTTTTTGTTGAGAACGTAAAGTTAATTTTTCCAACCTTTTTTGTCTAATGTATCAATATACAACGATGTTTTTGTTTACTTTTTAATACATGGCTGTTGCTAACGGTTTGTTTACCTTAACTGATTGTAGTACGTCTTAAAACGATCATTAGTAAAAGAGAACGTCGGTGACAACTTTTAACTATACATTTCCTGAGATTCTATTTGAATAACAACGTAATACTCTAAATATCTACCCAATAATCCTTCATATTTAGAGTGTATACTACATATCTAAGATTTCAGAGCGTTGAAAGGGTTCCCACGACTCTGAGAATAATAAATATCGACTAAAAATCTTTCGTGTATGGATATATAGGTACCTTGCCGTTGATATTGAAAATATTTGCTCTCGTTTGTTTAGATGCAAAATAAATGAAGTATAATTTCTTCAAAGAGTAATCAGATTAATTTATATTTAAAATTTAACTCTTCATTTTTATACACCGCTAGGATTAGTTCTATATCTTGATGTTTACCCTCTTGGAATTACTAGCAAAGATCACAATACAAGGTGATGACATCATAAAGTAAATTGATACCGTGTGGTCGAGAAAATGATTTCATTAGTTGGGAACCATTATGATGACGTCAAAAACGTAAAAATCACATCAAAAACAACTTTCGGTTCCTTCATCGAAATACTTCCTTTTCCAGCCAATTATTTAAGATAGATGAGCTCCTGCAGAAGATTTTATTTTATTCCATCGTTTCTCAGAAGCATTTCCTTCAAATAATTATTTCCTTCTCAAATATCCTTCATAATTTGCCCGTTCCATCTCGTCTTTCGTCCATCCCCAACGACTTCCTCCTAAAAATCTCTTTTAATTTATCCTTTTTTCTCTATAATTCTTTCCCACCGTAAATTTTTGTTAATTCAGCGCGTCGTCTCAATGGACGATGCTACTTTTGTAACAGGAAGTTGTCTTTACTTCCAACGGAGAGCGTTATGCGAGTGAACACAATGCATTCGTCTTACGTCGTCGTGTGTTTTGATCGAGATAATTCTTGCCAATCGGACGATACTTCCATGGTAATGGGCGGTCGATATGAGGGGGAATTGCAGGCCGAACGACATCTGTTTTTAGGCTGTCGCTGTGTCCGAATTTGTCGCCAGAAGTATGTTAATTAGGTTTCCGATATATCTTTTTGAAAATAAAGGTCCGAATGCTGTAGGTGCATATGGTGTCAAGATGAGTGTGTTCGTAATAATGCATTTTGGCGTAATGGGAGGTGAATTCTTATATGTGTGATGTCAATGTGATTCTACTCAAATGAATAACAAGTTGGCAGGCGTTATAATATTTAGGTTGAAAATGGGGGAATATGAAGAGATTAGCTTTGTATCCAATGTACAATTGATAGCTGAAACAGTACATTGAGCATTTTAAATTACTCATTTTAATGCTTTTTATGAGATTTCAGTCTCGTTTTATTATTTAAATTTTAATCAAGATAGAGATAATATAACTTCAGTAAGTTTATGGTTTTTTAAAGATTTTTCTATGATCATTCATTATTAATATATATAATGAAACCATATTTTTCATTTATAATATCCAAGGATACGAAATGCGTAAATTAAATCTTAATTCTTTACGTCCTAATTTTCGTAAATCATAGAGCATGAGTTATATATATCAATCGATATATATAAACGAACCCTTATGACCAAACTCATTGACGTATCTTTGAAGATACGTTTTGTTTTACTAAGAAAACTTTTAATCTGAATATTGTATTATATAAAATAATGATTAGAACATTGATGGACGTCATTTATTCATTCATAAATTCTTAATTAACGATTTTCAGATTTTATTAATCACGTAACAAAATTCGCAAATCGAATTGGAAAATTGTTTGTAACTTCCAACCATTATAGGTAACTAGGTGCAATATAAACAACAGTTCGCATAACAGCATATTATACTCCGCAAAAGTTAACGAAGTAGAATAAAACTCGAAATAATCAAAAAGCTTGAAAGACTATTATATAGGAAAAATCGATCTTGGCTATGGGAACGATTCAACCTTGAATGCGAGATTAAATGACGTGAAATAAGAAATAAATGGTACTTTTGGATGTATGACGGCACAGAATGACTTCACCAAGGGCATTCTAGAGAGAGAGAGAGTGAGTGAGTGAGCCGCGAGACATCTGTTGAGTTGTAAAAATGTACCGTCATAGCCTAAAATACATCCCGATTCCAAAAGAGAAGAAATTTCTTTTTTTACCGGCAAACTAGTTTTTTGACTATTTTGTCTATTTAAGAATAGTCGCGCGTCTATTATTGTACTTTTTGTGTAAAACATGCTCGCATTCACTTCGGTTGGTCAGGAGGATATGAACGGGACGAAAATACCATCGCAGACCGATAAATTCCTCCACGGTCCTGCCGAATCGTTCTACTCGCGAATAAAAAAGATCGCCCTCGAAAGGAACGTGTTACAGGCGCGCCATTTCTACTCTCCTCAAACTTCCGGATGTTTCTCCCCGCATTTTCCTAAACGTTCTCTCGTTTTCCGCCAAATCCACTCAGAACACTCCGCCTTCGGTCACCGCATCCATGAATGAGACTCGTGGTCACGTGGCCCGACGGAGTAAAATGCTCCGGGGAACAAAAGAATATCGCGCCCTTTTCGACCGCCGATCGTCTTGTTTCGCGCCTTTTTTCCTCCAATATCCGTTCCTTTCCGAATCCGCGCGCATTTCTACGGTCGAAATTGTTTTCCGGAGGAGATAATGGAATTGAGCGCCCCTTTAGCAGGTTATCGGCTCAGAAAAGCCATTTAGCGATGGCACTCTCTCCCTCCGGCGCGATAAACCAAGGACGCCACGCCCACGCGCCTTCACTTTCCCGAGCTTGAGCGGCAGCCCGCGTGGTGGCGGTTCGAGCGGGATTCACCGTCTCCGATTTTTTTTGTCTCCGTTTTGTGACGATTTTTTTTTCGACGCGAAAGTAAGATTTTTTTTTAGCTTTCCCTCTCGCTCGAACCCCTCCTGTGTCCCTGGATTCCAGACGGATATTGGGTTTTGATTTCTGCTCCCTTGATCTGGTTTGTGAGGGTGAGAACAGCTGGAGCTGGGACGAACGCCCGCAAGTAGATGACCCTGGATTAGATAATACCATTGCTTATCCAGGGAATGGCGTCATTAGGTCGGATGTCCACGGGTTTTATTGGTGTGCGACTCGGGAGATACTTCGATTGATTTTGGCTCGGTTTTCGGTGGTGAAATTCTTTTGTGAAGTCCTGTCGCGTATCTCTATATTTTTTTTAAAACTTTTACGACGTGTGACATAATATTGATGTCATAAATTGACTGAATTACTGAAACTGTGCTCTCTGTCATTCTTTGTGTCCCTATTAGGTTTCTAACAGCTGCCATCCTAATTATCATATTAGTTTTATCTCTTCATCAACTGTCATTTGGTCACTCCAGAAAGACCCTATCTTCCATCTATATGATACACGTATCCATTAATAAAAACGTAATATGTTTGTGAATTTATTTTCTTATTCAATTTATTGTTTTTTGCTTGTTAAGTTTTTCTTCCAGTTTTAGACTTATTCTCACGATACGTATATACTGCAAACCTTTCTCTCCTATCCAAATTAAATTCATTCAGGCTTATGCACAAGCTCGAAATACTTTTTTGCATTGAAATTCATTTTTATTTTATTGTATCGTTTTATTATATTAGATATAACAGTAGTAGATATTACGGTTAGTATCCTGTTTCTAAGATTGCTTAGCTCTGTCATCCTGTCAATGAGATACGAAAACTTTTTGGCTTCGTCATGAGTGAGCTATGGGAATCGTATGTGAATATCATTTTATATATGTCAATTTAGCGTCAAAAAGGTATGAAATTTTTGCAGTGTCAGTGCAAATAAGGATTTTGAGAGAGAAATACCAAAGGATTCCTGCTATGAAAATACGGTTGAGATTTTGGTCCAATCCATCTTTCTCTTTAATCCAAAAGTATCGATAAAGTACTTTCTCTCTCCGTTCGGTAGAGAGTGGAATAAATCGATATAGATTGAAAAGATGGTGATCGCTGAGTTGGAGGCATACAATCAGCATTTCGACTTTCATTTTCGTACTTTTTAATTATGGCACTAGATGATCCTTCGTATGACCCTTTCATGCATTCAAGTATTTACTTATAAGTATTAAAATAGTTCATTTATAATTTACATTTAAATAGATGGCTTATGATGTTTGGTTGTTGATAGCAATCGTTGATAACACGTCATTTACTAATTTATTTACTACAGGTGATTAGGGTGTTACTTTTGATGTATATTTTGTTACTGGACTTTCTTTACCTGGCATACTCATCTTTCGAATTCAATAAAACGCATTTTAGTCGACAGCAATTATGGTCTTTCGCGATTACGAAAACCTCTGCGTTGCATTTCGCTTTTATATGAGTCAGGAGACACTATATTGTGTAATTCATTACTTAACCTTGTGTATCTATGAGCGAAAGATACTTATCGTTAGAATTGCGTTGATTTTCCCACTTGTTTTCCTACTTTTATGGTGATCCACTGGCAGATGCAAAGTTTCCAAAATATCTCTGTAGATTTTGTTTATCCTGCTTTTTAAGCATATCATAACATAACGTTAGAAATTAAGTTTGTCATTCTAATAAGTTTTAGACTCGATAAGAAGCTCGTTATCAAAGCTGTCTTGGGCTTGAATCCTAGCAAAAGAGTTCTAGTTTATAAAATTACCTTAGTTTTTGAGGTACTTGGAGAAATATAGCTAATAATCCTTTAAACATTAAGAATTTTTCTGAAATAAATTAACTCTTTCTGGCTAAACCTAGTGGAGCTTTGCCATGCTTGCAGGGATATGAATACTTATTGTCTATATCCGCATAATAAATGATCACTTGTCTTGACCACTCATAGTTCGTGTTGCTAGGCATTAGGTACCATAATTACATGCATTTTCTTTCTAAACTTTTCACAGCCACTTCTTCCTTTAGTTCAAGCACTAACGCGTCCATCTGATTTTTCATTCAATAGCTGAATCCAGCCCTAACCTCTCGCCACTTTGGGTTACTAAGGACTTGTTTATTACTTCCTAGATTGATAGCGCTCTTAAAACCCTCTCAGCTGACTACACTAAAAAGGTACGCGTTTTAGGCAAACTATAGAAACCGTCGATGCGTTCCAGAATCTGATCTATAGTGCATAACTTTAGATCCATATCTACACTTCTAAAAATTTATTGGTCGAAGCCCTCTCTTTGAACCTTTTTGGGCTTTTATCTTCGTCCATTATATTTGCATGTTCAGCGAGCGTTACAAACAGCCATTCCTAACAACTTATTTAGGCTTTAATTCGTATAATATTTTCGCCCCGTCCCTGTGAATGACCCCCAAAGAAGTTATATGACTGTTCCCTCTGTATTTTCGTTTAGACGTGAGGCGTAAAAATTTTCCTCGGCGAATGCATTAACATTTCAAGAGTGTCTCGGTATTTGTCCGGTATGTCGTCGATGTTAGTTAGATTTGCGAAGGACACTGGAAAGAATTGCGAAAGCATTTATCGGACTTTATTTATGGAATTTTCCGACAGTTTATATCCTTGTTGAGAATTTGGTGATCGCTGGTTTATTTATTTTTGGACGGGGAAAAGAATTATTCCGTATTGTAAATATTCCAAGTCCTGTTGTTTATGACGATCTTACGTAGATGTTTTTTATTGTAAATATTCTATAATAAAGCTGGATCTATTGCATGACCCTTCCCTGGAAACGAAACTTTTATATTAATCTGTGGACAGTCCCATTTGTTTGTGGTTAGGTTTGTCTCAATATTTCGTAGTGTAACAGATATATTAACTTATATTTTTTGGTATTTACCTAAAAAGATTAAACTCTTCATAAAATTAAGTTGTGCGAGAGAATTATGATCTATTTACATATTGAAGAATATAAATTTTTAATTTCATGTTACCCCCTTTGTTATAATACCGATCAACAACTTATACTTGCGAAGTAACGCTATAGGCTGTATGGAAATGTTAACTACAGCTTTAGCTTCTCAAATTCATCAAGCCCCTCTCGAATGAATTCGCTTCGTGTTACGCGAAAGTTTTCAATGATGATCGGGATACCCTAGAATTACGATTAATAATAATCTGCATCTATAATGGGAAATCACCACCCTCTTAAGTGATCTCGAGGAAATTTCTCCCCGCGTTCATTCCAACACTTGTAGTATATTCATGCACTCTTTATATTCCAATTTCTGGCTGTTTTACATAGCAATCGCCAAATGATACACTGCTCTCGAATTAGTAATCCATTATTCATTAATTTCAAAGGACAATGCAGAAATATCACCTAGTTTTTTTAGTTGAATTTTGTTTTTATGCTTTCTGCTATGCAAAATTACTTTTATGAACTCTTAACAATTTCAAGAAGTCACTTTTAATTCTAGATTATAACCCAAAATTAAATATTAAAGTATGCATTCTTTTTCTATTATCTCTGAATGAATGGAGACTGTAATATGTTCCTTATATTGTACATATTTATGATAATTCTCTAATTTCTTGGACATATCTTATGGTGTAATGTGATTACTTCAGTTCCCGTAATTATTTCTCATTCAAGTGTTTAAGTGTTCAATTAATTCTCATTACGTATTTTATGAGTTTTATCGAAACGAATTTTCATTAGTGGTCTGTCAAAATATTCGTTTTTGTTTCCATATCATATTAAACTTTATTTATATAATTTACTGGGTTCTTTATCCATATATACCTTTCATGTAATTACAAATCATTTTTGTTATACGTTTGCATTATCATTCTATTAATTAAACCACTCCTTGATTTGTCATCAGATAAATAATATAGTTATATACGTGCTTCAAATTGGTCAACATAATTAGTATACATTACTTTATCCTTACGTATATTTTAGTCGTTAAATACGTCATGATGAAGAAATGTGCTCAATAAAACGTTAAATCGGGATTTTAATACGATATTACACACGCTCTCTGGATCAAAAGAGATCTATCGGTTAAGAGTTGACAGCAACAACGAAACTGCTTCAGGACTTTTTCACCGGATTCGGCCACTTAGGGCTTTAAATAACGTTGCGGTTTTTTGATCTTGATGGGAGGAAAGTAACTGAACTGCAGCCCTTGTGAGTGAAGGCAAGTCCCATTGTTGATGCTATCTCCGCCACTTATCTCCTCCCGCATCGACAATACGGAGCATTTAATTCAAATATATCGTAAATCTTTCGAAGACCCATATAAATTCGAGATTTTTTAAAATTTCCGCAATAAATACGAGGCTTTCCGTAACGCGGGGGCGAGAGGTATTTGGGAACGAATTTGAGAGGGTCGAAGAGAATGTTTTACAGGCAACGAATCTTAAACCGGAAGATGGAATGCTAATTTTCGAAGTTTATCGGTTTATTTTGATGAATACGTCTCCGAAAAAATGAGATTAAAATTCTCGAGTATATTTTTCCGAAATTTTTCAAAAATTCGCGTACATATTTCGATAAGAACTTTCGATAAGATCCTGGAAGTGATCCAGTGCTTCATTGATTCGCGTCCAGATATATTATCGCGAATATTATTGCGCTGAATTTGAATTAGTTTCAGATTTGCGGGCGTTTTAAACAATGGATCCATAACTTTGTTTCTTCTCGAGTGATCTCAGGCATCTACGATGGTCGCCCATGCCTAAAAGATGAAATATATTTTGGGGTATTTTAATAACTTTCGTAAAGTTCGGGATCCGTGGAGTTACGTGAACCGTGCCGTGTTCTCCGACTGCTATTTGCCTACCTTAGCTAGACTCAGCGCACCATTAATTTTTATTTCGTTTAACGGTGAATAAGCTCGAATTCCAGACCTAATACCGTTTGAAATTATGAATGTAGAATCGCTAATGTAGAAGGAGGGTATTTTTACATTTCTCTCTGGATAACTTAAATTTGGGAAGGTAGAGTGTTTAAGAAAATGACTGATCGAATTCTATTAAGAGGTCAAAGTTCGAATGAAATATAATTTTTCTCCCTCTAAATATTTCTGAATGCGAAGAAAGTATATCTGAGAGGAAATTTTGAAAAATATGTCGTCCGAGAGTTTTTTGATTGTTAGAGTTGACAAAAATTGGTTTGACTTATTTCATTTCTTCCCAATCATTTTTCTTTAGAATATCATGTAAAAAATAAGATGAAATATATTTTAAGTATTCGAAGATCTTCATCTAGAAATTAAAGTTTCTAAGGCATTTTAAATGAATAAATTTCAATAACTATTTAAGCAAATCTTCCTATCGTGCTCTTTAAGTTCCTAAATTTGTTTGAATATTTTTTGCTCTAATAAAAGGATGTGATTTTACAATTTGATATTATTTCTCGTTTACTATTTTTATAATGTCTTTCAGGGCTAAAACTTTGTTTCTTAAAAAAAGGGAAGAAAATTTACGTGGACTTATCTGATCTGCATTTCTTCAAGATTATAGAGTGAATTCGGCAACGCTAACTCTAATCCATTTCTTTGGATATCCAGAAGAACTCTTTCCTATTAGATAGAGAGGGAAATAATAGTTCGAGCTTTCATTATCAAGAAATGCTATCCTGTTGTAAGAGAAAACTTCTTGGAAGCTTACGTAAATGAAGCAACGGGTGTATTCTAATAGGTATTGCGTGGCATTCGGCTCAATATAGTTTCCTTGGGCAGCGATACAGAAACAAACAATACATAATAGAAAGTCTTTCCGGGATTTGTTACTTCAGCACATATTTATCGCCCCGTGATGGTACCGCACACAATCATTCCCTATTAATAGGAAATTGCGGCATTTGAATAGAGAGACAATTACGTGGTATCTAAGCGAGCATTCTAATGCAGATTGTATTATGGATTCTATGGTTACGATAAAATCTAAATTGTCGACTCGAATTCGCTGCTCATATGAGATGAGATTCGACTTAAGCAAGAGTTATCCTCACAAAGCTGAGATTAAGTTTGAGATAGTACGATCTATAATTGAAAATCTTCGTATTTAACTATAATAACATACCATTTCTCGCGTATAACTGTTAGTTTGAAACGGAGTTTGGAATTTATATTTTTCGGTAGTTTACTTTAATTTTTAATTTCCGGTGACTTTCTTGAATCGAATATTCCAAATATACGACCATAAATTTGTATGATTCTCTGAAATCGTTAAAACCATTTTCAAAAATTTTGTTTCATTTTCTGATTTTTAGCTTATCGATAATTATGTTATATATGAATAATTCGCGTATTATTTATAGCTTATTCTCATATATATTAATCTTTATTTTTGTAAATATAATTACAATGATTATCGTTTTTAAAGATATATTCTTTAATTGCTCCTCGTAAGGCAAGGATTTTTAGAATATATTTTGATATTTTTATCGTATATATTTCCTGTACCGAAAATTTAAGGTTTATGAACGTCAGGGTTTATAATTTCCAAGCTAGAATCTTTACTAGTTTAATCCTCATGCTATGATATACTTTATCCTCTGTTTGATTAACATACCCTTAAGTTTCCTTCTTTTCTAGTAACTCCATCTCCTTGGATAAGGAATTGAGAAAACAACGTGCGAGTTTTAATAAGAATATCAGGAAAAATCATTCTATCCTTTACCCAGATTTTTCTTCATATTTTTCAATGTAAGGTTTATAGTACATACAATTTATTCCATCGCCTATACTTATACAATAGAGAATGCCTCATGATTCCTAGTAGCTACAAGAATCCACGAAGAAAGCTTAAGAAGCTTCGATCAATCAATATCTACCTTGTGTGGGTAGAATGACGTGGGATGGCTAACGTCAGTGGGTAATTCCAAATAGAAAATTTCGTAAGTATAGCTGGGATTCGTAGAGGAAGGTCTAGGCGTAGTTGATTTCCACCGCAGATTGCGTAAAGGATAATTGGAAGAATTAATTATCTATCGGCTGGTTCCATAAGCAATCTTTGATTTCTTATGGGTTCGTTTGTGTTTTTCTCGAGAAAAAAAATGTAGTACTTAATATAATAAGGTGTTTTAGATAAGACTGGAATAAAATGTATTTATAAATAGCTCGCATCGTTTCTTTTATTTAGCTTCTACGTAAATTTAATTAACATTTTAAGTTGAGTAAATATAGGAGTGTAAAGGAATAAGACACCAAAATAATTCTAGGACAAAAATGGTTCAAATAGAGATGAAAAATTGGTCTTTTATACTTTGATCAACAGGTTTCCAGTTGGCGCGATAGCTACTGGTTAAAGCTGTACCAAGATGGAACCGTGTTCTCAAAATACGAAATAATTTTAGCAATACTAAAACTAGCAGACTTCCAGTACGAAAAACTCCTCCTGCAGACGAAAAAAAAGCTCGGTTTTAGAGGTAGGAAAATCTAAGAGATGGTAGATTAGAAACCCATAAGCAATGCATGGAAATTCAATAAGCATAAGAAAGGGTCCTGAATAGTCAATGAAAGACAATAAAAATAGAAATAATGCGCCGGGAAGACTTTTCTTAAATTCCGAATTCGAAATTACCTCCGACTGTTATTGAGTGGTCCCCGCAACGTGCGGTGGTTATTAACAGGCCTTCCACCTCCGCCCGACAATTTGAAGGAAGAGATTTTTTGATTCGGTATAAAATACGTGTCGATCTCAGTACCGATTGTGGCCGAGGGTGGTGCTGTAGACGTATCCTTATCTTTTGAAGCAATAAAAGCGTGGATTGTTTTTCGGAGTGTGTTTTGGTGACGATGTCTTTCTCACTGTCGACCTTGGACGACTTGTGTAGGATATTTCTCACTTTCGGGAGTTTGTGAACTTTTTTTATGAGGGAAATTGGTCGAGATAACGGAGTATTTTAAGAACGTGGAATTGATGAGGTTTAAAATCGGGATCACTTTGTTCAAACGACATTTTTGTCACGTTGCGTTTTTTATCTGTTTCGTTGGCTGAACTTACTTCCTCAGTTTTTGTGTTCTATGGGTTTTCCTCGTTACATATCGGCAGTCTTATGTGAAATGCAGTAGCCTATGGATTGGATTGTTCCCCTCGTTTTTCCATTTGTATGAGATTATTCACTCATTGCTTTACTTTAGTATTTTTTTGTTTTTATAATTCAGAGAATCTATTTTATAATACCTACATCTGCAATGAGCGCTGTAAACTTTTATATGACATTATTTTACACGAGGTTTCTGATAAATTAATTTTTAATTTTTTAAAGAATATTTAAAAGTAATATAATATTAATTATATTGATGAACTTTGTATTTAAATTCATTCGAATTCGATTTGAAATTCAAGTATATTGAATTCCTTAACCTTTTATGCGTGTCATCCTTGTCGTATGGGTAGGCATTGAAAATAATCGTCATATTATACATAAGAATTTAATAAAATCTGACATTCAAACTTGAAATGAAAAGCTCATGTGTTGTTTCCGTAAGTTCTCTTCATTTAATACATGTCCAGAAGATTATATTCTACTGTTTTGTAATCCAACCTGACTCTGTGCGTTTACTCTAATTGTTTGGCGTGTCTTGTTGAGATTAACGAATATTTTAAACTTTGATTTCTGTCGCAATGATTGAATGATCAAATTAAGCAATGAATGATAACGTACACGGTTTTTTCAAAGACTATTAAGAATGTTATTATCTATTAAATAGATTCATACATATTTATCCAATAAATCGAAATATAATATCCAAGGGTGACTTTCAAATCGAGAAACGTGTAGCATTAGCATTCGCGTTCTCTTGATTGATTCTAGGAATTTCTCCTTTGATTGGCGTGGATATTATCTATTTTTCTTAACGACATCGTCGTGTGGAACTGAGTCAATTTAAGACGTCATCTTTAATGTCCATCGTGTCAAACGGCTAATGAAATATACTATGTATAGTTCCACTGCGATCGGGAATTCCGTGGCGGGGTTTTTTTGAACCGTTGCCAGGTTCGCCCTTTGTCTAGTAAAACACCAGATGAGTTCGCTATTTTAAAGGAACGAACGAGTTCTCACCTTGAACATTTGCACTCGAAATCCTTTCGCTGAATTCTGTGCCGCTTCGGTGATAGAAGAGCTATGAAGAATCGTTCTTCTTTTATTTCGCGTGGAAATGAATCGACGCTATTCCGGACTTATTCGTGGGACGAAAGTGGATGAACGATCAAGGTCTCCTGGTGAATATAACGCCCGAGATCTAGCAATTGTTTTTTATCGTTTAGAGATTATATTCGCTTTTTCTCTTCTTATATATTCTTTATTATTCGAATTGATTTTTGGATACCTTTATTGAAACTTGAAAGAGAATGTTTGGCCTACGATAAATGGCTTTTGAAGCTAATATTATGCACTTCAATTCATACATTTATTTTAAATTTGTTTTAATATTCATCACCAATAATGAGTTACTACGGTTACCAACTTCTATGAGATATCATCATCACCTTAAGGTTTATTATCGATTAACTGACAGTATGAGATTTTTTTTAAGGTAAGAGTTTATTTGAGAATAAGTTGGTTTTTAAGATCTTATATCATCTTCATCTATATCTTCATCATTATACATTTGAATAGCTTTAGTAATCAGCGATGAAACTGGTCGAGATTTAGAAAATAAATTTTAATGAAGTACAGAAATTTTAAGAAAGAAAAATATCATATAACTTATGGCATTTTTTGCATCCATATTTCTAATATCGCACTTTCAATTCGATTATATATTTCTATTTAAAATGTCTACTAAAACACCTTAATATTGAAGTATAACACTAGCATCACTTTTTCTAAGACGTTTTTGATGTCTTATTATTTTAATTCGTAGAAGAAATGTTTCTATGCAATGTTTCCACGATTATATATGTGAATATATAATAATCTTAACATCTCTCAAGTATATTTTATCGTAAACATCTTGAGCTCGATTCTCCATTGAGAAGGAAAGATTTTCTGAAACGTTATTTTTATCTCTGAAGAAGAGGGGAAGTAGCAACACCGGGGTCATATGGTTCCTTCTCCCCACTTACCTTTATAAAGCTTCCACTTTGAACAATTGAAGAATGACAATTCAGGTTGTTTATCTCCGTTTATTAACATGTATACGTACATTTCCTTGACGGGTAAAAATTCTGACGTCATTAACACGATCCCGAAGTCCTGTGCATATGTATTTTTTGTTGTGTATCGTTTGTCTACCGCCGAATTATCTTATTTTGTACTTAAATCACTTTGAGTTGTTTGAAAAATTCAACAGTCAACTGTAAATTGTCCCTAAAAGTCTACTTTTCATCCATATCCGTAAAAAAACCCGTCTAGTGACTTCTTTTACCCGAAATGCAAGCGATATAGTCATGTTTTTCATGGACATACGTCTTGTCCCGTCAATTGCCCCATTATTAGACATGCGATGGACTACGTACGCCGATACGACACCGCGTACTTTTAGCGGCATATGTTAATTGCTTTGCAGTTAATAATCCTGTTGCTTGTTAATGATGTCTGGACTTATTTTTCTATGGACTAATAAGATAAGGATTGATTACTTGTACTCGGGAACTAGTTACTTAGCTTGAAGAAGGTTTAAATGTTTTTTTTATCTACGTGGAAAAAATTCAATTCGGAAAAATTAGCGATGCGTTTACGAATGGGTTAGAGACAAGTATAACTGTACGTAAGAGTTCGAAGTATCAAAATGCGGTAGTTCTCACAAAGAGCGTGGGAGTAGAGACAGTCTCACGCTTTCGATAGCCTAATTGGAGAGAAATTTCATCTAAAAGCGGTACTCGTCCGACGTCAGAGTGTCAAAGAGTTAGTGAACTTGACAAATAAGGAGGATATGCGAGATTCATTAATAGTTCGTAGGTAGTTGTTCTTAGCAGGAAAACCACTTCCTCGCGAAGTTTAGCTGACCTTAAGGCTAAAGATACAGTGTAGGAAGACAAATATGCTATTTCTTATTTCCAGGAACCATTCTGATTAAAGTAATAAGTTTCACCATTAATGTAGGAAATAATTTTATGAATTAATTGGGTGGACTTTAACCATTATACATTTCATCTGACTGAAATACCAAAAGTTTTGAAATATTTTTATGAAATAAGATAATAAAATGAATAATAGGCAAAATTATACTAATAGATATTGGAAATAAATCGATAAATTTTCATTTAAATTATAATTATATGGTCTTGTATTTATACAAAGAGTCAGACTAATTCCAAGGGAAATATCCAAAGTCATACCTAATATGGGAAATTTACTTTCAATGCTATAGGATTAAATAGTGACAAAAAACTTATTTGTCGATTACAATGGGGTAAAAAGTTCTGTATTGTCTCGCAAATAGCTGGAATAAAGTCTCAGTTATGAAACGTATCGCTCAGTGTTTTAGAATAATAAAATATTGAGCAAAACTCATTATGACTGAGAGTAGTTTTTATTGAAACACACTGCGCTGAAAAGGTTTAAGTAACAAGGTTAAATAATGAACGTCTTCGTAAATGAGTTTAGAAATATTTATTGCTTAAATTGAAGAAAGAGTTGGATGAAGTATGCGATTATGTATGCTGATATTCCTAGATCCAGGCTCTTGTTATTCCCACAATGTAAATGAGCATCTAGAATACTTTTCCTTAAAATGATGAACAGATATCTAAAAGGCAAATAACAAAGAATCTTAACGTATAATTATTATCCGATGCCTGAGACCGCTTCACTAATGTTTATTCTTCGATAGAATTTGGTGGAATTAGGGAAAAAAACAGATTCGACACAGAAGAGAGTTTCTTCCAGGTCAACGAATTTTTAGTTGGAGAGATCCATAGATAAAAGAACTTTAATCTCCTCTTGAATCTCCTTTCTATTCAATTCAGAAGTGAAAATATTTCAAGCTGAAAATAAAAGATCAATGGGCTTTAGATAAACTCTTTCATGTTCCTAGACGAAAGGTAGATGAACGTTTCAAAATGCTATTATTCCGTTTGGAGATAATTTAATAATAGATAAGTGAAAATGATGAGTGAATATCTGTTTAATTTCAAAAATCCTTGGGTACCACCATCCTGTCATTCCCCATGTTAGCATTGATGTGTTTCATTGATTAATGCATTGATAAATAAATTTCGCTTTATTGCTGACGTAAGGCCAAGATTGAGACTTAGGCACCTGAGCAAATGATCATGTGATAGTGCAAATATGCTTCATCATCCACAGTCATCCATTCAAAGACGGGGTTTTCGCATCTCCAAATTGTCTTGTCTCGGGTATCCATTGCCTTCTCATTCATTATGTTGTGAAGCATTTCTTGATAAGTCTTTAAATGTTTAATAATTTTGAGCTCTCAGGTAATCCAGAGTTCATAGTATGATTCTTGTTAATATTTTAGCGTACGTAATAATAATTCTTCATTCCATAACCTCTTAATGCTATCAATTTCAAATGTAAATTAGTAAAACTTTATTTATTGAGTTAAAGGTATATTGTAGCATTAGCATATAATCTAATCCTTGATAACAAACTAATATTTCTTTCAATAGCAGCACAAAGTAATAGAAAAATATCCGTATAACTCAATTATACGTGAGCGAAAACATGATATTACGTAATAACCGCTCTTTTGTTAGCAATATTGCATAAGTAGACGATAGTCTTCGTCTTAGAAATTCTTAAAGGAAGAAGATTTCATGCACCGATAATCTATTAAGGCACATCTCGAGCCATTCAGATCAGGTTGATTTTAGATTCGACGGAAGGGTGGGCTGGCAAAACTGGTACAGGGAAACTTAACCTTGAACACGTATATCCGATGTATCGGATGCTGAATTTCGTAATAGAAAATGGATGAAGAATACGATGCAAATTTGAACGAATCGTAGGAATAAAAAACGATTGTGTACGTACTTAAAAAGGAAGCTAGATCTAAATTGAGTAGTGGAATAACTAGAAGAACTAGAGGATCTTAGAGTTGTACCAAATCGGTTTATACTACGATAACACCGACAAACACAACGCCTTAGTCCCCTAAGACGATTATTGTGAGAGGCGAAGCCAGATTTATCTACAAAGAAAACGGCTGTTCTTACAGAGCAGAAAAAACTCTTCGCTTTTGGGCCAGCTATATCGAAGAACCTCGTACAAACTTCGGTGTATTTTTGGAAGCAACTCGTCACTTATCTCCCACTTTTTTTTCGGAGCTAATTGTCTCAGCGTGAATATTACAGGAATTCGGGTGCAGCGGCACATTCGGGGTTGAAAAGGAGTAGCTCTTTCACTCACAAGAAGGGCATTTTTCGTCGAGGAATGGGGGCGGGGAGGGAGAAGAAGGTAGGGGGCGATGGGAGGGGGGTTTCGGGCTAAAGGAATCGGCCCGAGAGAATCACCAGAGTGCCGGTCAGTCGAGCAGCGTGCAAAAAAATCGCCAAACTTCTCTTCCAAAATCCGTGCTGAACTTATCTTCCGTTGGTGAGCTCGTTATCTGTCCGAAAGGTAAGTCCAGATAGACTACGATTCATTCTTTCGACCCGAATCACATCCGTTTGTGATTTATGGATTCCTTGAGCTCTTTTGTAGGGGCTTAGTAGTATCCCGTATCCAGTGTGAGGTGATCATACCCCCTCCTTTCCTTCACACACACACACACACGCACCCCTCTTTTCCCCCACCCCGACCGCGAAAGACTTCCCCTACCCGCCTCATTGCCTCTCATTTCCATGCGATGTTTGCGTGGCCACGTCTCCCAATTCAGTAACAGTTAAAATTCGCGGAGGGGATACGTACGTGACTTTGGCGAAAAATCATGGATTTAGTTTTTGCGATTTTGGGGAACGATTTTTTTTTTTTCGAAAGGATTTGTCGCCAACGAACAGAGCGTCGGGAATCTATGCGTGTCGTCCGTTGAGGATGAAGAACCGAGGCTACTCAGATTTTTCGCATATTTCGGCGGATTTTGCTGGAAATAATATCCACAGTACATGCGGACTTTCTTACTCTTGTTCTCGCTCTCTCTTTTAAGGGGTTTTTTTTCAGAATGTCGATGAAATTCCACGCCGATTTTCAGTAGCTTCGGGGCCAGTTTTCTAGTCGTTTTGAACCCTTTTCTGAATTGATCTCGGCGATAAAAGGTTATGTAAGACGTCGTGGAAGAAAGCTATAACATTTCACGTTATTATACCGTTTATGCAAACTCCTCCTGTCTTGCATCAGAGAAGATATGAGTAAACAAATATAAAAGATATAGTTTTGCCTAACTTAATAATAGGAATTTGCATGAAAATATTTTCTTTATCTATTCGAATATATTCATCAATATTTTCTGTTATGAGAATATTTGTACTAGCTATTTCCCTTGGTTAAATATTTATCAGTTTCTTATAATAATATGAAATGATATTTTGATCGATTTCTTTGAAATACCCCAATGGATTCTATTTCTCTAGTTTTCCCAATTGAATTTTGTGAAGATACTACCGTCACCTATGTACTATTACAGCACACAAATATGATCTATAAAGGTGAAATTGAATCCCTTAATTTATTTCAACGTGTGAAATCGTTATAAACATGTTACGTAACATCTACTATTATCAAAAGGAATGAGTTTTATTTATTTCAGTTACGTAACATCGATGCAATTTCTGCCTCGTGTATAGTCATAATAGTTGGAGACAATTATTTATTTATGGCACATCAAATAATTCAAACGATAATAAAAACACAAGACTGGCTTCTTCAAATCGTTAGAACGTATGAAAGTCGTTAAAGGATTATATAGATTACCAACTATTTTAAATAATAATCCTTCAGATTGTTTAGTACATAAACCTAATATATATAATATAAATGCAAGTTTTAATATGTATAATATAAACATTTTATGTATCAATATATATGAATTGGCCCAGAGATTTGAATATGGAATGTTCATGATCAAAGTTTATTCCCTTGGTTGTCTAACATTTTAAAACCCACTCTTAAACAAATGTTATGAGTATTTCTCCTGGTCAAAATATCAAATTGGATTTTTAATTCTTAATTCAGGTCTTCTTGTTAAGGAATTTCTTCTTCACCTGAAAAATTCTAAAATTCAGGCCTTTCCATTTGCTAATTTTTCACGAGCAAAATTTTTATCGTGTACATAGATCACGTGTAAATTTTTATCGTACTTGACTTCCATAAGTTTATATTACCCTACCACTAAATCACTTGCTGTCTAGAACCGTTTTATCGAACTAAGATGACACTATACAGCCGCATTCCTTAATCATTTTTCCCGAATATATTTCCCATATTTGCAAAATCTTATCGTAAGATTTACACAATAAGACGTAGAGATTGTATTAGCTATTATAGTTGGTGAAGTTGTTATTTTATCGTGCTTATAATGAACGGAGTGTCTAATTCCTAGATAAGTCAACTAGAGTAGTATATGAAGTTGTTATTACATCATACTTCTCATGAATGGAGTGGCTAATTCCTAGATAAGTCAACTAGAGTAGTATATGAAGTTGTTATTACATCATACTTCTCATGAATGGAGTGGCTAATTCCTAGATAAATCAAATAGAGATAAACAGTTATCTCTATTCCTCAAGTAGTAAGAGTATTTGAAGTACCCGAGCATCATTCATTACAGCCATTCTATCTCACGAACAGACGTACGTAAGTCTATTTGCGGAGGAATTCCCTATACTAGCTGTTGAAAGATTGCTCTGGGTACCTCCATTCTCTAACATATACATCCGTCAAATGATTTCGCTTAAGATCATCACTCTTTATCCTTATTGCTCTCTCATGTCGTCTATTATAACTCAGAGGGGGTTCGAAGGAATGTAACGAAACGGGAGGAAATATTTCGTCTCCATATTCCTCGTCTGCGGCAACTTCAGTAGCGATCGAGTAAAATTTTAACGGCCGAAAATTCATCCAATAAGTGGCTTCTATATCTCACGAAGCTATGGGAAAAAGAAGCATTCGCTTTTAGTCTGCATACCGCCCACCCTCCATCCAGCCCCATCCAGAGCCGGTTTTTTAAGAACGGACCAGGTGCTGCTTCAAACGAATAAGAGGGATTTGATTGCTATTAGTTGGCTAATGGAGAATTCAAACTCGGTGTAAGCCCTGTGCTGAGAAGGGGTTCCTTCCACTGTGGACCTCATTTTAGGATTAGATTGCGTAAGGGTACGGATTATTACGGAGTGGTCTAGGCTCATGGTGTTCGAGGAACTACTTCTTCTTCTTCGCGATGGTATTTTTTTCACGAAATTGACGATGTTGGTATCTCGTATACGGTGCGAATGCGGCTCGAGAAATTCGTTGCTTGTGTATCTCTATGCGGAAAGTACACAGGTTCACATATTTACATATGGAATGTAATACATAGAGAAATCAATTGAAGTATCGTAAGAAAATGTGAAACCATTGAAAAATTTACTTATTTAAATTTTGAATTACTTACGAAGATATCATTTAGCCTTCTCCAAAATGTAATATGCACTTTTTGAAAAAATAACTGATGTGACTGGTTTCTTTTTCCTGTTCTCCTTGAAGAATAAGATGCTAAAAGTATTTTTCGTAGATTTTTAGCACCTTTGCTTTACTTTTATTTATGACGCGATTACTTCATACATGCAGGAAAGTAAGATGATTCAATTATTGGTTAATATGCCGCACCTATATTCTAAATTGAGTATATAGTATATATCAATGTAATATGGGATTGATTGAAGATTGCATTAATATTTGGCACATTCTATAGCTTTTTACTTTACAGATGCGACCTCTTTACCCAAAACCTGCAGAGTTTTCCTGCATTCCAAGGCTAGGCTTTCATACTTATTTTCGTGTCTTCTTATTTGGCGTTAGTGAAAGGCATTTCAATTTTTAATCTTCGTTTTCTTGCTTCTGTAAAGCTCCATTTGCGTTCGGTACACGATTTCATAAACGTAAGAAACCGAAATAAAAATCTTTGCTTTTTTACCTTTTTCGATGCTAAAACGAGAATTCTAAAAGTCGTCGTTAAAGATGAAAAAGAAAAAAAAAGAATCTTCTTCTTTTCAAGATAAATAACACGCGTTCGAAAGAGTTGGAAATATCTCACGAATCATGTAAAAAATGGTTGTTACGAAAATCTGTTGAGCATTAGTGCGTCGATTGTCACCTAAGATGTGTGAATTCGGTGATTCTTTCAGACTTAAATGTTAGTAAATTGAGGAAGAGAATGGGGATGTACTTAACTGATAATGAATTTTAAAACCTGTATGGAAGAACAAAGGGAGCCAAACACTTAAGGAGACTGAATGATTAGAGTGCCGATTCTAGTGTTTTACTGTGAATGGAAAGAGACTTTTTTTTGAGCGGGTTCTTTGATCTTCCTAACTCAGGCACATTTTTACCCCTTTGTTTATTGCATCATTTGTAACCACTCGTCTATTTTGGATTCAAATACTTAAGGATTAGAATGAAAAAAATTTGCAAGAACTAAAAATAGATTAAATTACTTTTACTAACGATTTTAGAGCCCTGGACCTAGGTTCGAGTCCCAGTCATACGTCTCTTTTCACTTCTGTTTAAACTTTTTATTCAATTCACAAAAAACAATTCACATATAGGTTGTTTTCAACTTCTTTTATCCAAGTTTTAGGGCTATTTCGCCATGATTGAGTAGTATGAACATAGGAATGTATGCAAATGATATATTTAATTAAAACTAAAGAAAATATTCAAAATTTTCGTAAGACCTGTATTGCGATAATTTTTCCTAATCTATCTTGAAAGAAAATATATTTTTGATCCAAACAGGGTAATATATACTATCCAATAAAAAGATTTCTAGATATGTCGTGTCCATTGTAAAAGTAATAGCCATGACCTTTGTAATTTATTTCTTTGACCAGCATTTTTAGCAGTATTGAGAGAGTTAATTAAAACTAATTGTCCTTCTACTTTGCAAACTTCTTCTTCTAATAGATAATACGGTTTTCATTCTGCATAGGATAGGATTGAATATAAATAATTTCTTATTTAATTTAGTATTAGTCATCCAAATCGCTACGATCCTATTTCAATTCAATGAGTCATAAGGGATTCTTTAAAGTTACATTCTTCCTGATCTATCTATATACGGATCTGCAAAATTTTATCATAAATGATAAACATTTATTAACTTATGTAGAAGCTGAAATTGTCTTCTCACAACTTGCTATTGTTTTCATTGATAAAATAACATTCATTCCACCTCGCAACCCATTTTCCATAGAAAGCCTCGTTAGCTATTCATTTATAATCTCTTGATGAATAAAATATAGTCTACAACTAACTTCGCACTATTCTCTATAGAGCAATTATACTTGCAAATATTTAGACCTGATCTTCCCACATTGTAGTTATCTAGAACGATAAGATATTTTAAGTAGGCATAATAAAAAAATAGACATTAAAACATAAAGGAGAAGCTGTGATTTTGCCGACGAAATAAAAATCTACTCACGACCGGAAATAGCTAAGAAGAAGATGAATCTAAGAATGGAACTTGAATAAATTTCTGGGCAACCTATTGTTCGGATTCTAGCTCGTTAGAGAAATATTTCTTTTGTCTACTCGCAATAATTTTACGGTTATACCATAAAAATATTGAGATGGGTTAAGATATGGATCGTGGTAAACAGAGCGATGGGAAGGTACGAAAAAAAATAGTTTACGATTTACGCTGTACAAGACCAGGTAGTTTTTGTCGTAACGATATTATTATACGTTATTATACGTTATACGTTTACGCAATTGCGTGAAGAAAGTGCCAAAATTCTCCCTAAACGGAGACGGGCCTTTTGGCAATCACTCTGTGCCTGGAGTAGTTTGCATTGGTCTTCCGAAGTTAATCATTTGGGAAGTGTTTCACGCGTGAGGGAGCAACTCGGCACGCCACCGTCCCGCTCCGTTGTTTTTCTGGCCTATGAATCCACAGAATTAAGTGCTAGCGTTGCGGATCGGAAATTAAAAATTCAACGTTCCCTTTGTATCTGTTTTTCCGTATTTTACCGGCCTCTCGCTTATCGCTGATGTCGGCATGATCCCTCCCAACGCGCCCCGAACGAACCTTCGTTTTAAAACAATGAACGAGGAATTAATTAAAGGTGGTCTCTGCGAGGAATCTTTTAATTGTCTTAATTCGATCAAATTTTGCCCTCCTACGATGTTGTCAGCACTGTTTTTCATTCTCTGACCGCTGACCTTACCTTCCTTTTGGCTCCTTAAAAATCTTTCATTCTCTACGTGTCTTTCTGTTTCCGTGAAATATCGTGATAACTTTCCTATTACGAAAGCTCCTATTAACATCCTATGATATATATGTGTATATATATGTGTATATATATATGTGTATATATATGTGTATATATATGTGTATATATATGTGTATATATATGTATTTATATGTATGTATCATCCCTCTAGAACATCCATGTATATCATTATATACCTTGTACCTATCCTTTCTCCGTGTTATTCATCCAAGTGGTATTCTCCAAAAATGTAGGCTCAAAGTTGTATGCTTAATTCACACGCTATGGTTGCAATGATGCCCTACTTCAATTCGGATCCTGGCGCACACAATACTCGCTCATAAGTGGTGATTTGAGGGCGGATAAGGCGGTGGTGGGCTTATCTACATCTCTATCCGCTACCTACTTACTAGTCCCCCCTATGCGAAAGGATCGGAGTGTTTATCGATCCAGTTCAGTTGTATTAACTCGAAGTTTTCACGGAAAATCAGATGCAAATTTCTTGCTAAAACTATAAAAGAGTTAAAAATTGGGTAAATTGGAAAACTTGGTAAGATATGCAGAGGAGTTAAAATAATTGTTAGTTGTGATAAATAATAGAGAGCTAGGACACTCCCTTAACTTATATTGCCCCAAATTTTTAATTATATCTTTCAATACTCGGGCCCATTTACAGGGGAGGAATTAAAATGGGTCGAAGTTATTGTAACTATAGTTTTGTTGAACTATGTCTGATATCACTATCACCGTAATTTTTGAAGTATCAGCAAACTTCAGTATCTCTCTAAACAGTATGATAATCACTTTTTCTTTCACAACTGAATTGATTAGATTTGAAGATACATGACGATGCATATTTAAGGTTTGAATGGAAGATGCATTTTTTCCATTCAAGCTGTTACTGTATACTGTTCGTGAATCGTATATAATTGTGATTTTCCTTTGATGGATAAAGTATACTTACATTCTTGGACATTATCTGCAAATGTAATCATCATTTAATTTCATATCATTAAATTGTTTAACGTAGAATGACAAGAATATCTTAGCCAAGCGAACACTAATTACTCTTATAAAATGTTATATTTTAGGAATTTTTATTTAGTATACTTATAATTTTCTAACTTTATTTTCGCGAAAGAAGGAAAAGGGAACGAAAAAAGATTTATTTTGAGAACAAAAACGGAAATTACGTATAAAAAAACAATCTGCAGGAAATCGCCCACGAGAAAGTGGGATCTAAAACCCACGTTAAAGTTCTTAAATTGGCAACAAAATTTTTAAGAAGATTAAGAAGAAAAAAGAAAGGAAGAATATAAGAACTCCTTCAAGGATTCTGCGATGTAAAAATAGGGAACATATTTGTGAAAAGAGAGAGTTACATAATTATTTTGAAAATATATAAACTCGCAGATAAATTTAAACAAAAATAATTTACGGCTTAACAATTAAATAACGGAGGAATGATTATTTTGAAGAATAAAAGCAGAATAATTAACTCTAAGAGTCCATAGATTAATGTAATATTGCAATACAGTATTGGGGAAAAGAAAACTATAAATTTAAATAAATTAGCCCCTTAATCATCAGATTTTAACGTTAATCTACTTTAAACAATGAACTTGTTTGTGAGACTATTGTGTAAACACATTCGCAACAATGATGTTTATTTATCAATTAAAAAATATCGTTACGACACTGGTTGCAAAGATCGTTCTTGATGAGCGACAACCCTTTCCTTATTAAGAGGCCGAGATAAAGGATGAAAAAGGTATGAAAACATTTTTATTAACATCACACTATAAAACGTATAATCTCGTAATTATTTGTGAAATTTCTCACGTGAAGAGCGTTCCCTCTAAAAGGATAGTAATTTTCAAACGAACCATTCCCAAACGCTACCGTTTCGCGGGTAATTGATACTATCGTTCGCAATTGTTTGAGAATAATTATATCTTTTTTCGGCGCGATATCATCGTTTATAAACTTCTCGCGTATCGCGAGCGTAGAGTCACGGATTTCTACTGGGAAATGAAGCAGGAATGCTCGGGTCTCCTAAAAAAGAACGTGTGCTATTCATCAAAAGTTCTCGATGCTTATTTTTATGTCAATTTATGAGCGTAAATCTTCTCTTTGCAAACCTCTTCGGAGTTAACGGCTGCCCCTAATTTTCTTCATTGGACCTCCTTCTGAACCGATCATGAATATACCCTTTAGGACATAAATCAAAGTACTGGCGTAACGTTTATCTCATTCTAGTTTAATTGCCCAGTTTTGCAACGGTTCCAGAGGTTATTACCCAAAGATATGTTGCAGTTTTGTTTCCCTAAAAAGCTCCCTTCACCGTTCATCACTGGGTCATGGCTGCCCGGTGTTAAGAACGCCCGTGGGAAGACCTAAGTGCAGTCACCTGCTCAAGAATCACGAGTGCCATGGAAACACCCCACGTTCTAGGTAGCACGGTGCACGGGTAGAGAGGGGTTAGAACATGAACCAAATTCGGGTGTTTGAAATTTTATTCGATTGACCCCGTTCTTGACCTCGTAAGACCACTTGAGGGGCTAATCGTGGAGTGAAAGGTGGTCAAGGAGGTAAGGACGATCAAAGAGTTACATTAAAAGGTCTTTTGCCGTTTGCCTTCGGATGTCATTTATTTGTTGCCTAAAATTGCGCCCCTGACTGAAATACCTAGTTTCTCGTTTGTTCATACCTTTTTCACAGATTTGAACTTTTGTCGTACCCGAATTTTTCTTTACGTCGACCTGTATCGTTGTTGTTTTGTTGTTTGGTTGTTTCATTGTTGTTTTGTTGTTCCATTGTTGTTTAAGCTTGACTGAGGAATAAACAACTAAATTTTTCAGCGTCATTTATCAACAATGAGCCAGATTACATTGTTATCATTGTATCTGTCTTCTTTGTTACTCTTCCATTTCATTCACACGACTGTTGCTTAAGAGTTTGAATAACCACGTGTATAACAGTAATCGATTGTCGACATGCTTGTCGATATGGCAAGCGGAGGGCAACCTGAGAGTACCTCAATAGCGGGTTTAATTCGCCTGAGGGGGTCATATTTATACTAAGCAGGTGTTGAATGCAAGCTACCTTCTTCTGGTTTAAGATTTCTTGCTCGGCTTACAGCAACTGGACTTTTGTTCCAGTCTAAATCTCCGATCGGCATTTTATTTTTCGTCCGTCTTCGGGAACTAAGTTCAAGCTCAGAGGTTCAGATTTCGGCGGAATTCACATTAATCCGCATTATCCGGGCAGTAGGGTGTTCTCGAACCATTTTTTTAATCGCATTACGAGCGGAAAAGAATCCTTGGTAACGTATGCAAGATGTTGAGATCATAAGTTGCTTGGAGACCGAGGCGCCGCTGGTATTAAATCATGAATCAGAATCTGAGATATCTAAGAATAGGCAAAGAGAATGTTCCTAAAGATTTTCAACGTACACATTCAAAGTCAGCCAATTCCATCGGATTACTTACGACTCCTCTCAGTGCATACAATTGTCTTCGTGGGAGGCTCGGTCGTAAACATCTGCACATCTTACATGATTTTGCTCTCCCGAATTAATGAATTGTTGGTCATGACGTCACGATTTTAGATTCTTATCTCGTCTTATTTGCTTAGCCCCGGTGAGATTGCTAGCTACTGGTCAGCTAATACCGTATCTTGAAGTTTACGTCTCGAAGCTGTTCTATTCTTACGAAGAATTATGCGATAAGTATACGCTTAATTTGCAAAGGACTGATTGCTAATGGATATTTTTAACAGCGCTAATCGCATTGCTAATTGCGAAGGTATTTGTCCATCTTGCAGGATGTCTGAATGCATAATATCTTTCTCTTCTTCTGTTGTCTCCGTATTGGATGAAATGCGGTAGATTACACGGTAGATTAAGTTACATGGAGTTTGTAATTTTCTTTCGTATTTAAACTAGTTTTCAAAATATTAATATTGAGATTAAAATATAAATTTTAATGGTTAAAATCTCGTATTATAATTAACGAGAGTATGTAAGTATCTTCTCATCTCAGCATTTCGTCTTAATACGTTAACGTGAATATGATTGAGGATGTAATATGCTCTCATACTATCGCGATTTGTTGCAACAAATGAAAAAGTTATCAACAGTATGATATATACGGCTGAGCACTGTTGAGTTGTCTAAGGTTGTAGAGAAGATAATAATTTGCTTTGGATAAAAAGAATAAGATTATTATTCCGTGAACAACTTACAAAGTTGGATAAAAAACAAATAAAATTTGATAATTTCTAGAGAAATTAACAAGTTCTTAAGACTTCTTTGTTTTTTTATATTTACTTTAAACAAGAATTCGATCATATAAAATTAATTAAAAAATTCATTTTGGATTTTAATTTGACAAGGTTTTAGAAGTAAATGTCTATTTGATCGGAAAATGTTAAAAAGAAAACGAATTTTTGTAAGGATTATACTATTGAAAAACATGTACTTTCGGTTTTATAACATATGCATTTCCTTTGAACCTCATTTTCGGGAGGAAAACAACTAGCTTGTAATTCAGATCATAAAAGAAAGTTGTTGAGGCAAGAATTCAATCTTGTCATTTTGTCGGTTTGACCTTGTTTCCGAGATAATTTCCGGCATTCGTTTATAGTAAAGTGTCTTTTGCAATTGATGACATTTTAATTACTACAGGTTTGCTTATGTTTTCGTCTAAAGTAAATAAAATTTTAATGTCGTAACTTTACATCTAATTCCTTCACGTAGATAAAGTATTATTTAAATATAAATGCAAATAACTCAGTATCAGGTTTAAATAAAAACTAGTCATTTAGGAACCCCAAAAAAATTCGCATATTTAAAAACAATGGGCAGATTTTTTATCTTCCAAAAAGCTTGAATTAGTTAACCGAGCTAATTTTAGATTAAAGTCTACCCTTTTGTTTTCTGAGCACGGAATGAATGGACTTAGTCGTTAGTCCATCTTGGAAACCATTTAGATTTAAATAGGAAATATTAAGATAAGAAAAACATTCAGTATTAGGAAAGGGATCTATTTATAGCAGCTTTGATGAACGAATTCGATAGTGTATGTATAGCATATGATAAAGACTGTTATGACTATTACGTATCGGTGCGAAAGACTGTAATCCGCTTGAATCCTTTTTTCTGTACACGGAATAAAACGTAAGAAAAGGTAATTAATGGCTTTTGGAGGAATTAATGAGTTTTGATGGGTAACGCATGCAGGTATCCCGCTGTCCGCGTACGGCGGGGTGCCCCTAAAAAAAAATGACTGCAGCTCTCAGAGCAACATATGTTTTCCTGTAATTAATTTATGACGGAAGGAAGAGGCTGATACGAAGGTGGGATATCTTTCTTCAGAACATTTACGCCTCAAAAACATTATATCGTATACGAGATTCTCAAGACAGATGGTACGCTTCGAAATACAAAGGGGCATTTCGTATCAACATGCGTATGTCGAGAGAGCACAATTCGGTAGTTGGTTTAATTGTTACGCTGAGTCCATTAAAATCTAATAATTAACCCTTTCGCGTAGTATACGATGTTAAGGTGACTCCATTCATGTTTACTCATTCAGAGATCTGATGGATAGTATACCACACACCTCTTTTTAACTTTAGCGCCTCATTATTGATCGATACCGTATTTTAATTAATGATCCATTGTTTCATTTTGCATCAGTGTGGTTAGGGCACATCGATGTTTATATTTTACTGTTCAACAATCGTGCTAATAAATAAAAATTATACTATCCCAGAATAGGAATATAATTTTATCCTTGACTGGAAAATAAAACTTTTAGTTTGAGTTAAATATTTAAAATAATTCTTAAGTTCATAAACGATGAAAGTTAAATAATATTTACCCTTCTTATTTATAATTATAATAAAATTTAATTCGTAATTTAATATGGTTATTAAACTTAGAATCAAGTAATTAAATATGTGAATATATATAATGTAAAATATATCGAATACAAGCTTTACAAATGCAATATTTATTATGAAATAAAAAACGTCTTTGTAAACGAGTAGCAACTGTTATATTTACTCTTAATCACGAAAGGTTTTACGTAAAAAATCGTAGTAAACAATTATACAAAAGAAAACAAATACGTAAGAATAATAAGTTATTGAAAAGTGAGCTTTATCATCCCCTTTAAACGTGCGAAAAACATAAACGTTTCGATAAAAGAACACGTGTTACAGTTAGCGATTTCCGAACCACATCTACACGGTGAGAAGGAAAAAATTTCGGAGATTCTAGAAGAACGGAAACGGCTCGGGATTCTCAAGAATCATCCGTTTTATTCGTAGCTTCGATCTCAGAAACAAAAAAAGAAAATTCGGGTGAATATCTCAAGCCCTTGGGTGGGATTCTTAACTGTTTCGCTCTCCAATTGGAACGCGCCGAAAACTCCCTTATTGTTTGCGAAGTGATCCGCAGGCAGAGGATGGCGCCTCTCACATGGAGGCCTCATTCAGAACGGCCAATTTCCCACGCCGACTCCCCTCCCAAGAGACCGGAAGGAGTCTAAAGAGGTGAGGTCAACTGCTAACGCTCCAAAACGGTACCCTATATCCATTGAGAGAGGGAAAAAGAGAGTTATTTCACTTTTCACGCTCTCCCTAACACTCCCTCTTTGCGTACTATTAAAGAGAGTTTACGCGATTTTCGTTTGTTTATTGTTTTGACAGAATTGGATGAGACGTCTTCGATAAAAAGATGTCCTTACGAATTGAGCAAATGTTCCGGATTCAGGGGAAGAGCTAATGTGAGATTTAGACTTATAATTTCTTTGATTTCTTGTGGGAATAAATTATATAAAATTTATAGGAGACTAACTTTCATAATCACAATATTTAATTTTCTTATTATTGGATTAAAATATATATTCATAAAAACATGTACATAAAAAACGTTTAGATGTATTGTTTGTTTAAGAATTTGCTTTTAATTATGTAGTATCAAACTCATATGCTTTTTCTGGTCTGTTTATAAGTATATTTACTTTCGTTATTAAAAATTTAAGTCACATGACCTTTTACATGGACTTTTTTATTTTCTTAACTTTTGTGAATAACAAGTTTTTTTGTGAAGAAGTGCATTAATTCATAAAACAATTTAACTACATCATATTTAATACTCTCCCAAAAGTTTAAATTTTATAATATTACGATACTTACTCATAGAATTTTTAGATTAATTTTAAAGGAAGTAACCACCTGCGTAAACTATATCATCTCGTTGCATCTGTCATTATTTTTGTTATTATTATGCATTGAAATTCTAAGACCTATACACTCACTGTATATAGTATTAATTCGGTATAGATACGCTTTTACATAGTGCAAAGTTGTTATATATGCGGATGCAAGCACAATTAATATTTCTTGATAATAGGAAAGATATTCAACAAAATACATCATTCAGTTTATCTCATATCTGTCGTATCGAAATAGCAAATTTTCGAATTCGTAGAAAGGTTTACGTAATTATAGGAGAATGCGGAACGAGTTAGGCTTCGAGCATATTTGGCGTAGGGCAGGTGTAGGCGGATGTGCAAAATGGCAACAGGAAGAATAGCCCGCCCGAAAAATAGCAAAGTCATTTCCTTAACAGGTGCGTAGATGCCTAATAGACCCGCTGACTAACCTACCGTGTGATTTGAATTTAAAGTCCGAGAAACATCTTCTCACGTGCTAATATTTAGTTTCCTTTCGTTGCCATATTTCCAATTATCTAAATTGTGCCGCTGGAAGATCTCAAATAACTTGCATGGGAACATTTTAGCACGTTTACGCTAAGATCTAGAAAAAGTTTAGATATTTTCCGCTCCTAAGAGTGGAAGCTATTCAGACATCCTAGGAGCCTAATTTAGGTTTTATCTTCTTATCTTTCATCTACTTCAGCCAATTATGAAGCAGTTTTGTTCATTTTTTTATTACGTGCTATGCATTCCGGAGTTATTACGGTTTAATCTATTGCATTACTTTGAATTTTTTTATTTTAAAATGGCTCAGAAATCCATCGTTACTTTTTTAAGAATAAAATAATTCAATACGTATCATTAAATTTACAATTTTATAACTGTGCTACTGTATCATTCTTCATGTTTAAATCGTTCGTAAAAATATAACGGAAGCATTTTTTCTCGACAATAAAAATCAGTAGAAATCTTTTTAATTATTTAGATTCTTTCTTGCTTATCTTCTCATTTTCCCAATTGATACAAAAAAACACTTCAAATTTAAAAATCTTACGTCAACACATCATCTTTAATGACTAATATTTCCTAATTTCCCGAGATGTTTACAAACGATTCAAGATTCGTCAACATTTTATCAACCACAAGCTTTCCTCTCCAGTAAATATTTATCTCGACGGAATTATTCCATTAATTCTCAGGCTTGCGTGTAAGTTGAATATCATCGCATTCCACCTCGGTGTGAACTAGTTTTTCGTTATTCATTTGTCGTATATTGAACCTCTGATCGACTCATGTTGATTTTGCGGGCCATTGTATTTTGTCAAACGCTGTTGCGAGAACTCCTTCCGGGAATTTTCCCTTGCTACAGTTTCACTCCGTAAGTTTTGTAGGTTATCCTATTCATATAGAAATTTTGGAGCTCTGAGAATCCACGAATTCGCATATTCACACGCATTTCGTCAAGTCGTTCTTGTTATTTAATTCGAGCCAAAAATCCTTTCCGTTAGCTCTAACAAACATTTCGATTAATCAATATTCAGGATGATGTGCGCGATTAAACTCGCAAAATTTCGATGCTCATCGGTACGTAAATTAGTTACATTCAAAAGTCAAAAGATTCGTTTTAATTAATAAATTTCGCGAGGGTGTGGGACTCTCGTCTGATTGACGCGGTATACGTATATATATATTCGGTATCGGAAGCAATTATTATGCCGGTTAATTGTTTTCGAAAGAAAAGACCGAATTAATGCTAATTTTATTCGATATATCGCAGATGAAACGAGTTTATTTTCGATTTCGAAATTTTGGTGTTTGATTTCCGACTGCGGCGGTGTCGTCGTGTCCTGGGAACGTTGTTCAGAAGGCACGCCACGCCTGAAGGGAACTGGTGTGAAAATATACATTAGTCATCTTCATCTTCGAGATTTTAAGATAGGGTTTATTAATTGTTATCTAGGTCGAAATCCTTCAGCGAATATGTTGTGATAAGACAGCTTGGGCGAAGATATTCCGAGATAAACAGCGTAATTTGTAAAACCGATTCATCTTCTCCCGGGAGGAGATCCCGCTGAGAAGAAAGAACGTAAATCCGTGGTTGCTAAGAGACCAGCTCGAATAAAAAAACAATGGAATCGAAATTTTCGTATTTTGTGGAATTAACTCGGAGCAAATTGAACTGTGAATGCGACAGAGATTTGGTAATTAATTAATGGGAACGCAGAGGTCAAGCGCCTCCGGCCTCGGAGCCCTAAAGCGGTTGTCATTTACCTTAACATTTCCGAGGAAATGTCATAGAAATGCATTCGGAGAGTGAATTGGACGCATTCAATTTGCGAATTTCGCTTTTCTCTGAGCGATACAGAGGCATTGTTACGATTTGTGACGTGAGCGTTCGGTTGTAGACAGGAAAATATACGCAGAAGGTTAAAATATAAAGGAAAAATAGCAAATAGCTGGGACTCGAACCCAGGACTCCTATAAATTTTTAATTATTATTTCCATTCAAATTTTTGTAATCTGAGATATAAAATATATCGCCCACATTACGTAACAACAAATTCTTTTATTTTTCTCATCTTTTGCCAACAAGCTTTACTTCTAATCTCCCGATTTATTTCAATAATTATCAATTTCCCTCGTAACCTTTTGGAGGGATAATATATTTCTCGGAAACGGAACGAATTCTCGAACATAAATTTCCGGTTGAAAATGTCAAGTGTCGTCAATATATACTTAGGCACAGCTTGTTCCCCCCTTTCTATTAGACACCCTATTTGGCCTCACCCATGCAATCCGTCCCTACCCCTTGGTACTCATTTCCTTTCCCTTTCTACATACTCCGCCCCTCCTTACCATATACTCTCACCACTTCACCATCCCCTGCACCTGATGCTGTGCCTCAGGAAAACCGGTCCAATGTGCGTTTCATTTTAATTCGGAGATGAGTACCTTTATTTTTATTCTATTCAAAAATAACATGTACTATATATAAGATGATAAATAAGAGGCACAAAACAAACCTGATTTTTTTCTTACGATAATATTCCCGTAATGGACTGGTGCGATATCTGACCGTTGGGGAATTCTAAAGAGACATCGAACTGTCACAGACGTTCTGCCTCAGGGTTCCTGAAACGATTTTCACCCCACAATCGTCGCCTTTCTTTCTCTTTAAGGTATTCCGCGTCTGGTACGTTCCGTTTCACCGTTTGGGTTTTCTTTATCTTTGCTCTTTCTTTTGAATTCTCTTCTTCTGGGATGAGAAGAACCAGGTAGAGATGAAATAATAGGAAGGTATAGATGTTCAGAATAAGGGATGGATCGAGATAGGGTTATGAAATATAGAATTCGCTAAAATTTTGCAAGGAATTAGGTAAAAATTATTTTAATTTATGATAAAATGAAATATCGAATCCCTTAGCATAGCTATGACAAAAGTTCGTTTATTTAGTGTTCAATTATACTTGGAGCAATGAGAAGGTTCTGATCAAATGAATGTGTTTGAATCTTTGAAATGAATTTTTCTACGACGACATGATATTTTAAATAAGAAAATATGTACGAAAACCAGTAAGAATATAGTACATTATAATTAAATATTATATTTAAAGAATGATATAGGAAACTTTATATGTAAGAGTGGTCTGATTAAACAAATTTCGTCCAAATTAATTAAGTCAAATTATTATTATTATGTTGGTAATTTTAAATCACAGCAAGGTTTAATGCCAAAATTTTGTTAGTTATTTCGATGTACTTTCTTATTATCATACTGGAGGGACTTGTTAAAGAGATAGCAATAGGTTAAATATAACCTCTTGCTTTGATTATCAATTTTTTAAAATTATTCATTCAGGAATAGCCACTGGAATAACTTTTCTCTTTTCTTTTTATGTATTATTATATCTCTCTAAGATAATTAAATAATTACAATTATGTTAATAAACTGGAACTGGAACCCAAAAACTTTTCAATCAAACTTTTTTAACTTGTATATTAAAATAAAGCACAAAATTTTTATTCAAAAGTAAAATATGAATAAAGAGTAATCAACATGGAGGAAATATGCTGTGAAGATATTCAAATCGCTTAGAGATGGAGATGAAAGAGCAAGAAAGGGTTAGGAGCAGTGAAATCAGAGAGCAGTGGAGAGTATAGGAGTGGATGGCGATTCATTCGGACGATATATAGAGTTGAAAAAGCGATATTGAATTTGGGAGCGAAAGTGATCGTTTGGGAATGAAGGAGAGAGAGTCAGGATTGGGAAGGAGGGATGAAAAGTTGAATTGAGAATAGGAGGGATGCATTCGGAGTGGTAATTGCAAAGACCGACTATCGTATGGCCTACGTCATTCCATCCAACCAATAGTAATAGATGAATGGTAAAAGAGGTTTACGTGTATTGGGTAGAAATAATTGTGAAATGCTGGAGGAGATATTTATCTGAATTCGACTACAATACTTCATCACATTAGCATAGTTTTATTTAATGATACAGAACATCTATTATATCCTCGATAAGCATAGCAAATTATACATTATTTAAAACCTTTTCTTTTCCACTTGGATGTATAGATAGTCTTTTAATTGAACCCTTAATAAACTCTATCTTTCTTATGTATCCATTCATTTTTCCAATCAATAATAATATCAATGCATTCGTGATTTTCAGTATTAATTTTGTTTCATCGTTCATTACTTCCTTAATGCTTGTAATCCAGCTATTTTTCAATCTCTAAGCAAAGCAATCCTGTTAAGCAACAGTTGTTGTTTGCTAAAACAGTAATTGAGTGTTTTCACAACGTAATCTAAGGTTATATATCACGAGTTTTTCAAAGCATTATAAATGCAATCAAAGTGGTGAAAGCAAAAATAAATTATTTCTTAGACGTGTTCGAGTCGTATCTATCCACGTGAAAATGGATTGCCTATCATTATCTTACATTAGGGAGAAGTATCTCCATGATATTAACTGGTGATTACTGTGTGTCTTATTCCTGTACTAACAACTATTCATCATTCAGGGATAATGGAGCTAATTCTAAAGCTACATTAATTCAAATTAATTTTAGGTGTTGAAATTTCAAAAATCCCGTATTCCAAATTATACTGTTTCCTGTTTATTATATTTCTATTTATTCTTGCTACTCCTTCTGTTCAATATATTGATTTCAATTCTCAAGATATAATAATAAACTTCATTTTCATCATATAAAGATACATTTTTTGGTATCATTGAGTCTTATCTGTTCATGCGAAAACAAATGACCTCTTATTATCCCGAACCACGGCAAGGATCTGGATGAAATCAACTGGTGATTCCAAGATTCCATCAAAACCATATAATGACAATGTTACGAAGTATATGATGCAAAAATAATAAATCAAACAATCCATTCCTGTGAGAGAAAAGTACGTAACCTTAAGTATAAATATTCCGATATCTAGAACGGACGACAATCGAAATACTTTTGTTTCCTATTTTCCATATTTAAATTTATTTACGATACGCTTTTGTTTTAGTTTATGGGTATTCAACCCCACAATTTTAAAACATTCACTCGCAAAATAAATCGAGAGAGAATAAATACGAAAGAACAGTGCACATGGGGGGTGGCTCGATACCGGCTAAGGTTAAAGAGGTGAGGAAGGGAAAAATTTGAGTTTTTATATGGAAAGATGGGGATAAGGTGAGGCAGAGTGCAAGCGAAGGTTTGGTGGAGTTGGTGTTGATTCTGGAGTTGCGGTGGAGAGTTGGAATGACGATGAATTGGCTGCTGAGATGATCGCGGAGGGGCGGTAAGGGTACATCGGAAGGGGGGGAGGGGTACCGGGGAAGTGGGGTAGGGAACAAGGGGTTCGCGGGGAGGGGTTCGCAGGGAGGGGTACGCGGGGATTCACGGGGAGGGGTGGTGCACTGTGAAGAGAAAGTGAAAGTTCTGGATGACCGGATGGAAGAGTAGAACGCCAGGATGAAATGGAGAACGTAATAAGCGAAAATGACGTACATTAGAATTCGAACGTTGGGAGAGAAAAAGAGAAATGTGTATAGAGGAATAAAAATGAGAAGCGAAGAACAATAAAGAAGAAAAAGGCGATAAAAATGGGTGGAGAGAGCGAATCCAAACTTTATGAGAATCAGAAATTGGACCCCCTTCGTGTTTTTGTGCCTCCAAATGGAATCTGACGTTCAGGGATGGGTTTAAAGTTCGAAGTAATTCTGATCCATCGATCCAGCAGTTATTCATGATCTTGATGATTGTTTATTTGATGATTGAGTGCGAAAATTATTCACTTCTGCCTCTCAATGATTTCAAGATACTATAAATAACTCCATTTAGATTCAATTTTAACATTTAAATGAGTCAAATTTCTCATCACTTTAGCTCCCTTAATGTTTATTTAAATTGTGACTCGTTCCCAGGAATGGAGAACTTTAATATGATGGGTACATTGGCTATCGGATGACTATATCGGAGCATAAATTCTGAATGACCAAAAATATTCCTCCAGATTGCACGAAAAACATCGTTCTCTCCGAATGCGTAAAATTTTTTTAGTTCGCTTTTATACGTGTTCTAAAATACGCGTGCATAAACTGTATGCTTTCTCCAGGATTGGTTTACGCTAGGCATCCTGTTTGACTTGCAAACGATTTGGGAGAGCTATTGGGAAATTTAGCATCCATTGTGATGCGAGATGAGTATCGTTCAGTGTCGTATATGATATGTTATAAGTCCTTCTCATGTTTATTTTACACGTACCGATATAGTATAATCTTTGTGCTTACATCCAGATATTCTAACACGAAAAAACATATGGACGCAGAGTTGGAGGAATAAGATCTATATATAGCATATAGGTTTAGAAATTTGCATCGATTGCTAGATAGACGTATTATAATTTTAATCTGTACAGCTCGAAGTTTGTGAAGAGTATTTTAAATACTTAATCATCGATTTAGCGTTCTATCTCGAACCCAATCGATTAATATTCATGAACCGCGTAGTTTGCGATGAAAGGGAAAATGGGAGTTTGCAGCAGCTGAATAATATTTCAAAATTCTTCGCGATGTAATCGATAGACACAAAACCACCCACGGCTTTTTTTAAAAAAAAGCGAACGCGTTGGAAATCGGTGCTCTGACGAACTACGAGATTCGGGTGCTAGTGACGCAGCGGGTCTATCCCAGGACATTGGCGTAATTTGCGTGAGAGGGTGAAAAAAAAAAGTGGAATAGAAGCAGATAAGAGGAGAGAATTTCACGGCAGCAACGGAATTGAGTTGGAAACAGGCAGAGTGTAAGAGTTGCGTAGTGATCCTGGGGGGGAACAATCGAAAAAGTGGGTTGGGGAGATGGGAATAAAACGCCGTAGAATGGGCGATTTCGCAGAATGGGTAGGAATGAAAGAAGCGCAAGTAATGATGGGAAAGGTGTGAATACAAGAGGAGATGAGGCTGGAACGAAGGGGCGTGGAAAAGGTTTTTTTTTTTCGGGGTGGGGACATAGTAAGGGGTTAGGGATGAAGTAGACACAGGATAAAAGGGTAAGGAGGAGCAGGGATAGCTCAAAATAAAAAAAAGGGAGGGGATGAGTTGGCGAGAAACAAGTGAGAAACGGGACGATCCGAGGCGCAAAAAATCGCTCGTGCCGTCGCTGACTGCACGTATTTAAGTCCTCTTTTCGCGCGACGTCTTTCGCATCGCTACACCTCGCATTCAGCACGCGCTGCGGGAGTAATTGATTTGCGATTCGGATCATACGCTCGCGAAAATGTTGTCTTTCGCGTCCGCACAACAGAATCAGTGGTGCCCTCTGCATAATTCCGCGGCGAACGCAAACATTATCCAAATGACGATCGAAATTTTAGTCCCCCACCCCATCCTCCATACCTCCGAAAATCTCGGAACAACAATATTTTTGTTCGGAAAGTAAATCGTTTCGGATCGCGATGCGTTTTTTTGTTGATCGAGATCGCTTTCGACCCTTTCATTTGTTTCTGGGGTCTAAAGTCACGAAAGAAGGAATCGAACGGTAATATTCATCCGGTCGAGGATTTCCTCTTTAAAAAAAAAAGAGGAATCGATTAATTCTTTTTAATCGCTCCCCACCCGCGGTTTCCTTCGAAATAAAAGAGGTAAGAGATAAGGAAACGGGATATGTCAGACGGTAGATTAATTCCTCTTGTTTCATGCCGAACGGGACGAATGGTTCCCTTTGGAATTAATCTCCTTACGAAAGTAAACGTGGAAAAATATTTCTTTACTCTCGAAGGATATTCTTCTCGGTCCCTGACTTTATTTCTGTTCTAGTTAAGAAGTCTTATACTGATTTGTTCTAAATTACACGTTTCCAAACAAGAAACCTTAACTAACAATCAACCCTTACATATATTGTTAGATATGTAAAGTGGAGACATGGGTTCGAGTCCCGGTTATTGCGGAGATTTTCAATTTTTGTATCCTTTATATTTTTGGATTCCATTTTAGGAGGAAATTTCGTAGGGGATACGCTCACACAGGTACACATGTACCTATTTCAAACATGGCTACGCAGAATTTACGCATTCCCTTCTCGCTGATTCTAAAATGTATTTCTCCGTCGTCATGGGCTTTTCCGGTGAAATGATACTGGCCATCCAAAAGTTCGAAATGGTTGGCATTTAGGACAGACGATTCATGGTCCTGGTTTACAATTCTGTTCAGTGTTTATTATTATCTGTATTTTCTTTGGGCTAAATGATTGATTGGTCAAATTAAACAAAAAGTTTGCCATTCTAAGAAGGAAACTGAAAATAGGATAATGCATCGTGATTAATTTGATTGACGAACTTATTTTTAGAAATATAATGTCAGTAGTAATTATTTTTCAATTCTTGGTACGATATTAAATAATACATTCCTGGAAATCATTCTGAGTTCTAAGATGAGTAGTTGTTTCTCTTTTTATATTACAATCCTCATTAATTGGAATAAGTTGCATAGGTAGCAACCAGGAATCTTGATGTTGACTTACTGCAATACGAATTCATATTCTATACAAAAATGTAGTAATTAATCGGAGATATTGTAAATTAAAAATTTTTACTTATACTTTATTGTATACCTAGGTCCTTTTTTATAATAATGATCTCTTATTTCATAATTTACTGCAGGTATTTTATTTAATGCTACTTCATTTGTTTGAGGTATCCACATTATATTTTAAACAGACAGGTATAACTGTAGTAATATAAATAATATACCGTTAAATATATATATTGTACACAAATATTGTGCTATGTTAACAGCTACCATATGGAATAACATCAAACATACATATGCATGGGCGCAGATATAATATTCATCCTTGCGCCCCGCACTACATAGTTCCTCCCCGCACGCCATCCGAAACGAATTAACCATCCGCGCTTGATCCTAGCGTCCTTTAGCTTCCCTCCTTTTTTTCGCAGTAACCTAATAGCCAAGATCAAGATGGCCAAAAAAGAGGAAAATCCGTGGTTCCGAAGAAGATATGCTCAAGACACGCGATGGTTGAAAAATCGTGCGCGGGACTCGAAGCAGAAACCGCTGTCCCGGAAGAGAGGAAATTATCCCATCATCAGCGGAGGGATATGTTGTAGTCCCGTTGAATATCGATCATGGACGAAATACCCCTTTAGCTGGGTGAAATTGGGGAGGCGAAGGAGGGGGCACTCCGCCGCGCTTTCATTCCGATCGCGTGGTATACTACGCTTTTTAAAGGGGTGATATTCACGCACATCTTTTGTGGGGAAATTTATGTTGGAAAACGATTCGTATGTTTCCCTGTATATAAAAGGAGGAGCTTTGATTTTTCGCCGGAAATGCGAGGATGCTCTCTCTCTCTCTCTACCCCTGGACCAGAACGGGGTCGATCACATCTTTTACTGCCACAATTATATGCGAGCTGCCACGTGGCACGCTGCTGTCGCATCCACTCCGACCGCAAAAACCGTGAGGGCGAGGTGAGGCGAAAGAATATCTCTGATAAAGATGAGGAGTGAGGTAGTTTGCATTCGATTATTTTACGGAATCGGAGTGTGAAAAAAGGTGGTTTACGCGTGATGCAGAACGAAAAAGAACAATAACCAAAAGCGGAGACCCTAATGGATGTTGAAACTGAACGTAATCTCTTGATATTCCCCAGAAATTTCCAAAAGAACGTAAAAATCTACGAACATTAAATTTAACTGTAACATAACAAGTATTTATCAACGTTCGGAAACTTTAGGAGTCTCCTATTTTATATTTCTTCGAAGATATAAAGTTTAAACAAGTAATATTTGCAATAGGGCTTAGATAACAATATTACGTATTAATACTCCTTTAAAATTTTGGCTATCGATGCGTTATACGAAGACTTTGCTTCTATATAGATGTTGCACACCCAGGAGTTACTATCGATCGACTACTGGTAGTATGAGGTATTATCAGGTTGGAAATATAATATTTAATATAAAATTCGTCATTTACATTAAAAGAAATAGAATTTAAGATAGAAAGATATCTATTTGTTGTGTAATATTTCTATTTGTTTATAGGACTCATAATACGTTTTTGATTCTCTCAATACCGCTAATTATTCTTAAATACATTATCTTTGATATATTTTACCTTTGAAATAATTCGCTTTTATAAGTTTTTACTTATTTCTATCGTATTTAACATATTTATGATACTTATCGATTTTATAATACTAATTGTGTTTAATAATCACGTTAATGATAGCTATCTGTTTCGTATTAGTGATAGAATTTGGGAAATTGAAGTTTTCCGATGCAGTTATAGTGCCGCGCATCCGAGTAGATTCGTCCCTTTAAGCTAGTGAAAGTACGCAACGAAAATGTTTACAGCGTTCCCTATGACGTCCCCGTTCTATTTCACGCGGCGCAGGTTCTTTTCTACCTGCAAAGAGTCAAAATGTCCTCCCCTTCGGATTCCCTCTCAACATCCCCCGAACATCATCGGCTCTAAAACGCACAAAGAAACGTTTCCAATAACAGCCAACTTGGAATAATCCCAATTCTTCAGCTGTTCGAAATCGACGAGTTTTCCCCGAAAAATATGGGAATATCCCACTTTCCCTTTCGAGTTTTGATTCGGAGCCATCGAGAGGGTGATTTTTTTTCGTTCGCAGGTGAGTGGTGGACATTGGGCGCGAAATAGTTTATTTCCCGCGCGAAAAATCCGCGTTCCACAAATGATAAACCCGTATACGAAAGGGATTTTCCCATTTCCATAGAAACTCCTCATCACGGTTTTTCATTCCCTCCGCCATGACAGTTCCCTCGTTCACGAAGCAATTCCATGCACCCGTTTTTCCCTCACTCGAGCCCCCCCGAATTTCGATCACGCCAACCGGAAGTGCTGCCACTTTTTCCCCTAGCGAGCACAAGTCGAGTTAGCGACGCGGCTTAGAGGGCGTCGGTGGGTGGGGAAATGTGAAAGGGAATGCTAAATGAGTATGGCGAAAGGGAGAGTGGAGGGGAGGTAGCGACGCTATCAGAGCGTGGGCGCCGTCGGCGTCGCCTAGGAGACTACGCAAGAGTTGCACGCGGATTCTCGTGAAAGGGGGAGGTGCGCCATAGGGGTGCGCCGTGGAGTCAGCGTAAACTGGCGCCCTATGTGGGTGGGATCGTGACTAACACCAGTAGTAGTGTGTTTAGGCGGGGGCGCTGTGTGGAAGTGAATGGAGGATTGAAGTGGGGAGAGATGCGTAGGAATGTGTGTGGAGGGAGAGATTATCTGTCGAAGGGAAAGATGTCCGTGAATCCCAGGAGGAAATCCACACGCTGCCCTCATCAGAGGCGGTTTTCTTCCTCGACCTTTGTTGAGGTTGTTTATGTTCCGGTTAGGGTCCATTTAGCGCGGATTAAACGGATCGCTCGTTGATTCGGGAATTGGTGCGGGAGGGCGTAATCGGACTTAGGTATCCGAGATGGGAGGTTTTTAAAATTCTAGAAATTAATATGCCGCGGATAACGGGTGACTGACCAAAATATCGATCCACATCTGCGATACTACAATTAAGCTAATGGCGTGAGCGGAGGGTTGCCATGTGTTTCGCTGTTGGAACGAGCCGAGCTGTTGATTCCGTGTTCGAATCCAGTAGATGTATTCGTATTCAATGATTTATTTGTATATATTGTGGTATATAATCATGCAAAAGAATATACGTTAGATATCGACATAAGAAATTACTGACTGCTTTTCCACACCTTGACATTGTTTCGAAATAAAAATATGAGATTGGAAAAATAAAATAGTACTCGTAAAAGGAAAAAGCATCAAAAATTTGTATCTTCAATCATTCAACCGTAATATTTATCCATTAGAGGATAATTTAATCATAAATATACTGTAAAATTGATGATTTTTGGAACTTTTTGTAGAAACGAACTTTATAAAACAATTCGAAAAACTAAATCACAAAAATATAAAATAATACTGCGTAAACTTGAACCGTACTGTTAAATAATATCATATAGCTATTTATAAATAATAAGGATGTACTAAATATCATCGTTTTTGTCACATATAATAACACATAAATTATATTTAGTCTAGTTTCTATTTAAAATACCAATAGAAACACTTCTATGGTTTCTCTTGTTTTCTAGCATCCACGAGTTTAGCTATCACCTGTGGAAGCACGTGTGAACTTCTCAGAGGTCAGAAATACGTATAGTGACTATTCCGTATGGTTGGGGTCGCGTGAAATAAAGGATCAAAAGATAAAAGTAATAGTTGTGGCAGGGGAACATACCTTTGACCCGAAAATTTATCTTTATCTGGTGTTTTGGCCTAAACGTCGTTTCATCGTAAACGAGAAATATTCGGAAAGGGCAACGTACATTAGGGAGGAGCTTCTCTGAATAACGCGAGATCCTGTATCCTTGACTGCATTAATCCGGCTTTGTATTGACGAGGAAGGAAAGGTTCAAACCCTTTGTCCCCTTCAGGTTACCATATATTTCTCGAGGGGTGTCTCATAAATCCAGATGTTTGCTGGCATCTATTTCCACGTTTGAAATACCTAAAGTACCCGTAATAATGACGAATTCCGTTCAGAATCCTCTTCCAATAATTCCCGCTAATCGCATTTGCGTATTACGTACTTGTTTTTTGTCCGAGCTCCACTCGGTTCAAATTCGGTTGTTATGGTTCCTTGTTTGTTTACTGCCTATGCTGTGATAGTGCTGTTCTTAGTGGTTACGAATTTCTTGTGAACTTTTTCGTAGGTACTTTGACGAGTGGAAATCGTGTATTATAATACTTCAGATATCCCTTCTTCCTTGTAATCCTACTTCTATATGTAGATTAACTATTTAATTAATATTTTATTTATAATGTCCTTAAAGGTTTCGAACTTATTAATCTCTCAATTTTAGATTATCTCCTACGATGTATAATTTTTATAATGAAGTATAACGTTATTTTACCTCTATTTTAATTTTTTTATTCAGATTATTTTTAATTGGTGCTCTGAATATTAAAAGTTTCTAAAAATCGATTAGAACCATAAAATTTTACTTATATATTATTATTTTTATCTTCTTTAAATATTAATTTGACTTATTTCATTATCAATTTTACTTTTCATTATCATCTGATAAGACTCTTTATTTCTTAACTTCCTCCAATCAGATAAATATTTTCCTCTGCCAAAATAAAATCCATTCTTTTACACTCGATTTTCTCTTTTATGATATTTAATAGCGTTGTTTTTATAAAAAATAAATGAGGAAGGATTGGATTTTGAGGAGGGACTGACATTTTAATCCCACCCTACAAAAAACTTCGCCTAACTCTTTTCTGATCTTCCATTTACCCTTAATTTTCCTTTACGCCTCAACTCAAAGCATTCTGGGTAACGAAAATTCGTTCTTTCTTGGCTCTCTTTTTTGTTGATTCAACGCGAATATTGTCGAATAAAAAACAAACACTCGTGTGCTGAGGAGGAAAATTGTATTAAAAATTTTCGAAATTAACTGGTTAGCTGTATCATGTTTCTATTGTTTTTATGTACAGTCTCTTATTTTTATATACTTTTGTTCTTATGTTTAAGGAATTGCGACTAATTTGGTGGTTTATTTTCATAAAGAAATGCTTCTCTCACACAAAAATGAAACACGAGTAAAATATTTAGAAATGACTGGGACTCGAACCCAGGTCCCAAATTCTCCGGCAGTACATTAACTGAGTGAAATTTATATGGCATTGGTATTATATCCCAAAGAAGGGGGAACCTGGGTTCGAGTCTCAGTAATGTTCTATTTGTCATTATCCTTATACTTCTGGTACAATTCAAGAATAACGAGAACTTTGAGAACTACTAATTATCATGGGGATAGAAAATGAAAAAAAATACGATGCAGTTGGATTGTTAATTAAGGCAGTTTAGATACGTTATCCTCCCTCTTTGGTTTCTTCTTCTTCAATTATGAGTATTTATTATAACTCTGATAGTCAATACTTGAACTTTTTGGCAGGTATTTTGTTTCCACTATCCCCAGCATGCAAAATATCAACTAATAAAAAACCGGATAATTGTTCTCGCGAAGGTAATTGTCCAACGTTCATGTTGAGATTTACGAACGTGGTCCAGTAACCACATCCTTATTCGTGATTCCCATCACACATGCTTGATTGGGCTTAATCATAGCGGTATGGCGACCGTCGTACCTTTCCCACAATGTCATTTTCGTTTAATTTCCTCAATTTCAGCATTCAGGAACGTGGCACACGGCGTTAGGGAAATGGCAGCCCAATTAGCCTTAGACATCCTCTCCCTAACGAAATAAATGGGAAAGAGCGTTAGAATACCTTCCCCGGGGAGATATCGGCCCGCGGGATGAAAAGGAATAATCCAAAAGTCGACGCAAAATAAAACAGAGGGTAAACGTTTTTCCGCCGAAAATCCTCGCAATCAATTCTGGGAACGCGTTAAGGATTAGATCGATCCTCGTGCTCCATCGCGGAGAACGCTCGCGAATAGGCTGCGTCGTCGTAGGAACAGGAATAAAAAAAACGGCCGTTGTGAAAACTGGTTTCGAACCCACACCCCTCTGCGGAAACGAGATAAGAGGTTTTTTTTTCATCCTCTCCCCCGAAAGTACGACGAATTCGCCATCCGGACCGCGCGAATCGTTTTTTCAAAAGGAGAGGTACGTTAAGCGTTGGAAATGATAACAGACCCCTTTGGTCCGATTCAATGGCGGGCGATTTTCTCAGGGAGAGAGGAAATTAAACTGGCCCTGCAACAATTCCTTGTGGAACACGCTCCCTACGGAGGTCAGAAAAAAAGCGCGACCGCATGCGGAGGGAGGAAATTTTCTACTCCACTCGAAGACTTGGATGCGTATTTGGTGATTTCTGACCAATTACTAATTCGCTTTTGAAATATGGACCTATTTTATAGATCGATAGTTTTGGACCCACGTGTGAGGTAGTTTCACCGGGCTGCGAAATGTTGTCATGTTTCATCGTAATCGTAGTGGATTTCCACGAAGTAAATCCAGCTCAAGTTGATTGTGATGATATTTATGCTGCAAAAATTTTGAGTTTGATGACGTTTATGCTAAAGAAATATTTCAGAGAAACGTAAAAGGCGAAAACCATTCGCAAGTTGTATTTCTAATTCTCATGATATGTTTCAGGTAGAAAACTGTTTATTTATCGATAGTATTTTGGCTATATATTTAAATATGTTGTAGTTAAACATGAGCGGAGGATTACATTAACTTTTTATGGTATTAAATGTAAAGATAATTGCAGATAAACATCTGAAAGAGTGACGTAAATCCTTATATACCAATCAGCTAGATCTCTCAAATAAGTAAAATATTTTCTTTTAATTTTGCTCAATAAAATCTTTGAATTTGTCGTTGCGAGTTATTATTATTTATAATTTTTATTATTAAGGTTTCTTCATTTAGTAGTAATCTATTCTACTTTACTAGGATTCTCTATTATTCCCTTTGAAATTCATCCCTCTTTGTGAGATGCAAACACAAAAAGATCTAAGAAGGAGATTATATAGATTATACTTTCTCCGCGGACGTCTTTCATGATAACAACAGACTGAGTTCCATAGGATCACACATAGCGTTATTATTATGTGTTTATACTATGTGGATTACAGTTTAATTAACCGAATTCATATTTTATTAAGATTTACGCAAATGTTTCGTGAAATACGTATCAGAAACCTCTTATCCAGGAAACCGCTATTATGTCCATGTTTTCAATAATATTTTTAAAAGACCTTATTACAGAAATTAAGCTATTTGAGCGTATTGAGAATCGAGCATGCAATCATCTTTTATTCGAATGAAACGTACGGAAATCAGAAACTTCTAAAAAGCCCTCGATTGGCACTCATTTCCTTTCAACAATTCCTGCCCTCGGTTTAAGCCGTGTTACACCACTTAAAGGGGCATTTCAAAGGAAATCTCGGAACGGTTGGCAAATTGAGGTGTTATCGTGGGTCAATTTCAGCACCTCGAAACCTCCCGTCGAGTCGTTCGAGGGAAAGACTCCAATCAGTCCATTTAAATACACAGCCATTATGGACCTGCTTGATACTTTAATTTTGTCATTTGTTTACGTGTTGCGTTGGTAAATAGTTGATCTTAATAAACGACACCCTTTAACCGGAGCCTAATCTCCTGTGTTGCTTTATTTCTTAACGAAATCATTACGTAAATATCACGCAACTTTGCGAATAATAAGGTTTTGGAATTCCGCTATTGTACCGGAATGTTAAAATCGTCTTAAATCAGTATTGTTTTAACTAAAAAGTATCTCAAACATCGTCACATTACGATACGCAATTTCATATTACGTCAAACGTGTTTCCACTCACGAAATCTATCGCAACAGCATCCCAAGAGGTTTAATATTCGCGTCGTTTTGTAAAATTATACGCGTTTGAAGAGCGGCCTGTATTATCCCATGCAACGGAAACCATTCTCTACTTCGACGCAGTAGAGAAGAGGCAAACGGAATCAATATTTCCGCTGAGAAAATACACTAAAATTCCTCTCCACGATCTTCTTCATCAACCTTTTGCGGTAGCTACAGAGATGCGTCGTAGTATGCTGAGGAAGATTTGTTTCACACCTGTCGTTTTAGTGTGACGACACTGGATTTTCACATCGTAACATTTCTGCGACTTTTTCCCATCCCTTCTTATTTAAGGGAACTTTTTTACGAACGATATTATCAGAGCAAAATCATCAACTAAGAATTGCGTAATATAGGTGTTTTAATATTTAGCAGAGCTAATGGAAGGTGAAACATAGCAGTCTTTTTATTGATCATGATATATAAGGATATTATTTCAGTATGCGTGTTATCTGAGAGTATATGAAGAACTGATTTTATAAAGTAAAATGTTTATTTGATGCTTTTCTTACATATGTAACTTACTAAACTACATTATCAACTGGAAAGGTTATTCGTATATTTATAAAAGCATCATATTTTGACCATTTGATACTATTGTTGAGTTCCGTAGATGATAGTGCAAATCTCTTCAATGAAAAGTCCATAAAAGGTTTAGCTTTACGTACTTATACTCTCCTACCAATTATTTAGGTGTGTATTCCTTTCTCTAAACAAAACAGGAAAGGTTAAAATACTACATATCGCGCACAAAATTCATTCATCTCCGCAAACCGTCCGTTCAGAGAACCCGGATCGCGAGGTTCGAGCGTGTGACAGAATCCGCACCGCTCGTTTCAAAATCGTTCCGGAATCCACTCACACAGCACAGTGTGCACGTGGATTTTTCCCAATCAATCGCGAAAGCCACCGACTGCCGACGGAGTAAATAAATAATCCCCAAGTGGAAAAAACAAGCTTCATTTAATTCCGCTCCCTTTTTAGCCGCACGTTTACGCCGCAACTCGTGCGTCCTTTGTTTCATTACGTTCTTTACCGCGGAAGCGCTGCTGGGCACGTTCCACGCATCCCTTAAAGGTCATCGGCTATTGCATCCGTACAGAAAAATAAAACAACGGACGATCGGGCGCCGCACGTTTTTTTTACAAAATAACCCGCTCCAGTTCCCAATATCTTGGTAGGAAGAACCCCCCCTTGGTAGGAGGAGGGTAAAAAAATCCCGAAGGGAGGTAATCCTTCATCTGCTTTGCTGGCTAAAAATCCCTCTCAGTCGCAGATACTCTTAACCCCCTCGCGCATGCACGCTTTTCGGGAGCCTACTCTCTCTCTCTCTACCCTAAAAATGCCCCCTACAACAAACCCCTCTCGAAAAAGGCGTACCACTTCCCGAGCCCCCAGAACCCCTCCACCACTCATATCTCCTCTCTCTATGTTACGATCGATCTGGTGAGCATTTTCAAGGAACACTCCCTCCCTTAATATAATGCCCGGCGTTATTCATTTTTGTTTTACCCGCGCCTGTTTGGAATCGGGCGAAAGATTTTTCCCTTTCTCCGCTGTATTTCCGAGCAATTCTCGATCCAGATTCCCTCCCGTTTTTCCTCCTCCACACACACACACGCGCCTCCCCTTTTCTCAACCTTTTCCGCCTACTACAGCTACTACCGATATCCCACGCTTCGCTCTTCTTCCGTATCTCTCCGTCACCCACGCGCTCTGCCGTACTCATCCACCTTTAAGAACGCATTGTTGTTTCGGATGCCGATTGGGTTTGTATGTTGTTTTACAAGGGGGGTTGCGGGTGTATATTATATCAAGGAGATGTTTTATAATAATGCGTGGGTTAAAATATTCTTCCCTTAGAGAGTTTTAAGGAGGGAGCGGTAAAGAGTTCGGGGTAAGCGTGTGATGGAAAGACGTCACAGGGGTTGGGACGTCACGATAGAGAAAGACTATGGGATGGAAGAGGGAATAATTTGAAGGGGAAGATAATGGATTTGAATGAATGGGGAGGGAAAGAAGTGTTGAATTAAAGAGGAACGGATCACGGGCTTGAAAGAGAGGGAAAGTGGTGTGGAGTACGCGGTGGCGGGGGAGGCAGACCGGGGCTCATTTTGCCAAATATGAGACTTTAAAGTCTCGAGGTATTGAATCGATTTTCGCGTGGGTGAGTGAGGGATGTGCGGTGTGTATAAACTGCTAGAGAGTGATGAATTAAGGAAAATGAAACAATTATAAACATCGCGAAATGGAGGGGTTCGGAGAAGAATGAGACTTGGAAGTCTCAAATGTTTCTGGAGGATATTGTGAACGGGATTCTGGAGAGTGAAAGGGTTTTACGAGCATTATTCCATAATAGGGATTTAAAATATCGTTAACAAGACTTCTAATTCAAACGAGACATGATACCTAAAACATACGTATGGATTTATGTATATGTTCAAAACACGAAATAAATTATACTTAGAGATTCATTAAAATTATAGTGAAACTTAAAAAAAAATCTGTGAATCTTAAGTGTTGAAGATTATGTGGGAGCCAAAAATGCAGTTAGATGCTATAAGCATGTTTTAAAACTCTGAGAACTTTTGGGTGAATCATCTTTTTGCAATCATACTATTGGGACTTTGAAGGCAGTATGTCCAAGTTAAAAAATATATTTAGTTAAATAGTATTGATTATAGAATATTCGCTTGAATTACTTCTGTTGAGAGGCTAAATACAGTTTAAAATAGGACTTAAAAGTCTCAAATTGTGAAAGTATAAGCTCCACGAAAAAAGATGTTGAACAATGTACTCAAACTAAACGGATGTTTAGTACTAAATTCGTACTAGGGCGGGGTAGCGGGCTATATAATTCGGGCACAGAAGAGACTGTGGAGTCTCTTTCCCAATGCAGCTCTAGGAATCAATACATCGAAGCAGGTAAGAAAACCTAAGAGGGAGAATCTTAGTGCCAGCGAAGGGAAATGGGAGATAGTACAGTAAGAGTGCCTTAAAGGCGAACTTGACTAGCGTAGTTCACATGAACTTTAACGTAGTGTTTTTGTAAACGCAACCAACAAGTTATCTCGTTCAAACTCGTCGCTAAGCTAAGCTTAAAACTGAAGGAAACTGTTAACCGTGGGCGCAAAAATAATATACACACTCTCTCATGGAAGAAACAGTGATTACGATCGATGTCAAGGAAAAACTTTCTGTTTCAGGAAACTCCTCGCAGAGGAAAACTCGGTACGAAAACCTGAACAAGAGATACAAAGAATCAGAGTTTTGAATGAGATCTGCATAGATGAACGCGAGATGGATTTTGTGGTAACACGACACTTGGAAGCTTTGTTTTGTTCCTAAACCTCGTGTAATGACAAAAATTCGCGAAACTTTGAAATTCCGGAGGATGAAGTTTGATGAGCGTGCTGGAAACATTGTTTAGCCATTCTTTTATTTATACTCATTCTTGTCAGTGCAAATAGGTTCTTCGCCTGGTTACAGTGTTCATAAATGTAGATTATTAGCGTTACTATGTAAATAAACATAATTTTTATATATTTTTTGAACCATGCGGTGTGGTTACCATATGCTGAGGGGTACAACAGTAGTCTGCCTGTCATTTGCCCTAGAAGGGAGGGTTACACCTTTGAAAACCTCACTCATAGTTCCTAATGATTGAGCGGACAGTAGATGAAAGTGTATGCTAATTGAATTATTTATTCTCATCAAGTTTGTAACCATAGAAGAGAGATTTGACAGACAGATAGACTGCACGAACGATATTGCATGATTATCAAGATCACGTGTGTGAAACCAATGACCAACGAACCGGATTTGACACGTGAAAGATTGTTTTAGCCTTTTCAGAAACAGGCTGTTTTATTTTGGACATCTACGAAATTAGATGTTGAGAATTATTTCTGCTCGGCTCTTGTAAAGCTCAGTGTGCTGTGATCGACTCATTGTGTGCAAAAACGTGATCAATATCTTCTTTCTTTACCAGCATACATTTCGTAGCTATTTAAAGATCGCAATTCTTTATGTGAGTTCTGGGAAGTACTCTCAATTGCACTTATGAGGTATCCCTATAAATAGCTTCTAAACGTAAAAGGGGAATTAAACTAAACGATATAACAATACCATTAGAGTTTTTAAAAGACTTGTAATTTACTTCCTTTGAATATTTGACTTTGAAAATATTCAAGAATACAGTACTTTGAAATTTTGCACATTATCTCGAAGAGACAATAGAACTTTGTCGTTAAAAAAATTCCATTTATACTTATTCTAGGAAGATATAAATGTTATTTATTTATCAAAATCTCACTTTGTGTGACTAACCACTTTCATGCAGTCTACAGTTCAAAGCTTTCGTTTGCTACAAAAGATTTTAAATCTGTGCGAATCGTAGTGTTTGAAATGAATTTAACTCTAAAAATAGGCTTTGAAATACGTATATTCGAAATATTATTTATATTTGGGAATCAGTTTACTATCTTTCCATCAGTTTCTATGAAGTTTTTCGATGATAAATTGCGTTGAGATACTATAATTTTATCCAAATGTAATCGCTATACTCATGTTTTGGAAATTCATGTATTTAAAAAAAATGTATCAATTTATCAGTAAAATAGTCAAGTTTTTCGTTAAGCAAGGCATACCTCCAGTGATTGCCATTCTGTAGTAATAGAACCCGCAGCCCTGCAATGCGGGTTGGCACATTTGATGTAGAGGGAACCATTTGCAATCCATTCTAGACCTAATATACTATTCTCTGGATGAAACCCATTATAAATACCCTTTCACAAATGCTAATACCCCTTATGTACTAAGGATACGACTCTATTCCAACCACAATAGAACGAAATCTCTCGCGATGACAAAGAAACACTCGGGGAGATGTATCCCTCGGAATAAAAATTGCCTCGAGGATCAATTAGGGAGTATCTCTTAGGTGCAAAACCTATGAAATCCACAGAATGAGCGAAAGATATCGTTTCTTTTATGATCGGGAAGGGAACACTTCCTATTGGGACCGAATCTCGTAAATATTTCGGGAATTTTACGTCTCTCGAAAGTGAATCGAGCATTATGCGTCCAACCGCGTCCCTGGATACGTAAACAATCGGTCCAAATCGGTTATTCGAAGAGACATCGGCTCAGAGGAGGGCTTTTCATCTGGAGAAACCGCGCGAATCACTTTCCCTACAGTGACGGGCCAAAGAAAAGAGTTATTATCGATCTAATTCCATGCCTTTCTATCCACTTCTCAGGGCTCCATTATCCTCCTGTTCCAAATTTAGAACTCTCAGACTGTTAACTTTACAAAGAAATGTACATGGAGGAGTGTACATAAACCTTCGTGGTTCTTACGTATATGAAAAACGTTTCGAAAGTGAAAATGAGTGAACGTTGTCGTGTAAGAATATTTATCTTTCCCAGCTTTACGTATAACAGTAACAATTAGCAGTTACAAGTATCAATACCATTTAAAAGCAATATATAACAGTGACATGGTAACACTTGTTAATTTCATACTAATTTTTGTTTACAGAAAGAATATAAAATGTCTCGTAAATTGCGTTTCATCCTTTAACAGCATATGGTGTTAGGTTCTACTATGTGTATATAAGAATGGAGCGGTAAAATTCATCTGTAACAAGTAACAATTGCATTTAATAGGAACATGTAACACTAACATGGTAACAGTTGTTTTTATGGCGTTCTTGTTGTCTTAAGTTTTATTATATATCACGTAAACTACGTTTCATTTTTCAACTGCATAAGGTAGTAGGTTCTGTTTTTGGCGTATTAGAATATAAAATCTATATATCAGTTGAATTATAATGTAATAATTCTTTTAAATAAGTTGATATTATTTCATAGCTGGAGCTTCGTCGTTTGAAACTTGCTTTTAAAACGAGATTTTGTCACGTATATCCATGATACTTTGTGTCTTAACTTTGAATTTTCAAAACTTTATAATAGTATTTATATCACATTCAACTTTTAAATAGGCACAGATCTTCAGGATTTACCGAGATAAGATATTGTAAGTTTTGTTTTAATTCATCGACGTAAACAATGATAGATTCCGAGTGTTTTGCAGAGATATATCCATAGCAGGCCTTTTTGGAGACTGGCACGTGCAGCATCGGGGATCCGTCACCCTTCCTGCGAAAGAGCTTCGGTATCCATGAAAACGCGTAGGAGGAAATTTCGGGCTCTTATAATTCGAGGAAAAGTCATAAAATGTTTATGTTTGCATTGGGAACCGGCAAATAGTTGGAGGAATGAAGATGCGGAAGCAAACAGTTAGTTTGCAATTCCAAAACAAGGAAGAAGGAAGGGGCTGAAATGACGTGGGGACAAAACGAGAGGTAAACATAGGGCAATAGATGGGAAGATTGATAGTTTCAGAGGAAGATGCACGGGGATGTAAATAGGTATGCTCTCCTCTCGTTGGTCTTGACCGGGAATAAAAAAAAGTGAATGAGATACAGGAGATGAGAGAGCGTGGAATGCGGAGGACAAAAGGACCTGAATGGGAAAGATCGCGGGTGGGTGCCCCAGGGGGTGGGGAACGTCCTGAGGTCGGCTGGTGGGATTGGTTGAGGTACAGGGGGCGCCCAACGGCCATTCAAGACCCCCATCTTCCCTTATCTTTCGTCGGTCACAAAAAAAAGAACGAAATGCACGTTTGAAATGCGCCGAGTCGATCGCAATTGTTGACGCGAGCGCCACGCGGTTGGCAGCGGCGGGTACTAAGCGGCAGGAATCTTCGGCATAATTCGGAAGGTAAAAAGGAAGACCGTCTTCCCTACGTTTTCGATCTCGTTCCCCTTCCTCGGGAGAAAAAAAAATGACGCACGCCCGCCGTCGCGCGGGAGAAAGAAGCACATCCCGTGCGGTCTCGTACATTTCTCATATCGATCGGTCAAACTCGCCTTTTACTCTTCCGATTCACTAGAAGGTTACTGCTTTCGCCTTCCGTCGAGGTCTCAGGTGCCCGCCCCCCCCCCAGGAACCCTACCCCGCGCCCCCCCCCCCCCCTTCCCAGCGCATCATCCACGTGCGGATTTACGACGCTCGATTTTCCCGGAATACGCGAAATCTATACCACATTCGGCCAGGTATCGACCCCGGGTCTGCTTTATGTCCCCCTTCCCTCCGTGCAGTGCGTAGGGGGAGAATTCGGCGCTCCGGAAAAAGGGTGCACGGGGCTGTGCGTTGCGGAGGGTAGGCGATGCACGGAGGTATAGAAAGGAAGGGTGGGGTAGTCTGCGCAGAGTACGCCCGGGGGCTCACTCGTATCTGCGCACTACGTGGATATCCATCCCTAGCCCCGGACACAAAACCCCGCTATTCCACCTACGCACTACCCCATTCTGCACCCCCTTCTCCATACGTTTACCGCGACCCACGCGCCCTCCGCCCACCTCGCCGGGTCCCTTCGCGGGAAAGATTACGGGGGAAGAAGGGGTTCCGATGCAGGGGGGCGGGAAAGGTGGGGCGGGTTCACGGAATTACGCCTCTTCCCCGTAATGTCGTCGGGAAAAGAACCCATTGATTTCCTCCGCTGCCGATTTCCGCCTTCGAACTCATAACATTAGTCGCCATGGTTACATGTTTCGGGAATGAGATGTTTTCCTCCGGTTTTGGGGAGGATTCGGAGTGTAAATGAAAAAGACACTTTTCTGGATGTCTAAGGACCAATCGTGTTCTCGAGGAGGAAAACAACTTTACTCGTTTTTTTTTCGTTCTTCTTTTTTTTGTTTTTCCCGCCCTCTCTCTCTTTCCCTTGCTCCTTATCTCAGGGGATGGAAACGTTCTCCTCGAATCTCCGGTGGAGAAGAAGGAATTTCGTTTTCTCAGATGCAGTTCTTTTCCCCGCCAAAGATTGTCCTCTTCGGCGGTCGAGGGCTGTGAGCACGAAGCCGTTAACTTCTCCCTAAATAGGTGGAGTGGCTCAAACCGATGAGGCGTGCTTTTCCTTATTTCGGTTGAATTGAAGGAGTGGAGCGGCAGTTTTTCTTTTTTTTTTTGAAAGAACTATTATTGCACTTTTTTGTGATCGTAAGATGTCGAATGGCGTGTGGGGTGCGTAAAATTGGCTCGGTTTTGCTTAAGTGTTTTGCGATTGGTCTAATGTTTTGTATACGTCATCGTTGATGGTACTCAAATGTTCCGGAAGGTGGCTTTGTTGTTTATTTTATCAACCGGTTGTCTTTTCATCGTGAAAGTCAATTGGGAGCGATACATTTCCATAAAATTTACATTTGTATATTCAAATTGTTATTTAGTTCGAATGAATTGTTTCCGATATCACTCGGTTTGTAAGCCCAAATTAATCTATAAGGTTTTAAAAATATTATTGATAAGTTAATATTAACTTTACAATCGTTAAAAATCAAACTAATTATAGATGTTAAGAATCTCGGCTTACTTGTCGCCAAATTTCATATTCATGATTCAGCTTCTCAAATGAAGATTAACTCGCTTATAATATGTGCATACGTTACGTAATTCACTCTCTCAGAATTATGATAAGCAAAACTTGGTTATCTTTAGATAGTAAAAGAAGCTATATTCGTTGATTTCGTTAAATTTTATATGACGATTACATCTCAAACAGATATTGGAGCTCATTATTAAAAAATCGGAGGTTTTTCATAGCTCGGATTCAATAATTCCTTTTTTATATATTCATCTTGACTGGTTACTTTCTATTCAATAGTAGAAAGAAATATTAAATAAGAAAATGATATACAGTATGCTAAATAGATGCAAAATTTCACCTCAGTCTTCAAACTGTACTACACAGGGGTTCTGATACTCGTGAACAGAAAGATTAAGAAGTTTAAACAGAACAGAAAAATAACAGCATGAATGAGATTCGAACCCTAAAAGGATTAAAATTGGACATAAAAAGTCGATAAAATTGTATCGGAAAAGATTCATCCTCTGTTTTCAGTATATCCATCCGAGTTGAGTCAATCATGCATTTCAACGATCCGTTTCCAGTTCCGAAGTACGGTGTTTGATTGGCTGGAGCAAGCCTGTTGATATCCTTCCGTCGCAAAATGCAAAATCTCGTGTGTTTTTTTGGCACTCAGAATAATTGATGAAATCAATTTCTAATCCTATTCGACCTACAAATGTTTTGAAGCGGGACTGAAATTTTCGAAAATTTTGGAGAAAGTCGCGACCAATTTCTGGTCTAGTACCAACTCGAATTGTACCAATTACTTTCGAGAGGTTTAACGGAATGTACTCCTCAACAAGTGGGATGGAATTCGTTAGTTAAGTGAAGTATCGTTTATTGCCAATCTCGACAACTGCCTTACTTTCGATGTGAAACGTAAGTAATTAAACCGTCTTTCATATTAGATACGAATTAATAGGTTTAGAATAAGGGTTCTATTAACGATCTATGATGTATATTTAATACGCTTTTATTGCAGAAGAGTTTTTTTAAACATTACTAAGTGGAATAATGAACACTTTTCCGATTCATAGTGTTCTAATATATATAATAAAAATATACTTATAAATCTATGCTATGCGTCTAAATATTCTTAGCGAGATTGTTGCTTTCGCGAATATATTTCAAAAATTTACAATATTAAAATCAGACTTTCATTTTATTATCTTGAAATAGAAAGTATTCAAGTATAACATCCTCAAATTATAATTGATTTTAGAATCTATTTGAAATTACTGCCATATTTATTCACGTTAAAATTCGACAATAATGGTAATTCAAATGCTGTAAGATTACCTTAGAGTAAGAATTCCAATTCGTTTGCATTCAAATTTTATCAGAATAATTGCCAAACAATGAGTTTTGTTGCTCAGATACTTTGTTGCATATTGTAGCCTTATTGAAGTATGTACTGCTAATAATGATTACTATTAGAAACAGATACATTGTAGCAAGTATTAAAAACACAAAGAACGCAAATTTTTTACTTCACCTTCAAATAATCTCTATCGACGACCATAGCCCGCTTTCCACTCGAAAACTATTTTATCAGATCATCTACGCAATATATTTTAGAGTCTCCTGACGCAATATCTTTTCGTCTGAAACCTAGTTTATCTAGATTAGCATTTATCGCGTTATGTTTCCTTGATTTGATGTTAGATTGATAGTAAATTCTTCCTGGATTTCGCGAACACTATGCAATATGTCTACGAAATAATCTTTAGAAAATAAAAACAATCGATAATCGCGGGCGTAACCTGGAAATTTTTAATTGATTCAAAGCAAAATCTATAAAAAATGAGCAAGAATATTCTTATCAGAAAATAATTCTCTATTTTTAGCTATACTATCATACAATACTTCTGAGTTCTAAGTTTGAATCTGCTGCGAAATGTTTTACGGGAATATTTACGATAATCCTTATAATTTCTACTACGAACTATTAAGATTTAAAACCTTTAGATTGTTGTTTATAAAGTTTAGGTATGTTTGTGACGTCAGAATTATAGAAAGTAAAATATCATAAAATGAAACATGGTTTTCGACATGGAATATGTAAATTACGACTATAATCATAGGATTGAACGTAGTTTACTGACGAAGATCCTCCTGAGTTGTGGAAATGCGACGTCAGTGCTTTGTGCCTAAATGACGTCGTATTTCGTCGGTGGGAAATGATTGGTCAAGCGACACTCCCCCATGCCTCATCGCATCTCCATTTTCGACTCATTCCCTCCCAGAATCCAATCTAATCGCCTCTCTCGACTTTTTTTTTGTTTTTCCCGATAAATTATCACCCCCTATCTGCAGATAGGTGATGGAAATCTCTTCTCCCGGGAGGTCGAATGACGCGCGATCTGGCGGAGCGAAAAATAAACTCTCTTTCCGCGCCCGGCAAATTGCAACCTGCAACACTTGGGAAGAGCGTTTCCGGCAGCGAATCGGTTATGACTCGATAACAGATACCTTTCGGTCTACCGTTTCATCTCCTTGTGATGTAATCCTTCCCCTTCCCCTTCGGAAGAAATAATGGAACGGAAGCATAGCAAATTTCATTGGGCAGGAATTTCCTCAGGGCCAGACGTGCTCTGGAGTGCCTGATTGTTTTCCTTGACCTTCTGTTCACCTTTTCACTCGATTCCTCATCCCGCGAAATATATATATAAAAAACATAGTTCCACGATTGCTTCACGCTTTCTAGCGCTTTCCGCCGAATTGAAACTGTTTCGTGGATCATGAAGCAACTGTGCGAAAATATATGCGTACGGAATAGATACGAGAATCTGATGGAAAAAAGATTTATTTCCTATTTTCTCCCGCGATTATCTTACTTAAAATATCATATCTGATTATCACTTCTTTACGATGAAACTGGTTTGATATTTGAAATAACTTTAGAATTCGCGAAACGATATCTAATCTAGTACTACAGTTTTTTGTAAAAGCTTAGCTATTTTGGACCATGATCGATTTTTAAAATAGATCCGATTAAGTGTGGATGAAACAAGAAAATTAAAGAACTTTTAAAATTTTATTAGGATCTTAAAAGTTTTTTATAGTAATATGTACTTCTATATTTCACACAGAAGTGTATGTATTTGGTTTTTATCATCCATTTTCGACGAGAATTTCAATACATATTATCTAGTTTTTCAAATTCATTACATTTGTCACCCTGTTTTGAAGTTCCGTCTTAAAATTTTCAGGTCCGTTTTAAGAAGAGAATATTATAAAATATGCAAAATAATTTAATCGTAAGTTGCCATGTTTTATCGTGCCCCTCCAGTTTTCATTATCAACACTTATTTCTAATGGAACATAGTTTCTATTTATCATGATGAATATTAAATAATAATTCGTTATTAGTGTATGCCAATCTACGATAAAAATTCTAATAAACTAAAGACTTCACGAAGCAATAATTCTTTTTACTAGGATAGGAAAAACATCAACTTATACTGAAAACCTTTTCGAATAGATCAAAATTTAGTATATTACGCTGGTATTTACTTTATTCTATACTTCAAAAGTGTACGCGATTGAAACTTTCTTGTACTTAAAATAAAATCTAATACATTAAACTGATATTTGCTTTATACCATAATTTTAAAATGTACGCAATTCAAACTTGCTCTTAAGTACTTTTAAAAAATCTTTTTAAGAAAACCTAGAATGTATCGTGTGCAAACAGGAAGTTGTCTTGGGGATGGCCAAGAGGGATGAAAGCAGTCGAGGGGTTGGATCATCCCACACTTGAGTTACCCAAGATAGAGTTACTGTACCTCTTTTGATGAGTAGTGGGTGGCTAAGCCGATGTCAAGGTCATTTTTCGCCACTCCGCTAAACAATCCTGATAGAGCTGTCTCAAAAACCCGGTTTCGAAGCTTGTTTCAAAATGTAAATTATTTTCGGGTGTGAATCGACTCCACACCAAAACGAGTTGTTATCGTTCATTAGAGCAATATTAAGTGGATCGTCTATTCCCGTATTTAGCACACCCATTATGTCTCACTACATACAGAGGCCGTCTTGCAAACATCTCGAGCATATGAGAAATTTCCAGAAATTTTGGATCGATAAAACTGCTCTCGGGATTTCTGAACGTTTCCATACCTTCTGGACGATGCTGCATCCTTCTAGGTAACCTCAGCTTTCCTTGTCTAACATCCTTTAATGTCTCTACCGGAAAGGTGCATAGGTGTACTTGACCTATGAGATTTCTCAACGAAGTGTGAAAATGTCTTCCTACCTCCAGCGAATAAACTTAGCTGTTTTGATGTTTATTACTGAGTTTAGTTAGAAGATTGTCAAATGGCTGTAAACATCGTAAAAGAGCTAATAGATGAACAAATTTAGCGCCCATATCACATGACTACTGTTAAAATTAAAATTAAGAGAGAAATAAAGAAATTTAATGACTGAATGAAAAATGATGGAAAGAGCCAAGTAATGTTCTTAAAATTATGCACTCATTCAACCTAATTCTCCAACTAAGGTAATGAAGTTAGGAATTCATCTATACACGGCTTACTCAAAAAGAGGGTGTATCTATTGGGTGAATTGGCGTTGAATTAGTCATAAAATCTTTTAAAATTTTTCGCAGGTAAATACTGTTCATACTAAGCAGTGATATTAAAATAGATGAGGTAGCTATTGTCTTCAAAGTTACTCATGGAACTATATGGAGTATTAATTATTCATTTCAATCTTATCATGAATTATATAAACGAATTATAGTTAAATATCTTGCAGTAGAAACAATCACATTGTGTGGCTAAAATAGACTCGAATACAAAATAAATTTTGATCGAAGATACCAGTATAAAAATTGTATAGTTGAAACTATACAATTTTCTTTATAAGAACAATAGTTGCATGGTCTTGTATGCTTTACTGTCATTATAGATGGAAATTATTAATAGAAAATCCTAATTTTAATAATATCGAATATGAAATTAATTTGAATACACCAAGCGATAAACTAATTAGTTTTGAAAAACATCTGGTTTCCAATGGATTCGATTCTATTTTGTTTGATATAAAATAATATAAATATACCTAGAAATATTTTTGCCGATTAAATTCATATGGTAGAAAGATAGTTGATTACTTATTAAGATTTATTCTCAAACTTTGTTATGTATTTAAAAATTTTCGAAATTGTCCATTTTTTATAAATTTGAAATGATACTTTCCTTCGTCTCGTTTTATGAAGCATTCCTTTATCTATAATTGACAAATGATAAATTAATATTCACAAAGAGTAAATCCAGGAATTAGGTAGAGTGTGAAAGCATCCATTAGAGTTTTGAGTGTAGATCAACCTCAAGAAAAACGAATCAATACGTTCCCAAATTCCCATCCTCTAAAACTCACTCAGAGCTAAAAATTCTCTCTCAACGGATCGGCACTCACTGAAAAGGTATTAAAAACCCCTCATACTTTTCGGTCACGAAACTCCTTTTTCTCGAAATTATGCATTCCCTCTTTATTCCTGGGAAAGCGTGCAATTTGACCCTTGTCAGTGGAGAACGTATATCTGTCTTTTAATAATACCTCCACTTGATCCGCGTTCGATCTGTGCTACCAGCCAATCAACGCCTTCACGTGTTAAATAAAGCGCTCCTTAGCATCTTGGTGGTCGTACGATCATGCACTCCGCACACCGTCTTCCCCACACCCCGCCACCTCTTGTCTCTGCACTAAATTGGACCCTGTTATCGTCTGAATGCAGTTCTTGCCACGTACGAATTTCAGCTCGCATTGTTTTAAAACAGCGCTCTCCTTCCTCCTCCATTCTCTTGGCTAGAACGGCGCGATAAATCGTTCTAGGCCGCATTGTTTTACTCCATAGAAACGCTGATGTCACACGAGACCTTCGCACCGAGCAGATGTCGATTTATTGGTATAATAATCTAGACGCGAGAGAGCTAATCGTGTGGAATAGGTGTGTTATACGTTGGCGTTAATAGGGTAGGTGACGTTGTTTGAATTTTCGTACGTGAGGGATGGAATTTTTTTAGGGTTTTATGGTTATTAAAATTGATAAAATCTATGCGTTTCTATGCTTAGAATAACGTCTTAGGAATGAAGGAAATTCGTCGAAATTTTATTCCGTAATCTATGTTAAAATTGTTGTCTTTTATTACTTTTATTTTAGAATTAATAGCTCGCAGACGTAATAGTATTTTATGTATATTATATATTTAAGTATCTGTAAGATTATTAGTGATTCGTGGTTTTATAGATTTTTTCAAATTTTAAGGTATAAAGAGTTTATGATTTTTTTCAATCATGTGAATTTATTTCTTGGTAAAGTCAAAATATATGGTATAATCTGGTAGAATATATTCTGGTATAATAGAATTTTTCATTTGATTTATATATAAAAATTATGTATATTCATTTGATACTAAATCGTTCCTCAAAGGCTATAAGTTATGAAATATATGTTAACTTATTCACTCGTATCAAAATTTGATAAAAATGTGTAAAATATAAATAAGTAAATTATTACTTAAAATGTAATGAAGGTTCCTTTTTTACCGGGATGTAATACTTATGTGCGAACATTGTTATCAAATAGACTTAATATATATCTAATATTGTTCTTAAGTACGAGATTATTTCAATTACGTACTTAAATTAAGCATTGCAACTCATTATAACTTAACTAAAGCTTTGCAATTCATTATAACTTTACTGTCAACATAATTTATTGCAAGACTTTTCTGTTATTTTTGTTGTATACTTGTACTGTTTTTTCTATTCTTTTCTGCTTAAACGAACTTCAAATTTTCCAGCTCATAATGATTATACCATTCATTCCAATGCATCGTGAACAATAATTGAAAATGTATCGTACATTTCTGTTGTTGAGGGTTCTTCATAAAAACATTTCGAATGCAGTAGCTACTTCATAGTCAGACATCTTGGATCAACTAGAAAACAACTTATTAATTTCGATGGGTTGGTAAATTTTCGAAATTTCGAAAAATGTCTCTTCGAAACCCGTAGCAATTTTTGCATCCATTTCTATGGACTCTTACCCATCCCTCGCGAATTATTAAAAAAACTTCCTCAAAAAGGGTGGGCGATCTCATTTGACAGTCATCCAATTACAGATTTCAATGTATATTTTTTATATATGATTAACTTGCGAGCTAATCTGCATTTTTAATTGTGTGCCGATTTGATTATATATACGATTCTAGGAATATGGAATTAATTTGGCTCGCATTTTATTCGCGAAATTAATACTTAATGCTAATAAACTTGAATTTATATAAAAATGCGTTCTTCCGTCTTCTACCTTCATTATTAAATAAGTGCTGCATATAAATTATCCAGTAATTGGCGATTTCGTGACGTTTCATTAATAAAAAATAATCATATTTATATTTCTCTTAATGGAACGTGTTCCACACATGGTTACGAAGGGCTCATTTTTCCATTTCAAAATTACCAAATCGGAAATTGAAGGAAGGTTAAAATTCTACGACAGCTAATTATATCTGATTTGCGAGAAGTATTTCCATGCAGCCATTATCGAAACCTCAAATTTTAGAAAATTTATCGCGTTTCTCCTTTTTGTAATTAATAGAAAAACGCAATTCTATGGGATGGATTTTTAGGTCAACTACCAATTCAAATAATATAATTAATTCGGAAAATCATTTGTTAAGACCGGGTGAATTGCAATCATGAACATACTTTATTCCTCTTGGTTAGAAATTAATTTCCACGCATTAATAATTAGCACATCTAATTTTTCCCTCCCGTCTATTCATATCAATAATTATGGTAAGTAGCGGAAAATGTTTTTTTTTATACATTATAAATGCGCATATTACGGAAAAAATTAGATTAAAAAATACAAGGAATGATTTGAAATCGTATTTCTTTTATTTTTAGAAGAATGAAATGCAGCATTGCGGCAAATTATAGTTATTATAATATATTATATTTTGTTTAACAATGGATGAATCAATACAAATTTTTCGCATTTTAACCTTCTCTGCAGATTATTCGAAGCTAAATCTTCTTTTATAACTCATTTGCAATTATTTTTTAATGATATCGTAAGCTTAAAAATCTAACAACCTATACCTATTGAGCCTATTTTATATTATGAGTAGTTTTATGAAATGTTTAGGATTTAAATAATAAAAATTCAACTTCCGTGTCTATATTGCCTTATTCCGTTTGTTATATCATTGAAATACCTTATTTGTGAGCAATTTAAGTATATTTTGTCAAGAAAAATCATCAATAATTTAGGATAATTAAATAAATGTTCGGGATTAGGATTATAAACAAAGTATAGGTTTTCTAACATAAATTGGGAGTAAGCTGAAATAGTAAATTTTAATTAGAAGAACATCAGGAATAGCGAAATGGCATTTCTGAGAGATTTTTTGAAAAAAATTGTTGGAGGAAAACTTAAATCTAATGAGCAGATTTTTCTTGAGAAAACAACCTACTGTTAAAATGACACAATTTTTAGACAATAAAGGAACATAAGGGCACTGCTTATGAGTCCATATTCTATTTTTATGTTAATATTTCTGGCTAAGAAACTTAGAACAACTTAAGTCTTTTGATTTGTTGTTGAGTTTCATTTTTTAGACCTGCCCCCTTCATTTCAAATAAAATACGGATAAATTCTTTTTTATTCTAAATAATATCGTATTTAGTTCATAACTGATACTTTTATATTACTAAATATATAATTAATAAATCATATCATTTAATCTTTCATACCCATAGGAGCTAATTCGTGCATTGTGTATTCACCTGATATTTTTTCAACATTTTAGCTTAGAAAATATATATTTAAGATACTATTTAGGAAGATAAAAGAATTATTAATTGCTGCAAGAGTATGTCGTATCTATAACTCTACAATCTTTCACAGATCATTGGTTTTTATAATATTGAAATCAGTTAATGAATGCATCACAGTAAACTATTAATGGAATGCCTAACTTTTAATAGCAATAATTCTAAAAGCAATGCACAGTTCTTCTCATTATTAATATTAAACTCTGTTGATTACTTTTTAAGAACTCTGGTGGGGTTGAATAAGTAAATTTCAACTTTTAAAATTAACACCATAAGTATAACAGTGGCCAATTTTGTACGGGCACTCATGTTTTAATTGTCATGATATCGTCTTATAAATATTTTATAATACTGAATTGCTATAGAGGATGATGACTATTGTGACACAACATTCATGATAACCATGTCCCTTAAAAAAGCCGTTCGTGACTTCTTCAAAATAGTACGAGGTTTTCTAAAAGACAACGTTTTGAAAGAGGACTCATGATCAATCGAGAGCGAGGGGTCAACTCGAGATTTCGAATGGGAAAATGTTGAGACAAGAGGAGGAAAAATGGTTCGAAAGCAAGCAGAAGCCAGCTGGAGTGGAGGAAGTAATGAAGCAAGAAGAATTGACAGGCTTCGAGGGGATAAGAAATTCAGATGTTTATCGTTTCGAAGGGAAAAACTATGTAGATCATTCCCAAACACTCTTTCTCCTTTTATATAGAAAATTATTTTCAAATGGTTCTTATATTATTACTATTTTTTAAACTTGGATTGAATTATAATTGCATAATAATATATAATCAGTATTTCATAGGTTAATATGATATTTGTTTGTATTTCATTTTTTTAAATTTATTCACAGACGTTACGAAAGTAATCTTCTAATTTTATTTCTTAACCATCACTGTTTGTAGGTTCCGCTGGATTTACAAACACAAATGTAGTAGATGTATTCCCATTGCAGTAACTTTTTTTAGGAAGTGTTTTAATTGAAAAACAGCAACCTTCCCTTACTTCTTCTGAAAATAATTCATAATTTTTCCTTTATTCTTATTTTATTTTCTATAATGACACTACAAATGTGTAGGTGGGGAATTAATAGTTATAATCTCGTCCTTAAAAGAGTTATATTATTATAAATAAATCACAGAAAGTGTTGGCAATAATAGATCAGTTATTTGAAATATTCATATCTATTATCGTTTATAATTTATTGCACATCTCATACACAATTTTTCACGTGATTTTCTAATCTATGTTTTTAATTCCTGATGAATAAAGGGTTAATTTTATATATGATTAAATATGGCGGTTGAGTTAATCCTTTTAGGCAATGTTTTTTATGCTTCATAACGTTCCAAATTCGTTGTAATTTATCGGTTTAATTGTTTTATATCCGAAAAGAGACGAACATAACAGTTTACTATTGTTTGTCAGAGGAGGATACCCAGTTAACAATTTTAATACATCTATTGTATTAATGCACCGTATGGTTAAGTATTTTGTTATTGCGATATTTTGTTTGTTCAACAGCATTGTGTCAGATTTCCAACGAAATGAGCAATTATATAAAAAATATAATAACTCATTTTAACGAATGCATTTGCAGAATTAGTTTGATGCAATTATTAAAAGAGCTTAATTTGAAATTTATTGATGCAGTCCTGGGTAGGGGATCCTTGTTATTGAATTTCAGCTTACGTTTCGATAAATTAATATGTTAAATTAATGCAACGAATGCGATTTCCATGGCATTCGGCTGAGATGGATGATGAATAACATTAAAATGTAATTCAAGATTAATATTGAAAGATAATTTTAATGAATGAAATAATATCCAGGGAATGCAATTTTATAATTGAGTTGTCGTTAATGAATTAGGTGGTATTAATTTCGAATTATTTTCAGTATAATAGATTACGAATTGATAGGAAAGATGGATTTTTTAATAACGACGCATTTCTGTCTCTATTCAGAATTATAAATACGGTTAAATATTTTAAGTGTAGATATACACGACTTACAAATATACTAATAACAAGGTCCAAATTTACTTCATGTTGATGGTTTCGAAACTGTTGTATATTTACTAATAAATATAACAGATATCTGTTTTGGTGTATCTTCAAGTCAATTAATTCTATCTTTGATGTATCTGCTGTGCTTTTTGGCTCTTATTTATATGATTACATAAATAGCGTCGTTTGTATTACATCCCTTCGTCTTCGTTAGAGCTATTCCATAAATAAATCTCTCTGTAAATATATTTTTAACCTTCACACGATAGCGGGAATGAAAGCACAATATTTCTGGGCCCATAAATAATATTCATAATTACTGTTTCATAGTTATCGTTATAGTTTTAAGTTCTTGATGTCAAGCATGTCTCAATGAACATAAGGTATTCGGAAAATCATTGATCGAACACAATTTGAGGAACAGTTCCTTTAGAATAATTAAGTTTCTCATCTTGTGCGTATCTATACAAGCTCGATAAAATTCTTTCGTGAACTTGAGAATGATTTATTTCCAAAATTTCAACGCGAAAAAAGAAAAACATTTTTTTTTGGTCACTCATCCGCTAAGACTATGATTCCCTTAAGAATAATATACCCATCTTATGGAGCAACATCCTAAGAAAACCAAAAATGTCCGTCCAATTCTCCCGCTATACCAACTTAATCCTTACGAATAATAATAACTTTTAAAAACCATTGATTGATTGGGTGGACGTCCCTATCATAAAGACCTCTATTTTATTTTTTTACCGCCCTCCTCATTTGGTCTGGAAGATGATAATTTGCTGCGAGGAGGCGGTGGACCTATAGAGGGGCAAAGGGGCGGCTGGAGTTTGGGAAACACGTGTAGTTTGCGGGTATAGGGTCCAAGTTCCTTACACTCACTCAAGGTCGACTTTCAGCCAATGGGGTGCAAGAACCACTTTTTTAGAGGACCCACCAAAAGAGAGTTCAGTCAAATGCAACAAAACGTACTCTTCTGGTAACGGCGGGACGCTGTTTGTGGTCCCTGCCACCGTGTCGCTAACTCGGTTACCGGGTCCCCCCCGAAAAATTGATTGTCGCGACAACAATGGGTTTACCCCGGATAATCGGAAAACCGTCTCCTTCCCGTGAAATTCCGCGTTCCGAGGCGCGCAGGGGGTCCCGCGGGTTGAGGAGGGTGGGGTTTCTCACCCCCTTAATACGACCTTCTCCCACTTATCGAAGTGGGTATGGTGCGTGGGGGCAGGTGGATGGGGAGGAGTGGGTCAGGTGGGGGCAGATGAGGCGGGGGTCGCCGTGAGAGCCGAGTTTTTTGGGCGTGGTGTTTGGGGCCTACGGTGGATAGGCGGAGTGACAGATTCGGTGACGGCTTTCTCCCTTCCCGTGGAGTCACGCGTGACGGGAATCGCTCAGGGGCTGGATGGGAAATTCGTCTAACGAGAGAACGTTTTAATGGGCGAAAGGTTGGATCCAAACGGAGATGCTGCGTACGTTTTTGGGATCCTCTGAGATTCCGATGCGAGATTTTATAGAGAGAGGGTTGCTTTTGCGTGTGTTTACGCGTTGAAACACTAATATTTCTTACTAAGCGTGGGGATGGAGAAATATATTTACGTTTTGGGAAATTACGTTCAGTTATTATTGATCTACCGTTACCTATTAGCAGTAATTTTGATGCGTTTTTAAAAACGTTTTTAAGGCTATATTTTTGAAGAAATGTGTCTTAAAATTAACAGCTATTTGTATTTGTAATTTATGCTATGTAATTTCAAAGGTTTATAGATTTACCTTTCAAAAATTTGGAAAGTATCTCTATATTTATTAATTTATTATTATATTTATACAATTATTATTAAATAATTGCCAATTGATATTTCACCTTTCTATGCAGATTATGCTGTTGTATATAGTTACAAAATAACTAATTATTTGTAAATAAGATATAATTTCAATAAATAGAGCGATTGAATGTAATTTATCTTATATTTTCGGTCGTTGTATAGATCAGAATCAGATTTAAAATATACCCATATACGATGGTAACTGATTCATGATATTTGAGAATTAACTGCTCTTTCTTATCGACATAAAGGTTTTAATAAATGTTCCTGTCTTCGCTCCAAGAGTATTTAATATTATAAAGATAATTATTCGAATTTTAAGCTAACGAAAGTCAAAATATTATAATTACCATCGAAATATGCCTTTGGGTGTGATGTATCCAATCAGAGCACAGTATTCAGAATGTCTGGATTCCTAGAAATTTTAATAATAAGCTTAAGGTTCTCTATATCCATTCCAGCTTTATTTCATTACATTTATCCGTTTTAATAAAATTAATTCTCTCTCGAATTAATTAGGATGCCATTTTGTGAGGCATTTCAAATTTGCCAATTTTTTCCTTGAATTTTTCCTCATAACGCCGAACTTTGGATGGAAAGTCCCACTTCTAAAGATAGAAATTTCCGATTCATTTAATCTTCAGTTATTTTGAGCTTTTTCTCATTTCTTTGATACTTCCATCCAACTTTCTTTCTCTAAACTAACGCATACCTCTAAATTACCTTATCCAAGTAAAGTGAAACCCTTTTATTTACGAAATTCCTGTGCTAAATGCTCCAGAACCAAAATATTCTTGTCTTGTATTATGTCTGGAGTTCCTTTTCATTAGTATTAAATTTCTTTCTCGTCTCATTTATTTTAGACCAAATTCCCTTATCCGTTGTGTAAGCTAAATGAGGAGCATATTCTAAACTTATACATAGTTCGAATGGTGAAAGTAAATGGAAATTACTATTAATACTGTAGTGGCGTTAGTTAATATGAAAGTTTGAATTTATTAAATGCCGTGTAATATTATTTGTATGCGCATTCTTTATTTATATTTAATTTAAATTTAACTTTAATCAATTAATCAAACTTGCTTTTGTCATAATTTATACCCAGCCTTTATTCTGCCCTCATCTCTTGAGAAGTACTTTTGAAGGATATGTCATTTATGTTGATCAAAACCTGTACGAGATTCTTTTCCAAATATTAGATTCGCTTTCTTCTGCGCGTCTTTATCGATACAATTTGCTAATGTATATTAGAAAGGTAACGCGTTGTACCAGCCAAAAATATAAGTAGAGATTTCTCCTGTAGGACTTGGTAGTAAAAACTAGCATAAACACTAATCATAAATAATATAACATCACCTTAATCGTAATTTATATCCATATTTTCTTGATGTATTGTAATGAAGATCATTGACATCTCTTTTCGACATTAGACAGTTTTTCTTCTTTCAAATTTCATTTAATTCATTCAGGAGTTTAGAAATTTCCTCGTAAAACATTTTCATAATATCTTTATTTAGCTTGTGATGATATGAACATCTTTCACATTCATGTAACTTTGATTCTTTGGAATGTATAATCGTATTTCTAAGGAAACAAAAAAGTAAACAAATAAGCAATTTTCTTTAACATCCATCTTTTCCCAAAACTATTTGTTTCCATGATGTACGAGGCAGGATTCGTAGTAAACGTAGCGACTGCTATTTCCTTATTCCGTATTCATTTCGTATTCCCTGACCTTTCCACGTCCGAAAGAGCCTTCTCTAGCCCTAGGCGAGTCTTTCACTATCCTAAACAAACAATCCTACACTCTACTCCGTATATCCGTTCCTTTCTACGACGTGTTTACCTCCATAATAGTCTTAACTTGTAACTATTTAACAACTCCTTTCATTAGCGTTTCAATAGAAGTAGTTCGTAATTGAAAACCTTAATATTTCCTTTCTTCGCTTATAATGGTACCATCCTTTTAGATGGGATATACGTAATAACGATAATTTAGGAATTTTATATTAGTAAAAATGTATCATTCATATTCTTAAAATTTTGTTGAATGTACTTTATTATGTATTAATGTACTATTAAAACTTGATCGTCCTAATCAAGTTTTCCATTGAACACAAACAAACAGAGTGAACTCCTGAATTGAAGATAACAACTTATCATTATCGAGGAAGATAGCTTTCATAGAAATATACAGATATCACTAGGTTATCGATTTTAAGATTATGAGTCTATGATTTCCATTAAACTCTATCTAAAGCCAGTTATCTTTTGCTATCTTATTTCAAGATATAACCATCCGAGTAAAAAATGATCAACTTAAAACTTTGATGAGATTTATAATAGATGGGCGGTTGGTCAGAATTTTTGTTTGGAAAATTGGAAGATTCTCAAAGGAAATTACGATTATAGATCACTTTGATAGAACAATTGATACGAAACTCTATGTACCCGTCAAGAATTTTTGAGAAGATAAATTTTCCTCAGTTATGAACTTCTTCATCAATGGACTAAACTTTCCAGATACCAAACTTCTGTTTTATAATATATCCTATATAGAAACTACTCATTTCTCTTTTCCTAATCTCTTTTGACCGGAACGATGTTTCTCACAAATTTTTTTCGGTCTTATAATCTAGTTATCTGAAACATGTTCAAGTATGAATACCATTATTATATACCAGAATTATATCTACACAGGATAGATATGCTGCCCGGAAAGTGAGAGACCAGGTTTCGAGTCCCATTAACGTTGCAATTTTTCCTTCGTTTAATTTTCGTGATCAAGTTGCATGAACTCATATATAGAATTTAATTACAATATTCCTTCCTTCTACAAAATTTATTTGTCTATTTATAAGTTTCGAAATCTCCAAATAAACAGTTAAGGATGCTTTTATTCCTGAAATTATATATTTCATATCGATATTTCATAAAATTTTCATCGTAATGTAGGGAAACATAGGAAAGGTATGAACTTTATTTATATTATTTTGAATTACGATATTTTACTCTTAAATTGCCTTCTAATATATGAATTAACGCTCAATTATCATCAAGATGCCTTTTTATAGTTATGTACGTGACCCTGGAATAAAAAATACCATTTTTACGTAATATTACGAAATACCCAAACCTCACTATACGTAATTGCTATATAGCAACCCAAATTGAGGGTGTACACGTTTTTTTATCGCCACCATTACGTGCATTACACGACGTGATTGCGAGCATGAGGAAAGATGCACGTCTGCGTGTCGGTAGGAGCACGAATCGTCTGGAATCTACACGCCGTCAGTTAGCACCATTGGTGCTATATGTCGACTTGTCCCTCCCCTTCAGGTAAAAAAGGTCCTCCCCTTACCCGACATGCCCTGCGCGCCTTTCGGTAATCCTCGTTATAATTGGCCTCTCTTTTAATTGGGCTTTGAATCCTGATAAATATCTTTGACGAGTTATCCGAATTAGAATGAAACCGTTACCTCAGCGGGAATAATACGGCCGCGAATTAGTCGAAAGGGGAGTTTAGTTTTTTGCAGCGATCGATGGCTGCCATCTATTGGTAGAAATACGCAAAAATAAAAGATGTCGGTAGTGGTAAGTAATGCGATTCCTACTCGTTCTCACGTGTCGTTTGGATCCAATAAATTCTAGCGTTTACGTATATGAATCGTAGCCATTTTACGGGATTGGTTTCTAAGTAGATGAAGTACGTGAAACGAGCCAAAGTTAAGATGAAAATTTTAATTATGAAATTCATCATGTTGTAGAAGTTTTATCGTTGTAAAGTATATACCACAAGAATTAAAAACGAGACTTTTTAGTATTCACAGAATTATATTACTTAAGTGTTCCTATTTGACCATCTTATTACGTGATAAAGTTAATGGTAAGGTTTCAAGTTAGATAATAAGTAGCCTCATTGCAGTTTTGAAATTGATTACTCTAATTTACGTTAAAATTTGAAGTTTAATTTACATACTGGATATAGAGTTTTCTTCGTTAAAATTTATATCTATATTGTAATAAATATAAATACAAAGCTATCATATGTATTTATTAGTATATAATTATAAAGAAATCATACGTTGACAAGAGTTTGGACTCGTGAAGTAGCGTAAGAAAAATTATCATTGAATAAAAACAGTTGAAAGCTTTTAATTTCGACGTATTTATTCATATTTTACGGCAAAACTTTCACAGTCTGAAACACTATAGAGAAAATGAATACATGTAAAAGAATATTATAGTAGCTCCAAGGTAAACTAATTTTTGGATTTATCTTCTTTATTTGGGAATCAATGAAAGATTAGCGTGTACGCTGTAAAATAGAGAAAACTATTCTCTTACGTCAAATTCATTTCCTCGCGAAAGCCTAATAAGTCTTGCGAGTCTAAGATGAAAGAGATTTCGATTGAATCCACTGGTCTTCCAATGAGAACCTTCTCTTCGCAAATGAGATGAAACAGTAAAAAATGCTTAAGCTGCTCTCATAGCACGAAAGTGCTCATAAGAAAAACCGCCCGCCGACTTTTTTTGGCTTGACAAACGTAACTCAAAATACATTAGCAGATTCTAAGTAAATGTTCACATTCCATGGTTCGGCGTTGCCAACCTATTAGTTTCTAAGTCGAGAGGAACTCGCTATTATAAATGTGGAGGGATTATAGCTTCCAGTACGTTCTTACGCATTAGATCTCCTCGTGGTACATGAGATATCGTCGTAAAATACGTAATATATATAATACGTTTAGTACGGTTAATTTTTTGCGAACATGTAAATAACTCCATGGTAACAAGTGTTTTTAATATAATGTTACTTGTTATTATGTTTGATACTGTTTGACCTGTTTAAAATTCCTTTTAAACAGGTCTATCGAAGATTAAAATTGTTCGGAAGAAAGATGCTTAACAAAAAGAATTGATTCGTAGAGAGATACTTATATAACATAATGAAAATGATTAGAGAACCCACTAAAATAGGAAAAGAAGATTATAATCTAAATTTCGTAGGTCCAGTATTAAAATTTGTGAAATGGGTATTAGTATAACTTGAATCTTAACTGAAGTCTAAAATAATGCAAATGAGAATTGTAATATTAATTTTAGATGGGTAAGAAACATTGGAAATAGTTACGTCAAAGAATTTAAAATAAATATTTCATATAGAATAGTTGGAGTTTACAAACTATCCGAATATCGTAACTTATACTAAGTTAAGTCTTTCACGATATTGTGAACATAAATTTAGTTTTTTGCTTGAACCAAGAATGTAAAATTACTCCACAAATATAATTATTAAATACTCAATCTTCTGAATGTTAATTAAAATCGGTTTTTTTTTCATAATATCAAAGGTTGAGAGTTCTGAATGTATAGCAAATTATTTGAATACATATAAAATATATATAATTATAATTTTGGGCAAGAAACGGAAGTTTTCTTCTCCAACATCACACGTCTGCAAACAATTTGAAAGTGACAAAATTCACTTTACATTATTATATACATACACACAAATTTATATAGCGAATAAGTATTGCTCATATATAAAATATACTTGATTTAAGTTAACAGAAAATATGAATATTTTTCCACAATTCTGTTCCAAATATATAAATATCTTCCATGAATTGGCCTCGGTTTGTCTGGGGAAATATTTCGGGCAAATCTCTTAATATTCGCGCTTCTTCGATAACCAAGTGAGCATACAGGAAAACATACAAGGAAAGTAGTGGATAATTTGCTCTTTTTCGGATAGGGAAACCGAATATGATTTATTGAAACTTATCGTTATCATTGTCGTAACGTTTTCCCGAACCGATTCCGATTTTCAAAAGGTTCTTACGAGTAAATAAATATTGGATGATACATAATGGAAATCTACTTTTTTGTGTAATAATTTTCAAGAAAAGATTATTCCGAGTCTATATTTACGCTTTGCCAATATGACATAATGGACTCTGTCTTTGATAAGATAAATATCTCCGAATTTGTGGAACGAATGCACATTCTGCAATGAAATCACCACATTTGATAAAGGAAATGATAGGAGTTGATTAATTTCTCTGATAACGACTTACTTATCTGGAACAAGATATATATAATCTGATAATCTACTTTAATTCATCCATGGTATCAAAAAGGTAGTACGTTTTAACAAAGGATAATCTTGTATTATGTAGTTGATGTGTTGTTAGTTGTAAGAAGTAATTTTAATTTTTGTGCTGTAATCTTTTATGGGTTTTTTGAGCTATATTTATTTAACACTAAAGTTTAAATATAAGAATTGTCAGAGGAATTAATATTTTCTGGAGGTTCTTGTGAATGTTACAGGAGATTTATATGAAGTAAAGCATATATCTAACCTGCATTTGGGGATGTAATGCTCAGTTGAGATTCGATAGAAGAATATAGAATGGAAAATAATGTTACTATATATATGCGTTTCTTGCCTTGTCCTTTTCATTGAATGAAGTTTATAATTATACTTTTTACGTGTAAGTATGGCTGAGATTATGTCTCATTACAAAATATAATACAACACACAAGATAGATTATATCATCTGATAGCATAAAAATACGGTACTAGCACAGATAATGAGAGATTTTCTAGTATCAGTTCAAAACTTTAGAATTTGCGAAATATCATTTTCCCCAACTTTGAGGTACAGCGCTTTTAGAAATTAATAAATGGTTTATTAAAAACGAAACTGCCTCAATTCCTTTTTTATCTAATAAATTAGTCCCCGTATATCTTATAATCTTCGGAGTTATCTTCACGCGTACATCAAGGTGAGAACGAGCTATAGATCTCTTTCCATTTTGATGTAGACAGAGCGTTTATAATTACGAAGGCGATCTTGAGTGCGAGCAGAATGTGTTCCAATTCGCCCCTAGCAACTTCACCCTTTCGGAGGCTGACGGGAGCCAAAAATTTGGGATTTGAAAAAGCCAGCGTTCGTATTTTTCCTTTTTCCCTTACCTTGGGTGAAGCGAAAACCTGCTCTCTCGCCATAAACCCGCATTTTAAAGTTGATTCGGTAATTAAAGAAAAAACTTGTTTTTGAATAAAACATTTTTGGAGAATTAGCCATCGCGGTCATTGTACTAGCCCCTTATCTTCTTTTTTACGGAAAAAACGTTGACATTTTCATCATTTGAACAGAGCACTTTCAATGATGCAAGTTTGTCTGTATTTTCGCGAATGGCAGAGAAAGCGGATTCTAAATATAAGTCATGCATCTTATCTGCCGAAAATTTCTTGAAATTTTTCTCTGGAAAGCAACGTGGCGGAGCATTTGATACTCGTATCTAGATCTTTCGTGGGCGATTATTAAAAATTCCGCGCTGGTTACAGACTGAAAAATTCCATTAAAAAGATAAGTACATTTTCATTCGCTAATGAATTTACCTGGGTGTAATTTCTTACTTTGTTTTCGGTACTGCTTTGGAACTTCCAAAAAAGTTTGGTCTCTCATTTATACAATTATATTCACTTATTATATTCATGTCACATTTTTCATAGTAAATTTGGCTCCTTATTTAATAGAAACTGTTAACATAATAGGAATTATTCAAAGTAAAAATAATGTCTGAAATGAAGTTCGTTTTCTAGAGATATTTAATCATTCCTTACTTCAACCTATTAGTAATCAGACAACTAGTTCGTTCTCATCCTTACCAATAGAGAACCAAAGGTCAATATTCCTCTATATAGATCAAACAAGTCGATATATTCGAGATATGAATTCCATCATTCTTCATACTATTTTTAATGTTTCTTTTTATCTGTATCTCTTAGCTACTGCCTGAGTTGTCGTTGCCAAAACAAACCGCGTACAGGTTTACTGAGTCTAGTCGTACCAAAGTAATTCAGGTAGCTACAAACCAGTTTAACCTGACGATAGCATAGATCGACCCTTTTATTTCATATGTTGCTCGATATCTGGTGAGTGTCTGCCATTTGAGAAATCAAAAAAAATATGACAACATTCACACGCTGGTGCAGGTGATTCCAGTATTGCATTGTGCATTGTATCATCGTTGCATGCAGTCCGATAATAAACTTGTTCCGTGAGATTACGTTAAGGATTGCATGGAATGTTTTGTCTGATGTGTACGTATAAAATATGCAAGGATTAGATTCGAAAAACAGTTCATCATTATATGCTATAAATGTTTCATTTGAGTTTGGTGATAATATTCTGCTTCCATTAATTCCAAATTAGATATTGCTGTTCCCAGATTAGAATTTTTCAAATGTCTTCTTATCCATTCACCCCTATGAATTAATATTTATTTTAAAATAAACACCTATGAATTTGTTTTAATTGCAAGTGTTCATCTTAGTTATGTTATGACTTGAAGAAATCTTAATTTTTAGAAATTCGGAACTAATATAAAATCTTCCTTTCAACTCTTTAAACAGTGAACCAAAAAAAAGTATGCTGGTCATTAGCAAGGAAAATCAATATGGAACTATTTACTGTATTTCCTTACTTAAGTATGCTTCTGAAAATCAGATAATTATTTAGGTTTCATTTTATTACATGCAAATATTGGGTATTATCGAATAAATGTTAATGATTTTAGCTTAATCTTAATTGCAGTAACATGCAGTCCATTCTCTTATAATTATACTGTCTTACATTCTGGAAGATATAATTAAAAATCCACTTTTATTTATAGAATTATAGGAGAATCTGATGATTTTAAATTTATTGTAGTGCTCTACGGTATGCATTCATTCTGTGGTGCTAAGTTTTTTAGAAATATGTGTTTACTACTTGAGGAAAGCCAAGTAACCAAATTTTATGTTTTTATCTCTAAATTCAAACCTATGAAAGAACCATGAAGAGTGTTACATAAATTTTTTAAAGGATATTTTAGTATTTATGATTTCCTTACGTAATAAGCTTTCCAATCCTAACACAGATAATTTTCAATTAACATTTATCCAGTCTTGGTATACCACGTACTTGCTTGTCTTTTTTCTTTCACAATATTCCGATATCGACAAATACTTCTAATTTAAACGCTCTTTTTCTCTTTTAAGATCAATAAAATGTATGTTAAATTAATTGAAAACCGTTCTCTCTTTTATAGGACAACACACCATCAAATACAGTGACCAACGCAGGTACATCAACTCTTAACACCAATATCAGAGGTCTGATTCCACAGGTATGTACCGATTCTTCCTTTTGTACGTACGACACAAATTATATCGAATTGCCGTTCGGTTTAAAATCGAAGGCATGTCCCCATTACTTCAGCAATTAGAGCAGAATTTTCGCCCAATTGCGAAACGCAGAATTCGTTCTCAGAAAACTTTCCAAATGTTTCAGATAATCTAAATTTCAATACTTACCTCTCTGGCCCTAGTCTTTTTCTTATTTTCTTAGCTTTTAATCGGCTGAGGCAAGCGTGCCTTAAAGAAAGCCTTTCCAAGAGATTGAACTGTTCGGTGAGGAGTGGTCATTAATTGGGATGTAGGAAGAGCTGCGTGCGATAAGCATCTTGCAAATTTGGGTTTGAGCCACGTTTCAAAAGCGTCCCTGACCGAAAAAAATAAGAATTTATTAAGCCTTTTGTTGTCATGAGTGTCTATAATGGAGACTAAGTCATCACCTTTTTTTATATCGAGAAAGCTGTGGGATTTAACGCAGTTGTACTGCACAAAAATTATATTACGTAACTTATTTCGAGTTTAATGTTTACGTATTTGTCTTTTGTATTGTATTCGATCATAAACTTGATATTACTGTATTTTCTGGTATATAAACAGCATCTAATTTATACAAAAATATAGAAAAAATTAAAAATAAAAGTTAGCCTCCGCAACTAAGAAATATAAACCAATTTAATTTATTTCCTAGTTTACTAGTACATAGAAATAAACAGTGATATATATTTAGCTGTGACTTCGAGAGAATAGATACGATTTTTAAAACACTTATATATAATGAAAAACAGTACGTTTTTAAATGCTTGATACCTAGTTTTTTTACTTGTTATTTACTTCAAAATACGTCATACATTTTCCTCTTGTCGTTCACATATAATACTGACTATTCCGGTATGCTTGAGATTATTTGGAGTCTTATTTTAACTCTGAATAATTTATAATAATTAAAAAAAAACGAAAAAAGTGTTTTATCTTAAGTTTATAGGGTAATTATAGTTATGACATCAAAAATACGTGTATTTTTTACTTTTCACCAAATAAATTTCACTGATAGAAATGTAAAGAGCAGGAACTCAACTTTAAAATAATGATTACAGTTGGAAAGTTTACCTCATTATTCTTTTATTTACTCTTTTATGATAACGTAGGTTTTATTAAATCGAATAGCATTCCTCATTTCAATTATATAGTTGATAATAAGTAAAATAACTCGTGTCTTTGTTACTATATAAGGTCGTATCGTGAACTTTCGTAAATTTGATCGATTTGAATCATCCCAATTACTAATTTATTTCGGAAGTATAGTTCTCAATAAAAAAAATATTACTCGATATTTGATATGAAATGCTTTCTTTAGGAAGACTGAAAAAAATTCCATCGCTGAAATGAATGGGAGGGACACAGCATCATCTCGAAACCACACAGAACAATTTGAGGAGACCTTTCCTTGACCTTGGATCTAATCTTTTCTGCAGCTGAGTGCTGTCCCGAAAAATCAAATAAATGTCTTTAGCAAAAACTGGATGAGAAGTCTTTAAGAACAGTGCCAACCTCAGATGTTTCCAAGACAAGCATTTCGGTATAAAATCTGAAGAATATTTGACAGTTATAATTCACCCCGTTACAGCGACCGAAACAGTATGAATGGGCAGTTGTAAGTTATTATATGATCGCCACGTAAGATCTGCTCCGAATCTAGGCGAACAATGGCTGCCGTAGCATTACGGAGAACCGAGTTCGTAAATTAGGAAACGCTAAAAAGCGTGGGCTTTCGAAGTGGAACCCATACGTTGAACGTTTTAAGAAACCGACTCGATGGAGTTTTTTGGGTAAAGACTTCGTGAGCTTCTGCGTAGGTTGAATGCACGTCCGCATCGACTCTGAGGTTTCTTTAATGTATTAATTAGGAAACTAATAGAGCGAGGCGTCAACTAAGGCAGAACTAATCAGTTTTCATTTCCCAGCTATTAATTACCCCGTTGCATTGGCTTCTCCCAAATTTAAGCTATGAATTATCCACAAATAACTAGAGGTAAATTAGTGGGAGGATTAATGAAAATAATCCACAAGGAAATTCGTATATCATTCGGTAAGATTTCTATCGCATTTCGGGTCAATTGCCAAAGGGTTCGTTAAAAGAAAAGAAAACTCAAAAGCCTTTTATATACGATCATTGTATTCGGGTTTGATCAAATTATAATTCCCTCTTGATGAATAGTTCTTTATCGCTTAGATTCGCGATAGTGCCACTTCTTTTATCTTCCACGCATTTTCACGCACACTTTGGAAGAATAGCTTCGCAATAGGGTTCACCAATTAACAATGGGATGTGTCTTAAGACTAAAATCTATCTTCGAGACGTGAAAAATCGCTATGGAGACCGGTGTTCTTCGAGCGTGAAGACTGGTTTGTTTTTGGAAATATTCAGGTTTTGAGCATGGGCTAATGCCATTGCAGTTTCGCCATGAATTATGCATGCTCCTAAAAATTCTTCGGATAGATAAGGAAATCCTAAAATTATTTATGACTTCATCCGGTTTTCGTTTTAACATCGTCCGGAGAGCTACAGCGGCATGACCATGGAGAGCTTTGTGCAGACTTGGCTAACAAAGCATAGAATACGAGAAAGAAGATAAGCTAAAGAAGTATGCAAACTGAGAGGTTTTTTATTAAAAAACAGCTATGAGACAGGAAATATCGCATCGGAGTCGGGAAATGTAGATTTTCATCTAATTTAGGAATTTTTATTAAAGGTGTTTAAGTCTCGGCTAGGCAGGGAAACGAATGAATATTATTAATATCTGTCCTCATTTGTTTAATTTTCTCGTTAATAAGTTACGTAAACTCTTCAGCGGCCGCGAAATTGTTTTAGGACGTTTTGGACTGATTGTTCTCATTATTCTGGCGATCTCGTTTCGATAGTTACACTCCCTTGAGACGAATCACATCTATTATCTATTCACTACTGCTTAAGCACTCCCGATTAAGTTCGAGTATTTTTGCGCTCGATTTTCCTTGGAAACAGCACTCAAAAGGAATAGGTTCACGATTCGGTGACCAAATCGTGCATCGTGCACTTCCGTGTGTAAGAAGAGGTTTCTGTAGGGTTTCATACCCTTTTCTCTTTGAATGTCACGCATGCTACGGCTTATTACATTATGCGTAAAATTGTGCGCAATTTCTTGGGCAATGGAAGACGGGATTGAAAAGTGAACGTTTCAAAGAGCATGAGTTGTATGATGCGATTCTAGTACGTAACGATGGCTGTTAAGTATCTTATTTATGGTTCATATTGTTCGTTTCTTTATAAGTTCACTTTTATACATTAATTGGGGGTTTTGAATTCTTTTAAAACATCGTTTCAACATCCATAACACTTTGTATACGTATTATACACGTTTTATAGTTTTGAACACGATTAAAACTACATTAAACCAACTTTATTACATTGAAAATCTCAAAAAATCTTTTGTAATTCGCTACAGAATAGATTATACAGAATGTTTCCCTTGGATGTGTTTATATGTTTTATTCCCCGCGTGATAATAAACTTCAATACGAAGGCGTGCACAGTACGTCTCATGAGATGAGAAAACGTGCTTTTTCGACCCCGCTGATAAACTCATCGTCTGAACAGTTGAAGTCCGTTCGCAAAGGCTAAATTAGGGTCAACATTTTGAGCACACAGAGCTGCTCCGGAACTGGAATGCAACGAAGGAATCTTCGGTTCTTGTTTGACGTTTTATACCCGGATAACGCGGGTATTTTTTTCGCCGAACGCGTTTTCTCCATTGTCAAAGAGCATCCCGTTAAAACTTCACGCCGACCACTTGTATCTGTGAGCACTCGAGTGAAAAATGGAAGAATCGATTTTCGCCAACTTGGCTCCATCAACATCCCGTAGATAAAGCACGGGCAACCAAGCTGGCTTTTCGGCTCAAGTACGCCATGATGTCGATCGCTTTTCCTTTCGAAAAATGACTTTCCTAACCTTTTTTTACTTTCGGTGTTAGGGCTACTTTTTGATACGAAGCTATATACGTTGCTAAGGGCCGTATCCTGAGCGATGAGCCGGTGTAAACACGCCGCGACTTTCCGTCGATAGCAAACGTTTTGAGCAGATGAATTGGTAGTACTCGGTTTCGATACCGTATACGATGACCACTTGAAAAGATAAAATGGATCGAATTGTGGTACGTTCACTGTTGCTAGGGTTACCAAAAGGGGTTTTTTTTAAAAAGTAGTTCACGTCGGTTTTTGGACCCAAAATGTATCTCGAAATGGACTCTGTTTATTAAACAATAAAAACGAATTTTTTTGCCTATTCCTAAGCAATAATTTTTGGAAATATTCTCTAAAGGTTTCGTTTATTTTATTTCTGTACACTCTCAGGTTTTATGAAGTTTGATTTTCGTAAAATTTTAATGGTTTTTCGTCTATTATTTTTGTATTAAATGCGATTTTGACTATCCTTCTTATATATTTGTGAATTTTACGTAAGTTTAAAGTAACCTATGACCACATTAATAAAATATTGAAAGAGGTATGATGAAACCGTCGTAGACTGTGATTAATCAATTTTATTTAATGGAAAAATAGTTTTTATCTACTAATAGTGATTAATTCTCGAATTTCAATTATAATCATTCTAATTATGGTTATAGATATTTGAAATTGCAGCAAATATCTCACAAGAGCTAATTCTAATCCAAGTAAAAAATCATTACAATTCCATAATGTTAGGATGCTTCGAATTATTTAAAATGTTCAATTTTTTCAATCATTAGCACGCTGTGAATTAGTACACCAATCCTTGTTTCACTTTCAATCCTATTTTTGGTGTTGCAAATTGATTTTTCCCTATCCAGTGGTGAATGATTTGTGTACGACAAAAATCATTTACTGTAACTCCTGTATTAATGTGCCTGAATCAAAGTTTTGAATTATTGGTTGGCTCTCCATCAAATCCGGCTCTTTAGCATTTGATTACATTTCGTGAAGAGAAGTATCGCTATTAAAGATTATTTGAAAGTCTAATATTGGAAATATGGAAGCACGGTCATTAAGAAAGTGTTAGCAATGATTCGCGAAAGCAAGGAAACATTTCGAAGGACGAGTGAAACAAAATGAAAAGAATATTAGCAGACGTATGACGAGTGAATAATGAAAGAGGACATTAGTAGTCGATCGCACCCAAGGCTAATTATGCCTCTTTTGTGGAACTTTATTCAATAATTTGCTGGGAAAGTCGTTCGTTATTTCATGGCAAAGATTAGGTAGACATTATTTTGAGTATACTAGCTAAGTACGTATATCTTATTTCTATTTAAATAAGCAGTCTACGTTAAGATCAATTCAAATTCAAAAGTCTGTAAGTATCGGAAACATCGTTCGCGACGTAAGAAATATATAAATTTAGAATTTTTAGCGTTATAATGCATAAATATTTATTTCCCATGAATACGTTTATTATTATAATTTTTATTCCGAACAGATGAAATACTAATATGAATGGTAAACTGTTTCGGGAAAGGGGATTCAATTCGCATCACTTTAAGCAAAAGTCAAGTATTATACTGTATCATCAATTTAGAACGGACATTTAATCGAATAAAATAATAAGGTTTGTTGCTCCAAATTTGCGATCTTCCAAAAACTATTAACATGGAAATTGCCGAAAATTATTTCCAAACAAGAAGTCAATACAAAGGTCATTTAGCCAATGATGTTTCTTCAGTGTGCTTATACAACTTTCATTGACACAAATGAATTGATGTGAAAATTAGTTAGTATACATATCGTTCGTTATGCATAGTGATAAGTCAACTTATAGGTGGATTGACGATATGTATCTGTTAATTTAGGTTTTCTTATACTGAGTAGAATTTCAATTTCAAAATCGAACAGCAAATTTTGTATCGACCTCATGAATTTTATTATTATTATAACAAGTAAACTGCAAGTAGGTTGTAAGCCTGGTGGCAGTTACATTGCAGAGAGATATTAGCAATAGAGCAAAGCAGAGAGCAATAAATTTTAAGAGTACTTAAAAAGGACACAAGTTTTTGAAGTATCGAACTTTTTATCATTCATAGCGAAAAATGTTAAAATGCATAGAGATGATATTGTTCGTGTTTCAAGGCAAGGGAGCGTGTTAATCAAAATTCCTTGACGCGTTACTTTCTACTCGAGTGACATTCAATTTCCAACGAAGTGCTATCTCGAACACTCTTCGCAATTTTAGATCTCGCCGACAGTTGAGCGATTCAAAATCGACCGATTATTAACACGTGATTTAGAATGTTCGTCCATTGGAGTTTGGATTGCAACACCCGCATGGCATTCGCATAGATGAATTAATATGGAGTACATCTCGTTGATTTGGTACAATAATATTAATTAGATAATATATTAATAATATAATAATAATAATACTCGTTAGTGTGACTAAAAGAGTTGAAGTTGTTTGAAAAATAGAAAATACCGATGAATTTTTACGTGATTAAATCTTATTTGATGATGGTGTAGTACGATGAAATTTGAAAACGTGCATATATTTCTCACGAAAGATTTTATTGTTTAACTTATACATGACACATAGTCTCCAGCTATAAATAAATCTTACTAAATTGTGAGTAAATCTCGTCATAAATTAATCCTTTCTTTCGATATTAAATGAAATGAACTAGTATTAAAATTGGGCTTGGAGACACCAGAAGAACTTTGAGACTCCTATCTCACCAATTACCAATTTCCTACGTGTATACGTAAAAAAATTCACATTTATATACGATTAAGGTTTCAGTATAACCTTTCCTCTTTCTATGTTAACGTTAAAGATGTTTTTCTCCTTTAGTTACACAATACTTCCACTTTCAGTGAGTCAAGGTTAAAGAACCCCTGCTTTAAACCATCGAAATTTCCCTGAAAATTGTGCTCCTTCATTTGGCATTCATAATTCCGCAGCCAATCCTCGGAACTATAACGAATCAAAATACTATATTTCCGTGAATGCGTCTCTAATAGAGCTACGAGAGGGAAACTCGAGCAGCCTTATAGCGTTCGAAGTGGTTTATCCTCTTTAATCATCAATTCGCAATACAAATGTATCCGTTTGAAGTATTTGTGTTTTAAAGGTGATACCCTAACATTTCTCTTTAAAGTGAATGCCTTGCATGAGTGCAACTCACGTTCCATTGGGTCTTCGGTTGATTTTGTGGAATTCATCGTTGGAAGAGAGCTAATAAGCCCAAGGAAAGTGAATTTACTGCGAGACTCGCACAGCGACGTATTATATTTACCATAGCAAACATCTATTTCTTAGTAGATTAATAAACGTTTTAGAATAAACTGAATTCTTAAGGATATTTTTCTTCGATGATACTAAACTATCTGTGCCGAATACTAATTGGTTCGTTAGCGACAAGTTTTATTTAGCCTTTGCTATTCCTATGATAGGGAATAAAATACACTCGTACTTCAATTTTAGAATTTACGTAAAGTGAAGGAAACAGCCATGTTTCGCCAGATGAAGCAACAGGAACATCTTACGAGCATCCTGCAGAGTGTTTTATACATTTCTATGATCTATAAATAGCAACCCAACCTCTCCTATTGTTTACGAAGACTCAAGTACGTAAGAAATCACGTTGTACGAGGTTAAAGGAGTAGATGAAGTGAAAATCGTAAGACACTTCGCAAAGAGATACGACCGTAGAATCTTCGTTCTTGAAAACGGAGCAGTACGGAGATGGCAGACAAGAGAAAAATCGATTTATAAGGTGCGTCGGGTATAAGTACATTAACACGACGTATCTTTTCGACAAAGGATTCGCTGTACTCACGTAATTACAAAAAAGGTTTTGCGAAACTAAAAGCTTTTCAAAACGGAGAGGACTCCTGCATGACTCGCAAAAAAAAAATATAAAACAGAATGATGAATCCTGAAACGAATGAAATAATTTTTACGGCATTAAGTTCGAGTTATTTGGTTTGAGCGAGGTTTTTGAATGGATGAATTATGAGGTTTTTTTTACGAGTTTTAAGATTTTTTTCTCTCGAGCAACGTTACGCGATGGAGATATTACCGGGTGGATATTTCTGTCCGAGAGGATGAAGAGAACGTGGTTGTTAAGTTATCCAAACTGCTCGACGTTATTTTGTGCATTAATACGAAATTTGGAATCGTAATATTAAAGATTTGTTCATTGAATCTCTAATGGTAATGATTAGGTAGAGGACTTTATCTAATAACTAATATATTTAATTCCTTCTACCTAGATCACTTTCAGAGCCCTTAATAAAAAAATAAAATAAAGATTGAGGAATGAAAATCATTAAGTCTTTCCTCAAATTGCCTTTTAGTTAATATTTAGGGTACTTTAATTTTTTCTAAGTTTTAGTGATTGTTGTTATAATTATCTACGTAACTTAATTGAAAGTAAGTAATAATATTAGTAAGACCCTTCCACTATGCTTTCTGCAGCTTATCTGCAGCTAGGTTTATTGATTATTATTATTATAAAAATAACAGCGTAGCATTGATTTTGGAATACGAATAATATAGGAAAAGCTACTTTTATAAATAGTGGAATGTTTTGTATGTTTAATCATCTATTGCAAAATTATGGACTTAAAAATAATGAAGTAAGCTCCATTTGTAAAATTTAATACATTTTTTTTATAATCCTCCTTAGGAATGCAGTTGAATGCGAGTGAAGTTTTATTACAACGGAACATTTTAATAAGGAAGTATTCATAACAGTTTTTTGCTGCGTTACCTCATTCATGATTATATACTTTTGGATAAGAAGCCGACGGACCTTTCTTATCTTGTAAAAGATCCGAAAAGCATTATTTCTACTCTTCGTTGCCCTTTTTGGAATATTCCCACGAATTTTATCTAAAATACGACTGATTTGAATAGCGATTAGCAGCATGGTGTTTGAAATGTTCGGTACTCCATCTGAAAGGGCTGTAGCTAACAATCTTTACCTAAAAGGCATACGTATGTTTCGTGTGTCTGTGTTAACATTTAGTCTGTCTGATTCTCTATCTTTTTGGCAAAAACTGGTTTGGTTCGCAGACTTTTTACCTCCGTATTAGCGGGCGATTCTCATGCCGGCGTTATTGTAATTAATTAATGCGATTCTTATTCCGCTTTTGTATGGCTAATTACTTACATTTCAAAAACATGCCGCGGTCTATATTCTCCGTGCATGGAGCAGAGGTCTTCAGGATTCCCACATCAATTCTTTCCCTCCGAAAATTTCGTTGAAATTTTTCCTTCGAATCAACATCCCTCCAATTAAGCTGGTACTTGGATCTAGATAACTTTTGAGAGCTTTTATTATTTTCATTCACGGTTGTGCTTGAAAAATAATTAAGAAACACGTGTATGGGATTCAGCGAGAAGAAAAAGAATGAAAATTAGTAAATGTTACTTAATTATATTAAAGTTTTTATGTTTGATATCATTCATATATAAAGAGTGAGAATACCTTTCAGTATCGTGTTTTTTTATCATGATGTTTGTATTAAGGTTTTTTTATTAGACGTAAAATAAATTGATCTTTTGTTTAAGCATGAGCAATCAGTTGATCTTGTGGGAGTAGGATTTTAATCTACGTTTGAACGAAAATAAATTCAGAGTAAGCGATTTTTCGGTGTGTAAAGTAAAGGTTTCGAAAAATATTTGCCTAGTAATGAATTGGTATTACTTCACCTATTTTACAAGTACGATTCTCCTCTTGTTCATGGATTTCTCAATCAATGAATACGATCTTCAGTTGAATTCAGTTACGTCTCCGTTCATTCTACCGTTTCAAGTGATATTTTACCCTGAGATCGAGTTGGAATGCGTTCGGAGTTTAACACAACACGCTGTAAAGGATTTCCATTGAGATTCTTCGCACCTTAAAACATTCCTGCACACGACAGAGCCTGAAGTACGGGTGTGAGCCGTAATGAGGTGAAACTCCATTTGGGGACGATATGAACTCATATTCGCAAGCCCTATTGTTATCTAGGATTCCAAATAATCCGCGAATATTCCCAAAGGCTTGGTATCGGACGTTGTTCGTGGATATTTGTGGATAGTAACCATGGTGACGAAGGTATAGATATACGAAGAGATACGTATACCGAGTCTATTTGTCCCTTCACGAATTGTACCATGGGAATTGAATTATGAAATAGTTCAGCGTAATCAACCCACCGTATTTCGTTCCATCTTCCAAAAAGGTCTTCCGAAAACCATCTTAAGCTTTCTGAGAAGCTTCTACGTACATAATCCTACGAGGATCAAAGAGCTACACCATTTTCTGTGGTTTCAATCGATACTTGCGCCCGTGCTGTTGGATACGAGATACATCTTTGTTTTTATGTACCTTAGATGGTGAAGTTTCTTAATTATCATGTCTTAATGTTCCAGTTTTTATTCGTCCTCATGAGATTATGTTTATGGATCTATAAGCTTCGCGACGTGAGATTTCTTTGATAGTAATCTTTTGAAATTAACTCTAAGCTTCATGATGTTCTTTTATAATTTTAATGAGGACTGTTCTCAAAATTTTTGTTAAATTAGATTGTTCTTTTATCTTATTTGGTTTCCATAGACATGAATTATTACGATCTGTTGGTAGAGTTCCAATTATTACGAGAAAATCTACAAGTGTTATGATGCAAAATTACTCTATTAATATCTATGTTAATTCTACGAATGAATCATAAGAATGAAAAAAAGAAGTTCAAGAATTAAAAAACTATTCAGTAGTATAAATCGTACCTTAGATAATTACATGAATATTTTATAATTTTGATTGATAAACTATGACAAGTGATATTTGGGTATTAATTGAGTTTAATATTATGTAAAATTAAAAAAAACAATTAACTAAAAGTATCTATAACCTCTCGGTGAAATATCCCAATTTTGCAGGGATAAAAATGTAAGTATCGCAGCAGGAAATTCTTACGTTAGTCGCTAAATTTCGAAAAGATAACCATATCAAAACTGTTACATTGCTAGTTAAAATTTAGTTAATTCTAGTTTAGTTCAGTTTCTTCCACTCAACTAACCAAACCAATCACCCACAAAATTAGAATCTAGAACAATCGAGAACTACAGCGACCGCGGTACGTAAACCAAAATTCATATATCGCCCCTCTATCCGAATAACCCGAGACGCATAACAGGTTCCTTCTGTTATTGATTTCTATCGATCACGTGAGCATATTATGATCCACTTCCTTTTAGGAAAACTTTGTCCCATCCCCGCAACGATCTGTGCCTCCATTATGCGCTTTATTTCTTTCGGAAAAAATTGGAACCTGATTGGAATTCCCCCACGGTGAGGCGTCCGTCTGTTTGACACACATCGCCTCCCGTGTTACGAAGTGTGACCGCGGAGCGTACGGTCCATCGAAGGGTGTAAAAAGCACCCCGTCGCCTTGTGAATCGAAGCGTTTTGGGTGCCAAACGCAGATTAAGTCCCGAAAAGTGCCGATATGAGTATAGCGGAGGAATGCCGCATAGAAAAGGAAAGACGAGGGGAAACTGGCGAGAAATGTAAGCGGTCGCTTAGCAACGGGAGATAAAAATGAGTTTGTGCCTTATAAAAAGGGAGTTGGGGGACTAGATAGGGGGATATAAGCCCCTTGAATGTGAGGTTCTCGTTTTCCCGTGCCTCAAAAGGAGTCATCCCTCGCCCGAATTCCAGTAGCTTTATTAGAACCTTTTCCGTGATTTTTCAGCGAGCTGATTGGTCAGACACGTGCGTAATAATTTTTGCTATCGAACAGGTGAAACTGCTGATTGGTTGCGCTGAAATTGGCGCTGTTTTAATCAAATTGTTGATGAAATGGATCTTTAATATATGACGATGAAGAACTGCCCAATATCTCGAAGCTGATTAGCTGTTCCACGAGTGAATAGAACTGCGTAAAATGACGTACTGAAATTGACTCAAGTTTTACGGAATTATTGAAAAAACTACGGTTAAGAGTTGCCCAATATGTCGAAGGTGATTGGCTGTTTCACGAGTGTATATAATTGCATATAATTACGTACAGACGATTCTGTTTTACATCATGTCATTTTCGAACAATATAAAGCTCTGTGGGAATTACAGGTACATATTGAGCGTAAACCTTCTTAAGCTATTTCGTGAAGAGAGTAAGAGTTTTAATACTATAATCGAAAGCCTAATCAGATGCATTCCACTCGTCGCTGTTCGCGAAGTGGTTTACATCCCAGAGAACGGCTTTCCTGTTATCGGAGGGAAAACGTTTCATTTAGCCAAGCAGTCCATCGATTAGTGCCACAACATCTTCACGACAAAGCACTTGAGCCGTAACAAACTGAACAATTAGCGAAACAAAACTTTTAAACAAGCTAAATCAAGTGGAGTGGATATCAACCATAACCACGCTGCAGCAAAGGGTGATAAGTCAACCAATCTCTCTCTCTGCAGTGGTGTACGAAATTAAGGGGAGTTTTAAGACCCCGCCCTTCATTCACCCTAAATCTGCAGAGAGAGGGTCCCTTCAAGAAAACCGTCTGCTAGCGTTAGCCCTTACATTTGTGCCTTTACATTAGCATAAGTGATTTATCGGGAGTGCGTTTTAAAATAAGTCTCATTTCGGGAAGATTATCTGAGATATTACATGCACTAATTACGTTTCTAATTCTAATCAGAAATCAATAATATTTACATTACGTATTTATTTACGTATAATTAATAGGTATGATATCGTACTGATTTGTAAAATCATCAGTTATGTTGCGGAAATTATTATGGAAAAACCAATAAGGTATACAAATTACGTGAAGATTTGCGCTGATTTCTAGTTATCTCTAATATTATATATTCTAGTTCTAATAGTTATTTAGATCTTATTCAAAAATAAATTAAAATTTACGTATAATATAATTTAATATTTCGTATGATGATAAGGTTTACGTATTCTTTTCTATGATCATCAGTAGTATTACAGCAACTTCTGTGTTTAAATAATAGTATCTTCATTGCATTGAAGTATGATACTGTTTTTAATCATATTTTGGATCATATTAAACTGTATGATTCATCCATCATCTGGTTCATTTAAAAGGATGTAAAAAGCAGGAAATATTCCTCAGAATTCATTGTAAGTCTCTAGACAATGTTTATCTTAACGCGAATCCAATTTAATTAGAAGGAAAGTAATGAAAACTATGCGAAAAATAAATGAATTAAAATGAAGGAAGCTCTAATTTTCAAGATTTAATTTTTCTAGGAATTTCTTTGATATTTTCCCTGTTCAGAATTAAATTTGATTAATTGAACTGTTATTATCTTTTCAGTATACGATAAATTCTTAATTGTTTACATCGATGTAAATCTAATTTTCTGATAAAATTATGTAAATTAATAGGACTTTTTAGCTGAGCATGATATATTGTCGAATAAAAGCTTTCTTGAGATGTATAGCGCCTATACCTCATGGTTGTCTCTTTAGAACGTAAATATAACATCTAATAATGTATCGTAATTTTGCCTCTTTACAGCCTTTTAATTTTGAAAAAGATTTCACCTTAATTTTTCCTAAGTACCACTGAATCTTATGAATTATTTTTCAATTGATAGAAATTCCATTCTTCATGATGAAATAAATTTCTTCTAATTTATTTGCTGTGTAAAATTTTTTTAAATCCATGAAGTAATAAAATATTGGGATAAAGTTATGTAATAACTGTTTTAGTATTAAAATGGTGTCTTAAGGAATTTATTTTAGATTATGTATCATTTCATTCATAATAACCAATTACTGTCGTTAATGAGTTCTAAGAAAAATTATTTAAAATAAAAATTTATTCTCTGGAGCAACTAAGGAATCATTTACCGAATTTATTATCTCAAAATTTTCTGCATAGTTTCATTACATTATTCACCTTTCCAAGAATTTTTCTAATTCTCACGAAGTTTATTTACATTTCCTCGTATTTAACACATTTCCTGAAATGTCTCTCGCATCCTTTCTTTCTCTTGTTTTTAATTCTGATTGTAAATTAACTTCCCGAATTCATCTTTGTTTATTTTTCCTCCTCGAATATTTTGATGTTGACCTTTTGTAGATCATTGTATTAAAACATCTACAAGATTAAATATCTTTTGTTAGATTGCATTTATATTAATATCTATATTTTGATATATTTTACCATTGTTCATTGAACCTTTTTAAGTATTAGGGATAAGATGTTAGCCTCTAACATTTAATTGAAAATTATAATCATTAAAATTTTACAAGGTCATTATAGTTTCGTGTTTCCAAAGTTCAACTAGTTCCATATTCTTTACATATATTCTCTAATTGTCTTTCATATACATTTAAGCTCATTTTGTGCTTTATGAAGATTTTAATATTCATCCTCGTCTTGATAGTCATCCTTGTTTTGTTTGATTTATGATTAGTTTGTATGAGATGAAACGTAATATTATCAGATATCTAATGTATTTCAGACATTATTATAAAGTTATAATCAAGCACAAGATTATATACATACGTAATTTTTTTGTAGCTGCATTCATATTTTACAATTTTCTGCTGGTATAATACGTAAATTCATATTAAGTTTAATCATAAATGATTGTATCTATAGAAAACTGGTTAGGAGATATCGAGAATCTATTCCAATTTTTTTGACAGATCCAAATCGTTAAGGTTATTTGACTATGAAATGCAATAGTTTATATTTATATATACACACTTCCATCCTCTTCTAATTTATTTTACGATTTAATCGATTTCTTTCGAGTTCTCACCGTAAGTGAAGGTTCAAATACGAAAGCTAATCCGTTGTTCTTTTGTTCATTACATTTCCATCGAAGTAACAAACTAACCTCCCAATTTTCGATCCTATATTAGTAATTTTCGACATTTTTATATCGTTTATCGTATTAGAAGTGAGCCAACATCATACAATCATTACAATACCAATCATTCTACGCGAATTTCATATCGACGTATAGAAACCCTTACGGGAGACGAACGCTTACGTTCGACGTGTCCTAAAAGTTCTGAAAGTGTCGATGGATCGAAACGCGACATCCTCGCGCACGCAGATTCCGCGGCTGGAGACATTTTTCAATTGTTTCACGTCGACAAGGAAACCTAAAACTCGAGGCAATGCAGGGAAAAGCGTTGGATGGAGGGGAGGAGATGACGAAGGGGAGGTAAAAGGTAAGAATAGGAGAGGAAATGAATAGAGGGAAAGGGGTTCGTGAGCTGCTTATAGGGAATAAAGGCGCATTTGGAAGGAGAGGTATAAATTCCGGAGGTCGCTGAGGGAGTGCAAGAGAAAGGAATAAGAAGCGGATGAAAGTAAAAGTCTGTGGATAGAAATGCGTATGAAATGGATGTAAGAGGTGTGGTAAACGTTAGGATGGGCATTGTTCGACAAAGGAGGAGATAGAAGATGTGGACAGAATTTCGTCTGAGGAAACCTATTGAGACGTAAGCACCGCAGTCGAAAGATTATCTCGTGGCATAGGAAGCAAACAGTGTTAAATCTCTACGAAAACGTACTGATTTGGTTTTATAATGTTATACTATATTTAGCTGCGCAAAATTATCAATTAAGAGATACGCATTTTTATCTTTCGTAATACTTTTTAGACTCGTATGCAATAAATGTCTCGTACGACGTCTTCTCTGAGAATCAATTAATCGGTGGGAATAGATACCTCATTAAACAGAAATTTTTTGAAATAAGTCCGTTAAAAGATATAAATATACTAGCCAATGCTTTATAATAAACAAGCAGTTAGTAGTGTCAAGGTAAAGAGAGCACAGGTACACACGTAATAGTGTTTTGTTTCGGAATTAGATTATTATTTTTATTTATTCGTATTTTTCTTCTGAAATTTCAATTCAGAATATCAACCTGGATAAAAATGAATGCAATTAATTGGATATTGGATTATTTCTATTTAAATTTGTAACAAAATTTCTCAATCTACGCTCAATTATGAGAAGATTAGTTCAAAGCTACATTACATTTTCACCCATCCTCATAATGGTAGAGGAATATTGATTCTAAGAGTCAATATCGGCTTCATTTCAGTTCTTCTTAATACGTTAAAATATTTCAGATCCTTTATATATAGATACGTTTCTGTGACATTTATTATTGGTCGTTATTATAAAATTTCATGGTAATTTAATCATTCATAACTTACGCTAACGATGCGAAAAAGTGCGAATTCCACTCGTGAAAAAATGTGCAATGTGAAGTGAAATGAGGCTATATTAGAAGCATCGAGACGTTTGAAAAGATGGGAAAATGATAAGTGGAAACTCAAATGGATATCATCAGAGAAGGGAATTCAGGATCAAAGGAAAGTGTGGGAGACCAACGGATGGGAAAAGACGAGCAACGGGTGGATGTAAATATCGAGAGAGCGATATAGAGATATCGGTCTCGTAGGAATGGAAGCACGATATGCAGATATCCACAGATTTTGGTGGTAAGAAGTGCTGTAATTTGGGGGTGCTGACATGCTTTAATTCCTACAATTATGAAATGAAGAAATTCCTTTTGGTATCGCCAGAAATTATTAATTATATCAGATATGAGGATATATAGAGAGACTGGCAAATAAGGAAATCATGGACTTTGTGGTAGTTTACTGATGATCGTCATCCAAAGCATGATCCAAGCAGTTCTCATAATTATTTTAATGGTAGAGACTCTTACTTGATTTTTCTTTAAATTGAAAAGGGTCATATTCTTTTCGTGATTAGATTTATTGTTTAACAGGAAAAGTGTTTCATGGGCTCAATTAGTTCAAAGGCAAGTAGATATTGCGATGCATGACAACATCATAGAAAAGTAATGTTACTGAAGCACTTAATACCCCAAGTGCTTGGTAAAGATAGAGTAAAAGACAGTAAAAGGATAGAGAAATGAATGAATTCTAATTGAACCGAATGAATTTTACTGGCTATGAATTTAAATGTATAATTTCCACATAAAATGATTGAAAATCTCACAAACTGTAAATATTTAGTTGCCAAAAATGGATTAATTTGAAGCCAATATATACATTTGTACAGACGTTTCTTTTTTTCAAATTTGAGTGATAAATTATTAAACAGGTTACGTGCGAACAAGACAAAAAGAGTTGTATTGTGAACCATTCTATATTATAAAGCTCTATCTTAAGCATTTAAAATAGTAATGAAAACAACAGATGTAATACTCATCTTTTTCCAAGAGCTATTCTATTATTATTTTTGTTGAGGCTATAATATAATTCTTTTACTTATGAATTTCATTTATTTTAACTTTTTATTGTATAATCCTTGAAAATGAAATTTTATTTTATAAACTGTAATCATAATAAATAAAGTGAAGAAATGGAAAATGATAAACTGTCTTAGGGGGTAATACGAGTGAAGAAAAATACCTGAAGTCATATATATTAATTAGTTATTCTATATATTTAAAGTAGGTGACTAATCAAAATCAATAGCTCAAGATCACAGAAAAAATTTTAATCATAACGCAATAATTCTTCAAAATATTTGGTCGAGACGTCTGTTTTAGAACTTAGTTACTTTGTCAAAAAAGAAGAGATTTTTCCGGTATTTTTTTGGTATTCAAATATAGTAATAATAGTCACACTTCTTTGGAATACTTCTATTTACAGTCGAAGCCTATTGTTAACGTTCATCTTCGTATATATCTCCTTCACCATACTTAAAGTTCGCAAATCAAACTAATAGACCGTTCTGATTATCCCATACGGAAAAAAAATGCAGATGAAGATGACGCTTGGTGAGGCATTCCTTCGGAAGTGGATCGAATCTCAGATAATATGTTTGTATGTGAATTCAAATGGTTGTTATTGTTCGGCCATCGACCAAATAAAGCAGCGGGAAACAGTGGGCGGGGAAAATACATCGAGATCGTGAATGCAGATCCAAGAATGGGAATGAATGAGATATCCTTTTTGCATCGTGTGTCAGTTAAACGTCCTTCAAAAGACAGACATAGTAAAGATTCCACAGCACAAAGGAACTGAACAGCATATGGTTCTTTTTTTACAGCTGCGCGGATTTTGCTCCGGATTCTTTTGCAAGGAATCCAATCGCTTAGGAAAGCCGCTCAGGAAATACCTTGAGTGTGATAACTTTTTAAAGGATGCTCGTAATTACTCTAACCTCGTTAGATAAGGGAATTCGGCTGAGTATTTCGGTCGGGATAATACCCAAACCGCATGACTGGTATCTATGACGAATCCGATAAGAGAGTGATTCAAGAATATGCTGAGGAAGCACGTACGCACGATGTTTTTTGAGCGATTAATTTCTTAACAAATAATGGGTTTTAATTAGTAGATAAAATATTGATGAAGAAGGTAAACTAATCGTGGCATTGGCATCGTTCATTTAAAGGTTAGAACTAGCAATAATGTTAGATACATGTGTATATTTCTTATTAGGATCTTTTCAGACAACAAGGAACTTAGAAATTATGCAACTATTTCTTTGTAAACAAGAATGATGATGAAAAGTATGTCGATTAAAATATTCTAGCTCCATTATTACACAATTAGAGGAATAAAATACTTGTATCAGTTTGAAATCAGTGTGTTATTTTAATCTATATTCTGATTCATGATCCATTATCTCTCACTGTTGTTGACTGTTGAAACGATGGTTCCATACATCCTGAGTTCACAATTCGTATCACCAGTTGGTGTTTACTGGTTCAATTCTAATGTATTGACAGTCGAGGAAAGGATAACTTTGCAAAACCTCCCCATTTCTGATAGAGAACCAAATTTTTGACGTTTTATCTCAGAATATGTCTCTCCGAATTTTCTGGTAATTAGCTCTGGAAACATCTACTTTCCATCACCCGGTACTCCTTCCAGCTTGGGTAGCAATATCCTTCGAGCACACGGTTTACATTTTCAATTTGTGATTCGGTTGAGTTTTGTCCCACGACTCAGCTGATACAAGCTCCTGCTCCTACGGGAAAATCCTTCGCATCAAACAGGATTTTTTTCTCGTTCTAGGACTAGGGTGTCACACAAGGGGAAACCGTTTTCCCATTAAAAGGTCACACGTAAGAACCAATAAGTCGCTTTGAATTGCGTATCGGGATTTTTAGCTAGTTTGGCGTCCAAAGGTTACGTGTGATAGGTTCACGTAAGCGAACCGAAAGAAAAACATTAACCCTTTATTCTCTAATTTTGTGTCAAGGGATATCGGTGTTAATAGGGGTACATGTTTAGGAGGTGTTTATCAAACCATGTTAAACGCCCCAGAAGGCCGCGTTCGACCACCAGGCCTCAAAAGATCCCCACCTTATGGTCAACATTTGCGTTTCGCGAGAATATATTCAAAATTTCAACCTCCTCCGGTCAAGATTTCCATAGTTCGCACGTGTGCGCCAAGGGATCCATTTGGGACCAGTGATGTTTGCGCCTCGGAAATCACAGTTTTTCAATCACCGGCGTTCACCACGGGCTATTTCGGAAGTTAATTTCGTCGTCGAGCCGTCTCCATCGTTTCCAATCTTCGCGAAATTCAAATCTGCGCGAAAATGATTACTCTCTCTCCACGTGGTGATGAGCCAAGGGATTTCGCGAATCTTCTCCCCTGTCCTTCCGTCCGAAACTTTTTTTTTCTTTCCGGACGGAACATTTGGGAAACAAACCGACCGCAACGCGACGGAGATTCTCTCGCAGCGTGATTTTCGACGCCGTTTAGCGACAAAAGAGTCTCGTCGACGGAGAAGAGAAGGGATTTCGCAAAAATTTCCTTACGCGTGGAAGAAATCACTGGGCGGGATATCACATTCGCAAAATGGCGGTTGAGGGGGAAAAAAAAGACGGGGAAACAAAAAAAAAAACGTTTTTTTTTCGCGAGTAGGAGACGGCGTAGAGAGAGAGAGAGAGATTGCTGCGCAAAAATCCGCCTGAATGGCTTCGAGAGAAATTTTGAAAATAAAAAAAAAGTCGAAACGGGAGCCGCGAAGTGAAAAGCAATGGTTAAGAGAGGCACAATATGTCATGGAGGAAAGCGGGAGAAGATGAGGGGATAGATAGGGGAGGGGGTAAAGGGAGTGGGGTGGGGCCGAGGGGGAGCCGAAAGTGAAAACGAGAGGGCGTTATTGATACGCGTCGCAATGAGGGCTTAGCGTCACGGCCGCCATATTTGCAAGGCACTCCCAAATACCCGTTCCCTTTAGCCTTTGCAACCCAAGCCCGGATTTTACGGCAGTGCGCACTGCATGGCAAAGGGGTGCGTGGGTACTCGAGGAAAAAAATGAGGGAGAAAGGATCCACGAAAGAGAGAGTGGGAAAAAAAACGAGACGGGGAATTGCAGCGGTTTTTTTTTATGCGACGAGATGAGACTCCTTCCCGATGAATTCGGGAGCTCCGGGAGGTGGCGAAGGTTTCGCGCGCGGGATTCGAACCCGTAAGGCGTAAAGGGGAAGGGTTACTCGTTACTACTAGGCTACCTGTTCGTTCGTAGGGAGGCATATAAAGCGTTACTGGATGCTCAAAAACTCCCAAATCCCGGGTTTTCTTCCCCGACTCCTCGTGCTTTTTCCCCTCACCACATCCAATAGCGAAACCACCTTACCCCCATCCTTTCGCTGCTTTTTTACCACGGACCCTCTCTCGTAGTTTCGTAATGATCCGGCAGAGCGCTTCCCCCGTGGCGCATCCTGGCGGCGGAGACGGGCGTTATCGCGGGAGTCGCATCTAATGCTCCTTGAAGGGAGGATAGGGTTGTTTTGGGGAGCGGGGGTGTGCCTCTAGGAGGGGGGCCTCGGTCGGAAAGAGGGGGAAGAGGCACGAAGATGGCGTTTGGAGGGCCACGTCATGAGGCCGCATTCCCCAGTCGCCAAAAGTTGGCGCGAATAACGCGTTTGAGGTGACCGGCGGTCAACTATATGAGGGGAGGAGGAGGGGGGGACGCCTTTTACAGTTAACTTGGGGCAAAAAAAACACGGCCGAAAAACCGATGGGAATATAAATACGTGTATCGCGAAGGTTTCGCGAATGAAGCTTTTCTTTCTAGACGACCTTTCGTCTGGAAGCGAGGGTGGGGGTAAACCCTCTTGAGATTGACGGAGGCGAGGTATACGCTCTCTGGGGCCCGTCGCGAAATTTTTTTCGCGCATAATAAACCAATTGACGCCATCTTTGGCGAAATGTGGAGCGCCGGGGGTATTTTTTTCCGGTCCTACACAATGCACCCGTGCCTTCCTTTTCCCTTTGATAAAAGTTTGTTTGTTTTGCATCATCACATGAAGGAATTCGATGATCGCATGCAGACGCCAGATGGCGGGAATCGAGGGAAAAAGAATGGCGAAAAGAATGAGAGATTTGGTGAGATCTGTGTATTGCATAGATCCGTCTCGCCGCATAACGAGGTCCGTCGTCGCGAAAAAAATGAAGTATCGACGCTGGTATTTATTTTTCCTCTCCGCGGAAAGTATTTGCATAGCGGGACGCCTATCCCGCGTCTTTTATGGAAGATCCCGCCTTGTTTCGTTCCGAAGTGTGAATTGTGTTCCAAACGATGGGAAAGCTCCCCGTACTCTGGTTTCCATGTGGGATACATTTTCCGCAAAAAGTTTTTGCACGTCATATACCCTTCTTTAACACTTCTATCGGTGGCTTAGGTCTTTTTCATCCCGCACGTCTTTTGATACGGAAAGGTTTTCGGTTCTCAAATCGCCACCGTTTCTTCAAAAGAGTGCAAAAGTATCGGGAAGGGGGGGTTTGTTTATTTATCCTGCTGCCGTGGCAACAACAAACAACACGAGCCGAATCCCGCTGCCTAACGTCATCGGCGAACGGGAAAAAATATAGAAAAGCTAGGCGAACCGGGTCACGGAGTTTGTTGTCGTTGTGGCTTTCGCATAAATACGGACCCAAACTTCTTTCCGTTTCGAGCTTTTTGGGTTGAGTTTCGCGTCCATGCGGCTCTGGCGTCGTGATTTTCGGCGAATTCCGCGCTTCATTTATTTCCCGCAGTTATCAGCCGACTAGTACGCGGCGGAAACATTTTAGCCACATCATGCCGGCGACCGTGATACGAAATTAAGTTTTTGACATCGGTTTAATCAAGCAGGGCGATTTTACGAGCCTGAATTACAGCCGACCATCCCATTGTTTACACGAGGTACGCTTACGAGGAACTTCCTCGAATATTCTCAAAAATTTTGATTCCCATATGATTAAAGAATGAGCCCGCTCGATCCGTTCGTATAGATCGGTTTTCGTCTATTCTGCCACGTATTTTACGGTTCCTAGTGTTTCGTTACGTCAGTAGGGTCTAGTATTCGAAAATGTGATATTACGTATCGTATTGCCTCATTTTCGTACGGGTTTTAAGCTCTCGTATGCGAGCGTTTACGCGTATCCGTAACTCCATCGGGACCCCAAAAAATCCTTTGAGTCGTGGGGCCATTGTGAACCTCCCAAATTCGCACGACTCGCTTCGACATGCTGGCTCGAACGCAGTTTGCGAAATACCTCGGTGAAGGGCGCTGGATTTTCGGCGGACTCGCCACGCTGGCAACTCCAAGAGAAGTCGCGCACAATTCTTGGCAGATTTCGTCCGCGAAAAATTTTCGCGAATCCGCGGTCCCATCGCAAGATTTCGCAAGTCTCATATCGTACCTTGGTCCGAGTTGATACATTCGCGGAGCAGCTGCTCTCGTTCTCCCTCTCCCTCGACTCGCGGATTGTGTGACGGAACATCTTCGCCGAAATGGATAGCGTGCGAAATTTCGTTCGCGAAACGAACTCGCATTGTTAACGAAGCGTTAAGTCTCCCGTGAGCCCGTTTTTTTTTTCATCCCCGCGAAAATTTTCGACAACCCCCTTTTTTCTCTCTCCCCCTTACCACCACACACACACACACAAAAGTGCGACCCCCCGAATTATACTTATCCCTCTCCAACCCTTAAGGCGTGCCGAAGAAGACTACACAGCCACATCATCCCTTGAGGGCGCGAGGAAGAAATGCCAATGACCTTCTCTCTCTCGTTGGAAAATTTTCAGGGACCAAACCGGTCCAACTACCTCCATCCACTTATACGGAGCCCTCAAACCCACGGACGCCTCCAAATATTGTTGCGTTGCTAGGGAAGTGCACTTTGCTCTTTCTACGTTCGGCAATATTGCCAACCTGACGCATTTGCTTCGCCGATGGTCCGTGGGCAGCCACCCGTCAGCAGACAGACCGCCAGCCGCTTTTCGGGGACCGCTACCGTGCAGAAGGCGTACGTAACCCAGTGAAGGTAAGGAAAAGATTTCGTCGGCCCGAAGCTCTCCTCCCGTCTGAGGGAATACGAGGAAAATTTCGCGCTATTCGCGGAGCGCTCGGCCCTCGGACATGGGAGTGACGGACGGGCGCTTCGCATTTGTTTTCGGCGGCCCGTCGCGGAGGAATTTTTCGGGAGTTATAAGCCGACGGATCCGCGCGTGGAATTGCCAAAAAGAGGTTCTCGGATCGCGGACCGGTTAAGGCTTCTTTCCCGTCAATTTTGCCCGATTACGAGTCGGTTTTTTCGGCGGAGTCGTGAGTCCATCCGCTGAGGCCTTTCGCACGTAGTTTCCCGTTTGTTTTTATCGGTTTACTGCGGGCTGATTTGGTCGCGATTATTATTCAGTACGCGATGGATGGGATGTTTGTGATTCGAGGGACATCTTTTTGACTTGTATGCGATCGCGAATGGCAGTTGAGTACGTATGTTTCGGGATGTCGATTATCGTCGGTCTAGAAATTCTTGGTTTTTATCTTCCATGCGCGAAGATAATTCATAGTTCGTACTGTAAGATTGCGCGCTGATGTTCGCGTATTGAGTTTTCATCACGTGAAGTTGTTTCACGATCTGAAAGTGTACTTCTTAAACTTAAACTGTCCTTTACGTATAAAGTATGCTTCTTAGAATGAGTGACGTAAAGATGTCAAGAGCAAACTTTTGGAAATAAAAATGTGAAAAAGTTTGAATTGTTGTCTTTACTCACGGTTCGTTTGTGAACGAAAGGCGGTTAACCGGTTTAATCGGTTTGATTCCAAATGCTGAGAAGTGAGTGAGTACTAATGTACCGTCGATTCGGTACGTCAGTACGAATCGCTTAGCGGATTGTACCCACGGACATTATGAATGTGGGTGCGCGGAACCGTTTAAACCGGTTAACCGACCTTTGCCAAATTACCTAATGCGCCGATGGCATATGTCTCTCGTCCCGTTTGTCACGAAAGGTCCGTCCCGCGGGAGCGAGTTATTTAAGGGCCTTAAGGGGCTAATAAGCCCTCTTCCGATGCCCACCGAGAGTGGCCCGCCTCTGTTTACACGATGACCCTTTCCGCCTACGCCCTTTCTCATCCCTTGACCCCTCCCCCCACTTCCCTCCCCCTCCCCCATACCATTTTGATGCCCCCAGTGCATCGCAGACCTCACATCCAACGCTCCGCTGGTTCTCCATTAAGAAGATCCGGTGCCCATGGAATTTTGCGAAAATAATTAGGTACCGCCGTAAAACTTACCTTTTTTTGGGGTAAAGACATAGGGAGAAAGACTGACTGACTGCCCGTACTCTAGCGGACTCGAAAAGTCCGCGGGGAAAGGCGAATGAGGACCTTCTGGTGAATCGCGCTGACTCCCCAGGTGGCGAGGGAGAAGTTTTCGGTACGCTCATTTGCGAAATAAAATGGGTTATCTGATAGAGCTCTGAATGGAAATCGGCTGAAAGACGTTTCTTCTAACTTCCAGGTTAATATTTTAGAGGGAAATAATTACCGTTTTCCTTGAAAGCGACCTCGCCACTCAAAAATAACAAGCTGAGGAATTCCGAAGGAATAATTTGTCTCTAATCGCGTAACGTCCTTTCCTTTTTCACGAAGGAATTTTTTTTCCGCAAAAATCTTTCGTCGCTAATGGATTACGCCAAAGAGTGTTAGCTAATTAGAAGTTTTTTTTGTAATCTTTCATCAATTCCTCCTTTCCTTCTGGAAGGATTCCAGAGAGGCCCGCGACGGGGAAGATAAAACTTTCACAATACTTCTATTTGGTCATCTTTTTTTTCCCGTGAGCTTTTATTTCGTGGGGTTTCAGAACTGGCCCCAAATAGGTCAGTACCTAATCGGACCTCTCAAAATATTGAGTGCTCGATGCTCAAGGACTCGTTACCTCTTTGCTCATACGTTTTTGCGATTTGGCGCCATCGTGTTCAGAGTTCGGTTATAATCGTTTCTACATTTTACTACCTCTGATTTGGTTTCTGTCTGTATACAGAGATATTTCTTCAACCCCCCTCAAATCTTCTCAAAAAGATCGACTCATATTTTTCTCACATGCACCCAATTCTGTAACAATCGTATGGAAAGAAATCAATAAGTGCGGGCGATGATATTTATCCACGTTGCTCAACCCTTCGGTATTTATGGAGACCATTCTTTATTTTAATCCGCCGCTCAACTTAATTTCTAATTTATCATCGCTCGCGTCTTTGATACCGGACTCAAATAAATCGGAGCTATCCATTTTGCAGTTTCTCTCGACAAAGAAGTAAATTATTACGATGGGTTTCGAAAAGAATCACGAGTTAAAACTCTCTCTTTGTTCGTATAGTTAGTATAGTAGTTAGACTAGTTCAGGCCCCCATGATGGAATCAGACTTCGGATGGAATTATTGTATGTAAGCAGAGAAATTTTTGACCAAACTCGTACCGGTAATTAACCGTTTCGAAGGCCGGGAACCGGCATGGGTCAGTAGGGTTCCTCGATCGAATATTCCGGAAAAAATTGGGGTGTCGCGTCCCGGAAAATATCTGCAATATCACCACTCGTTGGATGCGGTTAAGTAATGACCACACGGTCGTGTTAAGAATTCATCATGGATACGATCTATCCGGTGCAGAACAACCTAATTTACCCGACTTCTGCACTCGATGTTTTCGCCGATAACGGTTGTCGTTTTCGTAAAATATTTTCGTTATTCTTTTTTTCTCGATTCAAGTCAATTGAAAAGCGTAAAGTCGATTTCGTCTGTACCAAAAGATACGTACAGTAGCAATAACAAAGAGTTGATTATTATGATTTTAAGTTTGGGCGCGAAAAAATAAACATGTTTGAAATCGTCACTAAGGGAGAATTTTCGAAATGGAAGAGTTGGGAAGTAACGCGTCGGATTCTATTAACTACGGAACGCAAGTGGTTTTCTGGCTTCCATGCGGCTACGTCTAAAAAAGAACTGCCAAACAATATGGCGGCGGTCAGGGACAACTAGCGAAAGGGCAGCAGGACCGAAAATTTTTAGCTTTCATGCCTCCCATTGGTAGAGCGATTGCTGAAGTCGGGATGATTTTGAGGTTACTCTGTACGCGAAAATAACTCTCCATGAAAACCTTACATCATTATTTGATTCGATTAATATCGAAAATGTTATATTTTCGTATCGAATCGGGAATGTAATGAATTTAGAGGGCTGTCACGTTCCATTACGTATTTCGGAATTTGTTGCAACTGGAATTATCTGGCGAAATATGTGGTTTTCTGAGTGTTATTAAATGCTCATGATTTACGTATGGAAGATAGGTTTTAGTGTTTATAAATGCGTATTTAAAATTATTAATTCTTACGAAAACCAGTTATGACTTATCTACATGAAGAGGAGAGATATTTTTCTAGCATGCGACTCCATTTTGTCTTTTGGTTCGATCTGATTCATAAAAAATCAATAGCTCGCGAAATGAGGAATTGTGATAAGTTTATATGCGATTCTATTAGAGAATTTAACATATTTTGGTAATTCATAACAGACTTAATCCTTTTTGTTCTAATAGATGAACATAAAAACTGTGCTTCATAATTTTTACGATACTATTGCGTCATAATAACCTCCTTGAGTTGCACTTAATTGGCTTAAAAGGTTTAAATAAGCTTAATAGTGTTGTTATCTTAAGATACAAAACATCTTAGTTCAGGATGAAATATACTAAAATTATTTTAGATAATTATAAATAAAACGAGTAAAATTAGACACGTTCCTTTTAATTTATAAGTTACGATTCTAAAGGTGTTTATTATTTATCCTATTCTTATATGAATAGTATTGACTAGATTGTTACAATAAAAATGCACTTTACGTTACGGGATTTATGAATGAAATTTTGAAATTCGCACACGAAATTAAACGATAGTGAAATTTTCCTTTCGTTCGCATCAAAATTCCATGCGAAAAATTGATTGGAATGGTGGTAGTGACCTTGCATTATTCGCTCAATTCGCGAATCCACGTATCGAAAGTAGGTTTCAAGTCATAGAGATAATATTTGCGAAAACTATGGACTCGTTTTCGTGATAACTTCTTTAGTCTGGCCTTTCGAACTCTGCATTTCGAACCCGTCCATTTCTAATTACAATTAATTTCGCACAATTATCGCAATTTTTTTTAATTCGTGTTCGAATCGTGCTCGAAATGTGGTGAAATAAAAATAGGAATCGTTAAAAATAAGAAACTATACATTGGGATTGTGGCAGATCATGGGGAAAAAGTATTTCTCATTTCTATTTCGAGAAAAGCTGTTTTTCTAAGAAATGTAATACATATAATAAACTGCAAACGTATACTTACATTATTTCTCCGTATATTTTCGGAATGTCTACTCGAAAACAGATATTCATCTTCCTTTTATTAGCTGCTTCATTTACATGTATTTTCTTTTGAATGAGGCTTTTATGTGCATAAGCTTAATAAAAATTTTCCAAACCTTACCAAATCAATTTTATTGCTTAATATACCATGTAATTCAGTACCAGCGAACATTAAACAGATAATTATTGCCATATTCAGAAATATTCATCATATTATGAATGATTTCGAAATTAAAAGAGTCATAACATTTCATTTGCAAATAGCTTTCCCTTATTTTAATAATGTTATGAATATTTCTATCTATATATTTATGAATTTGATATGCATAATGAAAATTTTTAAAATGATAATGAAAATTCTTTCAATACATGAAATGTAATAGATTATATATGAGCAAACCACTCTTAGCTAAAAATTGAAAAATCAGTATTATAAATGAGAAAAATAATCTACTCACTGTATGCCCTGCAAAATAAGTCGCAGAATTAGCTTATCATTTTAATGAAATTTAGATTTACTTAAATTTGAGCTAATCTCATTAATATCAGTAAAGGCATGAACAAAATTATCATTGATTTTACTGATGCTGTATGAACAAGAAACTTGATCCTGTCCTTGGCGTTATTCCAATCAAAGAAAGCTTACCTGAAGGATGGATATATTATATCATCATAAATTACCCGAAAAGTTATAAATTATCCTTAGTTTGTGCGTTTTAAGTATTGAAGAGTATTGTGTAGAATGTTAGAAGTTGGGAATAGCTTTTATTAATCCTGAGGTGAAATATCATCAACAAATTTTACTGAGGGATAAATTTAAAATTCTTAGTATTTCGACGCAAGATGAGATTTACTAGCTCTTGTCATTTTATCATAAGTTCAGAAGTTCCTACCACAAATTTAAGCAAGGACTTGTTACATTTACATCTATATAATCATAATTACCCTGATCATACCCATAACTTCTTCAAGATAATAACTATTTTGTAACGTACGTATTCATAAGTAAGCCAAAAGTATATGAAATGGACGATATATTACTAGAAATATCAATGTTGACGAAAATCATTGATGAGTTATCCTATTTCAAAAATTTATTCACTAATTTGATATATGTAGAAGTATATCTAGATTCTTTTCCAACGAAATGTGTCCGAATTTTATCCCATGTTTTTCTTATTTAGTAACAATCAACATTTGATACCTTTTTATTATTCTCTCCAAATATTGCCAGTGAATTACCTTAATACGGATAGACAAGGAAGGTACCTTCAGCTGAAATTTCGCTATTCACTTTGACATTCTCTTATCTAATCTTAGGGTTTTCAATTGTAGGTATGAGGAAATCACTCCAAATTCCCAATCTCGATGATTCGTGACAATAGGTACAATTAAGGACCTAGATAAGCTTATAGCATCATACGATATTGCACCTTGGAATAATTCTAAGAGGAAAAATAAAGAAAGAAAACTACCAGCGATATACACGTTTTATGGCGATGGGAAAGAACAATCTATTTTTGTATTTTAGGATGAATTGCCATTCTTGCAAGGAGAAGAAAATGAGTAGACGATTTTTTAATCTCTGATCTTAGTGATGAATAGTAAGCGATAGAAGTGGGATTCCATGCAAATAAGGTTAAAAAAATCTTCCATCACAACCACTATTCATGGATTGGCTATAAATTTCTCTTTTTTTGTCTTCATTATCATTAATTTTAAGTGTTAGTGAGTGTTCAACGAATCTATCCAAACCATTTTAAAAGCAATAGGGAAATTTTTATCTGTAAAACAATACCAAACAAAGTCTCTGTTTATACCTCACTCATTAATATGCTTTGGATAACCGCATTTGATTTAAAACTCTCATTGAATTCGTCTTTTTGAACCGAACAAAGATTTATTCGCATAATTCCTTCTCTTTTCCGTCTTATTTATGGTTTTTTCGATCCGATTCACCCGTCGAACATACATAATTTTCCTCGCGTACACTTCGCAGGTATATCGTAAGGATTGACTTCCTTTGTCTTACTACAATGAGTTATAAACTCGCCAACTCGTACTGAATGAGAAGCAACCCTGTTCTGAAAGGAGTCCCAAATCAATTTGGCACATTATCCATTGAATTGAATTAAGAGGTTTTTACGTACATATTGTGATGGATCCATTATGAAAAACTTGTTCATTCACGACGCTTATAATTATGTACAAAAGAATAGAGAATAATCCCAATGTTGAAACTGTATATTCATTTCAAACGGGTACTTATTTTTACCAAAAATTAATTTCAAACATTATCACCAAGTACAACTCGATGGCTAAATGTCACTTGAACATGTAATTATGTTAACGTTGTGTTAATATATGCTCGGAATTGATGCTCTTTCAAAACCTGTATACGGTCGATAAGCTCTGAGATCAGGAGTCGTGACATTTATCACTGTTTTAAGTACAGCACTTATTTCTTGAGCTTCGTCGTTCACGAGTGTTGTTACGAGGAAACAAGCTCAGGATTTTAATACCTTCTAGTATCGAATGCCAATCCCACGAGCTATATACAATGTACGTTTTGAATTCGTCATGCTCTCGAATTGGAGAATATCCTCAAATAGTATGCTTTAACATAAGTAGTGGGAACTTGACTATATCTAGTTTTACTATACTCTCCATTTTGTGCTTTAGTATGTCATTCATCCATGTTACTTTTAAACTACAGTGTAGATATAAAGAAGGCTTAAGGTTGCATATAACTTTATCAAGTATAAATGAGTTGTAATGGATTTAGAAATAAAACGATATCTGCCTTTATTTTATCAAATCATCAATGACTAAAACACTTTAATTCGATTAAATTAATAATCTGGATGCTAAAACACGTGCTGTTCTACCAAGTAAGAATATATCTGTTTATTCTAATCTGCTTGTTCATTAGTTAGCTAGAAGAGTTGCAGAGCTTTATAAATTAGTTGATATGTAGAGTTTTTTTATAGATCTATTTCCTATCAGATAGTATATTCAAGTTGCTTTTTTGGTTAAATTGCTGATAAAAAATGAAAATAATTCATTAACATTTATTTGATATTAAGAATAATGTGTTTAGATTAACTTTCAAATGAGAATAATATATGTAAAATCCACTTTTATTCACGGAAACGCATTCAAAAAATTCTATTTAATCATCCAAGTTAAAATTTTAGCCACATCTTATTCTTTATGTGTATGTTTAACTATATTATGCAACTGTATGTATATATTATTTATGCTGATGTTGCACTGGAAATTTTTAATAATGGAAATAATTTAGACTGGCTTTCGTTTCTTATAACTTCTTTCAATACTTTTGTATTAGTTTTGATGGATAATATCCAATTTGGTAGTTAAGATTGAGTTTTAATTCTTCTCTATTCATTTCCCCTTGAGGGCCATGAATGTTTTTAGCTTGTGCTTTGAGAAAAAATACACTGCTGCCTTTGTTATCTATGAAATACTTGCGGTATGTGCCTAAACTTCTCGTATCTCTCTGGGTGCGCTCAAAAAGATAATCTGTTGCAACGAAACTAACGTTCTCAAGATGGCGGACAAGTTGTCCAGCGACAGTTGAAGATATTTTATTCGTGTATGCACTTCAAATCGTAGACAAACCTGCTAATTCTAGCTAGAATATTTCACAATTACTCATATTTATAATTTCAGACGGAATATTGCATTTAATTCTCTTTGATTACTATAAAAGTCGATGTTTTTCTTAAAAACCTCGAAATTTTTAGATTCAGTCGCTATTCGATGCACATGTGCTGGAATGTGAAATTGTCTCATATAAGTTTTTTCGGATAGAAAAAGCTCAAGAATGTTGAAAAGTGTTGTTGAATCAGTATGTTAGCATTATATAGAATAGAAAATGGTGTTTATTCTAAATATGAATAAAATTTGTGATTTTTGAGGGAAATTCATTTGCTTACGAGCAGAAGAAACATTTTACAGAATTTTAAAATCACGAGCTTTTTAGTTAATCTCTTTCGTAATTATTTTGCCAGTATTCAATATTTATCATTTTGAATTCGTTTTTCCTATAATTTTAGTGATTAATCACTTAGAATACAGTTTTAATCGTATTAATCGAAGTTTACTTCGCGAAATGTATTTTGACGATCCCCATCTGACTATCGTATTGAAGGTCAATTTTCGCTTCAGTTAGTATTATAAGTGGATTCAAAGCTGAAAATACATCTTAGCGAATCTAAGGTGTTCATTTACCATCAAAATCTACATATTTCGGCTTCTATTATATTTACATAGAGGAGCGAAACAAATTAACCCAATCCCATTCAAAGTGTAGAAGACGTACTACTAAATAGCTTCCACGCACATCGCAAACAGAGGCCGCATCCAAATAAAATCAATCTAGTCGTCCGAGAGAAAAAATATGGCGGGCGTTTGGCGCTAAAAAAATGAACAGAAAAATGCGAATTTTGCACGAGCGGGAGCGATGTTCTAGCAGTGACCATAGGAGGCTCTCGCGGCGCTGTGGAAGGCCTCCCTTCGGTGACATAAGTGCCAATCTTTCGACGTCGCCCTTATCTTAGCGTGCGTTTTCCTGCCTAGATAAATGCATATGTGGCGAATAAACCCCGTCTTTGGGAGTTTCTATGGAGGCCTGAAAAATAAAATGGCCATGGGCATCGTCCGGTGACCGCCGCGAGAGAATTTCCAAGTCTCTCTTTAGCGAAAATTTATGGAACGAGTTATTTTTCCCCGGATTTATTAATGCCAATATTCATTACGGGCACGAAATTAAAACGATTGAAGTGAAGGATTGGAAATGTATGCAAAATATATACAGGGCTCTCTCCTGCATATTTTATCGAATTGAAATTCCGCGGGATATTTTGGTACGGTTGAGAAATGCCATGTAATCATTGCTCCGGTGCATTTACATTTTCTCAATAATTGCAGTAAATCAAATTATCGTGGGCCCCGTTGTAATTAATAAGTTATATTCTTAATTCGCGATTTTTGCCTGTCATACGTTTTGATATGTTTCGATAATTAATTAATTAACGCGTCAATTTCTCTCGGAAAATTGGTTATGAAAATCCCAGATTGCGTCGACTGAATTGCTTTCGGTGACATGGGAAATATCTTAATATTATTCGTTGATTAACTCGAGATAATCTAATTTAACGGAATGATATTCTATTCCCAGAATTCCTATTCTCTATGACTTCGAATATCAATCTATTTTTCCACGTGATTGGAATCACTTGAAAGATTATAGATCGACCTAAGTTTTCGTATTCAATATAAAAATCAGCACGTGATGTTTTAGAATGGATAGGTTTTAGTTTATTATTCCATATAAAACTCTATAAATTACTCTAGGTAACTACTATTTTCATTTTATAATAATAAACGAAGAAGAAATTTTAAGAGTTAAGAATAAAAAATATGCACATCTTACTATGATCAATAAAGAATTCTAAAGAACTTAAGGTATAGAGAAATTATCATTTTATCCTAGAAATAATATTACAAAACGTTTCAGCACAGAACTCTTTAAGCTATCAGTACATTTACTATATCGAATTTTAATATATTCACGAATGAAATATTGTATTTTCTACTTTAGCTGAGAAAAATTTTAGATAGTAAAATGCTCACGTTTCCTGATTAACTTAGTCTTTATTGCAAAGATGATAAATAGAAAAAACATTGGCAATAATTTTATGTATGATAAGGATAAATAACTCGTTTACATAAAAAAGGAATGTATTATATCATAAATTAACACATTCAACTATGAAAAGTATTGCAAGCGTAAACTATTTTCAGTGAGCTAATTCCAAAACGTTTTAAATTTAATTGTATTTCCTTACTCAGTTAAAATAGCCACTCTACTAGAGACAGGTTAATTTCATCTATGACTAAAATGGACAAGTTTTTCTTAAATTCTCTTAAAACATAATTAATTTGGTATAAACGTATGATATTTTGTTGTAGAATTCCATCACTAATATTATCACAATATATTCCTACTGCTTTGAACTTCCAAATATTTTCTAAAGTGAAGTTTTGGAAATAACAACTCATTTAACAAGATTTTTAGGCAGTAAATATAGAAGTGTTTCTGTACATTTTTAGATGTGCACTCTACATTCAAATAGAGAATTAATAATGGTAGCCACATAGAGTATGAAATTGAAGTATAGAGAATAAAAAAATTTCTGAAAGAAAGTTTTCCCAATAAAAAATCAGCCTGTTACGACATTGACGCTTGTTACATTTTTAACGTACTATTTTCAAAATGAACTTTGATTTCCACGTCCCTCCATTTTCCTCATTCTTCGCTCTTTAGAGAAAAAGTCATGAAATGACCCCAAATTAATTTGAATATTGTCCTTTCAAATCACACTCGTCTTTAATGAAAAGCCTCTGACATTTGACGCAACAAACAAAGTGTTTATGTAAATGTCAATTTCAAATTGAAACGGATTACTTGTTTTTGAAACTTAGGCCACAATTTTTTCAAGCTCGATATCAAAGATGAATGTAAATCATCATTGTCCAAAATTAACATTTCGATCATTAACTTTCTATTCCAACATACGAGTCTAGCTTTTCCTCGTTCTGAAAAAAAAAACAGTGTAAAATACTGTATATACTATTTCCTTTGCCAATTTCAGCGCTGTATAGCTACATGTTAAGTTAAATGCTATCTTTACTCTTCTACTCGAGTATTAAATATATGGGTTGAACATAAGAGGGAACTTCATAGTCCTCATTAATAACCCTAATAAAGTCATATTCTTATTATATCTTACTACCATAAAATACCAGATTTTTACAGTTTACAATTCTCATTAATTATATTTTCTTCGGTTTTAGATTTCAATTATCATAAACTATGGAATCACAGACTTTCATCATTATAAAAAATATTAAAAAGGAATAAAGTGTAAACATATTTCCATTTAGAATACCTTTAAGCTTTTTATTAATATTCAAATCATAAGTGGTATCCGAAATTTGTATAATGTTTCAGTTAATGTTATTTGACACACAAATCATTAATAGTATCTGAAATGGAATTGAATAATTTGAGCTATTAGAAGCAGTTCTGTCACTCCATAATCTTAAAATACATTCCATCCTTTGGGAATCTAAAAATGCACCGATATCATGAGCGAGGTATTCGGACTGTAACTTTGATAGCACCGCCTGTTCTTTGTCTCATTCAGTAGCAATTCCACTAATGTAACATTCATCTCTCTCAATTCGTATTCATGCATAAAAATCACGTCTTTAACTTACTTTATCCACCCCTGCTCGTCCATCCAATGGCCTCTGTCTCATACTAATCCATCCGTCTCAATCAAATTGGGCTCCTTCATTTCCACTTTATTTGGCCAAATTTTCCTCCACCTTTGGACCCACTAACATCATATATCAATTTGCCCTTCTCCATCCTCATTCATGCTCACCACTCTCCGAATTGGTGCATACCCCTATCCCACTGACCTCTTAACGTTTTTTTCATTCTTCATTCATTCATTACCCGTGTATTCCCGACACACTATCTGTATCCCTTCCCTGGAGTCCCACCCCAGGTTATCCCGCACGCATATATTCCAGCAGCGTTCCACTGACTGATTTGTTTCTTCCTTCATATTTGGTTTTCTCTGTCACATACGCTGAAGACACCGCTTTTGTTTTGATACAGATAGGTACCAATTGTTTTAGCTCAAATCAGCTATTCCAAATGGACATAAGAAAGCGAATCTTTTCCAAAAGAAACATAGAATAGTTCCTACTATTTTGAAGGTGTTTAGTTTATTTGTCACTCATTTTAGGGCACAATTTTCCATAATCATCAATCATAGAATGATTATTTAACGCAATAAGTTCGTAAATCTCACGTTAATTCAGCCCAATGAGGTATAGATTATGATGGAATTCAGAATTCATCATGCTCACCCACCAAAGAATTCGATAAAAATTGATTTCCTATATCTGAAAGCTCAACTGCACTTGTGTGTACTTTAAAAATCACCAGTATCCTGAAAGAGTTAAGTTGATTGCTAACTACCTCACTCCTCATCTTTCCAAACTCCCCTCAATCCATCTGAAATGTCCTTTGTTACTTCAAACATTCTATTCACAAAGTGAATGGTGGAATGAGTGATCGAAACTTTAAGTTAAACTGTTACTGATTATAGTATCCACTATAAAAATACCGAATGGCAATGATGATTGAAATTTATACAGTTCCAAGAGGAGGATCAATGTATATAAATGAGTGGTTGATGTCGAAAGAGGTGCATCAAAAGATTTCGTGTTCTCGAAGGCCTCAAAGTAGTTCTGATACTGATCGACGTAATCCTTCTTCTCCAATATCGTTCTATCTGATTGATTTCGGGTACATATCGAAGTAACTCCTATTGAGAGATAAAGTTTGAGAAGATAAATAAAAATTTGAGTACTTAATAGATAAAGATAGATAGTTTCATTTCGGATCATATACGGTGATGAACAAAAATTGGCCAGTAAGGAAAATGAAGGTATACAATCAATTGTTAAAATAGTTATAAATTATATTCATGAGTCATTTAAATGCATACGAAATGAGATTTTCATAGAGATGACTATGGCATTTTGCAACATTTGGAATCAAGTTCTTCTTATATCTTTGCAAGTCTATAAGAAACTGAAGGAGGAAAATTCGCCCATCTTTCCTACCAAGACTTTCCATTTACGAGGAAAACTGAATATTTATTTCTTAATTCAAAATACATATTGAGGAAATAACTCGAACCTGAGGAGGACCTTATTCGTCGGAAACAGTTGAGAAACCAGAAGCCCAAATCTATCAATTTAAACTTTCTATTTTCCCGTGTTTCAAAATAATGGATAAAGAATCATTTTCTTAAGAGGAACGTAGTTGTTTCAAAAAATGTTAATCCGTTATTGATGCTAATAATCTCATGGGTAGAATCATGCGAAATATGAGATCTGTCAACACTCAGTTCTCTCCAATATCGAGGAAATTTTTATCGACTTTTTTGTGTACGATGTTAAGTAGGCGTAGCTCTCTCCCTCATAGCTTTATTTAGCCTTCTAATTTCGCGGTAGATTGCCATAAATCTAGTTCTTTATCTTGCATTATCGGAAATTTTCAGCGTTTCACAATATAAAAGTCGATCCAAAGTTCCTCTCCACGCATAATGACAGTGTTTTTATTTGAGTACTCTATGGGGAGATAACGCATCCTGTGACTGGACATTGGTCGGATAGTTATTCGAGATTTTTAGCGTCCTTTTTAGGCCGCCATCTTGAAAAAATAAAAATTCCCAGATCCCGCTTCCTCGTCCAGGAGGGATGGAACAGCCACTCTTTAAAAAACTCCGGGCACCGAAACCTGGCAAGGTGGCTTTTGAAATAGTCATGGAGCGTGTGTGAAATCTACGCCATTACTCAACGCCCGCGATTGCTTTCTGGTATCAAAAACGGAAAAAAAGCGAGCAACGAAATCTTTTCGCGCCTTCTCATGGGAGACCCAACACCACGTGAAAAAAACGGTTCCTCCACCCATTTATACGAGTATAAGATGTCGATAACAATATCCTTTATTTACCACTCCTCAAGCTTGGAGGTGCCGCACCCCAAAAGCACCCCTTTTTCACCCGCCTCTCTCTCAAAAAACCCCCACCCCATCCCATTTCACCGCCGAATCCGTTCGAAACCTGTCGACGGAAACCAAACTGCGAGTCCATCGTGCTATTCACGAAGTGGACGCCGGACATTTTTCGTCTTTTAACCCCTTCCTTTCCACGTCCAAAGAGGTTGCTAATTGAGCCCTGCAACGAGGCTGCTTTTCCTCTGATAGCCATTGTTTGCCCGTCTCGCTCAAGCGTTTTCGATAGCCTAATCTCCTCATAATATTTGCTCTGCGTCTAGGAACCCAAGGGAAGGCCGCGAGCCGGCGGAAAATTGGCAACTCTGCGGGCGAAAGACTCCTTCATTTTTTGTGCATGTATACAAGCAGTCCTAGACTTGCGACGTTCCCACTTCGCGAATTTTGGATTTGCGACGTGCCATTACCGATGACCCAATCTCTTGCACACTCTCGTACTGTTTCGATGGCTCTGAAGGGTTTTTGGGTTTATACGGATCCTCTCTGAAATCCCGTGTTTTAATTGCATTACATCGAACCAAATGGTGGTTCTGGAGGAGGTTCTGGTAATGTCCCTTAATTTAGAAGTGGTGGTGGGCTTAGACGGTGGCAATAATTCTTGGGAGTTATTTGAAGGCTGTTTCCTGCGGTTGTAAAGCCGAATTCTGTTCTGTTCGGTGATTTTAAAGCTCCGTTGTCAGAAAGCAGATGGGGAAGATTCGCTTTTCGTTAGCTAACCATTTCCGAAACGAAACATATACTACGTTCTGTTATGCAAAAGTTTTTGGGAGGACGACATTACGGGGTGCGTATTTTTCAAAAGTAGCCTCTTGTACTGTTGTGAATCTCTTGTAGGAATTGTTGATTGTTGAATACCAAACTGTTTTAATTGTGGGGATTTTATATGGTGATTCAACTCCTTTAAGTGCTTTTACGTTGCTTTTGACGAGGATTATAAAGTATAAAGTAGCTGAATGGTTGAATAAAGTTAACGAGCTAAACAAAGTTGATTGGTAGTTTAGGTTAAGATGCTACTTTGTATTGGTTGATTCTCAGAGATGAGAGACAGTATGGGAATAACTGCTATCCATACTTAGCAACTAATAGATTCAGTACGTGAGTAATATTTTCAAGCATAAGTATCATAACCAGAGAAAACCATTGTAACGAATATTTAGTTCTAATTATTACGTTAAAAGATTGTAATAATATATTCACAACCCAGCGTCTGGTCTAGCTATTAATAGCTACAGAATTTCGAGTTTAGTTCCTGCTAATACAAGTTTTAGATTTAGTTTATCTTTTAATACGTTCTAATTCTAAACAAACAAGTTCTTCGCAAGACCGACCTATAAAATTTGTGTCGAACGATTCATCGGCATGCATTTCGTGAATTCATATCCGTCGCATCCTTGAAATAAGTGACATCATCAAGGAAATAAATGTGACGTGTACAGCGGTGTGAGATGCAACGAAAGCATCCGTTGAGACGATGAGCTAAACAAATTTTTAGGAACAACAAGTCTGTCATTTTCCCTAGCCCGCAAGCTTCGTAACCGTTCGTTATTATTAGATAAGAGGAATATCCGAATGTTTGTGCCGTTATGATTCTTATCTGGAGCATGATTTAATTAGTAGACGAACTAGAACAGACGTGAAGACCTTTCTCACAGTTTTATCGAATGTGAAACGGTGTGAAATTCTTTCCCAGCTTCGTCTTCTACTTCTAACGATGCTCGTAACCCTTCTAATATCTTATCTTCTTATGCATACTTCTTTTATCGTTCCATATTAAACCTCAAAATCTATTTGCTGCAGTACATTCCATTCGTTGCTACGTTGGCTTCATTGCCAATGCTATGGGAACAGTGTCGTTTTTTGTCTACTAAGAGAGAAAGTGAAAAGAGGCAATGACAGTGAACGTAACTTGTTGAAGTGGTTTGAATGAATGTAACTATTCTTCTAATTGAAAGCTAGACTTAAAATTCAATATTTCGACAACTTAATGATGGTTAATATGATATCAAATGTTGAGGATAACCCATTATGTTTTAATTTCGTGCAAGACGAAAACAGAACCAATTCTATGACGTACAATAGAGTAAGATATCTTATAGTCAGAGTTTATACTTAGAAGTTAAATCTAGCCATTCTTTTGCTGCTGAAGTTAGCTTTTTCAAAATTTGAATGCAATCGTTTAGGGAAATTTTGCACGTTTGGTGTAACCCGAATATTGTAGTTCGATATAAATAGAATCATAGGATCGTCACGTATAGGATTATTTATACGCTAAAAGTTGTTAAACACGATTATCAACGCGGAGATAAGCACATGTTTTCCGAGTGTTTATAAGAAGATAAGAGCTCGTCATTTATGGAAATGGTCCTCGGATTCGTTGCCTCGATTAGCAACTTCTCGATTGGCGAACGTACGACCTTGCAAATTGCAACGGCCCGACCTCTCGGATCGGCGACCCCTCAGCGGCCCCAAAAAATTCGCCCTCGCGACAATCCGTCAGACGCATCCTCCGATATCATCCGAAATATGGCCATCTTTTTACCGCTAGATATGTTGACGTCGGGAGGCATCTTATGCAGCAGGATGTCGCGGTAAAACGGGGACGGAACCGAAAAGCGTTCACATTTCCCATTGGTTCGCGCGCCCCCCCGAAAAAAAAATCCCGAAGTCGTAGCGTGGCCACCTTCGCCCGCAGTGGCGCTGCCGTCGACTCCTCAATCTCCATCCGAAAGCATAGGCGTCGGCCGTAAACTGCAGAGTGTGTCTGTAACAGCCCCGGGAAAGCGGGGTTTATGTTTATGAATAATAAAGAGAAGGAGAGAGGGGGAAATCGCGTCTTCCTACGTCGTATTATCCCCTAAATGAAGAGAGCCTCATAGCCTCCATCCGCTAGCCTCACTATCTCTCGCTCTGGCCCCCCCCTCCTCTAGCCCTCCGTGGGTTTTGCGAAAAGGCCTTTATAGCTCCACGGCTGCGTGCACTCTTTTCGGCGATAACGCAGCCAAGCGAATGAGACAACTGGTTCGGTGGGGTGAGAGCGATGCAAAGTCTGCCTCTTAATTGCTGGGATTCTCGTTAGATATTCGGAGTTGAATCGAGTTCGCACGGCCATTGTGCTGGTTATGATTTTGACGGGGGCCGTCGTGTAACCCTTTCGAATAAAAAAAAGTCCGTGTTGCTAGGTGCGAGACTAACTCAGCAATTGGCGATTGATTGCCTAAACTAGCGAAGGGAAAAGAACGGTACAGTGAACTGGGCGGGACTGGTAGTAGTGGGAGTGCATTCGGTTTCCTTAAAGGGATCACCTGACCGGTCACACTCGAAAAAAAAAGACGATCGGCCCGCGTGACACTTTTTTGGCGCGACCTCGTGTGCGAAGATGGCCGAAAAGTTTTCTCTGCCCCCGGAAGCTGTCGCTGCAAAAAAAGATGCGAAGGTGCCAGAACGTTCCGATGACGGATCCTTGATGGATTCATACCCGAGATTTTTTGACGTCTAGCCCGTGGAGGTCTTTCAGACGTCCTTCGCGCACACTTCGCGAGGCAGGACGTTTCGTGAGTGGTACGTGTTGCCTCACATCACATCCATGTCGGACGTCTAGCTTCGCTGTTTACCGTTCTTTCCTACGGGATTCGCTATCGCCGTTCGGCGCTGGACTATTCTTTTTTTTTATCTTGCGAATATTTTTTTTCGCTGACCTAGGAGAGGCGGAACTTGGGCGAGAGGAAAGCTTGGCGGTTCGGGAAATTTGGGACAGCGAATTTTTAGGCACGCATTCCTAAAATGTTTATCTTATATTGCAATTTCTAAGGCGCCGCTGGCGGGGCGACTTAGAAATTTCGGTAGGTGTTTTTTTAACTAGGAAGGATACGGCTTTCTCGAATTAGGATTAGAAATCGCACGTTTGCCAAGTTCGTTCTACGCTCGTAATGGAGCAGTTTCGGGCGCATTTTAAATATTTGCACAATGACGATGGACGAAAAAGTTGACTAGGAAACCGCGCGTTTGTTTATTATTTACCGCGGTGGGATTCCGTTAAATAAATGAATCCCGAAAGGTTTTCTATATTATTAATTACGGGAATGTAAATCTGCGACAATTAACGTGATGGAACGGGGTAAATGAAATGACTGAATTCTGGAATCAATCGAGTAATTTGTCGTTTAATGTTAATTGATGAGAACGTATTATATACAATAAACGAGTTTATCTCAGCGAACTTTTTTATCGTATAGCGTATAAATACGCTCGTTTAATATCAACAATAGCAAAGATAAAGTGCATAAAACAATTCGCAAACTGGATGTGAATAAGTACAAATTCGGCGCATCTGGCGTCCAAGCATTACGAGTATACGAGCGAAATCGGTTAACTGTAAGGCAACAGAAAAAGACTGAATAACATTGGCCTAGATCAACTTTCCTGCCAAATATAAAGATAACTGTTCCCGAGGCGAGTTTTAGAACTAAAAAAGAACGAGGGAGTTCGCGAAGACTAGTTGCGTATTTTTAATGGCCCCCGAAATTCGAAGATTGCAGCTTACTCATGTCGTTTCACAGCCTTCGATAATCGTAAAGGGGAATTGGTCACGCGTGTGCATTCGAAGAAGATCGTATATCCTACATTTTATTATCCGTTAGCCCAAAGAAGAAAGCCTTTTTTGATTTGAGCTGAAGAGGCATGCATAGGCGAAATCTAACGGAAGTAGAACATTCGGGGTTGCCAAATCGAAAATAACACGTTTGGAAACTCGGCGTACTCCTCCAGCACAACGAAAGCACCTCTTCGGTTCCAAATCTTCGATTCGGGCTTTCGCATTTCGCTACTCGCGCTCTGCGTTATCTCTCGCAGCGAGATTTTCATTTGTTTATTTACGGGTCAACTCCAACAAGATTTTGCATCGGTAAAGGGAGGTTTCGTTGCCCTCCGAGACCGTTTCGATCCTTCCGAAATTTGCAATAACGCAAACGTTGACGCTATAAATCGAGGCATCTCTATTGTTTTAATATGTTAAACAAATACGTTGGCTATATATTTATCCCTCAGAATTGTTGCCGAAACTTTTTCCCGAGTTTTCCCGAGAGTGATACCGGAACGTTTATCCGGGAAATCGTATCCTTCCTGCTAATTTAGCACTTTTGATTTACGCAAATCTTTTAGAACTTTCGCTAAGATTGTTATGGTTGCTTGGATACAATCTTATGAGTTAAAGTTGTACTTATAGCTTCTGGATATCATTAACAAGCGATTGAATTTTGAATGTATCGATGCATACCATCGTAGTTGATGAAAGAACATTATTAATAAAAAACATCGTTCATAGTTATTTAAGAGATGCATTAATGGGTATTAATAGGTATTTCTAAACCTAAAGTATATCGAGTTAATTTACTTCGTTTAGTTTCCTTAATGCTCACCCATAACTGATGATATACAGCTCTTCTCGTTGATAGTGCTATCGCCAAATTTATTTCCTCATCTCACAATCAAAAGAGGTTAAGCGGAGTATCTTCATATTATAGTTGTGTGGCGAAGCGAAAGCTATCTCGCTAATAAATCTATTTGCTGGAACCAACATTATTTTTCAATTAACCAGACGACACTTAATGAGAAATGATATTTCGTGCCGAATGAGATAATCTTTGTGCTTAACGGTAAATTTCAAGGCAAACTGAAAAAGAATTCGAATAAAATCGGGGATGATTTACGTGTCATTGCGTATATTCTCGCAAATATTTCTCAACTCAGTTATATATAGTGTATAGTAGTATATATAGTGCATATTGTTTCAATTCTTACGTAGCTGAATTACCTACACCTACGAATCGAAACTATTTTTTTTTTAATTAAAAGAAAGGCTTTCACCGTTACGTACACCGTACTATCGTATCCTACCCATACTCCAGTAACCGTGTAACATTTACATGTCGCGTGCATTCCTTTGAATAATAGCCTGCGAATATCACAACTCTCGATTACCGGATCTGAAGAGCGTGTCGCAAATCTTTACAAAATCAGCACGAGCGGAGTAGTTCGTTAGCGTGGGAGCAGTAGAGCACACCTCAACCGAGAAGATTGGCAAAAGTAAGTCAACCGCCGGATTAAGTGGGACAATGCCGGGTTTCGATAAACGAGAATGAACTCATCCCGAAACTCTACTCTTTTACCCCTTTTTTCTCCTCCGACATATCCTCTGCATAAACGTTTATTAGCTAATCACGAGAAGAGAGATGAACCCTGAGTGTGAGATCTCGCGAGTGGCCCGAGTGGGAAATATTCGGTCTTTAAGGGGTTGACAAGCTCCCGGTTTTCGGTTCAAACTCGAGGATTAAGAGAGATTTTGGAGAGAGAAATCTTCTTTCCTCTCTTCCAGTCCCCTCTCTCTGGAGTTGCATTCACAAGGCTCTTGCGGCTAATATTCAAGGGCAATTATTGCCAGGCTCCTGGAATTGGCTTACTTTTGCTAAAGTGGGGTAAATCTGTCTTAAGTATCTCGTTGCTCAACGCGGTTGTTTGTATTCTATTGTGTGTTGGCTAATTTGTTGGGGATTTTTGGAACATGGATGCTTAGAATCATTAGGTACCTCAGTGAATATCTGTTAGAAGTAGGTGGCAGATGCATGGCAATTTTAGAATAGACAATCTATTTTTTATCTATTTTCAAATATAAAACTTCTTAGCTAATCTATGGAAGCGTTATATATTATAATAAGTACCTAAACTGAGTCCTTAAAAGCTCAGAAAACCTTCATGTAACAAGCCAAATTTGTATCATTCCTTAATCCTGATTTTCAAACTTGCTATATTCTATCTCTTATAATTTGACAATATTCTTTATTTTTGCTATCTGGAAAACCTCAAAATATTTCTTCAAAAGAATCTGTAATCAATAAGAATGCATCCTAAAAAATATAAAATTTATTTTCACCATAAAAATGGATTGTGCATAAATAATCCATTTTAACCTAATAATTTTCACTATTTCACTCTATAATTTGTGTATACATACTCTATGTGTTGTAAATTTATTTCAAACTCCTGTATCAGCCAACGTCTTAAAACTTTGAAAATAATGTTATATTAATAGTTACTTAATTCAATTCCTCGAATGATTTAGTGTTACAGATGAATTAATATCTTAATTAGTATTAGTAATAAGCTTACCAAATTTTCTGAGATTCATCTGTCTTATCTAAAAAGTTATGTCAATTGAGGAAAATCAGAAAATATACCAGTACACCATTCAAAATACATGAATTTTATCTGGGATTTACTTCAATGAGTCTTTTCATTCATTTCCATACACCTTATCACCATAGTGATTTCCAAAATATCTTTCACAGTTTATATTATCGAGTTCTCAAACACAGTCACCAGGGAAATGCAATTTCACACTACAGTTAACTAAATAATTACCTGATATTTGCAGAGAAAATTTCATTGTGTTTTCCTAATACTAAACGGGTTTTATCTAGTACCATTCATAATGGTTTTAACAGGAATGAGGTTTTATGAAAAAGCCTCAACATGTCTGTCTGTCTGTCTGAACACTTCCTAGGGATTTTCTTCGTTGTAATTAAAGTAAGAGCCTACGGAACTCTTATGATGAAAGTAGAAATGAGTAGACGTTCATCCTTTTTTATTCTGACTGAATGTTCACATCCAAATGTGCATGTATCTATGTCAAAAATCTTATTCAATTATAGTTATAAAAGTTTCTAAAGCTGGCAAAACGAGAATCAAATATGATTTTGTACTATTTCATTGAAAAGATCTTTATTGCTTTGCCAATGATTGCTATAACATCTGCTCCTTTCAGAAAGAATTTCCGTTGTCCTTGTTATATAATACAAACGTGGGCTTGCTGTGATTTGGTTTCTTACTCAAAGTAACTGCAATTTGGCTATAGGTAAAAGAGGAATGAGATTGTATTAACTCATTCTTATTATAAAATTGAAGATACCTTAATTTAAATGAATAATCTAATAAATACTATATCTTAAAAGTTTAATTAGATTGAAATTTTCCTAGTTTTTGAAAGCTTGTTTCAGTTTGCGAAGCACTCCAGTCTAAAGCTGTAAAACCTGATTGCTTTCGATATTTACTTAGCTGAGTCAATGAAATGGAGTTTTTACCGATAAATTTCTAATAAAAAAGCGAAAAATATCAGGAAGGGTTACCGTTGCTGAAGAATCTTTACGTGGCTTCATGATATTGCTTTCTTAATTTGAATCTTAATAGAGCTGAAGATATCAAATACTCTATTAACCCTTTAATCGTCAGTTGACAAATAAAAAGTTTGTTAGTTTATCAAAGGCTTAACGTTATTGCCCATGATAAGATATTTCTTCTTGGTAAGGGAATAGCGGCATTATCATTGTTTGTTAACGATAGCTTTCCATGCACTCGTGGTGGAAAAGTAATTATACGGTATTCAATTTGAATATGCCAACTTTCTATAGTCTCGCTGCAATCCGTTAACTCAACGATTGTAGTGTTTGTGCTAAATCGATTACCAGTTAGTTTTGAACTCTTATTATCTTCGAAATTTCGTACGGGTTAAGTGTATTTTTAAGGTGCGTATAACATATTGAGGTTATCCATTCTTTTCGGGTAGTTTCCTTAGACGAATTTCACATCCTTCACGTACTTTCTCTTCGAATAAAGAAAGTACTTTGATAGCTTAAAAGGGGGCTAAAAAGGATGCACCGATTTCGTGAGAGGAAATGAAAGACTAGATTGGTCCATTTTAAGCTGTTTTGTTTTAATATTAGTATAACTCTCTTTTTCATACGAAAATCTTGTTACGACCCGTTAATTGTTACGTAATGAATTGATAAATAGTTATAGCGAACTATTTTCGCTGTAATTTATTTCTAGTAATTTAAGAAGTTATTTTCGTGTTTAAATTTACGAAGATCAACTTAACAGTCGATGTTAGCCGCAAGATCCAGCAGTCATTCGACTTCAAAATGGCTCCCACGAGAGCATAGAGGTCGAAGAATTTTAAATCACGTACATTTTGTCTTATTGATTCATTAATATCTTCGCAAGTTATTCTAATTCATAAATAGAAACGTTAAAATGGCATCAGGAAATATTTTGGCGTAAGGAAATGTTTTCTGAAAATTAGGTACCTACTTAAACTCGATTGAAAATTTTAGTTAATAGTTCCTTCGTGTTTTTCTTCAAGTGGCATGAAATGAGTTGTTTTATAGCTGTTATTCTCATAATATTGCAGTTATAGTTCCCCTGTTAAAGTTTGCACCAGTTTTGGAGAGTATCATTACGAAGAAATATATCATATTAGTTAAAGTAGTATTTATTGTCTTAAGCTTTAAAGAAATGCTATCATGTTAAATTATCTGAATTGGCATAGCTTTCTCTCCAACTCGCTATCAAACGTTATTCTGAGATAATATTCCCATAACCTTATATTTGTTAATACTAATCCTTCGATAAACATTTTGTAACATTTATAAAATAAGGATTAAAAACAGCACAATAAAAATCGATTATTTAATACGTTATCAATTTACTAGCATTTCATCATAAACGGTTTCCTGATTAATATCTAATACAATTTGGATATAATAGGAAATTATGCTTTCTTCTGTCTCATTGCAGCAGTGACACAAAGTTGCAATGGTGAGATGCATACTAACTGATATCAGGTTGTGTGTGTATATATGTACGATTCTTTATAAATATTATAATTAGGCGCCGTCTAAGTAAAGTGAAGAAGTGTTTGTTTCCCGAAAGTAGTTTTATGAGGAATGGATATTTTGAGCAAGTGCCAGAGTAAAGAGAATTTTTGTAAATAGTTTAAATGAGAATGAAGTGTTTAAAAAGGTTTTAACCAGATAGATAAGAAATGATAAATTGGATAAAAATTGTGGACACATCAGAAAAATTATCTCTTAGTGTAATATTAGATTTTTTCTTCTAAATAAGTATTTACACACAAATAATTGGGTTAGTAAAGTGGATCTCTTCAGTAAATTTTAATGTAATACTTGCTATATAATATGTGATTAGTATTACTTAATGCATCTAAAATTAAATACTTGAGAAATGGATGGTTATGTATAAGTTAGTAGAATCAGTATATCCTCTGTATAAACAGAGGAATGATTTTAAATTAAAGCGTTAGATGTGTTTCATTTGCCAATATATTTAAGAGCATATCTGGAACGCCTGTTGTTTAAGTCCTCAATATTTCTTTTAAGTGTGTAAAAGTATTTGAATGAAACAGAATTAATGAAGAATTATGTATCTACTGTACTCTTAATTAAACTGTTCAGTCAAATTACTGTTAATAGAGTAATTTTTGTAGGAATTCGAACGAGAATTTTTAAAGGAAGGATTAGAGTCGAAAAATCTCTATCAGTTAAGGAAAATTGAGTGCTTTTCAGTCATGATAAGTCGGATGTTCTATCTAATCTTTATTCTGATAGATGCTGCACTCATCGACCCTTATCTTCTCTACAAATTTGATAGACAAAATGCAGTTTCTCAAGTCAAGAATTTCCTCAAAGAAACTCTTGTTTGTGGACGTGAATGTAGTCTTTTTGAGGAAAAAGTACCGTAGGAGTTCCATCAGCACGTTAATTACATTTCATTCGAAGCAAAACGACACTAATTCTCAAAATTTTCACGTAAAACAGGACGATTATAAGATGGAAGATAAATATTCTCACAAAAAACATCAAATTTAATTCAAGATTGAATAAATACGAGCGAAAGAATTATTTAGAACAAAATATCATAATTCTGTTTTATCTGCATTAATTTTCTGGACTATCAGATGATCCTTTATCAAAACATATACACTCTGACATACTTAAGGCAAAAAATTTACATCTAATTGGCCTTACTGACAACGGCCATTGATTACACATATATAAATTTGGATTTCGCCAAAAAATATTAATCGAGAAATTGGCTTGGAATTGCATCGACGAAATTTAAGAATCCACCATTAACTTCCCTTTCTGGAAAGCAGGCGTAAAAAAATTAATTCCACCCACATTATCCTGTAAAAACTTCTCAACCCAAGAGAATCAGCTAACGCGTAAGATACTACAGGTTATAATTAGGAAAGAGATCTCCTTATTATGAATGCGCACCCTTAAACGAAAAGTAATTATTTTGCGATTAAGGTTGTTCCACGTGAACCTCAGTTTCGCTGAGGGGTTGTTCCTCAACCGCTTGTTAGGCGAAAGAACGGAGGTATTTTGATTCGCTATCATACTTAGTGGCGTTTCTTTCGAAAAGACTTCCGCCAAAATAAGAGTTTTGTAATGCAACATAAATATCAGAATAAATACATAATCAGAAATGTCCGTAGAAGTTTTGGCAAGTTGGAAAGTTTTCTATTCTAGCTATTCTATCCTAATTAGCTAAAATATCTTGATGTAAGAACACAAATAGAATAATTTGGTTGCTCTAATTAAACCTTTTCTTTCGCAATAAGTAATTTTTAACAAAATATCTCATTCCTAAATTATTTCTTTGGCTACGATTCGGTTTATTTGTTCACAATGATTTTATTTCCCATCGTTTAATATTTCCAACTATCTTCGAGTTGTTAGACTTAATTTGCAAGTAAAAATCATGCTATGGTCTTAATGAATAACTAGACGTAGGCAAGTTACTTTTATTCCCTAAACTATAATTTTATTTTACATTTTAACGGAATGAAGCTTGTATCAAATTTGATATTTATATGAATGTTAGGCTACATTTAACATTGAACTAACCTGGTAACTATTTATATATAATATACATAGTTACCATGATATAAGTTGGTTTAATACAGGGGTTGCATTAAAGCTATGTAGATGCAAGTTTATATTATCTTTGTCTTCAACTAATGAGCATTCATGATCTCTTTCCTGGTTTTATTTCAAAATATCAATTCCCAAAGTTTTATCGTATGCTGAATTCATACACCTCACCGAAATTCTGTGTCTGAATATCTTCACGTCTGAAGAACCTTCATAATTACCGGAACAGAAATCTTCAGATTTATCAGAACGTCTCTCTCGCGTTCCAACGAGAGAGACAACTGTTATTTAGATACACCCTCATTCAAATTCATCCTCTCACGTGTCTAAACCTTGCTTACTACGAGATTCACACCCTTCAATAGCACGGACCACCTGCCAACCTGCAGTGTCCAGTTCTTTATTTTTCGTCATTACCATCGCTTGGGTTCGAACCTATGGGTAGATGCACCTCGTACTGGAGGGGGCAGATTATGCACCTCCTGGTAATAAAGACAACCTGACACCAAAATGACCGGGCTGATGCTTGCAAGAAGTTCACGTGCACACGTCCCAAAAACCTCATACTCCGTAGAAAGTTTTTCCCTCCGAAAAACTGAGCCACGCAAGCTTCCTATTCGCCATGTAATTTTTCAATATGGACGTCTTATGGAGGGCGGATATGCAGAGAGAATTCCGTCGTAGAAGGGGTCCGAGGTGTCATGGCTTGCGACCACCTGCCCCCTAAAAGCGTGCCTACAATACAGCGGCCGGTGCATGACAAGCCACGCCTGGCACCCTCCCCGGGCTGCACCAAAAACGGGAGGTGGAGGACGAATCCTGTTTATGCAGAAAAAAATGGCGATATAGTTACTGGTGCAAGGCAAGGAGGGGATGAGAAGATTGTGGGGATGGACCTTTTGAACGGGAGGAAGCGAGAGTGACTACGGTCGCCAATTGACCGTCATTTATCTGGTTACTTGTGCAATTGCCCTTTGAATTAAGGAAACTACGATATTTTTTTGTGACGATAGCGTTGAAGGGTTTTTGAACGACTGCCGTTTCTTTATCTATTTTCTGCACTATCTGTGGCCTCCATCTCGCGAAAAATTTTGCTCGGCTAATTGTCGCGCTCTTTTCCCGAACCTGTTCCGTATCTTGGGATCGGTTTTTGGGGATAATTGATGCGGCGTAATTTTCGTGCCACCGCGGTCGTTTTATTCCGCTTTATGTATAGAATTAGTTTCGATGCGGATGAGAAATGAGTTGCGCTTGCAGCTTGCGAAAATATTTCGTCGCGTACTTCGTTTTTTGGGCGTTTTGATATTTCGAGGAGAAGGGACGGGTAGCTGCATAAAAGTTCTTGACACAAAACAGCTTCTCCGTTGAGTTTTACGTAATTTATGCAGACGAAAAGATTTGAAACTTTGGTTCTTGACAAGTAAACTAACACAAGTATATGGTCTAGAGATTGACCAAGAGTATATCAAGTATAATCGGGGGAAATATGAGTATAATCTACAGAAATATAATAATGATTAGCTATGAAAGACCATGGCTTTCCACGAATACACGTCCTCTAGTATCCATTCCATGGAGAAATATAATTATAATCTAGAGAAATATTAAAATGTGGATGCTATGATTTGTATACTAAACGTGAGTTATATGATATCTGTAGATCATAACTCGTAATGGCTCTGTTTTGATCCAAGTATGATATTAGGATCTCCGATAGAATTGAATTATATAAAATGGAAATTGATTTAATAATATAAGCAAAATTTGCCCTCAAGTCTAGATAGGTAGTGTATCAATAAAAATTAAGGTCCGTATGAGTTAATCAAAAGATATCGATGTAAATGTATCGTGCGGTAATTAGCTAAATTTCGGTGCATCTTGGCTTAGGACTTTCGGAGACTATTAGTTAAAATAATTTGATCATTATTGAGGACGATATCCCAAATTATGTATCACACTTGTCATACATCCTACACAACCCAATCAAGATAAATTAATTCCACTTTTTTCGAAGTAATTTCAGCGAATATGAAATATAATCATCCACCGCTCTATAGCCACAGTTATTCACTCCCTGATTATTCTTTTTGACACTCGAATGTTCCGAAGTCAAATTTGCGCAACGGTCCCGGTATAAATTGCAAAACTCCCATCTTTATAAGTACCAAGATATATTTCTTCTGCGTGTCTTAATGTCCCTTCAATGCCGTTAGCAATCACAAGTTTTGATGGTCACCGCTTCAATTTAGGGCACTCATTACGTTAACCGTATCATGATACTTATATCGCCATTCAATTGTTGGTACAACCACGATGTAGTTTCACTTAGTAACCGTTGTTGATTTTACTTCATAGTTTTATTTTATCGGAAAGAGAGTTAGAAATAATCAAAGATGTTAATGTATAACATCGAAATACATAAATAAAGTTGGTTTAATTGAGTTCTTAGTATGCCGGGATGAAAGCTATCGTTGCGCGGGCATTTTTATCGACAAAGATGGCGAGAAGGCGGGTATCGAATAAATAGCGAATCTCTTTCGCGTAGAATAACTTTTTTAGAAACGTTAATGCACAACGAGCACATTTCCTTCTGGTGGTCGAAATGACGCAAGCGTATTGCAGCAATATGTCGACGGTTTTATCAACCATCGGAATTATTGGATTTAGGCTGAGTTTTGGCTATGCGAAGCTTGCGAAACTTTCGTCCTTCAAATGGCGGTTTGGGCCGAGGGGGGATCGACCTGCAGAAGGGGAACGCATTTCACCCTCCCAATGCATTTCATTCCCATGAGCCCACTTTCCAACCCGTCTGAAGTTTTCGGTACTCTTTAACTACGTGAGCATTAGCCATAGGATCACTCTGAGGCTAACCTCTACGTACACTTATTGAGTAATCAAGGCGGAACCGGCTTTCCGAAGGGTTCGTGCGCACTTGCATTCTACGGACGATTTTTTTGGTCCGATGAAAGGTATCCGAGGAAACGGTTGTTCCCTTTATCTCGTCTATTTAAATGGACTATGATTCCTCGCGTGCCGGCAGGTGGCAAATAAACTAATGGCACGACGGAAAACATCACACGTCCGAAGCCCGTATCAATTTCCCGCGAGAAATCTCGAATTAGCGCGCGATTAATTTCGATATTTTTACGCTTTGCCGCCATGATTTTTTGTCATTAAAATAAGGGTTGTAAATTCTATTTTTAAATTAGTAAAGAAAGATTTTTGTTTGTAATAAATCGTAAATATTTATAGGATATATTTATTAAGAGTAAACAGTATTTTTGACTATTACTAAATAGATAAAATTTACGTAATAAATCTTTTGAAACACGCAATTTTTAAACTAAATTCATCTAAATATAAGTATTAGAAAGACATGTGTATGGTCATAAATATGTATGTGCATGCGTTATATATCATATTTTACGAATATATTTTATCTGAGTAGGATGGCATTTACTTTCGTCTTATTTTAATGTATACCGTTTCATAAAACTTGTGAATGTAAAATGAGATCCGAGATGAGGTCACACTTATAGGTGGAGCTTTTTTGAATGAAAGGTATGGAGGTCGCCATGGCCAACATCAAGTTCCCAATGCACTTTCTGATTGCTCATGATGTTATAAGGGCAGAACTCACCCCTCTTAAGTTGCATTTCGTCCAGATTTTTTCCTCGAGGTTTATTTCATAACTTTTTCAAATTTATTGATTCTTTCCCCAGATGTTTTTCCCTCGTAAAAATATAATCTGTTTTACTTGCTATTGAGTTTAGATATAGAATATAATTTGATATTATTAGTTCGCATTCCAAAATTTTCCACGAAAGATTCAATTCGTCTTAATTGGAATGAACAGCAAGGATAATTTACAAAAAGGAAACAGGATAATAGATTAAGAAATTACGTATGTCGGTTGAGAGAAGTTGAATGAATAATTCTTTTCGAAATATAAACATCTACGCAATTTTACAATCCATCATAATCATAAAATCAAAGAGAAGATGACGTAAAAATCAGCATGATGAAGTGTACTCTTTTCCGTTAGGTTTATAGACTAAAATAAGGTAATAAACAGTAGAAAATCATAGATCTTTTACTTCTCATTAAATTTCCTATAAGAAAAACCTCTTAAGAAAATAAATTTTATTATTTTTTGGTTCTTAACAACTAAAAACTTAATCTGTAAATAATGGCTCAGAAAAATGAAGCATTATGATCGGGAGAAGAAGGAATAAACGAGACCAAGACGTAAAACGTGGTAATAATCGAATATCGGTGCATCGTGATCTAACGGATCTTTCCGATTCGACCTCATAGTGATAAATTGACTGTTGCAATTTCACAGCCGACTCGCAATTCCTCATCCGCCCGATGCCAAATTCTCGGACGGAACGCCTAGCTTTTTTGAAACCGTGTGTGTGGAGAGAGAAGTTTACGGGAAAGACTTTGGGAGTGCATTTCGGAGGTGGGTTTTTTGCATCGCGTTGCTCCTTACATGGAGTTCGGCGCACTTGCAATCGTAAGGAACCGGTATGAGAAACCCGCAGGGGCCGTGCAACGAAAAACAGGAATAAAGAAACGAGTCAAAGCGTCGTGGTGCCGGTTCCTCGTCCGTTAAAAAAGAACGGCTGACCCCAGATGCCCTCGAATGGTTTGTGCATCCGCAAAAAAATTCTATGATACGATTATGTGTTTATATGAGGGGTTATTAAAAAGTATTGAATCGTGATTAGCGCATTCTGGAACCTTTTATTATTATCTACGGGGTAGTTATTTGTCGGAACGGAACGGCGTTTTAGCGGAGATTTCGCGAGATTTTTCTTAGCGCGTGTTTTGAGTGGAGCGTGGATTTTCCAGAAAAGAGTAGAATTTGCGTAAATTTTTGTAGGATGAGGTAAACTTGGCCTCTATCCCTTCTTCTTCGAACACCTTTTCCGGATTCTTTTAGTTTTTAAGGGTGAGTTTCTCTTCGCTGCGAAAGTTTTCCATCCTGGTTCGGTCGTAGGAATGAATGTTTGCTTCTTGACTGTTTGGTTCCGAATAGCGTTGAACCTCTAATTCATTTAGTAAATTAAAAAAGGCCGGTTTTTTTAGTAGCGAGGCGGTTTATCGGCTTTTTGGGGTAGTTTTCGGCTATGCTTCTCTTGTAAACTTCCGCGATTAAGAAGCAACTTTCGGAATTTTATTCATGAGAGTGTGTAGAGAGATTAATAGTCGCTGATATAGGCGAAAGTTTTATTTTCCTCCGGGACGAAATTTCTGAAATCCGTTTCCTCCTTTGTACGAGAAGCTGATTAACTTCGATATGCATTCGGATTTGTAAATCTATTGAATCACAAGAACAAATATTTATCTTGTGTCGTGATTTTGCGAGAAAGTTTCGAGAACTGCTTATCTCATATCGATATGTTTCGATTTATGTTGATTTGATGTATTTATCGATGATGTTTTTGAATGTAGGCTTACGTAATTATACTTGCGATCTGAAATAGATTTTCTTTTGTCGTGACGTCATGACAACCAAAATGGTCGCCGATGCATCTAAGAATATCTTGCACGTACGAAAACGATTATTGGTATAGAAAGTTGAAGAAAAAAGTTATCTTCGACTATCTCTGATGATAAATATGGGCTTAGATAATAGGGCTAATGAGAGCATACATTCGATAAGGGCCGACGCCAGCAATCTATTAGCCTCGAAAGTATTGATGCAATTTGTTTCGAGGACACGAATGTATGTGATAAGTTTTATAAGCGACCAAATAGTAGCGAGTGAAAGCCAAAACGCATCGATTGACTCCTAATGCAGACAAACAATGAAAAGGGTCACCTGGAAAGATTTCGGGGATTCAATTCCACGTGATCTTATCGCGTCCATCTTTAAGAAATGCAGAGAATTCATTTCAACCCTTTTTTTTAAACCGAGTCTCTTGAATAAAAGAGTATTTAACGTAATAACTCGAATCGTGATACGGAGTTACAAGCATGACCTCGAATTTGTATGTATCTCGTTAAGGGAAAAGAATTCGGATTTTGGAAGAGGACCACTTAACGATGGTCTTCGCGATATTATTTTCTGCTAATTATCATATATATTATGTACTACTTGGCTTATGGTAACGAATTTTTAGTGGCTGAGCGGCGTAAAATTAAAAATTAGCCGGAAGCACGACTTCAAACCAGAAAATTCGCTTTTGCGGTGTTCTAAAAAATGCATTTATCGTGATGAGATGAAGATACAGGATCTTAAGAAGCGGAAAGGTAACTTAAAATCAAGGTATCTAAGGATTGAGTCCATACAGAAACTTTCAGAAAGATGGCAAAAAAATTTTGGTGAAGACTTTTACCAAAAATACATAATCGTTACAAGCAGACCATCTTTATAAGACTCTTAATAAAACTTGACATACACGTAAAAAAAAACAGTCATAAAAATAATGTGTTTCCTCGATAATTATAATGGTACGTGATGATATTCCTTCTTATGCAATTAAATTACTTTTTTGTATAACTAAGATGTAATGTACGTTATAAAATTATTAATAATTTAATAAATAACGTAATTTTGTCCGTTAATAGTTCAAAAACATTAATGGTAAGTTCTATATTCGAAAGTATAGTTATATATTGTGTTAAATTTACGTCTTTTAATTCAGTTTTAACCTTGTAAGAAAAATTGACGAAATATTTTCGTATACTATAATTGATCTCCCATTTTTGTATTAAAAGTACGCATGAAAGTAAATTGCTCCCTCCAATCGGACCAATCAAGCACTTACTAAGTTTATTTAGTTGATAATAATCAATATATTTTTCAAATAAATATAAATATGTATGATCAATCGAGTATGCAACTCTTTCGCTGCTAATTTTCGCCAAAGTATGCAAAAACCCCGTCACTCCCTCTTCTATTTGAAGTCCCGTTGACCTTTGATCTGTAATTCATCGCAACCTTTCGAAAATTTACATCGCGAACGTAATAAATTTTCAAAAATTCTTTCCCCTCCATTAAACCGCGTTAATTCGGAAGCTCCGGCGCAAATAACTGCGTCAACAGGAAGATGCGCTTCCAAAAACAATCGAAAGCTTTTTCGCCTTTCATTTTTTTCGCATATTTACGTTATTTCGGCACGGCTCGCTTCATTTATTGCTGTTTAGCGGGAAAAGTGTTACTCTTGTTACGTGTATTTATAAATATCTCGGTCCGCTATGCTACGGAATGCGTCTCCGAAACGACTTGGACACCAACGTCCGTTTAACCCCTTCGCTTTTAACTGTCCCTACGTAATCTCGCATTGGGTGAGATACATATTCAGCGTCCTTCCCCTTCTCCCTCACGAATAAAGCCCCTGATACCTCATCATGCAAAAAATCAATATGTTCGCGGGCATACGCACCCCAATTTTCTTTTTTTTTTGCTCTGGACGAATCAAACCAAATGGTTACCTTTGATTGAGGCCACCGTTTAAATAAATGCGAAACTGAGTGAGCACGAGTAAAAGGGCTTTTTAGAAAAAATAATAGTCGACGCCCGCGGTCCCGGTGGCCATTTTGGCGAGATGTGGCAGTAATATTTTTTTTAGGGCGAGTTCTCTCTCTCTCCCTCACGGGAAAATAGTTTTCGACGGTCGAAATGCGGCTGAATGATCGTGGAGGTGAAGAGACACGTACACATTACGCCGCGTAAGAGAGAAATCGTGGCTTACCGATTGGTTTATCGCGGAAACTTACGAACTATAAGATAATGCTAACATGTGTACGAATTCGTTCTACTGTGCGAAGGTGCCAGACGACGGTTTTCGAGTGCATACGATCGTTGAAGTATTTTATTTCACACTGCCGTTTTGCGAATGTGAATGGATTCTTATGAGTTGATACCTGTCGTTAAAAGCTTGGGAAATACAGTAAATAGAATTTTATGTTGAAAATTACGATCACACATATGGTTAAAGAAATAATTCTACGGTTAGTTATTTAAATATTGACTTAGGCAAGAATTTTTACGTAATTATTTCAAGAAGTAAAAGAAACAAAAGAAAGTGGAGAGATTTGTCGATAAGGCATATTATATATAATGAAATGCTAAGAAATTACGTACAAATTGAAAATATGAAGTATAATATATTGATAAGGAATATATAATAATATGAAGTCTAAAAGAATGAATTTTGATTAAAAAATGTAGCAGATCTGGGCACAGAATAGTATGATTAGTAAACATATCAAAAGATTCGATGAAAACTATATTTATATAGCTAATATTCTATACGTCGAACAGATACAGATTATGATATTTTTCTCCGAAATAGAATTTAAGAGGAATAACTCAATGCAACTCCCTTTGAATTACGATTCAAATTCTATTTCTAAGTTTAGCAGAAATACAAGAGTGAAATTCTGTAAAACATTTCATCGATGTTTTTTGGATCATCATCTGCTTCTTAGCTCTTCTGTTTTTCCTAAAATCATTCTCTATCCCATTAATATTACTTAAAATTCTAGTCTAGAATAGAAATTACATGTGAGAATATAGAAATAAATATATATTGCGTTAACTTTAAATTAATCTCATAAAATGCACTAAAATATCGAAATCAACTTACTTTATAAGTACATGTATTTTTCTGTCTTGTCAGCTATTTCTGTCAGCTATTTATTTTAAACCATAATAAGTTCAATCGATAGTGCTGCAAATGAATTCGACTCTACCTGAAAATTACATTGGTAGTGGTTATTGACACATACTGAATGGAAGATAAGTTACTTGGCAAGGATATCCTATCGTTTCTAAGAGAGAAATATCTCAATGTTTTTAGGAGAGTAGATCATTAATTAAGCTGTTTACTACCTAAAGACAACTAAAATTAATGAGATCAGCTTGCCAATTTTGTTAACTCGCATACTTCCTTTGCATTTTATATCATTATATCAATAGCGTAAAATTTGGGCTTAGTTAAGCACAAGAATGGTTTGATAACGAACTTTGTATAATTATAGAGCTACCCCGAAGAGCATTCGTTTCTAGATATATTTTGAGAAGAAATTCAATAATATATAATAATTCATATATTATAATTATCAGATCAAATAATAAAAAATAACTTCCCTAAATGTTACTTTCATTACATTAATAGATGGTATGGATAGAAATTGTCAGGCTTGTTTTTTAAAGTAATAATTGTGTAGGTGACTAAAAATAATTATTTTTGAAGGAAATAATGGTATTACTATTTGTATTTGATAATTAGCTGAATTGGAGTATTTTGCTCAATCATCAAAAAAGTTAATCGCACGATTTATTCTCTGACATCGGTATTTCACTTCAGAAAAGAAGCAATGGTACTGATAAAATCAATATTAAAATACGAATCTGGCACATTGATTGGTATGATATTTTTTTCAATTTCCATTCCTTGTTGTGTTAACATTTCATCATTCATCTTTACAGTTATTATATAAAATTTGACTTTTCAGGTAATGGAATTATTAAATGAAATAGTAATTAATTATTCACCTATTAAATTCCTTCAGTAATGCTAATTATTAGTGCCAGCGAACTGAACAACATTCAATCTTGTTAGGTAGTTGTCCATTTACAAAACTTAAACTAGTTAGACTTGAGTTGACGAACAGACACTTTTTCTTATATCGTATTAACGTCAAATCCTTGCCTCAGTTTTGGGGCATTCATAAGATTTGGAAGAAATAAAATCTTTATGCTCAGCTCACGTACATCTCCCGTTCCATCTTTCCTAAATCATGGGTGCGCAAAATTTCCGGAATGGGGATTGCGTTAGTAAGATGAAAATTCTTGGAAAGGCGCGGACTAGCTCGTAATGCTTCGGCAGATTCTGCTCCACAATCGAAAGCTTTCCATAGCATTCGCATTGTATTAAGAATAAAATTTAATGTGATAAAAAAAGGCTAAAAACATCATTGGAAAATACCTCTGTTATGTTAGATTACTTACCCTCTGGAAAAGTTTAATTCTCGAATCATTACATTATAGTCTTATGGGATAAATCATTTGCTACTTGCATAAATTCTTTAGTAATCTTTAATATATAAATAAGACGTGGAAAATAAGCAACTTATATTAAAATAATAAGAAAACAGAAATTAACTTCATTTTACACAAATTTTGCAAATATTTTTACTTAATTACTGAAATTGAAGGCTACCGTTTGTAAGCAAAAGATTTTATTGTATACATATAGTTAATTTTTTTGCACAATTTTGCATGTGATAGTAATCACAGAGATATTATGGAGTAGAACTTTACTATACTGAACAGAGTAGAGTAGAGAGAGCAAGCTAACTGTAAGGTAAAACTAAGTTCAGATTGATAAAAGACAACATTGTTGTAGCATCACAGGATAATCCAGCCATAACAATCTTGAGATCCTTCTGGAAGTGGTAATAAAGTTCAAGTAACGAGTAAGTACACATCAAACTCGATTGCAGTGGTCATAAGCTTAGCTGGGCAAAAATAGTTACATTGAAAATGTGGCTGTGCCGCTAATATATTCATGATAGACATTGCATCAGTAATCAGCACAATCTTCATGCAGATTGATCTCGACTGTAGAAGGTGGGATGGATAGTTTGTGATTACACAGTCATGGTACTGGAATACGTTTATGATGGAGGCACCGGTCCGAGACGTTTTTTATCTCGCCGTTATTACAGAAGGGGCACGTTCCACTCTTGATGTAAAACATTTTCATTGTATCGAGGTAAAGGTTATTGGGCTTTAAAGCTTTTGAATACGTACCTGTACAATGAGTTGAGATTCAATTACAGCAGTGGAACAGTGATGAAGATTTGTAATGGAGAAAGTACAAGCAGAGTAAGTTGAGTTTGAATATGATTACAAAAAGAATTGGGAAAGAAAGAAAGAGCAGTCTGTAACGATAAGTTAGTCCAAGATAGTATTGTGACAGGGGTAGAGGTTCGACAATGTTTTTACTGTAGTTTGACTGTAGTTTGCATCTTGATTCACTTTCCAAAAAACTACACGAATCAAATGAGTTTCCCTTCTAAAAGAAACTGCCTACTTTTGTTTTTGATTTGCGCTCAAATTTCAGTAAATTCAGCTGAATAATGTAAGTAAATATAGGTATATATAATCGTGAACGAATTACTGTCTCTTCAACAGAAGAAGATATTTCAGATTTATGATGTTACAAAGCGTCTGTATCTAACACTCAATCGACCATATTGTGTTACATTGACAGGCTAAAATGAAACGTCCCATTCGAAGACAGTCTCACGTTGAAATTGAAGCCTTGAGTGATGTTATTCGCGTTGTTCCTTGGTCTTCCTTTGAAAACTCTTTTTGGGGAGATCATCACTTACTCTTTTTTGCATTCCTCCACCGAAAACCGTTTTTTTTTCCTTCCCTCCTCGTTTTCTTCACTTAGCATCCTTCCTTCTGCCACTGCCTTTAACGGACCATTTCCTCTTAGAATCTAACCCATCCACTTTTTCATCATAATTTCAAAACTCGACTCTGATTAATACCCATCGTTTGTTTCTGTCCCGCCAATTTTCCACAGTCGCTGCCTTAGAAATGCCTAACCCATTTACCTCATTTTTGATCTATTCGCTTTATTAAATTATGACTTTCCTACGTTTATATTGATGACCTATTGTGCTTCAAAGGTGTGTACACTATCCATGTTCGAGATAAGTGTAACTTAAACTGTCATTCTTTGTAATATACACCAGCGTACTTAATCTTTTCTCTTACTCTATTTAGTTTTCTATGTATTTAAATTAACGTTAAAACTACTTGAGACGATAAGTATATTCATAAATCATAGAATTCTTTATTGTGGGTTTAAAGTATTTTATTGCTATGTTTTGTATTTGAAACAAACATTGAACTTCTAAAATTCACTGAACTAAATAAATTTATGTTTCAGGCATATGCAGAAAAAATCTTTTTATTACTCCATGAATCGTAAACTATAAGAATGTTTAATATATAGAAATATATTTCTACTTATTATTATTACTTCATAATGTCAATACCTGTAAAAGTTAATTCCTTTTTTTTATTTGGATGATGATAACGGTGTGTTTTTATCGTTCTAGCTCAATATTATTCTTAGAAAAGTTGAAGTAAAATTGTGCAGTAACACAAGCACAGTACGAACAGGATGTTAAAAGGACGCATTGCTGCAATAGTTAAATATGTTTGAAATTATCCCCATTCTGATTATTACCTGAATTTGATGATGATTTAGACACCTAATTTCTCTCTTGCTTCAAATGCAATCGAATTTGATTTTGGAAAATCCTTGAACCGAACTTTCTCCCATCGTGAATTTTATGACAGAGTTTATGGACGGACTCCTTTTGTCCTTACTTCCCAATCCTTTTAGGAATTCTAAAGAGTCCTTGTGTATATGTCGACTGTCTTTATAGCCTTCATATCTTTGAGAGCTTTTACAATCACATCTCCTAACATTTACTCTCCTTCATCTCCGTCTATTCCTTCCGTTTTCTAAATTATCGTTTTGAAACATCTCTATCATCCCTGTCATCAATTTGTTGCCGTTTTTGGTGGAAAAAGATTTTTGCTAATATTGGTCAAAATATACCGATTGTTCTTTTTATACCTCTTACATTTCAGATTGTGGCTTACATTTTTTGATTGAGCATATGTTGACAATGCTTTCCTTACTATCAATACTGTTGAATGATTTTCGCAGTTGATTTTATTATACTTCTCAGATAATTCTGTAGTTTCTCAGGGTTATCTTTGAATACTTCCCACAAAATTGAGTCTTGAAAGCACCACCACAGTAGTTGTTAACGTACTTCTTAAGCTGCTGGTGATGTACTGGATTCTTTTTTGGTGGTTTTTATGAAGTATATCTCGATGAATGAAGGGCATCCCTGTGTAATGTTTTGCATAGGGATAAATACATTTATCTTTGGCAGGTATTCGCATACTTTTATCTCATTCATACTGTTATAATGTGAGGCTATTGAAGGTAGAGGGTGACCGCTGATGGCTTATAAAGGTACGTTTTCACCAATATCGGGCTTTTGTGAACCTTTTCACTCATAACTCTCAGGACAACGCAAGAGAGCTTTCTCTCTCCTAATCTTGCAAAGTTAATCATTTTCCTTTATCCCTTGTCAGCTAGGTAGGGCATTGACATAAATAGGCCTATAGCTGAATAAATTACAACATAATAACGATATGCTTTTGTTTCGTAGGTTATTTATTTTGTTATTTAAATCATGTAGTCTGAATTTAGAAGAAAAAATTCACTGTCAGTCCATGACTTCTGAGATATTAAAACTTCTTGTAGAAGAAAAAGAGAATTAGTATTTTTAATACAATTAAAATCACCTTGGATTTATTGTTGAATTTTATTTTTTTTAATTTCCAGAAAATTAGAAGATGTCTATTAACTCAAAGGGAGTCAAAATTCGCTAGCAAAGAAGATTAATATCAATTCTAATTTTTCAGTCTCGCTTTTAGGATTTCTTTTAATTTTCTTTCTTTCCCGTGAAAATAATCCCGTAATTATTCGCTTTAATAACTTCCAAGATGATCAATTTATAATTTCAATTACAAACTATAATAATGCGAATCCGAATAATACTTTGATTTATTAAAATAACATCGAATAATCTCTCTTCCTACGGTGAATATGATTATCTTTTAGCATTTCATTATAATTCTAGATTTTCATTTGAGCCAATCATCTTTGACATTTCAGGTCAAGTCATTTCTCCATTCAATTTCATTCGACCCCTACGTATAAGTAAGTATAACTTCAAATCGATTTCAAATTACTCTTTTCTTCCTGTACACCAATTTTCTACTCATAAGGTTCAATTACTCTCCTTTATATTATTTTTAGCGATATCTAATTAACTTGTGCCCGTCTTCCGTGGATACCTTCCCTGATTTCCTCATGCCTGGAATTTTTTTATGACTATTAAAGTCCTTCTCTCGTTATTGAATATTCCTAATTCTGTCAATTTCGACTGATCGTTCGCGATTGGATAACCGACGAGAGATGTAATGAAATCGAATAAATGCACCTGCGGGGAAAGATGGAGATTCCTCAGACAGAAATCGATTCTCGAGGTTGTTAACTAAGTAGGAAGTACCGATAATGTAGGCGATTTTCGCGAGTGAAGATAATGGACGTATATAATGAAAGTTTCGAACACTCTTCGTTCCGAGACATCGTTGCTTGTCCTTTTACATAGTTTTTATATACATGGTGGAAATTTTCGGGGTAGATTTTGGGGTAGAGTACGTCGTAAGGTAGCCATCTAAGCATCTACGTATTTATGTAGATAAATGTAAATGTAGATACGCTTCAAGATACAATTTTGTTCTTACTACACTCGTATTAACAATAGTGTGATGGAATCGACTTTTCTCCTTGAATATACTTCGTAATAAATACCTTAAAATAGTAATTAATGTATAAGTTCTTCTCTAAATTCCTTCTTTTTAACATATTCCGTATAAAACTTGTGGTATTTCCTCATAGGAGCTCTCTACTTTGTTTTATTTCGAAGATATTAGAAATGGATAAGCGCTAGATAAAATTCTTCTCGGAAACTCGTGTTGCAGATGATTAATGAGATGATAAGATATTTCATTAAACAACTTAGATTACTAGTAGAGACTTTACACCCCGAAATTGGAAAACTCGAGAACTTTTTATCTCATAGAGAGAGGGAAGGCATGTCTTGTGTATTTATTTGATAAGAAGAAAACTGTGTCCTCTTCCCAATAGGCGGTTATTATATCTACCATTACATTGCCTCATCTAGTGAGATACTCCCCAAGCGATCATGCTCTTCTTTCTTGTTACAATTGGAATGAATTAGAATTCGTTCTCGAACTGTTGAATATACTGATTGGAAGTGTATTACAATTAGTTTCTCAAGGAGAATTAGTTTCTGAATCACTATAGATGTGGGAAAGGTTGATTGTGATATTTATCTTGCTCGATCAATCGGAGAAGATGGGAAAAAATAGATTTGAGCCTTTACTGTGTTTCACATGAATACTAATAACGCTTTGAAATTTTATTCTGAATTGCGAATGCATAATTCACGAAAGAGCTTTCAATTATGAATATCAGTGAGTATTTTCAGTGTTCAGTGGTGATTTTGAATAAGGAATAATGGTGAAAAGAGTCTTTTAGGAACTTTCAAAGATGTACATAGACATTTTTAAGTTAATTTTAAATATGTTTACGAAAATACCTCTTCTGATTGAAATTTTCATTAAGGAGCGTTTTTCCCGCGTATCCAAACCCAAACAACAACAAAATATTAATCTATAACATGCACTTTTAATTTCTTTAACATAAATAGAAGCCCTCTAGTCCTTCCTTAAGTAGCAAGGCACAGAAATTTTGCATAATATTGTATCCAATTGTATTCATATTTCTTTCTATTATTTATTTTACTTACAGCGGTATTTATTTTTGAATCTTATAAGAGACTTTTGTGGTAAAGAAGCAAGAGAATAAATGATTTTGGTGTAAGAATTTTGAAGACGATTTCTTTTCTTAGTAATACGATTTTATTTTTTAAGTAAATACGAAGTTATTCTAAAAAAACTGCAACTTTGGAGTTAGGCAGTCACCAAAGGATTTCCGATAGTTATACGTGGTTTCATCGGGTGATTTGAATTGCAACTTATATGAATAGTCGTGGGCCAAACGGGTTATGTAATCCTATATGCCATTCTCTCTTGCCTTTTCTCTACTCTCCCTTGTCCTAACCCTTTCTACTCGCCACTTCTTTCCCCCACCACCAGAGCGCGTTGCAGATGAGTGGACGCCATCTCGTTCTCTGTCCGGTTAGGCGGGTAATAAAATAAGTATTTCATACACACCCAAAATATACGAAATTTCTTTTCCGTGGCATACATAGAAGCCCAAAAGATTCATCCCACAACGCGTACGGCGTTGTCAAACGGTCATTTTTAAAAACGTACGGTTTCGAATCGTAACAATGTAACCTTAAACAAACAACTAATGCGGAGCGTTTGTGTATCGAGCGGAGGACAATACCTTCAATCAATTTCTGGGAATCATTCACTCAGCGGAATCCCGATTCCATTTTCACGAATGTTTTCATTCCCTCGGTCATTATTTCCACGGAACAATCTCATTCCGGTGGATAAAATTAGGCGCGATTAACTTCGTTAGAGTAGATCTCATGCACTGGTTTTTAATTGATGGCGTCGATAGGCTCCGTGGGAAGTCATTTCTATACGAAAGCCAATTAAATGTTTGTATTTATATGGACCCGTGGATTAGGTGGGACACCGTTGCGGAGTAAGTTAAATTAGGGAGTGATTAATACGTCTATTCATCGAACACGCCATGTTTTTCGACAGCCTTTCTCAAGACTGCCATTTGAGCGAAAGAACGGATTCTTTTCTTTTTCGTGTTCTCTTGAGAGACAACCTTTCATCTCTTTGTTACGTCACATCCTCCCTTAACTATCTACCCATGACTTCTGTGGAGGAATTTGAGCATCCGGGAAAGGGAAACTAGTGAGGTATTTTGGAATGTCGATAGCTCATAAAAGATCTGCACAGGTTCCGAAGTGGAGAAGTGATAGGTACAGTAAGGCAATTTTTTCAACGAAAATATTTGATCGTATTAATGTTGTGCATTGAAAAATTGTACGAATGTTGATGGAGGAATTAGAAACTTTATGGAAGTTGAAACTCTAGTATGATGTTGTACGAATAATTACGTATGTTTTTGGTAAATTTTTATGTAAGTAAAATTTCGATTCGAATAAACATGAAGAGAAGTGAATAATTGTTTTATGGAACTGGAGAATTTCACTCCAATGCCAACATGGGAAATCTTTATGTCATAAATCGCATTTTTAACGATATATACGTAAATTAATAAAGATTGAAAATAAAAGCTACTATGATTGAATGGGATTTAGAGGGTAGAATTTTTCATGAGGATGATTATGATTATAATTTTTCTATAATGAATACTAGCGGTAAATAAGTGACTATCAATTGAGGAAAGAATTATGTTAGGTTTTAGTCAAAAATAACTCGGTAATAGAGAAAACAAAAAAATTCTATTGGAAAATTTCAATTATGGATTGAGAAAAATAATAGAGAAATATTGAAGAATAAAGATTTTCTAATGTTAGAAAGACATTGTTGTGAGTAAAATCAAGTGAAAATTTTTATCTAATAATATTTTCCTTATTTTCTCTTTGGAAAAATAACTCACATTAAGAGTAAAGTATAATTCGCATTAATTCGTTACGTTGTAAAGTGTAAATATTTAGAGATATTTCATATGAAATATATTATTTATTCGTTATAAAAATTGCCCGTAAATACAAATTGAAAAGAAGGTGAAATTTTTATTTCAGAGCTCTCAAATAATTTCTCCCAAGTGTTTTTACTCAGTAACCTTATATATTATTGATTTTAAATTTTGATTAAATGAATCAAATGTTCGATAATTCTTGTATTACATGCAAGATATTATGAAATAACTCAAATTTTTCATCTTACAGTCCAATATTATTTTTATAAGGATAATCTTATGACCTCAATAAGATACGACCTCTAGTGTTTCAACGCTGCAGTCGGTGAAATCTGCATGTTGTGACTCTCGTAGCAATTGTTTCCTTTACAAGAACATTATCATTACATCTGCATCATTGCTTTGTGAATACCTAATTAAGACTAAGGCGAAGTTTTTAGCTTTTACACGTAAATTTACACAGAAACTAGAAGGGAATTGGGCAGAAATTAGCGATACTTGAAGACCATGGAGCATTCAATGTCGGAGAAATGTACCTCCAAATCAAGTCATAAGTAAGCTCGGAAAATCAATAACAGCTGCTCTTGCTGCAAATGTAACGCAAAAACTGTTTGCTTGCGGGGCGAACGGAGAAAAAGATGTAGCTGAAAATGGTTCGTTTCTAAATGCGCCAGAGCTTCTTTGGAAATAGAGGATGTTTATCGAGACATCTCGTATCCAAGGGTACGTACTTAGAGTTGATGCTAAGAAATACGTAAATTATCAGCCTTTTGAGTACCCTCTCCGAAGTTCTGCGCATAAATTACCGCTATATTTGCATACGATATACTTCGCGGGGCGATGCAGTAGGATATCGCGTTGTGGGCTTCCACGAAAATCGCACGATTCTTTTTCAAAAACCTTTCGCTTTATTCAAGGTTGATTGCAATCTATTTGCGTTCGATGACATGAACTATTTTCGCAGAAACGAGAAAATTTTTAAAAAGATCGCGATCTGTTAAATAAGTCCGCGAAAGAAACGTTTCGTGTCTAAGTCGTGTTTCTATTGCGTGATACGGTGCAATGACGGATAGAAGTGCACCTTATTTCCCTTTCATTTTATTTTCGCTTTCCTTACCCGCCATCTTGCCCCCAGACTTCTATCATGTTTCTGTTTTGGCCGCGTAAGGTTTCCCAGAGCTGTTTATCGTAAAACGTCGATTTCATACATACATCATTCCGCTCGAAAAATTCGTCGTTCTCATTTGTTTTCGCGTTCTGGACGATTAATTAATGCCTCCCCTGTTTGCCCGGCGTATTTATTAATACATTTTTATTATCATAAAATCGCGTTTTTTTTGTTTTAGAAAGGGACTCGGCTCCATTTGCATTTTTTCCGGCGAATTAATAAACTCGCAAAAATATTCGCGAAATCGCGAATGATGATCTGTTTAAAATGTCGGAAAATTTTTTCGCGTTCGGGGAATTCGTTATCGAAACTGGGAAAGGATTCGTCGATGATGACGTGGTGATCGCGAGATTTCGCCCCGAAACGGATGCGTAATAAAAGATTATGACTTTCGTTATGTGTTTTTGCGACCCTTAAAACTATGGTCATTTAGTTCCAATTGATTGAAGAGTGAATACTGCACGTTACGAGGTAAAATTGGTTTTAATTCCTTCCGATACTGTTAATTATTTCAAGGAACCCATTGATTTTTAAGCTCGTAATATCTCTTGGATGCAATATATTGTTTCTGAGGGTGAGACATTATCGTGTTTAAGAAAGACGAGATATAAAATTCGTAACTAGAAATGTTCGGTTACTATTTTGCTTAAGAAAATCATATTGCTTATTATCATATAATCCACGTAATTCAGAGTAGATTATGACTAATATTGACTATTTTGATCGACATATCTATTTTCATCAGCGTTTATGTTATTGAAAATGATAACTATGAAATGCATTTAAATTAAGGAAAGAGAAAGCGTCTTTACAATCGATAACTCAACGTGTTTGACTTTTATTTGTGAAAGATTTAAATGAAATGGCCATTATATTGCAGTTTACGTCAAAATAGAAAAAATCGATCTTATTCACGTAATAATGGAGTCAATTTTGTGCACTTAATTGTTTTTAAGCGTTGTTAGGATACACTTAGTTACGAATCAGAAATATAGCAAATAAGCCATTCATAAATCGATCAAAATATCTCGAAAAGTTCATTAGCGTCCGAATGATCGCTGCATTTTCGAGAATTTTCGAGAGAGGTTTTCGCGAATCGAATTCAGGTATCAGGGCGGGGAGAGGAGCTCGCTGCGTTTCATTACGGAGGAGTTTTGAAGGTGACATTGATTGGGGAAAGCGAAAGCATGCCAAAAACTAGTAGAATGGCCATGGCACGGCATTAGTACGCGTGGATGCTCACTCACGGATTGATTCCTAATAGTTTCATCTCGATTCCGAAGCGTGTATATTTCTAATGCTCCTCCTCGGACTCTCTTAACCGTACCAGATTCGATACCAGAAAGGTTCTCTCCCCCTCCTCCCCTTAATGCACTGCCATCCCTACTCAACCCTTTCCTCAATGCTGGGGATCGATGTTTTATCGGCACCTCCCCTTTCCCTTTCTATTCCCCTACCATTCGCCAGAAATGCGACTGTGAAGGGAATGAAATGCGTTCTTTTCTGCTCATGAAGTAAACCCCGGCGTTATATAGCTCGCGTCCCTTCAGGTGGGAAACGTCCTTTTTAGCGATTTTTAAGAAGACGCGATTAAAAGCGCCCTCTAACCGAATCAATTTTATTATTACTTTCTCTTCAGATGCATATTACGCTTAATGGATTTCAATTGTCGCGATCGATGTGACGTCACTTTCGATCGGTGGATTCGGAAAGGGAATTTCTCTTTGACGACACGAGATGAGATGATTCCTCAAGTGTGTTTTTTTTTTCGTAATTCTGGTGTCAAAAAGTAATTATGTTTTTCATAAAGGTGTCGTTTTTGAAACTAAGCCAAATTACGTAAAGTTCGGTAGTGTTTGATGAACTTCTAATACGATATTTGTGAAGTTCGATATAACTCGTAGTTTATAAGTTGTGACGCAATAATATATTGGCATATACTGTGCTATATAACATATATATTTAGTACAATTTATGGAGCATTTTGAATGATATTTTCGGTCAAAATTTTAATGCGAATAAATTTATTCTTCGTTATATTAATTAATCTTTTACGATTTGTGCTCCTTTCATTTGTAAAATTAAATGAGATCATCTATATCTAGTTCAAACTGATAAAATATATATTCTTCTGATAAAGTCAATGGTGTAGGTAAAGGGAGTGTGCAAATACATAACGTTTTTAATAATCACGTAATTAAGAAACAATTTTTTTTTCTCCGTAACTTAATTATGTAACAAAATTAATCTGCAATTGAAAGCCTTTTGCATGCTCATTGATTAAGTGCTTCAGAAATTCACAAAAAAGAATGAAATTTAATTATGGAGAAACCAGATAAAAATTTTGAAGGTTTCAAACAAGTTGCATAACGTGAAATGCAATTGGAATTTATTGACTAGGAAAATAAAATCATTATGTTCATTATGGTAAATCTAACGTCTAAAAGTATAATCTATCCTCAGAGTGTGAATTTTAAGTTAGGTTTATAAAAATTAAAATTGAGGATAGATTATTATCCAATACTTATGAGAATTTGGAATTAATTTTGAAAAATTTCAACTCTGATAAGGATTATTTTTACTTAATATCACAAGGATAAGTATACGATTCCCTGTTAGCTTGCCTTTTTTGTCATGGGATACCTTATAAGTTTCAGACAGTTGATTTAAGTTTAACTCTCTTATTCTTATACTCTATTAAAGAATGTTATTCATTCAAGTCAATAGTACATTAAATATCCTTAAGTTCTTTATATATTTTAATAAGTTTTCTTTGCTACTGAATAAGGTCTTTTCTATAACTCCAGAAAATTTTCTGCTGCATTTACCAACTAATCTAACTCAGCCTCAACTTGATGAAAAGCTGGAAACTACACTTACAAAGAAAGTTTAAATCATGAATTATATTTACATCTCATTCATTGAAATAACTTTTGCAGACTAATTCCTCATAGATAATTTCTCTTCTTTCCACCTTCAACTACTTTTTAGATTTTACGATAAGAATTTTATATTCAAAATATTAATTTCGTAATGAATGCATTCACGACGCATGAGTTTTGAAAGTTAACGAATTCTAATTCTAAGTAGAAGTTTTATATTTTATACTGGGAATGTATGATTGTGGTTATTTTGATAAGGTAATTGTAAACTTAAAATTTACGGAAGAACCATTCCTTGGCATGTACTCAATCAGTGAACCTAAAAATTTGCTCCTAATAATTTGAAATTACTTTTTATTCGAGTCGTAAACCAGACGTATCTCTAGAAGGTACGAAACAATTTTATCATTAGAATCTCCGAATCTTGTTAACCGTTTCGATACTAAATCATAATCAGCAAAAAGTACTTTCGCGAAGTCTAGAGGTCGTTAAATTTTTCAGGTAATTGCAAATCGCCATCCTCGAGTGCGAATACCTCCAAACGAGGAACGCCCTGTCTACTTTTTGACCATTCTCGTTCTCCCACATGAATCCTCACCATCCTCAAATGCCCTCGCATTCTTTTAATGTCATTCCAAAGAAAATTTTTCACGACTCCCAAATTTTCTCTCGCTATTCCACTCGAGTGTATAGCCGTTCCGTGCAGTACATCTCAAACATTCATTTATTTTTTTCTCCTCCATCCTCGGCCGTATAGTATACGTAGTCTTCGTGCGCGTAAGTTTACCTTAGAAAATAAAGATGTCGTGTATTTGTGAACGCGTCGCTTCGCATTAGCATCGTGTTCTGCCCCCGAGCGCTTTCAGAAAAGGGTTCGTCAAAAAAACGTTTTAACGTCGGCGGGTCTCATTGTAAGTCGTGAGTATTTGAGTAGAACGCATGGGTCATTCGGCCGGCAATTACCCCGAAAATTTCACCCACCGGAGGTATTAGAAACCTCCTCGGGAGAGTGTGGCGCGATCTCTCTCTCCATATGGTGAGATGCTAGCCGATTGATAAGGTAATTATTATGTTTACTGTCGCGCTATCCGCAAATATTAACTCGCGGAATTTCGCTCTTTCTTAGGACAGCGGCTCGATCCCTCGAAGTTGTGGAAGGCAGACCAGCGAGCGCCGGAAGGAATTAATTACCGCCGAGGAGGAGTTCAATGATACGCAAACAAGTGTTTATTGGCTGAAAATAACCCGAACGGAGGAATTTGCGAAGGCTTAAGGAGCCGGTACGACGGTTCTCCTGTACGGGAGGTAAGGAAGAATTGCATTGGGAAAGGTGTGGATGTTCCTATTAAGTTATCGGGTTTTTTTACGGAACACCCGCCCGAGTCGAAATCTCACTCATGTTGTTTGCGATGCAGATTGCAGTGTACAATAACATCTGCGGTGGTTGAATTTTGAGTGCGGCGTATTTTGCATTTACGGAGTCATTGATGGTCGCGTCGAGGCCATGGGCGGCCGAAGAATGCTTAAGGGAGCGCATTAGCTAAAGTGTGCTTCCCGAATAGCACTCGTTTTGAAGGGGCTGTCCGTGATAATTTGCGAATCGGATGAGTTTAAAGACGTATGTGAACTGGTTATTTGGATGAATCGAGAGGAACGTAATAAAGATAGGGAATGTGTATCGCTATGAATATTGATTATGAAGATATGAATATGAAGATAGAATCTATGATATTACATGAATAATATCACGTAATGTTAATACCATAATATCGTAAATTACGTGAAACTAATTAATATATCTATTTATTCATATACATTACCTTCTGAGGTATTATAAATTTAATGATTTATTTAAAAAATATACTTATTTAGAAAGTGCATCAATTCATTTTTATGTTTCAAAATTCATTAGGAAATAAACATTCATGAGACGGGGTGGAGGAAATTTTTGGAATAAAAGGTTTTAACAAAATTTCTAAGGTGATAAATGAAGATTGACATAATATTCTTTAAAATTAGATTTAATTTTTGCTTTTTATCTTTGATTTATTTGTAATGTGCAGCGTTTCTTAGAGAATGAATCATGATTAATGATTGCTACGATGTTTTTAATGATTTTGCGAAATTGACGAGTGATAAGCTGCCCTTGCCTCTGCAGATTATTGTACTGTGGTTTTTGCGATCGTCATGAACCCTGAATGTAAATTATAACAGTTTTTTACGTTGATTTGATTCATTCAACATCCACCGGTGTACCCACTTGTTCGCTTATTGAATACAAATCGCAGGCTATAGCTATTTCAAAAAGAAAACGAAAAAAAATAAGATGAAACGATGAATCCATTCCGATTGCAAAAATTGTCTCTTAGCTCAGTATCCTTAGGATCTTGTGTAAGAGTGGGATCAAGAATGCCCAACAGTTGACCTCTTGAACCCTCAATTAAGTCGGTTCGTGTTTTGGAGAAAACTAATCCTTGTCACTTTGAACGCCCTTGATTAAATCGTCTGTTTGGGGGAAATCTCACTTAATGAGCATTTCCTGAGCATTTTGTCGGTTTCAACTCGTTCTACTCGATATCATTCATAATTGCTAGATAGCATCGGCTTAGTTTAGAGAAGGAAAAGTCGAGGTGATTTGGCAGAAAAATGGCTCCTATTAGGAAATCCGTGTATAGTTGCCTCTCCTGGGATCGGACCCAGTTAATTATGGCCATCGTATAGGAAGACCGAAATCGTGCGGTGAAAATATGAAGAGGTTTCGTAATGGTGTTAAAATTAGCCTTCAAATTCAATAATTTTTACTTTTCTTGAGGTTTTAGTCTTTTGAAATTTTTATTCTTTATTTTCGCGGAGGTTAGACCTTGTATTGGTTTTCTGTTCTTTAGTTTTTACCTTAAATTAGTATTTTATTACTACGGATTAACTGTCTAAGGTATTATCAATTACTGCGAAATCTCCATAAATAATACGTAATATTATTGAAAATATAAGAATATCTTGAAACCTAACACGTCCTATTATAATATTGAATGTACCATATATATAAAATTACTGATGAATCCTAATTAATTGGAACTAACTGAAAAATGACGGAATAATTAATTATTCTATCTTAAAACCTATTTTTTATATAAATATTCTTTAATTTTGGTGTTTTTTCTTTCCGCTGAGTATAGAAACGTATTTACGTTCGTGTTTTGTTTAAGTCAACAAGTAAGAAGTTCTACCGTTATTATTTGAATTTTTAAATAACCGTGCTCTCCGCCATATTTTCTAATTTCCCCACATCCATACGTACCCTTAGGTAAGTCGTATTTTCGAGTCCGCAATTTTCCCATCGTCCCGCCGTATTGTAATAACTGAAGTTGTAGCCCAAGTTTTGGCAACCATTCTTCCTCCCCAAGTGCCTCGAGTAGGTCCCGAACAAATTGCAGTCCCGAACAATAGGGTATTTACTTTAGCTCCCCCATAATACAACATTTTCGATCGCGAAATTTTCATTAAGAGATAATCCCCTTCGGAAACTGCCGTATGCCCACGAGCCCTCTGCATAAAAATCGATCGGACGCAGCCGAAATGCGTTGTTCGGGATTCCGATAAATAAATAACCGCGCAGAGCTGGTAAGAACGTACCGTGCCCTGCATGAAGCTTTCTTTTTTTCCCTCCAGAGGGAATAAAAATAGTCTTCCGCTCCCGTACGAAAAAAAAGGAAGGGGATGCGAGCATATCCGAAGAAATATGCGTATTTTTCGGTGTGAGTTGGTGTAAGGACGGTGGCGTGATGGCTGTGCAACCGTTCAAGGTCACTCGGGGCGAATGGGGAGGGTAAGCCTCTTACGGGACGAAAATTCCTTCTCAAACGTTGTTACTTGGCGCCATTGCTTTTTTCAATGCTCAAAAGAATTGGCAACTATGCCGGGTTTATTTCCTCGTGCCATCCATTTGAGACATTTCCCTCTATCCGTCTCCGTGCACGAGTACCTTTTTTAATTCGACGGCGATGTGTCCGTTGTAACGTTTTTGATAGGTTTTGGGGTTAAGCGAAGAAATGGCGAATTTTGGGCGGCGGGGAAAACCGCCCGAGAAAGGTTTTTGAACACGCATCTGCGAGGGATCGATCGCTTTACCTCGGAACTTATGCAGCTTACGATCGCTAATTTACCCCCACATGTTCGACGTTCGAAATGTGGGGAATTGATTGAATAAAGTTCGCGGTTGTTGATACTACGACCAAAGGAGGGTTTTTGGAGGGAACTGACATGATCCCGAGGTAATTCTGAGGCGGAGGTTTTTCAACTGTTTTGATGGCACCACCCAATTTTATCTACAGGGTTATAGCCCATTATTACTATCCGTCAATGATTCGATTCGTTTTTTAAAATATCAAACTGATAAATACCTAAAAACCAGAATGCATTCAGTACCATGAGGGTATAAAATTTTGCCTAAAGACTTATGTATACATGTATAAAATCACCGAAATTGATTCCTCTTTTCATATATTTCTTTTCTAATTTTAATTTTGGGACAAAATTGTTGCCGGTACGTTGATATTTATTTAATGGTGTATATCAACAATGTCAATCTTTTGGAATAACACTCTCTCTCATTTGGAAACAATGGAAAGTGAAACTAATTAAATATTATTATCCTTCAAGGTTCAACTACTCAAACAGAAATAGATTTTCGATGCAGATAAATGCGAATGTTTCCTTAAAAACTTTATGCCCTGCGCATTTACATTCACAATATTAATTTTCTGAGATATTTATTCAGCCATTTTATTCTCATTGTGTATTCTAATGTACTTCTATTTGCCGGAAATAATATTGTAACCAATTTAATTTTAGAATTGACGGTTTTATAATTATTTTGCATACTATGTCCGGTGTAATATTATTCTGACATTTACTAATTTGAGGATCCAACTTTAGAGAAACTTTTTGCCCTTTACAGGCTATGGAACTTAAAATTATTAATAAAACTGTGTTCAATGAATTTTTAATAATAAAATATTTCCTACGAATATGAACTACGACTTAAGTCTTGAAAACCTGAATCTTTTTACATCCTCATGTCTTAAAATTTCTTTTTGACATTTTTTTATTCAATTTTATTTTCTGAAATCTGTACAACCTTTCTTTTTCATGAGAAATTTTCTCATCATGCTGAATTTCATTAATGTAATGCAAATGGCCTTCGAAGAGCTATTTTTAGTAGCATAAAAATTACTTCCTGCATGGAAAATACGCCGAACCCCTGCAAGTTTGAGGACTAACCATTGCTTAGTACCGTTCAAGATCAAGATGCCATCAAGACATTTAAGGATTTCAAAAAAGTGGTCCATTGATTAACACGCATTTAGTTCTAGACCGTTTTCTGAAGCAAACTCTGTTAAGGGAAATATATTCGAGTAACGGGATGGTCTTATCTGGACACAGAGCTAAAAGGCTTGCTAATCAGGTCTTTCTATGAACTCCGATTGACTTGGTTGTGACGGATGACGCAGGATTTTTCTAAAGCGAAGACCGTTACTCTCTATAGTATGAAATTCGAAGGAGAAATTTCGATTGGAACTTTCAATAGGGTTCCACTGCGCGTTTGAATTAGCATACTTACTCTTCAACCCAAATAAAGGAGTATATCCAAGGAGTAACGGACGTAAAAAAAACGGTATCCTTCTCAAACCGAACAAAAAAACTTCTCTTGCGCTTCATAGTATGACCAAGAGTGGTTGCGTCGTATCATTACATTAGTGTGATCTTTTTGCTGTTTCTAATAGTTTCTTAAGAAAAGACACCGCAAATAATTGTCCTGTTGACAGTATCTATGACGACACAGTTTTTGTATTCCTTCTGTAGGCTTTATATCCATACGCAGGTGATACTATGTAGTATTAAGCAAACAGGAGGGATAAAAGTCAATGTCTATACGTAGATCTACATTGTATGTTTATAATAGTTTGTGGAAACAGACATATTGTTCTTTTATTCCTTATACAATGTATTAAATCGGCCAGACATTTTCAGGAAAAGTTATTTCCTCAGATCAAATCTCAGATTGTAAAGAACTTCATTCACCTATATAGTGAAGGATGATGAAAAATGTTTATAGTTTGGTATATTTGCTATAATTGAGCCAATTAAATGCATCGATTCATAAGTATGGTATCAGTCTTTCTTAGCGATGAAATTAAATTTTGAATTTCTAATAATTTTGAAAAATTTCGTATATTTTAACACTTCAGATGAAACATGTACATAACCTAACTAATTATTATCTACATTGTTAACTATTCACTATACAACTATTTACTATGTAACTATTTACTATATAACTATGTATCCAAGTTTACGAAGGTTTCATCTTCACTCGTAGATCCTTCGTACGACACGTTCTGAGGTAATCTCGCATTTACGCACCACGATAAAGGCTTAGAAATATATATATTCCGCCATTTTACTTTCCCGCGGATGTTTGCTTTTCTTTTTACTCCGAAGTTTTTCCGTTGGATCGTGACGCAAAAGGCCAGAGAAATATTTGAGAAGTATCTGCCAACATCTATTCGCACCCAGATTTTTTTTCGGCCATTTTCCGCGAACTAATACCCGATGATATCTGTCGGCTCACTATGGGAATCGTCGAAATATTCTATTTTCTTAATGGATCGCTTACACGGGAAAGTTTAACCACCGTATCCGAAAACTTCGCGATGCTATCGTTCCCTAAGACTCACACGGAAGCGTTTATCGGACTCATCGTTAGTTATTTTTGGTCTATAATTAAAGAAAGCTGATGTTGTTGAAGGAATCCGAGAAAAAAATTCGGAAAGGATTACCGAAATAATTGAATGATTATTCTTGTTAATTCGAGCCTGAAGTCTTGTCGAGATAAAGAACGTATTTGGGTTAGTTCGGACATGCGGTGGACAAAGTAACGGAACGAAACGGAGTGGGTTCTTTGAAAATTCGGGATCTCCGTCGATTGCAGTGCCTTCGAGCGGAGTAACGGAATCCGATTGGTTCTTAAGATTTTGCCCGAGGGTTGCGAAAATAAATTTGAACATAAAGTTCGTTTGCGGATTAAGAGCGCGAGAATCAAAACAAATTTGTTATCGAGGTCTTCAAATATTCTAATATATTTGCCTTCAACTATTACGTATTTATATCAATAATTTTATAAAACGTTTCATAGTTTCTCTGCTATTGTTGACAATCTTATTAATACCTATAATTCACATGGTTTGAACGAATATCCAACCACACCGTTTCGTATGTTGATAGTGTTTTGTTAATAGAAACGATCCTAATACTTTTACGGCTATAAATTGCATTTAATCTGCTTTGAATTGGAATTAACTCTTGGTGTAGACATCAGCAATGAGAAATCACGTCTAACATTATTTTACAGATAAACTTTAATTGAATTTAAAGAGAAATGTATAAATTCCTCACCACAGCAGAGCTTAATTGATTTCATAGGTTACAAAGTTAGGATAAAAGTTTTCTATTCGTTATATACGTCGCGGTTGTATATTAATTGTTAATGTCACTATCTTCTATATAATTGACGATTAATATTCTTTCGATATAAATTCTTTATAATCCGGTTTTGCGACTTATGCAAAATAGAATTCCGAGCAGAAATGATAGGGATAAATCATTCGATACGCTCATTTCTTTCAATCTTTCGAAATTCGATGAAAAGACATGGGTACGAAAACCTCGAATATCTACACGAATGTGTACATCAAGTCAATTAAAATGGTCGCTAGGGATATCCACATTGATTTTTTCCCCCCGAGAGTACTCCGTTGCACTCTTTTTAAGTGGAAATGCATTCCACTATAGAAAAAAGGACTGGCTGACATAATGGTTATCTCTTCTACTTAAAAAATCTAAAACCTTCAATCGAATGATAAATATATTTCAGGAGAACAGTAATCAATATATTTTCTGCTCTCTGTCTCTTGATATATGAGAAATACCAAAACTTTTCAGATGCTTACGTTAGAGACTTTTTGTGAAATGAAACAGATTTAAGATTTAAAAATGCATAGTTGCAAGTGTTTCCATGGTTGCGTTAAAATTCATACTTTATTATTCATATATTATTATTCAAAATATATCATGTTTTTCCTCAATGAAACTATTGCAAGTAAAATCGCTTCATTTTGAGTCCTATTGATTCGAAATTTCGTGTTCCTTACTAGGAAAACAGTCATCAGAACATGTTGTATATTGGAAATATATTGTTGAATAAGAGTATTTATACACTCACATTAACGTATTTATATATGTATGCAACGATATTTACGTAAATATTTTACATTTTTGGTACGCAATGAATAAATAGCGGGTGCAAAACTTAACTCGCGCCAAAATTTTCATCGTTGTATCCATCACGCACGGAACTCGAACGCGTTAGTTTGTTTAATCGTGGGATGGTAAAATTCGAATGCATATCTAAAGCCAAAAATAGCTACTTCAGATAAAGAGGCACAGTATGTGTAAAAATTGTGCCCAAATCGGTAGAATTTTTATTTCAGTTCCTTCCTTGTGTGCCACGCATATCAGATAAGGTGAAAGTAAACATTACTCAAGGTTTTACGGAGCTATCCGCCGTATTACGTGGTTTAGATTCGGTATCCCTCCTTAGATAAACAATTTATTGGACTTAAAATTTTCGAAATCGCTGTCCCGAGATCAAAAGGTTTGTTTTCGACTGGGAATCGGGGAAATGTTTGGGGTTTTCCGTCCGAAAATTCCGCGATCGTGTTGGACCAACCGCTCCGAAGTGGACAATAAATTCCAGCGCGAGATCTCAGAGTTTTATAAAATTGTATTTACTCTATTGTTTGCTCTCTTTTAGAGCATTTATGATACCCGAAAATACCAAAAATTTGACGGTGATTTCCAATATTTGGATGAAGGTAGGGTACTTGATGTTTAGCTTCATTTTTAGCTTATTTATTAGTTATATCCTCTTATAAATGTATCGTATTTTTTGTAGATTGCTAAGAGAATAACTCGTGGAATATGAGAAATATTAGTATTTTTATAAGGATATTATTTATAAGATTATATTAATAAAAATTTTGATGCATTATATAAACATCTATGTATAGTATATATATTGTACTTAGAAGGTAAAGGTTCAAAAATGCATATAATATCCCAAATAAAAATACGATTACGAAATAAATTAGTTATACTTTTACGTAAATTTCAAGTATGAAATGATAATCGCCGCTTGACTGAAGCTATTCAAATGAGCCATACATGATAAACTGTACTTTTTATAGAATTCAGCTAAAATTTGATTTATTATTAAAAATCTTAGCAGAACGCTTCGCGATGTTTTTATAAAAGTGAATTATTCTCGGATGAAAGTCGGCGATTAAGTTACCCTTCAAAATCTGCGTAAAGCAAATCCCATTTAGTTTTCTTAATGGACTAAATAAGTATTGCATGTCCCAATGTGCTCTTGTGTTGCCACTGGCTTCACGAATTTATCATTACGTCGTGTCGCCCTTCAGCTGCTATTTCCTCTCTATTATCGTGAAATAGCGCTGGCACGTGCAAATTACGTACCACGCAAGCTACCGATGCACCTTTTCTAAATAAAGTGCTCGGACGTAGGAACTCGTAACAAATTCACTGATACATTAAAGAGTTTAAAGTATATATATCTTATAGTAGTTTCAAATTGTTGTGCAGGAAATATCAGCGAATTATAATCGCTTAGCTGTTTTTCCGGTACGTAAGTGCAATTTTCATGGGCGAAGGAGGTACTCTGTATTGGCCGAAACGCTGTTGACGTACATCGGACGTAGATAGGTGCAAATTTATGCCAATTGATATATTCATAAAGGATAAATGCTGTCTAGCCGATTTTTATGTATTCGGGGATGTTTGTTCGTGTTTCCTTTGATAACTTAATTAAAAATTTCGAGTGAAGGGAACTCCATCTGTAGTTCATATGTACTCTACTTTAACTTATTATCTATATGACATTATTAAAGGATAATATCGGCATATATTCGTTGATTTTGATTTAATATCATTCCTCAATAGAGGGATATTGTATTTGAAACGGTAATTGATACGTATTTCTTTACATAACCGAATTAATATACTTGGCACTAAATGTAAGAGAGTAGTCAAATTCCAAGAACAACGCAGATTCGTACTCTAAAATATTTTAAATTTAAAATCATTATTGCCATTTTTTTAATGATCATTATCATTTTTGACTTAGCTCATAAAAAGAATATCGAATGTTCTATATAATCAAGATAAGAAAAGGTCTTTTTTCGTACAATTTATAGCTTCCTTTATTATTAATTGATATTTTCAGTGTAATAATTGACTACTTTTTCGTCCGAAGCGTAGAAAAAGACGGTAGACAAGTTATATTATACACTATTATTCAAGAATGAATCAGAAAATAATGACTAATAATGAAGATAATAATGAAGTTTGAACCTCATAAGGAAGGAGGTGCTGTTAATTTTTAGTTGATTTTTTAATTATTACTTGCAACAAATGCGGTATAAAGTTGTTCAATAATCACTCACAATCAAGCGAAATAGTTTTAGATTGATTTCATTTAAGAATCCAGTCGGGTTCCCTTTTAGATTTCAGTCTCAATTATATAAGTTTCAGCGATCAACAAGAGACGATAATGCCCTACTGCGTCGAGACATTGTCCTCCCTACATTGAGCCAATTAAGGTGAGTATCAGGAGGACATCACACCCTTTCAGAGAAGGGTAGAGGACTACCTTATGCACTTGTACAGCGTACCTCTGCGATAACCTGAATAAGAATACGTATGAGAAAAAACAGCGCATTTTTAGTAAGGTTGATTTAATAAGGAATGATTGTAATTTTCAGAAATCCCTTTTAGTTTATTCTCCGAAAGGAAAAAAGTTCACGTATAGTGAAATTTCGGCACAAAGCGGCGCGTCAAAGATTCCACAAACTAAATAACGTACGACTTCTGTTTTACGTGTTTTTCAGTAGTGCGTTGTCATTCACCCGTTTGATCTCCTCAGCATATGGCTAATTTATTCAAGCCCACACTTTCTGGAGGAACTTGGAGGGCGGTTTATTTTTCAAAGGTTTTAATTCGTCCCGTATTATAAATCCGCCTCGGCAAACCTCTATTCTAAGACCATATGTCTATTTATTCCGCTTCCAAAACGGACCTCCGTCTCTTTTCGGAAATAAAAATAGAGGAACGAAATCAAATTTGTTCTTTTAATATATGGCGTGGAAAGGAGATTCGGGTGAATGGCAAATGACTTTCAATCCGTCGGCGAACTGACAAAGGGGGCGACGTTCAGTGTATATTAAGAGGCATGATTTTTCCTCTGATTATTATTAAAGGCATCTTCCAATTCCACGGAAGACTCCTCACTCTGATTTTATGATAATTTAACTCTTTATCATTATCGGTGTTTATCGGAATATATTCGATGATAAACTAGTAAAATAAATCTGACTTAAAAGGTGGGTCTTTGGGAATTATAGGCCTTACTTGTATTCCAATTAAAATTATTTATTTTCGCTATTTATTCTAATCTTCTTGGAGATAAAGTCTTGTTGTACGAAACCTCTTTCTTGAGAGGTGGAATGTGACTAAAACTTTAGTAAGAAAATTCTCGAAAATAATATGAAATGCTCAATTTATATACTCTAAGTCCAGTAATGTAATCGATTAAGATTTTGTTACTCGAATCTTGAAGTTTCATTTACTCATTGTTGATACTTTGTTGACGTCATAATTTACTCATTGTTGATATTTTAAAATTAAATGAATATCTTCATTGTAAGTCATAAATATTTCTTCGATAATCATATTCGCTCTTGAAAACTCACAATGAGTGTTATTGTTGTATAAGTAATTGATTCTACACGTAACATGAAGGCAAGGATTTACGTTAATAACGACTGTGTAGGCTAATTAAGACCATATGAAAATTCTATGCCGAAAACAGTCCTTATTAAGGAGACATCTTCTTTCCCGCCAAATCGAGTTCTGCAGATTCCCTGGCTGATTGTGGTTGAAATCTCACGCTCCTAATGAGGCAGAATCGTTTGCTGACAATTTAAGTAGTTTCTGGTTTCCCATAGGAAGCAGTCATTAATCAAAGCCACTTATTTCTTCGATGAATTTAGGAGGCACGTTCAGGTTCATCCTTTGTCTCTAGGTGCAAAACGAATTGATTTGAACTGTGAGTGCTAAATGGGTGACATTTTTCGCCGAAAATGGTAGAAATTTTGCAACGGATATGACTACTTATGGATCATGATCAAATGGCGAAGATAAGATATTTATTGCATATTGGAGATCAGTTGGTTTTCTTTTTTATGTGACATAAATAGTTGTTCAAGCATTAAGTGCTTACCTGAGAGATTTTTAGTAATTATATTGATATAGTAGATTAGTTCTATCCTTAAAATGAATTGTGATTGAACGAACAATACAGGGTTTTAAATTCCTTGAAGGAAATGTTTTCATAGCGTTACTATCCCCACCTGGATGCTATAACAAAGGATACTCGCTCTTGTAAATTTTATGTAGAAGATATGGATGATTATGAGTATGAGTAGATATCTATGTTCATATACTCTTCAAATGGAAGAACAATAATCCTACCAGGAATGTTCTGTGCCAGGATATTTACCAAAGTGAATCCAGTTTGCAATGCAAGCGATCTTACATGATTTGTATGAAAGATATTTTATTATGTTATTAAATTATGATTCTACTTAAATTAACTTGTGACATATATTTATAGCGAACACACTTAACAATGTATGGGAAAGTACTGCATTTCGAAATCTTGCATTAACGTGTATGAAAAGTATTTAAGTTATCTAATAACGAATATATGTAAGGTAACTTTGAAAATGTAGACATCTAGTTAAAGTCATTTTGATTAACTGCATAGCTACTTTTAGTGTGTCTAAATTTTCAAAATAATAAATTTTATTTCTTTTCTATTTCAGATTTCAAGAGTTTAGCTGTTTCTTCTTAGGGTAAGTCAATTTTCGATATTTTGACTTCTCTTCTTAGAGAAAAACTTTGCAATTTCAAGTAGTTTTTTCTGCTTCAGGATATCTTATCTTAACTTAAACCGTACCATGGTAGATATTTCTTCTAGTATTTCAATCAGAATATAACTAAGCAAGTCTTATAATTTTCAACAATTCAGTTACTTTTTTCATTTCAGTAGATGAAGTGTTATTCTTTCAAGTTTAATTAATTGATAATTACTAAATATGACTTATAAAAAGGGATGATTGAATATTTTGATTCTTAAAACTATATTTTTTCATTTAACTATTCACATTCCATAAAATTTGCAGTATCATAAACTAGTAGGTACTGTTTGTAATTAATTTGAAACATTCTTTTTCAGTAAGTTAGTGTTTCGTCGACTTTAATTATTTTGCTTCAAGAGCGAAGCAAAATTAGAATTATCTTCAGTTAAGTTATTTGTTTCTTGTGAAGGTATAAGGGCCATTACCTTTCTATTCGAGAAAATTGATTCCTCGATAGACGAAAAAATGAATTCCGAATTTGCGTTTCAAATAGCTTAGTTGGTTATATAAAACAATTGATATTGAAAATACATTCAACGAGAGTTAAACTTGACCTTGGTAGAGGATTTTCAATTATTATTATCGTGTACTTTCGTTTATAGCCGTTTAATGGAAAGAAAACTATGAACTCAGTAGCATCTTAATTTGCGAAAACATCTCAATTTCCCACCCAAATATCCTCAATAACCGACAACCTAAAGTCCGTGATCTTCTAGACCTGTTGTGCGTTCCCTGGAAGGTAAGATCATCTACCTTATCAGACTCGTCCTCTCTTCTATTTTCTATGATGATGGATGTACCGTTGACACAGTATCCTCTCAGCTCCTTCGACTTCAAGAGACACGCCATCTGGTCCTCAGAAACGGATACTTTCCAGAGCACCTCAACCCTTTAAAACAGCAGGTAGTTGGAGCAACCCAGCAAATTTTCTGAGTAACTGTCCATTAAGACCTCGTGGTTGCAGCTTCTCGGGTTGCGACAGAATCCAGGAATTCGGTTTTTTTGCGATTCGGGATAAAATTAGAGGTAGGCTTTTATTCGAGGGAAAAAGAAATAAAAATTCTTGACGTTGTTTGTCGGCAAAATTGACTCGATTTGAGGGAACGTTTTCCCAAAGTTGGAATAGTTAATCGAGTGTTCAAGTGCCATTATTTCTGATCTACGTAAAGATACAAAATATAAAAGGAAACTTAATGTAATTCTAGAAAAAATCAACCAAAGATTTGGGGTCATTTACCGAAATAAGCTTAAAATATCTACATTTGTGGTTCCGAGAGAAAAAAATGTTTTATGAGGGAAAACATTGCTGAAAGATGCAGATGGAATAGATTTCTCCAGGAGGCTGTGAATGCCTACCTAAGAACTCGTTTCAGGAAAGATCGATTGCAATAATTCGATGATAATTAACCACTTGACCATAACGATAATGAAAGATGCATTGATGTGCAAATATTCTTCTGCAGGCTGCAAGGATTCAATACCTTACTATACTAAAAAGTATTAATGACTTTAAGAAACTATTATATGATTTATTGGTAGCTCAAACTTATTTATGATACAGAAGCGATGATGATGCATCGGACTGATTGTAATCCATAAGAATACTCTATGTCATCCTTGAGCATAAGGGCTTAGTTGTAGAACTGGCTCGGTGACAAAATATTAAGAGGATGGTCTTATTTACGTAAGGAGAGAAAGGAAATTTTCCTGAGGGGCAGGATGAATATTTATGGGAGAGTGAGGCTCAATTTTTAATTGAAGAATATGTTGTGACACTCGTTTTTATAAATTTTATTTCATGCTTCGGAATAGATGTACGTAGTAGAAATTAATTGTGTGTAATCATGAAAGGTAAACAACTCTATTACATTTTACGTTTTGAGTTATCAATGACAAATAACATAAATATTTACTGCGAAGTACATCAGGGTCTTGGTTTTGGACCACTTGAGTTTTAATAGCCAAAAATCTATTTCTTTAATGAACTCTACGTAAGAAAGAAAGGGTATTTCGTATTTAAAACAAAATCGAATTTATGGGACCCTGCTTCATTTAATTTCACGACCACCAATTTGAATACAACAGGATCTTATTTGCTTTATGACTATTAAAATAGACGTAGTACTGAAGAAATACAGGTAAATTCGAAACCCCCCTTTTGGATTCCAATTAGGCCCTTAATAATGAATCTCGACGCGAGTCAAAATTATCGCCAAGAAATAACTCAGAGGGCGCCGAGTAATTCGCAGCTTACGCGGAGAAATTACCGCGAGAAAGAGACGGGAGTGGTAAACCCTCTCACCTCCATTTTTTCCATCCTCTGCATTATCTCCCTTTTTCAACAATCCCTACACCACCATCCCACCCAATATATCCTTTCTCCCATCTCAAGACCCTCTCTCACCTCCTCTTTCATCTCTCCCTCATCTTAAGATCTCCCCCCCGTTCCTCCTCCCACTACATTTCACACCCTTCACCCGATGGCTTTAAGAAAAAACCCACTCCTCCGTAGGACGACAGTGGTGGACTTGAAGGACCCGGAGAAGGGGTCTCTCTCAACGGAGGGGGGACCTCTACCTAACCCGAAGGCGCCGCCCCTGGGCCCGAAGACGGCGCTGAATAAAAATACGAACGAATTGTTGGGATGGGTGCGCTCAAAGTTTCAATGGCCCGCCAGCCACTCTCTCTCCCTACCCCCCCCACCCCACTACCCCTCTAGCCCTTCCATTCCCCCCCTCCTCCCCCTCCCCCCGTCTTCTCGCTCCGCGCCGTGACCCTGGCGTCTCCGTGGCCCTGCACACCAACGGAGTAGTTTGAGTTGCAGACCACTTAGGATATTCGCCCGAGCTGCAGTTTTTGTTGTATTTATTTTTCCGCTGGCGGAGCAGCAGCTTAAGGGGAAGGGAAAGTGAAAGGAAGGTGGGAGGGGAAGGTGCGTTTTGGGATCTCCCTTCAATTTAATCGAGGCTGGGCGGAAGGAGGGGTTTTTGAGACCCCTTCCACTGCATTCTCCCGACCCCTCGGCTGAGATGCATCGGCTAAAGGACGTGTGCTTTCTCTCCCGTCGTTTTATGGATGTACGAGTAAGTCACCGATGGCTATCGATGCGATGAAACTTTAAATGGGGAAGATGACTGTTTATAAAGTCGGTTCAACCTGCCCAATTTTGATCTTGAGGATGCATCTAATCAATCTTGTTGATTCAGTCGTGCAGAAGAAAGTACGTTCAGGGTAGAAGGTGCAAGGTTTATGAGTACAAATTTCTACGTAGTTTAGCGTATGATATCATTAGCGTTTTAGTTTTTTCAAGGGTCAATTTAATTAAAACTGTTTCTTACCCTAATTACGTGGCATAATAAAGTTACTAGACAATGTTGGCGTATACAATCTGTTTGATACATATAAAATAAGAAGATGTAGTGGTACTAATGAAACCTTCTTATAAATTAGTATCGTTTAGTGGGAATATTTTGAAATATTTCGACGTGCGCCGTTACCCTTTTTCGTGATATTGATCATTGTAATATTTTCTTCCTCTATGTCCTTGAAGTATGATATCTAACAATATTTCACAAATATTTAAATTGGTTCATTTAAAAGTAGATTTGGGTTTAGCGAGACCTTATAGGTCATAATGAACGGTTGTAAAGAAGCAAAAATATAATTAACATATCTTACGTATTTCAATATTTTATACCACGCGACTGAATTTGTGAAGATTCGGCATATTTTCTGGGACTAATTAAGATCGACCGAGGCATTAATTCACCGCCCCGCGATACTTTTTTCTCGAGTTTCACAGCCATAATCCGACAATCACTTAATCCTGCACGAGCAGGGACTTAATAGCCGAGACCTTCGAGGAAACTAACGGTTTCTTTTCAGGAACTCCTTTAATCTACTCAAAAAATTTTCGAGATCCCTGCCAATTTACTATTCCTTCCCCTTGAAAAAACCTTCACCTCTCTCATGGTAAAATTATCGTTTGTTTTCGGCACTTTTAATTCCTCCTCATGAGGCAATTAACGCCGCCCGGAATATAAACGACCCAATTCTTGCAATCAAACAATCAGGCGCCGTTGGATGGATCCGTTTTCCTTTTTTTTTCGTTAAATCTTTCGAAGCAATAAAAAAAGGGACGGAGAAAAAAAATCCCGCGTGAAAAAAAACCGTTGATCAGATCTCGTCGACAGGAATTAAAACTCCTTTTCGTGTCAAGGCAGGTTTTTTCGCCGTTGATGGCAATTTGCATCAGTTTACTCTCAAATCCTTCACGAGACCAAAGTCGACCGGGAATAAGGGAGCAGGTTTTTTTATCCGTTATTTTTTTTCCTCACGATCCGCATTGTGGTGCTTCTGCTCGCCAATCCCAAGGTGCCATTAAGGGTATTCACATGAGCGCATGGATTCGAGGGGCCACAACTGACAAAACACTTCATCCCGTTCCTTCCCCCTCAGGTGATTCTGCCCATCAATGAGCCCATCTCGTTCCCATTGATCCTTCCTTTAACTCCCGCGAACGGAGGTGTGGCCACATCCAACGTTTACTTCGCGGACGTCATCGGCGAGAAGAAGGCGGGGAGTGCAGTAGCTTCCTACGGGAGTGGATCCCCTCCCGTTTCCCTTTCACTTTCGCTTTTCCCTCCCTATTCCGCCCTCGGATATCCCTTTTCCCTCTCGGAATTGCACCCTACGTTCCTGCACCTTCTCCGGTTTCCACTCGTAACCCTTTTATCCTGCTCCTGTACCCTATCTTCCCGGTGCTTTCCGCATCCGGTACCTGTTCGGTAAGAAATTAAAGGGGCAGAATTCAACTTGTCTGTCTGCCTGTCCCGCCCCTTGCCCGAGAACCCTTGCCGTTCCACGTGGTCCCCTCCCTTTTATCCGTCACCCACATCTTTCTCCCCGCGAGACTTCGGTGTCTTAACATTTTCACCAGAAGCCTTCGGGAACACCCCCGCGCGTCGTTAACGAACCACCAGCGATCGAAATTCAAAAAGGGACTTAATAGTCTCAGTTTGTCCGTCTGTCGCATCGCCTCCCTTTAACCTTCCCCTTCCACTCATGCCCTTTTCCCCTCCCCTCTCGTACATTTTACCCCAATTTTCCCCCTTTATCACCCCCACCACCGTGAGAGGGCGCTCGCTGTGCTTCGCGGTTACTGATCGATAGAGGTTTATGTGTACGCGTGTGTTCACGTAGGGAGGGTTTTTCGGTAGGGGTATACGGTGGATGGTTTTTTTTTGGAGGCACTGATGAGGGTATGTATTATGGGGAGGAACTGCGAATTTTTTTCCCTACGTAGTTTTTTTTTCCACGCACACAATGGTGGACTAGCACAGAAAGTTTAAAAGGGGGTCTTTCGCGAAGGGATGGTTGTTTGGAAGGGGAGGGCGGCGCGTGGGAGTAAGCGGTAGGGGAAGGCGTGCGGCCGGAGGGGTATACTCTCACTGCCCGCCATCTTCGCTTTCACTTTCGACGTGCCCCGCCCCCTTTCCCTTTCGTTACCCTTTCTCCCTACTCCGCCGCTCCCTGCAAGCCGCATCCACCCGCTCCCTCCGCACCCCACGCGCTTCACGTGCACCGTCCTGCCCCCTTGCGACTCCCGTTCGAAACTCCCTTTCTCTCGTTGCAGCGCGGCACCCCGAAAATTTTTCCTACTTTTTTTTATCCGGATTCGACTCTTTATTTATCCTTTTTTACCCCTTCCAAACCCTTTCTTCGCGTCTTTCTTCAACCTTCCTCAGCCGTGGATCGAGAAAGTTTGACGCTCCGAGATGAGGGACAAACACACGGGGATCCGTTTTTCTTTTGTTTTTTTTTTTCGGGAGTGAAAGGCTTCGCGATTCGCCAAGGTCCTACTCAAACGAGCCAGACGCCGCTTACTTATTCGTCTTGCATTGTTTGCCTATTTCTTTTTCGGCAATTATGTTCAAGGTCGTGGAACGGGAGACTACGGGAGTGGACAGTATGAGCGCATCTCCCGCGGGAAAAAAAAATTTACTTTTTCCCACCTTTCGTCCCCCCCACCCCTCTCTAAAGCGCATGGGCCTTAATGTGACTTAAAGAGTGCGTGTGAGAGAAAGGGTAGATTGACGCATTGCCGCTCCGAGAGAGATTGCTTTCTTCCCCCCACACCTTCGCCAGTACGGAGGGGCCACTCCGTCCGAATGCACTCGGGGAACCCGTTCCCACACTGCCCAAAGTGTCTCCGTTCAAAAAAAATAACGAAAAAAAAGCACCGGTTTTTTTTCCCCAACCGATCCTCCCTGGACGGCGTCTCCGCCGAAATATTTTCGCGCGTGCGGAGGACGACCGCCGACTCGCGCCCGAATAAAGGGTGAACGAATCAAGGGGTTGTTGGTTCCCCCCTAAAAAAACTCGCGATCCCGCGCATTTTTTATACATCTCTTCGGAATTCTCGGGGGTGGGTTTTTTTCTCGGTCTCCAGATGCCGATAATTGATAAAAACCCCCGAAAAGAACTTTCCACGCCCGCCACGAGAACCGAAAAGGTCCTATGAAGCGAGCCCGGGCGAGAGCCGAAAAAAAGAAAGAAGCGTTTTAAAACTGCCCTAACAGGTCAGGTGAGTCGCAGGGCTGCAGGGAGGGAGTCAGCGAGCAATGAGAGGTAGGAGGGGGTGCCTGAGGCCCCTCCCCTGTGGTTCGGGAGGATAGAGGAAGGGGGAGTGTAGGATGCGAGAGGGGGAACAGTCAAGGAAAAAAATGCGCGAATATAATAAGGAATGGATTGGGCGAAGGGCAGACGAGGGGAAGGTGCAGGGGGAGGGGGGATTTTTTGGGGGGGAGTCTTGTAATATGTAGCGTGCACCTATTTGGCTAGCCGAGGCGGTGGGTCGGTATGCAAATTAAGACAAAAGCCGAGGCACGAAGATTCGTCAGGGCCTGTGAAGTGTCCGCTGGGAGGGGAAGGGTTGAGTAGGGGAGGGCATGAGGAGGGGAGGTAGCCTGGGTACGTTTGACTTGCGACGTTCGATAAAAAAAATATAACTTGTTCTGTGTCTGTGCTTGCTGCCACAGAACAAAGGGGCTAGGCATAGGAGGGGAGGGAAAGAGTGGAGGGGGAAGAGCAGTTTTATTTTTTCGCGGGCGGCCGCGGAGTAGGAAGGTTTGTTGCGAGATGCGTTCGTATTATCATTAGGAAGAGCAGGAGGTGAAAGACGGAGCCTTCGCTCCGGGATTCTGGCAATTTCTTCGCAAGGTGAGTGCCTCCCTCGTGTAAACTCACTTTCACCGGTGGCACGTCCACGTGAAAGTTTCGTCTTGGGGGATGTGCCCTCCCACCCAGCCACCCACGCGACGTTCCCGAGCAAAAAAAATATATCCCTTCCTTCCGCATCGGACTCCGTTTCCTTCGTCCGTGTTTTTTTCCGAAACGAGGTGCACGTACGTCGTCGGTGGGTTTTTCTTTCCGAGGGCATCGGGAGGATTTTTAGCGGCGAGCCGGACCATCGTTTTCGGCCGGAGGAAGTCGGTTGCGCTCCCGTGAAATTTTCGCCCGAGAGAGTCGGTGCGTGCGTGTTTGTGTTATTGTGTATCTGTGTGTGTGTTTGTGTGAGTGTGTGAGCGCGCGAATGTGTGTGTGTGTGCGGCGACGTGGACCGGCTTTTGTGCGAAAGGAACTGTGGATGGCCGAAAGTGAAGGTAGTCCGATGGTCTTCGCTTCTCGGGTGGTATGCTTCTCTGGCAGTGCTTTATGCAAGGGGTTGTATCGCTGAGAGAATTCAACGAGGGGCTGCTGCGGTATTGATTTTTCGGGGACTATTTGTAATGGAGAGCAGCTTTGAGTTGAGTGCGAAGGGGAAAACCAGGGGGTGGGGTTGTAAGAGAGGGAGAGGTAAAGGGGGAACAAGAGGGGTGAGAGGGTGTACTTGGCCAAAGGAACTGTATCGGATAGAGTTTTTCGTTCGCAGGGCATCTCTAGTTTGAAGTCTTCATCTTTCTTCGAGTATCGCGCCTCCTCTAAACCTTTTGCCGTAAACATTTGCGGGCGCCGCTCACTTTCGCTGCAACTGCATTCTGTCAACAGGAGTCCTGACCGGGAAAGTTAAAGGTTCTGAAAGTTGATTATCATTGCTGTTGCGAGGATTGTTGAATGGGATTGTGAATTTATTCTCTCTTGAATATCAATAAGGTTTAAAAACGATACTACCTGTAGAAGAAATAGTGTTTAGTTACCAGATCGTAGCTTCGTAGCCTATTGTGGCAATGCGTCATATACTCATGAGTGAAAGGTGTGCAATATCGGTTCGTTATTATATCTATTATCGAGACTTGATTCGGTTTTTGAATTCTTTGTTTAGTATCAAAGAATCGCCGATCTCTGTTTCCCCAAAATTTCCAATGCGCTAGCGCCGAAGGCACGTCCGCCAATCCTAAGTTTTAAATACAACTCTCACTTCTGGAATCGGGTTCACTACACTATTATCTTTCGCGTAAAATTCTCATGAACGAATATTTTTATTAAAGTGTCCAGGTAGGGATGATCACGGTAGGAGAATCGTTCGAAATTGGCTTATTCTGATATATCCGTATCGACCGATAAAAAAATGGAAAAAACAGCGCTGATTCATAAAATAGTAACTATTGACCTCCAGCTTGCCAAATGAAAACTAAATGGTTCATGCGCAGTCGGAGGCCCCCACTCAGGCACTCAGGGGGAAATGGGGAGAACGAATGTAATGATTTTTTTTTAGTTTTCAGATTGGCTCGTACCGGAGTACATCTCCAGATTAGGGCGTCAAGAGAAAAATCAGCTTGACATAACTTTTACTCCTGTGCTGTTCATATAATAGTTCTGTCAAAGTTACATTCTAGAAACAACTGTTGAGATTATAAAAATTTATTTCCCGATATGACATTCTTGATCGGGACGGGCTAGTGCGCACACGCTCTACGCTTTCCGGATACGCTAAGGTTGGTACGAAATTACTCCGTCAGATGTCTCATCGGTGTTGATAAAGCGTTATTCGTTCTGCGTCTTTTTTCACAAACGTTTGCTTTTCTCATATGTGGTCTTTTTTGTTCAGTGTTGTGCACCACAGCTCCAAACTAAACAGAAGGTAACTTACTATTTGAAGTTTAAACTATATCTGTTCGATCTAGCCGCTTATTGAAGCTGGGAGAAATTTTGGGGAAGTTTTAGAGGTAAATTCAGTTCGCCCGGAGACCCGCTTTAAGCCACCCGTCTCGACGCGGCAAAGCTTCGCGTATGTGGCCGCTGAAATGAAATAGGTTACAAAGTACTTATTTAGGGATCTTGTCTTGCGGTTTGAATTATAGTTTTATAAGGATAGTCAACCCTTACTTTTGAGTAAAAGTGAGTAGTATGTCATTCTCTCTTAAGTGTGTTATTTCAGTCTTTCGATGACATTAGACAATGTCATTGTCAATTACGTACAGTTTTCCAAATAAACTTTTAGAACATTGTGAAATATTCAGTGACACGCTATGAGAAGCTAGTACGTAGTTACGGAATTTTATTTTTAAGTGAAATATTTGGCAAAGTACCCGACAACCAGAATTTTGTGATTTTTTTTACCTGTGTCGGCATTCATGGCGAACTTTTAAGAATGCAATTTTCCGCCATCTTTGCGTTCTGTATTTAGATTTTAAATATTTTTTCGTCACTTTCGTTTTTGCTTTGATAGACTTCAATAATAATCTCTCAACATTTTGTTTTAATCGAATATATAATTATTATCGGATGTCGTGCTTGTCCGTCAGCGTAGGCGGTAGCTAGTTGAACATAGTTTGGCAAGTGTTTTTTTATTGAGCCATTGAAAGTAAAAGTTCTCTGGTGCCGGTCGTTTAAAATTAAAGTGCGTTAGCGCACAATCTCGTAGCTATGTAAACATTACTCCGAGGAGTTCTTGCCCTTCCACGCACTTGTGAATTGTTGGGTTTTACTGAGAGTTATATTGAGAATTGCTGTTTTTAAGTGAAGGCCTGAAACTTTTCATTTCAGTCGCTCAAGGTGGATTTTGGAAGATGGTAGACACCCAACACTTTTGTTTGCGGTGGAATAACTACCAAAGTAGTATAACTTCAGCTTTTGAAAACTTAAGGGACGATGAAGACTTCGTTGACGTGACCCTTGCTTGTGAAGGGAAAAGTCTGAAGGCCCATAGGGTTGTGCTGTCAGCTTGCAGTCCATATTTTCGGGAACTTTTGAAGGTGAGTTGAAAACCTTAGAATAGTTTTTTAAATTTTTAATGTCATTTCTTCTCTCCAAAGATGTGGTTGTGGGTGTAGCTGACATCATGTATTAAAAGACCCATATGTAAGATTCTATGGTTTACTTATTGTAGTTATACGTGTTCGAATGTGAAAGAGTGACAAACGTATTCCATATTAAAAGTTTCTTCACGTGCTTTTAAGTGACTCAAATGGCTTATGTGATTCTATGGCTTCGGGAATCAGATTATGTTCATCACAGTGCATTTCTCAGAAATTATTAAATTTATAAAACACAGGAAAGGTTTTTTGATCAGCCTTATATGTATTATGCAATTTCTAATTAAGTTTAAGGGCAACATCTGTGGAACTTAGTATGGTAGGAAACAGTGTGTGACAGTGCTTCTGTTAGACTAAACTGTAACAGTGAGGGCAAATCTGGAAATTCTGCATTTGAAATTACAGAATGATTTGGGTCAAGGGCGCAGTCCTGAAAATGTTTTAGTCAGTGCTTCAAGATGGTCATAATCCACCTGTGAAACTAAATTCCTCCTATAGTGATGATAAATGTTGGTTAGTTGTTAACCTTAACAAGGATATGGATTGGATTTCTAGTTCTCCTGGAATTAGAGGAAGTTAGTCCTCTATCAGTAAAGTGAAGGTGAAAACTTGAGTTTGTTGTGATCGTTTTGTATAATATTGTTCTGAAATTTTATCCCTCTCCCTGCTATTCAATTTCCATTGAGCTGTAATATAGAGTGAATAAATCAGTGCTACATTTAAGTTTGAGTGAACCCAAAGCACATTTCTGGATGATACTTAATTCTCAGAATGAAGTTTTTTAACCGATGTGTCTTAAAATTGTTTTATGTTGATTTAGGTATGTATGTGTTGTGTTTGTTTAGCTATAGACCAATGAGGTAATTTAATTTGATCAAAACAACCATTGATGACATAATATACAAAAGGGATAATTATTGTGATAGATCCTGTGAATTGCACTTGCATAATGATATAGTTGTACTTGCTCTTGTTTTCTTTTATTTATTATTGATATAATCTGCTTCTATATGTGATTCTAAGTTATTCCTCATTGTTTCATTGTCCAAAGAATTTTTATAGACTATTTATGGCAATAAGTGAAAGTATTTGTTCATTTTTATAAATTGAATCCGGTCAAATATGTGTGCAGCTTTAATTAAATAATAAATATGAAAAGAAGAAATATACTGCCATGAGTAAGGTACAGATTAAGTCAGATTTTAACTATATAAATGCTTATGTTAGATTAATAATTCTCAATGATGGAATACTGTAATAAAACTTTGTATGGAAAGAACTTGAAGCAAGATTGTTATGAAACATGTAAAGACTGCAAAAGAGGTTTCTAAAAAGCCCCCTTGAAAAGATATTTCCTGGAAATCACACTTATAATATTTATGGACCCAGTTCTGTTCTGAATCAATTTTCTTTTCCTATAACTTGATTGAGGAACCTTCAGTATCATGCTTATTTCTGATTCTGTAATTAATGAATAGTCAAGAGATGCCACTTACAACTTTTTCTGTGTTGGTGCAGTGTTTTATTGTATATCTTTTAATTTATTTCATATTTCCTGAGGTGATGTTTCTTTGCATAAAATTTGTCTTATTTACAATATAATCTTATCATAACTTGATATTTTAACGAATGGTATTTATGACTTTTAAAAATATAATTAAAAATGGTTAATTTATGTAATTTTATCATCTTATAATCACTTACCTCATGTTGTTGTGAATTATCAACCAAGGCATCATACTACATTATAAAATGCTGTATTAAAATATCTATTGCATAGTTGCTTATTCATATAGAAATTCTTTTGAATGCTAAGAATTTTTCATGAAATAATTATGTACTTTCTTTTTTTACTCGAGAAAGTATCAATTTTTGTGAGTGAAATATTTTGTTCAGAAGCATACAGCTTAGTTAAAGAGTAGAAAAAATTCAATGTTTGAGACTCAATTTTTCATTCATATATCTGTCAGATATTATTATTTATATTGAAGATCTTACTTAGCATACTTATATCACCAAAGACCTGTGGCTAGATTAAAATTAAATTACTAATCTAATAATAACAATTACTTACAGAATATAATCTTCCCCTATAATTTCTTGTGATTTTTCTTGGGATCCTTACTTATATCATCATTCTTATCATAATTGGCAAATGTTTTCAGAAGACTGAGTTGTATGAAAAATTCTGAATCATCTATGTTTAACTTTAAAATGTAAATGATTCTGCACCTCTTGTCTTTTGAAATATGTATGCATATTCTTAATGGATTATGTATGTTTATGAATATATTTTTCTGTTTATATGGTTGTTGGAACTGAGCAATATTTACCAGTTGTATGAATTCTGCATTTCTTAGATGGAAATATTGAAATAAACCGCTACAAAGTTTTTCTAAGGGTTTATATCTGAAATTGTTTTTGCAATTCCTATTTTATGTGTTTTTTGACCATCAGTATGTGCATTTCAGTTTGTTAAGTTCAACTATTTTAGAATGAGAATATAATGATCATTAATTTATCCAAACTTTTCAGTTGTTGAAATCCTATTTATAAAAATTCTTCTTCTAATATTAAAAAGTAATTCTTGAAGTTTGTTTACCACATAGATTGCATTTCTTAATTTTCCATTGTTTTCTCACAGAGGTTATCAAGAGAGTTTATGGAGGTTCCTTGTTTTAGTTAAATTTGAAGGACATATTTTTTCCTCAATTACTTATCAGAATTCCTAGAATTAATTTCACAATGGGTTTACTTATCAATTGCAGTGTTTGTGATTGAGGATACATATACTTTTCCAGGGTTTTAACAAGGTCACTCCACTGGCCAGATGGAAATCCATTTCTATGTGGTTACTGCAGTATTATTGGGCCCTTGGTATAAATAAGTTTACTTTTATTTTGATTGTATTTCTTATTAAGTTAAATTCAGCCCTTTTTCATTATGCATAGACAAATTATTGGGGATTCTGTTTACTCTTCCTTTATTTTGGTAGTAATCTCTTTCCCTCTGATGATATTTCAGAGCACGCCCTGCAAGCACCCTGTGATAGTTCTGCAAGATGTGGCATTCGCTGACCTGCATGCACTTGTCGAGTTCATCTACCATGGAGAGGTTAATGTTCATCAAAGGAGCCTCACCTCTTTCCTAAAAACTGCTGAAGTTCTCAGAGTCAGTGGACTTACTCAACAGGCAGATTATCGAGATGAGGTAATTTTTTCTTTATGCCTTTCATTCACGTTCATGAACAAGATAAATATATTCCTCTCCTCACATGTCATGTCCTTTATTCAATGTTATAAGAAGCTAGTTCTATTGTGTATTTTTTGTTAATCTTTGTTAACAGGTGTTTATTTCCCCTGTTCTTTTAGGTCATATACTGCCTTGGATGAATTTGATTAATTTTTGAAAGAAAAATTTTGGTCTTGTATAACTTGAATGAGAACTATTACCTTTGTATATGTTTGTATAAAATTTTTCATTTATAAAATCAAATTTGTACTTACAGTTACTTAGCGTAATAATGCTTGGAACCATTTCATTATGTTAATATTTTCATACATTAATTTCTTGTTTTTGCTTATATCTGAGATTTTGAAATCATCAGAGTTCTGATTAAATACTTTGTTTCTAGTTGAATACTATTATTACAAAAACAGCTCTTAGTGTTATTCATACTAAAGAACTTATTATCTTCATTCATTTAAGAATAAAGAGTTTACTTTAGTTGTTTGAATGCAATATTTATCTGACTGGATGGTGACATTTGTTTTACCAAACATAAATTTGCAAATGCCGAAAATAAAGTTAATATCAAGTTTATGTTTGATTCTCCAGGGCTCAACAAGAAATCACCAGGGCTTCCCGCCAGACAAACTGGATGACACGCTCTTCTCTCCACCATCACCTCTCCATCCTCACCCTCCACACAGCCATACTCAAAGAAGAACAGCAAATCAACGCCGTGATGTAGACCACTCTTCTCCGGGTGACTTTGACAAATATGATCACTCTGGAGTTCCAGCAAAGAGGTTGAAACCAGAAGAATGTGTTGCAGTGGGGAGCAGCATAGATGGGGATTCTGGGGTGGGGGTAAAGATTACAAGAAACTCTCCCATTGGAGAGGAAGGAATCAAGACAGAGCCAGCGGAAGGCTCAGGGACAGGTGGGGTGGGAGCTGTGGGTGGTGGGGATGGGGAAGGGGTAGGAGATGAAGACGAAGATGAGGACGATGATAATAGCATCAACTCCGTTGAAGGTCCCCCTCTTGAAAATCCAATGGTACCTTCTGGGAACCAATTGTCTTCATCAGAAGACCACGATGGTGGGCCAGGAGGAGGCAGTTTGGTGCCGAATCCTTACTACCATCTTTCAATGGTACCTGATAGTAAGGGTCCTCTGTACCCTCCACCACCGTCACAGCAGCAGCAGTCTACGGCTCCCTTCCGCTTTGATATGACCACATGCATGTCAGATCCAGGGAGCTTACCAGGTTTGTAATTGTCGTGGGATGTCCTTGAGTGAATTTGATTATTTGTGTGACTCATTATATTATTCCAGTGGTTGAATGTTCCATTGGGAAGTCTATCCCAACTATGCGAGTATGTAGTGATATTTCTTTGCTCTGTGTCTTCCCTAAAACTTTTTTCTTCAGGATTTTTTCTTGCATATGATCAGATTAGTTTAGCATGAGGACATGACGTATTGTAGTGCCATGTACCAAAATAAGAATCTAAATACGGCTTGATGAGATTTTTTATCAAAATCAATTAGTATAAAAGTTTACCATCTAGTTGAGAATTTGAAATGAATTTTTTTAGAAAAATTTTGTGTATGTACCACTCAGAATAATAAATAATATTTCACTTCAATAGACTTTCAATTTGGAAGCAATAGGGATTCTCTCTTGGTATGGAAATCATCTGGTTGCTTAATATGTGTGGGAATTCAGGTTGGTGTTTCATACTTTTATTTTGTGGATTCTCAAGGTGCTTCATGTTTAAATCCTGTTCTAAAATCATGATGACAAATTGATGAAATCATTTCCTTATTGTTTAATGGGTGACAATAGTAACTTCCTATAAAATTATGGTCATATTTGGCACAAAATTTTTGATTCATGGTATTCCAAGGAAAGGTGTTCATTTGAAAGAAGTTAAGTTTATTTAAATTGAGATGCTATTCTGAGACTGGGTTATTTTTTTGTAGCCATTGTCATATTAGTTTTGCAATGATTCAGGAAGCAGATCAATGTGTTCTTTTTCCCTGTATCTTGCCGTTTTCATTATAAAATCTCCATTGCTCCATTGCCCTATACTTTCTGTTGCTTTCCAAAATGAAAGATTTTATTGTAATTAATCAAATTCATAGGATTTTGATTGAATAGTGACTAAGATGTTGATGCTTTGTATCATTGCTTGTTGTAGCAATTAAAACATCAAATTATTATTCAAAGGATTATTAAATTCCTGTGGTGACTAATAGAATTTTTTCAATCTCTTTTCATCTACTGTTTTATGTTAATTGCTTTTGATTTGAAAAATGGACGTTAGTCTTAAAAGTGAATTGAAATTGAATGAATAATGCATAATACTCATCTTTGATTTAAAATAAATTATGTTTTTTAATTACCTTAAAATCTGAATGTGTTATTGCTAAAGAAAAAATGGCTGTACTTGTAATCTAGAGAAAGTAAATTTTTATTTATTTTTATCTTGCTTAAATTGTTAATATTTTTATGCTTTCTCTATGAAGATGTTTATGTCAAGTTACTTCAGTTAGAGTCGGTACTTTTCCTAAGTATTGATTAACATTAATAATTTTATTTTATTTTTTTATTTCTCATGCTTGATTTTCAGAGTATCTATATTGATAGCTTGTTTTTCATAGTGTACAATAACCTTTGAAATATGTATATAAGATCTGTTGTCAATAATAGTCTGGATGATTTCGTCATAAATCACTTCTACTTTTTTATCAATATCATATTTGATTATCTTAGAGTAGAAATGTTTTTTATATAATTTCAAAATTAAAGTCTTAAGAAAAGATTACTTCTTATCCATTCATTATCTGTATTCTTCTGAGTATTTATCATTATGTGAAGTATTACTTGTCAGTTTAAGTATCTTATGATTTCATATTAAATAGTTTCTTAAAATATGCTACAACCCACAGAAAATTTATTTTTCTAGTTTCCTGTAATTCTCTTTCTAGTTCTTGATGTTCATTTCTTTTATAACTTCTTTTGTTTTATCTTTGCATAAAACTCCTGTAACAGTTAGAATCCACATTGGATGTTAGTATTTACTCTGCTTTAGCCATCATTTGTTAAACCTGAAGGAGTTTTTTTCTGATGATATTGGATGCTGAATTCTTTTTTAGTTTTCAATAATTACTAAATGTTCAAAATTTTAGTTATCTCTTATCTCAATTCACTATACTTTTAATTCTATTCCTGTGGGTATTCTCAATAGTAGCAGTGATAAAATATTGATATTCTTTGATATAATGGTTGATTTTCTATTCTGAAAACTGTAACTTTTCTTCATCCCTGATTAAGTTTTCTAATCCTTTTCTTTACTGTCTACATTGATGGTATTTTTCATCAATCTTATTCTCGGTTGGAATTAATTGATTCGAATGATTTTCTTTGAAATTTTTACACTTTAAACTCTGATTTGTTTCTAATTAAGTCGCTACACTTTTTCAATAAGTGCACTGTTTTTATGAGAATATAAGAGTTTATCTTAAAATTATATGACATATTAAAATATTGTTCCCTGCATTTTATGTTATCAGTTTTGAATGACCAAATTTTCTCCTTTCATTCATTTCAATCCATTTCATTCATGTTTTCCTTTATTATTTTTTTTCTGGAATGAACAAAGCTCTATGAAAAAACCCTCTCAAGAATTTAAGAGATACTGACTAACAGTACTAATTTCATTCAAACTGTTCTTCAACATCTACTTAGTTACCATTGGTTTCAGAAGTGTGATTGGATCGACCTTTTATCTCCCTGAAACACTACTGAATACTTCTAATATATATTGTCAATTAAACAATTCAGTATTTATCTTGTTTGTTCTTATCCTGAATTTATTTTTTTGATATTTTTATAATGCTATTAATTAATTTTGCTTTTATCAGATAGACTTGATCATTTTCAGTTTTTAAGGAATTACATTTCTCTGGAATTAATTGTATAATGTTATGAATATTACATAAAAATTGATATAAATTTACAGCTGTTATGCACAAATGATTAAATTGCATGTTTATTTCTGTTAGAATTATAGATTATTCTATTAATTATCACTTTCGTAAGAAAGCCTTATTTGATCTTTTTAGAATTGGTCATCCAAATAAATTCTTATCTAATAGTCATTGTATGGAATTTTGCCCTTTTTATTTATTATTTCATCCTTTGTCATATATTTTAATATAATTTTGGTTCCCATCATAATAAATCAAATGCTCCAGAAAAGTCTATTAATGTCAAAAATATCTCACAAACAGTCTAAAATATTTTATAAACTGTTCTTGGAGTGCTTTGGGGGCAAATATTTTGCTATAAAAGTAATAAATAAGTACTACTTATTATAAAAATCAATATTGAGCTATTAATAACCAAATGATTAATGTAAATTTTGTTTGCTTTGATTTTTTATTTACTTTTTGAGATAATATTTTGGGGCATAATTATTATTGTTATATTGATATTAATGAGAATATAAGTAACAATGAATTATAAAAAATTTAAATTTATAAATTATTATAAAAATAATATAATATTCCTTGATTCTTTATTTTATCTTGCTATTGTTAAAATATTTAAATGTTTTCCAATGTTTTATTAATTTTAAAATACTTGGAGAATGAATTTGATATTATAATTTATTTTCCCATGTACCTTTTTGAATTTTATAAATAAATATATATTTATTATTTAAGCACTTTGGTCATGAAATTGTATTTTCTCAACTTCAGGACTAGGCAACCAGAATATAAAAGGGATGCCAGTTGATGGATCAGCTGGAACTTCGACTCAAGGTAAGAAGAAATTTTTTTTTATTTGAAGCATGGTTGAGAAATCTGATTAATTGCATTCTCCCTTTACCCACTTTTTATAAGTATTTTTTCTTCATTAGAAAAGTTTTTTTCTATTCTGGATTTATTTTATTTTTTTTTAGAATTTGGTATTGTTACAAATTTATTTAAATATACTTTTCATTCATATCGGAGTGAGAAATTTTAATGATCTGCACCTATTCATATTTATTGAAAGAGACTAGTGATGTCTATAGATTCCATCGAGAAAAAAAATTATTGACAAATCAAAAATATTTTTGGTAGAGCTACATATTATATGTAATTACTGCCTGTTTCAAGCACTGCTACGGCATGCACTGTATCTTTTGGGAATCCTTTAATCAGATTATCTCATCCATGGTATAATTTTAGGCAAGTTATGGTATGATATTGGAAATCGTTAAGTTTTAAATCCTACCCATGGTTGTTAAATTTCTCAAAATTTTAAAGTTTTCTAAGCTTAATCTAATACATACCCTAACTTGTCAACTTTGTATGTAGTATTTATAAAATGATAGTTAAACTGTAGTTATTGAGAATTTCATAGTGTTGCGGTCAAATGCTGATCATTATGTAAAAAGAATGGAAAGGGGAAAGGAAACAATGGAATGCTAATTTTATTTATTTTAATGGATTGCTGTGAGACTTAATTTGTTTGAGGTATTTGTGGAAAAGAAGCAGATATAAAAAGGAGGATAGGTAGTGAGTTTCTTTTTGACTAATAAGGAAGTCAAACAGAGTCAAGGGTGAAAGTAAATAATTTCAGGGCAACAAATGTGAGGCTGATATATATATTTATACATATGTATAGAGGGCACTTACTTTGAATGTTTAGGTGAATACTTGAGGGTATGTGTGGGAGGAAGAGTGGGGAGGAAGTGAAATTGCCTCTATTTTGATGTTACTTTATTATACATAAGTATATGTACAGGTCCAAAATCTGAGCTAAGTATTGTATTCCCTTTTATGCCAAAATCTCCTCCTAACAAACCTCTTAACATGACATGATTAGGAGAATGATTCTTGTCCCTTGTCCTATAAAGACTTATTTTTAACACAAAAATACTCCCAAAAGTAAGCACCATAAATTTGGCTGATAATAATTTTAAGCAATGATGTGTATAACCTCCACCATTTTGTAGAGTGATGCAAAATGTAATAATATTTTTGTGATGTTTAAGGCACTGAATGTTAATCTTGGTGTACATTTAGTTTTATATTATTTAATACCTGGAAATTTAAGACAATCAGAAATGGGCATCACAAATAAAACAAACTATTGCCCCTTTCTTTGTTCTCACTGTAGAGTACATGTATTGTTCATGTTAGTTCAAAAGGTTTCTGTGAAATGCTGTATTAAAATAGTCTGTATGAAAATTGGTCATCTCTTGTGCCTCACCAAATTTAGCCTCATCTTGAAAATATGGGAAGCGTGTGTTATAACCTGGTATAGAAAACTTTTGAAGCTGAGAGCAGTGTGTTAGGAAAACAAAAAAAAGGGGCTGTCCATCTCCTGAGAAGCATCCTGAGCCCCTTATTTTCTGTCCCCTCGTTGCAGAGGAGGGGCCTAAGCAACAGGAAGAGCAATCTCTGCATCTGCTACATCTCCGTCAAGCACTTCAACAAGATTTCACTCCCATCCACCGTCAGCATCAAGGCCAGGCTCAGCCCTATTGTTACCTGTGCAACAAGAGCTTTACTCGGATCTGGTCTCTCAACCGACACATGGCTGATACACACTGTAACGTGGTCCGTAGTTTTGAGTGTGATGTATGTCATCGAGTGTACAGGTCCAAAAACAGCCTGGTCAGCCATCGCTCCCAGTACCACACCAGTGGGGCAGGAAGAGGGGCTATATCACTTTGTGAAGAAGGGTGATAACTGAAGTAACTAGTGGAATGATAGGACAAGAAATGAACTGAGAGACAGGCAAGGTGGTTTGTCCTTTTCTTCATCAAGAATCCTACCCTGCCATCATTTTTTCTGCAAGGATGACTGCCACAAAGAAGCAATTTAGTATCTCATATGCTTTCTTAATCAGGATAGAACTCTCTTTGTTAAGAATGGCATATTCCCATCTATTGTTGGGAAAGGGAATAATTGAGTTGTATCGCTAGTCAGGGAGTTAAATGGAAAATACCAAGGCAAGGAATTAGGAACAGTTTTAGATCAGTTCACTTCTAAGATCAAAAATGGTCAGATAAATTTCATTTTATTTACTTATCAATGTTCAAAAACGAGGAAATTATTCCCTTTTAATTGTTTAATTCAATATAAATTTTCTTCAATATTTTCAATGCCCCCTTTTATGTAAAACAATTCTAACCCAAACCTAATTTTTTTAAAAATCATAATTAAGCTTCTTAGGCTGACCATCTAACCCATTTTCATAACTCCCATATAGTTCCCTACCATTACCTTAGAGAATCATGATTCAGGAAAGACTATCAGTTTCTATATCTAAGCAAGAAGCAATAAGAGATTGTTTGCTTAATTGTCTTATCAAAAAGATCTTGGCACTCTTCACTGGCCCACTTCCTTCTTTTCTTCCTCCCAAATGAAAGACTGGGATTAGTTTTCTTTAAAGCCCCTATTGTTGTGAGAAAGAACTGGTGGTGATGGCATGTGGTCACTCTGAAAGCATAATAAAATGCACTTAAAAAAGGTGCATCTTCTAACATTGCTGGAAGTGGATATTATGTCATTGCCACTGATTGGATGAAGGCTAGAATCTCGCTCTGTTGTTTCCTTGCAGCAGAGGAGTATGGGGTGAAGGAAGTGGATGAAGGTGCCGAGGGGGTGGGAATAAGGGTTTTACATTTCGGAGAGGAGGCAGTCAATCCAGATCCGAAGAGGCATTGGCACACAGTTGGAGAATCACTAGACCATGGAGCTCTACCAACCTGCAAATTGTGCCACAAGTCCTTCTCAAGGTTATGGTCTCTTCAGCGTCATGTGGAAGATGTGCATGGGAAGAGAGAGGACAGGACTTTTGTTTGCAACTTGTGTTTCCGACAATATAGAACACGAAGCTCCCTCATTTCACATCGCTCTCAGTACCATGGAACTCAGGGTCGTACTTGAAAAGGATGGATTGTGTTGGAAGTGAAGGCCCTACACAGATTCTTTTAGTGTAATCAACAAGAACAAACACATTCAAAAAGCCCACCGAATTCAAAATGTTGTTTTTCATCCGTCCGCCATCAGGAAACTGAAGGTCCCTTCAGGGGTATATCATTCATAGACAATCTTCAAACTTATGGTGCTTTGCTCTTCCCATGAGGCTTTTGTCAATTCTGAAAATCGGTATATTTTTACTGTTAAAATAATCGATTATCTTTGATTTTTGTGGACTCCTTAAATAATGCAGTTTGTTTTGTTAAGTAATCAAAGCAATAGATCCTTTCATAACACCATGTTGCTCGATGTGAATAGTTTGAAAATTTATCTTTGTACATCTCGTTGTTATGCGACCACAATGAAAATTATTTATGGTCTTTTGCCATATTAATTAGATCCTGTTGAATTGATAGTGCTCTCCTTGAGTGAAGGTAAACATTTGCAAACAGCCTCAATGTAAGTTTTCTAAGAAAATTTAAGCATTAACTAAAATGAATGCATTTATAAATTATATATAAATAATTGACTTATTCAGAAAATATACTTTCAATATTTACCTAGTGGTTGTTACCTTCTTCAAGATCAATGGAAACATTGTTTGATGTTAGCTGTCGCACAATGTTTTCTTTAAAGTTCTCTTTATTTTGGAACCTTTGATTTCACAAAACTTGAATCATTAACTTGTTATCCCAGTAATGCAGAAAAATTTTCTTGTATCATTGTTTGTATAGAATAGTTTTTCATTGAAATTATGATTTTTAGATTGTGGTAGTAGTGACCATTGTTTCCGTTAAACTTATCCTTACATTTCTAAAAGCATAATAAATCACTGTAGGGAGTTATTATATTTTCATTGAAATTATTTGTTTTCACTAGGACAGCAATCCAGATTTATTTCATAATCACTGCCTTTAGTTCTTCAAAACAATCTGTGAATGTCTCTGTATGTGTGATATGACTTATCGCTTAAGATAATTGTATTTTATATGTAAATATATATTTACAAATGTTGTTCTGTGATTCTGTGGAGTATCGGGTTTAGAAAATTCCTGGAAGAATGCTATAGTTGCTATTCAATTGCTTATTATGTCTGTTCTATTGTTCTGTTAACAGTTTTCAATAAAATTACAAAAGTTACTTGTTTGGCTATTTATATATGGCCCTCATTTACCATTTAGGTGATTTTACTTATTGTTTTTGGCAGTAAATATGAGTATATTTCTCCATTTTGCATCAAGTTTTAGTAAAAATAATGATTAACTTAATACGTAGTTGTCAATTCCATAAGTCCTCTTAAGAAATCATGTTCATCATTAATAACCTTTACATTTCTGAGCCATTAACCTCCTATTTCTTATGTCTTGTCATGGTATAAACTGCTTTCTTGGAGAGAATGTTTCTGTAATGTATTAATGCAGAAATCGATAATTATCTGGAAAATTTCCACAAATTTTGAGGGAAGTATGGGTTTATGGAGTCTTCTTATTTCATCTTCTGATAAGGCTAATATATCTTTTATCATCTATAATCTTAAGCAAGTTGATATAATCAATCTTCAGAATGAGTTTGGAGCATATTATTTGAATGTCTCACAGTATTTTTTTTCTCGGAAATGAATGCTTTCTCTAATAATATGTATATTAATTCAGTAAAATTGGGTGTAACTTATATCTTTCTAGTTTCTTCCAATATTGCTATTGCAGCCATCTGTTTTGATATTAGATTCTTGATTTCTTAATCTTCTAGTCAATTCCTTTCACTAGACATTCTTTTCTTCTTTTCTCCAATAATTCAATTATATTTCTTCTTTTCTTACAAAGGTCTTTCACTTTTCCCATTATTCTTAGGTGTTGGAGGAGTTGATTTCATGCAAATCAATGATTAACTAACCCATTTTGCCCTTGCTTTAGTTTTGAATGAAGTTCACTGACAAGGAACCTTTTAAAATTTGTTTATGAATTATAATTTTATTTGAAACTAACATATTTGGAGAATTCTTTGCATCCTCATCATACACTACAGAGTTTTTGTGGATTATTCATAATTAAAACATTAGGCTAATGAAATGCTATTAATTATTTTGAAACAATGTTATTAGAAAGGAAAGGGTTTGAAAATTTTATCATTAAAGTTATTTTAGGTCCTCTTTATGAAGATGTTTTAATTGTATTAGTCATCTTCCATGATGGTATTATGTGGTAGATATTTGGAAACATAATGAACTTAGGTAAAGAAAAAAGAATAGCTGCTGTTAAATCGAGCTTGATAGTGTTGACAAATTATTAATTATATGTTTACTGTGTGTTGATGCACTGAATATTTTGAAGTTTTTCATTATGAGATCTATCTTTATATTCATGCTACAAAACTTCTTTATTTTCTTTCAAAAATTTCTCTCACTTTTACTCTCTTATTTTTATAACTAACAGTTATTGTTTAGAAGTGTTAACGGTTCAAGTAATTATAAAAATATATTCTGCTAGTTGGAACATAATTGCAAAGAGAGATGGATTTTAATGTTTACATCAGTGGCTAACATTTCAATTTACATGTATATTTTTCATAGAATATCCCACTTTGTCTATTTTTCTATTTTATCCATTGCTATACCTTAGCTTACTTATTTAAGTGTCATGAGTTCCTGATTGAAAATAAGGCTTTCAGTGTACATATGAATACCTTAAAATGAGTCATCTTTTGTGCTTACCTTTAGAGAGTTTGTGAGAGTTGTGTCTATCTCTTTGTTCATCTGCTCAGTGTGTAAAGATTTTGGGTGTCAAAATCAATTTTGAAAATTTCATCTATGAATCTAACAAAATCTAGAAATTAAAGGCACAAATCAGAATCTAGAATTGAAAATTAATCTAATGCCCAATATTTTTCTTGATTCATAGCATGTTGCTGATATTCTAAAAGCTTTTAACTATAAAGTCATACAGTGTTCTCATATTCAAAATTTAATATTCTGTTAATGAAAACAATACAAACATCCATGCAGATGATATGAAATTTTTGCCCTGAGAGTGTCTAGGAGGTTAGCTTTAACCATATTTTTGTTGGCTGTTTAAATAATTTGTTGGAAATATATACTTAATTATCATTGAAAAAGAAAATAATTTTCATATTATTTAACAACTTTTTGAATGGTTCAATACTCTTAGGTAAATTTGTTTGAATCGCCTCTTTTCTACAATTGCCTCACTCATTAAACTCAAGTCTTAATTTTGTGTTGTGTTGTGATCTCCTAGTTATACCACACCATTTCTATTCATCAAAGCATGCACTATTTGAACAATAATATTCACCTTGTAAAGAAAACTTTTTAGATAATGAACTTCAAACTACAGAAATGCCATTTCCTATTATTTCTGAAAGTGAGGTTGAGGTCTTTGACCCATTTGGATTAATAATTTTAATTTAAAGGTAGAAAAAATTTAAATGTCTATTGAATGTCAATCAGGTTTTATTTCAGAGGATAAAATATGTTCAGTTTTGGAGGGTTTAGGGTTTTAAATTCATTTATTTTCAAATTAGTTTTCATTCCACATTGAATGATGGATGTGGAATTGAAAATTTTTGTAAATGATTGCTGTCAAAAAGTAAATTATTCTGATGTGTCATTTGTAAGTTATAATTTGGTTCTAAAGCTGTATGAAGAAGGAAGATGAAGATGACATGTTTTATTATGTAATTTATTTAATTGGAATGCTACTTATGAAGCTGTGAATTGTTAATTTTTATCAAAATAGTAGGGTCAAATTTGTAACTTTTTGTCTCTCAATACCTGGCATGTGTAAAGAATGTAGATTGAACCATCAAAGTATGTCTCATTGTAAAATTTCAGCATATTGCGATCAGATGAAAAGAAAATGGTTTTTACAGGCAGTGAAGTCACTGGTAAAGCTGTGTGTTTGTTGCATTAATGGTTCATTGTGAAAATATGAGAAACAAAATATAGTGGAAGCAAAAATGTGTCTGACCCCCTGAAGAGAGTAGATTGATTGTCCTTGTAAACTTTTTGTGAGTATAGGGAGTGAAATTGATGAATGACATGGATGGAAACTCGGTAACCGTAGCTTCGTCTTCTCTCCTCCCTCCATCCCACCTTCATTTCTTCCTTTGCCCCCTGCACCTTCCTATTATTCCTCCTTCCACATTCCACATCTGTCCCTCCTGCATCCCTATCTGTCTGTCTCTCTTCTCCGTCAGGTGGCCTTCTCCTCGTCCCCTCCCAACACCAACAGGTGGCGCCATCGCCACCCGCCGCTTCCGGAGTGTTGGGGGGCTACGGGAGCTCCCCACATTTCCGTTGCGAGCCGTGCGGAAAAAATCTGACCTCTCCTCAGAGACTGCGACGGCACATTCAGAACGTTCACGCCAACCCAACTCGAGCCCCGGTTTGCAACATTTGTAACAAGGTGTACAGCACACTGAATAGCCTGAGGAACCACAAGAGCATCTATCACCGAGCAGCAAGGGGAAGGGGGGGTCGTGGGGGAGGGGGTGTGGTAGGAATGGGTGTGCCAGGTGTGGAGGGAGGAGGAGGAGGGGGGGTAGATGAAGAGAAGCCAATTTTTTGAAAGGTCCCCCCCCAATTGTTGTGAAGTGGTTTTCTCTTTGTCTCGTCATCTTTTTGTTTTAGCATCTATTAAGAGAAACACCTATCCTGAGTCATTGTGATAAAAAAGGGAATCATTTTGTGTTGGTCGCAGATCCATTTTTTTTACCGCTAGGAGGTTTAAAAGATGCAAGCATATGAAGATATTGGTCTTAGTTGTCCTACCACCGAGTTATTTTTTTAGTGTTGCAGCCATGACTGTAAAAAATAAAAGACTGTGAAAGCTGTCATTTTTTTTAAGATTTACATCTCTCTCTGGCAAAGGTAACTGTGCTACTTTCAAGATAAATAGCTTCTGCTTTCTGTCAAATAATTATTATCTGCCGCTTGAAGTTTCAAATTTCACCATAGGTGTTTTATGGTTCGGTTTTAATCATTGAAAAAGAAATGTCACATTTACTGATTTCATTTATTTACTTGGGCCAAGGTTTCCTACATCAGGTTGAAGCAGTGTCCTTTTTAGAAGTCTCAGTTGCATGCGATTTGTAGATCTTTGTTGATGAATGTGTAAATGTGCAACAATTCAAGTGCCGCAAGATGTTGTAGTAGGTGAATTTGCTTTTTTTTAATCCTTTTGCGGAGTGAACAAGATACAAAGGTTGAGTGCTTAATCATTAAGTAATTATTTATGCCATTTATTATGAGTTAGGGAAGGAAAGTTGGAAGAAGTGAAAAATAAACTTTGATCACTGTTTCAGTGAAAACATTGTGCAGGGCTTTTAGAAGGTGGGGGGCCAACATGTGCCTTTAGACAAGCACTCATCCTAATAAGCTCAGGAGAGGAACTTAAAGTGCTTGGTGCTTTGAGAGGTTTTGAGCTATTAACTGTTCCTAAATGGAAAAGGATGAACAAGGCTGATTGCCTTTCTAATTTTGTGTGGGAGAGTGACTGAATGAGTGTAAATGAATGGTGTGGGATTCCAACCACAGATTTAGCATCATTGGAATGGTGATTAGAAATTAAATTTATATTTTCTTTTTAAAAAATGAAAATAAGATGAGAATTTACTACATCTTCGTGCTTTTTACCAATTCATAGTCAGCTATACATATTGTAGTTTCTTCCAGAGATATATAGCAATGGTGTTTTCAATGGTATCTGCTTGTAACTAAACATTCCAATTCTGTTATGATTGAGCTTGAACAGAATTGGTGTGTGATGTTTTTATACAGTAATATAGCATAAATAATAATTAATTATGGATTCATCTCCCAAACTGTACCTCTAAAATGGAAAAGCTGTATGATGAGTAGTTGCTTGTGAAAATAAGCAAATAAAATTAATTTTGAACATAACTTGTAAGCACTTATGTTTTCAAAAGTACATGAAAAGGAAATCCTTTAAGTGCAGGATTCACCCCAAGAGAGTGAATTTCACAATGATGATGTCTCATGAGATTAATTTTCTTTCTGGTTTTCCATTAATACCATTAGACAATTCAGTGCTGTCAGGGTTATGTAATATGTTATACCTGAAAATGTTGTCAAGGCTTTGACGGATACGAGTAATGCTTATGTACAAAAAGGCCATCTGGCTGTCAGTAAGGAAAAGGGACTGGGAGAGAGAGAGAAAATGAGAGAGGGGAGAATTTAGAAGTTTTATTGATCGCTGCTTTAACAATAATGGTGGTGTTGCAAATTATTGATAAACTTGGGTTGCTTTGTTAGGAAAATGGAAGGCTTTTTTCATAAATTCTTCTAATTTAAAAAGATAATATTGGGGAGAGAGTACAATAAGGAATTCTTTGACATGTCCTTCCTTGTAAATGTAAAAGAGTAATAAAAACAGAGGAATTAGTTGAAAGAAAAAAAGTTCAGTTTTTTGTGTGTGGCTCATGTATTATTGGGACCATCATCCTCCCTTGTTTGGCCACCTATTAATGCATGCCCCTTCTTGTTTCCCCCCACTCCCTCTTCTTCTCCCCCCCTCTCCATTCCATTCTCTCTCTCTCTCTCCGTTTCTTCCTGCCGTCGGTCTAGGGATGCCGAGCCCGCGGCAGGAGGGCCACCCACCACCACCTCACCCCATAGCGTGTGTGATAAAGGGCGGCATCACCCCCTGCCATACACCTGTCCCTCCTAACACCTACTCCCCTCCTAAGGCCCCTGCCGGCCAGTGGCCCGGGCTGGAAGTGCAGTCACTCCACATATTGGAGGCGTGGTCCGGGAGGAGAAGGACGCCCACGGGCGGGCGTGAGGGCCAAAGGGGAGGGGGGGAAGGGCTGGCATGCAATGTTTGCGGCAAGGTGCTGGCAACGGCAGCGACCCTACGCCGCCACAAAGAGCAGCAACACGAGCAGCCCCTCCATGCAGCTGTCTGCCCAGTCTGTCACAAAGTGTTCCGTACCATTAACAGCCTGCACAACCATCGCAGTGTGTATCACCGTCAGAACAGGCCCCGTCCAACTCGTGTGTGAAGCTTTGCTCGAAAGAGAGAGAGGAAAGAAACAAAGCATCGCTCGATTGCTCTCTTTGGTTTTTCTTGAAGTACACAAGATGAAAATGGCGGACAGGTGAACGTTTGGCTGTGGATTGTGATCAGTAAAGAAACTTGTGATATAAATTGTGTTTGGTGAGGGGGCATCAGTAAAATTGCTGTTCCACGTATGGTAAACTGCCACATTTGTAAGGGATTTTTGAGAAAAAATAAAGTGACATGGTGTATGATAAACACAATATTGTTGGTTCAAAAAATACAGCTGCTGATTGCCATCCTACCAATGGAAGCGCTTTGTATATATAAATATATAGGGGTTTATTTAATGATTTCCTGTTCTTTTTTTAGAATTGGAGTGAAAGCTTGCTTTAAATTTGATCTAATTCACTTGTAATGGTGGATTTATGAGGATTATGATGCTATTGCTGTGAATTTTCAAAACACTGCCTGTGCTAAGTAACAGTTCACAAAGACACTCCTTACATAAGAATGAAAAAGTCTGTAATAGTATTGCCTGCCCCTGTGAAAGTCATCTAGATAAAACAAACAATTTTTTGTTTTGTCAGTAAAATATTAATATGTGATGAATAATTGTTCTATAGTTTTTCCTCTCTACAACCACTACTGATTATGTTGAAGTTGGTGTTATTTTTATGGTATTTGCAATTTAACATTATGTGAATATTTGATTGCTTGTGGACACAGGTTTTAGCAGCTCCCTAACTTCTCTAGAGAGAAGTATGTACTCTAACTTGATTCCTACATTTGTTTCTATATATTTGTGAACTTGGTTAATGCAGTTCTTTTTGCTTCTCATGTTAATTGTTTCAGCTAAGACATTTGCTATTTCATTCAGTTATTTTAGTACATTTGTTGCTACTCCATGCGCTGAAGCCTAAAAATAAGTGGTATGACTCTGGCTGCCTTGCAAACTGGTTCATTTTTTTAAACTTTTATCAAAGGTTTCCTTGGTGTAAAATTGGAAAATAGGTCCTACAGATTATGTTTCTCTGTGCAGGGACCTTAAAGATTTTAAGGCCTATCAGTCGACTCTCTGCCTTGAAAAAGTGTCAGCAAGTTAAAAATATCATATTTGCTTCAATACATATATTATTTTATATTTACTTATTCCCTCTGTTGATAAATTTTCAGATTATATAAACACATTTTTTGTGAAAAACTGAAGAAACTGTTTTCGGTAATAGACAGTTTCCCCAAAAGTAAGGAAATTCTTGAATTGACTTGTTTGTCAGGTGTGCCCTTGGTAGTTTTTATCTACAATGAGTTATACTTTTATGTTCAGCTGAATTCTGGGACATCTATTCTGAAGAGATGGTGGCCTTAGCTTGCATTGCAACTAGGGCAGAGGTATAATTTATGGGATATATGTGAATTACAACATGCTTTTATACAAGAGGTTTTTGACAGGTGTGAAATGCTAAGTGCCTATCCATAGTTACTTTTGGCTAATACTGATGATTGTCTCTAGTAAATTTTATAAACACTTGTATAATGTATGTTGCTGGTTGTGAGGATTTTTATTTATTATATATATATCACTGCTCATCTCAGTTTTCCGCTGTGTTGTAACCATTTTTTATGTATCAAACAACTGGAAAATGTAGCCAATCACACAGTAAGCAGTATTAGCAAATAAAATTGTTTTATCTTGCTGTCTATTTGGTTTGTATTTTATGTTACACTTGAGAACAGTGCTCAATATATTCCTTACCCAAGCTGAAGTGATAATGGTAATGGTTGCCTTGTATTGAGAGACTATTAGATTTCATTTCTGCATTGTTATGAGGCTTTGGATCTGTAAAGGGTTTTGTAAAGTAGTGCATCATTGTGTGACACTTCTCTTTAAACTTCTCTTGTCAGAACTTCATCCTTGATTTCACAGCAGCTTTATTAAATCATCTGTCATTACCATCAGATCATGACACACAGTTGGTTTTAATAATTAGCCTAAAATTATGTTGCTATATATAAGTTTACCTATTTTCCCAAAGTCGCATGAACTACCTATTTTCCCTTTCCTTACTATGGTTGATGAAGTTTTCATTTTATTTACTTACTACAGCGGTATGATAAATATAATTTTGCAGCATGCTCTTTCTGTAGTGTAAATGGGGCTTTCTCATGTCTAGATTAGAATAAGTTCTGATTATTATGCGTTTAGTTGATATACTTTATCACATTTTCTTGCATTAAATATGCTTTAAATGTGCTGCAAGAAGCCACTAGTAATGGTTACCTGCCAAGTGTGTGTAAATAAAGACTGGTGCATTCTCAGAAATGCTCTCTACAAATTCTCTGTTTCCTTGTGCTTATGAAAGCAAGTTCAAATATCTTAAATATCCTTCTTTGAGAAACTTGTTTTTTCAAGCATTAATATCTTGAATATATTTTAGCTGTGTTTATGATTTTGTTTGTACATCTTGGATGACACTATTTCAGAATAACATCTTTAATGCTCAAGAGGGATTGCATTATTATTTATGCCTTAGCTTAATCCAGCTGTTTGCTTTATCTATTATAATAAATAATTTCTCTGATAATTTCTCAAGTCAATTATTCCTTAATTTAAAAATCATACTTATATCTTTCACTCATGTTAATTTTGGTTTAGTAACTTCCATTTGCATAACAACGTTTGCCAAAATTATATGTTTTTCTTATTTTTGCTGTACCAAATATATTGCAACAAACTTTGCTTCATGATTACTCCAAAAAATGGTCATGCTTGGCAGAAAACAGAAATTCTGTTATTCAGACAAAAATGTTTCATTTTGGGAATAGTGATATGTTTTGCAAATCCCTCTTTCGTATCAAAAATCTTTTCCACACCTTGCAACAAAAATATACCTGCAGGTAACCTTTGAAATGAACAACCTTCCGCTATTGCACGCATTTTTTTCGTCCTCTCTCCTCGTTTACAGGCCACTCATCAGCTGCTGCTGCGGCTGCAGCAGCGGCAGCCGCCATGGCCTCAGCTGCAACTGCCAACAACAATAGCACCAGCCCAAAACGACAGTTTTTCTGCCTTCTGTGTGGCAAGATGCTGTGCTCTAAGGCAAGCCTCAAGCGTCACGTCGCAGATAAGCACGAAGAGAAGATGGAGGAGTTTCGATGCGCCGTCTGTGAACGCACTTACTGTTCGCGAAATTCTCTCATGACTCACATCTACACCTACCATAAGAGCCGGCCGAGTGGTGGCGGAGGAGCGGGTGCGGGAGGAGGGGGCGGGCCGATGGGAGGGGTTGGGGGGAGCGTGGACTTGGATGGGGGAACGGCTCCGATGAACTAATGGCTCAGGGAAGAGGGGCTGCACATGTGTGCCTTCATTGGTCAGTGGTTTGTGCTCTCTTACCCCACCGAAAATTTCACTTTTCTATGTTCACATTTCCTTTTTTTCTTCTTTTTTATTATCATAGTTTATCTGTTTCCTCTGCCTCATCTTTGCTATGAAAGCTGCTGTCTTGCTTTTGTCGTTAAGGAATGTACTTAGCACATGAGTCATCTAAAAACCATCACCATTTTACCATCAAATTCGTCTCTCATGTTTTTCTCTCTTTCTGGAGGATTTTTTTTCCTGTCTTGCATTCTTCTTCTTTCTTTCTTGGTGTCGTTCTCCACCTGAACTCTTCTTGAGTTACCATGTATCATGTTTCTCTAAAAATAATATGTGAGCATTAGAGGGAAGTGTGGCATGAGTGTTTGTATTTTTCTGATTTTCTCAAAATTTACACCTTGTCCAGTTGGTTGAGGGTTTTTTAAATGACTAACAAAATTATTATGAACATGCTATTTTGTGAAAAGATGTGCTTTGTTTATTTTTGTACTTCAATCAGTCCCTATTAGGATGGTTTGGTACTTGTAAAATTTTGTTGAAGTCGAAAGCATATTTCTTGATTTTTTTTTCTGATGGAATATGGTGAAGGAGTATGTGATTCTAGTGTTTGTAAATTTAAAAAGTTTTTAATCAACTCATGCATTGGCAATGATGGAAACTTGCTATCTAAATTCATAGTGTGTGTGTGCGTGTGTGTATGTAATTTCAAGTTGAATTTACACTTTCAACTGGTGGTATTCTTCTGTACTGATTATGTCCTACTTAGTGCATTTGATACCTTTAACTAATTTTCTTTTCATCATTCCTGTTATCATTGTTGGTTTATTAATTGTCATACTTTACATAATTTGAGATGTGATATTTGTGTTCTTTTTATCTCATATTATGAAAAATTCTTCTCTTTTTTTATTCTGTAGGTTTTTATCTCAAAGTCTAATTAGTGTTGTACAGTTGCTCTTGTTTAAGATGTGCATATTGTTTGATGTTTTGTTTTAATAGGGTACTTTTATATCTTTTGGAATGCTTCTTATCTTCCAACTAATCCTTCTCTAACTTTTGAAGTATAGATTAAATTTATTAATGTAAAGAAACTGCCTCAGATATTTATAATTCACCGTATTTTGAAATTATCTGAAAATTATTTTTAAAGCATCTGAGGAAAAAATATGACCTCGTCACAGTTTATCCTTTAGTGGTTAAAGGTTTCTACAACTTTGTTCAAAATATCGACGAGCATCAAATTCTCTGGCCTATAAAATGTTAGTTCTTCCATCATGATGCATTTAGGAACTTCTTGGGAAACCTTTGTGTTACTCCCTTTACCTCTCATGAAGAAAATCTTAATAAACATTCCTCATTCATTTCATAAACAGCTTATTGTTCCCCTATCTAGAACTTAAAGAAAAAATATGAAAGCATGTCAATTAGATTTTCTGTTCCATATCCTCCATTCCTTTCTATCTATCATACTTGCAGGCATGCACGGGATACCACAACAGCATCCTCATCATCATCATCAAGTTCATTTCCTCCATCATGAGCAGCACTTACAACATCAGATTAACGATGTTGCGGGCACCCCTTCCAAATCCCAGAGTTTGCTCACACCTGCCACTGGGTCTACCCAGCCCACGTTGGGCAGCAGTGGCAGATTTTCAGAAGAATTACTGAGTCCAAGAGCTAGTGAGAGGGAGATAAAGGACTGCGCCTTGCCCCCTCCTCCTGCAAATGGCATGAATGAACCCCAGGAGTGCCCTTACTGCCACCGCAACTTCAGCTGCTATTACTCTCTCAAGAGACATTTCAAAGATCGGCACCAGCCTTCTGACACTCTTCATCGTTGCGAGTTCTGCCACCGATTGTACCGCACCAAGAACTCCCTCACAACGCACAAGAGTCTACAGCATCGCGGCACGAACATGCTGAGAAGGTTGTGGAAGAGTAAACAATTAGAAGGAATGCCACACGTGCTGCCGAAGCATCTTGTTGAGGACCCCAGGGAGCCTGGAATATCTAGCCAGTAAAGCAAGCCTAACAGTTACACGTTGATATTTAAAATATTGTAAATGTAAGAGGATTATGCCTAGTAGGCTCATTACTGGAGGCATTTGGCTCGTATTATTGCCAAAGAGCTTCCGAACATATGATGTGGTTATACCAAGATGTTTTAGCGTTGATAGGGAAAGGAATCGGTTGAATTGAAAAGATGTTAATGTTGGTTTTTCTATGCAAAACCTTAATGCTGTATAATGGCTCTAAGACTTTCTGGGTGTTAGAAGTATCAAATCCTGGTTGCCTGCTTTGGTGAAGATTAATGTTGTGGTAATCCTTAATTTGTGTGCACTAAATCGGTATGTTACGTTGACTGTGAGTGTGAAAGTGTTATTGAGAGATACCGTGAGCATGTTTTTAAGGTGCATTTATTTGCGTATGCATTCTCTCATGCTCCAAATTTTTTGAATGTGTGTTGTGTCATTGTATGAAAGGCTGAGCTCTATTTAAAAAGGCTTGACTTCAGTTTCCTTCTGCAGGGCTCAAAATGGGTTAGGGGCTTGTTAAATAAGCTTTTTATTTTTTTATTTGTTCCGACTTGATTGCATGCATCGACCAATTTTTTTTATAGCCATAACAGTTTCAACTGCCATAAAGTTGGCTGGTTAATGGAATCCTTAATTAATTTCCCTTGCTGCATGCGTTACTTCTTTGCTGCTGCTATGGTGGGATCCTCACATATATTTTGCCTTTCGCTTCCTCAGTATATTATTCTTTTTTGAACACTTAAGAGTAATGAATGATTTTTTAAGTGTAGTATCATTTTAGTTTCATGTAAGTTTTCCCCTTTGATAGGAAACTTGACAGTGTTGTCTTGAAGCATTTACTATAATGCATGTCTATGGAATATTTAAATAATTGTTTCCATGAAATTGATGTCATGCTATTTATGGGCTAATATTGGTTGTCAGACCTTTCTACAACTTGAAATAAGATAAATAATCTCATCTGTGTCCTTCTAGGGATGGAAAATCATCACAGAGATCAGTCATTTTCATTATTATATTGATATGGCCGGTAGCCATGAAAATTTGCTCTCAGGCCTTGTAATATTGTCTGAAAGTAACTTAATATTTTGTCAGCATACTTGCTCTTTAATAGACATTTGTAAGTTAATAGTGTTGACATGAAGCCATTTAAAAAAAGTTGTGCCTTACTTGTCAGGCCACTGTTTTGAGAAGAGAGTTTATGCGGTGAGGCTTTTCATTTCAAGTCAATATTTTCATCTGAAGCATCACATTTTTGGAAAATAAGGATCAAATCCTCTCATAATTTTTCAAATTGTCAGTAAAATGATGGAAAATGTTTTAATATACAAAACATCCCTAGAGTAAACACAGTTGATACTGCTATATCAGTAGTCACTTGTTTCATATGAATTTAAAAATGCTTGGGCAACCAAGTTCAGTGGGAACACGAGAATGTTTTCTGTTGGTTGAGACTTATCCGTTGGGGTGGGAAAGTAAAAGGAAAGAACTGCCTAAGGACCATAATTGGCTGGGCAGATTAAAGCAACCATCCAGCCATCCAATTTCAATGTGCCTAAAATTTTTTTTTCTAAATTCATATATTTATTTTTAAAATATTACTTTTTAATGTGAAGATGCCTTTTAAAGACTTAAGGTACTAAAAATTGACCACCTTTCTCTAAAAAAAAGATACCAAGAAGTGCTTCATGGTAAAATATTGAAGCAGTGGGATTTTTTTACCCACAACCCACCCCTAAACGTTCCCAACTAAAGTATTTTTAACATTGTGTATTCTTTAGAAATACAGTTCTACTCCATTTGGTCATTTAAAAATTGCAGGCCAGGTGGAGCCTGCAAAAGGGTTTAGGGGTATTGCATGGACTTGAAGCGTCTGAATTCCCCTTCTTTTTCTCCAGCCTCATTTGCTTAAATACTTTGGTCACAGAGGCATTTTGCCTTCAAGGATTGTCCAAACTTTTGTCCAGCGAATCATTATACAAGGATAGTTATGTTCAGTATTGTCCATGTACAAACCATGGTGAATAGGATGATGGCTTTCACTAATATTATAAATATAAGAAAGAAACAGTACACGGGCATAACTCTGTTTTCACGGGTTTTATGGTTCTTGGACAACCTTTAAGCACAAAAAAACTCATGGAGATATCATACTTAATATATAGGACCTCAGTTTTTGCTACACATTCAGGTTTGAGAACTCAGATGACATTACACAAGTACAAATATAATCTTAGAATAGATGATCTAATAAGCTGAATAATGCTCTCGGAATTATTGTGTAAAATAAAAAAATTAATATAGTACATGTTTTTGTGACGTAATATTACACATCACTTATATCATCAGAGAGTTTTTCATATGTATTTTATGTACAGAAATATTGGTCCCTAGAATACATCACATCTTTTTTACAAATTTTCATTCCAATCAATATGAAGTGATTTTTTATTACTCGTACTTTGTGGTAGCTGCAATTTTTATTAATCAAGGAATTTTATGCCTTGATAGTGATTATATGAATGTCTAAAATGTAATGTTCTCCAAAGTTGTTTAGGTGTTTTTTTTAAACTTTGCAGTTGTTAATTATTGTGAGTGTGTGTCTTGGATGCATACCCTTATTTCAGTGCCAAGGAACTTCACAATACCGTCTTCTTCTACCACACATTGCATCTGTTTTTAAGCGTATATTTTAACAGGAACTTTGCGGGTGTTTGACGAACTGACCTCCCATTATCCAAATAATAAGTAACTTGCAGAAACTTATATACCCACATTAAGTATTCAGGTATCATAAAGCAGTCTAGATTACCAGGTTGACCATATATTATTATAGCAGTTAACTGTAGTAGATATGTATGCCACATAATGGTTGAACACTTCAGGTTTGTCAGCACATCGGTTTAAATAATATAAATAAATATATAAATATATATATATACACACATCTTAATAATAATACATATTCAATTTTACATTGTCTGTTACAACAACCATCATGCAACAACAAAAGAATTGAGTGTGAGCGAGTGTGACCCCGTGAATTTGTAAATGAGCTACAAATGTTGCATTGACAACTGAAAAATTGTCCAATGCCAAGGTTGATTTTTATAAAATATATATTCGTATAATTCAAGGAAACTGATGCAAATGCCTTACGAATTTGGTTTATATTGTTTTTGTTGTTGTGATTTTGCACCAAAGAAGTTTCATTTACTGTTCGTAGATGGATCTTGGTTTTTATAAAGTAAATTTGTATGGAATTGGTTTTTTATGTGTTGGAAAGTATTTGTTTACTATTTCAGCAACTGATTCCATATTTAAGTATGAGAAAAGATGTTGTGGTTTAAAAAGAAAGTATATTTATTATTATTCGAAAGCTTGGCTTTCAATTTAAGTAGATGAGCAATTAGCAGTTATGAACTGCATTAATTGCTCAGATTTTCGATAAATTTCCAGGTGCAATTGTTAGTGAGAATTGTTAAAATTTTCAACACATGGGTAAATATTTTCATCTTCAGGAACTTATACAACAGAGCAGTTACTGCTTTTTCCAATTTTTGTCAGAATAAAAGAGGGATAATTTTACAGTTGGTGTGTTTTTTAAAAATGTCATAGGATGGCCACTCATGCATCATATACAAATAATATGTAAATCACCAAATTTAATGAGCTTTGTCATGGAACAATGGAGTTTTAATGATGGTTGTTTCCTCAGAGGGTTTAACATATCAATGTACATGTAATTTGGAGTTTGTTGGCTGCAGGGAGAGAAGAAGATGAGTCATTCTCAATAATTTCATGTTGTGCAGAGGGTAGTGGAAAATGTCTTGAAATAAGATCTGTAGCTGATTGGATTTTATGTTTTTTGCTTGTAGATTTTTGAAGCTAAAGAAACTCTATCACATTGTATCTATTAACAGAACAAGTGAATGCCTTTTACAGGATTGAGTGGAACCAATTCAGCTTCTCTGAGTGCTATAGAACACAGTTATATTTGATGAGTACAAGTGTCATGTGAATCTGTTCAATTGCTAAACTCAGACTGATCAACCAATTTTTAAAATGATAATAATACCTCTGTGAAGTCAGGAGAAGATTTGAATGCCATATGTTAATACATTCCATCAGGGGACAAACATATTATTTTAACCAAATGAAAAACTGCATATTTTATTAATCTCAGGATTAGTGCAATGCACAAAGTTGCACTTTCAAGAAAATTTATCTTGTATCTTTGGTACAATTGTAGCCAACTATTCATGCATTGTTCGTGCAATTTAATTTTATCAGGAATATATCAGGTTGTTTCTTGTATTGCTTGTTCCATGTAAAGGTGCAATAGCAATAACATAACTATGATAAACAATATTTTAAAATGTGTACACCTCTTCTTTGAAATCAAATCAGTCAGATATGTATGTTTACTGTGCTGCTTGTTCAATAGAATGTAACTAAGAAATACCTCCTGATGCAAGTACTAAGTTGAAGAAGACTTCTTTTCAGAACTTCAGTCTCTTGGTACTTGTATGTCATGTTATTGTAGTGGGTGTTTTGTTTGTAATGTATCCAGCTTATCACCTTTTGTTCCTAAAGTAACATTGGAGGCTCTAGACTCAGGGTTACTCTTTAGATTCACTTTGTAAAAAAATCTCTCGACTGGTCCTTATTTCTCTGCAATGTTCTTTGTTGTTTTCATCTGTTACATGAGATTTCCTTGGTTTCTCAGCATTTCCTTATTAAGTACTGACATGGGCTGGTGGTCAGTCTGAATGTAAACAGAGTGTTAAGTAATGGAGCATCCATCGCATGTGCTATAACTGAGTTCTAATATATGCACTGTTGTCTGTACAGTTCTGTTGTTTATGCATTAGAATATAAGCCCCACTCTTTATTCCTTTGTGGATTCTCCTGCATATCTGATACTTTTTGGCATTTAAAAATCATGTATTTCATCAGAATGGTACTTGAGTGAAAAATTCATAGCATTTAAAAAAATTTTTATCCATCTTTTTTAATATGCAGAAAAATTATCAAAACTTGTGAAAGATTGAAACAAAATCAATTTTATGACAATATTTTATTTTTGTAGTATGAGCTTTGTACATACAAAAATGCCTTTGTTTTTCTTAAGGAAATTTTGTATTCCTTTTTGGTGAAAAAAATCTGGCAAAGTTGTATTTCTTTTTTGGTGTCTCATAGATTACAGTTTTATGAAAAGAATGTATTCATATCCCTTTCAACTTTGAGGTATTTTGAGATTTCGTACAAGAGTGTCTGCTAGAGAACAATTTACACACCTACCTCAGAGCCCTCGACTAGTTTGTTATGTTCCAGTTTCTCTTTCCCAATTGAAAAAACCTCTGTCTCAATGATTTTTACATACAGTCTTAATCTTATTGTTGAAAAGTGGATTTTTAACTACTGAATAGAACTTTGTGTCTTTGCAAAAAAAATTGGTGTGGAGTATGCCTTCCTTTTGAGCTGATCTGATGGAAGTAGGCGTTGTTATCGTTCAGGTGGTATTCAGGGCGATTGTGTCCCTAAACTGCTCCTTTTTCAAATCAGTGTAATGGCTTAATAGTTCGTGAAATAAATCTGTTCATCTCAAAACTTGTGATTAATCTCATTCTAATGAGTAAGTTGTTTCATTGTGTTCTAAGTCTCCTTACCCTTTTCCCTTATTATTATTTTACGAGAGATGTATTTTTTGTATGTTTGTAAAACAGTTAATTTAACTTTAAGGTTAAATCTTTAAAATGTCTAGATATCATTATATTTTAAAATCTCAAACTTTAATAGATTTAAAGAAAGAATATGAAACTTTTAACAGCTTTGATACTTATACAGTTGAATTGTGAGTGAGTAATATTTGTTATACTGAAAATCACATATATTTCAGCTATCATTTTATTCTTGAACTAATTTTTGGTTAAACAATTTTTATTTTCAGAAAATATTTTTTTTATTGTATTTTTTTATACTGTTTAGGATTCATGAGCAGAATAGGTTATAATTGATGGTGATAACAGTGTTAAAACTGGAAGCAATACTGTTTTGTCCCTTAATTATTCTTTCAAATATATTAGTTGAAGGATGCTGAATTCAAAGGCTCTCTTTTCTTTCTGTAATCTTTTTCAGATATACCTGTGGAACATGTTCCTATTGATCTGCCTGCCACTATTCAGTCAGTCCTTCCTCCTCATGTAAACTTGCACCCAGCAAGTAATCAGGATTTGGTATGTCATTTGTGCAACAAGACACTTTGCTCCAGGTCCAGCTTGCGGCGTCATATGGAAGACAAGCATGTAGTGACTGGGACAGAGTTCCGATGTATTCCTTGCAATCGAGCATATAGCTCTAGAAACAGCCTAATGAAACACCGGTATACCTATCATAAAAATCAAGCTGGTAATCTTCTTCCAGAGGTAGTTGATGTGGAGAAAGGAGGATCTGTTATAAGCCTTGTTACAATAGGTGGCCCTTACACCATTCAAAAACCTTCAGTCATAGCATCAGATCAAGGGTCTCATCAAACATTATCTCCTAATAACTCTCCATCTCACCTTTTCCATAGCCCTGCTGACAGTTTGAGGTCACACTTACATCATGGCCATTCTCATGCACATGAATTCAGCAGTATTATTTCTCTCAAAAAGGATGAAGCGCTTTGATTTCCTAAGTCATTTCCAGAAAGAACTTCCTTCATTTTTAGCCTATGTAACCTCTTTTTGAGTAAGCAGAAACTGCAATAAAAATCAGCAATTTTATTCAATACAATTGATTTATAAAGCCAATTGCATGACTATGGTTTCAGACCTTATTATTTGTAGAACTGCATTCGATTCCTAGCAGAGAATTTCCGTTATCAGCTTTGGTTACAAAAAATTTTGCAGTCAAAGAGGTTATCATTTATGAATCAAATACAGAATTGAGAATTTGTCAAAACAAATTTCATGCGCTAAATATGCACAATATGATTGTAGACAATCAAATGTCTTCTCAAAGACATTGTATAAAACCATCTATATGTATATATATATATATGTGTGTATTTTGAAGGAGATGTACTTCAGATCAAAAGATTCATCCTTGACTTAATTTTCTTGAATCTCATCCCTATTCTAGATTACCTTTTTTGTTTGATCAACTGCAGTGATTTTGTTACTTTTGTAACTATCATGAATTTTTTAATTCTACTGCTTCTTAGACATTCTTGTATTACAATTCATGTTTTTGAAAGAATATTTTAACCCCTTTCCCAATATTAAGTGAAACAATGCATTTAAGTCTCATTATTAATAAATTTATTTTGATTCATGTATTTTAAAAATGCAAATACAGCTTTTATCTATTAACTATTTTTGGTAAACATTATTTCAGAACTTCATTAAATTTCAATTAAGTTTTCAGTTGTGATTAAGGATAAGCTAATTGTTTAATATATAGTTTAATTTGTACTAAGGCTTCAAGAAATTATGGCCAAATATAGGTTATTCTTATTCCCTTCTTTTGCTATTTGTTTTTTATTTATATGCAACAACACCTTTGCTGTGTTGGTTGTCTGAGGGAAATATTAGGAGTTGTATGATATTGTTAAGTATTGACTGATGAAATAATACTGTGATCATTTGAATTTTTTTACCTATTTAAATTGATGAAAGCTTGGATTTAATATAGATCACTTTATCGTTCATATTATCTTAAAATGAAGCATTAGCAAATTAAGATGCTAAAGATATCTGTCTAATTAACTGGTTAGATCTAGATATCTCTATGAGTTACCAGCAGAAGAATGATTTGCATTGATTAATTTCATGTCACTCACAGATTCTACCCAAAATCTAGTTTTTAATCAATAGTTATTTAAATTTATAAGGCAGCAGATGTATCAAAATAAAGATTGCATACACCACTTTCTCTTTTTCATTTTCCTTTTTCTCAAGAAGCTTTTGTTGAGGTAAGTATCATTAAGAAAACAAATGAAATTTTTGCTTTTCATAAAATAAGTTTATCCTGGTTCAAATTAATATGATTAAGTAATAGTCTAATTTTCATATCTTTGAAGTTCATTGCAGTCACTTCTTCCAAAACACTATTATTCAAATATCTGTTTAGGAAGCCTAATCACAAAAAACTTTTATTTATATCAAACTTTTATTTAATTTTATCTATTTCAAAGAAAAATAAATTAAATTGATAAGCTCCCATACTTAAAATTCCATTTAATAAATAATTTTTAAAGAATGAAAAATTTTAAACTGATAAGTTTGATAGAAAATAAAGTTTTGAAATGAACTATTCGTTAATATGTATAACTAATTAGTATAGAATTGAAAACCATAATTAGCGGAAAATGCTTTGCGAGGAATATTTTACGAAAAGATACGCACAGGATAAAGTTGGATCGATCTCTAAGTAATTAAGGAAATATCACGTCGCAACTAATTAATCCAACTGAAAAGGTAAGAAGACAAAAAGATAGCACGATCCCTATATTATGCTTAATGTTCATAATAGACGCAATTTCTTTTCTTTATTTTAAATATTAAGCCAATGACCCTTATACCATCCTTTACATTATTATTTTAAATTTATACAAAATGACCGATGTTAACTACAACTTTGAAAGGGCGCCATTGCGATATCGCACTTTCAATTGTCAATGACCATATCAGGCTGGATCAGCTAAAACGGCATGAGGCCGATTCGGTGATGGTAAAATTAAATTTTTTTTATAGAGATTAAATGCTTGTTTTCTAACATATTATGAAGAATATAGGGAAGAAGTCAGCTACCGCGTTAAGAAGATTCTATGAAGAAGGCAGAGTGCTGAATTTCCTTTTTCCTGAGGTCGGAATTTCCTGAGATACCTCTAGTACAAGGTATGTAATCCTTCTTTGTATGTGAAAAGGGCCTTGTGTAAGAACAATTAGACATAATGTTTCATCGACTGCTAAAACCACCTCAATGACTTTTTAGTTCCTCTTTCGTTAAGTATCGATAGTTTTATCCCATCGTGAAAGTATTCTCTTTATTTATAATATTGCCAACCGAAGAATCATTTACTTTGAAGTGAGCAAAGTTATCGGGTGACTGCTTTCATAGAAATTTTTGAACTTTGGAGATATTCAAACTTTCAATATCATATCAGAATTGGTTACAGCCAACTTATAACACAATTCCTTCTATCCTCTCCTATTTTTCCATTGCTTGTTATTATTTGGGAGTATTATTCCATCACAGGCCAGTCATTAAAGCCGGATGATATATTGCAAAATCAAAGGGAATTTACTGAATTGTATAGAACATTTTAGGTGAATCATATGCTTATCATTCATGATATAAATTAAATCAAACATTTTACAAAGCCTAATACCTCTTCCTTCCTTTTATAAGTAGACTTTTGAAACATCACATTTCTCAATCATTATTTTCCTAATTATTATTTTAATTGTATGTTTCCTCCAGGTGTATTTGCCAAATCACTTTTGAATTCAGCTCACTGTAATTTTGCTTAATCTAAATTAAGAAAGTTTGTTTGATTGAGTTCTGTACTGGTTTACTTGAACTTTAAAGTATGTAAGATCTGCAAAACTGTAATTGTTTAAAACTTCCATCTTACTTGAGTTTTATTATTAAAATTAAAAAATGGATGTATTTAGTAAAATGTAATGAGAAAATCTTGTATCAACCTAAACGTTAACCTCTACACGTATCAATAAGATTTTCTGGAATTCTTAGTCAATTTATTTGTCTCCGGTCTCTCATCACTTCAGATGATTCTCTTACATTGTTTATCATTATTTTATCAAGGTCTTTTAGTGTTGAGAACCTCTTTCTCTATGTGAAATTTCATCTTGCTTTTATTTTCATAATACCTGCTTCATTCTAGGAGAGTGGCAGGTAGTCATCCCGATTCCTTTCTGTTTACCATCCCTTTAATTTTTGCTTTTAAATTTATTTATTTTATCATAATATCCTAAACTCTTCATCAAGAGTACTTCCTAAGTAATCTACAAATCTCAATTTCATCTGCTAAAATCTGAATGTTTGCATAAAGGGGTATCTGGTGTGAGATTAGGTTGGTTCCCTTATGGCATTTTACATAGTGTATTTATTTTTCTACAAGTTTTCCGTGTTAAGGTGAAATTAACTGTATGTGCAAGGGAATAGGCAGTGGAGTTTCATATCTCAATAAGAGAAATATAAGTTTCTTCTTTCAGGTAACCATCATGATTCTCTATTGAATCATTTCATTAAGGGTCAAATATTTAGGAGCTCTTCAAAGTAGAATGAAGGAGTTGCAATGGTAGAAGGAACCTGCTGAGCATGCACTTCAGTGATAATATTTTCCATTGTGTCAATACAAGGGGAAGTGTCTGGGGAGGTGGTTTTAACATTGCTGGATTGACTTACAAATTAGTTAAGTTAGAATGACTCCAAGAACAACTCACTTTGAAAAAAGCTTTAGATATCAATGGTTTTAAGAGACTTGGGTAGGTTTACCTGTGAAAAGTTAAATCTAGAAAATAGAGAAAGTGGGTTCAATAATTGAGTATTGAAAGGAAGGATGTGTAAGTAGCGATGGAAAAGATTTGTTAAAACTTAGAAACATATTACTTTTTTTAATTTTGTAAAAAAATTTATTTTGGAAATAAAAAAGTTTTAAAAGAAATTTTTCTAAGTCATTTATAATCCTTAACTCCTTTTTCAGTCTGCTCAGATATTGGTAGGGAGTAACAGTGCCTCTCCAAGTTCTTGACTAAACCACTTGGGGAGGCACTATAACTCCATTCAAACAGACTATGTTGCTTGGTTTGCTGTCATGATCAAAGACAGAATCCATACTGAAAAGGAGAGAATTGCAAGATAACCTTGCTCTTACTTTCTAATCTTCCCAAAAAAGCATTGACATGCAAACTGGCTCAAAAACTTATTCCTTCACCTACTTGTATCCTCTTCCTTGAAATTCTGCACCTCTCTTAACCCCTTGCAATTAATGTAAAGAATTTAGAATGCAAATAGATTTCCTCCATTTACAACAATACATTAAAAAGTTTTGTGGATGCTGAAAAAAGCCTTTTCAATTAATCTTTTTTATAAAGTTAATATGGTCAAGCATAACTTAGTGGAATGGTAACATACTGAGTGAAAATCTTTTTTATGATTCGCTTGAGATTCAGAATATAGTAGTTCAGATGCAGTTATAGGCAAGTATAAAAATTTTTATGGCAATTCTTATTAAGTTTTACTTCTTTTATTACGAGATGTAATGAAAAGACTATTCAATAATATCTACACCTCCAAAAGCAAATTACCTTAATAAGTATGCTTGAGTATATATATAATGAGTAATGCTTGAGAGGGAGATGTAATATAATAATAAACTTGAGAGAAAGGCATGAGATTATTAACTGTGAATGATAACAGTAGGTGTTGCATCTCATCCATGAAAATATGTTCGATTTCAAAATAAAATTACAAAGATATTATTGCTTAAACTTTTGAGAACCGCTAAAGTATACGTACTCGGCTTCACATCGAGAAAATATCGCTTATTTCTTAAGGCCTCGTGTATTTTAAATGGGAGAATCCAGCGCGTATTGCCACTTCGAACATTGGGGTGACAAATACAATTGCAAGGATTTATTTATGGAATTTTTTATCAGTTTGAAATAAAAAAGTTGTACTTTCAAGATATAGACAGAGCCGGTATGATTTTCTCCGAACCGAGAAATTTGGGCCTATCATTCAAGATATCTCATCTTTCTTGGTAAATGTTATAGTCTCTATTTATTAGGTCTCCACTAACGCCATCGATTTTGCATTAAAATTTTTGAAGGTAAATAAGGAGAAGAAATCTAATGACGTACCGTAAGTGTTCGGCAGAATGAGTTGGAACATGTAGACGCCTGCTACTTTCCGTTCTATTAACGTAAGAAAAAACTACCAGCGAGAAAGATTCCCAGAAAGTTGTGAATAAATTTATACTCGTCATGAATGTTCATGACGATCGTAAAACCACCATCCACGAGCAGGGGCGGCAGCCGATCAGGTAAGGACGTCCGTCTAAATACAAACCGCTCTGCGGTAATTGTATGGAGCCATCAATCATGGATGAGAATCATAGTACGGTTTTCTTACTTTGGTAAAATTCGCATGTGTGTTTTAAAGAGTGTGAATGCAGAATCCATCTTCTTTTGAAGTTCAAGAGTCATGCCCCAAAAACCATTGGCTGACGTTGTAAAGCCAAGAGATGGTAAGTAAAATATGCTGCTGTACAAGTGCGATGCAGTGGATCATAGAAGAAAAAAAAACCTTTTGCGTAAAGTTCCACATTGTAAATTCGCCTTCACGGACATTGCGAGTTATTCTTTTATCATATCTTCTTTTTTCTTCTCAGGAAAAAGTCATCAGAGAAATGAAGAGAGCAAGAAGGAACCCCATGGAGCAATGCGGAAGAAGGGAGGTGAAGAATCGGGTTGCAGCACGCACGGGAGGAGGATGATTTTGGTCCGAAGCAGAACGTCTTGAGCGGGATTAGTATTAGAAGTGCGCGATGGAAAGACTGAGAATGTAAAGTAATGAAAAACATTAAAGAGTTTCTAAGCATGGTGTATGGTTTTGTTGATTTATTCAGTCCCTAAATGAATGGGTTGGAATGAAAAGCGAAAAGTAAACGGACGAATGAGATTATGGAATGAATCGGATGTTAAGATTCGGGACGTAATGTAGGTGGCATGAAGAGGGTGCCTGTGGCGCCACAACGGCAGAGAACTTATTTAGCACAATGTTCGTTTCTGTACTGATTGACATACAGAGACATCTCTATGACTTCCAATTAGAATGTTTGGAAATTCGTATTACCGCGTAATACATCACAGAATTATGTACAGGTGCGAGTAACTCTTTGAGTAGAGCCAGTTAAGATATATTTCGGAGAGTGTTGAGAGCAGGGTAGTACCCAATTATATCAGGGTTATAATAACACGTGGAAAGAATGGTGCTCTAAGAAATAAGTTAGGACTCAATGAGACTCAAAATACATTCCCGGAATGTTATTCAATTTAGGTTGAGCTGTGTGCAAGCGTCACACAACTTTCGCAAAAACGATATTTTATATTATTAGAATAATCTACCATTTCCTTGCATTTCTATAAAACTCTTCTGACTCCTATTTAAAATTTTGAATTTTCCCTCTTCATTATGAAATGATAGAATTTTTGCAAAAGTGATCACGAGATGTCTCTCGACATTCATTTGCAAAACATTTACTTATATTACGTTCTATTTAAAATTGGGAGAAAAATTCCTTAAACTATTACTCCTATTAGGTGAAATATTGTAAGTTTTATCGATTGACTTTATCCATAATTTCAAATTATAGTCCGAATTCATAATATTTCAAAATGCAACTCTCGGTACTCTCCCGTAGATAGCCCTTGCCATGGCCTCTCTTGATATCTCGAATTTACGGAAGACGTCCTGTTAGTATAAAAAGGTTAGGAAGAGGAAAAGTTTTTCGGGGGGGCATGGAGGAAATGCTACACCAATTCACATCGGTGTACATTTCTCTTCCATGACCTCCAGTTCCAGACACTGGAACGTACCAATTTTGAATTACGTAAATTAAGACACCCGCCAAATTTCGAACATAATTTAAGACACCTGGGGAATCACCATTTCATCATAATTTGAATAAACGCAAGATTATGAAAAATTTAAAGAGGAAGAATTTTTTTTCTTAAGAAAATGCGTTTTCTAAAGTAAACGCCCCACCCTCAAACCCCTCTCCGAGCCTCCGATCGTACAAGTACTTCACCTATATGCTCATTATAACGTTCCGCGATGACTAAAACCTTACAATTACAGAGACATCTACTTATTCTTTTCTCTCCACCATGGTTCTGGTTCTCTGCCGTAGTGGCGCTACAGACACCCTCCTAACGCCGCCGACATTACGTCGCGAATATTAACATCCGATTCATTCCATAATCTCATACGTCCGCTTACTTTTCGCTTTTCATTCAAACCCATTCATTTAGGGACTGAATAAATCAACAAAACCATACACCATGCTTAGAAACTCTTTAATGTTTTTCATTACTTTACATTCTCAGTCTTTCCATCGCGCACTTCTAATACTAATCCCGCTCAAGACGTTCTGCTTCGGACCAAAATCATCCTCCTCCCGTACGTGCTGCAACCCGATTCTTCACCTCCCTTCTTCCGCATTGCTCCATGGGGTTCCTTCTTGCTCTCTTCATTTCTCTGATGACTTTTTCCTGAGAAGAAAAAGAAGATTCTTAGTCTTGTTATTCACGGTTAATGATCTCATGCTTATCTTTCACGTTTATTATAATCTTACATTTTCCTCTCGATCGTTACTCTGAAATAGTGTAATATGCTTTTGGAGCAGCAGATATTGATTGATCTTTTAATTACATCTCGTGATAAAAGGGTTAAAGATTTATAAGAATTGCCATAAAATGTTTTATACTTGCCTATACGATGTAATAACAATAAAAAATATAATATAAAATAAAAGAATACTTCTAATACTAACTAATAATACGGGATTAGTTAAAAGAATAATTCGCATGCCGTCTAGGCAAAAGGCTGTTTTTTTTTTTTTTTTTTTTTTTTTTGGACTTTCACCGTACTACAGAGCCCATCCATGAATGTTTGATTGAACTTGAGAACGTTCAAAAATGTCCATATCCTTAGAGGATAAATTTCCTCCTGAGACCGGAATTGGAACTCGGGACCTCAGCATTAGAAACTTACAATCCTAACCACTCCGCCACAGTGGCCAAAGAATTGGAAGCCTTACTTCCATTACAATACATAAAACCTGACAGTTACTGTGGTGAACACTTCGACGACCGAGCCTTCTACGATAAAATTCCCCTGCATCGCACTTGTTCAACAGCATATTTTACTAATTTTTACTAATTGATCTTATTTAGGGTCCTTACATAAGATCAATACACATTTTCACATACAAAGAATGATTACATACATTGCTAGATACAAGAGATATCTCAGGATATCTCTATCTATACAAGAGATATCTCAGGAGAAAGGAAATTCTAAGAAGAAAGATGAGATTAAATCGCGTAATAACTCCAAAATGGGTACACGGTGTATGATGTATGATAAATACGAGGCAAAATAAATTGGAATCAGGGAGGAAAAACTTTCCATTGTCGGGTCGCGAACCAGCGTCCACAACGCAAAGAACACGGTTTAAGAAATGTCAGCTAACACCTCTACCAACTTCACCACCAAATCTACTGAGAAAATGAGCTCAAATAAGTTTATATAGAAAATAAGCGGGTTTGAGTTGTCCCCGCGCGCGAAATTAAAAAAGAAATTGCAATCTTTGAACGTTAATATCTCCTAAACTTATAAATAATAAAAGACTGGTCTTCTCAATTTTGATCCAATGCTAATCTCATTGAAAAGTCCTATGCTTACGCTCCTTGTAAGATATTCTTTCTTATGTTGTATAATCATATTTTTGTGACTTTCCGTTAATTTTTGCATCTATTTTTCCTTCATCTGTATACTTTACAAAAATCTTGACCATTGAAAAACAAAATAAATTTTTAAGTTTAAATAAATGATGCAGATTAAAACAAGAAATGAAGGTATACATTATAAAGAACAAAGTATTCTAAAGTAAAGTTGAGAAAAGGAGATAACAGTGGCTTCAATTGCAAGAGATTCAAGTCCATGATGAACTAGAATTTTATAAAGTCACTCTTAGGTTTCAATTAATCCATGAATAGAAGCTATGCTCTTTTAGGTGGATTGAAAGGGTAGTGAATAGTGAGAATAGCTCCCCTGTAACTTCATTGCTTTCAAATTCATAAGCATATTCTTTATTCCAGTGTTTTTAGTGTTAATAAAATATTTACTTTGGAAATTAATTTTTTAAACTATAAACTTAATGCAATATATATAAATATCATATAATTTGCCTCCTGAATACATTTTATGCAATCTGACACATTGCAATCACACAAGTTCAATGGTGAGTGAGTGTGATGGTCTTGAAATGATACTTATGCTATCTCAAACATTCACTGAACACAGAAGTATATTTTTAAGTAATGTCACACAAACGTCTCACCATTAAGTCATTGCTAGAATTGGTCGACAAGGCTCGTTTGTAATCAGATTTAAGGAGATTGGGAATGTGAGAAAAATTTTCTGAATCTTAAATGAGTATATTATGTAGTACGAGTATATATCTATTCCTATTTATATTTTGCAAAGATAATCGGCAAATATCTTTATAACCAACGCTAGCATTCTGTTGTCTAACAATAACATTTCTGTTTAAAAATGTTTCATTGCAACAGAGTAGTATATAAATGTACTAAAAGTAATTTGAGAGATTGAAAGATATCATATGATAAAGGACGTTTTTTTTTCCTTCCGTAAGGCTTACATTAATATTAAAATCGGGGATTGGAAATGTTTGAACTGAATGCTTCTGACTGACAAAAATTACATTCCAAAAGTACATGGAAACCTTCAAAATACGTGCAAAAAATCTTGTAATCATGCTGTGAATTTTCGTCGAGGGTATTGCTGACATATCTAAAATTCTATTTCTTTGACTTGCTCTCGAATTGAACGCTAAATTTTAACGAATTAAGGATTAAATTCGCGAAAGTATTTCCATTTACTATGCAAATCAGAATTATCAATCAGCTCCGGGCTAGCGATTCAGAGTTGGGAATATTTTTCTTTTGTTTGAATGGCATCTTATCACCAAGGGGTGGGGTGAAGATGTGTTGGGAAGAGGGGGTAGACAGTGCCGCACGAGACGCTGTTACCAGCACTCGATTCCTTGAAGCTTTCTGGGAAACTTGCTGCTCTATTGGTAAAGTAGACGAAGTGAACCGAAGATGATGAACGGAAACCACGTAACCCCAGCAATGGGTGACAGCGTACTTCTTGCCAACGACACGGTCAGTATTACCTAATTTTTTAATCTCTTTCTTAATACCAGCACGACTCTTGTAATTACCGTGGAAATATTTCTCGCGAATAACTCCGCAAACCGAAACTGCTAATTACATTTAACTCTACTTTAGTTATTAACATTAAATTCCATCGAATAGATGTGGTGACATAGAATGGCTAAACGTTTGATATTATTGATGTAATAAAGGAATGGTGGGCGGTAAAGTTTGAGATGTACTGCGAGCAATCTATTATGGAGGAACAATTTTTTAATTCTTTTCGGTAATTATTATTTGAAATAATTGCCGAAAAGGTGAAAAAAGTACGCTAATCATAAAAGGGAAATTTAGTTTATTATATTCGTTCAGTGATTCCATAAAAGTTTATTTATCTGTATTTTTAGCACTAAAATTCGTACGCGGCAACTTTAAATATCAAAACAGTTTTACTGTTTAATAATTTGGAAAATAATTCATTTCTATGATGTTATGCACAAATAAATTAGAGATAGCTCACTGATTGATTTTCACTGCTAAGAAAATACCTTCAAAGTATATCGATTCTGTCATTTTCAAATAATAATAGGATGCCATAATTTAGATTTTAACATACTTTACTATATATTTGTATTTTTAGGTGATTCATGTTTACTGTCTAACATTAATTGCGGTTAAATATTTGAATTGAGTGAAGGTTGTAAATTATGGTAATAAATGTGATGGGTTTTGTACTAATAAATTAACACTCAATTAAAAAATATTTCAAAATAATACAGGTTGGATTTTTAAGTATTTCAATCAAAATTATTATAAGATCAAATGAATTATAATATCGAAACTTGATAAAGAATTATAAATCAATGAAGAGTAACAATTCATAATTGCTCGAAGGTTTTGTGCACTAGCTTTTAACAAATGTTCTAGCATTAAGAATACATTCATTGAAAAATAACATATTACTTATTTTCATTCATTTTGACCTAATCATTAACTAGAAAAAAGTTAAGGTACCTATAATAGAAACAGAAGAAAGTGTACCATAAAAGTATGTGAGAACCCGTAATGTCGGAATGACTAAAATTTACGTAGAAAATAACACCATTTAACGCAATATATTTCAGCAATTGTAAAACAGGTGCTTTAAGAAAATAGGAGTATGATTATAATTTAAGTAAAAAATAAAACATGAATTTTCCCAATGAAATGTCAAAAGTTCTTCGGGGTCGCGATTTCATGACCCTTGCCCTGTACAGAACATCTTACGATTTCTTCTTTTTTTCCTATCGGTTTCTTCTGATATGAACAGCCGCACATCTTATGTAAATGCGCATTAACATGAAGTTTACAAGCATTCATTCATATTTACGCGAAAGAAGTCCTAATCGAAGTTTCCACGGAGATCTTTCTAAATAACATCCAAAAATTCAATAGGTTTATCTATCGATCTACGAAACGTATTCTTGTTACTTAGAAATTTATTTCTAAATTGATAAATGACATGAAATTCTTTTCTCCCCTGGTTAGGGTTAACTATGTTACTCTGATATTGTTTAAGGACTTTCTTTTCATTGTTTATGGATTTCTCAAATTAAATATCTGAATAAATTATTAATTAGGGTTAATTTTAAAATTTGTTTAAAAAATTTTATCTTGTAATGTTTTTATAACAAATCGTTTTTTCGAAATATTTTTGATGAATATTGAATCAGTCATTTCAAAATAGAAAATAATACTCATTTTAGGAATAGCTTATTTATAACAGAACTACTAACAGATAATATAGATAATAATATGGAATACTTTGAAAAAAGTTTTGGAGTGATTAAGAATGAAATATTTCTCTTTTGCATATAAAATTTATATTAGGATCGAATTTTTGCTAAACATACGTTTTTATTTATATAGTTTGTTTGGATTTGTTATTCTTTTTATTTGACTGAAAATTAGTAAAAGCAAATTGATCAATATCTCGCTACAAACAAAAAAGGTACTAATTATAATCGTTTTTTGGTTTAAAATCAATAAAAAAACTTCTTAGAAACGTTAAAACAAGATTTAATATTTAAATAAGAAGATCGTTATAACTATGAGACATTCTTCTTTGAAGATTTAATCTTTAAGTAGCTTGTTATTTTAACGACTCATCTTTATTTTGACCTTCTAAATAGTGATTGCTGAAAGGATAATTTTTATGAGCTTCTTTCCTTCCAAACATTTTGATAAGGGGAAGTTTTGCAATTTCTCCTTTCGGAAAAGCCATAAAAATTATCAACATCTAGAGATATTTCGCTCAAAATAAAACTTAAAATCTCGATGCGCAATTCCTTAGTAACTAAGCAACTTGTTTCCTCGACAAACGTTTTTCCAAGAAATTACGGGTTAGCAGCAAGGCAATTTAAATATAAATTAATTAATATTTGAAAAGGTTAAATCCATGAGATCAATATTAGAAGGCGTGACTTCGTGGAAAGCCATAGTATAATGAAAAACTTTGTAATTTCTTTTGTGTTTTTATCTTGTAATGCTTTTATTTATAACTTTGGAATGTAAATTTCATTTCCTCGCGACCGCTTTCGTAATTTTACGTAACATCCTCAAGTATGGAAGAGTATTTTGTTAGGGAATAATAGTAAAATTGATAATAGTAAAATTAATTATACATTAATAGTTAATATTAGTTACATTCAGAATAAAAATAGACAATCCTCCTCAATACTACCACTAGAAATTATTACTATTAGTACTATTTAGAAATGAACAAATACTCCAATCTGTAGCATAACCCTTCTCTATTTTATATTTATTCCTTTTCTAAATATAGCATCGTTTTCATTGATAGCAAATATGACATTCACATGCATTATCATCTACGTAACATATACATTGCGTAAATTATTCTAATATCTACAGCTGGATTGCAGACTAAGCATCGAGTTCCAAAATAAACTCGAGAAAATGAAACATTGTTGGTTAATATCAGCCTATTTGTATGGATCTGAAAACAGTTTTCATCTTGCTACCGATTTGAATGTCATCCATAACATCTTATCACGGAAACGAATCGTTGCAGAAATGAAGACATGATTATAGAATTTCACACAAGGTTTAAGCAATACGTCCTTTGCTTTACTTTGCGAAATCTCATCTTATGAAATACCCTGACTTACCAGATGAAATACGATTAACGTAGAAGTGAAGGAAGGATTGATGGGTACATACATTCTGAAGAAATGATTTTTCTCGCGAACATCAAAGAATTACGAGCACGCTGCCGATGATGCATCGATTCTACATATGTGACATAACAAAATTACATAAGTGTGGCTTTAAGCCAATGGAAAAATTTGTATTTTTTCATATCGAAAAGTCATTTCGAAAACTCATAGGTCATATAATTTATTACGTGATAGCTGCTAGCGATTTCTCTCCATCGCTAGTATCCGATAGCTTGATTGTGAAAAGAGAAAAATTGAATTAATGATATAACTAGACGTAATAACCAACGGATTTCTTATGTCGTTTTTCTATCAGAAATGAAAAAAATTCTCTAAAAATTTCCATTATGATTGCATCTCCTACTCTTTTGTTTAATTGAAACTTAGGAGCATTATGGCAAAACCGATTGCTAATATAGGTTAAGAGTAGTTATATTTGATAATTAGTTTTCGTAAAATATAATTGTTGACGATTATATTTTCAAATCAAAAAATATTTGCACTGGACTTTAATATATTTTTAAATATAAAAAATTCTTAAAATATTTCTACAGAACTTCAGAAATCATGAGCAATGGAAAATTTTGTTGTCCTTCCTGTATTTAAATTATCCCACCACATGATTTTTTCTAAAATTCTATCGTTCTTTTACAAAATTTAAAAGCGTAAAAATTACAATGGAATCGAATTTTCAGCTAAATTTGAAATATTTTCATTTTAATTTAATGTATGCGATAAGAACTTTCAGGAAAAAACGAAATCTAGGTCCCATTTGGTATCACAGGCCTCAACAACGTGATAGTTCCTGGGTGGCGTTATGCGGAAATAATAGCAGAAAGATAAAGTCCATGGGTCATCAACATGGCCTAGGGCCATCACTCTTTTGGGAAAATTTTGGTGGTGATTGGGTATATTAGGCTATCGATAAAAAACGATTCATTATTTCTTTCACGATTATAACACCAAAATACTATGGGAATCAAATTGATATAGCAGAACTTTTTCGAAGAAAATCAATATTGGAGGTTAAAAGGAATTCATTCATAAAACCTTTAAATATTTATTATGGATGAGGTTGCTTAGACTCCAAATGAATGATTAAGAATTATTTGGATTCAAATATGGCGCTTCTATTTTTATAATATGTCATTAATTATTACAGATTAAGCGAAATGTTTTACTTGATGGTCATTATTCTGAAGATGAATTTATAATATGATAACTCTATTAAAATCAGGTTAATTCTGTTTCCTTTTTAATTAAAAATAATTTTGGCTACCATGAGATGACTTTTGAAACTGAAAAGACGAATTTCACGAAAATAACTTTTCGAAACATTGAAAATGATTAATAAATGCAGTGGCTGTCAAGTGAATTTCACTGGTTTTGCTGCATCTAGTTCAGAGATCTACCCGCATAGCACCTTTGAATCTTTTGATTATAAACATGAATTTCAAAAATTATACATTAAATAAATTTTTCATATTAGGGGACGTTTTCATCCTACAAATTTTCGATTGAAAATCTGAATTATCTGGTTGAATCATGTATTTTTTCATAGTCTTTTTTAATATTCTTCCATCCACGAAAATTTATGAAACAGTGATTTTCACTGATTCACTATGCGATACGATTCACTGATACGTAATATAAGACGAAGAGTCAACAATCACCTAAAAATAACAACTGAATACGTTGACTTCTATTGGCGTAATATTAGGTCTCAAGATTGTCAGTTTTTGTTTGTTTATTTTCCTGACGGAGGTTTCCTGCACACTATTTTGTTTCGGTAACGGTCTCCCAACTGAACTTTGCTCACATTCCCGGTTCTTAAATAACGATAGGTGATGTCACAATGTTACTCCGGTTCCTTCCACGCACCCCCCAACCCCTAATAGTGGTCATCGTGACCAGAAGCACGTACCACATGTTCGACGCACGGTATCCCTCGCTCGGGAACCCTCGAAATGGCTGGAGGTTGCCGAGTGGTTTAAAGGGCGTTGGGTCACACCAAAAGGTTATCTGTTCTGACGTCCTCTCCCCACTACCACGCCCAAGCTCCCCCTGCCGAGGTCTCCATAGAATTTGCTCTATGACGTTGTTTACCCAGCAGAGATTTCAACAGTCCCTATCAGAATCCCTCTATAAGGGAGACGATAATTTCATTCCATGATAATCTGTTCCATTCATGAGACTCACTATCCATGAATCACCGATCAACTCATTAGTCAGGGTTTGGGAATTTACATCAACCGAGCTTCGTATCGTAGCTGGAATCTTCTTCGCTCCTCCCCTGGTATTTTCCGTGAAAGGGTAGTCTTTAAAATTTTAGGGTCAATTTGCTGTCGTGAGATATGAGAAAGTTTATGATCCAATGATTGTTTCGTGTTCGCGGTTTACAATAGAATGTATACAAGATTCTACTTGTTCCAGCTGACTTATTCGAAACAGTTGTTCCTCACATCATTGGCTCTTTTACCTACGAAATCTATTGTTGTTCATTCAAAAAGCAGCTATCGAATTCCATTTTTCTTTTGCTCTTTGTACCATTGTAAATAGTCAATTATAAGTCGATTTGATTCGGTGGTTGATAATATTGTTTCGATGCTATGGTCATGGGAAAAGTGGCGAGTCAATTTCACTTTCCAATATTTTGGTTTTTTTAGTCGAAAAGAAGAATTTTTCAGCGGATCATTTTGGTCTTCCTCCAGTAAGTTATTCGTTTGACAATGAAACTATTTTAATCGTCGAAGAAAGGAAGTTATGATCCAAATTTACCTGCTTGAAGGTGCATTCAGATAGACTCAAGATATACATTTTAAGTAGACGGGGCTAGAAATCAAACCAATATGTTAATATTTTCCATCTGCATGCACTCAAAGCTTCCTGACTGGAATTATATTCTGCTACAAATTTGAAAAGGTAATTTAATTACTTCGACTACTGTGAATCTAAGCCAAATGTTTCCGAATAGAAAACGATGATGGCAGATTAAATCAAACATACTTTATGGAACGGAAATAAAAGTAGTCGACTAGATCCAATATATCGCTATCAAAATAATAAATAACAAAAACTGGAAGGCACACTTCCGAAAACATACACTCAAATCTTCTAATAATTATATTGATTATTAGTAGTTGTGAAGGAACATTGAAAATTAATGCGCTTTGATATTAAGAAGGGTTCACCTGGGATATGCATCAGGTTCGTGGAATGCTACGGATGAAACATACATTCACGAAATCGAGAAAGATCAAAGGAAAGGGATAAGATTCGATAAAAAGTGCTGCGGTGAAAAAACCTAGCATTGCCCAAACAGAATTCTTAAAAATTAGAGAATTATATGATAGATTGCGATTGCTAGAAAAAAGATCGAGAAAGTTGGTTTGCGAAAGATGAAATAGATATTATGCAACGTTTCTAAAGCCTTAAGCAGTATGATAATAGTAAAATATAAGGTAGAAAATAGACCTAGGACGAGTTTTTTCTAGAATTCCTTTTTCACGATCAATGATCAATAAAATAGACCTGGGACGAGTTTTTTCTAGAATTCCTTTTTCACGATCAATGATCATAATAATAATAGGACAACAATTGCCAGCATGTTCGATGTTTTCCCCCTCATAGACGTCTAATGGCGGATTGCAGGTTTTTGATAGATGTAGACGATTCATCTAATTAATGATAATTAATTCATGAATAAGAGAGAGCAGCAAATTAGCTTCATTAAGAATACTTTTAGATCTTGCCACATATATAAAGGGAAATCATTTCGTATAAAATATAAATGAATCTGTAATTTATGATTATTTATTGCTCACATGATATCAAATGTAACTATGGGAAATACGTCTAGATAGAGATACCCGGAAATAATATTCGGCAAATCTTCATTCTATGTCGAGAGAATTCAGTTACAGATCTACGTAAAATTAATAATTTTTAACGTTGTGAGTAAATAAATAACCATAAACGTTGCAAGTCAAAACTTGGAAACTTTAAAGCTATCCTGAGTTGAAATTAGGTTACATAATTTTCTAGGTAAATTTATTCATAGCAAGTCGCAATAAGACATAATGATGTTGTGGTTAGGTGTGATAAGAAATCCAAGATATTATGGAAGATCGAGGTTACATTTAAAAGGAAATAAAAGTTGGAACAACAAGAAATTATTACGGAGATGGAAGCTGAGTCTATGTTTGATGATTCAGCTTGTTTGACCTTCGGAGTTGATCGCCAACTTTTTCAGCCCCAAACGTATTTACTGGAACGCAGTGGTACATAACATGTTCCCGTAACACTTATTACTCATGGAAGATAATAATAACTTACATTATTGGATAAGCATGATTCTTCCAATACCGTTGGTATATTTCTTGAAGTTATGTTACAACTATTCTGCTGGCCTCGATGGAATACTCAGGGCTTCTCAGGGTGGTTCTCTCATCCTGAAAATATAGATATTAAAATTAAGGATATCTTACCTTATTAGGTAATTTTAAACGTTGACAACTCACTAGAGTACAATTTCAGTACAACTAGAATTTATCTTGAGTCTTCAAGGAATAATTTAATTTATAATGCTGAAGAAAGAATGAAAATACATAACAATTATCGACATCCATTTTTGAAGTAAAATATAACCATCAAAATACAAAAAAAAACAAAATACATATGTCAAAATACATACATAAAAATATAGAATTAAGATAAAAAATGTTTGATCTGTATAGTCGTATTTCAATTTATTTATGTGCATCTCGTTCATTTTAGGTCTGGAGAATAATTGATAAAATAATAAATCAATCTAATGTATAATTACACACTTTGAATGGTAATTTATTATAGATTATAGATAAGATAAAATAAGAATTAAAAGCGAGGATTAACTTAACAGCATCTATTTACATAAAAGATATTCAACGAGCACCTTATATAAATTTGATAGATTTTTAAAATCGGTAAATTGAGAAGTTTAATGAATTGATTTCACAGAAATGTTTCTAATATCTCAGAATCAATATTATATTTTGATAAAATAACGAGATTTTATACATACAATTTTTGGGTAAATTCGCATTGCCTTATTTGTCAACTAGTCTTGGATAATTTTCATCAAAAACCTTTCAAAATACATCTTGATGTGATTTTTCTTAGATTCAGAAATCTTTTTCATAATCTCTATTTCTTAGTCTCGATGTGATTCCTTCCCTAGCCTTATTATTCATTTGTTATTAGTAAAGAACGTATAAAATTATAGATCTCTTAAGCCCGTCGAGGAAAAATATATTTTTTCTGTTATTCTGAAAAATAACTTAATTCAGATAATAATCTCCTATGGACTTAATGCTTCATTCAAAAGATTTCAAATGTATACGTCGTTTTTTTCGTAAAAAGTCGATGAATATTTTCTTGCATATGGTAAGCTTCCAACTTTCTTTGTAATGTCGTATAACAACAATATTTTCGTGAAGTAATCCATATTCGGAGAAATGGTGCTTTTGAATGGAAGGAGATACATCTACATCTACATCTACATAAGTACCCTGCAAGCCGCCTTTCGGCGTGTGGCAGGGGGTGTAAGCACCTATTCTATTTTACCGCGTATTTTAATCTATTATTGTCGCATATCGTGCGCGGGAAAAAGGAATTCTTAAAACGATTCGTCCTAGCATCTATTTCTCGTATTTTACGCGCATTATCGAATCGGCCTAGATAGCAGGGGGGTCGCATAATTTCAATTACGTCTTCCGAAAACGTACTATCTCTAAACTTATCTAATAAACGCAATCTGGCTGCTAATCTTCTATCTGCTAATGTTTCCCAACCTGCGTCTGATAATAGTTTCGTTACGCTTGCCTTTTTATCGTAGCAATTCTTTACAAATCTTATTGCTTTTCGTTGGACCTTTTCTAGTTCGCGGGTACTAATTTCGTCCGCGGGATCCCAAATACTAGATGCGTATTCTAGTTGTGGTCTTACTAACGCGAAGTAACAACGCTCTCTCACTCTTTCGTCGCTTTTACCTACGATACGCCTAATGAAGCCGAGTTTTCTTTTTGCTTTACCGCAAATATTCCGTATGTGTGTGCTCCAATTTAAGTTATTTGCGAGAGTAATTCCGAGATATTTAACCGAGTCTACTACATTAACATCTAGTTCGTTAATTTGATACGAGTTTTTGAGATAACTGCATGTCTTAGGACCAATCTATTTATAATGTTTGTTTTTCTTCCCTTGATAAATCCGCCTTGGATAGAATAATGAATGAGATATGACAAAGTAACTAGTTTAATAACCCTTTATCCTCTCAATGAAGGTCACATTTAAGTAAATAATTTGATATGTATATATGGCCTTGCACTACTTATTCGATCATGAACTCGGTGATAGGACTTTATTGGTATCTACTTTGATGCATCTAATTTTATGTCGTCTCTGTTATGATATCCTATCTGTCCTTGAATCCCTTTGGGTAGTACTATCTTGTTTGAAAACATCTTCTTTTCCAAATTCTGTACTCCATACATAAAGTAAATTTCCCTCAATACACTTTCAACCCGAAAATCAATTTAAAGGGAATATGAAATAGCTACTATAACCCACAGTAGTGGTTAAAAAAGCTGCATTGGGAGTTGAAATTTTAGCGTTTTCGAACTAGTATAAACCTAACTCTAAGTAAACAAAGAACTTTTGGTAACTCCCAAAGAAATTTATGAATATTTATCGAAATTTATTAATATTAATCTATATTAACAATTATTCATTTAAATTCATTGATTTTATTCTATTTTAATAACACTTATCTAAATTTACTTATAAATCATTACGTAATTTCCATGGAAGTTCGTTATGCATTCTTCGTTTATTTAACATAGCTCACTTTCCTGAAGGTTGAGCTTCAGTGACGCAATATTTATAACATAAATACCGCATATAGTTCTGTTGTTATTATCATAGAATGGAGTTCAAAAATAGAGGAAAAATGAATTAATTTACAAAGCTTATATAAGATCACCTGAATACATAAACTATCAACGCAAGAAATGAGTTCGATTTTTTGTATTAAAAACAGTCTAAATAATTACCTTCCGAAATATTTTAAATTCCGAAAGTATCTGAAAGCAAGGATTTTCATCCCCCCATAAAAATAGCAGTAAATATGTCGTCAATACAATTTTCCGATATTATTGATGTTTATTATTAAACAAAAAAGTGAAAGCTATTGATGCAAGGATAATGACAACAAATTACTAGATAATTCCTTCATTAGTTGGAGTGCAATGGAATTTATCATCGTAAGAAATAAGTCGCTCATGACTTCTTTATGCACTTCGTTTCGCAACTGATTGGTTACCGAAGAGTGTATCGGAGTCATTACATAATATAATGCGCATATTTCTAAGATTTTATAATACCAGAGTCAACTCAACGCGGAGGAATTCTGTTATAGTATGGTGTTGTCTGTTTTGGTTTTATCATAGGGCGAGAGCCGCATTTGGAAGATAAAGATGAGAGATTGTTTTACAAGAGTTTTCGAAAGAAATATGGGTCATGTGGAGGATACAAAATTTCTTGAACTTTTGAATGGAAGTTAATCTTCTCCTGATGAGGATTAATTAATTTTTGAGCCGCTCTCTTCAGCCATATTTTGAAAGAGTAATCGTTATTTTTATTTGTTGACTTAAAAGGACTTTGACTTCGTAGAGCGACGAGAAGAAAGGGTGAGTTTGTTTGTTTGTTTTCGTAAAAAGTCGTATTATCTTCCACTAGTTTACGAGAGTAAACACTATTTATATATGTCTTCATTATTTAATGTTAATTATAGCTCGGAGATTATAACTGAAACAGTCGATTTGCCTTAAGGGAAAGTGGATTCAAAGAAAAATAATTACTAGAAAACTCATATTTCGATATTTTTACGTCTTCGTGAAACCTATATTGCGACGAAAGCAAAGCCTTAGTACGATTAAAAATCACATACAATGTGGTATAAATAATTTAAAGAAATTTTTCTTGAAACCTCAATTCATGGAGTTCTTTTTTATTAAAAAGTATCACAAAGTAATCCCAGACTTATTATCGTTCATATCCTCTATCTGATTACCATCATTAAAATAATTGTTTTCTAATAAGAAAAAAGACACCGATTTAATTGAAATAGCGGAAAAAGTTTAAGGAATACTTGGAATATACTTGGAATGAACCTGAGATAAAAAATTGACTCATAAATGGACATCATAAGAGGAAGAATAATTTCACCGATAAAATTCAGTACGAGTTTTTCTGCCACACCCCGAAGATTTAAGTGTAGGATATTAGTGTAGATGCAAAAAATACTAAATAAAGATTTCCGAAAATGCTATAGATATAGCTTCATCCTGATATAAAAATACTTATATTTTATACTAATAGTATACTAATATTGTGAAACTTATTTCGTTATTATAACAGTTATTGAATCGCCTACGATAGGCATTTAATAACATCTTATTGATATTTAATGTCTAACCCTTTATGTATCTCAAGTTTTGTGGCTTGTAATTAACTATTTGATAATATAAATAATAATGTTAATTTTTGGGTATATAATACCAAATACATATGTAATAATAAAACGAAACTTGTTAGAGCCCTACATTTTTAATCATTTTCTCGTATAGATACATCTCGATTCAAATATACCAGAAGAGCGTGTGCGTCATGATTAATCGGTGGGAGCCCTTAAACGAGCATTCCCTAGAAATTCATTTAATGGACCTAATCTGTAAATCAGAACTGGATCTCATTCAAAGAACAGAATAAGGAAAACCTGACGGGGAATACCAACCGGAAGCGTAGGAAGAGATCTGCCTTTTTTATTACATAAGAAAGTATGAGAGGTTGCGAACGGAAGGAGGAAAAAGCGCGGCTATGATCGAATAAGATGAGGAAAATCGCCATCCTCGGTCTTCAGAAGTGTTGTCGGGAGTGGAGGTAAACACGGATGGCCTTCGGGAGGGAAAAACAAAGAGTTGCTGCTATTAATCGGCTACGCAGAAGGATGCTGAATCTGTAAAGAGAGACTGGTTTGGTCCACTGAACGTTTCGGCGTAATCTATCAATTTTGGAATTACCCCAGTAATCTCACTTGTAAGGCGTCATAGCATGATCCCGGCCGTGGAATTTTTTCGTTCTTATTTATTCGGGAGATAAAAATGAGTTATTCATTACGGAGATAAAGATGACTGGTACATCGATGGGTCAATTGTAAGACACCAATTTTCCATGTCAATCATGCCTTTGCAGCAATTTGTCCCCATGATAAATTACTCGCTAAAAGTTTCGTTTATTTTGTATTATCGGTTACGCCAAACGGAACAAACTTCCAACCAATTTTTATACCTCTTTTCACTCACACGAGTCTATATCAAATATTTCACCGACATTTTTGGAATTTTTTTAAAGTATGCTTTCCATAGCAGAGACGAACGAATAACCCGCAGCTATATTTTTTTCAAATTAGAATTTCATTCATTTCCCCAAAAGTTTCTCAATTTTCCAATTTTTTTTATTGACCTATCCAATACCCAATAGCCCAATAATGATAACAGTTGCACAACCTTGCTGAAATTTTAGTGGGAGTTAATTTTCTCCGTTGACCCAATGCAGAGATTTAGTACTTCGCGTCACAACGTAACTGCGCAGAAAGTTTTGAGATATTGCTCGATTACTAAAGTCGTAACCCACAAGATTATTATTAGTGACATAAGAATCTATTCTCTGCCATACCATTACGCAGAAGATATACAGTAGAAGTCAATACGTTTACTGAAAAGTACTTGTATATCTATACTAATTCCATGTTACATCCTACTCAGATCATTGTAATTCTATCGTGTAGGTACAAATTCTCATGGAAAATGCTCCAAACTATAAACCATTTCTTTTACTTTTATTCTATGATCGACTATTGATATCTGTGAATTATTTCACGGAAATTTGATGCCTATTCCTATAGAATAAATAGATTTTTAAAAAAATGTCTATTGATGGCTATTAGCCATACCTATTGCATATCCATTTTCCTATCGTATACAACGCTTATTTCAGCACATATTTAACGTCCAATTATATTCTCAAATTCTGATAGACTTAAGTTGGCTTATGCTCGTTCCAATAGATGTAATGGGGAATGATAGTTAATGGACAAGGTACGACCGTGTGCGCGATAGACAAGGAGCAAGAAGCGCTCGCTCAAGGTTGCGAAAATATTTCGGAAGCTAAACTAATGGGGTGGAACATCGGATGACCGGCGATGTAGACAATCATTAAACAATTCTCGCGAATCGGCGCCCCATTCCAAGGAAACATCCCTGGGATTTTTTATCCGGGTTGTAATCAAAAGATTAGGTTACGTCATTCGGTTCTGCCCTCTGACGTTTTTTCCACGATCAAGCCCATTGGCCAAGGGTGGTATCACGTGGCTCCATCGAGAAAAGCTCGCAATTTGTTTTAGACAACGTAGTTTAGCTACACACGATGAGGTTATGGGGAAAAGAAGTAGGGGAGGGGGGAAAGCCGTGGAAGGATTCGTTTGGTGGAGTGGGGGAACTCTTTCCGAGAAATTGGACAGCTTCCTTCTTCTTTCTCCCTTTTCCCGCACCCCTGTCTAATATAAACGGAGGCTGACCATGCTCGCAAGTTAGTCCGATATCCACTGCGTCCGAGAGTATTTTAAATCGAAAAGGCCCAAACTGATGTTTGGGAACATCGAACACTGATTTTTACTTCGTGTACTTAATTTATTTCTTCGATACATTCCGTCCGTAATTTTAGTCGTAACTTATAGTCAACCGTCGCCATGGTGAACCCGGAATCAACAACGAATGGAACCAAAGAGGTGAGATTTTGGATTGTTTATTTAAATACGTTCGAGTTGTCATGGCTCCTTAGCTATCACACAGCATTTTTTGGCTTAGTTTAAAGGAATAATTGTGAATGAAAACCGTGCTCCAATCTATGATTAGCTGTGTTTTACTGGTGTACATCTTCCGTTTGTTTTTATTCATCCTAACTTCGCATCAAAAATAGTGAGCTCTTGAGGATGCATCAGATGTTAAGTGAACATTTCGTATTCTTTTAACTTATCAAAAGATATTTTTGTGGAATTCTGTTTTTGTACGATTAGGAATTAAAATCTTAATACCCATTTGTTCGAAGTATATAATTCACTAAGTTTTATGCGTGAATGACTTAAAATCTTAAGGTGACATTCGGTGGAAATTGATTCAAAGTAGCAAGAATTAAAAACAACAAAGCATACGATACGTGTTTTACAGTTTACATAACGCGTTGAGATTAAACTGTTTATCATATAGAAAATTTATATCCCTTGATTAAAATTAGCAATCTAAATTTTTATGTAAAATTTTATTATTTATCAACTAGGTTATTTGATTTATTCAGTGATTAACTACACCCTCAAGGGAAGTAGATTCTGCACTTTGATTTTTTTCACAAAATAAACCTTAGATATCCTCAAGTTTTTACTGCCAAAGCACTTCCTCCATCTAATAGACTTAACTTCTCAAGGGGAAAAAAACATAGTCGACTTCTAGTCGAATCTAGCTCGCCTTGCTTTCAATTTCTCGTAATCACTTCATGCATTTAATTACTCTTGCACGTCATTATATACGCATTTTGTTTCCGAACAGCCAACTCTGATGATGGGAGGTAACTACATCAAGGAGGGCAAGGATTCCACCAAGAGTACCTGTCTTATCTTCTCGCCTTATGAACAGGATGAAGTGGGAGCTTTGGCTAAGGCCCTGAAAGTATTCGAGGTAAGGAAATACGTCTAAAACGTTTCCGTAGTCAACTCTTCCTGGTTGTGTTAGAAATTCGAACCGGTCTCTCTCTGTCTCCCTCTAATTTATACTTTCACTAGATACCGCAGAATTTTTCTCGTACGTAATGACCCGCTGTAGATAATGACACCCGTCTCCCGCCATTGGACACTCCATCGAACGCGTATTTGGAACAGATTTTGTCCAGTTAAGCGATGGAAACTGGTTTCGCTCTCTATCGTACGACCTTGATTTTGAAAAATATTTCATCTTTCGCGTGATGCAGTAATCGCTCCGATTCAGCATATAATAAAAAACGGATGTTTTCTTCACCGCAATTGCGTCATAAAGATGGGAAATTACGGTATTATCGAATTGCTCAATTTTAAACGGAATAAAATGTACTAATCGTCTTTAATGAAAGTGAAAATTTCGGTTTTCAGAAGGAAAGTTTGGTGGATATTTGTACAAAGAAAAACAAAGTGAAACTTTGAATGATATAGTTTCTCAATACCCAATCGAACTGAAAAGTAATTCGAAATTGTTTTTTGTCACAGATTGTAAATTTCAAAGAATTTATTTACGAAATATTTCCGTGGTTAAGAGAAGAATACCACAAAATGGTTTTAGTTTGCGAAACCACTTTATGGAATTCGGTTCAATTATATGGCATTACTTACGAATAACTTTTTTGGGATCAAAAAGTCGTATGGCCTGTATCAACTGAACTGAATTGTTTAAATGTACGTTATCAGAATTATAAATTATATTCAATTCAAAGTGTAATTCATCATATAAAGTGGATGTATGTTTCCATTTACTCTTTAGATCTTTTTATAACAGCTAAAATATAAATTACCTCGAAGTTTCTCAGAGCTTCATACTTTTTATAATTAATAATTAAAGATTGCGACATACTGTCTGTAACTTAAGTTTCCGAGAACTTTAAAAAAACTGTAGAATCATAAATCAGAAAACAAAAAATATTTAATTAATTACAATAAAAATCACTTTTCAAATTATTTTTTCTCAATTTTACGTACAATTTATCTAATTACATTATATTTTACTTGAAATTTTAATGATAAAATCGACTGTTTAGGCCTCAATTAATGGAAATTTATTTACCATATTTAATAATCTGACAATCTAAATAGCATATGCAAATAATTATTTCAATCCTTAATGAAATGCAAATCTAAAGAGAACTTCCTTATACGCAAGGTGGTGAAATAAAACTAATTACTCTCCGTGGCCAATCATAACCTTCTCATGTACCTTTTCCTTTAGAACAACCGTATCAACCTTCTGCACATAGAATCTCGACTCTCCAAGCGTTTTCCGGAGGGTTACGAATTCATGGTTGAATGCGACCCCACTTCTGGTGATATGAACAAAGGAATTGAAGAGCTTCGTGAAATTTGCTCGTATTTCAACATTATAACCAGAAACTACAAGGACAATATTGGTGAGTATGGTTTTCAAGTCACAAACAATTTCAGGGATGTTACAACTAGAGTTCTGGAAATATATTGTAATGTCTTCAGAGAAGTTCATTCATAACGTACGATTTAAGGTGCCATCCTATACAATACTCAGTTCAGCTAGTCGCAAAAGTAATAATTATTAAAATACGAGGAATATGAAAGTAAAGGAATAAGTATTTTCAAATCCATTTACGAAAGGGAAAATCAAATTATTTAAATTTAAATTAAATCGAGTTTTTTTAGATGAAATTTGATTCGCAAGCTTTTAAGTTTAGTCACTCAACAAGAAAAAATTTAGAATAAAGGAAAATGCTCTTTATTTGCGAAATAGTATATTTACTCGATTACAACGGCTATACTTATCAGATATCAAAAGTACCGTTCTGGAATTTTATTTGAAGTATAGATCTTGTCCATACATCTTGGAACGGGAAGAGGAAACGTTCAATTTACGAGATAATAGTCATTCCTTCAAACTTCGCTTACGAGTGCTTATCGTTAAGGATGAATGAATGGTATCAGACACGATAGTAGAACCACGAAATCTCTGGTATGTTTGCACGCGCAGCAACGAGTATATTTGACATTGAAGAACTTGTACACAAAGAAGACTGGGTTGAGTACGAAAATGGAAAGATATCTAATACACCAAAGTAAATGGTTGAATAAATGACGTACATAGATGCATCAAGGGTATAGATTAGCATTTCTATGGCCTCGTTGTTATTAAACTTTCTTTTTCTGGGACAAATGTGCGTAAGTTATTTGATTCTTTTCTCAGAACTGCGATTGTGATATGTTAAAGATCAATCTTCTGCTATAAATCTAGGCTGGAGAGCTTAAGGAGAGTTCAAGAAAATAGAAACATTTTTGAACTAATTCGAGGGATTTTGAGGGAAGGAGGCAGAAGATAACTTAACGTTTAACATCACTCATTCTGATCTCCTCTACCTTCAAAGAAAATCCATCATTCAATTTCTGGAATCGAATACATTTTAAATGGAAATTACTGCGCGTGCGATGGGGAAAGAAAAATGACTAAGATCTCTCACCTGGTTAGATAATTAACAAATCATTGAAACACTCCAGGACGAACTCGCACAAGGAAATTATAGCTATTCGTTGTCACGGAGAGAAATAAATACAGAAGGAACTTGGTATACGATTCGAAAGAAGGGAATGTAATCGTCCCTTTAGATAGTCTCATACATGACATACGATACGTTTTAACGTTAAGGCTATGAGATTATATGAAAATATTTATGGCGAAGTGAACAAATACCAACCCATACCATTACCCATACGATAAGGAATATTCAGAATTCCACTTTGACGTAAATATGTGCAAATTTTGCTCCAGTTAGTTAACCACAGATACCCGAGTATATATAATGTATATTAAAGAAAGATTATCACGTATTCTACGGTAATCCGTCAATTTGTAAGGACCAAAAAATTCGAGATCGTGAATACCATTTCAAGTTCGTGGAATTATGATAGCTTTATATATTCAGTTATTTTGAAAATACTAAAAAAATAACTGAAAATATGAATTCTTCACCTTCCTAATTCATCATAAAAAGGATAACTATATCCCCTAAATTTACGGAAAATAAATATAAATGGAAATTAGACGAAATCGTAATAATGATATTCATTATACCTTACAGTGGCTGTCAAACAATTTTTGCCAAGTATTTATGAAGTATCAAAATCTTGGATTATAAAACCTTGACCGCCATCAATTTTCTCCATTGCAATAAAATCAGCTGGAACGATAACTTTCTGCAAACCTGCTTACGTAAATACTGACGCAAATAATGGATACGTATCATCGTCGATCGTCATGAAAACGCCAAATTTTATGAACATCATAAAAATTTACGGGATAGATAATCTGAAACGGGGTCGTGGAATAACAGTTTTCTTTTCCGCATTATTTAAAGGGCGATTTGAGGAAAACATCGTCGTGACTGTACCAAGGATACGTAACAGGAAATGCTGTCATTTTGACAGCATTGATACCATAATTCCTCGTATTTAAACCACTGATAAAAATTTATTCTGCAATGATGATAGAAAGAAATAATAATAGATCATAGTCTTCATTATTACTGCGCATTTCTACAGTATTACATCAACAGTAACAGTATATTAATATTAAGAAAATATTGTTTATTAACGATAAACATTCGTTCTTTTAAAAATCAATACATATCTTTTAAATTAACATCGCAGTTAAATGATAAGCCAATATGACTGAATAAATAATGAATAAATATCAATTAATTCTTCATTAAATTACGTCAATTTCAAAAAAGATAAACCACTATTCTCAATCAGGATGGAGGATTGTTTTGAAAATCAACGAAATACTGGTAATAATCATAAATTAGGAACGTGGTTACAGCAAAATAAATAAACTACTACTTTTCATTCGAAGAATGGAATATCCCCCTCAAATATTATTACAGAGAATATTAGCATATTTTAAGGAATTATGTATTGTTTCTTTTGAGTGATGGAGCATTATATCGAAGATCAAAAAAATGTTGATAATCATAAATTAGGAACGTGGTTACAAGTTCGAAATACAAGTTCCCTTGCATCAAGGAAGGCTATCGATACCTAGGTAATTGGTACCACCTACTTCACTCGCATATTTATCATAACAAAACTACACAACAATGTCACATTGACGATGGAGGCTATTCCTCTTTCTTAAGCTGATTGCAAGAGCTTTCGTGACAAGGATTACGCGTGCTGTTCATAAGGGACGTCGCTGGCAGTTTCCTCCTCCAGAGATAATTGCCCAGTCGCAAAATTTCAGCATGAAGACGTCTAAGTCGGCCAAGAACGCAGTTTAATATTCTTTCCTTCTTTCATGCCCGGCGGAAAATTCATTCAAAGCCGTAATTTCCCTTTCTAATTCAATTCAGACCTCACGCTGCAACACGATCATTCTTGTCATGGATGGCTGAACTAGAAATGACTATTCGCGGCGATTTGAACCCGCTTTTCTGCACTGGATTAAGAGTGTTATGCTCCCGGATACATATGCAAACACAATTAAGTGGAGCAAGGCTAGATTACATACGAGACTTGCCCTTTTTCCAGTCAATTGCGAACAATTGAATAGAGGGGCTTAGTTGGATAATTTGAATAGAGGGAAGGAATTTAATCGCGAGTTGAGCATATTCATTCATAATCAGTAGTAGTGTTCGCTACTTGTGTAGCTTTGTAGATGAATCATGCGTGATTGCATAATTTTATGTATCTTTGTAATGATCTAACGAAAAATAATGAATTATCAGAAAAATGCCTCAGGTTTCATGAACAATACAACTACATTGCACTGAAAGGAATTTGTATTTCTAAAGGATTAGGAACAGTATATTAAACTATAACTTAAAAGAATACTTCTAACAAATCTATGAAATAAGAGAAAGTATCTTTAATGCAATCTACAGGAATAATCTTCTTCTGTTGATTATGAATAAATATAGACTAATTCAACCTGATTCTATTAATATAAGTCAATAAAAAGTTTGGTAAAAATATTTTATAAGACTGAAATTTACTTCAATTAGCTATGAAATGAAAAATACATGCCCAGTAAAAGAATTTGAGTATGTTATGATTCACGAGGGAAAAGTTTTAGTTTCAATTGACAAAGATTAACAAGCAATAATATTAATATTATTCATAACATTAAAGCTGAAGTTTTTCATGCTTCTGCAAATAATTTATCAATGAAAGAATAAACAAATAAAGCCAATTTAAGTATATTCCTCATTACAAAATTTTTGCTAATCAGTTTTGGTTATTTTTATAGTATTATACATCATAATTTAATGTTTATGTTATAAAACATTCTATTAATTTCCCATTAGGAACTGTCCCCTGGTTTCCAAGGAGGATCAGAGATTTGGATAGGTTTGCCAACCAAATTCTTTCTTATGGTTCAGAGCTGGATGCTGACCACCCAGGTTTTACTGATCCAGTTTACAGGGCAAGAAGAAAGTATTTTGCTGATCTTGCCTATCATTACAAGCAGTAAGTTTTCAATAATTATTTTCAAACAGGAGACATTTTATAGTAATTTTTTGAAAATGATGTTGAACAGTAATTCTTGGAATAATATTAAAATATTTTATTAGTTGATTAAGCTTGCTTTATAATCTACTTATCAGAAATACATCATTTGTATTAAAATAAGATTGCTCAAAATAAGTGATTTCATTAGTATCCATAGTTCTAAAGATTGCCAATCATGTTATAGTATCAATCATATAGTATATTATAGTAATATATCATATATGTAATTTATGCATAGTACATATTCATGCTGCTATGTAGATAAATTTATGAGAGACAGCTTAAGTCCATAAATCAGTTTCTGACATAGAATACTATGAAAAGTTTTGTATGGAATCAATATTTTTTCTATATAATAATGTATGTATTTTGTTTGTTATCCTTTAGTGGAGAACCTCTTCCCAGAGTTGATTACACAAAAGAAGAAACTGAAACTTGGGGAAAGGTATTCAGAGAGCTAACAACTTTATATCCAACTCATGCTTGCAAGGAACACAATCATATTTTCCCCCTTCTCATCGAGAACTGTGGCTATCGTGAGGATAATATCCCTCAGCTTCAGGACATATCTGATTTCCTAAAAGGTAATTTATGAAAATTTTCAATGAATTATTTAATAATCACAGTTTTCCCAAAAGAATTAATGATTCTATTGTAAATATTGATATGATAATAATTTATTGAAATTCTGTATTGCAGATTCTACTGGTTTCTCCTTGAGGCCTGTAGCTGGTCTCCTGTCATCTCGTGATTTTTTGGCTGGATTAGCATTTAGAGTGTTTCACTCTACTCAGTACATCCGTCACCCAAGCTGTCCCCTATACACCCCTGAGCCTGATGTTTGTCATGAACTACTGGGTCATGTTCCTTTATTAGCTGATCCTGCATTTGCCCAATTTTCTCAAGAAATTGGTCTAGCTTCACTTGGAGCACCAGATGACTACATTGAAAAACTAGCCACTGTAAGTGTTCAAGTAAAGAGTAAAAAAGCTGGAAATCCATAATCTAAATACTTAATTGGAATCTGAATTCTGTAGTAACAATGCTTATCAGTTACACTAATTATATTATTATATAGTGTCCAAAATTTCACAAGAACTCATACAGTTTCATTTACTTTTTGGGAATTCAAAATAAATATGTTAAAAAAGTCAAGCATCTCTCCATTTCATTCATATGAATCTTTGAGCTCATGGTAAACCTTCATCAAATATGAAAAGCATACATGCATTTCTATATTTAGTTTTATGTTTTGACATTCCATCTTTAATTTTATTTGAGTTTCATCTATCACCATAAATATATGTATGTGGGTAAAATGATATTCAACCTTCCATAAAGCAATGGGTTTTCTAAAACTGAAGAATATTCTCAAACCTTGCATTATGTTTGTACTTACAATATTTGCCTTCTAAGATTCTATTATTTTCAGATGTTAAACTTATTTTTAAAAGAGAAATTAAGATTTGGTTTTTAAGATTGATTGTTTCTGAATTGATCTAGAGTAAAATTGGACTTATAAATAATTTTAAGAAAGGCTTTTTACATTATAAAAGTGATTTTATAGATTTGGATAAAAATGAGTCAGTTATTGTTAAAATAGCAATAAATTGAATGTTTTGATAACTTTCAATTTCATAAAAATCTCCTTAATTGGAAAAATCAATTAATAATTGTATTTTCTTATCCATTACAGTGCTACTGGTTCACAGTGGAATATGGGCTTTGCTCACAAGATGGCCAGTTAAAGGCTTTTGGAGCTGGTCTACTATCATCCTTTGGGGAGCTTCAGTACTGTCTGAGTGGCAAAGCTGAACTAAGAACTTTTGACCCTCCACGCACAGCTCTTCAGAAATACCCAATCACAGAATATCAACCTGTTTATTTTGTAGCAGAGAGCTTTGAAGATGCTAAAGAAAAGATGATGTAAGTTTGCTTAGGTGCACTTACTTATATACTTATGTATACTTATTCTATTTTAGTATGTGTGATTATTATGATATGTTAGCTCTATGGGTTAACATAGTTTTTGATGATTAATATTGTTCTCATCCTTTTGTTTTTAAGGAAAATTAAAGTTAGAATTAATAGTAAATTTTATCTTTCTCAAATTGACAACCAACTCTTACTCCATTTGAAGAGATTTAATTTTTCAGTATTTGCCAAATATTTCTTATAAGCTCTCTGATGGTCATAAAATTAATATTACAGAAATATTATTAAATATTTACAAAAAAATGATGTTTTGCTGAAACAGCTTAACCTTAATGTTTAAGTAAAGTCTGACTTTACCGGGGTAATGAAAAAGAGATTTAGGGTATTCTAATCATATCTGGACCTTTTTCTCACTACTAAAAGATAACTGGAAAGAGTGTTAGCCAATACATTTACGATAGTCAAAATTTTAAAATAAATAAATACTCGGGAAAGAATTTTAATGAAAACAAAAATTCTCATTTTTAAGAAATGCAACAAAGGAACAATTGTAATTCACCTTCCGTAAGTGCTGTTAGTTTAACGATTAGTTATATTGAAGACAAAAATTTTAATTTTCTATAGAAATGAATTTGAGATTATAGACTTTTTTGAAAATCACTAATGTGCATCATGGAATCAGTATTGGAGCTCTATTCATGCACATTTCCTGTATTTCTGTACATTATATTATTTATGTTTTAGTATTCAGATGTTCAAAAGTAAAGACTTTTTGAGTTATAAGAACTCTAATTGTTGCCTCTCCATCAGTATATTTCTTAAAATTTATAAAGTATGTTACCATATAAAAATTTTCAATTCTAAACTAATTTAACATGTTATTACCCAGGATTTGAAATTTAATATGTTACTTGTAAGTGTTTGGTCTTACTCATGATGATACTTAATAGTTTTCTGACGAAAAATATTTTGTCTGAACTATTTTATCATAATAGATTAACTAAATATACATTAAGAAATGGATTGGTTTTGTAGATCATTTCATATAATTTTCTAATTCTTTTTTCAGAAAATATGCTCAAACCATACCTAGGAACTTTGGAGTAAGGTACAATCCTTACACTCAAAGTATTGAAATTCTGGACTCCAAGCCTCAGATTGAAAACCTCCTAAGAAACATTAATCTTGAAATGCAGATTTTGATGGATGCTTTCAAGAAGCTGTGAATGAATCAGAACCATGCTGTTCAATTAGAGGATTGTGCTTAAGGAAGTTAAGATGGTTTATAGGTTGTGATGAAATTGCCTAGTATCTAGTTTTTAATTGTATGAAAATATTTTCCTGTAATATCTGCATAAGATCAAATTCAGATATGTGATTTTTGAACACCTATTGCTTTCTTATATGGTGAACTACAGAGAAGTCAAACTGTAATCTAGACATTAAAATTATATTTTTGCAAGAGATGCAGGAGAAAAAATAATTTCTGTTATGCTTCTACCAAATAGAGATATATTTTTATGGATATGCATGTGTGTTTGTAGAAACATAAGTTCCTAATGATATGCTAGTAGTAAATCTCATACCATTGTGATTGTGTTTTCTTGCTTTTTCAAGACTTTATGTACAAATTATGTCTTTGTAAATAAATTGTATATTGATAAATTAATAAGGAAATCTTTTATATTAATTAACCCTTAAATAAATAAAGGATTTATTATCAGGATAAAAGAATCGGATATCAATGGAGGTCTATCAGAATATTTTCAGATCTTTTACAAACCTGAGAATAATTACTAAGTGAAATCACATTTATTAACAGAAAAATTCGGGTAATCATGAATTTTAACAACTAATTAAGTCTACATATATTTTTAAAATCTTATTTTATGAGAGTTTAAAATTTCTATCCAAATAATAATTACTTTTCTTATATATATTTCTATCACAGATAGATATGTATCTAACTCTCCTAAAACAGTTACTTATTTCTAAATTTAGAAATGAATGGAAAAGTCAGTTTGTATGTACAAGTAATATTATCCTAATTAGAGAGTTAATAATTCATGTGGCAATCTGCTTTAAGGATTGCTATCATATTCTATTAATTTACATTTAACAGTATTGAGTATACCAAGCTAGCCCACAAAAACTAATTAAAAAAGCATATAATGAAGGTATTATTATTTGTGAAATTTTCACTGAAATGAACTCGCCTCGGATTTAATTTATTTATAGTTTTATTAGTCGATCAGAATATTTTGTATTAAACTTTCCTCACAACTCCTAAGGTTTGGTGTTCATTTCTAATAAGTTATCAGAATTTAACTACCATATGAAGATTGCAAAACCTTTCTAGAAACCTATCACATCCGGTATGGATTATCCTTATACTACTTATTTAAAAAAACTTCAATCTACAGTAGACAGACACATCAGCTCCCTTTGAGGGATACATATATCCTATACAACCTGTTACCTATGTAATTTCCTTTCTAGTTTGAAATTCAGTGACGAAATGATCTTATCACTCAACAGTCTGAAGTGATCACTCAACTAATTAAAACATTCATTGGTTTTCTAATTATTCAATTTATTCTCGCCATTTCGTTATTTAATTCGTTTCGTGTTGTGCACGATGTCTGATAAGGAGAAAGAGTGGTGTCAATGGTTAGGATATGGATACGGGTTTTAAAATTTTTGGCGGGAATACATTCACTTAAAGATAAAATGGACGAAGAAGATCTTCCCTTGTCACAGAAATTGATTAACTGGAAATTTTTTTTCAAAAATCTCATGATCATACTGTTGTTGTGGAAAAACTCCATTTTGGAAAAGTTTTCGGACAGATTAGCGACGTGCTGGTACCCGAATTCAAGAGCAGCAACAAAATTGGCCTTTCCTCAATTAATGAAGTTAATTGGAGAATAGAAATATATACTCTACTCTCCACAGGAAAAAAGCAATCCTTGCAGGAGAATATTATGATAGCGGGATCCGCCGTTCAGAGCTCTATTTCAACGACTTTATCGAATGCAGTTACTGAATTTTCAGAGAAACTGCGGCCATTCACCTCTCATTCTATTCTGAAGGTTTCCTTCTTTTATTTAATGTTGCCAGATTTGGCAAAGGAAACCCCTAGCCTAGTTCAGTCCAAAACGCAACTAATTTTTCGGATGACCAATGTAGCACACTGCCTTTTTTTCACTTCATTAAAATTAATCATAACGTATTGTTGGGTTCTCGAACTTTGAAAGCATCTGTTGCTTGTTTTTTTCTTACAAGTTCTTGTTTTTTTTAATTATTCATATTGATTTTCAATAGAAAATGTATCTAAATTGCTAACGATAACAATTCTGTAAATTATTTAAAAATCTTTCCTTTCTTGGACGATTCAATGGATTGCCTTCGGAATTCAGTTACTCAGCACAATAGCAGAAGCAGTGCAGGAGCTCTAATTTTCTTATTTTTCATATCAATTATTATCTTGGTTGAATTTGACATAGTGATTTTTTCAGTGAATAAGAGCACAAAAGTGGTTACCTAAAAATTAGGTGTCGAACGCTGCTATTGCATCGATAGTAAAAAGCACATATGAGAACAGATTTGAAAACCTAATTTTGCGTCTTAATACTATGGATGACTCAAATGTAAAATATTATGTATAGAATAAAAGAATTATCATTTCCTATACGCAGGGTGTGTTGATATAAATTTGGAAATTTTTATGGGTAACGTTAATGAAGTGCCTTTAAGGAGAAAAGGTATTTTAAATTTTAAGGAGAAAACCAATAATTATAAATAAATACAATTGGGATGAAAGAACTAAATCAATGATAAATTAGACATAATCTGAGGAAAATGAAAGATTTTCATGAGCTATTAGAGTACAGAAATTATTTCCTCTCTGCATTGAGTGCTCATTATGGAGCGAATCTTAAAACCCCTATTATAGAAATCAAAGATAGCGCCAGAAAAGTTAAATATTTTTACTCCATTAATCAAAAAGGATAAAATATTCTTAAAATTCCTTGAACTTGTACCTATCATGATTTTTGCCAAACAGTTATTTCATCAAATATGTAATTCAAAACCTATTACCAATTATGCACCATTATTTTAATGGGTAAGTTAGAGAGAAATGTGCATAATTCGGACAATACTTTACTCAATTCGCAATTTGATTTCAATTTGCGATAAAGTTTGAAGGACGTCGAGTGGAAGAGTTATTTGAAAGTTTGAAACTAACTACCCCATCGATTTCAATGGAATGCACGAGGCAATATAAATAAAAATTCTCTCTCGTCAAGCGAGAGTTTGTTCGGATCGCATTCTTGAGTGAATATAATACGTTTTCACACTGTAAAATCTTATTGCTTTGTTTGATCCTTCCCAGCTAAATTTAAAATGTCGTCTTGTCGTATTTTAACGATCGACCGCTAGATGTCTTTACCTTTCACGGAGCACCTTGGAGAAAAGCGGAAACTTTAACGATTTTGTATTAAAGGGGCAATCTTAACGAAACTATTAAGACATTTATGTACAAGAGAGACAGTATTTTCTTCAGTAATTAGAAGCAAAATTTTAAGCGTTCATATATTTTGCATAGCTGACGTTTGTTTTTTGGATCTTACGAAATATAAAAGAAACGTTCTAAACAATTTAAAAATTGACTGATGTGAAAAAATTGTGTATATTTCTTCGTATAATACGAGTGATATTCGTTTTTTTCAAACTGCTTGTGGTTGTGAGATTAAATTAACGTATTGAAAACAGTTTTGGAATATTTTAACATCCTTTACTGAAAATATGTTCTCAATTAGGTTTTCTTAATTTTAAATATTATAAAATCCATTTTTTATTTTATATTGAGTAAACGTATTTCCACAGAAAAATTGAGAATATATTTTCGAGATGAAAAGCGCCCTTCAACAAAAAAAATAATAGACGATCTGTTGCTATTGATTGTCCCACCTGTTCAACTCCTATTCAAAGTTCGTGCTATCCTCATAAATATTTAAGTTTCTAGAGTGAAATATCTACTAAGATATCGTGCAAATATTTTGGTTGGTTTCTTATTTCTCACTTATAAAGTAAATTTCTTCTTTAGAATTCAATAACAGCATAATTTACTGTTTATCACCTTTTACGTGTAAACCTCTTCGAGAATTTCAAAAATTATTACGTATGTGTAAGACAATCAGTTTTGGAATAAGTAGGAATACATTTTTTTAACACTGCTTAAGACAGCTTATGGTACTTAGAATATATATTGATTGGAAAGTGTTTCAAATGCTTCTCATTTAATAGAATGATATGAACGAATCTAAATAAATGACTCAAATGATTCTTTCGTTATTAGCATCAAAAATTTGTAAAAGAAGGTTCTTAAACTGATCGATTCTTACACAGATCTTAAATTTAATTATAGTTATCCTGAATTTGTCTCAGAATAACAAGATTTAAAGTTTATTTTAACTGTTTTGCTCTGAAATCTGTGTATGATAAGATTATACCACCCTGAAATAAACACAATTTCCGTATTTAGTAAGATACGAATGTATCGAGCCGTATTTGTCGAAACAATACTACGTATTTGAGTTTGTAATCCTTTCTTTATATGAAAGAGGTATCAATTCGATCACGCAAACGCCTTATTCTAGTAATTGTCAGTGTTTGCAGAGTTCAATAAGCATAAGACAAAAATTTGATGTTTGTATTGCAAATAGATCATTCCCCTAATATACAAAACCATCTTTTATTTCCTAGAATGGGAAAAATTTTGGTGGCGCCACATGTGTGACATTCTTGGCCTTGGTCTCTTTAGCACGCGTAAATCGTTTAAAATCAACCTGAGGTGGAGAGCTATCCCATCAAGCGATTCATATTCAAACACTCGTTCATTGTTCGCGGCTATAATGGATGTATTCGATTCACAAACTAATACAATGCCACTTTTAGATCCGCGGAATAATTGCGAAGTGGTGTAACCTGACAGAGCTAATTATTCGCGATGAATTCTCCTCTCTGTTTATTACCCTCAATCAAAATAGCTGACGTTTGTTATGTCGATGGTGAACTTCTGCAATACGGAAGTACGTATTTGTCGGAGTTCGCAGAGTTGAATTTATAATGGAGTGAATATGTTTTTCTCTCGTTTCTATACACGTTACGGACAGATTTGGATTGACATTACGTGATTGTGATGATGGAAGTCACACGTGCTTGTGTATTTATTCATTCGAATTAAGTAACTCTCAATTGGAGTTATTCTGCAATTGAATGATAAAACCGACCTACTTTCTGATGAGATAGTAAAACAAGAGTAATGATTTCCTTAAGGGGTCCAATACACTATTATAATTATACAATTTTCTGCATAAGTATCATTGGCTTGACACTGACACGGAATTACAATGATCATTTGAAATGTTTTTACTTTGTCACGCCAAAGTTAATATAGTAAGTTTGCTTAAGCGAAACTAAAGGATGGAAGGATGATGATACACAGAATATTCATATTTTTAAGATGAATGTTTTAATTTAAACTCCTGAAGTTAGGAGAGATTTTTGATATATTTTGTGATTATGATCAGTTTTGATGATTATGATTATGATCCATTTTTAAAATCTTGCCTCTATCATCGAATCCTAGCTCATTTTGTCATAATATAACTAAAGTAAAATGATGAATTATTATAATGATGTTAGAAATACGATATTCTGCTGGCGAAGAAAGCTTGTGAATACCTAAATTTAGAATTATCGTGTTTCAAAAATTCTCTCACCTCAAATGACAATCAATTTTGATCAATTTTAATAAGTATTATTAGAGGGAGATTAATCATGCGATATAAAGCTAAAAGGAACAAACTATTCATCATTACGTAGAGGAAGAAATGAAAATATTTGCTGGAAAATCAGAGATTAACAATGCGTTATGTACACAGTTTATATAAAGCGGATTAATTACTAAAATTATACGGTTATTTTTTTAGAATTTTAACCTATTATTCGCTCTCTGTTTATCATAGTTTATAAATACAATTTATGGTAAAGAAAAATCATTCGGTGTACTATTAGAATATATCTATTCAATTAAACAGCGCGGCTTATGCGGGAATTCCAACAAACCCGATGCTGATAGATGAGGTCATTGCATCTAATATTTAACAAATGGAGAGAAATATTTCTGTGATTAACATTAGACGGTAAGAAGATGATGATCTAATCCTAATACGATTAGTTCACTCACTTTAGAGATAAAATCAGGAAATGTGAGTCAATTCGATATTAATTACACGCCGTATTAGGAGTTAAAAAGGATGTTTACCCAGTGCCAACTAAATCGTTATATAATTAGTATCTCATTATATAAATAAATGTTTTCGATGTGTATCACGTGTACTATATTTCATTACACTCGTTACATAAATAAGAAATTAATTCGATTTTATCGGTGATTAATACATTCTGCTTTTGGTGTAACATTTAATGAACAGACATTAGATTCTCGTACATTACGATCCAACATGTTTTGAGGGAGAATTCACCTAAATAGTTCATCTAATAAAAACGTAACATTGTTGTTGTAAGTAATTTCGAATTAGATAGATGTTTTGATTAGAGGTAAATAAATGTGACTGTTGATATAGGTACATTGTTGTTTACTTAATAAGTTCTGAATTAATTGAATGTAGAAGATATTAACTCAAGTCTTTTTTCATTAGTTATTTATCATTTCCTCGACAACTGATGAGGCCGTGAAGAGGATAATCGGTTTGGACATTGGTATCCAAATGCTCGATTGAGAAGTGATACACTTGACGCATTTGTTTGGCCGATTAACTCTGCGAAATGTCGTAATGGAGTTTAATGAAGTAATGGCTATTCAAAAAGAATCTCTGCCAAAGAAAATGACGAAATGGTGAAGTTATGCGGGTGATTAGAAAATACCTTCTTATAATGGTTATGATACGAATAATATACACTTGCATTAAGAGTCAATAAAGATACGAGGGGGACCTTATAAACTCTCATGGGAACGTATCATATCTTCTTTAATGCATTTCCAACGCATTAAAAGAATTTATCGATTAAATTGAACCTAAATACTATAGAAATGTACTCTAGGATGTATATTACGAGCATAGGGTGCAAGACAAGATTTATGGGTCTCATTTTCTTCCTAGAATGAGAACTTACTTTTGGCAGCACTTTAATTTCTAATTTGCTTTTTTGCATATTTTGGAATATTTGAAGTTGCCTCATCAAAAACAATTGGCAATAGGAAATAATAATTAATATACTGATGAAACTAAAAGGAAAATTAGCATAATATAATTTAATGAAAACGAATTAAATTTACTTCAACTGAATCGTGAAATTTACATTTAATTTAATTGTGGAATCAGAATCATTATTAAACTTCGTATTTTAAACTAGCTAGGAGTGAAAATAGTGAAAATAAGAAATCGTGTAATCTGAAGGTATTTACGTATTTGCTAGTATTATAACTCCAAATATATTTATCATAGAAAATTTTAAAAAGAACTCAAATAACTTTAACTAATATTAAGTAGACTATTGAACACTGAATCTATATTTTTTTCTTTCAATATGGTTAAACTTTAAATCTTAAACTATTTAAAAACTTAATCTAGAAAGCTATTCGTAATATCGCGGTTTTTCGATTTGCAATAATAGTTTGAATAGGTGAAATCGCAATTTATAACCATGAAACGTTGATGTGCATCGCTCCCTCTTTTAATGAAATTTCGCAATCTTTAATCATTCTCGAAGAGGCTAATCATTCTTGGACACGCTGTTGTTGACAAACAAACCCCTCGGATCACCTCGCCTCGGAGGAACTGCAAGTAACGTATTAAAATGGATGAATCACGTACCTGGAAGCTCGATATTAAATTCCTTTTCTACCTATTTTGTCCAAGTGCGAGGAATTCAAATTACGCAAATGCAAATCAAGTTGAAGGATATTCCGTTGCATATGTCAAAGGACGCGGCCGATGAAGATTAATTGATCAGAAGTGGAAAATCGATATACTTCCTCATTGTACCTCTCATCAGACGGCCATGGCTTCAACAAGTGGCGTCATCATAATGTAATTCTCAGGTATGCAAGGGGTGGGCAATGATGGAGAGATGCATTGTGGTGGATAAAATAGATAACAGAAAGGATTCACACAGAATTCCTCGTTGGCATAGCGTGATTTCGGAATGTTCCGTAACAATCTTTCTACAATTTATCTCTAAATGATGTCATTGCATCTTTATGAAGCCAACTTAAACAGAATTTTAATCCTCTTCGAATTCTCTTTATTCAAGACTATCCTCACTAGAGTAAAGTATCGTAGAGTATTTAATCGTTCTCCTTACGAAGGTTGAAATTTTATATCCAATAAAGAATTTAAAAGATCGTAATCTCTAATAATGATATTCAGGGATTTTAGAGAGACGATTTCCAAGAATTATTTTTTTAAAAAGAAGTTTTATATAGCATTTTTATTTATATTAAATACATTTATATAGCTATATGAAAATTCCAGACTTTCAGACTGTTGATTTATAGCAAATATGAGTAACGCCCATCAGGCTGGTATATTCAAACAATTGTTTCATCTTCATGCGTGTAAAACTTTATTATTCCTTGAACTCATTCATTTAGATGTATTTAAAAAATTAGTGATACTATTAACAAAAACTATTCAACTCAAATATTACTAGTGAAAAATATTTTTTCTGCTGATAAACTTAAGATGTAGTTGTAAAAAGTATGGTTATTAATGCAAATATACTATACAAACTTCACGTATTGTCTATGTTATAACCGAACTAAAATCTAAATACTTCCAACTATGGTAAATACCAGGGATGGTAATATATTTCCTTTTCCTCTTTTGAAAAATATGACTACAACTAAGCCTAGAGGTTATTTTTAACCAAGTAAAATAAATAAATAAAATATTATAAATAATTATATCGATGCATATTATACTAAAATAAAACTTGTTAATTTATTTATTAGAAGGCCAACTGCACTCATAAAAACTGACGTAACGACTTATACATACTAAATTTTTATTATCTGAGGGATTATTATTAACCTCATTCCTTCACATTAAAGCAGATCGAGTATTCACAGGGTGAAGAGGTATGCTTCTGCGTGAATAGTTCACGCGGCTGGAATGTTCCCACGAATTAATAGACGTGAGAAAACCCTAATTGGACAGTTAATATGTACATAATACTGTATGTTTTGCTTTATAACCAAAGGCTAATGAAGAACTTATTTCATCTCGAAAAAAATTATTATTTTTATAGGTATTTGAATCAGAAATTATAATAATTTCTTTATAGAGAAGTAATGTCAAATAATTCGATAATATATTTAATGTAACGCCAAATTTTATTCTTAACATTAGCAAGGATAATTCTTCCAATATTCTAATCACAATAATATAACCTATAAACATTGATTATCGAACGCTTTTGCATAACTGAATTTCCATTGTTTCTCATGTCCTCAGTTTAAATTTGTTCTGAAGAAAGGTGGTAATTGTTAGTGTATCCAAGGAGATTCATTTCCTTCTTCCTATTGCCTTCAGCCACTTCCTTTTGTCCTTTATTTCTTAAAGATTCTGCTCGTTAATCTTCTTGTCTTTCCGGTTTTCCCCTTCGAAAACCACATTCTCGCGATTTTTATCTTTAATTTTTCGATCTTCACAAAAAAACTTAGTTCTTACATCAATATATTACCTCTTTTCAACTATCATGTCTAAATAATGCTTTTATAACTCGATATCTCATCCTCCGATTCGTCTGTGATTTTTTCCTGCTCGTATTTTCAGTTGAGACTTAATTTTGAAGAACGGCCATGTTTTTCGAACCACATTTTTACGATGAATACTTCGTAAATTTGCAATTTTAATCCATTAGACCACAAAATAACTGTGGACAGTTCAATGTTAATCATTTTTTTAATCTAACCTCAAACAGATGTTTCTTCACTCGATATTTGGTGAGGCTGCATAGAATTTTCTTTGACACTCAATAAAATACATTCCCTCACCAATAAATGAATTACTATTCTCATTCAGCACCTTATATTGTTCTCTCTTTCACTATTGTGAAAGCTTACAAAATAGCTATATATTACTTAAAGGCGTAATAGCCATTGCAGAATAGCTTACGAAAGCAATTTTCTGCAGGATAATTTAAATTTCACGTAATAATCCCATTTCAGAGTAATTTACGTACCTAAATTCGCAATCAGAAAGAAAATAGCAAAATGGGATTCCTGAAATATCAAATTGGCATCAAAGCATTACTAAACACGAAGTTGAGAACTAACGCTGAATTTGAGCTTTCGAACTCATTGAAAACTGTTCGTCCATTGGCCGGACTTAAACTGCATTCACATCTGCTCCATGCTCGTTAAAATAGAATAGGACAGCTGAGTTCGTTTAGCACTTATGGTTACACACAACATCGAACCCACGAACGCTTTCATGATATGCAGACGAAGAGAGTCAATTCAACTCCGCTTGTGCTGTCCCGGATAACAAAATCCATGAACTTGAATAACACCGTCGATACCTTGATAGAATGCGATTGAAAACAACAGGAAATGAATATTTTCAGTTCGTTCAGATCGAGAATGACTGTGATCGAGTTACTTGGTTTTACACTAATCCGGGTGTGCATATCATAATGTAATTTCCACTCATACCTGTCACTTCTGTCTATGAATAGGAATAAAATATGTCCTTGAGAGTTTAATGCTGGCATACAGGAGATAGTTCTACTAACCAAAGAAGTTGGTGCCTCTTGAAAAAAGGAAATGTGCGAGTTACTTGTGTGCAAGGAAATGACCCACTTTTGGAAGATCATGAGAAGATGAAATTTCCCGAAACCTCCGTACGCTAACATGAAAAGAGCCTCTTTTGAATCGCCATAAAAATAGCAAAAAATGAATTTGTGGCCAAAAAATTATGAGGGTCACCATTTACTTTGCATGATATAATATATTATTCCTATGGACCTATTATATCAAAAAATATTGAAACAGAATGACAGTAATTTATTCTATTTATCTTACAATTAGAATCATGATTGTAATTTAAGAATTACTAAAATAAGAGAAACACTAAGAAATGTCAATACACTATCAAATTAACATAATATTGTTAATGATGAATTTTGTCATAATAAATAAAAATAAGAGGCTGTATGGACCGAGATTTCATCTTTCAAGGTCATGCTTCCCTTTTGGATGTGTTTGATGATAGTGACGAAATGTTTTTATAAAATGAGGGTGGAAAGGAATATATATTTGAATGTATTTATCTCATTCTTATTACCAAAAATCCAAAAAAACATTGAGTTATTGAGTTGAAGAAATTCTTTGCATTCATGAACTCAATTTTAAATGCCGAATATGAAATTATTAAATCAATAGAAATAAAAATTATTTCTGAATGCATGTTCCCCGCCCGCAACCTTGAATCAAATTTCTATCAATCAGATTCTCTAAAAGGGTTCATCTAACCGTAGTTCTTGATATCGATAAACTTCTGAGTCTCCAACCATAAACCACGGAGAGTCGGCTTATGGGGGCCCTAGGTTCGAGTCCCGATCAATTCGTTCTTTTTCGCTTCTGTTCAACTTTGTATAAATATAAACTTCGGTACACGTACCAAGTATTTTTAAAGCAACGCTTTGAAAAAGATATCTATTGAAGAACTACAATCATTTGCAGCCATTCAATATTAGTAAAATTCATTTCAAACGATTGATAATATTTTTAAAAAATACACTAATTACACAATTACTAAATTACACAATATTAAATGATAACACGTCCTTTTTCATTATACCTTACATTTAATTTCATCATTACTATATCGAGCTCAAATTTCTTCGAAAGAACATGAAACAGATGAATTGTCAATCTCTTTAATTTAGGAATACGATGTTTAAGAAGTATGTCTGCTGGTAAAAATTTTAATCTTCGATATGATCAACTGAATAGCAGCTCTGTCCATTTATTTATTGAATACGTTAATGCTCTAGAGATAAGAATATTTGATATCCTTGTATATATGGTATTAAATTTCTTAATCTATAGGGATAATAAGATTAGAATGTATGTAAAACAGATTATCCTGATTTTTACTATGAATATTAAAGGCTAAATCGGTATACTTCAGACGCTGGTCAAATAAATCTGAAAATTTAGCACGGGACTTGTAATATTGAGACAAAAAACCGAAAAATATATGCTACAAGGTCTTGCTGAAATGTACTCTCACATATGGGCACAATCGGTGGGTCAGCAGGGGGAGGAAAAAACCAAGTTACGTAAAATGAGGAAAGGTAAGTCGCAAAGTTCATTTTCGTGGCATGATTGGATGCACGACACGCTATCGAAACCTGCTGAAGGATACATGCAACGAGTACCAATTATATAAAACATTCTCTACAAAGGTAGTTTAACACCCGAGAGACAAATTTTCGGCGAAAAATCGAATGCGATCAACTTGTTCGAGCGTGAGTTAAATGCGAGAACGTCCAAAAAAGGTCATTCGGGCAAAATGAAGGGCCGGTGCTCTTCCACGGCGGTTTGGGCCAAGGGCGACACAAGGCCACGAGACTTTAACCTCAAAATGGAGAGCGCCTTGAGAAAATAGAGCAGACGGCGTACTCACCAGTGGTCGCTGGACCATCTCTCACTTCGCCTACGCACGTGGTTTTTCGTGGAAGCGTCACCGCGCGCCCTTGTCCTTCCCTTGTTTTCCGTTGACGCCGTTGATTTAAAAGTGTCGTCAAAATAATGAACGACGCCACGTGCGGCGATCTGACGAATTAAGGGAAGATTGACGATTACTCGGGAGTCAAAGCGGCGAGAAAAAAAAGAAATCTACAAGTTTCGAGAAAAGGTTTAACCTTCCAGTTTTCGTTGTGTTCGGGTTTTGAATTTATGTAACCATCGTTTGCCGTAAATTATTTCGAATGGTCGAAACTGAGGGAAACAGCGTATTAAAATGATAAGATCAATCGTTGAAGTCTCTCAGTTTCCGACGATGAAAACTAAAAGGAAAAAACGATATTTTATTGAAAAATTCGAAAAATTCCTAATGTTTGCCTTATATAAGCTCGTTTAACGATCCGTTCCAGAGATTGAGTGACAGTAAATTAGCGGTTAATAAGAATAGTGGAAGAAATAGTTAGCTTCCACAGTGGGAAGACGTGACGAACCTTGTGTTTATCTTTGACGTTGTATAATTCGTTTAAGTGTTGCGATTTTTTTATTCAAAGTGAGTTTACTCGAACATCTAAGTATAGCTTCACGTTCTATGATAATGCTGTAATCTTCTTCCTTGTTTTATTCGATTCATTTGAAAGTTTCCAAGATGTATTATTGCCGTTAATGACAACTTGCACTGTATTACACGCGGAATATAAAGGACTGGAAATACCTTCTGGGTAGAATTAAATCATAATGTGATACTTGAATCAAATTTAAAGTTGTTACTTAACATTTACTTGGACGACGGAGAACCCGCGTTGTGTATTGAAATAAGATTCCTTCCCTAGTCTAACAAGGGGATGGATTTTATTAAAATATAAATTTAATAATTATCGCAACAAAGTTGCTGCCATATTTAGAGATAATTCTATCATTGTTGCTAATTTAGAGGATAAGATCTCAACTAATGTAGTTGAGACTAAAAACTCGATTTCCTATTTAACTTTAATTTAACTTAAATTTAACAACGTAGGAATTTGACGAGTGTAATTTAAGGTGAATAATATAAATGAATGTTTGGTAAAAAGTTATATTCCAGGTAAAATATTTATAATAGAAAGCACTCTACAATCAAGTGCAAAAAACTTTATAATTATAAATACAGCTCAAAAAGAATGAAATTAACATCGAATAACCCTTATGCAATGTACACACAAAAAATTACGAATTATACGCTTCTTACAAAATCTTTTCCAAAGACTTGTACTTTTTATTTGAAATAAAGTGGAATATTATGATTTTTCAGCACCCAATTTTTTATTTAAATTAAACCTTCCATTTGATGAATATCATCCATTAGGATGTAACGGTATTCCTGCAAAAACATCGCAATGAGTTATTTAATATTCCAAGGCCAAATATTTTCCTCCTTCTTCGCGGATATAATTCAAGATCGAAAGCATCATCATTTTTGCTCAACTCAGTTAGTGGATCAAGAGCGTTCGCACCTAGATACTAAAAGTGGGCGGGGTCCTTCCAGCTGCATAGTGTGGGAAGCACTGGCCTCATTAAACCACTAATATTTTGACCAGCATCCGAAAATAAAAACAGAAGTCCGAGTTCGGTCCTCACTTCGCAGAACATAACAGGATAAACGAACCCGGACTTAGTATTTGTTTTTTTTTGTGAACGACAGGTTGCAGGTGTATATCATCAGGCTCTGAGATCAGGGTCATTCATTTAGATGTACGACGTATTTTGGCTGATTTCGAACAAACAACTGAATTTTTCCTAAAGTACTTAATTACATTAAATATGGAATAATTTATGATGATTTGAACTGGATGCAGAGCTCAGTACGTTAGCTCACTTTCTACTTTATTTGAGAGATATCAATTGATTTTAACTTCAAAAACAGCTGTATGAATTTCAATTCTTCGCAGATGGTTTTTCCAAATAAACACGATACGAAACTTAAAAAGAAACTCAAAATGCATGAGATACATTTAATTATTTGCTTTTATGAGATAAATTTAATTATTTGCTTAAAAAGAATAAATGATCTTGAATCTTTTTAATTGCGAAAAAGGTGCTCGAATTAAAAACTTTTCATGCTAAGGAAAATTTTTTTAAATAATTATTATAAAAACCTTACTCAAACCTGAAAAAAATTGTTTTTTATTTTAATAAATTGTTATTTACTCTGTATATTTTTTTCAAATTCGCTTTAAAAAACTATTTGCTTGAGAAATTCTGGATATTTCCTCAATTAGTTGACAAAAAGGATGAATTGAAACTAAAAATAACTGGAGGTTAAAATATGTGGGTGAAGATCAAATTCTAGAAACATTAGTGAGTCACAGTCTAAACGTATTTCGTTTTTAAATATATAAATTTTATCATCATAATAAGGAAAAATGTATGTATCGCAAGGCACGATTACGTCAATTAGTAAAAGTAGAAAAGCATTGATTCCTGATGTCAATTCATGGCCTTTCCTATTTGGAAAGGAATCATAATAAATATCGAAAGGAGAGCAAACAGGGAATTCTTTGGGTCATCGGTCTCTACATGGGCATTGAACCTTGACCTTTTCAGTCTTAGCTTACGAAGCGTTCACTATGTGTACTATACATAATTTCTCATCAAATTATGTGATCAGATTAGATTCAAATACTATACATTCCTTTGCTGCTATAGTAGAATTTAACAGACCATTTTATGCATTAAAAGTCATCTTAAGTAAGATTTAAAACGTAAAATAATATATTTTTATATGCATATCACGGTAATATATTACTTATTTACGTAATTTTAAGCTTGAACAACCTTTCAGAGAGAAAATATCCAAACTAAAAATATACTGTCCTGACGCAAATCATTCGTTTATTATTTAGGTCCTGAATCTATCCATCCCAGACTGTTAAACTCATATTTTTCGTATGAAATCAGAAGTTTTTGGTTTATTCGAACCATTCTGCTGACATTGATTCGCTACCTATAAATCGTAGAAAAGGCAATTAGGTCCTCTATCGTTTGTTATGATGTGGTGGATATCCCAAACATTTTATCATAGTAACCTAAATACAGATAGGCGACTCCAGAGAGATTTTCGAGAACAGGCCTCTATAAAAATTCGTTTCAAGGATCCTCTTTTATCGTTTGGTTCCCAATGTAGGTGAAAGTGGACTGTGTTTCTAGGCGGCGTAGATCAAGAATCAAATCGTTGCTGAAGGTCTCTTAGTTCAATGAACCCTTTGATAAATATTGCTTCAGAAGTAAAGGAAAAATATGGAAAACACCTGGAAAGTTTTATGAATATCATCCATATGGTACATATTATTTTGAATCTAACTTAACAATGAATGGGCGTCTATGTTCTGTGTTCTAATTTGTCATCTCTTATTAAATATACGACAGATAGGCTGATGTTGTGATTATCTGTTACTTGTACCATTCCTTATAATAAATCGAGAATAATTGTAGATAAGATATTAATTGAAATCTGTCAATGGTGGAGAACGGTTAATTTTGAAGCTTATAACTGATTCATTTAATATGCCAGCATTCCCTATATTTATTTCAGATATTGTTTTACTATGATATTATAATATTACTATGATAATATAATATTATAATATAAGTTATGATATATAATTATTCATAACTTGTGACAAATAAAACATTTCGCAAGAATATTTTAACAATATACTGTGGTGAAAAGTGCATAGAGTTATTGGAAAGGATAAATGTAGTATTTTTATTTCAATTTTGTTTCCGAGACTTGAGATTAGTCTTCAGGAGGAATTCTTGAGCAATACCTATTCATATCAAGAACAATATCAAGGGAACAATAGAGGAATTTGGAAATTATATATTTTGAATTCATAATTTTAAGTTGATATAAAGCTTTACCGATTAATTCAGAAATATTTGCTGTTTATGTATCAAATTTACTTTTCCTATAAATATTTAAAAATCTCATTTGCTATCCTTTATAACGAAAAGGGTTGGTTGAGATGACAGAAAAAGAATTAATTAAGAACATTCGTATCTAGAAAAATTAATAAGGTAACGTCGCGAATTGGTATTATTTCATCGATCGAGGAGTAAAAATAAAATTTCTCACGACTACGCTTCCATTCACAGAGAATATTACGCAAACTATTACTCGGCGAGGAGATAAAATTATGTCAGAGAAAAAAGAACAAAGATAAAGGTATAATTGTGTGAAAATTGTAGGTAAGAAGAGATTCAAATGAAAAGGCAGATACCAAATATTGGCGGCATGAGTCCATCCTGACCCACGCATCACAACACGCTTTTCACGAACCAAAAATATATCCTCAGGCCATTCCGGCTCATAGAGGAGAAACTTTTCACGTAACTATAAACGCGAGTCTAATTTCTGAAAGAAGCAAATGAATATCACTTTTCTTTCCTTGCTATATTTGAGGATGTTTATCACCCTAAAGTTGAACGTAAATACAGATCTCTTAAATTCCTGCGGCTAACCTCAGAAGGTTCTTGCCGAAGCGCATCGATCTATTAAGGCAAACCAACATGTTTTCCACGTAAAAATACACATGAAGATGTTGACCAACCCTCGCATCTGTATGGTCACATTATTTATCGCACTGTTCAAAAACCTATCTGATCAGGAAAACAGATTACCTTACTGAATTTTGCGTTGATGGTTTCGACGAACATAACTTTCTGGAAAACTGAAATTTCGTCAAAGTAGGATACGTATGATAAAATCATTATATATCTTAACGCAGATATAGAAAATTCTATATCATCCTCGTAAAATTCTTATTTGTTACTCTATATTCATGCAAGGAGAGATATGGCTGTTAAAATAACTACGTAAATTATATGCAACCTTCAGACTTTTACTTTAACCATGACATCAAAGCAGACATGTTTGTTTAATTAAAATCACTCTATGAGAAAGGTACATGAAAACCTTGTGATTGATATTTTTCAGAATGCTATGCTTTAAATTGTTACGAATTTGAAGCTTTTATTGTCAGAATTTATTGTATTAAGATTTAGTGATAGATTCTTCAATAGTAATCGTCTAAAATTGAACTTGAATGACATGAATGTGACTGTTCAATTAAAATTAAATGAACAATTTAGAGTACTAGGATAATCGATAAAGATTTTCAGGGCAGTTTTCGTAATGTTGAAGCCAATACTTCTCTCGTAAGTTCGACTCAATACTGTTCAATACAAACCCTAAGATGTTCTCCTCTGAGGACCATATCCTTCGAAAACTGTTTCCTGAGAGTTATCCTCAAGTACCCGAGCACTATGACCACTGTTTCTCAATTACAATTGCACACACACTAACTCATTTATGCCTCTCCTTCAGAGCCTTGCCTTTTTCCAAGGGCAGAGAAAAGTAAATTGCTATATTTTTCTGGATTTATGTAGGGTAATGTTCTTTTTGCTTGGCACCGCTCACCTAGTTGAGTCGTGATCATTTTTCATGCCAACGAATACGCGAAACAATCGTAACTGGAGCAAAAGAAAGTAGAAAAAGTTTGGAAAGATATCGAAGGGAACTTTGCTAAGAATACTGAAATCATGGATTTATGGATTACAGATTTTAAACATTTTTGAACACTTCATTTACACAGCCCGAATATTTCGATGTTTCGGGCGTAGATTGACGAAAGACGAATCGAATAAAACCCTTACCCCACAAAAATATTAATACATCATACGTATAAAGTGAATCCAAATTCCTATTATTTATTAAACCTTTCCTACCTTGATGCGCTATATGACATATATTTACTACAGAAATCTTATTATTTAATTCCTTCTCCGCCTTTTATGAATGAAGTCTTAATTTATGATTATCTTTTCAATTGTTTAATTAACTATTTGCAAGTCCCCTATTTTAGCAAACTGTGATTTTCTACATACCTTTTAAACTTTCATTTTGGATACACAATTGAAGAATACCCTAACTCCTCAATTACCTTTTATTGACAGAGGACATAAACTTGGATACTCAGAATTTACTTTCGTGTTGATCTATGTGATGTCGTAAAAATATTTCTAGTGCTCTGATAAAGAAAACAGAGATAAAATTCCAACCACGTGCACAACTTTTTTTTTAAATACTCAACTTGTACAAAACTATTTTTTGCTTATGTTATTATTAAATTAGCATATATATCTCTTGGGCATGTTAGTTAAACATATTTAATCCTTGCAGAGATTTCTGGAATGTAATATAGAAGCCTGCACCCCTTAAAGTCATTATGATCTCATACATCATTAACTCGCGTGCATTCCAATAATACACATCTCAGTGAACGGGCGAAACTCGCTTCTGTGCGCGTACAAGACCGTATGAGTTGAAATCGCGTCATGTGAGAATTCCTAGCAAATGGATTGGCGGGAATGCTTTCACTCTTCTTCCACAGCTTGTTTTCTTATTTATGTATGAATCTATTTCCAGACAAGCGGAACTCATGGATGGAATAGAAGGGAAAATGTATGCGGTCGTATCGCGTGTAGAAATCTGATGTGAGAAGGAAAAACGATGGGTTCACGAACGAGGTATCACACGTGCCAAACTGAGGCAAAGCCAACAGTCCACTTTTCGGTCCCTTTGATTACATTCTAGCTGACCTTCTGGACCCCAGCATCCTACCCCAGACCATATACGAGGAATTTTTAAGTCCTCTTCCCAGTAGACTAGGCGTTTCCGATTAGATTCTTACCTAAGTTTACTGTCCTGTAATTTAATGGAATTCTACTGTTCAAAGGTTAGAGAGATGTTATAGATAGCGATGTGACTGGGGCTCGAACCCAGGTTCCACACTTTCCTGGAAGGTATCCTTCAGTGGAGAGTGAAGGACCTGGGTTCGAGTCCCAGTCACGTCGTAAACTTTCACATATTTTTCATTTTTGTATTAAAGTTGCTCGAACTTATCATCTAAGTTATTTCGCCATTCCTTAATTCAATTATGGTTCCTATTGGACTGAAAAATACTCTCGTACGCGTTTTGAAGTCTTTGTAAATAGTACTGTGTACTGTACTAAGTACACTTCATAAATTCAACGAATACCCATTCGTACACATACATCCATAACTGTCGGCAATAAAAACAAATTTGAATGCAGAATATTGGAATTCCGCAAAAGATATCAAGTTTTATAATCCGTCTGCCTTATTCGAAGCTCAATATTCTAGCAGATGGTTACATTCCTTAAGAATTAAAAGCGTTCACTATTTCTCGACCAGCAACCGGTTGATGTTATGGTAATATTATTCTGAATCGTAATCCTTGTCCTGTCTCTTTCCGTGAGACTTGGTTGGTGTCCCCTCTGAGACCTTGACTGGAAATTTGCTCATCACTAAATGTGTTCATTTTTTAGCGTTAAGTAATTACGGATCGGCAGAAGTCCAGCAGGAAGGAAATGCTTATTTTTTTGTCGAATACTTCGATTCAATTGGAATAGGATGAGGATAAAAATTAAGAAGGAAACAGATTTACGGTCGCATTCAATACTTAGCATTTACACAGCCATTTGAGTATATTTTACAAATATCATTCGAGAATAAAATATTTCGGAGAAGTTTGGCTCCTAGATAGTCTCATAAATAGTAAATAATATATCGCATTATTCGAAGAAAAATGTCAGCTTTTTAAGAAGAGCATCAAAATATGAGTTTTAATCATTTTTAATCATTCTTTAATTGTAATTAACATTATATACATTATATATTAATACTGTAATAATAGTAGTAATTAAGTTATAATATTGTTCTATTTAAAAAGGAGTGAGATATTACGCAAGATATCGAGTATTTCATAAAGGAAGGTTAAGAGAAGGATAGCACAATGTGTCATAGCTGTTTATAAACTCTTGGAACTGCAATTTTGAATTTCCTAACATAAGTTCAAAGGACAAGGATGAATTCTCTTATAGAGTCAAGAGGAAAAAGTATTTTTTCAAGTCCATTTTCCTTGGGTATTTCCCAAACATAACCGAATTCCCAAACAAGGAAGGATGAAGGATCGAGAATCTCAACAACCTAAAGTTGGAATTTTAAATCTGTTCCTGCAGGCATCATTCCAAATACGGCACTGATTTCTTTATTCCTAAGTTTCAATGAAATGTGAATGTTTTTCATCAGTAATTTACTGGATTAATCATTAATGTTAAGTTATATTCTATTCCTATAAATAATCAATAGCATAGAACCTGAATGGACCATAAGCTTAAGAAACAAAATTGGGTAGAACATAATATAGAGTTAAGAAGAACTTAGAGAGATATAGTTACTATGAGCTTATTATGCTATACTGATATACTTAGCATAAATCTAAATGTCTCTCATTAAGAAACAATCATCTAAAAGGACGCTGAATTTAAATCAAGGCAATCTACTTTTCTCAAATTCGGATTATAACGCCTGAATATGAGGCTTAACAACGAGACCTTGGTCTTATGTGTTAAATTCTGTCTCGTAAAAGTTTATACACTCATATTATGTGTGCTTATTTTTTTTAAATTTTCGTAACTATCAAAATTTTATCCATGAATTAGTTTCATTTTTACAGATGATGATATTTTGAAAACGAGTTGAAAATTTGACATGTTCGAGGATTAAAATAGCATATTTTAAATTTACCTTAACGAGCATTTCAAGATTTGAAGAATAGGCTATCCTCGCAAAACATTTCACACGTGAAAATCTCGTTAGTGTTTATACCTTCGAGTTTAAATGATTTTTTGTTAATTTTATTAATGTTTTTTAAGAAAGAGATGCTTTAGTTAAAGAAGAACACGAAAATCATCAACTGATAAAGCACGGAATTTTGGGCTCTATGGCTCGCATTACTTTAAAATTACCCCCACATCGTTTCAAGGTGATTCTTGGAGAAGATTGATCTACATTTCTGCAATCTTCTCTACACAATCGAATGAGAGCATATATTCCAGCAATTGATCTTCTAGCGTAACTTTCTATCGCATAAGATCTCGCCAATCAAATAAATAATGTCCAATCCGCCAACTCCCATAACCTAATTCCCTTTCACTGCGAATATTATGAAAGGCGATTCCAGTTTTAAGCAATATACATGGAAAATGAGTTGTTTTAACATTCTTAGCTCCTTAAAAGCACCTAAACTTGAATTTTTACTAATCTATATAAGACCGCCTAGGGCTGAGAGGAAAGTCTATGTTTACCTCTATTTATTTTATTTTGTATTCAGCCTTAATATGGTGGTGGTGAATGTATTCAGGAAATGATAACGAAGGAAAATGGAATGAATAAATTCTTGTTTATAGATATTCTACAGCAGCTGCGAAGGAGAGTAATCAATGACAGCCAATGAAGCTGAAAAAAGTGTTGTTTATTGACTTGGAAATATGCACGCGTTAAAATAATTCGCATATCCACGCTGCCTCAAATAACATTGCGTTTATTCTGATATTCCTCAGATTTTAATATCATTATCGAAAAGAAGGTAGTAACTAGGAGGTGTACTGTATTTTTCGGACTATAACGTGCACATAAAATCCTTACATTTGCTAAAAATTGGCAATTTTGTTATGTTCTGGTGTGACTTATGTATGAATCCTGTTTGTGCCGAGTTCTAGTGACTTTGAACCAATTTCTATTTTCACACTGCGCTGAGAAATCAGTAAAAATGTTTTATTACGACTTTGGTAAGCGACGAAGGAACTGGCTTGGATTGACAAAGTATTATCGCTGGTTTGGTGTTTTATATGTGTTAAAAGTGAGTGATATTGACAGTTATTGTTAATGGTTTGAATAATGTCTAAACTATACCTCTGTTTTGTTTCACTTAGTGCGCTTTATAATCCGGTATCTTTCTTTGTGCGTCTTTTAGTCCGAAAAATACGTGAAATAAAAAGAATTATGTAGTGTTTGAAGATTGGATTTCGACGATATTTCAATAAACGGTTGAGCTCCTACTCATGCAAAAATATGGAGTGATAATATAATACTAGTACGTAGTTGTTGCTTTAATCAGTGTTAACAGTAGTGTATAAAGAATATTGTACATAATTTTCGTAAATTTTATATTTACTTCATTCTAGAACGTTACGTAGAGAGGATAATTCAGATAGAATATCTCAGGAAGTCCTCCGAAGTTTTCCTTTTGGATTCGCAACCTTTTCGGAGGAATTATACTGAGTGCTTTTATTTATGGTCATCGTGGAATTAATGTAAGTACACTGTGCCTCCTTGAAAGTTTGAAAATCGTCACCCTTGACCCACTTGACATAAGCGGATCTTAATCGATCCTTTTTGAACGACGCGTGCACCCCACTCTTACGCATTTATCACTCGCACTTGAAACGACTAATTGAATTTATCGACGCAACCGATTTGAACATATGGCGGAATTTTCTCGTGGAAGTTTTCAATGTTAAGCTGAGGTTTCGCGCATACGTGCGATCTCTAGCGAAGATAAATGTAGTAATAGTTGTTTGGCGGCATTCGTTAGGAGTTTCAGAGATAATATTGCCGATATTTCTTCACTTAAACGTACGCGGGAAATATTAAATTATTTGACGTTTAAATGAAAATGTATAAAATGATTTAATTTTCATTTCATACATCCAATCTCTAATTCTTTCTGAATATACGTTTCTGGTACACATTCAAAGGTTTAGCCGACAACAAAAAATGCTACTCCTATGATGTTTTAAGAGCATAACTATTCTAAGAATTAGACCTTTTTGGTTTCTACTTAATATTACACCAATTAAGGAATAGAATGATAACGCTGTATACTTCCACACACAAACTATTAATCTCAATACTGTGGAAGTATACAGTGTTATCATTCTACCATTCCGAATGTCCTTCCACGAAGTCGGACCTATTACTAATTTATTTTACAAAGTTTCCATGAAAATTATTATTTCATTCTTTATTTTGATTTAATAACTATAAAAGGATGTATTTATCCGTAAAGGAAGTCAAAAACTATTCATATAGATCGCTCTCGATCTCTAACTGAATAATACAAACTAGATATTTCCAATCATCATAAAATATAGTTTTTCTACAAATACATTAGCTAAACTATATCTTTCGTAAGTAAAATTCAAAGAGTTGATATCTGAAAATCGATTTCAAGCCTTAAAGATATTAAAGTTGGTTCTGAAGTAGTGACTAATGGAAATTTTTTATCAAGCAATCGTTGAATTCTTCTCAAATTACATTCAGAGCCAAGTCATATTTCGTAGTCTACTTTTTTACACACATCTCGACGGCTATGCTAATTCGCATAAATATAATTGGTGCGCAGCAAATATAAAAACGGATCGGAAAAATACGACAGATCCAAATGTAGAACGATCCATTTCCAGAGCGAAGGCCTTGTTAATTAAATACTCTCATTTCAGACGAGATACGTCGTGCGTAGCAGACAAGTTGGAGAGAACCATACTTTTACGGTGTTCGTTGATTTATAGCTCAGCCGATATCAACTTCCCGCTCTTCGGAGATGGTGAACCAGGAGAACCTGGAAAGGAAAGGACGGTTGTGATAGAGTGGAATTCTTCCTCATCTACGAGTTGCACACTATGGCTTCGTCGGTGTAAACCACCGACGTGCGCGTATTTTGAGATCTCACGCAGAAAATAGCATGTCGACGTCATGTCATATCAATAAATCTACCCTCCGACAGAGGTCAGTACCAAAACAGTGTTAAGAAGTATTTGGTCAACATGGAGAACGAGTTTCATTGACCTTACACCTGAAGAGAACATGGAATTGATCACGTCAATTGCTATTTGATTCCTGAGTGAGAGGGAGACATGGTTCAGGCTTTTGCAATGCGAATCAAACCTTTTTAATTGAATGTAGGACTATAATCTTGACATGGTTCGAATTAGGAAAGGTTTTTTACAACACGACGACATGAAAGAAAAAATGCGAGTTTTTTAAGGTGAGCAGCTTAGCGAAAATTTTAATTGCAACAGCTCGTGAATTATAGTAAAGTGAATTGATTTTTGAATTTTTTAGATATCTTTGAATTTTCTAGAAACGATTGCTCAATATATTTCTCACAACATAAATATTTCGATTGTACTATCTACTATTTTTACTAGGATATTAACTCGAAAAATAATTATCAAATTCGAAAATATGACGTGAGAATCGTTATAACACTGATTGTTATAAAATATTCTGTATATGAACTAATGAAAATCGAAATATATTTCAATGAATTTCAAACGTAGGTTCGTATTATGATATGATAACACCAAATCTTTAAGGTAAAATTTAGGGTTAATAATTTAAACCTTGTGAAACTAATAAATAGGATAACCTTTTCTTGTTTTCTCAAATGTTTTATTCTGAAAGGAATAGTTAGATAATATTTAAGAATTTTATTGATAGAATCAGAAAATTTTACAGATATTTAAGCACTTATTGGTATTCATAATGATTTATAGACATATCGAAATTACTTGCGATTCAAGATATTGCTTAAAGATATTGATATTAAATGACTTGGTAGATATGTTAACTAAGACGAGCCCAATAAGATATTTAACAGCGAATTATAATAAAACAATTTTCAAACATCAAACTCCTAATCCTGACTAAAATAAATCTGTGAACTTATTAGAAGTAAACCTATACATGAGATCTTATTTCACTAGATAAAGATACCAATCCTTCCTCCTCAGAATCGGTGAAATAGAACAATACATGGTTAAGCCAAATGGAATAGGTTTATATTATCTATAGTAGTGCAATCTATAATAAAAAATTGTATTTATAACATTATTAATTTTATTATAATCGAAAATTAAATTTTGTTCACAATACAATTCTAAAATGAGGTAAAATAACCCTCCACGACTTCTAAAAACATACATTTTTTAGAGAATATATACAATCTTAACTCCTCAATATATAGGACTTTTTTTACTATTTTAAATTGAAAGTACAGTTCTTAAAGCGACTTTCACATTCCATTTAAGCGCATATTTGCAGGAATTCGGTTCAAGGGAATCCTTTTCGTGATTATTACTCTTAAACATCTCTGCCGCTTCGAATTCAAGACCTAGAGTTACTCTGCTTAACATTCAAGATCACGTGATAAAAAGAAAGAGTAATATGAGTCCATACATCTTCGTGGGAAGAGGGGTTGATGGAGAAAGAGAATATGCGTGTTGCATCGTTCAAAGCCATGGCTCAAAATGGCGTTCGATCGCCTTAAGAGCATTCTCTTGAAACACACCCTAAATCATTTTCCCTCACCCACGCTCCCCCTCGATTATGGACTCCTTAACTTCATAAACTACTCCCAAAGATAATTGACGAATCCCTCTTTGACTCTTCCGATGAGAGGCAAAGACCGACTTTTGAATGAGGACATAGCGTCGTATTTATGTCGCGAACTATTATGGATTTTTGTGACGTCAATGGTAACTATGATATTGATCGATGGCTATGAGATACCTGCATAGTTAGCATACCTGCCTGGTATGAAAGTCAATGGGGACTTGGGTTCGAGTCCCTGTTATGTATCAATGTTTCGCAAACTTTTCGTACTAGGTTCATTTTTAACGTTGTAATGTCATCATTTGATTTAATACAATCTATCTCAGTAATTTATTAAATGAAAAGAATTTAAACTGTACCCATACTTTCGGAAAGTGTATAATGAGATGAAAATAGAATTTTCAAGTAGATACTTTTACGTAAAATGGAATGATATTTTATCTTTCTTCTGTATACCTTCAGCAACCAACAAAAATGATCGGAACTACTGACCCAAATTACATTTAAGTAGAACCCTGTCAATTATTTTGGGGTAATATTCCTCAGTCATACAAATAAAACTTAAAAACTATATGTATAATATAATAAATATGCCATTTGTAAATATTTAAGTATATATCTGAATAAATGTTACATTTTTAAAAGGATCATGCCATCATATCCTAGCATCATTCAAACTTTTATAAAAAGAATTAACATGTTGCAGCCTTAGTAAAATATTACGAAATTTAAAGTGTATAAATTAATACAGAAACCTTATATCTATTAAATGTATGGCATACACAGCATTTCAGATTTGTAACGTATATTTGGGAATAAGGACAGAGTGTGTTATATAGCGTAAGATTTGGCTTGCATTTGTAAATCCAGAAGGAATAGGGAAAAGACCAATATATTGTAATTTCTATACAATATATTACAATTTATATAAGTTATTATCGTTTATCAAATGCTTAAATCGATTCCAATAAAAATTAATTGAGGTATTATCGTAGTCGAGCGGTTAAATATGAAAAAGACAACGTAAAAGAAATTTACATCCGCTGAAACGAAAACAATTTAATAAAACAATGTTCAATAATAGGCAATCAACATGCATGAATATAAGATGAGGAAAATGATGAAAAGAGAGTAACCATTGTAAAAGGGCCTTGAAAAAGATTGCGAGCAATGATGATGTATTCCATAAATTAAAAAAGTATTCAGTAACGATATTGAATATTAGCCCACAAAGATAATGGATTGGGAATGTAAAATATTTCGCCTCTAAGAACATTAAAAATAATAAGGAGAGAGGAAGCTGAATGAAACAATGTTTCGATAAGAGTTAGAGAGTAGAATATATAAAGATTAGAAATAGAATGGGGTTATGGGTTTTAAATAATGGAATGGGGTGGTTTTTAGTTAAAAAATCAAAAGATAACCGATAATTTGATGAAAAATTCGTCTCTTCCATTAAAGTAGTTACTAAGGACAGAGAGAGATGAGGGTTTAATTGAATTTCACTTGAGTCATATCGCTACACTTATATTATTGTACTACTATTATGTGTTTATTTTTAATCTTCGAAACTCGAGAATAGAAAATTATTTTAGGGCAAGATTTATTCTTTGGTTCAATCTCGTCTTAAAATTATTTTTATAATGGGAAATGTAAAATTTATATTAGAGAGAAATAGGTAAGTTCTGTGTATAGTGCCAAGAAAAGATTAAAATTCTAGAATGGATATTTATAGAGAAAGGAACAGAGCTTTATCTTTAAAGAGATAAAACAAACGAAAATAGGGTGAATCTATCTTAAATAAACTTAGAAATGTTTTAGAGGAATAAGTAGAGTAGAGGAATATATTCACCAAGGAAAAGTCGCAAAAATTAAGGAAGAGCTGCGAAAGTACGTGAAGGGTTCAAAATAAACGACGTGGAACAACGGTTGTAGGAACAAGTATGACAGAACAATCGAGAGTTAGGCAAAGGATTACAATGGATTACGCCATAGAGAGTTAATGATGGTTTGGCTTTAAAACGGAATTTGGAAGCCAAGTCTTAAGCCTTAAGAAGATGATGAGATCAACGCTAAATGGATTATTCACCATTCGCTGGACTTCGAAAACGCTCTCGAACGACCTGTTGCAACTTAAAATAGAGGGTAGTGAACGCCTCCTACCGAGTTGACGAAAGCACTCATCTTAGAAGAAAAGATGGATGAAATGATTTTTTCAAGACGTTCCTCCATTCTTTCTTTATACCCCACATCTTCACCGCATTTTCCTATCCCCCCGATTCGCTTTATATCATTGACATTCACAGCACGTCGCTCTCTCTCTCTCTCCTCCCAAGGTTACTAATGCACTTTCTTCCACAGACTTCCGACTCATTCTCAAAGCGGGGTTTTCCCCGAGTCAACAAAGGAAAACAAATTTATGAAAGGGGGACATTGATTAAATTTAATTATTTGCCATGAAAGTCTTGAAAATATACGTAGACGGCCATGTGAGTAAATATCATCTTCGGAAATATTTACGTTTGTTTTTCCTGGAAAGAGGAAAAGTCTACATATAGCAGGAAGTAATTAGCTCTACAACTGCGTCGAAATAAATTTCCTATTTGACAAGAACATCGGAAGAAATATCTATTGATTCGATTGATCTGGAATAGCTTTCTTTCTAACCAGGAATAGATCCGCGATTTTTATGAGGCAAAAATAAGGTTGGATAGCTTTAAAATAATCGATACAGATTCTTTTCCGTAACTCTTTAAGAAAATGTATTGCATGAGGAAGCAACAGTCATCACAATTCAGTTCTAATAGTAATAAACTAAAGCTCTTGTTCACTTTATTCTTTACATCTAGCAAAAAAAACGACAATTAATTGAAAATACGACCAAGCCGTCTCAGTCTTCAAGTCCTTTCTAGGAAATAGCGCTACAAAAACACAAATATCTCACCCATCGGTTATGAGTCTTGGTAAAGTGACCTTCCGAACAGAGGCGGGTGAGAATGCAGGTTGGTTAATGATATTGAAGTTTCTGGCAAGACAAGTCGGGTTTTTTTGTCTTACTTATGATGACCTCAAAGCTGTCGCCGGTCCTTTGAGTATGAAATAATTCCTATATATCGGTCACTTCGCGAAACGTGCACAGTATCACGAATTGTTGTAACACAATTCTTCCGAAGGAACATTGGGAAACCGTGGTTTGCGAAGCGTTCCACTGATAAAACAATTATAAAGACATTACACGACTTTGCACGTTTCTATTTTACAGAGAAAAAAACGCAATTTTGTTTGAATTCTATAAACGTTTATCTTTATTTAGCCGCGCAGAAATATGTCTCAAACCCTTTTTTATTAATTTTTACGAGCAAAAGAAACATTCCTTTGCTTCCATGTTCACTTTATACGTAACGAATACGTTAATCAGGGTTTTAAGCCTTATTAAAGATAATTAACACAAGAGCTATTAAAGAGTTAGGTAAACAAGAACACTTGTTCGACGAAACAGATTTTTTTACGTGGTGGAAATTCTTAATAAGATGCTCTTATGATTCATCAGAGAATATGAATTACGACGAACCCAGAAAATGTTAAAATAGTTTTAAGGACTTTAAAAATATAATAAATAAGTTAACTTAAAAATCCATAAGTTATCATAAATCTATTCATATTTTAGATTTTAGTAAAGAAACATCATTGAAATTTTCAAAGCTATAATAATTTGAAATAGAACGAAGATATGAGATTAAATACAATATTTTAATCTAACTTTTCATACATATAGAGTCACCTAATATTGTTGATTAAGATGAAGAATATTTGAATATAAACAACTACGTTATTCTCGATTCATATTCGATTAAAGTTTGTTGATTACTCAGGTTACACCGCTTTGTATTGTAGTACACATCGAGCTGAAGTGAAAGTATAGTAAATGGTTTAATGGTTTTTGATTAATGGTTTTTCATTCTCAGGCACAAACTTATCTATCAATCTACTATTTAATCCTTGTCTACTTAAGAAAATTTGTGATGTAATTTACCATGTCTATTATTTTAGATAATCTATTATTATTATTATAATGAATTAATACGTTTACTAAGGAAATAGTAGAATTGGCATTTCCAAATATAAATATGCGAAAATGTAAATTTGAGATTATGAAAGACTTTCGTGAATAACAGTGATAGATTCAAAACAGGAACTTGAGCAATTGTTTTATCCACGATTTTCGAATCAGTGGCTCTTGAACAAACATGTCAACAAGGACATAAACATTAAATTCCTTCAAGGAAGTGTATCTAAATATACTTAAAGCCTTATCGGCATAATCAACATATTAAATCGCTTTGTGCCGCTCATACATTTTGAAATTTAACAATTTAAGCTATTAAAACATCTAGAAAGTCAATTCAAATGAAACTTTTGAAAAAAATACCAGAAGGAAAAATAAATTCTTTGAGTTATTTTACTATCATTATTATTTATTATTATTATTCACTCCACTATTGTGATTGTGAATAGGAGAACACAACTTTTACAATGTCCTTTTCTGCAATCTAATAAAAGCAATATTTATTGAATTGAAATTTATCATCAATAGAATAATGTATCATTTCCAGAATAATTTATCATTTCTTGAATACTATAAGAGAAAACAAAGACAGGTCTGTTATTGTAAACCAATTCAATTGACCAGACTTTGCGAAAGGCTATTCAATAAATTATAATTTAAAATGAGATATTCTTAACAGGAAGATCTATTAAATCTTTTTTTCTGAGAATATATATCATAAGCTCCGATATATTACTATATTAAAAATCATAGATAATTTATGTTGTTCCATAAAATCATCCTTGAGCTAGATACTTTTATCAATGAATACTGCATCTTTCTTCTCAAAACTGGGTTCTTTCTCAAATTTAAAAACATCATTTAAAGGAGTTGAAATAAAAAATAGTACTCTAATCGTACTAGATTTTATAAAATGGAGCATCTTTTTGATACTAAGAGAATGATTCAAGTATTTATTATCAATCGCTAATTTCAGCAATTGATTTATTTCTTTCCACTTTTTTTCATGATAACTAATCATAATTAAGAGTCGTTATTTGTACTATATTGAAAACTATCTAGCTTTTTAATACATTAGCGAACGTTTTTGTAGAACACGTCACGCATTTATGGTGTCGTTTGATAATTAAATATTTTTTCTGTTCATAGATACGAGATGATGGATAGAGGAGACAAACAAAAAATTGAAATATATCCCTTAATGGATTCAATTATTTCGAACCAAAATACTATAATCAGGAGAGATTTGGAAAGGTTATAAGGTACAAGCTGAGATGTATATATTTTTTGCTCGCGATCTTGTTTGTGTGTCCTCATAAGCAAACGTCGCAGAAAAACGATGCGCAATAACCATAATAAATTCAAGGATAGAGGGAATAGACCATTAGTTCGGATCTTATCATCTCTAGATTGAAGATGCCGATTGGAAAATGGGTTGCTCATAATGAGAACAAAGATGTGAATAGGAGAACACAACTTTTTCGAGGTCTGGATCGTGTTTTCGGTCGCCAAATAGGAAGGAAATCGAAGTGAAAGTAAGGACAGATTCAAGGACGGGTGAGGAATGGCGAGGGCAACATCTCGGATATTTTTATATTTTACTGCCGACGACATTTTTAATGCCCTGGTTAAGAATTACTATTACGCGTCGCTTACGTATCTTCTATCCTTCTCGGATTCTTTTTAAAAAAAGGCCCTTACGCATTGGTTGCCCTTGAGTATCGATAATGCATCATTGGTTGAACTGTTTTTCACTGTTGTCTTTAATTTTACACACATAGATACGTACATATATACATATATATATATATATATATATATATATATATATATATATATATATATATATATATATATATATATATGCGTGTAATCTAATTATAATTCAGAATTACATGTACGGTTTAGGTTTATGAATTTAAAATTTAAGATTAAATAGTAACTCTAATTACTTGTTTATAACTTGAACTGTTTTCCAGAGACGCAGCTAATGCATTTAGTTCTCAAAATCGGTCAAAATTACTCCCAATTCCAATTTTAAGAGCTAAAAATCAGAGTTCTAGGGTTAATTATGAATACGAACTAATTATAAATGTAAGAGAAACATATATGTATGACTGAGATTCAAAACAAATCATCAGATATTTATGTCTCTTTTAATGATATCTATTTATGTACTCATAGTAATCAGTGCATTAATAAAGATCCGCAGAGAGTAATGGATAATGATGTTATGGTATGTTACTGTAATATAAACAGTCAATGATTCTATTTTCATTTTCACTGATAGAGTGTTCGCACAAATGAATGTAAATGTAGGAGATAACATTAAGAGTCGGTTTCTAATCTGCAAAAAACGATATTTTATACTAACTTCTATCACTAATTAGTGTAGTAATCAAGAGGCTAGCAAAAACTAAAAACACATCTTACAAATGAGTAATACCTCGGTTCGAACCCTCTAAGTATCAATGTTTTCATTTACGTTTATTTGGATATTTGACTATCATTTTTCATTAATCTCATAGGTAACATATTATAGCGTATTTATACATTTACATAAATATAAAAACATATACATACAGATTTTAATACTGAACAAATTGAAATCTGTAATATCACTATAAACCACTAATGCAACTTTATTATACCAGAACTATTTACTTAAATACAACTGAAAAGTATTGTAAATCAAAGAAAATACAGAGCAAGAAAAAATAGGAATGATAATTAGGTTCAGCTTTTGAGTACTCTTCGAACATTTACTATTACATCTACATATATATCCTGTAAACTGCCCTTCTATGCATGACACGGGTAATTATCAACAAACAAAGTCATTTCATTTATGATCCGTGAAGATCATAGAGGGCATTCTAAAAGTTTAGCGTCCGAGAAACCCAAAACATTTTGAGGAATTCACGCCGAATTGATTTGAGCGCCTGAAGGTGGTTGGCTCCAATGCTGTCCGAAACCGGATTCGCAATGGAAACAAATAGAGCGAGCAAAATTCCCTTTTGTTTATTTCTCTGTCACCACCGAGGCCGGGAAAGAAATAATAATACGCGACCGCAAGGTTTAAAAATTTTGACCTACACCTATCGAGAACTGTTGAGCTTCCGTCTGCCTTAGTTTAGTGTATCAGTCTCCGACGTTTGGAGTAACAGAGAATAGAATTAGAAGAGACAACTGCCATGACCGCATGATCCATAACAACTTCCTATCACGTGCAGAATCAACGAACGCCCCCATAACCACCTGTACCGTTAGCGATTACCAAGGCGTAAATGTTGATGTTAACACAGCGGAAAATTGGTTTTAAATCGCGTTGAGGAAGTTCTTCTTTGTTCTAATCTAGATTCCCTAGGAACCAAAAACGCCGAATCCTAACCACTCGAATTGGACAATGGTTATCCAAAAGGTCGAGAGCGGTCATAAGAACGGTAGGCTCTCGAAGCTATGTTTAACACCGCTTATAGGTCAGAAGAGAGAAAGTTATACTCTGGTATGCTATTTCGGTGCACCCGTATGATATGTTAGAGGAAAGCACCTACGAAACGATGGAAATACAACGTTTTCGTCAATCGCGTTACGTAACACGTTTTTCTTTTGTTCTTTCGCGAGTTAAAAAGAGGATGAGACCGGGTGAGATGTACGGATTCCCCTGGCTAATTCAAGCGTTCGCCCCAAGGCGTTCGACAACCGCCACAACGCGGGTGTAGCGCGGGAGGGTATACGCGCCAGGGGACGCGTCTGGTAGGCGGCGCTTGTTAATCGACGCGTTCCCGAGGATTGAAAGCGATGTGTCACGCTAAGAAAGTCTTGAGGGGAGATAAATGGATGGCGGGAAAAGGCGCGTACGTAAATACGGCGGGAGCTGTAATCAGCGAGGTCCAGAAATGAGAGACAGAAGTGATCAAAGAAAGGCGAATAATGCCGAATCGTCGATGTTAATTGTATTTGTGATTGATGAGTTCGGACATTCATGACGCGAAGAACGGTATTCCTGTTTCGGATACCGCGATTACAGTTTGGGTTAAGAGATTGCTACCATTAAGGGTGTGGAATGACGTTCGCGAATGGAAATTAACGCCCTGTCGATGATAATCAATATGAAGGTGGGAACGCTTTTGTTTTGGATCGTGCGACGTCACGGTGCTAGGATGACGTCGACAAAGACAACAAAGAGAATAAAATGAGATTTTAAAAATCCTTTTCGTATCCATATAAGTTCATAATAGAGCTGGTAATCTACGAATATGGATATTTGTCTAAACGAGAATTAGGAAGTGCCCAAAATTTTGATTAATTCTTATTAGATAGGGATTATCCTTAATTCAATAAACAATGTAGGTAGTAAATGCTATTAAATAAATATAAAAATAGAAGAGATTTTGTTTGAAAGTTAATGATACATAAGTATAAGGTAGCAGGAATTTGTGTTCAAATATATAAGGTTTTGAAGTAAAGTGGGCTATGTTGTCCGTACAATATAATAATATAAGACTTTCAAGAGGTTGTGTAAATTTCGATATATATTTACTTTTACTCCCTATAGAATTATATTATATCACTGGTGATGAAAAGAATATTGGAAATATTGTAAGACTGAATAGTAGCAACTCTACATGTATATTACTCTACACAGCTATAATTCAATTTATAGAGGATTAGACAATATGGAAACAGAACTTGTTTAAAATTCAAGAGAACTGAAAATTATGGTAAAATAATTTATTTTATGGAGCAGTCAACTCATAAGCAAATTGTGCAGTTGACGAATTCCCTCCAAATTAATTCTTCTGCGATGCCAAGGACAGAATTAAAAAGAATGATAAAATTGTTATCACAATCTATTCATTATTTTTCGGTTGACATGATAATTTTAGTTACTAAAATGAATTTCAATAAAAAAGCTTAAGCTAAATTTTTAATCGTAAATTTAGAGATGAAAAGGAATAAGCTTCTTCTATAAGGTAAAATGCGATTGACGTAAGAGAAATACGTACGATATATAAAATATACACAAAATTATAAGATCATTTATATGTTTATTAAAATAGTTATCAACTCGTAAATAATATATTCCATGAACTTTAGCTATGTTTAACATTTTAAAAACTTTAATGATATTTTAATACCGTTCACACCCATAGGAATCTCAAGAATCAAAGAAAAAGAGAAATAAATTTTAAATTATTACATACGGATCAGAATCAAAACATGAACTTTTTTACGATTTCCGCTTCACTAATTGATTGTCACATAAATCGTATCGTATATAAATTCACTACGCATATCTCCATCCGATGCAGACCCCGCCTCTTAACGAGTGCAATTATAACAGCGATAATTGCACGTCGATGATAAATTGAACGAAAAGGTAATGCGAAACTTAAACTGAAGTTTCCGCCAAAAATATACTAATCCTTAACCCCATCCCAAGAGAGATTTCAAGGTCGCGCACGAGTCTATCCGCTTATGAGATTCTCTTCCCGTTATTGCTAATAACATTTCCCTAAGGACGATGGGAAATTAATTCCTTCCTTCGTTCCATCCTAAAATCCCTACCTACAGTCGCGTCTCCCAAGATTCCCCCTCTCCCTCACCACTCTTTCTCTTCGATTGATCTTCTATTGACGTTCTATCGGATTTCTTCAGACGTTTCATATTTATCTTTCGATAGAGGGGGAGAGCAATCATGCTTTAATTCGAGATTAAACGGCGAATAAGCCGATCAAACATTCTTAAGCATTCGCGACGGATTGATGAATGAATCATGTTGAAATTTTTTTCATTATTCCGCACGGTAGAAAACGAGTTATTTTTCATTTCTCAAATTTCGAGTTAAATTCATTGAGAATCTCTTAAAGAGAAGCAACCCTTTTACTCCTGGAAATAATGTATATACCTCCAAGGATATCATCCATCATTAAAGGAGCTTAACTATGTAGAGTAACTAATTTCAATTTCGAATACAATGATTGGATGGAAAGAGTTTCATAGAGACATCAAATGGTTCCTTTAACTATGAATTATTGCTATCATATATTGGAGTATCATTTGTTTATAAAACGGGTGCTATTAAAATCTAGTGCTTCGATCAGTAAAAGAGAAGGAACTATACTTAAATATATATTTTTCATATACTTTAAATTATAAATATTACTTACATAAATATATATTTAATATTTCAAACATTCTATTTCTCAACTAGCAATCTAATAGTAAAAATCGTTTTTCTATGTGATATCCCTTGGATTTTAAAAAAATGGTGCTATACTTGGAATGTTAGAGTAATACTTAGATTGCCAAAGGCAAAAAGTAAAAGAATATATATTAAAATTTTAAGTCAGTGAATTACTAGTTCTTTTTGGTCATTATATTCGAAGAAGAAATTCTCTATATTTCGGATGTGCTAATTATACTTGAGAAGTCTGAATTTATTGACTAAGAATACGAAGTAAATTTTCATTGCTTAATTTTATTGGGTGAGTAATATTTATTGCAGAATTCACCAGGAATCCAAGCAATCACCAACGTGTTCAATCGTCCATCCTTGATGGGATAACCTTTAAGGAGTCACAGATGGATTAAATGGCACCATTAAAATTCCTCGCACGTGTATGAAAGTTCACCTATTCGCACGTGTACTGCTGGACACTGGAGGGTTACGTCTCATTCATCGAATTCTGGTAGTCCTTTAATCGGCCTTCTGAATTAATTGCCAACACTTCCGTTGTATGCCCTTCTTAAGGATTGCGTCTCTTTTCTACACGTGTACGAAAAATCGGCGTGTGCGCTCAAATCAGGGGCAAGGACTGTGGAGTGAAAGGTGCCACGTGAATTACATCTTTTTTAACCTGAATCGAGAGTTGGTGCTAAGACGGGTGAATAAATGAAGATGCATGCGTTTTTCCGCGAATAGATTGTTTCAGTTGTTTTCCTTCTAATGGAGAGAATGGATGCTAATAGGTGATTCGTCACTAGGGAAGAATCTCGAAGAATTTTAAAAGTGTGCGAGATCGGGATATGTCTCACGAGGAACCCGTGTCAAGGCGAGCTTCTTGTTCAGACTATTTGAGGGATCAGAGCAGAGAGTGGAAGGTAAACAAAGAAGGAGAGCGAAAAGAATATGTCACCCGAAGTGAAATGGGGAAGGAATTAAGTTAGATGGGGGATAGGAGTAAAATGGAACGTGTTATAAAGATAGGGTTAACTACGAGATGATCAAAAAAGGAGAAAGAAAAATGGGAAAATTTACTCATTGAGATTTTAAATTGTGTTTAAAGTCTCTTGTAATCTTAGTTCTCCACAATTTTCGATAGGATTTTAAAAAGGAGATATTATTAGATTGTATATGCTATTTATTACCATAGCAGGATAGCTACGTAACGTTTGTAGTGTGGTGAAGTTCCATTACTGAAAGGAAGTACCATATATTGGTAAAATAAAATTGGTTCAAATCGCCTTCAAATTATGATTTAGATGAAAATTCCTCCGGAGAAATAGTCACATTTTTTATAATTTATAACTTCAGGAAAAATTGTAATTCGCAATAAATAAATGTCCCACATTAATATTAATTTTTAATGGATCCCTTTCAAGTTTTGGGTGCATTATAATATAAGTTAGTTAACATAAATGGTCTGAAACGCTGTTGATGCAAAAGAGATGTTTAAAAATCTCCATGAAGTCGTAGTTTTTAAATCAAAACATGTCATTGTATTATCTTATGCACTCTATTTCAGTACGTTCTTTGCTACTAGAGCGTTAAATTTCTTTGAATTTCCATTTTTAAATATTTATAACCTGTATGATTAGAAATTTCATATTGATGTCCTTTGTAATAGAGGTTTTTCGAAAGCAAAATTTTTCTCTTTTTTATGTACTAAAAAGATAATAAAATTTTGAAGACTTTGCTTATTCGTATTTTGAAATAATGAAAGGATAACTTAGGATGATTAATTAAAATATTTTATATATTAACACATTTAACGTGATATTACAGAACTTTATTATGAATGTGACGAGATCTTCACTATTTATTTATTTCTTAGGAATTGGATTTTTTTAAATCTCACATCAATCTTTTTATATTACAAATATCTCTTAATTCCTTACATATATCAGGAATAAATTCGATTCGTTTAAATAGCTTTTGATTTATTTATGGAAAGATATTAGCGCTTTCCTATTTCATTTAACTTGCATAAATGTCTCTGTCTTAAGTTAAAGATGGATGGATGACCATTTTAAAGTGCTTGTTACGAGAAAACATATCCTCCCCATCTCTGCGAAGATGAAAACATTCTTAATTGACGTAATAAATAAATAAAAGGAATGTTCTAATAAATTAACAGCACATAGATCCTTCCGATGGTAAGGTTATGAGAGATAACTTGCCAACATATCAACATTATTAATCATTTATCAGGAATGGGAAACATAACTTTGACGTCTATGAAAAATTAAAGGTATACGATAATGAATTCAGGGAAAGATATGTAAAATAAGCGTATATATTACATTAGAAGAGCACCACCCTTCAGAACTATAAAAATGGAAGATGAGACTTGTAAATTGCGCAATCATTATAAAGAAAAATGCAGAAATATATCTCACGAATACTTTATCGTGTATCACTTTGAATTTGGATGTAATTATTCAAAGAAACAGAAAGGATGCAATGGTTAATAAATAAAAGATGAAAGACGACTTGAAAAGCTGAGAATGTATTTAGTGTTTACGAGAGGAATGAATTATAACTACATATGCAACCTTTGCGAGAGGTAAACGGGTTTTAGAAGTGCACAACCGTACTACTTTGATTCGTGTGATGAAGAATCCAGTTACTTTAATATAAAAAACGATAAAGAGAAGATTTAGTACATCATTACTTCGGTGCAGTTGAGATGTTGGTATAGAATGCATGTATATGTTGAGAGATACTCGACGTGGAAAGTATATGTACAACCCTTTCTGAAATACGACAATTTCCAATCATTAATACAACACACACGCATATTGCAACAAGAGCGTCATAAACATCGGTGAATCTCAAGTGAAGAATGGTATACGCGTCTCTTAGAGAATGCCGATCTAAATTGAGAGGTGAGAGCACGATAATGTTTTCGGTGAGACGAAAGGCCAAACGAGATGGAGTTGGAAGGCTTAAAAGATGGATGAAGAGGGTAGAAGAAAACATGCAGCGGTGTCTCGAGAGCAAGGTCATTCCGCGGAGTGCGTGTCCGATCGTCAAGAAGCAGGTGGTGGAGTGGAAGGCGACCTTACCTCTTTCCGTAAACAGACTCACGCACTGTGCGTGTCCAAGATCACGCCCTGTGTGCGGGGGAGTCAAACCAGAAATGCTCCATCGATGGGAGATCAAGGAGTGTTTTTGTTTGTGTGCACAGAAGAGATAGGCTTTTTGCGATCTCATACTTTCACTATCTGAGGGATCGAAGATGACTTATCTGAAGGTGGAGGAAAACAAAACAAACGAGCATCGGAAAGCGGATGGAAATGTTGTTCTGGTTGAGTTGAGTTGGTCACGATTTCCTGAGAGAGAGTTTCAAATACGATAGAATGTCTGTTCAGTATTAGATTTTTTTTGGTTACTTTAACTATGAGCTTACAGTTATATGGTTGATTGGCACTTCTTTTTAGTAATTTATTTTTCGTCTTTTCATGGAGATTTCAAGGTTTAGGAAAGTATCGATTTCGTTGTAGAAAATTTTCTACACAAGGAAGCCGTTTTCTTCAAGTACAGTCTATTTTGGGTAATATATACGTATCATCAACTAAAATGACTGTTGAAGAAAATGATGTATTCCATTAACAAAACTACAATCATTTATTCTATTAGAAGATTATTACGTATTATATATATAGTCTGCTATTAAGATTTTTAGAAGTTCGTAAAGAGTTTTTTTCATAATTTGAGCCCTGAAAGATATTTATCTCTAATTTTTATATTTATAATAATAATCTTAAAAATGTCTCTGAAATTGGATTATACGCATCCAAAGTATTCTTTTCTAGTTTGGTAAAATTCTACTATATATTGCTACTCTTTGAAGTGTAAGAATACGGAAGTAAATTCATGTGATTATGTTAAACATAAGACCCGATTTTAAGTAATCTGTTTCATCGTTCCTGAAGAAGGGCACTTGAATATTGATTTGTTTACGATCAAGAGGACGAGAAAATATCAAATATCAATGTAAGTACTTCAAAGAAACATTTCTGATGACTCACGAAAAATATTAGCTAAACAAAATAACACATACATGACTTAAATTTTCAACGCGTATCCCTTTAAGTGAAAAAGGTGGAGTTATCAGCGATTTTTATATATATTCTTATTTAAGTGTATGAATATTCGTGATGAAAACTTTAAAAAAATCACAAAAATGTATCTCACTAAACTTACAAATATTTAGACAATTGTTTTCACATCTTAATTCACATTTGGTTGCAAACTGTCATGATTTTGAAGTCAAACTATGAGTGACATGCAGATAGTTATTTCTGGCTAAACTAAGGCCAATCATTTCATCATATCACAATATACAATGTTCGCAAACTGTTCATTGGAAATCGACAATTTTTTTTAGTACTTAACAACTAAATTCAACCTGATATCACACGAAATGTCTAAAACATCTTTCATTGTTTCACACGCTTCTTTACTCCTCTTTTTGTAGATGGAAGATGAACAATCCTGCATTTATTCACGGTTACATATATACATCCCAAGTTTCCTGATAAAATTATGCATATATAATCTTTGATGGTGTATTTTATCGTATGCTCAATAAAATATTTGAAAGTTTATTTTATATCCTAATGCTATTAAACGTATCTTAGCCAAAAATTGCATTGCGATCGAATTTGTGAAGGTATTAAGACGGAAATTCTTACCTTACGCTAGGAATACCAGCGAACACTTGAAGACAGGATTCCATTCTGCTCTATTAATTGCACATTCCTCAAATTCCATTCATTCCCACGAGAACAAAACTATAGATATTTGCTAGGGAAGGGATAACGCATGAAATGGATTTTTAGATAAACGAGCAAGAAACGAACACGTCAGCTTATAGCGCAGTGAAAAACGGCATACATAAAAGCTTAATACGAGATAAATAATGTTTTTAATCATCACGTAATGAAGCCTTGCCTCATTACCTCTTCTGAGCGATGAATCATTCCAAAGATGCGGAAGAGTTCTGCCAAGACGCTGCGTCAAAATAAGGAACTCGGGTTATCAAGATGCTAGAATTTCGAATCGTTTACATACTTCAGGAGAAGGAAGAACTAAATGGGTATGCATACAGCTAGAATCTATCTATAACAATTAATTATTTTGCCCCTTTTAATTAAGGAAAGTGATTTTTGAGTGATGAAGTAGAATCAGTTCAAATACCTCAAAGATAATGAATGCAACTTGTCCGAAGGAGGTCAACCAGAACTTCGCTTAAATGCGTAGTTTGAATTCGCTTCGGAATGAACGATGATCCGGAATATAGACATCGTGCAAAGTAGGTATAGATATGTATTCTCGTTGGTTGATGAAGATAACGAACATACGACTAACTCTTAAACATACGTACAAGTCTAATTTACTAAGATTTAATATCCCGAGCACAGCTACACGCGAAGGAACGCGTTATTTCTCTGAAAGGGTTCTCAAACATATTCAGGAATTTTGCAAAGAGGATAAGAAGAAGGAATTAAATGCCAGCGAAGAAAAAACTGAAACGATATTCTATCGATCAGGAGTAACTCAGTTAAGTGGAGAGGACAGATGAAGGCAAAAAATGGATTGAAGTTATGCAACGGAAATCCGCGAATGACTTAATTTGCAAACAAATCGATTGCTTACGAAACCGATGAATGTTCGATGATTAAGTATAACATAATTATTGTTTTCTACTGCGTGATCGAAATATGAATTCATTTGTTTCACTATAATCCATTTGCTAAAGAAATCATTATATTTTATAAAAAATTTTGTTTAATACGTAGCTTAGAGGAAAAATTTATAGTTTTCGATGAATAGCTACTTAAGTGAACTTGAAAGTATTCCACTCAAACCCGCATATCGATTAAAAGATTTTTTTTATTTTGGCATGCGGATGTTTTCTTACATAATACAGGGTTAAATAACTCCTGACGATGTAAATAATTCTACATTTAAGACGTAAAACTTCGCGCCATCTACAAAAAGTTACGAATTTTAATCCAAAAGCGTAGAAATACTTTATAATTCAATGCATATTAGGAAAGGCCAAGCACTGTTTTGTGGAATGGGAAACATTACTATATATATTTTTAATAAGAGTTTTTAGACAGAATATCGCTTCTTTGTCGTCAGTATTTTAATTCAAATAACCGTCAAGAGATATATATATATATATATATATATATATATATATATATATATATATATATATATATATATATATATATATATATATATATATATATATATATATATCTATACATATAGACGCTTCGGGGGGATATATATAACATATATATATATAGGATATTAATGTCAGGCCCAAACCGCTTCGGCCACGGAGCCGCCGATTTTTTTACGTAATGGCCCACTAAATCTCACTTAGGAAAAATTCGGAAATCCACTCTACCTATCATGGGTTCGATTCTAGGAGGCCCCAAAAATCGACTTTCCCCATTTAAAATGCATGGGCCGTTTTTCAAATAATTTTTAAAAATACTTCCCATTAAGCTAGAACAATAAGATTTCGTGTGGCTATTGCTGTAATATATATCTTCTGAAAAATGCTAATGTTTACGTACATTTGGTCATGGGTTCGATGCCAGGAGGTGAAAAAGTTTCAAATTTTGAAAAATCGTAGCTCCCTTAATATCATAAGTAGATCATTCAAACTTTCAAAACCAAAAGATACGTATATATAGTACTTTGAAAAAAATCAACACTTGCCTAGGTATCACGGGTTCGATTCCTGAGCGTCCCGTAATCTCGATTTTTGTCATAAGTAATGCATTGGCCATATTTGCGAAAGCTTTTTATGACACTCCCCAACCGCGCAGAGTTTCAAAATTTCACACAGCCATTGAAGGGACCATTCTTACATTAAAGCAACCGTAATTATGTCCTTAAAGATCGTTGGTTCGATGCTAGGGGGCGTTAACTATATCTCCATTTGAAATGCATAGGGAATTTAGGACACATTTTGAGGTACTTCCTGAATGATTTTCCATTTGAAATTCGGGGTGTTTATAAAGTCAATCATACTTAAGGGAAACATTACAGTGATTTTAGCAGGATGACCTTGGTTCGACGCCGGGGCGGGAATAATGCTGCCGAAAGAAATGCATGGGAAATCGAATTCGGTGCATTTTCAGCTGCGTTCATGTCCTTTACTTTACGTTCATCAACGTTTGAGCAGAGTAATCTTTCGAAAAATTTTATTTTTCAATAAAGATAAATTATTGCATTGCTTGCTGTCAGCAAGCACACTTTTACTCGTATATATATATATATATATATATATATATATATATATATATATATATATATATATATATATATATATATATATATATATATATATATATATATATATATATATATAAGTTTACCAACAGTTTAAAAATATATTAACTCTATAAACATAATGTATTCATAAGTCTACCCTAATTAGGGATACATCTGTTTTATTTCATAGCTGTAATGAAAACAGGATAGGAGTGAAGTAATTTATTACATATACAACCTTAGTACCACTGCGCTAGGAAACATATTGTGTAACAATGATATCCTTTTAAAAGATTTAATTTGTTTGAATAGTGACAGATTAGGATGTAATCGAACCAGAAACGTTTCAATATCATTTGTAGGGAGCATTATTCGAATTCTGAAGCAGCTGCAATTCACTCGTAAATGGAATGAGGAAGCAATAAGAGTTGTCAGGGTGTCAAACAATTAGACGCGGATCGCCAATAAACTTTCAATGGCAAGTTAAACGGTTTTCATTTATGGGAAGCAAATGGAGAAATGCAAAATAAAAGAGCAGTGGTAGTAAAAGCGTGGCTAATACGTTGAGAATTGTTTGGATAGAGGCAATCCCTAGACCATGACTCATTCGCTCTTTCCTTAATCAACTCCTTATAAATACGCCATCAAATCGAATAAAAATCGATTTACGTAGACATAATGAATGTTCATGATTAATAAGGCTCAAGCCTAAGATTAAATTGGGTTTTCGACTTTCAGAGTTCCATTAAAAGAAATTTAAAGATCATTTAGGAAATAAAATAAAAAATTGAAACCTTGAAGGCTTCGTTAAGTAGAAATGAAATGTTAGCACCAGCGTGAATATGCTTTTGAAGTATGTTGCAAATCTTTATTAGACATAAAAGTTAACAACTACATGTATTAAGTGCAAGCCTATTGTCAGAGTTTGGCAGGGGTTTTCAAGCAAAAATTCATAAAATATCGTCAAAATTTCTGAATGAAATTTCGACAAAATTATCTCACCGTTTCAATGAAAGGACATCGAAATTTCATCATTATTTATAAATTAAAATCTTATTTTTATTACTGATTTTTAATCAATCCCAAGTATCATTGAGCGTTAGCTTCTCAGATATATAAATTCCTAACGAATTGGTGACAGCTTTCATTTCTTAGCAACCATAATTTATCTTCGTGACATACGGAGAAATGCGATATCCCGCAACACCTTAACTATAAATTAAATACAATAAAGTTTCTCAGGAATATGAATTTATAAGATTTTTAATCCAGCACGTGCCGAGTAGCAGGTGGATAAAAGGAAATCAAAGAATCAAGTACATCGTAAGCTCACTCACCGGATGTCCCTTTCACGGAGATTTTAATGAGTGTAATTGCAGTTTCCCCTTTTAAACGGGGCCATCTTATCTCTATGTACGCGGGTCAATGCTGGATTCGACTATCCTAAAGGTGATCTCATACTACAAAAGCCTTTGTTCACGTGATGAAATTAATGTACTCGGGAAGATAGCACGAGGATTTTGAGAGAAAAACCGTTGATACATCTAAAAATCTCTCTGAATGAAGGCAATAGCTATATAATTTAAAAACGACTTGTTAAATTTTTAGGCTCCTTGCGATGAATTGATGTATTCGTTTTATAGTACGAGTTTTAGTTGAATGCGAAAATAAGTTAACACTACGGTGTTCTTCGATTCGCCATCCTCTTAATTATATATTCATCAGGAGAGTAAATTAACTATTTCTCATATACGAAGAAAAAACTTCATTATTCTAGCATAAATTAATCTTTATTTAACTCCCACTAGATCGCTAGTATATATAATACGTGGTAATTCATTTGTTATGAAATCACAAGATGAGCATATTCTATTACTGCGCAAAATCGTCCTGTTGCATCTCACACTATTTATTTCATTTCTTGCTTCTTATAGGATTGATTGAAAGATCATTTTGTAACCTACTTTAATGGATAAAATTTATCCTTATGGTTACGAAATGAATTCATTTACCATTTGCATCTTTATTCGTCGCCCTCGTATTTCTGTTAATCCGTCGGTGAGGTACTAAGATAGACACGTCACTTCTCATCGTATTACACATTATCGACCAATTGATTCAATCACTCGACCGCGAGCCTCAAATCAATTATCGGCGATATATCTATGGAAAAACAGTGGATTCGAATATGAATTCGTAATGGTTTGGGTATGGAAATCGAGCCAAGGATGTAAAGAAGGCCATGGTTGGTCGTGCGATTGATTTTGCTGGAAGTGAGTCACTCCAAGAGCGGCGGTGTTCTAGGGAAACCTCCAACGCTTCCGTCATTCCGCCATAAAATGCTCGAATAAGTCATTGAAAAGAGTTTCCTTTCCAAAGGCTGATAATCGGTTGGGGAAATAGGTTAGAGAAACACGGGGACGAAAGTGTGATACAAGGACTCACGAGTTTCGCAAGGAGTAGGCAGACAACTTCCAGGGTTCGTTCTGTACGTGAAGAACATTATTCAATATCGAATATAAAATTTCGATAATTTTCGAGAATGAGCGATATATCGATGTGTGCTAAAACCAATGGGAGCCTTGTATCGATATCTCGAAAGTTTTTAATCGAAGGTGTTGAGTTTTATATGTTTAAAATCGTGCATTACACATCTATAAATCTTAAGTGCCTTATATTTCTTTGAGCATATTTAAACGTCGTTAGATGATGATAATTTTTGTATTTTTATTGGAAATTAAGCGTATTTTCTACATAGAAAAGTTAACATGTTACAAAATAGAACCCATGAGTTATCAATTAGAAATCGAGATGGAGTATATCAAATGCTAAAGTAAAATTATGATGGAATTCTATCTTATCATTTATTATGCAATACAGGACTTAACAACAAGAAATTATTCCTCAGACTCAGTATTCTAAGAACTTGGTTAACTTTTTAATGTGTATGTGAATACACTGATAAATTTTAATGTATTAGATCGAATTTATGGAGAATTTATATCAAATTAAATAAGTTATAAAAAAAAATCTGTAAACGTACACCCTTATCGAGCATTGGAAATCTTCATTACAAATAAGGATCTTTGAATAAAGATTCGTATTCAAGATATAGATCGCTGATCCAGTAAGAATATTCAAGATGCTCAAAAGAAGTGAGATTATGGACTTTAATTCTCTAATTCCTTGACATCCACACTTCATATGTCTTAGTTAGCGATAAGGAAGGCCAAGTGTTATCTTGTCCGAAAAATACATTTGGAAGTTTGTAAAACAGAATACGATGAGTGAATTTAAGCATGACATTTTGATAGCAAGATAGTAAAGGAAAAAAAGAAATACACGACACATACATCAATGAAAGATAGAAATTACATGTCCAATTTGTTAATAAAAAAATTCCGCGTGCTTATGTAAGAAGGGAAATTTTTGCATCAAATTTTTCGACGTCAAAAATACGTTATGACTTCCATAGCAGCTGAAAAGACGCTGAATATACTATGTTTCCCAGAGAAAATATATTTACTTAATATAATTACTATATAATAACGATCAAAAATATAATGAATCTATATACACAGAATACAACAACTTTCATCTTACTATAATTCAGTAAGAGTAAAAGATTTTAGTCAGACAAAACTTCTATGAGAATTACGAGGAATCAAACTGAGTAACTCGAGCGTTATAAATTATGCAGACCGTTCGAGAAATGAATGAAAGAGCATAGGTTTGAAGTATAGGAGAATAAAATATATCGCCGCCTCTGTAACTAAGACATTCTACCAGTTTCTTATCTCTCTTCCTTCTATATTATACAGCAGTTATGTAAGAGTTTCAACGGAATGATCGATTCAGAAAATTCTTTATATACGTTACATAATAAAAATTTGTTTACTCTTCCTGTATTGCACGTATCCTTCTCAATTAGCGTTATCTCCTCTAAATCGAGCCACGTTCCGACGTCTAATTCGTTCCATCAACCGAAACGAGTTAAATTTATTGCTCCCAAGCGATGACGTAATCGGCAAATACGATTTTTTTTCGCACGTGGACAAACGAGGGCAAGATCAAGTTTCAAGAGAGTGGTGGCAGTGAATGATCAAAATAGAGAAAGGTCGATAATTTAAAATCCGAGGAGGGTCATAATTAAAATTTCGAGACCACCGACTTTGAATATCAATGCAGATAACGGTGAAGAATATTCATGAACCAAAAAGAAAATCTTCATCTTGTCCCTGAAATACGTGTGAAACACGGTTTACTTGAAATATTATTCCTGTAAATGAGTACGATAAACTAAGTTCGTCTTCCAATTTCTGACAAATCAACACCTTCATGATTGATCTGCATACTTATCTTTTTAAAAATAAATAAATATTTAGTGTTGAAAAAAAGTCCGTTTTCTAGCAAAATTGTTCGAATACTTTCTCCGTGAATTCTTGGAGTCTTATGAACCATATTTTTATATCTGTATAAGCATAGAGAAATAATGATTCGTAAATAATATAAAAGTATGCAAAATTAGCACAATTAATAGTAAAGTACTGTATAACTATAATAAAACTTTAATGATAAATTAATATTGTACAAACCGAGAACCGATTAACCTATAAAACCTAAAAAAAATAATTAATTGAATACAATCCTATACGATCAGGAAATGGGAGAAATTCTAACTTCTGTATGTCTCGATTATTTCGAAAATTTTAAAAGGAAAAATAACAAAAGATTAAATTTCAATATATTTAATCGATTATATTTCAATATCAATATCTTAGCTCATTCTTGACGTTTCACAAAACTAAATCGGAAAGTGTCTCAAATTATCTATGAAATATTATACGTGGAAGATGAATATTATATGAAAAATTATGTGTGGAACTTATAGAATTTTTCATTATATCTATGAAAAATTAATCTTATCCATTCTTCATATAACAAAACTTACTATAACAGCAATCGTAATATATTGGCAACGTATGAATCCAGTGCACGTTTATTAAAGTAGCCATGGTAACATATAGAGAAGCTCTGAGAGCAATGAAAGTGACTAACGCATTGCGAATGCTGGTTTACTGTATCTCTGAAACTTTTTATACGCTCCCTCTCATTTCCGTTGAATATACACCTTGAACTCCTTTTTTAGGAAAAGTGAATCACGACCATCGCTTTCCATGAAATTTCTTATTCCTTAGGCTGCAGATTAGTATTAGTAGGATTCCGAAAACTACTTTCTAGAACGATTATGTCAAATTACAGAGTACAAAATGAAGTTATAATCAGAGGAATTCTAATCGTATAATGTTACCTTACATTCCAATCTATTGGAAAGAACAGTAATGTACCAATGGCGATATATATAATAAATATCTCAAAAACAAATATCGCTGAAATATATACGTATATAGTATTTGAGCGATTTATTTTCTTAACGATAAATAGCTGCAGGCAGATGAGGTCTGTAAGCATTGCACGGATATACTCGTATAATTCCACTACATAAACATAAATCAACGTTGTACATTAATAGTAATATAAATCAAAACAATGGGTGTACATATAAAATTGAAGTGCATATTAAAATTAATTGAGTGCCAAAGCCAAAAAAACTACAATGTAGACAGTCAACACACACCCTTTTATGCGATACAATAATAGTGAAACAACAATGTTTTATTCATACGCCATCATAAATTATATTTTAATAATATCCATCTGTACCTACATCTCAATTTCTCTCTCGATTTTAGCGAGCGATTTAAAGGATTCTCATTGATTTCAGTCATTGAAAAAACGATATTTATAAGGCAAAATCAGCCAATCAGCGTACGTTAATATTCAACAGCGTGTCTTAGCGTGTTCGACCAGAGTATCTGCAGAACATTCTTCAGTAAGAATAATACAACATCTCATTCAATTGATAGCTAAAGGAAACTCATTAACCATTTATAAGCCTTTATTCTGATTGTGAGTATAATAGCTGTTCTATCTCTTTGAACATAAGCTATTTAAAGACTGAATACTTATATTCATTAAGGATGAATATCAGTGATCAAATCAGAAGAGGATAGGGCCATTCATTCATCATTCAGAGATCATAGATCTTTCAATATTAATAACACATCTCATTCAATAGATAGCTGAAGCTGAACTAATTAACCATTTACAAGCCACACGTTCTCACGTTCCATCTCTTCGTGTGAAAACATTTTAAAAGAAAGGAGATTTATATTAATTGAATATCAGTATCGGTCATCAAACCAAAGCAGAAATTAGTCCTATTCATCATTCAGAGTAATAGATCTTTATAAAAAACGTGCAGAACTACTTAAAAACCCTTCCATTTTCAATTTGTACGGGAAATATCGTTGCTAATGGACCCGATGGCACGAAGTATCGGTAACAAACGTCTCGATGAATCGAATCCGTAACGAAATATAATCAATTAATTGCCGACTCTCTATCTGTACCTTCGCTTCGACACACCCACCCATCGGCAAAGTCCCCCGAAGTCCTTCGACCACCTCACTACCCCGCCCTCCGCTCCATTCCCAAAAGAATTCTACAATTTCCTTAGTCGGCCTTCACTCTTCTGCCTTGATGTCTCCTTTTCTCATTCCATTTTAAATAATTTTTCAAAAGCGATACGCTGTCGGAGGCTTCGCGAAGAATATTAAGAGCCGAAAAATTTTCGCTCCAGAGTCGAGAGAAACCACGCTAATTGAATTTCCTGACGTCTGACTGGAAACGCCTCTACGTAAAAAGCCACTCCGGGTTGATAAAGTTTGAATCGAGAACTTTTTCGGATGGTGATAAAAGTTTACGTGCTCCCTTGGCTCGCCGGCGTAAATCGGAATAGGAAAATTTGCTTGATTCGTACTTTTACCGCGGATTTCTTAAGCTTTTTCAGGGCCATCCCTTTAATTAAAAATCGGAATAACTTATTCATTTCGTAACGGCGCTCGATACATGCCTCGGAGAAATTCAGCTCGACCATATTCCGCGGAAATTAATATTCCGCAAAATGAGGAAAAACAAAAGTGCATTTGATAATTAGAAACCCCATTCTGATGTTGCGAAATTCCTTCGAGACCTATTGTCAAGTTTACGCCGAATCATCATTATTTTTTCTTTCGCAATGATGTACTCATACAATTTTATGGAATTTTATCACGTGAATGAATAAATAATTGTTGCATGTTGCATTTCATCCGGAAAACAACATTCTTCGTAATTGCAAAATGGATTATTACAACAACGTAAATAATTGGAATCAATGAGCAATACCTGACGCTGAAGATGAACAACAGATACTGCGAACATTTCTGCACAAAAGATTTACAGTGAATAGGTTGAAAAGCTCTGTAGTAATTATCCAACACAATTAACTTGGAGGAAAAAAATAGAGTAAAAGTTGGCACAAGTATAAAGTATTGTAACCAGGTCCTTAAATAAACAGCAATCGATTCAAATTCATGTATAGGATATCTTTCGATCGTATAATATATAGAATGACTCAAACTGAGCTAATAAATGCCCAACCCAAGGTCATCCGATTACGTTACTCCCCTTTACCAGTATCTTCGATGATAGAATGTGAGATATTGTAATATATGTTTCAAAATATAAAGATAAATTGTTGCTAAGGTAATAAGTGTTAACTAATGGTTATCAGGGAAGACGAGAGCCTTTTTTCCGATTCGATAATAAAACTCTGATCGAAGATATTCGTATGAGAATTTCGAACGTAATCGCACATAAAACATCCACTTTCTGTACGCGAATTTTCAAGGATACCGAGACTGAAAACTGGTTCATACTCCTCCACTAAAACAAAAGTGGCGACAGATATTTCGTAAACGATTACGTACCACAAAACGAAAACATGACTAAACTACGGGTAATTTACATTTGTTCGAGATTCTAATTTCCATATCTATTTATCTTCTATAACTGTTGTAACATCGGGTGGTCCAAAAGGGTACAACCATACTATTGGAGACGTAGATTTGTCTCAATTGTTCTTAGGTTCTTTAACACGCTTTTTTTGCGTACCATTCGCTGGCCATCCATGACCTGACTCTGATAGGGTTTCGTCACCGGTTAATCGTCGGCGTTAAGGCCGAAATCAGGGCGGAATGACCAGAGGGATCTTTGGGAAGAACAATGGACTGCCTCACCTTGCCGACCGACAGAGACCTTGGCTGTGTAGGAAATCAGTTTTGAGACCACACGCCTAACTGTCCGAACTGCGTGGCCGCTTTCAAGTGTGGAAAAGCGGTTTCTCGCACAATGAGAGCAGCAGCGCGTGATGGCCGAAGTACCACAAGTCCTCCACTTACTTCTGCTAGACGCGAGCTAATGGTAAGTATAGTGGTTACGACCCCTATCCACGACCCTTACGCAAGTGTGAGCTCATCTTCAGACAATCACCAATAGTTTTGTTTTGCGTCTACTATTAGTTTTCGACGGTTCTAAGACATGGGTCTTGTATTTAACGTTTGATAATGTCTGCAATCCAAGATGAATCAATTTGACATCAATATGATGGACCTTGAGGAGAGGTTTACTTTCCCTCTCTTTGTACACATCCGGCGATTTATACTCGGTGATTACGTGCGAAGACAATGAGGTCTTTTTTAAAGCAGGAAATGTTCACATTTGAAGAATCTCGTGTGCTGTAAGATTAAGATGGGATATCGTCGTGGAACGTCTTATTTCTCTTACCCTAGTGCTACTAGATTAAGTGAGAATTAGGGATAAATTATGACGCTTTCAAAGAATCATTTTAGACTTGAATTTCCCTTAGAGAGAGTTCATCATTTTAATGTTCCCTGAGGTTCAATCGATTATAAAGTTCCGAGAAGCTTGGATTCTTTAAGTTGTGGGTGGCTTAGGGTTAGCTAGAAAATAAAAGAAAATAAAGTTCTCTGAAATATTCAGGAGTAAACTTTAGAAGTATGTTTTAACTCTGAAAAAATAAAGTGTCATTGAAGGTTATATTAAAGGCGTGTAAGTCTAAAGCATCATGTTTTATATATTTTCTTGATTCGTTTGTACAAAATTTTATCACTTACAACTCCGATCAGTTGTAATCTTTCAGCATGATTACATTCGATTACAAATTATCTTTCAGTGGAAATGAGATGTTTCAAACTTGTAGATATTTATTAATAAACAAATGGATGTAGTAGTTCAGTGAAGGAAGATTAAAGATTAAAAAAGTTAAATTGAAGCTGAGTTAAAAGTAGGGTATTGTTACATATACTTAATCAAATTATGTCCAAATAAATTAAGTTTTTTGCAAGAAACATTTTAATGAATGATTCCCTTAAATTGATTGTTCCGGACGAAATATAATCTTCTGAGTTGGAGGAGAATGCTACAGTCTCACGAACTTTGAAGTCCCTTCCCATAAAATTCCTCGTAATAATATTCTAAAGTATAGCAAGAGCTATTTTTTATGATGATAATCATTTTGCTCATGGTATATTAGCTTTAAGAAGATATTACTACCTGTCTTGGAAATTACATTGAAATCTTCCACAAAATTTATTAGATGAGTATATTTAAGTACCCGACTTAAGACATGGAAAATATTCCACATAAAGAAAATCAACTCAAATCTTGCATTTTAGGGAAGCGTTCACGGGTCAGGTAACAGTAGAAATTTTTTCACCACTGAAATGTGTGTTTAAGGAATACCGGCCCATGCATCGTAAAGTCAGTTTCCGTTGCCGGCAACTCGATTCGTTATGTAACTATAAGGTCACATCATAAAGCCGCGAATTAAGTTTTCGCCACTCGAAAATTTCGTCAGATTTCATTGCCGTTTCTTCATAAGAAACTGAATTTTTATATTATGATAATTTATTGTCTCTCATCTTTTCTTGATTTTTCAAATGTTTATCTTTTCAAAGAATTGATTTTATAACAGTTCAAATTGTTCCAATAATTGTTAAGTTATGGATTGGCTTTGAGTTTATGATTCAAATACTATCCTCTTATATTATCGCAAATGTACAAAGTAGTCTTTGGAGATATACTATTACTTTCAATGAAGCAGTTAGATATTATATATATATATATATATAATTATTGCTTGATAAATTTAATTGATTTTATCAAGCAATAACAGAAAAATTCAGCATGGATTGGTAATCTATTAACTTTAAGAATGTTCACATCAATATCTATTGGTTAATCGTGCTGTCAATATAAAAATGAAATCTTCAAGGATCGAGATGTAAGTCAATTGAAGCAAGAATACAAACCCGAAAGAGTAAACACGAAATTTAGTGCGCAATATTTTCGCAACTGCAGTGACAGAGTGAAATACAATGTAATCATTTCCTTTATTTCATTCAAGCATGATTATTTAATGAATCGTATTATGAATTCTACAGCTGTACAATAAGCAATGCCACCAGACCATGCGACGAATTAAAAAAGGAATATTTATTATAAATTGTATTAAGTAGTGATTAAAAGATTTTATACGCAGTGAAAGGTTTGATTTATTCTCTAGAATATATTCTATAAAAGAATAATTAAAGGCTTTGTCAATTATATCGTACTATTTATTTGTCTTTACTCACTTCCATTACAAATCGTTTCACAAGCCATTGAGATATTTTTTAAAGAATCAATAAGTATTTCTAAATCTTTAGAAAAGAAGTTTGAATAATGTACCACAGGAGCTTTATAAGGCAAAGTTCTTTAAATGGCCAGTATCAATATAATTAACGTTTGGAATATATAAATAAATTTTGAAAAGGGAGCGCTACCATATAAGTTGATTAGATTTGGCAACGGTTGGACTAAAATGAAATACAATGAGTGGTTAATTTGTGACTTTCACTGATTGAAACTTGATAAATTTAAGCGTAATTTTTAGTGAACTAACCATGATATGAAAATGAAGATTTCATTTCAGAATCTGAAATTGAGATTCTACGACGTTAAAAAAGGAATGAATATATATTATAAGTTAACACAACGATAAAGATTTTGGATTTCGAAATAAGGATAAAATCTGAGTAGCTTTAATAAAAATATGACTCTCTAAAAAAGGGAAACTTCAATCTTTACCTGAAACTAAAGCAATAAGATATCTCATTATACGAAAGCATCAGGCAGTTTGATTTCTAATGCTGAAAAGTTAAGTATTTGTGTTTATAAACTATGGCAGACGTTAAATAAATATTACATATGGGCTTAGAATTCTTTTAATAAATACTAAAACTCAACTAAGATAATATTTATTAAAGGAAAAATTAAAATATGATAAATTAGGAAATGATCATCGCTGTTAGTAATTAAAATTTTTAAGTCACCCAATATAAATCAAACTGATAAAATAATTTATCATCTTATAACATGAATTCATAAATTCAGAATTTAGAATGTATAAATATTTATAAAGTTTACAAATTATAATATGTTTAGTTTAGTTTAACATATAGTTTATATAATTTGGTTTGTAAAATTATAGGAATATAAATATTAAATAAATAGTTAATAAATATAGTAAATAAATATATTTAGTTTAATATAATTCAGTTTACAATATCTTAGATATGTATATATAAAGGTACCTATAATATTTTTGAATGTGAGCTATTATTTTTCGATCTTTTTATATACAGTAGAATATATATTATATAATCTTTCGGTTTATTCGCAATACTATACTAAAAGTGGCAGCATAAGAAATACATGGTGTGGTAAAGTTCGCACAGAATCTGAGGCCTAAGCATCTGGGTTCAATGGAACCGAATGTATTGTATGGAGCTCGAAATACCACCTGAGCGTCCATCAACCTGAAAGGTGGACTGACGAGTATTTTGTTGATGTAATGGAGGTACGTGATTGGGTACGTCAGCTTTAGGGAGTGGATTGGAAAGAAGTTCATATCGTTTTATTGAGGTTTATAATTCAGTTCCGGTTCGATGCCCTAAAAAGCACGCCGAGCTCAAAGATTTGAAGAAAGCTTTCAGGAGTGGGAAGTGCGTGTGAGAAGCAGATCTGTGGGGAGTGGCTGAATCATCGAGAGGTTGCCATTTATGAAGGGGAACTTCTCTGGAAAGGATTCCTTCGTATTGATGTAACTCTACGCCGACCTTTATGCAACCGATTTTCAAGTGTTAGAAGTAGAGAGAGTTTCAAGATTATGACTCAAATAAACGCGATAAATGCATTATCTAACTCATAACCCTATCTTCTGAGGTGTGATGTAGTTAAGGCATATTTTTAATGGTGATTGCTGAGTCAAAGATGGAAATAAAAAGATAATTATTCAGGTAATAAAATTTTTAATTATTTCAAGTGCCAGGAGGTGATTTTATGTAACAATCTATCCGTACATAGCTTTATTTGGTAGTTTTAATGCACACAATAACGAAGAATTTAGATTCAACTCTTGTATAATATTAGTAAATGAATGCGTATTCCCAGTCATGTAACATTTTTATCAGGGCACCCCGATTGTTCTGGCAATCTTACAATTGATCATGAGGTACAGACAGACAGAATATGGTGGGTATGTGTACATTCACGATAGTCTATCTAAAGTAGATCATAAGTAGAAGCTCTGATTTTTTTTAGCCCTATTCATCCCTTTTTCAACGCGGCATGTTAAAAAAAAGCATTGGCAAATTGCTTTCGTTACGGTGGATTTGTTGCCATGTAAAAAACATTTCAAAGATGAGTTTCGAACCGTTGGGTTTCAGACGGTTGTTATAAGAACCCCAATGACGGACGTGATATTCATCTTTTATCATGTGTTGACCTTGGATCCAAGATGCTTCCTCCGATGAAAATATAGCGGATTTACGGAGCGCTTTAAACCACCCCATTCGATTGGACGATGACAACATTAAAGCTCGAATATGACATAAGGAAGAGTTATTCAAAGTCGATGTTGTTGAATAATTTGTTTGCATCACTTCTGATTGATGGATAACTTAATATTCAGAAGATGAAATCTCTGTTTTGTGTTATATAATCGATCTCGATTAGAATGCGTTCAATTAATGTTAATGTAAACAGAGCTAGGGAGCACAACAGCAGTCGGAAATATATATTGTAATAATACTATTATAATATGAACTAATTTTTCAGCACTTAATATAGCGTTAGCAAATATGATCCTTAAAAAAATTCATTACTAAAAATATTTATTTCTTAGCTCTCTTCATAGGTACCAGATGTTCCAACATATCTGCAAATCCCAATCGTTCTACAAGATGTTATAATAAATGTCATAGCAACTACACATCGCCGTAAACTATATTTTAAATAAAACAAAAACAGCTCAACGAATAAGTCATACAGCAGAAACCCTGAATTGTTTATATTGAGTTGAAACTAAAATTATTGCGAAGCCATAAATAAAATAAATAATTTCGTATTAAAATGAGTATAAATCTCAAGGGAGTATTTCTTCATCCTTCAGTCAATTAATATTAATAGGCACAATGATTATAAAATTGTTATCATCATTGTAATAACGATAGATTTAACGTAAATAAATAACGAAAATGAATGTTTATAATCAGGATATAAATATGGAAAATAGCAAGACATCCTTGAAAAAATATTTAGTCCTAATGAGAACTCACAGTTTATTAGACTAGCGGCTTATTTATGATTTAATCATAATTTATGTTTATGCCTTTCATGAACTCATATTATTAATAACCCTATAAGTATTGCATCGGAATTTATTACTTAAATTCACTTCATTTACATTAGAGAGATACTAAAATTGCTTGTTTATCAATATTTAAACGTAGATTTCTTTCCTAAAATCATGTTAATACTAATATAATCGACAAAAATACAAGAAAACAATACAAGGGAAAAATAAAGTTGAAAAGAATCGTTCGAATCTGAAAAGTACAGTATTTTTTACGATGATTTTTTTCATCCATTCCTAAAATCTGAACCGATTTCAAGTTGGAACAGCAATTATCGTCTCAAAATATTGAAAAATATTCTTCAACTTCTTTTTGGTACATGAATAAAAGAATCTACACTGGCCCCTGCTGTCTCAAAAGCGTGGAATGAATACAATATTTGCGGATAAAAGAAGCAAAAAAGAAGAAGTGGATGAATTGAATGAATGCAAAAAAAGAAGAGGAAAGGTTAAGGTCCTCGAGCGTTAAGAGTGACCTCGGCGGACTTTGATGGATGAAGAGTGCATCAGAAGCGGTGGGGAGAATGAGCTATCGAAAGGCGGTGTTACTTTCGAAAAATAAGACAGTGAATTAAGACAATCAGCAGAGAGAGAGGGAGCTATTTCTCATTTTGACAATTAATTCCGCTTCGATACCACACATGTCAATCGATAAATCAATAAAGGGTCTGCAGATGGGTAATTATAATGAGCCTGCGAATTACAGTTGTGGATTTGAAGTCCAATCTCGTAAGACGATTGCACGTTGACGAATACTCTATATTAAAATGAGTAGGGAAGTAATTTCTAAGCTCAACATGAAATTTAAAAATTATATTGAAAATTGTAATAAATATATTCATCTTTCTCGAAAATTTTCATTGTTTACGTTATAAAATGGTGTGTATATTATAGTAAAATGCTACCAGCAAATTGATTGCATACGAAAGTTGATGATTTTTATTTGGAAATTTAAATATAAATTTTACTTTAAGAAGTGATAGTGAACAGAAAGTAAAATCTTAATTTGATACATAGCTCTTAGTTTAAATGTTACCATGCGTTCTTTTTCGGATACTAGAATCCTATAATTTAACAATACGATTAATGTATATGTATATATAATATAATAATATAATAAATATCCAACTACTTCTGTACGTATATTGTTCTGAAATATATTATTAAGTAAAGATAATCCTTTGGAACTAGTTCATGTACGAGTTTTATTATTTTTGTACATAGATATTAATTTATTAAAAAATTGTTACAAATTAAACTGTGACATTTTTTAATGACACATTTTGCGATTCTGCGTTTGCGTCTCAGCGTTTCTTTATATAATATTACCAATTTTTCATATTTCTTTATTAAAGTTGAAGTTTCCGTTGAGCATGTTATATAAGTCTAGTACACACTGTTGATACACCATTTATTATTTTTCATTATTATACAATTCTGCAGTTTCTCAGGTATATCAGGATTTCATAAATTCAATTCTTATTATAATTGATTCCAATTATTCTTGATAATCTACGGTGTAAAATAGAAAGATTTAAATATTACCTTTCCTTAATGAGAAATTTATAATTGCACGATTGATTTACGTTAATAAACGCTTACTTCTAATAAACTGAAGATAAAATAACACTTTATTGAAATCTTCGTCTTATTATTTCAATTCCTAAAGAAGTCAAGACCTTATCTCAAATCAAAACGGAAATATTCGTCATATAGCGTTGAAACTAATGAAAATAAACTAAGTAATAATCGAAGTAATTACGTTATGTAATTATATAGCTATCTTGATGATAGGATTCTGTAAGAATGATTAAATGAGTTTGAGGATAGTTTAATCATGTGCTTCTCAAGGCAAAATTGGTTCGCCTTATTTGTTCATCCCTCACCGGTTTTGGGAACTGGTTGTAAGTAATGTAACCTTCGATAGACAAAGAGTAAAAGGAAAAGAGAGCATCTTTAAGAGAGAAAAAGCATGAAATAATTCAGGGGGTGAACAATGGGAATTCCTTCCCACAGCTACAAATTAAACGAGCGAAAAGCGTGCATGCATCACGTCATCCGATGACAAAAAGCGGTCGATTTTTTTTCTCTCAGTTTCCTTGTGTAAATCTCGGAATATTTGATTTACCACGAAAAGCTATGCAATGCAATAAAATGAATCATGCATTTAACATATCTATTGTCACGTGTGTAGACTTGATTTCCTGTTTTGACACAGTTTAATTCTAGGAAAGAAAGATAATACGAAAGAAAAATAGCATCTGAATAGCGTCTACATTTTCAATCATTCACGTAGGGGAAAACCATTACAAAAGACTCGCATTTGCACATAATGTAATGATTTCAGGCACATAATGGCATTGAAATTCGCCACGATGGTGATCTAGCAAAGGATTGAAGGGTTTTCAAGCACCTGGGAGAACGATAAAATAGATACATCCCCATTCTTATTTATGTGCGGATATTCTAGGATGTCTATAGTATTAGAAAACCATTTTTTCGCATTCCGTTTCATGAAAAATCTCGCCTCTTACCTTCGACGAACTTTTTTCTAAATCCGGGCGGAATTTCTAGGACGAATTTTCTTCCGTCACTTATGACGTCAGCATTATGTTTTTTGCGTCACTCTATCCCATCTGGTCTATTATGTACCTTTTAAATTCCGGAGAGAAAATACGAAAAAAGACAAAACAGAATATCGAAAATGAGTCCTGAGAATCGTAATGAGGATGATTCTTGTTTGTGATGGAATAATACGTTGAGACCTTGGGAAATATACGAAGTTGATAGAAATATAAAACTGATTAGTGATGGTAAGTTAGAATGAAATGAGCGTATGTTAAGAATTGATGGAGGAAGGCTGATCGAAATATATACGTAAACACGGATATATGGAATGACTTTGAATGAAGTGATTACAGTGATGGAAACAGTATGTAAATCTATAATAATGTTGCAACAAAGCAATTGAATAGCATGAAACATAGCTTATAAGTCTTAGAAAAAGACTAAATATTTAATCTGATCTTTATAAAATATTTATTAGGTTGGGTTGAGGTACGGTATATCTTTAAGCATGTGCAGAAGGTTTGAAGGAGACGTTTCCACCGAGTTTCTCCATTACTTTCGGAAAGATATAAATGTTTTAAACAATGATAAATGATTCAGTGTGTGGGAGATTTTAAAATTCCGACATTTCACCTATTTTCCTTCCTCGAATGAATTATTCCAACGGAATGGAGGATATTCAGCCGCAAAGAAATAAATTCGCAAGGAAATATATCCTATCAATCGAATGCTATTCGTTACTTATTCAGTGACGTAATAAATCGGAAAATCTAGTTTTAAAATGTACACGGTATTGAAAGGGTTTAAGGTGAAATAACTGTGTAAGAATTTGACAATGTATTTTACGAAACTCACAAGACTAAAAACAGTTTAACTCAGCATGTTCTAGAACATAGCCTGACCAACAAAAAGTATATGAATAGAACAGAAACTTTATCGATGGAATATACTCTATAAAATGAAATTTAGTTTAAAGACTCTTTTAAAAGAATTGCCCTCCTAACTCTAGTGCGAGGGACTTTACATCGTATTAAATACTCGACCTCGTACCTTAATATATTTCGTTATTTCACGCCGAATTCGTATATAGGCGTATTTCAGCGATAATCAATAAATCTAACTCTGCCCTTGAAAGCTTCCAATTCAGGCATCATACGACCCTACACATTCTCTCTTCATTTTCTGTATTACGCGCTCTCCAATCCGAGCGTAATTCAATCATCAGGTGCTGCCCCACCCCTCTCAAATCCCTCTTTTTTGCAATAGAGCTACGCATGGCAATCCTCCAAAATTTCACTCTTTGCGTAATCGGAGAAAAGGGTTATCTAGCGAAGTTTTCGGACCATTCCACGGGTATGTTTACAAAGAATATAAACGGGCATCACAATTTGGGAATAAGAACCCTGATGACGTCTTCCCCCATCCCCCATACGATCTGAAAAGGGTGGAGAGTACAGCGGGAGTCAGTGTCAAGGACTCCTGAGGCACATTCCTCCGGCAAACTGGTATTACCCGGCCTCGGACAGGTAAACGGTGAAAAAACGGTAGGCGTGCCACACCCATTGCCCCCGAGGCTTCATCTGGCCGCCTGGAAACAAAATCCTACGCTGTGTACTCGTAGATATGGGAATCTTGCGATCTCCAGTGTGTACTATCTATGATAGTACAGTTGACAATAGGATGGAAGTGTTAAAGGGCCTGAAATTCACGGAGAAAGGTTGGTAAGAGGGGAGGCTGTGTGAAATAGAAAGGACTGGAGGTCGGATGGAGGAGTTGGTGAAAGGAAAACTTCTTATTTTCTAGTTAGCTAACCAGCAGATGTTCGGAGGAGTGATATTATTATAGTAGATGGCGTGATAAAATGTCCATAAAGCTCTTGTCATTTATGTTATCCGTTTAAGGTTTCAATTGTTAAATCCTTCCTCATTACGATTAGAGTTTTCTTCGTCTATTAAGTCCAACGTGATTATTTAACGATTACTTGTTTTAACTCGTGAATGAAAGAAACAGCTCAGAGTTTTTTCCACAGTTTATAAATATAGAGTCCAATATATATGTTCTCATCCACAACAAGATGTTAAAATTTGAATTAAAAGGTCACAAAAATTATGTTCTAATAAAAACTTTGGAGATATCCAGTATTTTAACCAACCTTTGCCATGCCATTTTCTAATAATTGATATACAATATTGACTCATATTTTAAAATTATTACGTATTTTTTTGCTACAACTATTTTGAAAATTAAAACAATTTATACTGATTTTTAGATGAATTTACATGCATGATAACCGTTATAAATATTACATTTAGAACTATGATAGCCTGCATATAATGATACTTCTTTAAGCCAGATATTATAAATATGATTTTATAGATTGGGTTCAAGGTTTAATAATTATCTGAAAGAGTTCCGCTAAGACAAGCTCACTTTTTCAAAAAATCCAAATCAATGAATCTGTGCCTTTAACTATATTTGTAGTATTTGAAGAAAATATTAGATAAAAGTCACATTTTTTTCCTTATAAAAATACTCTTCTAACCCTTCCTTCCATTGCTAGTAGATTTAATTAGACCGATAGACATAGATAGAATAAACTTTAAAGCCCTTATTTCACAAATATATTTACAAAATTATGATTTTGTCGAGTTATAGTTAAACCGCGCTACGGTGAACAATCCATAGGTTTGTTTTCAAGGTTGCACGATGCAAAAATGGCGCAAACTTAACCACATTAGTTTACGCGCGAATAACAGAAGTTCCGAGTAGAGATCTCTCCGCGGGGAACTTAATTTCGAACTCTTTTAATCCTCCGCGAACATGTGTCGTGAGATTAAGCGAAGAGAAGTAGCAGCATCAACAAATAAAAGCGACGGAAGCGAAGACAAAAGCTGTGACATCAGCGACGTGAGTGATTTAGCAAGCGCAGTTGATGGATAGCGACGAGATGTTTGAAAGGCCGAACTGAAGTGGGAAAGGTGAGAGAGAGAGGGTATTGTGCAGTGGAGTGGGACAAGTGGCGATAGAAAGCGGAGGAAATGTGTATGAAACGCTATTGATTTTTATCTGCCGCTTTAAAATTGGAGAGGGAGGAAGAGCGCGTGTCCTTCGATAACCAAACATCGTTTTCTCCTTTGTTTCGTTCGTAAAAATGATTTAAATTATGACAATATCACGTGTTGATTCGAGAACGAAGAAGATCGAACTTTTCTCGTGGCAATTTAAAGAAGAAAGAGATATGGAGCCTAAATCTTGTTCGTTGAGTATCTTAAATCAAAAACATATTTCAATGAATACATTACGCTAGTATACAAAAGAGTACTTTGGAGTTTTTCAAGGTGATAACGGGACAAGAATCGAACTCTGTTTACAACACGATATTTGACATCTGCTGAATGTTATCGGAGATAAAAAAATCGAGCGTTCTCCTGGGTTAAAAAGTAAAAAAAAATGTAACCATTTAAGGAAGCTATAGACTTTGAAGTCAGCTCTTGGTTATTTAAGATCTTTAATCAACTATAAGTACCGGAAGTTTCATATTTTAATGAAAGTTATATATGCTTATAAAAAATACGCTCCGGAGTACTTCAAGGTGATAATGCTTTTTAGAATGAGAAATAAATTCTGTTTTCACTTCCATTTATGACATCTGGGGCACAAAACATCCTAATGTAATATTTAAGAAATTCTTAAGTTCTCCCGAGATAAAAAGTACAATTCATTTTAGACTATCATTTTATTCAGACGTAAAAACTTCGAAAGAAATGCCGGCAAAATGAGTTTCCATTTCAACTACAATTTTGAATAAAAACAAGCATCATTGAAGGTTATAAAATCTCTAAAACACTCTCTATTATTTTTAAATGTAAAATATAAACATACGATTGTCACATTCCTATCTATACCTATTTTTGTTACTATAAACGGAAGGTACTCGGTAAATTCCACAGAATATATGAAAGGATCCCTCGTTTCTTCTCCTTCTAAATTCGCTTCGTTCGATTCTAAACATTCTTTAATTTAATTCTATCTATATATTCGTTGAACGATATTCTAAATAGGGAAAATGAGTACTTCGTATTTTCCACAGAATATTTTTATTGCACGATCTGTTTCGGCCAATATGCCATCATCAGGTCCTGATATAAATAAAAATATCCTGCGGAATATCCCGTGAAATAAAAATATCCTGTAGGAAATACGAAGTAATCATTTTTCCTATTCTTTGATTCATTAATCCTTTTTATAAATTTCTGTTGAAGTTTACAAGTTTCTTTAATTTATTTCACATGGCCCCCTTCTACAAAGTTAAGCTTAATATTAATTCAACCGATTTATATTTCTAGATGATATACATCATCAGATTAAAGGTTGATATTTAGACCTTTTTTTTTGAGTCATAATTATTAAAATTCCTCACCGAAACCTCCGTGAAAATAAAAGCCTTCCCGACCCACTATATATCGCCAGTCTCATTTTTATTTTCTGTCCTCATGCTCAGCGTCCGTGGAGAATTCGGTTTGAAAGGCTTTTTAATGGCCTATCTAAACCGAGCGGATTAATAAAATCAGCACGGCGAAGAGCACAAAACCGTAACATCGCTCAATTATCTACGAAGGACATCATATCATACCCATTAATTACCAACACTTATTTGTTAAAGGAAAATCTATCACGACGCTCTATCGAGGACAAAATAATTTGATCTTAATTTACGACAAGAGCGGTTCGCTTTTTTTTCGAAACGAGAAAGAAAATTAAAAATAACGCGTAGTAAGGTTCCCCGTTCAATACGTTCCTTCGAAGTATTACTCTGAAACACTACTACCTGTTATGTAACAGTGTGGCCTTGGTGGTCACTCTTTCACAGATTTCTAACCGAGACGCTGATTATCTGAATCGCATCAGAAGTGAACGTATTTTACGCATCGTGACGCTCCTTGATGATTAAAACAATTATCTTGAACAAACGACTGTTACGCAGCTCTGGTGGCTACCGATCGAACTGTTCGATATTCATCCTTAAGAGGATCTGTAATCGAGTACTTAAATGATCACATTTCCTCTTTTCCATTAATATGGTAGTTTACATTCAAAATAAAAAAATGAGCATCGAAGGATGCAAAACGATACGAGCAAGAGGAGTACCTTCAAAGAGTCATCTTGGAAGATTAAATTACAAATAATATACGTACATAGAAGATATAAATCAAAATTCACCCAATATATTATGATGATTAATTCTTCACACCGTATGCGACAGCTTTCAAACGTTCTCGATTCGGAATCACGATAGCTTTATAGCAAATCTCGTACATTTGAATAATTCTACAACACCTTTAATTACAAACGTGCTGACTGGATACTCATAAATGTCCAGTTTATATTATCATTATCATATAAGAAAAATGCATCACCCTTTCACTCCACAATAAATATCGCAGCTTTATCATCTGCAAAGACATCGCGTTCACGCGGATTATGTAACTCATGTCAGTGACTCATGGAAATTCTTCATTTCTAGTTACGCTATGGTAATGTTTCGTTCATAGTGTTCCCAACGAATGCGACTTTTGTTGATCTTTTCAGAATAAGAAGATGAATACAAGAACCTTTTCTTCCCAGTATTCGGATATCGTATGTTACTATGGATATGCATGAATTGAATGAAAAAAATGGAAGATGGGAGCAAAGGCTGATCTGGATGCAAGGCCACTGGTAAGAGCGGGTTGCATACTCTCTTCGTATTTTTTCTCGTGTCTGGACCTTTAAAAAAGGAAGCTTTAAGAGGAACAAACTGCGAATTTAAAAAATTTACTCAATAAAGTGTTACAAAGCAATCTTTAATTAAAAATTTTATTCTACGGATGAACTTTCTTGGAATAAGCTCCGATGAGATATTTATTATTTAAACTGATAGAAATAAATAACGAACTTTTCGAAATATCCATTATATATCAACACCTAAAACAGGATTCTCAAAATCGCTTTCCTTTCTCAGTAATTGGTAGCCATGACAACAGATTAGATTTTAAGCAAGAGCACCTCGATTGTGTCTCTTATTTAACTGGAATAATTGAATCGGGGATAAAGTAAGACCCCCGGATGTCCCTGAAGTTTGCTTTTTTTAAAATGACTTTGGAGAAATTGAGGATATTAGACTATCAATCTCAATCTATAGATATAGATAGACTTTATTGATTTAGATTATATATCCTGCGCTTAATTTACAGAAAAACTATTGCGGAGAGTGGACGAACGGCTGTGTTTTGTTATTGTATTCGCCTTACTATGTTGATGACTAAGTTAAAGTAAGGTTACATTTCTCGAGTGAACAGATTAAATTGTTCTTCTAAGAGATTACGATTCATTTTTGGAGATATAAAACTATGTTAAGAGATTATCAAAATTACCGACATGCCCAGCTATACACTAATATATTTATAAATACGAAGATAATAGTAAAGTGGCGTGTATGGAAGTTAAAGTTTCATCGAAATACTCTATTAAAGTTAAATTTTATAAATAAATAATGTATTTTTATGAATTAAAGACAGCAATACTTAACTATTTAATCGATTATTACTCTATGATATATTATTATATATGATTACAATATTTTAACTTTACTGTAACTGATATAATATTATTACCACAAAAAGATATGAACGCATGGAATAATATTAAACAAAAGTGAAACAAGCTCTGATATAGAAAGGATTTTACGCAGTTCCAGTCTAATTTTATAAATTATTTATGAATTCAACTTTTAATCGCTATCAGGAAGTACTTTTAAAGACCATTGAAAAAAATCAGTGTTGCAATATTCTTTAACATCATTTCGCAAAAACAAAAGCTATGTGACGAAATACCGTTGAATATTCAATTTATTTTACGTTTGAAAGATTTTTGTAATAACGATGTGTTTAGCTGCTTCATTTCACGATTATAGTTCAATTTTTTTGCGCGACGAAAGAATAATGTGACCTTTTGCCACGTTTTTGTTATATTGAATTGATTTTTCAAATGCGGAAATCAATCGCTTCCTTGTTTTTTAATTGGATATTGGTAATGTGGATGGAGTAGATTGTTTTGCAAGGCCCTACGATACGACTAATTGAATAATCTATGGATATTTATTATGGAAATCATATGGTCATGAATGAATTAGGAGATAATGATAATCGTATTTGAATAAAGTTCCGGTTGATGTAACTCATGCGAAACGTTTTTCCATTTGGTTTTTTTTTATTTCAAAGCGGAGGACAATTAGACTCAAGGTTAAATGTTTCCAAATTTTCAAATCATACAGTATCGTGTTCTAAAACGATTTAATTTATATTTAAGCATGATTTTTGTTGAAAGCCTTGGTTGACGAATATTTTCGTGTTCATTAAAGATCAAGCTCACATGTAGATAGATATAGTCCATGTATGATATGTAGTATCTATATATACATATATCTATCTTGGTCCAATTTCTAGCATATCAATTTCTTTTAGTAAATTAAGGTTCCGATTTTGAATAGCGATCTCCCAAGACTCGAATTATCTTACATAAAGATGATATAATAATTATTCTATTTTTTTTAAAGCACGACTTCTCGATATGCCTTCGGTTCTTCCCCTTCGTTTGTTTCCGAGTCGATTGCCATTCTTAATGGTCAACTCTTTTCTCTGATAGAACGTAATTACACCTTTGATTATTAAGCTCATTTACTTTCCAACCCGTACGACACGTGTGAGAATCCGAGAAATTGTACAATCCAACTCGAGTTTTCTTTTGAAATACGTCTCGTGCGAGACGAGCGTCTTATTATTCAATTCCAAACAGTTACTCATAATAGCCCTTCTCGGTTACCCGTAGTTACATCGAAAGTAGATTTCCTTTGTTTCTAAATTGAAATATTTTTAGCGATGAAATTGGGGTCAATTATTCTCTACTAAAAATTTGAAACTGTTAATGATATATCTATTATAGAGTTATGAATATCGTATAACAGTTTGTTTTTCACGTGCATTATATTCTTTCCTTCTATTTAATGCTTCAAATGAATGAAACCTTTTTATGCGTAATATTTTTGAACTTCCATCTATTCTTTCTATACCCATAAAAACCATTCTCCATTGTCTAGTGTCATTCATCTTTATTAAATATCTATCGGATATTAATATTTTTTAATAGTTCTTTAGCTGAAAAACTAGCACAGCTTAAAGTTTCGCATGAATTAGCATGTCGGTCAGGGAACTTCTCGCACTACGCCCTTAGAGTAGACACTTTACGAGTGCTGGAATATAGAATAAGAAACATTTTCTAGACACGCCAAAAAATGATTTAAACTAAAAACCATTCATTGATTTTTATTCTATTTGGACCAACATAGTCTATCGAATTTTTTAAAAATATTATGTATCTTTTCATATATTTGAACATTAACAAATATATTTAAACTTGGTTGTAACTTAAAGACGTATACTTTGCTAATAATTGTACTATTAAAAGTTCTGCTTATGAAATATTCGATATAAAATATGTAACTATCGCATATAATACGTAAAAATAAAGTAAAGCTTACTTTCAATAAGTTTCCATCTTCAGATACAAGACTGATTGATTGAAAAACGATTTGTTGTATTTTGAGAATCCGCTATTTACTTTTAAATCGTTCCCATATTCGAGTAGCTAACAATTTACTGCTGACTATTAACAATGAACGAAAAAATCAGGAAAAAAATGTGAAGAACTGATCGACGTTTGAAAATTGATGGATTATATACACACGCACAAAGTAGTGGAACAGGTTTTTTTTACGATACTGAAGTTTTCCCGTTGAGTTTTTAATGTTTCATGAAGCCATAAATTTGAGAATAATTTCAGTTGATTCTTGATGATCATCGATCCATATTTATTACAACAATAAAGCTTTGGTGACAAAGTAGATTTTATAAGTGACCAAGGATTGCATGCATGCATAATGATGTAAAAGCATAGCTTAGAAACAATATTAGGATAGTAGATTAGCGACTTCTAAAATTCTATGAGGGAATTCTTTAAATAGTAGTGTTACGTGTTCAGAAAGCACGAATGAACACCTGACTCTCACCAGCAATCAAAACCAGCGAATGATTAGAAACTGTTCTTTAACGAATGAATTGTAAACGAAGAATGATCAACCATTAATTGAGCTTCTGGTCATAATTTTCAAACTGTTAGCAGGTTTCTAAATCGTATTAAGTTTTAAAGAAGAAAAATTGATATGAAATAGAATAGTCAAGCAGCCAGGAGGGATCATGAAACTTATATAGTTTGAACAAATCATAATTCAAAACATTAAATTGCACATAACTTTCTGAGCCGAGGAGCACGTAATTTATCTCCCTATAAAATTGGAATGGCCATAAAACTCCTTACAAAGAAAGAAATTTGCTTCTGTGAAAGATACAATCGGTAAAATAAAATCTAAAAAGTGTGGCGATAGCTAAGAGTGTATGCTTAAAGGAATAATTAGAATAGATATATATATATTTATAATGTTTAAAGGGATAATTTTAGCATATAATATTGTCGAAACTTTGAGAGTATACTGTATTTTTGCTCATGGCGACTACCGTTCGATCTGTCCATTGGATTCCTTAACATCTAGACTGGGTATAGCACTGAGCGGAGTTGGGAGTGGCTCTTGTGCATCTGGAGTAGATTTTATCGACTCGTCCAAGCCGCGTGGGTGCAGAGAAAGGACGGCAGAAGACGTACCTCTATGTCGTAATGATACACCATTTCAATTCGATGTACCAGGACCGTTCTTCCGAATTGGCTTTCGGTACGGAATGCGATTTCTCTCAATATCTGAAATTAATCTACGATGTCGTAATAGGGAGCCGTTGCAATGAGGAAAGAGCGTTGACCATCAAAATACACGAGGAAATCGTAAAAAGTCCGGTGTGGTTTTCTTAAGGTTACTTGTAACGACCATTCGTTATCTTATTCATTCCCTTTTACTTCTCGGGCTTAGAATTCTATTTGATGCATTGACAACTGTAAGACGGAAAGATTTCACTCCATATTCATAAGAGACGGCGAGCGGATATTTATTCCGAGCGGGAAAACCAGCCTGATATCTTCATACATATAATGTGAATCACTATATAGCTGCGACAGCCGTAAACGCTTATTTATCACCTTCAGAGGAGGGAAAACGCCCATGGTCATGGCTGGATGGCTTTCGATAACAATTGCTCCACGAAATTCACACGTTCAAAGGAAAGGTATTGTCGAATTGAAAGCGATTCAAGATCTCCATCAATTTTACTCTCGTAATAGATTTATATTTAAGGAGAAAATTTAAGAAATGGTGTTGCGATTAATTTCTTTATTTATTAGAAATATATGCAAATAATTATGGTTGATTGAAGGCCCTTGATTTGCAATCAATTTCGTAAATATAAGGAAATAAATTATGTACATGATATTCAATCAAATACAGATCTAGTCCTTCAAAAGCATATTTATAAAGTATAATTCATTTACATACTTTGTAAGTAATTTATTGCAGTAATAAACTTTAAAATCATTATATATAATACACCTTGAAAACTTCGTACTAAAATATCAAATAAAGAACAATATTTCTCTAATTAGTAGACGTAGTACATTGAAAGTCTATTGGCAAAAAATGAAGAACTTAAATCGAAGAAACTTTCATACTTCGGTTCGTCATTTGATGGTCTATTTAACTTTTTCTTTTACCTCAGGAATTTGCGCTAGATCTCTTTCATCTAGGGTCCATAATTATAATTGACTGAATTGGTAAATAAATAAAGAAAGACTCACAGACAGAATAAATGCCAACAAAATTTGATTAGCACGAAGTATTGGTTCGTATTTGTTCTTCGTACAGTCCAGTACGTTTCCGAAGAACACTTTTCAAAATTCCCTTCTCTTATATCATTCCGCATACGACCTTTACGAGACTTCGTTTCAATTCCCTTTCGTCCGATATTCCTTATCTGCGAATCGACTATCATTGCTTCACCATTATGTTTTTAAATTTTTCGGTGGTTTCTCTTCGTTCCGTCTGCACGTAAAAGATTACGAAGATAAAAGAAAATTGTGTCTGGTCTTCCTATTCTCGATACCCACCGATGTCAATTCCGAATTACGATTGATTCTATTCGGATTTTTATTCGGTATATCGAAAGCTAAAAATAAGATCGCATAATTCCGGAATGGGGCGTGAAACGAGACCGCCTATTGAACGCGTGATGATTTTCCCGAGCAAAACTAAAGCCTAAATAAATTACTTACTTAACTGGCTCACGGAGAGGAATACATTTAAGAAACTGGTTCTTTTTAAAGCCTCAGTCTGCCTTCATTCAACGAGAGGGAATTGCTTTGTAAAAATAATGGGTTTCATAGTAAATGCGGGCACTTTAAGTGAGGCAGTTTCGCCACAATCGATGCGTTATTAGCGATCCAAAGAATCTCGTACGCTCTTGTACCTTCTTAAAATACAATTCCCGCATTATGTTTAATCAATCTACTGGCTGTTTACAGTCACATGGATTAGAATACGTAATCTATTCTTTCATAGGTATCCGTCACGAAAGCGAAAGGCTATCGAGCAATTTTTCTCGAGAACAAAAAGTCTGATGTTTATTAATTCTTAACCTTAAGGTAATTACAGTAATAAAGATTCTTGATCAGTTTTCAAATCGAGAACTTTCAAAATTCAACCACTGAAACGCAAATTGCGCCATCGCATTTAAGAGTATAATTACAGTGAGACATTAGTCTTCCGAGATGTCATTTACCACTATTATTTAGCTGTCGATATCAGGAAGGTACATAGTTTACTTTCATCATTAGCTCGTCCCTTCCATCATCAAGATTTCATAGATTGTGATCGATCATTACTGCTACTACTATGATAAATAGTCGGAGAATGTATATCGATGTGTTCTCTATTAAATATCCGCATCTGAATAACATTTTAACAAATTAGGATACTATAAAATAATTTCGCAAAATTGAAGCTCTTGAATCAGTTAGATGGAGATTTGTGATACGACTCGTATCTCCCATATACCTTTCTCCTTCAGAATGTCCGGAATCAAAAATTTGATAGAAATGATCCCATTACTGGAATAGTTATATTTTCGAATTACTTTATCTGTAAATAGATGTTATAGTCCCCTGATATTATTTTTAAATTAAAATGTTCACAATCTCATTTGTGATTAAATCAATTACCACTTAATCTACAACAATATGAAACCTAGTCATAAATAGAATAAGAATTCGATAGGTTGCCTAAGACATCATTGAAATACATTATTACATTTTGGAATAGTTACTAAAAGTAAAATTTATTTACATACTTCATATTAAGTAAATACACGTATATACTTCAAAATTAAGGAAACAGATTTTTCTATTGCTTGAATTAAGAAAGATTGTTTAGATCACGAGTAAATTAGCTTTAAAAACAACTCTTTAAATTCAAGGAACACTTAATGCGTTACTACTCCACGCTGATTTAAACCAATATCAATCCTCTATTCCTTAACTCAGATTGATTGTTGATCGATTAGGAAAATAGATATCTTAAATAGGATCACCAAAACGTGCTGAATTCGCGAGATATCGACAGATTAGACGTCGAAATCAATTCGTATCGCACGAAATCGGCGAACATCAAAGAAAATTTAAATGTCCCAGATGGAAAAAAGCGTAATCGAGGATCCAAACAGACCACGAGAAAATCTAAATTACCTTATCTGATCGAATTCTCCACGATTTATTGGGTGGAACGAGATTTTTTTAATAAGACGGATATTTTCGTCGCTGGAGAGCGGAATAGCCGAAGGGGAGAGGGGGGTGTGGCTGGAGGGGAGTTTCCCTTGGCAATGTACGCGCGAGAGTTGGCAAAAGGCGTACGCTGAATATGGAAAAACGTAAGGAAATTAAAAATCCGAAAGGGCGAAAGATCTGTATAAGAAGGAAAGAGGAGTTCACTATGAGAGGTCCTCCAGATGTGCTCTCTAATGGATTGCCCAAGACTTCGTAATAAATATCGGGAGATTATAGATGGAGATAAATGGTAACAATAGAAAGAAAGGTACGTGCCATTCACGGAGGAATGAGAATAACATTTACTTAATTATATCCGCGACCGAGGGAAAGAAGTAATTACCGATTCGATAACAGCCACTATTTGTACCTGGAAACTCTTACACAGAAGCGATGAAGCATTTTGAAGTGACAAACATCGTGCGGAAGCGTGAGTAGATGGAAATTTACCCGCGATTGTGATATTTTCATCGCTCATTTCGTTATTTACTCGTTTCTGAGAATCGGACGGTTTCGTTCGCGGATCCGTATCGACGGAGGTTTTGAAAGCGCGATGTATATTTCTCTAAATACGACAAATTGCAAATATATGAAACATCGATCCGTCATTGGGTAATCGTCTAATTTAACAATTAAGAACGATTATTGTTTGTATATTTTAACATGAATAATGGATAGTGAATGTAATGGGCTCAGGGTATGAAAATATTTACGGAGAATAATATGCTTTTTTATTAAGACGATGCTATTGAGCAAAAGCAAATGTTGATGGCATAAAAAATCGCGACAGATTGTGTAATGTTGTTTGATCAACTAACGAGAATGCAAAAGTAATTTCTCGTAACGTTCTTGTGAAATTCTATGGATTGTACCATCTCGAGATGAACTACTTACATTTACGTAAACTTCATTCCTATAAAAAACGAAAAAACCATCGCGTTATTGAGAAATTGGCGACACGTATTATACTCTAGACGTCAGCGATCGATTTAACGTACCACGGATACCTTATAAAACTCTCTTTTGCATACAATATCTCGAGATTGTTTTCTAAACACCCTCCTTCATAGGTGTACCGACACTAGGGAGCGTTCGTGTTAAAGGTTACAAAACGCATAAACGCTGATTGAATCCGCATGAAATGCGGAGCGTGGCACATGTGGACATCGGTCGCGCGAGATGCGTGTATACGTGTTGGTGATTGTAAAGGAATGAGCATTTGGATCAACACTCGAGGACGTAGATGAAGCTAACCTTGAAATGATACGAAGTAAAAAAAAGGGACGGGAGCGAAAAGAAAGATACGATTTTTTTCTCCCTGCATCCTGTTTCCGCTCCCTTGCCTCTATCCCGTTCCCTCCCCATCCTTCCCTTCCGAATTATCCCGTCCTAGCATCTTCACATCCATCCGATGCATATCCCAATGGGCCCTATTTCTTCTAGATCCGTGATTGCCGAGATATGTCAGTTCGACCTTCGAACGGCCACTTCTCCATCGCCAACTGGGCGGCCGAGATTTTTACTCGCCTATATATTTCCCTATGCAAACTGCTTATCGTTTTAACTATGGGATTGTGCTTTTAACGCAGTTTCGTCGACCTCCTTCCCTTCCTCAACCTTGCTCGGGATTATAATAGTGTGGGCATATGGGGGAATCCGTTTTCCGCAATTGGAGTGAGAGGAAAATTGCACGAATTCAGGCCATGACCGTGTGTCCGAAGTTCGTTTCTAATATTGCTCACGACTTAATTTAACGGTGCGTTCTAAAAGTATAGAGATCAGGGTCTGCCCAAGAGGTTGTTGGAGGGGATAAAGATCTTTTTCCCAGAATTCTTTGCTTAGTTTGATTTTTGTATAACGAATTGGTGATGAGATTCTAACAGTGTCATCTTTACTTTGTATTTCCTTCTTTATATGTTGAAGCACTCTTAGATTGATTGTAGAATACAGTGACGTAGGAATTTAGGGGAAGATCCATGTTGCTGAGACTTTATAGCAGTATCCAGATTTAAATGTTGCACCTCGAGGAAATATCTTTATCGTATTTTATGAGGAAAGGATTTTCTAAGGTTTTAAAATAGAATCAGTTTGATCTGAACGTAACGGTTTGAATAGTGAATAGAGAAAGTGTGGACTGGGAGGGAGGTCATTGAAGTTTTCTCTATGTAGTATTGCTGGCTAAATACAAACTAGCACAAATACGAGAATTACGTCGTATGTAATTCAATACAGGATCGTAAAACTTGTTGCATGTACGATTATTTTTATTATGTCATATATGTGATCAATATTTAATCGTGATGTCTTTTTTAAATCTTCGATTAACCTATATCATTTCATTTTCCAGCTTTATTCTCGAAACAAATATACGTTTTGATAGACTTAATTGTTATCGTTCATTTCAAGAAGGGATATTAAAAAAATAACTTCATGACTTATGCATAAAAAAGGTTTAGCGTTTAAAATATTGATTCATTTATACGAAATTGAATATTTCTTTTTTAGTTACTAATATTTTTATTTCTTGATAGGATTGAATTCAATTCATTTCTAAATTATCAAGTTCGATTGAGAATATATTTATACATTTTACAGCTATACATATAACAGGATGAAATTAAATTATAAATTAAATTTATAAACTCACAGCACAGAGTTTTAAACGTTTTGTTAAATATTGCAGATAGATATAACTGAACTCATAAGTTATCTTAATTTTTACCGCATTTCTGGTGCTAAAAAATGATCATGAATTATGCTAGTGATTATCTATCAAATTAAAAGAGAAAAGAGACTAAATTTGGACATGCTTCGTTTGAAATCGGTGAGTTCCTCTTCATAATGGATCCCCAAAAACACCCACCCTTTCGAACAATGTAATTAATATTGATTTTACGTACGAATGATTTTAAATTAGAAGAGGTCTCGATTTTAAAAACAATTAAGAAATACTTGCGGGGAATCGAATAATGGCTCGGGAATTTCAACTCCACCCAAAAGTGAAAAGATTTTGAATTCTATAAGGGATTCAGCGCGAACGATCACATACTTTTCGTAAGAAATTTCTAGTAGAATCAAAGAATACGTGTTGCCAAATCTCTTTGTAGTTTTAATGTATATTCGGAGTTCGGAAAATATCTCTTCCATACTAGAAAGTGCCATTATTCAAGTGTTTAACCTTAATGTACTCGTTATTTTCTCTTTTGAATGATTTTTATTTACTCCACAACATCAGTAGTTCCACTAGAAATGATGATCAGATAATACTCAAAACATAAAGAGTTTGAAACAATTAAAGTACCATTAACACGTGGCATTTATTTGATGTGTAAGTGGATGATGAGGTAGGTATTATGCTTAGTGTATTCGATTAGAAGATATAATTAAGATATGACCTAAATCATTTCATAAGTAAGTAATTCTGATTCTTGTTTTAATAAAATTAAATTTAAAAAAATAATTATCCCATTTATATCATATTATAAAATAAGAATTATAATAATTTAACCCTTTATTATTGGACGATGATCTTTATTCATTCACAAGCAAGGATATTTCATCGTAATGCGTATAACGCTTATGAAAAAGAGTCGCAAAAATTCATTTGAAAAAGTTATTGGAATACGTATAAACATTTAAATTTCAAAACAAACGTTTCGAAATGAGATATTTTAAATAAATTCTAAATACCTATCGCTCACGTTAGTTAGAAGGTTGAAACACGATTAAATTTTGATCTTAAATTCATAAAAAAATACTGCAAAAAGACAATTTTTATCAAATTAATAAAATTTGGTTCTTAATCCCCCTCTGTACCATAAAAAATACCTATTTATCCTCAATAACGGTGCGTTTTCACAACCGGTAAATCTTATGGGGCGGAGGGCCACTTAACCCGTTTTATCGTTCAAATTAACAGCTTTTCTCCAGATATAGTCTTAATAAATAAATTACTCGTCATTAGTCCCTCTTTGTAGATGATCTCATCGCTAATTAAGGCGGTGGGGTTAATTGATCGCAACAGATTCGAGTAATCTCATGATTCTTGCGATAAGAAGTACGAGATAGCGTATTATTACTCGAATTATCACTTTTATACGATATCAGGTGAGAGCTAAGCATATCGTAAAAGAAAGTGGAGCCACACGCCATACTGATCGACACAATATTTGTTTATTCTTTACGTAGTAAATGATCGAGTACTCTTTCAATGTATTATAGTATAGGAAAATAGAATCGGTTTTTTTGTCCTTAAAGTAGGTGGAAACCCCCAAAAGTATCTCTGAAAAGGTAAGCTGAACATTTCGAGATTATCTCTGTGCTTTCTAAATGAAATATTAGCGTAAAAATCGCTAATATTTCTTTATTATAACATACTGTAGTAACGGATGTAGAAGTCCCCGGAAATACTACCTTCCTAGCGCCTGTGGAATGCCGTTCGCTGGAGGCGTTTTCCGAGCAAGAAGAAATGGGTTTAGGCCTTAATGGGTTTCCAGAATTTACTATGAATGTGTGTAATAGTACTGACGTCACTGGACGTTCAGTACACGTCAGTGATTATCTCCTCAAGAACCCTTTAGACAAGCGCAAATAGGTTGCGGATAAATAATCGCTCGTTATTTCCACACCTATTTTGTGTGGTCGGTAGGTTTCTGTGTATTCGGTCGTTGAAGTCTCCCAGGTTCCGCTTTTCCATTTCTTTTTCTCCATTGGCAATATCCGCCGAGGGAGGCACAGGAATGTACCCAATGACCTTCGGAAACCGTTCTAACGCGGGATTTCGGGAATCCCAAGATGTTTCCGATGAAAGATTGATTTTTATGTAACATGCAAACGAGTTCTTGCACGGAATGAATAAAAAGCGTATGACCGGTATCTCGACCGTCAAAATTAATACATATCGCATTCCGGCCTTGAATTTCTCACTGAAATCAGAGCATAGCTACCGATTTAAAAGTGGTAGCAACTGGGTGGTTTTGAATTAACTTGAAAGACATCCAACTGTTGAATCTCATTCGTAATAAGGGGGCAGAGGATTTTAACTAAATGATCATTGCGAAATAAGGATAAGGAAATGGTGAAATACGTTCGAATATCCTAAATTAGATTTCAATTTTAGAAATGGCAACGTGAGAGCTGTTGTTGTTTTGTGTAAAGCATTCTACTTCATACGTCATGTTACATTTATTTCAGTCTTATTGCAGTAGTGGTTATAAATGCAATTTAGGAAATTGTTCGAACTTGCTACACTTATATAACATCATCTACAAGGATATTAGGAATACCTAGTTTAGGCTACCTCTAAAGGGCTATATTTAAAATTGGAAAGCCGACCGTCGAATTTATATGCTTCTAGAAGTTTCTAGGAATGTAGTTTAATTTCGATAAGGTGACAGGTAACGTAGAAATCGGTGAGCCTGAGGTAATGCTTCGAATATTTTTGGGAGTATAGTTCTAGTTTTGGCAGGGATTCTTACTCGGAGATATACTTTCTCAATGAGTTATATAAGCCCAAGTGTGGCTGTCCATAAGGAAGTAGGGAACTTTATTTCCAACGCTATTCCTTAGCAAAGATGAAACTAGATTTTGATCTTTTTAAAATTAACTAATATCAAGATTTTTAAGTTTATGAAATTCGATTGTTTTTAAATGACGAGAGAAATTATAGGGGATAACATAATTGATTCTATAATTTATATTTCCACTGATTTCTATACTTATACATTGAAATCATTTAATGTAATTTGATAAAATCTTATAATAATTTTTATCGTTGAAGGTTAATAAAAGGAATATTTAAACTCTATAAATTTTAAGTTTTGCAAATATCATCATAAAACATTTTACGATATAAATATATATACTACTACTAGTTACAATATCTCAATTGATAATTAAAGACAAATTGGGCGTGTATATGTTTGACAAATAAATATATTATAAAACAAGCTATAAAAATAAAATACCCAACTCATTTAATGAAATTCGATGAGGAATTTGCATAATGAGTGCTACGAAGATATGGGTATTACTATATCACATTATTAATTATATTTCATTAATTAGGAATGTTAATGGGCCAAAATTTGTCTTAAATAAGATATGAAACTTGAAATCAATCATCGAAGAGACAGGATCCCTTAAGGAAGTGCCGATACATGTCCAAGAGGTTTATAAAAGCTCATTACAGGAGACGTGTGGATTAAGGAGGAAGAATCTATTCCCTGATGACTTATCGCAATAAACAAACGAGTCAGGAGAAAAAACAACTAATCTTCTTCATCTCAAAGAGTTAAAACCCTCAGCTCCAGGAAATTGGTTCAAGATCAAACTGGTTCAATCCAGTTCCAGAGGTCGTTGACGGCGAGTCATGGGTGTGAAAAAAATACAGGTGCAATCGTCGGGAATCCCCAGATGCCTCAACAGCATCCCTCTTGATGTCCTCCACTGCAATAACTCAGAGGATTTGCGCTATTTCCTTACTTGGACAAATCTGTCCACATTTTATATGGAAAAGGTGGATTAATTTACAGTCGTTGTATTGTGACTCACTTGAATGACGTATTAAGACATTTATTATGCATTTTTCTTTGAGATAAAAATACAGGGAATTCCCTAGCAAAAGATTCTTGCTAAACAAAAATACAATATTGGTAATAAGACTATTTATTACATACGTATAAAATATTTACGTACGATGTAAAATCGAGATCATTTTATTCTTTAACTTTACATCTTATGATGTAAATTATGATGCATCCATTTTAAAATTTTTTCTTTCGCTAAGTTAATATTTCTTTAGAGAGTAAGATTTATTTTACTGGTTATTTACTAATATGAACTGTGTATTTATTAATATCTACTCTGACATGTGGGAGTTAAGTTTAATTAAATAAATCATATCTTTGTTCATATAGTTTCATTTCGCAGAAAGTATTAAGTTACTGAAACGTAACACTTATTTTGAAACTAAAATTTCCTTTCTTTCTTTCCATTCTTTCTCCTCATACTTTGATGGATTAGATAATTCACAATTTGAAGTATGAAAATGACAGTTCAGCTCCTTTTTTATAATATCTATAGTGTATTTCTATACATAAAATAAATCCTGTTTTCCTTTCCATAAACTATGAGACATAAATTTTTAAGTATTTTTAAAATTACTGAAACCATCAAACAGTTTTGATACCCGAAGCCAAAGCCTTTTCAGAATATATTAGAAGAAATGATCGGTAAACCTTTTTGCATGGAAATGTTTTGTAGTCCTATTTATGATTTGTAGCTTTTATTTGCACTTTGCCCTTCTCAGAGTGAATTCACCAGTGATTTAAGATTTCAGATTTGTATAACAATCGTAAATAACTAGGCTGATGGAAAGCTCGTTCTTCATTTACTCTATGCGAAGTTCGAAGAGAATATTCCGGTGAAATTTAAGCCATATCTTGTGTAGCTTTTGTAGTACAACCTGTTTAAATTTTCTTCTACGGTATAATTTTTCTTTTCGCTGAATAATACGGCATCATTTAGCATTATACACAATTGTGATGTTGCTTGAAATTGTGATTATTCGTTTGTATACAAATTCATTTCATTGAATACATATAATTAGTTCCTACTGAGTCTCATAGAGCGAACTGCAATAAAATTGCAATTAATAACGGGCAATAAAAGCTGTGCGAAGAATGGAATATCGATGCAAACCTGTAATTAGAGGAAAAAAATTCCAACGGTATAACTCTCAAATCTATTATTTTTATTGGAGAAGCTTATCGAGACATTAAAAACATTAAAACTTTCATTCGTTCCGCAATTCAACATAAATCGTGTTTAGGATATCTAACATTGGAGAGAAACAGAAAAAGTTGTGAAAGAATGTATATAATTTGTAGCCGCGGGAAAAATTCGATTTGCAGAGTTTTCAATGCCTTTAATTGGCACTCGTTTAAACAAGTAAGAAGGAAATGAATTCAAAGAAACTTATAGGATAGCTCTATATCAATATGTCAAGGAGCATTTGAAACTTATTTTGTTTATTTTATGAGAAAAACCACAAAGGCGAGCAAAAGTTTAAAAGGCATATATTACATTAATAACTATATCATTAATTCCCATGTTGGTATATATTTTATTAGAAGTAGTCCATAAGACTATTATCATAAAAACTGTAATATTATTTAAAAATGGGATGCTACAATTGCCCAAAAAGATAAAAAGGTTCGATATATATTCACCGATGAGAATTTAAGCGATTTTATTCATTTATATGAACACATATTCATGCATATGTTTATCACAGCAGATAATAAGAAAGCGATACACCAAGACATTTTGTAGATGCAGATGTCGAGTTGAAATCGTATCGTAATTTCTCCAGAGTTGAAGTAAAAGGATATAATACTTAAATACTCCTTTCATTGCTTTGTTTAAAGAACAGCGATGGAAAAAAAAACTCAAAGCTGATGGATAAACTAAATTTGTACAAGTATGGTGTGCAAAGTGTGTTAGCCTTTGAAGCACTCAGATTGTTTATGTGTTTAACAGAAAAACTAAATTATGTTATCTCAGGGGAGTTAAAAATGTCATCGGAAGTAAAAGGAAAGAGATGTAAGATCTTTGACTTAGCAAAAATATTCTTTCTGATCAACGTGAGGAAATTGAAAGATATATGCACGAAAGACGAGGCTGTAACGAGTCACAAAAACAAACTCTGACATTGTAAACAGCTGAATAAGAATAAAAGTCGTAACTAAAAACTTAGCGAAGGTCTGGATAGAATTAGATGGTAATTTTTCAGTTTAAATAACATCCCTCACAATCTACGAGTAATGACATCCATACCTTTACAGGTCCAAAAATATCTTCGAGAGTACGTCATCATGGTAGAGGAACTAATTGAATTTATATATTCACTAAGAAATACCTCGAGACAAATGGTGAATGGATATTCATTTGCACAAAGTTTCAAGACTGCAGAATCTTAGAGCTATTCAGCTGTTGATTGCGAACTCAAATGATATCGTTTTTTTTCCTTTGATTCACGAAAAAGAAAGCACGCCCCTGCTTCCTATACTTAAGTCGGTGACGGCTTCAGATGACGTCATTTAGCCAACCCATTACTTACACGAAACATTTCTCTTCAGTATCTCGAGATCTCCTAAACTTGCATCATGTTTACACTATCCAACAGTGGCGGTAATCCATAGGTGGGTAATCGCCTTCAGGTTGACCTTAAAGGACAATCGATCTACTTAGGATAAGGAAAGTGCATCAAACCAAAGGTGGATGGAATTTCCGCGTTTGATACATCAGAAATTGAAATGAAATATGAAGCGTAATCCGAAACTTTATAAAATGCGATTTGAATTTTAGATTCTACATTCGCCACAAATGGTCAATGGGAATTATAGGATATTAGAGGTTATATGGGAGTTGTCTCAAATTGAAACATATTCCTTGTGAGAAAGGTACAAGTTTCGTCACAAGAACATTCCAGAAGCTTCAAATTTATGGTTTTTTAATTAAACGTAAGCTCATTGCAACTTTCAACATCAAGCTTATTTACGTTTTTATCTACGAAATGATTTCATAACATCACTTGAAGGAAACAATAATTTTTCTGCATCTTAGTCTTTAACTTATCTCTATTCAGACCTTGAGTTGGTGCTAGTGAATCCATAGATTAATGCAGTATAAATAAAAGAATTATATTTAAAATGACGAGTAGTAAATTGAGGTATATTATGTCGTCAAACGAAGGTCATCAAGCTGCCAGGCATACCATACCAAATGAAGGCATTGGAATCAATTATACGTCTCTTGTCAGGCACATTTTTGGCATTAGCATTCACACCTTCATAAATCATCAACATAAATAATTATATCTGAAAAAAGTAAACGTTTTCTTTTACTATAATACGAGCTAGTAGGTCTGTAGAAACCAATGCAAAGTGTATATCTAGTTTTATCGTAAAGTTTTGACCAGTTTACACATTAAGCGATAATTATTCTGGCAAGCATAACACATGGAATCATTAGCAGTTCTATCAAGTCTATAAATACGATAAAAGGTATATTTATGCATGGAAAAATTCTCTGAAGCCTAAATCATTTCGGGTTGATTCGTTTCATATTTTTCCAGGTAACCTTGAAACGCTCGGCGATTCAGAACTAATCTTTTGACTTTTATCCAACATTTTTTTCCCGATATGTGCACTAATCTACAAGTATGATAATACTCGAGTATCTTGAGGTGACATTCCTCTGCTGATAGACATTTTTCCTTGTCGAAGGATTCAGAGTTGACGATGTGCTAGCTCTTACGACGCTGAAAGAAAACATTACTTGGCTTTATTCCCAATTAATTACATAATAACGAAAACAAGCGAATGTTTACTAGTGAACTTGGTACTACATGTTGTGAATTGCTCTCATCCGTCAATTTTATCCACATTTGGAAAAAGTATGGCTGTCCGTTTGTACGCCGGAGCTTTCTATTGCCGCCGCCGACCTCTTGATACGACTTCCTTGCCAATCGGACGGTCGCTTTAAATACATTTTCACTATTTATAAGTTGTTATTGAAATTGGAAGTGTATGTTCGGTTTTTTTCCTCGGAGGTTAAGAAGAGAAATGGTAGCTATTATAGATACAAATGTTTTCAGATTTAATTTCAAATTATAACCTTTATGAAGGAAGATATTTTGAAGATCAATTCCGATTTAAGAAATTATGTTTTATGGGATATTATTCCATAAAGTTTCAACAGGTATTGAACGCATAATTCTGTATCACGTTTGTATCGGAAGTATGTAAAGAGCATGTTCTTGTGCAGAGAAAATAGTAAATTCCTAACTAATCGTATATTATCCAGGCTATTATACCATTTACCTGTTGAAAACTTTCACCACTATCGCAGCTTTTAAAGGTGGAACTTTATATATGTTTTTAAACTCTTCTTTTCATTAAATATAGACTGTTTTCTCCATCATATCATAAAGATTTTTTTAGTAAATTAAAGAAGTTTTAAAAATCCATAAAGTAAATACAAAAAATATATTCTCTGATATTGAAATGTTAAAATTCGAACAAGATTATTTCGTCTTTGTACAGTGAGAAAAAAATTTTCTGTATTTTATTCTTCGATTTCTAATCGAGGAAGTAATATTTGGTATTCTTATCAGTAAATTTAGTTACTATAATAATTTGGAACTTATTTTCGAGTTTTAACACAATTCAAATATGTAAGGTTCCTCAACGATTAAAACCCGAGTTTCTTGAAAATTAAATGTCATTTTCTTCAGTCAATTTTTTTCAGTTCCTCGAATACTTCAGTTCGGTCAGATTTAATTACGTGGAAAAAATCCTCAAAAATTTTAAGATCGCCGTAAAAATCCGCATGTGTTAGGGGCACAAAGTGTCCCTAAGTTGCGCTCGGATTCCGCAAAAGAGATCCGGGCAACGGCGCAGCTCTTTCCCCCGCATTCCCTTCCCCTCTCCCGTATAACCCTTCGCCCTCCCTTCCACCCGCCGAAGGCCGTGGGCACCTACGCTCTTTCACGCCCCTCTTTTATGCAGCTTAAGGTCGACTTTTATTCCCTTCCCTAAGCCCCTCCCTCGCTTTCCAGAGCACCAAAGAAGCTCCATAACGACTTCTGTTCCCGACACGTAGACCCCTCTACACCAAACACCACTTCAAATTCCGACACCTCCCCATACCCGCGATCCCGCCGAACCGAGCCCCCCGAAACACCCACCCCGAACCCAAACACCAGAACGACTCTATCATCGCATCTTCTTCTCCCCAAGAGCATCATTTGTCAGCGACACGCGGAGATCCTTCCACGCGAATTACGTGCGTACAGAAGTCGCACGCCGGTCAACAGGGATTAAAATTGCGATGAATCTATCGGAACGGAATTCGAAGTTCGTAAAAAAAGATCGCCCGACGTTTCACCCGAAGGCCGTTTATTTTTCGAAATGGACGCTCATTAGAACTGGTTTACGTGCGAACGCTACATGATGATGACATGAAAGTAGCCGTAAAATTAAGAGCGGAAGAATGTTTAGTTTTGATGAATTATTTTACGTACTCGCGGGCGAATTACGATAAGTCTAATTCTGAGGTGATGTCATGAGCGAGAGTAGGTTTGTTTTGCTCAGGATTTTCTATCCATCGTAATCTAACTATGATTAACTATTTGATTGCATCCTACACTGCTGTCGAGCGAAGAATTTGTGTTTAAGCTACCGAGCTTGATTTCAAGGTGTATCGCCGCGAGCTGTGTCATAAACGCTTGTTGCACGAGATTTATTTTTCATTGCGTGAGGAATAAGTTGTGTGGAGAGTGGTTGAATCATTGAAAATTAACTTCCTGAAATATTATTGTTCTCAGCAGAATGTTAGGTATTTAACGTTTTACTTAAAATGCTTCCACTTGTATTGCAGGAATTTTAAATGCGTGTAATACTGATCCATTAATAGGTCTCGTGCCGCGGAAATAGTTCTTGATAGACATAGAAACACGTGACTTAGAGGAAATTTGATTTAAAGGTGATTTTTTTCTTCAATAACTGTAGAGATTAGATCAAAAATGCAGGAGTTCTTAATGAATATATCACGAAATTTATGTAACGAATGAAAAATTTAAGGAATTGATAACAATTAAAATAATCTATTCATATATTTTGCGTGTAAAAATTAGGAAATACATGTATTTAAGACTATTTTAGTCATTAACTAAACTCTGTTATAAACATTAGATAGTCAATTTATCTATAAAATCAGGATTTTATGCTATTAAAGCATACACACACACACACCTGATTTACTTTCACTCGAAAAAATCTAAAATATTTCAGAAATGAAAGCTTTGTTGCCCTTAATAAATGTGATCACATTTTCCTCGAATTATAGTTCGATAATGTAAGGAGTTGAAATACTCGATCATTCCTTACTCAATGAAATTAATGGGTGTATTTTATGTTTTAAATGAAATATATATATATATACTTCGGTTGACGGGAAAATTTTGATTGTACTCCTTTCAATATAATTTTTAAATGAAATTAAAATGAAAGGTTTTCTGTCAGTTTAATATTACTTCAAGTTGGGATTTTTTTAAACCAACTCTACCTCAATGAAGCTTTGTAAATTTAATATTTGATATGATTAACAAAATAGTGATTTAGATAGTTAAAGGCCATACTAAATCCATATTAGTGGTGTCAATGCCGATTACGTTTCACTCAAAATTACAACGGCAATGACCTAGATACGGAATTGTGAATTCGTTTTGGGTTATTGCTCTTGATTCGGAGATTAAATTTCTCTTTGTCTGCCTTACGGAAGCCGTTTATTTCCTCAAGGTTATGAAATCACTTCTCGTCGAGTTAATAGTGAAAATCACGTATCGAATATTTCCGATAATTCTATCGTTTGTTTCAATGATTTTATTGGATGTAAAGGCGAATTCTTTTCTTTCCTCACTGCAGTTTAAAATATAGCCCGGAATATACTTCCGTTTGGTACGCTAATTGTGAGTCCTTTCGCAATAAATTTTAAAATGCGAGGTGCTCTGTCTACTTGAAGTAATGGGATTTTTAAATGAAATTTTCACATATCCTACTGCAACGATTATCCTAACTCTTAAAAATGCATACCTGTAAGTAACCTCTGTTATTTTTTTATATATACCTCCATAATCGAATATATTTCATGAGATGTGTTATTTTTTTATTAAAGAAAATATTAACAAAATGCTGTGCCTAGGAGGATATTATATCGAGGAAATATATAATCGAAGATTAAAATTAATATAAAGGTTGTATCATATGATATTAGTAAATTTATTAGACGTATATATTTATTTATACTCTACACTCGTTTCAACAAAAGATCGGCTATCTATAGTTTTTGGACGAGTAACATTGCATTATTTCTTTTGGTACATGAATGTAAACAATCCAATCCCACAGTCCAATACTAGTAAAAGCTAATTCGACGGAATATATATATTTGATCAATATTTTCTGATCAGTAATCATTTCTGTTTCGTTTGAACACAAAGTGAACGCATTTGGAAATTAAAAATGGTCATTTAATGATAACGTTGGCATGAAAGCCTTTTAATAAATACTTTTAAGTTTGAAAGAGACAGTCTCTATAACGAAATACTCTGAGCAAGGACTAACTGAATTATAATATCCTCTAAAGTTCAATGGAGCACCCAAAACCCTTATTCTTAGAGGAATGTTCACTTGTAATTTTAAAAGATTCATTTACCGTTTCAGCATGTAAAATTTAAAACTGATGTTAAAAATAGCGAATATAAGGCTATCTGTTCCGTTCAGTATAAATCAAACCCGGAATCCTTTTAATCAAAGGTGAACGCACTGTAACTTCTAGCGTTTTGATAAGTCTCTAGTTGAGTGGAACTGATTTAAATTCAGTATTTTCTTCAGTTTAAATTCCATTTAACTTAATATTCAAATTTCACACTGGAGATGTTTTAGAGGATAACCAAAATTATCATCATATAATTCGTTTAAATTTAAACACGAAATTCCACACATTTATCGAAATTATAAAAGAATTTTAGTATAATTCTGCCACTACTTTTCCTATAATTTGTACCAAATTTCTCACATTCACAACTTTAATATTCAACTCTGTGACCACTGATATTAAAATTCGTTGTTGCAAAACACAAAATATATTAACTGTTTAATTATAATACCGTACAGGATCTTAAGAATATCAAAGAACTACATTCTTAACTAAACAAATGCTCAAAGCAAGCTCAAAAAAAAATCAAACCTTAATAAATTCACGTTAATTCACCATATCTCCGTTATTAATTTATATAAAATTACAATATTATTATACAATGCAATATCATGAAGGGGATATAATTAGTTAACTAATATTAAAAAATATTTAATAGTTCTTCAAAACCAATAAATAATAAAATAATTTTTAATATCATTTTTCAATGAATATTAATAGAATATTTCAAAGAGAAAATTACAAGATAATCATTAAATTAAACGGTCTGGTAGAAAGGAGAGTAATATTAATAGAAGACTCATACTTTCTCGGACGCATTACTTGTAACACATCGTTATATAAAATACTTTGTATAGAATACATGATATGCATAACACACTTACATAATTCTCTCGGCTAAGGATGTTTCCCACAGCTAGGTCGGGGCTTATTCTAAACTTCACTACGGCGCCCGTCGTTTAGAAATCAGTTATGTCAATTCATTTTCGTCCACAGCTTATATAAGCTTCTTAAACAGCACGGCTGTTTTGAAAAGACGAGCAGAGGCCTCTACTCTCAAAACTGTCAAACATTAAATTCTTCTGTGTAGCCTTAACCCTTCACCGATAATTATTTAATAGAAGTATTAATAAATAGAGATTGTAGTCTATTTTAAGTACTCTATTCCGTTATATGATCTGATTTCATTAAAATAATTCTCTAAAATGTCTAATTGTTAAATAACCTTTCTGAAATATTCTAATTTGTATATTAAATGAAAAATAGAACAACTCTTTTTTGCTATTCCCTATATTGTATAAAAATTGAGCTTCCGCTATCTGTTATTAAATAAACATTGTTGTTGAAAAATAAACAATTAATTTTTAATAAATATTCAAGTTACAACTAAATAAAAATAACATTTAAATATTTAATACATAACAGGGCTATTAAAGCGCAATGCAAAATTTTTAATAATTCATCTAAATAATGTCAAATATTTCTAGTATTTATAAATAGTTTCATTCTTCTATTACCATAGTATTTTCAGGTCTACCTGTTAGAATTAAGGTTTTGGAAAAAAATATATGTATATTATGGTAATAAAGTCAATAAAAATAAATAATTTGGAAAATATAGTTCGTTATTTCATTTACATATTCTGGGCAGAATTGATGGGGTTCTAAAGATCAATCTACTCTTAAACATATCTTGGTATAAAATAGCTATCACTCCATTGAGGGAATGCAGCACTTTTGGGAGGACATGTAAATTCCTAAATTCTACCTAATTGGGAAAAATATATATTACTTAAATTATATTATTTAAATTACATATATTTCATACCGTATCCTACCAAAGTGTGGCAGAAATAGAATGATGATAGGTAAATAACGAACGATTTCAGATGCAATATTGAGCCACATTATTTTTCGAAACTGTGAATAGACAGAGAGATTTCAAGAATTCTTGGATTAGAATAAAATGTCATATTATCCTTATATTTTCGGTTGACTAGAAAAAAAGGTTCTGTAATAGAGACTTGAAAATATAAACTTACATTTCTGATCGAATCCGTGTGCTGGCTTTAAGAAAAAACAAACAGTTAATTGTTGACATTATTCTATCGTTTTTTTTCACAGGACTTTTAATGAATTAACACATTTAGAGCTTTTTATACCAATGAATAGCTTGGTAACGTAAGAATGTAAACGCTCGATCTCAATGGAATCAGATAAATAGTCTTCAATTAAATAGCACCTTTCAACATTCATTCATTGTCTGCAGCGTGTCATAGATCGAGATACAGTCTCCAAAGCAGAGATCTTGAGCAACAGAATATCAATGGCAGGTTATGAATATGAGCTGAATTCAGAAGGAAGTGGGTCTACTGCTAGTTGAATAGTGCCCTACATAATTATAGAAAACTAAAGTTAAATTATGAGAAGGATAATTATCACCGATTCATCTTAGAATTAGATCAGCTTTACTTACTTAAGGAAGAAAATTAATTAATATATTGGTTCCTTTCTTTCTTAGTTTAAAATCCCCATAATTATATCTGTAAACACTCAATAGTGTTCTGATCAAATAATTTATCCTACTTCTGTATCGAATGTATGTTTTAATTCCCTACAGACCCCTGGCTCAAATTTCTTGAACTCCTTACTTGAAATCATTCTAGCTTAGCTTACTTCGAGTATTTAAAGAAAAATATTTCTCTAACTCTCAGATGCACGTCTATGAAATCCTTTAATTCGTTAACCTGTCATAGCTCTTTTCCAAATTCATCACATATAATTTTCAATATATATGGTATTCTTCCCTCTGTAAATTCACATGAAGTATGATTTTCCTTTTTAATTTAGATTTATATGTTTACTAGTAAGAAATATATAAGCAGTGAATTCAATATTAGAAGGCGTTACTTCGTGGAAAGCTATAATAATGTATTATAATGTTAAATTACGATACCGGTCGCTAGTAAACCAAATTTTCTGTGAAAATTACAAATTTTTTTAATATAATATATAAGCAACATATTCCTTAAATTTCTTTATATTCACAATGTACTTAATTATTTCTCTTTCTTAGAGATGAAAAAAAATACTTGGTAGGATGCTGGTGTTAAATTTTGCATTACTTTTTAACTTGAATAGATAAAAAATAAAAGTAAACAACAAAATAGTACAGTGTTTCAAAGAAACAGGATGTGATGAATTTATATCCAGGAATAATGACGAAATCTTTTTTCTATTAATACAGAAACAAAATATTCAGAATGATCGATCAATCTCAAAGTCGAGAGGTAATCAATGAATGGTTGAGAGGAGTTTTGAGGAAATAAAATACAGCTCAGGTTACCTGACGCATAGCGGATTTGAATAAACATCTATATTAGGTCAAATTGTATTTGAATGATATAAACAATAACTATGAATCTTTATCGTCAGCGTTCCACGAATGAAGATTAGTAAGAATATTTCTACGTAATCTGTATTTGGTTAACTAGAGTGAGGAATCAAACGGAGAGTACGTGGAGAAAAATATCTATCCTATACCATTCCCTGCCTATTATATCCCCTATTTAGACTTGCATTCCATCTCATTCATCTTTGCACTTGTCGTACGCTCCGTCAACTGTCAGAGCCTACTTCACTCTACTGAACACAGTTCCGTGCTCTCACACGTCCTTTCGATCTTCTGCGACCAAGCTATAAAGCTTCAAGGGTAAAAGATAGCTTTGCTATTCACTTCGCTATCTGGACCACGTACCTGTCGGAAGCTTAACTCTAAGAACAGCTCCCTTTAATTATGAAAGCGTCACTCCCAGGAAATATATATGTATATATGTATGTTTATATATATATATATATATATATATATATACGCACGTACATATACATATATGTTTTCTTAAGAAACGTCTAGATCAAGGTTTTTCAGTATAACTTTAACGTAATATTATGTATCACCTATCGACGAACTAAATATTGAAACAAATCAACAAATGCGGAGATATTAATTTATAGCTCTTGATTAATATTCTACAACAGACTTTAATTGATGATTATTAATCTTGTCGCGGAAACTTCATAGCACCATATAATCTTCGTAATTCTTAAAACAACAACTCAATTATATTATACGTACGATAAATTTGTCGTTTAGTGAAAAGATTATTAAGGATCGTGGATGAAGCGATAGGTTTATCTTAATAACGTTATTTTAATTTGTCTGCTGTTCTAATAGATCATTTACTACACTCATACTACATAGGAATATTACATTACTATTCATATTACATTAGAAATCTTGGGGTAAAAGAAATTGTTCTGTATCCACAGAAAGAAAATAAAATGTGGTAGCTTACGAGACTAAAGATATTGTATTCTGTTCTCAGTATTAAATTATGAAACATAACTATTTAGCTATAACTAATCTGCCATAAAGAGTATTTTTCATTTTAGGATGATTAATTATTTCGCAAATTATTTGCCTGCAAATATTTTCCACTTGTGAGATTATTGAACGGAAACAAATACGGAAGTAAAAGATTTATTGTTGTTTGTTGTGGATACGAATGCTAGATTTCAATTGCCCTTCACAATTTTTAAAAGGGATGTATTTTTTGTCCTTCCTTATTTCTATAAACAGAGAGACAAATTCATTCTTTTGATATTGCTTTTAATATACCCGTGACTTTGTACAACAATGAAAGACATTGGGCCAATAGAAGTAGTTATAATAAATACATTGTTCGATAGATAATTATGTAAGTTAAGCATCAATCTAATTTTACTTGTATTAGGGAAAGTCTGACATAAATTTGACGACCATTCCTTGAAAAGCTATTATCAACATAGGCATACACCTTTCACTATTTCGAAAGCCAAATAATACAGAGATATTAGTCTCGAAATAATGAATTCAAATTTATATAAGCAGCAACTTAACCTTTTGGGGAGATACGCTCGTTTATCTTTATCTGATTACTCTAAAGAATCAAACCTCATTCAATGGATACATCCGTTTTGTAATGACTGTTAAAGCATTGTTATGTATATATAAAGCCTTTCTCAAGCGCGTCTAGAATAACTTATTAATTCACATCATCAACACGTGTTGTCGTAGTAATCTTTAGTCTATCCCATGCATTAAACACGTTACGTATCGAAAGATTGATTTTCCGAGACAGCCGCAATTTGTTATCGTAATGCGAGAGTACGTGGGCTAATCTAGCGATGGCACATGAGCGATGGGTCTAAAATTCCTCATCCGAGAGTAATAATGTCATGGCTTTCCGAAGTAAATAGCCTTCGTGTCCGTTCTTAATGGTTAAGACGGGGATCTTCGGTTTCTTGACTTTGATTTTGCGTCACCGGAATCACGCTTTGGCCGTCTGCATGCGCCCGCCGCATTTCTTCCCAGACCGTTTTCTCTCTCCTGACCAGTCCCAATGTGAACGCTGCAGGCGTCTCTCGCTCCGTGTAAACATCCAAAAAGTCGGCCACACTCCCTCTTTCATTGTGCAACAAATGCTTCCGTAGATGGGCGAAAGATAGACTTTCCGAGCTCTCTTGTTCCGATGCCAGTGAGCTTCTTCCTCGTCCATAAACTGTCAACATTTTAAAGTTTACGCTGCGCAATTGTTTTCAACATTTACCTAGTTTCGATTGTCTTTGAAATGACCTCAATCAGCGATTGGTATTCTGGTTGGTATATAACCACGTTTTAGATATTTTTAATAGAAGAATAGCATCGTATTTTTAATGAAAATATGATATTTGTCATTTACATTTTCTTATTTTATTACTCAAACAAAATATATAATCCGTTGTCAAATTTTACGTAAGATTGTAAAATTACCGTGGTACAGCGGTTATATCCATATCTAATGTATCTTTTCGCTAGTCCTTCAGTATAAGAAATTAAATAAATAAATATATAAATATATACTAACGTAGAAAACTATACAACATATCTATTATACATATAAATATGTTTTAATTTGTTCACTCTAATGATATAAAAGATGCTGAAGCACAAGTTATGCAGAGTTATGTTATGTTTACGTGTTTGCTAGTTTACATTATATTAAATTAATAACATTAAAGATATTATAGATTAAACCAATCCTTACAAAAACTTTCGCAATAAATTTCCCCATTTTAAGTACTAAGCGGTAGATTTTCGAAAGGTATCCAAATTATAACACTACTTACGTTCGATTGTTAACAGTACATACGCTCATGCTTATAAATACATGAGTACATAGAATTCGGCGATAAGTGGAATGGGCTATTTATACTCATTTCAAATAGAAAGGCATTATATAAAGGTAGTTTTCATGTTTGCCCCTCATTTGAAAAATTCTGTTATATTTCTATAAATACGTATGGGTCTAGATGATGTTGTTTTGATATTTCAGGCGTATCGATGCAGTCAAAGCATCGCCTTCGTAATAACCTTCGAATGTATCATGAGTAATACACATCTTTGAAATATGACTGCTCTCTTTCCAGGAATTGCAGATTAACCGGAATTCACTCGCCTGCGGTGTAATATCCCAGAACAGGTTACCATCGCAGAGGCAGTGGAATACGGAGAAAGATCAACTGCTTTATTGGGACTCACAGCCTCTTTAAGGGGAATTCCCTATCTCCCTCACACTTTTCCGGTATCCACTCATTCATTGGAAGTGAGAATCATTTTCGATTGCAATCATGGAATGATAAAATAGGAATTGGATGAGTACTATGTGAATCATTAGCTGAAGCTTCAATTACTTCAAATCCGTCGTCCTTTTTCCTTATCTTTCCATCAAAATTCTATCCACCAATCAAATGTCAACATTTAATATTAAATATATTTATGGACTGCCAACTTTATAGTTTTCTAAAATTCCACACAAATAAAATTATTTTAAATAAAAATCGTTATTTGATTTCTTGCAAGACGATTAACTGAAGCATTTGCCAAAATCTGATGAGTATATCCTATAATATGATATCATAATTACCGTCTTAGGTTTGGACTTGCAAGGTCCATCCAACCACGTAAATCCATCTTATACCAAACCCTGTCGTTATGAAAAATAATATAAGAGTACAGGAAATATAATAAATGGAAATTAATATACTTATACAAACATTATAAAGGAAAGAAAAGAAGAAAGAAATTGCTGTGTGGCTTTCAAAAAAAATTAAGTTATGAACTTAGGGAAGAATCAACACAGAAGGAAAATAGCCAGAAAAGGAGATGTCAAAAACCTCCAATACATACACATGGTAATCGCTGCTATTATTTTTAAATTTTAGTATCAAACAGGATTATTATCTGAAACCTGGAAATGAATCACGAATAATATTGAGAAAAATTAAGGAAAATACCTGAAAATACCTAAAAAAATTATATTAATTTCCACAAAATGAAAAGGATATCTTAAATATATTTTATTCACCTTATTCTGCAAGCTCTGATAAGCTCTAGCGCGTCTTCAACGTGAGACGAGCAAGTACTTCGAGAGAAACAAAGATTTCCACCAAAAAATTTCAGATTCGAGCGGTCTTTACGCATTGAGTGTTGTTGACGGACCAGAAATGTTTGTGACTCACGAAGGATGATTCTAAATAACGCTTTCCGTCGAAAATATAGGGAATGCCTGGTGTGTGGTATGCCTGAGGCATAAGCGTGCGGCCAAATGTCGTGAGGTCAGCTGGATTACGGATAATGGATAAGGTCGCAGTGTGGGAAGCGAGCTGCAGCACTTTCGTAGAGGATAACGGGAAATGGAGAATCATAACAATGACACAACCGTGCAATTCATCACGAGTTCTTAACGCCAACACGATAACATTAGGTAACGCATTTGGTTGAATTCTTCGAAATTTTTTGGAGGAAGATATATGTTGATGCATTTTTGGAAACGTAGATTGAAATGTAACTATAGCCTTTTGATGTGAATAACATTTAAATAAGATTATATCAGTCCTGTCTTACTATATTCGATGATTTTAAGACCTTTAGACCTATTCGATGGTTTTAATCGTCCAATGAAATACTTATTACGTGAATAATACTTACGGAATGTGCTTTTATACTTTACTTAATTCGTCTTTTAACCATTCTAGTTAGAGTTCAAGTTTTTTACTGCCAGTTACGTATTCTACACTCGTTAGTTGTGAAAGCCTCCAAAGATCAACGATTATGCGTCAATCGTAAGTTGAATTCAGTGAAAAAGACTTTACATAAGCTTATTGAAATTCCCAACGTGAATTGATACACAAGTTATGGAAATATCACGAATTATGTCTCAAGATGCTTCCTAGTAATGGTTGTTATAAAAGTGGAGTGAACATCTGTTGAAATCTCATCAAAGTTTAAATATCAACTTTTTCTGTTCGGAAGGGAAACGGGCAGGCGTAAGACGAAAGATTTAATGTTGTTACTTACGAAGAAAATGAAGATTTATATGGTATCTGTTGAATTAAAGCAGTGCAATCAGAGGTAAAAGTAGTGCCACTTTGATGTAATGCCAGTCAGCTCTCTGGAAATGAGAAAAGAGCAAAAAAGACAAACGAATGCGGAATTGTGATGAAACTAAATTGTCTGCTAGCCTTGTTTCCGAACTGTTAAGCAATTCCTTTCGCTTCAGCTTCCTTTCTTGGTATCCAAAATGAAAGAAGTCGATCGTATAGACAGAGAAGCATGCCAGATAATAGTGGAAGAGTGGATAGCCAAGGAGTAGAGATCAAGTCACAGGTCATGGATGTATGGGGCTCGTAATGTTTTTATTTATGTTGCCTTTCAGCTCCAAACAACACTACACTTAAATCTCGTACGCACTCTGATTCCCGTCAATGTATTCAAAGTATCAACAGAATGAGTATGTAAACGAATCATTGATGGAGACTTTGAAGCAATGAATTAACATTTAATGGTGTTGTGGTACTACGAAGTTCTTCTTTACTTCATAACTAACGAACGAATGAAAAGTGTAACCTTAAACAATAGACGATTTAGCGTGACTTAATCGTAAAGTGCATTGATTCTTATCTTTTAAATTCGAAATATTTTAAAACAGTTACCAGTTCGTTGTGTATTGCTTCTTATCTTTATCAAAATACACATAAATATTATATCCTATATACTAGGTTAAAGCGTTAAAGAACTCGTAAAAAGGAGGAAACTTGATTTGCTTACGATTTAATATCTAAAAGATTACGATGAAATATTCTACTATCAACCATAAAATTACTAGCACAATATGAGATTTACTGTGTTGATGTTACTGTGAATTAATTTTTCACATGAAATTTATCTAATTAAGGTACCTGGTTAAACAATCAAATATGGGAGACCCGAGTTCGAGTCCTAGTCATGTCCAATTCTGATTTATCAAGTAACACAATATTCTTAACCACTTTCTCGATGGTTCACTAAATAATGAACTATCTCGAACGTAAAAATACTTATAATTATGGAATATACATTTCAAAGAGTTCTGTAACGTCTTACTTAATCCATAATTCATAATTTTTTAGGACAATTGATTAACCATTAATAATAGTTTCTTTTATACATATATATCATCATTGGTCATTCTATCCTCAGATTAGTTGACTGGGTCCCTCTCTATGTAATGCTCAATCTGTTACATCCTAATATATCTTCTTTCCTACTTCCCTCTTTATTTCTTTTTGATGTTCATCTCTTGATTTTCTTTTTAGTGGTCTTCCTTCCTTTGACTTCAATTATATTCATAACAAATCCATATACCCCCATATATGTCTATATTACCTATGATAAATCATGATTATCTTGGATATAGTATGTGTGATTTTCATTGATAAATAAGTGAGTTAGTCCATTAATATCGTTCCACCTCATTAGCTAAATACTTTCATTAACACGTCTCGACAATTCTGTACGTTAAATCTAAAATTCTCGTCACGAATGAGTAGGCACGTAAAAATCAACTCCTATTTATTTTCCCTTCCCTCTAATATTTAATTTAATACACTCCGACGTAAGTTACCTTCTGCAGTCTCCGCGTATCCGGAAACGAATCCAATGACACGAACGACGACGAAAAAAAAGGCCGTCGATTAAGCATTCAACACCGTGGCGGACTCAAATGCCGCGGAGAAGCACTGAATCACCGAGTGGAAAAACACTTCTATAAACAACTGCGAGTCGAGGTCAAGAGCCGGAGCGAAAAACGCAGAGGTTCCTTTCGTTCTCTATATTATCCCGCGAGGTCTACCACCCGCGCCCCCCGCAATCCCATACCGTTAGCCACCGACCTTTTCCTCAGCCCTAGCGGAACAACTTTCATAGAAAAGGTCCGGCCGATAAAATCTCGTGCAACCACAGCTCTCGTTCATCGAGCATTGGATTTTTTGAAGTGAGCGGAGAACCAAGGTCCCCAAAAGGACCCCACCGGGCCCCATTACAAGGTGGTCTCGAGTCAACTGTCGCCTCGGGGCCACGAATGGGCGTGTTTAAAAGCTGGGAAATGCCTGCGTAATTCCCTCCCCGTTAACGACACTATTATCATCTAGGATATGCGCCTGTTTACCTACGTACCTCTAAGTCCTTTCTAAATGCAACTAAAGAGCGGAGTGAACCGTTTATTACGTTACGGAGGATATGTGTGCGAAACGTTTCCGGGGCGAGGTTTGAACGGATTCTGCGTTATAATACGATAAATGTGATCCCAATCTTAATTAGTTAGGAGCTATTTACAGTGAAGATGTCACACATTTATCAGCTTCCAAATAAACGATTACCAAAATTTAGTCCCAATTAAGTATACGAAATTCGTCGGCAAATGAAATTCGTTTCACATATAGTTGCTAAAATTTAGAGGAAATAAAACTAAATGGACCTTACTGGTACCAGAATTTGAAAAACCAACACGAAACGTATTGTGAAAGTTCGGGTAGAAATTGAAAAGGTAATTTCATGGTGCAATATCACATAATCAGGTACAAAACAATATAATAATCTGCAATAAAATCTGAAAGTTATAGAAAAAATTTTTGTTCGAGATTTAGAAGAATATAGCAGAAGATAATAAGATAGACAAAAATGATCCTCACTGAATTACGTTAAATATTCAGATGCCGAATACTTGGTCGTTGCAGTCAAATTTATCATCAAAATTTATTTCCCTTACACTTTGAAAACTACTTTATTTACTTTGTTACACTTTGATTACATTTTTAAAACAGCGGTATGATATTAGAACATCTTTGAACGTCGAATACCTTGTTATTTGAGAAATGTCCTCAATAAAAAACCTTTTTCTAAAAATTGCCATTTACTTAACGTAACGATCGCAAAAGAATTTGTATCATCAAAAAATTATCATAAGCAGAGTATTGCAATTTTAAGGCGTTGTTTGTGAATAAAAATGGCCATAACAACATCTACATGTGCACATTAAAACGTATCTTACTTCGTATTTTTTAAGATGTGGGTCATTTCACAGACTTCTGTTTACCTTCCTTCCAATTAAGATACCTCGTTCTCGATCATTCTAACTCCCGATAAAAGCATTCCTAACTCGTGTATTAGAGAAACAAACACTAAGCACCGCTTAATATGGCTTTAGATCCGAATAGTATCACTATCAGTCGAGGCGTCGGATGTGATGAGGAGTGATCATCTAGAATCGAAAGATTATAAGGGAAGGAAAGCAACCTGCTCTGAAATTAAATTGCGAAATTAAGCCCCGTTTTGTTAAGGACGGAAAAAGCACGTGTTTGAGGAGATACGAGGTTGAGGTCGTCATTTCCAACGGCGGGGGATTGATGGGGGCACTCGCTTCCTTACACGCGGCCGATTCAATCCAATGCGTTTCCATTCCCATTTTTACAGTTTTTGCGCGAAAATCTAAACGGAGCGATGGGTTCTGCTAGGAAAATTCTGATCTGTGACGTTTGCTTAAAGATCTGCACAGCTGAATTTTAGATTCGACACAATATAAGTATAGGCCAGAGATGGTTCTTTTTAAAGATCCCTTAGAAAAAAGCTAATTCTGATAATGTAAGAACGAATTGCCGTATTTTTCGGTAGAATACGCTCGTCATCGAGCAAAAATGGTCGTGAAGTAAATCGAATTAAATAATAATAAATTAAATTTAAGTTTTTACTTATCAATTAATAGACATTATAGATTATTCAAATGCAGGAAATTCTTCGTCTAGTTCAACACCGAAGGAATTTTGTACTTCTTATTATCTTATTAGTTTTCGACATGCGCTTAACTTAACGTAAACAATAACGATGAAAAAGGACAAATTTCTACTGTGATTTTTAGCCCTTCTTTTATCAGTTGAGCGCATTTTCTTCTTAGATTTCTTTTTTATGTAACTTCAAACTTGAATCAAACAAGTTGGAAAGTTAAGTTACTTAAATGAGAATATATTCACTATTTTGACATTGAAAAATAATTTAGCATTTAATGTAAGGAATGTAATTTAATGTAAAATAGAGAAAGGTAATTAGAAAATCATAAATTATCCTCGTTATATTATGTAAAATATTCAAATGTATAATACTTGTTTGTCGCAGTTTAAAATTTATAATAAAATACATAGAAAACCACCTTGTTTACACTTTTAAGAAGTTGTTTATAATCACAATTATTAACATAAAATACAAACCTTTCCCTTAGTTAAAGATGTCTAATTGGTATTTAATTATTATCGTATCTATTATTCAGAAATGTCGAATAAATAACAGCCAAGTCAACTAACAATGGCTACAGACATCCCCGTTTAACCTCTACAATCAATAATACCCTCCTATTCCAGAGTCGGCACCGAGCCATTCTGTTGTAACCAATAACAATGCATTTCTATGCAATAGAATAGCAATAATATTTAGATAGCACTGTATCTTTCGCCCACATTTGACGCTTACGAGGTCACCTTTTCTGGATACCCGATCTGAAGTTCCGCACCCGAAGGTTAATGAAATCGAGATCTCGGTAATATCGGACCGACGTAAACAGCGGCTGAACGGGTTTTCCAGGAAAAATAGAACGAGAGCGGTTGGCGAGGAACAATAAAAAATCTTGCCTCGAAATGTTTACCTACCGGAACTTATAGACGTGAAACGGCGGTGACAATTAATAGAAATACTAATAAACGATTTACGGCGAAAAGTCGCGTCGTAAAACGGGAGCAAAAACGCGGTTTTACTAATTCTCCTGAAACGGTTCCGCTCGGAATTCTAACGAAAACGTATATTACTCGAGTCGATCGTGTGTTACTAAGAAATTTCATCCGTAACCACGCGCTTGGAGTTGGAATAAATAAAATACGATTTATGCATTGTTACGTATTCTCAATTCGAGAAAAGTCGATGTTCTAAGAATGCATCGGTAAAAACGGTCGCGTAGTATTTGACTTTACCTGTAAATACCAGATGTATTAATTGAAGAAAAATCGAACCGTACTTTGCACTATTTTGCACTTGGCTATTTGCAGCGTCAAATATTATTATGTATTTTCACAAGGATGGGAAAATATCTACGAATAGTCTTGAGATGCGTTCAAATCGAGAAAAATAGAAAATATTGAGGAAAATATTTCAGCTGAAGTCCTTTCAATTAAACCGGTATGGGTTAGAGCGCACAGAAGATAGAAGCACAAAAAATTTAAGAAGTACTAATTTAAATGGATCTATTCGGAAAATTATTTATGTATCTCTAGTGCATTAACCTTTCTATCCAGTTTTCCATCATACTGATGTGGAGTTCATCTTTAAATACCACAACTTTAAAGAACCATAAGTATGCAAGAGATGATATTAATATAAAAGTGTATGATCCGGACAAAAAGTTTGACGTACGTATTAAATATCCTGATAGATGTTCTTTCTCCGTTATAATCGTTACGATGCTCAATTAAGTGGAAATATTAGCGTCACAAAACCCGCAAAGGAAGACACGCGATCCGTGCTGTAGACTTCGGTTAGAATACGAAACCCTCTTATAACTTAAGCAACATTTCGGCAAGGTTGTATGCGGTCGTAAATTCTAAATCCACGTGGTTTTGCGGTCATACGCCCTTCGACCAATATTCCGGAAAAGAGAAGCGGGTCTCTAGAATGCATTGCTCACGGAGGAGTGACTAGACCGCATTGATAAGCGGTTGACTGCTTCGGTTTCCTATCGTTTTGTAGATGCCAACGACCCACGAACGCTTTCCGCCAAGCCCCCTACGAAACGGACGCGGTTCAAGTGACGAACCCTGCGACATGCGATGAATGGCTGTCTATTCTATTCTCGCATCTGATTCGGAATGAGTCTACTGCCTATTTATACGGAAGATAATTTTAAATATACCGCCAGCAAGGAATTACACGCAGATATTTAAGTTATCGCGTATTGATGAGTAACATTACGGAGCTTATTCCTAAGATATTACGTAATTATTACCATATATTATTATATATTCACGTAAAAGAATTACGTTTTAGGTTCTTAAATATTAATCATGTATTACTAAATCTAAACACCAAACACGTATCTGTAAATCTAATCTTTTTTAATCACGATCGAGTTTTCCAGAAATCAGTTCAGAACGTGAATAGAATATTTATTTAATTACGTACAGATGTGACAAGAGGATAATACGGAAGAATAGGACAATTCAATTAGTTAAATTTACCATTGATTCCATTGAAAGAGTCTCATTCTTTATTTCGAATATGTATCAGACAAAATTCTGTGATAGTTCTTTATTTGTTTCGTGTTGACTTACTCATGTGTGTTATTTTAAGAATGAATCGGAGACAAATCCGTTTAGCGAATGCATTCAAAGGCTTCGTTCTCAAAATCTTTCGGCGCTCGATGCGATTTGAGTCCGTGTCAAACATTTCCAAAACTAAAGAGAAGAATCAAGGACGCCGGAGGTGGAAGCGGAGAGGTATAACAAACTTCGTATTTTTACGCACGAATTCCGAAAGGTGCGGTGAAAATACGTCAACTCGCGTCTTGTTTTGTAACCGAAATATTCCTCGCTTTTGGCAAGAGTCTGAGATCGAGTAGTGAATCGCGTGGGTGAGGCGAAGCACACTTTTTTCATAAGTGCGTAAAAGAAGTGGATTATTTAGGTTAGCGAGACCTTGTGAGGTCACCGTTCAAATTGCCTCCAGGCCCTATTGCCTCTCGACTCATATTTATAGTCCAGAAGGCCTTTTAATTCATTTATCCACTTGTTCTAGTGATTTTTTAAAACCTCCTTTTCTCTCGTAGGACTAAATGTTTAGGTTATTTACGTTATCGTCCAATAAATAAAAAACCTTCGTGTTGTCAAAGCAACCGTTTCGCAAATTTTACCTGGAATAAATAGCATTCATCAAATCGCAGACACTGAAGCTATACAATTTTACCTTTTCATCTTATAATCGCCTAATTTATCGTATTTCAATCACTCGCCTAGTGAGTGAATTCACGATTCATTATCTCCTATCAAATCAAATTAATTTTAGGGATTCATTTATCTTTTAAGTTACTTATGCAAGGTCATTATTCACCTAATAATAGCCCGTATATCTTTTCTTAATTTTCATGTCCCATGTCTCCCTCATTTTCTAATTGGTACTTGTCAAGCATTTTATATTTTGAGAACTATCCATTTGACCGTCAAAATCGGAATTCTACCTCGCACTGCCGTTCGCTCATTAGGGTTTTACCAACTCCCACAGAAACCTTTCTGAAAAGCACCATCACATTCTTTCGGGACGTAAACTGCAAATTACACTCAATCTTCCCACATTCTATCATAAACACCATACAAGCATACGAGCCATAAAGACACGCCTCTTCTTACCAATCTTAAAATATTTCCACTTCCCATGAATTTGTCTTAGATTTTCACGATGATTATATCATAGTCATGGGACTATTGATTTACCAATAAAATTATTTGGGGAATGTTTATCCAGACGCAATTACGATAATTTATCCCCTTATAAGACTGATTAGAACGTTTCACGAAGCATAGTTGCAAACCGTAAATTTTACGTAGAATTGGTCGTTTCACTTCGGGTGCAGTCGTAAAAACGGTCGTGCGAAAAATCATTCTCTCTCGAGATAAAAAGTAAGTAAATAAGTTTTGAAAGGTCGAAAGCAAAAATGAAAATTGAAGGGAGTCGTTAAAATGGGTGGGCTTGATCGCCTCCCCAGAGTAATTTCCAGACGATTCAACTCGGAGCGGAAAAAAATTCAAAAACGTCAACAAAATGATTCCCTGCCTTCTTCCAACCCCCTTCGATCATCGTAAGTTTTAAGAACACCAGACGGAGTGGCGTTGCTCGAAGGACTCGCGAAATTTGGGGAAATAATTAAGGAGTCACGATTTAATGCCGAAGTACCCGCAACACTAATCCATAACGTATTTGATTAAGCATTTCGATCGCAAATTCGGACTGGATTTTTGATTCCAGAAACAACTCACTCACTCGTCAGAGAAAGGTTTTTTCTTTCTTTACAGCGATTAATTTAATATCCCGCTTTCTATTTACTTTCGATATACTTCGCTGAACATGCCCCGAGAAAAACGTCAATTTATAATAATCCAACGTACGCCCGAATTATTTGGGTAACGAAAAAATTAACGTAACGTCACAATGTTGGTCTAACAAAGAGAATCAATTTCGTAAACATCGCGTTGATTCGAAGCCAACACTCGTTCATCTCTCCGTGAGCGCCAATGATTACTCCGACACAAAGCGAGAGAAAGATGAATAATTCAAAAATGCGTGCGTAAGCTTCACTAGATGTATTTCAACTGACACTCATACTTATGGGGGTCTTAAAAACCTCTTTAATCCCGCAATAAATCTCCGCATTTGGAGCACACGATTTACTTGGAAAGGGGCTTGGCCTTCTTCGGTGGATGCCTTCGGGCCAGATCCAGTTTTTTTTGCTCTTATGGAGATTTAGTCAGCCAAGGACTGCCGTAGAGAGCGAAATTGACCAAATGCCTCACGGTCAGACCCGGAAAGCTTCGTAGGCGAGGTCCATAGCAGATGCACTATCTCGATATCGTTCCTTCGTAGCAGCGAACCTATTAGCGAACTCGTAGCTAATCCCTAAACGGACGTAATCTAATCCAGTTATACTACCACTTAACGCTACGAGGTGCGGTGAACGCAAAAGAATCGATGGGTATTTACCGGTAATGTTTGCGACGGATACGTATAATGCATAGAAACTTACGTCAGAACGAGGTAATTCTTGGATAACTCGAAACTAAATCAAAGTGGTTCGACAGGTGGAACTGGTTTACTTGTCGGAATGTGAGAGTTATCAGTCTCGGAGTCGAAATTAAGGCATCGTGCTTAAGACAAGTCCGGCGTTTAGTGGCGATAGATGTGTTTGATCTAAATTTAGATAAAGTGTAAATCAAGATACTTTCGATCCAGTATTAATTTAGTTATATACGTATAATTAACATATAACGTATACGAAGATAATTATGCGGAAAATGACGAATTTCAATCTCTGTTGAAGTATTTGAATAAGAACGTTTTATTACGTAAATAATCTTTCATATATCGGCCATTAAAATTGTCTAAGGCGATATGGTTTTCAGTTAAAGAATTATTTTCGGTACTTTTAACCAGTATGCATATTCTAAGCTAGGATGAATCTAAGGGAAATCTGATACGCGAATTTCAACATTTGCTAGAAAATAGGGTAATTACCCTCGGAGAATTTTGATGGATCGGTGGAGAAGTTACTTTCACTCATTAAGAATAAGCGCGTCATACGTCAAAATAGCCGCTTCATTACAGGCGACGCCTTAACCGTTTCCAAATTTTCGTTTTTCTCAATCGAAGAAATGCTTCGTCTTTACTGTTCGCATTTCATTGGTTTCTCGCGCGTGGCAACACGATTCTTGTTGTGATCGCGTGTTTAAGCTATCGAATTCTCCATGTATACAAAGTAAGGATATATAATATGTAAATGTAACGATTATACGAATATAAATTTAATAACATGTACTGTTTTAAAGTCCTTGAATTATGTTAGTCGTCCTAAATAAAACGAATTACTTTCAAATGATTTCTATGAAATTTGCTAATTTAATCGTGCTTTTTGTTGATTGTGGTGCCAAGTACCGTTGAGTCATATTGAGAGGATCAAAAGATTGAAATTCCTTTGATTTCTAATACGTAATAGATGGACAACGTATGTTTGCACTTCGTATCTCGTCATTTCGTTGATTTAAGGCGTGATTTCGCGACCGGTTTTCCAATTCGAATTGTTCTATTGTACTCCGTCGGAATACACGCGGTCGATAATCCACGAATTCTATCTCTCACAGAATATTAGTGGCTGGTATTTTAACTACTAGAGAAGTTGGTAAAAGCAGCGTGATAAGGAGTCGTGACCTCCCCTTCTTACTCTGACCACTTTTCCCTTCACCCCTTCCCCTTGGACGAACGTGAGCCGCAGACGTATCTCAATGGAGGAAGCGAGAAGTGGATGGGGGCCGTGGGATCCGTTCACAATTTAAGCATCTCCGAGGAGGCAAAAAAGCTAATGTTGTGGTCCGAGAGAAATGTTCAAAGCTCATTGGCAGGAGGAGATGGGCGGTGGGAGGGGTACGATGGACGACAAAAAATGTTCGTTTGGACATCTTAATTAATGTATAAAAATAGAGTCCATTAGGATGGTATGCAAATAATTTTTCCATACTGAGGGATCGTTTTATTGCCTACCAACCGTTCCCTGATCAAAATAAACTGTTTGTGGTTCGGGAATAAGGAGTTGACACCTCTCTCCACGTTCAAAGCTATCGTAATCACACTGATGTTTGTTTCTATGAAATAATATGCATTTTGTGTTTATAAAATCGTTTCCAAATGTTTTCAAAGCTATATCTATCGATGTTTGGTCGTTTCCATGAAAAAATCGATTTTTTCTCGTTTAATGATTACCGAAACTTGGAATAGTTCTAGAGGCAAACTAACATTGTCGAATAACTCTGAATTGTGAATCTAATAGTAAATTATCAAAACGTATTACATACGCCAAACCGGTTGATCTAAAACAACAAATACGGCACGGTAAATGAGAGATCAAATAAAGCTTTTATTGCATTCGATTCTTGCCAACAAAGATCAATCTGCATCGTGAGGCAACGCTTACTCGGGAATCGAAAGGTTGCGATTGTTTCATCGAGCAATTTACGGATTCGATGAGAAATTTGATTTCGTTTCCGTCCTCGAAATATGCCCAACAGAGCATGGAGAAAAGCATGTCCAAAGAAAGGGTTTTCGGTGGGTTTCGGTGAATTACTTGTCGAGGAGTGTGCATTCAATGAGCGATAATAACTGCACGAGAATATCTCCGCAAAAATTTAGCGAAACGACTAAATGAAGCGAGCTATCCTAACGCGGTGGTCATGTATGACGAAATGAAAATGCAATACGAAAATTTTGATGGGAAAGTTCACCACTGACATCATAAATCTAAAATTAGAATCGATTAGGCGAATTATCTAAATATAGATATTTCCTCCTTGCTTAAGACTGTCCAAAAATCTATCATTTACGAAATTAACCACGTTTTCTTTAATTTCTGCTCAACTTTGTGATTCATTGACTGTTTCTTTTACAGTAAAATAGAAAATATAAGGCGTATAAGAAAATATAGGGCGTTGCAAAAATGTATGAGAGAAATAAAAAAGTTCAAAGTACGCTATTTTACATAAACTACGCATGATTCAACAGAGCTATACGCAGAACAGGCATATTTACTGATGCAATGCTGTCCATGAAAAAGGAATTATCTTGGAAACTGAAAGTTTGCATAGGGTACGGTAACCATGAGTTTATTTTCAATTAAATTTCATCATTACGAAGCTTTTGATAGATACGTATTTAGTTTTTTTTTCTAATAGAATTCAACGGAATTTAATATCAAAACATATTTAAGATGAATAATAAAGAAGGAACAAACAGAACAATGCTACACTAAAAACATATCCTCTTTATGATGAGCAATCCGTTTCATTTTCTATTGATACGCCGATATTTTCTCTCTCTTACGAAGGAACTTTACTGAAAAGCCTTACGAAAGGAATTTTCTCCAAGGTCACTGCGTTAAGCAATTCTTTTCGTAATACATTACCGGAAAGGACCGATACAATTTTTTCATCCATATTACGGTTTTGTGGTGTCTACCTGAAATGCAAGCGGTGCACAACAATCCGATTCGAGCATCCTTGAACCGGTCTGGTTCCTCCGACTCGAGATGTTCCCACCCGATTGATTGTGATCAAACTAAAGAAGCACGTATTCGCGACGTTATGATACGACTTAAATACTTGAGTGGCCTATACATCGCCAATTTCAATCGTGAGAAGCTATTGTTTAAAAATCTACCGTATTCTAAATCCCTTGGGATTTCGTGCAAATTGAATTTCAAACTGTAACGTATCATCTTCAAGTGTGTAGCGAAAACTAGGAATTCGCGAATGACTGAATCCAGAAAGGCTGTTCGCAGAAGGTAGCATTTAAGTCGGAATTTCAGTCGTATATTTAAGAAGAGCGGTTCTTAGATGTGTTCATAATGGAAATTATGAGAAATTAATTAAATTCAAGCTCGTTAGTAAAGTTAGTGCGCAATTTGTCAAATATTTACGGAAGATCTATGCAGAATATCTAATGGAAACTGGTTCTAGTCATAGATATCGAGGAACTAGCCCCATTTCGCAAATTCGCTACGATTACGTCGCCCGAAAACGCCGGAGATCCAATTCTGATGCAATAGCATCTTCTGGAAGGGGGAGAGAAGCATCTTCGCTTCGGTTAGAATAAAAACATCGTAAAAAATGGTAACCATGGTGGGAAGACCTTGGAAGTGAGCGTTCCAGTCGTAAAAATACCCATCATATTTCAAAACACGAACTCAATTCTCTCTCTTTTACCTCTTTATCATTAATATAGACCGGTGGGTCTTATTCGGCCATTGAAGTCACCAAGTTGACCGAAATCGAACCTCATTCGCGCAGAATCGCGGTCTATTAGCTAGGAATGCGACGGATCGGAGGAAAAAAAGGGATAGATACACGTGGGCAAAGTTGACGAGGGCGGGGCACATCTATAGAGGGCTGCACGGGTGGAAGGAAGCAGAGGGGGGTGGGAAGATATCCGGGGAGCAAAGATGCCATCGGAGGGTGGGTGAAAGGGTGTAGAGATTGGCGAATGTTCCAGAAGAAAATAAAAGATCCGAATTAGGGAGAGGGTTGTACAAGTTGTCATGGGAAGAGGAGAGCCTTTCCCCATGCTAACTATGGTGGTTGGTGCTATCCCCCCAAGCCTCCACTTCCAAGGACGAATGATGAATTAGATGAAACGGAGAAGGATTTCACGCAACTACTGCAAAATCTTTCGTCATCCTTCAACAATACATTATAATGCTATGGAAGCGTCTATGTTCCAAGACACAAGGAGGAGTGGTGCAGGACGAAAATCTTGCCAAAACGAGCTATCCCCTCGTTTTTTGGGAGGTTTTTAGAGAATTTTAATGCCAATTTCCTTCTGGATTCGTAATTTTAATGTAATTCTTGTTTTTAAAATCTTCCATCTTGAATCTTGAAGTCTTGCCCAGCTTCGATTGTAAGACTCGACTTTGGCCTTAGCTTTCTGAGGAGGAGTTCTTCTCATGCTGGTCTGTTGGTCTTCGAATATCCAGAGGGTCTCTGGTAGGTTTGAATCGGGTTACGTAACCTTCGAATCAAAAAGGAGCAGAGGTTCTAAACATCTAAAGATTTTCTTTAGATTTCTTGTTGGTGCAAAAATATATATTATTTCTTTGATATTATTGTATGAAGCACAAATATCACTCCTTTTTAAAAAAATTCTTCGCAGTTACAGATTTTTGAGCACGAAGTAGCGGCTGAGCTGTGAATCAGTGCAACCAACTCCATCGTTTGAAAAATTATATACTTTAATTAATATAATTTCATCAAATCTAATGAGAAGATTTACAAAAGGATATAAATAAAATAAACTAACGATACGTATAATTCATTAAGAGTTCCTCTCATTAATACTTCTCTGTTACGTAGATATATTCTTTACGAAATACTCTGAAATATGATTTTACAGCAAACACTAATACTCATGTATACGTATTCCGAGTTAATTCAGAGTAATCAACAATGGATATTAATAATGATGTCTTCAAACGAAGCTCGTTCGTCTACTTGACGGGTAAATTACTAATATAACGATAATAATCGACGCCTACGGTCAGTAAAGACGGGAAGTTGTTCCGAATGCCCGCTTCTCCCATGAAACCTTCTGGTATGTGCAATCCAAAGAGTCCGTTAAAAGATGTCGGACATCGTTCCATAATAGATCGATCGGGATCGCCCATTACGCTCAAACAACCGACTTACTCGTGTTCGACAACTTTTAAAAATACACGTATTTCTCGGATTCTTCTGGAAATAGAAAGTATCTGTTTCAGCTAATTTTGTCGTTCCCCCTAAATGAGTGTCGACCGGCGATGACATATTTCACCACCTTCTCCCTTCTAAATTTTTCGTTCTAAATGACGCCCGACTTTATCAACCCAATCTGCTCTATTCTTCGAAGATAACAGCGTAAACGAATGCATGTGGAGGTATCGTTTTAATTTTGGATGGCAAGGATGTGACTTATTCAGACGCTGATGTTGATGTACGCAAGGGTCTCGTGGAGAATTAGGAAAACAATGCAAGGAATCAGAAAATAATTTCTTTTCAGGTAAAACGATACATAAAATTTGATCAAATTATTAAGATTAAATCACAAATAATGTTTTCTCATAATTTTAGCGTGATATTCTCAAAATTTAAAGATAATTTCGTAAGGGAAGAGTCAAGAAGTCTTAAAGAATGATTTTTTACCATTTAGATTATCTTCTTCCTTATTAAACAGACATTATTTAAGGAAAGTTGGATCTGTTATAATTTACGTAGGCCTAAAACTTTTTCTGTGGCAGAGAAACTTTTCAGCGAATTCTCTACCTCAGTCGCGCTCATCCAGGATTTAGGTATTCAATTTTGAATATTTTTTTTCATCCACATCTAATCAAAATGTATTGTTAGTTGAAGTCTCCTTTAGCAGTAATTATAAGTGAAAATTGCAGCTATGGAAAGCTGTAAACGTATCAGAAACCAGACCAAATTGGACAAAATAGCAAAAATATAGAGAAATATTTCGCATAAATGCTAGATTCTTAAGTGTTTATATGGTATTAAAGTTAAACAACTTACGAATGAAAATTTTACGTTGAATAAACGTTAATTAAGCTTATAATTAACGATTTTGCTTAAATTTCTATTAAATTTATTCTATTTGAATTATGTATGACTTTTCGTGGTAATTTATCATATCTATGGATCTGTTAATTTCTAAAAGACAATTTCTGAAAGAATTGCGAACGTGATCGCATACATGTACACCTTTTTCAAGGGCACACAGGATCTAAAGAAAGGATCTGATGTGGAGGGGAATAGAAGCTGTTGAGAAAGCTTACGGTCGATGTACTGCCCTTGGCGAAAAAAGTTTTGGTGAATCAGGCGGAAATTATCTAAAAATCAAGGAACGTAAACAACGTTTAACGACTCTAACGTAAACAAAGAATAAACAAACTCTATGTTTCCAAACTAGATTAGTTAAAGGATAAAGCTATATCCGAATTATGCTAAAACCTTACGCGCTGTAGTGCGTTCCAGTTCAGTGCGATGTTAATTGATGTAATCAAATTAACGATTCTGTGTAATAAAGGGGTGGATTTCTTAACTCAATTGCATAAATTTTACGATGTATTCTTTTACTTTCCTGGATAATTTGAGTTTTCGCTCATTGTAGTATCATTAAGATCAGTTACCATTTTCATTCCGTTACATCAGGGAAATGATGTCCAATTCTCTCTCCAAGGTTACTTTATTATCAATTAAGATTGTAAGATTCGTTTTGGGAATAATTACACTCGTTTAGAATGACACTATTTTGATTTAATTAGTGCAAATATCCTTAATGAGGATAGAAGTACACATAGCGTTAGATCTCTTCATTTTAAGTCGCTTAGATTTAATTATTAAACGCGTGGACATACTGCATTCGCTAAAAAGCATACTAGAAAAAAATATAATTATGAAATATATCGATATCACCCTATACCCATGATTTTACATTTTGCTATTTAACTATGATCTAAATTGGACAACGTGTTTCACATTTGGTTACAAAAAGAGAAACCATATTTCTAAATTATTTTATTCCGGCTAAATTCTTTCTATTCTACGATTCCTACTTCTATTTGATCCATATACATAACTTCCTGAATCCTACTCGATTTAACAAAACTTGATTTGAAAATCATTAATTAAACTGATAGAAAGATTTCATATTTAAGTACAATCAACCTGACTAAATAATACTCCAGTTCGGTATTCGATATTCATATGGAAATCTGTAAGTAAAATCGAGTAGAAGCTAAAACCTTACGGTGGATGTATTGGAATTGTTTTCCGTAAAGATGCCTGTGTTATTCTTCTCCGAGGTAAGCTCAGCTCAAGGCTGAGGAAGTACTTAAGTGACTCTATTCGAAATTGCCTCCGGGGGAAGGGAAGATAAAAGAATGAAAGAAAATATCTGAAACAATTCGTATAGTATACGAGAGAAAAGGAATTCCATCTCTAATATAACAGTACATCGTAAACTATTCTCGACAACAAGGAGTCTCAGGATTAAGAAAAAGTGAAAATAACTTTACGCGATGAAGTCGTGCGACTTGAATGCGAGGTTTTTATAGGAGATGAAAAATGACGGAATGACCTGGGTTCGAGTCTCAGTCATGTCGCTATATTTCACTTTTGTCGGACTTTTTTAACAAGGAGTTTTCCAAGCGAAGGGTATATTCCTTGAAGATATTTCGCTTTTTAACCAAAATAAAATCAATAGGTGCCACAATAATTCGCGTCTGTTTATGATTTGGTAACATTTTAAACGTTCTTCTTGCTATCACTAAGAATTATAATACATTTATTTAATTACTCAATCAAATAAATGTTATTTAGTACTGAATTGAAACCATGTAAAACATGTGGTACTTCCACATATATTTATTTATATAATACACTAATTCATCTTATTTAGATGATATACGAAAGAATAGGATTAAGCTAATTTATCAAAATTTAATTCAGTTATTTGAACATTAAATTGCTGAAAATGCAATGATAGACACATACATAAATTCCGGATTTTTAATCTAATTAATCAAATATTACATAGCTGATGGGAAAAGGCTTTCAACTACAGTGAATAGACATGAACTAAAAGCTGAACACTGAGTTGAAATATAAAAACAAACCGAATTAAATGAAGCAGTATGATAAGTAGGTAGATATTCTATGAAGTCTAGAGAGATTTCCTTCGATTCATTTTATTTTAACTTAAAGAAGTTTTATTTTAGCAACAAATTATTTGTGTTTATGGACAACGCTCTATTTCTGAGCACCGATTCCCTGAGCTTTTAAAACCTCCGTTTTACTTGAGGGGGAGAATTATATAGGTACACAATGAACTCATAAGTCTTCCCTACTACGAAGCGTATATTCTCTATTTCTATGGCTTTGGATTTCCAACCGGGCTTTCCTGGAGAGAGTGTAGCACCGTTTCGGAACTCTGACGTGACGCGTTATCTCCCAGAGACACAAGTAATAATTATCTCCGTGAATAACACAGGTAATTTCCTCAAGATCGCCAAAATTAGTCATTTGCTACCACGAGGGCACATCTGGAGAACAATGTGGGAACGGTTCCGTTCTAATGAACAATTTGGTCTTTCCTCAAGATCCTATTTGATCGTATGATGTTCGCACTAAAGCCTGAAATAATCGATGCTTTCTATTGTATGTGTAGCAGAACTTTTCCGATTATTTAACAGTTTAATGTTTATTTTATTTAAAACTTTCACTGATTTATATACTTTTATTGAACATATATAAATGTATCTAGAAATTTTATAGTTATTCTCAGTTTTCAAACCATACATTTCTATTTTACGTTAAAAGTCATTTCTAAACACTAGCCATTGATCATTACTTTTAAAAGATTTATATCGATGGCTGTCATTAATTATTTATACTCTCGGAACCTACCCACATATTTGTATGAGATTGAAGAAAGGATGAAATTGGTAAAAAAATATTAAGGAAAAAATCAAAAATTTTGTCCGAAGAAGAAAAATGATAAAAGTAGTGGATTGACTGGAAGTGAACTCATACATTATGCAGTAAATCCAATTACGTAACGGTATTCATAATTAATGGGTAATAAACTTATATATCCATCCATGGAACAAACTGAATTACGTTCACGATCATAACATAATCAAAGATCATTAGCTATAGCTCTTACAGATACTTAATAACATGGCTTACAATCAAGCGAAATGTAAGAACAAACATCCCAAAAGGAATTTTCTCGGATGTGTTGTACATGAAAGACGTATGTTTACAGTTTGAAATACGTTTTCCTCTCGTTCTCCGTACCGAGATAAAATCCCTCCACAAACACATCGACTGCAAAAAGCAAAATATTTTCTTTTTTGTTGAGCACTTCCTCTGTGACTTGGAAAGCGATGCTGTAAGTGGGGCCCCGCCAATGACAATTTTAGGGCTCTATAAAATCCTTATCTATTCCGGAAATTCGTAGTCTGTTACATTATAACTCTTCTGTATCGAATAGGTTTTCGGATAATCGGAGAGCTTCAGGATGAATGCGAAACAATCCTTCAATACGATTTAATAATATAACTCGATGGAATTCATATTCGTTGATATATATAGTTATAATATATCATATTCGATACACTAAAGCTACACATCTTTAATACATAAACTAAGAAATGGAAAAAAATTATGATTCAAGCACAAAACCCATATCTTAAAACTTAATTTCTATCTTAAAAATCAACCATTGCAATTTATTTCGAAGTAAACCTAGGATAAATGAAAAACTATTACGTATTACTGACTATTGTTTTTTGTTCTAAAGTAGTTTTATACACTGAGGAAATAGAATAATCCATTCTCGTATTTGACGTTAATTATCAATAGAAGTTCCACTTCGTATTATCTTTTTGTAATAAAAAATCTTAACTATCAAATTTCTACCTTTGCATATTATTATAAATGTTTCCAAAAAAAACCTTTCGCTAAATAATATAGAATTTTTATATATTAATTTTGGAACAGGAAATCAAAATTAGATTTTTCTAAAGAGTAAAACTCTGCTTCAAAACTGAATTAAATTCCATTAGATGCAAACAGCACGTAATGGAATATAATTAAAGACTAAAATGAAACTATTATGAAGGGAAAAAAATACGAATAATGAACAGAAAACAAGTTCAGATTTACCACAGACTATTCTCTTGCAATATTCCCAAAATAGCATAAAATGACGCCCAAGATTTCGTTAATCACCATTTGAATTGTACTCGGGGTGCTATTATGTACGTGATGAATGAGAAAGGATTTCAAATCCCCTTTCTACACCTTCAGTTAACTATGCGTCTACGTGACTTACTACATGAAGGACTACATGGGGAGTGCTGAGTTTCCTTCTGCTAAATTGGGGATGTAACGGAAATCTTATTACATAGAAGTGTGACAAGTGTGAATTAAGAGCAAGAAATAAATTTGGAATTTTTAGAGTAGCAAATATTGATATTTATAGACATTTGGGAATTCAAATTTTAATTCTAAACAAAAATGCTAATTTCCCAAGGGAAAATTTTCTTTCGATATTTGGAGTGCTAAAGGTTGAGACTAATGGATATATCGTAAAAAAGGAATTAAATTAGTTAACACAATTCTATCATATTCGTCCGAACTTCGTGGAAGGACATTCTGAATGTCATAGCAAGTCGTCAACACTATCTTCGAAAGAAGTTGAGATGCTGAACATGCAAATTAGCAGTATCAAGTTAATTTATTTTAAAACATATTTTGTATAGACATATAAATAGTCTGAAGTTTTAAATTTCATTATTATTGGTCTAAAACTCTCTAAAAATCATCCACGATATAATGAGTACTTAATATAATAAGATTTTAATTTAAAATACGATGCGAAAGAATACATATTAAAAATACGTTACGAAAGAAAAATACGATACGAAAGATTAAAAAAGAAAAATACGATACGAACGAATATTAAAGAAAAATACAATACGAACTAATATAAAAGAAAAATACGATACGAAATAAAAATACAATACAAAATAAAAATAAAATACGAAATAAAAATACTATACGAAAGAATGCGAAGGAAAAAGACAAATTATAGAAATTATTGGACTTATAATGATTTATTTATTAAATTAAGCTCAGAAAAGACGTTTGGAATCACGATACGTTTGGATAAGATTGAAATGGAGGCTTTTATCACGTGTGATGATAAGTGCTAACCAGACATTGATGAGAGGTGACGGGACGTAAGATGAAAAATATGTCGGACGGCAAACGGCTCCTGATTTAAATGGGTTACATAAAATACGCGTTGGAGAGAGGTTGATTGAGAGGGCCTCGCTCCAGAAAAGAGGTGAAGGTGGGTGAAGGGACTTTTTGGTGTTAGATGGAGGGCAGGGAGAAGGACGGATTCATCTATGCATCTGGGACTCACGGGAAAAAAATAATACGTGTATTCCAATAAAAGGAAATGTGCGAGAAACGATTATCGAACTGGCCAGACGGTCTGGGACCAAACATCTCATTGAGGCAAACCGCTCGAGTAAATTATATTCTTCTTTTTCCCCGATTATGTTCGGCCTTCCGAGTGAAGCGAGATTCACACTCGACGCAAAAAGAATGATAAAATGCGATGTTATTCTTCGTTTTCAAAATAGAACTCGAACGAATTTTTGTGGATGCTGTGGAATTTCGATGAGGAAGTTGCACCAGTATCTAAAGAATTGCGTGTGCTGATATTTGCCGAAAATTAAAATTTGGACCATGAAAACTTTTATTTTTTTACTTAAGAGAATGATTCATCGTCATCCGTAAAACTTCTATTTTTCTCGTCTTTATTCCTGTTATTGAGGAATGTCTTAGCCAATACAGTGCAATTAGCTTTTCATCTTTGGAATTATTGACGAAAGGATAAAGGAAAATGTGATTATTAACATTTCTCATTCGAAAAAAAACTCATACACACACATCATGCATCATAATTTTCAGTAGGAAAAGATTAATTTTTATAAAATATGCGGTTCGGTATGGTAAATATGAAATTCGGTAAAGAAAGTTTCTTTCAACTTCGAGGAAATTTGTATCAAATGTAGATTGTTACTAAAGTCGAGTTGTTTAATGTAAAATCTACTGAGAATGTGCAAACACCTTCCTCAAAATCACAAGAGATACTCTATTTCATAGATATACAATTTTTAAGGAAAAAAAGTTTTAATAAGGGAAAATGACTCCCAAACTAAAGAAGTCTAATTATTTATGGAATGTTGAATATACAAATAACTCTACCCCAAATCAATCTTCAAAGGGTTGAAGAATTGTACTTAAAGACGCAATTTTAAAAGAATTAAGAGATATGATGAAAATAACTAAATGGAGACATCTGGACGAAAAGAATTTGATTTATATTTCGTTACAAGTATAGATGGCAATTTTATGGAAAAGCTCTTATATAGTTTCTGAATGAATTTTCCCTCGATCGATTTATTTATGTGATTCATCAATCTTCATTTGATAGCTCGTAAGTTAAATACGTCGAAAATATTCACATTGATTAGAGCCTCCTGGTACTGGAATCTGCACTCTGTTATTCCTCAAAATCGTAAAAAGAATGCTTTCTTCATTTCGTAGGAATTATCGTCAAAATCATGTCTGCCAACCTATGGAGTAACATATGGAGACGCGAGGAACTGATCCGAACTGGAATTTCAGAACAAGGAAGATGCTCGCTCATAATTGTTTACGAGAAAGGGTGATAGCGAATTTCTAGGAATGGGAACAAGAGATAAAGGACGATGCGCGGGAGTTGGGTCGCAGGACAAAGGCCTCCCATGTGGAGGGGAAGCTGACGTCTTAGGGGACGGCGGATCCGAGGAGGGCAACGTGGGGTCACTCGTTCGAACGCGGAACTGCGCGGGCTTTTGGAAGACGCCTTCCGATTACGCTATCGAAACGGAAACTTCGAGGGGTTTTCATTGAAAAATAAAAGGGAGAAAGAGAAGGAAAGCGATCGATCCTATTCGATAATCGATCTACGCACGCCATATGCATCGGCGTAGGATGTACTATTTGCGTTGTTATCGATATACCGGAATAAAAGTACATATGCATTTGAACGAAGGGTTGAAGGGCGATAAAATTGAGAAACAGGAATATATATCGATACAAAATAAATTAGGCGAAAGGTCGCTAAATATTTTAAATTCTAAAACCAATATATAAGAGAATAATACGTTTATCTCTTGTGTAATTAGTTGATTTATATTCTCTTTATTGTTCGTCGATACGGATGTCGAAAAATTATTACTCAACGTCTGTAAAACGAGCGAAAAATCAAATCAAATTTTAATTTTTCTCCTCTCATCTGTTCATTATATTACTATTGCTTTAAAGGAATTAAATGGTGCATATTGAAACCTCAATCTATACAGTATTAACTTCTAAAATGCTTAAATTTTATAGTATTAGGCCGGACTTCATTTCATTGGAAATTCATAATGAGACTTGAAGAAAGCTAACAACTTACGTCATTCAAACTTTGTTAGAGCCAGTCAAAAGTATATCTTAACGATTTTATTTTCTATTCAGGTGCATTTCAACTAAATATTTCCTCATTAATAAATGCAATTAATGAATTTTCGGAATAATGTATAGACGGTTATCGACTTAGCGCGATGACGTAGTTAAACAGCAAGAAGAGTCGTCAAAAAGGCGTTCAAAGAAACGGGAAATCTTTTCGGTAAAAGGGGGAGAGAAATTTCATTCGAAATAAATATAATCAGCACCCTTCTTCCTCGTGAATACACGAGCTCTAAGAATCCGATCGATAAATCCCACCGTATTTTATCAAAGAGACCTTCATCTTCACCTTGTTTCTCTCTCGCGCAGGGTCGAGCAATTAGCGATCTTGAATTTTTTAGAATTTCCTAATGCCCTTCACGTGGAGAAAACCCATACTCCAGAATTTAGGGCTGCATCGAACCACTTCCTCCAAGGACGGACGCCCTGAGCCACACTGGTTAATGGAAGGTCTTCATGAAATGGTTCGCTGGAATCTTAAGATGACTCGTGGCTCAAATGACAAGACAGAGGTCAGAATGAATCAACAGACAGAAGTTTTCCTCACCAAGGATTTCCCAGTAATTGTTACAACCTCTGCAGGTAAAGTCAACATGGACACGGAAGGTTTCGTAGAGCACCGAAATAAATGTGGAAAACAAATTGCTTTAGGGCTTCACTACACGAGTTCTCACTCTTCCTTGTATCGTCAAAAAGTACGCTTAGCGTAGATTCTAATAGGTTAGAATCAATTTGGAAGAGATACTTATTTCGACATCTGGATTAAGCGTAGACTGTTTTGGTAAGATTCATAAGTGAAAGTGAATCTAAATGGCCCGATCAAATACGAGGGCAACCTCGTAATAAATTGGTACGTATAGAATTATAATTTCGCATGAATTGAGCCCAATTTAGAGAGTTTTCGTATATTCTTACCTACATTTTCGTGTTCAATATCAACCTCTAAATTCATATTCATATCGTAGTCTAATTTTCTTTGACTCTCCCAAATCACTGAGCTTCTGGATTAAAACTACTCATTTTCGTTTCGAAACTCATTTACAGCATCATTCAACGCCAAAAGAGATATAAAAGATGTATATACAACCAGTATAACGAATGGAGAAAGATTGGAATCGTATCTACGCTAGTAACATTCCCATGTTCCCATCTCCAATTAATTCTATCATAGAATTTTAATACTTCTTTTCAGTACCGCCTATAATTATCTTTATAGAAGACTGTTATAAAATGTTGTACGTAGTCGTAAAATGCGTGTACATAGGAATGCTTGAGAACTTGCCTCCTTTAAGGCTTTCTCTATAAATTCCTCATATCTATCAAATAAATAATAAATGACAAATAATGAAATGATAGTTTCTTCGAGCATATACATGTATAATACAAAAGTGTATCATATGTAACTGATGACCATGCTAACATTAAATTTCAGGAATTTCCATAAGTTTTTTTTTATAGTCATTCTTGAATATAGAAGAGGAAAAAGGAGAAGATGATATAATATATCACTATAATATAATATTAACCTAATTTGGATTAACTGTTAATTTAATCTACGTCCTCGGTATAAACTAATAATTGGATTTGGGTAAGTGCAGTGTTTCTAAATGCTGTGCTTTTATATATTTACATTACTACATATATGTATTATAATTCCTGCGATTAAATTCGCTGATCAACACGTATTTTAGCGTGAATAGCACACAACTTATTCACGTTCTTGGAAATGCCGATATAAGCACACTTCACCTCTCATAGTAAAAGGAACGTAAAATTACTCACTTAATCATGAGTAAGAAATGGATTAAAAACGAAAAAGGATTGCTCGTTTCGATTAGAATGCAAGGTGATCCATTTAATAGGACGTGTCCTTCTTTTTTGAAAGGTTTAGATGGAATACAACGGTGTCGAGTAGAGGGCGGGTGAACATATGTCTTTTAGAAAAGTATTGTTAAAATGACGTGATATCAACCGCGTAGACAAACGTGGATACATTAGAAATAATAAGAATTATGGAAAATAATCAAAATCATTAATAATAGCACTTACACTTAATATGTGAAATTAATCTTTATTAGCATATTTCTAAATGATAAACATGATGATATTAACAGTTATTTCCGAATTTATCATTTTTCATAAGCTTCAAGTCCATTTTCGTATTCTGAATGAAGGATTTTGTAGAAAATATATTAGCATTTACGAACTAATTAGGCGTTATAAGAAGAATGTATAACACGCCAACCTCAAAGTAATACCGTTCAAAAGTAACTTGCTGCGATATGAAACATTGAAAAAACTTTCAAACTTTGGGAGAGAGAATAATTTCATTAGAATTTTTCAAAGACGTGTGTAAATATTTTACGTTTTAATAAAATTGAATTTGTGTTTGATAGGAATGAATGACGTAGAATTACAGTTATCCATGTTATGGATAAGTTTATCACTCGTTGAAGGGCTACGATGATTTGAATATGCCAATCAAATGCTTTGGATTGCTAGGATTTTGAAAAATACGTAATGAAAAGGAAGAGCCACTAGTTTAATGATTTCAAGCTACTGAAATCTTTATCTTCTCTTATTGGAAGTCGATAGTAGTTTTGCTTTTAGCGAAGCCATTCACGTGATGAGTAGACCAGTGGGGTCGTCTTCAGCCGATAACTTCAGCGACCATAATCTCGACCGATCCCAATCAATTTTCGACTCGTCGGACACAAATTTCGCGAGATTTTTATCTTTCGTTAAATAGAACAAGAGAAGTGGATTTGAAAGTCTTGCCGATTCCTCGGCCTAGTTAACGAGGACATTGATCACCAGGGTTAACCTAAACCCAATTCAGTGCCACCTTCATGTCCATGGCGCTCTTCCACCTTCCAAATGGTACACATGTACTACTTCATTGTTGAAAAAAATATAAAGTACTCCTTAGAAAGGAATAGAAGGGATGCATTAGAACGATTTGGATGTTGTTCCACGGCCGAGCGGGGAAAGGACGTGCTCGCGAGGTGACATTCCGTCTTTGAACTGATTTTTCAAAATTTTTCTCCGCTCGCTAATTGCCCTTTTTACGCGACCTTCCATGGTGCTCCGATTTTCACTCGATATCCGCGAGAATTTCAACAAAACTTAAGAACAGAGGTATTGTTTGAAAAGCTAAGTTAAGGATTAGGAAAAAAGTAGAAAATTTATTTTCTGGGAATATTTTTCCGTAATCGTTATTAACACTATGGTGGGATATTATTTGGCCTTCACAAGTTTAAACTCCATAGTTCTATTTTAGCTTAGAAATTATTTTTTTCTTCTTCAGTAGTCTTTTTAGAACTTAGAGTTCTGGAAGTTCTCATATATGGAGTTCTCAAACGATTAATATTGAGGTGTTACAAAATAAGGCGAGTAAATCTTAGCGAATTATATTTATATTGCTCGTATTAATTGAAGGATCGACCATGTATTTTTTAGGTAGTAAAATAACGCACGACAATTAAGATTGATTACTGAATTAGTCTGAATTCAAAGGTGAAAAATTTACTTAGAAATTTGATTCTAAAGTAACGAAAAGCAAATTTTTGCAGTAAAATACGTATTTGATAACAGGCATTCAACTTACTTCACCAAGAACACCTTTTCCGTGTTAGTTTCGAGTATATTTTCTCGCTATTTCGGACTGATTTCTCTATTTCTTTCGGGGTTTACATATATTACTCTTGATTTATTAATAGGATAATGATACTATTAAAATTTGATTTGGGAAAAAAGATTTCAATTCATTGTTTCAATTTGTCAAAATTTCCGATTTATTCAGAAATGTCGCGGCTCGTGAAGCAAATGGGTTTGGAGGTATGGGTTGACGTACCCAGCGGAGGTTTCTGTGGGGGAAGTAGTCATAAGCACAAGGTGCCTATCCGAAGAAGCAAACGGTTTCCATTATGAGTATGAAGAATACAAAAGAAGTACCTGGGCTCTGTCGAGGAGAAGGTTATTGGGAACTGTTACTCCTGCGTCATCACTAGACGAACTTACCCCAAAGATACAATAGATGGAAAAGCGGGCGATTATCGGAACTTCGGTAAATTCTTTCCTAAATTTGTGCACCTCTTGAAATAGCTTATCGACAGAATGACGCAGGATACACTTGCAGAGTTACATCGAATGAAATGGAGGGCCTCTTTCGAAACGTGGCTCTACTCCAAATTACCTCACCCATTTTCAAATGGCCTATCAGTCTACCATCGCGATCAAAATTAGCAATTATTGGATAGCCAGGAATTTTTCGAAAATAAATGAGTATGTTTGAACCTTTCAATTTTGTTGATATTTTTTCTATAATTAACAAAGAAGAAGTTTGGTATTCTATTACGATAAAGTACCTGTAGAGTAATCCCAATAGATTTCGGTATTAAATAATTTAGAAAGACATGGAAAATATATCCATTTAAGATTATGACAATTTTCATTTTCATTATAGATTTGATAAACTCCCACGATACTGGTTGTTAATAAGGTACAAATCTAAAACGATATATGGAACAACTGGTGGATTTAACATTCCTTATAATGATACAATATTCAAAAGATAACCACCACAAAAATTATTTGACAATCTTAATTGCGATAACATAACGAATCGAACTGGAAAAACGTAAGGTCTGATAATGTCATTTGGATAGAAACCTTCCGTGATTTTGGCACGAATAACTTCTCCCGAGATTGAGCTCTTTCGTGTTACTACAGACAGCAAGTGTCTTGTTAACACGATTTTAATTACTGATTCTATCGAATTTATATGAAAGTGTCCGATGCACGAGATTGCCCCAGTACGTTTCCTTGCGCTAACGATTGTATTCTTCATTGAAAAGGGAAACCGCCAGTCTGATAAACTCCCTTCTGTACTCTTTCTCAATGATTCCACTCCAAGGTTGAGACGATACCGATCGTGTTTAATTTCTCTCCTTCAAAACTTAGTTTATAGCTCGGATATACTCTTCTTGGTAAATCCTCAAATTGAATTGTATTCCAACGTCCTTCGATGAGTCAGAAAAACTCGCCTAATATAGATTAGCCTAAGATAGATTAGACACCTGATTTATTCGATTAAAAGGATTATTTATTACTAGAATTGAAACACCTTTTTGTTTTGACTTAATTAGAAGATAAGTTTGGATTTCGATAATGATCTTTTCAGCCTTCGTCCAATCTGATTGAATTAATGTCCACGAAACCAAAATCAAACAGTAGTTAATTGAACAGTTTGCATCGGATAATGAACTTCTTCTAAGCTGCCGTATAATACCCGCTCTATCCGTACAATATAAGTTGATCGCCTTGTGACGGACTAAAAATGCTAAATATCGCTCATTAACGCTGCGAGCGAGCGAAAGAATTCCTTCTTAAATCCTTAAAGAGAAGCTTTAAGTCTTCGTGCTCATTGTCACACATTGCTGAGCATCGAAGTCAATTTACCGGTTCTTGCATCATTACCGTTTTACGTTGTGTGTTCTCTCTGCACATATGACTACCGGTTGATGTAATTTTGCAGGATATGTGAGGTAAGTCGGCATGAGTCTGATCTTGCCTTCTGCGTTACACGCAAGGGTTATTTATGTTACGAAATGGGACTTGTATGATTAGTCTTATTAGTCATGAATTGTATCACCTTCGTTGATATTATATACGATTACTTCCGCAATTGGATAATTATTGTTTATCTCTCGATAAAATTTCGTTTTATAGTGTAAGTTTTGGCTATATTTCGCTATATTTATACACTCCGCGTGCTTTATACGCAGTTAAATACCTCCTATAAAGGACTATTAGAGTAATAATCAATGCGCCAATCGGTTATTATTTAATTGTTACTTTAAAGTGTATTTCTCTCATGATTTGAGATTCATACGTTTGAGTTGTCAACATGGGAGTCAAGTGCTTCGTCCGCAGAGTGTTTTGAACCATTCGCCTCCAAAATAGCTGTTGCGTTATATAACTTGTCAATACCTCGAAGCAAAGCATTTCACTCAACATGAGCCCAGTTCTACCGATGGGACAGTTTTCTTTCTCTGCATTCAACAGAGCTTCCGAAATTATATAACCGTCAACGCACGCCGACGAAAATAGCGGCACACTTTTGTAAACGCTCATCAAGCTTTCGGATTGTAAGCAGCTTTCAAGAATGATTTCATCTCTCTCGGTTTATGTAACACAACAAATATATCGACAACTTAAATTTAACTGGTTGTATAAGACGATTACGGAGAAATTTTCGCGGATGGATTTACGAGGTAGGAAAATGTTGGAAAAGGAAAGAAGGGTTCTATAAGGTAATCGATAGGGATGTCTTTAATCGTGAAGAAAGGACATTTGCGCTAATCAAAGACATTTCCTCACGGTGGAGAATCATCAACTGCAATGATTCTGAACCTTCAGGAAAATTATTCGCGTAATGAATAGCGTTGAAAATTTTCCTCGTGAATTTTCCAGAAGAACGATAGAACAAAATATGGTTCGGATGCGTTTCCCAAGGCTTTTGATTCCCTCCCACGCCGTCAACAACATTTGAAGACCTTCCAGTCAGGGAAAGGACGGCCGGCACGATGGTGACGCACGCACTCACACCCTTTCCTCGCGAGCCGACGGTCAAAAACCAGTCGAGGCTCCCGGGTTTCCCCGTTCCTCCCCCTCCACGCGGTCATCCTACGTCGTTCCCGCTTTGACAACTGTCGCTAAATGTGTGGACCCACGATGGTTCTACCTACGTCAAATGCGCGGCTCTTCGCTGGAAATCCCGAGGTTTTAGTGCCTGAAACTTGATGCACCTAACCTGTTTTTTTCCCTCCCATAATTGCAAAGTGATTCATTCACAGTTTGACGAGGAAATTGCCTTTCTTACGACGCGCGGGTTTACGGTGAAAGCTATTCTATCTACGTACAGCGCCGTTCCTCGTCTGACGTCTTTGGCCGTGGATTTCGAGAAACTTCTCTCGAAATAAATCCTAATATTATACCTGCGATGGTCTGATGCATTGAGGGAAATTTGACGTGGTTACGTGTTCTAGAAAATGCCCTATTCGAATCAGGAAGTATTCTAGTTACTAATGGGGGATGACTAGGAAATGGTTATCGATACCTATTTTTATTCTCTGGGGTTTCGAAATGGACTAGGTAATGGGTTTTTAATTCAACGAAAATAACGAACTTCGGAGAAATTAATGAAAATGATTTCTCTTCTCGCGTAGCATGTGATTTTCTACTACAATTTTTCCTACACTTCCAAATTGCCTTTACTTTTTGACTTCAATCAAGCTAGGAAGTGCAATTAAAACTTTAGAATTTACTTTTTTCGTAATTATAGCATAGCAAATTAAGGGCTGTAATCTTCAATTAATAAGTATTAATGATATGCTTCGTGAAATATTCTCAATGACCATAAGATAAAATATTGTAAGCTGAAGTCAAGAGGTAGTAGATTTAAAGTTTTTGGAAATATCCACTCTTATGAACATAATTCTGATTCTTAATTATTACATTTTAGTTGAATGTAAGTACATAAAATCAATAATAGAAAATATTAGTTGCAATAGAAGTTAAAACTAATACAACACTGCTCAAAGAATAATGGAAGTCATAGAAATTAGTCATTTCAACCGAAATTTTACGCGATTTTTTGAACGATTTGGAAGTAGATGAGTGGCATAACGAACTAATTTTCATTAAAAGAAATACTAAGAAACCCACAAATATCGAGGAATACTTCAACTAAATTTGAAACTCCTCACTTCTTCTTGTCCCGCATCGAACTCTTTTCCGTTTGAAATTCTTTTTTAATCCAACACTTCCAAAATCGAATTCAGATACGAATTTTACGCATGACACGCCATTAATTTGATATTTGGAGTTATTATTCTACAAGGAGCTATACTCATTTCCTCGCGATAACTATGAACGAAGTAAATTATTGATTTTCGTGCATATTCACCGATCTTGCGAAGTCAGCTCTTTCATTTTAGCGACTTTGCATTAGTATTTACTCTGATGATAGGTATTTTAGTTCCCACTCTTTTCCAAGACTATTATATTTTCTGAAATTCATTCATTTCTACCATAACATGATCGATAATTTGATATCGTCAGTAATCTTCTCTTAAGAGAAATGCTCACAAAGATGTCACTCTGTAAAAACTGATTCAAATAAGGTGAGGTAATTTATTAGTCATCTTTTGGGCTAAAGCCTTAACACGACCCTTTGTCATTTTCTACCACACTGAAGACTCTGTGAGTGGCACTTAACTGGGACGCCTTCCAACAAAGCAAAGCGAAAATGGGAAGGTTGCAAAGGGCATTAACATGATTAAAGTACGGCCAAGATAACCGCCATATGCTACAGGAGTTTGAGGAGGATAATTTACAATAAAGTTTTGTCGTTTCGTTCACTGGAAAAATAACCAAGGACCTTTCTTTCGATAAAGGTACAACACCTTTAAAAATGATCGAAGCAAAATCCAACTCCCATCATAATAGACGTGAGATGATCATTCTTAGAAATGAATCCGCGAATCTAATAGGCACGTTTTACGCAGAAATTTCCTCTTTTCCTGGGATATTAAACTTTCCTCATGCCTTCCGCAATCAAGCTGTCCCATACTTTGTGGAAGCATTAGAAAACGTCATTTAAAGTTATTCCCCGTTTTCCAACGGAATTTCTTTTCGCGCGCATCATCGCGTTACGATGATTATTACGCGAATCCATTATTTCCGATCTAAACGCTTATTTAATTCCTTTCGACGAATCACGACAACACTCCGCAGCAAATACGATTTGCGGAAAATTTCCCGGTAAATGGTAAAAAAAAGCTCATTCTTGACTTGCTTTACCCTCTCAGCACACCAAAGACATCTCAGCGAAAGGTTCTTTGCCAATTTGAAAGTGTTTCGTGATCCGAGGCAAGGAGGTTGAGATAGATACAGGGACAGTAAAGTGTGTGGTTTCCAAACGGTCCAGATCAGGGCTAAGGAACTGCATTTTAATGCCCCAGCCTCACTTTAGTATCACGAAGAGATCTGAACGAAGCACGAGAACGGGGTACAGTGAAAATTCAGAGAGTTTTGAACGCGACGTTGGTTTTTTTAAAACCGAAAATTTTTCGACGGAGTTCGCGACTGCGCAAAGGACTCGAAATCTCTTTTTTTTAAGCGTCTTTTTGAAATCGAGTGAAATGAGCTAATGACATTGTTAAAATGGCCGTTGGAAAGAGCGAGTCACCATCCGTGTAATGAGAAAAGCGAGGTGTACTCTTTTCGTCGAATGATGTAATTTTTTTAAGAAGAGAAAAGCTCTTGGTGATGATTTTCGGTGCAGATGAACGCGAGCAATTCCACGTAGTCTTTTTTAAAAGCTTCACGGTTTTAATTATTCGAACGGAATCGTGAGTGAAGCAGAGGTGTATTTTAACGCGGACCCATTCGTACTTTTTCCTCATTTAGCGAATTTCCCGAAATTTTGATCCATACTCATCGTAAATCTAAATTAGTTCTGATAATAAATAGCAACACTGTGGGATAATAACTAGAAATCTCTAAGCGACACCAATAAATTACATTTCCAATAGAAACCATTTGATTTTTCCGCCTATTCTTAGCATATATCAGAACGATTTGACCACCATTCGTGCAGCAAAGTAACCCACGTGTGCGTGTTTAAAGCGCTCACAAAGGTGAATGTCGTTAACAGAAGCATTTCAAAATTTTCGTACCAAGTTTCACCTTGAAATGACTCGCTAGACCAGGATTGCGGCTTGGAGAGACTCCGAGCTAACGAAGCGAACCAAGACATGTCAAACACACGACTTCGACCCTTACTCTATCGCTTACGAGTTAAATGAAACACTCGTTTGTGAAGAGTACGAAATCACATACGATTACATTAAAAACTTCGTCTCTCACGCAAGAAGCCCATCCGTATGAACCGTATCACGTCTTCGAACGGTACTTCGGCTAGGATTTTAGTCCAATACGACTGAATCTATGTAACACTGCTCGCTACACGTTCATAGAAAGAGTTCGACGGTTCCGAACGTAAAAAGGACGGCGAAGATGGATAGAAAACGATTTTGGATCGCTTTCATTCATCCCGCGGAGTCAAGATGTTGCTCACCACACTGCATAACATAAACACGAGCATGTACACACTCCGAAGCCTCCCGTTACTTCCCTCTTTCGTGAATCTCTTCCTCCAAAGTCCAAATTATAAATCAAAGGCAGGAAATTCATTATCGAAGATTTCCGAACGAGTGAGTCACATGACAGTAGTGGAAAGGGAAAGCACGTTCTCTTGCGACTCCAAAGATAAGGCAGACTGTGGAGAGAGAATGGAAAAACTGGGAGAAAAATGTTCGTGGGGTGGGAATGATGAAGAAGAGCGGAAAGATTAAGCTCGGATGCTGCGGGGAGTGTTTCCCGCCATCTGCGGGTGCAGGAGATGGACCAATGAGGGTGCGGCAGAAGAGGCGCGGCGTGGGAGGGGGCGTGGCGACCGAGACGTGGGAGTTTCTTCCCGATGCTAATCCTTTCGATCGTGGACGAATGTCATCAATGGTATCTCCTCACGCCGATTCTGAAGCAAGGAGTAACGTACGAAGGAAGCAGTGCATTCCGAATATCGTAGAAATGTGGAAGATTGCTAAAATTTTCCAAATGCCCACAAGATACACACATAATAAAGGATATAAAATCTAAAACCCGACTGACCCAACGATATTCCCTTGAAGGACTCGCAAAATTGGTTTTGATATATGATTATGAATCTATCTTGTAGTATGACTTCATATAACCACGTGAAATGTGATAATACAAGTCCCCCAACTGCAATATAACTATCTATTATGGTAGAAAATGGGGCTGCTCGCGAATAGAGAGATAAATATGTTTACAAGGTTAAACGAAGTATTCGCAAAAACGCAAAGCTAACCTGAAATTCAATTAATGAAAAATATCTCGTTCTAGTAAATAAAATCTAAGAAAGTGGATATAAATCAAATAGGAAATGTACGAATAATAACTCGTGATTGACGAAATGTATTTTTTGACTATGCAATATAAGTATTCAATGATCACTGAAACAAAGACTCGTTAGAACAAATCCAAGGATAATTCGATTAATATATAACATGAATTCGATATTTCCGACATTGGGGAGAATCAGACTCCTATGACAAAATAATAGATCTCTTCGAAAAATATTCTCTGAAAGCATGGCTCATGAATGAGACAATGTAGAAAATAAAACGTCAGTACTCTATTTGTCTAACTTACATGATTTCAGAAATATTTCCGTTAACCATGATCTAGACCTATTCTTAACATATGGACATCTAATAAAACGGAGGATTGGCTATACACCGATTTCACGGATTTGTTATAGGAAACCCTAAATTATAAAATTACCTACGCTGAGAGAAATAGAATATTCTACAGATGCCTATAATCATACTAAGTCACCTAGAGATACCGAACTACCTCTCGATAGTTATAAATCGTCCCATACTAACGTACCCCGAGCGTTTAGTTCGCTCGCAAAATTACGTTTAACCTCTCGGTTGCACGCGAAAGAGAATAAAGTCAAAGTCTTGGATTTTGCCATGGGAAAATGAGATTTCCGCGAAATAGCAATCGGTTCGGGAGTGGCCGTAGTGGAGGTGCGGGAGGCGTGGGTGGGGACCTGCACCATCTCACAATCGAACATCTCCACCCGTTACGACCACTGTTTCGTAATGGCCACCAAGGAGGAGGAACGAAGTGAAGGGAGACACCACTAGGAATGGGCGTCGATAGTATGAGGTGGATGAATGGGGAGGGCAATGGAGAAAGGGAAAGGGGAGGAGAGCCTCTGGTAGGCATGCATGCATCGGCGGGGAGGGACGGAGGGCGGCCGGTGGAGGGAGTAGGAGGTTGGTGTTCGTTAGCGGCGCTGCTGTAGCACCCCCGATGTCGTTTAAAAGGAGCACCTGCCGGCCGAATTGTCACAGACACACTTGGATCCCAAGAGCGGAGGGTCATACGGACTGTGGGCCGGTAGTTTTACTGCATCATCTACGATTTCAGCAGTTTACACGTTCGTGTAAAGGCCAGAAGCGGAATTTACAACAGCTTTGGCGATCTCTGAAGAAAAGAGCGGACGTCTTTGACAATCCTCTCGATCAGAAGACTTCGAATTTTAGCTTCTCGAATCTTTCGAAGAAGGAAAGCTCCCGTCTTGCAGAGGACAATCTCGTCCGAGTTATCTTCTCGTTGATATTCTTCAGAGTTTCATCGCTTCAAGGATGATGGCAGTCGCAGCCCAGAAGAACCGCGAAATGTTCGCCATTAAGAAGTCCTACAGCATTGAGGTGAGTTGCCAACTTTTTATTTGACAATTTTCTCGAGATTTGTAAAATTGTTTCGAAGCTAGATCGTGAATCTTTAGAATTTCGCTTCTAAATAACTCGTGGTTCATGTGACTCGTGAGGTTAAATTTTTGAGAATCAAAGTAGTTTTCGCATATGTATTTATTCTCATGATGTTTAATTGCAAATCGTGTAACATTTATCAGCTCGTAACTACATAAAAAATGTAAATTTCGTAGTCATTGATTTGTCTTTCTTTTCACGCTATTCTGTGAGATTTACATTTACCTCAATTTCTGTCTCGGCTCTTAAATTCTCTGTAAAGATTTCTTGTAAATATTAGCTTCACTATATCGGTACGCTCATTGAATACTGAACTTTGCAAATTCTAAAATTCTCGCAAAACATTTTTAAGTATTCACTTCGCTAATTTTCCATTGCTAAAATATTTAACTATTCGCAAATTTCGAAGAGTATCGGTCGAAAACTCGAATCGCGTAATTTTACGAAACTTGATTTAAGACGATTTGACGATCCGCAGTGAAGACCGTTTATTCTTTCATTCAATTCGTAGAATTAATTTGCTACTCCCCAAAATTTCCTAATTTGTTTCCCGAAGTAATCCTGTGCAATATTTAAAGACGTGCTTAAATTTCTAAACAACGTAGTCCGCCCGGAAAAACGCGATCGCGGTCCTAAAGCGTTCAATCTGCCCGCGTCTTTCGCACGGAGGAAGTGGCAGTGAAAGGCGATGTATAGGAAAGTCAAGGACATAAAGAGGGAAAACCACTTTTCCATCTCCCAAGGGCTTCCCACTTGGTCGATGCATGACCTACGATCCACTTCTCCGATCTAAGGGACTGCTGGACCTTCGTAAGGAGGGGTTGTTGCAAAACCTCCGTCCAATGGGAAGGACGCAGAATTACTTTTTAATCACGAATGGAACTTCATGGACATCTTAGATTTCCACTTTCAGACTTTTGCCCGAGAACTAATTCGTTTAGCATTTCCTGGAAATGTTAGTTTAACCGTGACACCTTCACGATATCGCGTTGACTTCTAATATTTTTACGCGTTCCAAGCTTACTTTTACAATTAGTTTATGATGGTTCAATCTTCTGGTAGCCTGCCCGCGAATTCCTTTCCAGTTCGGAGAGTCTTCGAATCTTTCGCGCCCTATTCAACGCATACTTTACGTGTTTTCGAAAGCTAAAGCGGAAAATAGTTCTGTTGCTGTACGTGACGTCTGTCATGCTCTAACCTCTCTGAAATCTTTTTCTTGGGGCATTATGCCACAGATTGTAAAAGCACTGATTGTTTTTCGAAATTGCCGCTAAACACGCCGCAACGCGGGCGTAAAATTTTCCGTTACGCAATAAAATCCAGTCTGTTGGCCTTTGTGAACTGCTGTCTAATTTGATGAAGGGCGTTCTTGACCACGAACGCTTTCATCTTCGAACATTGCACTCGTCTGATAAAGAAAACGGAAGGTTTTAAATATTCCCCACCCGCGTAGAAAATCGTATCTGAGCGGGATTCCCGGGTGTTGACACTCTTTGGTCAGTGCTAGAAAATAGAAAAACCCTTTATCTCCGTGTGGAAACCGCGCGAAATTTCCTCGTGAAATCTTTTGGCGTATTTGAATTTCAACCAATCGGAAATCGCATCGATTTTACTCTTTTGCAATAGTACGCATTATGGGCAATAAAAATCTGGAAATGTAACTTGGAAGCTATTTTTTTTTTTTAGCCGATGGAAGAGAGGTCGTAGGTTGCGAGGGGTAAAGGTCTTCGGGAGGGGGAAATCTTTCGGAAACGACGTTCCGTTGTACAGAAGTCGATGGGAGGGGCAGGAAGGAAGGCCCTCATTAAGACATCTCCTTTCACTGGGAGGAATCTAGAGAAGACTTTCTTTTCTAAAGTCTTCCGCCTTCTTAAGAGTTCCATAACGCCCGATAGCTTTAACTTGAAGGGTAATTTCTTTTTATAGATGTTAAAAGAAATTTTCGGGAATTCTGGGTCTAAGACGTTTAAAAAAATATGAAGATATGAAATTCGTGCTCCTCTACTTCACTTTAAGCAATTTGCATTCGCTCTCCCTATCTTTTGAATTGCCACTTCTGATAATTAATGAGAAATGAAACACTTGTCAACACGCTTAACGTCAAGACTTAATTAACTTAGCGCAGGAAAAGGGAAATTGTAATATGTGCTTTCTCGTCACTACGGCCCTGTCGTCATTCCACGGGATAACATTTTGTTTACATGTGTGCGAATTCTTTCAATTGCCCTCACTCGCAGATTCTCCGCGTCTGCACGAATCTTCTCAAACACCCAAATGATCCGCCCATCTCTCGTCTAACTTAAACTTGGAGCGCATAACCCGTTCTTTTAACTTCACAAAATGAAAATCCGTCCATACCTCCAACCGAAAAGGTCCCTTTGTCACAAAGGCGCAGAGGTGATAGCAGACGCTTCGGCCGCGGAAATTAGATTCGCAAGCGCTTTCCGGCATGTCATCCGCAGCCCACCTTCCCTCGCCTTTTTTTCTGCGGGTGGAGGTGGGAGGCAGCTATCTTTCAAAGGACCCTAATGGAAAGGGAATTAGATGCCTCCTGGCTTCGCTTTGCAGGCTTTCATTGCCTAAAATTCGGTTAACGTTTAATCCCCTCCCTTCGTGCGAAAAGTCAATCTGCCAGGAAACTGCCACCTGTAACATACTCGACAAACTGGATAACACGATCCATGGTTAGGTAGGGCGGATCTGGATCAGATAACTTTAAGAATTTAACCCTTCTCCAATTTATTCCGAACTTATCAAAATTTGTCTTTCATTACAGAATGGGTACCCGGCCCGGCGCCGCTCCCTTGTGGACGATGCCCGTTTCGAGACCCTGGTCGTTAAGCAGACCAAACAGTCCGTATTGGAGGAAGCGCGTCAGCGCTGCAACGGTAAGAACTTTTAACAACTCCTACTTTTATCGTAGACTTGCATTTTTTTATTTTGCTTTTATTTTATTTTCGTTTATTTTAATTTTGCTCGATGTGCTTATTTTTTCCCCCGCTGTAGACTCTTCCGAATCTTACGTGATCCCAGTCGACCAAGAGCAATCAGGTACGCTAGCGCTACATTTCGCATGACATTCTTTTTTTTGTTACCTAAAGTAGAGCTGCTTCTTTATTTTTTTTCTCATTCCCTTTACTCTAGTGTGTCAGTCTGTCGAGGGCGAAACTTGCGAGTCAGAGGTTACGCTCCAGAATGGTGTTGACGATGTCTTTGATAAAGAGACAGGTAACTTAGCGACACATTGCTTTTATAATTTCAGCCACTTTTTCTATTATTTTGCTTCATTGTTTCCTTTATTTCTCATGCACAGAGCATGCTGAAGATTCCGCCTTTACAGCCGATAACAACGACGATTCCGGTAAGTTCCACTGTCAATCGGTTCTTTAATTCTTCTAATATCCCCGGTTCACTTTAAAAAAATCTATCCATACTCTATATGTAATAACCCCCGCCCCCCTTTCCGGAACGATTCAATTAATTTCCTTCGGCATTTTCGGGGCCGAAGGCTAAGGTCAGTGTCAACCAGCAGAATGAATGAACGCATAAACGTGGGGAAAAAGCTCCTTTATCGACCCCTTTCTCTGCATCACATTCGTAGCTTTCCGAATGGGTGGGACCCTAAGTGGAGGCTGGGGCGCTCGGGCCTCTCGCAAAAAAGTAAATCTTAATGGAAAAGGGATAAGAGTGTCGGCTATTATGCCCATTGTAAAGTGCTAAGGCACCACTTAACTTCTCCATCCACTTCCTCCTCTCGGACTCCTTTCCTTATCCAAAAGGGGATAACTCCCGAATATTACTCTAACATTTTTTTTTTCGGACTTTTTCTCAATGCTTTCTTCCGTGGCCTTAACTCTTTATATTCCGCTCCACCCCCGGACTTCATCCACTGTCGCGGTACTTAAACTTTTCATACCCTTCCAGATGAAGGTATGACAGAGGAAGAGGCCTTCCTTGCCAAGGCTATTGAAAATGACGAGGCTGATGCCAATCAAGAACAATGGGCGGCTCTGATCCTTCGCATGCGGGACGGAATTAGTTCCCTGGCTAGGATCCTTAAAACCATCGAGGTTAGTACTTTAATCGCAACTTGCATATCTGTGACCTTTTCCAATACATTTCTAACTGTTGAATTCATATAAATTTAACTGTTCTCCTTTACAGAACTTGAATGGAACGGTTGCCCACGTTGAATCTCGTCCTTCAAAGACCGAAGGAGTACAGTTCGATGTCCTCGTCAGGGTGCAGATGCCACGATCCAACCTTCTGCATCTCCTGAGGTCTTTGAGGCAGTCATCTGCTTTGGATGGAGTTTCCCTCCTTGCAGACCCATCCCCAATGCCCGCTACCACTCCCTCGGGCAAGGCTTCCGTCACCATCAAGGACCCGTGGTTCCCAAGGCACGCTTCTGACTTGGATAACTGCAACCATCTTATGACTAAATATGAACCTGAACTGGACATGAACCACCCTGGATTCGCCGACAAGGTTTACAGGGAGAGGAGGCGCGAAATTGCCGCCATCGCATTCGAATACAAATAGTAAGCTTCGTGAAGCGAAGTGAATACTTGTCGCCTCGTCTTGCTACATTTTAAACTTACATCTTGTATCTTTTCCTTTCAGCGGTCAGCCCATCCCCCGTATTGCATACACTAAGGATGAAATTGAGACCTGGACCGGCGTATTCCGTAAAGTCATGGATATCATGCCAAAGCACGCTTGCTCTCAATTCAGGCACGTTTTTGGTCTTCTTCAGCAGGAGGGTATCTTCCGCGAAGACCAAATTCCACAGCTTGAGGATATGTCTGCCTTCTTGAAGAGTAAGCATAAACATCATAATTCATTTCTGACTGCCCGATGCACGCTTCTCTCCGCTAAGAGTTTCTAATTTACAATGTCTCCTTTCAGAACATACTGGATTCACCCTGCGACCAGCTGCAGGTCTTCTTACCGCTCGAGACTTCTTGGCAAGCTTGGCTTTCAGAGTTTTCCAGAGCACCCAGTATGTCAGACATAAGTCCACCCCATACCACACCCCAGAGCCGTAAGTATATTTACATATTTTTAAGTGATCGGAATAAGGTTGACCCTAGTATGACATCGCTGTAATGAATTGTTAATTTCCCTTGCAGAGACTGTATCCATGAACTTCTTGGACACATGCCCCTCCTTGCTGACCCCAGCTTCGCACAATTCTCCCAGGAAATCGGACTTGCCTCCCTTGGTGCATCTGACGCCGAAATTGAAAAGCTTTCCACAGTAAGTCAATCGCCCTTTGTCTGAATTTCTAATTCGATAAATTTCTTTATGGCTTGACCTTACTAAAAATGTCACTTTCTTAGGTGTACTGGTTCACCGTTGAGTTCGGGCTCTGCAAGGAAGATGGAGATGTCAAGGCCTACGGAGCTGGTCTTCTTTCCAGCTACGGTGAGCTTTTCCACGCTCTTTCCGACAAACCAGAGCACAGACCCTTCGAACCAGCCAGCACTGCTGTCCAACCATACCAGGACCAAGAATACCAACCAGTCTACTATGTAGCTGAAAGCTTCGAAGATGCCAAGGAGAAGTTCAGGTACAGGCTCCCTCATCTATCTTAATGCACCTTCTACATCTTAACTTATCCTAACCTTCTGAACGTCATTAGCAAAGGTTTTCATTTCTCATTCTGTCCTTACTATTTGCAGGAGGTGGGTATCCAGTGGGATGTCCAGGTCCTTTGAAGTGAGGTTCAACCCCCACACCGAGAGAGTGGAAGTTCTGGACTCTGTTGACAGCCTAGAAGCCCTCGTCTCCCAAATGAACTTGGAAATGCTTCACCTTACAAATGCTCTCAAGAAACTGAAGTCTGGGTGTTAAAACGTGAGCAGCAACACATGTTGCCTAAGTAGAGACTGATGAGGTCCACCAGAGATGCTTTTAATGGAAAGTAAGATGCGGGTCATTTGGACATGGGACTTTCTGTGCTACAAAGTTGATTTTTCTACAAAGCATTCTCTTGGTGGCCCTCTGTGTGAATGTGTAAATACGACTATATTATTTTAGCTCTTAACAGGGAATATTTCTTCCAGATTTTATTTGACTTATAAACATAAATTCCTCCTTCGAGGTCAAGTATTGCTTTGCAAGTTTGATCCTTAACCCTTTGTTGGGGTATAATTTATTATTTCTAGGCTATATCAGCTGGTGTCTTTCTAAATAGAAAGCTGCACTATGCTGGTCTTTAAGAGCCATATGCAATCTTTTCCTTATTAGGAAGCCTTATTTGTATATATTTATTACCAACTCAACTTGCCCACTATTTGGTAAATATTCCACCAAAGTCTCTTGCACGATAAAGCTGTTGGTGCTTTTTATTTAAGCATCAACTTAAGTATTCCCTTAATTTAAATGAAACCTGCATAAATATTTTTGAATGCAACTCAAACTGAGTATTATTACGAATGAGTATTATTTTTGTTTTGTATTCCAAAACACGATAGTCTTTGCTTATGACAACAATGTGATGCCCACGCTGCCATAAGATTGGGCAAACACCCAGTGTATTTAGAGGATTTTGACGTATTTACAAGCAATCTGCAACTGTAATGATGTGACTCTAATAAGGGGCTTTTATTGTATTTCCTTTGATGACTGCTGTTCTAAGTTTCAAACTTGCCCCAGAAACAGGGTGTTCTTAAACATTTTGCTTCTACTTTAAATTTATAGATGTGAAGCTTTACAAGTTCATTCATTTTAATGTTTTGTACTTTTATTTGCACTGCAATTGGTAATGGATTTAAATCCTAAAAATGTAATATTAATGTATAAATTTGCAAAGTGTACACAAACTGAAAATATATAGACTATCAAACTGCATACATGACTTCTCCTTCTCTTAAACCCTGATCCCTGATACCGTTCTGCAAGATTTTCTTCTTCAACAGTGATTCATCTGAATTGTCAGAGTACTGAAATTGCTAGGCAATTCATAATTAAAATATGTATTTCATGACCGCAAGAGCTCATCAAGTGGGTAATCACTTGAAATATTTCAGATGGAAGTTTATAGCTAAAGCCTCTGAATTCTTTTTTACACCCTTCAATTTCTAAATAATTTGTTCAAATTTTGTAAGCTCCAATATCCTGATGTGGTTTAGGTTTTCAAACTACATGCATGTTGGTATACCATTGGAAAATTAATAATTCTCAATGAAACTTAGATTCTCTTCCCAACATTGTAGCAAATACTTCCAATTATTTTCATTGGAAACCATATTTATAAATCCAAATCATTTGATTGTAACATTGCATGAAATCACTTCTTCATATTAGGCAATGTTTTCCCCTTTGTGAAAACTGGCCATGAGGTGATTTCAGTGTAATTTATTAAATTATAATGTAATTTAAAATTTCTAAACTGTTTGGGCTTCTATACATTTGCCTTATACAATACATCATCAGGAATAAGTAATCTGAAATCCCTGGTATGAGATCAGCTGATTTATTCACATTAGCCAGCTGTCTCAAGTACAAAGATCTTTAAATATTACACAGAATCAAAAGAGGAATGACTTTGGATTTAGAATGAAGTCTAGTAAAATATAATCATAACTCTATTGTGAGAATAAACCTATACTTGTAGTTTTTATGAAAATTTCAACATAATTTTTTTTAATTCCTACCAATGCTGCATTACCACCAAAGTAAATATTATTATTATTGACATAAGGTCAAAATTGTCCTTAAATACCACATTCATTGAATTAATAGCTTGATGGGAACATTGATTTCTTACAAAATATCTACTTCATCCAAATTTTGCAATGATAACTTTTTAAACTTCATATGATCTATATATACTGTTGCAATTTTCCAAGGGTAATCATGATTCCACAGAGGAAAGTTATTTTAATTTTCAAATTTCATTTACATCTATTCCTTTTTTATATGAGTGATATCTATGAATTACACTGAAAAAGAATTTAAAATACTATTTTGTCTGTGTTAAAATATAATGAATTATAAAAATGTATTTTATTGAAAATTAACCTAATTTAACATGGATTTAAATTAATCTGTGGGACAATGGCTTTTAATCTATAAAGATGCATTTTAAGAGAGAAAGATCTTGATTTAATAAAAGGAAAAATTTTCTATAAAAATATACCTTAAATATATTTTTGTGTATCAGGTTAATTTCTTTGCAGCTCCAGGATTACATGAAGCATTTCGAATGGACTCCTAAAATAAACATTTAATCTAATTTCGATTATGTTTTCAATCATTTTCTTAAATAACATTAAATGTGCATATATTTATTTTATCCATTCTTTAATTGATTGATTTATTTCAATTATATTGCTCTTTATCAATACATTAAGAAGGTATTTTGCCTTCAAATAAATGTAGAGATAAAATAATAATAAAATATTTTATAAAACTGTTAAAATTCATAAATACTGTAAAATGAAAATCATTAAAATGCACACTTGAAAATAAATAGATCAAAAAGGTATATAATATCCTAAAAAAGTTTTATAAAATATTAGAATGAGAATAAAATGAACTCAATTGGGTAAAATGATATTCTAATCAATCACATTAACTATTCTTGTTCAAGAAAAATAAAAATCATTTGAATGCAAAATCTGCAGATATCAGAGGAAAATATTTAAGTATTTGATTTGCAAACGAGAGCTTTTTCAATTTCTTTCAAAGTTATGCGAGCTTTGCTGTCAGTTGCATTGCATCATTAGTCATTCCATTAATTATTTGACAGTGGACTTCATTATCCAGATCATTTAGATCTGTATCTAATGCTAACACTACTATATCCTGTTTACATACATTATAAAACGATATTGAATTGCGAGGAGAGTCATGAGAATAATTTCTAGATTTACCTTGTGTTACTTTTCACCTAACACAAGTCGATATGGCTGGTGACTTTTTCTGGCCATGGCATAAATGATTTTGAAGTTTGAATGGTCAGTTAAGATAGTTCAGTGACTGAAGCAACCAAATGACAACGGAAAGTTTGGATACAGATTATATCAGACTTCTTTATCTGTTAAGTGCTGAAAAAAACTTCTTAATAATAGAAGCTAAAATCCATAGAATGATGAAAATATGGGCAAAGATACGTTAATTGAGTATCATGTTCATGATTTATGCTTTATCATACAAGATAATTTTAGAATAATCATGATAGCCCTATAGACCCAACTCATTTCCAAGCCTTTACAATTTTCAATGTTAATTCGATTTAAGGGTAAAAAAGGCCATCTATAAGGTTCACAAGAGGTCTTATAAAGGAGTAATTAAAGGTCTAATTATGATCTCTAGAATGTTGAGCAAAGCAGTTTATAATACAACTTCCACAAACCCATTTTGAGATATTGCAGTGATTAAACTACAATTATAATAAAATTAAAGAACCCAGTAAAAAAGCTTAAAATTATAAGAATAGGGTCTTGGCTAAAATATGTATATAAATATATTTAGGAACGTTATTGTCCCATGTAAATGACACTGCAATTCAAAGTGTTTAGTTCCATACAGCTTAGCATAAAACAATTGCTTCTAGTAAATCTAGGATTTATCTGATTCCAGATGATATATTGGTATTGAGGATTCAATGCTTTTAGCTGATTGGGATTTGGAATATGATCATTCACAATAAATACCATTACTGAAAATTCAAGGAAAAGGGAAAATTTAGTAACCATGAGGAAAGCCAATTGAAAAATCATTCTACCTCAAGGCAAATAGATATTTGGCAAACATAGCATGGTTCATGTCATAAAGTTTTAAATTTGGATCTAATTACTCCAAAATCATTTAAATATAAACTTATTAAAAGGCACCTAAAATTAAAGTTTAAATGAATTAACCTAAATCTGATATGATTAAGTTCAACTTTGTTGATGTGGGCTATGGTAAAAATACAGTAAACTTAGTTATTTAAAATAAGCTTTAACTTTTTAACTTTTAACTAGCTTTAAAAATAACAAAAGTTTATTTTTCAAAATCTTTTGGTCTATAATTATTCATCTTATCTTCACTTCATCTTTGATGATTGTTTCCAATGAACAATGAAGCCATTAAAACCATTTTAACATTTACCATTTATCTTAAGTTCTACATAGATAAAAAAAGAGAAACTTTTTTTATCATTTCTTATTGCAATATCTTCATAATTGGAATTAATATAAATTAATTAATATATTAGAAATAAAATATGAACAAGTGTTCATACTTTCTTTCAGACTTTCACAGATTAAGTATTGGAAGTTCATATGCATCACTTTCAATTGAATTCCTTTTAAATTTATGAATATTTTACAAGAACAGCTATACCTTTGAGAATATACTAAAATATTCAATCTGTTGCATGTTATATTGAAAAACACAAAATCTCTATCTGAAACTAATTTAATTAGGAAGAAAATTTTATAAAGTCTACAATAATATCACATAATTTACTAAATTCAAATAGGAGAAAATGCATTAGATTTTGAAATTATCTAATTGCAATTTAGGGTACGCCAAATCAACTTGATAATCATCCACTTTTTTTTCCAGGAAAATAGTTATCCAATAACAGTTATTGTTCATTAAGTATGGTAAATATTTTTCAGGCTACTACTAAAAATTAATATTATTCTAAATATACCAAAAATCATTCTTGGTAAATATTAAGAGGAAGTTTATTATTATTGTAGATAATTAAAATATCTTTATTTTGAAAGTTTCCTTTTAAATTTTTCTATACAAATATTTTAGTGAATAACTCATATGGCAGAAACTTCAAATGCATAATGAAATTTATTTTAAAATAAATATAATTGATGATGTACTAGTGAAGTGTAAAATATGTTAATGCCTATGTCAATATCTTTCATTAAAATTCTTTTAATTATAAATATAATTTGGTTACTTCCATAAAAACATTATATTAAAATATTATGGAGATTTTCTACAAAAATCCCTTTTTGAAATAATTTCTAAATTAATGCACTTCTTATGTTCTTAAAGCATTAAGAAGACTGAATATGGACAAATCAAATATAACAAGTAAATAGTCAAATGATCTAAATAGCTCATATGATATATAGAGAATAGAATAATTTTAATTGATTGAATAACCTTAATATTTTTTGACAAAAGGAAAGTTGAGCAATATAAAATAATAATTTCTAGGTAAATTTTAACTCAAAATTGAAAACTTAAAAATTCAAAAGATCATGCAAATCAAAATTGATAATAATATATAAAATAGATTATATATAAGATATACATATAAATTAATCTAGTTAACTTTTCAAAATTATCACTCATATCCAAAATATTTTCAGAATTCTTATGGTTATTATATGAATAAAGGGGAGAAAGGGTATTGCCAGAAAAATAAGTTAAAATACTTTAAATACAATCAATAAAGACATTTTTTAAGGTTTCATTTTACATGCAAACTAGAATAGAATTTCTTAAAATAACATATTATTATGAAACTGTAAACAAAGTTCAGTGTGATAGATGGATCAATGGTTCCATACTCTTGAAAATTGAGCGTTTGCTGATTTTAATTCTTTACAATGCACATGAGATATAAATCCATTTGAATCAATTTGAACAAAATATGCAGTGGCTGAATTTAGAGGATTTAATAAAATTCTCAGATATCTATTTTCATCAGATAATTAAGAGATCATATAATAGTTTCATATTTAGTTATGAGAAATCTACATGAAAAGTGAGCATTTTTAAAAGATCAGTCTTAAAATATAAGTGGAATAACTTCGATTTTCATATTACAAAATCTAGAATCAGAAAATGCAGATAAATCCTAGGAAAGTCTGAACTCAGAACCACAAAATTAAATGTATAATAGAGTTTACTGATCTTTCAGATGCCTTATAATTTAAAAATTCATATACCTCAATTTACTAGTTTTCTATTTTTGAATCTTTACACCTTTTTTAAGGAATGCTTGGGCCATTAAATAATTTCGAAGTTTTATTTGAGAATGGAACTAACGGTTTTTTATAATGAATTTTTACACTTTTTTTACATTTTTAATAACATTGTTTTATGAATAAAAAATTGACAATAAATACGCTGAACCTTACCTTACTGTGCCGAGATTTTCAAGTTTAGGAAACACGTTTTGATTTAAAATTCTTCTCTTCAGTAGTGTAGTGGGCGTTGATCGACTAATAAAAAGAGTTAGTTATCATCATTGAATTCTTAGAAATTTCTACTCGATATGATGAAGTAAATTATACCCACAAAATTACGAAACTTCAAATTATAAAAAAATGAATTATAAAGATGAGAAGGAAAAATTCATATACCGACTTTAACGGTCTAAGTTTTCTCTTTTTACTCATTACAATCTACAGAATTGCACAATATTATGCTTTTGTAGAAAAATAAACAAATTGGTGTGCGTGTGTGTGTCATTGTTAGGAATCAAGGATACGAACGACTTGTTAAAAACTTAATAACAAAATTATTCGTGAGTTATAGCCTGATGTGTATAATGACTAAGGAACTATCCCAAGATAGATTTAAGGCAAAAGTACGTTCTTCAAGGGCATGTACGTAAACCGGACGCTGAAAATCGCATATTACCTCAAATTTATCATCGAAAGCTCCAAATGCAATTATTCATATTATGGAGAGGGCAAAGGTAAGAAATCTCGATGTTCATATATTTTTTATTTATGTTTCTAATATATGTTTAATTCTATATATTTATAATCAAAATGTACGTTTATAAAATGATTTTAATCCATCGTTTAAGTTTTAAGCATTCTCCTCTAAATTTTTCACCATCTGCGCTCATATACATAATATCGTAAGAATTATCTTAATCGTGAAAAATTGATTTTCAAACCCCATAAATCCATCAGTTATTGTGCCGCCGACAATAAAGTAAATTACACATTTCTCAGATCACATCTCACATACTTTTGAGCGTTTCACGATGCAAATGAAGTGGGTATAAATTTGCTACAATTCGTTTGTAAGGATCTTAAGTTCAAAATAAACATCTCGTTTATTCTAAAATGTGCTGTTAAAGAATCATGTGCAGCATGAGTGTAAACTCCGTGAGAAATCATTCATTGGTATAAAAAGCGTGTATATATATATTTCACCTTTTTCACGCAGAGCATAGGAGAAGTTAACAGGGTTTACTAATTTAATGTGTACTTCCACAAGTCGGCGTTTTTTTTTGTTCGGCGTTTCACCCTCGCGCAACTAAATCTGGAGAATCGTGGGCTGAATATTTAAAATTCCAAAGGTTTATTCTACGAGTGTCTCAGTAAAACGGACCCTCTGAGTTATAACATTATGATAATGATGGTATTATTCAATTAAAATAATTCTAACCCTTATGATCACCTTGGAGAATGTTTACCATTTTAAGTTATTCTCTCTATCATCTTTCATTATATTAGTACGATTATAATTCACTACTCATTCATTTTTTTCTTTTGATTCGAAAATAGATTATAAATTAAATTATAAATATTTATTTCTTAAATAATCCAAACTAAGTATGAAAATTGTGTCCCTAGAATGTGAAGAGTCCGAGGAAGTTGAAGGAGAGTTATACGTAAGACCAAATATCTACCGTTTAAGAGATGTTCACATCCTCATCATCCTCATATTATTTCTCAGCATCTATTACGCTGTAACAGCATTTCTAAAACACAAACAGAATATGCATGGGGTAAGAAATAAAGAGCTAAACTGCGGTTGTTCGATAAGAGAGATTTTTCCTATAGAAACTGCGCCAGAAGAAATTAAGTCGAAGCATTCACAGATATCCTGCTGTTGTCAGTTAGAGGAGATTTTAGAGGAAGAAATTGCACCAGAGAAACTGCAGTCGGAATGTTCCAGCATTGATTGCCAGTTCGATCCTTGCGAAGTTCTGGAACCATGTGAAATTCTAGAACCTTGCAAAGCTCCAGAACCGGAGAACAGTAAGATCTTAGTCAAATAGTTAGTCAAATTAAGAGTTGTGTATCAGTTGATCTTGACTTGTCGTACTTTTCACGTACTATTGGTATAAGTATTAACTGTGAATCGCAAGTTTATCGACAAGTACCTTCATTCGACTTTAGTATAATTTTTTATAAGCTCTAAACTTAAAAATAGTACGATAATTTATAACATGAATAGAGAAGGGATTATTTAGATATACGTGCTCTTACATTAACCAGCGTCAGAGTTGAAATTGATGGAGGAATGGGAAAGTTTGGAGAAAAAAAGGAGCAACATGTGGCAAGAAAGAATGAGTATAGTTGATAAGTATCTGAAGGAACTAAGAGAGCAAGTCCAGCAGCTTGAGGATTTTTCCGAAGAGCACGTAAGTCAAAATACCCTTACCTTAAAAATGTAGAAAATATTGTCCAAATCACTCTGAAGTATCAGTTTCATCAACCTTTGTCAAGCACAATCACTCATGATGTCGTGGCATCAAATATCACCCTGATATTTCGAATATTTTTAGTATTTTGGGGTCTAATTACTTATGATAAGCGGAGGGATTAAATAAGAAAATCAAACGATGATGTATCTGGAGAAACATTACATCGCATATTAAGAGGCAATGATGAGCTAAAATACTTCTATAATTTTATCACTTTTTTAACTATCGAATTTTCTTTGGATTGAAATTCTGAGCTCTTAAGTTGACATAGTTGGTTTTTTGTTTTATGTAAAAATTGTTTCTGAAATTGAAGCATTTATTGATAAGAATATTGATAAATATAAATTTATATAATTAATTTTTCATATTTGAACTTTATTTAGAGATTAGATTATAATTAAATCAAATTAATACACATTATTCGTAAGGATTTCGAATTTTAAAATCCATATTGGTGAACAATGTTTAGCATGTTGCTTTTATCGTTATATTAAAAATCTAATATCGCACGCTGTTTAAATAAATTTCAAGGTAACTGTCAGCAACGATTATCATGAACCCTTTCTAGAGGATTAATATATCAATACAAATCTTCATTATCCGTTACAACTCCCCCCAAACATTGATTTATCCTTGAAAACACCCTTTTCTTCTAATATGAACTGTAAAAATCATTTATCCTCGATAAATATCCTCTAATAAATGCTTTTTTATTTCAGAGCGACTTAATTTATCCCAACGGTAGACCCTCACGCAGTGAAGAAAATATTTCTAGAACTAAGTTCGACTTCCCTTGTCAGGAAATTTCACCGACCGTTCAACCTTACGTGAAAATTAATCACGTACACAAGATTCAAAGAAGGATGCCCTCACCCCCTGCAAGGGCGGTGGGTTTTCCAAAAGAAAAAGAATCGAATCAATCCTTTTCTTCTTGCTGCCAAAACGAACTGAGTAACTCTTCATGGACAGTGGTCAGATCACAGGATTTCCTGAAAACATGTTGTCCGATGCAAGAGAGAGCCTTCCCGGTAGATACTTGTCAATGCAACGAAGAAGAAGGCCCAGAACGTACGCCAGAGACCGTACATATCTATTCTACTTGTTTCTCGACAGCAATTGTGGGGCCAAGATGTAGATGTGTCTGCGGAAACACGTAGCCAAACGGAATAACTTTGCTTCGTATGTAGAAAGATCATACTAAGAATTATGAGTGCCCTTGTAAAATGTAAAAATCCAATCCTAGTAAATATCGTTTTTTAGGGTTCTTCCCAATATACAATGCATTTGAGCTTTATTCCCAGATTTCCTTATCGTTTTGTGCGTCAGGGATATGGCGACTCTTAAGCACATATTGAGTAAAATTTTTTATTGATCAAGTATTTAGAGAGCTAATTCTGGACTCTAAAAAACAGTTGGAAAAATACGATCTAAATATAGACCGAGGGAAAATGTATTCAAAATAGAACTATTAATCAATGAAAGAAGGCATAATTAATTTAATAATTTATAGTATAATGAGCACAATTTGCATTTATGTTCGAAATATCTTGAAAACACATTTCTCCAGTAGAAATTTTACATCCTTAATCCTTTATAGAGTAATCGATTATTTGAGTGGAGATGAAAATGTAATAAATCACCCACTTGATTCCCTGGAATGAATATTAATTTTGCAACATGTTTAGAGAGAACATCATTGAAATAGTTCAGCTCATCGTGAAAAATTACCTTCTTAACTATTCCAGTTTTGATTTAAACTCTTCGGTTGTTGTTTTTCTATTAAAAAATAACTTCAGTCTTTCTTTTCTAGGCTATGACGTCAAAGAACCAAAAAGACTATAGCCTTTTGAGAAGCAGGTCAATGGAGAGCATCCTAGTAACAAACGCCTATAGGGTAGATTTCGTCACTAAGCGAGCCTTGGCAAACGTGTCTGAAGGAAACAAAGCATCACTTCGTTCACACAAAAAACATAAGAAAAAACAAATAACCTAATTTTGAAATCTCTATAATTCATAACATCATCCATTAAGCAATGATTTCTCACCGTTAAGGATAATATATCGATAGCTCGTATCCTATTAAACATCAAATTGTGATACAATAAATATGTTTGATTTTACAGCGATGCCAGAAGAAAATGTATTGAAATATTTTACCAGAAGTTGAAAAATCCTCAAGTAATATTATGTTTATAAATTGCCGTATTTTCTTTAATAATGGAAGTCTATTTAGATAGGTTAAAAGATGGAAATACTCTCTTTTCTACGAAATGTCATATTCTCTCACATCGGCTTGGCAAACTTCACGGAATGAATTAATTCGTATTTTCTTACGTTACCCACAAATATCGTAATGAATGGACGTCACTTTTAAATCTTTTATTGATATAAGAAATTTTGGTAAACAATAAATTCTGTCATAATTTTTTTCCTCACTATGTCCCAGTTAAGTATAAATAATAGAATTCTCCACATGCCCTATCTCGAGGATTCTAACATTTTCTCCGACCTATTTCTTCTTGTCCTATTTCTGGCGATAGATCCGAATCGTAACCGAGTACCATTCCATTTTGTTTCACAGCCTCTATCTCAACGCTATCCTCTTAACAAAACTCACAAAGCGTGCGTTGACTTCAATTTCGAGCTCTTGAAAGGGTTAAAGAGGAATTGATTCTCTGGACGATGAGACTCCTTCTCTCGACTCCATTAGACATTCCTCTTTGTCTTGAAGTGATTCTCAACAACAACCCACTGCCACGGCTCTTCTTTGTTCTGCCACTTTGAGAGAACTGATTCTCCAGAACGATCTCGTGCGCTCCTTGGATCTGTCATAACAGGATCAAAGAATGGGCAGTAGAAAGATACTGCTTCATAAAAATTGAAAACTTTTCCGTTGTAACATAAAGCTGCTAAAATTACCCTAACAAAGGCTGTTTGAGCAGAGGCTATCTAATTTAATTGCTGCTGTCTCGAGCTACTGCTAATAATATTCAGTTCCTCAATCAATTCCGCCGTACGTAATTAATTGTTGTTCAGTACAAGCAAATCGAAATGAAAAATCTGATTGTTACGAGGAGTTTTGAATTTCGATACTCATAGCCTACAGTGCCAAACAACATCACAAAAAAGTCTCAAAGGAAATAAGGTATAATAATATGTATTCTGAGTCAATAGGTACTCTCCTCTAACCTATTACTCCTGTTTAGAAATGAGGGAGATGGTTTTGCGGAATTTTAGGATTAAATAACGACAAAGATAATGAATGGAATTTAGTTAGGATTCCCTAAAATTTATTTTATTATTCTTTCATGAATATTCATGAACCAGAATATGAACAAATAATTGCAGTGGTAATAAGTAGGATTTTATGTTTTAGCTCGTCCTTAGCTTTTGTTTCTATATGGACAAAGAACAAAGAATAACTCATTATGTCTCACTCGAATTACTGATATTATAACTCGTAAAAATAATTTATTATGTAGCACTACCGCAAAATTATGGTTAAGTTTGAAGATTATATTTTTGTTTCTTATTTTTCTACAAGTATTTTAATTGATTCATTGAAAAAAATTTAAGATTTTGTAAATATTTGGATATTCAAAACTCACTAATAATGTTAAGCATAAAAATAATTTCGGATGCAATTGATTATATTTGTATTTGAAGTATTTGAAGCATTGAAGTTAGTTGTCACATTGAATAGTATACCCAATTCACATTTGGAGCGAGATAACAGACCGAAACATTTTATTTTAAGCTTTAAGAAGCGAGGTTTTAATATTTCTACATGAGTCACGCGACCCACCGATGGCGCATGGCAGGGGATGAAAGAAGTCTCGCCTCCTCACTCTTAAGCACATAAAATATTCGCAAGGAACGGCGGGTGGTTCAAAGATCACGAAGCACATGCTCGGTTTTCGGTCCCACCAAATCCCATTGCTCTTGAGAGCATGCTCCCGATGCGAGAAAACGTTCACGCCGTCTGTATCCACTGCCCCCACCATCTCACCTAACCCAGTGTGGCCCCACTACCCCAAGCCACCACGTTGCGCTATTCTTGGCCCTTCTCCCTCCGCACAAGGTCCTCAACCCGCATTTGCTCACTCCTGCCACCACATAAAAACTGCCGCGACCTATATCCCCCCCAAAACCCTTTCATTCCTCGTACATCATCCCCCCAGTTGATGGACGCGAGCAAGTGTCCAGATTCTCATTCACGGAGAGATAACGGAGTCACGATTCGTGTCTCCTTAACGATTACACGGTGGGCGTGGACCTCCGAGTCTTCGTAGGCGCCGACTGCGTCCTTCCGAGGCGTCGAGAGACGACCATCGCAGGTTCGAAATACGCTCCCAAAAGACGTCACGCCCTCCCTTCCTTTCCCCAGGACTAAAAATTCCACTTTTCCCTCGTTTCGTTTACTCCGAGCGGGAGAGATGCCCGCTTCGCGCACTTCATTTGTCCTCGTTCCCCGCCGAAGTATGTGACGCGCATTGGCTAGCCACTGTTAGCGACGTGATGACTTACGAAGATCGCGGGAGAGAGGTCGAAGTGCCCGGCGGACACTCGCAGGAGGAGTGCCGGAGGCCCGAGGGGGAGGGAGATGAGTTCCAACGCTATAAGAGCCATTAGGCGGAAGAAGTCCACGCTATCCGAAGTGAGGGTGGCGGTGGTCGGCGCGCCATCTGTGGGCAAAAGCGGTGAGTGCACCATTCTCAGACCTGCTCGCTTTTTACCCGCTTTCACTGCGCGAAACCGGCACGCTCCGATCCTTCATCCCGCGCGGGATCTCCGACCTTAGATGGGTTTCTAATGAGCCGTCGAAGTTCGCACATGTGCTTCCTTATTTAGGTGCGAAGGCTTCGAGAGTCGGTGTGTGATACGCAATTGCTTTCGTGTGGGAAAGAGGTTTTTGATACCGCTTTTTGCACCCAGAAGGGCCTCTTCGGTCAACGCCGAGTGGTGGATCTGAAATGTATACCGATGCGCTACTGGAAGGATTTATGTTCGTCTAAAATATCCAGGAGGTTAAACATGAAAACACAACCACAGGAGTGGAGGAATTGATAGTTACGTAGGACTGCCTTAAGGAATATGATTCAGTGAACAGTGCTAAGGATAAGCCAGACGACTGAATGGGAATTATTGTTTAAACATATTATCCTTTATTTAAAGTTGGGTTACCAAGAGTTTTGAAAAGCACTCTAAAAGAAAATAAGGGCATGGATACATCATGTTGCTATAGCTATCCCATTCTTGTGTTCTAGTGGATGAACTCAACTCTGAAGATATATTCTCGTTTTCGTCAGACTAGTAAATATTTGACCTCGTAGTTAAAATAGGACACCATTGAGAAATAAATTTATATGTCTAAATTATTAGATATTTATATATCTAAACATGCTAATCAAAGATCTCTATGATATATTTTAATGGTGCATAATGAGGAAGTCTTCTTAACATTAGGAAGATCTTTCGTAACGTTAGGCATCACCTAAAAAGTGTTTGTATCTTTTAATATTATGAGTTGCAATTACTCTTTGTAATTTCCACGATGAAGTAGAAATATTTAGTGAAATTTATTCAACATGAACTTTATTTCATTTCGTACATTTGGACTTGCTTCAGTGGGTGAAGTAAGCAATATCTCGTATCCTTCGTAACGTAAACACACGCCGAGAATGTGTGTGCTCGTTAAAGAAATAAGAATCGCATATTGTTGCCGAAATACGTTACCCTAATTACGCGGTTGCCTTTATTACGAAACGGAAGTTTTTCCCTCCAAATTCCGCCGGGCAATATTCCTCCCACGTCGTGAGCGCCACTTTTTTCCGCCGTTGTTTTCGAATCACTCGTCGGGTTTAAACGCAGCGCAAACCGCTGTTTTCCTTACGGGAATAAAACCCTGCCAAACGAATCCCACGATTTCCTCGCCACCTCAGCCTACTCCTTTGCATGAGCTCAGCTGCTTCGTGCACGATACGTGACTTTAACCGGATATCCTTCGCGGATGTTGTGCTTTCAAGAAGCGCGTGATAGGTATTTAAAAGGGATTTGGACCGAGGCTGAGACGTTAGGGACACCCGAACCTGCAGACTCCACGTGGAGGGAAAAAAAGTGCTGGAGCCAATTGCACCCTCGAACATCACATAGAGCTTCGTCTATTTCTAGTCACATTGCTCACTCCAGCAAAACCATTCTGATGATTGACCGACGGGTTCTTTAAATAGTTTCGACCAAATATGATCGGTTATGTTTGTAGACCAGGGAACGGGCGCCGCTGAGGCAATTTTGTGCGAAAGAAAAAAACAAATGGGCAAAGATGTTGATGTACGTCTGTGGAAAGATGGGGAGAGCATAAATTCCTTCGAACCGCGTAACGAAGTATAGTTCGAGCGGGGAAGATCAACAATGGGAATAACGCAATAATAGGACCGACAGGTAGATTTAGACGAGATGTCCAGGATTGTTTTCCGTGCATTCTTTCTAAATGGAGGCTTATAAATTATTTCCCGGGTTTGGTAGGGTTCCAAAGTTTTTTTAATGCTTCTATAATGGCTCGAAATTTGGGTCCCCCTTGCACTTATGCTTAAAGGATGAAAGAGAAGAAAATTACTCCACGTGTGCTTACATCCTAGCCAGATTGATTTGAGGTTTCTTCTGTTGTTTATTAGGGGAAATTCTGCTTTCAGCGCTATCAAAATTGTTTCATTCCTTCGTTGTTCAGAGCTAAGAATGATGGCAGGAAACTGATTAATAGCAGGAAGGAATTTATGTGCGATATCGGATTTCGAGGACGTAAACGAGTATATACAATGCACACTACTATTAATGCTTTTCTTTAAGAAATATGTCACGGAAAATAAACTTCATGATCGTAAATCACCTTTAGCTTAGGCGGCAAGTTACTGCTCAAAAACAAGACTTCTTTTGAGAAGAGAAATCGTTCGGAGCAAATGTTTTTCAGCTTGAGATCATTTACTTTACAAATGATTATACGCGTTCAGTATTTCCTAAGTGAGAATGTTGGCGTTTAACTCAAAGATATAAGGATAGAAATTATCATTAAATTCGATATTGTGACTCAATGCTGTATGAATTTAGATAAATTTAAGAATGAATGGATTAATTAAAATGAACCTAATTAGATAAACAATACTCAAGTTGTTAATTTTGGAACTTATTATCATTAAGCAATGAAATAAGAGCTTATTCGAGGGAGAAAATTTTGAATGTATTAGAAATTCGTTGAAATCCATCAATTTCATTTAGTTTTTTAAAGTTTAAGAAAGGATATGGATGTTTTATAGCCACTTTCTTTCAGCCCAATCTGTGTAAGCTGTGTAAAAATAATTCTATATCCTAAGAATGACAAGAATTAAATTTTGAGAGGTTCCTAAATACTTGGATTTCTCAACGATAACCATAATTTTCGTTTTAATTTAGAACAACACACTTGGAAAATTATTTCATTGATTATAAATAAATCAATAAATTAATCAAATCACGCCATTTTCTAATGTAGATTCTTTGTTTTCGTCACTTCTATCTATTCTTATCTTGGAATTAAGTACTTTCATCCACAGTCAATCAAAATCCTCTTCATCATTTAGCCTTATTTTACTTATATAATTCAGGGAAATAAATACGTTTATTTTTAGAAAATGTAATAAAATACGATGAAAAATATCATTTCATCATTTTTTATCGTAAAAAAGTTCTCATTTTCCAATTCCGTTCCTTCGAATTGAGATAAGAAAACTATTCGTAACATTGACAAATAGTATTATTGTTGATTGCTTTATATCTTTCATTTTCAACATTGTTTCTAAGTGTCGGGATTCTCAACTTTGTATCCAGTCAAGCTCACTTTTGTTTCAAAAATGTTTTTACCCTTTCAGCCAACCTTGTGCATTACGCCGTCTTCCATAGAATAATTTGCTTGTTTACGCGTATTATTCTCGACTAATGTTTACCGCAAAGAAGAAACGACCCTGATAAAAGAGAGCCGTGAAAAGCAACTTAGGCGTGAAAACCTTAGCCAAATATAAATAAAAAATATTGTTTCAACTTCTGAGAATTGGATGAGGATTTCTGACTTCTCGGATTATCTTTCCGACCATTCCCTTTATTTTTTTTACTTCAAGTATAAGAAGAAATATATAAGGAATTTATTTTATCATTTTATCCTTGGGTTTTATATGTAGTTATCGTTCACTCAAATGAATAAATGGAAGAGGGAAAAAGTACTAACTCTATTAAAATATGTCTCTTGTGTCCAAAAAAAACCTTTTTAAACCAATGAAAAATCATGGAGTTCTTTTAACCTTTAAGATTTAATATTTTGCATAAAATTTTACCTTTATCCTAATGTAAAAACTTTGGAAGATTATCATCGATAAAGTTCATGTAGGAAAATTCTCAGCTAATGACAGACAGTTCGTTTTATAAGGAAAGTATAAGTAAAATTACAGAATTTCAATAAATATCGAGGTAATATTTATTCATAAATATTTATTGTTAGACATGCAAAATAAATTATAATGTTTATATAGTTCATTAATTTTTCATAAGCCACTTTATATCGGATTATCTTTTATATACCCATATTATGCAAATACCCTTTTCTTGTTGAAGATAATTAACTTCAGGATGTCAAAAGAACAAAGCTTTTCCACAAAAGTTGAGGGAAAGCTCTCGTGCACTCTTTGGCCCTATTTATAGCAATGCAGAAGCTTAACACTCGTGATGCATCGTGTTGAAAGTTACACGAAGTCGCTTGCCAGGCGCCGTAGCTCGGGGGTAAGGCGAAGTGACTTCATACTAAGATGCTCGGATTGAGTGACTGTGTACCCACAAGATGAACAGCCTCAAACGTCGAGGGAGTGATGTACTAAGTGGGAAACATGCCCCGATTATGCATACAACAACCATTTGGAATAAATAAGATGGAAGAAGAATCATCCAGGGTTAGGTTAAGACAATCATTTATGCACGAACTGTACAACGATTAAGTTTTGGTGTTCCTGTCAAATTATCTTGAAGAAAGAGCGTAAAATAATTACGTAAACACCATCCGCAAATTCTTAACCTAGTTTCTTTTTGATAATCTCAGGAAAAGGGGTTCCGTGTCTGTTAAATAAATAATTGGAGTGTGAATAAAAGCGTCTCATTTCCCGAAAAGCTAGAAAGCTCTGCAGTGACCAGTATAAAATCTATCAAAGTCAAAAGTAAAAGGTCTTCTTTTATAGTTGAAGCACTCGCAACTTAATGAAGTCTTTGTTGAATTTAGGTCGCTGATGTACTACTATACTATGTAATACTACGCTATGACATATAAAAATGAGGGACATCGATTCTTGTTGCTGACATACACGTAAATACCTAGTGAATGTTATACAAAATATAATTCGTTTAATACAACCCGCTTCATTACATCTTTGACGAAAAATATCTCAATCTATTGTATTTTTGCAGGAATTATCACTAATAAATACTTATTAATAATAGATGATTTTAGATGTAATAAGCCATATGCTCACGTATACCTTATGCGCTAAACAGTTTCTTATACGCCGCTAACTCGGCTTTGACTTCGTGGTAATTCTCCATAATAAAAGGGGGAATAATCAGTTACTTATACCTTTACCACCACTAAAATTGTGGTAAAGGTATAAGATACTGATTTTCCCCCATTTCATTATAAATATTCATTTATGATTGCCTAGAAAAGCATTAATTTAATGAATAATATAATTGTATACGTAAAAATGATCGTAATTCTCAGGGGAGATGCTACTGCTGTAGTCATAATATTGATTGGAGAAATAAAAATCGATTTTCCTCAAAAGAAGCAATAAAATGGCGGATCTATGACGTCCCAGAGCCTTTCAAGCATCCACGGCGTATACAAACACAGGAAACAAGTTTAAAAAACACTACGGGCAGCAAACTGAGAGAGAACATTTTTCAAAGATTTTCAAACCATCTGGCCCGTAAGAAATAAAAGCTGCGGCTTTGCATTCTTGGCTATGCATTCCAAAAACTCGCAACAACAAAGTTTACAACTCAGAGAATAAACTAAGAATAAGATGGCGGAAAACATTTTGAAACCGTTAGATTACTAAAAAGAAGGATAGTTTTTTAAAGTCACAACATTTATTGTTTTAGCACATTATCTTTGAGAAGAGATTCCTTAATCTGTGATTTTTACGGACGATTTCAGTCGTACAATTCCTATCACACTCGATTTTTTTATATCTTTGTTGTCAATGATGGCATCATAATAGAGTCCTTTCTTTGTTAGGGGAAAAAGTCTTAATAGGATTAGAAGACCGACTACGTCCCAACAATCAGGAGGCGTAAATTAATTTGTTGTTTAAAAATCAAGGAACAGAAATAGAGCTATCGGCGTGGACAGCGTGTTGATAACCTACTGTCAACTTGTATTTTGGAGCTCACTCAAAGAGCTCCTTCTGTAGCGTTTGTGATGCACAAATAGACACCCTCATAGGGAAGACCTTACTTAGGACGATGATTTAGAATTTTCCTTCCATTCCATCAACTTTCAGACCAAAATAGCGGCTAAATTTAAGTCTGGAACCAGCTCATTTAAAAATATAAATATATGCGATAATTTAGATTACACGGTTTTTGAAAAGGGGCGGCATCGGTCTTCCCTCATAAAATATTCTTAGATTTTAGAATTTCAGGTGGAGAAATCTAAGTAATTTCATAAGTATTTCATGAATATTTTTTGTTGTATTGAATTGAACTACATTCTTCGAGAAATAGCTGTAGTTTTGAAACTGTAAGCTTCCCATTGATATGAATATTTTTTAATCATATGCATCTCTAAAATTCAGACAAATTTTTCTACGTTTTGGCATAATTTAATTTATATATTTATTAAAGGACGTTTGTTTGAAAAATTCAAGTTTAGAATCGATTAAGATGACGGAAAATTTAACATAACAAGGATAAAACAACGATTTTATAATATACATTAGGGAATGCTCGTAAAATATATTTGAAATATTCGCGTATAACACAAAAGGGAAGTGTCAACGTGATTTAGGGACGCGCCTTGAAGTCTCCGAGACTGTTACCGATCACAGAATTTGACAGATTGCCAGCTATTTATGAATACCCAATCGATGTGGTCAGAGCTTCTTTTTTCTATCCAAGATCTGGTGGTGACTAAGCCAAAAAACACACTTGGTGGAAGATGTAGGCACAAGATCTGCGGTCTACGATGAACTATATTTTTCCTTAAATTTTATGTTCCGAATACTTTGCTACGATATTGAAACGAATAGTTCAGTATTTCACTATTTAACGCATATAATGTTGCTTATGATCATTTTGTTACGTTACAAAGATTAAGAATGTTTAGATATATTAGTTGTTGAAAGATGTTGATGATGAAAGGCCGAAACCTCGGTTTTTATATAAGTTACTCGATCTAAAATTAACCATCCTCTTGGTTAAGAAAAAGGATTATGAAATTAATTATTAATTAATTAATCAATGTGCACACACATATTCCACACTGTTCTCATACTTTCCCCTCCATCGATAGGGAATCTAGTCATTCTTCTTACCTACTTATTTGATCTATAAGTATGATGTAAAATAAAGAAAATTTGTAAATCTGTATTTTATAAAATTTTCCCGTAAAACCTATTTTTCCTTAAGAGGATCTATTCCTATGATCTCAGCGAAGACTAAGTAGGCTAGAAGCGCGAATTTTTCCTTGTATTATATAAAACAATGAATTTTGCTTAACGTATCGCAATAATCATGAAATATTAATACTCAAAGGATGAAAAAGTGTATTCAGGATATTGATTTAATGATCTAATTAATTTCATCTATCTAATACGATCAATTCTAAAGGTGAATTGAGGAAATGTTACGTACAATCTAGTTTTTACAATAGAGCAATACACTTACAACTATAGAGATGAGTGAAATACAAAACCAGGATCAGATCTGAAGCAACAAAAAATGCGTCAATCGTACAGAAATACATCTATATTATGAAATATATATTCCGAATTTCCAACCCATATGACTCATTCTGCCAAAGAATTCTCTTTTTATACATTCGTCTTGGCTTTCCTCCTCCTTTGATCCAAATAGCAATCCTTTGTCTCTAGAAATCTTCTCCACGCATTATTTACTCACATTAGTTCCGGAATTAATATTCTTTCTCAATCTTCTGTGCTTAATTAGCACTTTTCTTATACTCAAACCCAAACCAATTCATGAGGAATCCGTCATAGTTCCAAGTCGTTCTTTTTCCAACAACTTTCGTACATTCAGTTCTTTGAAGTTTATTTGCGGCGTATCTTAATAGTCATTTGGATTCCAATTTCTCCATCGGTCGGTTTTTAAGTATATTGTCTGAATTAAATACTCTTTCTTGTGGCTGAAGGTTTTTCTTGGCCAGCTAATCTGTCTCAGAAACCTACAGTTTTGTTTCATCTTAATTGTGGAATTGGACTGAGTTCACAAATGAGTTGGTAGTGTTTCCCTTAATTACCTTCGAACGTAACTTAACCTCCTTTTTGAACATTATTTACAGGATTGCCCATGTCTTTTTTACGTAGTGAAATATAATAAATGATAATAAAAAGTTCATTCCCTATGATGGAATTGTATTTGTGATTTATCATGGAAGAAAAATAATATGATTATCAAATCATGTTGCTTTCCGGAATAGAATGAATTTCAGGAGTATTAAGCTTAAATCTCTTTTCATAATATTTCAAGCTCCAAAAATTGATTTAATCAATATAACGCTATATATTTTTTGTAAAATATTTTCAATAATCGTTTTTAAGTATCTATTGAGAATGGTCAAATGAAAATCATATTTATTATAAGTAATTATCGAATTTTTGTACGTGAAAACTAGAAATGTTAGTTGAATTTCGACTTTCTTATGACAGGAATTTCAACCGTTTGTTCCGAATGAAAAAAGAATTTCTTCGAAAAAAAAGGACTTGAAGTAATGGGTACTCCATAAATATACGTTTTTAAGCTCAAAGATTGATTTTGAATCGAGTAAAGACATCACTAATTATATATTTGAATAGACTAATTAATTAAGAAACACTTGAGGAAGTCTACATCCGATGTCGGATTTAAAATGGCTGAATATGATGATAACATTAGATTGATATCTGTTTGGAGTAGTTCAGATGTAGTAAATATTATTCCATGGTTCATATTCATTCTCTACTTTGTATGTATGGTGAATGCCTTTGTAAAATTGTGTTTATACCAAAAATATAATAACATTTATGCACAAAAATTATTTAAATTGACTCTTCAGTATTTAATTAAAATGGATCAAAATAACAGAAAGTGTTTTCCTTTAATACTATTTAGAACTATTTTAAAAGATAACTGTTTTAAGCAGAAACGTGAGAGCGAATAAAATGTCCAGAAGAAAGTTAAAGTTCTTACAATCTGTACTGTTGGTTTATTATCTACTTCAAAATTAAAATTTTCCCCGGTCATAATAAAAATGTTATAAAATTGCTACAAAAATATATTTATATAAAAAATAAATAATAATTGTTTTATTTTCATAATACTTTTAAAGATAATCTTGCTAATATTGAAAAGCTATGCCAATACTATAACTCTAAACAGATTAATGCCATCAACAGAAGTTGTTCTCTTAATTTGTGCCTCAGGCAGATTTTTCTGATCCAACTCTAAAATCACCATAAAAATCATCGTAACTAAAAAATAACGCAAGCACCAAAACGCGAAAATAAGCCACCGTCCCCTTAGAGATCATTCCATCTCACTAAATGGGCAAATTAGCGTGAATTATAATTAACCCGTTTCCTTATCTCAAACGTCCAATTGATCCCGCACGTAGTTACGAATGCATGTTTCAAAATTTCATCGCTGCATTAAAAAAGCGAGAACATCGGGGGCGATAAAATGAGAGCTCTCGTAAAACCTGAATCGTTAAAAAAAACCCACTTCCGTCTTATTCTCCGAGAAAGCCCCGATGTTCGGGAAATCAGTTCAACCTCGTCGTTTAAAGAGGCGAGAGGTCGTCACCTACGGTGATTAAAGGGAAATTAATCGCATCGCTTAAGGAGGTGACCGCGATTATGAATAGCCACCAGACGAAGGTCGGTGGCTACGGAGCCAAAGGACTGTTTGTACATCCTGCTCCCGTCGAAGGATGTTTATCACCTCCCGGATAAGGGCACGACCCTGACGTAAAGCGAAGCGGAAATAAAGAGCTCCCCTGTAATATATTACGTCGCCGATGACTTCTCTGGATCAGCGGGCGAACCCGGAAAGGTGCCAAATAACTCGGATTCCTCAGCGTTAAATGACTGGGCAGAACTGCGCACGAGTGAAAGATCGGCCGCGCTTTCAAGTGCTAGTCCGTAAGCCTTTGCCATCTCAGTGTACACAACGTCTCGGGGAACATGTGAGATGGGGTGGTGCAACCGGCTTTTCGCGTTTAACCTTCCGTTACGTAACTAATCTCCCGCACGATGAATGCTTCTCCGCCTAATGGTGTATGCCGCGATTCGATTCATAAGCATTACGCTTGAATTTATACGCTTTATTAGTTTTCCTCTGCTTTCGGTTTCGTTTTCTACGTGTGATTACGTGTTTCTGTTCCTGTGAATGTTTTTATGAGGGGTCTATTGCCATACATCTAAGGAACTCGTAATAAATACATATCAAATTATTGTGAATCGTAAAGCAATAAACTTTCTTGGGATGTAGTTTTTCGATTGAGATCACGATACTAAGTTCATATATTTTATACATATAATTGTAATAATGGAATTCATAAATATTTATATGAATTTGTAGAATATATACGTGTAGAATTATAGTTATAAGAAATTGTAAAGTTGTAAAATTTCACTCGATATTTAATTTACGAATCACCTAGGAAGGTAATAATTTATTTCGATCATGATAGAGTCCAAAACCAGAATTTTCCATCTTGAGATTTATGAGACGAATAGAAAGTTTTTGTTTAGGTGAATTATTAAAAATATTTTGTTAGCGATGTTTTACCATTCTGAAATATTGGTTGATTATTCTTAATATCCTGATCTAAAAATTTTCTGCTCCATTTACTCTTGTGGAAAATTTATATGTTTATTGTATTTTATATTATATAAACATGTTAACGCAAGGTTATATTATATCTATATTAATTTAAATCGATTGAAATAATCGTTCATTGATAGTTCTTTGGTGATCATCTACAGGTAAAAGTAACATTATTTTCTTCTGTATTTCATAAATATATCCCTGCTTCGTTGATGCTAGAAGTACTTGACTCACTCTCCACTTGAATAAGTCTTCCAATAATAACTCCTCAACTCCAAACTATAAGGCACAAAAGTTCTTAGCCAACTCTGACGGATAAAATGAGACTGAAATTACAGGAAGAGGGAGCTTTTGTATCCTCGGGATAATGGTTTCCGAGGTTAAGATGAAATATAAATGTGATCCTTGGTGCAGCTGAGATATTCATCCGTAGCATATGGTTAGTATTCATAAGTATCCCAGGAAGTAGAAAGGGCTAGATATAGAAGTATGAATACGCCTCTAGCGTTATATAGTGCCGGAAGCTGTCTCAGGAGAAGCATAGTCGTAAATCGAGTGCAGTTGGAATGTACTGCATGAAAAATATGAGTGAGGGATTTAAAGGTAAACAATATCGAATAACTTTTACATCTGGAGAAAGCTGTCTTTGTATTTATACCTTGTTAATTAGGGCAAAGTAATCGGAATTCTTGGATTGGAAAGGAATTTATTTTCAGCATTTATCGTGCCGTGAATCTATGCTCTCTGTTTTACAAAAATAGGTTAAAAATTTGTTTACAATATACAATCTGATGATTTTATGCTATGGACCAATTTGCTATTAAAAACGTCTTTGGCTCCCTTCGACATAACCAAATCTAATTGCTGATATTACCTGCACTTTTCTTAAACACTCCACTGTTTCAATTTATGGAGATGTTACGTTAAATAATAATAACATAACATTGCAGCCTACTCTGAAACTCTTGATAATATCAACGAAAGACCATTTACACATCAAGTATCATTCGCCTTCTATGAATCGTGGTTCCGAAAGGTTCTTTCTTAGTCGCACTTGAAATATCTTCAGTGGAGTGCAACTTGTGCATCTGCTTCTGAAGTGCATCTTTTTCTTTCTCTTCCTCTAATTACCTGGCTTCCTCCCATTTCATCCTCTAGTTCATTTCTGTTTTAGTTGGCAAGACAACTATCTTCGTCTATTCTTTCATTGAAATAAATATTATGTAATAAATAATTTCACATATCAGAAAATGTTACATAAGGAGTTCCTCTCAGATCTTTTTATTCCTCTGTTAACTCACTATACGAAAATAAGAACTGACTTACTGTTCTTTCTTTATATTTTCTCATAAATCGTGCAATGTTTACTCCAAAAATTCCCCTTACTAGGTCCCTAATCTGCAATTTTTCTTTTCCTGCTTACTTCTTACTCGTTTGGATAAAATTACGTAAAAAGCGCAAGCAAATTGAAGTAATTCTACCTAGCAACATAGATCAATTTTATTTGCTGACGAAGACCTTTTTTAACCAGGAGTGTTATAAGAGTGGAAACAAAAATTTGATTTCCGGTACCTATATAACTATTATGTAGGAGTATCAATCATCAGACCATATTAGGATACAAATATTAATCTAGAATGTTCTTAAAAGATTATAAGGTACCGATCAGCTTGTCCGGACGTAATTAGAGCATTTTATGACAAGATGATGTAGAATAATATCCAGCTGAATAAACAAATCATGAATAAAGATTGCTATATCCAAATTTTCTTAGAAAGTCTTCTAGCGATTTTTACGAGAAGAAAATTATTTCTTTCGGCGAAAAATGCGAATTGTGAGTTATGTAGAACAAAAGCTCAGTACAATATTGAATAACGTAACCCATTGGAATTCCGCTACTGTATATACGACCATATATTTGCGGATGCACCGTCTTTGAGGCCGGAAGGCTGGAAGACTGAGGTTCCCTCTTGAGGTCAACAGAAGACAGTGATGAAGATCTTGAGACAGTGATGTAAGAGAACAATGATTGAGCGTTGGTGAGATAGAACGGTTTTTAAGCATATAAAAGGCCTGCTAAAACGATGATTCAGTGGATGAAACGTACGTGGATTGCATGAAATAAGTTATACCGGGAAGTAGTTGGCTAGACTTGGGAATCGGGAAGAACGAGTTGTTTGATACGATCTTATGAGACACGACGGCACGAAGACGATGGACATAAACGCTTGAAAGAACAATGCTGTGTTATTTAATTCATAAGTATTAGAACCATCTGTATAGTATCATAGTTCACGCTGTAGATGGCTTTAATTAATAGAATAAAGAAAATGGAAAAATAATCAGAGGAAGGGTTCTTCACAGCACTTATAAGTCCAAATTTAAAAAGAACAGAATATTTAATGAATTGTAAATTGAATGATGCATACCTTATTGATATTTATTGGGAATCGCTGAGCTTCTTGAGCAAAGAATAAACTCCAAAATTATATCTATGTTTCTCTAAGTTTTGTTTCTTCTTATGTGAAGTGTGAAGAAATGACGCATTTGGATCCCTTACATTTATCCCTTTACAGTTATATATATATATACCAGAAGTAATAATACATTATTTCCGTTGTTTAACTGTAACTTTGCGGTCGTTAGGAATGAAAATCAGTGTCAATCAACGTCCGAACAACTTTCCACTTACAAATGGCAAACATCAAACGCTAAAGTATTTTAAATGAGTTCTCTTGGAAGTTACTACGTAAGTTTCGAGATTGAATACCGGGCATTCAAGCTTAAAATAAAGAGTTAAAGATACTCAGAAACAAGCAGAGGCGTTCAAATAGGAAACAAAGGATAATGATGTGACGAAAGATATGTAAAAGATATCGTTTCAAAAATGCGTTATGAAAGATGCGATGAATGAAAACTAGGAGATTGGAAGGAACAGTAAGTAATGAAATATTGCGTATGGACATCTATAAGTTAAGGAATATTATAAAATATCTATAAGTATATAAATAAATGGATTTTGGATCGCTAAATACGAATATTAAAAGTAAAATGAAAAGAAAGATTAGTTGGTCTTTCTTCAACAAACTAATAGCTTACGTCGGCGACGACATAATGCCAATCGCCGTTACGTATTTTACTTCAGAGAAAACGTTACATAAACTTTACCGAAAAAATACACATCTTTTATCTCTTATCTTATATCCAAATTTTAATGAAGAAGAATATTTTCGGTGTTAGAAATTGTTTCCTGAAATTAAAATTCCAGACTATTATATACTTATTATTACATGCACATTTGTTAATCTTATCCTGAGAACAAATTAAATGTATTGGTCTAAGGAAACGAAAACAAGGAAAAGAATAATGGAAGAGAAGATTTGAATACATTCTAAAATAAATTTACAATACGTGCTATTCTTTTCCACATTGTTCATAAGGAGTCTTCAATCGGTGCTATTTCTCATTCTGAATATTTATCTCGATGAATCTAACACATCAAAAGCCACCAAAACCTTGATACTATAGAGTTATATTATGAGTGCATCCAAGTTAATGTTAATGTATTGAAATTAACATAAATTATTAAACTCGTGATTGATAACTTCAAGGTAAACCTGTGCTAGCATGTGTATTCATGATGATCTTAAATGAATCATCGTCAAGATTCACGCGTTGGTATACGATGGATCAATTACTTTGATCGTTTACTTCGCGGGCCTGTATCTGTTGAGAGCATCAGATATTAGCAAGGTGTATTGAGTGCTATACGGTCTTGTGGAAAAGGAACAGATGCGTGCTGAACACTAATACCACAGGAGGTAACCGCTTTCCAACCTCATCCAGGATATTCGCGGCACTAGCGGTTCCCTAGAACAACACATCCAGATTCCTCTTTTTAAAAAGATGTTAACGACGGACCGTAAAACCTTAATCCTGGAATGTATTTTAACGAGTGAGCCTAGAAATTCGGACTTTCGAGACTATAATAGCTGCTCGGTGCTATAAAATTTACCGTTTGTTCTGTGAGACAATAAATCCGGTTCAACTTCATCTGGAAGCACCGGAAGTGTAAGGCCCCCAACACGTTCGAAGCCAAAATTACGTTACTTCGTTATTAATGGCTCGATTAGCGCTCTAAGGGTTCAACGGAAAGAGTCGTAATTTCGCGCGAACCTTCCGATGAATCCTCTACCCTCATTTAGTCCCGCGGCAATTAAGAAACTTAAATTATCTCTCTTCTAATTGCCACTTAATATTTTTCGGGCGCCATCTTTCGCTTGTTTCGCCCTTCCGCAACTGGTGTTTAGGAGATCTGCCCGTTCCAATCGCGAAGACGAGATTCAAACGCCACGGAAATAAATCTTCGAAACAAAATCATGCCAGGAAATTCTTAATCTTCTTGGGTGATGCGCTATTTTTATCGTTGTCATGCCTACGCGCCGAAACAGAATGATTGAAATGTGTCGTAAATTAGATCTTCCGAGTTAATTGCAAGATTCACCGTGACGTAAATAAATTCTTACGTATTCATTAATGATTTCCAGCATCCTTGATTCGGATACGTATGGGTTGTAGCATACCAAGATTCGTTAATAAAAAATTTCAATGCAAGAAAATGAATTATATTTAATAATTGTATTTAGTGAAATGTAAAAACTCATAAACACAAGGGAAATATCTCCGAATACTCGCTTTAAGGGTTATTATAACTAATGTTGTCCTGAAGTAATTTATTAGATGAAAAACATACTCATAAGTTTCAAATAACCACTTTCCGTATTTTAGCGGCTCGATCTTGAATCTCGATGAAGTGTTGGATAAATAATCAAATATCATCCTTTTCAACTTTTAATAAGATTCCACTTTTGCCCAGATTATAACATGATTATTACTATTTTTATTGTAATATATCTCTGTCACCTATTTTATTCAATCCCTGAGTTCCTCCAAGACAGAATTCGCTACTACTTTCAGATTTACATAGCTCATAGTTCTTTGATAATTATATTACATAATAAAAAAATATATATGCATCGTTGTGAGTCAGTAAAGAGTGTAGAAACTAAAAGAGTGAATGATGTCATACATACTCAGCATTTAATAATATATTTTAAAGAATCATTTATAATCTATTATCAAATACTCAAGAAGGCTTTAATTTGAATCCGAGTTAGCTTAGAAATTTTGTTTAGGGTAGCCTCCTTCAGAATGTATTCAGGTTTACTTTTACACGATTATCATTTATTAAGTAGCGACATGGATCGATTTCTGAATTCCATAATTTATTCCATTCATCACAGTTCCCTCGATATTTGTTCCGATCGAGTTTGTCCGTGAGTTTTCATTCCTCCAAGTATATTCCTCCTCCTCCGTTGGTGTAGCAAGTGTACAAGGCTGAGAAAAGAGGATGTTGTCAGCTAATTAATCCCTTGTCAAGGCTTGAATAGCATCTCCGGGAGTTGGATGAAGTTTCTCTCTTTGTGAATGACTTGAATGATGGAATGAGATCGCAGATAACTTGTCGCTTGCGGCTCAATGAGAAGTGTCAGCGTGAACGCGGGGAGAAATTACTTATTAGCTCATTTAACCTTCACCACAGATGAGTAAAATAACATACAAGCGACAGTAAAGGGATATTATTTTTCAGATGAATTGCAGAGAAATTTTGCAAGAGCGAACCAAAAATTATATAAGGTATTTCGTTATATAAGACGAGATTATGGAAGGGAGGGTGTTTATTCTAAGTAACTGGCGACCCAAGAAATAAAGTCCAATAATGAATGTGAAAGCATTTAGATGTTATCGATGGATTTTGTAGCTTTTTTATTGGCTTTATGTCTAAGTTTTATGTCAAAACCATCCAAGTGAATGCAAAATTTTTAAATTTAACGAGGCACGCTGAAACGATACTGCGCTCTTATTGATAATGTAACCCCTTACATTGCTCAGTATTTAATTCGAATCATTTCCATGTGATTTACTTTGGCCGGTATGTATAAATTATTAATCCGAATTAAAATTTATGATTGATATATTTTATTGACCAATCCCCTCACCTCGACTTGCTCAAGTATGTGTTTGACTGGCATTTGCCTTGCATGAGTCTAAATGTGCAATACGATGAAAAATTCTTCAGGCAACACGTATCCAAAGACCAACTTCCTCTAAGGAATGTAATTTTCACAAAATATACATTTTATGTAATATATAGATAATTTATATTGTATATATAGGATACTAAAAATGTGTAAAAAATAAATAAAAGTAAATTCTATTATGAGGTATAATAAATTTCATTACTCATTTTCATCATTTGAGATATAATAAGATAAATTTGAACTCTTAGTCAGCTTCTATGATACTGTTTCTAATTTTTTATCGCTGACTGACTTTTGAAAATACATCGCTTTCATTGTTTTTGTCAAATGCGTTCGGAAGACAGTCAATGTATTTACAGTTTCCATATTTTCTGATATAAATAATTCCAAGGCAATTATTCAATGAAAATAATGCTTTAAAAATTAATTTATATTAATAAATACCCTTACGCATGAGAAAAAAATCCGTTTTAGTACGAGATTTTTTTCTTAATGCTGGCAATTTATTCTATCTATTCAAACTTTTCAAATATCTTATTCTATCTAAATTTGATTTTTTTCCTCCAATATGTGCTTCGAATCTGGACAGCCTTGACAGTGCGATTTTTGACCAAAAGATACATCGGAGAATATGACCACCAATCAGGTAAGGAGAAGATCTATTTTATGTGAAAAATTACTAAATGATAAGCATTAGAATAGGAAAATTATTAATTTATATTTTTATTATTAATTTGTAGACATCTCAGCTGAAAGACTGAATCAAATCTAATCGTATTTATTCAGTCCTTGAATGGTATAACTTCAAGGATAATTTTTTTATTGATAAAGGATTTTTTGATAATTATTGATTATGAACCATGATTTAATATTTTGTAATTTGAGAAACGAAAACTTACTTTTCATCGAAATATAATGCTGTTCTTCCATGATATATTTTGAGATGAAAATAAGAATATTTATGAAATAAATAACGAAATTAGTTCACATTTTCAACTTTTAATTAATTTTATTCATATGCACGAATACATAATGTTTATTTTCTCTTAATTCAAACAGAAAATCGGTACAAACACGAAGGCCTTGTCGATGGAGAGCCCGTACTTTTTGAGATACTCGACACGTGCACCAAGGTAAGGATTTCTATTTCCTGTTTTCCAAATGATTAATTAAAAAGCGCTCTTCATTAGCATTACATTCTGATGAATAAATAACTGCGTTATTTCTACATATATTAAATATCTGTTGAAAGTTTGAAGTTATTTATTCAGTACGTTACCATTCCACAATGTAACGATTGATCATATTAACTTCATAGTATTATATTTTTCTGGTAAAAGGAAAGAATTGAAGCTTACACGTATAATAATTGATGAATTCATTATGAGGTAAATAATATGCGATGAACATGTTAAAAAGCCTCTTGCTCAATATGTTTATGTTAAGAAACTTTCTCCTCACAAAAATTGCCACTTATTATCCTTTCCCTTAAACTTAGTCTTATTCTCATTCCTACTTTAGAAAATTGTGATGATTTGTACATAGCTTATTTAGTTTTAGTTTAAATATGTGACCGAAATCATTTCATGGAGATCGAATGCTGTAAGAATGATCAATTATATTAATAGACTTTTGCAAAATGTGGTTCTCATGTCTTAGTATGGAAGCTCAAGAGTTTACTTTCAGAGTTAACAGAAAAATCGAAAATGATTCTATTCAATATGCGTGTTTAGCACTAATCTATATACAGTGCTTGTAAAATTAAGTTTTGAAACAATTCTTCAAGATGGAGAGTGATTATATTGTTTCATACATCAAAGAAAAATATATCAAGAAGCATTATAAAATATATATATTATAATCATCCATAAATGTTGTTTTGGAAGACTGTTCGAAAAATAATCGGGGGAAACTGATTTTCCATTTAGATACCATATAACGTCATAACTTGTTGTTATATGCACTCAATTACTATGGAAATAGAAATTTCAACAAGAATGGAAGAACTCTAAATCATTCAAATTCCTCATATTATGTCAATATTAGTTTTGACGTGTGAACTAAATTGGGTACGTTTCATTCGCGACTTGGTATCTTACGAGCTGCGATACGTCTTCTGTGGAATAAATTAAGAATCCCTTAATCCTTTGCCTTAAGCTATATTTTCAAATCAGCGTCTGTACTCAAGTACTCGCAAATGGAATGAAATATGAAAGAGGCGGGCGCAGGAGTTACTCCTTCGCGGTGCAGAACCACTTGGTTTGTGCCAATTCACTCTTCTCGGCCGAGTGCGAATAAATTAAGTCTGGAGACGACTAAGAAATTTCAAGTTCGTGTTCTTAGATTTCATTTTTCGCAGACGTGCAGTAAATTGAGAGCTAAATCTGCTTCTTATAGCTTATGTTGGAATAACTTTCAAGAACTGTTTGTGGTCCCATTAATTCGCTCTCCATTCGAATAAAATCCCATAAGATACGTTTGTTTCCGTTGAATTACGGACTGATTCCCGTTTCTTCTTTGAGAACAAACATAATTTAAGTGAATTTTTTAGTCGCAACGTCAATGGTTGAAGCACGCTGGATATAGTTTAGTCTGTATCAGCAGTATGCTGGTTAGAGGTTTTCTCGAGTTATTTTCTCCGATTTCTTTCTGGATTAATCTAAACGAAGTACATATTTGAACATTATTCAGGTTCTCAATCGAAATTTAGTTATCTGCAATATATTAACCACTATGAAAATATGTTTATTAAAATCTTGCACTTCATTAACGATGATAGTATAAAAATCATAGCAATTTCTCAGTTTTAAATATATCTTAGCAATATTGTCGTTGCTATGAGATAATCTAAACAAAATATAAAAAAAATAAAAATTGTTCCTCTACTTAGTATTATACAACTAGTACTAGTATTTTGTATACAGGCACAGGTTAAATATAATTTAATGTATTTATAAATATCAGTCTATAATTTGGTCGGGTTAAATGTAAAATTATAAATTATTAAAATTATTACGTTCGACTATACAATATCTACTCCTTGCCAGTGAGTAACAACTTATTTATTCTACGGATTGTTTAATATATTCCGATCAACTCTACGAGAATAATTTACATTTCACTCTAAAAGGATATCATCTCCTCTAAGAGGTTTTTAAGATTCAGTTTCTCCATTAATATTGAAAATTTAATATCGATTTTTCGAAATATAATATTCTCATCTTCGTATATAAGTTAAGAATAACCCAGTAGAGAGTTCGCTATTCATCCAATCCAAACTTGAACGCGAAATGAATTCGATTCCCACGCTCAATCCTTTAATTGCCACAACCGAATGGGTTAGATCACCTTCCAAAACTTTTGGGAATGGATGTTTCTATAAATACGCGGAACCTTTGACTCAATCGGATTATTACAAAAGAAGCTTCTCAAAACGCTCGGGAGGACCTACTTATTCTGGGAATCCATGAATAACCAGATGGCAGAGAGCCAATTAAAATGTTATGGAGAAATGAAGTTTTGTTAACTAAAAATACATAGTTATTGAGCTCCAGATATTTTTCCTGTTGGTCAAAAATAGACCCCGAAATCATATTTCAATCGTAATGGGAAACGAATGGTAAACATCTTCATTGCCTGTTTCAATTAAAATTTTCGCGTAATTTTCGTCAACAAGGTACGCGAGTTGAAAATATCCATTTTTAATTGTTCAGCTGTCATTTGTTTTCTTTACTCATTGATCTTGTCTTTGTTATTTTATAAAATGGTTTCTTAGTGTTCAGAGCTCTGTCGTTAAGGAAACCGAATAATTTTCTCTAGCAACCGGCCCAATGGTAAAATGAATGTCCTTTTTACAATAGTATGCTTATGCTTGCTCGTCAGTTATTAATTAACTCATTGATATGAATTGAGGAATGTTTTAATTAGTGGAGTATCGTATCTATCGAATAGGAAACGCTGAGATTTAAATTCTGATTAGATTCTGATTGAGTCTTTCCAATGCGATATGAAGAAAAGTAATCATTAAAGTGGTTTGACATGGACGTTAGTTTGGCGTAAAATATTTCCTCCATATGAAAATTAATCCAAATAGGTAAACTTCGGTATGATAATATTATATATTGCATAGTGGATATAAATATAATAAAGTATGTTTGCAGAAGAATGATTCTGAACCGAATATCTCGTTGATTTTCTATAATTTGTGGGGCAAACACAGACAGAATAAATTAGCAAAAAAAAGGAGAGCTAGAGCAAGAAAACTACCGCATGTTTCTTCCAAATTGCCTTGTTTTGCAATAAATTTGAGTTTGGATGCCATGTATACCTCTTTTGGGGAAATGAAAGAGACAGGAATAGAAATCAATGGCACTCATTCAGCAGAACGATTACAATAATCTACCCTAGTTATAGAAATGGCGAAGAAAAAGAATAAGAACATGAATGGACACATAACGGGATTCGGTTGACTCTTGAAACGAAAATTAACAAAAAAATAAAGTTTGATTAATTACAATAAGTATTGCTTGTGATTATATGAAATAATTAAATTAATAAGATTTCATAAATCAGTTTTCATAGTTTAAATGTTCAACCAAACAGCATCTTTTCCTTGCAGGATCATTTTAATGACGGGTATTTTCACTGTATTTCACAGTATGTGTAATGGAGTAATCGAAAATGAAATGTACAGATATTATTTAGTTAAAATGTATGTAATAAATGTTATTGAGTATGGAACATTTTATAAGTTCTGAAGTAATTATAATATATTATAACTGCTTAAATGGACGGCTAAAATTTTCTAATTAAAATTACGATATATATTTAAAAATTGATATTATTATAATATTATTTTCTTAATTATCGATATTTATTAAAAATTATTAATAAATAAACTCTAAACATATTATTCTTGATTATCATTATTAAATGATGACTTTTTACGAGAATGACAATTTAAATTTTCCATCGTATTTATTAATTTAAAAGAATTTAATTCAATAAACATACCGTAGTTTTACTCGCGCCATAGTCTCTGGTTATTGATGAATATTTCCGACGAAGAAATGAAACTTATGCCGATAAAACTCAAGAGCAAAAGGATTGATTTCAAGATGCGAGTGGAGAGGAATTGGTTGCCAAAAGCGATAAAATGCCCGCAGAAAACGCTCTAGAAATATTGGCACTAAATAACATGATAAATATTGTTGTAAAAATTTTGAAAATATCTTCTTCAGGAACTTTCGGTTCATTGGGTATTTGACGATGAAACGAACAGCTTAATATTAAGTAGCACAACTTAAACACATACAAAATTTCGCTAAATTGTAGACGAAGGGTAATGTCGTATGTACAAATCACAATTAATAATTTAAATTTGAATTCTATATTCTTCTTTCATATTTTATTTGAGGATCCGGCTTGACCTGGGCACTTATTTGGACATAAAAAATACGAACCGGGTAGCAGTGGAGACGTGTTTTTAGGAAATACATACCAGAGGTTTATTTTTAGAACCGTTTGCCAACAATAATAGAGTTAGGCAATCGGTATATTTTAGTTACGTCATTCATGGAATATTTTGCGGAAATTTACTTTTTACTCGTCTCGAAGTTTGAGGAAAAACGAGTGCGTTCTTTTAATAACATCTCCACCAAAAAATATCTCAGCAAAAAATATTTATTGTACGAAAAAGGTAAAGGAGAAATTACAAACAAGATAATACGACCGCTTCCTTAGTTTTTGTAAGAACTGAATTCGTCCTTACTCTTGCTCCTTGGAATCCGTAAAATCATTTCAGTGTACACATTTGGGTAATTGTACGAATTTTAATGACCCATACATAAGAAATTTTTATCATAGTCTCTCATCAGTTTGAAGAACTTTGAACTTTGATCAGGGATCATATAGTATATATTAGGCTTAATACAAAATCGATTAAAAACTAAAGAAAAGATGTACCAAAGGATTACAAACTTCTTTCTGTTTACTCATTGCATAATATTAAACTTAATAATTAATTCGAAAAACACTTGCTCGTGTTTCAATTATCTTGGTCTCCAGAGAGATATTTATCTGTTGCGAACAGCAGTTGTTAAATATTCTGTTTAATTTAAGAACTAGCCCAAATAAATAATATAATTTCCCATTCTATTATGGTTAGTTGAATCAGGAAGTTTTGATTTCATCAGAATTTTTTAAATTTTCTTAACGAATAAAAGCGCGTCTTCCGGTAAAGTATCTTTTTTAGATGAATTCGTTTACATTATCCCGAACCTAAATGTTTTCATTGTCCGTTCATGTTGCAATTACGCCCTCTCCTCTCTTCATTCGGACAGGCTGAGGATGTCGAATCAGCGGAGGTGTCGGCAGCTTCTTGGGCTGATGGAATTCTGCTCGTATACTCCATCACGGACCGAGCTTCCTTCGACCACGCAAGGAGATGCAAACAGAGGGTGTGGGAAAAGTGTCTCGCATCTTCGGAGCCGCGCCCTGCGCCTCCCGTCGTCCTCGTGGGCAACAAGAGCGACATGATCCACTTACGCCAAGTCAGCACGGAAGAAGGTGAGGAGGGCAGTTATGTGTGAAAGTCATCGGGATATATTCGGCGAAATCATTTTGAGAGGAAAGAATGCGTCACTGATTTACGTCATCGAAACTAGAACGTGGAAAGAGTTAAGAGCTGTGAAAATAGTAGAAAGAATCGAAAACACGCCACACCTGTTCAATGGAATCTAGCGGAAAATTTTTATGTTGACCTTATTTCGAATCAAATACCTAGTTATCTATTCAATCTTCTATCTCGGATTCAATAAACTGTTTCCATAGAAGGTGATTTTTGGCGGGTATAAGTTAGGATTCGCGAATGATTTATTTTTGCTCGGGATTCACGAGATTTTTTTTGGCTTGGAGAGAGATAAGGAAGCCTGATATTATCTAGCATCTCGTACAAGTTATTGCTCCCCGAACATTCACTTAACAATTATTTCTTGCTATCGATTGCTTATATTTATTCTGTACCTGATATTAACGAGTGATAATTAATTACATTCTAATTTCATAGTGAAACGATTTATGGTAAAAGATATTACTGTTGAGACCAGAGCAACAGTTACTTACAGAGGTTACAGAGGTTACTGGCGATAAACATCATCTTTTTATTTTGTTCATTCCATTTATTAAGAAACTAAATTATTTTATTATTTCCATTCAATTGTTTTTGCTCTCTTAATGACCTACTATCGTGATGAACGAATGAAATTATTTTCACATATTTATCAAAATCATCCTAAATTAGCTGAATGGGTATTCTGACTTACGCTGCTTCTATAGATTAACGTATTTTTGAATTACATGAGTACGAAGAAGAGAATTATTCAATTCAGCTATAGCTTGAAATACAGTTGATAATGATAGTTGATGGCTCTAATTAAATGATCCACATTCATTCAATGTTTACGACATTTCATTCATCAGGTGAAATATTAGCAAAGGACTGGGACTGCTGGTTTCGAGAGGTGGCTGCGGCAGAGCAGGTGTCTCAAGTGGCAGAGGCATTCCATGAAGTGGTACGGGAAGTGTGGGCCGCGAAGAGGCAGCAACAGCGACAGGGTCGCGGCCAAAACCTCCTCGCGGCTGCGGCCGCAGCAACGGCCAGCGCCAGCAGCCCGTCTCTCAACACGTCAATCTCACCCTCTCTACTCTTGGCATCGCCCACATTCCCGCCTTCTGGGCCAGGAATGCCAGGGCAAGGGAGGGCCCCCTCGCCAGTGTGCCCGCCTCCTTCCCTCCTCGGAAGGGTTCTTGGAGCGAGAGCTTATTCGAGAGGAAAGAGTGACAGCGCGCTGCCCAAAGACTGATTCCTTCATAGGAAGTACATCACAACAAAATCAAAACGTTTTGAACGAATGTAAAATGTCTCAAAGTGATTTCTGAGCAACCACTCGTGACCTCGTGTTCTATGAATGTGAAATGTGATGTTTGAGAACTTTATGAAATAAGGGAAACTGCATGAGATACTCGAGAAGAGTAATGTTTTCGCGGGTACTTTGAAAAATAAACGTAACCAAATAGAAGTTTGAATCCAATGGTGCTACAGAATTAATTTGCTTTGCTTTCATAACAATCTTTTATCTGAGGAAATCTGGCAAAAGAAGATATTGAAACGAAATATTGTTTTAGTAATTATATAATGATAAAAAGGTCATATGTAATACTTATTATTCTTCTTTCAGGAATTTAAAATTAATTTCATTGAAAAAGTTCTTTGCCTGAACATATTTTTATAAATGAAGTGCCTAAATAAAGCAAAAATACTTTTGAAAAAATTTTACTATTTGTTTAAAATTTCCTTGGATATGAAGTCATAGTTCTGTTTATTAATATCATCAACATAATATATGTGCCATAATACTCTCTTCATCTGACACTCAATTGAGCTATAGAAGATCTAAATAAATAAGAAGAGTCGAAGAAAAAGAACAGAAGGGGAACTATATTTGCAGAAACTTGACTATGGTAAACAGTAATTCATCTCTTAAAATATAACAATAAAATTCAACCCAAAAACTTTGTATAGTAAGATTAACAAAGGAAATAATTTCCAGACTTTCTCCTTTATGATTTCAATATTTAAACTATGATAAGAGTAATAGGAAATGGCATTAATTGTTAGAATTCAGGTACAGCGAAATATAAAAGGAAATACTAATGAATTTTATACAGTAGTGGTTTTCAAAATACTTTCTATTGTTTCAGTTGTTGACAAGCCAAAAATAGCTAATTTAATTGAGAATTACCTTTCATTAGATAATTTACTTTATCAAGAAGAGATACTTTAATGTCAATGATAAATTTAATATTCATCTAATCTCAACCTTATATCTTAATCTCAAATTGGAAACCAACTTAGTGACTTCATTTTCTAAACTTATGAAAACTACATAACTCAATATGCCTTACAGTGCAAGCAACAAACAACAAAAGAAAACTCATGATTTTTAAATTAGAATCAAGATGCATAAATATTATGAAATAGGAATGTACTTATACGTTAGCTAACAATATGTAAAAATTTTGCTAAGAAATCCTGGGGATCACAGAGATTTTCAGGGGTTAAGAAATATCATTTCTACATATTTGGTGGAACACTTTCATAGCATTTTCAAATATGTATCCAAATATTAATTTCATCATCTCTAAGAACTTCTAAATAAACAACTAAAGGAAGAAAAGACTAATTTCTTTTACAAATCTAAATAATAACTTCTATTTCAGAATTTAAATTATACATTTAGAAAATACAGTAATTTAACATACATTTCAGATTTATACTTGATAGTATGTAGATAATTTTCATGGTAATAGAATGAGCCCCAACAAAAGTTTGTTTTCTCAAAAAGAAAAGTCAAACAAAAATTTATTGCAATGACTATAGTACATTACAAATACATAACTACTCAAATATTGAGTTACAAAAATATTTTTTCACAATTGATTTTCAACATCAATTTTCATTAATACTTTCATTTATCTTCATAAGTCTCCAAAACATCAGCAAGATGTTCATTGTCTCTGGGCTTTTTATTTTTATTTCTTCTTTGACTTGGTTTCTTTCTTTTCATAGGAACAATAGCCTTTTTCTGTCCATGATCTTGCATAGATCTGATACCCTAAATTGTACAAAAAATTTTTAGTTGATAACAGTCACAATACACTATATTTATTCAAAATGAAGAAAATATATAAACTACTAGTTAAAAAAGCTAAAGTACAATGAGCCAATATATACCTGTTTTTCAAGGTATTCTTCAATCTTTTGATCATCCATACTCTCCACAGCTACAGCTCTCCAAAGCTTCTGAAATTCATCTTCAACATAAAAATTAGCTGTTTTGTCATTGTAAAATAGGATTTTCTTTTTGTCAATTGGTCTTGTGATGTAAATCAATTCATTTTGGAGAGCCTGAAAAAAATATTACTCACAATTACTTTAAAAAATCATATTCTTTCCTAAAGCACAAGTGAGGAATGAATTCATTTATATTTCAAAAATATTCACAACATTATATAATCACCTTAAGCGCTTTTTCACAATGAGGTAGTGATTCTTGAACATCTTCCAAGAGAATACCACCCATACCTTTAAGATCATGCTGCTTCAAGAGACGTAATAATGATTTTTTATCGCGGATTTTATAAGTAGCTCGAAACAGATAACGTCCTTCAGGAGTAACTTCTAACTTTGGATTATTGGAAAGAGCTTCTGTAAGCAGCCACTGAAATAAAAAAAAATTCAAACATTTTCACATGCATAAAACCATTATATTCTTAATAAACTATCTTAATCTTAATATAAGAAAAAAATACTCTGCCAAGGAATTAAGAGAACTTCTTTAGGAAAATCTAACTATTTATAAAATCTCTAAACATCATTGCAAAGGAAAATAAATCAGGTAATAAGATTATATAGGGCAATATATAGAAAACTGCTTCACAACTGAAAATACTGCTCAGCAAGGCAAATATCCTAAACTTTACAGAAATCTATCTAGGTATCTATGAAGGTTTACTGTAAAAGCTTAACTCTTGAGCTGATGTAGATGTTATTAGCATTGAAGATTGTCACAGACCTGCTTTACTTTAGAGCCAACGTCGAGTTGATTGGTTTCATCTAGAATCTCATCGAGAGTTAGAGGATGATCATCTCCTTCTTGATGTCTACTTTTCATGTGTTTTACAATCTTAGCAAGAACTCCAAATTTATATTGTGAACTGCCGGTCATAGTTTTGTAACTGTAAAAGATATTAAATAAAATTAAATTTGTTGCAAGGAAGATATATAGTATGTTAGGTAATTCGATGACCATTTAGGAATAACTTTGAATCAATGAGTATGATATTTTCTACGGAGACAGAACTTATGCAAGTTAAAATCATACATCAATTTGAGGAAATACACTAAATTATGGACTCCGATAAAACTTTGGAGTAATGAGAGAAATTTTTAAGGATCAAAATCCATTACACATTGAATATTTTTAACAACATGAAGCTGAATCCTTAATACATTACACCAATTACTATTGAATGGATAATACATTCATCTACAAATAGAGAAGCTTCGAGGTTGGTAAAATTTAATTTGCAGTCTACTTTGAGAGGAAAAACTATCCAAATAAAAGCAAACATATATAAATTTACCTAACAACATCGAGTTTCGATGACGGAGCTGGTTGAGGTTTACCTTTCCTTTTAAGAGCATCATCTTTGGATATAGAATTATCCACATTCTTCTTCTTTTCAACCCTACGGCGAGAGAGAGAGAATGTGTTAAATGCTTAACTTAATATGTTATTGAAATAGGGTCACATAATAAAATATGGATACTCACGTTGGAGTAGACAAAGCTCTCTTTTTGAATAGCTCACGCTCTCTTAAAAGACTTGGATCCATGTTTGCTGAAAAATCTACTAAATTTACCACGAAGAGAGGAAATTAACTACATATGTTGTTAAAGTGACACTTCTGACATGTTTACCAGTAACGTACGCAGCTCGCTCTTCACAAAAAGTAAAGCAGAATAATACCGCGAATCAGTCGGACCAATTCCATCGACCGGGTGATTTGAATTCATAGCTATTGCAACTGAAACTCAGAGGGTAGGAAATACTCACTTCTAAATCCATAAAATTGAATATTATTTATAGTATTTCATTATTCCATTATTCCACAATATTGAAAATAGATTAAAATTAAATATATTGTAATAGACATAAGATTAAAACTAGGTTATATCAACCATAATTGAAAAGATTATCCTTGTCTGATTACACCTTGAATATTTTGTCTATAAAACTGAAAGAATTTTTACTATTTTTAAATTCCACAAAATATATTTAAAGAGGACGAAAATTGAAATTTCTTTCATGGCTCCATTCCATAAGTTTAGGTTTGGTCACATCATGTATTACATATACAAATCCTCTAGCAATAAACAGAACTTTAAGCTTTCTGACAAGCAAAAAACAAAAATTAAAGGTGATTTGGGACCCTCGAAGAGTCGCCTAAATACCAGCATAGTAGCAACATACTTTTTGATTAGGATACAATTTAATTTACTTCAACGTTTAACACTACCTAGAACTGGGTTATAAAATTTTAAAATCCTTCTTACATTGACCTAATTTCGAATTTTCTTTAAAAGATTTTAAAATCTCTTTTCTTTATGTCTCCCCTAATAACAGATATTCTTAGCCTTTCATTTATTTCGAACACAGACAGTACTCACCTTTGCTAATGTTTGCTAATTTCTCAAGAATATTTTTTTATTTTTCATTCTGAACAAGCATCAAGTGAAGCTCTAGCATCAACTTAACCAAATCTCCATTATTTTCATAACTGACTAGTCTTCTTATACTTCCTGATATTATTGAATAATGAATATTAAAAAAGGAGTTTATATAATAAGGATTACCATATTTACCCATGTACAAGCCACCCTTTTTTTCAAAAATTTCCAAGCCTAAAATAATAAAGTAAGAATCAACTGGTTTTTCAGCCATATATATTTTATGCTATATATAATATATATAGCATAAAATGCATTTTAAATATTCTATTTCGCTCTATTTAAATAGATTGTTCCTATGAGTAAAAGCAGAGACTCATCTCAAATTTTTCACTATTCATAGCAGGGAGAAAATGGTAAAAACAGTTATCTACTGTAGTTTGAATAATTTCTCAATAATATAAACTAATTTATAAAAAGATATATTTATTTTATTTATGCAAAAATAATATTTACACTGTTATCCATAGGATTACTTTTCATATAATACATATATTCACGAAAATATGATTGTTCTCATAGCTTTCATCAAGGAGATCCATTTTAAGAAAATTACCAGTTAGTATGAAACCATACATACTTATTTCCTCTCATTCATCAGAAAAGATCTAAGATATTTTGTAATGAACTTTATTAGGTTAACAATAGACTTCTACTATAGTATGCTGGAGAAGCAGCTTCTCTCACAGATAGGTCAGATTTTAAGCTGAATGTTATTCATCGATGTTGTTGATGATGACTTAACTTAAAATTACCAGTTTAGATGGTTTGGAGCATTTCAATTGATTGATGGATGAAAGAAATTAGCTGGAATTTATTTCATAAAAAATTTTGAAAGAAGAATCTTTCAAGAAAAATATTTTGGATTGGACAAATAAATGAATCTGCTTGTTTCTTAGAATATTTAAATGACTGCAAAATGTGCTAGTTGTTGCAGATACCTTCCAGTTTCTTTGATTTGATTAAGCTAACTAATCTTTTACCAAGTGTCACATGACATGTACTAGCAGGTAAAAGAGAGATCAAAACCACATTGTTTTAACATATTAAAACAAAAAAAAATTGCTTTGATATGAAACATAAAATATTTTATTTTGTATAAACTTTCAATAAGTTAACTTAAAGGCGATATTTCAAATGCAATTCTGCAAATCATTCGCGGATAGTTGAAGAAAATTGATAACACAGGTGCATGAAATTAGAACCACAGGCTTCCCCCATCATCTTCCTCATCTTCTTCGTCTTCTTTCACAGCAGAAGAGTCTAGATCCCTTTTCATCTCTCCAGAGTCCCTCTTTCTTCTTTCATCATCTTCATCATCCGATTCACTAACAGCTAAATCATCTTGAATTGCAAGCTTCTGACCATAAGATGGAGGATTTTTCTGTTGAGGAAGTCCTTGCATAAGGAAGTCAGATGGGTCATAATTGGGATCAACATCCATACTTTCCTCTGAAATAAAACATGAAGCGTTTGAGTTACAGGATTAATTCATATCAATATCAACAAAGTTAACCAATGTCAATACTTTTTTCAAATATCCTGGCCCTAGTCACCATTTAAAATTATATTTTACAGATTGTAATGGACAAAAAACAGTGAAATAGTAAGTATTACTAATAATAAAAAGTATTATTAAATTGAATTATTAAAAATTATAATTAATATGTTACATATGGTACACCAAGGAAATGCGATTTAACATTCTTTCAAATGAAGCATAACTTAAAACAAATGCTGAACAAATATCTATTAAAGAATATTAGCTATGGAATCTCACTTTGTAATTATATTCAGGACTCAGCAACCCTTTCCTATACCTAAATACTGTATTTGACGGTATATAGGAGGCACCCTCATTGAGTAAGCCATACACAAGGGAAAAAAAATAATCCGTCCAACAGCGCAGTACTATGATAACATAATGACTTACTAATGCTCAATTTCCATGCACTTTAGCATAATTTAATACTCCTATTTTATACTAAACGGTGTGGCTTAACCTCTTGTTCCCTTTTCATATTTCTATTCCTTATCATATTTCCAAGGGTAGTTTTTGAAACAAATAGTTTTAAGCATTAATACCAATACCTTCATGCATAAGATGCAGGAAAATTTTTGAGATCTAATTTAGGAAAAAAAGGGCTTCTTATATGCTGTTAAATATAGTAATTTCATTCATTTCAATGGAATAAATTCCATGAAGCAAAAGTTACTTCAGAGCATTAAAGATGAATGTCATGTTCACACTCAAAACATGAATATATTGCACCAACATAGAGTGACAATAATTTTAATTTAATAACTGGAATTGATTGTAGCCTAAATCTCAAGGGGTTAAAAGTTAAAAAAAAGGCTAAAAGAAGAAAACGTTTACTTAAGATTGAACCACATTAATGATTTTGGAGATCAAGAGTACTTAGGCAAATCATAATCATTTCCCAATCTGAAGATGCAAAAGAAAAATATAATGTTTAAATCCCTACAACCATTCACCTTCTAATGATTCAAATCCTACAATTATAAAATTTGAGTAATCCCTGAAAAGTATCCTATGTTGTGTAAAAGTTAAGTGAGTTTTTAAAATACTCAAACCAATCAATAGACAATAACAAAATGAGCCAAAATTTAACAAAATAATCTAATTTTCTTAAAATAAATTCAAAAGAATACTCATTTCATTACCTTGGTCCTGTTTAATAGCCGAATTATTTCCTTCTACCATATCAATAGTGGATGAGCCAACCAATGATGAAGAGGCTGGATAATAGCCCAAATTTCCCAACTGAACCATGGCCTCAGCAGCCTGCTGACTGTCATCATCCGGTAATTGACCTTCATCTTCCTCATCATCTGAATGACCCATCCGAGATCTCTTGGAGGGTGTACCACCCATTCGAGCACTGTCATTGTCATAATCAATGTCTTCATCCTCCTCACTTGAAAACTGAAGATCTGGAAAATAGAGTCTTAAATTATCAAATGCCCTTTATTAACTTTACAATAGGTTGTTCAGTTTTAATAATCTACAAGAAACAGGAGAAACTCTAAAAATGTTTGCCTAAATCAAACATTAGAAGGCATAAAATACTGCTATTATAGGAGATTATGCAATATCCTTTCTATTGCAATGAAGAGAGAAAATAGACGATTAGATAATTTAATTTTAATAGCAAGTCTAACCTTCAGCAAGTACATCATTTCCTTTAGATTGTGGGTGATGGGCTCTAGGAGTACTGGTTGCCCCTTCTCCTTTGCTTCTCGACGGTCCACCGTCACCTTCACCATGCCTTTCATATCCTTCTCCAATCATCAATAAATCCTCTCCTTCAACATCCACAAACTCGTAATCATCTCCATGAGATTTACCTGCAGCATCAGGAGAACTGTCTCGACTCTGTAAGGAAAATTCAAGAACTTTTTGATACCTATCATTTTCATTTATGACTAAGGTATACATAACATCAATGAAGAGCCATTACCCCTTTCTCAAAGATTATCATTCCAAATATGTTTCTATCTTAATGTCATTGGGTTAAAAGAGAGTTTAAAATTATCAAGAGGAATTTCCATATAAATCAGATAGAACCTTTAAGGTTCATCTTCTTTAAGTTCACACTATGTACTAGTAATTTGTAATAATTTCAAATTCTATATGAATTATTTCTGATAGGCCATAGAAAATGATTCATTCACAATAGGTTTGCAGGATTATAATAGTAATGGTATAATATTGCAAGAAACATTTTTATTTACCCCTCTAGTATTGTCAGGCTCAGCAATGGTGTAGTTCTCTTCATCAGGCCCAAGAGATGTTCCCAAAGAATCCATATCAGCTTGTTCCAAGGCTCTCTCTTGAGCAAGACGAATATTTATTTCAAGTTGAGTAAGATGATCACGATACTGCAGAAATATAAAGAGTGAAAATTAGAATAATGCAAAAACTCAAAATGAAAAGGAGTCAAAATTACAGCAATAAATATTTATTGAGTACAAAAAAGTATTTCTTAACAGAATAAAAGAAACAAAATATTCTCCAGAAAATGGATCTGAAAAATTACCCATAACACTGAATCTGGATAACTTCACTAAATTTTTGGCTAATTTTAATATAAAACTAAGAAATGAGAGAAGGTGTACATTCATAATTGAGATGCAATCATTAATTAGAAAAACTGAACAATAGCTTCTGACATCATGACATATTGATCTCAAACTATATCTAATATCAGATAGTCAAAGTTCAAAATACTTGCTATGATCCATCTCAATATTAAACAGTAAGAATAAATTACATTAAGAGGACAGAAATAATATTTACCTCATCCAAGATAGTTTTTGTTGCTTTGTACAATGCCTCAGCTTTTTTGGTATAAACAGAATCTTTCCCATTGTAGACTATACAGTTTTGAAGAATAAGCTCAATGTCAGCCAAAAACTCATAACGATCATGATATTTGTGAGCTGCAAAATAAGTGTAAAGTTTACAGTATGTCTTTCTTTGGAATTAAAATTTGGAGAAAAAATATGACTAGCATACCTTTGACTTTCTTAGCAACTGTTTCCAAATCCATAGGATCCTTAATAACAGAATAATAATCTCTGACAAATTTTTTATTTACAGGTTTTAAGAAAGGCCAAGATTCTGACATGCCTTTCAATTTGTCATTTACTACAATATCCAAGATGAACGTCAAGGCAACCTGGGTTAATAATATGACAACACATATTAGTAATACCTCAAAAATAGATTTAATTAAAATTAAATATTCTGTTATAAGAGTATATATTCCCAGTGAAAGCTTTATCTAAAATTTTTCAAACTTCATGAATTAAATAGAATTAAAGAGTCAAAGATTAGAATAACTTAAATAAAAATGTTACTAATTGAACTTCCATTCAATAATCTTGATATTTTACCAAAAATTAACTACTCACCTGATCATTATCATCAAGCAATGGATTGATTGCCTTCTCAAGGCGCATAAGACGGTCTTCTTTCTCAGCAAGTCTTTCCACACAGAGACTTAACATTCTACGAGCAGCAACAGTGAGAGAACTTTTAGCACCTAAAAATCAAACATTTAAAATTAAATTAGAAAGAATATTCCTTTCTTCCGAATGCAATAAAATAGGTAAAATTGTTATTGACAGCAATGTTAAGCAGCTTGTACAACTAATACATGATTTCAATCTAATAAATAGCTCCAATTAAATAAAACATATTTGACCATAAAAATATTAAATATACCATTATAGAACGTAGAATTTTCAACAATTTGGTTAACATCAGCAAGGAACTCTTCTCGACTTTGATACTTCTTTGCTCTTAAGTTATCTCTAATACTTTGAAGATCCATTGGACGGGTAACGATTTTGTAGTAATCAGGAACAGACTGAAAGACATTAATACCAATAACAATTATTCATAAAACAAAAATTCTACATTATATTCTAAGAGGTTAGAAATTCTGACATTAACAATAACAATGTTAGAATACAAAAATATTTCCAATAAATGCAGCAAATTATGCCAAACAATTACTTTTTCAGTATTTTATTATTTTAAGTCTGAAATACTGAAAGAAATCCTACATACATCACATGCATAAAATATCATTACATCCAAGAATAAAATTCTACAAATATTACCTCAATGACAATTATAGAATAATTATCTACATTAAATTATACACTGTCATGAAAAATAAAGCATGTCCATAATACTAATTAATATACAAATATTTCATGGATAAATTAAATATAAATATTTAAGAGAATATATTCTTGACCAATATTGAGTATGCAGCTCATACTGTTTAAATACATTATTTATAACAAAATTTGATCAGAAGCATAAAGGATCAAAATAATCAATCCTAACCTTGGCATTGACAGGGAATAAGAAGGGCTGTACATCAGGAAGGTCCCGCATTTCATTCAATATGGATTCAAGAACTGATGAAAGTACCACTACTGGATCAGTGCGTCTTCTATTAGCAGGCCGCTGTTGCCTCTTTAGATAATCACAGTGAACAACAGTGCCAGCACGACGTCGTTTACGAGAGCTAACTGCTTCCTTAGGTACCTTTAGAAGTAACGATCTTCTCTTGATCTCTTCTGCATGCTGTTTGGAGAAGAATTTAAAAAATTGAATAATTAGAAGAATAATAAACTTGATACATAAGAATAAGAATAAAAATTATATAAAATATTAAATATATAGCTAAAATTAAAAAGAACTTTTAAACTGGATAAAAAAATATAATAGATATCAGTTAATGAGAAGCATATAAAAACATGGATACACTACTAACCTTCAATAATTTTCCTGATAATTTGACTTTGGTGCCGTCTACATTTACAAGATCTTCATCATCAGCATTCATCAACTGACGTTCAATTTCTTCTTCCTGCTCTTCTGTCATTGCAACATTAAGTGGCGGTGCAGGAGCTGATGGTTGATATAATGGGCATGCTTTATTAGTACGCATGTGCCCTACCTGTTAAAATAAAATGAAAAATTACATAAAACCATCCATATAAATCATACAGAACCTTATTCTTATGAAATGCTGATGATTTCAATACAATGTCATGAACCATAAACAAGCATAAAAATATGGATTTGAGCCAAATCAATAATGTAATATAATTAAGTCAACAAGTGTTGGATAAAGAATAAATCTTTGCTATGTAATTCATTCTTTCATGAGTTAGATCTCACATTTTCTTCCGGATAAAAATTTTTTATAACCTTTCATTCATGTAACTGTCTTAATACCAAAGATAATACATAAGATATGAATTACAAAATCATTCATCTTTTCCAAATTTCCAACACAAATTATACAAAAGGCAAACATATCAAAATCATATCTTATTGATCTCTAGTTAAAGAAAGTTACATTTACACTATGCACTATAAGCCATTTACAGATGTATACAAATACAATGCTCATATCTTGAGCTATCACTTACCTGACCACAAGCTCCACATTTAAGTTTGAGATCTGGTTTCAGTCTAGGCTTTTTCCTCTTGGAAGCAGAGCCAGGGGATATAGAGAGAGAACCCCCTAATGACATTGATAGTACAGATGGTGATTGTCCAGGAAGAGGAGATGTACTTGATGGAGGAGATGATGCTCCAAGCGATTGTTTGGGAGTTCCAGTTGCACTAGATGGTGATCCTGGCTTTCCATGATGGTGATGATGATGGTGTGAATGGTGGCCACCAAGAGGAGTAGCCTGAGATCCAGGAAATGATTGAGGCATTTGTCCCTGTGCCATTGCCAAACCCATCCTCTCCTTCTCCTGGTTTCTTTTGATTCGTCGAAGTTGTTCCTAAGTACCAAATGCATAATGAGGTAATAAATATTTAAAATAATGATATGATTATATTTATGAAACCTAATATGCTGTAAAAAAGTACATTTTTAAACTTGGAAAATGTTTAAATGAGATTTTAGGTACCTCATCTGTACCTCATAGTTGGTTTATATTAATTCTTTCATAATTTTAACAAATCTGAAATATTCTATAAAAATTAAGCTCTATGATACTTATTATATTTTACAAAACATCTTCTCACAACAATTAATATCAGCTTAACTTCTGTATCTATAATTTCATATAAATGTATAGTCCATAGCTAATTTCCTAAAACAATTACTCATTATATCATAGATTTGTTTTACAAACCTGGATACGCCTTTTTTCACGTTTCATTTCTTCCTTTTGGTGCTCATCAAGAGTGGCAAACTGCCGAATAAATGCTTCATCACGTGTATTTCTAATACGAACATAGGTATCTATCACAGGAGCCCTTCGGACAATTTCTACACGCGTATATTCTTTTCCTTCAGGATTCCTGAAAGTGCGCATGATTCGCAAAACCCTTCCTGAGGGGAATAAATAGAACAAAAAATAATTTAATATAAAATAAATAAGTCAAAAATGAAACCTCAAAATCAAAGATCTTTGAGGTTATATAAAATACAACAAAAAGCATGCAATACATAATACTAGAATTAGGTAGAAAATCAAAATACTAGAAAAAGTATGTAATTTCAAAAACTTTCTTTGTAAATCATTAGAAGAGTATTACCAGGTTGAGCTCCACTAAATCCTCCAGTTGAGCTGTTTTCATCATCGTCCCTTTTTCCCTTTTCTTTGTTACTTCCCTTTCCCCTCTGGTCCTGTGATCCTTCCCCACCTCCTCCTTCTCCCATCAACATTTTCCTGAGCTCCCTCCTCTCTTGTTCTTCTTTCTCTAGTGACAACTGTAACGATCAAGAAATATTAGGAAGTGGCATGTGTATCACTCACAGATTGAGAGTTGAGTTATGCAAAAACATATAAATATTCAACATCTGATAAATTCCAATAAATCATTTTCAAATATTTTTTTAAGTTTAGACTGCTTTAAGAGGGAGAATTTTCTTGAAGGGAAGATGATCAGAGAATCAGGATCTGAGAATTTCAGAGAATTATAAACAAACCTGTGTGCTAGTTTTTTTGTTGGCAAGCATATTTTCTATGTTCTTTCCCATCTCTTCTATATCCTCATCCGAATCTTCATCTGAGCTTTCTCCTTCATCAGTAGAAAGTACTTCAGCTGAAGCAAGAACACGATTTTGTAAGTCAAATATTCGCTGACATTCTTCTTTGTACCTGGAATGTGCAATTACACAATTAATATCTCCTTCTATAACCTGCGAGTTACTATGTAATTTTACAGCAGAAATTCTCTTCTATACTATGAATAGGCCAAAAATTAAATTATTCAATCAATTAAAGATTGATTTCAATATAGGAAAAAAGGTCACTTTGCTATAAATACAGTTTTCAGAATTGCCATTATGGAAATAATTCATTAGCACAATTACCACAGCCTATTAGAAAATATAAATCAGGCAGCATTTAATGATAGAGAAGATGCCAAGTAGCTATCTCACCAGCTTGGTTACAGTCGTGAAGATACTTTAATGAAGTTTAATTAATATTATCCTTGATAAAAGTTATAGCACCTATCAATTAATATTTGTAGGAAATCAAATGAGAAGAAATTCAGCAATGGATGACAGATAATGAAGGGAAAAAATTGATGAAATGCATAAACATGAACTCATACCTCTCCTGATGTTCTGCAATTGAAAATCTGTTACCACGAGAGAACTTGGTCATTCCCTCTTCACCAGCTTTTGCCTTTTCTGTAGATAGAGTACGAACTACATCAATCACTTCCCACCTAGACAATTGTTTGATCTGAAACATAAAGCATATAAGCATAAATTGGTTCTATTCTGTAGTTAGATCCTGCATTTTTACAAAACTATTTCAGGATGACAAAAATATAATTTTAAATCATAAAACATGAACATTAAATATTATTTATTTCTATTATTGGATTGAAAGATATTTACCTCTTCTTCTGGAACACCAAATTTACGCAACAATGCCTTGGCATTATTCAATGATAATCTTCTAAGATCAGCATCAGTACCAGTGACAGTTCTTTTAGGCTGTGCTTCTTGTTCTTCTTTGCTTTGCTGGAATCGAAGAAGTAAAATCCATCATCAGTTTTAGTAATAGTAATAGTCAGCAGGAATTAAATGCAAAAACATTTTAAAAATCATTCATTTCAAACTCATACTCCACAGAGAATAAAATTTAAAGACTTATTCAAGACATTTTAGAGTTTTAAACTGTACACTGATCATACCTGAGGTTTGTTAGGCATTCTCACATACGAAAATCCTTCACCACATCCAGTAGGATCTGCAGGTCCTGTAAGCTGCAAGAGGCACTTGCCTTTAACAGCTTGTATATAAGCTCGTGTGGTGTTCCAGGGTGCAACTTTAACCTCATCATCCATCTTTAACTGCATTTCTTCATCCTCATCTTCTTGAGGAGTGAAAAGGAATTTCTCTCCATACCCAGCATCCTAGAAATTTCAAGAAATAATAATTCAAATAAAACTGGAGCATCAAACTTTGAATTTCAACTCTAAGAAAAATATTCATGAACTGAAAGAAATAGTTCTTAATGAAATGCATAAATAAATCTCTACATTGTTTTAAATCAAAAAAAATTTTAGTGATAGACATGTTAAAATGAAACTGTCTTTAGATATTGCTTTACTTTCAAAATGACTGAATTCAAATTAAATTATAAAATATTTTATCGAGTGATTAAAAATGAAGGAATTTCACCTTGAGCCTTTGCTCAGCAGCAATCATACTAAAATATGAACAACATTGTTCTGGAGACACCATGGCACGGATTTCTTCTTCAGAGGGAAGGCGAAAATCTGGTTTAATCACCCACCAGTTTGAGTCCATCCCTGAAGCAATCAAAAATAATTCTTTAGAAACAAACTTTAAAATGAGATTCGATACATTTTGTTTAAGGATAACTTGATATATCATGATCATATTACATATTCTTATCTATTATGATTTTCTATCTATCTACAATAAGACTGGACTAATATGTTTTAACACATATTAAGTCTGTAAAACAATAAAAATGTCATAACAATAATGACATGGCTACCAAAGTAATATTAAAATTTACAAACCAGTTCGTTTGAAGTCAGCGCAAAGTTTCAATCGTTTACGTATGCTACTCTCAGAATGTGAAGGGAATGCTTTTTTAATATCATCCATTTTAATTCTCCTTGGAGTGTCTCTGCTCTTCCAGAACAAGCGATATATGAACACCTTATAGAAAAAAGAAACATTAGGGTTTCAATAATATAACCTTTTGATAACATAAAAACAAATCATCTACTTTTGGTGGTACTCCTCAACTCATGGAAGAACATTTTGAAATTATTCAATTGAAAAAATTATAATGTTTACATTGTTTTTAATTTTAAAATTTCGATAACATAAAGCATGTCAAAAACAAATTTTGCAGCTGTAATTCAAACTTTGATTAATTAACATACCTGTAGAAAATCACGAACAAAGTTATTAGCTCTCTTAGAATTTGGTCCTGGAACTTCATACAAGGGGCATTCCTGGCCAGCAACAAATAAGGAATCAATTTCCCTAATAAAATATTGCTGCCTGAAAATGATGGAATAGGAATGAAATATATTAATTTACAATAACATCCTTTATCTTTTATAAAAAGGTTAAATTAAACATGAAAATATTAATAAAACAAGAAATTACACCAACTCTAAATGTTTAAAGTAGTAAGTCACAGTACATGCAGTTATTTTTTAAATACCGATGGTCATGAATGATAGATACCTTTGTTAATTCATCTGATTGACAACTGTTAGAATATAAAATTAAAGAGTGACTTGCCTGGTGCGAATGACTAGAAAATCGGTTTCAGGCATGCTATGCTCATAAATGGGAGCACGATACATATTGTTCTCCACAGCCTGCATTGATTGCCCAGGGGGTAGAGATCCAAGGAATGGGGATGTATGAGCATATGCTACTTCTCCATATCTGTACTCTTTTGGCCCTCCATCTTTTCCGGCTCTTCGTTTATAATAATTTTTAATTTTAGAGCACATTCCAACCTAAAAATATAAGATGGAAAACATCAAATTATGGAAAGAAAAATCAGAGGTTGGAAAATAAACAAAACATTCTGAAAAGGAAAATAAAAGCCAATTTCCCTGAAAAGATGTTAAGGCCCTAATAGTTACCACACTTTGGTCAGTCAAAATCTATAAAATTATGATCATCAAATGAAAAGCAGATAGGTATTGTAAAAGACAAGATCACAAAATATATAACCTGAATGTATATTTTTTGACAAATATTAGCATTAATAAAATATTTCAAAGCAGATTTCAAATTTGAAGATCATATATTTTATTTTGAATGTTTCTACTTTGCATAATTATTTTCATAATTTAAAATGTGGACCTCATTTAGATTACACAATCAAAAGGCCAGAAACAGAGCATTATAGCTAATACAAAATGTTACATCAAATTATACGAACCTGATTCATTAAGGGAGGATGCTCTTCACAAAATTCAACTAGGATCAAATCTCCATCTTTTCCAGTAAGATCTTCAGCTGTTCTCATAAAGAAAACATCACCACCACCTGATGCAGCTCTTTCTTGCTCTCTTTGCTGTGAAGTGAAAACAGGGATATACATATATCTTGGCTTATTTATAAAATCTTTTGATGGACTTCTGATTTAAAATTTATAACCTCTAAAAGGCTTCAATGAACTTTGAGAACTTAAAGAAAAATCATCACCAGTATTTTTACATTGTATAAAATTTTAGAATAAATTAGATGCTTTTGTAAAATGATAATAAAACATTTTTAAAAGGATGTTTACCTTGGCCTTTTTGCGAATATGTTTCAGGAGAGGCATAACAGAATGGTGAACAGGTACAGCCAAAGCTCCATAAGAATATCTCTTGATAGGGGGCCTATGGAAGTTGCGTAAACGCATTGGTCCCATGTGCGTAGGTACAAATGGAGCTCGAAGCTCAACTGCAGGAGTAGAGTGCTGAACTAAACCACAACCACCACCTGCTCCAGCACCTCCAGCTACTACACCACTACCTGTTTGAACATTAACAAATTTAAGATAAATCAATTGAGCTGAAAGATTCCTTTGTTGAGCTCAATGTAAATTATATAACACTAAAATAGGCATTTATCAATCAACACTGCACCAACAACTAAAATTGATCTTAGATGCTATTTACTTACATATACTTCGAACTAATTTTTATAGATATTCCATACATTATAATAATTATCGTTCTCACAGTAGGAAAAAAGAATGATCACAAAAGGAATGACTTGGTAGAACACAAACTTGGGCAAACAAAATTTTATTTTAATATCTTCTCATATAGAACCATCCCAAAGACAGGAGTAAATTTTAAAATATCCAGTTCAACTTCAAATACTGTAAATGCAACTTTTTCAAAAAGCTTTTTTGCTTATAGCTATTAGTTTCATTTACAATCATTCACTATATCCCATAAAATTCAGGGAAATGAAATAACATCCACGAGAATTGCATACCTCCAGCACCACTGCGTAGAAGAGGTAACAGATGAGAATCTGCTGATCTTGGTAAATAGTGACGGTCATTAGAAACATTGAATGGGTCACCATCAGTTGGAGATTTAGGAGGGGGAGGGAGATCTTCTTCCTCTTCAACAACATTGATGACACCAGCTTTTCCCAAAAGCAGTTTTGATTTCTTTACATGAGGATGAGGAATCTTAACTTTGGCAGGTGGAGGGGCATTGGGAGCTCGCCTCATCTAGAACACCAAAGCATGAAATAAAAATTTGTTATGAAAATGTAATGTTTTATTCCATTTAAACATACTTGAATCTTTCAGAAATAAAATTTATGCCTCAAGAACTAGATTCAAATTTACTGTTCTTCAAATTTTTTAATTAAAGATAGAGAACAATATTTCCATGTGCTCCAAATTATTTTATTCTATTTCATAATCCTACCGAAACAAGTGATTCTTATGAAACAGCAAAATTTATTATTATATAATGAAATAAAAATAAAATTTTGTTAAGTAAACACTAACCTGAGCAAGACGTGCAGGATCAACATCATTAGGTATCCCAAGAATGATATTTTCATCATTGGCATCCAGAGTAAGTACTTTAGGACGAGGAATAAATGGCATTTTCTCAGCATCCCAGATGACTTCTTCCTCCCATTTTCCCCAAACCAATTCTTCATTATCAACAGGGAAAATTGAATACCAAGTGTCATCCATCCCATCCTCTAACCCGCCAGCTCCTCCAGCACCTAACCCCATTACACCACCTCCATTTGCACCCCCAATCTGTTGTTGCTTCATGTTTACCCTATGAAAGAAAATTAGATAAAGATCTTTTTCCACAAGTCAATAGACAATAAAACAATATGTAACAAAATAATTTGATACTTACATTTGCTGAGGTTTTTGGTTTTTAGAATTACCAATTCCTCCTCCAAGACCACCAACATTTCCCATTGATCCAATGCCAAGACGAACTGTCCCACCAACTACCTGGGGTAATACACCTTTTCCAGTTTGACTAAAAGCTTGAGCTGTGCGATTACCACCACTAGGAACCCAACCAGCAGCATTATTCTTAGAATTTAATTTTTGTTGTACCTGATGCAAAGAGTAGAAATTAGATTAAAGCATCCATTGGATATTTACATAACATATGAAGATTCTTTTCATGCAATAATTTAAGTTTTCTTTCTTTAATTAAAGTTTGTTTTCCCCCTTTGAGTCTTTATCCAACAAGTGTTAAATTGGATATAAACTAAGGCAAAAGTACTCAACACATGAAAAAGACAATAATCAGAAAAACATGTTTATTGCAACTAGTGACAACTCACCTGTCTGGTTAATAACAAATAACTTAACATAAAGATAATTTTTGAAATTGAAAAATCAGCATATGAGATAACAAAATTGCCATCCATGCTAAAATCAACATGTAATAATAAGCTAATCATACAATTGATTATAACAGATTATTATTTTACTAACTAGCATGGGCTATTTTAAATTCTTCAACAAAACTTCATTTTTGAAGCATTCAATGGCTAATAAAAACTTAATAATAATATATTAATGGATCCTAATATGGATTCAAACCACGAACCTTAGATTAAGTAATAGTCATCCTTGCCCATTAACTGAGGGAGAACATATAAAAAAAACAAATAGGTGGTATATAATTTAAAAGTTAAAATAACTGAAAACTCAGAGGAAAAATTTTCAATGATTCTTTAACTAGGGCAGCAATGAATTTCCGGGTTTCCAACCGGGTGCAGGCTTCGGCGAGAGCCGACGTTGGTTGGAACTGCACCCGGTTGGAAACCCGCAAAACATTTCTACATCAGTTACGCCGGGAAAGCCCGAGATCATTTCTCAATGAATTTCCTTTTACAAAAAAATTCATCTTCCTTATTATTCCAATTATTTATGATACACCTAACATAATTAATATAGGATATAAAATATAGGTCAATATAAATCATAATGATCTAACTACATCAATAGATATATCCTTAATAGAAGTACCTTGTGCTTGATATCCTCTCCATTCCACACAACTTCATCTTCCCACAAGAGCTGAGAAACCATCAGGAATGCACCATCTGGAAAATCTTCTTTTCTATACACTTCTTCAATATTCTCTTCACCTTCACCCTGACATAAAAGAGTAAAAGATGATTTTGATGATAATGAGAGGATTTTAACAGACAAAATAAAAACATATAAATGCATCAATTGTAGCTGATATAAGATAATACATCTATCAAAATTTTACAGAAATTCAAAGACTAATAAAAATAGATTTCCTTTCTCCTTGATTGCCTTTTGATTGGACTATAGTTACAAAGGAATATTTTCCTCTTGACTAGAATAAGTAGGAGAAAATAAAAAATGTACTTTCCTAATCAGGGAACAAATCAGTTACATTTAAAACTTTGAAGTGAATTAAACAGCAAAGAAAGAGCATTTAGTATAAATATAATTATAAAGAATATTTAATAACAGTAATTTTAAATAGCTAATAATTTATTTTCCTTAAAGGGTTTGATGAAAAGAGTGAGGATTCATCATATTAAGCATTGATTTTTTTTCAGATACAGTACTTTCACTGGATACTTTATCTATAATACAACTAATGCAGGTTAAAAATAAAATGTTCCCACGGACTTTTCTTACATTTTTAGGAGCCAAATACTCTCACTTGAGTTCAATAACCAAGCTTCATTAGCAAGTTAAATATATGGAAAGATGGATTGTTATTAAATCCTATTATTAGAGCATTTAATTAAAATAATATTCTTTAAAAAGTCCATCATTATGTTGAGTGTAAACTTTTCTAAGCAGATTTTGCTATGAAATAACTCAATGGATTTCCAAAATTTCCTTATTTCATAGAAATTTGTTTTACTCACCTCACTTTTTAACTTGAATCCATAGTTGAACCCCTCTCCAGTTTCAGGGACATCAAGCATGTCATACCATATTTGGGCTGGTCCAAAACGCCAATCTGCAACTCTAGGCCCCGTATCATTTCCATCTCCTTGCTCCTGAGTTCCATTATTTCCTTTAGATTCACATGCTTGAAGCAACTTTTCCTGTTAATAGAGATGAGACTCAAAATAACTGAATCCCAGTTTCTAGGAATAGATTGCATCCATTTATCTATTTTTAGAGAAAATAACTTAATTTGCCCACTCACTAGAGAAATTGCATGGAATCGACTGTCTCAAAGAATATAAATAATTTTACTTAAAAAAATTTTCACGAAATAAATAAATTAAAAACCCATGGAAAGAATTAATAAGAGCAAATTTATTGAAATACATAGATAACATTTTCTTAATTGAAATATAAATTATAAAAGTACGAATCTAAAAGAAAGATATATAATGGACAGCATTTAACCCCATAGAAATTCAATAACTAATAATAATTTTGATGTTCCTCTATATTGAGAAGGAATTTTATCAGTGTTATTCTCTTTCAATTCTAGATGTGAATTTTTCATTAATTTTGTCAGTTTCTTTTGAAAGCAATCAATTGAGTCATACTTATTCTAAAGATAAGAAATCAATCCTGATAGCATCTAACAAAATTTATACTAGTTATATAATTAAGCACCTATAATTTATAAAAATTATAGTTATTTACTGTAATATGCTAATCAGTGCTAGATATGTTCCAACTTGACTCTTAAAATATTGATATATATATCTTTCAAAAAATTGACAACATAGTTGTGAGAAGATTCGAGTGTTCCGGTGATTTTAATATTATTACAAGCAATGAATAAAAACTTGTAAGAAAAAACGTTAGCCATCTATATGAAATATCAATTTATTATTCTAATTTAAGTATATGTTATTCAAGTACTTAATAAAATATTACGTATAACATACATTACAAATATAGCTAATTTTTGTTAACTAGATTCACTTTTTGGTTTTCAATACTTTATCCATCTTCAATCGAGTCTTTAAGTCAAATCTTTCATAAAATCTTAATTGTCATATTTACATCTTATAATTGATGAATAATAAGCACGTCTAATACCTCATCATCAGAAGCACACTCTCCAGCTTCTGGAAGAGATCCATAGTGCAGATTCCAACCACCACCACGCAGTCCATTAATCTGCCCCCTTGAATCTTGATCAGATCCAGAGTCAGAACCTATTTTGTAAAATAAAAACACAAATTTAAAGTTAATCATTACATAAGTCAATTAATTGATAAATGTATCTTTCAAATCATCATGCATATGATGCACAGAATAGAAAGGGTAGTTCCCAAAATCAAAAAGAACCCATTGTTTTTGTGTTAATATATATATCAATATGAACTGAATATTGATAAATATTTCATTTTTAAAAATTATAAGATTATCATAAGCGAGCTTTTGATTTTTAAAATGTGATAAAAAGATACTAAAGACTAATTCAAAGATGCAATGGCTCCTGGCCCGTGTGAACCAAAATTTTCAAAAAATTTTATGAACTATATAAAGAGAAACAAGTACCTCCATTCTGTTGGGACTTCTGAGTAGAATGTTTTCTATGTTTTCTCCTCCTTTTACGAACACTGCGCCATATCTGAGGAAGTGAACTAGCTTTTCCAGGTCCAAACAGTCTTGAGAAACGTAAAACTTTGTCAGGTCGGAAATCTGGAAACAGCTCTGTAACATCAATTCCTGCATATTTTGAGGGTAACATGGCAGCCAAAGGGGTTTCCAGCTTCTTTGAATTTGAGCCATTTATCTGCAATGATCAAGTTCCAGGAAATAATTAAAATTTAAATTAGATACTTAAATAAATGAGAGAATATTATTACTCAAAATAACTAGCAATGCTCAGCATCAAATAGCAATAATAAGCATCACCTCTATCTCTAAATTTTCTGGAATTAATTCTACTAATTTAAAGGGAAGCAGGATTAACAATTAAATGTCTAAACATTCTACAGGCCAGTAAAAATTTAAAGCATAACAGTTTCTTAATGAGAGCTTTAAAGATTATAGAATTTCTTGTAATCTAATGTAAATCAAGCTTATCGTGAAGGAAATAAGAAAACTTCTACTTCTTAATCCTTCCAGCCTGTCCATCTATTTGAATAACCAAGTACTATTCATAAAATTTTAATTCTAAGAGAATCATATTCTGTGCATCTCTCAACATTGTTATACATATTTCTGTTGACAATCACTGGAATATTCTATAAATTCAGTTGTACATACCACAATATTTTGTTAATATAATCAAAATTTGACTAGCATATTACTAAAAAAATAACAAGTGCACACCCAGTAAATTTGGTTAAAACTAATTTTTGAGAGAATAAGTTTGAAGAACGTCATTAAATATCACAGTATTGAAATTAGGCCAGTGGAGAATCAGGAATTACCGTTCTTCCCTTTCTCTCTCTAGCTGAGCACATTTGGCATACTCTTCAAGACCTGGACTTCTTCCTGTTGAGTTTGAGCTATAGTTGTGAGCCGTATGTTTTCAGTAAATTGCCTATTAAATCTCCATTACCTGAAGGAATACTTTGTTTCCTAAACCAAGATTTTCATACTATACTTATATACTTATAATGATACTCATGTTGATCATTCTAATTGGGAAATTATATCCACTTTGGAAGCATATTCTAGTTCCTAAAGAAAATGATTCTTAATGTTTACATTTCTTACTTTGACAGCCCAAGGTGCACATTTTTCTGAATCACTGAAACATGATATCCATTAATTTAAGGAATATGAAAATAACATCTTTCATTAAAAAGGATATAACCATTTTATTAAAAGAATTTCCAGACATACCCATATTAAACTGTGCTCAGAAATTGGATTATTTTTTATGAATTCTTTTAATGTTAACTAAAGTGAGAATCAAACACATACTAAATAATTCAATATTTTAGTTCATACACATACAAGATAAGGTTAATATACTCACTGAATCTAGTTTATCTGAGTCTTTATCTGATAAAACATTTTCTTGTTTTAGAGCTGATGATATGTTTTCGGTATCAGGCTTTTCCTCAGCATTTCGCTCATCATTTTCTTCTTTTATATTTGAAGAAGTTTCATTTCTGGATAAAATTCCTTCAGATTTTTCACAGGATTCTGAAACTACTTCCTTCTTTATATCATCTGGAGGAATCAAACCAGTTTGTCTGTCAGCAGGCAGAAGAGGAGGTGGTGGTGGCATAAGCTGAATGTCAGATTTTCCACTTTGGTTTGAAGAGGGAAGTGGTTGAGGAGCTTCATCATCTGCATCATAATCGACTCCTATAATTGTACGTAACAAATACAGGTTAAGAAATATAAAAATTATTATCTTAGTAAGTTGAATATAAATAGATATCAATTCTCCAGAGAGAATTAGCAGTATTTATTATTTATAAATACATAATGAATGAGCATGAAAAATATTAAAGAACGGTATTTTTAGTGCTGTATCATGTCTTTAAAGGGGACAATTTGCCAGAAATACAACCAATACAAGCACTTTAGCAAATGAAAAACGAGAAGATTGAATTTATATGAATCAGGTTTATAATTTCTGTTAACAGCCCAAAGTTTAATAATTCTTGGAATATCATAGGCAAAATATTTTTACCTTCTAACTCATTTTTAAGAAGAAAATCATTTAAGTAATTTCATAAGAAGTAAATGCTGTAGAATCTTAATAACACTTTGCTCAGTATTTTCTTTATGATAATTAAATAATGAAATAATTCATATTTTAAGAATAAACACACTGTTTAACAAGTGACTAACATTAAAATATTTTAGACCAATAGAATTTAAAAATCCAACATTCAGAAAAAATAGTTAGCGTTCTAAGGAGCAAAATGAAATTTTTGAATTTTGTCATATCTCAGAGTGGCTGAGAATTATTACAAAAATTATATTTAAAATAACGACTGTTTAATGATCATAAAACATACATACCATCTTCAATCCTGGGAGCTTCTAAAGAATTCAACATTGATCTGTCATCTTCAGCTACTTCAGTAATGTCCGAGTAGTCCACAGCAGAAGGAGATTTGATACCGTAGTCAACTAAAACATTAGATAATAATAGAGAATACTAAAGGTTAACAGTTCATACTGGTTTTAAATGTTGGATTTACAGTATTTTTGGTAGTAAGAATAAAAATGTTTTTCAAATAGAATGGTTAATTTACAGCTTCTAATCACCTCAGAGATGTCTTACCTATATTTTCATATTACTTACAATTTAAATGTTTTATACTGATAATGCAACATAAAAATAAATTTATTTGGAATTTTGGAACTATGTAAAGTATAATTTTTAGATACATTCTACAGCTTGGTAATCATGTCCGAGATTAAGATGAAATCCATTCTTGAAGAGTTTTCAATTTTAGATTTTTTAAAAAATTTTTGTATTAATCTTATTTCTAAAATTAGGCAGTTAGTGAAGTTTTAATTAATATATCAAGTATTCTTTTGCCATATTTTATTGATATCATAAATGTAATACTTAATCAAATAGGACTTACTATCGTCGGAATTATCTCCATGCGAATTTATAGCTCTCCTGTTTCCTTCATCAAATTCATCGGACTCACTACCTGAATGACTTTTATTCTTATCATACTCTTCGTCTTCATTTCTCGGCCCTCTCGCACTTCCATCGCTCATAACCTCTCGAAGAAGAGGTTTTAGTCCTCCAAGACGAGCTAAGGAGGAAAGATGTCGTTTTGATTCACTATCGAGTAGACCATCATCTTCAAGTTGTCCAGCTTCATTGATATTTCCGAACAAAAATCCAGTGAGATTTAAACACGGGCTAAGACTTCTTTCGTCATCTTCTTCTCCTTCTTCACTAGTATCTCCCATATTAGGCATCATTTACATCAATTATGAACACTTCAATTATAATTTTGCTTTTCGTAGGGAAATCAATTATATACAATACTTTGGCTATGATTGTACTATGAACTCACTTAAATATTTGTCAGATCAATTATCTTTTTAATGAGAACTTTAGATCTTTAATGGATACTAACGCCACAAAACTACAAATAGATAAACTCCTTCAGGATGTCAAAGATTTGAAGACCTCAGTTGCAAAGCTTGCAAAAACAACTTTTACAAACTCTGAAAAAGTTGTCCCGAGAGGATTTGACATTGAATAAACCATCATCGGTATATACTGAAGTGATCTTGATTAGAAATCTATCTTTGATACCCTATGATTCCTCTGGATGTGTCTGATCTGTCGGCGTAAGGGGTCTTGAAACTTTTCTAATATGGCGACCGACATTAAATTTTAAACAATGATAAAACCTGCTGAAAATTCTGCTAAACTAGAAAACACGCCCAAAATAGAGTATTAAACGAAGTTGAATTCAAATAGTTGTAACAGTTAAACCGATCTTGGACCCTGGAATGTTGATACTAAGCACTAGAACGATCCACATATAATCCGCATAAACATAGCCATAGCAGCATTGCTGCTAATTTTTCTGTTTCTCGGAATTCATCGTTGATATTCCACAGAAGAATGCAAACAACAAACCCAGCACAAATTGTATCTTTGATTAATACAAATGGTATCACTCTGCTTGAACACAAAAAGGCACAGAAACTTCTGCGGTGCTTGTAAACACTGAGGAAACAACAGTTGGTGGTTGGTACCATGCATATACGAGCTGAAAAACGTATTGCGATTCTACCCACAAGAAGACATATGAATGACAGAAAGTATATAATGGTCTGCTCACGCTTCTACTAAATAGAAAATTTTGATTTATTATCGCGCGAAAAGGTATTAGGTAAGAGTGTACATGGATCATTCAAGGTAAAAATTTATAATAAATTTTAAAAAACATTCAGAACTGTGAAGAAAATAAAGAATTTCTATTTAAATGATTTCCTCAGTGCATATTGATGGATAATCTATTAGTTCAAAATAACGGATTCTGTTATGTGGGATTGCACCCTAAACTGCATAGATAAGAATGGAGATAATAATTCATAGAAAATACTTTTAAATCTTGATTTTATCTTTAAATCTTTATTTTATCTATTTAAATCTTAATTTTAAACTTGAGTGTTCAAACAAGTAAGTAGGGGCTAATCGTGAAACTTGTTGATTGTTCAAGTATCAATTGAACATGTAGCTGTAGATTATTCTAGGGCCCCTTCTTGATTATCATTCTGATTGGGATACATCTTAATCTCTGTCAGTCATACGATTGGGAAATTTTAGTGCAGAATATAGAATTCTTAAAAGAAGGGATTGAGTTAAATGTGGTTACTAAGAAAATGTTTTAGATTCGAAGTATGATACCGGAATTTACATTATTCTCAAGATTGTAGACGAATTCCTTGAAGAGATATAGTCAAGATTAGTAGTTAGCTGTTTTAATAAAAAGGTTTTATTTTTCCTCAAAGATGAAAATTAGTTGAATAAAGTCTTCGAAAAGTTTATGAATGAATAAGCATGTTAATAGCTTGTATATCGTTTCTACGATTCCTAAAATTGTATGTCTAAATTCGCAGAATATCGTGCAAGTATTCATGCTTAAGTATTTTTTCTGCTGTTTTTCAAATTCAAATCCTCATATAATATTTATCTGCTGTGTGTCATTAAATGATATACCATTGTGGTAAATAGGACTAGCACCAGATACTCTAATAATAACATGTAAATTTCTTACTCAAGACTTTTTCGATAATCGTGGTAGTAGTAACAGTTAATTCTCAATTCGCGTATTTCCTACCCCGTTACAGTGTTCCCGCGCAAAATCGCCCCAACAGTTTATGCTACGCAATAGGGGTTTTTAGACGTATTTTCGACGAAAATTACACGTAAATCAAATGTTACAGTGACACTGTAAGTAGTTTTTCATAATTTCGATTCGTATGACCGCTGTAAAGAAAGTGCATTTGGAATTGCGTTCCTTAGACGTCGTTCTTATGAAAGCAAGTAGGCTCATGACACGTCACGACAAACCCTATTGGTCAATGCTGTGAAATAATCAGACGTACGAGACGTACTTGGATCCCCGCTCGATAGGCGACTCTAGTGAGAGCATGTCCACACGTCAGTGTATTTTCGAAGAAAGAGACAAAGTAACGTGAGCAAATTTGCAGCTATTAACAGTAAATTTTAAGGATCCCATGTTTATTACTTTGTTTTCTTCGATTGGCAGCAGGACAACCGAACCCAGCTTTCATTGTGATTGTTTTTCTCACTCGCCGATTTTTCCGTGAGAAAAATACCCCATATGTTTATTTACGAATGTGTAACTTGTGTAATAATAGACATTTATCGCGAGCTGTGGATTATCGTTCGTAAGACGTGAACATTTACCCTTCCTGGAAACCTGGGATCTATATTTATTTATGTCGGCTACTACTGTGGGCGGAATTATGGAGTTACTGAGGGATGTGGTTTACATAATAAATAAACTAATGGTTGCTATCGATCACATTCTACGCTAGTTTCAAATTTCGGTGTTCAGTGGGAGTGGTTTTTGGTGCAATTACAAGGAAATGTGTCATGGTTACCGAATTCTCTTACGGTGTATAAGTTGAAGGCCGGCCCAATTCAGCATTCACCGAGTTTCTATAAATAAGTGTACTCGTTGACCTACGTTGCGATTGCACTATAGGTGTGAAAACTGCAATCAGTGTCCAGATTTTTAAATTTCTGTGTAAGAAAGATGTATGCCATAAAATGTTTTGTGGCGATTGATAGTTAAGGAAGAAAACAGTTGTGAATACTTGTTTTGAAGTTCCTAAGGTGTAAATAGAATATTCTTATGTGTATTATTCCTGGAAAGAATGGCATCAGTGAAGCTTAGTGCGCAAGACAAGAAAGACTTGGATAAATTCACTAAATTTCTTACTTTGAAGGCTGTGCAAATCATCATCCAATCTCGTCTGGGAGAAAAAGTTTCCACGAAATGTAAACCCAACTCTTCTGGAACTGACTGGGTAAGTTCCATATAATAGTACTATTTACTCAATGATACATATTTCCCTCATACATTCTATTCCCAATACTGTCAGTAAAATTGATCGAGTCATTGTTATTCCAGTTTAATCTTGCAATTCGTGATCTACCAGAAGTGACTAGTGAAACAAAAAAAGTATTGAATGGAATTGGTGGTATTGGTTGGGATATACCAGGCAGTAATCATCCACCCTCTTTACCAAATCATCGAAAGTTCCTAATATGTGTGGAGATATCGTTACGTACCGCTGAAGGAGATCCATTAGCCTTAGAGGCGTGGAGACTAGGTTATAGAGATGGCAATACAAACCCTGTTGGAGTATCGCCGTCAAATCAGGCCAAACCCTCCTCGGCGCCTTTATCGGCTACTGCAGGAAATTCCAATAAACCGGCTGCTGACCATATGGTAAATTTTCATGTAATACATGTTTTGTCTATTTTGTCAAGGTTGATCCCAAAATATTTGATCTTATGATCGATTATAAATTTAAGCAATACCTGTTCATCACAAAATTGATTATATTAGATTTTCTGTTGTACTGCCTTCTGACTATCGGAAAAATAAACAACAAATTTGACACAGTTAAAAAATAAATATTTGAATAGTTTGGATCATGATCTCAGGTAAGGGTTCCTCATTGATGGAGGATAAATTATATAAGACTTACTACACCTTCATTTCAACACAGTTTTTTTGTAAAAGTGATGAATTTAGATGAAGTATTGTAAGAATCATCTTATCTTCTTAAATTATTATTTATACTGTGAATTGGGGATGAGGGAACACAGTATTGAATCCGTTATATAAGTTGTTACATTTTATTTAATTTTTCCTGATGGTGATTTGATTGTTAGTTCTTGTTTCCGTGTCCAATTATTTAGTCTAATATGGACTCTTGTTTCTTTGGTGTCATTAATTCTAATCTAATAACAAAATTATTTCTGTTGTTTCATTTCCCAAGGTCTCATTTGGTTTCCTTTATGCTGACATAGAGGTAGAGATTTTCCTATTTAAGAACAAAGGCTAGAAATTTTCTTGCCCCTAGATAATATCTACCCAGAGTCTAAATTAGTACTTTGATTGGTTTATCAAATATATTGAGTACAAGTTAATTATTCATCCTATCTATTGGAACAACATATATTTCGAATGGGTATTTTTGTCATTTATCTTATGATAGGTTTCTCTATTGGAAATCATCATCCTCCAAAGAGTCATTGGATCACTGGAATACTAATAAAGCTTTGATGAGTAAAACTTGTAAACATGATAAGCTCACTTATTAAAACCCTTAGACCTTGGTTGAAAACCTGTGCTTCATTTGAATTGCTGAATTGTTGAAGCAAAGGAGTGTATATTGCTTTGAGAATTGTAGAGGAATTCCTAGAGTTTACTCTCTGTTGATGAGTTTTTCTCAGTTATAAAGACATCATAAGTCCTCTAAAAGTTTCCTCTTTTACATGCACAGAAATACATATTCTAAGTTCACAAGATTTTCCTCACAAAAGGCTTATAATCACAGGGATCATTAAAAATATGAGATGATATCAAGAAACTTGGAATTTACAAAATCAATGCGAAGTATTATTTAACCAGGAACTTAAAGCATTTAATTTGGATCCATACTTATTTGTATAGATCCTCTAATTTTTGTATAATTAACTTAGATTAATACTTAGTTATTAACATATCTTATTCCAGTTTCAAATTTTAAATTTTTACTTTTTTGATTTTTTTCCTCTTCCTTTTTTGTTATTATTTAATTCTTATTTATATTTTATGTATTTCATTATTTTGTGTTTAATTGTGTTAATTGATTGTAACTTATATAATTGGGACAACCTGTTTATGTTTAATAAATTATGATTATTATTATTCATTCCTTTGAGAGTCTTCATTTGGAATTACTTATAATGTTCCTTGGTTTCTCCTTTTTCAGTTGGCAGGTGGAATTCAAGGATCACCACCGCCTCCACAGCGGATTACCCATTCTGTATACAATAGAATGGGACTCCTTCTAAAGTCGCTGTTAGCAGTAACAAGAGTTACTCCTGCATATCGCCTATCTCGTCGCCAGGGTCCTGATTCTTATGTCATTTGTTACAGGATATTTCTTGGAGAACCTCAGATTCATTTGTTAGGTAAGATTATTTAATAACAAGCTATGCAAAAGTTCATGGCCATATTTAATTTTCTCAGAAAATAGTAAATTTATAATTTTATTTATGGTATTAAAGTATTTAAAGAAGTCTCAGTTTGATAATCAATAGAGTAATTGATAATATCAATAATGTGTGCATCATTGTATAGAATTTTAACAGTAAGTCATTTGGGAGTTCTGTCTCTTGGATTAAAATTCACATACGAAAAACATTCTGTCTATGTAATAAAAACAACCAGTTGCGAATATACCAATTTTCTGTGGAAATTTACAAAGTTGTATTTATTACTACTGCATTCCACGAAGTCACACCTTCTCACATTGATTTCATTCTGTCTATGTATTTAATGTATGAACCTGTCTGTATATTTAACCATTATTTACAAAATGACAATTTAAGAGTTTATTCTTTTATAGGGGAGGGAGTGCATCAATTTTGCATTGGTCAGCTACATACACCACTTGGACTTCTATGCCTTTCTTTAGCATATCGTACCAAATTGACCATTTCACCACAACATACTGGAGTTGGAACAGGAATCACCACCAAAGGAGAATGCTCTTCCCCTTCCATCATGCTAAAGAGTGATCATTTCAGGCCAGAAATTACTCCACCTCATAGGTAGGCATGAAATTTGATAATTTACCACAATAATTTTATCTTATTGTTATCTTTTACATTAAAATCCATGATTTTTTAACAGATAAATGTATCTTGACTCTGAATCAGTTTTGAAAGTCGCTGTGTTAAATTAACTTCTTTATAATCTCCTTGTTATATATATGATTGAAGAGAACCACGTTACCCAGTTACTGATTGTTTTTTTTAATATCCATTCATTTTGTCTGAATTTTCCTGAAGGTTGATCATAGATACTATTCTTTCTTTTTTCATTCGTCAGATCTCCCTTCTCCAATAATATGGAGTATGATATAGGAGTTCTTCAGTATGGAGTCGCACCAACTAAATATCCCCATGGATATGCCAATGGAGTTCCTTCAAAGTGCAGGTGAGGTTTGTCTTGGAATCACCCTTAAATCACTGTCTATCTCATGAGCTCTTTTTTTACCTTGTATGTATTAAAATTTCAAATAGATGGCAAACAATTATTTTGTGAAAGAAAACATTTTCTCACCTTTAGAGCACAGAAAATTATATCAATTAAATTAATTTGGTTACTCATGCTAGAATAGCATGATTTTGCTTTATATTGGAAACTGATACCTCTGGGAAAACTTTCTCAAGTAAATTTATAGTAGAAGGGAAAATTCAATTCTTTTTCTTTTACATATTTTTTATAATCATAAAGCTTTTTCCATTTTCCATTTTCCAAGGTTGTCCTCAAATTATTCTAATGTTACTTTCGTTTTTACTAATTATGACATTGATTAATCAACAATTGCTTAATTATTATATTAAATCAAAAGATTAACTATAACATTGTAAAGGTATGTTGGGAAAGTTATAGTGTAGTGTATAGTAATAACTTCCAATCCATGTTTTTGAGTATTTAATAGCTCAGGCTCTACTATTTTGTTGATTTTACAGAGACACCTTGGATATAGAAGGAAAGTCACCCAAAGGAAATGATAAGATCAAAATGGGAGCATTTGCAGATGTTGTTAACAAGACCGGTGTTGTGCCATCTCTTGGATCTGATGCTGATCCAGAACCGTTCAGCAGCCTTTTGAGTCGACCTGTTTCATCTGTAAATCAACAAAATGGTGTTGAAATAAATGGGAAAAAGTGTCCTGAAGTGATAGACAATGTTAAAGATAAGAATGGTCTGCCTCCAGAAGATCAAGAAGTTGAGGATAAGTATGATGATGCGAGTGAGAAAAGAGGAGAAGATGCAGACCATTCTCCTAGATCAAGTATATCTGGTACATCGGGAGTTGATGATTTCATCTTAGTAGATTTGGTGAGTATCAAGAGAAATTTTTATTGTACCTAATTTTATTATGGGGTTTAATCTGATCAGGAAGCTAAATTTAAGTCTGATATCTTTTGGAATAAAATATAGGTCTTTAATTAAAGTACTTTAAATCTGTAAGAAAGTAGGTCGCCATGGTCTCTTTATGGCTGATAATCAGCATGGCCTTTGATGTTAATTTTATATGGTAAGGTTAAACTTCCCTTTATCTTTATGTCAGAGGTAATAATTAAAATTTTATGTTGCATATATGAACTCATAATTAGCAGTAAGATACAATGTATATTTGAATACCTGTTTCACTATGTATCATTACTGTTATTCGTTAACGTTTATGGATGGAACAAAGGAATTGTTTTAATTTACATATAATGGATATTATTCTCAAAAGTATAGATCAAAGTATTTATATAACATAGATCATATACTTTTTACCCAATATGGCATACTACTGGTATATCTCATTCAAAGATAAATCTTGCATTCAAACTTCTTAAGTTGATTATTTTATCCCTTTCTACAAATTTTTCACATTGGAGTGATAAGTGAGAAACTCTTGAGTAATAGTGTTTTGCTACATATATTAAAATATCTAAGAAAAAATATGTTCAGCCTTATGGCAGCAAATAGATCATTTTCTCATTTGAAAAGTCTGGAAGGTATTGAAATTTAGCAGACAAAGTTTGTAAGCTTGAATCATTTTATGGTATTTATGTTTTCTACTTTTATTTAACTTGCATATATTACCTGTAGTTAAATAAAGCTTGGCAATTCTTCAAGCAAGGATTTCTTTTCTATCTTAACATAAGTAATTTAGTTTCACAAATATATTGGATAAATTTTAACTGATGTATAAGCAATTTTAGTTTAAATATATAAAAGTAAAATCTCCTCTACCTTGATTAATTCTCTCTCTCCAAATTTCCTTCAGACTACTCCATTTGCTGGTCCAACAGCTAGCAGTGATTTAGGTCAGTTTTATCGTGAATGTCAAACAGCTCCACCTCTTAAGACCTTCTGTGAACAGCCAACACTTGCTGATCAGGTTAGTTTAGCTTATTTTAAACTACGACTTATTCCTCACCATTGATGGTTTTTGCATATTAGCTTGCATATTATTTCTGCATGAGCAATTCTCTCATAACTAATTTTTGGCTGAATTTTTTGACAAATTTAAAACTTGTGAGATGTAGCGGATTTTCATGCTTTCATCTCATCATATTATTGGATTTAGAATCTATCTTTCTGAAATATTTTGGAAAATTTCTGAGGTGTTTTGAAAAAGGTATAATTTTTAATCATTAGTAGACTTCCTGTATAACAATGAATACAAAACCCAGTTATGTAATATAGACAATGTATTCTGAGATATTGTCTGGAGCATAAAATTGGTAATTTCCCCTTCAAAATTTGTTAGGTTTTAATGTTCTACATTTTGCTTTTCATTTGGTTGACTCTTCTTAAGGGAATCCAGCCTTAAATTATAATGTTTAGTTGGTTGTCATTTATATTGGTTCACCCAACATTTGTGTATTTTGTGTTTCTTCATTAAACTTTCTAGAAAATATCATTAACTAAGAGAAATTCTTAAAAGTTTTATTTCTAAAGCGGACACCAAATATATATTCTAAATTCTATAATTCACCGATGTGTATTGATTTCATTACTGATTGTTAGTTAGTTATATTACTTTTTATTTAATTTATTAGTTAGTTATTACTGTAATTTATTTATGAAATAGGTAAAAATTAGAGATTGATTTTATTTTAGTTTTAGATAAAATTTAACTAGAATTTTTTGTAAATGAATTATTAAATTGAACACAAATATGCAAAAAAGTGTCATGATAGGATGTAATATGTAACCGATTGATTGCTTGTAGTTAAAAGTTTTAAGCTGGATGTGTTATTTATTGATGCATATATTTATGAATAGTTGTGTTAATAGTTTTAAAAATTATTATTTTTTCAATTCTTGTTAATCATGCATAACTCTGTGTGAATGTGTACTACTTATTGAATATTTAATTATTTTCATTAATGTACTAATTATGATTTAATTATTTAATTATCATGTATTGTCTTTAAAAGGTCAAGGACCTTCCCCAGCAACTTGAGGCCTACGAAGCAAGTCAGTCGGAGTTTGACCAGTTGGTTGCATCATTACTCGAGTCACCCTCAGAAGCATACTAAATTATTCCAATCAGGAAAATGTGAAAAGCTGTCATTTAAGTACTTGATATTCTTTATCACATGGTAAATGAGATGCTGATGTCATGGTGAATGCATCTTAATGGTTGCAGCCTTATGCATGGAGATTTTTACGTTGGTGGTAATGTGATCTGTGATCAGGCGTGAACTATGTATAATACACATATCATCTGATTTAGCATGTGACTGATACTGCAAGACTGATATGCTGTGGTGGTGCTATTATAAGACTGAATCAATTCAATGTTGACTTTGTCTTCCTCACAATATTCTCGTTTGACTGTAAATATTTAATATAGAGAGGTTGAGGAGGTTGTCAATGTGAACATGTAATAAAATGTTCCTTTTCATTTGTCATATATTTATGAAATTTTATATATTGTGAATGAATGTGATTATGTATGACTCCCATATCTCATAGGATCTTATTTGTTATATAAAAAGTTAATTCAAGAGCTCTGCACCCTTAATAGCAATTTTTAGATCATTGGTCTTGCTGATTATTCTGTAATTCTATTGTAAATTATATTTATTATCTTGTTTATTCACACAGCTCATATTTAAATATATAAAAGTATACTTATTTTACTAACTTATTAAGTAGACATCAAATTGAAATGCCTGTAATCCAACTTTATTGGATATTTAATGTTACTGCATTCTATTTTTCTGAGATATATTGAAAGGAGTAGTAAGGGCAATTGGCAGCAAAAGGTTACAGAAAATATTTTTATAACGATGATTCTACTTTTTAAATTTTATTTTTTCATTGAAATTCTATTTATGAAGTTGCTGAATTAGCATATGGGTATACATGATTTCTTACTTTAAATGGAATAATTATCTGCAGATGCTTGGGTTTTTATTGAATGTTGAGGTTATATATACATAACTTGAACAATTGCTTCATTCTGTATAAAACGCTTATACCATAGAAAGTGTATGACGTAAGCATTCATTGTATCTCCTAATCTCGTGACAATCTTTATTTTACAACTTTTTTCTAATTATTTCATTAATTCATAATTAGTTCTATTCCAGGGGTATTTATTAGGTACAGTCTACTTAATTACATTATTTAAGGAAATCTCATAATTTGGTCAAGAAATGAAATTATCTTAATGATATCAATTATTTAATGAAATAAATGTGCAGTAGTCAAATGATGCAACTACATAGTATATAGTAATATGCAATGAATGTATAAGTCATAAAAAGGCTATACTCAAGAAATCATCATTATCAAATGGTTATTAATTTCTTTTAACAATTTTGAATATTACCCTGATATTACTCTCCATATTCATTATTTGAATTTTTATTTTATGATAATAATTATAGAGACTACTTATGAATTCCAGAACAATTTAATATGTTTTCCCATTTGTTTTGTGATCTTTTGTAAATTATTGAGGAGCTTTGTGCAAATTCACTTTGTATTTTGCTTTGGCCTAAACAGTGGTTTTATTATTTATCATCTCACTATGATTTTCTAAATTTTTTTAAAATTTAACACTTGTCAAACAAATTTTTAGGATTGGAAAGTATTCAAATCTCTTGGCTGTTTTTGCTCTTCTGATAATTTGTAAGTGATTAGGCATTAGAAAGATTTCAGCATTATTTATAAAACTATGTGCAATACTTGTTTACTATTTTTATGATTTTGAAGGTATATCTTTTGTTTCCAATTTCTTTATATTGGTTGTACAAATTGTAAAATTCAGAGTACTATTCCCAACATTTCAATTTGATTTGCAGTTTATGATATCATATTAATATCTAAACAATTTATTCTTATTCCAACTAAATGGCAGAGAATTTAACCAATAATATTTGATCTGAATAGGAACTAAATTATTGTTATATAATTAATTTTTAATAGTAAAAAGTAAACTTTCATAACAAGGCTTAATTATTAAGTAATCTCATTTAGAGGAAGGTATAGAATGTATGTGCAGAGCTCTTTCTATTATGCATACCAAAGAACAAACTGAAATTAGGAGTAAGTAGTCTTTTATTTTCCTCATTAGTCCACCTGGCTTTTAACTTTAAAAGTGCCAGGTTTTATCAATCAAGGAAACAAAATTGAACCTTATGATTTCTTTATTGCATACAAAATAGGAAATGAAATACATATTTCGCTTTAAACCATTTTGAAATATTAAATGCCTGTATGATATTCAGCAAAATGTAAATAAAGTAAAATATTATCTAGAATTATGAATGTTTCTTTATTCAAATTTAAGAAAAGAAAATCTATCTTGTCCGATTTTTAGTAAAACCTTACATTCTACTATATTTATTTTTATGGAAATTTTTATACAAAGCACTATTTTAGGAATTCATATCTTTTCTAAATAGTTCAATAGGATAAAGTTCAACTTAAGGTATCCAAACATTACAACGTATTAGCAATCCAAATACATAAAAAGAGCCTGAGTAAGGTATTACATGCATAGTGTTATACATCTCTTACCGTGAATTTAAAAATATTAAATTGTATCTGTGATGATACTATAAAAAAGGAAGCAGTTTCATTAAATAATTATTATTGTTCTAAATAACATAATTAATCGAAAACATTACAGACAATTTTATCAGTTAAGTTATTCATACTACAATTCATAGAATTCATAGTCATTATTCGTTTGATGAGAAATTTTAATATTTTCTGGTCGTAAAAATGGCGATGAAGGGGAACGCCCCATTCCCCCCCACCAGCGTCTTTAAGGAAACAATCGTGTACAATCACTAATACAAAAAATGATTCATCTTATACGATTCTATCAAAGCTGTTGAATTTTTATGACTGAATAATCGTGTCTGCCGATAACTCAACCTTGCGAAAACTCTCCCATGAAGCTCTTGGTTGAGATGAACAAAAATACAGCATAAACAAAATAATTTTATGACTTGAACAATCAATCATCACTTTTGTAGGAGACCGTGAAAGCATGTGAAAGTTCCTTCCTTCATAAGAATATTTTCTTTTTTGACGCTGCCCGACTAATACTAGTTAAGTCTGTATCATCAAAAATCTAAACTTTTCATTATCTACATAGCATAATTGATTCTATCCTCAAGCAAACTGACTCTACTTAAAAATTCTTCTACCAATATTGATAGTCATATCATTATGTCATATTATTATAACATATAATATCATATTATCATATTATCATATCATTATATTTCATAACTTAAAGTAGTGTCCAGTTGAATATAGTATCCGATAGAGAATTATGCCATAATTGTGGCTACAATTTCTAAGAATAAATTTGCAAAAAATCCCAATACAGCAGCAGTTAATATTATCAATTAGAAAAATTACTTTCAAAAATTTCAGAAAAAATTCACTTGCGAACATAGTTCAATACCCTTTAGTTGATGTTCTGCTACGCTCAGACGATATTAAGTCGCTACTGAGGGAATCGTTGCGTCTTTATTTGCCGTGAAACTGGCATGAAGAGAAAAAAGCTTCTGTTTGTTAAGTTTTTCTGTTAAATACTATCGTAAATTTTTAATTGTCAAGGTATGATAATGTCTGGTAACTTAATGTTTGCGTCCAAAGCCAAATTCGGCCATAAACTATCCACTCGTATTGATGCTGACGGTAGAGAAGTTGAGGTAAAAGTATTACTTTTTAGGAATCCTCTTCAATTCCTAACTTTGTTCATTTTAAACGGACGTTCTTAATATTTTAGGTGGAAGTTAGAGAGGATGAAGACCAGAAAGTAAAATTACAAGAAATAGTAGATCTCCTCTTAGCTGCCGGCTATTTTAGGGCTCGAATCAAAGGATTGTCTTCGTTTGATAAGGCAAGTGATCAATTGATACATACTATAGTGTTTCATACTCATGTTTTTTTGTGAAAAGAAACTAAAATTCTCTTTTTTATTAGATTGTCGGTGGAATGACGTGGTGCATTGAGACTTGCAATTTCGATGTCGACGTTGATTTACTTTTTCAAGAAAATCTTACGATAGGTCAAAAAATGTGAGTATAAAATGTTACGATTAAAATTTCAAAATTAATTGTAATATTTGAATATTCTATAGTAGCATTTAAAAGAATATGCTGAGACTTTGAAAATTATACTATAGACCCAATTTTTTCTGTGAAGAATTTGAAAAGATTTGGTGGGGAGGGAATTTTTATTTACATAACCTCCACTTTCTTGTGATAAGAATTAATAACATTTGGTTCTTATCTGTTGATCTTCTTAGCTCCATTACAATGTACAAGTCTAGTTAAATTAGGTGTATAAAACTTTTCATTTTATTTGTTACGTAATTGTATTACTGAATTACATCCGAACTACACCGCCTCTCAATACTTAGAAAGGGAAACGAAACAATTATTTCACAAGAGTATTTTAATTATTAATTATGAACTAAAATTTATATTATATAGTTATTAATTTGTATTTTGCAAGATATTAATGTCAAAGAAAATTTAAGGTAGATTTTTAAATTAAATATGAATATATTTAATTGGATGTATTATATTGATATTGCAGATCTCTCACAGAAAAAATTGTGAGAGTTTTACCAAAAATGAAGTGCCCTCATAATATTGAGCCCCACCAAATACAAGGCTTGGATTTCATCCATGTGTTCCCAGTTGTACAGGTATCTAATTGAAATATGAAATATTTCATTAAATAACTCTGAAAATCAAATCATCCATTTGTTGTTCTTGTATTTAAAATTTTCATAGATCATTAGTTTCAAATTGCTATGGTTGATTTGATTCTTACATGTATCTTGATATAAATCTTCAGTGGCTTGTGAAGAGAGTGTTGGAGACAAGAGATGAGACTGGAGGATTAACAAGAGCTTTTGCAATGTTCCAATTCCAGAAAGATTATCCAGGTATCGGAATAAATCGAGGAGCATCAATTGAGTGTATTAAGGCAGTAAAGGTTTGTTTCCAATGAGTGCTCAATTATTACCATTAATCATATTTTATGCTTTATGTTGTTTTTTTTTTCAATGTAATTTTAACTACATTGAGTTCTTACCATGGTTTTAGTTGAATATCATCGTCAATTTCTAGTAAATAAATAATTTCTAGATATTAAATTCTGATTATTACTCTTTATTATATTTCATCTCTTGGGTGATGTATCTCTTATAGTCTGTATGATGAATTCTTTTATGGAACATAAAATATGTTGTACACAAAGCTTTGATTCTTTATAAGTTAAATTTTTGATTACCTTTAGTTATGTGGTACATTAAGAACATCAAAGTTAAACAGAACATGGATTCATGTCCAAGTTATATTGTTATATTTTAATTCTTTCTTTGTGAAAAATTTACTCAACTTCTCATGGTAAGTTACAATTTATCTTTCCCTTATTAAGTACATGATTTCAGGTGTATAAAAATTTTATTAAAAAATTCAATGTAAACCATCCTGTATTATATATACATCTGTTTCTACAATATACTAATGTTGGCTGCTTTACCACTTAAATGCACTTTAGGTGCTCTTCATTGTTTTAAATAAATTAGACTTTAATTTAACTGGTATTTAGTTCAGTAAATCACCAGTAAGTAGTTATATGATTCTAATATTTTTTTCCATCGTGATTTGATTTTATTGATGGTAAAAGGGTCCTTTTTCATTATTTTACCTCAGAAAATAAATATATATACATTTTTTCAAATTTCAAAATTTATAAATTAAATTATAAAAGAACTACATCATATCTATTTATGCATTCTATGATTGTACTATGTTTATATTCCTCAATTGAATCATTTTTAGATTGACTGCTTAATTTTTACATTTATGTGACAGTGTAAGTTCATTTTCCATAGCTGTGCTAGATTTAATTTCATCATATGTCTTTTAGGAAGCATACCGCCCTCAGCGTAGGTTTCGAAGATTAAAGAAGGCTGCTGAAGAAAATGATGAAAGTGAATCAATACAAGTTGAGGCAACTCTGTTAGAATATGGACATTTAGGAACACCTTTGGTGTCATCTCAAACCTCTGAATCTACAAAAGAAGGTAGTAAAGAAGGAAGTGAAGCTGTTTCCGAGGGAGTTCAGTCTAGTGAAAGCCCCAAAGAGATTTCTAGGCCTGAGGAGGTTTGCTAGTTTTTATACAGCTCTAACTGAAGATATTTATTATTTTATATTGTATCAAGTCAAGATTTATTTATAAGGCAAATTTAGTTTTTAAAAAATAAGGGAATGAAAATAATTACATTGCTTGAAGTAGCATCTTCATCTGTATTAAAATATTCTGCTTAATGTTTTTCTTCATTGAAGATATAGTTGTTAACTCTCTTAGCTTTTAATTATTGGTCAATTTTATCATTAATTTTCATGTAATAATCTATTCCTAATTAGTTTATTGTAATGATATGTTTTAGTAAAATTATATTAAAAGAAATATAAGAGCCTAATAATATTTTAATTTCCATGTAAAATTACTAGATTTCTTTGCATGCTTGAAATGTCTTTTAGTGGCTCTGTAAAGTTGACTCACACTCCAGCATTAGAACATTTTGCTTGCTATTATTCTTTTATAATATTGTTTTTTTTTACCATAGTGATTGGACATAATGATTTTAATAATGCAAATTTTTGCTTTATTCTCCTATAATGTTGTGCTTGATTTATTTATTAAATGTGTGCTGCATGTTCTCAGATTCGTATCCAGTCATTGATGGAAAAAATGGCATCTAATGAGGAATATGAGGTAACAACCAGTTTGTAGTTAATCTTTGTGGTAAAATTTAATTTAAAATAAGTAATTTCTATGAAAGACTAAGAAAATGTTTACCCCTATACTCAATGCTAATTCTATATGAAATAGACTAATAATTATGAAATAAAAAATTAAGACACTTATTGCTCAGAATGTGTCATCAAAGTCCTTTAATTCCATTCTTCATTTATTACATGAGAATGCACCGCCAACAACTCATTTTAGTGCAAAATCAAATGGAAATTTAGTCATCTTCACATTGAATTTATATTTTCATTCAAATGCTGATATACTTGGCTGTAGAATTTTTCAGTCTGTAGTGTTTATTTATTCTTATTATTTTACTTTCATCAATTGGCAATGTATGTTATTCTTAAGCATGCCCTTAATATGTCTCTTCAATAGTTGAATAGTAAACCAAATTAGTGAATTGATTCTTCTTTGTTTTTAGTGGTTTTTAATTTTATTAATATTCATTTATTGCCTATCACCAATTAAATAATCATCATAATAATATAAGAATATCTTCTTCTCTTTGGAAATAAAAGGCTAATCAATATCATAATTAAGATTTTTGTCAATTTTTAGAACCGTGTTGCTGCAGGAATAGTTGGGAGTATTGTTAGTATGCATGCCGATGAGATAGCAGAGGCTGCTGAACAGTATGCTAAAATGCAGGTGGGTACCTTTTTTCATCTTGTACATTGAATTTTGTTTGTATTGAAAGGAGTCTATTGCCATTTTTGAAAATGCCTAGTGTAGTTGAGTATCTATCTTTTCTTTACCAAAACTATTGGCTCCACATAGTGAAAGCTCTGATTTGATTATCAGTGTTTTTAAAAATTAAATTATGATCTGATGGGAATAATTCTTTACTGTTTTTTCTATTTTTCTTTTTTCTAACTTTTTCATAATAACTAATTTCCAGCCTAAGTTCACATCTATTACGTTCATTCGATTTTAGTAAAAATATTTTTGTAAATTTTGTTTTTTCTAAGTTAAAATTATTTATTTAGTAACAATACATCCACATTACAATGTATTTATATATTTACAGGAGGGTAGTTTAGTCACTAACCTTGGCAGTTTGAGCTTAGAGTCTCAACGTGCAGCCCAAAAAAAAGTCTCTCTGGAAGAACAGCTCTCTTCTCTTCAAGCTGAAGAGGAAAAGCTTAAAGAGGAAAGAGAACAATTTACACAGGAGTATGAAGAGGCTCAAATAAAATTAAAGGAAATTAAAGCAAGGCGAGAAAATGGTACTACAGAATTGAAGAGACTTGAAGATGCTTTGGCTCAGATTGATGGAGGGGGTGACGGGTAATTTTTTAAGATATTTAAATCATAATTTTTTATATTTATTTACAATTTGTATGATTTGATCAATACTGTTCATTTTCAGTTTACTGAAGAAATTAAGATCCTTAGTGGTGTTGAATGAAACTTTAAAGGAGCAAGAAAAGGCTTTCAAAGAACAGTGTCGAACGGAATTAACTGGTCTTCAACAGTTAGTGAAGTAAGTTTTATGATATCATTTACAATAATTATGGGATATAAAGGTATGACATGGTAGTTATGTTGCAGCTTGTTTATTTTTAACTTTTCTCTGCTTATTGTGAACGATGAATTCCAATATCACAAGAAAGACTTTTTAATTCAATTCATTTAGTGTAATTTATTGTACTCTCACTGTGAGTAAGTAAAGTATTTAATCATATTCTTCTATTCTATGATATCCTTTTGATAATCAATGGTAATTTAAGCTGATTTAATCCATCTATTTTTAACATTTTTATAGTTATTTCTCTTGTCTATTCTATTGTCTTAACCATTTGATTTAAAGAAGCCCATTTCTCTTTGAAAATTGGTGATTGATAAATTTTAATTGTAGCATCTCTGCAAGTCTTTAACTTGTTATATAGTATATTTAGTGTAGGGAAATTCCATTGTTTACTCTGATGGTACTGATTATAGAATTTAAATCAAATTTTGGATATGTATCTTAAGGCCTTAGTTTAAATTGGACTGCATAAAACTTGCTATCTACTCTTGTATACAATTTTACAAAAATGTCAGTTCCCTGTTTTTAAGTGAGGGAATTTTCTATAAGAGCAGGTTTAGAGGGCTGACTCTGATGAATTTTGCTCTTATTGGTGTATCTATTACTCTTATAATTCTTGAATTAAGATTTAACTGTATTGGAAGAAACTATTATAAACTTTGTAGATATTAGACTGAATGAGTTACAAATATCGCTAAGATGAAAAACCTTTTTGTACAGTTGGTGGACTATTCTAATATCATTGTGGAAACTATAGCTTAAGGTTCTCTTGTATTACTATTATATGTAATTTTTTAAATAGTAAATTATTAGCATCAATTATAGATTTTCCTTACATGTAGTTCATTATTTTTTTCATTCTCTATGTTGTTCAAGATGAAGAAACTACAATGAATATTCTCTTTCAGAGAAGCTAAAGATGCTGCCACTGCAAGCACAAAAGAAGGTGATTCAGATGGAAGTGATGGACCAGAGCAACAAATTGAAGAAGAAAGAGCACGGTTAGCAAAGGCTCGTTTAGTTTTAGCCAAACATACACGGGTTGTAACATCACTGAAACGCCATTTGGATGATGTGCCAGGAAGGGCTGAATTGGCTCAGTATCAGCGTAGATTTTTGGAACTCTACAACCAAGGTATTTGCATTCTTGCTTCTGTCAAATAATACTAAAGTTCTTTTGTATTTTAAAAAGCATCCTTTACGTAAAATATTTGTGTAGAAATTTAAATATTTTATTTTGCTAGCTTGAATTCATGAGTGTATTTTTATTATTTCAATTTACTTTAGTGGCCTCAAAGCATCGGGAAACAAAGCAGTTTTACACACTCTACAATACATTAGATGACACTAAATTGTACCTGAGTAAGGAACTTTCTCTGTTGAATTCAATATTGGATACTTATCAAGAGTAAGTGAACTGTGATATATTCTTATTTTATGTGTAATAATATAATTTTAAGAATGTACGTATGCTACTTCTCAAATTATTTAAAGAATTAAACGTATGAAGTTTCTAGATACAAAATTAATTACAGAGGATGAATGACATTAGTATATATAATTTCTCGGAAATAATTATAGCTTTGAAATACTTTTATAACACAAATGTAAAAGAAAAAATGTTTTAAAATAATCTGTACTATGTGAATGGTCTTTGAAAATTATTTTTCCAATACCAATTTTACTTTTAAGATGGTATTTTAAAATCCAATTCTCTTTATTATTTCTTCCTTATCATAGGGCAATGTCTAGTTCTGCTTCAAAAGAACAATTTATGAGGCAGTTTGATGCCATTGTGGAAGGGATAAAGCAGAATAAAATTAAGGTAATAATAAAAATTTATCTTTAATTTAAGAATTTATAACTTATGAGCAGTGATTACTAGTTATCAAATGAGGGTATTATTATTATTCATTCTTTTATTAATCATATTTACTCAGGTTGCTAAACGCCGTGCAGAGGAAATAGAAAGACGTGAAGCTCTAGCAGCAAGATTACTCACACTTGTAGAAGCCCAAAGGAAGTATGTGGCTGCAGTCAGACAGCTGACTGCTGAATGTCGACGAAATGAAGCTTTGCTTGCCCAGGTTCGAGGAAGCTCAGGTCCTTGACACAGGCCTCTTATAAAAGAGGTCTGAATCTTCTTGGTGCTAATTTAACCTTCTGAGCTCCTAAGTGGTCCAATGAACTTAAATTGGTGAACAGAAATTCCACTCTTTCCACAAGATAGCATTGAACTGTGTGTATAGTGATTAATTTCTTATTCATTGCAATTTAACCTTAAGTCATTTTTTATTTGTCAGCAATAAATGCTGATGGGCTATAATGATACATACTTGACTTTTGTCAAGAAGTTAGTTTTTACAGAAATTTACAACTATGCTGGGAAATAGAACATTGATTGGTGAAGAAGTGAAGTGATGTGAGAGTGAAAGTCATTGATGCCTAAAAATTTTTTCATAAGTGATAAAAGTTGTATGCATTGTATAAGACAATAATAGCTGTGGAAAAATCTATCCAGAGTGGGTGCCTAAAAATTGAGCATCAAATAGATGTCATTATTAAACATCTTTGTTAGAGCTTAAGTTATTTGCATTTTGTAATATATGAAAGTAATCTGATGCATTTATGCATTCCAGAAGAAGCAAGATTTTTCTATATTATTCTATTGTATGCCAAAAGGTAATGAAGCTTCTGCCTCAATCTCAATCATCACATTTGTTACAATTGCTTGAGATATTTTGTCAATGGAAGGAAAATCCTGGAATCTGTTTAATACTCATACATCATGGTATGTTCTATACTTTTTCAAGAGAATGGCCTAAGTCAGAAAAAAGTTTGGAATTGTAAATAATGTGCCATACAATAGTTAGTTTCTGAAAATGTTTTTTTTTAACAGTGAAAGTGTTATAATCAAAAATATGTGAATTGTAATCTTTATACAGAGTATGTGTTACTGAACATACCGTATGAATGAAATTTGAATGAAAGTTGAATGATTATTTTGAATAAGGTGAGTTTTGTATATCTTTAAAACTAACCTTAAGCTTTCAACAGGATTATGTTTGGATGACTTACTTGATGGCTGTGGCTTTAGGTGTTATAAAGCCTGATTCTATTGTTGATAAAATGACTGTTACTTTCAACTTCATATACATCTACTTATTTTGTTACTCAGTTGCAAATTTTCTCTTGATTTGCAGATTATGGAAAAATTATCAGGGTAGTCAGTGAAGTAATTATTTCCAAAAGCTGCATTTTTGGCCATTAAACATTTTCATTACAAAAATTAATTTTTAATTTATTTACAACAAACAAATACATATATTATTAATCAATTACAACAGATCTTGTTGTTAGATATTATTCTTAAATGAGTAAAGTCACAAATTTGCTTAAAATATATTTCTGGTGTAAAGAGACATCACTCACCAGTGGAGAATTAGGAATTTTCTCAGTAAAATAAATAGCAGAGCATTATTGACTGTGGTACATGATGTTGAAATCTATGTGCAGCAGTTGTGCCTAAAGACTAATACTCCTTGCTTATGCCTATGCTTAGCAATCTTTCCCATTGCTCCAGATGAAACAGAATAATCATCTGGTTGTACTCTTCTCATCATTGCTTCTTGCATTACATGCCATCCTGTCCTTTGCATCTTATGAGTCTGTGATTGCACTTGAGTCTTCCTCCTTGGACCTATTATTTCAAGATATAAAGAGAAGACGTAAATTTTTCATAATTTTCAGTTCGATTTTATAAAAGTGCAATATATTGCCTTCATTTGTGCTAATTTAATTGATTTGACTGTTGATTCATGAAGGTAGGATATAAAAGATTATCCTGCTCCTTGAATATGTATTCTAGCTAGAATTTTCTGACCATGATAAGGATTGAAATAGCCAGAATGAGAAGTCAATAATCCTTTTCCATTATTGATTCATTATTGCATTTATTATTTAATCATGGTTTATAACAACATAATACATACTATCTTTTTCTGTTTACCTATTTTATATTCAAAATTATATAAATTTTATTTTAAAAAATATCATGATTTTTCAGCAAAGAGGACAAGTAACCTCTGAGATTTCTGAGCTTGGAAAATTCATTCACATGATAATAGTGAATGATTGACCAATTTCTTTGTGGAAAATATACTAATATTGCACTCGAGTATCAGAGTGAAAATATCTTGGTTCAACACATTTTGGAAAACATGGCATGCTTTTTGAAATCAATTCTACTAAACGACTTCTTTAATTAACTTCTGATATTTCTTTTTGGAATTAGGAGTTCATTTATGTATCATTTACACTAGAAAAAAACTGGTGGAGTGGTGAAATTATATAAGTGCATATTTTCCATTTTGGGAAAACAAGTACACAAATTACTCATTAAAGGTGCATTCTGGTTCCTATTTTAGTGTTATGAAATGATTGAAAATGTAATATCAGAGTATTATTTTAAATTGTTTTAATTCTTTGTTTTTATTGTGGAAGAAGTTTATGTTACTTTTTGTTTGTTAAAATTTGAATGAATTTTATAGTACTTTCATAACCGAATGATGTGTAAGTTTGATGTTGGTCTTTGGTTATATCTAATTCATAATTACATGGACATATATAAACATGTAATATTCTTGATAATATATTCTTCCTTTTATATAATGCTCACCTAAATGAATCACCCTCTGGCCAGTACGTTCATTTCCACCATTAAGACTATTAATTCCAAATTCAGTCCCCGAATCACTTGGTCTCCTTCCTTGAATTGAATGACATCCACTTGGCACCTGCCACTGCATCAAATGAAATGATAGCTTAATTCTTAATTACATTTATAATGGTATTGAATTGTTCAATTTAATCTAATTTTATAATGAGAAGGCTATTATTACCACAGGTATTGCAAAAAGATAAGATGATCTATAAATCAGTATTCATATAATCAACTCATTTGTATTAGAAATATATCATTCTTTATATGTAGTATTAACTATTGTTTATTTTTTATTGTTATTATTATTTTTTTCTCTGATTCATAAGATTTTTGCAACTAATTTTCTTAATTTTTTCACTGTTGCTGAATACTCCAATTGATACTCCATATTAATTTCTCTGAGTATGAAAATCAGATTTTCAAAGCATTCTGAGTGTATTGAAAAAAAAAAACATGTTTAGTTATTTTTAATTTTTATTCTTGTTAATCTTTCTTATCCAAGTGTTTCTTCATCTAGAAATATTATATTATTAAAATACATTTACAGTAAAGTCATGCTAAATGATAGATAATGCTAATTTAAGACTATAAATTCTATTTTTTAAAGTTTATCAAATGGGTATAATAATTTGTAGACAATGAATGATGTATCCCAAGGTTACCAAAGGAACAGCCACCAAAAAATCGCTCATATAATAATTCAATAATACTACTCACTGGATAGAAACGTATAACCTTCTCCTGTTTCACATTAGGGCATATCATGACTTTCTGTGATGATCTATAACCCTGAAAATATAATTTTTAACTGATTAATGCAATACATAAGACAATGTCAGAATCAGGTGCTCTGATTCAGATTGGACCAGATCATTTTCATACTAGTCTTACTATCTATTTCATAGCAAAATATCAAATTGTCTGCCCTCAGTTCAAACATTTATGAGTTTAAGTAAATTTGATCATTTATTAATTTAAGCATTTACTTACTATAAAGAGATTCATATTACAAATATAAAAATTTATTGAACAGTGAACTAACTCTATATAAAATTGATTGAAAATTTAAAATTCTGCTATTGAGAGTTGTATTTAAAAATAAAACATTTTCTATAAGTTTCTCTGACTTCACTAAATTTCTATATGTTATAATGTCCAAATATATATTTATTTGAGATGAATATTAGTTTGTTTTGTTTCTTCATGATGATAAGAAAATTATCATGAATTTCCACTATTTTTCAACTTACATCATGATGATTTTCTACTGCTGCCCCTGAAACAAAATAAATTTTTTAAATGATATATTCATTTAAATCAAATAATTACTAGCAATCAGTTTTATTTATCCTCTTTACCTTTGACATTGACAATAAACTGACAATGTGCTTTATTTCCTGACTCATCTGCTGCAACATAAACAACTCTGTGGATACCTACTGTCATGGAATCTCCTGGTTTCTGGAAAAAAATTCAATTTTAAAACAATTTATATATGAATACAATTACTTAATTACTTTCAAGTGGCAATTTGAAAATGAAATTAAGTGTCACGATCAATTTCTATCATAAGATATTTTCCTTTTAATCTGGAATTAAGAATGGTTTATAAGAATTTTATTTTAAAATATTTTTTCATTGTAAGTATATCATTCTGGTGTGTTAAATATGTTCACTATAAACTTACAAATTTTCTTGATAAAATACCTAATCGTTTTTGAGTAAATTAGTCACAAAACCAATGGGAAGAGGAAGAAATTTAAATTTTAAACTTCTAAGTAATTCTTCTTTAATATTTATTTTGAACATTCTTTTTACTTTAGACTGTTGTATTGTGGCAACTTTGAGGTTGTCCTTGAATGATGGCTCCTCCCAGAAAATTTCCTTTGAGACTTCTCCAGGTCCAAGTTGAACCTCAAATGATCTTGGGCAATCTCTCACCTCAGGTGACTCTGCATCTATGCATTGGGGTAAATGATAATAATCAGTTGTGTATTTAATAAAAATAGTAGCAACGAGAAAAACCTTATTATAGAGATGTTGATAATCTTGTTGTATCCCACATCTTTATTAATCAATATTCACTTAATACTTAAGGTTATATTTTTGATTAATTTATCTAATCTGAAAGTAATATACCATATTTCCCCATGTATAAGCCACCCCTTTTTTCCAAAATTTCCAAGCCCAAAAAGTAGAGGGTGGCATATACAATGCAGGTAAAAATTTTATGCGTGAAAAATGCTTTTTCAGCCGTATGTTGTTCTTTTATATAAACAATTGTAAGTGATAGTATTATTACAAGACGATATTCTTGACCCCACACCTGAATATTACAAGACGATGATGTCCAGCGACATTAATATCAAAAACAACAACAAGCATACCTCTTGTTAAACGTTGTTTTTTTATAACCTGTTTCTCTAGTAAAATATTTTTTACAAAATTTCATAGTCAAAAAATGGGGGGTGGCTTATACAAAGGGGGTGCTTATACATGGGGAAATACGGTATTTGTATATTTTGGCTCAATACAATAATTAAAATTCAGTGCAAGAAAGATTATAAAATAAAGGATAACAGTAGAGAATTAAATTATGATAAAATGTCAAAGGATAAATGATAAATGTGTGAATAAACTTTAAAATTTAAAAAACAAAAATGTAATATACTCAATCAAGTATATCACCTTCATTATATGCTAAAACTCTCTTTTAAAATTTACAGAGAAGCTGTTACTTTGTAGTATCCATGACTTTCCTATTAATACAGAACGAAAGTTTTATGAAAAAAAATTAACTATACTGATCTTCAATCTTTCATATAGGTGATCTAGGTTTAACAGCTTGTAGTCATTATCAAGCCCATGATGATTTTATGGCTTGAAAGGTATGGTATTAATAGAGTGGATCATCTTCAATTTAATAGAGAAAACTCAGAGTAAATAATTTCTATTCAAGAGGTATAGTATTTTTTAGTAAAAATCGGTCATCAAAAGTATTTTAAATGGTTAGAAATGAGGAAGCTTCAGAGGAAAGTAAAATGTGATTTGGAGGGTATAATTTGATTAAGAATTAAAATTACTAGAATTCTGATTTAAAGGAATAAATTAGTCAGAAGTGTTAAAATAATTGATATACAACAAAAAAGTTACTCTTAAAAATAATTTAAGATTTAAATACCGAATCAGCAAATTTATATGTATGTTTGCGTTACAGCTTACCTAAATCTCAAAAGTTTTGGAACCTCAATCACTTCATTCACTTGTGATAAATTAACAAGCTTTTATTCCATTAGAAAATAACTCTTTCTCTTTGCACTGATCAGAGTCAAAATATAACAAATGCTGGATATTGAGAAGTAATGTAATAAGATTTCTCATGTAATTCATGACTAAAAATAATAACTAATATCAAAACACGTTTTCTTACCTATGATCTCAATGAAAACTCTACACATTGCAGTCATATTACTCATGGGGCTGCGAGCATAAAACGTTATTACTGTGGTTCCAGTGGATAGCTCTGCTTCTAATCTTTTGCCCCATACTGGTATTGAATCTATGTACCTATGGGAAACATGAGATGTGTAAGATATTGTTCAATTATCAATTTGAAAGAACTGTTTAGCATAAGTCTATCAATAGTTTTAAATTATAAGAAAGCAATTGAAACAGAATTTTTCTTTTCTTACCTGCTCCATTCCATGTTTGACTTGGGCTGAGGAATTCTAACATGCATGGCATTCTGATGTTGGGGAAGGGTCAACTTCATGTTTGCTGGACATTGGATAAATGGATTCAGAATATCTGAAAATTAAAATCAGATACAAAATGAAGATGCCAATTCTTCAGTTAACCAAGTCCCTTAAATAAAGTCTGTAGAATTGTAGAGTGCTAACCTAAAAGATTGTCAAAAGTCCAAATTTTAAATCTTAATCATTAGGGATTATTCAAATTAATTTTCAAGGATTTTTTTATTGCCTCTTAATCACTGAATTTTATTAATGTTACTTAAAAGAGTGGAGGACATAATTTAGGGAATCAAAAAGCATAGAAAGCAGATGTATTAGAATTTGCCATGGATAGTTAGGTTATGAATTCTTCTAGTGAAGAATTGAAGTTAAAATGATTTTTTGAAATATCATACCTTATTCATCATAGTGAAGTATCAAGAAATATTCATTTATTAATGCAAGAATATTTATCAGGTATTATACTTTATTGATAAAGGTTATCAAATATCATATCAGTTGATTTTCATTCTTTTAAACAGTTCTCAAGACTTTTCACTATATTAATCCATTCTCTTATACTTATATACTGCATTTAAAAATTAATTCTAAGATATTTATACATCTTTGAATAAAACTTTTTATTTTTACTAAATGAATGGTATTTTAGTCCTACCTCTTTCACATTTCATAGACAAAAACTCAGGTGGTGACCAATAAGATGGACTGGCATCTTTGGTTGATATGCATGCTGCAAGAGGGGGTCCTCCAGTAACTCGATATCCCTTACGACATTCAACAGAGCATCTCTGACCTGGAAAACTTTTTCCTGATGAGCAGGATTCGGGTATCAGCCGACCATGCTGTGGAGGTTTTAGTCGTGGGCATCCAATTGCTATGAACAGAAATATGTACAAGATATAAAAGCAAACAAGTGTACAAAATACATTTTATTTCAGCAAAAGCATTCAGATGAGATTCATACATATTCAAATAGATTTACAAAATTTAATAGGGATAGTTTTCTAAGAAGGTAATACTTAGAAATACAGAAAATATTTTTGCCAAGAAGCATAACAATCATCCTCATGATTCCAATGAAGAAACAAAAAGACAAATTTTTTCTCACAATGGAAGAGTATAGAGGTATTGAAGGTCTCAATTTTACTTTATGTATTAGATAATCCATAATATTTTAGATATCCATACATCTATTTTATAGTAATAAAGATAATTCTTCCATTTAAAATTATTTGATAGTCTAATTTTAGAATTATATAGAAGACAGCAAGCTTATGCAGGTATGTTTGTATTGAAGAATACCATATAGGAAAAAAATCCTTTGTCCACAGTGGACAGGAATACTTTAGTGATTTTCTTACAACTCTGGTTCTAATTTCCCTAAATATAATTTGTAATTGAAACTATATTGAAACCATTTCAATTTTGCGATGATAAAATCCAGCCATATTTGTATATTATTGATCTATTTCACCATTATTAATATTTTATATAATTCTATTTATGTATTTCTATTTTATACTAATAATAGTGAAAGAGATCAGTATGTATAGGTAAATATTATATCTTATTATGCTTCTCTTGTTTTCAGTTTCATTTTAATTCGAACTCTAATTAGTTCAAGGGCTTCTTTTACTGATAGGAATTGAGTAGTTATAATAAAGAAGCAATTATTACAAATTTCATAAGCAATTCTTTGTAGAATTTTCTTTTTAGAGTATGATTAATGACTTATTAATTACTGCAATTAAACAGTACAGCTTTTTTTAAAGAAATTATATATACATAAATGCATGGATGGACCATACTCACGAATGCATGCAACACTCCTTTCTGTTATTGGAACACCTGAAGTTTCATTAACCCAGCGCCCAGCAGGAGAGCAGAGAATAACAGCTGTAGGTGCTACAGACTTAAATCCAGAACGACATCTAACACGACAACGAGTACCGGATGGGTACTCAAATGTATGAGATGCATTTGCTACATGGGGTGAACACTGTAAATCTGCTCGGGATGGTGATGTAGCTGCAGTAGAGAAGCATCCCTTTGCCACACATCTTCCTCCTTCTGCTTTATATCCAGGAGGACATTCTTTAGTCTCCACACATGTTTTACCACGTAATCTAAATCCAGATGGACAAACACAACGATAGCTCCCTAGAGTGTTAATACATCCATGGGAACATGGCTTTTCATCTACGCATTCATCAATGTCTGTACATTTTCCACTGACTATCCTGTGGCCTCTTGGACAAAGGCAATAAAAACTACCTGGAGTGTTAGTGCAGTGATAATCACATGGATTTGATTCATCACATTCATCTACATCTATACAGTTTTTACCATCCTTACGATATCCAGGATTACAGCCACACTCATAACTTCCTGGTGTATTGACACAGGTGTGTTCACAAGGATCTTCCTCATCACATTCATCCAAATCTTCACACTTATTTCCATGCAAAACATATCCAAGAGGACATTTACAGTGATAACTTCCTGGAGTATTGATGCAGCCATGAGTACAAATATTGTCCATAGAACATTCATCTATATCTACACATTGGTGTCCTTGTAATCTGTACCCTGAAGGGCAAGTACATTTGTAACTTCCAGGTACATTCACACACCCATGAGAGCATAAAGCTTCACCTGCACACTCATCTATATCTCTGCACTCTCCCCCTACACTGTGATAACCCAAAGGACATCTGCATTCATAAGAACCAGGAAGATTTTTACATTCATGAGAGCAAGGTTCTCCTTCCTGACACTCATTGATGTCCTCACATCTACGGTCATCTATAAGGCGGTAACCACTTCTGCATTCACAACGATAGCTACCTGGAGTGTTCTGACATATTTGGGGACATAGAAAGTTATTTTTTGAGCATTCATCCACATCTAAACACACCCTGCTATCAGTCCCATTTAGAGCATATCCTTCAGGACATGTGCATCTGAAACTTCCATATGTATTAAAGCATCCATGAGAGCAACCACCTTTATTTCGTGTACATTCATTGATATCCTCACAGGTGCGATGGCTTTCATGTCTCATACGATGCTGTCCTCTAACTCTGTGAGAGGAGCGACGAACCTGTCGAAAGCCTTCAGGGCATCCACACTTGAAGCTCCCAATTGTGTTGAAGCAATCATGGGTGCAACCTCCATTACCTATTGAGCATTCATTTATATCACCACAGGTCCTACCATCAATGTTCAGCTCAAATCCTCGAGGACATCCACAATGATGACCGCCAGGAATGTTGTGGCATATTCCTGAACATCCACCGTTTCCATCTGCACACTCATTTATATCTTCACATTCACCATCTATCATCTTGAAACCTTTTGGACACTCACACTTGTATCTTCCTTGCATGTTTACACATATATGAGAGCATCCACCATTATCTCTTGAACACTCATCTATATCTTGACATGATTTTCCATCTTCAGTTAGCTCAAACCCCATTGGACAGTAACATGTGTAAGAACCTGGTGTATTTAGGCATTTATACTCACATTTCACTATCCCAAGGACACATTCATTAATGTCCAAGCAGGTTTTCTTGTCAGTAGGGTCTAGTATGTATCCAGTTTTACAACTACATCGAAAACTACCCAGGGTATTTATACATTGATGAGAACAGTTGGCTTCTTCTGAACACTCATTGATATCCACACATGTTTTATTATCATGGAAAAGTCTGTAGCCTTTCGGACAAGAGCAAAGAATGTCTGATTGTACTTCTATACATTCATGAGAACACCCACCATTGTCCACATTGCAAGATATCAACAGTGAACATGACACTCCATCAGTTTCTAACTCATATCCAGATGGACACGAACACTCTAATCCACCATCTTTGTTTATGCAAGTATGAGAACATCCACCATTATTTTCTTTACACTCATCTATATCATAACAAGTTTTTTCATCCTCTCCTAGGGCATATCCTTCAGGACAAAAGCAAAGAAAACTTCCATGTATATTTTGGCAGTTATGAGAACAAATCCCACTATCCTCACACTCATTCACATCTTGACACGTCCTATTATCAGCCCCAAGTATCAATCCAGGGGGACACTCACAACGAAAATATCCAGGAAAATTTACACAAACATGTGAGCAAGGACCTAATGACTCATTTGTGATATTTGTTGCAAAGGTATTGGAATTATTATCCTCCACAGGTTGAACAACTTTGCACTCATCCACATCCCTACAGTTCTTTTCATCCTCACTAAGTTCATATCCTCTCGGACAGCTACACCTGTAGCTGCCTATGGTGTTCACACACTCATGTGAGCATTTTTCTACAGATATATCAAATTCCTCAACAGAGTTCATTTCCCTACACTCATCTTCATCAACACAAGTTTTACTGTCACTTCCCAGATGAAATCCAACTGGACAATGGCATGAGTAACCACCTTCATGGTTAGTACAAATGTGAGAACATGGAACATTCAGGCATTCATCTATATCTTTGCAACTTTTACCATCAGATTGGAGTTTATATCCTTCATCACAATCACATCTGTATCCACCATCAGTATTAAAACAGTTTTGATCACATGTTGAACTTAATTGACATTCATTGATATCAACACAGGTATTCCCATCATCAAGCAATTCATAGCCATTATCACATCCACACTGGAAGCTACCAAAAGTATTAATACATTTTTGTGAGCATACTTCCATTTGAAGGCATTCATCAATATCCACACATGTTTTCCCATCATCTTCAAGAGTAAGACCTTTTGGACATTCACACTGATAACTTCCTTCAATATTATAACAGATATGGGAACAAAGTGTCTTTTGAGTTAAATCAATAAGACATTCATTGATATCTTCACACGTATTAGAGTTAGAGGCAAGGATGTATCCCTTAGGGCAACCACATGTATATCCACCAGGAGTGTTTGTACATAAATGTGAACATTTTGCCAGGCTATCATTGCACTCATCAATATCTGTAAAGATAGATGATATTACAATATAATAAAATATCAAGCTTCATTGCAATGTGTGATTGATTAGTGTAAATTTAAAGAGCATTGGCAAGAGTTAAAGTTGAAGAGATTAAAAGTTTATCCTCCATAACTTTATGGCTAATGAAAACATATATGACTGTTTCCCTTCATAATTCTTGATATTATACCATATTGTATTCATATAAAAATGTGTATATTATTTCATTCTTAATACTTTATGAAAGATATTATTTTTGTATAAGAACAATGAAATATGAAAAATGATTTTAATACTGTACAGAAACCAAAATAAACACTTGACAATCATTAATAGATGGACTATAATTTTTTGTTGCACAACTACTACTTGTTCTGCCAATTTCTGTGCTGTGATCACAAGAATTAATGATGATTTGACTTTGATTTCTCTTGAATTTGATCAAATTTAAGCAAAGCAGAACTAATCAATATGGCTAAACAACTGCATGTAAGGTTAATTTCATGCGCATCCATGGTGATAAATAAGACATATGATAACCATCCAAAAACTGAAACCAGCCAAACTGAATATGCCAAAATATTCATTGATGGACATTAATTTCTGTCATACTTTTCTGGATGAGTTAATCAGAAAACATATAGATAGTGTATATAAACACATAATTCTTCAAGTATAAATTAAATACACAAGAAAAGCTTCGATGAGAGACTAAATCATTATAGGGAGCAATTTAATATCTTACCTTCACAAAGTTCAATGGTAAACCCATCCTCTACATCTGTTTTGATCACTCTTTTATAGCCAGAAGTACAGTTTATGGAGAGATTTTGGTGACTGCTCATGGACTCAAAATCATGTTCTGGTTTTTGCACAGCCCCTAACTCTTCTTCAAAGTTTATCGATTCTGTTGTCCCAGTTTCTTCCTTTTCAGTCATTTCATATTCTTCTTCAGTACCTTCACTGCTTTTTTCACCTTCATCTTTTTCTTTAGTTTCCTCTTCCTCTTTATCATCATCCTTTTCAATCTCCTCTTGTTCATTATTCTCATCATCCTCATCATCATCTTTTTCTTCATCTTCATCTTTTTCAGTCTCATTTCCATCGACATCATCTTCGGGGTTATCTTTTTCATTTTCATCATCCTTTTCGTTCTCCTTTTCATCATCTTTTTCATTCTCCTCTTTTTCTTCATGAATATTTGTTTTGTTTTCCTCATGTTCACCATTTTCTTCACTTTCTTTTTCGTCGTGTTCTCCGTCTCCTTCTTTTTCATTTTCATCATCTTCGCCATCTTCTTCCTCATCTTCTTCTCCTCCTTCTGTCTCATCTTCTTCCCCATTTCCTTCCTCAACTTCACCATCTCCTCCCTCATCTTCACCATCATCTTCCTCATCTCCTTCTTCTTCATCATCTCCCTCCCCGTCATCTTCATTGTCTTCATCGCCATCATTTTCATCTGCCTCATCATCATCTTTGTTTTGCTCCTCATTCTTCTCTACCCTTGTATCATCAGTGTCTTCCTCCTCTGTGTTTTTGTGACTCTCTTGCATGCTTTTTTCCTTACCTTTTCCATTTTCAACGCTAACACTCGAAGTATTTTGAACGCTTTCGTTCATTGCTGCATGATCTATCTTCTCAAGAAGGTCATCTTTAATTTCATCGTCACCATCATTTTTATATTTATAAATTTCGGTTGTTGTTCCTTCAGTCTCATTGGCATCTTCTTCAGATTTAGAGGTTTCTCTTTCTTCCTCATTCGTCTCTTTTAAAAGAGGCACTTCTAGGATTGTTTCTTCCATTCCTGTAGAATGCTCTTCGTCCTTTCCTTTATTTACATGCTTTTCATTCTCTTCTTCAACTTCTTCTACCTCTCTGTTTTCAAGTTCCTTCTTTTCCCCTTCGTTAAAAACTTTATCATCTTCCTCTTCTTCTTCCCTTTCATCATCATCTTCTCTTTCATCATCATCTGTTCCTTCGTCATCATCTTCTTTTTCCTCATCATCTGTTCCTTCGTCATCATCTTCTCCTTCGTCATCATCTTCACCTTCGTCTTCTCCATTGTCTTCTTCTTCTCCATCATCTTCTTCTTCTTCATTGTCTTCCTCTTCTGCACCATCTTCATCACTATTGTCTTCATTTATTTCTTTCCCTTTAGACTGCTTTTCTTCCTTCTTGCCTTCATTCCCATTAATACCTAATGGATAGCTTTCTTGTTGAGTTTCACTTTTTTCATCGTTAACTCTCTCCTCTGATTCATTCTTAAAACCATCGCTTTCTAGCTCATTTGTACTGATATCTTCTCTGTTTAATTTTTCTTCAAGAAAATCTCTATTCTTCTGTCGTATTTCGGCTACTAGATCCGCATCTTTAGCTGAAGTGGTCGTAATCTCTTCCAAACACTCATAAGACCCGATGGTGTTCAAACAACCGTGTTCGCAAGGACTACTGGGCTCCTCTCCGTCATCATGGGATTTCATTAATGCACATTCGTCAATATCTGAAATGAAAACAAATTTAATTGTAACGCAAGCAGAAAAGATAATCCTTCTGTATAGAAAGATAAGAAAATTAACGACGATAGATACACATTAGTGTTGTGAAATGCCCCCCGCTTATCCATATCAATTTCTAATTTTACAGGGAACTTATTATCTCTCTCTCTTCAATTATTCAAATATTGATTCTCCTAGGTTTTGACATGCAAACACATTTTCGAGCAGCACAAACTGTAATATGTTGATTTCGACAATGCATATATGAGTGAACCAATCACTTAAAATTTAAATGCAATATAAAGATGGCAGATATTCAGACAGAGATATCGAGAAGAATGAACATCAACTGCTGCCGTAGCTGATAGTATCTTGACTCTGACATTGCTAAGATTATGAATATTCTGTCAACGATAAAAATTCCAGTATGATTACCATCGGAATTCAAGTTCAAACTGGGGAACCCAGATTCAAGAAAGCATGAAATACATAGTACAAAGTCAGTCAATGACAATCAGCATTCGCTTCCAAAACGAAGAATTTAGATGACTAAATTTAAAAGAATTGAATTATAATTTTTTCCCCGAATGCAGGGTGATAGCATGCAAGTGCTTCAATGGAAAGGAGCCTCATGCAAATTAAACTGATCAGGTTTTTCCGATTAAGGAATGCTTGCGAGCGAGTGTCGATAAATTCAACGTATAAAAAGGTTAAGATTGAGATCGTCATATTTCTATCAAATTATCATTTATTACACCCTTAAGGGGATCCGAGAAAGGATCTACGGTGAGTGGAGAAGTGTTCAGTTTTTTTTCTTTTATAAAAAGGAAGAATTATATTAAAGGGGTTTTCTCTGGTCTTTGAAAGAATATGAAAATGTATCAACTTCCTTTTGGAAAGGCATGTAATAGTCATGAGATTGCAGATGCATAGATGTACAGTTCAGGGAAGTTTTACTGTTCATCACTCGGATTATTTTTCTGTTAGAAAATGCTATCGGTGGCACACGTACATCAGACATTGTAATCAGTCTATATAGATAACTTTAACTTGAATTATTTAAATTTATCCTGCGACAACATTTTGGTACATTGGTTATGTCTGTACGGGTTTGTAGGCTTGAGATGAGGGTTTTTTTTTAAAGCATGTAACCAATTTATTCCATTTATCGAGAGTTACACTTGGGAATCTAATGATGATTGGCTAGCATTTCACCATGAATACAAAAGAGTACAAGATATTACATAACGATACGTATAACAGTACGAGATTTAAATATGGCAATGTAGAAAAAATCCAAGATTATCGAATACATATATCCTATACATAATTCTAGAAAAGGTTTTTTATTGATAGAAACATGCAATGGTTACCAACCTTTACTGATCACCTTACTCCCAATAACTTCAAAGAAAGCTTTCCAGTTTGAGAAGGAATTTAAGATTTTTCATTATAAATTGTAATTGATGTGAAGTAAAAAAAGTTCATCGCCAAAGTTTCTAACATTGCTGAAATCTATCTACAGTGTTCATATAATTTAAAAGGTAACTCACATATCCCTTCCCTTGGGGTTTTAAGTGCCTCTAGAGGCAACTGCACAAGAGGTTGGGAACCACTGATGTCATAGGATACACGGTGTCTCGATACCCTCCCTTAAATTTCTCACGGACGAGTTCCACTATTCTTTTGCACTCTCCTATCTCTTTTCTACTGCAATACAAGAGAAAAGATTTTATACAAAAATAATCTTTTCGGGATTAACGCTCATGTTTTCTCCGATGGGAATAGTTGAGGTGTGCGAAATTATGCTGACCATGACAAGTTTTCCAGTCTCCAGAGAGCATGAATCCCTCCGGGCAAGTGCAGAAAGCAGATCCGAAGGTGTTAACGCAGCCGTGTGAACATCCAGCATCTCCGTTGGCACACTCGTCTACGTCCTCGCAAGTATGAGAGTCCTCAGGTGATAGACGGGTTCCTGGAATTCCCTCGCAGCCGCATTTGTAACTGCCCCAAGTGTTCATGCAAGTATCCTGGCAAGGTCCGTGTCCGTTGCGGAGTAGGCATTCGTTCACATCTGGAAAATTTTATTTAACAAAAGTATGAGGAAAACTATAATGATAATAAAATATGGAGGAAAATAACTTAAGTGATGTGTTTAAAGAAGCTGATGAAATGTTGAGTTTCAAACGATTACACTATGAGTGATCCATGTCTGTAGAAGATATAAAGGTTTGGATCAAATTAGATATGGTGGAGCACAGCTCTAGAATAATTTAAAATATTGATTCAATTACTAAAATTACCGTTATAAGGCACAGTTCGAACATTCGATACATAGAAACGTCAACTGGAATTGTAGAATCCTTTTACCTAATAAGTAACTTAAGGGAAAAGTTGGTAAAAAGCTTTTTCTTTACGAAACCACTCGATATCAATAACCGAGTAACATGAGTTATTATTTCGAAATACCCTCGTAATTTTTTTTAAATATGAACTCACCAACGCAAGTCTTTTCGTCTCCAGAAAGTCTTAAACCTTGATGACATTGGCATTTGAAAGATCCTGGTCGGTTGATGCAAATGGATTCACAGCCCGAAGTTCCTTCTGCACACTCGTCGATATCTTCGCAGAGAGAGAGTAAACGATTATCACAGAGAAGAGAACACAAATATCCATCAAATTGAAACTTCTGCAGGAGGTTGTTTCCATTCTCAAATGTTTACCATTCGTATGCATATCGATAAATTTATATTATACTACAGAATTATCTCCAACTAATTTTTATATACGTACATAAAGATTTGAAATTCCCTTTATAAAAAATAACCGAATACGAGAGAATCTGCGAGCTTCGAGTATTATTAATGTAATATCATCAAAACTGAAAAACTTAATATCATATTATATGATAGCATGTACTAACAATCCAGTTTATATCAAATGCTTGAATTCCTAAATTCGAAATATCAGAATTACTTCTCATTCTTCATAATTCAGTGCACAGTATTTTATAACGTATTTTATATAATATTTTATAATTATTATATATACCATCAAAATATGATGGTAAAAATTTGAGGTATTTGCTAACTTCAGTTTTTATAATTTATACCTAGCTCAATAATATTTGAATTGGCAAATAGTTATTTTATTTTGTTGATGTTTTATTAAATGAAATGAGTTTGACATTTTTCCCCGTATAATTTCACTTGATTTTCTTTAGACACGGAACATAACCTGCTGATGGCTCAATGACCCAATCACTCAGTGATCTGGTTTTATGAGTTACATCTCGAAGAGAAAAATGGAGATAGTCACAATTATAGTAACACCTACCATGGCATGTCCTGCCATTCTCTGGATCTAACCGATATCCCTTAAAACAGCTGCATTTTGCTGCACCGTTCACTACCGTGCAAGTGTGTTGACAGCGACCTCTGCTGGAACCGGGTTCAGGTCCGCAAGGATCAACTGGAAGAGTTACCTCTGGCGCTGGTGGAAGAGGAACCCAGAGAAAAAAGCAGTTGAGGATTCTCATTCATCCATATATCTGTGGCTTAATTACATCATCTATCATTCCTAAGACTACGATTCAGGACTAAGATTGTCTCCTTACAGTATGAGAGAGAAATTGAGCAAGTGACCCTTAAAATGTATTTTGAAATTATTGGGGAACGAAGTATATCGTATGATCTCCTCCTTAACTAGTATATCTCACCAGTGGATGGCTCGGAATCTTGGTCCTCAGGCACGCACGCCGGTGGCCGTCCTATCCATCGGTGTTTGCTGCAGAACAATCGGTCTACATCCGGGCTCACCAAGCGAAAGCCCTCTTCACAGCGATACAAGGCCATTAGGAAACGCTGGTTTGGAGGATCAGGGTTCTTACGCCTGAAGAAGATGGATGTGATCAATTGTCTACAACTGTAGTGAATTACCTTGTTACTTTTCATAAGGGCCCAAACGGTAGACGATAATAATGGTGGTAATACTCAAATTAAGACTTTCGAAAGATTACGATATTGTTGAACTTCGATTTAAATATTTATAAGAAAAGATATCGAGGGTTATTCTTTTCGTAAGAAATCTATGAAAATCTTTCGGTAAACATCCTGAAAAATATCACGTGATTGCAACATTTATCTGTTAAATATCAATCAGTTTAACCCTTAATTACATCGTCACTAGCGTCATTTAAAGTTGAGTAACATACCAAGGATTTACTTTGTTTTATCAATTGATACTCTCCTTCTTTTATTCACTATCAGTTCTTACAGCCTTCAGGATTTTAACTTCATCAAAACTTTTAAAATGAACTGAATCATAAACTCAGTCTTTCTCAAATGTTATTAAGTCTTCTCCTTTTGTGCTGTTGCAGTTTCTCTAATCTTAACCAAGTATAACTTAATATTTCAATACGTATTATTAATTCAAATGTTTTGATGCATCGGGATATGATTTTTGCATAACGTAGTCAAGAGTAATTCATTGATATCGTCACTTAAGCTGAAGGGAGGCGTTCGAAGGAGATATTGTCAGACGAAACAAGATGGATTAGTTTTCCGTGAATGAGTCACACTTGATATCGAGACATCACCCTAAAAAATTGGTTTCGCTCTTTTGAAAGGCCCATAATTATAGCAGTCGAATAAATCTCTGGCCCGGATGAATCATAGGAATGAAAGGCAGGGCAAATACCTGTTTCACTCCGTTGCTCATTTGAGGGGACATTAACAATTCCACCTTCGTCGCCTGTCAGTTGCGATCGGCGCAAGAGTTACTTCTGCCTAGAATGCGAGGTAAGGAAGATATATATAAACGATCCACGCTCTCCAGATACTATTGATATCTTTCCCTCGGTTAATTGGAAAAAGACAAATGTCCGGGCGTAATTGTGTAGCCGCCATGTCCTATCTGATCAGTGCATTCGTCACCGCGAAGCGATTCTTCGAAGGACGAGGCACTGGGACGTCGGTGAGACATTCCCATTACGGACAGCAGTGACGTTTGGACAAATTGATAGCGTTGGGAACGAGGGTCCAGTTGTGAATCGAGATCACGAATTAACGAGGAGAGAGGTCTTCCATTGGAGGGTGTTTGAGACACAAGTCGTTGCGGAGCCGTGATTTTAAAACACTGCGCAATCAATTCTGCGTGACTTAACGGTGCAAATTGGCAAATACGATCCTACTTGATGAGGGTTTTGCAGCATACGTTTTTGGATTCAGATCAATGGAATGATACAGATTTCGATTGGAATTTCAAGGAGCACGTCATTATAGACAGAGGTAAACAATAATCGGACAAAATTCAATTCAACGAATTCAAAGATTTAATCGATTAAGAAATCGTGCCCAGTAAATGCCTGTGGTTCTATGAAAGTGTTCTTTCTGTTTTATCTGCGAGCTGGTTGGAGTACAGTAGAGCACCTATCAAGCTTCTTGTAATAATAGGACACAGTTGTCGTTCACGAAATTTCTTTTGCGAAAAAATATAGAATGGAATTTTTACGGATGTATTTGGTATCCTCTTGAATCTTGGGAAAAGGAGAAGTAGGTTTTATACTTTGTACGAAACAGCGCACGACTTTGTCGCAATGTTATAGACTAATTAACACTTTAATTAATTAATTAAAACTTAAAATCTCCAAGTGGATGTTAAAGTCAAGTGAAAAATAGTGAAATGACTTGAACTGGCAAGTATGCTTACGGTAACATAAAGGGAGACCTGGGTTCGAGTCCCAGTCATGTCGCTACTTTTCACGTTCGTTTGACATCCTCTTGAAGTTTTTAATAGTCCAAAATGTTAATCAGTTGACAACCTTCTCTCGAAAATCCAAAAATAGCTTTTTACCGGGTTGGATGAATTTTTTTAAGCTAATTTGATCGAATGACTCATTGAGAAAATTACAACCGCTGAGTCACCAATATAAGTACGTATACAGACTGGGCTGAAATACATGCTAACGATCAACCGTAAAATTTTCGTCGTTATTGAATCAGAAAAGTCTGCCCTCGGATTGAAAATGATTTTGGAGCGAATCGAATAAAATATTAGATCCAATAACCCACAATTCTTTCTTCCAGTTTCCCTGAAAAACTGGACTGGGAGCGTAGTCTAACAGTCACGCTTAATTTTCAATCTCCAATCCGAAGGAAATTCGGTGTTCATCGGGAATGGTTATTTAGGAATTAACATAGTCGTAAGAAGGGCCGGAGGAGATTTCTTAAAGACGCACTTAAGCTGTCCGACTGGCGAAATTTATGGCGGGCGGCTGGCGTGGAGTGAGCAATCGGTGATTATGAGACTGAATCAGAGGCCACGAATACGCCCATTCTGCGGTGTCCTCCAACAACGTCTCCCACTCTTCCTTTCTTCACAGGAGACACTCGCACAACTGCCCACTCTCTCTCTCTCGGGCTTCCTTTCTACACGTCTCTTTCTATTAGCACTGCAGTCTCACCGTGCACTTCCTCGTGTCTTTCACTCTCACAGGCGGCTCTTTTACACAACCTCCCTTACATCACGTAAGGTGCTCGACTCTCTCATTTTCTACCTTTTCTCGCACTCTCAGAAACATCCTTCCCTTGCCACCTCTCGGAAGTTTTCGCTCGGAAGGTTTCAGATTGGCTCTTTATTATTCTCGTTGGTTTGGGATTGGGAAAGGGTTTTCGAGTCTTTTGATCCATACATCGTTTTGGGTCGTTTTCTATTTGGATTTTTTGTACATACGGGGACATTACATTAGAATTGAGTTATAAAATTGAATATTGAAATATAAAATTGAAAAATAAGATAAAAGAGGCAACCAGAGTTGTTTGTTATAAATAATAGAATAAGGTATATTTTAGCCGTTTAATCACTCTATAATTAGATGCAAATAGTGTTTTTAAAATATTAATTAGTTATTCTTAAAGTTATACGTCATTTTGGACATTTTTAGTATCTTCGCTGTATACACAGATATCGATATTTCACTATTAACAAAACAATTCGTTAATTTATTTGCGTAGACTCATTGTTCTAAAGCAAATTCGTTTAATATTATTTTACACGAAGGAATTATAATTTACTTCGTTGATACACAAATAATAAGCTCATATTAAGATTATGATATTTAAATGAATGATAAGAGAGCAAATACAGTTATTTGAGTATGTTTCTCTAAGTTATGAGTATTGTAAACTATAATTACGTCATTTGTGTATTTATTACGACATGACTTATTTATGTACACTTGGGTCGGCCTAAATATGGTATCCGATTAAAAGTGGCTGAAGATGATGATATACCGTGGGCTAATTGTAATAAATTAGTCATAAAACACGTTCTCGGAGGTGGAACAAACATTTGATTGAATCTTAATTTATTCCAAGTGAACGCAAATCTTTACATTTCCCGAGAATTTTTATTGTAAGGATATCTCGAGATCAGGGTAAACAAATTTCTCGTGTTCCTTTACGGAAATTAATGAGATTCAAGTATCGCGGAACTCGGCGACCACTCACCGCAAATATTTCGCCAACTTTGCGCCCTCTATTCTAGGAGCCATCACCAGACCTCCAGAATCCTCAGATCTTCCCACCAGACAACTTATGTCCAGAGTTGAGAAGTCCACTTCCTCCTCCACCTCTTGTGTAGGCTCGATTTCCTTAGGAATTGTCTCTCGCGGCTTTTCACCATCCCCAGGAACGTTGTTTTTCTCTGTGCTGCTCTCCGAGTCTTGAATGAAAGGCGGTAAATTGGCTGAGTTAGGACAAGATCGAAATGAAACTTTTCCATTTCAAAGACCTCGGAGGAACCTTGACCGTCACGAGCAGATATTGAAATTTAAACCGATGGATACAAGAGTGTTTTTTTTAGACTTGATCTAACATCTCATTTTACGTATGCTATGCGAAATATTGCATAATCACAACTCTTTTAACGAAAGGGCAAAATGTTTTGACCCATACCATTTTTATACTAATTGTGTCATTTTCTTTAAAATTTACTTTCGAGGTATAATTAGTTATTATTATTCGAGTAATTATTGATTGCAATATATAAATTCTTATTGTTGTATTTATTTGGAGCTGATTCGTTCTTACGTCTCGTATTACGTATCCTGTGCAAATTTTTTCAATATTACAACTCATTTAATGAAAGAGCAAAATTCTTAGACCCATTCCATGTTTAAATTACTTGTTTATTTTAGTTTTAAATTTGCATTTGAGGAAATAATAAATTTCAACATATAAATGCTTATTACTGTACTTCCTGTATTTGATACGATATCTTACATCGTTCTTACGTAATTTAAGTAAATTAAAATTCCCTAACGCGACTTTAAAATCGTGAAAAATGAAAGCGGAAAAAAACTTTGTTCCGTCCTACTAAAAGACTCGCATTTTTTATGATAACAATCGGTTGATTTATTTTATTTCCAAATTTTTTCCTATTAGCATAGAAACCTGGAAACCATTCCATTTCTTGCGCTATAGAAATAATGGGATTAATTTATCAAGCTATAATGGAACCGCTTGTGGCTATCTGTTGCTTAATCCCGCCCTACGAGACCGACTGCCATGAGGTGGGAATTCTGATGACGTCTAAATGGCATTAGCTTCTAATCTCGGTGATAATGGCGATGAAAAATGGTTCCGGGAGAGATGGAAAGCTTGGTAAGGGGGGTCAGTGCTTTAAATCTATCATCGGCTTTTAAGGAGGACACCGCGCCTATCGCCAACTATTTATCTATTATTTTTTCCTAATGTATATTTGAACCATTCGAGACGGGGAATGGAAATTTAAGCTTTTTATTCGGCTGGAGTTTTTGATGTTGGGTTTCACGACAAAAAATTCTAGCAAAATGACTTATTCTAATTTTTAATATGTTTTATGTTGAAAGATTAAAACCATATATGTAGTTGTCTTGCAAAATGAATGATATGGTAGGTTATGCTTCTACTCGTAATAATAATACGTAAATACGTAATACCAATACGTAATAGATCTAAGCTTAAACGAATTCTAAGCTGTCTACAACTAGTTTCGTATATAAATACAATAAATTGATAAGGGAATTGAGGGTTGTATAGGAAGGTGAACTATTATCAGGCTGGAATCGAATAATAAAACCTTCTTGCAGAATTTAGCGCAAACGAATGCGTGAGAATCCTAAAAACAATGCTTCCATACATATATCACAAGTTCAACAGCTTCCCAACGATGATCCTGCCCCATAATAGGGTCGAGATGCTTTGAGGCACGTGCACATGTGGATACTTTAACATAAACAGCACGGTTATTTCGACAGAAACATGTAAAAGGCATTCATTTATATTAATTAGCCGTAGTACTGCCGTATAATTGGATAGTGGGATGAAGGAGGCGCCGCGCGTTGAAATCTCCATCTCATTTTCGTGCTAACCTTTGCCGCGTCCATTCACGCCCTCTATTTCAGCCGTCTTTCCTCCGTTATCCGTTTCCACCGCCCTTCCCTCGACGGCACCTCTTCCTTCCAAATCCTGTATTCTTCTTCTCTTCATCCCTTGCAACTTCTGTCCCCTCCGAAGCTTCCTTATCCTTTGTTTCTTCAGCTCCATTCTATCTTCTTGAGCTCTGACCTCCGAAGGATCCATATCCGAGATTGCCCTGAAACGTAAAAGGGTATGCGATGAAATATTGAAAAATATAGAAGTAAATGTAATATTTAAATAATATAGGGATGTAAAAGGAATATAACTAGTGTGAATAGATGTCCGTTTATCAATTTAATTACAGACAAACATTCGCCATAGAATTGCGCTGTTGTTGGAAGTGTAAAAGTCGATTCCATCGGACGTGTGCATCAGTTACGTGGTTATAATACTCTGTTAATGTTAATGCGGCACGGAAATAGATGACTTCTATATAAAAAGAACAAGTATGGATAATAATTATAGTAGTAGAAAGTAATACTAGTTAAATCCTGAGTAGGAATGTTGGCAGAATGGTTAGCATGCTAATCTTCTAAACGCTGAAGTCCCGGGTTCAAATCCCGGCTGAAGAGGAAATTTTCCTCTAAGGAATGTTCTCAGTTGTGGATGCTTGTGTACGTCCGTTGTGATGTTTAGGACCACACTTTAATCGTCAAGAAAATGGATGTTTGTGCGATCTTTAATAATAAATAAATTATAGTAGGCAGAATAAACCAAGAGAAACTGAATCGAAAAAAGTCTAGTAACATTTCCTCGTTGGAAGTGGAGTAAGCGTATTCGTTACCACGCAAATTATCGGCGCACATACTTATAATGATCCATTAAATTAAACTAAGTTATTACGGCACGAGAGGCGTATTTTTTTTAATGGAATGAGCTCAAGTCGTCCGGATTTTTTTGCGAGTGAAAGGTACAGCGCCTCACCGTTGCCCTTTGCTATTCTCCTTCAGTCATCATCTCCTACCATCTGGTAGGTGGGCAATCCTTCAATGCTGATTTAATTATCGCCTCCACCACCTCTTCCCTTCCTTCTTTTTAACTCCTCCCGTCCCTTTGTCGTTATCCTTCCATCCCATCCCTCCTCCCGCCCGCTCTATCGCATTATTCATCCAGCCTTCCCGTCTATCAGCCTCCTCCCCCGACTTTTACGACTCCCATTCGCCCAGCTTCTTCTTAGAGCGATCGAATCGACAATATCTTGTTTTTCGGTCGTCGGCGTCTTGCAGTGTGACTCACTCGCGAAATCCTTGGCCCTCCCAAAGATCCGCCTCCCAGGCGAACAATGTACCGCTGTCATTTGTTATCTCTTTTTAAGTATTCAAAGCTTCTGTTTGAAGCATCGCCCCATATCTATTTATTAATCCTCGGCAGCCATCGTAATTCATATCCACTCCGCATGAATATGCAGGAGCGCTTTCTTTGACCTAAGATACTTACGAGCTGGTTTAGAAACGAGGGCGATGGAATCGGCGTGGTTTCACGCGTGTCTATTTTGGGATTGATGTTTTTTTGGTTGTGCTCGTAGAATTGTGTACGACTGTGTAACTTGTGTATGCGATTTTGTAATATTTGTTCTCAGGGTGGTTGATTGTTATTTTGAGGATGAAATTTAAATGAAATATATATTATTATTAATATAATTATTCGTATGTGAATAGTGCTATATTCATGGAGTGAATATGCTGAAATGGAGATTGGAAAGATTTGGTAATTATCCACAATATACTATATGCTATAGTAAATAAATAATGGAAAATAACCAAGTTACTTCCTTGCTCCACATTCATGGCTTTTTACTAAGTGACACTTAAGAACTTTCATTTCATTTACCGAAGCTGAAAGATTAAGTTCAGACTTCGCTATGAAACAAATTATTACATTCAACGCCATAATTGGTTATGAGAACTAATACATAATCGTGAGTAAATAATGTCGATTATCAAGTTTGATTCAAGTTTTTGGCAGGTTAACTTTCTTGATACCTTTCAAGCAGTATGTCACGCTTTTCACCATACTTCGGTTCAGAATTAATAACGAGACGTTCAGCGATGATTTAAACAGGCTCCAAAAGAAGATTAAACAATTAGGCAGTTTTTTAACTACACTTTGATCATTTTGAGGATTGAAAAACCGGAATATTAACCTCTCATTCATCTGCATTGCTGCTTATATTCTTTTCTCGGTCATGTCTACGTTTAGCTTCATTAATTCTGCTCCGAAGTGAAATTATTTTTCTTTTTAAATTGTATTACGTATTTAAAAATTTTAAACGGAACATAATCTTTTAGATATTTTAGTCATCTTACGTTCATATTCTTCATTATCATTCATAATCCATTTCAAACGTTCACGAAAAGCATATTTGTGAAACAATCAAACATTAGTTGTATTTTATTCAAATCAGTTCGTTTTGATTAAAAAACAATAAAACAGGAATGATTATGTTTAACATGTACTTCTTATGTATTACATTTGTTGCCACATTAGAATTCAGAAGTCATTCAGAGGAAATCATCCCAAACTGTTTAATAGGCAGTTATTCAGAACTTTATTTTTATATTACCACCACAGCAATCACATTATTCCATACTTCTCTAATCTTCCCATGTATAAAAGAAGCATGTTTTCATCTAAACACGAGTGACGTACGAGAATCTGTTTAGAAGTACCAGTCCAAAATTTCAATTCTAAATTGAATGGAACGTTTAGGAAACCATAAAAAACCCCCAAACGGTCACTCACATGGTGTTATAACATTCTCATAAAACTCTTATATTCCGAAACCGTTTCTCGGCGCGTTTTATCCGGAATATAGATAAATCCGTTCATAATTTCTCGATAGGCCCTTTCCGCCGAATACCAAAGACGAGCGACGATAAATCAACGAACACAAAAGATCTCTCACTTCCGAGGCTCCGCTAAAAATATACGCGTGGATTTTAAATCGGCTGTTTTGAGAGCGAGATGAATAATAAAGGCTCATAAAAGGAAGCGCTGAATGTAAAAGTTCGCACAAGGTTATCTACGAGAGTGGAACAAGGAATACGGAAAGAGAGGACATAAATCTTCGTATGGGAGGTGCAAATAAAAAGGAGCGAGCGATTGGAACACCACTGGGAAGAACGGAGATGGCACCACCCACCCCTTTAATGGAACACACTCACCGGTGCGAAGGCGCCTCGCCGTCCGCTGACCCATGGGTCGAGTGACGCATTCCACCGGCGCCTAAACCGGATGACGCAAGGTGTGTTGCGGGTGTCGAAGCAGCGTCCGCCATAGGCTCCCGCTCTGCAAACAAGAGGAGGAAGGGAATTTGAATAATGATCTTTGTTATGCGGAGGGTAATCCCACCGGGCATTGGATGCAAAACATACAACACGATCTTACCGTTCCGGTGCTGGAATACGAACGCGGACTTAAATGGGAAGATTAAAATGTAAAGCAGTCGGAAATGCGTGCATAACACGCAAAATACGAACGTGTATGAATCACTTAAGAAAGAGAGGATACGTTTATGTTTAATTAGCACGAGAAAGCGTGTGTCGCTTTTCTCAAAGTTAATTAGATACGAAAAATAGAGACATGACCGAGACTCGAACCCGAAACAAACGAAAAAGTGAGAGACCTGGGTTCGAGTCTTAGTAATGTCGCTATTTTTCGCTTCTATTTAATTTTGTATGTGAATTATTTTAGAAGAAATAACGTAAGAATAGAATGTTTAAAAATAATTACAAATTAAAACGTAATATTACGTGTGACAAAGAGGTGAAATAGATAAAATTTTTATAAAGTACTCTATCATCGACATGGTTTCCAGGAAACTCGTTCATATAGAATCAAAAGTAGATAATTCTTTCCTATTTAATCTAGATAAGTATCACTTAAAGCTTAGCATGCATCAGATGGTGAAAATCATAAAATTCCTTCAGCCTTTTTCCTATGATAATTTATGGTTACTATGTGCTACATGGTCCAAGTAATACTTTTATAACAGTGCCTATGATTCAAAGAAAGTGCCTGGAAACATATCGTTACATCGGTAGACATTCAAATAGACCTGAGATCAGAAAACTCGCTGTATCTGGTGATGCGTAACACATCATTTAAAAGGAAAGGCCATCGGCCCTTCCTTTCGCACCCATAGCTCACACGTGCAAGGTTAACCCCAATTTTGGTCGGAAGCGGAGTAAAGTTCAATATGGACTATGAAATATCGAGCTAAACGTGGCAGTGATGTCACACGGATATTAAGTCGTAGGTGCGCGTACAATTAAGTGAATTGAACACGGCACGTTGAATTTGGGCATGTTTGCCAAGGAGTGGAAGGCACAGTGGGACGTACATACATGGAGCTTTTGAGTTTGGTTTGCCATTTACCGCTGCTTCCTTATTCGATATCTCATACTTTGGAAGCAAGACCGAGGGAGGTACACCCGTTCATTAACGCGGACTTTACCCAAGGCCAAGATGTCCCAAAATACTTCGTCCATTGAGATTTTTGGACTGCAAGCGAAGTCTTACTTTCTAGACGAATTTTCGTCTTTATAAATAATAGTCATATTTGTAAATATAATATTAATAGGAATTTATTACATTATGACGTGATTATATATACAAATGTATTTTTTTCTCAGAGAATATAAATCCATCGCCTCTATCATCAAAATTGTAAAGTTCAATTTATTTATTCGTATTCATATATAGATGAACATAATCGATTATTACATTATTGACTGGGTTGTAGGTAGTCTGTAAGGGTGATAGAAGCTTTATACCTACATAAACAATACTGGTTAAAGTAGTTGAAGTAATAGTCATGACCTTAGAAAATTATTTTAAGAGAATTAAATACATTCCTTTTACATATTTTTAGTTTAATCATTTAAATCATCCATTCATCCATTTCATATTATCAGTTTAGGTAAGGAATTTTTTAGCAATCTAGGTAAATTATTACCTTCAATGATAGTCCTATTAAGGATTTTTTTTAATTGATAATTTCTCCTTAGCTATTTTGACTGTGGATGAAAACCATTCGTCATTTACATCAATCAAAAGAATGGAACTATGATCGAGGGAAGGCAGTATGTCTATCTTCGATAAGGGATTCAAATATCCATATTAGAAACCAAACATACTCGATTATGAGGTACTAAAAATATGCGAATAAAATTCAGAAAGTAAAGTATAGAGTAAAAGGGGAGATCGGTGAAGCAGTAGGCGGTTGAGTAGAATATAATGAAGAAATAAAGATTGGGAATTGAAGTGTTGTGGGTGGAAAAGGGATTGGTAGACAGGGACGACATAGATTGAATTGAAATGAGACAGGTAGTGAGATGAAGACCGCTTTAGGAAATCCGATATTCCGCGAATAGAGTTAAGTGGCTTTTTCTTTCATCCAATCATGCTAATCGACTCCGAGCAAATTAACTCCATCCCTTTTAAGGACACGAGCGCTAATCTTTCATCGGCTTACAAATAAATGCACTCGTCTCCATAGACGCGGACAGGACGAGTGAATTCAAAACATAAATCTGATGAGCTCAGAAATTCTGACTTTTGAATCGAATTCCGGCAGAATTATAAAACTACACGCCTTTAAGATTCCATTTTCAAATTAAGATGTTTGCTGAAAGTTTTATCTCCGCAGAACTAAATCAACAGACTTTCTATAGACATGATTGCTTCGTTGATTCATCCCTCTCTCTATCAGTTTTATTTGTTGATTCGCCTGAGGCCTTTTCATCCATTTTTTACGTTTAAATGAATTCGAACGAATTCGGGAAATTCCAAGCAGTTGCTCATCATTTTGACGACAAGATATGGAAGTAGTTATAGCACTATTTTCTTTCGTTGACTATTTACCGATAATTTACCGAAAATTAATTGATCGGTTTTCAAGAAATGATGCTTAATGAGAAATTTGCGTAATGGAGAATTTCATATCGACATGCTGTCAACCCCAAGAGGCTACACGAGGAGGAAAGGAAAGAAAGTTAACTTCACGTATGAGGAAGTCTTCAATTTTTATGCTTTGAATACACATTTAAACAATTTATATGAAAATTTAAGCCTCTATCATACAAGAAATAATCGAAAATAAATTCTCTATCAGTTACACTATGCTTTTTCACAGGATTAATACAAAATTAGGGGCTGGTACACCCTGGAGGTCACAAGCGAATACGTATTATATTTCCTTGCTGTTCACATAAAGAGATGACTTAGGATTAATAGATATTTAATGTAATTACTTAATTATTATTTAAAGATGGAACTACACAGGGATACATAAAATAAAATAACTGAATAAAATATTAACAAAACACAAATATCTCACTTTCAACTGTTTGATAATCAGGAAGTCTTTTCTTTCGAAACTGAGTTTTATAGGCTCTTGGTTTAAAAAAAGGTAACTAACTTTTCGTCAATGAGTTTACACAAAAAAATACACCCTTTAAAATTCGGAGCATTCCTTTTTTCATAGGATGAAAATATTAATGGTTCATTTTTTATAGTATAAATTTTAGTTTATTATAGGCTATTATTATAAATTAACCCAAACGAAGGCGATTTTGAGGCTTGAGTAATTCAAAAAGACCTCTAAACCACAAGATAAACACGGATCGCCTTACGTATATTTGTATAAGTATTTAGAAGAAAATACGAACGAGAAACAACCCTACCCTTTAAGCAAACCAGATGGTGTGAGTTGCAAGGCCACCTTCGGTAAATACACAGGATGATTTATATAAATTCCAAACCCTAAACAATTTTTTTCGTAAGGCTGTTCTATATATCAATTTTATGCGCGTATAATTGATGTTACGCGGGGTCATTATTACATGGTTTTCATCATATCTCACCCCCAAATCTCCATTAAGAAATTCCACCCTCCAGTTCACAGACACTGCCCACGTTTGCACAGCTCCCCCATCATTCTTCGGAGAGTAGTCGACGCCTGGATTAAGTACCCTGCGGTTGGCAATCCTACGAACAACGGAAACTTCGCCATCTTTGGGTACAGTCACTTCTAGAGAGATTTTTCTCCGCCCACGAGTGCAGACAGAAGCGGTCATTACCGAGGGCCCGAGAACAACACTTCGCTAGGACTCCCGGGGACCGAAAGCGATTACGATCTGGGGCCCCCGAACGGGAGATCGCCTGATTAAAATTTCGATGGCCAAATATAGGAATATGTTTCTATTTTGAGTACTGAATTTAGGTGAGTAGGTAACCTCAGATATAATTTTAAAAATCGCGGAACTTGATAGTTACGTAGTGTTTATTAACTTTGTTATTACTTTGGGAACTAAAATGCGGAGTAAATTTTGCGTTGAACATACGAGTAAATGTCAACCAAAGAAGTTAACCTCGATTCGTAATGAAAAGAACTAACTTAATTTCTATCGACGTAAGATATACGCTAACTCTACGCATGTGCGTACACTAAGGACCAAGAATTAACCTAGTCCACGTGAAGAGCTGGTGATGGTAATAGTTATCGGTGTCCGAAGTAAGTATTATCTCGATCATCATACTTAACGTAGATTAAAAAGAAACTTGCGATTTAAGTACAATATATTTTCTAATTCTCTGTTCTAATTTATGAGCGAAGCAAGTGATAATTTAGAACAGCTCTGAAGTTTTGAAGAATCTCACAAAAAATCTACGAGTAATTGATACATAAAATTGATAGATATACTTACGAGAATGATTTTTAAATGATAAGAGTATAATTTTGTGTACAGAGTAATTTCCGGTATATATAAAATATAGAATATAAAAACATTTGGTCAATTTGACACCCTCTTCAATTTTAATGGACGAGAACAAAGTTAAACGATCGCAAATTCGTACCTGGAATTCATTCACAAATATCCCTTAAAAAGTTAGAAAGCTCGCCCTCGCATAAAAAAATCCATTTTAGCAATTTTGGTCAGCTTTTTTCGATCCTAGCCCACTGCGCGTTGTTTGGCGATCTTCTGATCGCATCATTTCCGCAGCGAGAAGAAACCGGTTTCAGTTCTATCCATTATTTGACTGCGAAGATCTTTTGAACGTATCACTCCACTCTTCCATTCCACCCCCTTTCCTCCTCTGGCGTTAAATAAACTCCGTCTCTTCTTTTACCCATCACCTCCCGTTTTCTCTCTCCGCATGCTTTCAGCTCCGTTTAATTTATTTAACGTTTCCTTAATTAAAAAAAAGGTTTGAGTTTTTGAGGCCACTCCTCTGGATATGCGATATTCCGAGCATCAATTAAGCGAAGGGTTTGATAACGACGGAGTTCTGGTTACGTACACCTGCTGCTGCCCAAGGAGTGTTCTAGGAGGTTCTCATACCAACAGCTCTTCTAGAATAGCTCCTTTCTCTCTAAGCAACGTACTCGGAGTCGGGCGATTATTATGATTTAGTGGCAGCGAAGAAATAAGTAAAAGCCTCCTCGGAGTGGTAAGAGAGACCCGATCGTTCGTTTCGTCCCGTTTTGCCGCCGCGACAACTCAATAACTAATGGAATTAAAATAGTCCCTCTGGGTGAATTGTTGCGTGGTGTAATTCATCAGGATTACTGTCATCTCTTTTTGCGCTACAACTCCTGAAAAAACGTCTAAATTTATGTTGTGCGCATCCTTGGGGTTGTTCGTTCTTCCTCGTAAGCCGGAGTACCGGAGCTTCTGGTTTTTCGCTACGGTCTTGTGGTCAAGCGGCCCTCCATAGCCCTCCCGAAGTTCGGCAATATTTTTCGCGCCTTCCGCAGTCTGGAGTGGGATTCTAGTGTTAAATTGTACCTATAATATTCGCAGCAACTATTTTTGTTGTTAATTCCTTCGTTGAAGGTAAAATTATACCAAAACCTACTAATAGCGCATGAATTGCTTCAGAATGCCATCGAGTTTCTGCATTAGAAAGAGCTAACAACGTATTATTATAATAATAATTACGAAAATGGAAATGCTTACGTCATTGGAAAATATAGAGTATTATTGTAAGAATTTTAGGCAAATAAGAAATTCATTTAGCAAGGTACTTCTCTCTCGGAATACGTCTGTACACAAGATTTAGCTATTAAAGGAGTGCTTACTGAAAATAATTTCCCCAAATTTTTGAAGGATTATATAGAAAATATGTGCTTAATATTTTCTCACTTAGGTCTCTCTTATTCCCTCAGTTCATCTAATTCAATTTTATGTTTTAATGCTCTATTAATATAAGAAACGGAAAGGCTACATTATTTTCCATTTACTAACCTCGCTTCTACGCTAAAAGGCTTTTTCAGATCTTTTTAGTTCTTATCTCTCTACTCGTACCCATCTATCGAAGGAAGAAATACAGCCTTTGGTAACGATATAATGGTAAACTTAACTGCTAAACTGGAAAATTACAAATAAAAGAACGACCGTATCAGAATTAAGTCTTTGGTACTGAAACTTTAACGACTCGAATTTAATGACTTGACACCTATATAAGAAACTCGATTCGGACGATTTAAAAAAAAGTAATCGATGTGTTATCGGTTCGCTTTTAAACACGTGTTAATCGTAATGAATCTTTGAGTGAAATTAGCCGTGAGTTCTTTGCAAGTTTTAGATTTTGCGTGTGCTGTTATTTGTGCAGAAGTTTTTCGAGTTTTAATTAAGGTAAAGTCGACTTTATTATAGACGAATTATGGAGAATTACGAGAAAGAAATAGCTGAAATTAATCCACGAATTTTATATCGTTTATAGATAAGGAATGGAGATCCAAAATTCAAAGACGAAGAATCGTATTTTTAATAAGTCTTTTTTGGTCTAAACTTGCTAAAAAATACGAGTATAGAACTCGTATTTTTAATACAGCTAACGTGTCTCGAAAACTTCACATCACGAAAGCATACAGATATTTCAAGAATGTAAAGTACGTAGAACTTCTCCACAATTTTCCATGGCTTCCTTTTATCTGCCCTTCGTTATAGGTATCCTTCGATATCTCCTGAAGCGGGCCTCGAGCAGCAAACATCAATAATATTCTGAGAGGAGCCCAGAGTTTATTTTGACCGCTGGAAATCCTCCGATGTCAGCTTTTGAAGGCTTTTATTTCGAGTGTGTCGCACACTGACGGGGAAATGATTCGGCCACTTTCTAATCGCAATAGGGCGTTCCCCGAAAGAGCGCTCGATTCTGTACATCTAGAGAACTGGTTGCGTCCACTCCCACCCCCGCATTTATAATTCCGTTCCCCACTCTCCCACTCCGTTCCGATGCCGGCAATTACAGCCGTGTGCGATCGTGACCCGTGGGTAATTAATATTCGCCGCGCAGCGATGCTCATAGATGCGATCTATCATTCTTCTTCTACGATCCACGCTGAAATAGTTCATTAATTACGGGTTAATTGCAGCATTTTCACCTCTCACTTACCGGAGCTCCATTTACCGGCGAATTTGCGAAGATGTTTCGTTCTCGTTCGAAAAGCACGAATGTTTAAATATTGCCGATAACTTCCGAACCTTTATGAGTGCATGTATAGCTTGTGATGGGAGATCTTATCTTTTCTAAATGCTAGATTTAAGGTGAAAATAACTTTACATGATGGGTTTCGTGAGACTTTTACTACAATGAGTGGAAGAATAGAAATGAGGAATAGTGACATGAATGGAACTCGACCTAGTTCCCCAACTTGATGGACCTGGAGACCTGGGTTCGAGTCCCAGTCACCTTTATTTAACCTTTATTTCATATAGCATTTTTTGCTTCTCTACAACTTCTGCTTAACTTTTCTAAAATCTTATAGAATAAGAAGCGAACATATCAATCTGAGATCGAACTTAAGTTCTGTGTACGGTCGAAAAATCAGTATTAAGCGCAGGAAAAGTAATTTAATTCACATAGCGAAAGTATAACTTGGATTATTTCAATTAATATAATAATATTCTAAGAGGCAATTACTTCTTGAATGATATTGTATGTTTTAAGACAAAAAATAAGCCTTACCGATTCACATAAAGTATTATTATTTTTAGGCCAATCCATCATAATTTTAGGAATTGATCTCCAAGTTCATGAAACTATGCTAAATCTAACGAAAGCTAGATTGTATAGAAAAATCCCTCGTGATGATGATCGTGTGATGAGGGTGGCCAAATCCCGTTCGGTAAACGTCGGGGAAAAGGTGAGAGTTAAGGAACAATTCAAGTAATTGAGCAAACAAAGAAAGAAGAGATGTAGATTTGTACTTTGCATCACCGTGCATTTAAAATTCAGTAATCTTTATTGGCATGCTAAAAAGCACCCAGACTCGCTGAAAGCTATCTTCGAATTCTCTGGCTGGTCTCTTAATTTCCTCTCTAAACAACTGCTTCAAGGAGCTCATTGTTACGCTTAAACACCCGTGAATAAAAACAATGGTGGTGTTTATGCCAAAAATGCCGTTTATGCCTCATGCCGTTCCTATCTGGGTGTGCACGTGACGGTACAGAAAGCAACAAAACGTGACGTTATTTGTTTTAAAACCTTTTGAAGTTATTGAAAATATTATACAGTAAATATTATAATATGCATAATTTTCGTACTTTTATAGATTACGAATGTATTAGGAGTTATAGTTGCTGGAAATCGTTATGAAAATACGGGATATTTGTGAGACCGATTCTCGTAGAAGAGGCACTAGTTACGAATGCGTCGAACGAAAGGCGTTCTTCATCTTTTTTGCTCTCGTTCTCTCCTTTGAATCGAAGTTGAGGGAGGGAAGGTCGGCTGATTGCAAGATGAAATGAGAAAACTTCCTCTGGGAGACAAGGAAGGGCGGACATGGACCGTTCTTCGCAGGAAATCAGGTCTGTTGTCCCGCTGGATGACGGAGATAGTGTCTCGCACGAAAAAGTTGCTTATCGAAAAATATCCCCACGAACTCAAGGGAGGAGTTCACGACTCAGCCGATGTATGGAGAGTCCGAAAGAGTACGAGCGCATTTCCGGCATTTGGAGAGGGAATTTTTCATCGAAGCCTTTCTTTCTAATGGATCGATTCTCGCATTAGAAGAGCATTAGAACCAATAAATTCTCACGGATGGTTATTGGAGGTATGAGGGATTTGGAGGATATCCTAGAATTGAGTTGAATTTAAGCACTAGGCTATCCTAAATGGTTGGGTTTTAAATCATCGATGCGTGAAATAGGTCTGTTTTTATCGCAGAACAGTTTATAGCTATCGTCGGATGAAAGGAGAGTTAAATTTAGGATCATCAACTGATTGGCTATTTTCACGCTTAATCAATCAAGGGATTTTAAAAAAATGTGTCATGTATTAATTTAAAGGGTAAAAGAAGATATTTCTTTATTAAGAGAATTCTCTATCTAGAATAAAGTCTCAGTCTCCTAAAATTAGTTTTTGCTTTCCATTAAAATATTCGAAATACGTAGTGTAAATAAAATGGTCAAAGTGTCCGTAATAATTTCAATAAAATAAATATCAAGAAACAGGAGCTACATATTTAGGTGATGTGCACAATTCCAAAACACTCAATAGCAAAAAAGTTCTAATTTTCTTATATAAGTTTACGTATAAATCGCTCTTGGGTATTCTTTTATATAACTTTCTCTGTTTAAATAAACTTTTTCTACATACTTGAGTGACATATTCTCTTCCATAGCTTAAGGAATACAGCATAGAATGATCTAAATCTAAAACATTATGGTAAATAAATTATGTACTTGATATCTGTTTCATAATGTTCTATCCCGAGGAAAATTATAACTTCCAAAACATGAATTAAGTTCGAAAGCGAAAATTTACCATTTTAATGTATTACTTTCGCGATGATAAGGTATTATCAATATATGGAAATATATAGGTATATATAGGTATATTTTATGTATTGCGTTGAAAAAATTACCCATTAATAGATATTCACTTAATCGATATTCAAAGAAAAAAATCAAGGTGTGGCTTATTTGTATATCTCATGCCGAAATTAATTGCCTACGTTTATACATCTATTTAATAGAGGTTCTCGCAAATATCGAAAATAGCGAGCGTAATCAAATCGTTAGATTAAATTTATCGCAAAATTTTTTGCGATCTTCGAGCGCCATAAATTTAAAACGAGTGCGTGTGGTCCACGCCCGGTTCTATCACGAGCCACGAAAATTAACATGGACCTAATTCGTGGTCCCTAAATTATCCCCGAGTGTGTTTAAGGTAAGCATTCAAATCACGTTGTCGTGGCAAGATCGAAGGAGCGAAGATAAGGCTCAGGAGTAAATACTCGACTTGTCAAGCAAATTTACCTAACTGCATTGTTTACACGAGGTAACCATTCTCGACCGTAGCATTATACGGGATTGGGTAGCAACAAGTGGGATATTTTTCTCCGAAGAGGGTAAAGAATATGCGCACGTAACAAGACGACATGCGGCACCTACTCTTTATTTTTTTAACCTCCTTGCCCATTACTCTTGCACGCCCCTCTCCCTCCTCTCCCTCCGCACCAAACTATCTCCAATTTATCTAACTTTCATCCTCTGTCTCTGGTCTCGTATCCTCCGATCCTTCTTCTTCAGCTTTCTCCCACCAGATGGACTACCGAGCAGCTTTCTATAGTTTGTTTACGTTACTCGGATGAATGTTTTGAGCGACAAATGTTGTATTTTTACGAAAAGGACGATTAAGCGTTTTGCTGTTCGTCGACGGCGGATTTGAATGCTTTGAGGAGGCATCTTCTACCAACATTTTGGGACCATTCTGTTTTGGTTAAATCTCGCATTAGTTTTCCTTATAACGGGTTTATAAGTTCTCACAAGATCGATATGCTTTCGCGAAGGAGAATTAATTTTAACGTCTCTAATGTTGAAGTTGGATTAGGACACTTAAGCTGCTCATGTAATACATCCTCGATTAAGTCGTAAATATAATAATAATTGAGATACCTTAAAAATGTGAATAATAAATTATATGTAAATGTAATTTAAGTCCATCTTAACAGTAAATGATCGTGGGGAGCGCGATATATTTAGCGTTACCTATATTTATTTTCTTTTCAACGAAAAATAAATAAATTCATTTATCGTAAGTAAAGTTAAACTGTTTAAATCATAATTCGAACAAAAATTGTAAAGATTTTATGTTTAAAGAATAATGGGATGATTAAATTTTCTTTCATAGGTTTTCTTATATTTTGAACAATAATTTACTTTCCAGACTCATTAATCCACGGATCTTTACTATTTTTAGAACTTCTATCGTGATGCCACATCGTTCCTGTTGGAAATAAATAAATTTAGTTATTTTTATCTGCATCAGAGTCTGAAAAGCCACACCATGTTAACCTATTCGATATCAAAGTCACTCAATGTTAACCTATTTACAATATCTTCAATATCAAAAAGATATTTATAATATACATAATATAAAAGGAAATACAACTATGAATATTCAATGCGATGCAACTATTCTCACTGGGCTTCAGTTCAGTGCTCTCCCAGTGGAACTCTCATGCATATATTGAGTCGTATTACTTTCGCAGGCATCCGAAAAAAAGCGTTTATATAAACTTTCTCATGCTTGTCAGCAGCGGCAGCTGCTGAGTAAAGCGTCCAGTTTGTTTTTTTTTATAATTTGACAAATGGAAAAACGGAGGGACCACGGGAATATCAAAAAGATAAGGGGATGGACATCGAGGAAAAATAATTTTGACACAAGAGGTCCTTCTTAAGAGACATCAGAACGTATCCCAACGGAACGCCGAACGGTTTCGGAGATCCGAGTAAACGTGGACGCATGACAAATGATGACCAATCTATCCCTCGACAGTTAACTAATGGTATATATACGTATATCTCCTCGCTATCTTCCAACCAGCGCTCCTCCCTGCTTCCGGCCTTAAGAACCCCTCGATTTCCTCATTTTCGGGCCCTAAATATCAGCCGCGGATTTTTTTGAATGGTACACATCCGAAAGAAATACGATACTCGGACCTCTGCTTTATGCGGATCACACACGTAGTCCCTCCGCCACAAACCTTTAACCTTTGCGACTCTCACCTCACGGGTCTCACGCCTTCACAAACATGTCCCCCTATCCCTCCCCCCCCCTCTCAACATCTAACCGCATCTCCAAGGGCAAAGGCGACACTCGGCGAAACGGTACACGAGAAGATGGTGGAGATAGGAAGTTTCGGTGGAAACATCGGCTAATTGAGACTAAGAGAGTGCAGCCAAAGAAGTGTAAGAGAGTGTTGGCTGCAAGTGCAATTCGAGAGCTCAAGATGTACGTATTCTTCTTCTGCGGCGATCGAGTGTCTGGATTTTCCCTAATGACTCGGCTCGCGTCGTCGTATTTTACCAGAAGCCCGGGAGGGCGCCCTGCCGCTCCCCCCCCCCCCCTCGCGAGGGAAGGTTAGAAGCTCCTTCGTCCGAAAGATAAGAAGATTGATTAATCGACTTTTGATTTTCAGCGATCTTTCCGACTGATTCGATATTCTTGTTCTCTCGTGGGTCGATTTATCTGCTCGCGAATGATACGGTTTCAGTGCTTTGAGAGAGTTTAAATGGACTAGCGCTATAAATATTTACTTTAACTAGAGTTGTCGTTCCTATGAAATCGGTTCGTATTTTACTATCTTTTAAGTAGAGAACTCCGAAACTGTTTTTTATGTGCTATCTATCTATGACTTAGGGAACTGTCCTCTTTTGGCTAGGATTATTCCTTAATGAAGACTATAGAAGAACTGTTGGTTCAATTTCGTAGAATTAGAATTAAATAGAATTTCGTAAATTATCGAGAAAAATCTAAATTAAAAGTTCAGTGGCTAGAAACTAAGTGTTAATTTGCAAGCCTGGAGTAGATACTGAATGAATTATATTCATCTTTTTTATTGTTTTTAATAGAGTAAAGAGTTATAAAAACTGGCCTAAAGTCTGAGTTAGGTTCAATTCTAACAATTATGAACTGCTAATGATTTTAAGGGACCGACAAATATATTCTATCTGTATTTCACTTTTTCTGAGATATACTTTCGATAGGAGTTTATGATTTTATTCATTTTCTGCTTATGCAGCTCCCGAATATTTTCTAAGTTATGGAAGATTTACTTGTACAAAAAAGGAATTTGGTTTAAAGTAGCTTGAAGGATTGTAATATTGGCTGAAATAACTCATTAAATTTATGGAGTTATTAATACTGTTAATATAAGGAACTCTAGATTTTTTGCCATGCAAATGCAAATTTTTGCATTTTCTAATGGATGTTAAGGGAGAACGAAATTAACTTTATGTATTCGCGTATCATAAATATTACAAAGATTAAACGGAAGGTAGAGTACCGACGTAGCTGTGGCTCGAACTCAGATCTTAAAAATTCAGACCATATCGTTTTTTTTAATTATATTTAACCTTAGCGTACCATAATAGGAGATTGAATGTAAATTTAGCTAGCAAAAACCTTGAGATTGTTTATTCTTGTTTCCGGTCGCTATTTTCTTTCTATTTCTCCTTTCTGAGACAAAGGATTTTCTGGAAATGGCACTCTTACTTTAAACGACTCGAATCACAAAGAAATTGATTATTTTTATCACATCGATCGTTAAAATGCAATGGAATAGGATATTGCGTACAAAAATACCTCAAAGAGAACGTTCCGAACGTTTTTCAGGGGATGCAAACCAATTCGAGAGAAATGCGATATCAAGTGACAGTCGCGATAAATACGACGTAAAGAGACATTCAATTCTCTTTAACAAGATTACCCGACGAAATTTACCTAGTGGAAAAGGTTGAATAACCACTTTTACTGCCGACCGATTTGCTAAATTCGGATTTAATCTCGTGAAAACAGGTATATTAGCATTTCAAGAGGATTCTTGGTCGATTCGGAACAAGAAAGGTTTTTGCTCGGACCACACGTGAAGAATTCACTTGTGCGTTCGTTATTGTCTTCGGAAGACAATTGAGGTATTTATAGAAAATAGCGGGGAAATTATATAAGGAAGGCGTTAGCAGCGTAAAAAATATAAAGAATTTGCGGAGGAGGTCCTAAATCTATTCTTTTATTTTAAAATATCTTTTCTTCGAACAACCCATTCTGAATATTTGCTTTTCTAACTCCGGACTTTGGCATAGAAGGTATTATTGGTTATTCAGTATTAGGACGACCCTAAAATTTTATCTATCGTTTTTCATATTGTTATGTTGTGTGAGTATGTATTGTTATGTTCCCATATATGAACTATGTTGAATCGAGTAAATTAATCCAAGGAATTTCCTTCATTCTACTATCATGACATATATATGAAAAATAATCATTTGATCAAAAATAAGCTTGTCAACATTAGTCGAAGAAGTTAGAAGCTGTTTAAGAAAAATGATCGACAGGTTTTCGTGCGTAATGAATTTTATCAGAAGGTTTATCAGCTCCTAATTTAGTCAAGTAACTGGTTCAGCGTCGAACTGTAATGAGAATTATCAACGCCGAAGTATGTTTTTTTAGGATATGGCGAATGAATATTTCGTTTGGATTTACGATGAAACAAATTTAATATTACAGTACCTAATTCAGTAAAATCATTCTACAAACTGTTAGATTGGAGTATAGAATTGTCTCTGGAAATCAAATTGAAATGCTGAATCAATATGCATTACATTATTTCATTGATTAATCGACTCCTATGATTACATAGATACTATTGAGGAAGTCAAATACTAAATTCAAAAAAACATCATATGCTTATCTAGTTAATAAAAACCTGTAGCTATTTTTTCCGTTCAAAGCCGTATCTATGGAGGCTGCACTGTAACTTCCTGAACTAAGCTATACAAACGCATTTTAAAAAGGCTTGGATCGCTACTCGTAACTCAGTTAATGTACCTAATGGATTCGACCAGAATGGGCTGACGTAGAAGAATGATCTCTCCACGGTAACTGTCTGTTTCAATGATAATTCTGAAAACCTTTAATAAAAGCGTTGTTTGGATATGAAACACACATTCTGTCCCGTCCACAAGAATTCCCTTTATTGTATTCCCCTGAGATTTCCAACGGAGAAGCTTAATCATTTATGACACACCGATATCAAGTCTTTATACAGCTTTACCTTCATGTTGTTACTTTCTAATCAGATATCAAACGTGTCCTATAAGAGGTCCAACTGTGAGAGACGAGAAAGAATCGTTGTGGAGATGTACTAAATCCAAAACACTGAATGGATTAAGTTCTTGAAAGTTCGGCTGAACGAGTGTTTTATCTAAATAAATAAACTTTTTCAAACGCATGATCAACCTATGGTTAAACCCTCGATGGATTTGCTTGGATTAAAATTTCTTGGAGTTTCATTGTTACGATATATTTGATATCGTTAACACTACCTTGTACATATAAATGATACCTAAATATCGATATAAATTACCAATTTTGATTCTGGTAAAAAAAATAAAAGTTTTACTTTATGGATATATATTTCATAGGGGAAATTAATGAGAAAAATACCAGTTAAATAAATATTAACCTGTCATAACATACAAATTTTCATTTAGAGCTACAAGCATATATTCTAGATCTAATTAGTTTCATGAAAAGCTGAGAATTTTTTACGTCTCTCCTTCCGTCAAAGGTCCTCCTTCAATCTGAAGCAAAGAATGCGAAAATTTTAAACGTTATTTATGACAAGATCCATTATCATTTATTTTCCCTTATTCTGTCCCACGCCTTCCATTCTAAACTTTTTTACGATCTTGAGAAGTTAATAAAGTTTGAAATTTGGCTTCTTAATAACCTCGACCCAAAGGAAGAGGCATTTCTAAAAAGATCTCAAGTTACATTTACAATTTGTAAGAATCTGCAGCCGACTCCAAATCATCTGCGAACAAATTATACTTTTCTCGAATGATCTTTAATGCCCAAAACATCAAAGCTTTTACAACAGCTCGTATTTTATATATTATAAGTACTTTATTATTATTCAGTACTTTAGGTGTAGTACTAATGTTTATAGCATATATATTTCATCCTTGACCTCGTAAAGTTTCGCTACATTAGCACGTAAAAGTCCTCACGAATCTTATTCGAATGTAAAAGTTATCAAGAAAAAAACAATTGCAGGAATTTATGGATGGGTTAGTACGTTCATCAACCACATTAAGATCGGGAGTATCAGAGCGGAGTTGGAACGTGATTAAAGATGAGTTATTAGGAGCTTAGCGTGGGAGGCTAAGATTCGGAGGAGGAATCCAGTTGCCTTAGGGTACGACATCGGATCCTTGGTCTTAAAAATGCATTTAAAAAGTTTGATCTTTCGAAAAGGGTCTCTCGTCTTAAACTATCTTCCCTCTGGCCAACGTATTTTTTATTCAATCATTTATATCACCAGATAAACTAGATTTTCTTATTAACTAACCACTTGAGGTTTCGTTAATAAAATTCTAGCGATGGGAATAATTTATTCGAATTTAATTGGAACCTTTAGAGAAGAGAGACAGTCGCTAAATTGGGCCGAAAACCAACCTTAAAACTAGTCGATGATTAAGCCGGACGCATGATATCGCTTTGCTAGTAAAATATGGGCCAGACCTTTGATAAAAAGATCGGAGTGCGTTAGAACGACGCCGCCTTACGACTGAGAGAGCCGACTTTTTATTGCCATAAACAGATCGGTGAATCATTTTAATGGAGTGATTTCGTGGCGCCGGATAACAACTATTCGTATCAAGTCCAACCGAACTATTCCGCATACTCCCCTGTGAAAATAAACAGGATTCTAAATCTCAAATATGTGGTTTGAATGTGTTTTCGGCGGGGGAATGCGGTAGCATTTTTGATTTAGCTACGCGGAGCCGAACGGTAATTGACGAAGGACATCAAACTCCACGGAATACCTTCTAATAAGTTACGAGTTAGTGCCGCCTGATCCTCATTATCCGGCGAGAAGGTCTCTCTTTCCAAGCGATGCACCCTTTGCGAATCGATGGACACTTCTTTTTCGGGTCGAGTTTCGTGAGCCCGTTTGATGGAGTGCCTCGATGGGTTTTTTCCAGCTATTCAATCAGTTTGCAGAGCCTTGAGACTTCAACCCGAAAACTCCGCGGTTCCTTTAAAAAATGGAGCTGCCTAAAATTCCTCATACATTTATTCCTACCTCGAAGGTTCTTATCGTGTTTCCTCCGAGCACAAAAGGGGCATAACATAACTCAGATGCCTCGTATGGCAAATAATGATTTTTTTTACGCGGTAATCGATTCTTTCTTCGCTCATTAATTTCCTAATTCAGGCGCCGTTGCGTCCGGATACGCGAATAAATGGGAAATCATTTTATTATTCCATTTTCCCTTGAGCTGCCCCCGTGGCTCCGGGCTGTGGTCCGCTCCCCCGCAGATGATAAATTAATTAGAAATAAAATAAGAAGAGGGATAAAAATGTCGGGCTCGAATATGCAAATGAGAATGCTCGGAGTCATCGAGGAGGTTGGGCAACCGGCTTCGTAATAGCATTACCACCTTTCCTCCGGGTCTATTAAAAAAGGAGACGTCTTCTCTATTCCTCAGTCTCTGCAGAACGGAATGTGTCTCTTCCAGGATGGAATAAAGGCCTTAACTCACAGTTGAGGTATAATTTATCGCCTTCGAGTCATAATTCTTACCATATGCTTCATTAAACTAAATCAACCAGTGGGAGTTGTCCGGGGCGGGCGCGTGTTTTTCCGAGTAATTTAGTGTTATCTCGTTGGCCTAGCGACGGGAAAACAAGCGGATGAATCCAAAATTCGATTCTTTTTTGTTCACTCGCTGTTTCGTCCCGTTGGATGCGAGGCGAACTAAGGCGTTCACCGTTTCTGAAATATCGTCCGCTCCGGATGATTTAAATTTGCGTGTTTAAACTCTCTCTCTGGATGCAGTAAAAGAGCAGTGTGATATTATGTGAAACAGGATTTTTTTATGGGAAAATTTTTATGAGATTATTATTATTTTTTTGTTTTTTGGATGGTCTGCGAATTTTACGTTCTTAAATGTTTCGTTTTTTGACTGATTGAATGTATTGAATCGTTTTGGGACGTTGGACCTGTCATTTGAGCCTCAACTGTTTTTGGGTATCGAAACAGGACAAGCTTTGAAGCAAAATTTATTAATTCTCATAGAATATATTCTATATTCTATTACGAACACAATCTTCATCATTCTATGTCCTAAATAAATTTCTAAACGAGCTACGTCTCCTTCTCTCACTATCTTAAGAACAATAATTTCACATTATTTCATGCTCGTAATGTTTCGTTCACTTAACCGTTTACATCTTTCTATAATTAACAATCTAATTATTACAGAGTAAACTGTGCTTTCATCGAGTCCTAGTCCCTTCGTTTACATCTCTGGAGAGTGGAGAAGGCTTTTACGTACTGACAAGAAGCCGAGGAGTGCAGAAAAGTGAAAAATGTCCTCATAAGTATAAGACGATGAGTGAACAGCTACGCAATTATTTATATTCCCCTCCTTAATTATCACGAACAAAAATTGCTGCTCAGTATCCTCTAAATCATTACAACTCTCCGATTATCTTCAGCTTATCATGTTACGAAAAAATTCACGAGCTAGTTTTTAGTTAAATTACGGATCATGTATTTTTTATTGTCTTACGCAACAAAGAATCAAGGGAATGTAAATTGTTCCGCGGAAGTAACTGAACAAACCCTAAGAATGTAACGTGCCAAACTGAAGCAGTAAAATTTAAAGAATATATTATCTTTACATCGATTAAGAGACGTTTGTGATTACTTTTACTGTATTTTATTCGTTATGTATTGGTTATTTTTCGCGGAGTGATATTTTTATGGGTAAATTCCGGGATTTTACTGTAAAATCCTCATGTCAACGCGAATATTTCCCTCTTAGCAACTCATCCGAATCCAATTACGCCTCGCGTATTGTTTTCCGCGCTCGAATGGCCTCTTATAAAGCGTCTGGTTTAGCGGCAAAATATCCGATAAATACTTCAACTTCCACCGGCTTAAAAAAGCAAGCGTGTGGCAAAACCATCGGGTAACCCAAGCGCGCATCGTACCTCCGCACTGTCCCTCACGCCTCCGAAAGCGATATTCCGTGCTGCAGTTGAATTTGTGGTACAAGAGAAAATACTTGTTGATCCGCGGAGGTAGGAATTTTTTTAGGGGTGACAACCCCTCCTCACACCACCACCTGCTACGGAGGAGCGTGAGTTTAACCTTGAATCCCTCAAAAGTCCACCCATGGACCGAAAAAATTCCTCCGCCCCCAACTTCTTCTTCCTCCGCCCCCATCCCTACCCATACAACCTTTATAACTCCTCCCGTCTCCTTTGCGGACTCTTATCTTCATTTGTTTGCTCTCTTGTTGCCTCATGCCTCTGGCGGCGAAGAAGAAAAAGAGGGCGAGAGGAAGGGTGGAACTCCGGCGTTTTGTTTTGCTTTATGGTTTCACCGAAAAAGCCTTGAGGACCTCTCCGTTGCTCCATAAAAAATACACTCGGCCCTCCGTCGCTTATAAAACGCTGCCCAAACGCGAGCTCGTGTTATTCCGTCGCCACGGATGGGCGTCCCTGCACGGTGATTTATCGCCCACGGTTTCCGGGTAATTTGAGCGTCATTTGTTTTCGTTTATTTCTGTTGCGGTGAAAAGTATTTTCGGTGCGGCGGTTGCGGGTTTGGGGTGATTAGAACAAAAACGGTACGGAGGGCGCTGTAGAGGTATTCCGCGTCTTTGTGGGTGCGGAGACCATAAATTCGGGAGGAACGCCGGAATCAGAGCGGGTGGATTATGAGGAAGGCCCGGCACGACAGGGCGGCATTCTTCGAGGATGGTTTATTGCCTTATTTGGAGTTATGAAGTGTTATGGTCTCTATGAAAAATCTATGAAGGGCTCGTTGTGATGTTAACATTTTGACGCGGGGTTTTGTTACGAAATTTTTCACCATTATTTTGTGGCGTAAAATGATTATGGGATTGTGTTGGGTGGGAACGTTAGTTTGATCACGTGATTTCGCAATAAAATTATTCGGAATTTTTTAATTAAAATTTTTTAAGCTATCTAAGATTGTTACATGGATATAAACTGATATTTGTGATGCTTGTAATTGTTCACCATATACCATTAACATATTTTTTATCTTGAGATCAATTTAATTTATATATAAATAATTCATAATTTTATAACAAAAAATTATTCCTGGTTTTAATTTGTATTTTATTCTGTACTGTACCTTGAGAACGGATTAACTAATTCAGCGTTAATTTACGAATGCTGGAAAAATGTCTGTGCCGGCAGTTTCGACGAAATTCATACTTAAATATACTATATTTAAAATAAAAATACAGAATGTGAATCAAGATATTCATAGATAATTTATCTAATCAACAAAAAGATAAAACTACCTCTGCTAAAAGATTTTGACAACTAAGAACGTATATCTTGGGGTATCTAAATAAATAGAAAGATGGAGGGCAGTAATCATTCCGTTTAAATTATAGTTTCATAGTTAGTTTTACTTCAAACTCAATCGCTCTAATTAACAAATCACAACTAATAGAATTAGCTTCTTCCGAAAGCCAATCTCCCTAAATCGCACAAAAAACCAGGTGGTTAAAACAAGTAGTAAGGAATTGGTAAAAAGAGCTAATGACTTATGTTTTACAGATGTTTAAGCAAGTCTTGATTGATGATTGGATTACATGATTCTTAGAATTTGATAAAAGGCTCGGTCTACTCAATCAGTATGCGAGTACGTGACCAAGCCAAGACGAATCATAATTATATATCCGCTTACATTAATGCGATGGCAATATTTATAATATATATAAAAATTCGACCTTTTATTTATTCTTTTAAGTGCCGATTCATCCCATTTCGACTCGAAATTTCATTCGGGTTCTCAGAAATGTAATCTCATCATTGGAATAAAAATATACTTCCGCTATTAAAGCAATCCTCCTTGAATATGAGTGAGGCTGCTTCGGGCATGCTCAAAATTATTCGCCGAAAAGGTCAACTCCGTCTGACATTGGGAATTTTTGCCGTGCTCTTTATATCGCAGTAAAGATCCGGTTATCCGGGTTGTACATTCTAATGCTAGTTGTAAAGTTGTAAATATTTCTCCCTTATAAATGAATGCCACTACTTACTAGATCTATATAGAAAGTAGAATAGTTTATTTTGCCAATCAAGAAAGCTTGATTATGTATCATAATGTTTGATGAAATGGAAGTCATAACTTTCAAATGGCAGAAAAAGCATTAGCAATCATGCCTAGAAAGTAAGGACTTCGTGTTCGAGTCTTAGTCATGTCGCTATTTTTCACTTCTGTTTAACTTTGTGGAGAGTCATATTTCTTCTCTTAACAAATTTAAAAAGCTATTATTCTCTTATCCTTAAAACGGATTATTCGCATATTCCTGATAATTAACGTTCTATAATGTCTATGTAGATACCCTGCGAGCCACCTTTCGGTATGTGGCAGGAGGTTCAAGCACCGTGACTCTATTTGTCTCAACGATTAGTATCGTATATTGTTCGAGGTAAAAACAAATTTTTAAATCTATTAGTTTTTGCGTCTATGTCCCTTATTGTATTGGTTTTATCTGATCGGTTTATATATGTGTGTAAGATGTGTAACTCGTCTTCCTTGAACGTTCCTTTTCCGAATATCTTTAATAAATTTAAATTTCGCTTTGATGTTCTATGTTCTAACGATTCCCATCCCTCACCCTTGAGCATCATCGTTACACATATTGATTTATCGTCGCACTTTTTCACAAAACGTTTCGCTTTACGTTGCACCGTTTATTAATTCACGTACACTACTTCTATCGGTAGGGTTCCATACACCGCATGCATATTCAAGGTGGAGCCTGACTGGTACTGATACTAATTAACCTACTGTTTCTGATTACTAAAGTAGTAGTACTAATTAACCTGATAAACGCTCGTTTGCACTAGGGATGAAGTCCAATCGGAAAGAACGAATCCACTAAACCGGCATCTCGTTCGACCAGGAATAAATCACGTCATGGAAAGCAATGTCTCAATCAATCCATTGCGAAAAGCGGTCGGAGACTCCCGATTCACTTTCATCTGCTAGCCAAATTGCTCGACCGAGTTTCGCCCAGAAGCAGTCCACGCATTAATTAGCGAAGCCCTCCCAACCCACCGCCCTACACCACCGACCCTTCCGTCGCCGACGGCCATATCCCGCGAATAACGGACGCAGGCGCCGTCGGGGAAGTCTGCAGATTAACCGGCGAAAGAGGATCAACCATCTTTTAAGAGATTTGCGTATCTATCAGTCCCTCCCACGTTTCAATCGGCGATGGTATCTCTCGTAGGGACCGATTGACGCCCGTCCCCTCCTCCATCGTCATGGCTACCGAAATAGTGTTTTCTGAAGAGGACTATCGGCGCTAACATCTCGATTATTTTGTCAGTCGAGCGTGGACTTGTAATCATAAGACAAACTGGGCTCTGGTCCAGGGAAGCACGACTTTGCGTCGGCAAAAACAAGGCGGTGCGAAAGTATACTTGAGAATGATTTTGTATGGATGAGGAAGATTTGAAAATGGAAGGAATAACGAAAAGGTTGGTCGTAAATTGCTAGATAGGCTGAATTTTCTGCTCTATTTGAAATCTTTTGGAACAAAATACGATTATTGCTATGAGAATTGCTTGAGGATAAATGTGTATTGAAGAATAATTCTTAGAATTAGGCTAAGGTTGACGAAAGAATCGTTACTTTTAGACATGCATAAGGACATATGGACTGTCTTCAAAACTGGTCTGTCTACAGAAATATAAACTCACACTATTAAGCAACAGGTGACCCTATTAAACGTAGTGCGTAAATTAAATCGTTACGTATAGAACCTCATTAAATCCATTAAATTAAATCAATCTATGTAACTGCTGAAAAGTGGATAAAATTTACTAATTAAGAAAACAAGAATATAAGGTTTAGTTCTCCAGAAAGAACACTAATAATTTCTAAGGTTACTTATTTTTTATCCCAACAATTTAACTATTACCTTATAACTTTTTAATAATACTTTTATCACCTAATTCTTTCAACATTCGTTGAATTTACCTATACAATGAATGATAAGGAACTTGAAGCCGTAAATTATCCGTGAATGCCTTTAATATATGATGATGAAAATTAGATTAAATTATACTAAAAATAGAATATATGTAACCATAAATTACTCATTAAGTGTGCTTTCAATTGAATTCAATTTTTAGCATAATCCTAACCTTACTCAAAATAAAAACGTGAGGCTAGATAGATAGCTAGATAGATAGCTGATAGATACTCTTATATCTGTGAACGTCCGTGATAAACTTATAATTCCTAGAGGCTTAAGTCGTTGTACACAGACACGTCTGTTCCTCTCATCATTAGATTCATTTTCGCAAGGCCCTAAACTTACAGTCGATTTTTTTCAAGCCCGCGCGCAGGTGTGCAATAAAACAGAATATGCGTGTTTCCGGTGGAATCTTTTTTATAGACACTTATTCAATCCCGCCAACTCCTTTTTTATTCCATTTCGCCATAGAGCGATCACCATCACCATCTTCTGTGGCTATCTTTCGGTCCATTCTCGCCCCGCATTCATCGTACGCGACTTCTAATTACGTAATTGTTATTTGTTCTATTTCATTAACCAATCGGAAATCTGTGTGCTCCCGTTCCTCGAAGCGACAACGGCGCCCTTTCGCGGAGGCCACGTGTATCACGACGAATCATCTTTTTTTGGTACCCCTTTATGTCGGCCGCTTGCTTTAATTGAATGCGCCGCTCATCTCGGAGTCAAAGGAGGCACCGGTCGAAGGAAGGCAATATATAGAAGAAATGTACCGGCTCAAGGTCCGCTGGAAATACCCACGAGCAGGGCCGAAAGGACGAAACGAAAAAAAAATAAAATGATAGGGCGACACAGTTCCGCAGTTGGAAAGAGTCGTTCCTCCGTAAGAGAACGTCTGCAGTGTTAAACCACGGAAGGAGTTTTTACGGTGGTAGGATCCGGAAGGCGAAAGTTCATGGGCTCATTCTGGTACGATGCCTTTCGGACGTCGTCCCTCCCTCGTGTGTGACTGATCGATAGCAAAGATCATGCGTGTCCTTTTTTTATCCTTTTGGAAGGATTTGGGAATAAAAGCGGAATCTTCCCTTTTAACGACCGGCAAAGTAGCTTAAGAATCCCGGGAGATTGTATCTCGTGCGTTTAAATCCCCCATATAAAACGGGTATTTTAACGAAGCTACGGAATAATTCGGGGGTTCTTGGTACGATGTCGATGGTGCCTCGTATTGTGGCTTCGGAGCGCTTTGTTTCTTGATTCTTTTCAGGGGAATTCAAGGGTTACGAAACAGTAGAAACACTGAAAATCTTAAGTAGGGTTCGAGTCCCAGTATTGTCGATAATTGTTACTTCTATTCAGGCAGTTGTAGTCGCCCGAACTGATCGTGTTATTTCAGATTTGTTAAATATTTTAATTTTCCTAGAGTTCACGTACTTGATCTGCAATAACTAAGTGCTATTAAATTTGAGGATAAGATATATACAATAGCTTTGTGAAGTAGATATTATAAAATTATCTCGATAATTGTAGGAGGTATTATCACGAAAGGTAAAATGATGGAGAAACATAACATTAATTTCTTTGCGTTAATAAAAATTCAATGGGTATCGTTTCGAATAACTTATCGTAGATGATCTTAATTTTACTGTTACTGTTTCTAGCTGTATATTTTATTGTTTAATGAAGTTATTAATGAGAAACTAAAACTATGATAATCTAAATCTATGAATATTTTCAAAGCTTAATAGAAAAATATTTTACATCCTCTATGTTTGTCTCCTACCATGATTCCTTCCCTACCCTTAAGACCAATTAAATTCGCCAGCTATCAAACACGACGTAAACTAATAAATTTTAAGCATCATTAGAATAATTGATTCCATCGGAAACGATATTATATATTTTTATCGTTTGTAATTGGGTGAACACACCTGCTAGCGATAAATAAATTATTATTTTATGAACACAATAAAAAATAATGCAATTCCGACGAAAATCGAGTTACGTTTCCACTAGAACGTCTACGATTACTTAAATTATTCATGGCACTAAGTTACGAGCTCTCGTTCCCCCATAAATATACGTCGACTCTCATTTCAAAATCTACATGATCGCTGTCTGCGGAAGAAGTTATGAAGTGCTGCCCTGCCGCGAATTCGTCACACCGATGTGCTAACGAATGCAGACGGGGGCGACCTTCATTTGGGCTATAGATCCGATCGGCAGCTTCCAGAGGGTTGACACTCGGAGTATATTTTAGCGTGACGGAAGGCGATTTCGTATTCATAGCGCGATGCTGTCACTGAGGAAGCCAAACCCCGCTCATTTGGGGACGTGCGAAACGACAAATGTGATGAAATTAGTTCGATAGAATCGAATTTATCGATTTAAATTTATCGTATCGAATATATACCGGATAGAATTTATCGAATCGAATATATATCGTATCAAGTTTATCGAATCGAATATATATCGTATCGAATTTATCTAATCGACAATATCGAATCGAATATATCGCATGAAATTTATATTATCGAATTTACAGAATCGAATAGCTATTCGGACCACCTCCTCCGGTCGCAGTGTCCAAGGAGAAGTTGGAAATCCACGAATCCTGTTCCTCCGGAGCCATATATTAAAAGCGGAAACCGGGCGATTCGTTTAATTCAAGTCGTGCGAAGAGCTCGTAATTCATCGATGCCAAAAGGGAATTTTTGTTTCGTACGTTTCCTCGGGCGAAATTAAAGGTAGGAATCATTCTCAAATGCCAACTTCGAGGAGCGAGAGAGACTTTAAAGGTCAAAATGAGAACCACGAGTGCCCAAGGTAGTGTAGAGTGGTAATTTTTGAAGATGTAAGTCCGAGCACTGTCACCACGTAAGTTGGCGAATCGGAGTACCAAAAAAAATTATTACTTTCAAATCGATAAATTTGTTGTTCTCTCTCACTCTTTACGATTATTTACGAATCAATAAATAAAGGATTTAATTCTGTAAAATTCAATTGCTAACCGGCTCAGTCCATAAAAATGTCTTAGACGTGAATAAATTAAGTTTTATTGACCATTATGCTTCCCGTGGGTGATTTATGTATTTGTCATTTTTATCTGAAATCATATAGATTTAAGGTTGGATAATAACTCGCTTTTTATCGCGATTATTCTATATATATTTTTTTTGTAGTAAATATAGTTATTTTTAAAATTCAGAATCATTTTTGAATTACTTTTGATTTTGAATTGAAATTTCTTTTACTTAATTTATTTCGTTTGTTTTTGATACATCAATAAGAAGGGAAAATTGGATATTCTAAATCGTATTTCTTCCATTTAAACCAAAAATTGTATATTATAATATTATCTATCTAATTTTATGGAGTTAAATATCGAGAAAACTATGTGCATTTCAGGATAATGAATACATAATTGTGCAATTAATGAATAGGAATTTATCTATCTTATATCCCATAAGGAAGAACTGTACTACTTTGACTATATCAAATCAAAGCAATTTAACTTTATTTTCGAAAATATCGAATCGAATTTATACATCGAACATAATATCGAATCGTTACGATATTTAATTATTTGAAATATAACTTATTGATAACGATACGATATTTCTCTAAAATCAGAGCCTTTTGCGAGAAAATATATTTCGTACATGAAACAAACGAACTAAATACAGAATATTTTTGTAGAAATAAAATATTCCTCACCACCTTGAATCGATAAATTATTGTTCATCACCCGACATTCAGATAGAATTTCCTTCGCTATAAAGTGCGCTTAAGTGATTAAAGCAAAGGAATTTATATAAGTTCAACTATTAATCCACAAAAATAAAACTAACATAAGTATCATTCGATAGGAGAAAACTTGTACTCGATGACATAAATACGTAAAGCGAAACACCGTCAGTATTGGAAAAAGAAAAAAATTCTTCGGGCGAGAAAGAATGTATATCCTCACCCTCACGGAAGATAAGATGGATCCCAAATGGTTTCTCCCTTAGGTGCTCCTTCCGTCTGACTACTGATTGAATGTGCAGACTAATGAAGAATTCGATGGCTGACGATCCGCATCTCTGTCATCCTCCCGGCTCCTTAATGAGCCGCCGAATTGGTCTCCCCTTCGGCTAACGTACAACCTCTTCTGCTCCCGCCCATACACTCTACTCCCGTATTCGACGCAAATTCCTATCTCTAGAAGCGATCGCTCAAAGGTCGGGAGATTTGTATCCCCGTGGGCACGAAAGAACCCGTTGGAAACCATTCAAACGGAATAACAACATGTTAACCATTCAGTCTTGATCTACTCGTGTGCCGAAAATGGATCTGATTCAGCCAAGATTCACTGCCTCATTTTTTTTGTCCATCTATCACCTAGGATTCTGTTATTCGCAAATAGAAGCTTTTAAACACCGTAATTTTTTCGAATCGTAAATACTTGAAAATTTTATCAATTTAATATCGATCTTCTGATGTTATAGTTACAAAAGAACTTAACTGTATACCAAAAAATTATGGGAATTTACATGATTTATATGAATTGAAGAAGAAAATAAAAGACTGGTTGAATAATAAGTTATGACAAAGGAAACGAAAAGAAAAAAGTTTGATCAATTAAAACACGAATGCATAAAAATCAGATAATATATCATAATTTTACATTTTAGTTGTAATTATTGTATGTATGGTATTGTAATTATTGGATGTGTATCTTGTATTTTATATTGATATTGCATCTCATTAGAGTTATTGTGTTACCCTTTTAAGATTGTTATGCAATATAAGTGTTGTTTATATATATTATGTACTATGTACCACAGGTTTAATTATCGTGGGACCTGCAGACCAGGACTCTTTCTGTATATATGATTATATGTAAATGTGTGTGAAACAGCTTATAAATAAAGATAATTATGATTAAATTATATTTACTTATTTTCAGTCATCATGGCTATCAAAATCAATAATAGAACAATTACAATCTGGTATTCAACAATGAACGAATACCAACTTCAATATCCTAAAAGAAAAATTTTCCCATCAGCCAGGATTTGAACCCGGGACCTTAGTATGTTGCTAGTCTCTATTTTCTATTGCTATTGTTATTATTAAGCTATTATGAACTTGATTGGCGTCTGCCTTGATTGCTAGCTGTGTCATTCGGAAGAAACGAATGCGGCATGAACAGCTGTGTACATGTGTACTCACGGTTGTATGTACTTGCGGAATGAACGCAAATACTTAAATTTATTTTAAGGCTATTTTCACCGCGTTAAGGACGCGAGCGCGTATTCAATTGTTATTATTAACCACAGCGGAGGTACACAAGGATGTGCATACCACACTTTTTTTAAGAAGCATTTTCCTCCAACCGAAGTGGTAATCGATCTTTAACTGCCAGCTGGTTACTGATTCGAAATGACAAATTCTAAAATTAAACTTGTTTGTAAATGAATGATACGTGCAAAAAGAGCGAGCAGTATCATTCCGACTGCTGTGAAGCAAACTCGTTCGTTTGCATTCTAAAGGAAGAAAACAAACTGAAAAATGATCGAGAACGATTGCACGAGTCGTAAAGACTTTATTGATTCAAGTGGACGCTTGAAAAAATCACTTGGAGCGGAAGGAAACATGAATCTCGAGCCTTTGATAACCCTTTGACGGTTTATGTCTCTCCGTTTGGATTCATAAAGTATGCATATTTGCGAACGGTTTCTATGAGTGCAATATTTACTCGCGATCGTAAAGTTTACTCCTGCCATAAGTACGTACTCACGTCATGTTTATTCGGACCATTAGAAACCTCTAAAAAAGGGAGTTCTTTTTTTATTTGTGCGCTCTCGAAAATTTTCGTAGCGATCTGCGTTTGAGAGTTTAGGAGTAAGGAACGCCGCGAGCATAAATAATTACAAGAAGCAGACGAGAGGGAACCGGTGATTATCTCCCCGCATATTTAATGAGATAGGATGTTATGTGGAGAGCTCATCAACATTTTAATAAGAAAATAAATTAATGAGTTTGGAGAATGACGACTAAATAGCTCGACGAAAAATTTGATGCACTTTCGCGGCCGTTTATGATTTTGCTATCGTCATTTTTGGGAGTTGATTATCCCACAGTAAATTTTTATTATCGTTCATTTTCATTTTATCCTAGCTTTCAGACATTGCGAATCTTATAAATATCGAAGAACTTGGTTTACGATGTATATTTAGTCGGGTTAGTAGTTTATAAAGTATGGGATAAATGTAATCTGGATAAACCAAGAACTATTTATAAAAGAATAATAGCCGAAATAAATTCCATATTTGGATTCAGTACATAAATTTTCTTCTATATAGAATAAGTGTGCCTATGAATTCTACGAATACGAAATCTTATGAAGAAGTAATACGTTTAAATTATATTGAAATCTCATTTTAAGTGAACCTATAAGTGAAAAATAGAAACAAAATATTTTCAACAGACTGGATGGGGAAATAATGATATAATATATATAATAAAGTAAGGTTGAATAGCTAGGGAATCTAAAATATCATTTAATGGCGTGATTTGGAGCAATATAAAAGAAAAAAGTCTTTCAACTTGTCAATTCTCTCCGAGCGTTAGCTGGTATTAATTTTGTAAAATACAAGCATAATAATAAACATATATCACTTAATGGTTGGATCTATTGATGGACTTGTTGACCATATTGATGATTTACTATAATCGACACAAATAAAATTCGATTAGAATATTACGATCCGTATGAACTTGTTAACCATATTGTACCATAATCGATGCAAATAAAATTCGAATAGAACGCTACGATTCGTTGATCATTTATTTATGATTACCATCGTTAAATCTATAACTCTAAATAGATAAAAGGTCATTTAAACCTCAATCGGAGAATATTTCGAGATAAAATCACCTTCCGTGCAATCAACAATCAACCGTGTCGGAGAATTCAGACCTTCTCGAATTTAAGCGAGGAAAATTTCCATGTTTCAGATCCTTTACTTGGGAGGCTTCCTCGCAGATTTCGTGCACGAGAGATTGTACTAAAGAGACCCGTACCCTATACTTGCGGGCGGCCCACCTCACGTACACCAGCCCTCGAGACCTTTCTTCACACCTACACGATCGAGATTTTCAGCCTCTTTTTAATATCGCCGCGCAAACCTTTCATCACGTTGCCCTTTCGTCGAATTCCCTCAAATGAGCGATCATTTGGGATAAATTGCCGAGCCTCGTATAACGGGCATCGCCGGTGGTTTCCCATGGAAATGACAAAGGCGTGCAGCAACGAGAGCTCGATATTGGTTTAAGATGGAGGAAGATTTCAGGTGCGGTTTCAGGGAGGAGGGAGTTTATAAGAGTGAGAGTGGTCCAGCGCTCCTCCCTCCACCGCCACCCATCAAAATTCTCAAAGCGCCATTCATCTTCCTACGGCGTTCTCTTTTATTCTTTTCTGCCTCGCCTCGGAATACGCATATTTTTACATCGCGCAGTTTCGCTTGCGACAGAGTTCTCTCTCGGTAACTCATTAAATATGACAAATTTAGTTGAGAGGTGCTTTATAATTTGCTAAGGTAGTTTGATTCTCTTTGTGGGTGAATTAAACCAAATAAAAGCTAATAAAACGACTATTTATAAGTAGAAGTTGTAATGTATAATATGCAACAGTAGTATATTGAGTATTATTAGTGGTAATAGTGTGTTGTAATTAAGTAGCTATGGCATTATAACAAGGGATTATGTTAAGATGAGCGTGATTATAATGGCAAATTTAAGTTACCAGTTTATTTAAACCATATAGACATTTATCTTCTTAAACAAATAACGTAAGTTATAAGAATATAATTAGGGTGGTAACAAGAAAAGGATAAAAAATAGTCTTCAACTGGTATTTTAATTTGCAACTGGTTTCTGTTATCTGAAATTATTTGAGGAGGACTGCTTTTTTTCCTTTACCGATTCTTCTGCAGAATACGATATTCCTTTAAGTCTTTTGAAATATTCTTAAGTACAGGATATTATTTATATCCCTTGGTATTATTTATATTCATATAATAGGGATTAACTGAGTATCACACCGGAACTGTAATCTGGGATCCTTTCTACACTAGCGGAACAGAGTAGGTTATCTACTAGGAATATTTTATTTTTTTCTCCTATTAATTTAATTGCCTTACATCACAATACGATACAAATGAATGTATATCATTATCTAGGCTATTATCTATTAATGCTTAATATGTGAAGTTAGCTGATGCGAAATCAAACGTAAATGATTGCAAAGGTGAACAAGCGAAGAACAGAGACGTCAAAGATGTTTGGAGAACGCCAAAATGATGAAAAGTGGCTATTTTATTCATGGAAGATTATCATCAAACAATTCTAAACATGTTTTGCAAAATAAAATACGACGGGAATGGATTACATGAGGATTATAAGCGGTGAAATCAGTGGATGACGAATCAGTGTCGTCTGGTTTGTGATCTGAGGTAATCTCAAAGAAAACCTGTGTTAGTCACCTGCGCTGAGGAAGAATGTTATCTCGGTTGTGATTGATGGACAAGATGAATGGTTTTTCTAAAGAATGAATGGCACACAAATTAATGCAAGAAATTTTTAATGAATGCTATATCATAATGAAGGGAAAGCTACGAATTTTGTTAACGAGTTTCTAGGGAAGAATTATATCTATAAATATAAAATTATATATAATATAAAATTCGCTCTTAAGATTTATAATTGCATCTAAAGTAGTTAAATTGACAATTATGATATCCTCTACCAAAAAGGTTGTACACGTAGAATATTGGGCATAATAGAAACGTTTTGTTTTTACGTTCCGTAACGAGGTAAATACTCAATTAAGTTCATGGTATTTTATAAAAGATAAAACACTTTATTCTCTGATAAATCATTTCTGTTTCATAAGCATAAGCTCGAAAGAACCTTTTTATTTGAAATCTGCTGTCTAAATCAATGCAAGTCTCAACTCAATGTACTATAGTATTCTGTGAATTCTACTCGTTGGAAAGTTCTTCCTTATTCTGTAGCTGTAAGAAATTTGCAATTTTGCAAGTTTGATAAAAATTTGCATAACTTTCATTCTCAAATTCATTACCTATATTATCTTTCTATTGAAAATATTATTATTTTCTACGACATTTTTCACTCAAATATAAGTTCAAGTCAACGGTTATTTTCACAAATGCGGAAATATTTCATCAATAAGGCATATTTATTGGACAACAAGTTTCCCCGAATCTTCACTTTCTTAATTTACATCAAAGGTATGCTTTCAGTAAAGGAATTTTCTTAAATTCCTTGCGAATACATAACCGATGAGATCATCTTAAAAGAAAAATGGATTTGTAAAGGAAAAACTCTCTGTTTCTAAGAACCCTCATCTCAACTCATTTTTTACTAAACTTTCACCGTAGGAACATCTTGAATTACACGAAAGACAACGGAATTTCGATTTAAATTTTTTTTCTTTATGTTTCATCAAATTGTTTTTATGGAACGTATTATTATTATATGATATATTAATTTATTAATTATTATTAATTAAGGCGTTATTTCATATTTACTTTTATATTCAGAGTGTTCAACAAGAACGATTATTTTATTAGCAATGAATTATGGAATCGTTGTACCCATCTATTTTGATGGGAGCTACCAATATTTAAGGATTCATCAATAAGAAAAACAAGGTTTTTTTATCTAAACTTAAAGTTATTAATATTTAGGGAAGAATTTCTCCTCTACAAGAATCAGCATCTTAAATTTTTATACAGCACAAACTCCTTTGAAAACTAAAAAAATACGCCTTATACAGAGCTTTAACTATGATAGATACCATTTCTATTCTGACCTACAAATAAATGTTGCTGTGGAATAAAAATTATGATTCTGTATGGTATGTTAATGGACTAATATAAGTCTGTTAATTTCATTATTGAGGAAAATATTGCTTTACAGAGATTGTAAACAAACTTTCCCTCAAAAAATTATTCACGAACGAAGGAGAAAATTTATGGCTGATTTAAATTATCCGCGACATATGTCAACGAGAATCTATAATGAATTGTGAAAGTCGGTCCTTTCCGATTCTCCAAGATGCTAATGATATTTATTGTTTCCCTTCAGTTGATGGAAAATCCTTTAAAAAGGTACGGAGCTTTGTTTTTGCTTTTGCATAATAGTTTCTGGATGCCATCTCTCTAATGAAAATGTCTGCATTCATTTGGTTCTGCCGAAAAGACGTTCAGCGGTACATTTCGTGGTAATGCAGTCCCCGCCTTTTACGGAGAAGTCTTCGAAAACTATGCATTGGAAATGTCGCATTCATTTTTCATTATTAACAAAGCAATGTGTTAGCGAACTTGTGAGTAAGGCGGCACCTCATTCTCAACGAAATAAGCAAACAAATGGAATTTACAAGAAAAATTATGCCGCTGTCTGTATACACGTTTCATTGGTATTATTCATTAGTTTTGTTTATTTTACATAATTTTTTATTGAATTATTCAAAAATATGGAGGCTGCTGTAAAGTCACGCCCAAAATGTTAACTTACTGGGAAGTAATTTTCGGAGAAATTTATAGAAAAGAATGAGAAAATTTATAGTTATAGAAATTCTATGGAGATAACAGTATATTAAATATAAAATAGTAAATAGTACATAACATATTTATTATATAGAAAAAGAAAACGCAATTTTTGGTATAAAATAGAGGTAAACGTTTATTCCAATTATGTTTGTCTTTGCAATGGCCTTAGAAATATAATGCACAAGCAATAGTTATACTTTGTTCTCTTTGAATTCGGGCTAAAAGATGATAATGATGTTTATGATATCTTATAAATGGCGAATCAAGGTACAATTAGGTCTTTCAGCTATAGATTCTATTAATAAATCGCGAATATTCATATATCCGAAATGCTTTCCTTATTCGTAACGCAAAGCGATACACTGCTATGAATGTATTCCCTTGAAAAATATCTTCAATATCTTTGTTGCGTTACGATTTCTCAGAAGCTTTTGTTGTCAAACGAATCTTTACCCGTACGTATATAATGGCGGAGAAACCTGGCATCATGGAACGCTTACACACAACCCCTTTTTTCCTAAATGCTGCTTCATCATCGTCCGACTTTCGAATCGTCAATCCTTGATCATTACGTCTTTGAATCTCTTCTTCGACGGAAAAATTTGACTTTAATTGTGTTGAATTTTTGAGAAGATAGGCGTTGGGTTAGAGTGTATCTTGATGTATAGACAGGGAGTGTCAATTCGTTCGATTTTGACGAAGGTTAGAACGTCTATTGTTGCATCTGTGATGGATTATAAATTAGCCGTTATCTCAACGAACAGTTCCTACCGTTCGTATCATCAGAAGAGCATCTCGGCGTTCATTTCTTTCACTGGGAAATTATCGCGGTACGATTCCGACAGGTGTGTCTAAGGGGTGGTTGTTTTTTTCTTTTCGGTGTGATTCGGTTGAACGATACAGGAAAATCGGCCTCATATTGTTCCCTCCTCCACAATGCACACGATTTTAGACTCGGGCGCAACAAATGCAACGTGTTTCGAATACGCTCTACGGATATTAAGATGTCAGTTTTTTTATCGAACTCACAGATGATACGGTTTAATATGGGAAAAACTCAAATATTTGTTAATGTCATACTTTTATCATACTCATATCTTATTATTGATTGTTTGATTGATGGCTCAAGTAGACTTTTGCTGTCATCACTGTTGATTTTAAGAAAATTAAAGTTTGCAGATACATTTTTTTAATATGACGAAGCTAAAAAATTGAAGTTTGAATAAATTGGAAAAAATATAAACATTATAAAATAAATATAGCGTAAGAAGAACATGTTACTAGCCATAGTTAAAAATATTAGGAGAGCTTTTGCTGGAGTCTAGCCAATATATTTGAAATATGTGGTTAGATAAGCATTGGTAGTATATACACTAACATGAAATGATCTGATTAAAAGTGAAAGAGGCATTTTTCTTATTACATAAAGGCGAGAAGCCTTATAGAACTTGTTTTCAGTTCAAACAAGTCACTGAACTATGGAAGGAATATATATTCCGTTCGATTTAAATCAGAATATCCGCCAAACCGATCAAGTATTAAGATTAAAATACCCTTTTCTGAGAAGCTGTGTTGAAGAAGTAGTGTTAAATATGAGTATAGTAATAAACAATTTGGAAATGATCACATCATCTTTAATTTGTTTCAATTGCTGTTTATCCTCAATGAAAACGTCACCAATATGAAAAATACCGAATAACTTTTGAAAGACAAACATCGATAACAATACTGTTTATACGAATTCAAGCCTTTCAAAGGAAACAGTATTTCTGAGACACGAAAACTTTTATACATAAAAGGAAACCTATCACAATTCCAATCCACTTGGAATGAAAATAAGTCGGACTCTGTCAAAGGAAAACTTGGACGATGGAAACATAAATCACGTTCTGTATCTATGAATTTTGTCGAGGGATCGTGGGAATAAGTCATAGTGGGAGCAATATTCCCACTTCTAGGTCGATATCCAATGTATCCGAATCTCTCGATGGAATTAAGAAATACCTCTGGAGGATAATAACTGCGATTGGAAAAACAATGGATAAAGGCTTAGGCGCCGACAGGAGAATAGGCAGGTGTGGAGGGAGGCAGTAGGGCCAAGAGGTCGTATCCCAGACACACCGAGAGGGCGCCGCGTTAGATGACGGGGACGACCGAAGTAGGAAGGCACAAGACTCCCGTCTTGCCTCAAGCTATTCACCTTCACCCCTCGTTCGGCGGTTATTTTACAAGGAACATTTAACTCCCACGTTTTATTGCGAAGGATGGAAACTTGGTTGGCAGACGATCCGCCGCTCAGCCGCCGGAATTTTTTTTTCTCTCCAAAGAGGACGATCAGTTTGGCCGAAAAGTCGTCGTTAATACTCCCTCTCCACACCCCCACCCCCTCTCAAACCACCTGTTCGCTTCCTACACTTCAAGATTAGCCAAAGTTACGCTCCGGAACGGTAAGGTGCAATTTTTACGGTATGCCGCGTATCGTTGCCATTCGTCTGACGTAGAAATCGGTGTTTAGGTAACTATGAGAAGCAATTAGGGCGTTTATATAGTTCGAGTAGCTCAATAATAAGGAATGAATTAAATAGAATCGATAATTTAGAAGCTCGATTTTGTATGAATGTCATTTATATTCTTCTACACTTCTTTTATTCGTACACATAATTCCGGCTAAGTATCTATGAATAATGATACGTTTTTCACGTCCAAGAAGATGCTTGCGTTTAACAGAACACAAGTATACATCAGCTTTTTCCCTCCATTTTCTTTCTATATCTAACTTTTTTATTGAGATTAAAACTAAAACAATCAATTCGATAATTAAAAATTGTTCATTATTATTACTGAAACATTTGATTAATTTATCTTATTTTTTATTCCTCCACTTTAAAATTGAACTTAATTGATAGAAACAACAATATTTATTGCTTAAATTGAAAGAAAAGAACTTTTTTAAGGATACATTTTTAAAAATTAGCTTCTAATTCAGGGAGAATAATGTATGTATAGAAAACGAAGCCTTCCTTTTAATTCCAATAATTTATTTTCTTCTTGATATAATCAGATAAACGAAGTGTTTTGAAATTTCATAGAACTTATTCGTTTATATCACTATTCCAATATCTGTAAGAGATGTGTATAATTTTACTATATTTATGATATATAATATAATTTTTAAAATAGTTCCTACATTTTCTGTATATGCCTACCGAAAGTCAGCCATTTCTGCGATGGATTATAGCATTGCTATTTCCAATGATATATTCTGATACAGTAACTTAACGTAAATCCTTTCTCTGTCAGGTTGGTAAGCTTGTAAGCGATCCTAGAATTTAGAATAGGCTAATCTACTGAAGCTCGCGTAAGAGATCACGATTCGACCATCAACTTGCGAGATTTTTGATTCATTAAACCACGTAATCTGAGAAAGCGTTGTGCTGCCTTCAGCCGCAATCTTATGGGCCAAATATAGGAGTTTGTTTACGAGAAATCTTGAGAGAGAGAGAGATAGGTTTATGTATCATAGAGCGACATCGATGAGTAACGATCATACTCGGAAAATTACGAAGCTATAAAGAAGGAGACCCATTTACTTGTCAGGGATAAGGCTTACACGGAAAATTACTAGTTCAATTCTCACGAAGATGCAAGTGGACGGCTTTCGAGAAATACGACCCTTGTCTATATTTCATCTATGATGCATGGGTCTGGGAAACTCTAGGAATAAAAACGTTAGACCAATAATAGACCGAATTTGGAATCCAAAATCGCAGCAATTTGTTCCCAATCTCCGTCGATATTTTCAATAATGCGCCCTCCGAAACGGACACGAAAACGTATCAAGTGCTATCCATTAGCACCATGCGGCATCTTAACGAGGTGTAATGAAACGAACATTAGCGTAATAGGAGTTTTGGCGAAACATCAAATCAACGTCATGCGAAGGTGAGGATGTAGGGGCACGGAGGTCGTGAGGGCGTCCGCTTGATTTGTGCGATTCGTGACCAAGTACCACGGAGAGGGTGGGACCAGGTCCATTCCGACTAAACGAAAACGTTTCGTGAAGGCATCCCGCCCCTATCAACTACCGGTTCACCTGCTGAACGATAAATGAACTTTTTCCCGCGCGAAACACGTTCTCTCTTTGGATCGACGGCCTTCGCCTCGTGAAGCATTGCGAGACAAAGAGCGAATGTATCTCGTACGAGATTGCACAGAAGAAGTTTTTACGAGATGGAGTGTGTGTTTGATGGCTCGTCTGGCGGAATTTACGTATTAATATTCGGTTCGATTACTTGCAAAGCTTCTTAAATACGAAATAACTTAAATTAATTAAACTTCTTAAATAAATAACAAAAGTTAACGAAGGTTTTATGATAGAGATGAATACGAGAGAGCTGAAATACGTTTAAGGTATGATTATCGTGACAAAATCGAATTATTTCTATTCTTTTCGTCATTTGAAGTTCATTCCTTATTCAAAATTTAATTTCAGATTCCTCCTTACGTACCATTTTCTAATTGGTAAATAGATTCCTGATTCCAGCACGAACTTAAACAATTATTTTCTGCATTATTATTCTCGATTAATAACAACTCAAAAATCTTTGAAATTTAGTCGTATTAAAGTTGACACTCGTTGGTACTATAAATTGCATTTTTGTCGTAATTGTAATAAATCACAAAGAAAAAATATTTCGCCAATTTAATACGAAATAAATATTTATATTATACAATTCTTGGTGCTCGATAATATTGGAAGGAATTGGAAGGTTGAATTTAAGAATACATGTAAATAGCGATTTGCCTAAGACAAACACCCTAACATCACTTCGATTAAACTTTTTATATAAGTCCCACGAATGCATTGTTCTGAGTAATTGCAACTTACAATGTTTATCCTACTAGAAATTAAGTTGAATTAATTTCGATTATTTCTTCAGATTTTCCCTCGTATTAGAGAGCTTTATAACCATTTAGATTTTAGCAAACTTTCTAAGTTCATTATTTAATATTTTTATAAAAGACTCGATTTCTCCGGATATTACATATTTTTAACTTCATTTACTTGCGTTCTTTACGTAATTTCGACGCTTCATTCGTCCGGTAAGCGAATAAGTCTATTCAAAGAAAAAACACAACCTTCACCAGCGACGTCCTAATCTCCCCAGAATCCACCTGACGATCTTTCACCACTGACCTAGCAATGATATTACATTACCCGAAGAAACCCAAGCCGACGTTTCGAGCATCGTTAATTTTTTCTCGTTTTATCTTCACCATGGCCTCGAGCGTACGGAGGGTGCGTCCCGTGAAAAATCGAGGGAAACGTTTTCCGAGACACTCCTTCTTGCATCGATTTTGGCCATCACGTCGCGGAGGACGCTTGATTGCCCACAAGGAAGCGCTTTGGTTCTTCAGGGGGCTAAAAATAAAGTCTCCTTCAGGATTTTCGGAACCGTCCGAAGGCCCGCGGCGCCGAGAGCTTAATTTTCCCTCCGTTTCATCGCTAACCGCCCTCCTGATGGATGGCCGTCGTGCCACGGACATCAGCCGTACGCATGTGTGGGAAGAACTCTCTCTCCCACTATTTCCGTCCGGCATATATGGCTCGCGAGGCGTGTAATGACACGTACGAAATCTCTATCATTTGCGGTACAAGTTCGCCATATTTCAGGGGTGATGTGCTCGTGGGACGCCACGTCGTGCTTTTTTCTTCGTAAATTTTCTTCGCCGCGATATATATCGACGACGATGCATTGTCATTAAGGGCGATAAACAGCGCATCGATCGTAAAAGATGTGTTTCTTCCCTGTCCAGACGTTCGCGAGGAATTATTTCAACATTCAATCTCGGAGAAGACAATGGATTAAAGGTTGTGACTGGAGCGGAGTTTTTGACCCGTTTCGACAGGTCGAAGAGATTTTGATTCGCCGCGAGGGATGTGTTTTAAAATAAATGATGGGAAAGAAAAGAACTTTTGGTTCGGGACTATATTATCAACTTTGGTTTTTCGCTCTTTTAATGCAACTTTCGTTTTGAAAGTTTCTTTTTTAAGTTTCCAAATTTTTGTTCCAAAATGGGCAATTTAGAGAAGTTAGTGTCGTATATGGAAGCCCTTTCTACACAAAATCACGTGATTATGATACTGCAACAGCCTACGACATTAATTTCATAGAAAAAAAAGCTAAATTCATCATTGTTTGGTACAGAGTTGGTTCTAGAGAGACTAGTGCACTAAATTAGTATATATTGACATGGTACATACGTTTGAGGTTTTTAAAAGTAGTAAATTAACGTTTTCTATTGAAATATATCATTCATTATCCTTTATTTATTTGACCACTCTTTAAAATTTAATACCGGTGTTTTTCGTTTCATACTTTCACGTTCAAAATTTATAATGAATTTTACGTACAAACATTGAAAATTTTTGTACGTAACTTTTTCAAAGTGAACATCACCCTGAGAAGGTAGCATAGCATGATAACAAATATTAAATGAGATTGATAAGACTGGTGATCATTGGGTGGTATTAATTCAAGGAAGATGAAAAAATATTTAAGTTCGTTATGCAATGATTATTATGATTTACTTGCGTTAAAAAATGTTCAAATGATATGAAAAAATCCATTTCGTTTTCCAGAAAAATATTTTGGGTTTGCGCCTGATTATTATACTACGCACTGTTACATTCCCCAAATTTTATCTAGGAACGCAGAATTGTTGAATCATCGCCTTTACGTCTACATTCTTGTTCAAACAAGCCTGTTATTATTATCCCCTGCTCAATCAGAAATTTCTCACATCATCCATGGTAGGATATAAATAGTACTAGAATCATTTTCGCAAGCTTTTTTTCCTTCCATGTTTTTCGAACTCGGAATATTTTCGAGACGAAAGTTTTGATAGCTGTTTTTGAGTTTCTTGATTCCTTTTCATAGCAACGTGCTGAAATTTTGAAAATCGCTCCAGAAAAATACGCAAACAATACCACTATCCCCTTGGCGACCCCTAAATGAAATGTTATGATTTCCTCTATTTTTAAATTAAGACTCAGTTCCATGACAAATATGAGACGGTTACGTAAGGTCTATCATCTACTATTGGTGCATTTTATTTAACTTATCTCTGGATGGTTTGATTTTATTCGAATTTCAGCTTTTTAACCAGATTCCTTTCTTGAAAAAACGTTAAAACCAGTTTTCGAGGAAATCTCTTTGCGCTATTTTTAATTTGCCTCGATTCGCTGGAATTTATTTTCGCCTTCGATTGTTTCATTTGAATGTACATAAAATCCTACGCGTCGATGAGAACATTCTCCGAAGTACTTGTACCCGAAATCCGCCTCAGCGACTGTCTTTTTTTTCGGCTGCCCACTGCTCGTGAATCCTACGCTTTAAGAAAATACACCTCCGCACGTCTGCAGACGAAGCTTCCTCTTGCACATACAGTAAACGAAGGAGGAGGGCATTTATTCATACTGCAGGAATCTCTGAGGTGGTCGAAACTGAGAAGGGGGATTTTAATTTCAATAATTCCAAGGCTAAATATGTTTGTTTTATGAATATCTATGCATAACGAAATACTATAAAAGTAAACAACTATTTCGGTATGTAAGATAATATATATATCTATCATTAAGTAGTATTTATAAATATATTTTTCGAGATTTTAATTAAATTCAACAACCCAAATAAACCTTAATTTAAATAAGAAGATGCGATTGTATATTATGTGCAATATTAAAAATATGATGTCTACTATCTTCGTAATTAATTTCGCATATTGTTCGTAGAAAATGTTATTATCGTATTACTTAATCAATCGCACCAATTTACCATATCAATTTAGTTAATATCCTTCTAATACGATGTATTAAATATAAGTATAATTAAAATATATTTAAGTATACACTAAAGATATTAGTATATATTAAAGATAGTCAATTGTGATTAAATTGAGAATGATATTCTAATTAAGACAATTGTATCCGAAAATAACGAAATCTTTGTGTTTTACGTCTTCTGTGTCGGTATTCACATCTCTACTTCATAAAAGCGTAAGCAATTTCAGGAAATTCTACCGATGACTCACTTCCTCATGATCATCCTAATTCTCGGAGTGGTTTCAAGAACCTTCGTTGAGCTATCGAATTCGAAAACAGCAGCATGTTTATTTTTCATTCCAATCATATTTGATCACGCTTTTAATTTCCTCTTACTCTAGACTCGGTTCGTTTTCAGTTCAATTCATACTGAATAGTTCTCAAAACACATTCCATTTCCTCTTACACATCACAAATTCAAATCGTATTAATAACTTGTTAAGACAAATGATACAGGATATATACCAATAGTCACATTACTAAATTGGGATTGTAACGAGAATAGCTTGAGTATCGTCAAGTTTTAAACAAAGGTCATTTATAAATTCTAATTGTTACGAGATTAAGTTAATTAAGTCTCATTACTAAATTCTAATTGTTACGAGAATATTTGAATAACGACAGATTTTCGATAAAGGTTACAAAAATGAGAGTAGATCATAGATGTATTTTTTGCAATGTATAAAGGACGGAGACATTCAATCTAATCTTTTAAGAAGATATAATTCAGGACGCATGTTCGTAATTTACGATTGCATACTCATCGTCGATTCATGAATCTCCGAGGACATCAAATGCGACGAGTTGATTCATAAAATGCGTGCTCCAGCTGAGCAGCCCATCTATACAGGACCAGTTCTCTCATCTCAAGATGTTAATGGAGTTGAACCCTTGCAACAAGTGCGATGCTCATCTCATTTCCATCCGAACATTGCTCTATACCCCTCGTGTTACATCTGCGCAATCTTCGTGGCTGTTGATCTTCGTACGTTAAGAGACGTATTTCTTCGTAACATAGAAGGCTGCCGAATGTATTATAACCTTTAAAATATCTCGTACTATTATCCAATGAATTAAACAATCATAAGATAATGTAAGTAAATATATAAGTATAAATAACAATAAAATTTCAATAGCAATAACTATTAAATACATTTTTTTCGAATGAACCTATAGAAAATGATTCTTTTCTACTGCATCACGATCTATTTTGTGAAAAAACAACTTTCCTCCATAATGGGATGATCTATGTATATAATTTACGTACTTCTTGAGCAGTTCCCGAAACTAAAGCAACTTCCATCAATGTCGTAACAATGATCTATTTTGTGGTATTACATTTTTTCCTCTATAATGGGATGATCTATATATACATACATACATATATATATATATATATATATATATATATATATATATATATATATATATATATATATATATATAGATCATCCCATTATTACGGATTATTTACGTAAATCTAGAGCTGTTCCCGAAACTAAATCAACTTCCATCAATGTCGTAACAATGAATTGTATTGTGTCCCATTTCAATTTGCGTGGGAGGAACAGTCCTGAGACGTAGCTCTGAAACAGATAGTTTGTGATCAACCACTTAAATCTCTCATCTCGAATTTCAAACCTACGTCTTCCAAATAATAGAGCATTAAACTTCGATAACGGGTCCGGAACAGAATCTATTGGAAAATATCGGTCAGAAGGAGCCCCCGGGAGTGGAATTATGTTGATTCTTCTCGGGTATCCGATGATCGGGATCGGGTACGGACCTCCCATTACATCGACTCCGAAAACGGTCCGTACGACACCTTAAGCGAGACAGAGATATCGATGCTCTCAAAATTGAGGCTGTGTCTCATTCAATAACAACCGTTTTGTTTATAGGAAGCCGCCTCGACCCTTTTCCGCCCACGGTTTCCATTACCATAACACTTCATCGGCGCTTCCTTCTGTTTCCTGCTTCTCCTCCATGGATAATGGAACGTGGGATTCCCGCGATCGACGCCTCTGATACGGACGGAAAAACGGAGACATGACTTTGCTTTCCTTCTTCTCGAGAATCCGAAACGACGGATTCATAAAAGCAGATGGGGATCGTATCAAAACGTGAGTGGTGTTCTGCCAGTTGTGCCTCCCACAACTTTTTTTATCTTCGCGATCCGCTATGGGGTTTTTTTTTGGGGATACGCTCGGTACGGTTTGGATAGGAAATGGACCACGATGTTTCGTCGTTTTTGGGATTAGACTAAAACTGGAGATTTTTTGGGGAGATGCATCGTAGCTTTTATTTACCTCTGAATGTGATTTATAATACGGTTCATAATGGATTTACCTCGCGTATTGATATGAATGATCGTGTTTTTGTCTGCTTCTCCTTATCTTTTAACATAACTAACTATGCGTAACGATGATGGGATTATTATCGTTATTAGAACGTATTTTTAACGTACAGAAAAAATGGGGAATTGATAAAAGTAGTCGTAAATCGTTGTTCAAAGTACAAGTGTTATTAAACACAGACTTATTGCTATTCTTTTCCCAGAAGTATGTAATCTTTCATCAATTACAAATTTTGACATTAATGGAACCAATTTGAAGGGTACAAAGAGAGTCATACCATTCGTGGAATTAATTTTAAGCGCCAAACTGATTCTGAAACAGCTTTCTATCTTGTGTTTATTGAAGGTAATGTAAAAGAACTATTAATAAGAATAGTTTATTATGATGAATTAGAATTTTATTGCCGTCTTTTCAGGAAAAACTCCCATGAAAATTAATGGGCCTCATTTAAAATTATATAGCGAATATTATTTTTAATATCATTATTAATACTATGTATTATTCAATTTTCTATAGAAATATATTATATTGAACAAACTATTATAATATAACGAAACGAAATATTATTGTATAACGAAATTAAGTTTAGAATAATATGTAAATAAATCTGTTGAAGACTAACTCTTAAAATGATTAGGTAGTTTCATAATTTAGGAGACATAAAGTTGAGGAAATTATATATATGAGAGTCATGGTCGCCATATATGGGAGATAAACCATCGGTCATTCCACCTCATTTCAATTTCATATAAAATTGCTCAATTACCACGTTTACTTTTTACACTACATTTCACATCCAACGTGAATAATATCTAATAATTTTCAATTAACTCTTTTAGAGCTATTTAACAACTCAAGTAATGTTTATCGAAGTCTAATATGTATATTTATTCTATCGATTTTTAGTTTGAACGCAAAATTAATTCATCCATCCTGTTTTATTCTAGATAAAATCTCGTTATATTTGTTTGAACAAATAGGATAAAAAATTCGCGCTCTTTCGCAGTAATTAATTCCCCTTAATTAACTTCACTATATTAATTCTATATGGTCCACTTTCAAGAGGCTGTCTCATTAACTCTTTATGAGATAAGCTGTCATCTTAAAAGTCCGAGTCACTCTTTTCAAGTTAAACATCATATTCTACTACCCACTGAAATGTAAGAAATTTTTTTTCGATTTACGGGTTATCTCAATTTCTGGATTTTCCCTAGCCTTTCCTTCTTATCCTATAGGGCATCTTCACAAAAAGTGTTAAAAGTACACGAAATGAATTAAACTGGAAACCTGTTTTTTACATCCTTCCCTATTTAATGAGATAACCGGGCTTTAAACCTCAGGAGGCACTTTTTAACTTATAAAAGGTGAGGGTAGTATTTTTATTGTTCTGCCAATTATTTTACATCCTTCATAGAAAAGATCAAATGTTTTTAATACATTTGAAATATTTTTGGCCTAAAAATAAATACAGATTATATATGACAAATATGCTCCAAAATAAATAATTTAAAGAAATAGTTAATAATCTTCAGTGTCCACAAAATCATTTTGCTCACTGTCTTACTAGAATCTAAAATTACGTCTGGTTTTAACCACATATGAAAATTTGGCATCTTTACCGAAGAAACATGTGACTTTTAGCATGCGAGCATTTTAAAACGATTTAAAAACAAACTCTAGGCCAATTAAATAATTTAATTTAATTTTTCATAAATTCAAAGTTCTTTTTAACCATTTAAAATTTTACAAAATATATCTATAATAAACAGTTTAAAATTACCAAAATATTAAATATACTTTCGCTTTCTCTTAAACACGTATTTATTCCCTTCTTCAATTACTCGACTTGATTTAACCCTCATGTACGTTACATCATTAGGGACATCGTAATTCCTTATTCTGAAATACATATTTTTATTCCCTTAGTTATTCCTTATCTAACTTTTATTCTGCATCAATGGTGGACTATAAGAAACATACAAAAAGAACTTAAGGTTTCTTTTCCATCGTTAAATAAGATCTTTATTTCAATTCCTTTCAGAACGCCTCCGTAATGTAAATCTATACGACATGCATAAATAACCCGCACGCTCAAATTGAACATCCAGCAGTCGAACTCATCGGTATGAAAATATCAAACCTTTCCTTCGTCATACTGTTTATCCATCTCCTATTATTCCCGTTTAAAAACTCCGCAGATGGCATGAATGGAGTAAATTAGCTATGGGAGTCACTCCCTCCTGTTTTCTTTTCTGTTACATCCTTCGCCCACGATAAAAGCAATGCGTCGACGCCATTGTCACCTCGTAAGGCAAATGGACCCCGCCCAGCGATAGGCGGCGCCTAATACCATTTGCTCCACGGAATCTCGGGCATGCGCCTTAACGAGGTAGCGCATTAATAACTTCTTTTCCGTTTGAAGTATATACTTAAGGATTCTCACCTCCGACACTCCCCGACCGAGATGAAAACACGAGGGCATCCGTCGATGGATCGACGTCACATCAGACTATAACACTTCGGCACTGTTACGTATATATAGAAAGATGAAGTTATTGGTATATGAGAGATACGTAATATGAGAGGATTACAATAAGCTGAGGATGCTCAATTTAACCTTTAGATCAGAATCAATTGAAATTGACGGAACTATAAGTTAATGCAGAAAAAAAACTTCGTAATTTCGCAAGTGACGTAGTTTATCATCTCTCCCGGATAATATGTCGTAAATTGAAGGTAAGATTGATGACGGGTGTGCGTTGCATTACGAACAAGGATTATTATGTTGAGTCAAGGAGTGCTTAACTGCGGCCGAAGATTTCACAAAGGTGTGTGATAGTAAAACTGATTTCCAAGGACATTCGAGAAGGAAGATTTTGGATATTTCTTACGACCTTCGTGACATTCTCATGATCATCAATCATAAAAAAGAAGATGGATGAATAAAATGTATTTGCGGGTCATAAACGCGGGAATATATTATCGGAGGAAATACATTCTTCAGATTCTTAGATCCAGTGCAATAAACTCGAGTCGCTGTGAGTAAAGTAACAATATTATGTTTGATTATTATATATATATATATATATATATATATATATATATATATATATATATATATATATATATATGATATTATATTAATGTTAAACTGGTGATTTCATCTTCTGTCTGGCTAGAACTAGATGATAAAGTCCCGATTAATGCATTTAGACGTAATGAATATCCAATTTTATAATCTAAAATTACGCAAAACGTATGATAAAGTGTAAGCTAAAGTTTTCGAATATTATTTCTGAGACATAACTTCTAATTACGTGCTTATCACTACACAATTACGTAATAATTTGGGAGAAATGCAACGATTACTTAAACTTTAAAATTCAATGGTAAATTTGTATTAAAATCGATGACTTTACGAATTTCATTGCGAAATTCTTGGTTTTCCTATCTATCATTATACTTCTCGAAATATTTATTGCAGTATAATATTCACAATATCAGATATTGCAGCGAAATTGATAAATTAATTTATTCATCCTTTTTACCACGAGCGACAAGCGAGAGTAATCGATTAGGTGAGTAGAGTCGTGGTGCTTACACCTCCAGCCACACGCCCTAAGGTAGCTCACAGGATCTATAGGACGTAATCGTCTAGGGACGTAGATAATTATATAATAAAACGGTCATCGACCGTCCAGTTAAGTCTACGAGATAACACCGAGAACGTATTTTTTGCGCTTAATTAAAAGTTTCCGGAAAGAAAGTCATCTCCGGGGCTCCCATATGATTTAACTTCTCCAGATAAAGGTAACTATAAAACGGAGAATGCCGTAAAAAGTGGAGGAGACACGGCAGGAATCTTTCTCTCTCTCTCTATGACCAGGATGTCTGGAAAAAACGTATCGAATAGTTATCCGGATGTCTGACATGCCAGCGAGCGGAATCTTCCGCCACGCCATTGTCGGAACAACCAATATTTTCGAGCCTAAGACAATTTTTACGATAGTATTATTGACTCTTGATTTAAGGTCTCGAAGATAGCTCTTTCTCGGCCCGTGGTCTCACGAATAACTTGGCGTATGAGACTGTTTAACCGGAACAAAAAGGCATAAATGTTTTGAATCATAAATCCTTCGGAGCATTTCTAAGGAAACCGCGACTGTCCTTGAGCGGGGAAAGCAATAATGCCACAGTAACGACTATTAAGCCGCTCTGCCCTTGGTTCTTCAGTGGACGCAAAAAACCGGCGCTGTCCTTATCGAGGGAGAATTTTTCGGGCGTCATTCGCTATCGCCTTCGGTAATATCGGTGGTATCTCTGTGTGTTCCTCTTTGTCCAACCCTTTACGTCGCCGGATTCTGCAACATGGCTAAATATAGCATCTCATTGTCGTCTCCGATGTGACTCCTTTTATCTAAGTGAATGGTTGAGATGTTTCGAGGTTCTCTGTAAAAGAGTTTAAAATGTCAACCCTTCCGCTGTTTAATTACTCTTTCTTTTTTTCTCGTTCGGTATCGATGGGTGTTTATGTAATGGGAATGAAATTTTGGCGTTGAACTGAGTCGTAAATGGTCTATAGAGTCGTGCGCGATGAGTGCGAGCGTGCTCATGTCGACTTAGAAATGTGCAGATTCGTAAAGAAGGCTTTATTGAATCCCACTATACAGATTCGTATTCATTTTGAGGAGTATTTTATAAAATAAGATGTAACATCTTCTTCTTTTTTCAATGAGTTACGAAAGAAATGTATTTACTAAGTTCAAGTAATTATAGTCGCGGTTTGAAATTACGTATTTCGTATTTTTGTCTATTCTGTCTGACTCCTTAGCTATTACTCATTTGATTAACCAATGATGAAACATTATTGAAGAAGAAGTAAATTATATACATATCAATGAAATAATAATAATCATTTAGGTAATATTCATTAATAAATGCTATTGGTACGTATTATAATTTAGAATGTTGACGGTTAGAATTTCTGTGGATGCTGTTCATAAAATAATATCCAAAGATATTAATTCAAGAGTAAATCTGATCAAACGTCGATCATTAATTCAACAATGTAAAAAAACAATTAAATATCTCAGATTTACTCATAATAAAATAAAATTTTTAGATTAGGATGTTATATGTTTAAGTGGATAAGTTCGACATAGAATAAACATAGCAATAATAACCCCTGAAAGTAAAAATGTCGTCTCATTTGGAATATATAACGTCTATTACGTATTTTCTTTTAAATCTTTTTATATATCACAGTCATTCCATAAACTTTGGAATCTTGATATTCCTCCTACTTTAAGATATTCATGTTTTATATAAGTAAGGTATTTACAATTGATGTCATCGACATTGGAATGGTTACATTTTCATTTACTCGTTTATTGGCAGCTCAATGTTTAAAAGAAGAAATAAGAGAACCGAATGCGGAGGTACAAAACTCTCTTCTATTCTCAAATCCTTTCCCAGTCTATAATTATGGAAGGTGGAAACTTTTCGTTCGGTTAATACCATAAAAATATCGAAACTAAAGAAAATCATATGTTGATTCTTCGTATTAAAATTACGACAGCTGAGTCTTTAGATCGATCACGGTTGAGCGAAATATCGAATAAGTAAATTTGAAAACGTCGTCCATAAATTATTGCGATAATTTTCAAACTCGTATTCAATTTTCCGCAGATCTTCGGTCAAACTCCTTACCGAGTACAGTAATCCATCTTCGCATCCTACACCATTTCAATTGAAGTGTTTTCCGGTTGGAAATAGAGGTTAAACGCTCCTGAACCACGGGTAACAATCGAGTCCCACACATCCGCAAGTAATTGCCATAGAGATGAATCCCTTCCTCAGAGAGACTATGCTTCTAAGGGTGGGAACCGCTGTGGGTGAGTTGTTTCGTGAACGGCTTCCCGTAGTTAGGAATGCGAGGAGTGGGGCGGGAGTGGGTTTCGTACGCACGAAAAACTATATCTTTTATTTCCCTCGACTCGATTTAGAAACGCGCTCACGGAAATATGTGGAGTGGAATTTTAATTCAGTCCTCGTGGATTAAGACATCTAAATACTCGATATCTTGATCTCGGACCGCGGTCGTTTTGAAAAATCCGACCGTTTGACCTTGCCGCTCTTACACTCGGGCGTCTTCCTTCTCGGTCGGTGGATATGAGAGTATCATTCTCGATACCGCCGTGGCCTCTAATTTATGCTAATTAATTGCCCCGCTAAATTATTCAACCCCTTGTTCCGGTGTTTTTGATAAGAGACGCAGCGCTGCAATGTCGAGAAGATGAAATCTTTTCGCAATTTACTTTGAACTCGGACCGTGTTCCGAAAGGCACGAAGTCGACCGTGGAAAATCAACGCGATTTCGTAAGATATGCGTTGGAATACGAGCGGTGCACCGCCCTTTTGGAAACTTAATGAAAGGCTTAATTGAAACGTGTAAAATGCAAATCAAACAATTAAAGCCTGCTCTCGTTTGGTCCATGAACGTAATTAAGGGTATCTCGAGGACGACTCTATGATCTTCCCATCATCAAGGGACATTATTCATACGTAACAAGTATTTAATTGGAGCCTTATCAATTCTTCAAACCAGCAAGTGTAATGTATTCCGGGAGATAATAACGCGTGATCAAAAGTCTGTGTTCAAATTATATTAACTCTCATTAACGACGGAAAACAAACATTAAATGGTAGCTTTAGCCTTTCATAGACTCCCACGGAAGGCATGGAGAGAAAGTTTCGATTGAAACATCACGGCTTGGTTAAAATGTCACGCCAGGAATCGATTGCATCCTAGGCATCGTTATCCGCTTGCTACTGACTTTGGCATCTCATCAAGAGTGATTTAATGCGTCTTTTAATTGCTTTCTACTCTGACTAATGCACTGTCTATTTTTCTCCTTAAGATTCCATGAATATTCATGGGTGTATGAAAGTTAGCTCGCTGGTTTACCTCTCGAGAATCGATCATTCACGTATATTATTACGTGTTGGTAACGTTATCAATTGTTACTTAGTAAAATGAGATGGCGAAAGACTGTTACTGTTCTTGATATTAGGTCCATCTATGGATTAAAACTACTGTGTAACAGGTAACTTATTAACCCATAGCACTAATTTCAATTACTATAGGATAATTATTTCCAGGTTAAGGATAAAGAGGGTTGCAGGAATCTCTAATCTCCCCAAAAGAACATGGATTATTCTTGAAATAGATATGAGAGGGCGTGACTTCAGGGATAGCCACAGTATAATGAAAGAACTATGTAAATTTTCTGTGGAAATTTACAAAGTTTTTTCATTATACTATGGACTATTCTTAATTATGAAGTATTCTCCTTAAAGTTATAGAATATTATAATCAAAATAATTTCTCCAGTATACATTAAATTTCATAAAATATTTTAGAAGGTTTTAACTTTTGGAAGACATTTCGATCAGACGATCTTGCTGAATGGAATATATTTTACGAAAACATACGAGAAGTCTGTCTGCTAACACCACAGTTGAAAAAACAGCAAACGAAAGGGGCCAATTCGTAGACCTTTTACGAAACTTGTTATTTATTCTTATTTCTCGTAACTTGACAGCTTTCAGGGAGTCGAAATCGGCAGCCATAATTTATTTTTTGTGCCCTTTTATTGCACCTGCAGAGCATTTCCGTTGCCAGCGAGAGTGAAAGTGACCACACTTTTTTGTTGCACTTTCTCACTGAGGAATCAAACGATGTGCAAAATAATGAGAAGTAAACAATGCTCACTAGCGGTCTATTTTAACTTTTTTTAATCGATCGGGTTTCGTCCCATCCCTTTGAGGTTACAAAAACTTGTCGTAAACCTCAATTTTTTTTACAAGTCAACTCACCCACTTCGTTGGCTCATTAATTTTTTAATTACCATTCCCTTCCAGAGTGCTTTATACTTCCTTATTGGTTTTCTTTTCCCTCCACATAACCTTCCCCATTGTACGCCACACCCACGTCTCGAAATATTGTTGGCAGACTCGGTTTCCTTTCGCTGTAAAAAATATCCGACCGACTAGTGAATCGTCTATCTATCGTATGATATAAGGCTTCTTTAGCTCGTTTCCTCTGAACGTGTTAAAACATAATCCCTGTTTAGTACGTATTTCAATGTAAAATTGCTATTGAATATCATCTTACTATTGATTTTTAATAAATGGAAAAGAAATATGTAAAAGTCGTATTCTTCAATGGAGCTCTAATAGCCGCGTTTATGTAATTTTAAATCGGAATAGTCTGTAATCAAGAGCCGTAAGCAAATCACTTCTTGTGTAACGATCGTTTGGGACTCCAAAAGATATCTTCCCATTTTTACGAATAGTTAAAGTACCTGGGACTTTCTAGCTAAAGTAACAGCTATATTATAAACTACTACATCCTTCGTATAAATTAATTTTTTGCTGTACTTTTCGTTTCGCCGCCAAACGTAGTGGAATATTCATCGAAATTGGACTAAACCATTCAAATCTTAATTTAGTAAAACCATTTTTCATTATAACATGCCTATCTTAAGGTAGGTGACAATTTTTCAAATTCTTTTAAAAAATTGTATCGTCAGGGTTGATGGTTAGGTTATTTGCATAGTGTTCTATATTTCAGAGTGAATCAGAGGAACTTTCTCATAAGAAAAGAAATGTACTATCGTTCTGAAGGTTTCCGTCCCACGAATATTGAGGTAAGCATAAAAATACGAGCTTCCAACCGATTCAAGGTATTTTTAGAAAACGAAATTTAAAATCTTTCCAGATATTATAGGCGATAAAGAGTGGGAAATTGCAGGAAAGAAAATTACTTCTGTGTAGCAAGGTCAACTGGATCGTCCCGTCCATGTAAGCTACGCGCAAACGTAATCATTCAAATTTTTATGTAGGATCATTCGTATAGAGAAAAAACACATAATAAGATGAATAAAATTCGTTTCGCGAGCTAACTATATAATTATTCCAATTCTAGAATAAAGGAGGACTGCCTCGATTCTTTAATATCAAAGTCCAAGAAGTAATCATAATCGATTCGATTAAAAAAATGTTAAAGCACGTAAGAGATTATATTAAATGTTTCGTGTTCACAGTCTACAATTAAACGCATTTTTCTTTTTCTAATCCCATTTATATATCCTTAAAGGAATACCGATTACGTCCTTGAAGTAACATTTAACGGAAATTCCGTTAAAAAAATTTTAGCTTTGATGAAATTGGTGGCTGAGTCCTGATCAAATTTGATCCATTTATCTTTTATGAGATAAAAGGTCGTGAAATTTGCACCTCTGGTGTTGATAGTCTTTCTATTTAGTTGGTATTTTATAAATAATTCACATAATAATAATAAAAATAATGCTGTTATAATAATGCCATAAATTATGTTCTGAAGCTAAATATTTGTGAGAAAAATTAGATGGATTAAATAGATAAAAATAATAAAGTAAATATAAAGCCTGATGTTAAAGGAAAAGTAACATTATACGAAAATGAAAAAGCCTGTATGAATTGTTGTTATTGCCTATAACTTAAAAAAACCCTTTTTAAGCAAAAAAAACCTTTTTACTCCCATCTATTACTATTTTTAACGTATAACGAACACTCTGACTGAATTAAAGATTCTGAAGAAACTTAGTTGAACGAAAACAACTTTAGATTCTTGAACTTAGTTGGTACGAATGTCTCTAACACATTAGCAAATCCTATTCTGTCATAGAATGCATTGTTGTGACGATCCTTCAGGGATATTTCTATAGCATCACTTGCTAAATGCTGATTTGATAGTTGGTAACCAACCAATTCTTTCACTAACGATAAAATACACATTTGAAACATGCAAAAAAAATCTTCCAAGAGATTTTTTTCTACCATCCGTCCCGAGATATTATAGACAAATTAGAAATTGATGATAGGCAGATGTAATATATCTTCGCAGAAGTCGTGTTCTCCATTGATAAGAATGAATAATTCCTCCGCAGTAGAAGGTCAAGCGATGACAGATAAAGGGGCTTAGAAAAGAAAGAATCAATGAGGATAGCAGAGTTCATCTTCTCACTTCTCGTGGAATCTCACGCTCAAAAACCCTTGCCGAAGGATACGGACGGTGCCACAGGCTAAGGATGTTATTGCGATAACATATGTAACCACTTTCTGTACTAGGCGTCCGTAAGAAATGATTTCCTCTCTACTGCCGCAAGCAAAAACCTATCCTTGAACCATAGGTGAAATCCTCTTACATCCTGCTATCTGAATGCTCTGAAGTGTTCAAGAGATCAAATGGAGTGCATTTCTCTTCGTGAGATTGAAACAAGGCGGTTCTGAGTAGATCATAGAGATTCCATGCCTTATTACAACGCTGCATCCCTTCGTTGAACGATCATAGCGGTGTGATAAATGGATGGAAATAAGTCTCTAGTACTTTCTCCTTGAGAACTTACTTGAGGTTGAATAATATATATATGGTCACGGATGCATGCGGAAATGTTTATATTAGATTAATGTTACTACCGCAATACAAGAAACGTTGATGTGAAAGTCTAAAGATGTACGCCAAACATTTGAAATACGCATCAGGCCAGGTCGTTGTTTTAGATTCTGTCCTAAATAATACTCCAGAAGATCTGTTTATCATATACGTGTTAAATGTACAGTTGCGAATCTCATACTATTCGTTTGTTCATCCAATTCGTTCTTTTACATTGCTGTATCAATTTTTACCATTTGACACAGTAGTATCACTCACGAATTTTATATGAAAACGGATGGTTCTTCAATATTCTTCAGACTCTTTGATGAAAGTGAGTTATTTATCGGGAGGCCAAGAGATATTTCAGACGCGACTTCTTATACTCTGAATGGGATTAAATGAAGATAGACGCGCCAGTCTTTGAGTACTTGGTTACGTTCTGTACTTCGCAGAGAAATGGTGACGAAGAATATGTAGGATAAAACATCTTCCGTATAGATGCAGAATCAAGATATATTGTACTTCATGAATGCATGAATGGTAATTGAAAGATAATTTGTAAAATACGTTCATACATATAATTTTTAATGATAATACGTTTTTAAATTTACCAAAGAAAAAAACACGGAAACAATTTCTCATTTCTTACGATGAAACCATTAAAAAAGTACGTCTCTCGTAATAGTAGACGATGTGGCAAAAAACAGCGTCCCACAATCGTTGATTCAGATGAGAAGGTGTTAGCTAACTGACCGTAGAATGAGCTGTTCTTCCCGAGATTTATAGCGAGTTTAGCTCGAAACGGGTGTATTAACGTCCTTCCTAACCTTACCGAACTATTCTTCTCGAGCAGGAATTTGGAGAAACCGCCTCGATCGTCAGCTTGGAAATAGAATGATGTCAGCGGGACGGAGGTGATGAATGAACGATTGTCCTGTTGGATAAGGCGCGAAGAGGAATGCCGGGAAGGAAGGAAAAGATCGAGAAAACAGGAAAAGAGGACCACGGGAGAGGAAAAAGGAGTGGTCGAAGAAAACGGCGCGAAGATAAAAATAGAGATAAAAAAAGGAGGGAGGAAATGGGAAAGAATTGGTGGGCAAATATATGGAGACGCGAAGAACAAATCCCAGTGTGCGAAAGAGACAAAAGGGGAAGTCGGAGGGGAGGAAGGGAAGGGACAGAGTAACTGCGCGATCACAAACCGCCTCTCATAAGCTAACGTCTCGGTACATCAGTTCACTTGATGGAGTCTGAATGTATACCACGAATTGAGACGCATGCCGGGCATCTTAATGCGCTACGTGGGTCCACGGAGGGCACGTTTCTCGAGACACGGAGGGATATACGCGTACCACAATACGCGAATCACGAACTCTCGAAATTTTTTTTCGTGAAGTTGGAAAGAATTGAAAGGGATTGTTGGAAAGTAAAAATACCCTCCGCCTTGCGGCCAAATTTGAATTCCTTACCTTCCGGAGCTCCGTTTCCTTTGCTGCGATGAAGGGAGGAAAAATATTCTCGTGAACCTTTTCGGAGCTCGTGAAGAAGGTAGTTTACGGTAAACTGACAGTAAAAAGTTGCGTGGGTTATTTCGCCATAAGAAAAGATCATTTTTTTTAAAAGTCTTGTTAAAGATGCCACGAACTTATAACTCCCACTTTGAAAGCCTCGGTATAACTTACTTGATATATGTACAAATACATGTAAAAATATAATTTAATCAAAATTTAAGTTAAGACTTAAGTTGCTATAGACATTACTTACTTACTTACTACTTAGAATATAACTTCTTTATAAAGAGAGGGAACGGTACTTTATAGAATGATTCTGACATAATAAATAATTAATATTACTAACAATTCAAATTTTCGATACATACCTGAAAAAATAATCGCAATTTTTATAACCGAATTAACTAACAGTTGTTTTAATAACAGACGATGCCCATGAAAATTTATAAATTCAAAAATGTCGTTGTTAATATTAAATCTAACGTAAATGGTTTGATCGTAAAAATATTTATTATATTTTTTAATATATACTCTCTTTATCGTTAGATATAGATCCCTAGGTATATAGCTAACTATAATTCTATTTATCAACTCGGAAAGTAAATTATTTAGTTATGAATTGCATACTGTGATTCATATTCAACTCTTTTTACTATTCTGTTCTGAAAACGCCCTCTACTCGACCTGAGCTACCCTTCAGATCCAATCATCAAAATTTACGCCCAAAAAACCAAATTTTTAATCACCCTTCAATCAGTTTTTTCACAGGACGTAGAAAGAAATATCCAAGCCAAGGCAGGATGTGCTGCTGTAGATATACCGTCATAAAGAGTGTGTTAAAAATGAATTTCTTTCAGAGTTGTTCCCTCTTTATCTGTCAATAAATCATGCGATTGTGTCGCGGTATTCAAAATAGAAATCTTCGACTCCGGGATTTCCTTCGAAACGTATTCATCTTTGACTTTTATGGCCTTTGCAAATCGAAGGATCCGGTTCTTTGCTATGGCCATAAATCGATTTTTTAACAGAGCAACCATTAAAAGAGAATGCCAGATCGTGTACCGCGTGTACTCGAGCCTGGTGATGACGTCGTGACACTTAATCTTTTTTTTAAAAAATGCCCCGCCATTAATCGCCATTGTTAAAATTTTGGCATCCGACCGCCGTATAGTTGCAGTTTAAGCACGCGTGGGAGCATGTTAGCGACTTTTCTGCACGACCAATTAAAATGTTCAACCACTCTGTCGGACATTCATTTTAATACTCTTCACCCGCCCGACACTTCTATATCTAACGGGAGTAAATGCCCATTAAGCGGGTTACGTTCTCTCGCGAATACGTTTTTTTTCATACCTCGTTTCCTGGTTTTTCCGGGCAATAACATTTGCCTCTTTAGCATCTCATACTTCCGTTCCGACTAAAGACACGAAGACGTTTTCGCTCTTTGAGAGTTTTCCCCTTTTAAAACATCAGTCCGTGATTATTACTCGCAGGCCGTCGTGGCTCAAACACATTTTTTTTGGTTGTTTGTAGTAAAAGATAATCGTTCCTATTTCCGTGCATGTCCTGAAGACATCTTACGATGTGAAGATTTACATGATACAAGAAGTCGTCGGCTTAAAGTCTTACTCATTTTGCTTCCTAGTCTCTACGAGATTTTAAGTAAAAGTTTTTAATGAGAGAAATTTCTATCTAAAGAATTTGCTAATCCTCCTTTAGAACAAGTGCTACATGTTCAAGCCAACTAACGGTTCTTCTAAAGTATCTATCAACTTTGTATTTAAAATTTTGAATTGCAAACAGTTAAGATAATTGCGAACTAATTCAGCTAAATATATTTACTAATTACTTTGTCCGTATTTATTAGTTTACCTCGATCTTTTCATAGAGAGAAACTCTATAGTTAAAGCTAAAGGAATTAAATGCGCACCATCAAAGTCTAAGAATGTAAATATTTCTATAGTGCATTGAGCTTCTACAAATTAGAAAAAAATCAAAAAATACACCTTTCCTTTTTTTGCATCCCGAAACATATTAAAAGGAATCATATTTTTTAAATATATATCATACATTTCCTACACTGGCGAAGAGTAAAAATTCTTTTAAGTTAGCTCTTCCTTTTGAATTGAGGGAAGGTTAAAAATGTCCTCATACAATGATATCGTACGACTGGTTTACAAACTTACAAACAAAAATGAAAATTCTGTTACATTACTGAGACTCAAACACAGATCTCCTACTTATTCAGTTACATAATAATGACTTCTACCCAAGTCCCCAACATACTCTGTAACCAAATTAGGTCTTGAACCGAGGTTCCCATACTCTCCCTATGAAGCACGTAGGGGACCTGGGTTCGAGTCCAAGTTATATAGGTATTTTAAAAATCTGTTTAACCGCAGTGTCTAATTCTCCACCTTCGCATGCAGAAGAAATAATTCTTTTTATTGCTGCACCTTTTAATTTCATATTATACGACATCTCAACACATGGACGGTGAAAAAATTAACGTCGATGATTGATGATTCGTAATTTTATTACGTACAACAATTCCTTCGCTCTAAAACTTAATCCCAACCCTTTGCGTGATCATGTTCCTCCATTGGCCCGTGAAATTCCTTCGATTCACTTCACATTCGCGCACGTGACGATCGAAGGAAGGACAGTCTTGCGCAAACACGGGATGCTTCGTGGAATATTTTCTCTTCAAATATTGGTGTACGCGAAGATGGCGGAGCAACCCTTCGGGAACCCCCATTCATTCCGCACCAGACGCCGTATTATTTTTTCCAATTCGCGGCTGAAGAGACTCTAATCCGAGAGTGGGAATGAGAAGATGTTTTCTGTGCACGTGGGGAGTCATACTTCAAACTCAATGGATCTGAAAATGTGGTTAGCAGTTGTTTGATGGCTGAAACGTGCCCATTAAGGAATCCGAGTGCTAGGCACGGATGAGTGTCCCCCGTGCCTTTGGCGTGAATTACGCTCACCCTACGACAGCTAACTACTTGGGGTGTTTATTTACGTATTTCGAGAGACATCGGTTTCGAGACGGTCTTTTTTAGACGAATCGCATCGCGAGTTCGCGTCGAAAATTTGCGTTCGTCACTTTTTTAAGTATGACGATGAAATTTTGAATAAAACTTCGGAATTCGGAAACTTTTTTTGGAAGGTACGTTAAAACTGCACTCTCTTGAGTATACCACGAGAGCAACACCCTGAAAACTTCCGAAGTGGAAGATGTTTCCTGAGTGTTTAAGAAGTTAAAAACGCGTAAGAATCTAGAGGTTATACGTTTTCACACACCCAGTCATTGACGTAGCTCGAGGCTGTATGACGTTCTTGAGAAAATTCGGTAAAGGTACGGATTTGCATAACGATTACATATATTTAATTTAGTGAGCTTGTCTTTCGAAAGATGGTGTTTAATTTGAAGGCATTTTTGGCATTCCTTTTTGAAGGGTTCTCAAATTACATCGACACAAGAGTCTTCACTTACTCTAGGGCATATTTTTATTAAAAAGGAAATTTTCATTAAACAAATAACTTTGTATGGCAAGAAAATACTCAAAACATAAACGAATTTGTAATTAATTCAATATTATGGAATTCATATAAGATTCCGACATTCTTGAAGGCATTTAATATTTTAATCCTTTTATTAACTCTTCATTTAAAGATAGGTTTCATTAAATATTTTCATCCAGTTCGACTTGACTACCTTACCCCAAAATAAAGATCACCATTTCATAAATTCCGTATCTTTCACGATCCAATTTTTTCAATAACCAAAGATTATCGACTTACGCGAGGATTTGTAACGATGAATAGCATACAGCTTAAATTTCGTACGATAGGATTTACCGAGATGTTCGTGAACTGTCACTACAGCCCTTCTCGAGATATCACACCCGTATAAACTCCTTCCTCAACGTTTTTCACCTTTGAATATTCAGGCATCGGATCTCTAAATACTCAGACGTTCGCAGAAACCCGGACCCTTTCACTTCCGAGAAAGAAAGAAACCAGACCGCGAGATTTTATCTTCAAAAGAGATTTAAGTTTGGACTACCCAGAGCTTGAAGCGCGCACTTGATGCTCCTTTTTTGGGATTCCATTGAATTCAGGAGTTTTGTTGGGCGACTTGCACCCTCCCGTTGCATAAACAATCGCCGTCCACGCGGAAGAGAGATTTTGATAGATAAGTATAAAACGTTTCGCTTTTATTTGGAAAATAACGGAATCCGCTTACGGAGGTTTCCAGAATATTTCGCGAATTAAATTCGAATAGTGACTTTCATGATATATGTACCACTAGAAACTAAACCTAGTTGAATCTAACTATACATATAAGCTGAGGTGAAAAAAAAAACAATTTTCGTATTTATTTCTTAATGTAGAATAATATTTATATTATTATTAATAAGATTATAATATTTCATAGACGAGATATTGCTAAACAATTATCAGTCTGCAAATTATAATTCGATAGTAAAATTTATAAACTAAAACTATTTCGTAATCAATCCGAAATTATATATTGCATTGAATTGTAGTTATTAATAATAAACGATTTTAAATCTTTAAAATATTTGTTAGATAATAAAGTATACGAACTCAGTGGAGAATTTTTAAAAGAGAATTTCCCCTCAAATTTAAGTTCTCTTTTAAACTTATATACTTAAAATGGAGCATAGTTCATTCTGAGAGAAAACTTTTCATTGCTAACAATAATTTTATTAGCATAAATATACCATCCAATTACCCACGTAACCAAGGGAGGATTTAGCAAACATTTAGTACGATACACGGGGGATTAAACGAGTAATATAAAAAGACAATTTATTGGAAATATTCATAAATCAATAAAATCTAATTATTTTCATAGTTATAATTTCATAACTTAATGATGATCTTCGAGTATGTTTTCGAATTAATTGAATAACTTCGATTTATGTGCAGTGTTTAACTAACAGGTTGTTAAATTTCAGTCTGTAACCATCCCCAGAGTTTCTATACACCTTTTACTATTCAACCCCAACAACCTTAAGACACGACGGATTCCTAGGCCGACGATATTAGCTTCCTTTTCCCGTCTCGAAACACGCCTTTCGCACTTCCCTCGGGGCAGCCCCGCAAATAGTACGCAATACTAAATTACCAAGGTACACGACCTCGTTCCAACAAGTAGATCTTCATACATTCTTCCGAACTCGTTCCCATCGTCCGGGGAAAAAATTAAACTCGTTTTCAGCATTACCTGTAAGCAGCTTCCAAAAAAGATCGAACCGATATACAAGCACCTATCGGATTATATGTTTACCTTTGACCGGCCATTCATCGTGACGTCTCCCGGTGCCATTGCCCCTCAGTCGCCTCCTCCTCCTCAACCCATCCGTGGTAAGCCCGTCTGCGTGCACCAGAGAAAGGAAGGAGATGATCAGCACCACTGTGCGCGTCGCAACCATTTGGAAAGTGCGCTAAGATCCTAAGACGGGCGCACGTCACCACCTGCCGGACAAACCGGGAAACCGGTAATTAATGACGGATCCTTTCCGAAAAAATGGGAACGCAGTTCCCTACGCCTCGGTGAATAATACCAGCGGCTTTACGCCGCCGAACAGGAGCTGTTGGCGGAGATAAACTGTCATATAATACATCGCGGCAATTTATTTCCATTATGAACTTCTGCGAAGAAAAAATTTGTGGAAAAATCGCCGTGTTTCCGCGCCGCTCTTCGTAATGTGTAGTGTTTCTCCTTCCGCAGCGCGAAGACCTAAGAAATCGCCTTTCCACGGAGAAAAGATCGCAATTCCATCAGTGTCTGTTTGTCTTCACTGTTCCATGCATCAATGTCAACTCAAAGGCCGCGAAAATATTTCCGATGGGCCTTAATTTTATCTTTATTCCGACAAAATGTGAGGGACGTTGTTAATGGAGACGAGATGCGATTATTCTCGGAGGAATGGATTTGTTTGGGATCGGTTTCTTTTTAATAAGACTCGGAATCTTTTTGAGTACAATGATTGATCGCAAGCCCTAATTAATCGCTGGATTAATGCCAATGCTTTCGAGATAAATGTTTTGGAGCGGAGAGGCAAAGCTTTCTGTTTTGTGAAAATATTTTTTCGGAAATATTTCGCAAGTGCTCGAGTACACGCTATAGTCTAAAGACGAGGATGTATCAAAGGAAGTCGTTGAAAATTTTTGAACGTAATATGACTATGACACTGGAAACTGGTTGTAAAAATATAAACTTTGGTGGTAAACATTTTGCTCCGTCCAAATCAGCGTTCTGATTACTGCTCAAGTATATTTAAGTATTTTTTGAAAAATCTTCTGTAAATGAATCTAGTTATAACTTTTTTCTCTTCCGATTTCTTCAATAAATACTTATTTTCACTTTCACTGTACCTTTTAAAAGTAACTTTTATCATTTTAAAATTATATATTAATTATATATTTTAAAAGTTTTCTATTCATTCAAGTTTCACATTCGTGCCAGGAAATGTATTCTATCAGGTAAAATAGGAAATAACCCGATTTTACGAGAAGGAAAATTGAAAATGTATAACGAAAAACTCACCGTATAAAAATTAGGAGTTTGTTACGAGAGAATGGAATTAACTAATTCTAGCGATAATCTGGTGGAACTTATGCATAGTTACAGAAATAAAACTACGATATGTCGGCGTCCACAAATTTAACAAAAAGAATCATGGATTTATAATATTTCATCGATGAAGAAAGAACATGAATAAGCAACTTATGAATATAAAGCATAAATTCGCTAGGGTATATGATAATTAACTTAAAAAATATGAAATTATTCGTAAGAGAAACCACAAAAATTAGACACAATAAAGTCAGTCCATATTAAAGCAAATTAAATTATAAAAACAAAAATCCAAAAATATTTCAGATATCGCAATTATACTACGTTTTAAAAAATATTCATAGAGATAAATATGTTTAAAATATCTTCACCTGCGGCAAAGATGCAAAACTGCAAATTTATTACTTGGCTCGAAAAACCTTCCTGAATTCAATTCCAATCAACTTTTTTGCACTAGTGAAAAATGCGAGGAAAAATGCATTAATCTGCATCTGGGTTTATGCAAATAGCACTGCGATAATAAATGGATATACTTTTGCAGACCGAAATGAAGAAGCATGTTTTAAGTTCTATTCGTGGATATCAAGAATCAAAGGCACATCATAAAAAAGCCTCATTCATACGAGAGACCCAATTGTGCAAAAACGTAGACAAAAATAAAAAAATACGTAATCAAAAATTACCACGAAAAAAAATCCCAAACTTACCAATTCGAGCGATTTATCCGAAGCTCCTATATAATTCGTTCCTCCGGTTCACAGCGAAATAATTCGGAAACCTTCGGCCAATAATCAAATTTCACGTATCGTCAAATTAAACAAAACGCAACTGCAAAAAACTCTCCGCGTAAAACAAAGAGCGCGCGACGCGGCGAATTCGAGCAACCCCCTTCGGGATTAACAGACGGCTATGGGGAAGGAGCGTAGGGAGATAAGACTGAATGCAGCAAGCTCCACGGACGCACTGAAGTTTTCGGCCTAATCCAACTCCTCTTTACCTCTCCCACTTCCCCCCACTACCAAATCTCCTCCGCTCCTGACACCCCGCTACAGCCTCGCTCCTGCTTTACATTTCTACTCTCCTACCTCACGAAAAATAATCGAGATTTTACGGTCAATGCTCGACGCCGTCCGCCCTTGGAGGAAAGGGCATTCGGTCTCATAGATCACTAGTTCGTTACCTCGAAACTAAAAGGTGGATAAAGGATCTTTTGTCTCCCGTGGTCGAAAAAAATGCCGGTCAGCGGGATGCTTAGATCGGACCGTGCGAGTGGAGGAGACGCTGTTATTAAATTGTTTTTCGTTACGGCGATCCGCCGTGGAAGTTTATTTTCTCGCCGAAAAAAGGCCATATATAAGCCAATACAACTCGCCGATTGTTTGCTCTCTCTCGATACGGTTTGTTTTCGTCTGAATGCGAATCGTGTATGGAAAAATATGGGGGTGTTTCGGTAGAACTTTAGTACTTAAAAAACGTTCGGTATATATGGGAAACAAATTTTATACAGACGTTTTTATAATTCCTACACAAAGGTAAACATAGGTATATTACAAACATATAAAATGTGAAATGTCTTACTTATAAAAACCGCTTAGTAAACTGGCTAAATGATTAGTTATCTTAATAATAATAATTTATTATACATTAACTAATAACCCCAATGAAATATGCTACAATAAATAGACGAGAATATGCATAAAGAAATGAAAATAAATAAATAACAAATTGAAATGTTTATGCATTATATATATTTGTGATTTATTTATTTTCATTTCTTTATATATATTCTCGTCAAGCGGAAAAGTATAAATAGAAATGTAATAAAAATAAAACAAAGTAACGGAACAATAATTTTAAAATTAGCAGTGTACAGTGCCTGTTCCTGTAATTGTCCATAGAGTAGAAAAGGAAGTTAAGGGAATTTTATAGTTCGTTCTCTGATCTTAAATATGATAAGATAAATCTTTAAATTGGAGAAAAGGCTGTAAATTTTTCTCTATCTCCAAAATACATATTCTATCTTACGTTAAAATTGTGTTTATCATTGTAAATGTTATTTTTATCGATTATTACAAATTATTATTATCACTTTATCATATTATCTTTATAATATTTTTATGATATTAAATTCATGAACTAAGCAAAATAAGTAAGGGTCGTAAAGGTTGTAAAAGTAGAATTAAAAATATTTTATCACTCGCCAAACTATTGCATAAATAGAGGAAACTATTTAGAACCTTCGAATTACACCACTCATTGATTAATAATACGTTTTACTTTTCTTAACATTTATCATATTCATCAATGATGTATCCTATTATAAATATTTAAACTGTCACAAAAGCTTAATAAAATAATCAGCGTACGTTTACTTTGAGAAAGCTAAAATTCTTGGGCTAATGCTAAAAAGGATGTAAATATAAATTCGCATCTCTGAATAAAAAACGTGAGAACTCAAGTACCTGAAAGTTTCTTTTTTGTGCTTCCGTGGTTCCTCTCATAACTATCGTTTTAAAGACGGGCCGATTTTTTGCCGAATAATTGAGGGTACAAATATATGGCATCGAACGTAATTGCGTACCACCATTTGTCAGTCCATAACCGATACTAATTAAATTAATTTTCGCCTTAGTTAGGATATATTTCATGTTGCCAAATGGGTTTATGAATAAAGTTTATCAATCAATCGATACCATGCGGCCATAATATTTTTATTTCGCGAAGTGATAATAATAAAGCTCAAACGAGAAGTCGTAATTCAGGTACAGGAAGCCACGAGGTTTCGAATCGGTAATTGGACGAAGCAGAACTGATGTATTTGATTCTACGGGGAATTTATATCAGCAAGAAAATTTACATCACGAAGTTGATGTCATAAACTAGAGATAAGAAGGAAAGATTATGATATCTGTAAGAAAGAATTAATATCTTTCTTCTTTCGAAAGTGACTCTATTACTTTTTTGTTTTGTTTATCCTCCCGTGTTTTTAATGATTCATGCTTGGCTTTTGTTACTAAGTGCGAATATTTCATTGCATTGTAACTGAGAAACAAAACACTCTCGATTAGTTTAACAAGGCTATTATTTTATATATTACGTATCGAAACAATTTCTTTGTGTAAGTATAGATTTTTTTGAGTTATATAACATCATATGATAAATAAAATAAATAGTTGCTTGCATATTATTTAATGGTACTAGACCCACAAATTCTGGATATTTATAGAATAGAATTCTAAGAACAAATAATATTTCTACCGAATAATGAACAGCTTTTTCTAGAAGCACTTTTTCACTTTCAGTACTTAAATTAATTGCCTTAAACGTCAATTTTTTAAAAGCATCAATATACCACTACGTGAACAATATACGTAAATTTTGTATAGAATAAGGTGTACACATATTGGGAATTAAATAATCGTAATGGACGAACACAAAAAGGTATTGTAGTACAAGAACATTTTAATTATAAAATCAATTAACTCATACCTATTTGTGAGCATGGAAATGAATCACTAAGCAAGAATAGAATTTTGATCGACCAACGAGTCATTCATGCTGAAAGAGAACAATCCGTATGAAACTCGATCTCATCTATAACCTTCAAAGATGATTTGTTTCAGACGCGTTCCTGTGGAGCATAAAAGGATTATATAGAAATATTAGGAAACTACATCCCGCTAAGTTCCATATAGGTAGACCACACGCAACCTTGGGAAATTCAGAAACTATTTTTAAATCAAATTCAATTTTCCTAAAAATAAAAACTTTTTAAAAAATTGTCTCGATAATTTATTTGGGTAATTATTGTATCTCAGAGTAATTCAAAATTTTCAAATAATATATATCACATATTAGAAACATATACATTATTTCATACACACTGCTACATCCCTTTTTCATCATCTAACTATTCTTAAATAGGAAACCTTATTTTATAATCGTAATAAAGAATTATTAACGCAAAATCAATAAAACTATTGGCAATTATGGACAACTCGAAACATTTTGATGATTTAATTATAATAAATAAATGCTTCATAGCTTAGAATACAAAAGGTCTATCAATTATTAACAATCATTAGAACTGAAATCCGAATCAAATACCGAGCTTTTTCAAACGATAAATTTTTAAAAATTTTATATTAAAATATTTTTTCCACAATCAATTCTTATTGACTTAAGAACTAGAATTAAGTTCTCAAAGATTGCGAGATAATGTTCCAAAAAAGAGGAATGTTAATCCATTTCGAGGTTTTTTTGGGAACCTAAAAGATTACGGATGAAATGAGATTATATCCTGAAAAAAAAACAACCGAAACAAAAATATGAACATGATTCAAATGTCTATGCATTCATATTAGGAACTGCACTGAACCTATCATCCATTGCAAAGAAAAGGTAAATATTTCAAATCAATTGGAGCTTAATAAAATAATAATTCAATTAATTCAGAATGAAATTGGAAATCCAATTAATATTTTGAAACACTGAAAATTCTTGTACAAAAATAAATCTTAGAATCCGAAACTATTCAGATTTAATTAGAATCGATTAAAAAATCGTAATTTTTCGTTTTCTAAAACGAGTATAAGATATTGATCATTTTTAAATAAGGCTGTTCGCAAGACATCGAAAGAAAAGAGAATTTGAAAAAATATATCACTAAATAATCCACTTGAATTTTTCATTTCAATTAATATAAAGTTATAATCGAGCATGGTTTATTTCTTTCCAAATTTCAACGACTCAATAATCAGTTAACAGACGAAAAATTTCGTAATAAATATATTTTTTGAACACGCCTTCCAAATCAAAAGAAATAAAAGCCTAAAATCGACTCGAAGTTGACGGCCGAGTTCGAAACCGGTTAACTTAAAGTTTTAATGTAAAATACAAATATCGGTGAGTGTTTTTTTTAATGAAATAGAGAGCCTCGATCCATGTTCGAGAACGGGACTCGAGCCGTGAAATTTCTTCCTAGAGAGAGGGAGGAATCCGAAGCGACGGATGTTATAGCGGATCAAAACTCGTCCCTCGAGAATAAAACGCTTCTGGATATCGAGTGTCCGAGATACGTACATTTTGACGTCTTGTTGTGGATGCAGACGATGACGTGGAGATGAATTAGGAGGCGAGAAACGGGGAAGGAGAAGACGGTCTATCGAAAGGTTGGGAGGGAGATAGAGTGTAGTGATAGGAGCCGGATAAAGAAGTATTTTAGGAGGAGGGAGGGCGAGAGAGCTCCGTTCCCGAAGCCTTTAAAGAAGTGACAAGCGGGGGTGTTATAGATAAGGATGGGAAATGATTTGGGATGGGAGAGATTGATCGATCACGCGACATCACGCCCATGTTTAGCCATCTAAAGCCATACGTAGCAGATCGTAACGATAATACTCGCATTACAGGCATCTATACCTTTTGCGGGATTCGCGTCCTGGCGCCGTGTTAAGAAACCACGGTTCGTTTGATCGATTGGAAGGGATAAACGGGACCTTGATGTTGCAACGGGGGTTGGGAGCGCCCTTTTCCATAGGGACGAATCGTATTTGAGAAGAGGAAGAGGTGTTAGCTTCGTAATCGTCTTAAACTCGAGGATTAATTCCGTAAATGCTGTCGAAAAGGTGGAATTATAATTCGGGACGCGTTTGCCGTACGATTGGATTCAAGCGCGTGAATTTAACGCTCTGTGAAGGATTCCTTTATTCCGAGTATTTAAAAAGAGCCTCGTGTCTCTCGGAGTCGTGAGTTTTTTACTTGATTAAATTATCTAATGAACGTGTGTTTTGATCTAAATCTTTCTTTCAGTTTATTTAGGTTTATTTGTTCTGCGTTAGTCATTCCTATCAAGAAATCGTATTTTTTTTAATTACTGCGCGTTAGCTGTTATGCATATTTCGCGCTTTTTCTCTAATCTCTTAAACTTTCTTAAATTAAGGTTACCTATTTAAGAGTAATTTTCCTAATTGAGCGACTTTCAGTAATTTTTTTATAGTGTCAGTTCGTTATAAAGAGTTGAGATTCGTTTCTCAGTTTGAGTGAGGATCTTAGCACTTAATCCGTGGTATGGGCGATGCGAAAGGAAATGTAATTTTTATTAATAATATTTTGCGAGGAAAATTTTATAATATAGTATATCTGGGTAGTCGATTGACTTCTTTACTCCGTCTACTAGAATCGTGTGGTCCGAAATGCTCTCAAGTTTATACGAATCATTCAAAGTATTTAGTTAATTCATCGATACTCATTTTCGGCTGAAAATTGAAACTTTACAAGATTAAATCAGATGAACCGATATTTTTATAATTTTTTTCCAATGAGGTGTTAACGTAAAGAATATTTTTATGTATAATTCTATTATAATATATATTTAAATTCTTATTTGAAGTCATAACTGTGCTACGCCGATAATTTTTTTGATCTTAATATAAATAGAAAATAAATTTTCCTTACGAAGTAATTCACGTCAATAATTTGAATAGGTCAAGGAAGGTGAAAAGTAACTTTACGTGGAAAATATTCTGTACATGCTACAACACGAAATCAATTCTATATTCATAACATCTCCATTTTATGTTTATGTAAACCAAAATATATAGATAGATAATGGAGTTTAAACGTATTTAATTTATGGATTTTCCTTTTAAAACTCTCCAATGGTTATATTTTTTCCATTCCACCAAACCATTTTAATAATAAGGTTACAGGAGTTTGTCAAGGAAAGAAATTTTAAAGGTAAACTAGAATATAAGTATATTTCTTTCCACAAACCATGTATGCCACTTCATTTTTAACCGTTTGTCACTTATTTCCTTATTTATGCTACATATTAATTCATTATTCAGGAATACCTTAAGTAGACTATTCTATATTCAATATGAAAATCTCTTATCTCATTGTTATTTAGTTCGTTTTACTCTATAAGCTTATAATTCATAATTAATTAAACTATATCAAAGTAACAAGCATCAAAAACGGCATGATTCTCATTACGCAAAAAGAAATTATAAGACCGGATCGATATAATTGGAGTTTGATGGAATAAATTAGATAGATACAATAGATTTTCGTTTCACAAAACTAGTATTCCACAGCCTCTAAATGAAATGGAAATATACTCCGACGAAAAGGAAATTTTATTCGGTCAAATTATATTAAAATTCCAAGGTTACTTCAATTTCGATATTCTTTTGTTGAAAGTGCATCTCTTTATGCATAATGTATAATACATGAGAAGGTCGTTTTTCTCCTTATCGCATCATTATCTGCTCTCGATTCCCACTGAAATTTTCACTCTAGAAATGAAATGATAGTGGGGAAGGAATGCTGTCAAAAGAGAATAAAACTTTCTTAACGATCACAAATTCTGTTCAAAGAAATGCTGAATGCGAAAACGATGTCGAGAACGAAGTGTGTCGAAATGTTATCGAATAGAATTTACTACTTATCTACTGAACACGAAAAATAAACATGCTTTTTTGAATTTAATTCTGGTATTAAGGATGGAAAGGATGAAATTTTATCAATAGAAAATTAATAACAGGCAAGATAAAGCAGGAATTCGAAAGCGAGGTTTTAGTTGCAGTAAAAAGTCATAACACGAATCTTCTAAGTGACAGAGGAACTGATATCGAAGTAAAATATTCAAATTATAAAAGATAAAATAATAGAAGCTTCCATAAAAATTACTCTCTTTAGTGTGTGTTAGATCTCATTACACTATGTTAACTGATTCATAAAAGTGTTTTAGGAGCTTATACTTGAAATTAAAAATTGTACTTAAAATAAAGATCTTGCGCAATTGTGATTAGAGATTGAATATCGATTTTGTAAAGGCATGTCCTAATATATAGGAATGAAAATATTAATATATTTATCCTGATGAAGGTTTAATGGATGGGAAAATGAATTCGTGTGATTTAGAAAATAGAATTTTGTCATAAAATATGCGATTTAAACATTAATTTCTTCGACCTAAAAAATATTCCCTAAGGTAGATCTTTCTGTAAAAACTGAAGTAGTTAAGCTCGCTATGAAAACACGGACCGCTAGCTAGAGTTTTAACACCGATCTGTTCCGTATAAAAATCGTGTGCTCAATGTACTAAAAATTTTTATTTACTATTATATGAAGTATATCACTCATAATATTCTCATGTAATTCTGAAAATAAAAATTTCATGACAACTGTAGATAAATTCTCAGCCATCTTTCTACACTATTGATACTGAAATATATTAGTCGATAAAAAAATGCCATTTCAACTACTTTTCATTCGATTGCATCTGAAGGAAATATAAAAGAGAAACAAATTCTTTCAGAAAGGGATATCTCAACATAGATGGTTCAAATTAGAAAGAAGCAATTCGCTAGGTATGGTCCTCGTACATACGTAATAACTGAAAAAAAGGGATACTACATACACTAAATATATGTTTATATACGTAAAAATTTTTCTAAAATTGCATTATAAAGTTTTCCGCAGTATAAAGATTACTGCATTTTTCGGCGACGAGATTTTATCCTAAAGAAATCAGCGCCAAATCGATCGTCTTCTACCCCGGGTAGTACTGTACCGGCGAACGTATACACGTTTGATGAAAAACAACTATATACCATGTATATTATATGTGGAAGTTTATCTGCTAAGTACATGCATGAGCATTTTAATTGAAATTATTGTATTGATATCGAATCCGATTTTCTTTGGTTTCTATTTGGTGAGTGTTCGCCGTAAGAGTATTAACCGTCTTAAATAGCGAGTATACTCTACATTCTAAATTTTCACTGAAAAATTTGGTAGTTGACTTATACGCCGGAAAGTAAGGTATATATATATTTTTAAATTTTGATGTTGCATGAGTTAATTTCAATGATAAAATTTTGGCGCAATTCTTGTTGACTATGACCATCGCTATTTCTGAGTCGTTAATAGTAGTATAATGTTTGATGGCACATAGTACTTTTATTGACATAAGTCAGTTGTTCATGAGATTAACTTACTTGATAATATCTTCTTCTGTGCAGTAATGCTCATATTAAACAGTGGAACGGCTCTAGCGACTGTCTGGCTCCGTCAGTCTTGCTTTTGAATGTGCGATTCTTCCCATAGTCCACCACGTCTTCATCTGCGAATCGTATATCATGTCAGCCAAGTATTATTATCTTTAGTTAATCAAATTTAAATTTATATTTATATATTTTTTAGGTTGGTTTAGTGTGTTAATTTGAAGGTGCCAATTTATTTTGTTATTTGTAATAGTATTCAGGGAACCTTCAAAAAGCTCTTTGATGATGATCGCCTTCCTCAGATTGAAAAATGCTAGTTTCTATCCGTCTATGGATGGATTGATTGCCACTTGGAATATATTTGTCATTACTTCCACGATTCAAAATTGTTTTTAAGTATTTTTCCATTGGGATTGTCTGTTCCTGGAAATCGTGAACACGTACAGTCTCTGAGAGCAAACTTATGTTAGACCAGGTTACCTATGGTTGCCTGCAGAAGCCTACTGGATTTTTGTATAGGTTTGTTCCAGTTTGGTCTCTACTCAATGATCTGTCTGGTAAAGGTAAAATTTACATCTGACTGACTATCAAAATAATAACACGAATGCTCTTGTAATTAAAGAGCGGTTTATGATCAATAATTGGGGCATAATTTAGTTCTCAACTTTATATCCTAAATGGGTACATATATTTCCAATATCTCTCATGATCATGTTTGGGTCAATTAATGAACCTATTTACATTCATCAGTCATTTCTAATTTTATTGATAGAACATGTATTTTTACATCATTTATAACATTAAGGGATATTGAACCCTAAAGATGACATTATCTAACATGTATGAAAAAAAATTCATCAATAAATACTACTAAATATTAATGAAGGTAAGAGATAAGTTTTCCAATGAAGATTTATTGAAAGCTAATAAATTTTATTTCCAACTACTTTCAATATTGATATTCTGCAATTATTGTAAAATCTTGATCTAATAGAGGCTGTAAATAGGTATATCTAAAGGTAACTGTTAATTAGTTGTCTTATTAAATAACCTGTATCTCTTATATTTTTATTGAGTTTTAATATATTTTTTATATTAAAATATATATATTTTTAATGTAATTCCAATTTACCACAATAGTATCTGCAAAAAATGTCTGAGTTGGTAAGTAGAAAGATTGAGTATTAAATATTTATTAATTAATGGAAGTAAAGATATAACCTTTGAAATTATGTATGGTGGTTTGATATTTTCTGCTAATATAAACCTTTTAGGTCAGCTAAGAGATATTGAAGTCAGAGATATCCCATATATATTCACTTTTAGCAATTAAATTTATGATAACCTATATGATGCTCAACAACATCATAGGTCATATTTATAATGACTTACCAAAAGTATTTAGAGGAGGGAAGAGCCTGTTCATTTTGTTATATTTTTGTAAACTTCAATAATTTTTCTCTATCAAGCAGAAGAACGTCTTGACATAAGAATATTTATGGTTATGCTCATAATAATTTGAATTTGAGAGGTGTTTGGTGCATTTATAATAGGCACACTAATTTTGTCTGTTGCTGCATTAATTGTTCATTCCATCTGTTCATTTTACTCTCTCTTAAGATATTAGGTTTCTGAAGACGTCAACTATTTCTTGAAACTATTTGACAAAATTTTGTGTAACCAATGAGAAGTTTTTAAAAATATTATCAATTTTTGAGTTAAATTTGGTTAAGTTTACATCTAATCATACTTGGTAAACATTAAATGCCATTTATTTAATGTTTAAATTTCTTATTATTATAATATAATAGCGAAATGTATTATTATACATACAGAAATATTCTTTTTGCAAAGGAAGCAAGTACTTACAACCTTTTTAATTCCAACATTTCTTTTGAATTATAACACATTGAACAAGATCAAAAATTTTTAATTAAAAACCTTGAATGATTCTACAAAATTAATATTTGCATTGTCGCCTCTTAACTTGAGTTTTTTATTACTTCCAAAAAGATTTCTTCGGTTACAAATAAGTGATAAACACAAGCTTCCTCGAAAGTATCATTGAATTGGATACACATTTTGCACATTCAAAAAAGTAACACATACTGCATATTACTTCGATCAGTTTAGAACTTCTCAATAAAGGAAATTGGAGAACAATTAAAGTGATAAAGAAACGCTACGACCCCATTTCAGGGGTCATTTAGAATCTGCGGTTGTGCGCTTAGCGTAATACCTGAATAGTTCATCCGTTGAATGTATGATGGCAGCACCATGCAGAACCCTTTTTATCTTAAGTTCACAGTATCTCCGAATGAGGGCAGCACGATACAGAGCCACTGTTTCAGAAGTTCACACTTTCTACGAGTGATGGCAGCACAATGCAGACCAACATTTTCATAAGTTCAGACTTTCTCCATGTGATGGCAGCACATTACAGAGCTGTTAAAGCAGGGATAATAACACTGTGCTGCCACCACTCGTAGAAAGTGTGAACTTCTTAAACAGTGGCTCTGTATCGTGCTGCCCTCATTCGGAGATACTGTGAATTTGGGTTATACAGCCTCTGCGTTGTGCTGCCATCACGTGGAGAAAGTTTGAAATTCTGAAAATATTGGTCTGCATTGTGCTGCCACCACTCGAGAAAAGAATGAACTTAGGTTAAAGTGCCTCTGCATTGTGCTGCCACCACATGGAGAAATCTGTAACTTGAGTTAAAACTGCTTTGTATAGTGCTGCCACTATGAGGTCAATGCATGAACTATATATTTTATATGCTTCATGGAGGACCGCAAAATTTAAATGATCATTTACTTTAAATATAATTTTTCCCTCTTTTGTATTATATTCATCATTATTAAATTTCTTTCATTTTTTAAGAAGTTCTATATTACTCGAGATAATAAATGTGTGCTCATTAAGCTATTTGAAATGAGAACTCTATATAATTACATTTTAACGAAAACTGAATTACTTCTTTCACTAATATTTAAATGAAAGAATATTTTATTCAATGTATTTAAATTTAAACTTTAGAATAGTATTACATATGTAAGTGTTAGGAAGTTATTCCTAAGAAATTTCCATTCTTATGTTTAAAAATAAATTGCAAGCCAGCATTTCAGCAGTTCATTATTTATAAAAATATTTTTAATAATCTTCATAGTTAATTTATATATTTACAAATAAACAAATATATTTTTCAAAACGTACTTTCTCGTAAATAGCATTTCTCTTTGACGCACTCTAAACAATGTTTTCCCATGGCTTTTAATGATTAAAAGGTGAAGAAAAGGATTATCGATTCCTAGGGCAAGGCCTTGTATACTTCTTCTTTTATTAATTTCTATATCTAAATAAAGTAACAACAAATTTTCATATTCATAAGATAATGACTTTTAAGGACAAGTTGCATGATATTTGAATCATGCATAATTGTTATCGTTTAGCACTAAGTATAAATATTATCTTTAAGTCTGACCGGGTCTATTAATTTCTTGCTGGCAGTAGATAACATAGTTTGATGAATGTGGTCTTAATCGAGATATAATACTACGTTAGATTTTGCTTCAAAAGTGCCTAATGCACATCTTTGAAGCTTACAAGAACATGCAAAACTTTATTTTCTTGCATTTCTTTGAAGAATGTATTAAAACCTGAAGAAGCCGGAATAAGGGGAACATTAAATACGAAATTTCTGCTATTTCAAATTTAGCTATAATAGACAACGTTCCTTATAATAATAAGTCATGGATATCGAATACTTTCCAGGCCAAGAATATTTGTCTTCTAAATGAATGTTTTCGTGGCCTTAAAAAACTTTTTATAACTTTATTTTTTAGTTTTGCTCTTTTCACTTTCATTATTAATTGATTTCAGTAACAGATCTCCATATTTAAGAATTATAATCATTATATTAGTATGTATTAAAACTTATCTGCAGAAATAATTTTAACAAATTAGAATACTCTTTATCTTTATCGGAGTTTTATATTCCGCTTGAAATATTTTATATTTAAGCTTTAAAAGGTGCAATTATTTCAGTAGTGGCAACACTTTCAAGGAATATATCGCAACAGTTGTAACAATCGATTTTCTAAACAGGTTTGATAGCTGGAGTTAATAGTTAGTTGTGATATCAGATTCTTGACGGTGCCGATAATTGCTGGATATATTTGATATTCGTGTTCTCTGAATATCAAATATGGGGAAAGGATTCAATAATTATATGTGCAAGAAATTTTTCCATCCTGCTTCTAGGGATAACTTGAAACGGGTATTCATAAACTATGGGATAATACTTCTGTGCTCTCAGTTCTTTTAAAGATTAAATGTCTTTCAATGTCAACCTTATATTTACAGGTATGGATGGCCGAACAGAAGGCTGATGCGTACAAGAAAAAACAGGAAGAATTAAGAGTACAATATGAAAAGGAACAAGATTTATACAATAACAAGTAGGTTTCATTCTTAAGTTATTTTGTTTTCGTCGTCGTCGAAAACTATCTAACCACATAAATATATCATTTGCAGGGCATTGCTGAGTAAAGAAAGCAAAGATAAACTAAGTGTCAATTTTATGTACGAGCCACCGCCTGGTGCCAAAAAAGAACGACAGAAGGAGGATGATGAACCAGAGTATAAGTTTGAGTGGCAGAGGAAATACAATGCTCCGAGAGAAGAGTAAGTTATCTCGAGCATATGTGATCTTATCTCGTTATTTCACGTATAGCAAATCAAAGAGTACCTTGGAACGTTCACCAATCCACGAATTTAGTTTCTTTAAAGTTCTTTTAAGTATGTTTTAAATTCTGTCATAGACTCCTTTGAGAACTTGGCGGAAGGGAATTCTCGTCTCTCTTGTCCATTTTTATATTAATACTTTTCTTCATTTCAATAGATAACATGAAAATTTGATGGAAAAAGTGATCATTAGTAGTACTTTTTTAAATGTTATTGTAATTGTGGAACTAAAATACATTTTTCATTGATACCATAGAAATTATCAGTGTTTGTGATATATATCGTTCAAGAACATGTATCAAAAGAAAAATCAACGTGTTCTTTTGTTTTTTGAGATTTTTAATTGCAATATGATTTTGGAATTCCATAACATTAATGTTAAATTTTAAGATTCAGTCTAAGCATTTTCCATTGCTTGTATCGTACACTGTGATGCATTATTTGAATATGTTATGTATGGTTTTACAACTGTTAAAGTGCTTTTCAGTTAAATTATATTACCAGATATCTTGATACTTCTTGTATCACTTCTTATAATAATGGACAGATGGATGGACAATTCTTCTATTAATATCTATATAATTGTTTAACGTGTCTTGTAAATATTTTAAGTGTAAAGCTCTAAAAATTTCTTCCTGCTTAACTCTGTCTTTTTATATTATTATTATATTGTAGTATTTTTTTATTTGAGAATTAAGGTAGTTAAGAATGTTTCACTCCAAGCAAGTTTCTGTTTTTCTCCCTCCCATGTACATCAGAAACTTCATTAAAAAAACACATCAGTTTTCACGCATCCCATCATTATTTCTGTTCAATTTTATTATTGGTAGGTTATCATAGAAAGCATCTCCTTTATCATATCCACTGAAATTGGTATGAAAATATACCAGTTTTGATATGATTTCTATATTTCCACAATTTTTGTTACTCATTAAAATGTCTTCTGTTCTATTTTCAAAATTGATAATATTCTTATTTGAAGATAATTATGTGATCCAGGACATTCATTGTGGAGTTCCCAGTTTATGTATCTCTGCATCTTAGGATCCTTTCTTACTTCAGCAAGGATTTGCCTTTTACAGATGAACCAGTATTGCTGTTATTACTAATGGAAATCCAGATGATGCCATCATATGTTCCCGTGGATATTCCCACACTACTTATTGAAAAACTATATTATTTGCAAGATCTCATCATTTGGATCTTCGGCATTTGGCATTGGTTATGGGCTTCTGAAGTAACAGGTGGTTCTTCATGGGTGATATCTCATTTTAATCATGATATGCCTTAGATAATAGGGAAATTATCCCTCTTTATAGCAAGATGGGGGTGTGAATGTGGTTTCATATTGATCAAGGGAAAACAGGTTGATTTCTAAAGTGCCAAATGCTCAATTAAATGAATTATTCATGCTCTGCATAATAGGGGATATCCATTGTATAAATAACTTGTAATGAATGAAGAGGAAAAGGAAAGAAAGTTTTGTTTCTTTGCCAGTGATTCTTCATTGATAGAGAGTTATATGTATAGACCTCAAGGAATAAATCTATATTGTTAATTTACCTTTATGAATTATATCCTATGATTATCTATTGTATTTTTCTTCTGAGTTTTTTGCTTATATTTACCATTTAGCTCTTTTCTTATATTGAATCAGGAGCAGGAATAGCAATTTCTTTTTTGGTCTCAATTCATTATGGTAGATTCATAATAAAATGATGGCAATTGATACATTTTTATGATAAACTAAACATGTTCTTTTAATGAATGATTAATTTAGAGGTTGAGAATAAGAGATGGCTAAAGCCCACCTGTGCCCAACCTCATCAAATAAAGGGTTTGATAATAATCATTATATTTCCCTTAATCACATGTGATATTTTAATAAAAAAAAAGATTATATTTTTCTATAATTAGATAACCATTTGCTCAGAATAAGGAAACAAAATCATTATTATTTGCTCATTTTATTATGCCCACTGCACTTTTGTTCTTACCAATAAGTACCAATTTAAGGTCTTATAAAAGAATGTGTTCACTTAAAATAGAGAATCTTGTGTATAAAAATGTAAAAAGACAGTGCATACTAGGCATCAAATGTGTTAAAACAGCTTATGTGTGATTATTATGATATTTCAATATTTTTGATTGTAATTTGGTTCATAGGATATCTGAAAAAAATTCATTACTCAAATGCAGTACTAATTTTGTCTTGTGCTTTTCAGTTACTGTAAAGATAATGCAGAAATTAGAGATCAACCTTTTGGTATTCAAGTACGAAACGTAAGGTGTATCAAATGCCACAAATGGGGACATATTAATACAGGTAAAAAGTGAAGCTGCTATCCTTAAAGCATTTTATGTTTATATTTCTTTTCAAACTGTTTCAATAGTATCATCATTATTGCTCAAATATTTGTTATAAATGTTTACTTTTAGAAGTTAACAAGAACATTTCCTACTCTTAATAACAATGAATCTTTTTTCTCTTGAAAAATTTGACCTTCAGAATAGAAGTTTTTGGAAATTGAAATATTAAGTTGTACTTTGCTTAAAGATGAAATGTAAGATGTTTAAAAGAGTTTTACTCTATCCTACAATCTGTAAAAATATTGCTCTAACTTTATATATGGTATCATCTCTTATATGTAGTCTTTGAATGGATGAATGAAATTATTCAAATTATTATTATATGAGATAACCAAGGAACATGAATCATTAACTTTATTTTAAGCGCTATTAATGTCCCTTTATCAACTCATTCCTTTGCTTTTGCTAATTTTTCTCTTTAGACAAGGAATGTCCTCTCTTCAATCAGTCCGGAATCAGCTTTGCAGTTGGTAGCAAAGCATCTGGAAGCTCTAAAGATGGGAATGATGGAGGAACTCCTGCTCCACTTGATGCTATGACTCTAGTACAGCAAATGAGAGAAGATGGTTTAGCTTTAAAAAGGAGTGCTATGGGACTCCAGCAGCATGTTGAATTTCCTCAGTCTCACGTTTGTAACCATTTGCTGGTTAATTAATAAATATTGTATTGCCGCACCACAGTCATAATAATTGAAGCCTTTATTTCTTTGTAGGACTTAGTATCAAGTGATGATGATGATAAAGTTAATGACAGTGATATGAAATTCCTGAAGTCACTCTCAACTGCTCAGAAGAAAAAGTTATTGAAGTAAGTGTTCTATATTACTAATTTATAATTATATAATAGGACTATGTTTTCGATTTTGAATCAAAGTTTCAATCCTTTTTATGGTAACGCTGAATTACAATGCTCAGCATTATTTTGCCATTGAAATCACCTCCATCTAAAATTTGAGATTTATATGTTTAAAGATATGTTTAGCACAAAAAAATCTTCAACATAATGTAGCATCCTTTTCAATTGTATGCACTGAATCATGTTATTTTGTTATCCTGACTGATTTTATTGTGGTTGTCAAAATTCTTCGAAATATTCTTTTTTTAGTTTAAAAATTAAGAATTTTAGCCTTACATATATTTGATTATATAATCAATTTCAGAAAACTGGAGAAATTGGAAAAGAAAAGCAAGAAAGATAAAAAGAAGTCTAAGAAAAAGAAAAAGCATTATAGCAGTGATAGTGATGATGCAAAAGAAAAGGTCAAAAAGCATAAGAAGAGGTCTGATTGCAGTAAGAAAAGCAAGCATAATAAGGAAAAGAAAGGCAAAGAGTCTCGTAATAAACATTCAGACACATCTTCAACCTCCCTTTCATCATCCAGCTCATCTGACTCTGAAGAAGATACTAAGCGACATAAAGTAAACGGTAATAATCATGGCTTTCATGAATCAGAGAAGCATAAGAAGAAAAGAGACGAAGAGAATTCAGTCAGAAAGAATGAAGATTATGCCAAGTATGCAAGAACCAGCCCAGTAAGAGAAATTAAAACTGAGAAGCATCAGAGTTTTAACAAGGTAAAAGAATCCAATCATGAGGAAAGGCGTCACCATAAGTTAGATATATCTGGAAGACATAAGTCTGACGAAAATGATAAAATGAAAAGAAAGAGCTCAAATAAGGATGAAGATGATCATAAGGAGAGAAAGAAGAAGCGTCACTAATAAAACCAGATAGTATCTCTGCCTCTGATCATGGGAACAATTCATGGTAATTGTATTACAGTTTTTGTATATGTGTTGTATAATACTGTTCCTCTTCCTTATTTTGTTTTTAATGGAAAATTTCTTGTGATATTTTTACTAAATTATGTAATTGAAAACTATTATTTTTGGCTTTTATTTTAAATGTGAATTACATTAATTTTCCAATTGCACAGTTCATGGAAAAATGTTGATATGAACACAAAAATCTTATTTCAGCAATTGAAATAAATATTTACAGCGAGTGAAACATACATGGATAGGAATTAACTTAAACCAAAAAAGGTATTTGGCATATTACAATATATAATCAAGCTCGTATCTAATATACTGATTTTTTGGATCATTGGCAATTCGTGGATATCCAGCAACAAGGGCATCCTGACCTCCAATGTAAAGTGTGTTGTAAATTTTCCAGTAGACATCACGTACTTTTCTAGCTGGATGAAACAAACCCTGAAAATGGTTGGTTTTCTTATTAATAACTAAATCAGGAAATTTTGCCAACACTACACTTACTCTATATAGCAAATTTCAACATTAATTCATCAGTGAAAATTTAAAAATCACTATAACCTGCCAGTTATAATTCAATATTTTATGACAGAAAGAACATACATAAGTAATTACTTACTGTGCATTAGTAAATGGACTATAGGGAATATGTTAATGCTTAAATAGGATTCAATTGCTGTTTATAATACAAAAAAATAGAACAGCAAAAAATTTTAAAAACACAAAATAAAAGAAAAATGGTAACTAATATTTCAAAATGCCAAAATAGTGGACATATCATCAAATCAGAGTTTAAAAGCAGACAAAAAATTTCTCTCGAATGTAAGCCATTTCTCTCTCAACATTCAAATAAATTTAGAGGATTTAGCGGTTTATACAATATAGGAGATACACACAAATATGACTAGCATAAATTCAAATAAGTGTTTAAAACTAATTACCTGTAGAGCATACTGGAGAATTTTGATTGGTCCAAGAGCTACCCTTAAGCCCTCAATTGAGTCCATAAATGCTTGGACAAGATGTGGGGAGGTTTCAAATATGTTGGGCCACACATGATTAAGAAGATGAACAAGAGCATCCTCACAGCCAAATCCATAGACCCCCAAAGCCATATGTTTAATTGCAGCACAAGCTGTTTGTCTATGAACAAGATCTCTGAAAAAAGGAAGTAGAAAAAATTGAGATATACTGGAAAAATAAAAACAAATCCTATACGTATATAAATACTACTCTGAGAATTGAACTTCTATAAACCAAATACTCATTACCAAAAATCTAACGAAAGTTAACATGTTAACTAAGGTGTTAAAATGTAATGGAGAAGAGAGAATAGTATGTAATAATTATCACTAATATCTTTTAAAAATTATTATTAATGTCAAATTTTTACACACCTGTCCATAAGAGCATCTTCCAGTAAAGGAGTAACAGCATAAATGTAGTCTTTGCCCATTTCGCCGATGTATTCAAATAAAAACGATAATGATTTTAACACTCCATTTTGTACATTTAACTCTGGAACACGGTATTCATTCATTAAGGCAGGTAAAACTGTAAATGGTGAGCAGGTCTCTGCAACAATAGCAATTGCCACTGTTGTGCAAACTCGATTCTGTCTCTCCTGTACTTTCAAATTATTCAGCAAAGTTGCTAAAACGTCATGAGGCCTACAAAAAGATATTTAATTAATACATGAACTAAGATTGCAACAGGTTCTTGTAAACATAAAATTCCTCATCTGAAGGAAGTAATACGAGACAAGTTTAAGCAATAAAAGGTGGATTGAAAACTCACCCAATAGCTTTAGCTATGTAACCAAAAGTGTTGACAGTAGCTCTCCTAATAGCCTTTTTGTGTGCTTTTAATAGTTCCAGGAGTTCAAAACATATTCTCATCCATTCCCTAGCTGAGACATACTCTGGACCCCTGTCAGCAATCCTTCCCACAAGGTCAATGCAATTTTCTTGTACCTGAAACATAAATTGACAATTGAAAGTTTCCTTGTTCATAATATTACATGATTATGATATAACTTCTATACCCTTAGTAAAATCAAAATACATTTTACAAAAAAGTACATACATTATGCAGAAAAAATATTATTTGGACTGAGCATATAGTAATGCTGATTTTAAATGGAGACAAGAGAAGCAAAATCAGGTAAAATATGAAGAGTTAAAAATGGTAGGTTTAAATATACAATAAAAGACTATTGCAGATTACTCTCAACCCTCTAAATAGTGATAATAAAGAATATTTTAAAGCCTGTTACATATGAAACAAATTATGGAAGTAATGAATTACAACACATGAACTAATGATGCATATATTGTCTCCATAGCATTACTGAATATCCAAATAAATCGCAAAACCTATTTCAGAATTCTATACGTTTATTTTTTAAAAATTTGTTCATTAGTTATATTCATTTCAATTATAAAACCTTTTTGTAACAAAAAGTAGTATAATACTTGTACTCTAGTCCCCTTGAGTCTTAGTTGACTTGTCAGGAGGTGATTAATTCGATTGAAAATTATTAAAAATAAATACTGAAAGAAGATGAAGAAAATGAAATGGGTCCAAGACTCATTAGATTTTACAAATTTGTTCCATATTGCTATTCCTTTAGTATCAAGCAGTCACGGCAATACAGAAACTAATGTAAATTAAATAAACTACAGAATGAAATAATCATTTAAATAATATTATATCTTTATTCATGGCAGCATATTGCTCATTCTTGATGAAGATAGACTGAGATCTTATGACAAAAAATATTGAACCGTAATATCCTGAATCAACCAAAAGATTAATAAAATCTGAATTGATTAATTATATAGTGTTTTTTAGTAAGACATCAACGGGAAATAGTAAACTTTATGAATTAAAATATCATATTTATAATTCATTTTTTGTTACTGACCTTCTCATGTCTGTTCTTCAAAATGGGCGTCAATCTGGGCAGTAAATCCTTTATAGGAGGAGTCATTTTGGTCATACCAATGACATTTACAATGGCCTTAAGGGCTCCTAAAATGCTTCCAAGTACTTCTGGGTATTCTTCACCCAAATATTCATACAGCACAACACCTAAATGGCCCATCAACTTCTCTTCCTGGCACGTCTTCATCACCACTGCAATCCTTGAGATGAGATCTGCAGCTTGCTGACGAACTTTGGCTGATTTGTTATTTAAACGCCACAGAATGGTACCACAAATCTGTGGCAAGTATGGTTTGACTCGTTTTCCTAGCTGGTTCACAATCGTTCCAAAACCATTCAACATCACCACATCTTCTGTAGTTTGTTCTTGGAATGCATACAAAATACCATCAATCAACTGTTCCTCCAACCTTGAATCCACATCAGCTGCGCCCAGATTACCCATGATTTTCTCTATCGTTTCCATAACCATTTTACGATATTGTTCATTCTCATCTTTGAGGTCATCTACAACACGATTGATAATTTCTGAAGCTCCTACTTTGTTGGCAATTTCTACTGTAGTGTCTACCAGCTGTCTGTAATTCCTGCGGTCCAAAGCCATCCTGTGATTCCAAAAATGTTTAAAGAAGTGGGGCAAAATCTCATCCTTGATATATTGTGATTCCACACCATCAGTAGCACAACACTGCTTCACTACTTTCAACACAATTTTCTTCATTTCCTCATCAGGAGACTGAAATTCTCGAATTAGAATAAGCATCACTTCCCTAGTGTAGTAGTTGGCATATTCAGCATCCATAAGAGGAATTAGATAACCAATAGCTTTCAAGAAGGCTGCTAAACCTTTACCACGATGTGTTCTGATACCTTTCCACAATGGTTTCAGTACAGAATCAAAACTTTCAATACCGTATGGGGTGGCAGCTTCAGCTAAAGCTGCTATGGCTAAGGCAGTGATAGTTCTGACTTTTTGCTGTTCATCTACTAAACCATGTTCTATGATCTCCACCAAATTCTTGAGATGTGGTAGAATAGCACAACCCATGAGGATGGCTATCTGCTGCACAATTTTGATACCTGTATGTCTAGCTTGCCATGATTTTTTACTTCTACAAACAGCTTTCAGGAAAGGTAGAAGGGATGGAATTCCTAATGCAGAGGCCACAACTGCAAATGCACGAGCTGTTGTGTTACGCACATACTCATCAATATTGTCAATATCAGGACGCATGGTTGAAATCATGGTAGCAAGACCTGCAGCTTTGGCCAAATTAGAAATGATTTCACGACCCTCGACTCGAGCATAGTAATCTTCATCAATTAGCAGAGGTTCAATTACAACAAGAATTTTGTGGACATATGGTCTAACCAAGTCATCCAGTTTGTATAATATACGGTCAATAACTTTCACAAGTAGATGTCTCTCTTGATCTTCTAAGGTAGGAGACATGAGCAGTGGCAAAATTTGATTAAAAAGTGGACCAGCACCAAATTCTCGGGCTTTGTCAGTTATCTGTCGCAATGCAGCTTTCCTCATTGGAGGAGTACCGTTCTTGATTTTCAGAAGTAATTTCATTATTTTACGCTCTTTTTGTTCATCAGGGCTGAGGCTTTCCTCATCCACTTCAACAAGTAGTTTATCAAAATATTGTGCATCTTCTGGTTTCATGAAAGGCAGATTTCCTTTAGGCTGATTGTCCATATATTTGGCAGATTTGTCTTCTTGTTGAATGAAAAACCCTGTTGGAGTTCCTGCAATTGGTGTGGGTGTAGCAGTCAATTTTCTAGCAGGAGTTCTGATGGGAACATAGCCTGCTGGAGGTTGAAGGACCTTGTAACCAGCAGGGAACATAGAATCTAATTCTTCATCCGAAAGAGGACGATTTCTTTCATCTATTTCTCTTTCCCATCGATATGCTTGTAGTTGCTCAGGTGTCATTGTCATCAAATGTCCTGATAAAGCAAGAAAAAATAATAAGTCACATTGAATTATTTGAAAAAGTTGGCTTTAAATCAGCAGAATATGAAAAATCATAGCCCAAGTTTTACATACCAGGAGTAGGAGTTGCCATAGCCATTGCTTTTGGTCCAGTGGGTGTAACCCCGCTGGGTGTCATCATTGTTGGAGTTGCAGGAGTATGAGGTGTATGAGGAGTATGTGGGGTTCCTGGAGTTTGTGGAGTCATACCACCAGGGGTCATCTGACTTGATGGAGTTTCATCCCAACGACTTCTTCTCTTACTGGCAGATGGAGTTGGTGTTTCCTGGATCAAATCGCCACCACCTCCCACTCCTGCAGGACCACCAGTTCGATCTGTCCTTGGTGTTTCAGCCCAACCACTACTGTGGCCAGGTGTTTCTAAAGAAATTTCATAAAAAAACTTACATCAATAACAATTACTTGTGCTGAACAAGAATAAGTTATTCCCAATGTTTGGGACCAACATTGGTTTTCATTAACCATAGCATATAGTTGAATAAAAACAAATTTATATGAAAGGTCAAAATTTAACTAAAAAATTACAAAATGTTGATACTATCACTACAATATGTTTAAACTTCTATTGATCTCATCTTCAATTATAACATTTAAATCATATATTCTACCATGATCATCAATCCTCAACATAAAATGTTTCATCAAGAGCAATAAATGTAAACCCCTGACAACCATTTAAGATTTCCAATAATTTAATTAGAGTATCAATCATTTACTTTATGATTCAGAAATATCACATATAAACGTGGAAATTTAAAAGCATGATGAAAAATATTTCAATTTTTCCTCACAAGTAGTACCTGGGGCATATTTCTCCCTTCATCATGCGCTTTGTACTTGATACCTTCACAAATGAGTTTACAAATGCTAAGCAGCATGCAAATCAATATATAAAAAATTAAAAGATATTTTGTTTAAGCATTAAGATCATCAAAGAAAAAGATATCAGAATAGGGGTCATTAAGAACATGTACCTCGTTCAGTTTTAGGTGTCTCATCCCATCGATTCCTCCTTGATGAAGCAGATATTCCTTTATCATGACCTGGAGTAGAGTGTCCTGGGGTGGCATGCCCAGGAGTTGCATGACCTGGGGTTGCTTCCCACATTCGTGTGCTTGCTCCTGGTGTTTCCTCTCCTCCTTTACCATGACCAGGAGTTTCATCCCATCGAGAATGGGCAGGTGTCTATAGAAAAATAAATAAATAAATACATAAATGGCACACAAGAGTAAATATATATGTAAAATGAGATTTAAAAAATGTATTTATTGGCATTAAAAAGCCATACTTCAGTTAAAGGAATGCTACATTTCTGGAAATTTTCATTTATTGAAACTTCTGACTACGTGACTTTTAGAAAACAATGAACTCCTAAAGCTTACGATTGGAATTCATATAATTTTAAACAAAAGGGAAGTTTCTGCGAAAAATAATACATATATTTTTTAAAATTTTCTTAAGAATTAATGTTAACAAGCTTTTAAGTTTAGCTTGTAACTTAAAAATTCATGTTTTCAGTAAACTCAATAGCCTCTGATTTTATTACCAGATTAATTACTCACTTCACTTGCTTCTGGAGCATCCCATAATGATGCAGCCTTTTTTTTCGCAGCAGGAGTTGGAGTTTCATCAGCTGTTTGATCCCATCTCCCTCTCTTCTTTGGAGCAGCTTTTGGGGCATCACCATTTGAAACTGGTTTCAGCGTTCCATCTTTGGCTTTCTCTGCAAGTTTTTTGCGTAACTAAGGAAGGAACCCATAAGAAATTAAATAACTCAATTGCCTATCTTTTTAAACAAATGAATGATACATCACGATTATCATTAATTCTCAACAATAAAGGTTTTCAGCAATTATGCTCTTACCTCAGTTTCCTCTCCCCTAAGCAACTGTTCCTTCATGATTTCAGTAAATGTTCGGGATCCTACATCAGGGGTTTTTCCTCCTGTAACAAATAAAATAGTGTCACGCAAAGCGTGCCAGTTAGTTGGTCTCAATTAAGATCATTTACGACCAAGGACAAATGAAGAGTGTTTAAATTCCCAGTACACAAGAGTAACAATAAATTTCAGGCAAATCCATATCTTATAAATGTTAAGAATAATTCAAAAATAAACAAAACAGAACATTATAGGCAATCATCAAACAAAAGAAGTACAATTACATGTAATATATTTTCAAGTGCATAAAATGAAGTAATTGCTTAAATGGAGTTTTAAATATGGGACAAAAGATAAATTTCAGAAGTTGTTTCAAGAAATTAAGGGCAATTCAAAGCCAATCCGATCACAAATTTAATTACTACAATTCATGAACAGGACTCTCGACTACCATTAGGAGGAAAAATATTTCAAAATTTCTTGAAACAATAATGACAGCTTCTGAAATTTTCTGAAAATTACGCAATACATACGTGATACCCTCCTCAAGTCACTTCATCAAGGTTTGGGCATTTTTTCTCCCAGCATCCTGTGATTTGGACCTAGAAGTAACCTTAATGATTAATAATATTTCTGAATTTCTCACACAATCACACACTCCTAGGGACTTAGGGAATAGAGCTACAGAAGCTTTAACCATTTAAGATATTTCAATACTGTTTTTGTCGTGAACCAAAATTGGACTGAAAACTTCCCACAATATGATAGCACTGTAGTCTTACATGGAATCCAATAGCATTTTTCTTGAGGTCACATGCAGCTACCCATTTTCCTTTGCCAGAAAACACAGTGTGTTCTTTACATAAACTGACCAAATAAATTCAAGTCTCACTTTCAACTTTACTAAGATATTCAAATGATGAATAACAATCCATGTAAGTTAATTTACTTAGTACTTTACAATGAAAGTGTGAAGCACTTTACACACACAACCATCACATGATCTATTTAATTTCTTAATGCCATACTTCAAAATCCTGTTTTCTGCAGATGAACTCTTGGCGTTGAAGGAATTCCTCGGAGGGGAGAAAAAATTGGATATTAGTAGAAATTACTGATGAGACCCCCCACCCAAGAAAAAATATAATCTGCTAGTCGCTCACTTTTTACACGAATCGATCACTAGTAGATCCTCGCAATTTCCTTTTTCTAACACTGCAATCACCATACCAAATGCATTTAGACTAAAAATTTCAAGAAATTTCAACAGTAACAGCAAACTTCATCGGTAAGCTATCACAATCAGAAGCAAGAGAAAGATATATTTTCATTAAATATCAGTCGGAACAAAATCAGAATAGACTATTAAAAGTTTTAAATGCAAATGGCATGGTAAAAATGTGCTATGATCGTACTTATAATAACACTAATTGATAACTGTGAGATTTTTGAAAGGTTAATCCAATGTAAAAGATTTACTTATGTCATCAATGATTACTAATTTTTCTTGGAAATTAATCCTCTATACTCAGTTCATTTTGTGTGAACTATGGTAAATGTGAAAATTTTCAAGTAGCATTTACATAAGGATGTAAGCTGTCAAGTGAAAATTCAATACAAGATTACCCTCTAATAGATTGTGATTGTAACCATTGAGTTCTTCGAAGGCAGTAGATTCCACTAAATAGGATATTATTACAATTTATCTGATAATACATCAGTATGAGAGAGATAATTTTGAGTAGAATATTCTAAGACATTTTCCAAAAAGTTACCCCAATTTTTTTCCTAAAATACAATTTCATGTTTAACAAAAATAGTATCTTTAACCAGAAATATTTACTGAGACCATGGTGATAACTACTCTAAGATGGAGAAATAAATTACAAATTCTGGCCAAGTGGTCATGCCAAATGGATATGAAAATTGAATAAATTATATAAAAGGTTGAAAATTTGTAACTCTCATAATTTCTGGTATTAGTAAAATTAACTGAAATTCTCTTTTTGTCACATAATGCATATGTATACATATATATGCATTGGCATATTCAAATATGACTTTTTAATAATTAATGAAATGGACACCTGTCAGTAATTTCATTTAGCAACAATGAAAAATTTAGGAATTTTCTTCCACAAATTCACGAATCACTTCAACAAATAATTTGGCTCACTCATTCAATATTTCTTTATAACTGGAACAATTACTAACTACCACAGAGATTATATTTCTGAAACTTATTCTAATGTTTAATAGAAAATACAATAAGGATGATCAAGTTAAAATATAATTAACTTTTGCTCTTTCTATAATCTATTTCCAAAATACCAGAAATTTTGGAACTATACATAACGATGGGTTACAGTACTTTCTATAATATGGTTGGAATATTATTTACTTTCCATTACTTTTGATAATTTAATCTTGATAGCTGTATTGATTATAAAATATTTTTTTGTTTTCTATCATACTCAACTCATTTACTTAGCTTAGCATTATTTTTCATAACATAATATGATAAGTAGTAAATACGTCTGTTGATGCAGAAGTGTGATAGCTATATGCAAAAATAATGAATTTATGCATTGCACACATCTATTTCTCTATTAATAAAATGACAAAACCATAATTAATGTACATTGTTATCGAATAATAACACTGTAACAAAAACTACATTTATGAAAGAAAATACCAGCAAGTTAATTAAAATAAGCAACTCAATAATTCCACCTTGAAGGAGTAATAAACAGCAATTTTAAATAGAGTTAAGCTTTATGTAAGCGTCAGGGTATCTAAATATATATATGTAACTTTTCAGAGTAATTGAGTGTTTAGTTATCATTGATAAATATTCAAGGTGACATTCTATTCCAAGGCTATCAAAACTTTTCTTTGAAGTTCAGTATGCTAACTGGTATCCTATGCAACTTGGTAACTATGAACTCAATATTATCAAAAAATTTTACCTAATATTTTTATATTAAAAAATGAATATGTGGTAGTACAATATTGCTAAAGATAAGAAGTGAAAATGAAGTCCAGGAAGGTTTAAATCTTATAATACATTGAGGCTATTTATGTACAAATGCTAATTATTTAATCAAAGAGAGTAAACTATAATTCATACATTACATTTAGCTAATTAAAATACTAATTAAAAATATGTTGGATACTTTATAGAGGCATTATTTACATTTGTATCTAGTATGCCAAAGATAGAACCTCTACTATATTAGATAATTATTTTAAACTAAAAAATGCTTTGAGGTAGGGAAAAACTTTTCCATCTAATAGATTAATGAAATAATAGATACAAATACTACAGAAGAACTTCTCGGAGATCAATCCAAACAAGTATTCATCTCAATGAAAAGATGAATGAAATGAATATTTTTCAAAATACAATGCATACGTACATATTCAAATCTTGATCTTTCCATGAGAAAAGTTACAAAATTAGGTTAAAAAAATACTTTACTGACAGCTCACGTTCATTATGTAAACTGCACTTCATAGTCAACCTTCTGATTCACTCATGCACACATTCATTCAACTTCCCATTCAATGAAACTATCAAACATATCAGTGATAACCAATGACCCAGCAAATCAATCTTAACAATCTTGCTTACCTAAGAACTTACCATTATTTTTGTTTGGTATTGATTAGAAATTAAAAGGAAGATGAAATGCTGAGCCATACAAAGAAATCACATCACAGATCAAACACAAGAGTACAAGGAATTTTATATAAAATAAATGAAAAAGGAAAATGAACAAACCTTCGGCAAAAAGATCCACTCTCTCTGGAGAAATTATCATCCTTCGCCTCTTTTGTCTGTATTCATCCTCTTTTTCTGCCACTGTGGGGCGCCTCCTCTCCGCAAATGGATCATAATCTTTTTCACTCTAATATAATGAAATAAATTATGATTGAGTTGAGGGAATTTATGAGATGCGATGTCAATAAGAATTTATAAACTCTATGAAAATAATACATTCACTTCTTATAACAGGAAACAAATGATTTGCAATATTTCCTAAGTAGGAGGGTTGAGTTACCTGAGCTATGTCATTCAGGAGAGCTGCAGGAGCTGTGAAGCCAGGGCGTTTGTTTTGACCAAATGAAACAGTATCATATTCTTCATCCTGAAAAAGTAAATTTCTCTTAAGTTGAATTCTCTATGGAAATTTTGAAAATCAATTTAATCGTTATAGTAATCATGTTTTTTAGAAATATCAAACTATTCAGTTTTACGGAGTAATATTATTTTACGAAGTCAATTAATATTATAAAATTCATAGTTTAAACAAATGAGCTTTCGACGAGAAAGTCAATACGACATTTCAAGGAATAGAATTTAACTGATTAACCATCCTTAGACAATTTTTAAGTGTTTTAAAAAATTAAGAGAGAGAAAGCAAGGAAACGACTATATTTAAATTCTTAAAATAACTGGGAATAAATATTTTTCTAATCAAAAGAAAAGAAATATGCTATCTTACTCACGCGCCAGTGATCTAAATGAATTTGAAACAATATCGTTCTAAAAAAGTGATTTGAGAAATTTTACTGCACACTGCAACAAATACTACAAATTCATACATAATAGAATTGATACATTGAATGTTTACATACCTCCACTTCATCATTAGCGGCAATTGATGTAACATATCCATCGAATTTACTGCCCCCGCCATCATATATATCACGATCATAATAACCACTTTCACCAAGACCAACTCGATCCTTCTCAGCTACTTCTTCTTCCTGAACACCTTTCTTTCTCGCTTGAATTTCCCGAATTTGTGCTTCGATATCTGTACATGAAGAAAAGTGCCATCACAACGGCAATGTGAAATGACCATTGTCAATGATTGATTATTTTTTTCGTGCAAAATTTAAGACAAAGTGAAAGAGCTTGATAAAACAGATAAGCAAGCAAATTATATAGTGAATGTTGATGGTTGAGAAGTTCAAATGAAATAGCTACCAAGTAATAACGATAAATAATCAATAGTATCTTACCTTCGTGTGTTCTTGGGACGGTCTCCATTTTGTATAACGAGAAGTAAAGTTTACAATGAGATGTGTGTTGCGCAGTCGACTCTCTCAACGATGGTAACGCTACCGCGCTATATTGTAGAACTACGTTGCGTCCAGCTACACCACGAGTGTTGAGGGTGGTGAGATCTCCGCTTATATCGACAGATATTGCGGAAAAGAAGATGTGACTGATGCTCGTCTTCGAGTTTTTGAACCAATGACTTCAGCTATTTCCTTTATTAGTTAATTCCCAACAGTTTTTTCTCATCCTAGGATTTTAAATAAAAACGAAATGATTCCCAGATCGGAAATACAGGTTAATATGCAGCCAACTTATTTTTCCCAACCTTTCGCGGAATTTACAATAATTTTATTTATGTTAGATTCAAGGAACTTCAGATTCTTGCACTCTCTCTAAGTCTTCGATGGCTGATAGGGGATATTTGAAAGATAATTATATCAAAGAATTCGCAAGTAAAAATCCACGCAGATCTCCCTTGATAAATATAGGATATTTTGCTAGAGCTGTTGCCATAAATACGACTTTTAGCTCTTTCCTGGAATTTGTCGGTTCTGAAAATGGACAGGTATTAGATTTTCTTATGATTAATTTCTTTCTTTGAAAGAATATGATTTTAATTTAGGATAACGCGTACTTCGCAGATCATATCATGTGGTGCAGGCTTTGACTCAAACTATTTTGTACTGGCTGGATCTCAATCCCTATCTTCGGGTGTGATTTATGTGGAAATTGATTTTCCTGAAGTCGTTATGAAGAAAAAACTTTGCATCAATAGCTCTCCTTTGTTGAGGAATTTAATTAATGATTCTGGCAAGTTATTGTTTTATCTAGTGAATGTTGATGCTTGCCTCCTTATCCTATCACTTATTTTTCCTTTGCAGGAAATGAAATGAAACCGTACGAAATAAATGGTAAACAGTACAAACTTATTGGTTGTGATTTGAAAAATACCCTCGAGCTCTTTGAACGGCTTCGAGATGTTGGAATCAATTTTAGTTTACCAACTCTCTTATTTTCTGAATGCGCAATCACCTATATGAGAGAAAATGAGTAAGTTTCTCAATAATTTTTATTAGGACATTCAATGTACAGTTATTAGTTCAGGTTAATTTTTTCTTCTAAAATTGTGCTTTTCTTTTTAATACTTCAAGTCTCATTATTTTCAGATTATTCCTGAGTTAAAGGGAAATATTTTTATCCGCTATTAAGCATTAATATTTTCTTTTCTTTCTAGAAGCAAAATTTCATGAATATTTGTAATTACAATTACTAAAATTTCCAGGAAGCATATAACACAGAATAACAGAAGTCTCTTATTCTATAGAAGGGCTACTGCTATTATATTTTTATACTTAATAAGTACTCATTCGTAAGTCTCTATACATCAAAAATTTTATAGACAAACTACTTATGAGGCACTGGGGCACTTTAATAATGATATTAAGTATTTAAAATTCTAAATTCTCTAAGATTCCAAAAAAATATGCAGTTGGAAATTTTGCTGAGGTATTTACTCATTATTATTGCTTTGAATGTTTAAGTATTCATTTTTGATCTTATAAATTTTCCTCTGGAATTATTCTATTTTACCTTTCAATGAAGTTCTATGTACCATCTTTCTAAACAATAATCAGTGTATTATTTTTTCTTATAAATCTATAGAAATGTCAAGTACATATGGTTTTTCAACTGCTATTTGAAGTATATTTATGAATTCTTTTTTTCCAGTATCTTAGTTTGCTTTATCATCAACATAATTCTCTCATCATCATTATATAGCATTTAGCATCCCCCTGCCGCACGCCGAAAGGCGGCTTGCAGGGTACTTATGTAGATGTATATTTCTTTCAATTGAAGATTTAACAAGTTATTATGATATGAAGCTGACTTGTCCCAGCTGACTGAAATTTTGCTTCTGAGTCATTCACACTAGAATGAATACTAAAGGTAGTCCTCAGCAATATAATTTTGTGAAAGTAGAGTATTGTTTTATATTTTTTTTTTTATTCATTGGCATGTCCCTTATGAGAGACAATTCCCAAATTTCCTTTCTTATTTGTGATATTTATTTTCCCATATTTTCAATCTAAGTTATGTATTTGATATCATAGCTTCAAACCTTGGGAATTCAAGAATGAAATATTTAGATTCTATGATGAACTTAAGTTAAAAATGTCTAATCCTATGGAGCTATGACTTTATTAGTGTTTTGATTATATACCTTTTTACAGAATTTATTGAACTTTCTACTACTAATGATTTGGTAAAGACTATATCATTAATTTTAAATTTAATATTTCATCAGATATGTTGAAGCTAGTGCTAAATTTTATCATATTTGTTTCATAACTTAGATGGTATTTTAACATGAATATATCCTTTATAATATTATCATCCATTATATAATATAATATAGTGAATCGATATTAATTTTATTCAGATATGTTTTATTATCAGTCTTTTCTTAACCAGCAAAACATTTTCCTTTTTCTCTAGTTCAGGCATCTGTATTAATCGGTTTAAGAGAATGAACAATGATTGTTTTCAGATCATCACAACTAATTCAGTGGGCTGCTGAAAATTTTGAAAATGCTTCTTTTGTAAACTATGAACAAATTCATCCAGACGATGGCTTTGGGTTAGTAATGACTAATCATTTCAAAAAGTTGCACAGCCCACTATTGTCCATTACAACATATCCAAGCATGACAACCCAAAAAGATCGTTACAGGAACCTGGTAAGAATGAAGATTATGTTAGAGAGAGAAGGTGATGACTGTAAGAATCAACATGATTTGACTGTAGCCCATTTCCCCATAATTTGCACACGTACAGTTTTGTGAAATAACATACTGTCCAACGTTTATGCTTTGCTATTATAATCAATGTGAAAATAATGTTATACAGTCGAGGAAATCTCCATTTGCAATGTATGATTTGACCATGGAATGTTAGATACTTCATTTGTTTTATATTTCGATGTACAGTAAATGCTTTTTTTGTTGTACAGGGTTGGACTTCTTGTTCAGTAAAGTCAGTGATGGATATATTTTCTCATAAAGTCTGTGGAGATGAGTATATGAAAATTCTTAATCTGGAGCCTTTTGATGAATTTGAAGAATTCCATTTGAAATGTAGCCACTATTCTATTGCTGCAGCAACCAAAGGCAGCCTAATAACTTGGAAACCATTAGAGAGAACCCCTTGTTATCATTTGGAATACAATGCTACCATAAAAAGCAGTTGGAATTTGTTTAGAACAAATTTTATGAGGTATTATCATGCCTCATGTATGTTGAAGAATACTGATATTTTGGTTATTGGAGGTTTTGGTCCTTTAGAAAATGGAGGAAATTCCAGGATATCTTCCATCTCTGTAATTAAGATGAATGACTTTCAAGATATATCATACATCAAATCCATACCAGTAGAAGGAACTGAAAGAGCAAATATAGCAAGAGTACACCATAGTCTTAATGTCACATCTTATGGAAAATATATTGTTTTTGGGGGTAGAACTTCTCCTTTAAAACCCCTCTCTTGCACCTTATTACTCACTGTAAACTATGGCCCTGAACATGTTGGCAAGGAGTCCGTTAAGGTAGATCTTTTGGATGAGAGTCAGTGTTGCCCATCTCCAAGATGGAGATTTAGTTCTGTGATATTCAAACATGGTGACAAAGAAGAGCTTATGGTTTTTGGTGGCAGGGCTAGCTGCAAGGAAGTATGCACCTTTTTAATCTTTCAACTATTGTTTAAATGATCTTTGCTATACATTAAGGAAGCCCTCGAGTTAAATTGGCAATATTTATAACTCAATTCCTTAAGGTGAATTATTTCTATTGATTGATCATTTAAGTATTATTAAGTAGTGAGGTATTTTTATTCATCCAAAATATAACCAAATTCTGTTTATATTTTTTTAATATTTCATTTATGAACCAGCCTACATTTAGCTTAATCTGTAATTATAAACAGCTGTATCTCATTAGTTTAAATCTCTTGCCTTCTTTTCTTTCACCATCCAAGAATTACTATGGGTTATTATTTAACAATTTCAACCCTGTCTATATAAATAATATATTAACAAATAAATGTCATAAAATGTGTATATGTTTGTAATATATAAATCAAGTAATTTTAATGATATTTATAATGTATAATGATAATTTTTGAAATTAATTTTTATATAAATGATAAAATATAGTTAAATAAGAGTTCATTTGATTTCCAAAACTTGGAATAACCTTTTTGATTCCCCTTATTCCATCAAAATATTTGAGGAATAATTTTATTTTGAATAAGTTCATCACACACAATTTTAAAATTAGAGAAGTAATATTTATTTTAAGGGAAAATTTTCCAAACCATTTCCAAATATTATACTATATATTAATGTTTCAATTCTTTATGTTATCCCAAAAAATTATTGTACCTGAAATTTTTTCAGTTATTAATAATTCCTAATATTCTACTGGTTCTTTATTTTTCTATTTATGATCACATATTCTATGAGCTAATTAGAATGTGGATATGTAGCTAGTGTTTACATTTAAGAGGTATAATGTGATTAAAATGAAATCATTATGAGCAGTATCATAGTTAAATTATTGGATTATTAATTACTTACATTTAAATGATATTCAGAAATTTACTTTTAGTTTTCAAATATAGATTCATTTAAATCATTGATGTGTTAAAAAATTCTGGTTTTTTATCACTTTTCAGTCTTTAGGTGATCTGTGGATTTTTGACACAAAGAAATTGACTTGGCAAGAGGAATTTTGTGAGAATGGACCTGAACCTCGCTTCTCTCATAGTGCTGCTGTTTGGGCCTCTGAAAATAAAGTGCTTATCTCTGGTGGATTGACTTTAAAAGATTGTGCAAATTCTCTAAGTCCTTTATGGAGCTGGGACTATGTTAATCGGAATTGGGAACAATTAAGCCTTGGTAAAGTGTCACCCTATCTATTCTCAAGATATGGCCACAGCTCTTTCATTATTACCAGTCCTCAAGGAAATGACTTTTTGCTAATGGTTGGAGGAATAAGTACCATGTCTGGTAAACAGTGTGGAGTTGGAGTATTCAATTTATCAACCAGAGTATTAAAGGAATATGCCATTCCAGTAAGTTGATCAGTTTTTTCATTTTTCTCATATATCATCCTACTTGCTTAAAATTCTTACCTAGTAATTATTTTGAAGAAGCTCCAATTTTGATGTTTATATATAATGTATGTTTAAGAGAACCTAGATATATCAAGGTACAAGCTATATATAAATGAAAGTTCAATCAGTCATTTCCTCCAATGCAGACACTACAATAGAGAGACCAATAGATAACCAATTTCATACAATTTAGCTAGTTATTCATTGTAAAATTGCATGATCAATCTCCATAACCATACATTTTGTGAGCAATTGTAGAGATTATTGAGAAAAGGTTATTAGGGAAGCAATATTGCAAACTTATATACCACCTATAAATTTTAACATGGCTGTTGGTTATTCACTTATAGTCTCTGGTTTATATACCAAAGTTTTATTTAGTATGAGCAGACATGATAAAAAAATGATGAATATTCAAATAATGCCTCACATTTTGTAAAAATTGATTCATGATTTCATAAATTAAAAATATAAGGCTAGAAAGGGAAAGGAAAAACTTGAAGAATATTTTGCGACTAGCTCAGGATAATCTTCTTAGATGAATTGCTGTTCAATAATATTTGAGTTGACAGTAAAGGAATTTTGATTTGTTTTTAACTGTTATAATGGCCTTGATGAGTATTCCACAAAGAACAATGTTTCATAATTTTAATGAAATTCTCCTATTTATGTTTTCTAATTATTGCTTCAAAGCTTGATAAAATTATTTAGAAGATTGAAAAAAGTAGCTTATGAGTAAATAAAATTTTTTGCATTCAAAAGTGTGGATTCTAGAAATCAACTCTTTGATCAAGACAATACGCCATTCTGACAGAGAATTCATGGATTTCAATTCCCAACTAAGGGCTCACCTGCTTGAAACAGCAAAGTGTGTGATCTTTGATATATTATTATGATAAAAATTACCGTAGCTTGATGGTAAAATAGTCATGAAGGTCTTTGTTGCAGAGCAAAATTGAGACTTAATAGTCCTTTATTACATCCAACCTTATGAACTCACTGAAGTTATTAATGGCAAGGATTTTTATTTACTTATGATATGAGGTCTAACGAACTTTTAAAGATAATCAATTTAGATTCTCTCCTTATTTTTCAATACTTAAACAGTATATCTTTCATCTACTGTGAAATATGGAATGTAATAGGAATTTGCCCTAGAAAAATCACTATGCAAATAAAGCTTTACAAAATAATGTTGCAGTAAACTGTTCTAAAAATCTGTATTCTCTTCATAACCAGTTTTGGCAAAGCCATCGAATATGACTATATAGTTCTGCAACTGAAAATTTTCTTTTTCAGGAACTTGATCCCGAGCATCCCATTCTGCTTATCAACCATTCATGTCATCTGCTTCCAGGAAATAATGGTATCTTAATTGTTGGAGGAGGAGGAACTTGTTTCTCATTTGGAACATCCTTCAATCATTTCTTAATTCAAGTACATTTTGATCAATTTTTCAAGGAATAATTTTTTTTTCTATTACTGAACCCAGTTTGTATCATTTCCTATGCATTATTACATGATAACACTTTAATTATTTTGAAGTAAATAAAAGTAAAGTAAAAAATAATTTAGTTTTCCAATTTTATTTCAAGTTAACAGAATGAAAGAAGTATATTACATTTAATTCATTTAAGCTGTTCATAGACATTATTTTAATTGTACTTTGTTGCATTATTCTAATATAATGTATTAAAAATAAAGTATATAAATGTATATGTATATATATATATATATATATATATATATATATATATATATATATATATATATATATATATATATATATATATACATTTCCTTTGAGAGCTTGGCTCAATTCATTACAGAATACATTATTTGCTTATTTTATTTCAGATATAGAATACCACAATCCATCCTCCCTCAATATAAACAGCCAAAAATATAATATTTGCTTATTTTATTTTTGATATCTAAGAATGCAATCCACATCTTTCTATCAACTTAAACAATAAAGAATAAAATATTTGATTATTTATTCTTGATATAGAAGACCACAATCCACATCTCCTCCTTCAACATAAACAGTTTTTGTTTGAGTATATTCTTCAAGAACTGCCAAACCATTTTCACGGCCAAGACCACTTTTTTTATATCCTCCAAATGGCAGCATTGGAGGATACAGGTTGTATGTGTTTATCCAAACAGTACCAGCTTTTATCTGTTTTACCACACGGAATGCCCTTTGTATATCTCTGTAATAATGGACAATTATTCATAATACAAATTATTAAGATCATTGTATGACAAATTTCTTTCTATCTACTGATAGATTTAATGTAGTTTATCATTAGTTATTATTTAGTTATACTAGTATATTTAGTTATCAAGAGTTCATTTTTATATATTTGAATTTGTGATAAAACGAAGTAAATATCCTCAGCAAAATTTTTGATAGTAAGACATAGTATTTACTTGGGGCTTAAGGCAATATACAGAGTAGAATGTGTTTGGAACAGCTTTAAGGCACCAAAGAGAGCAAATGTATGTAGTAAATTTTATACATACATTTAGTGAGTGAACTTTCTGCCCTTGCTGCTAAAAATTACTTCCCCAAATCAGATTCACCTCAAATATGGAAAACTGATTCACACCAACTTACTACTTCCAACTTTTATTTGAGAAACCTTCAAAAATTCAATGAAATACAACCTCCGTGGTACAATTTTACTATCTTGGAGATTATAAAATGCTTTATTTTGCTTACAAAGGCTTTTGTATACCAACTAAATATTTATTTAAATTGTGACTGCTCAGTCAACAACAGCAATGAAATACAAAATAATTTATGAATAAATCAAGGAATTTCACATTTCACTTAAGAAGATAGGTTCTCAAAATGTCAAGGTAGAATGTGTTAGTCACTGTTGCGACCAAAAGTAAACCACATACACACTTGATAACAGAGGAACATAAGCTGTAATGCATGTAACTTAAACCAAATATCTTACTGAAAATTACAAGAATGAACACAGAGCTCTTAAAATGTTGCTATATCAATGAAGATTTAGAATAAGTACACATTTAGTGTTTATACACTCTGAAATGTCTGGAGAATTAAATAATTTTAGATTAATTTATCCAAATGGCTTTTTCATTCTTATTTAGTAAGTGTTTGCTGTTAATTTTAATATAAATTCATGGGAAACTAGTGAATTAGATATTTAGTTAAGTATTGGAATCCAAATTGGATATTCATTCTAAAATATCTCATTGACACTCACTTGGTGAATACACCTCCTGCAAGACCAAAATCAGTTGCATTGGCCCGTCTCACCACATCATCTTCCTCAGAAAATTTTAATAAGCTGAGGACAGCCCCAAACACTTCCTCTTTTACAACAGTCATTTCATCAGTACAGGAAGTTAGTACACATGGTGAAATATAGTAACCTTCGTGTAAGGGTGGAGGAAGTATTTCTCGTTTTCCCCCACATTCAACTACTGCACCCTATAATTAAATTATCAAAACTTTTATAGAACTGCTTTCTGGAATAATTGATATTTTTAACACTAGTAATTAACAGCTAAAGCTATAATCAAGTGGCTTTGCACAATAAAATATATAGAGTGAGTTAGAACAATGTTTATAGTGAGCATTAAAACTTACCAAAATATTTTCTTATCAAGTTGCTAAATATATAGAATAAATCCTTGTGCACACAAAAAATTTTATTCAGAGCCTCAACGGAGCTAAAATTAATACTTCTCATAAGACCAGAACAGAACTACTAAAAATATTATAATACCTAATAATATATTAATACCTCTGATTTTGCAGTTTCTATGTATTTCAAAACTTTTTCTGCATGCTCTTTGGTGATTGTTGCCCCAACAGTAGTGTCTTCTAGAAAAGGGTCTCCAATTTTCAATTTTTTAGTCGCACATACTATTTTCTCCAAAAATTCCTTATAAATACTATCTTGAACAAACACTCTAGTTCCATTTGAGCAAACCTATGAAGGAGTTATTAATATAACAAAATTTTATACTTTAGATTTATGGTTTTTATGAAGATATTAGAGCTGGGCTAAATTACTTATGGCATCAAATTCATATTTCAAAAAATTTAATGATTAATATGATGTTTATCATTAAAAGACCACAATTCTGCAAAAGTGTCTGTGGTGCTGTTTGATTTACTTCTGCAATTATTTTTGGTTGTCTTGATTCAATCCTGAAAACAGTTTGAGCTGAATAACCTGTTTACACCTTCAGGTCAAAGGTTGGGAATGCATTCTTTTAGCTTTCTTCACTCCCCTGATAACAAACTTTGCTTTTTTGATTCCATCCAAGGTCAAAAAAGAAGGAAACCTCTAATGAATACACACACTTAAATGAATTAATGACTACTACATTACATGACTACTACTCTTACACATTAACCTGAAGACACTATCAGGATAGCCAATGAAACTGATATCTAGATTGATTCAACACAATGCAGTTCTAACTTCATAAGCTTATAAAATGGATTTGGTTATCCCTCAATATAAGAAGAGTTTTCGAGCAATAATTATGATGAATATACCTCTCCTTGAGTTAAAAAATTTGCCATTAGTGTAGCCTTTATGGCGTTTTTCATGTCAGCATCTTCAAATATTATCAAAGGAGATTTTCCTCCAAGCTCCAACGTTACTTTCTTGATTCCCATTGCACCTTGAAAAATTAACCATTAAAAATTACATCCCTATGAGTATTTAAATACGATTTTTTTCAGAAATATGAGCGTATGAGTATTAGAGAATGATTAACCTGATACTGACCAGCAGCCATTACTTTGGATCCTGTTGCAACTGATCCAGTGAAAGAGATCTTTGCAATATCTGGATGTTGACATAAAAATGAACCAGTGTCCCCATCTCCCTTTAATTGACCATTGGTTTATATATAAAAAAATAAACATGTCTCATTACATAAAATATCTTTTGATGTAGGTTCTAAGATGACCTTTTCACGGGATATCTTAACATGAATAAGATAATTAAATATTATAGATGAACAAGAACACATACTAAGACATTATTGCCAGTGGACCAATTTTAACTCTACCTTTTGTTTTGAGATAGTAAAACAATTTCTATTCCTTAATGTTATTGTCCTTTTTCAGTTGTGACTTCTAGAAATGAAATTTTGCTCTGATACCCAAGATTGTTATAAGGAATGTTTCAGAATAATGGTTAATGTAATATTTTTCAATCTATTTATTTTGTGAGTTAAGCAAATTACTTAATAGACTTGCTTTATTTTAAGGAAATGGATCAACTAAAATTCAAAATTCTCATTATTTTTATCTGAAAATTTAAGAGAATAAATTATGTACACAGGGTGCACCATATCTGTTAGTGAATGTGATAGATTTGGTCACCCTTATTCCATGTTTTAAATTTTTCTTCCATTCTTGGTAACTCTAAATTGTCTTCACAATATCTCTCAATTAAGATTCTTTTTATTATTTCCATATAAGAATGTTTCTAGTTTTAACTTACAAAAGTAAAAACTAGGTTAGTACATCATTAAAATTTATGATGTCATAGCATACAATGAGGTTCACTACAACTAGGCTTGAATTTATACTTACAGAGAAATTCTTACTTGAAACTTTGATTACCTTGAAATATTGAAATTAAACACTAACTTGTACTACATTATATGCTCCATCAGGAACTCCTACTTCAGTTAGGATTTCTGCTAGTGCAAGAGCAGTCATTGGAGTGAAAGGGGAAGGTTTGTAGACAAATGTGTTGCCACATGCCAGGGCAGGTGCTACCTAAAAAGCATGATTTATAGAAGTATTCTTACTTTATGCGTCAAAAAAATGCTGAACTTTGAATGAGAGAATGTGGTTAGTTATTAGTTAGCTTAGGTTACTAATTGTCAGAATTCGATCCAGAAATTCTAGAAATCCTCTATTCTTTTAAGTTAATGATTTTCTTGTGTACCTTCCATGTGCATGTTTGCATAGGAAAATTCCATGCTCCGATACCAGCAATTACACCAAGAGGCTCTCTCGTCACAAATGCAAAACTGTTTTCTTCAAGTGGAATATGCTGTCCTGAAAGATCATTATTCGTTCAAACTAAATGCCCAGTTAACCGCTGTAAATGACAAACGTATTCAATGTGATGTGTTACGATAAAACTGCTCATTTTCTTGTTCGTCATTTAATAAGATTTAATCATTGTGTAGTCATCGGTTACAACATTACTTTGAGAAATATACACTTATGCGGTGGAAAAGATTATTTGCAACAAAACGTGACTTTAATAACACTTTTTTTCAAAAATAAGGATTTAGGTGGTAATTTTCCATTTTATTCGCAACTGAATCACAGTCATTAATTCATTTGCGTTATAATAACCTGCAGGCGCTGAAATGACACCGCCAAAATATTCGAAAGAATCTGCACATGATGCTATATCTATTCTTGCTTCCCAGATAGGTTTGCCGTTATCCTTTACTTCCAAGTGAGAAAGATATTCTAAGTTCTCTCTAATTCTATGACCGGCATTTATCAAAATGCGTCCTCTGTCCACGCATGGAACCTATAAAAATAATGTTACGTAATGAGGAAGAAATTTGACCTCTCTATTTCAAGATGAATCATCGCATTAGTGAGAAAAACTGAAATGAATAATTATAAAATCAATTACCCTACTCCAGGAAGCGAAGGCATTTTTGGCACACGCTATTGCGTCAGACACGTCACTTTCCCCTGATGCTGGCAATGTGCACAATTCATTACCAGTTCGAGGTTCCGTCACTTTCAGATGACGAATAGGATCGACAGGTTCAATAAGTTTCCCACCCACGTAATTAAATGGGCCTTTACATGCGGCATTAATTGCTTTGTGGAACAAAGCTTTACGCGCCTCCATCATGCGTGGCTACTATGACGTACAACTTCAATCAAATATTCTTCTCAATTATACTTATTACATGTACACAACAAAATGAAGTAGTACAAATTTTATTTCCAAACTCTGCTTTCAGTCATTCATGAACATTCCACAGCGCCATGACGGTTTTTATAACGCAAGGTTAACGACTTGACCCCGAAGTATGATAAGACATTAGCTTACGCTAACAGCGATAAATAAGTCGCCGATGAGCTAAAGCTATCGTCAAAGACTGGTGAGGAATTAAAACAATGAATAAATTCAAGCACAAATACAATATATTTCACAAGTTTGGCGTGTTACATCATTTTATAAGGTCTCCAAATAAGCAATGCAAGGAACATTTATAAGAAATTTATGAAAAAGATTTCAACCAATCCAACGACATTGCTAATCAATACAGAAACCTGTTCAGAAACAATATGCTAGTTTGGCCCAACTCGTTCCTTAAGATGTTAACAGTAAAATTCATGCATAGATTAAACTCAGGAGAATTAAGAAAATACTGTTGCAGATTCCATATGAAATCAAACAACATCTTAACGAAAATCGTTTGCAATTTTTCTGCAAACCCACTTCAAGCAGTGATAATTTACAGCAGAATGGAAACCGGAATGTCAACAATAGTCCACACGTGTATAACAATGCCAGCTTCAATGTAGACCAACTAAATCCTGGAAATCTATCATGAAACCAAGTTAATAAGTCTAAGACTTTCTTCAGCGCCTTTTCAATGACAGATAATACAGGAACCAAGTCTCCAAAATTATTTATTACTGCATCCAGACCTTTGAAATTGCACACTGCATTGCAGCTGGCATTTACACAGAACAGAACGTAAAACAATATTCCCTACCGAGAAAAAGAGTAATGTAGACGACAAAGTATTACGAGCCATTTACCTCTTACTGAGCACAGCCCCATTTTAATCTGGCACAGAAATGCTTCACTTTTCGATGAACCACTTAATACTTTCACAATTCTCTAACCCAAAATTTACTCCTGTGGGGAAACATTACAGCTGTGGCACACTTCTTAGCTTACGTCATTTTATCCAACCATACCAAGAAGATAAGTCCTCTTGAAATCTTACACAAATCACAAGCACCCCAAACTTCCTCTTCAATCTAGTCCCACTGGTTGAATGTAGCCTGATCGGTAAGGCCAGGAGAATGCGCACAAGACAAACACATGTTTTGGGAGCACACTCCAGTTCAAATGACTACAAATCAACGCAGGGCTACAATGAGTGGAAAAAGTTAACGAATAATTTAACGATTGGCATTCTTCAATTGGTTGGAGAGCCAATCCAACCCTTCATATAATCCATCCCCGCTAGTTGCACAAGTAGCTTGAATGTACCAATTGCGGTTTCTCAAAGAGTGAAGACCCAACTTGTCTGTTATTTCAGCAGCATTCATTGCATTTGGCAAATCCTGAAATACAAGAAAGTCAAATCATCATTAACTCCAGTGAGTAGAACCACCAGAAAAGAATGCCACATAGGTACTTCGTGGCATTGGTGACATCGATCTACGTAAGACATATCATCGATAAAACAATTCCAATTACCTGTTTGTTGGCGAAAATAAGTAAAACAGCATCTCTCAGCTCATCCTCTGCTAGCATTCGCATCAACTCTTCTCTGGCCTCTCCAATTCTTTCTCGATCATTGCTATCTACCACAAATATTAATCCCTAAAAGGAATCCGTAATGTTAAGAAATCTCCAAATCTATTGAAATTAAAATTCAGAGACAATAACTACCAATTACCTGCGTATTCTGAAAATAGTGTCTCCATAAGGGTCGAATTTTATCCTGACCACCGACATCCCAAACAGTAAAACTAATGTTCTTATACTCCACCGTTTCAACATTGAAGCCTGTAATTCAGAAAGTAAGATTAATATTGACCAACCTTGGGAAAAGCTCTCAAACGCATCGAAGTCTGAGAGCCACCGATGAAAATATATTTTACGATACGTCAAAATCTAAGCACGTTACTTACCGATGGTAGGAATAGTAGTGACAATCTCTCCTAATTTTAGTTTATACAAAATAGTTGTTTTACCAGCTGCATCCAAACCAACCATTAGAATTCTCATTTCCTTTTTGCCGAAAAGGCCTTTGAAAAGGTTAGCGAACATATTACCCATGGTGGTGGATTAGTTTACCTAAAATATCACGAACGAACCACTTTAATTCACAAATTTCCACCCGATTAAAAAAATCGGCAAAATCTTCACATCTATATCTACAAGTATAAATTGTTAGTCTTAAAAAATATCAATTAAAAATATATATAATGGTTAGTGATGATAAAATGAAATATCTTCATGACGAAATGAATCATTGTTTGATGTAAAATCGTACAGAATCAAATGATCTATATGTTCGATTCATAAATGCCATCAACAATCTTTCTCAAGTAATAGATTATAAACCATCTCCAAGAAAAGAAAAATATTGCTAACTTCTCTTATTTACGAACTCGAATCTTTTTGACCGGACTGGGTTCGTAAGCTAATGACAACGTTTCGTTAATACTTCCTTGGACACACCTACACTTGAATACAACAAGAATAACGTCCGTTGACAAATGGAAAATACAGGTACAATAGTTCTTACGTATTAAGTAGCAGAGAATGGAGCTCCTAATGACTCTCCGATGGATTTTCCGGGACCTAAAAGTCCTGTAAAACGTCAAAATGGCGGACGTGGAAGAGAGTTTGTGCACCTTGCCACGTACAGGGGTCTCTCAATTGACGTAATTGGACAGTCACGAGTCACGTGGTTATCAATGCGAAACGTTCCTGTAGATAGCGTTGTAGTGGATAGACGACGCAGCGCCGGCTTCCTACAGTCAAAGTTTAATGAAAAACAAATGATTTTTGAAGTTTGAAAATATCTTTTCTTATATCTCAAAAGAAATTTGTTCATATTCAAATTCAATGATCGCTCTCTATTATGTCTTTTGTAATTGGAAGTTTTTATAGTAGGAAAGAAGACATGAGTGATGTCATAGACTTCATTTCACACGATATGTTAATACATCAGCGGAGAAACTAATATTCAATCTTAGAACGTTTAAATTTCTGGCTTATATCATCTCTACAAAATAAAATTTGTGAAGGAACAGAAAAATGAACGTTAAGTAACCGTAGTTTTTCTTTTAAAACACAAATCGTATTTCTCTATATGACGCATTCAGAATTACGATTGCGTCTCATGATTTAAATCGTTACATCAACCTTACTCAGTCATAATTTCCTTATTTAAATGGTTAGTTTATCACGAACAAAGTTCAACATATTCTCTAGGGATATTTTCTGTTAGTGTACTGACAACCCATTCTAGTATCATTTCCAACCTTTTAAGGTTTAAAATATTTAATGAAGACAACGAATACCTTTATAATTTATCTATAATATTTTGACCCTTATATCCATAAGGTAACTAATTCCATTCAAATCATTCTCCGATTAAAACTTAAATGAAATTCACATAAGTTGATTGTGATAGATTAGGAATAGTTGTATTTTTACTATTTTTCCAGTCCAATTAAAAGATTTATAGGACGGAAATCAAATATCTACATCAAAAGGAGATGTATACGATGTAGACGTCCAATCATAAGTATAACTTACATAAAGCATCTCAATCAGGTATCATTGAAGTGTAAATATATGCTTCATTATTTATTCCATAAATGCGGTTCCATCAATCTAAGGAATAGTAATAGTCGAAAGATTTCTGAAATTATTAATTTCATAAAGCATTAATTTTATTTCTTGAGATTCTAATTATGAAAATCTGACATGAATCTTGGACTGTAACGAGAAGAATTATTCATAAAGAAGCTGCGTTCATAGTAAATACCAACATATGAATAACAAGTAATATTAAAGACTATAAAGAAAGAAATTCAATAATTCTTCATACGTTAGGGTTAATGATATTTATAATAATTTATTTCGGAAGAGATGGTGAATGACAGAAGGTAGTAGTGACATCTTTTGATGACTAATAACATTACCCTTCTTCCTCTCGAAATCATTACTTCTGGGGTATATGCGTAAATTACGCGGTATTTCTCGGTTTCCGTATGTTTACATCGTGAACAGTATTGAAGCGTATTGAAAGTGAGCGGGAGTCATATGCGTACAAACTGTGAACTCTGCTAATGTCACTGAAACAGAATACTGAATCAAACAGGACTAGAATAAACAAATGAGGCATATTTTTATAGTGATTTTAAAATTACAAAAGATATAATTTTGTTTTTTCCCAATGAGTAATTATAAAAAATCTATATCGTAAGAATTTATTTTAGCGGTGTACGTATAGTATTTGTGTTTTCAGTTTGTAATTTAAGTGGCCACTTTTGGAAAATGCCTAAGCAAAAGGCTCCATCAGAGAATTCCAATCGCCATAATCTCCGAAAGAGGTAAATTTCGGTGTGCTATTAGTATAAAATTTCTTGTTGAATACGGAGATAGTTGTTGCGCTACAAACCTGCACTCTTAACAATATCTCTATACTTTCAGAAAGAAAAATCCGAAAGAGGAAAATGATAGTGATTCCGACTTCGAAAATAATGCTATCAATGAGAAGCAGAAAAGAATGACTAAAACAAAACCGAAGGAAACAAAATCCAAGTATTTCAAAAAGAATCAGAAAGAAACTGCCTCGCTTCCTCTTACGAAACGGAATGAAAATCAGTATAGTTCCTATAATTTATCAGGTCATCGAAATATAGTCAATTACCTCTATGACACTAAAAAGTGCGACTTACTCACTTGTTACAGAGAAACTTTTCAGAATGTCATTATAAAAGATTTGAGCAATTTTCATGTGCATAGAGCGAATGCACCTTTCAATCGAAGAATAACAAGTATGACCTGGCATCCTTCACTTGCTCATGTTTTAGCGGTTGCATCAAAAGGTGGTGATCTACTTTTATGGGATATCAAAGATGAAAAGAACGAGTTTATTCCAGGTGTAAGTAGCCGTTATAGAAAAAATATATGGAATGAGGAAAAAAGCTGATGAATCTTTCTGATTAGCTATGATTCAATTTCACCTTCCTTTCCAGTCTGGTCCTGGGGGAGCTGTGAAAGCCTTAAAATTTGATGTATCTAATCCTTTAAGAGTTTATACTGCATCAATTGATGGCACTGTTAGTCAACAGGATTTCTTAAGAATGGATTCTCGAGTGCTTTGTGAAGTTGATAATTATCGGTAATCACCCAGTATTTATATTCACCCTCTTGATAACTTTGCAAATATTTAGACTCAATTATTAGGAATCCTAATCCACAAGTTCTGGCATTACTTACCAAATATTAATGATACCATATTTAAATCATCCACAAATTCTACTAATACTACTAGCTATTGATGGCTTTATTCTATCATAAATTGCTATTCATATCCTTATGATTTTAATCCAACCAACTTTATTTTAAAATATAAATTATTTCATTCTGCTCCATCTATTTATCTATTATTATAAAACATATACTTGTCCAAGTACTATAGTTTCATCATGCATCATACATAAATTCCTAGTAATTCAATTTCTTCTTGAAGCCATCAGTTCTAAAGATATCCCTTAAGATACCCTTTTCATATCTACTGTCCTCGTCTATCCTCTAAATCTCTCACTGACTGTGGAAGGTATTTAATTTAACAAATAAATCTGGAAAGAAATTTATGTGTCCTAACATTTATTACTTGAATTGGACTCTACCTGTACTTTTTGTACTAACCACAATATCCTGTAAGTTTGTTTCTCCTAAAGTAAAAAATTAACTGATATCATTTTTATCATGTAGAAAAAAATGATTATTTTACTTATGAAATTAATTTTTATAAACAATTTGTCTACTAATTTATTAGAGTTGGAGGGAACTTAAGTAAAATCACTAATTAAAAAATCAATTCTAAATAAGTTGTGGGACAATTTCCCTGTATACTTTTGCAGAGATTTGGCAATTGTTATGGTAATAGAACTGATAAGAAAAACCACCTGGTAATTGAAATAGTTAAATTGCTAAGGAGGTTTTATACATATTTATAAATCTTTTTCTTATTACAGAGAATACTTTTCAGCATTAGATGTATCTCCTATCAACAATGCTATTGTTTCAGGTGATACAAAAGGTAATGTGATGTTGCTGAATATGGATGGAAAATTCATATGGAATTCACGTTTACATAAACAAAAAGTCACTCACATAGAATTCAATTCCAGGTATGTGTATTAAATCTCTTTATATCATTTTGCCAATTCAGTTTTGAGATGTATTTGATTCTTGTTATTTTATATGCCATATTTTCTTGAATATAAGACAACTTTTAAACCCTAGGTCAATCTTCTTCAAATTATGGGATTGCCTTATAAGCCCAGTTGTCTTATATGCTGGAAAATACAATAATTTTTGTTAACTGGTCAGTTGTATTTTAAATTTTTGAACAGATAAAATATTTATTGTTATCGGTGGAGACTATATAGAATATAAAATAACTTTATAAATTATTAAAATGTCAATTATTTCAGGTGAAATACTTTTATGCTAATTGGTGTGCATTGATTGTTTTAAAAACCAATCTTAAAATACTTCTCTGAAATAATTCCTTTTCAACATGAGTGTTTGAGTTAATACCATTCTTCAAGGAGTGCTTTATCATCAGATAGAAAGCATACTGTTTTTAAGATTTTTAAAAAAGTACTTCATATTTTGGACAATTTTTGAAAAGATTTTATAATAAACTTCTAGGAAATGTGAAATACTTTTCTAATTTATTTCTAATCTGTATTCCTTGTGATTTAATTGCATATTTTAATTCTTTAAGTATATTTTTGTATAACTTAATTAATCTCCTATAGTAATGCTGTATCTTTCCATTAAAGATGCATTGTTATTCTTTTAAATATTTAGAGAAAGTTGGGTCTTGGCTACCGCATCACTTGATCATACTGTAAGAATTTGGGATATACGAAATATCAAAGGAGGTTCAATTGAAACTCTTGACCACGAAAAACCAATTAATTCTGCTTATTTCAGGTTAGTGGAAAAATGGTTATTTTTAAAAGTTTGTATTTTAGTTTGTTACTTATTCCTTTAAATAAAAAAATATTTTTTCATAGTGTGAGATGAAAATGTTTCAATTTAGACTAAATCATCAATGGTCCTTTGAGTTTTTGATTATAACTGTATTAGTTTTATATTTCTTACCAGAAAACTTGTTATTATGTACATATAAAAGAAGTTAAAAGATCTGGAAAAGGAGTTTTTTCATAAAAATGTTTTCTTTTCATGTTTTCATGCATTTTCAGTTTGATGGATGGTGTACGCCTTCTAACAACAGATCAGCATAGCCAGTTAAGAGTTTTCAGAGGTCCTTTGTGGTCTTTAGAGAAAGTAATACTTCATCCCCATCGCCAATTCCAGCATCTTACAAACATCAAGGTATTTTAAAACTCGATTTTCAAAACTTTTCCCTAATAAATTTTCTTATTATATTATTTTATTTCTCTGTATATACTATACTATATCTACTGCATATAAAACATATTTGTTTAAGAGTCTACATTATTTTTGAAAAGGATACATGAGTTGTATTTATACATTCCTTATACTTGCCTGGATAAACTTGCATGTTTCCGTCTTTAACCATGGTTAGTTGCTATACTTTAAATTCTGGCAAAATTAGACACTTTCAGTTTTTAATTTTAATCTCAGTTTGCCATTAATTTTTTATGTGCAATATTTATTCATATAATCAGTTGATCTCCCATCCAACCATGCCCAAAGATTAACAGACATTTTAAAAATTGTAATCATGGTGAAGTTGAATTTGATTATGATACTCATACTTATCTTACTTATTAATATACTTCTCTTGATTATTTATGACACTTTAGTCATACTTATAAGGCAATCCCATATATATATTTAATTCAATGGTTACACTTATTCTCATCTCCTCATTTATCAATGTATTTACCATATGATTAAGTTTTAGTTGAGAAATAGTAATTTAAATTCATTGAAACTTAATGCTTTGCAGGCTAATTGGCACCCTTTGGAGGACATCATAGTGGTTGGTAGATACCCAGATCCAATATTTAAAGATCCAAATGCTGAAGATATAAGATCAATTGATTTTATTGAGCCTGGGAGTGGAAAGATGCTATATCAGCTATCCCAGGTTGGGGTTTCAGGAATTGTTTCCCTCAATACCTTCAATAGAACTGGAGATTTTTTGGCTTCAGGAATGGGTGAGTGAGAATGCATTTAAAAGATCTCTAAATGTTGTATAAATGTATGATGCATATCAAGATAATCTAAAACATCAAAACAAGTAAGGGCAATGTGTCATCAATACATCATATTGAATTGAAAATGTCATATTGAAACCAGTCATTAAATAAAAAATCCTGAAAAATACGAAGTACTTTTTCCTTCAACTAAGAATGTAGTTCCACAAAGTGCGGCCATTAGAATTTATACATCACTTATTCTTATACATCTTAGGTTTTGTTTTGAATTTATATCATTTCAATCGGTTTCTTATTTAATTGATCTGTTATGATAATTTTATTTTTTATCATAGTATATGCACTTTAATTTCTTAACATTGTTCATGGTATGAAATGTTATGAATAATAATGCCTTGATCGTCACTCAACAGAAGCCAATTGATATTTCTTTCTTGATTTTCCATTTTGAGATTAGTATATTAATTTCCTAATTTCTTATAATTCTTATAATATATATAATACTTCTGTCCCATTAAGATATTTCAAAGAAAATTTTTCAATAAATCTTTAAAGCAAAAAGTATAGTTTTTCTTTTACACCAGTTTTTAATTATATTGTAATTCAGCTTGGTAGGGGTGCTAAAGGAGATTATAAAATGGTAATTTAGAAGAAATACCATGCATTGACAGAAAAAGAGATCCGAAAACCCCCCATATATAGTGATTGAGTAATAATTTTTAAAACCATTGCATGTACACTTATGAACAGGAATGATTAATAGACAAATGAATTGGTTAAGGAACTCTTTTAAAGGATTGTTCCAATTGCAAACTGAATAAATCTATAATATTAGAAAATATTTTATTATTATCTATGGTATAAAAATATGAATATTGTGCTATATATGATTGTTTTTAAGGTCAGTTTGAGTTGTTTTTATGCTGAATTGTTTCTCTTAATCCAATTTAATTATACATGATTGATATATGAAATCTAGACAGTTGAGGACATGAACTGAGATTCTTCATTTGATTTCACTAAAATGCTAGTAAATTTGATATAGTAAATTGAGAAAATTAGAAATTTGGAATAGTTATTTGAAAATCAGGATATCCAAAGTATGCATTTGTAAGGTGGTTTCTTGAGCTTTATAGACCGAATAAAAATTATCTTCATTAAGTCAAGCATCTAAGATTCAACATCAACAAATTGAGTATTTGATTGCTTCCTTGTTAGTATATGATATAAAGATAAAATTCTATCATGTATTGTGATAGTTATATTTATACTTTCAGGACTGAATGCTTTGATCTGGTGTAATAAGTCAATGGAAGAAATTAAGAAGAGAACAAGACAAAAAGTCAACAAGGACCTTTTTCCAGATAAAATTAAAAGGCCTCAGAGATCCTCAAAGAAAAAAGAAAAAGAATTGAAAAATTGATTTTGAAAATATTTTGATTATTTTGATATTTTTATTTCTTGTATTTTATCTTTTGTAAAGTAAATAATTTTATAATAAACAGTTTATTGGAAAATTTCTTAGCATGTATTTCTTGTTGTATCAGTTTCTTTATTAGAGAGGAACCTTTGAGTAAAGTCTCAAATGTTTTCTAAGCATCCTTTTATTTTACAGACTCCTTTGTCTTCATTCTCTGTATCTTATTTATTTGCATAGTAATCTTGAAAGATTGATGACTATTGAATTAGAGCTGAAAAATAAACTCACAAAATTCTTTTTTTCACCAAAAATACCTCCAGGATGTGGATTCCTCTATGGTAATCGATCATACATTTACATAATTTCCCCTAATTCATGGATTTGAATGCTAGATTTTCAAAGAATGATGAAATAAACCTGGGAATTTTAAGAAATAAAATTATTTGGAAAATAAATATTTTTGCAACTGATCTCATAAATCCAATTTTGTTAAAAAACCCCTTATAATGTTAGATGAGTTGGAAAATTTATGAATTAACAGCATTCGTATCCAGATAGAGATCTAATACGGAATTTATACAGAATATCTGAACATATTTTTTCAATAATTGGCTTATTTAACCAGTGATTTCTAATTTTGACTCACAATTCATTGTGAACTTTTTTCAACTGTCAACTAAAATACCTATCGCATAAATAAATATTACTTATTAAATAAGAAGGTCTAGATTATCCTGATTATTTCTCAATACAATGCCAAATTATTGAATCACTTCGGAGAAAAGTGCTTAGGATAGCGATTGAAACCAACATAACCATTCTTACTTAATCAGCACATAGGTCTTTTAGTTTTAAAAATTGATGTGGTTGCCAATTCAAATTTTCATTGAAAAACAGAAGTGAAGCGATAATCACTGAAAACATTCGAGAAAGCTGTTGGTGTCGGTGCTTATTTGTCTGTAGTCCAAGTCTCCTGTTAGGTATTGTGGTTGTTAAGAATTCATAGTTATCCCGGTGTTATAACTTGTTGCCTTTTCAAAGTAACCTACGAATCGCCTCATGTTCTTTACCCATTGACGTAAAGTGCCCAGCGGCTGTTACGGTAAATGCTAAATATCAGTGAAATATGGCGGATAGCTCTGAACTACGTATGAATGTGGCTGCCCTGAAAAGGGTTGATCCTTACGTTAAAGATATTCTAGACTCAGCGACTCATGTTGCGTTGTATACTTTTAACTCAGAAAATAACGCATGGGAAAAAACTGATGTTGAAGGAGCATTATTCGTATATGGGCGAAATGGTGAACCCTTTCATGGAATCGTTATAATGAACAGACTTAATACTAACAATTTAGTTGAACCTGTGAGCAACGGACTTGATTTTCAATTGCAGGAGCCTTTTTTGCTGTATAGAAATTCAAAATCTCGGATATATGGAATTTGGTTTTACGATAAGGACGAGTGTATCAGGATTGCATCTGTGTTAGATAAGTTAGTGAAAGAGTTGGACAAGAAGCATGAAAAGTCTTCCAAGGCGAAGCAAGCTAGTTCCATTGATATTTTTAGCATGCTCAGTAAAGCACAGGAAGATTTCAATGCCAATAAGATGAAGACAAAAAATACCACCGATTCTAGTGTTACTAAACAAGCACCTCAGAAAGTACCCTCGAGTACAGAAATCAATAAACCAGAGTCAACTCCTCAAAGTGTTATGGAGTTTTTCGCTAAAGCCAGCACATCTCAGTATTCTGTTGACAACGAAGAGTGCAAAGGACTTAAGCAAGTGTGTTCTGGATTGTTTCTGACACAAGCTCCTGCAATCGGTCTTTCTTCGCCAGTGACCTGTGCAAACGTTTCAGATACTAATGGTGGACAATTGAAGCCTTTGCTCCATCGAATAATGTCTAATCCTGCTCATACTGTTGAGCATATCGAGAAGCAACAACGATCCGTAACTCCCGAAACCAAGAAGAAAGAAAAACATATGAAAAGTGACCAGAAATCCATTCCTAATTCCTTGAATTGCAATTCTATTCCATCAAAATTGATCGATAAGGTGGATGAAGGAGTTAATTTTCTTAGAGTAACTTCTCCAGCTGCCCCTGCAACACCTATTGCTACAACATCAAATGTAGAAGATCTCTCTGGGACGGATCGTCCTCTGTCAGCTCCATTGTGGTCTGGTTCCTCTGGTAAACTTGCACTCATGCCTCCTGTAATGTTTACTTCCTCTCGCGTGGCTATGAAGCCGACTCCTGTTGAAGCTGGATGCCTTCCCCAAATACATAGCTCCCCAAGTTTAGTGAAGCCCAGCATCTTAGGTGCTCGTACTCCTCAAGAGGATACAGATGCTCCCTTAACAGATATTTCGCCTCTTACTAGAAATCAGTTGTTACAAGCTTTAAGTTATCTTATTAGACACGATCCAGAATTTGTAACAAAATTGCATGAAGCCTACATGAAGTCATTCTCGGAAATAATTTCTTAGATACTTACTTGCTGCAATGTACACATCTAGTATTGTGCGTCGTAGAAAACATCGTTTGTGGTTCGTGCTTCAAAATTTCCTGCAGTCAGCGCATATATTTTGTGCATGAATATCATCCGTTCTTATTTTAGTTTTGTTAAGCCGCCCCATGATTCCTTTGTTATGAAAGGTTGTTGAATGTAGATTCATCATTCTTCATGTGCATAATTGATCCTAAAAATAATCCTTCTGAGAAATATTGTGTAAATATTCTAGAGATAGAATTGGGATGATTAATACTCTATTTGGTACAATTGCTGTGAATGAAGAATGTGGTAAATATTTTATTTTGCGATGGTGCACCCTACTAAAAGCGATATAAAGCCCTATGTATTTGCTATAAATCAACCTATGGCCTATAAGTTTTTCTCTATGTAGCAGTAAAGTAGATGAAATTATATTCAAGCTAAACAGGTTGTTAAATGATTGAAGCAATGTAAATACTGTATCATAAGGTGCCAGACCCACCGGTTAAGTAATCGCCTAATTTGGTCATTCATTTGGTGATTCGTGAGTGCTTACTTTTGTCACATTGCTGATTAAATTTTACCAATGTCCTTTGTTAATGTGTATATGTGTAGACTTTGAAGCCCAAGTTTTGTGATAAACCGATATTTTTGTGAATTAAAAGAGACATTTTCTTTTAGATGGCATGAAAATATGTATATAATTATGTATACCATATCCCAAGATCCTTTATATAAATATTTTTCCTGTGGCTTTCAAATGTATCTCATTTATTTGACTCTTCTTAAAGAGTATCTGTTCAGGATGTCATCCCTGCCAAAAGTGTGCCCTAAAGTCACACTTAGTGAATATCTGATAAATATTCAGTTATAAATGACTTACAACTGCATAATATGTATCTATGCAGTCCTACATACTTGAGTCAACTTTACCACATTTTCTAAGTTTTTGCTAATGATGAAATTTTGAAGTTCGTTTCTTGTCTTCCTGGTAGAAGTTTCCTTTTTTAAATACAGTTTTAAGATTGTAAGATGATCTTATGTTTCAGACAATTGGTTAATTTGCTGGTACTACAAAAGCATTGAAGTTTAATATACTTCCTGAATATTAATAATGCATTTTCTGTACTTTGTTGAGTATGAATTTTCTTCTGTAAAAATTTTATGGCATTTGCATTTGTTTACTTTGGAGGATTAAATTTCTTATTGTATTTGGATGTTTTATTTGAACAGCTTTATCAGGATAAATTTCCTTTAATAATTGGTTAATTGTCGATTTTTAGTTTGTTTATAGCTTTCCGTAATACTTATGAATTAAAATGTGATTCTTATCAGCATTACAGTGATACCAATCACTTATTCTGTTATGTAGATAGAAAGGTATTTCTATGAATGAATAGGTATTCATTAGTAAATGCAGCACAAGCAAGTTTTATTTAGATATGACCTAAAGTAAGCAGAAATGCTTCATAGTTTCTTAGATTGATTTCACTTTGACAAATCTTTGAGAATTTTATATTCATCTTAGAAATTTAAAAATTATAATCCAATTTTAAGCGATTTGCTGCTATAACTTTTGCTTTGATCAAATCCATTTTTGAATGAGACAGTCTGTTTAAACTAAAAATGATTTTGCTCATGACCTGGGTATTGTCTTTTGATTAACAACTTAACTTATAACCTGGTTCTGTGGCTGCAGAATATATCAAACACTAATAATAATCTTTGATTCAGAGTAGACTCCAAACAAATTTCTATGAAAAATATTTCTTAACTATTCCTTCAAAGCAAAAAAAACAATGTTGAAGATGTTATTTTCATAGGAAGATGTAGATTGTTGATACTTTACAGATATTGCCACTCCAATGGTATTTTATAAATATTACATGAAAAATAGAACCATAATATATATTTTGTTACTTAAAATTAAATCACTAATGAATAGTTACAGGAAGTATGAATAGGTAAACATGGTAAGAAAACTGTGCAGTGTGTAAAATATACAAGAGATGAAATTGCCTAAGATATTGCACCTATACCTAGACAGCAAATAGGCTGATGCTGTTGGAAATGTATCATACAATAAACGAGTTGAAATCTTCCACAATCAGCTTATATGGTACATTGATTGCTGTATGAAAACTACGTAAGATGAAATTATCTAAGAGGTAAAATAGATGCATCTGAAAATATGTGAATAATGAAAAACTTCTGCATAAGAAAATAATATCTGATAGAATAATGTAAACAAGAAAGGAGCCATTAGTATAAACTCTGGTAAATATTAATACTTGCACTTTCTTTAATGAGACTTGTAAAACGATTTGGAGAAACATAGAGGGTTTTATGTAAAGGGACGAGATAGAAATTTCATTCTACTCAAATACTTATTTCGGTACCTTATTTTCAAAGAAGAGCTTGATTTTTAATGATGTACATTAATTTAATCAATAAAATTTAAACTAATATTAATATATCAGTAAGAGAATAGCAGTTTATATCCATAATACATTAACCATAAAGGTACCGTATTTATCGAGTATAAGCACCCCTTTCCTCCAACATTTCGATCCTAAGAAGTAGGAGGATGCATATACAAGGAAGAAATAAATTTAATGCTCGGAAATGCGTGAAATAATGTAACGTTTGCTAAGAACAGGGGTTAGTTTATATCGCAACTAATATTAAAGAATTTAGTAAGGAAGCAAAAAATAATTTGTAAGTACAGTAATCACCATATGGGTCATGAATTTTGTTAATACAACCTCAATTAATTATAAAAATACTTCTTCCTAAACTTGGCTCACAGAAAAGTAAGGGGTGCTTATACTCTATAAAATACGGTAATTTCGTTTATTATCAGTTAAAACATAGCAAGACAAGATTGAAAATTTTAATCGAATTGGTACGAGGATGGTTTTTGAGTAATGAATAAATATAAATTATAAATGTACTCTACATCTCATATAGTATAAATTTTTCTCTCATCTAGTGGAAAATAAAACGTTGCAACTTTATGGAAACTAATTACAGTCTGTTTTAAACTGTACATAATCATACGAAGCAGCAACTTAGCGTTTAATATTATGAGTGTTGTACAATTTAATTAGAAAGCAGTTCTACGACGACAAGCAATATGGCTTATAAATTAAATCAAGCAAGAGATTTGAAATTTTCATACATAATTTACTTGTATTTAAAATTATTTTAGGCAAATTACGTATTAAAAGACATTTTTTCTGCAAATAGGTTCAGAGATTATCGGATGAGATGAGTATTGGTTAAACTGAAAAATTGCGCTTTTTACATGAAGCTATTTTTTCAGTAACAATAAGACCTCGTCCCTACACAAAATTTTCTCATCTGCCTGATCTATATTACAGATTAAGTCCAAGATTTACCTCGAGATTTCACAGTAGCCAACAATGAGAATATATATCAACTTGCATTATCAAAATTAGAGAGCTCAATAATAATAAAATATAGACAGCATGTTGCTTCAACTAAAATTTATTACCTAAAGTGCTTAAGAAAATTTCTAACGCCGCTTAAACGAATTGATTTTATGATATAATTATCGGTAAGTTGGCTTCCTTATACTCTTATAATGGTGTGAGTTTTGATTCTCTTTTGTACAATGCAATAACTACTGAATCAGCTGTCTGCTATCATTGGTCTGATTGTCAATGATTAACCTTTGATTGTCTTTCCCGATTCGTACTAAAATGTCGGTGCATTGGAATTTGTATCTGTGATTGAAGAGTTTTATAAATTTTCTGTTGAAATGCATATTTTTCGTATCTTAAATAGGTATGTTCCATTACTACTTACCGAGTCTTGAGTATTTCACTATAAATGAGATTGTCATTTAGTTTAAATTGAGTTTATTGTGACACTTCAATGAAGGATAGCTGAAAGTGAATTTCGTAATTACTACCATAAATTATCTCTTTATATTTATTACTATTCTAATTTCAGAGTAAAATATAACACTTTAATCAGGACTTTGATTGGAATTTCGTGCATCTTAGTCAACTCATAAATGGTCTGAATGTAAGGTAAGATAATTTTAAATTCATTATATTTTAAACGTAAATTATTGTAGGAGTCAACGTGAATATGAAACGATTATTGAATGGGATGTAGTTTGTTTTTGTAGCTAATTTATCACCATTTATTAGTGTAATTTTATAGTCTTATGCTTAAAATTTGAGATAATGTTCATGGTATACTTTCACAAATATCATCTTTCATAAATTCATAATATAATCTTCACAATAGCCATTTATGTATAGCCACTTTATACTTGTATTTCTTCACATCTCACTTCATCTTCACTTGTTCAGTGAGCATATTGATATTGCAGATAGGGCAGTGTTTTATGTATATATATATACAATAGACGACACAAATTTCCGAGAAGTTTAAAGATAATTTTCATCCTCAACGTCAAAAATTAATTTGTTCTTTAATTTATCAATTCGTTTCCATTTGATAAATTGCTAACAACTTCCTGAGGTAATCACTTAAAAGAGAGTCAAAACTTAAATAATCTCCAACCCATCTTTTGGATGTCTGATATTCATTTAAATGTTATCTTTAGCTCTGCATATTGTTTCATAAAAATCTAAGTGAATACTTGAATGTTTAAGTTCATCATTTCTCTTTTCATGTATATTGGTTTATATCAAAAGAGATGACATTTAAAGAGTAAATAATTTGTGTATATCATTCAAGGTTTCCAGTGACCTCATCTTTTACTATTGTTTATTAACTTCTTACAGAAAAAATTCAATTTATACTTTTAAATACACCATAGTCTCTAAAATAATATTAATTTCCCAAATCTTATCAAAATTTATCAAGCTACCTGAAACATTTTTCTCTTTTGTTCATTTTACATTTATGAACAAAATCAATCTACTAAACAGTTAATTTTATTAATACAAATCATATACCTAAAATATAATATATTAATCTTCAGGATCCTGTCTTCTTTGCAAATGTAAAAAAATGAATGCCAATTTGTTTTGACATATGCAAAACAATGATTGCAGCATATGACTCCTTTAAAAGTATGGAATATGAAAGAAGTTAAATATATTACAGTATAAACAAGTAAAGTAATTTATATTAATGAAACTTCTTACGAAAATTCTTAATGTAAGTCAGTTTTAACTGCATTAGAAATCTTTTACATTTCTTTTCATTGTTACCTAAAATCATGAATCTGGCAAAAGTAAAATACACAAATTTACTTTTTTTAGAACTTTTGAATCTTATTTATCTCCAAAAGTATATTATAATAATTTATGAATTACTTGTTGAGCTATTGGTTTTCATGACTGATTCTAAATAAATAATGAAGTTAATTGTTAAGTACCAAGATAATACCAAGATATACTCCACCTCTATTTACAATTTTTAAGCTGACTTACAATGTTCTTGCGTATGCATGCTCTGAAGGAAAGATCATTCTCATAAATGTTTATTGTGTTAAGTATCGTTTTTGATCCAGTTGATGGTTCATTAACACAAAGAAAGATATTATTTAGTTTCAGCATATTATAGTACTTTAGGTCTTAATAAATAAAGCAAAAGTGCTGTAAAACAAAAAATTGAATATATATACCAAATTTTTGTATAATTCCTTATAATAGATAGCTACTTTATAGCTAGAGATAAATTTCTATTATATATCCACATTCTTTCATATTACATGCATTTATATTTCTAATTATGAAATTTAACATTGTCATGCACTATACGTAAAAGGTATCAATTTATAGGATGAAGAGAAAAAGTAAATAAAAATGGTAAGGATGAGGGTAAACCAAATTTAACAGTTTTGTTATCAGTAAGGAAGTGAATATCAAATATGACAATGATATATTCTAATTAGTGTTCTCATTTTTGGTATGTACTCAACTTTTCATTCAATTCATATTTTCCCTGCCATTTCCATTGTATTATTTCTATGTTCTCGTATTACATTTTTTTGCATATGACTGCTTCAGGGATTCATAGTCACCTATTGCTTGCATATGAATGATGAGAAATGATATTTAAGCTGCAAGCAAATTTTTTGCTTGAATCATTCAGGGATAATTGTCTTGAGATACGAACAATACCAGTTAACTAAAAATATGTGATTTAATTTATGTAATTTGTTTAATGAAACTATGTATAATGTTATCATGGATAATATTAATTCCTTTGGGTCTATGTTATGATTCTCTTTGATCAAAATTTTAATTTATTCAAAAAAATTATGTTTTACATATAGAAGTATTTCTGTTTTAAAATGAGCATAAATTCATAACGAATAGTTTGATTTCCAATTAATTTTTGGGCGAGTGCTTTATGGTAAAAGGCTGTCTATTTTCTTTATCAAGATTCATTCTCTTGCAGAAATTTAGTATCTATACAATATAAAATTTCCTGATTTAGAGAGAATATACTTTTTATTATTGAAAGATATCATGTGAGCAAATAAAAATTTTTGATTACTGTATCGCTTTTAGAGGATAGTTAAAGAAAATCTAAATTAAACGGTAAGGTACTTCTCTATCCTAACACGTTTCTTTATATTCTGTGTGGATTTGCAATGTGGTTAATAGACTATATTTTAGAGTTGCGAATGTGACCTTAATTAGCAAGAAATAATAAGGTATATTTGGAGTTTAATTTCGTAATTAAGTATTTTGATCTGAGTGTATTATGAAATCGATTGATTGAAGATTTATATCGATAATTTCTCCCGTTACTGTTGCTGTTACAGGGAGCGAATAGCGCTTAAGTCGATATTGCGTTTCGCGCCTGCGAAAGTCCAACTTTTCCTGCGAACTCAACCCTTAATTAATGCCAAAAGGTTTCAATCACGCTATGTCCTTGTCGTGTTAGTCAAATTCTACCTTTGCATATCTGTTTATTGGTTCTGCTTCAGAGGCTATAAATTACGGTCCGCGCACATATTCACGACCAATCGCTCCAAAATAATCTAACGATAAGCAAATGAGCGTATTCTTCAGATCTTTTTCTTTCTCATCGTCGGATACCTCGAATGGAACGCAATTTTTACCCTACAATTCGCAAATTCAAGGGTATATCGCATGAGTTTTACGAGAATCATTTTCGAAATTTCGTACTGAAAGAAGTCTGAACAAGTGGCAAGATAGTGAGGCGAGGTCCAGAGCACTTCTAATACGGATAGATCGGTGAAATACCTTGGAAATGAGCACTCCATTTGCCGGTGCGCCGTCCACGGTTGTGGCTGAGAGAAGGGGCTCCTCTTACGATGTCATTGACATTGATGAATCAATTATATCCAGGCTAAAGAAAAGAGGTAGTTTACCATGGTGGGGTCACTCGGACGACAGCAAGGTGCGTATGGATTATTTGTTTCATAAAGATAACCGCCGTACTTTCGGTACGCGATACGATTGTCGGAAAACAAAAAAGCCAGCCTTACATATCCCACGCGTTAATAATAAAGGTTGCTCAAATGCTGGTTATGATCAGATTTTTTAAGTACTCGCGTTAAAGAGAAACTCACCATATTCCGGTTATAATTGAGGGAGAATGGAGGATATTTTGATTTCGGTGACTATGTATAATGAGATATACAGAGAGACATGACATACCGTCATAAATTCCCGAAGACGACTTTCACATTAGCTTGATAAACACGAGAATACCTTCTGTCATTTACCTCTGATAAACACGTTGGAACATCAATTCTCATGACTCCTGATAGTTCTAGAGAACTGATTTAGGCTTTTGTCTTGAAGATCCCATAAGTATTGTTTAAACTTTATATTTTTTTCATACACTTCTCCCAACTAATTTTATGTTCCTTAATAGGAAAATATAATGTTTTGGAACGGATGAATTATAAACGTAGTTTCTTTATAAATACGATTCGGTGTTTACTTCTTTGTAGTTATTTTGACAATTTTTAAAATTCCAAATGTAATTAGTAATCAATGTATATCTGTTGATGAGAAACTGGTTATTTTTATCGAAATTTATTTTTCCAATATTTCTATTTCCTGTAAGTCTTTAATTAACTTAGAAGCGTAGAATTCCGTCAATTTCACGCTTAATCTTTGCTTATGGTTTGAGATATGTTATTAAACTTGAACGTATAGGTTCCTATTCAGGATATTGGAGATGGAGCAACCTTATCTATTCTAATGACTAACCCCAGTAAAATATTGGACCGCTAATTAAAGAATTTAAAATTAGAGTCGATCATCATATTCGCGATCGTTGGAATTACCAGGAAAAAAATAGTTCGGTGAAAGATAAGTTAAAAAATATGACACATTCTATACGAAATAAAGAGTCGTAGATTTCATTGGGGTGTATTTTAAACTTCTTATTTTCAGTAGGTTTAAATATAGGAAAGGGAAAAATCTGTATGTTTTGGCTGACCTTATCGTTTCTCGAATCGTGCCTTGAGTCAATGTTTCTATTAGATTAATAGATGTTTACATTTATAGGTGAATGATAACAGAGTAATTGAGTCTTTATCCATAAAGAGAAAAAATCGTGCATTTGTTAGCGCAGCGGAAATATTCATGAACTCCCCAATCTTGTGGTAGAAATTTCCGGTATAATAGAGAAACGGCCACATCTTAAAATGATAGAGTTCGATTCGAGTTTACCTGATATATCTCGCAAAAATTAGCAAGAGATAAGGGATTGACTCTGAATTATAGGGGTCAAATTTTCTTATAATCGAATCAGTATCCTACTAAGGACACGATCCGAGAAACTCTTATATAAAAATATATTAGGGTTCTTACTCTATCAGCAACATTTAATTTATGAAAGTATATATTTAGGAAATAATAACTCTTTAAAAATAATAAAATCATAAGTTTATATGTATATATACTATAAGTATTTATTATTTATGCATCATATATAATAATTCACAATATTTTCTACTACCAAAGATGTTTATAATGTATTCACAAATGCATATATTTGTGCGCAATGTCAAGAAAGTTAAATAAATCATTTCAGTAGTTCATTTTCTTTTATTTTCTATCAGTTTCGTGTATCAAGGCAAGTTATTGATCTCAATAAATTCTAAATAAACTATACTCAGCTAAATGCGTAAGTTATATCAAAACTTCTTATTTCATATATATAGAAGCGTTTCGCATATTTTCTATGCCATGCATTGGGCAATTTGAGATAATCTCCATCTATCTAGTATCTTCCTCTTGTTTACTTCCGTCATAGCATCATACGATCGTATTTGTCGATTGACTTTTCAGATACAAACACCCTGTCATTAGCATGCAAAAGTACGCGGACATTCTTTTGTTATAACACCATTCGTATTTGCGTAGGCCTACCTCATACATCCGTCACACGTTGAACAAACAAGGATACACCTCATATCCTTGCAGAGCAGCACCTCTAAATTTGGACGATTCATTCAGCACACTGTTCTTGCGTAAGGGTTTACTACCATTGTTGACACATTCACTATGAACTTGCTTAGATATAACATTCTTCATGTCATTCCGGGCTTCTCCCAATCCAGAACAACACTTTCTATCCACTGTGTGTCTTTCAATTATTTATCGGGTGTTGGAAATTGACTGTAACAACACGGCACGTCTGACCGTTTTTCGAGTCAACATTATTCAGGATAACATTAATGATGTTATGATGGTTTTGATGTTATTGTGAGAAATCTGCCTGGGAAATTTGGATGAGCATGTTTTTCAGCTGTTCAAACGTTGATAGTTGATCGTATTTATTTTATCATTTAATAAGGATTCACTCCACTCGGGTAAGAACTCTCCTGTTGCTCGAAAACTGATCGTTCGTTTTAAAGCAAGTATTATGATTTTTACTGCGCAAGTTTTTTAACGATTTCCCTTGTATTATGTTGTACGCTTATTCCTGTAAGCCTTCGAGAGATTATTGCGGAGTATTTATAATTATCTTTCATTTAAAAAATCAAGTGTGATAATTCATAATAATTGATTGTAATAAGTCTTAAAGTGGAAATGAAATGCCTCGAAAATTATGGTAAATTATTTTCAAAATTCCTCTCTATCCTTTAGTTTATTTTTCAGTGTGTCAACTCTCGTAGTTAAACGAAAGTCTGAATTTTTAAACTATCTATTTTATTAATACCCTGTTGAAAGTTTATCGATTCCTATATTTTGATGTTAATTTCACATCCTTATAAGTTCATCCTGTAATTATCTCATATATTCAAAACGCAGTGGCGTTGAAGTTATTCGTTTTTATTCCATTTAAGTCGAAGAAATTTATTGTAATCTCTTCATGAATAATACACATTTTTAGTAGATTCTTAATATCGGTAAAATCGTATGCTTGAGAATTAGAATTATTAATTTTGATACTATTTTATGTCACCTAAGAGCTGAAAATTTGCACTCATGTCGTTTCTTTCCGATAGAGATATGTAATCTTCCGCAACTGAAGTTTATCTCTGCACAGACACTGATTCGTCAATGATTCAAAATAATCTAAAATATTTATAACACCTATTGTGCTTTTTTGGTCTTTTTATCCTCTAATATTTCCTTGAGGGTCTCACCATGCAGTTGAGTTGTATGGAGCTATACTGAAACTTTTACCGAATCTCACCGATTTGAAATGTCGTGGATAGGCGTGAGGCGGTATGAAGAAATAGCCATGCGTTTCTTACACATGGCCGTTTTCTTAATTCATGTATTAATGACAGCTTCACGAAGTAATTTGACTCTAATCCACCAGTCAAGTATTAGCAATGCTCATCTAATCACGCACTAAAGTTCCAATAAATGTTCATGTCCGAAGGGTTTAATTGCCCTCGGAGGCCATACATAATACATCTTAACTTCAAGCGAAATAACCTCCTTACTAAATGTGCCCTGTACAGCACAGTTGCTTTCCCTTCTGAAAATTTCGTCTTTGCTAATATAAGTTAGCAGCCGAAAACTTGTCCTCGAGAAATTATTTTGTATTCTGAAATATGAATAGTTTGGCTTGTAAATTTTGCGTAATTTCATTTTGTACCGTCGTAAACTTCTTTCGGATTAGTCCCTAATCTGTGATAAATGACAGTTCTATTGTCAACCTATTATCTGACTTCTCTATAACGATATTCCATTTTATAACGCAGACATCGTATGATTTAGATAAAATATCGTCTACGAACCACGTTGAAGGCTATCCCTAGCTATTGACTTAATATAATCATTATTATTTAATTTTCGTGCGAAGAATTATGATAAACTCTAACTTTTTTATCTAAACTTCTTTAAAGATAGTCATTATGTATGCATATTTTTTTCATTTTAATCGCAAGTCATTGATAGTATCGAAAAGATATCAATTCGATCGAAAAATGTTGTTTCTAGAAAAAAATTTGTAGAAATGAAAGAAAAACGTATTCATATAAAAACGAAAATCATTTTTCAGCATCTCGTAAGTTTATTTTTAGCCTTTGTGTAGAATATATCCTCTCCCATAATCATCGAACAAATCTTTGTGGTCTGTTACGAACGTATGTTGAAGCTTGTCTGAATCTGTCGATTGTGTATCGATGTTTAATTTGTGTAACCTAGTTTAAACGCTGTCTTTGGTTAATTCTTCCATTATGGCACTATTTTGTTTCTAAGCTTACGATATCTACACTTGGGACTATTTCGTTCTTCGATAAAAGTTTTAATGTGAATTAGATTCACTCTTCGTCATTACGATGCTAAAATATCCAATGAAAATATGCTTAACTTAAGTAATTAATTGTATAATATCGTTCTCCTTCGATATTTCATAAGGGATATAACTGGCACCCTAGTATCCTGTATCGTTTCCAATTCAAACGACTGATAGAAGGTACGTTTTAAACTTTGAGAGGTCATCTCTTCTAAATCCTGTCTGGCATCGAAATAGTCGCGATAAAATTAGATGAGGGCGGTCTTGTGGAAAAAAGTCAATGCAGAATGATAAAATGTTGTGAAAGTCTAAAGCTGGTTTTTGGGGCACCTTATTCCGCGTTAAGGTTGCGATACCTTACGTCCACGTGTGGATCGAGAGGGAGGATCTAAAGTTACGTATCAATAATGGATTAGCATCAATAATTTTAAGGTCTCCCTATTAATTAGTTTATCATCATTAATAATGAATAAAGGAAAATTCTAACGAGAACTATTGGAATTTATTGAATACTCTAAGTGATTTTTAACTATAATTTAGATTGGCGCGTATCTATGGAGAAATACGTGAAATCGTATATTTGGCAAATAAAATTTTTGAAGTTCGGAAAATATAGATGTAAAATACGATAAAAGAATAAACCAACAAAGTCGCTGAATTAACAATGCTTTAAAGAGAGATAACGCCTTCAGCCAAAAATGGGCTACATTTCTCGCTAAACTTCACATCTGGAGGAAAATTTCAAGGTCATTTTAGAATGGATTTCCAGTGTCATCCACAGAATTAAACGTCGAGAAATCAGAGAGATGTCTATTGATAAATTTATGTATATACTGGTATGATATGGATAGAACTCTTTTAAGGAAACGGGATCCCTTAATTTTGACCCCAAACATGTGGTTTGATCTGATTTAATTCTATGATAATCATTCTGCGGAAGTTTGAATGAATAATAAAGCAATCATTTGTTTTATTTTCCCATTAAAATTGATTAATTCACGGGATAGTTAATGTCAAATTATGAATACCTTATATTCTAAATGTTAATTTTACCTAAATAAAATCACTACAAGCATTTTAGTGATATGTGTTATTTCATTATGTCTCCTATTAGTGTTTAAGTTACCCAATTACAAAAACGATGGGATTTTTTATAAAATTGAATTTTATGAAACAAAATTTTATTGAAAAAGCCGCAGCTAAAGGTAACCTTAAACGCTGTTAAAATTGTTTGTATAATTAAAAATAAACGGTAAAATTACTTGATACATTTTCTTTCAATTTTCATCATTAAAAATACAAAGTTCACTGAGACAATATTGGAAGATTAATTAATATTTAAATTTACTTAAAAAGTAATGAAACGTGCCGAATATTCTATCCGATTAAAGAAAAATTTCTTTAAACGAGATTTCGCGTAGCATAGCTCCTAATTGCATCGTTAAAAGTGCAGAATCGATTAAAAAACCACAAAAGTCTTTTCCTAATCTTGCAATTTATGATCGTGAGAAATTTCGGTTATCTAAACCACTTTTTTATCTTCTTTTTAAGTACTCAATTCAAGCCCTTTAAAAATTATTTTTGGTCTAAATTAACTTCTTTACGTACTCCAGATGACACTTCTGGAAGATTAATCACTTAATCTCCGTTGATTTTATTCTCCATTAATTCGTGGATTTCGAGGCACTTAACCATCCATTCTATCGTAAAATTCTGAAAGGGAAAGCAGAAAGATTCCCACGAAGAAGTTCATCGACGTAGGAAGGAGAGAAGCGAAAATTTTCGAGTGCAAGATGTGAATCGCTTAGTAATCCAGTTGGAGGAGGAGAATCTTTTTGAAGGCCATTATCGCAGTGTATCGCTAAATTTTTCGTTGCAAGCAGATCCACTTCCAGGAAGTGAAAATAAGGCCGAATTTTGTTCAGGCGATTTAATTCAGACACCTCCCTTTTGATATCCCTCTTCACTCCATATCTTTGGAATTGAACCATACTTTTTATTAGGTTGCAATTTATATACGAGATTATATATTCGTATTCAAGATCGTATTTCCGTATAAAATATGGTTGCGTGACGCACGAACGATATCATTGCTCGTTGCATATATCCCCAACTTCCGTGAGTGTGGATATCCCAGACATACACTTGAAAACCCCCATATTCCTATTATCTTATCACATACGCATCCGAAGCTCGTATGCTTGAGTTTCGATTCGTTTAAATCTTCTAAGAACTGCGTAATCTAATAATTGCGCAATGCACTCGAACAACATTAATCACGTGCTGGAATTCTACGTATTTTTCTAAGTGATTAATAATTATTTTTGATCTTATACATTATTCCCAACCCCTCATTACCTTTAGTCCATAAATCATTTTTGTTCGCCCGTTGGACAAACACTCTCTTAAGGCGGTGCGTAAATGTTATTTTTATACTTCATCTGAACAACCGTATTGTTACTGCTCTTCCCATCACAGCACTCGTTTAGTAATCCATGATTCAGAGTCGTGCGTAATCGCATGTGTTAAGTTTCCCAGCATCCAAGCCTTTTTTTGGCCAGATTTCTTTCCTCTCGAATAATCCTCGTTTCCTTGGGTTGTGACATTTCATATTTCTGAGTACCACTTAGATTTCTTAGCTACTTAGCGTGCTTAAGGGGATGATCATCAAAGTACAAATTTTATATTTCGCTAATATTTATCAAAATATTACGAACATTTCGATAAATAGGATAATGATGCTTGCACAATTTTATAGAGGATAAAACAATCGCAAAATTCTTCATCTTGTGGAACTTCTTTCTAATAATTGGGGAGGAAGTAATTCATTTATTTCTACTCTTGTACTCTATTACTGGGAAAGATACAAATTACCTCTTACTCGATTAAGGTTGCAGTTTAAATAGTAGTATATAATAACAAATTATTCATTCCTTGAGAAACTGATTCTAATACCAATTGAAGGAAGATTCGGTGCATTTTAAGCAAAATGAATTATTATTATAGTCTTGTTTTATTGCTCTACTCCGTTTGTATTTAACTTGGATTCAGCGAATGTTCGCTCTATCAAGAAATAGAAGATCAGCCGTGATAAGCCGTTTCTCTGTTTATGAGTGTATCGTACATTTTCCTGCATATCTATCTCGTGTTTGATCTTAATATTCAATCTTGTGACATGGTGATTCAGCCGAGCGTCTTTCAGGAACATTTTGCGTAGATAAACAACGTCGACATCTCTAGATTCTCAGTGAACGATGATAGTTTCATCTGCATTCCGTCTTTTTAGGCAGGTTTAGTCTATCCATTAAATCGAATTTTCAGGGAATTAAACTGTTTCTGATTTTTTCGGAATCCATATTTTTTCTAGGGAAAGAAATTAGAAGGTGTTATCATATAGTGTGGCAGCAATCTTGTTATGTCGGAGACGTTAAATTTAAGCTTATTTACGCTCAAAACTGTAAGTAATCTTTCAAAAAACTGTGTGATCTATCATGTCAGGATCTAGCTTCTATAACGGTTGCTTTAGACATTAGATGTTTGAAATTAAATTCGTTATTGAAAGGATGTATCTAACAGAATGGTTAAACATCGGAATTTAAATTTTTTAAGCATATTTTGTAATTAAATCTTCGTTGAAGTTTTGAGTATCTTTTGTGAAAAGTGTGCCATGCCTTCAGTGTATCTTTGAAATGATTTTTTTCCCAAAATTAGTGTTGGTTAAATTATAACAGTTTATTATCAGATTAATCGTTACTTAATTTTTGGATTGGAGTTTTCTCATTTGGAAACAATCCTTTTCTTTCACTAATTTCAGAGAAATCCAGTATCGCACCCAATCTTCCTTTCCTTGAAACAGTGCTTTTGTAGATTCAATTAGTTGTTTACTCTTTCACAACTTTGTATTGGATGTATTTTTTCCATTATTCTATACAATCTGTATACATTCCTGACCATAGGTGAGTAGCTTTTCATATGGATTTCTATGCTTCCTACTAAAAATTGCGTTAGAATCAACATTAGGCATAGGTGATATAAGCGAAAACATGATATCTTGGTCAGAAGTTTTTGTCCTTCCGGCTATCTGCTTAGGAATTTTTGGAATGAACGGCATTCGACTTGAGTTGTATTCACCTGCGCTTTACCCGTACTTTTACCAAACTTTCGTCTATTCGTGAATCATCATTGCGTAAATCTTTTCGGAAACTCATGGTCTAGCGATTGGTCGCCAGCCCTTATCGTCTTTACCCTGTGCCCTCTCTCTTCACGACCGCTATGACGAAGGAAGACCTCGATTTGGTCTGCCAGCATTCAGTTTACTATCATGTCACTCGATTTTCGAAACTAATATTTCTCCCAAAAGAGGATTTTCAGTTTCATTCGGAACTGATAATGTTCCTGTCCGTACCAATGTAATCGTGTGCTCCGAAGTAGTTAGAAGTTCAGTGTTCAGCCTTTTTCAAATTACTGCGAGCATTTCAATTTTAATTCGTGCTTTTTTCCAAGTGTGCATTTTTAATTGTTATACTGGATTTTATTGGTCCACCGTCGTGGTTATATTTTACTCGGTGTGATAGTGATTGGAGTGTGAACAGATTTCGTGAAACAATTTTAAGGAAGTGCATTATTTATTTTTCTACCTTTACTCATGGTTATTAGTTTTTAACTTTCGTTCCTCGTCTGTGTGATTCATCGTTCTTGTGGCCGTTGATTCAGTGATCTCTTTACTAACGTGCTAATTTTCGTGAGAAAAACATCTCGAACGATACCACTTAACGTAATTGATTCTTGTAGTTCGTCCTTACCTTTGGACTTTGGATGAGTGCTTTCCTATGTTATTCTTCGTTTTTAACTATCGAAAATTATTGCCTCGTATTTGCAAGAGTTGAGCCAGGAACCTACCTGTTTTCGCCTCTGCTTTTGGCTTGTTTTTCTACGCATCCGTGCCTTGGTTTCTATCAAAATTGGCGCTGTATAGTGCTGTTAGTAGTAAAGCCTCTCAAAGGAGGGCGAAATAGCCGAAATGTTCCTCAGAGTTCCATGGCGTTCCGGTGGCGCTTCTATTAAATCAGCCAGCAGTCAGGAGTCCATCGAAGCGGGATCTTCGAGGAGCCTCGAGGGCCATCCGCTGCTCCCCGCCGCTCACCACACCGGAGTCTATGGGAGCATTCTCACGCTTTACCATCGTATTGGTGGAGGACATCATAAAGTACGTAACCTTCTCGAGATTCGTAATTTCCGATAGGTTAATATCAGCCTCTCGAAAAAATCTTGTTGTTGTTGTCCTTTGTTATTTGGGGGGTGTCCTCCGCAACGCATTAGGCTTCGTAAAGATAACGAAGGTCCTTAGAAACTGTCCTTCAATCATTCGTCAAGTATGATCCCAATACGGGGAGGGTCACTTTAATATCTTGCTGACCCCATGCTCGAGAAATCAGTATGTTTTTCAATGTTCTGATCATTATGTCTCAATTATTTTCTTGGGTCGTAAATTAAAATTCAGATTCCCGAGAGATATGACGTTGTACGTTACTTATTGACACATTTATTTATTGTTTACGTAAGCAACCAAAAAAATTCATAAAATTTTGATGATAATGAATCCTTAATGAAATCCATCATTTTTATAGGCATGAGTTTTTTTGCTGATAGAAAAATTATTAACAATAATGTATTATTTTTAAAATTTATGAAATATATCTTTCACGTAATTTATTTTCATTTTTCACCTTAGCGTTAATTGCCTTTCCGAATGAATCCGAAGAAATTTAAATGTTTTTTGGTAATTTCCGTGTCTTTTATGATAATGTCCACCTTATCTTCTAGAAGTTGATATAAACATCGACCGAATCTCCATTCATTGCGGTAGATAGAGATCTTAGATACCGGAAGTAAACTAAGACGTGTCTAACTCATAAACAACGCGTCTGGGGCGCATAGTCCACACATCGTCCCATTTGGGTCAGAAAGACCATCGCCCTATCACTTTTTCTTTCGTACTCGGAAATTCTACCGCGAAAATTTCTTTCCCTTATGGCCCTCTAGTGGAACTTTTTTTCCGCTTCGCGCACTGACGCGAACAATTTATAAATACTGTTCCAATAAATCATAACCCATCCAACCTGTGACTTGAAAATATTTGGCAAGTTTCCCACGTTTGCATGTATGATGTCCTCTGCGAACTTGGTTCGTTCATTTACTCTTATAAGATTTCGAGGCTATTCGTGGCGGTTTCTGGCACCGGAAGAAGTTAGCAGTCCGCGTCCGTTTTTAGATCTCACTCACATCTCACCGAAAAATCTTTCGACCATCTTCTTCGCGAAATACGCTCTGGTGATTTCGCTCCTAATTGGTTCTAAACTCGCGCCTTATGGACATTTTAGATTTTGCTCGCGAACTTTTCTTATCGGCTCCGTAATTTCGACGTAAGTAACGGATATGGAAATGAACTCGTCCGTATACTTTTCCTAGCGCTTTTTCAGGTTTTAAGATACATTTCCAAAAAGTATTTTTCGTTACTTTGACGTACAGCCGTGTTCCGTTTTTTTTCGAAGTTTATCGTGTTTCTTACCGAACTCCAAGTGGAGCGTATCTAATTAGTTTCGAATCATTTAATGTGATTTGTAGTAAAATGAGTGAAAATAGAAAATAAATAGGCAGATATTTGAAAGATAAGGTATATATATTTATATATATTTCTGAAGCTTAAACTTCGTAACAGTTGCTTCACGAAGTTAAGAAGGGTAATTGTTTTATAGAATCTCACCGTTTCAGTTCAATACGTATATCTGACCTAAATTATGTGTATCGTACTATTGCTCCCGATACAATTTCTCAGACCTTGAATGAATGCGTGTTTAAGAATCTTAATTAGTTTAGATGCTAGATATTGCATGGTGTAAAAAGACTGAAAACTATGACTCTTTATAGAAAATCTTCGGATAAATAGGTAATAAAATTAAAGCTTAATATCGCAGGTTATTGTTAAAGATTCACATACCGTACTATTTAAACCATGAGTAAATCAATTTCAGCGAATGAATTTTTTTTGTGGCGGTTGGTGCGTGGTAGCTGTTGAAAGTAACTCCATTTAAATGAGTTAGAATTATTTTGGGCGAGGGAGAAGAGCTTTCAAGAATGCCAATTAAAAAATCGTGGAGAAAGATGCGAAGGCGGTCATGCTGAGTGTTTATGGAAGGTAATTAGGTATCACGTCTATGATAATGATTTCGTCGTTTTAAATTAATGAAATTAAATTACCAAATTTTGAACCGGAAAGGTTTACTTTTCTTCGTTATAATTCAATTTTTCGGTGAATTTTTAGTGGATGTTGTAGCTATAGTTAATGCTAAATAAAAAAATCCGTTCATATAGCTGTTCGGACCGAGTTCGATTAGTGTTAGGATTAGTGGTAGTGTTCCCCGAATATATGAGCGGAGTTATATTTTTATTATTGAGGGCGGTGTAATTTCGTTTCTCCAAATTTTTCTTGTTATCTGTCAAAATTATAATGTAGTATGTATTTTAATGATCTCATTTCTGTTTTCAAGTCTTATCTCTTCTTGTCACCGACATTTATTGACTCTCGTACTAAAAAAATTTATTTTCTCCTAAACTCATAGTAGGATAATTTTTGTGAAGTATTATCTACATCAGAACATCATACAGAAGGAAAATGTTTAGTTAGATGTGGAACTTCAAATTTTTTGAGACGAACATTTTTTTTAGTTTAGTTAAAAACTTTATTGAAGAATCTAAATATTTTCTCTGTTAAATATCGAAACCATCCACTTCATTAATTTGTAATCACTTGTCTTTTGCATTGTTATTCAATTTAAATTTATTGTTAATGACAATAATTAAAGGCGTCTTACAGAAAAATGTTTAAGCTGCTTCTCTCCTGTTTAGTCATTTAGTTTACTGGACGCATTTCATAAAAACATTCGCATTTACTTCTACATCACACTATGTATTATATGTCCTGATATCTTCGTTTTATTTATTCCTAAAATCTTCTCACGCTTTTATTTATCTGAATTCGTATATCTTACTCCTCGTATTTTTGCTGTAATGAAATGCTTTCCAGACTTTAGAACTGTTTTCTACGTGTGTATAACAAGTGTCTATATATACTCGTGATGTAATAATTTACCTCTATAAATTTATAACTCCGAATAGTTTAAACCACAATGGCAATTTTCTGCGTTAGAGATCGTTTATCAAAAATCTCACGCCCATTTTCACTCGTTCATATTTATCTCAAACTTCTGAATACTATATTTCGGTTTGAAATTATCTTGGTTGAAAATTTCTCTTTTAATCTTCTCTGAGAGCCGCAGCCCTCGAGACAAATATTCATTCTTACCTATAGAAACTGCTTCGGGAGCGAAAATCGTTGTCCCATTACCTGCTTTTAATTTTGAATATAAAGTATTGTCTTCTGGATAGCTGAACGCGCTCGATTATCAGCTACTGTTCGTAATTAATGCAAATGAAAATTTTAAACTTAAACCTTCCATATCTGTTTATTTTATATCTGTGAATTTTTATCATATTTTTCAGTATCTTTCATTTTTCAAACGCAAGTAACATACGTGGGTTTATGTATTACTTGACCTGCTTTTAATCCCATGGAGGATGATATTTGGAAAAATATCCTATTAATGGTACTTTTGTATATATAGATATTGTAAGGCTATTAAACCAATTATTATTTGACCTATGAATGTACATGCTTGGAATTAGTTTTATGTCAGGCATAATTTTAAAAGTGTCTCATTACTCACTATCGGCAGAATTGAAAGGATTCCTGACTTAGTTTCATTAGCTTATATAATGCAGGAATTATACAGTATTGATTCAGATGGGAGAGAATGATTGACAGTCATAGACATGTGTTGTAAATATAGTTGGTTAAGTAGGTCATAGAAATTGAAAGAGGAAGGTCGAGGAAAGTTGAATAAATATTTTGAACAACACTTGAATGTGTAGAAGGGAAGCTCGTGAAACATGTTACAACGGATCAAGTAGCGGGAAGAATCGAGAGTAGAGATATACGAATAGTAATAATTTATCTCAAGTGGAGCTATGTTGATGGCCGCATAGCTATGATATCTTCGCTTTAGAAAGATAAACAATTCGCTCGTATTTTACGGTTAGTACTAATGATAATAGCAATAATTCTATGATTAATTTTGTTTGTCTTATCGTTAAGAGTTTAGAAGCTGCACATTCGTTTTTGTGGAAGTTAAATTCTCGTCAATGAGAGGTTGAAGTTGCTTATAAGAGTCGTGGTTAGCAGTACAATGTGCTTTTCGAATATAATAAAAACGATTTTGTGAATTTCCACTGAAAATTGGTATTTATAAATATAATATTGGTATTAATCTATCCAGTATTGAGATTCCCTAAAACATCAACAATTTACTCTCCCTAGGACTTAAATTCTGCCCACAACCTAGAATCAACCGAAATTTAGTGACAAATCTCGTTGTGGACTGTGATGTAGCGATCGGTGATCGCCACTCGATAAAACAAGTGCTGCGACATAATCAGTGATTCTATGAAATGTTCCCCAAGACCCCAGATAAATTTACCATGTAATATCGCTTCAACAATGAAATTCATTAATGAAAACAATTTGATACTAACAAAAGTCGATAAAGGCCAATGCGCGGTATTAGTAGACAAAAATATCAGACCTGAAGATGTAATTTTATATTACGAAACCGGCTGCGAATATACCAATTTTCTGTGGAAATTTACAAAGTTCTTTTTTATTACTATGGCATTCCACGTTGTCACGCCTTCTCACATTGATTTCGTGCTTTTCAAAATTACGCACCACGTAACGTATTTTCATTTTGGGGATACCGACAGCGATGAAGTCCTAAATATTATTATTGTAACGTAATAAATTTAGAAATTGATTCCTTATTTTCTTCATAAAATACTCTCTCTCTCTCAGTACTTTCAAACATCTATGGAATCTGAGATTTGTTATCACAGAAGAATTTTGCTAGTATCGTATCTTTTTTTATATTTATCTTGTTTTTGTTGACTCGTGAAGTGAGTTATCGAGGTATCACAGGGAATATTCAGGAATGTTATCTTCTTATTCCGATGGCCATAGATAAAAACAGTATCTTAATAATGACCTCCTCGCCAGATTTTAAAATCAGGTTTCAGTGGAACGAATTTATCTTCGGTAAAACTCGCTATAATCTGTCGTATTAAAATTGATATTCGCATGATTTTAGCGGTTGCATAAAATAATAATAAATACCCTACTCTTTTTGATTTAAACTTATTTATGGATATATGGATGAGGAACGTTTTGATAAATTAATTATGAAGCTGTGAATGATGTCCTTTGTTCATAATTCTCCCTAAACGTATCCAAATGAGAAATGATTGAATTTCGTAGTTTTTTGTCTGTTCAACTAAAATCGCCCCAAAATAGAGCCTAAATTTATATTAATTAAAATTATACATTATTTTACTTAGGTGAATGGTAAACTATAAACTATAATTTTTATAGGATTCTTTTAGTTGGAATTAATGAACTAATGATTAATTCCTTTAGAGTATTTCGTCCTCCGACATCAGAATTATATTTGTTTTTTCCAAATAAGTTAAGCTTGGGCTTCGTTTGCGACAATTTATCGATGGAGATTCGGATTTTTTTGAGAGAAAAATATAGCGCGTTACCTCAATTTTATGTCGGAAAAAACTCTTCGAGTTCAGCCGATTGCAGTATATGCAGTTTTGTTTTATTATTTTGCGAATATGTTCAATAATTCTCAGAAGGTTAATTTTTCTCTAAAAAGTTAGATTAAATGAGACTGCGAAAGAACCTGGCAAGAAACTGAGTTGCGAGTCATTTCCTAGGATGTGATTACCTGATTAACCCAATTTCAGAATCTCATAACAGCTCTCCTAATTAGTGTCATATAACTCTTTTTGTTTGCCGTCTGGTGCTTTGAGGCTCGATTGCGCAATGTCTTATATCTTATCTGATTGGGTAGCTATTCTCTTCTGAACTTTCTGAAGCACCCCAGTTGCGCACACGCCTGCACCGTGCGCCCCCGACTAATTTAAAACACCGTACTCGTGCGAAGAGATAAAAACGATATAAATTTGCCGTTGCGAGCGATTATTGATTTCCCTCCATCGGGTGGCAGTCATAGCCACGACTATTATTTACCGCATCTTCTCACCCATTGCGTGTGATCATGGCTAGTCACTTAGTCAAGATAGGACATCGCGAACTGGTAGGTGTTTTCCACCACTTCTGTCTTCTCATCCCCATCTTCTGCAACATTAAAGGAGAAATCCATTCTCTACGTATACTTTCCTTCTCACGAACGGGGTTTTCTAGTAAGATCCCAGTATTCAGTCGGGGTGTGCCAGTTGCGAAGTGACTCACTCATTATCTGTTTATTAAATTTTGGTTTTTCATTTAATTTTATGACCCTTGACAGATCTGGAGACGAGATTCATTCATCATTTCTTTGTTTTGTTTCGTCATCTGTCGATTATAGGAGAGAAGAACTCGAGAAGAAAGGTAGTGAACTTCCAAGAGAGACAATTCGGGCAATCAAATCCATCCTTTGCTAGATATATTTGTTGTAGGATCTGGATTTTTCGAAACAAAATATGAAAGCTTGGTGGCGAGGTAGCAGAAGGAGTGGAAGGGGAGACCGCAGGAGACGTTGTCCGAGAGTCCTTGTAACCCTAGCATCGACTGATGATGGTGACAATACCGGACTGTTTTCCTCCCCTGGGGAAGGCGATATGAATATCTCCCAAACTTTGGCCGAATCTTCTTGCTTCATTGATATATCTACTCCCGAAGAAGAAAATTTGGATACAGATGTAAATTCCTCTGGAAACGAGGATGGGTCAAAGATTGTCAGTGGTATGGGAGTTGTGCAAACAAATGGTAGCCGATCTCGAAATGTCTTGCAGTCGCAAACATCCATCTGGGAAGATGAGCCTCATTGTAGCAATGGTTCAGAAAATTTGACTAAACTGAAAGACAAGAATACCGATAAAAACTTCATCTCTCTATCACATCATGGATTCTATATTGGAGAATCAGGATCAGACCTAAGTAGTTTAGTGGCAGCTGACGAGGATCTGTCTGAGGACAGAAGTACAAATATTAGTTTTTCACAGGCTCGAGAATCCAGTGATGCAACTGTAGGTTCTCAAGTTAAAGAAGATGATCGTGGTAGTGTACTGCTGGAAACAAGTCAAAAATATCCAAAAACTAGACCAAGAAGCTACACTGATTCCGTTTCTCAGTCTCTAATCAACAGAAAAAATAGAGCTGACAGTTATTCCAAACTTATATCGCCAGATCCTCCTGACAATTCAGAAAAACTATCAGATGATGGAAACCTTGCATCTGATATGGAAGAAGGAAAGATTGTAAATAATATTGGTGATTGTACCAAACAGTTATCAAAAAATGGTAATAATCTTTCAGAGGAAATCAAGCTTAAATCCAATCAAGCAGGTAAAGACAATTTTGGCTCTGAAGTGATTTCAGAAACAATTTTAGCCAATGGTGATCCTGTCGGGCCTGGTAGGAAAGAGGAGTGTGATGCAAAGAAGGTTGCGGATCCTTCACTAATGAAATTGCCTGCAAGAAGATTTTCACCAAAGGGATTAACTAAGTTAAAAATTCCTTCCACTCTTGATCATCTTGATGTTGCTTTGCCACATATACATTCAGCACCTCCAGCTCCTGGCAAAACATTACCTCAGATGTTTTTATCACCAAATTTGACTCCCTCAGAAGCATCCAGTGGAGTTTCATCTCGTGAAGGAAGAAAGTTCAGCTTTCCAATTCTTAGGAGGCATTCCCATACAGTTAAATCCTACTAGTTTTTCCATTGGATTTATGTCAGAAAAACTACAAATGACTAACTGTATTCGGCTTTATTGTTTTCTGATACATTAACTGTTTGAATGTTGTTCTGAAGAGCAAGATTTCTTACACATGTTTTGTAGGCATCATCAGATTTTTCATTGAATTTGTGTGTGCTGTAGAAATTATGACTTTATTGAGCATTGCTGTTAAAGGAATTATCTGAATTACTTGGAAATGCATGTATGCATAGCTTAATAGAGCATTGACTGATAGAATGATTTTACTCATATAAGTATTCCTTGCAGGATAAAGTGAGCACCATCCCATTTTTATGTTTTTATGTGAAATAAAGAGGTTCCCAACCATCTATTTTGTATTATCTAGTAAAAAGTCAGTCTGTTTAAGGGAATTTTTGATATTATAGAAATATTTTAGAGTTATATTTTAATTTCTTTCCTTGGATCCATTCAGAGCCAGTATATTTAGAATGTACAAGGTATGGGAACATATTCAGACCCAACTTAGATAGTGTATATTATCATTTAATGATTTCGACTTTAGCATCTGTGAACCATATTGAAAACCTCTATAAAAATTGACAGTATAGTATTTGCATCCCCATTTTATTCATTTCAGATTTTTATATTGCTGGCTGCCAGAATTCATTATTCAAAACACCTGAAAATGGTTGAGAACCTCAACCCTAATCATTCATACTCTTCATCATGTTTTAATACAGAAAATACTCATTACACTACCCATTACATTTTTACTCAGAATACAATTTTACATAAATGTTCCTTAAAGAATCCATTCTATCAGTAAATGGTATGTAGTTTACAAAAAAAAGATAAAAAAATTGGTGCATAGATATTATGTTTTGGGTATATAAATAACACATTATTTCCAGATAATTTTTTAATAATGGATAAAGCATGAGGTTTGAATTAGATGTAGTTTAATAAATAGGATACTACTTCCATTAGCTGTATAATCTAACAAAATTGTTTTATTTTTGGTATTTAGGTTATAGCCTTCCCAGATTGTTTTTGTTCCTAATTTTGTATGCATAGGCTTTTAAATGAGGTATCTAATATAGTGGTGATATAATATTAAAAAAAAAAATTGTAAATATATATTGAGAAAATTGTTAAGAGTGGCATGATTTTTCTACTTATATTATATACTCATTTATCCTTGTAGTGAAAACATGACTATTTATTTTTATTTCACCTGTGAATTATGTGCACCAAGTAGTCATAGTTAACATGTCGACAAGATATTATTACCACAGTATAGCCCTTTTTACTGTGATAAATTTGAATTTTAATCATCACTTTTGATTTGGACGAATTTGAAATTCTCTATTCTCTATTGCATATTTTTTTCATCTTAAATATGAATCAATCTCAGGTGTTCCATTTTTATGACTCAGTGAACTCTTTAGAATTAAACAAATTTCAAAAACTTCGAAATATTTTAAAATTCAAGTATTCTAAAATTGGTTGTCTTTCTTGTATGCATTTGTATGAAGGAATACAAAAGGAAAATATATAAACATTATTTTAAATAAACGTGTAAAATTTGTATGGAGATTTGAATACTTAAGATACCATTTTCAGGTTTATATAGAATACATCACAGTGAAAGCTGTATTGGGGTTTTATAATTGTAATTATTGAATAACTTATTAGTTTTCTGTAAGAAAAATGTTGCCAACTCAGCTTTGAGTGATTATGAATAGTAAACACTGCTTTGGAAAAGATTTGATGCTGACCAGATATGGCTTGTGCTCTGATGTAGAAGGATTTGGATTTCGTTGCTTACCACTCTTGCATTCCAGAATGCACTTTGTTCTTCTGCCTCCATACAGGAAGAAAGCCTTGGAAGTGGAATTGGGACACGAGCTAGGAAGTTCAGCTTCTCCCTCATGTGGAGAGGATCTCAAACAGTTAATACCTATGAATCATATTGTTTGCATATTTGTGTGTTTGAGATTCCTGTTGAAGTCATCTTATAAATATTAGGAATTTGTGTTCTTACTTATCAGCAATGACATGGAAAATTAATTGCATGATTGTAGAGTTCATAAAATTATTATTTAGATACTTTAGTGTTAGTTATGGCATGAAGTTTCTAAATGTCAACATTCAAATATTGTTACTGTGTGTTAATTTATTTTTATTTGTTAGAATTGTATTTGATTTTTATCTCTATTGAGGATTATGAAAAAGAAATTGATGAATTGAAAGATTCTCCTTTTGACGGAGAAAATTTTTGGCAAAATTTCTCCATTGACAGTGAATCTTATAATCATAATTCATATTTAAATCATACATAAAATGTAAAGGTGAATTCTATTATTTTGGAAAACCCTCCAATTTTGTCTACTTTTTATGTAGACATGATCTATTTGACCATCTGTGATTGATATTGAAGTTTAAATATTCTAGCACTAAATATTTGTATACTCTATGTAATTTACTAAGTGAAATATTGTATTCATTATTCTGTTATTTATTTTTAAAAATATTTATACATATCCTTTGGCACTCCTCGCAATTTTCATCAGCTGGTGATGATGTACCAATTAATTTACAACCAAATTGTTAATTATCCTTCTGTCAAGTTTAAATTTTTAAAATATATATTTTAATGTTTGATCTAAGTTCTTCATTTCAGTCATTGCATGAAAAGTTAATATTTATGAATGCTTACATACCTGATTTACCATGTAATATTTTTTGCTAAGGCTCTTACAAAAGTTGTACAAGCCTTACAGTCATATTAACCCACTTATATATTTCATTTTACAATAATCATAATAATTTTTATAAATAAATTAATTAATATCCTTTAATTATTTATTGCATGTTTTATTACAGGAGTGATTTTTCTAATGTTTTTTTTATTTTTATTTAATCTATTTTCCTTAAATTTTTTGTATAAAATGAGCTGTGATTCATTACCATTAATTTTATATTTATGTTTTATGAGCTGCTTTTCATTTATTGCATGTCTTTTAACATAATGCTGATACAATTTTAATTTATGATTTTATGAATATTATTCACAGACCCTTCACCGTAGTGAGTCCATGGCATCTATTAGCTTCCGCTCCCTGGTGACCTTTGTACAGGAAGATAATTTAGAAGGATTGCAGAATTTTTTGGAAAGCAAAAGAGTTGCTGTAGATGACAGAGATGAGGTAATTTAATATGTTTATATTATATGTTGCTTTTAATGTGCTTAAATATGAACTGCAGTTATTAAATTAAAGCTCTCATGTTAATATTGATAATCACTTTTTTTCTTAAAATTTTGAGGCAATATATATTATTTTTGTCTTTGTGAAATTGATTATTTTTTTTATTTTTATCTCTCTTTTTACAATTTAAAAAGAATGGCACAACAGCACTTATGGTTGCTGCTACAAAAGGGAAGCTGACATTTGTTAGAGAGTTAGTCAATCATGGTGCAGATGTTAACCTTGAAGATGGCGTAAGTATTCTCAAGCTATTCTCAATTTTGTATTAGCAAAAGTTGTGTATTGAGTATTTTGTAAAAAGTATAGTCAAAGAACTAGAATATTTTTATGAAAAAATGGATTTTACTACCTGCAATCAACAATATATTTTTTTCTTTCATCACTTTTATCCATAGGATAACTGGACAGCCCTCTTGTGTGCTTCCAAAGAAGGTCATACAGAAATTGTTTCACTCCTGTTGGACCAAGGAGCCAATCTGGAACACAGAGATATGGTTAGCTCTTCTTAATTCATTATTTATCGCCATATTTGATTTTAACTTAATTAAAGGATTTTCATATTCTTTTAAACAAATTAAAATTTAATTCATTTATGTAATTTAATAAATTTAATTATATGATCTATTTGTCCTAAGAAATACTTTGCAAGAATATTTGAATATTTCAAAGTATCATTAGAAATTTGTTACAAGAACATCATATTTTTATGGTTTGACCCTTAAAATATTCAGCACAGTTTTATTCCCGATAGTAGCTGCTGGCAATAAAATTGCTTGAAGATATCCTATGGTAGCTTATATATTGTTTTTATTTAACAGGGTGGGTGGACTGCACTCATGTGGGCTTGTTACAAAGGGAGAACAGATACAGCCCATTTATTATTGGAAAAAGGAGCAGATGTGACCGCCCATGGCAATTATCACATACCATCTTTACTCTGGGCTGCTGGCCGTGGACACACTCAAATTGTAACAGATCTTCTGGCCCATGGAGCAAAATCCAATGTTGCTGACAAGGTTATTTATTATCAATTATGTGTAATTTATAGATTATAAAATAATTTATTTATCAATTATAAATATCTTCTTTAGTTATTCAGTTTGATTCAATTATCTTAAGTTCTGGGCTTTATTTCAGATCTAGAAATATATTTCATCATAATATTCCAGTAAGTTCACTTTTACTTGTTCTGAATTCTAATTTACTAATTTTGTTTTAAATCTAACAGTATGGTACATCTGCTCTTGTTTGGGCCTGTAGAAAAGGGCACACAGAAATTGTTGAAGCACTTCTGAAAGCGGGTGCAAATGTTGATACTGCAGGAATGGTAAGAATAAAGTATTAAAGAGTAATTAATGCTTTATTAATGTAATGTTCTACTGATATTGACCTGTATTGCTATTTTTTTCCTGCAGTATTCATGGACCCCTTTGTTGGTTGCTACAATAGGCGGCTTTTCAGATATTGTCCATAGACTTTTGGAGCATCGACCAAACACTAATGCTGTGGACAAGGATGGTTGCACTGCTCTTACACATGCATGTAGGGATGGCCACATGTCTATAGTTGCAGCCTTACTGAATGCAGGGGCATATATCAACATTCAGGTCAGTAAAGTGCTTTTAATTATATTTAAATACTTGAAGAAAGAGCAAAATCTGAAGGAAATAAATTTAATAAACTGCCAATATCTTCTTCTACAAGGTACTGGTTAGCTATGGCCCAATTTGGATAAAAAATAAACTATATGTCTGAATTTATTTAGCTATTCATTATAACCAATAATTGAGCCATAAGAGTACAACTTTTACCTTTGTAATTGTGATAACTTTTCACAGATTATAATAAGGAATAGTATTCTATGTTTGTATAATTTGATATTTAATGATATTTGTACCTGTTATACAAGTTTGATTTTGTGATTCATATTTTAGGACCGAGCTGGTGATACAAATCTTATCCATGCTGTAAAAGGTGGACACAGAGGTGTAGTTGAAGCTTTGCTTAAGAAGTATGCTGATGTAGATATCCCTGGAAAGGTAAATATATCAGTATTTTCCATACTAATTTCATCCATTGCCTTTTTTCATGCTTCTTTTCCTAAAAAGAAATTGCACATTTTTTTCTGGGTTTTGCTCATGGCTGTTTCAAAGTAAAAGCTATAAGAGTTTATTTGATACTAAATCATAAAATTTTAACTTGGTGTCAAAACATATATAATGGGATTATATAACATTTGTTTATGTATGTTACTGTGAAAGTCTCAACTATTATCACAGGGCTACACTATACATATTTTCCCAATGACAGTGGTGGTAAAGAAGGAACTAAATATTAAGAATATTTGATTACTAAGGTTATTCAGGTTATTTAAAAAGTTTGAATTTATTAATCATCATTTGAATTATTTTTTGGTGTAATTATTTTAGTCTATTATTGCATTTTTATTGTGTATCACTTTAATATACATTATATTTTATGTCAAAAATAGTTGATAAAGAAGTCTAAAATTGTTCTCATTCAATCATCTGTTCCTTGTCCACTCAGGATCACAAAACAGCTACCTATTGGGCAGTTGAAAAGAATAACCCTGCCATGTTGAGGATTCTACTTACAGCTAATCCAGATCTTGAAATAGCCACCAAGGTATTTAATCGTTCTAGTTGAATGTTTTTTGTATATTTCCCCCGCGATGATTTCCAGTATGGATTCAAATAAAATTCTCATATTTCTTATAATGTTTAATGGCATACATTACTTTAAAGGATGGAGATACTCCTTTACTAAGAGCAGTGCGTGTAAGGAGTATTGAACTGGTTCAGCTTCTATTGGATAAAAAAGCAAAAGTCACAGCTGCTGATAAAAAAGGAGATACTGCATTACACATTGCCATGCGAGCTAGATCAAAGGTAATCACAATGTTATGTTATATTTTGTATGAGTTTTATAATTTTCTGTGTTCATTCTATCTTTTATGTGCTTAAAAGTGAGTTTCAATAGTGATAATTATGTGATAATGTGTATAACATGATGAAGCTTTAACTTAGTCCTAATGGTCATATGATATTAATATAAAATATATGTGTTGTAGAATATACTAATGAATGATTATTTGAAATGTCTTGTTCCTTTATCAAATCTAACCTATAATTGTTGAGTAAATAAATTTTGATATTGACATTCTTTGTATTAGGGAATTGTTGAGGTGTTGCTACGCAATCCAAAAAATAGCCAGCTTCTGTATCGACCTAATAGAGCTTCAGAAACTCCTTATAATATTGATATCAGCCATCAAAAGACTATTTTAAGTCAAATTTACGGAGCACGTAAGTATAAATTTATGAAATTTTATAAAATTGATGTGAAATTTTACGGTGTTTCATGAGTTTATTGAAGTAATTCCTCAAATAGATTATTGATTAGTTGCACCTTTTGATGTAAGTAAGTTTAAATACTTATTTGAGTGGATGATTTTAACAGGGAAAATTTAAATCTCTTAATTTCATTTTAAGGAGTAAATTAATGTTGAATGAACTCTCTTAACCTTTGAAAATAATGCTTTACAATGTTGGTCATTTTTATTTATATTTTGTAATTTAGTAAAGGAGTGATAATTGTTGTAGAATGAATAGGAGCTGTATCTCCTACTTTTCTAGTAATTAGATAGGAAATATCAACTGACCTGCTAAATATCAACAAATTTCTATCACTTTATTCTTTCATTCTCATTTAGGTCGTCTTAACACAAGTGAAGATTCTGAAGCTATGCTGGGGTATGATCTTTACAGCAGTGCCTTGGCAGACATACTGAGTGAACCATCTCTCTCTCTCCCAATTACAGTTGGTTTATATGCTCGATGGGGCAGTGGCAAATCATTTTTGCTTGGTAAACTTAGAGGCAAGTAGAAACTTTACCTCTGATTTTTTTATAGATAAAGCTTACACAGGATTTTATCAGAAGTAACTCTAAAAAGGATTGTTAAATACATCATCAACTTTAACATTAACAACAAACCATCAAATAACATTAAATATTTCTTGATATTGTAAGAGAAATCTTTTTAGAAACATCTATATTAATTTTATTTCTAGATTTTAAAATTTTTCTTTCATAATTTCAATTTTCAGTATAATGTGAATCATAAGTTTTACCTTTCATTCTGTTTAATACAGTTTAATTTGTCTTCCAAATTTTTTTCTTTCGCTTCATAAAATTCTTCTCCTATGTCATAATTTCTATGTATAAAAATTATTTTCTGCAATATTTTTATTTTAACATCTACAATTTTGGTATGAATAGTTGTAATGATCTAAATAATGTGATTCATGTCTGTAAATCATCTTATCCTTCATAATATACTGAACACTCTTAAAAGAATTTAAATTTTACCTAACTTACCAAAATAAAATAGAAATATAATAGAAATAATTTATCATTACACAGATAGCATTGTAAATATAATATTCCTTTTACTTTATTATTTATGCATTTATTACCTAAAGTTTTGCATACCTTAACGAGTTAGGTTTTTTCTGTATTTTCCTGTTTAAGAATTAAAGATATCTATTCTTAAGATTTTTTTTCATGATATTAATTGAAAATAGTCAATAAATTATTTTCATGCTGGTTGCTTGATATAACATGAAATTGAGTGGAAAAAATAGTCAATATGTCTCAGTTAATTAGATAGTTTCATTTTATAACCATATAGAATATGGAAATCAGTTTTTAACCAGAATTTTGTTTAAATGTTTCATTTTCAATTTCATATTGATTTAATTCATATCTCACTATTTACTGATTGTATTCCTTTTCATAAAACAGAGGAAATGAACAACTTTGCAAGACAATGGATGGACCCGGTGTTTCAGTTTTCATCTCTTCTTTTTCTGGCGGTTTGTCATGTTGCAATGGTGGGTGGTGCAATTACTGGCTTAGCATTTCGATCTTGGATTGCTGGTGTTGCAACTGGTGGAGGCATTATTGCTTTTACCTATGCAATTTTACTCCTAGTTTGGTACAGCAGTCAAAGGTACGAATTAAATACATTATATGTCAATTAAGGGTTCATAATTTTCATATATTTTCTGCCAAATGATCTGATGGCCAATTTTTATGATTTCATAACAAGTGCATTGAAAGTAGCAGTAAAATTATAATTTTTATCACGTTGTATTATTCTACTCTACTCCTTTCCACCTCTATAATTTTTTCTATTATGATGTTTCTTGCTTCTTAGTTGGCATGACAACTGCAATTGATGTGGCTTAGCTTTTAACAATAAATAAAATAAAGAATGTGTATAAAGTCATATGTATATAAATAAAGAATGTATAAAATTTATTATATGTATAATATTGTTAAATGTACTTGGGAAATTTTTGTTGCATGATTATTGTATTGTTTAAGTTTAAAATACTCTTTTTTCTTTTAGATATGACTGGTATTGGCCATATAACTTCAACGTAATTCTGACTCGTAAACTGAATACTCTAAAGCTTGTTCTGCAAGTAATGTTTTGTCATCCTCCTGGAGAGAGCTGGTCTGAAAGCTTACAAGCACAACCAATAAGGTTTGATCTCTCTTTGCATTGAACCTCTTTATATACTTTAGTTTTGTGAAATAATTAATTTACTCTTTTTTATCCTTTAGATTCTACTTCTCTGAGCAGACTCGAGTGAGCAATACAACAGGAGGAGAAAGTTCTATAGTCCAAATGGTTTCATCCCTCTATGATGCAATTGAAGCAGATTATGGTGCTCTTCCTACACGTTTATATAGAGCATTCAGACCCAGACCCTGTAAGTTTATGCAGTAACAAGTTACTAACTTTTCTTACTTGGATTTAATTTCAAATTTCTTACTAAAAAAGAAAAGCTGTTAATTTTATTTCAGTTTTTAGATGCATATTCATTTTTCCTTCTATCAGATAACATGTAATATATATTTGTCTTGAAATATTAGATTAAATAGTTGTTGTGGTTTTATTTTCAAATTATGTACTATTAAATGCGTCTAATTCAACTTTCACATTACAATGAGATTATTGTGTATAATAATGATGAACTTTATGATGAAACTGGGCTTAAGCTTCCACACAATCAAATATTATTTATGTTATTATTTATTTGATGCCTCTAGAACATCCCTCCACAAAGTTTAGCTGGATATGAAAGAAAAATTGAGGTTATACTATTTTTTTAGAAAAGTCTAAAAAATTTATGAGAAGTTAAATTTTTATTATACTTCTTAGGTACTTGGCATTGAATTTATTAAGTTAATAGCTAACATTTGGACTCATACTGAGATTTTTATCTAATATTTCTATGATCAGCAACCTCAAATAAAATGAAATTTCTAAATTATGTAACAGATTATCACTGTCTATGATATAACGATTCCAGAGTCATGGAATATGTTAGTTATGTATATGGAATGTGAGTGAGTAATTTGAAATAAGTTAATACTGATTTTAATGAAGTCTCTTTCATGCATATTTTATAATATGATATTAGTGTTTTAATTTATTCCTTCCATTCTTTCATAGCTTTTTAATCATGCATGTTTTACGGAGGAATTTCTTTTATTTGCATTAGCATTAACCTTTTTTTGAAAATAAGATCACAAGCAATCAAATTTCTGCCTTAATGAAATATTTTAAGTCTACTTATAGCCTACATGCTTTATTATTGTTAAATCCTTTCCACAGTATGAAATTCATTCAATAAAAATTATAGTAAGTGTGTTATGTAACTAATCCTAATAAATTTTGTACCCAGGAATGTTACTAGCTATATGGTGTTTTTGTATTATTGCTATTTAAATTGTTATGTTTGAAAAGGGAAATGAAAATAATAGGAAGTGAAGGGAAAGTATATTCTAATCATTAAGTATATTAAGCTGATATTGAGAAAATGACATTTTACATAAATTGAAATATTTATGATTATGATAATATCCAACCAATTTCACTTTTAAATACAAAACTCATGTAACTTTAAAAACACCATCTCACCAAAGAATGAGATCATTTTATTTCATTCTCATTATCATGTTAAATACTAACTTATAGAATTGGGATAGTTTAAGAATATCATTCACATCAATTCACTAAGATTAAGTTTCATTTTAGATCATTCATTTTCCATACCTTTGTAAATTGATTCTCTTAATCTATTATTTCATGCTCATTTTCATGGTTCTGCAGGTCTTTCGACCTTTGGAAAGGGTGAGAAAACTATTGGTGTGCTGTAAATTTGTATAGTGTGTTTTAATTTACATGTTGTAATCAATGTGAGCATTATTATGTTCAAATGTGTGTGCCTTTGCATGAATCCAGCGATTGCACATTGTTTCTTTGTTGCTCTGAATCCTTATTTGATGTCATTTGAAAGACTCAAAGATTCACTTGTTGGCACTATGCTTCTTAAGTGCAATTATGAATCTGTAAAAGCTATGCAATTTGGACTCTGAACTTTTTCTTGGACTACCCTGAAAGTATGAATATGGATTTAAACAATCAGCCGATAGATGAATTTACCTTCCCAATTTTTGGGATTTTCTTATTCTTTTCTTTAATTTGGTATTACCCAAAGTTGACTGGGCTCCAACCCAAAAATTTTCAATTCTTGGGACACTCCTCTTAGATGAATTATATATCCTACATGTTTTATGTATGTAATTACTTGCAACCAATAGTTTGGGCAATACTGCTACACGTATTTCAAAAACTCATTACTACTATGAAAAATTTCCACTGATAAATTAATGAAAAAGAATCTTTCTGTGCTCAAACAGCTTCCATTTTTTAAAATTGGATTATGAGATTATTACATAGACACATTCCAGATATCTTGAATGGGTTTTATCATTATTGATTCTTTAATAATAAATTTTAGTAGTACTATTATATCATTGTTGAAAATGCAAAAATCTGGAAAATTTGTTCACATATATGTGCTATTGAAAATAGAAGTTTTTTATAATCATTATTTTGGTCAAATAAGAAACTTACACAAAATATTTCATTTGTGGCCATTCAGGTAACATTCCTGAAGTATAATCTAAAAAATAAATAATTTCTGAGAAAGATTTTAATTCTTTACATTCTAAACTTTTTGATGTCCTATCAAACTTTCAGATCTGTTTGGATTAAGTCAATCTGTATTAAGATGTAATTTTATAAAGCACTTTTATAGTTGCATTTTATATGTATGCATGATATCGAAAAATCACATTTGTGATGAATTTGATCAATTCTTTTGTGTGTTTTGGAAAGTGATTGATTATAAAAGTTCAATGTTTCCTTCTTGCTTCAAGTGATTAAATGAATAAATATAAATAAATTTATAATCACTTAATATTTATGTATTAAGAGATCATAAATTTAATATATTAAATGTATTATTTAACAATTTTTATAAATTTACGCTGTGTAAAAACATATATTTGAATTGGGTTTTATATGGATAAACTATTGTTTCTGTTCCCCTTCATTATCTGTGATAACAAAGGCAGCAATACCATACTATTTTCTCTAACTGTTATTTATAATAAATTTCTTTCAAAATAATGGTCTAATAGCTTAATTGAAAACTGAGAATTGAACAAAGATTTCCATCTCTATTCTCCTATATTATCCATTGTAAATATATTGGTGTATCTGGAAAAAGTAATACATCAGATTAATATTGAACAGGATGTTTATTTTAAGGAAATCTTGTATCAAAATTATCTTGAGTAATTTTATCATAAAACCATTTCACTGTTTCTTCCAGTGCAAGCAACTTCTTCATGGAGGTGGAGGCGCATTTGTTGTCTTCCATATGTGGTGGTGGTTGTGTTCATAATTATGTGCTCAGTAGCTCTAGCACTCTGTCTCTCTATCTACTTACAAGACATGGAAACATTTAAGGATCCGTAAGTCAATCTTTCTTTATTTTTAAATAATTTGGCAATTCTAATTATTTTTAGTGAATCATATCAATAATAACTAATAATGTTTTTGGATCACCATTTGAGTTGAGAATTATGATATTTTACTTGATTTTTAGTAGTATGTGGTTTTTAATTTTAATTTAGAGATCCAAATTTACCACATTCTGCAGTATCTTCCTAGTATATAATATCTTAGACATTGTGTGATTTATTTATTCCAATTATTTCATAAAAATATGTCTAATTCTCAACAAATAACTTTGTTTTGTCAAGTTCTAGTTCAGGAAATTTTTACCTTTTTGAGTATGAATGTATTGAAGTAACGTGTTTTTGATCATTTCATATTGGGCATTTCACTAATTTTAAAACCTAGCACTACCAACCAGGCATTTGATATCAGATCAGGGTTTAATAAATCCAGGCCAATGATAATATTATATCATATATGTATATATATAAATGTATATATATAAATGTTAATAACCTTTTATTGTTATAATTAGAGCTCTAAGTATTCTTCATACCTTCTTATTTTCTGATAGATCTTCTACAGAGAGAGTTTCTTTGGTTTCAACAATGTCAGCACTAGGAGCAGTAATAGCAATAGCTATATTAGCAAACCTTGGTACTTGGGGAAGGATGGCTAAGGCTCTGATTTTTCCACATCGAAGACATTTACAGAGAGCTCTTGTTGCAGCTACTAGAGGAAGTTCATCAGGGGATTCTCCTTCCCTTAAAAGTGGAGGATTTCTTCATGCTTTAAGAGCAGAAGTCGCAACTATGACTGAAATGGTGATATATTTTTCTGTAATTGCTGGTTAACCAGCAATTAATTATATTCTCTACTTTAGTACTTCTCTCATTTCTTTAAGAAATGTAATAGAGAACTCAATAACTTAGTTATAGGCAAAAATTTTGAAATTTCTTTGATAAATTGAATTATTGAATGCAGGGAATTCATATTCTCAAACTTTTGCTGCAGGTAAGATGCTTGGATGGTTTCTGTGGGCAGCAACAGAGCAGGCTTGTAGCAATTGTGGACGGACTTGATGCTTGTGAACAAGATAAAGTTCTTCTAGTCATGGATGCTGTGCAGGTAGACCTTTTTGTGGATAAATATTTTTCTCTTTAAAAGACTGAATAATATTAATTAAAAAAAAGAGGCAATGTTTTATTTGAAAATAGTGAATCATTTCATAATTTACTTATTGAAATTGCCTTCAAATTTATTTATTGATGATATTATTGATCCAAACCTTATCTTCATAACGGGGTTATTCATTTATTTTTTTTCTCCATGTTCCATAATTTACAATTGCAGGTACTACTTTCACAAGCAGAAACCCGGCAAACAATGTCTCCATCCTCTGTAACCAATGCCTCTAATGGAGGAAACAGTCAAGCTGCTCTTTCATCTCTCTCAGCTCCTTTTATAATCATTTTAGCAATAGATCCTCATGTTATATCAAGGGTAAGTCATGTGAAACATTTGGAAGTCATATTTGATTGTCTATACGCCTATCCTCTTATCTTTTAATTTCCTTTACCAGTTCCTGAATAGAACCAGTATTTGATAATTATTGGAGTAGACTGATTCATATAATATCTTCTTCATATGTTCTTTTCTCAGTCCTACAATATCCTGGTTTGTTACATTATTTGTTCATTTTATTATTTTAATAATATTTTGTTTTTTAAAGCCTATTTAATGTCAGACTTTGTTTATACATCTATTTGTCCTTTTACAATTGATTAACTTTTTTTAAAAGTAATCTGACATAATTATAACTATGTATGTTGATCTTATTAATTTAAAAGGCAAATTGTATGTGCTAGAGATAGTTGACTATGAAACATCTAAAAGATCATTTAATTTTAAATGTCATATATAATCAATATCTTTTATTTGCATGATAGTCATCCAGTTGGATTGTTTTTGTTTAATTTTTTATTACTTCTTTCATGTACAGGCTTTGGAAAATAACCTGAGGCGCTATGGAAATGAGTGGGGTCCAGGAGGTGGACTTAGTGGAATAACTGCTGGCACTGCAGGTGCTGCTTCAATTACTTTAGGTCCTGGAAATGTGGGACTTGTTGGTGGAATGGCATATCTTCGCAACATCGTACATTTGCCTTTCTTTCTACAATCATCTGGGCCAAGAAGGTTAAGAGCTGCTGCTGCATTGAGACAGCATGGAAACAGGAGAAGAAACATCAGCGAGTGTCTCCAAGAAGAAGTTATTATTTCTTTATTATTTATTATTGTATAATAATTGTCATTGTTTGAAGCTGAAAAAGCTTCTTATCAGAAAATAACTTTAATAATAAGTCCATTCATTATTTGAATTAATGTTCTCCTTTCGTTTGCATACAGAATTCAATTACATATGTTATAAGATTTTAAATCTTTATTGATCTATCATTTGTAGTGTCATTATGCCTTTTTTGAATTATTTTATGGTGAAATTATTCATAAATTCCAATTTTTGAATGAGTGATGAGTGTTTCGTTTCCATATATTTATATGTAGCATACTCTGCGAAGGCTATCAACTGAATCAGGCATTAGCCATACTGATAGGCAGAGGTTATCTGAACGCTCAAGTATCCCTGGTGAAAGATTAAGAAGGAAAGGAACTATTGGGAGACTGCTACCAAGTGATAGCATCTGCAGTAGCTTAGGCAGCAATCTTAACAGGTAAATGTGTATGCATAAAGGGTAAAAATTCTAAACATTTTAACTTTTTATTGATTTAATGCAGTTATGATATTATTGCATGGTAATTGTAAGATGCTATGTCTTATAAACATCGACTTACCATTTTATGCAATTATGCCACTGAAAATCAAATCTTCTAAGAATATGTATCCTGCTACATGCTGAAAGGCAGTTTGCATATGCAGCTCATGTACAGTTTTCTTGTATGTTTAATACATTTCTTCACTTTAAATGTATCAATACAGATATTTAGATTTTGTCTAAACATTGCGTCATCTTCAATAAAATGGCTTGGAAATCAAATAAGCTATCATACTTTTCTTTACCATTTAATTGTTATTTCACTGAAATTTGAATTATTATAAAAATCAAAATGATGTGTGAAAATTAATCCTTAAATGATTGAACTATGTTCCCAAACAGGGCTGGTGGTGCTGGTGGACCTTTTGATCTTTCCAAAGTACTTCTTGCAGATGATTATTTCAGTGATGTTAATCCAAGAAGCATGCGTAGACTTATGAATATTGTGCATATAACAGGTAAATTAGACTCTGAATATTGGAATTAACTTCATATAATGATAAAGCTAAAATAATTTGGAACAGATGTATTATTTTTAAATTATTTTATTTCTTCAGGTCGTTTGCTTAAGGCCTTTCAGGTGGAATTCAGTTGGTACCATCTTGCAAATTGGGTGAATGTTACAGAGCAATGGCCATTCAGAATTTCATTTCTAGGTCTTCACTGTGAAACTCATGCCAATTCGTATGATCCTGAGACTCCTCTTAAAGAAATATATGATCAGTATGTATATACCATTAGTGAAACATCATATGAGTAAAATAAGTACAGAACATTGATATTCTTTAAACTTTTTAATTAATGGGTGTGATTGTAGAAAAGTAAATAAATTTATTTCATTGCTCAATTATTCTTGTAGGCTTAGAGATCAAGTTCCAGTTTGGAGAGAAATATGTCCTCTGGTTGACTTGGATCGTGAAGAAAGGAAATTTGATGTGTTTCTTTCTTACCACAAGGCTTCTTTACATTTGGCTGATCTTCAGCTTTTCCTTCCATTCACTATAAATCTGGATCCATATATTAAAAAGGTTATTCGAGGTAATTTCCCGATATTCCTAATGTAATATCAAGAGACTGTTTGACCTAATGATATAAATAATTGAATCTAATAGGTGTATCTATATATTTATAGATCAGTATCCAAAAATAAATTTATACCTGTAGTTACTAACAATAATTTTGCATTCAGAAAGAGAAATTATACTGTTGTTATTATTGTAATTATTAGCAGAATTGAATTGAAATTGACATACATATTGTTACCAAATTTTCATATGTGACTGTTATAATTGTTTCGAGTTTAACATCAATTACTTATTTTAAAATCAAATCAATAAGCATTAGTGTAAGGGTGCTAATGTTTTGTACATTCGTTATTTTATTAAGTATTGTGATATAAAGCAATTCCTAATTTTTCTTTATTTATTTGTAATCTAAATATACTCAATAAAATTTTCTTTTACTCTTTTAATTTAATTCCTCTTTTTGATATTATTGAAGTTTGATTTTATTTTGGCTGTTTTCCTTAAATGTGGTATAGTAGTTTTGAAGTTTAAGTTTTTTTTACTGTAATATAACATAAAATTATCTATTTTAAAAATATGATGTTAATTCTATAATCTTATTTTTTGTTCTATGGCTTAAAACATAGAAGAACAACAGAATCTTGAAGATATGGGAATGGCTCCTCCTCCTCCAACTTCTGTAATTACTAATCATTGGCCTTTGAATGCTGCAGCTCATCAGCATCAAACATTACCTACTACACCATGGAGCAACAAGTCTTCTCTTGTACGTAGAAACGTAAGTTGTAAGAATTCCTTCATTAAGGCTTGGGCAGAAGTATAAATCTTATGCTTACTTTCAGTAGTATTATTATGAGCTTAATTAGGATAATTGAAAAATAAAACTTCATTTATTTGAGTTTATATTCCATTTTATTTGGTTATTTGTCTTATTTCTGTTGATTTCTAGTGGAACTTTTCCATAATTGCTGAATTAAAAAACAAAATACAAACAATTTAAAAAAGGAAGATAAAGAAGAATGTATTTCCAGAACCAGTGCCTAAATCTTATACTTTAATTTTGTCATATTGGTATTGAGTTTGTGGAAACTATGATTTATTTATATAAAACTTTTTAATTTTTGTATTTATGCTAGCAAAATAGAATATGTAAGGGTAGACTTATATAATATTGTTAGCCTGCCCATGGCGCAAGTCAGTGAAAATACTTTTATGATTATTCAAACTATCTCCTTTATTTGCCATATATTTTTATAATTTAGCCTTTATAAATATTCAATTAATAATATTTTACTGTTATTTATTTTAATAGTTTATTCTTAGTCAGCCAAATGGTCTGTGATATCAGCTTAGTTGTCTAAGCACTTAACCACTTATCTTGGTGTGATGTTTATAGATGCTACAGATAGGGGTATGGGTATGATGTCTATAAACATAATGCAAAATTAACCTCTCATATCATATTTTTAAAATAATTAATACTAGATTTCAGTGTATTGAAATATGGATTTTTTTGGAATTATTGAAATATTTATTTGGAAAATTAGAATGGCTAGAAGTTAAATGACCTCTATATAATTATGTGCTATACTTATAAATATTTTCTCAGTCTTGTACAATAATATATATTTTTTATTTTAGAGAAATGTTGGTGGACCTAAGACAGGTATGCTTAACCCAGCAAACCCTATGATATTTTCTCCTGCTCAGCAGTGGTCACAGGGACAAGTGCAGCCGAGTTGGCAGTATGTGGCACCTCAAGAAACATTCCTTCATCCTAAACCAACCCCTATCTCTTCCTTTCCTGTAAGTTGAAAGAATATAGGAATCTTACGACTCCTTGGAACTTCCCACTCCGTTTTATTTAAAATGCTATAATATAGATATATAATTATAGATACGATATTGATACTTTAAAAATGCAATATTTCCTGAATTAGTATTTTATTTCTCATTTTGCACAAGTATTCATTAATTGTTCGTAAAATACCATCTACATATTTTCTTGTTTCCTTTGAAGTGTCAGCCTTCATTAGGAATACATTATTTATGATTCACAAGTTGAATTGATTTTAATTAATGGAATAAATAAGTAATTAATTAATAAGTATTTGTGATTTACAAGTTGGATGCATTTTTACTATTACTTATTTTCAATATCTTTCCTTGTAACATAGCCTGAGCTAATGGAAATTCGACTGAGCACTTTATCTGTTTCTGGGGTCTGTGACTTGATTGGTCGTTTGCCTGATGTTACTCCTTCACTAGTTCCTCAGTATCAAGAAGTTACAAGAGAAAATAATCTGAGTGGCCGTGTTCTTTTGCATTGTGAATTAGATGATTTGAAAAAGGTAAGTTATTATCATTTAAAAATTATTATGGCTCTTGAGCTTCTTATATAAAGGAAAGAATAGCCTTTGCTGAAGTTATTACTTTCAATGCCTTTAAAGTCTAAGACTAGTATCCTATTTTAAAGCTGACTTATAAAAGAATCTCTTAATGTGATATAAATAACATGTTTTTGGGGCCAATTTTTCAGTCTTCAAATTAAAGTATAATGATTTTATATTCATTGTAGTGAAAGGGTTGATCTTCCCTTACTCGAAAGATTATCTGAATAGTTACTATCTTCATGACCTTTCTTCCACAAAATATGGCTGGAGGCTATTTGGGGTTATTTATGTATGATTAAGTTAAATATATCATCCAAAGCTGTAATTGATAAGAAATAAAATATATCACACATGAAATCACAGTGATCAATTGCAATCAATCAAATACTGATATTTCCTATCACATCATAATTTCGCCTCTTCAATATTCTGACAAAACTGAAACAACTCCTGTGGTTTGCTTGTATCTCACTTAATTTCAATATAATTTTTAATGACATTTTGAGTTTTTAATTTGAAAAATTCAATTAATGAAATATTTTAGCCATAACGTATTTGTCTCTTATGATTGTTAAATAAATTACTTTAACAGCATTAGTTTGAAAACTTTTTGTATTCCTGTTTTTTTAATTTTGTGTAAAATTTGCTGTAATTCTTGTATGGATGGATATTGGTGAGGAAGATGTAAGTAAATAAAATATTATGAGTATGAATTGATCAATTTTCATAGTATTAAAATAATTAGCGTTAAAAACAAGTAAAACAGAGATTAGGGGTGAACCTTTCAACTTATTCTTGACAGTTAATGACAAAGGTGGATCATATGCTATGTAGTTATTAAATACTAATTAGTTAGTTCAAGTTCAAAGTCCTCTTATCCTCCTAAGTCAAATGAATGTTTTCTGTTAACATTTATTTCAAATCTAGAGTCAATTAATCTATATAAAATTTTCTGTAATGAAATTTATACTTTATAGGTGCTGCGGATGAACTTTGGTGATTGGGAATTGTTCAGAATACTCATCATAGCCTTGCGAGAGCAGGAATGTGTTTCTGTAACGCAAGCAGATGAAATAAGTTTAGCAGCTAAGAACGTAAGATTTGCTTCCTCTAGGGCTCATCAAAGGGAAGATTACAATGCTTCTTATAGTCAACTAACAAACAGAAGTGTATCTGATACAAGGTCATTCCAATCTGTACCATCAGTTGCTGAAAATGTACCAATGTTATCTGTTACATTATCATCATCAGATCATTCAGCTTCAATTATCCATGACATTTCATCTATAACTGGAGAATCGCATATCCATCAACCTTTGCCTGCTAACCAAGTTCCTGGTGACATTGACCAAGTAATTACTAGCCCAGTGAAAAGGACACCGTCTGTTGATAGCACACGTGTCTCATCAGCCAATCACACTCCTATTAGCCAAGAAAGTGGTTGGGAGTCACAAGTTAAAGATCTGCACATGTCACAAAGTTTTCCAGTGAGTTCCAAGGGACCATACCCTGCTTTAAACAAGGAGGACAGTGAAGTGGACTCAAGAAATAACAAATTTAATGAACAAAGAACGAAGACTGGTAATTATCCTCAAACATCATCATCTCCTGTCTCAGTCTCTGGTGTCACATCTCCTCCACAGATGTGGGCTTTGAAACAGCAAAATCAATTAGAAAAACAGGTATATGATTCCTAATTATTTTATATTTGATTTTTAGCAAAATTATTCGCGTTAGAATGTAATACTTGTACAATAATAATGTTAGAGTATTAGAATGAAAATGTACATTAAATATATTAAATTCAGTTATGGCTACATGGTAAAATTCAAAACTTACAAGCCTCATTCTGATGCAAGTGTACCTCACCTTGCACTTCTCCCTCTACTTTCCACTTGCCAATTATGATGGTGGTGGATGTTGGCTTCGCAATGCAGCGAAGCAAAAATCCTTTCAAGGTTCCTTAGCAGAAGGACCAGCTTTAATGTAAAACAGGGTTACACTGCAGAATGGAAAGCTCATTTGAGCAGCTATACATGATCAGGTTCTTGTTCTGGTTGGCCAAGTCTCCTATGCTGGTTATCCCTTTGTCAAGAATGCCAGGATCATCTCCATACAATCTCAGCAATTCTTTTAGTTGAAGCACTCAGTAGTTTTTCTTTCTTATATTTTGTTTTATTTTCTTCATCAGTCAATACTCCACTGTGTAGCACACTAATGTATCATCTTAGATTTTCTGCATCTTTTAGCCATCATTTATCATCGATAATAAGTAAACAGTAAGGTATGCTCTTATCAGAAAAAGGGGGCTTGTTGCTTTTGATTCTGACCATGTTCATGGTCATATGGTTGTTATCTAAATTAATGATATAAGAATTCTTTCATAGTTCTCAAGATTCCTTGATTTTGGTTAGTTCATTGCTTAAACTTTGAATCTGGTTTCCTTATGATATCTAAATAAATTTTTTTAATCATAATTTGAAAAACAGTACATTTAGATTTTATCTTCCTGATAGTCTTTAATAATATTTCTTTGAAGGTTATCTTCATAATTTAAAAATAAATCATCAGTAATTTGAAGAATAATAATAAAATAATTATCAGAAAAATTTTAAAAAGTGAAATGTTACTTTTATCTTTTATATGAATCTGCAGGTTAATTTTTGATTTTGGAAAACTCATTTAAAGTAAAGGATATCCTTTTTTGTTTAAATGTTTATAAGACTAATAGAAAATCAACACTGATTTTAGGTAATGATGGAAGAGGAGATGATTTGTGAAGCCTTGCAAGCTGTCAGCCAAGCTGCTCTCACAGAAGTGGATGAGGAAAATACAGATGAAGAAAGTTCAATAAACCTCAATGAAGATGATGGGAGGAAGGAGCAGAGCATTAACATCATGCCAGGAGGAAGTAATGAGGATGAGGTGGAAAGTGGAGGTGAGGAAAGCCCTGATGTGAGGGGTGCTAGACATCGCCGTGGGAAATTCAGTGGGTTGAAACGGCACAATGGAGAACTATCAGATGGAGAAAGCTAGGTCCTCTAGTATATAGTTAAATGTTAATACAAAATGGGTGTCTTTAAAAGCTATGCTTAGAAAATGTTTTTCTATGCTATTGCAGTTGTTAAATCACTCATAACTGTTCAAAAATAAGCTTAATTTCTGAGATATTTTGTTGCCTCAGACTGTCAATGGCAGACTCAGGTGATTTGTTAAATTAGAAAATGTTAATAGCTCCTTTATTTTTATAGTCTCTTTGAAGAATGAAAAGAAGCTAAATGTGTACTACCTGAATGTTGTCTGTTAAGAATTAAACATGTTAATGTTAATACATAAATTATCATAACTACAATAATACTCCTGTATCAATAGACTGTCAATTGAAAAGAGTTGTATGCAGGTATAATATGTATGGAATTTAACTCTATTCCATACCTTTAGTTTTAGAAACAGAAAATTCTGCTCTTCATACCTGACTGCTAAATGTATACATATTCCTCTGCAGAAGCAATGACAAAACAACTGAAAATCAGATTTAGTGTATTATTTTAAAATGTAAAATTGGAGAACTTTTTTGTTCATACCAATAGAAACTTTAGGATATTTGATAGAAAAAGTGGAAAATATGTGTACTCTCGATACCAGTGACTTTCCAAAAAAGATGTTTGATGCTAGTACCTGGCTGCACTGATATTTATTTTTCTATAAGCATTTAAAATTGCTTATTTTTTGAGTAATTAGAAAAATGCTTATTTTTATTGTGAATTTAATGGTGTGTTTATAAATTTATTTAATTGCATGAGCTATTAGACAAAGTTTAACATTCCAGTACATCATCCAGTAATGGTTAATAACTCAACCATGCAATTTAATGTTAGATTCATCTAGAAAAATTCAATTAATTTGGAAGAATTGCATATATTTATGTTATTTAATGCTTTTCAAGCAAATACATTAAAATATTTTTGATGTTATTGATAAAGTGTTTTCTTAAACATTCCTCATAGATGAAATTATAAGATTGTACTTGATATCATGTACTACCAAGTAATACTTATAGTTTTTATCTGTTAGCACTTTGATGTGTCATATGTAGAGCTATTCAAGTGCTTATTATCCAAGTTATAAATGCTGCTTCAAAATTATTTATGCAGTGTTGATCTTTATTAAAATGCTAAGTACTGTTTGAGTTTACATACATGGAATCCAAATTTGTTTTTGTTTTAATAGAATGAGGAAACAGACCTTTTACTGTATTTTCATCAAATTCTCATATTTGTGTTTTAGTTCTATAAAATTTTGTGCTTGTGAGTAAACTCTCTGAAATGCATGTAATTTTTTATTAAAATTATTTTTATTAAGAAAGCATTGTTTCAGAAATTTATTTCTTTATTTAGTTTTTTTTAATTTTACCTTGCTTATTAGAAGTATATAGCTGAGTGTGGCATTGCTCTTGTATATTTTTAAGATGAATATTTTTCCATAGAAATGCAGTATAATTTCCTGAAGCTTTTAATCCGCTCAACGGTTTATTTTTTGCAATAGGTCTTCATGATGTTCGTTTTAGTTATAAATGGTGATATTTTATTTGAACTGCAATGGTTAAAAGAGAGAGATTGGTATAGTATTGTCATTATTGGTTTTATTCATTGAATTTTTCAATTCTAATTTATAATTATCTTAAATTCATATTTTGTATATAATTCCATTTTATTTGTTTGTTACCTTAATAGAAGGAACCATTATGGAGAATTATCCAAGTAATTGAAATGATTAATTTTCAAAGCATCCCCGATTAATTTGGTCAGCAAACAGGTCCAATATCAATTTAAGATGGTAGTGTTTCGTATGAAAAATTTTATTCTTTTATGTTTGGAACCAGATATTTTGGAAGAAATATTGATGAGGAAAAATAGTAATTATTAAAATGAAAAATTATCATAATATATCATATTATTAATAGAAAAAAATGACAAGTACTCAGAGCAACTTAAGTATAATCAATGCAATTAAATACTAGAGATAAAATATTGAAAAACTTTTATTTAAAAACTAGAAAGAAATTTCTTACTAATTAGCATTGTCTGATTGGACTGTAGTAACCTCTGTAAGACTGATGGTTCCTGAATTTGAGCTATTTATTTTGAAGATACAGATTTTAATGAGTTGTGTTCATAACACATCTCATTAAAATTTAAAACACAATTTTTGTCTATACCTCATGGAAATTTGTATGTTTAAAATTTTAATTGTAATTAAAACATGGCCTGTATTTCATAATGAACTACTACCAGTTAAGGTTTTTATATGAGGGTATAAATTAGATATTTATCTATAAAACATTTCTCATTAAGGATCAAAAACAACTTGATTTCATTTGATTTATCTCAATTCAGCATGTAATAGGTTGGGGACATATTTTTGATTTATGTCAATTCATTCGTATTTGAATCCTTAATATTTTTCCTCCATCATATGTAACTTTCCATTTCATTCTTTGAATTCTAGAATACTTAAAGAAGTTCCACAATGGCTACTTAAATTACCAACTAGGGATTAGAAATATCTCCTAGCTACTTTTTACACCTCTATTAGTAATAATAAAATTTTACTTAATGAGCTTTTATTGACTGGGCCAATAAATAATATTCTTACTGTTACTTAGTTTGCCATTTCTTTATGAGAGAATCCGATTGATGTAATTGATGTGGCTTAAAAATATGAGATTGTTGATTTAATTTAGCATTTCTTTCATTTTATTATGAATTACATAGACTCAAGAAATAAATTTTTAAGATACTATTCTCTTACATTTATATTATATATTTAATTGATATCATATTTAAACATATATATCTTAATGTTTTGATTTTTCAGGTTATTAATAGAGATATTACTAAAGTATTGGAGAGAATTGAATGCAAAAATTATATATATAACAATATGGATGATGGGATTTCTCCACTAACTTGCCTTTAAAATTTTCATATTTTCTCCGAAGATGAATTTGAACACCAAAAATTTTAGAAAGTACAAAGTTCTAATACTTATTAAATATTGAATTATTTACATATATTTAGTTATTACATTCCTAATCTTTTATCTACTTTTATGTATTTTATTTACACTACTATTCCACAACTTTGATACTTGCTTGTCTAAGAAGAAACTGTTTTTTTTAATGTAAATGAATTTCCAAATTTTTCAAATACAATTACCCCAATTCAAGATATTAATTTCTACCTGAGGTTGAATTACTGTAATACCTCTTTTTCTGTAATATATACTCATAGGATGTGCTTGTGGTGTCTTCTTGAGTCCAAAGTCTGTGCCAGATAAAAATTATCTTACTTCTACTTACGAACATAAACATAACATACTCTTATAAACTAAGTCTCTTGAGAGTAAATTTTTTCATAATAATTGAAAGATTGAGCTTGGTAATTGTAGATTGATGTTTCTTTCATTTTTAACATTTCATCTAAAGGACATTATTCTCAGATGTGAGGAACAGTCTCATAGAGTAGCATATAATGAATATAATATTTAGATCCAATCATCGAATACACAAAATCACTCTCACACAATACTAAATATAGATTTTCTAATGTCTTCTTAAGAGCAAATGGACTTATCAAAGCCCAAGAGAGTGAATCTTAACTTCATGATCACAAGAATACTATTTAATATAAGATTTCACAAATGGGTAACATTTTAGGCTTTCAAGAATATTGTCACAAATGTTTTATTCTATTCTATACCTCAATCTTATTACTTAAACATTGATTTTTATAACTTGTTATTTACATTTCTTAGAATCTTAAATTTGAAGAAATTTAATATACACATTACTATCTTCAAGGATAACCTGAAAAGTAAACATTAATTTATGATGTTTACTTTTGACTTCCACAAAAATACTTATAAGGTACAAATAGATGTATTAATTTATTTTTTCAGTTGATTGGAATTTCATTCCCCAAAAATTAAAAATTGAGGACATTCTGGGATTTTTTAGATTTTTTTCAGAAGGATCAATACTTTTTGAAACTTTAATTTGTTTTCTTTATTTCTAGCATGATTTATGAAGTAACTTGATATCAAATTCTGCTTTAATTGTTTTTCCTAGTATTTGAAGAAATGCAATTCCTGTCAAACGTCTTCTCCTGTTCACAATGCGGCTCTCAGGTTTTGGATCAAGCAATTTTTGAAAAAGTATAACTCATGGGAATTGAATGAAGATTTTAATAGAATGACATGCATAAGGCATGATGAATGAACCTTGATACATTTATAATAATGAGCCAAAATATCATAATCTATGAAGTTTTTTCTTTAGTTAAATTTTGTTTTTACTTTGATTTCATCGATAATATCATATCTTATTTAATTCAAATATTTTATTGTGTCATTTTACTTTTACTTGTTTTTCATACATTGTATCATTATAGGTGTTACATAAAATTGATATATTTTTATTTTAGCAGATTATTTTATTTTATTGTTTATTGTATCTTTTCTGTGGAGATTTTATTCAATTTTTTATGTAATTTCAACATTGAGTAAGAAGTAAAGCATAGACCTATGTGTAATTTCATATCTTCCTAATCCACCTTTATTCCATCTTTATTTCATTCCATTTTGGTAAATTTTCCATATTTACTCATACATAGTCCATTACATTTGCTGAAATTTAGAGCTATTTTTTCCTTGGCTATTATATGCAAGTAATAATTTGTTGGTATTTTAGTTTTAATTATGCACAATTTAAAGAGGAGAACATTTTTCATCAACTGTGCTAAATATTCACATCCAATTAAATCTATCTTATAAAGTATAAAAATAGAATAACAATTTATGATTATTTGTATTTAGTTTGAAAATTTTTTCAATCTGCAATAGTTTTAAGTTTTTTTTAATTTTCTATGCATATCCTTCTATATCTATATAGTCTAATTTCAGATTTCTTTAATTTAGTAAAAATTTAAGTAAAGGTATCACTAACAATAAGTCCTATTTTGATTTAGCTGAAGTGAATATTTTATTAGAGAAAAATATTTGAAAACTCTATTAGCTATTATCTATTGGTGTCTGTGTAGGTATCATTATTTATTCAAGTTTATAATTCATTCCTGAAAAGACTAATAATTAAAGTTGAATGAACTTATAATTATATTTTTCACATAGCCAATTTATAGAAAATTAGTACCAATTCAAGACAGATCCATGATCACCTTCTTCATTTACATTTGAAAATAAAAATTAGATGATTCAGAAATGTGTGTATGTGGATACATAAAATATTATTCTCATATGGACAGATTTTGCTCAACTTTCGCTAAGTTTAACGTTTAATTAAATTTAATTAAAGATTTTAAAAAATAAATTGATTAACTATAGATTTGTTTTTCCAACAATTTCATGTAATAGAAATTTATAAATTTTCAGGACCATGATGAAAATGAAGAAAAAACAACAATTATAATATTTTAAATTAATTTCTTTTTAATTATTGTTAGGGGTATGGGATTTATTGAACACTTCCTTCAATTCCCTAATCTATATCTATTTAACCATGTTCACCAAATTATTTGGCCATATTAAGATAAATTGAGTTCTATTATGATTTTCCCTATTTTTTACCATTACAAACAGATTCTTTATTAATTACAAAATCTTTATTCTTCTCATAGTGAGAGTTCTTTTATCTTACACAAGCTATCCTCACTGTTCAAAACATAACCCCTCTTTAGAGTGACATAATTTCTGGAATCTTTCTCATCAAGAAAATTTTTTCTTTGCCTTATATGAAAACATGGATTAAAGCTTTAAAAGGAGTTACACATGTGAGATAAGGGAACGAATTTGAGTGAAGGAATTTTAAAATGCTTTATTGTCTGCTTACTTTCTGAAAAAATGACCAAGGTATGTTATGAAGAATTACTATAATAGTTTTGCATTTATAACAAATAATTTACCAAAGATAAAGAATAAATAGAAAGGAAACCTATGATATGGATGAATTATTCAAAACATCCATAAGAGTCTATGAAATGATATATAATGCTGCAAGAATGTGTAATGATGAAGGATAGCAATGGATTTTATAAGCCTTCAAGTATAAAATATTTTTAATTTATGAAAAAGATGACTTTGTGAAATTGGAAGGGATTTAGGTGTTAAGTAGTTGTTTTCTATTTCAACCTAGTAGATTCACAAATAAATGAAACAATTATGCTACAGAGAGTGGAAAAATATTTAATCCATTTGAAAGATATTTTAATTAGATGTGAAGGTTATGTTTATATAATAACATTAGATAGTAATTTGCAGTCATGGTCCGAGCAAAATATCTCAAGAATAACTCTCTATGATTCTTATAATAAAAAATTGCTTCATTGATTGCAACATATAGAGAGAAATTGTTTGAAGTCAAAATATCATGTTCCTATTCTCTTAAGACTGATTCAGTTCAATACAAAACTAAGAAAATCGATAATTTCATGTATAATCTGGTAAACTGCTTTTTAAAATGTACTGGTTTACAATTACATAAATTTGAAGGAAACATTATGAGAATTTTAATACATTTTGCTGAAATTTTTAAATAAAATGTTGTGCATGAAAACAATGAAAAAGCTGTACAAAAATCAGCTTTATAATATGGATAATTATGGTTTTGCATGTTATCATACAAGCTATATTTTAATTATGCTGTTTTTATAACAATATTTTATTGTAAATATTACTATTCCTTATGTAACTCATGAAACCCTTTTTGTGAATTATTTCACTTTAATTTTCTAATTAGATTACATCTGACAGAAAAGGTGATATTATTTTAAATCATCATCCCAGCATTATATACTAATCTATAAATTTCTGAAAACGTAAGGTATGCTAAGAGAATATCACATGTATAAAATTTGATGAAAATTTTTATTAATACCATGAATATTTCAATATAAAAATATTTGAAATTTAGGTAATGTTAATGTAATATTATTCACTAAGTATTTGAGTATATTAGAGCAATAGTAAAAGTTAAAGGTATTGGTAAAACATTTCTTACTAAAACTGAATATCAAATTAAAAAGGCTTATTTTTTCATTCAAATTTTTAAAATCATACTCTGTAAACTGATAATCACTTGTAATTCATCTATAATCATTTATTATATATCTATATTAGTCCACCAATTCAAAAATGTTTTGAAATGGTAAATTTAATAAATTGTTCATCTAAGTGTTGATACCAGAACTTTACTACACTAATATTCCTACCAATACAAGAACATATAAATATTCAATATTAAATTATTTCTTTGCCATGTAATTGATTTTTATATTCTCTTGGTGTTTATAATTAATAACGTCAGATGTATTCCCCATTTGTTGTAAAAGTTATACAACAAAATAATTATGAAAAATTTGTGGTAAAAACATTCTTGCAAATCTAAATTCTAGGATTCAATTATTACATTTAGAAGAAGATTGGACAAACAAAACTTTACTTCCCAATAATGTCCTCTAAAGTTGTAGTGAAATGTCTTAATATAATTTCAAAAAGTCGTAATATATATTGGTTGAATAAATGAAATTTAATTAGCTTAATATATTTTTTTACTCATAAAATAATTTCTCTATTAAGTCAATATACAAAATATCTGCATATTCTTTATTCACTCCCTTAGGTATGGATAAAAAGCCATTAACTTGCCACATGAAGATTGATCTTAGAGATAAAGTCATTGAAGAAGCAGGTCAAACTACCCACAAAGAAGACGAAAAAACTTCTCTCGTAGATAAAAATGGCAATGATTCCATGAAGTCTATTGATGTCTGTTGTCCAGAAGATAGTAAAGTAGATTCTGATGTTACGCAGATGAAAATAATTGAATTAAGCAATCCTGCTCAAGAAATTCAAAATATAATCATCGATTCAAGTAAAAACTGTGTATCCTTTGTGAAGGATGATTACACAAGTTCTTATGAAACATCTGAACCCTCCACAAAGCAAAGCACACAAACTCCATTAGTTCCCGAGGATAGTTTTTCTAGATTAAAGAAAAATAATGGATCTTCTCCTAGCCTAGAGAAAATTAATAGGCTCAGAGGAAAGGTGATTCAGATGGTTTCAAAGACATCCTCATGTAAAGAAGGATTTATGGTGATTGAAAAAAATTTAGCCAAAGATGTTAAACATGATACCTCAATTAAAGATGAAGCATTGGATATGGATAACTGTGAAATGGATGCTGATGAAAGTACACCATTGGTATCTGAGACATCAACACCATCAGATTGGAGTTTTGACAATGATGCCATCACTGGAGCAATGAATCATGCTTTTTCAGAAAATATATTAACAGATGAAAAGGCATATAGCAGTGAACAAAGGGATGTACGATCCTGGGGTGGAGAAAAAGGGAATAGCAGCTCTGGAGAAGATTCTAATCTTTCTACCACTCCTCAACATTCATCACCAGTTCATTCATTAAGAGATAATATAAGATGCCCTATTCTAAACCTTGATTCTCAGTTTTGCAGAGTCTCTGCTAAAGATTCACCAGTTCAGATCACTGCTAATGGAGTTAGCAAAGATTCCTGCAGCTGGTCTGGAAGATGTAAAAGAAAGCTATATCGCAAGAAGAATGAAAGACATTCCACCCCGAGAATTTGTATTTTTTCTGATAGGAAGAATTATAAAAGTTGGATTACTGACGATAAAGATATTTCTACTGAACAAGAAGATTTGAAAGACAAAAATAAGGATGTAGATGATATTCCTGCATTGGTTAGAGTGGTAGAAATAAAAACAGAGGATGATAGTTCATCACATAATCCAGAGGAAGAAGCTGATTTACCAGGGTCAATTGAAGATAAGTTGAAAGAAGGATTCCCTTCATTAGTTCCAGAGGAAGGTTCTTGTAATAGTATTTGTGATGTTCATGTAGATAATATTCCTGTTTCCCATTTGAAGAATGAAACTAATCCTGAAACTTCAGTATGATAAAAATTCATTTATTGCTACTGTTTAATTCACTTTCCAAGTTTGTTGAATATTTGAATACTTTTTGCTTTCTAAGTGATGTAATAAATTTTTAATTTGAGATGTTGTTATATCAGTAAGAAATGAATCTGTGCTTAATAAAATACTAAAACAGAGAAAGGGAATTTTTAGGTGATCTGTAAGTCCTGTTATTTTTATAATGAATAACATTGAGATGTTGTTTTCAACAATAGATTTTTATCTCTAAGCATTCAAACATATTTTTAAGAAGATAGAAGTCTTAAATTCATCTACATGATTCTTATAGTAATCCAGGTAAAATGAGCATAGAGGTATTATGCCTTGTGAAATTAGGTCTAGAATAATAATTATTCCCTCAGAAAATAATTTTTCTCCAATGTAAGGTAAAAATAAGGTAATAATGATTGTCTTGTAAGATGTTCTTCATTCATTTGCAAAATTTGAAAAAAGAATCCATTGATAGAGATATCACCCATAAGATTTGATTTCACTCATTTCTTCATCTTTTATACAAGAAGTAAATAAATAACAATTGAAAAATTAAAAGATAAGGTTATTCGAAGCTTTCCCTGATATTAATACAGAGAAAATTTTCTCTTTTCCGTAGAGTCATTTCTATAAGAAATCTAAAGCATTTCAAACTGCATTTCTGTAATTTATTTTTGTCTAAATTGTTTTGTAATTTTAGATCTATGATGAACAATCCTAATATCTACAACAATAGATCTTTGTCAAATTTAGTCGATTCATGTTTCTAAATTACTGATATATGATATATATGATGTAATGTATATATTGTATTTAATTTTATTGTAAATAAATTGATATTAGGAGGGGTAAGAGAAATGTTTTTCTTATTATTCTTAATTTTCTTTTTCCCTTATTGAAATTATTATGGTTATTATGTGATCAACATCATTGTGACGTTTTGGTTGACATTTAAACTTAGGATAACAGAAACCAATAGTAATTAAAATACTATAAATGTTCTGAGCATTGACAATCATTTTAAACACCCAGTTTAAAATAACTCACTGATCAATCAAAGATTAATAAACTTATTTCATAAAACAATGATATTCTCTTAATAGTAAAAAGGTATCATTAAAACTAATTTTCTTTTGCAGAGGTTACAGTTATTGTAACAGTTTATAACAGTGAATAATGTATTGGACAGAATTGCATTATCATTTATGATACTTCCATGAAATATTTTAAAATTTGATACCAAACGATTAACTCATTCAAGTTTACATGAATGAAAAATTTTAGAAGTACTTGCAATATTTCCAATCTATCTAATTTAATTCCAACTCAATGTAAAACTTGATGAAAAATATTCTATATACACATTTAAAGTGAGGAATTTCATTATTGAAAATATGAATGAAAAAGATGAAAAATTCATCTGAATTTTTAAAAATATAGTGCATTTTAAAGACATTAGCATTATGTGAAAATTCAATTTTCTCAAAACAACTGGATGCATGCACTTCAGTACTTGGTAACAGTGTTCCTTAATATTTTCTAATAAAATATCAAATAATATTACCATAAACTGATATAAGGTGGCATATCTTCAAGACGAGTTCTTAAGATTGGATGAAGAATTCCAAAATCCTAAAGGAAAAATACAGTGTTTACTTTTTGTCTATGAAATATTTGTCAACATATAGTTTTACAATTCAAAGTCAATCTTATTTCGAGATGAACTCTTTGAAATATTTTCACTATTTACAGAGAAACAAATAATTGGTTCAAAGTTATATCACCATTTGACTACGACAAAGAACAAATATATCATACCGTCATAATTATGAGAGGCATACTAGTGAGAAAGGGTGATTGAACGTGAATATTTAATAAGAAATTAATGGGTTCATATATTTATATAAAGTAAGTCTTTGATCTTGCCTCAAAAAAGATAGTGTAGTCATTTGTCAAGTGAGAATCTTCGTTCGTCGTCGTTTGAAAATGGCCACTTCAACAGAAGGTTCTGCACAGCTACAAATTCGATTTATTAGTAAGCAAGAACGGTAATAATTTTGATTTGTGTAGCTATTTATTTGTTTAGTAATTATGAACTGTTAAGTTTAGGTTACTCTTCCGTGAGATGGATGGAATAAGTTACCTTACTGAGCACATGTGATTGGTGTGTAATGAGAACAAAATAATTTCATTTCAGATATGCCGTACCTGACATTCCATTTTCGGTACCCTGCAACATAACTTGTAAAGATATCAATGTACTGATCAACGAGCTACTGAAAGGTACTTATATTTTCAATTTATTTGTTTACTTGTCAAAGATGATATAATTCTTATTCATTTTCTGAAAATGATCAGAAAATAGGAGCGAGGATGATTTTAAGGACGTCGAATTTGATTTTTTGGTGTGCAATGAATTCTTACGTGTACCGTTATCGGAACACTTGGCTGAAAGAGAGGTATCGAGTGAGGCGGTAGTGGACGTTGAATACGTTGAAAGACATCCTCCCCCTGAGCCGCATGATTGTCTGCTGCATGATGACTGGGTGTCTGCGGTTGAAGCTCGTGAAAATTGGTGAGAGTTTGTTCTTGAGTACTTTATATCATCAAGTCATACTATGGTCGGATTCAACTTTTATTTGTTTACAGGATATTGTCAGGTTGTTATGATAGTACAGTTCATCTTTGGACCTCTAAAGGGAAGCATTGCCTTACTATGACCGGACATACCGGAGCTGTAAAAGGTGTAGCATGGGTAAAAATAAATCCAGGAGTTGCTGTTTTTGCTAGGTGAGAGTAGGTTCATGACTTTGAAAGCATTCTTATTTTCGGCTTTGTTAGACAGTAGAGGTTGATGAACAATTTTATCATACTGTATTTAATCCTTTTGATAGTGCTTCGCAAGACCAAACGGCAATGTTGTGGGAGTGGAGCATAGAAAAAAATTCAGTGAAATGTGTAGCTGTGTTGAAAGGCCATGACAGAAGTCTTGAATGTGTTGCTTCCAACCCTTATGGAGAAGAATCCCTCATATCCACCGGTGGTTGGGATACGAACGTAAAAATATGGTCTTCCTGTAAGTGCTTGTATATAGTAAGCCAAGGCAGTTGTGCATTCCTTGATAAAAATAATTGTAATTTTAATAATGTACCCTTCCCTGTGTATATGCATACATTTTTGTCATTCTAATAGTTAGAATTTAAATTATATATTTTCATATAAACACCAGATGTTAGCATCCTCATGCACACTGTTATTTTCAGCGTCCCTCTGTCATGTTACCCCTGGACACTTGATGATATTCATAACTGCAGTCATTGTTATCACATGTTTCATTTTCTGTTCCTTCTCATAGTTCCAAGTTTACAGCAATCCATGCCTTTTTGGAGTTCTTAAACTATTTTTGAATTCAGCACCCAAATTTTACTCCTGTAAGTCAGTACCGGTGAAATATGATGGTTAAGTTCTTCCTCCCTTAGTTCCATAGGCATTTTTTTGATTTGGGTATATTTATTTTCTTTCTGAATTCAACCTTGAATCTTGTGTTTACTTCAAATCACGCTTCTTCTCTTCATTTATGGATTCTTATTATAAGCTTGCATATGTCATGTATGATTTCAATTCCTTCACTTGTCAATCAAAAATTCTACGCCTCCAAGCCATTCATCCTTCGAAGGAATGTTCTCCTGTAATATTTATTAGTCTTTTTTCTCTGATATCTGTACATAAGGAGGATGTCTCTTTGATTTACCTTGAAATAAAGTCTGCTCATCTTCTGTTAATTTATATTTTAATAATGTCTTAGTGTGCATGGATAGCTTTTGTAATGTGCCATCTTTGTTTTCTGGAGCCATAAGTTTTATATAATTGTTCCTCATTCTATTAGATTTGTGTATCTTTTCCAATTTAATTAAAATATCTTACCATTTTCATCTCATGTTATATATAGTATTTTGGATGTCTAATATCAAGGAGAAAAATTGTCTTGGGAGATTTGTAGGCTGACTTTCAATCCACATTCCACTAAGACTTCTACCTGTTTGGCTGCTAGTTTTATTGCCTGATACTGCAAGGTTAAACGTTTTGATTGTTTGTTTCAACTCCTAATAGTGATTTTGGTGTGAGGATTTATGTAGTTTTGTAATGATTTCATTTTTATCATGTGCCCTATTATTTCTCAGTTTCTCTATGTCTGTGGATCTTTTCTTATATTGGCAGTTGTTCTTTGCAGCAAATATCAAAGTTCTTTTCCTTTGGGAAGTTTGTGATAATTTTTTAGTAAATTCGAATAGATGAGAAGTATAGTGAGAGCGATAGCAAATAATCTGATTTATTAAGGCTAATTTCCCATCTTATTTTTTTGAGCGTACGGTTTGTGAAGTGTATGCTTGCATTTTATTTTTCTTGCATAAGTTCTGTTAAAGTCTTGTATATTGTGATTGTGGAATTCCTATTTTAGTTTAGTTGTTCCTTCATGTACTTTCTTATAGTTTGCTTGATGATTTTTGTCTATCTCCTCCGTAGAGTTGTTATAAATTAGCTTTTTAATGTTATTTTTTTGACAGTATTTTTTAGTATTGTAAACCTTGATTGCTAATTTATGCTTTTGGTATGCATTGGCTCTGAATTAGATTGGGATATTAAGTGTTCTTTTGGAGGGAGATTATTTCCTGTGTTTTATGTATTTTGAAATTTATCCCAAATGTTTGTATCCTTGTAATTACTCCCATTCCCTTTTGGTTTTGGATTATTTGATCTTTTTTGTATTGATTAAATACATTTCTTCTGATGGATCCTCATTGGAGTGATCTTAATTTTTCTGTGTGATAAATATATGTAATTAGAAATTTAGGGTAATTTTACTCAGCATATTGTTGTAGTATTCAAAATTGTAGCATGAGCCTTTGGAATATAAAATTGCTTTATTTTTTATTATATATTCTTGCAGCTGTGGATGATAGTGAAGAGGATAAGGATGACCATTCAGCTGCTAAGAAAATCAAGTTAGGACAATCTAAATTCAGGGTAAATTTGAATTTTCTACATAATTGACTGTCTTAACTCAGTCACTACTTTGAATTTTCTTATGGATTTAGTAAATTCTAGATTGATTATTATCAATTCAAATTCATTTGAGTAGTTTCCAACTGCTATAAATCTAGTTTATTACTCTCTTTTGGTAAGGTTAGGCCTGCAATGGTCCCTTGTCCAAATAATCTTGATGATCACTTATAAAAAGTTGTTTTCCTTTTTATTAAATTAATGTTTCAAAGTTTATTTTAAAATTTGATGTTGCAATTATTCAGTTGGTTGTGTTTTTGTTTTAGTCTCCAAAAACTACTCTGAAAGGGCACCGTGAAGCCATTTCTGGAATGCAGTGGATGGCTCCTGATGACCTTGTCACTTCTTCCTGGGATCACACTCTTAATATATGGAATGTAGAAACTCAAACAGTGAAGCAGGAGATTAGTGCCACTAAGTCCATCTTTGATTTATCCTGGTCCCCTCTTTCAGGGTGTATAATTACAGCATCAGCTGATAGGCACATTAGGCTTTATGACCCTAGATCCTCTGGTAAGTTTCACCATACTCATGTTAGTTTTTTACTGAAAGGTATTATTTTAGATCTCATTGAGGTATGAGGAGAATAATCCTTTCACTCACTAAGTATTAAAAAGAATTAATTCACATGTAAAATCAAGGTAACAATTTTGACCTTAAAGATATCAGAGAAGTACTTACTAGAATGTTCCTTATTCTGAAAATGAAAATTATCAATTGCTGGTTTCACCTAGAATTGAGGTGATTAATTTTGAAGAGTAAACATCTTTGGCGGCCCGAAGGTTTTTCTGTTTTAAAGAATATTTATATCTTATGAATAGCTGCAAGTTTTAGTTATTTTATAAAGTTTTAAAGGTGAATTTTTGTTATCATTTTTGCTTAATCTTATATTTATATACTTATTGTGATTAAATTTCCTGATCTCTCAGTCCTCTGTTTTCTTTATCAAATTTATTTCTTGAATAATTATTAAAGATCGATTAAAATAGTTTCTTTTTCACTTGAGTTGTTTATAAGCATTATATTTACATTATTAACTCATTTATTCATAGTATATTATTACCATATAAACTTTAATGTAATTTAATCATTGTTATTACTTATTTCAGAGGGAGCGCTAGTGAAAGGTCAATTCACTTCTCATAATGCTTGGGTTCAAACAGTTTGCTGGTCAACTACTGATGAATTCAATTTCATATCTGGTGCTTACGATCATCAACTAAAACTGTGGGACACAAGAAGGTAGGCTTAATGACTAATAATATATATATATATGTATTTTAAATTTTTCCAGTTTTGATTTATACATAATATCTACCTTAATTTTCAGTCTGAAAGCTCCCCTGTTTGATTTGATGGGTCATGAAGATAAAATCCTTTGCTGTGATTGGAGTAGTCCAAAACTAATGATTTCTGGGGGTGCTGATAATACTGTTCGCACATTCAAATCCAAGCAACCTGTATGATTTGATCTTCGAAATAGATACTCTTTTTTATAAATTGTGTTCCTTAATGGCGGTTTTTTTACTGTTTATTTTTGGATACTGTACCTATTTATATGATGTTACGTTTATGTTGATTGATCATAAATTTATAAGACACCTTCAACTGGTAAGAATAATTCATGATCTGTGAAATATGCAGTGAACAATATAGTAATGCATTTATTGTTAAGGCTTAATTGATTTAAAATAAACATGAATAGGAATTATGGAACAGTAAGTAAATGGTTTCTTACATATTTTCCATAAATTTGTATAGAAGTAAACAATCTCATTGTTTTTCAGAATTTGACAATGGGAATAACTCAAATTTTTAACAGGAGCATAATGAATAACTGCATTGAGACTCCTTACTCTGTAATTAGTAAGAGTAAGTAAAAGCCATTCTGTAGTATTTACACAGCTATTCAACATGCTTAATGAAATTAAATGAGACCCAAGAAATTATTTTAATTTGAATACTGCTATTTCCACTTGGCAATACTTTTACTATTCGTGATCATTTCTAATGCTATTTCTATTTCTCCTGATGGTATTTCTTTAATTTGAAATTATTCATGATCATATCCAAACTGGGAAATAAGTAGTTTGATTAATAACTTCAACTTTGTAGGTACCACATGAAGGACTTTGAAAAAAGAACTGACAAGATAGAACTCAAACATAATTCTCACAATGCTGTCTTTTATAGCTCCCATTTCTGGTAAATCATAATTCATATGTACAATAATGTAAACAAGGCAGTAAAACTTACTCAGTGCTGTATTTGAGTGACCCTTTATTACATAGTGGGTGTTTCAATATTCAGTTCAATATTGTTCATCCCACTTAATTCTTTAGTATAAATACTGAACATTTTACCAACAGTAAGGTTGAATCACGTGCCTAGCAGGACTTACTGAGCACATTGAGCATATAAAATGCTCCACCACGATGACAACAGGGAATCCAAGACTTTCTACTCACAATGACTATAATACAATAGGGAAGAGAGCGAGGTATAGGCAGGAGCAGTAAGGAAAGGCAAGGGGTATGTAAGAAATCTGGAATCTTGAACAATTTGGACAGTAGTCCAAAGGTAAATGGTTTTGATTATGGTGGTGGCAGACATCATTAAAAACTCAAATTAAATATCCTCGTTTGGACACTAATGAAAGGTAGCAGAGCCTCTATACATTTACACATTATGCCAAGCTCAATCATAAAATGCAATAACCAGCATTCACGATGCTCAAAATATATATTTTCTTCCCAAATCAAATTTTAAAATGGCATAATTATGAAACTGAATTGCTCCATGTACATTTTTCACTATGTAATATGAGTTACGATTAAGTTTTATCAAGTGTTATGACAGTTTCAATTGCAACATGGAAAATGGATACTTATTCAGGTTTCTCTGAACAATTAAAAGAAGTTGATCCCTGATGCCCAATTATATTTGCACTATTATCACACAAATGATTACTGTGTAAATTGGGAAGAAAAGCACAAAAAATGGAGACAGCCACCACTACATTACGATGTGCCAATTGTATGGTATGTACAATCACAGCTACCAACATTATCTTACGATGGCCTTGCTAGCAGAGATTCATAGAAGTTTAATGGCAGATTATCTCCCTGTCATGCTGAAAACGATAGCAAGAAGTTGACTTGCAACTGGACCACTGTTGCCATGGGTTTATGGGGAGGGTGATCAAGGGATTTGTAGGGCTATCTTAAAGTGAATTTAGAACTTTTTCCTTTAAATGACTACAAGACCTTGGAAGCTCTTAACAGCGACAAATTCTCCATATGTTGCCATTCTTATTCAGGAACTATGACAACATGAGAACAGTTTAACTGGAGTACAAGAAAGACAAATTGTGGGATAAATACAAAGCTAGTTTCGGCACTGGCAATCTGAAGATATGGATCATTCAAGTATTTCTCCAGAACACTGTTCTTTGATATAGAAACACAAATCCCATTGTTCACTTCCTTGTGAGATGCAACTGTACACATGGACGACTCCCAATTTTTCCTCCTGGCCCCCAAGCAAAAGTAGCATTTCTATATATTTTCAAGTTCTTGCATGCCACATGATGGGGATTTCATGTACCAATGCAGGTTATTCCAATACACCTTTAAAAAAAATAACATCACACTTGCACGTGACAAAAGGGCTCCACTCAATTCAGCAGACACTAACACAACGCCGCATGTTTTAGACCAAATTTTAGCCATCGCTTTCTCCTTCCCATCACATTAACCTTTAATTATAATTTTTCTCATGTACATTCAATAGAAAAAAGGAACAAGTCTTCAAGGGCAACACTGAAGTTCACATCCAGCACCATGTTGCGTGCATGCAGCCGTTGGAGTGGGCCTAAGATTGAGAAGTCCGATTCATGCAGCACAGCAACGACAGGGTCAACAATCACTCGGGCGTTCTCTTCTAATTCATCACTATTAATTTCTGATTAACCCAAACTGCTCTCACTTTCTGCATAATAGAACTCCCTTACATTAATGAGGCTGGTAATAAAGCATCTCTGGAGACTGGGCAAGAGAATTCCATCAGATTTCCAGGAAAAAAAAATTTGTGCATTCTTCTCCAGAGGCCTCAAAACTAAAACTTACACACTTCTTTCAAAATACCTTCCAGAACATCAGAGTCAATATTCCCATTCATGCTGCAATTAACACAGCATCATTTTTTATTGTAGGCCATACTTCTATACATCCACTCATGGCCTTGATTAAAGTTGATGATCACAGTCCAACTGTTACACAGCAAATAACAATTTAGGTATAATCAAAGCGAAAAGTAGCTTTCAATAATTTAACATTAAAAAAGAAAATTTCATTACAAAGCAACAGTGGAAAAATTTGGTCTTTGCAACTAAGTAGATCAATAAAAATTAGGCTTTTGGAAATGCTCTTACAAAAACATTGTCGCCATGAACTCACATCATGAGAAAGGTAAAGCAGAAAAAAGAAGAAGGCATGCTTGGGAGGAAGAAGCAACGACTTTTAGTGGGAAGTACATAAACATATTCACAGAATACTCCTCTTCTTCCACAGAATTAGTTGAAAATTTCAACTGCTTTCATCCTCCACTAACAATATTTACCTTAGCTCACCAAGTACAATACCCAAGTGAGGCACTTTGTTGTTGCCCAATCAATTAAACCATACCATGAACTGACATTCAAGCCCTTTTGAGCCAATCTTGTCGAGGTTTACCTGTACATGGGAGTATTTGTACAAAGGTGTTACATTCAAATGGATTGGACAGAAAAAAATAATCAAGACAAAAGAAGTTCATGCAAGGGTCTCTTCACATTCTAATGTAAGAGCAAAGTTCAACTCTCTGCCCTTCCAACAACATGCAGGTTGGGCCACTATTTGCCATACTGTCCTTTCACAAATCATTACAGTATGCATATTCATATATATATGTTTATATATATATGTATATGTATTATATATATTTATATATATAATAATATATATTAACAAAACGTCTACGTCTTTAATAGAATCAACTGGAAAATTGTCCTTATTGTTTCAACACAATAAAACAGCAGCAATGATGATAAGTGTCATTCCTCAATAATAATTATCGTAATAATAATATTCACTGTACACTATTGAAACAGTACAGTCACCTAAGCAGCTGCTGACTTCATGCGACTGAATGATATACCCTACACAACGAGCACTCCTCATATGTACATTTTTCTGCTCCGATACTGCCGTAACTCCCAGGCAAAGGAAATGCTGCACTGAGAGAAGGAACACCAATTGGCAATGGCTGCAGAGGAGCAAGTCTTTCATAGATCACCCAATGGAACACTTTCAGCAATAGTTTAAAGGAAATTAATCACACATGGCGCACATACACATCCACACAATGACCAGATGTATCATCTCGCATTAACACGCACCACAATCGAAAGGAGTCTCTAGTCTCCTCAGGTCCGCCCCCTTCCTCTAGTCCCCCGACCCCCACGTGGCCCTACAGGAATGGGACAGAGGGCAGGACGGGGCGCTCTCGGACGCCTTGACCCAGAAGGGGATGTTTTGGGGGGAGGGGGCGACCGCCGTCACTATGATGAACTGGAAGCATTTATACCACCGAACATCCCAGCTGTGAAGGAAGTTTGTCCTGGTTGCTGACTTCCCTGTTGAGGAGTCTGTCCTCCACCACTTACAACAGAAGACTGAATCTGTCCACCCCCACTGCCACCCCCTCCCCCACCACCTGCCACTACTTGTTGCTGGGCTTGCTGCTGACTGTTTGCCTGACGACCATGCTTTGGCATTGGAGGTTGAAGATATTCATGCCTTGCTAATGCAAAGACATCTATTCGATCCTCTTTGCGATATTCAAGGCAACATCGAATGAAACACTGGAAAGAAATATTCAAATTCAAAAATAACATTTTTTGGACAATGAGAACCTTACTTAAAACCATCAAGGTTTTGTTCATCAAATTGAAGAACTTGGGTCTTCTAGCTTATTGCTATCAAATTACTGCAACAGTATTTGTATGTATTTTAATAGCATTGAACAAGCAGTTTAGATAGAAAATTCTACTAGATCAGAGGCACATGAAATATTCATGAAAATTTCCATCATTTTTTAATTTTTGTTCTTCTAAAAAGATGTCTTAAATATAATTTATTACTTAAATAAACATGATGATGGAATTTAGGGGAATTAAAATCTAATGATGAATCACCTTGAATGAACGTAATACAGATATCAAGTCTACAAAATCATCAATGAGATAATTATTTAGTTTGGTTACATTACACATTTCTGAGAAAGCTTCCGTTCAAAACAATCAAGTTTTGAATTTCCTCAAATATTACTCATTTCCATTGATTTTGGAAGATTTTTGGATAAAACTGCGAGTACCCAAGGTCAATAATAACTAAAATCAGCTGCATTGACACTATGAAGTTTAACAATGGATGGCAAAGAAAAACAATTTATATTTGTCTATGGATGTAGAAATAAATGATCATTATTTTCATAATTCCACTGACATATCTGCCAATTTATAAAATTTTAGTTCTTCAGGGACTCAAGGTTAGCAGAAAAGAGAGGTAAAAATAAACCAAAACTTTAGAAGGAAAAATATAGGAGGAAAGAAACCTGAAGACAATCTAGAAAGATAGAACATATCAACTCCAAATCCTATACATGGTATTTAAAAATTATACTTTTGAAGATACAAAATTAATCAAATGTTATGTATGATAGTTAATAATGTTTTGCACCAAGTAATACCAAGATGATAAAAGAAGATATTCCTTTATAACTGTACTTTATATAACTCTATGACCAGAAAAGAAAAACGATACACCCTTCCAAAGATAACTTCTGCTGCAAAAAATATCAACTTAGCCCTCATATAATGCACAATATGAACAAAAATTAGATAGCAAGAGAGATAAGTGAAAGCCCAAATCAATTTTACCCAAAAATTTATCTGAATAATGAATACTCTAACTTCCTGTTGCTATCCGGATGTTATCATTTGCTATTCTAATTAAACAACCACTTAAAACCTCACCTTGGCTTCATTGCTCACAGTTGGCTTGTTGGCAAACTGGACGTCTGTTGCCTTCAGGATAGTATTTTCCTCCAATATAGTTGCTTGAGATTGGTTATGACCAAATGGCTGAAATGAAAATTAAAGTAAAATCCATCATCCATTATAATTTCCAAAATCATGAGCAACGCATAGACGAATAAAAATCTAATTGCAGTTTTCTGAGGTTTGCCGTAAGATCATTAAAAAGATTCAATATAAATAATTGATAATTTATGGTGTTAGTACTTCATTAGATTAGGTTGTAAAGAAACCTCAAGTGTTTATAACCCTCTGTAACATATCATGTATCAAAGGGTAGCTAGCAGGTTATTCTCATAGATATAGAATAATTCTAAAAACTTGAAATTCAAGCTCTGTGAAACATAACTGAAATCTACGTTAATTTATTCTTTTATAAACTCTTCTAAATCTGCAAGTGGGGAAAAATTCATATCATTACGTAATTGAATATTGAATAAAATATTCTAAGTACAAATAGCACTGAAACACCCCAATAAATACACAAATTTAACCATAATTACAATAATTATGTTAAATGCAGAACAGCAATAAAAATGTTCCATTAGTGTATAACATATGTAAGGGTTGCTTATTTTAAGTGGTATAGTGATTTCAGATAAAAAATCTACTTAATGCTCAAGAACTTGATAAAACCTTATAGGAATTAAAAAATAAGTGTAAGATAACATACCTTTTTACCATATAAACATTGATAAAATATCACACCAACACTCCAAACATCTACTTTTGAGGAAATTTTGGGAGGGTTCTTTCCAACAACAAAACATTCTGGAGGCAAATACCTGAAATGGGATGAGTATATTATAAAATACATGAAGTATTACAATTTATTGAATTGTCTACTTAAACATAAAGCTGAGAGATAATGATCAATTATGCAAACCAAAACAGAAATTAAAGTATCCATTTCATCACATAATGATTTTTATTTTCTTACAAAACTATTCAGATCTATTGTAGGAATGTTTCTCAACAAACAGAAGTAGTTTCCTGGCATTATGAATTTATGCATACGCTTTTACACATATAATACTTACAATTATGAAAGATAACAGTTTAGCTTTTTCAACACTCTTTTGTTAGTCTGTCCAGAATAAAGATTCAAACTGTATTCTCTGAAGTTGCAATCACAGTACGAACGCATCTTTCTTGTGGCATAGTTGATTTATTAGTAGAAATCAAAATTTACTGGATGTATAAATATGAACATAAAAAATTTTTTTGTGATAAATTTGGCAATAACTGATAAATTTTCTTTTTCTCTGTTCTTTATCACTGTTCTCATTACATACTTAGGTGTTAGTTGCCTTGTTTAACGCTGGAACTCATTGGAACGTATCCCCCTTGCATTAAGTAGGGGTCTTACTATAGTTATAACATAAAACCCAAAGGTTAATTAACAAAGTATAGATTTAAAACAATTTATTATATGATGAACTATATCAAAAGTATCTTCAATAATTTGTTAACTATGAAACAATATCAGGTATTAAAAATTCTTCAATAATTCGAGATTTACATATACATAAAATTTGTATAGACTTCATTGTTTACCTACATTTAGTATGTCAAACAAAGGTAACTATAAATAAGGATCACCTCACTTAAGTACACTTTACAGATAACAATCTATTTGTATTGGCATTACATATAGAGCCATTACTGTTCATTTTCTCCATTTTCCCAAAAAATCCTGATAATTCTTCAATAAAATACAAGCAAGTGTCAACAAGGCTTAATAATGGCAAGGAATTGATAATCTGGTTAAAAAAGAATCAAACCTGAAAATTTTGTTTGAAATTACAGCCTTGATCATAAAATAAGAAATATAAAATCTAATATTTATGAATCTATTTAACAAAAACCAATCAAGTAAAAAAGGGTGACAACCATTATGTACTAAAATGAGAAGACAGCTAATAAAAATTTGAAATTAACATCTTAATAGCAATATTTTCCCCCTCCAACATAACAAAAATTACTGTTACAATTACATATAATTAAAAACTTACCAGTATGTACCAGCTCCTTGAGATGTAAGATCCATACCATGATCAGGATTATAATTTTCCTCATCCATAACTTTACTTAGGCCAAAGTCAGTAATTTTGATTTCACCACAGACATTTCCTTCAGTCAATAATATGTTTCCTGAAAGTTAAGGATTATACATATAAACAAAATTATATCAACCAAAAATAGGTAATTATTTTTTTAAATCAGAAGCCAAAATTAAATCACGTTGATGATTGAACTTTAATAAAGTTTTGTTAACAAAAGAGAAGGGAATCAAAGTCTGCAGACCTGAATGATTAGATCATTTATAGCTTGAGATATACAGGTAGATATTGCTTTATTTTACAAGAAAGCCAAACGCTAAAGAAGTTTCATAAAAAATCCAATAAATTACATTTTTTTCAAAATTTGTATAAACTAGTTTAACAGCTGATGAGGTACACTAATCACAGTAAGAGAAAACTGGACCAACATCAAAGACAATTTGGATATACTTAGAATACATGGGCAGTTAAGATATATTTACCTGGCTTAAGATCATAGTGGATAACAGGTGGTTTAATTTCATTGAGGTATTTTAAGGCAGACACTACTTGCATCACAATTGATTTAGCTTCCCGCTCAGGAATTGTCTTGTGCTATGAATAAAAAGAATAAACAATTGAGTATGGCATTTTTAAAACTATTGCATAAATATTCTTAGCTTAAATGGACTCAGTCCCGTCTTGAAACACCCATCATGGTTTGATATGGATTTTAGGTAACATCATAGTCATAATCGAACAAGGGAAGATGGAATTCCATAAACATACATTTATATCATAGTAAAAGACCAACAAAAAATGATCAACTGACAGACCTTTTCTACACAAATTTTACAAAATATTAAGGTATTTTATTAATATGTATACAAAAGAGAAAGGAAAGGGATGAAAATTCACTATCCAGACAAAAATAATTTGCTTCCACAGAAAAATTTCATGTTATGCTACATTTATAAGAGGAATCTAAAAATGAGTCTGAGAATATGAGCCAAAAAATAATAAATTACAGAATTGCAGGAAAATATTAAATTTAAAACTAAATAATCCCATTGCAGCATGAACATTCACTTAAGGTATAAATAAATGTATAAATAAGGTATAAATAGATATAAATAATTCATTCTTATGACAATTTTCACTTACTATATTTATATAAAATCTAATTACACACCTGTTTTAAATAGAAGTCCAAATCATGACCATCACAATACTCCAATACTGTACAGAATGAGTTAGCATCAATTTCAAACACGTCATAGAGTTTCACAACACGAGGATGATCCAGAGATTTATGAATGTTATATTCCCTAAGAGCATGCCTATGAAAGAAAAATGGGTCATCAGTTTCTTGAATTATCATTTACCTTGGCATTAAGAAGTTGAGAGAGATAGTACTCACTTGATATAGTTTGCTTTTTTATCTTCCTTCCAGTCTTTGTTGAGTTGATGCACTTTACATGCAACATACCTCTGCTCCTTCAAGTCAAATGCCTAAGAAAATAAATAATATGCAAAATAATAAAAGGAAAATCTAAATAAAAATTTGCTTAATAACAATTCTATGACTTATTTTCAAGTAGATCTTGAAATTAAAATTGATGTAAGTATATAATTTCAAATAGCAAAACTTACTTTATGAACCTCACTAAAACCTCCTTTCCCCAACAACATTAGTAACAAATACCTCTCGCTCAATACAGGATGGTTATTAAACCTAGAAAGATATTATTATGAGCATCTAATAATATTATATTCATATGAATTATCAGGAATAATATAAATTCTATCTTGCAAAAAACTTACCTAGACTGATCTTCATTATGGATCCGCTTTAATTCCCTAATGTGTAAATTACGCTCTCTCTCTAATTTCTCCAACTCTAATTGAATATCAGCATCTTCTTTCTTCAATGCATTTTGCCTGAGCTGTAAAGAGAAATACAAATTATTAGTAATAGAACATGAAAATATTCTTATCGGCAAGACACTAAGTTGAAAAGAACTAAGTAAAATAACTTTAAAACACACATACAAAATTCCATATCATAAAGAGAGAATAATATTAAAAAAGGATAAAATTAGCATAAACCTCTACATTCAAATATTACAATATAATATGATTAAACCAAAAGATTTATTACAGCAGAGAGAAGCTATGAATTACAAAAAAAGATGACTTTATGATTACCTTTAGGATTTCATCAGCCTCATAGTATTCCTGCAATGAGTACTCTCTAATGGCGTCTGGTTTTAAAAATGTGGCTGATGAATCAGTACCATTATGGAGAGCTGCCGCTGCAGTATTGCCCTGATTACTTGAATTCCTTTTCCTTCCAGTCTCACTGTTTGATGGCCTTCGTTTCAGGAGCAATTTCTTTTGACGATCAATTTCTTCCCTTTCAGCTGTTATTTCTTCCTGCCGCCTGAATTGATAGATTGTCAGAAAGTTAGTATGATGACAAATGATATTGTAATATACACAAATTTAATATTGTAATAAAAACCTTTAAATACTTATCATTATAAGATCAAAGTTCTTCTAAGTATAAATTTGATTTGGATTCTTAAGATGATTTCTCTCATAATGTAAGATTAAAATATTAGGTCAAACAATAAACTTGAACAGTTAGGCTTAAAACTAATGAATAACTGCTTCAGAAATCAATCTAATCTCTACTCAAATAAGATTACATGAGGATACTATGATAAACCAAAAAACTGAGAAAACGCACTTTGTACAATGGTCTTTTCACATAACATACCTATTAGATGATAACATTGAAATTACTAATTTTGCCACCTATCATTCAAACTTCCTCAGCTATTTTTAATGAATTTAAAAAGTGAAACTCATAATATACATATTTCAAGAAGTAACTTTTTTGAAATTTGCAAAGTTCTACATCTTTAAATAATTATTATATTGCATATTGAAGCATTGGCTTATTTGAATCAGAAATTTTCTATTTCATTCATTGACTTTTCCAGGACTTTTTACAGTTAATGAATCCAGAAACAAATACTGAAGTTTGTCGTGACTGGTTTGCATTTTTACTCCTTTACTTGAGATGAGTACACTAGGATTGCAATGAATTTTGTAGTTTAAACTTACCTCGTGAGTTCCTGAAAAGCGTGTCCATCAGTCCAATTTTCTTGGAAGGTAGCTCCAACTCGCTGAGTTACAAACTGACCCAGCCTTAAACGATTCTGCATGCACTTCTGCCTTGCTGCTTTCTTTTCTATATTAGATTTTTCCATAAGCAGCTTCTTAACAACATCAATACACTTATTTATGTGATTTTTTTGTTGTTCAATGGTTTTTTGCTGTGCCTGTAGCTGATGCCTTAGTTCATCCGTTTGCTATATAGTGGAAGGAAAAGATGATCAAAAATTATTTGAAGAATTTATATTAATTACAACAGCTACTGATAGAATATAAGAGATGCCCAAGAAAATATGTAAAGCAGAAAAGTAAATGCATTACTTCTTACAGAAGATATTAGAGGAATAGATATAAAATATTGAGGGATAGGGTTAAATAGGGTGAATTGATTTTAAGGTTATATTTACGAAATGATTTTAAGTATATCAACAATGTCAAGAAGTTCACACTTACTCTCTGGAGCTCGTCAATTTTATTATTCCTCATTTCCAGGTCAGAGGAGGCTTGGGTTTCAAATTCTTGGATTCTCTGGCATGTGAGTTCAGTCTGTTCAAAAATGAAGCAAAAATTCAATTTTGGTAAATTAAATTTGTCAATATAAATAACAAAAAAAAACAAATAATCAAGTAGAAACTAAATACAGCAATTAAACAGGAAGATTTACATGAATACAAAACAAAGAAGACATTTCCAAGTCCATACTGATTCTTTTATCAGATCAGTTTATTAACATCTACAATTAATCAATTCAATTCGTGAAACCACAGTCATAAAAACAAAATATATTAGATAATTCATTACAGTTGATATTGAGAAAACTGTTTTGGTAAATGCCTTCAGTGTATGATAAGCTTAATCTCCATGAAGTAATGGAAACAGAAATTAACCACTGAGGAGTAAAATACAACTGATGAAAAACTAACTTGTTAAAATGAATTGTTACGTACCTGGACCAGCTTGCTGACCATAGTAGGATGAATTCTAGGAGGATGCATGAGGGTTGAAAATTCAGGAGGAACAACAGGCTGCACTCCTCCAGTCATACCAGAGAGTCCTGGAGGTCCCCCTGCTGGCTGAGTAGCCATCATGCCCTGTGGACTCGGGGGATACTGTACCCCCGGGGGGGAATGCACGAGGCACAAGTCAGCAAATAATTCCTTATCACATTAAAAGTTACACATGGACCTTGAGAGCCCAGACAATGACATCATATGAATTAAAAAATGAAAAGGCTAAAATAGAATAAAGTAAATTCAAAAATACTATGAAAGATAATTTTCTCGAAACTTCAAATGTATACTTTCATTATAAAAATCTTTTGAATTGAATGTCAACAAATTATAATCTAAATAATTCAAAGTCAAGAAAAATTATTTCAATATTTAATCATGTAATACTGAGATTTTATTTATCTTGAAAGAGTGAGATCAATCAAAAGAAGTGCCTACAAAAAGTACTGGGATTTACATTCCTTGATCATTGCAACAAATACCTTATTTATAACCTATTTAATATTCTATATTAGTTGAAGGCCACTCATTGCAAGAATAAAAATCCAGATATTATATGATAAACCAAATTTTTTTAATGGTTGTACCTGTTGGGTAGCAGGAGGAGGTACTGGAGGGGAAAACTTAATTTCAATGCAACGAGTGACTGTGAATTTAAATTATAATAAAGCCATTACAACACATCTACACATTCTTAATGCAAACAATAAAAATTATAAACAGGACACAAAGCAGCAGGCTTAATAGAATAAATGAGGGAATTATATGGAAATTCTCAACGAGCAACAAAAATCAGAAGCTTCAGAGAGAGAACCTTCAGAAACTAATTGGCTGCATAATCCTACATTCCTATAATCCTGTACTTTTCATTCAAATATTCTATTTTTCTCATAATGGAGGTACATTATTAATATTATTCGATGAAAATTATACTGATCAATTGTTTTTTTACTGACTGTATTAAAAATATCTAATAATTTTCATACACATGCCAAATAACTAAAGTCAACTGTCATAATATACACCTACAAAGTTAATGAACAGAATTATTAACAACGTTATGAATTAAACTTGGATGATAACAGAAATATAAACTAAAATAGCATCAAAAAGCTTAGTTGATTAGTTGGTGTAAAAACTTATTTCAGCTTAACTACCAAGGATTATACTTTTTACTAGCTTCCAGGATATGCACTTTATTAATTGCATTGATATGCATTTTAATACATACTTCATTAAACTATTTCATTAACAGGTTCAGTTTTAAAGCCGCGCTGTTCTAACTTGACCTCTCTGATAATATGTTATATAAGATACTATATATATTTTATACTAAGATCACAATATGAATGACTTCCTCTACATTAGAAAAACAATAGACCCAGACAAAATTACATTCTGCAAATATTTGATAGGCATATCATCACAGTACTAAACAAAACTACACTTCAATAAAATTGTATTATCAAGACTCCTATCACTTGCAACTATGGAAAATTCAAGAAATGAAAATTAAAATATATTTAAATTAAGCGGGAAAGATAAATTATGGAAAAAAATTCAACAAAAAATAAATAAGACTTCTAAATAAGTTTTACACACTAGAAGGTAAGGCAATAAAGAGTTTGTCATTCATTTGTAACTTTGAAATAGAAAAGAATGCTAACCACCATTTCATATAAATGTAAACATCTTTCATAACACGTAGATAAATCATTTGTGATTGCTTTCAAACACTCGCTTCAACTCTCACTCTAAAACTTACTAATTCTTTATGGCTGATATGAAAATAGGATCTACAATGGACTTTCTATGTATGTATTGCATAAAAGACTCTAGCATACAATGTCTAATACTTTGAACTATAAATTCTAACTACTTCAAGATACAAGGATACCTACAAGCATAATTTCATACAAGACAAAAACAAAATAGTGAAATATGTTTATGCATTTCATTCTCAAAATATTATGATTAATATTATGTCTTGGATTCATATGAGCTCTAAAATAAGGACACTATCAACATTATGCTATATCTCAACATTAACTAATTTATTTACACCTACATACAGCCAAACCATAATATATGATACTGTTTCAGAATTACTCCTACACAAAACTTCTTCAGGCAAATTACTTGAGAGAAGAAAATGATATTTCTCGGAAAGTAATGGAAAGAAAAAATTACTAAACTGAAGAAAATATAGACAACGGCAAAGAAATATGCAGGGTGTATACAATGGATAAAGATCTATTGGCATTATAAGGATTTCCCCCTCCTCCTATCCCTCAAGGCACTCACCAATGAAGTGAAACTCTGTTGCGGGGATGGGCTTTTGGCACCACCACTCCCATGCCGAATGGGACTGTTCCCGGAATGCTTGGCAAAATAGTCATTTATCTTTTTCCCATCATTCCGGGAGGCCTTTCCTCCACCCCCAATAACAACTCCCCCAACATTCCCACTTCCCCCAATATCTTCTACCTTCCGTTTTCTCTTCCTCTCTGTTGGGGTTCGTGGTAGTTTCTCAGGTGTGTTGTTGTCATCCTTGTCACTGTGAGATGACCCTGTTCAGAAAAATAGCACAAATGAATTAATAAAGTATAAATCAGCAGAACAATTAGTATTATTCCAGACCACTCAATACAAAATTATGATTTATGAAGACGATGTTACATAATGGACAAATGACAATAACAACAATCAACCACTAGTCTGTCAAAAATTCAAATTTCTCACTTTCAAAAATAATTTGCGAGTACTTAATAAGAATTATTAAAATGAAAGGATAATTAAATATCATATATCCTTAAAAAAAAACCTGCCATGCTCCACAAAACACTATCTTTCTTGGAAGTCATCTATACAGTTGTATACTACAATCTTATCTTTTGATTTATCATTAAAATTAACTGATGCTATCAAGAAATAACTTACTTTTCATGGCATAACTTTTAAGATAAGTGATTTCCAGAAGTTGAGCGAGTTTTTTGTTATGAATTATACTAAATAATTTATTTTGTTATAGTTAAAGCTAATAACAGTATAGTTGTCATTATATTTGTGATTTAGGTAAACAATTAATTCAAACTCAAAGTGCTCTTTACAAAATCAGCATTAGCTCACTCCCAACAGTGTGAAAATTATCATACCTGTGCTCATATTGGAATCCTGGCTATGAACGGCTTGCCCTGAGTTCATAGATCCCTGGGGTGCCATTTGAATCTGAGATGTGGCCGACATCTGTAACATGAATAATAATTTGGTTAATAATTGGTTCTAATAATTTTCTTGAATTGAAAATTATCATTTTGAAATAAGCATTCAATAGGGTTGCAGTTCTCATGCATTAAATAAACAAAACCAAACAAAAACCAATGTATGCTTTCCCAAAAGCTCTGGACTTCAAAACATGCAAAGTTATCTACAGCACTGATAGGTAATCTAGAATCTAATTTTGTTATTATACCTGAGCTGAATTTATAATTATATCTAGTCTTTCGAAATGAAAACAACATGAAAATTACACGACACAGAGCTTAAAATGAATATATGAGCATTACGACAGTAAATCCTAGCCTTTAAGAGCTTACTGTTTCCTGCACTTCATGATTCTCGCTGGCAACAGACATGGCTGCTTATTTATATTTTTGTTGTTGGAAAATACAAACATTTTACGAGTTGGGGTGACGAGAAATAACTTTCTCCGCACTTAGTCACTATAACGGCGATAGGATTTTAAACAAAGAAACTTCAAATAGCGCCATTAATGTCAAATCAAGAAACGAAGACCGAATGCTGGGAGGAATGGTGGGGGGTACAAAAAAAGAGCAGCGGACGGCGCAGCCGCGACAAAAGACGAACGAAAATCGCAATTGAACTGACTTTAAAAACTTAAATGACCTAAGAATGAATGCCAACCACACAATAAATATATAACTAATCCTATTAGTCCAACCGAATACTTCATCAAGTGTTCAAACTTCTAAAATAAAAGATCAATCCCTGAGATGATATTACGAAAGTAATCAGATGTTACAAAGTAAAATATTAGAACTTATGTATCGATCTAGAGTATGCGTAACACTCCATAAACTTCTCCTCCATCAGATAACAGCGATATTTTCTATTTTTGATATCGTGCCAAAGAAAATTTGCAATCTCAAATAACGCTTGCACTTACTAACATAAACAACGAATAAAGATGGCAGACAGCCACAGCAAAGTAAGGAAGAAGACCGCAGGGGTAGCAACGTACACTCAAACAACCCCTCCACATCAACCACATCTCTTCATCCTTACATAGCCTTACCCCTCCCTTTCTTTCCACCTCTTCCCTTTGTTCCTCGACTCACCAATCCATTCCAACAGCATTCACATGTCCCCCACCCTTTAATCGTCCAACCTCCACCATCAGCGGGGAATTCTATCCCATTTTCTCTATCTCACTGCGTGCAAGTTGAACATGAACAAGCACCTTTCGGACGAAAATCTTCTTATGAGCGAGCTGGCACGATAAAGATTGATACGCAAAATATCGCAGAAACACTTATTAATTTAACGCAAGATTTATATGCGACAACGGCTACTGCTGATAACACGTTCAGAAAACGGCAGCGCAGAGGAAGCAAAACGACACAGCCTACCCACTTCAATGCGGTTACCATCTTCTATTTTGGAACAAATATTGTTTCACGGAGTTCTTTCGATTCATTTCACAATAAGTATATATGCACCGCTTACCATGAAAATTTTCAACTACATCCACAAGCTATTTCCTCTACATATACGAACATCTTCCTTCATAATACAACAATAACAGCGAATACATCGAACTATCAATAATAACAGGTGATACAGATCGATAAAATCATAACTTCTTCCACGAATCAACGCCAGATTTACACATTTCACTTCGAACGATATTCATTACACGACCGCTAGCTCTTTACCTTTTGGAATTTCCAATAAGAGAGCAACAATGCCCGCAACATTCCATCCATCGTGCTTCCGAACAGAGGCCAATTTCTTCCGAATTCCGCCACATATCCTTCCCAAAAGGCCCCCACAATTTTCCCTATCAGTTAAACAAAACGGCCACCCACAGCTACGTCGAGGCAACAGATATCTCACTACTCTTCACCCCCTCCTTTTTGAGAAATCCACGGGCAGCACCCTCTACGGAATCCTCCCCATCACCCCCACCTGACCCTCCACCTTCCTCTCCTTCACCGCCGTCACTTTCGCCGTAGTCGGCAATCGCCGCACAGCACTCGCTTCTGCCCTTCCACCAGGTCATGATCCGAGCATCCACCTGGCGACACCTATTACGTCCCTCTACGTTTGACTCAACTGCTTAGTAATACGGATTCGAAGCACGAAGGGCGTCCGATACGACTTCGGCGGCGACAAACCGCCCGCCAGCAGACGCATTAACGCCGGCACACCGCGACGTCCTCTCACGCACTGCCTTGCGATCGCAGACTCTACCCCGTGAAGTTTGCAGCTCTGGTCGGTGGTGGCAGCAGCGTCGACTCGCTGCCAGAATCTAGCCGTGGGATTCAGAGTCCACGAGGAATTCGCTATCATGACAAAACGTAGGATATATTTGCTCAGCTGATATTATCATGATCGCTAAACGAGGAAAATGTGGTAGCTAAAGAGAATAGTAAATGCACGACTATAAATTGCTCCTTCGTCTGCCTAGGATTGATTAAGTCAAAGGATACAGGTATATACATATAAACGTCACGATCTATAATCTCAATAAAGATATTACGTAAAGTACAGCTCAAAACTCGAGATCCGGCTTACAGAACCTAAACGCAACTAAAACCGTTTCTCCACCTACAAAGTGAACAAGACTGTAACTTACCGTAACATAACAAGATTTTTCTCTCGTTTTCAAAAACAGATTACCTCGAGGAATTTATCTCCAATTTGCTTCATCGTACACATAACCCAAATCGAAAGGGCTGACTTGCCTTACAGAGAACATCCTGTTCTAATGGTCTACGACCTACCTCGGAGAACTCAATAAGGAAATCCGGAGTCAATCTAACCATTTACAGGAAACTAGCATACATTTAAGTGGACAACTTCTACCAAATAATAAGAGATGATAAAAACGATCGTATTAATTTAAAATCTTCGAATTTCAAGTCCCTGTGGCTTTAAAGCCCAACGAAACTAAATCAAACTCAAATAAGTTTTGGGATTGGTTGGCAAGACATGAAAAACACTTCCAACGAAAAAGTTATCTTGCCAAAGATTAAACAAAGCAGTTTTGACTATCCTAACAAGTTAACGTTACAGGTCAACGAACGGAAGAAACCGGATCAGAGACCGAGCACACTCTTTGACAGGCATATGCAAGAGAAGTCGACGATAAAAGAATCGATTATTCACATTATACGAACAGCAGTTGACAGACATAGGTTGCGCATATTACGAAATGAATGTATATGGAATCTCAACTAGAAACCTTCACGAATTATCTTAGCCGTAAATTAGATTAAGTATCGGCCCTAAATATTTATAAATTTAAGAAAAAGCTATACGTAAGTAACACGTGACTATTAAAAAAACACAATATTGATACTGACCGAAAGACTGCTCTCAGTTTTGACCATTTTTACAGTAAAACTTCTTAAATTTGCCTCGACTAAGAGGATTGAATTCTGTGCAATATTATACATCGGGGCATATGTCGACTGCTATCAAATTTTCAAAAACTGCGAGTGAGGACTTTCTTTAATAATTTAAATTAATTTATCCTTTTGCGTTAGGCAATTTGAAAAGGAAATTTTAGCCGATTGTCTAGGTGAAATACCATCAGTCGGCTTCGTACGACCGAGCGGTGGCCATCGCGCTCACAGCTGTTTTCTTCTCAATGGAAGATTTCCACAAGACGCGATTTCTCCATTATGGCAGAAATGCTTGAATTACGAGCTCAGCTCGCACCACGTAAAAACTGAAGCTTTATCCATTCCTTACAGAGGGGAGTCGATTCTCGAACACGACGAGTTCGAAGGAAGGTCGAATATCAACCGAGACTATTTTTACGGTTTCAGGTAGTGACTCAACGTGCATATTCACGGAGGAACGATGACGCGTTTCAATCTTCCGAGAAAATTTCCTCAACAAACGACTGAAATAGTTTCGGAAATCTCGAAAAAGAGAGCTTTACTTGCGGTCGCGAAAGGGGGACGTAGCGGAAATACCGCTTCACGCGTACGATCCGAGATTCGCTGCCATCGTCAAGGAAGAGGTTTTCGGCTCGGGGTGGATTACTCCATGTTATCTCACTAAAGAAGGGAGCAGGAGAGAGGAAAAAAAGGCGAAACGGAGCGACGCGGCAACGTCGCGATCGGAGAAACTTGGCAGCGCCGCACGTCGTGGTGCGAACCGTCTTCCCATCCCACCCTCGCGACCACCGCCTTCCGCAGCTGATCCTCCACGGCACGGTCATTCGCAAAGTTGGTATAGTTTGAGCGGCTGCCGGGATGGCGCAAACGGCGCGCCGGTCCGTGACGAACCAAAGGGAAGAAAGGGGAGATCCTACTGCCACGAGCCGTGGGATGTGAGACGCCCGCCCCCTCTCCAAGGAGAGACTGCCCGTTCCATTACGCCAGATAAAAAAAAACAACGGAGCTGCTTACTTGATATGACGCGTGGCGTGAAGGACAATAATACCGAACATTTTTATATGATTGCCACTCGAACTACTTCCTATCGTAATTCTCAAAAAAATCTAGCTGTAGTAACACACGGGATGAAATCCCTCAATTTTATTTCTCGTCACAGACCTTTCCCACTGAAAAGATTTTTTGCTTCTCAAATCGATATGAATCGTGAACGGTGGCTAAGATAGGATTTCAAATATTTTGACGAAGCGAGAGATTTTATCCGTAAAACAGCGAGATGACAAACCATAGTTTACTATGGAAACGTGTTGACGATGAAATCGGTAAAGATCTAGCTTCCTTATATTATTTTTAGGCTATTAATGCTTCGAGGAAAACGTTACAGGGTCCGAGTCGATCGATGTGTAATTCCTGTTGACCGATCCTCAACCATTTCCTCCATTAAAATTCCTTTTACCTGCTCACTAACTCGGGAATGAATTTTCCTATCAGCTCTGAGAAAAACCCAAGAGAATATAACTTCGTAAGACCCACAATATATTTTTAATACTACCAGTTTCGTACATTTACTTTTTCTGACCGAAGAAGGAAGACGATAACCATGATCAACATAAATTCATAAGGAAAAGAATACATATCCCAAGTTTTTCACAACAGTTAAACGCTGCGAAACAGTACAACATTGTGCTTTGACCATCCCTTAACATAGCCTCACAATTTTCTTCCGTTTTGACAAGAAAAGAACTTTTATAATTCGAAATTCGGTATTATACGTCTTCCTTCTGTTGCCACCGCAGGAATCTCCTACTGCTTGCGACGACAATGACCTCTATAGGAATCCACCGATACGAACGAACTTATTTCAATCCTATCCCTCAGCAACGCTACCTGTCGCGAAATAATCAAACGCTAACTATCAAAATTAAACATTCTCACTCCCGTTTATTCGTGGATTACTAGCATGAGCGCAATGTCCTATCGGAGATGGATGGACGGAAACAACAACGATCCACAGGCAAAGAATACACGTCGATTAGCTTTTGGTACGCCACTAAATGCTTGCAGGGACCTTTGGTTCGATCGGTGAGAACGACCGTCACCATAAGCGTGTGACCTGCGTGCAAAAGAACCGAAAAGCAGTCTCCAGAGCAGACGGTAGTCCATCCTTGAAAGCGCTACTTGGGGCTTTTGTAGCGGAGCGAGGCAGACGGCGATTCTACCAAGGACGAGGATATCCGAGGGGATCAGGTTGTGCGGGTGGAGGAACTTCCTCCAGATAGCGACGAAATGGTATGGGGAAGGAGCAAAGACCTCTCCCGAGGTTCTCTCGCAAAAATAGCTAACGGCGGGCGTTAAAATTACTGGACGAAGGGCGACATCAGGAGAGATGGAAGTAACTTCGATGCCCGTACGCGTTACCGCTGTCATGTTTTCTCTGGGACTTAAGCACCTTCCGGAGAATTTAATGCGTTTATTAAACTATTTCTGTTCGTACGGAATCCATTCGATTTTAAATCGAACCTCGAATTCGAAGATTTCTACTCATGCGCGCGATCTCCGGGTACAGGAGTGAACGATGAAAACGTTGGGGTAAAAATTCATCGGTGGTAGAAAAGTTAATACTACAATTAGAATAAATAATACAATTCATTATATACCGATTCCAAATCGAAAAATTCTACACCATTATGTTCCGATAACAAAATTTCCTATTACAATTTATGCTCTTTAGATGCAGTTAAACTAAATTGAAAATGAAAGAGCATTATGTTAAATTTGACGAGAATGCATCAAAATACAAAACCACGGATATCGGCGAAGTAATTTTCTATTTTTTTATGGGCACGATGGATCGTAAAAACTGAGAAAACTGATTCGTACAGTTATTTCCAACATTATTGATTAACGCTTATAGAATCCGAATAGCTCTAAATCATATCGATTCGTAAAAGAAGACTTACTAAAATCAAACCCGAGGAACTCGCCTACGATAGGTCGAATTTCGATCAAGTAATCGAAACGAAGAAAATACCTCTTCATTTCGACGCAGAGCCGAGATATTCTGGGAAATGCGAGCAAATAAACATATGCTTCTCTGCAGTAGAGCCTACGTAAATATAGTTTATAACCTTGAGAGTTATGAAAGCATTGGAACGTCTCCTTCAACATGTTACTCCTAATCTTACATTCATATCAAATATAACCTCCAAAAAGCGGCCAACGCCTGACTGAAACACGGATCTTGACCGATGAGCGAGAACTAAAAGAACCTCGAGTGATGAATTTTTTCTTGAAGAAACCGCACGAAATATTACGGTACGATTTATGTATTTATTTACGATCCGTACACCACCTTACTCCACAGCCTACGGCACTTTTGGCGTACGACTCGAAAGTGTTGGTGCGGTTGCGAAGATCCCAATTATTTTAGTAATTGGCAACACCGTTCGATGTCATTGTAAACGGGGCAGCTGCAGAGAAGCACCTGGAAAGTGCTCCCTCTGTCCGCCATTCCAAACAATGCTTTCCTGCAACTCGACCCGACGATTTTCCTTCCAATGTCCTTCTTCGTTTAATTAACGGTTTCTAGCGTCCCGTTGCACCTCGTCTCGTATGATTTATTAAGGAAAGCACTTCTCTCGTGCTTTTACGTAATCGATGACTAATTGTTACTAAGTTCTGCATCCTTGAGACACGTCGACAAAATGCATTCCGACGCATCGTCCAAAAGTTTCCATTCGAAAGCTAATCTCACTTCGAAAACGCTCGCTTGAGACGAGGAACAAAAATTCAAGGGCAAAAACCACTCGTGAACGACTTACTAACTTGCGTCTAAATATCCTAGGTATATACGAAACTTTTCCATTGACTCTGGATAAATATTACACCACGAACAAAGATTAACAGACATATGGTACAAAATCTCGAAAAAAGTCTCCCATTTTCTAATACGCAACGAAGTTTTCGACTTCCGCATATTAACAATACGTACGAGTTCAACATGTCTGACGCGGACTGCTCTACGTACCCACCGAGAAATTAACCTCGGACGAGAACCAGTTATACCGAGCGTAGACGACTCACTTTTTTGGAATTTCTGGATGGATAAAAATCCTGAGAAACGAATACATTTGAACGAGCCAATGGATGGCTTACTTTTCTGGATTCGGAAACCAGGTGAAACACGCCGGTCGGCGGAGGGTTGAAGAAATTTCGAGGCCTCTTCCGGAGCTGTTCCATTGCTCTTGCGTCTCCTATTCATAACCCAAACCGAAGAGCAGATGCGACGTTATGCCTTAAAATGGTTCGCGGACGGGGAAAAAAAAACGCTTTTCAAAGGGCAGCAGGTATGGTGGAGATCTCAAGGTCAATTCCGGACGAAGTGAACTGGCGACGAAATCGTCTTATCTCTCTCGTAAAAATGTATACACTTCTGCGACTGAATTATTCAACGGAATAAGAGAGTGGCGCATGGCACAGAACGGGAGACTTTCGACTACGGGAGAATCCGAATTTTTATGGTGTCGCAGATGAATCTTAATAGGACGTTCTTTAACACGAAGCCTTATTTTGCTTTCGTAAAATACCTATCGGGATATGCGAAAGGGTCCTGAGGAGAGGTCTAAAGAAGATATGTCCAATTAAGTAAATTAACAATCGGAAAATTAGGCAGAATAAGAAACGAAGAGGGATGGATGCATTAGTAACAATTCTTCCGACAGAATTAATCACATCGGTAATACAAGGGCAAGGTCGTTCATCTTTGCCAAAAACTAACTCAAATTCAATCGAAAACTCAACGATACTCACACATAAATGGATTACTCATGGGGAAAAAGGTCTAACGTATAACAGTCGATTTAGCATTAAGGGTTTTACGCCAAAATATTATATTTGACGTGAGTTATTACAGTAGTACATTACAAGAAAGATATATTACACTCATCTTTTCATCTACTTAATTTCTACTAAACCTCCCATAACAATGAGGAAAATGGGAAAGAGGGGGACCTGGGTTCGAATCCCAGTCACTTCTCAAATAAATACCCTGAATTCAACATGGATGCAAAGAACATCTCAAAATTCGAAATTCACACACTTCTTCCGCTTAAACTATACTGCAATTCTAGACAAAGGTAAGGGATAAATATTAAAATACTTAATTCCTTCTATTACGAACTAGAGAATTAATAAGCTGATTAATAAGATGATTTTTTTCAAATTATAAATTTCCCAGGGTAAGATGCAACCGCGGTTACATTATTTTGTTTTTATCAAACTTGACGAATTATTGGCATGACGTTTTTATTTTTGAAACTTTTCACTACTTTCCTTCACCTTAAATATGAGAGAAAAGGATTCTTTACAAACACGTCATCGACTCCTCTAAGACATCGATTCCGTGACTAAAACAGAAGTTGACATAACATTATAAGAATCAAACAGACACCTTTATACCCATGGAAATGTCACATTCGGGTTCGGTAAACGTAATCGGAAGTCAAGATTTGCAGTTTTCAGAACAATCTAGCGAATTGCCAAGCCAACAGCACAGTAAGCACTTTCAAAGCTCTTACTAAGAACAATCGTGCAGCAATTTCGATAAAAAATACACAAATGCGCATCGGCATTCAATTCTAATAAAAACCAACAACTCAGGGCATCTCTTGAATAATTTTCAGCGTTCCAGTAAACTAGCAAATCAAGACAAACCAATCACAAATTAAGACATATCGCATGCGAAACCAAAGCTGTCGGCACATGAATCTAATTTACGCGATGGAAAACTGGGAAGATCGACAAAACTGAAATTGATAAAGCAGTAATGATTAAAGACGAGAGCATTTCGGGAGCATACACAGACCATTGATAATGCACACTCACACAGGCATTCACACAGATACAAACCAAGCAAATTAACGGGATTCTACCATTACCAAAGGTTTTTAAGCTGTAGACACCGAGGAATATGCACTTGATTAAATAATCTGTAGACAAACGCTTATTAAACGTTTTGAACTTTATTTGCGAACTTGAATTCGTATTGATGTGAATTTGACGCATGAAAATCATTAATTACGCGAGGGTTTCTCTGAAAACGGGCAATTGACTTTTTGGAAAGCTCTTAATGGCAAGAAGAGATCATATTTGCATGCAGTAAGCGATGATACACGAGAAATTTTTACACAATTCCGCACGAAATATATACATAATCTTTCAACAAGTTTTTACAGTAAATGAGTCGCGATAAAATGCTGACGAGCAGTCAGAAGTATTTCGTGCGGAAACAGGCGGAGGAAATCTTATTTGCCGATACTACCACTTCGGGGCATCGGTCACTGGAGGAACCGAGGAAGTAGCTCGCGGTCATAGCACAGCTTTCAAAACTACCAATGCAAGATCTAAATAAATACGAGTGCCAATTTCATTCACTAATTCCATCACCAAATGTAACAGCAAAGTTGCCGGGACTTGACCATCGCATTCATACACAGGCACCTGGACGTAGGCATAAATTAAGGGCCTAGATTAAAGTAGCCGAGCGTAAATTAGCAATGTGGATTCAACTGGCCAGGCTCAGGCGAGACAGGAGTCTTTTCTAGGATGAAGGCCGCGATACACGGTACGATACCCGAGGTAAGGCGATACCGAAAGACGTCGAGACGCCGTAAGTCGGCCAAATAGAAAAAAAGAGGCCAGACGACCCAACCCATTCGAAGAATCCGATGCGATAGAGACGACATGGAGGGTTCAATGACCCCAAAAATACACGTCGGACACCGTGCAGTGTATCGGGGCCTGGGCAGCTCGACAAACGGCTCCGATTGGGACAAATGGATTCCAAAAAACAGAAAGGATGCGGAATCTTCCGGGAGGTGGTACCTGGTGCAAGGGGGGTGGCCTTTCCCGATTACTTCCCCCCATCACCATCCAGTCGATGGCGGAAGGCGACGGCCCCCCGCCCACACCACCACCACTTCCGCCCCCGACGCCGACTCCCCCGCATCTGCTCACCGGACACTGGGGACAGCTACTCGAAGAACAGTAGGAATCTGGAGGCCCCTGCAACGACACACCACCCGATGCCCATACCCACTCATAACGCTAAACAATTACATATACTAGGAAGAGGTTAATCGTTTTAGTGCCGAAATGTTCCCGAAGCCATGGCCATTTGTACCGCCCTCATCGAATCGGTCCGCGGAGGACCTATTGGAACGGTCTACCGAGGCGTCCGCTTGGTTCGCTGATCGATCAATCGGCTTTTAAGCGGGCGGGGGTACCGGAGTGAATGGAATTATATTTGAAAATGAATGCCCCGTGGGATTAAAGAAATCTTTCAGAAGAGAACTTTTAAACACTGCACCGAGATGAAATGAGAGGTGAGAAGATATTGTGATTATCCACGGATAACGCGATCGCAGGCGCTCCACTGCCATGCGAACGGTGTTGAGGATTACGACCTATGGACTTGAATTAGGGGTCGTCTGAAAGACTGATTGTGTGTTTTACCCACGCACCGAATCCGTCGGTGCGATGAGTAAAAAACATTCCCGAAGATTTCAGAGAAACGAACGTAGAGTATGTTAGATTTCACACCGAACATACCCAAAGGGGTATGTTAACGTACCTGTTGATAAAATATGTTATAACACTTTCTGTAAGACAATGAACATTAAGGAGACAACAGACAACATTCTTCTAAGGAAAGGCGGAGGAATACTTGCTCGACGGAGAGTGATTCTAAATGCAGCAACGGTTAGTACATTTATTATCTGAGTTTTGGCCCCGGGACATTGAACCAAGACGAAACCCAAATCATCATGTACACATAAAACACATTTAACACAGTCAATACCCATGCCGCTACCATCGGTAAATAAAACAAAATTACATTTGGTGACAAGAACGATCAAGAATTGCGGGGGGAATAATTCGATAGAAAAAAATTACATGTAATACCTTACCAGAAAAAGGGTTAGAATAGGTTTAACAAACAATCGGTAAAAAAATAATCCGCTCAGCGAGTGAAGGTACCTTGGGTGGTTAGGAAAACGTAAAAGAACCAATGATTGGTGAAAGAATTGTTTGACGGTCTTTAAAAGAAATGGGGAGTGAGGACATAACACTTTGAACAGCGCATGCTCTCGAGGTAGTATGGCCACTTACCCTACCGCCAAGGAACCTCGCCTCCAGCAACTCTTGCTTGCGTGGATCCAGAGTCTGGAAGTTCTCCATTTTGATTCCTGCGACAGCTCCTGCGGAATAAATCAAAGGAAACGTGAACACGAGAAAGATAACAAGGTTACGTAACGAACTATTACACCGACACGGATGAATACATAAATTACAATATCTACGCATTTAAATACACGATAACATTAATACCACAGAATAGATTGGGTGAAAGAGTGACTCGTGTGACTTTGTGAACCTCATGCAAAGTATATATCTTACTGTACTAAAATTACGCATAAATAGCCAAAATTTAGATAAACAGAAATTAAGAGGGATTTTAATCAGAGAACTGAATACGATATTCCGTGTTAACTTCTGATGGGCCTAATTATAATCGAATGAAAAGCAAATTAAAGATTCCAGTTGATAATTATTAATAGAATACATTCTCGACATCAGCATATCCTGACTAACTCATCAATAAATCACATTACGTCATCAGACAAATATGAAAAACCCTAATAAAAATTAAAACATTAACAACGTCCAAGAAGAGGAACGTAAAACCATCCAAGTCGAATAAATTAACCCCAACAGGTAGCATATTTATACCTATCATATCCAGAAGGGAAATATGAATCTCCATTGAATGACCACCATAGAGAAGGTTACGAAAACCCTCTGTGGGAGCTAGATTAATTCGTCTCCTATTGCCCCGAAAGGACTATGATGTTGATCCCGATGCGTTTAGGACCAAGAATAGGAAGTCGTTGTGGCCTTAGGACGAAATAGGGTCGATAAGAAGATCTTCCTGAACACCCAGGATTCCATGGGCGAGGGGGGTGGGGCAAGACCGCTGCTTTGGGCGCCAAATACGACAACTCCCGCCTCCGATTATTGATTCCCCCCGTCTTAGAAAAGATGCCACCCCCCTCCGGCACACCGCTGCACCCGCACTTAGAGCCTCCGGAGGAGGAGACCGCGGACGAGTTAATCAAAGGAAAGAACCCTGCATCCGGCGGATTAGCTTAACGAGATGGGAAATCATAGGATAAATGACAATCTCCATAACACTCTTTGACGCCAGAACCCTTGGATTCTGTTTGAGAGAGACCCTTAAGCAAACACGGGATTGGAGGATTATTGTCGGAGAAGGAACCCTTAGTTGGCGGATGAAATATTTTAGGATAAAGTGCAGAAAGAATGAGTGATGGTTCCTTTTATATCTTTCCTTCGTTAAATGAAGAACTACATACACTATAACTATTCACCTCTGCATTATAGAGATTATAACTATTTATGCTCTTTAGAGTACTGTGCAGAATATGAACAGCAAAAAATACTTTCTAAAAAAACTTTAATTCTTATAGCGCACATCTGTTTCGAGTATTTCAGAAAATGCATTAATGTATAAAGAATGGCCAAAAGGTATCATTTGATTAATCAAATTACATATTAAATACTCTAGGTAAATGTAATGCAATTATATTTTACATAATATACATTTTTCAAAAAGAATACATTCCCTGACCTAACATCGCGATAATAATTCGTATAATTCAATTTGAATATTAAATTACAATTAAAGGATGAATTAAAAAATGTGGAGGTAATACTGATTTGATTACTATCAATATTCAGAAGAATACAAAACCAACTTTTTTTTTAATTTCCCACCAAAATAATTTTTATTGGACGTATTCTATAATAATATAAAATGTAGAAGTGGATGAAAATTAAATATCCTTAATGTATTGCTCTCTTAAAAGAGATTTTATGAATAATTCCGTGGGAAATAATTTTTCATGATCTCCAATAAAAGGCCTACTAGTTGAGAAGTTTCCTATATTATTTTCTTTTAAATGTCAAAGTAAATACTTATGGAATTTAGATCAATCCCGGTAATAAACATTCTTTAGAAATTTATAAACTAGAACTCCATAAACAACATAACCCCCTTCTGGTTACTCTTGATCCCAGAAACCATCATTTGATCCTACTGAACATGTAGAACGTATTATTAGGTACTTAAGAAAATAATAGACATAATGATAGTTAAATTTTAACCCGATAAACTGTACAGAAATATTAATAAAAATTAAAAAAAACAGGGTTGTGATAAATTACTGTTCTACAGAATTTTTATTAAAAATCTATACACGGATGAAAAGATCACAGCTTTTTAGGTACATTAGACATTCGATATTATTCTGAAACTTTTTAATTTCATCCTAATTTAGCCTAATTTTACTCGTTTACTTAGCATTTAACTATGCCATATGCTTCAGTGCAAATTTCCCTGATTCGTTTATATCTTCATAAAAAATTATAAATACGGAACTTTTAGACATTTCTCTACATAGGACACCAATCAGAGAACAACTAGAACCTCACCAAACCCTTAGAACAAGCATAATTTTCCAAAAAAGTAGTGTTAAATCCACCATGACATTCACGAGACTTTTCCTGCACCTTATTGACCGAAAGATGTCTTCCAGTCAACATTCTGGTCGCCTTCGACTCCAAATGATTTCCCTGCCCGCAAATTCGATTTCCTACGAGATTTAAATTTCCCCGTCACGTGGTCCTTTGTACGAAGCCTAGGCGTGACCTTTCCCATCGATGAACCCACTCGATCCGCAACTGATTCTGGTGCCGCACCAACATTGATCCGCCCATGGAATTTTACCCACGCGAAGGGAAGAAGAACTAACCGGTGACTGCGCAGGGGTCAAAGAAGCCTCTACGGACCGAGTCCGAGATAAGCGGATTCCACACCTTTTGTGTGCCATCTTGTTCGATTATTTACAGTTTTATTAGACGCGAACGGGATGTACGATACACATACGAATGAATCTTCTACATTTTACGTAGCTTAACTTCGGAACAAGAGAAAACTACTACGGAAATGATACCAAGATGGGAAGCTTTATTGAGGGAAAACTTAAGGAAAAGACGAGTGAAATCGAACGGAATTAAGAAAAATTCGGGTCATAATGATTGCTCGTTCCGAATCAGCAAATCAAATAATGCAACGCTGAAAGAAAAGCATTCCGGAGGGCAGATAAATTCACCGCTACTTTTGAAATAATTAGATCATTAACGATGACCCAGATACGAAATCTACTTTCGATAATCTCCTTCGACTATTCATGATTCGCTGAACACATTATCCTTCAAATAATATACACTATGATAATTATAACATTTGTGAGAGAAAAATACACTGAAGCTAAAGACCTTCTCCTCAGCTTAAAAAAACTTTTCAATTACATATAATTACGTAGCGAAATTATTACGGCCTTATTGATCACAAAGAAAATCAATCGAATTTAGTATTATTGCAAACACATTAGTTTTTATTTCCAGAACTATCTGATAAAGCATTTCAACGTAAAATTTTTCTTCTCCATCAAATAGTTAAACAAAATCCAAATACTTGGACAATCTTAATAACCTACCATTTTATACCACTAATACTAGTACGAGCGAACAGAAATTAAAAACTTCTTAAATATAAGCGAACCACTCGTCCAAAGTATATGTAACTATTCAGTTCAAAAAACTACTGAATTTAATTTTCACCATACATTTCAGGCATCGCTCTTCCTTAATAAACTCTCGAACACATAATAAACGTACTTAAAAATATCAAATTAAGGTCAAATTCATTTGTGCTTCCCTTTGAAGAAGAAATACTAGATCGAATTAATTAATCTTCGGACTTTTTACCAACATCATCACTAAAAAATCTAAAATCGAGCTTCGTAATCTGAAAGCAGCGTTCCCTGCAGTATTAAACTCCGGCTTGGGATCTTCTACCCGCAGGCGTAACTACGTATCGGATCTCTATGACCAACAGACTAAAGATGGCGCACTGCGGGTGGCTTTCGAAAGCTAGTGCGTAGTTGACAGCCAAAAATTTCCATACCACTTGGTCACAAATACTCGGCCCGACGAAGGCGTGATACATCTTCTCTCCTACGCCCACTATCAATTACATCATCCACGATTCAAAACTATTTACTTAACGGACTTGGGATTCAAAGAAAGAAAAGTTCGATACAAAATACGTGGCGAGCGATAGAGGGCATACCAATCACTTCTGTCATAGATACGAAATTTCCACGTAGGAAAGCTACTTGCGCGTACGCATTTCAGGTGTTAAATAGTGAGTTTGTAAAGCGATTAGCGGAGGAGAGGAGAAGTAACACTGGAAGAGAAAATATGGATTATTCCAGAAACCTATTACGATACCAATTAAATGTATAACAGCAAGACTATTACTTGGAATTCATATACATACGTAACTATGGTAAGGATTTTTTCATTAAATGACAATTATGAAAATACGCAGACCAAATAAATAATAACGAGACATTAAATTATAAATACTTCCAACTAAAAAAGATCGAGAATAGGGAATTCTTACTTTCACAAATTACGAAGCTTTGAAACAACAAAACTAAGGTCCAATCATCAATTTAACTTTTTAAACAATTTTTATATCACGCCAGGGGGAAATATAACAAATACGTATATTCCACATGGTATTTTCTCCAAACTATTATAGCGAATTAGAGCGTTTAAGGAAACATTACATAGCGAAACAGTTAAAAATATGAACTAATGTTTAACAACTAATAATTTTAAGGATCATCTAGTCCGTCCGATAACGATAAGTCAATATCCATAGGGGAAATGTAAATCTTCCAACGCTTCATACGCACACATGCCATTTAAATACCCCTCTACGGTATTTAAATTTTCTGATTGAGTTAACATGGAGGACTCCCCTAACCCTGATACGCAGAATATTAAATCGTCAGGGATGACGTCGCGGAAAGTGGATCATTAAATGCCAAGTTACGGAGAGCCCGCATAGATACGCTGATTTTAGGACTTATAACCTTTCATACCCTATAAACAGGAGAATATTCCCCTCGCTTAATAGAGAAGTAAAACTCAGCCAGAAACGTACGTAATGGAAAATAGCAGCTAAACAGTTGACGTGCACCTCCTTATACAGTCGCCGTTTGACAGTCCTTCAAAAATATCGATTGAATTAACCCCGCAGAATCTGATAAAAGGAAACCTTACGTTCTTGCAAAGTAATTTTCTGGAGAAGTTTCACAAAAATCCGTTCGGTTAGCTTATTTTTCATTTCCCACTTTCCGATAAAAGAGACCTTTTTATGATTCTAGAGGGTTACTTATCGAGATATAACCGCTCTCCAACTTCGGCATTTACCTAATGTGCTGTCACTGTTGAGGATATTCGATCGTACATAATGAAAACCTTGGATAAAAACGGGTCTTCTAACCTTCGGGTCCCAGTTAGCGGTAATTGCCATGGGAAAGATTTTAGAAGCCCCTAAAACTTCCTTCCACCTCCACATAGAAGAAGTTAGCAGCTCGTCTTTGCTAGTTTTCTTATTACTTTATCACAGTACCTCTGCTACGTAATAATTCTGTTCTCGATTCCGACAGTTAATAGTAAGTTAACTACTTAAGTTCTTAGTCCACTAATTGATCGCGATCAAATGAATAAAATCAAATGATACTTTAGATATTTCAGAGAGCAATCCGGACAAAATAACCAGAAGACAACCCCGCTGTTAACCAAAAACTGCTACAAACATCAAGAATTTCTCATAAAAGACTTTAACAGCATAAAACTAGTGTGGACCCAAACTACAGATCAAAATCTCGTAAATGCCGAGGGCACAACGGGATAAACGAGCCGATGAATCGAAGCTATCGGGTAAAAGGTCACGGCATCGGCGTCCGGAATTTCGTGTGGACAAGAGAGCGGCAGAGATGAGGAATGAAGGCAGCTAGAAGAACATCGGCAGACGTCCTCTTTCAAACATAGGGCCAGGGAGAGAAAACGCCTCCCCTCCGGCTAACAAGAAGGTGAGCGACGTCTCGGGTCGAAATAGAAGATGCGGGATAGAAGAGCATCTGCGACAAAGGGAGAGAGAGAAGTTTGGCTAAGTAGGGGACGGGGTTGGCGAAGGCAGATTCTAAGGTATGGAAGGTTGGTTAAAGGGTGGGTGGGAGGATGGGGGGAGGGGGGCGTTGCTAGACCAGGCAACATGAAAATCAATACAGTCGGAGGGGAAGGGGGCAAGAGAAAGAGAGCTAAGGGATACGAAACACGGTATCCCCGGTCTAACGCTCTCCGTGGGCCGAGCCCTGCCACCGAGCATTATCTCCAGGAAGGGGGGAAGGGAACGCATGTGGTGAGAGCGCCCTCCCTCGCTTACCAGAATGCAGCTCCTTTAAACGCCTCTGTGGATGGTTAAGAATTCGAGATTGGGGTCCTCGAGGGGAAGTTACTTATAATATCTGTCGATCCCTCGTCCCCATGTGCTTGTTCGAACCAAATGAGAAGCTAGAAGGCGGCCATGTGACTCTTGGATCGAAATTCCCACGGAGATTCCGGAGTGCGTCTACGTCCAGGATCCATATTCCGGAGGAAAACCCGAAGTCGAGGAGGAAGATTTTACCCACTACGTACTCTCTCTGCGTTTGCCTTCCAACCACGACTACCAAGCTACCATCGAATCACACAGCACGCGTCTACGTTTACGGAACGAGAATTTGCACAACCTACAAAAACTTGACTTCGTATCACCCCCCCAATTCATAAACGTAACAGACGTCAAATCCATTAACAAATACGATAAAGGACTGATTTCTCCTTCATATCAACACGATACGCTAGAAGAGTAGCTATTGTCCAAAGTTTAAACAATAAGAATATCGCTATCATGCTACCATACGCACTCTCTTATCGGCGAATGAGCAAACATGGCGATGAAAATACGACTTGAATTGCGAACCGATGCTACCTTCGCGTAAAATGGCTTACCACTATCATGATTTAAACTCCCTGACACATGATAATTCGCGAATTGATAACTGAAAATGAATTCGTAAACTGCTGACCGAGAAATTGATTCGCTTCTAGCGAGTGTTTTACGAGTGACTCATAACTAGGTCACATACGTCTGAAACATCTCTTGTGATATAGATATCCTGTTAGCTGAAGAAATTAATTCTACGTAATTTCGTGATAATGTATCAAAAAACAAAATTTATCTTTCAGTATAAAACCACAATGAACTGAGAAATAATTTATTTACCTATATATTGCCATTCGTTGAAATTCAAGGGAACGCAAGATTCAATGAACCCACATCTACGAATTCAAACAGAAGAAATCCATTTAACGGGAGCGGAATAATCATCCTCGCAACAGGCATGGTCTACAAAGACGCGATTAATAAACAATGCTATAGCTACTAAACCTGAGAACATGAACTCCACATTATCATATTCATGAAGCGTTATCATAAATGTATAATGCAGATGAATAAGGTTATGAATACGATTAAGTACGTACGACTTTATTTCGTAACTAGTAAAAAATTATGCGGATGAAGAATGAGTATCTCGACAGAAGTGTACGCGGCGAAGCTTTCCGTTTCTCCCGATCTTGTCAAAAAAGCGACCATGAATTAGTTCCGCCCACCCACGAATACATACGACGCAATATTTCTCCGTCCGCCACAAAATATTGCGGTAGCCCGAGGATGTGTGAGATAACATATAAAGCGTTAACTATTAGCGAAACGGCTCGTAAATCGAGAGATGATAAACCTCGAATAAAGATTCATCGCCGAGGTTTGTTTCCTTTCCATATCCGACGAGAGAATCGATTCGGAATTGAGATTAAGCGATAAATCGAATCTGATAATTCAATATCGCTCGGTAATCGGTTTTTGATTTCTCTCTTACGTAATCTAAAATCGGACTCGAGTGAAAATAACGACATGACTGGGAATCGAACCTAGGTCCTTATTTACAGAGGAATCGAGGCGTCATGGCGGTGAAGTAGTTAAACCGGGAAAGTAAGGGGGGCCTGGGTTCGAGTCCCTGGTGTTTTCTCATTTCTTTTTCTAACCTTTGTGGTCAACATCGCGTTGTATTATTTTCTCCTTTTCTTAATCCGGTCTTGACAACCTTGTTTGCCTTTAATCTTATAAGGTATTCGCGAAAATCTTTTGCGAGGAAGTAACTTCGGCGAAAAACTCGGTCAAATTAATTTAAATACACTAAGCAGCGCGTGATGTTAGGCATTTTCCTTATTGAAGATGTTGAAATACGGATAATTAGGAGGAAAAAATGACAAAAATTTTTCTGACGAATATATTCAAACGAGTTACGTGTTAGTTACTTCGTATGGAATCATCTTAGATTCGATTCCTTTGGATAAAAGTAAAGAAAACGCTTTCGTATTAAAACTAAACCGGTATAAAATACCTCCATTGATCCGACAAGAACACTTGCTATTCAACATCACCCTCACACACGACCCGTATTGAAGATCCGGGTTCGACTCCCGATCACTTCACGCTATTACATCGCACTGGATTCCTAATTGAGCCACTGTTACTTCATTAATACAATTACGGAGTTTTACGTATCCATTACCACGCATTAGCACTGGTTACGCACCATCTTGTCCATTTCGAAGGTTCACCCAGTGCTAATTCGAGAAAAAACGACTTTGACTTCCATTGACGACACTCCCCTAGCGAGAGAGATAAACCTCCATGACAGACATTTAAAACGAGACGAACTATGAAACTCCATTCTCATCATTAAGGAATATCGAATCGACGAGATAAACGTCGACCAATCGGAGGGTCGTTTACGATTCGAGCGACCTTCGAGTGTTAAGAAGGACTCGCGAGCACTCGATATTTTAAGGTAACCTATAGAGAGAGAGAGTTATATTAACTATTTATGTATTCCGATGGGGAAAAAAATCTCCGGAACGAATCGATCTCTCGCGAACCGTGACCGATTCCGTGGTACTACACGCGCTTGTGAATCGATTGCTTATCTTCTTGAGCGGAGGGAAAAATCACGAAATGTAGCCGGCAGATGTCATTTTAAAACCACCAGAGAGAGCAAATACGAGCAAAGGGGGTATTCCACGAAGACAGGCCTGGCAACACCGGATCACCACGTACAGACGAAAAGGGGGGAGGGGTGGGGGCTTTCGGAAAGGGGCAATGAGGGAGAGTATGGATTGATTACAATCGGTTCTCGCACTTGCGTCGCAATCCTGCCCGCCGACGTCATGAAGCGAATCTCGACAAGTGGAAATGTCACCGGACCGATGGATACACGCTAATTATTGCTCGTCTTTTTCTTTACTGGGGCAGGGAATAAGTCGACCTTTGGATGCCCGGAAAGAGGGAAACATGGCGGAGAGGGAATCTTCTGACGCTCTCGTTACCTCTGCTTTGTTTCCGAGGGACGGAATGGCGGAGGCGAAACGAACCCGCTCCGGATTTTCGGTGGAATTTTTCTAAGAGGTGAAAGTGAGCGGTGCGGGCGGTGAAGAACGGGGGGGGCAGAGAGAGAGAGAGGGGGGCGCCACGGCTGGAAGCAGAGAAGGGCGTAAACCAGTGACACACAAGGGATGTCCACGAGGACTCCATCTTGCTTCCCGTGGGATGCCGCGGGTTAGTCCTTCGCACGCTAACGAGATGACTCGAAATGATTTTCGCTCGAGTGAGACGAGTATCGACCCGACGGCGGCGTATTTAAATTCGTTTATCGCTAATCCTGCCCTAAAACATCTCCCCCGATGCCTTTTAACGGGCGTTGCTTTCGATGACGTCCGATCAAAACTCTGCACCCGTCCACGAGGATGGCTAATGACAACAGACTCTATTCTCGATGGATACTTGAGCGTATCAATTACGGGGTGCTAACGTTTGCGATCCCTTTGACAAATATTTATGTCTGAAACGTCGACTGGAATTTCATTACGCGATCGTTTTAGAAGGACGAAGTTTGATACTGGAAATAGACCCTTGGCATTTACATACGTCGAAACATTTTAAGATAAAATAAATTCGAATTACTATTAATAATACACATTTCACTCAATAAGGCGTACCTCGTGAACAGCCATTAAATTCAGATAACTTTAGCTAACCTCCACATAAATTTCATTCATCAAAACATTCCATTCGCACGTAAAGCTTACAGTCGTATCTGAATTCACCATCATCACTTAAAAATACCTTGCTACTCAGAATGTTCCGGAATTTCTTTTTCATCGTCAAAACTAAAAAGATTGCTTAACAATAGACTGAATGACGAAATATGGGAAAACAAAACAATTACGATAAACACTATTACACAGGAAATATTACGTCAGCCATTGTCGTTCGTTTTACAGCCCATGCGGAACGAAACGATTCTTATGCGCAAAAATTATGACCATAGTTGAGGGATTCCGTCATTTTCAATTACGAGAAAAGCAGAATGCTAACCGATACGCGTGTCGATGGGACCTTTAACCCAACCGTCCACCAAGAAACCCAACGACATGTCGTTTCACCAGTCAACATTAAGTCTAAGCATTCAGAAGGTCTATAACTAAGAGCATGCGTCAGTTTCCGCTGATTAATGAGTTAAGAAAGTGCTCGATCACATACCCAGTACGCTGGCAGATGAATATGTTCTACCTCCGACTACGAAATTCCAATTGGCGTCAATTTCGAGGAGAAGGCACTTACCTAAAACAAAAAATAAAAAAAAAACACCATTTGAAATAAACAGAAACACAATGATTGGACGTTGTAAACGATTTTAGACTCGATGAAGGTGAAAACTATTAGTAGATTGTTTTTAATGTTTGGATTAATAGAATAAACAAATAAAACCTTGGTTAGGTATTCGAAAATGTTTACTAAGACAGATATATTCGACTTGATCCTTTATTAAAAAAAATCGTTTACGGTACGTATATTTACAATCCATTACCACTTTAACATCCAATAAATAAACAAATAATTGCAAAATAAGTTTGGCCAGAATATTTACAACATTTTAGAAAACCAAAAAAACACATAAGAAAACAGTATTTACCCAGAAACTAATAAAATTTGTTTACAAGTACGTTCCGATACATTACGTACATCATAATACGTAATAAATATGTAAAATCACTGTTTGCATTAGAGCGATCTCTTTATTTGAGCATAATTAATCTCGCGTGATCATTCCGCTTCGGAAATGATAATACGATGAAACAGATTCCATCGTAAATATATACGTAGCCATTATCGACTCATTTCTACTAGACGTGCTACAGAGGTTTTTAATGCCGGCCATTTTAGAGCCGTGATTGTGAAAGGCCAGCGACTGCACAAAAGGGGGCAGATTTTCGAATGGATCCCAGTGTCAGTTCGCTGGCTGCCCAAAGGTCAACGAACCACTGACCGTGAAGATCCGAACGAATTCCACATTTTCTGGCATAAGTGACCAAGCAAGTATCACACCGAGAGCAATGGCGCCACCAACTCGCTTTAGCCGCTGCTATTTCGTTATCTTTGGTGCATTCCGAATGACTCGGAGACGCGAGATTCTTACTATTAACAAGCCTTCTTCGCGGACGATTCTGTGAGATGATAGAAGGTTGAAGGAGGATGAAAGGACGCGTGTATTACGAGTGCACCTTGGCATCCGTGCACTTGCCTAGAGGCGTATGCGAGGTTCGAGGATTGATCCGTGAAAATCGGGAGAGGTGAGTTGCTACTGATGCTCGGGGAGGAAATAGAATGGATTTTTACTGCGGCAATCCATTGCTTCTCTTAGGATGCATTCGAAGAGGATAACTAAAACATATGCTAGGTAATGCTGTCGGTACTTGAATGAGCAGTTGGTAGATCAAAAACATATGGGTAGGTATGAAATATTAGAAACAGATGATAAATGTGGCTGAATTTAATATTTTCAAGGTCATTCTACTAAAACTCTACAACGAAATTATATGTTAATATGCGCAAATGAGCCTCCACCGACAACCACCGAAAGGAACTACTTCTGTTCTGCCATCCAAACATCTGTCGTAATTCCCTCCGATGACCACGCATTCGACTCCGCCATTAATACCAAACACTGAATGAAATGAGATCACTTCGGGACTGGATGACATTAAAACAAACCCCCAAACGTGTAAAATACTTCAAAACCAACCGTAAGGCCTTCGAAGTCGACAAACCCTACCCACGACAACCGGTAAAAGACGCACGGATCGGCAAAACCGACCGGAGGCAAAAAATTCCCGCATAACGCACTACAGTGATCAAAATGGAGTCCGAGGGAAAGAAAGAGACAGTAGAGAGAGAGAGAACTGCATGCCAAAAGCATCCAGTTGGCAACACTGCAGCCGCGTCTCCATCAAGCACGCAGAGGGTGACGTAGATGGAAGCAAAAGGGGGAGGGGGTGGGAATGGTTAGGAGGAATGGAGAATGAGGGGAGCAGAAGGAGAGCGACATAGGGGGGGAGGGGAAGGGGGGTTGACGCCCACGTCACCTATTCCTTCCCGAAGCCCCTCTCACCTAACCCACCCACGCCTCCATCCTTGGTGTTTCCAGCACCCTGGAAGGCCGGTGAGGGCCTCATTGATCCTTCCTGGTTTGGACCCATCCTACCGCCCCCCTGAATAACCGCGCCCAAATGCATCTCTAGCCGCATTCTTCCATCTATATTCCTCATCTTCCCCTGACCCCGTTTCCCCAACGCGGTGGATTCTGCCCGAGAAAGGAAGTGTCCCCGACGCTTTGCGTTCGCTGCTCCGGGCGATCCCTCCGATGCACCCGGAAAAAAATATATTCACCCGGACTGCCTTCCCACGTCTTCCACCACCGTGAAGGTCAAATGTAGTTTGACGATGATTCGTTAGTGAGCGCGATTATGAAGCGGGCATTTTTTGGAGTCCGATTTCACTTGGCTAACACTTGACTACCACAGTCAGCGAGCGGAGTCGTTAACGGGATATAATTTGACGAAAGATAAAGGGATAAAAAGCTTAACTTCGCACGAGTATCTTTAATACTCTTTGACCTAAAATACGCGAAAAAAAGTCTAATAAGACAAGGATTCGAACCCGGTTCTCCCGCAATTGTCGGTCGGTTAGCTGAACTATCAATCTTGTAATTAATTTCTAAAAATTCCGGGCTAAAGAATGAGTATCAAGAACCGATATTACTTCCGTAATCTACTCGAAAATTCTTTATTTCTTCGAAAAACATGTGAGATATGGAACCCTAAAAACTCGTCACATCCTCAAAACCCTTTCTTATAACCATCAGGATCCAAACATCTTCATAAACACACATCTTAAACCAAAAACATCCCTCTTAATTTCGCAGCAAAAACATTCCAGAATAACAAAAATAATAACCATAGAATTCGCAACGTCTCCATCCCTCGGTGCCCTCTAACCTTTCAGAAAAATCACACCCCATATCTCTAGGCGAGGAGAGGAGAATACGAAGAGGCAGAGCGGGCTTTGTTTCCCAGATCGACTTCCACGGAGCAGGTCGCCAAATTCTGTTGACATCGTGAGGCATTACGGGAGCCGTCTCTAATCTATATAAAGATGACATATGAGGGGGAGGCAGAACATCGAACGAGGTCACCACGAGCACCATGTACGTCTAAGGGACACGCGTGAGCCATTCGCCTCCTCCTATGGGATATACTCCTATTTCGTCACGCACTTCTAAGCCGAGAAACTGGATTCGAATCCGAAAAAATATTACGTTCGAAAAATTTCGCGGAGAAAGTGGACTGTTTGTGACGACGTGTTCCGATGTTATTTATGAATTCGAGGACCGATAAAACGCATTATTCTCATTCGTATGGAGCTGAACAGAAGAAAAGGCAGCGGAGATATCACGAAAAAGGAGGGTGATGATTATGAAATAGTAGAAGTTGCATTCCAACGCAATCTGTATGTCACACAGCTATTCGTCACGTGCGCCGATTTCTATATGCGATAACGTCCTCATATCTCGGAACTAGAGCTTCATGAGTGGCTTTTAAAATATGTAAAGAAACATTTCGAAAAAAGTAATAAAACGCTCTGCTGATTATTATAAGTATCTTGAGATATACACAATTCTGAAGAAGAAATTATTCCGTACGTTTTATACGATCTTAGTATAATAGACCTAAAAGATTGATTTGAAGTTCTTCTGAAGTTTAATTAAAGCTCATTTGTATTATTTTGAGAGAATAAAGAGCATAAATATGGTTGTTTATTCAGTCTCGGAAACAAGAAAGCAACACCCTAAATACTATCGTAAATTCTGTTTCCTAACTCTTTGTTTAGAGAAAAATATTTGAGATTAGCCTGAACTAATTCTTCTAATTCTGATTTGACTTCTGCTGCCAAGAAGATCTTGAAATAGGGGAAAAATAAGACAAAAGAATGGAGAAAGCGAAGTCTCACACAAATGAATTTTTAAGGTTAAATGTTCAATAAATTGTACTATTTCTTTACTCTAAGAATAAGTTAAGTTTACGCTAAGTTAAGCGTAAAAATATTATTCGAAATTTTATTATAAATATCTATTTTGGTGGATTCGTTAGGAATGAAATACGCTAACATCGGGAACAATGGCAGCGAGTAAAACTCACGAAAAAAAAATAATTCAAATTGTATGCAAATATAACCTGAGAAGAAGGTACTCCTAAACTCAATTTGTAACTTCCGTATTAAAATAAGAAAATTTACGAAGAGCTCAGAAAATAAAAATGCATAAACACTATCATCTTTTAAAGTAATAAAATATTGGTCTATTTAAATCAAATAAATAATATAACTCATTATAAGAAATTATTTGGATACTTTGTCGTAACAAACGTACTCATACAAGAGTAAGTTCTGATTTACAACTATAGACATAGATACGAAATTAGGTATTCATATTTTTTCCCTGACCATTTCCAATCGAAAAAAATAGCTTTACCGAAACTTCGTAGAAAATTTAGAAACCATAACCAGCTAAAACCTAAAACGACTCTAGCCATGTACGATTTGGGCTAAGACTCCGAAAAACACACGCGATCCGAAACCCTTGGCTCTGGCCTGCCTTCCCGTTAAGAGAAGAGAACGGTTCGAATTAAGTAAAACCGCTCGTGGAAGCCTTGGGGTCGCAGAGCAAACATTTCCGCACCCCGGTTGGCAACAGCCCCTCGTATCCGTTCGAATATTCGGGGCCGAGTCATGAACCCCGTAGAGCTACTCGCACTCCCCACACACGTCGACTCCTACACGCGAATGTCCTTTCTGGGAAACCGCCATTATTTACCTCCCCCAAAATCAATAACTTCGGCCGGAACGTAAGTGCGATCTCTCGCCGATTTTATTTTTTCGCGCGCATACGGTTCCCGCTCGTAATAGTTTCCGGCGATCACCCCGACTGCTGGGTCCGCGTGCCACTGATAACACGATCGATACATCTCCGAACCATCTCTCCCCCACAGGCGGCCGCCGCACCTGTCCCGAGGGGGGGAAACGAAATGGGTGAGGGGCGAAGGATTGGGAGGCGAAGACGTGAGGAAGAGTGGGTACGGGTATAAACATGGCGGCAAAAGGAGAATATGGGGAGGTTGAATGTGGAACTACTGGGGAAAGAGAGCAGCGGAGGGTGGGAAAGAAAGGATGAAATGCTGTGCCACGACGATCGACCGCCGCTTACCATCGGCATCGCACCAGAAAGTCGTGTTGGAAATACCATTGCGGAGAATTCGCAAATTTTACGAGTTTTACGGTACAATTAAATAAACGAATTCCCAAGATGATATTCAGCAAGTAGTTGGACGAGATGATCACCCAACACCTACCTTGGGGAAAAAATATTAATAAAACAAACAAAAATTAACATAATAACACAAACATATACAATCGAACTGCTAAAAATAATACTCGTAATAATTTCTTAAAACACGAGTTTAATTTACATCCATAAAACAATCGCATCACGACAACAAAAGAGCAACGCACATCCGAGGGCGTAAAGAACATAATAGACCGAATCAATTAACAGAAAGAGCAAAAAGCATCTTAATCCCCGATGAAAACGTCATGAAAACCGACGTGGCACTTCGATCGGCCATAGACGACGAATTAGCTAAACATCGAGGCTACTGAATGGCGTTTTATCACACGATCCCAAACCGCCCATCTAAAAGCTCCGCTCGGTGTGGGAGAAGCGGAACACACCTACGCCGACCTTTAGTAAGGGCAAAGTTTAACGCGATACAACCCCGACACGAATTTCCTCTGAAACGAAATCCGGTAGGTGGTGGATCGCACACAGAGAGAAAAATACCGTGACCGAATCTCCCCACCGAGGAAAGAAAAAGGACGGGATCTAAATTTGTTCTGGCGGAATTTGATGAGGAGCAGCTTCCGTGGATTTACCGAAGTAGGAAAAGGAGTTGTCCCCTCCCACGCCGAGAGGCGCATAGCACACTAAAACCTCCCTGCACTGCGGCATTGATTTGGAATCACGCGGCAGACCACCCCGGGTCACAATTGGGCGAGGCCTAAGGCACCGGGAGTCTGCGGGATAGGTAAATAAATAGAATGAGGGTGCAGCGGGGATATTACGCAATGTCGTTCCGCTAAGACCCGTTCTCCCCCCTTTCACGCCCGGAGCCGGAAAATCTCTCGTTAAAATCAATAGTTTGGAAATCTATGCTAAAATTATCGTTCGATCTGGACAAGGAAAAAGTGCGGAAAACAGACAACGTATTCAGACACCGAGCCAACCGTAGTTCTAACTTCTTAACTTCGTTTTCCTTGTCTTTGTCGAAACAATACAAACAATCAAGCACTCCATTAAATGGGTAAACAGTATCGAGAGTAAAATATATATACCTCTAAGGATAAAAACTTTCTTTCCCTTACGACTAGAATCGAAAAAGAAAACTGAAAGTACGATTTAAATCCTTTCTCGAAGAAACTAGATAGTTAAACAAAATCATCAAGTCAAACATGTACGTTTAATCCTTCAATAACGATTGCATAACGGCGAAGAAGCTACACCGATTGAGTAAGAAATCGAAGAAAAATGAAAGGCAGCGTACGTAACCAAATAATCGTAGGATTCCTCCATCCAAGGAGGAAGAGTTGCCATAAGATGTACACATAGAAGCTAAAATTCGATTGCAACCTCCGAGGAATGGGCTGAAATCGAATTCCGCCGGATCTCTCTCCACGGCTCTGTGCTAATAAACAAAGCCATGCTCTCCGTCAAACAGAGGAACTTAGCGTTTGATGGCAAAGCAGAGCGATAATTAGGAAAATCTTAAAAGAGATTTGGTGAAAGCTCTTTCGGTGAAGGCTTCCTGATACGCTTTCGAGTGGCTGCTGAGGCGTTGAAGGAAATCAAATGAAATTTTATCAAAATGATTCTTACGTTACCCTTTGAATCGAAAATCGGATAGTTAGAATCAGAATACAGAATGATTGTTATAATTGAAACATCTAAACGATTGTATTTAAACGTCGATATATCTTTAACTTTCATCCCCATTTTCCCTAAGTTTATCTATAGATAAGTAGATTGTAAAACATCGTAGATTCCCGAAGATTTGCTTTCAGAAATTCTACACATGATATTCTCCCAAAAGATGAATTTATAAAACAACCGATGAATTTAAACTCTTAGATATTCTCAAACATCTTTCATTGATTAACTCATTGTCATCATATTCGTGAAAATTAATTCACAATGTCAAGGGACGTAAAAGAACAAAACGGAAGACAAAACCGCGATTCCTGAAAGGCAAACACGTAAAAACCTATTACGGGTATTCAAACGACATCAAGAGCGGAAAACGTTTCGCAAATTAATATAATAAAGATACACTAAGATAGCAGATATCGAACTAATGAAAATTATACGATATATTGATAAAAACTCCACTTCGGTCTAGCAGTTATTAAAGCAACCGATGATTTTAATCACGAAAATTTAATAACCGCAGAGGCGGGCAGCAAAACGAGCAACAGAAGTTAATCAATCACACAGTTAGATGTGACACAGAAAGAAACTGTTCGAGTTCATCAAAAATCCCATAGGTGAATCAAATATCCGACCATAACCGATTGGAACACTTGTTTGTATCATAGGAGAAAATTTTGCGTAATCCTGGAATGGTAATCATTGCTCATAAAACTGCTTTTTTAAGATATCAAAGGTTTAGGTGACGTTCGCATTTAATAAGATAAGGAAAAGATTGAGCAAGCAGTTGGGTAACATAATTTCTGAGAGATTTTTAAAAAGCATCAAAATGGAAATTCCCACCTTACGATAAAATTAAATAATACGCAAGAATAATAGCTCAAACTAGATTTTTTAGTAAGAGAAATTTGAAAAATATTTACGGTGAAACGAGAATAACTTCGTTTACATTTTGTTTTGAATTAAAACTACATCAAGCACATAGAGATAACTTTATCGAATGAACGTAGACATAGTTAGCTATCTATAGTTTTCGTTATATGAGCTTCCGTCTTTAAATATGATGAAATGCGATTAAGCAGTTTACTCAAAATCACGTTCCAAATGTAGAACGAACTTCCGGAAATAAAATTTTGGTGCGATATAAACCAACCACGTATTACGTACTAACTAACGACGAAGAATAATTCTAAACCCGAATTAACAAAAAATACTACCGTAATTTATATTAACAAGAAAATCATCAGATAAGTCCGTAATCATTTATTCTTCAGCTCAAAGCATTACACTGTGCACCGCTGAAAGGAATGGCATATCGAGGGAATTTACTGGAAAGAGATCGGAGTGTAATGGCGAAAAGCACACACGTCACAAAAAATAGAGCAGACAAGAGATAGCAGAAGGCGAGGAACGGGAATGGCGACCTTCCGTAAATTAGATTAGGACTACCAATAGGAAAATCCAGTAGAAATATTGTAGTCGGATGCGGAGAAAAGTATTCCAACAAATTCCTTGTGAGAAAATTCAGCCTTTCGAAGCAACGAATTACTCGCGAAATTTCGCTATTCGCGAACAAAATACGTCTATTGTAATTTACTAGTTTGTTATATACATTTTAATACACTGAAATTTTGACAGCAATGCTGGAATTATTTCTACGATGTTGCTGTATTAATTAAACGTCGCTTAACAACATCAGTCAACAATAACAAAAGCTCTAATTCGAGAGGTTGATTAGAGTACGTACGTACTCTCTTATAAACGAGATGTAATTTTGATTTAAATTAATTGTATGACTGATACATTAACTTCATAAACACAATCATCGTAATAGGTTAAAACAAAAAATAATGGCTTGAAAAGAAAATACTACTCGAATCAATAATTACGAAATAAATTATAAGTATCATAATAATTAACTCTGTCACTGCAGAAACATACAGAATTAATTCGAAATCGAATAATTAGTATCAATGATTCAAACCAGTTAGGGTAAACATATCATCATTCATAATTTCAATCATATTTCTTTCGAATCAATAAACTATAAACAACTTCGTAACAAATTAGGTCTAATTAAAGCACTCGATCCTAAGATAAACGTCTTAGGGTATTCATTCCTAAAAAAAAACATTCAGCTACAAAAACCCACGATCACAACAAAAATTCGTCATTGAATAAAAAATAATGATCCGGTAATAATATATACATCGTCATAACAGAAACTTATCTTTTTTATATCGAAACCGAGATATACCAGACTCCAGAAAATACATTTGATTAAAACGTCAAGAGCAGAAGCTCTTCAGAAGTCGTCATGGCTCGTGTAATACGTAAAAGGTGACCGAATCGGAGGAAAAATGGCAGAACGGAGACTGATTTCGAAGACGGAAATTTTCCTCGCGAAAGATCGACCGCTCGATACCCACGCATCGACCCGACGTCTCTTTATCTTTTCCATCTCCTTAAATCCAAAATGATTCCTGTTTAAAAAAAGCACGGAAAGAGCAGCTTGCGAGAGACCCACCCATCGAGGGGCCATGGGAAACTTAGCGGGACTCGGAAAAATGTCCAGAGGCACCCGCTGTGAATGCCACGTTAAAGCTATCGAGAAAAAAGATGCTTCCGAGGGATTGAGAACGCCTCGCAGATAGGAAAGAAATATTGGTCAAATAAGAGAATCGTAGAAGGTTGGAAATTGGTACGCGGAGTGAATAAAAACTCTCCGTCGAATTGATAGGATGAATTAAAATTGAGAAAAATACGTAAACAAGATACAAAAATAAAGAGAATATTGGGATAAATATTAAAAAATTTCAAAAATACATCGATTAATAACACACGTAATTAAGGAAATAAAAACTTTAAAAAATATATTTACAGAAACTATTAAAATAGGATAAAATCGGTAAGGGAAGACGTAATTAAAGGTCGAAAATATGAATCGGAACATCTGGAAAATCAGAACAGTTCGCAAGTAAAAAACAAAATATTCCTATTTATAGAAAACCAAATAGGAATCAATGAATCATAAACATAGCAAATATTTCAGAGCATGTCTACAACCACGAACAGAAAACTAGGTACATTATTTAATAGTTCCATTAACAAACAGCATCGTCATAACCAAAAGGTAAGACGATTGAAATATCAACTGCGATACTTGTAGATAAGAAAACCGCGTATTATTCGGGACAATACCAAAACTCCATAATGGAGGACAAACGGAATTATTTCATGAGAATGCTGGAGATAAGGAGAGCTACCGAGTCCAGATAGGGGATGCATCATCATTAGGCGATAGCGGAATTACCTGGTAACCCTGAGAGCACTGATTGTGTACATAGCGAGGTATAGATATTATCTCCGGTTCAGCGTAGTGTGTGCTTATTCCAAGATACTCTCCACAAAATAATGGATGTTAACAGGGCGCTAACAAATAAAGGAAGGGAAAAACGAATATAAAACCTAATTTGGCACTTACATCGATATTTCCCATTACTGCAACTCGACATTTTAATCCTTCCTCATCTGCATCATGGCTATCGGTAAAATTCAACCTTAAAGATGGTATTTACCAAAATCTTTGACCAAAGAAGAATTAAAATTCCATCCAAAACAAAAAAAAATTCCCTTGAAGAAGTTCATCCATCAATACTGATCATTTCAAACAAAAAATATTTCTCGGCAACTCTAAACTTGTTCTCCGAGTAGACACTTAGGGGGTTGGCATACCGGAACGTACTTTTATCACCGGAAAATGGAAAAGTTGGGCGAAATTTTTCCGTGCGATCCATTGACGAGAAATCGATCTTTTTTGTTCCTGACCGCATAGACTCGCGAGGAAAGAAGAGGCTGAGGGGCCTTTATCTAAAAGTTCGACCACCCCTTTCCTCCCCCTTGCAAATCCACACGGAGAACCACTCGGTCGCCCACAGACTTTCCTCCTCCGACACTTCCCCTTAACTCCCTCGCCAGAGATCAATACGAGCCATACAGACATGCAGACAGACGGCTGCTGCCGTGGAAGCAACTGGGGGGAGGCCCAAGACACGCACCCCGGACCCATCCATACGGATGCCCTCTCCGGAGAAGGCGACACATCGAGGCGGCCCACATCGCCTCATAGAATTCAAAAGCTATTCGATTGGACTTTCGAAATTGAAATGAAATTTCCCAAAACAATTAAATAATAATCCTTATGCTGCAATAGGTTGATTTTAATAAAAAATCACATATAAAAAATTAATAGGTTGACAGAGGGATGGGAGAAAAACAAGGCGATGATTTCCGGCAACAATGATACTATAATTAACTAAAAAATTAAGTAAACATTAATTGTATAATATTTATAATAAATAAAATGTTTAAATACTTAACAATAACAATAATTGACAATTCACAAAAAACGATTTACACAATAAAAACCTATTGAACAATTAAAAATTTTAAAAAGAAGATGTAATTTAATTGTACATTTCTATTTAATTTTTGATTTATTTATAAATACTTAAGATGGCATTCTTTTGATTTTCTAGCTTCAATCAGACATTAAAATAAATGAAAATGATACATAATTTAATTAACTCTAGTTAAGTTTCCTATTTAAGTATTCGTTTTATCCATACATAATAATAATAAATAAATATGATGTTTATTACATTAAGATTACAGTATTTAAGTCCTAGATTAGATGTTCGAAAAGAAATCCATCAATTTACCATATAAATTAGAATCAGAATAATAAAAAACCTCAGAAATCACCAACCACTTACGAAACAGTACGCTCACAGAATTATTAAATCGCCGACATCGAAAATAAACGAGATAAGCTCTCCTAAAATGCTAATCGATTCGTACTACAGCGAAAGGCAATGAAACCTCGAAGGCCTCGTTAAAAGGAACAACGGCAATAAAAGACGAACGAAAAAAAAGAGAGGTTGAGAATAGAAAACGGACTTGAGAAAGTCATCAGGAAAATGTAAATGAGTCGCAGAGGGCGATGTGGAACGAAGGGCGATAGAATAGAATCAACAGGCTCCGAGGGGAATCATCTTCAACGGATTATAATACCACTGATCTAGTATTCGGAGAAAGTCGGATTAAACCTCGCAAAAAAATTAAGAGACGACGATTTTTCGAACCAATAACAATTCCGCCGGTGAGACTCCGGTGCAAAAACTGTTATCCCGATAGCATACTACTCCGCGCACGATACTTGACGTGCATTTTCCTTTGAAATGAGTATGCAAATATTTCCGTCGAGGATAGCTATCCAGACGACAACTTGCCAGTCATCCACATAAGCGTGTTACAGCATCCGTGGTTACCTTACATAATGGTGCAGCCAACCAACGCATCCGTCCTTCCATATAAAAGCTTAAAACTGTGCGCAGTTGAGAACTCTTGTGGATCGTTCATCGCAAATAAATGCAACTTATGGATTCTTGGCAGACTCGAGGTATTTCAGAGAAACCTTTCGAAGGTGACAGATCACAACGAGCTGAGGAATAAAAACAGAATAACTGGACTACAATTGTAACTCTCTTAAATCGAGGCATATTCCTCGCGCAATCCAAGTCAGCAGCTTATACAATGAAAGTACGATTACGATTGGATTTTACTTTTTTCAATAAGCAATAAAACCTTTCTCCACACGAAAGATTAATACAATACATAAAATTACTAAATCGAATGAGATAATGGAATCCATTAAATAGCGGACTCGATTACAATTTTAACAATTAATTATCGGGAATAGAAAAAATACATTTTCTATTGGAAAGCCGAGTTTTTGTCGTCCCTGAATCTCTAGGAATCTACCCTTTCTCCGGCAAAACCTGACCGACTGCACGAACCGTTGTTCTCGACGGCTTTTCTACGACTTCCACTTAAACTGCCATAACCTAAATAAGATAAAATGAATCATTGTGAGCGCGGCGATTAAACGCCTGCCACAACAGCCGTTAAAAGGGACTCCTCGTGAAAGAGAGGCAGTTATTCATATTTGATACTTTGTAACTCTAAATAGCCAGGGTAATTACCTGATAACGATATAATGAGTTTCTCGACATCTTTAATGTGATCTTAATTCAATAAAGAAATCAATTCAATTTGATCGAATTAGATTAGATGAAGATTGAATTGATGTCTCTGTTATTGTAACTTGAAACGATATTTACTTCTTCACTGTGACATCATTGTATTTAATTACATTCGTCAAATTAATCAAAGAATATAATGTATGCATTTATTCTAGAGAAAACTAAGTTGGTTATGTTTCACCACCAACTCATTTACATTCGATGACGATAAACTCCTAAATAAACAAAAATAATCAATCGTCGAGACCTTAAACGTAATGCTGATCTACTTCCAATGCAGTATACTCAAGGATCACGCTAAACCTTGAGAACCGACTGAAAAGAAAACTATTCCTACCAAAGAAGTTACCTAACGTTTACGGAATGTGAAGAATGATATTTCCATAAATTACGTTAAGAAGAAAATGAAAAGTAGGCCTTAATGGTTATCTTTTTAAATTCGCCAAAATTGGCATACATTGCTAATAGCTATATAAATAACAACAAATGTTTAAATTTTTCTTTAAATGTTTTACGACAATTTGACATGATATCAATGCAGGATTTCGACATTTTATATTTAAAAAAATTATGTCACAAGAATAACATTTTCATACGGGGGTGCGGTCCCCTACAAATGTAGACCATATGCATTTTTCATCTCTTTTGCCTTATGATCACCATTCAATATATATTCACTACTTTTTCTTCATTCATGAATTATTTTATAGCCAAATTCCAATTCTTTCCCTTCTTTTAACTCATTCGTTTTTCTTTCAGAAAGTTTCTCCGATCTTTTAATCCATTTCCTGTTTTTTAAAATCGATTTCATTTTTCCTAAACGCTAAAATTTATTTAATTTAACCATATAAACACATTGCTTATGTGCACCGCATTTTGCATCGCGACTTCGCCCTGAAATAAATTCCTTACATAACAAAAATATTATTACGCGATCAATTACGCCACAGTAATCCTACCACATAACCTCTTGTGTACATACATTCCCTTCTCTGCATCACTTATTTAAACCAACGCAATTATTCCGTTTTCACAACCTGTCCTCCGTGGGGCGACTCGAGTCGGCGGAATATTAAGACCGAACAAGAATTTAATCGCTCTACTGGTTGGCCTTCGTTCCTCATTCGTAGCTTTCCCACAATGCCTCTCTGCCGATTATATTTCACCCCCATTACCCGACGGACGCGGTAACTAAATACCGCCCCGGATCCACGATTCCAATGACACCGATAGCTCATCATTCCGGAGATTACGCTGAGAAGATCCCAGACCCTAACGCACCGCGAGGATACGGTAGTGGTGGTGGTGCCGCAAAAACACGATACATATATCTATCGCGTTAGCGTCGCATCCGATGGACGATAAAAAAAATGGTGGGTGAAGTGGGATTTACTTGGAACTGTGCACGCACGGGGACGCACTCGACTGGGACGAACAATGTCATCGATCGCCTTGGAGAGTTAAGCATAGCAACGCCCTCTGGTGCAAGATTGCCTTCGAGGGAATGAAAGGGCCGCACCTTGCCGACGGCTGCTTCCCCGCTACGGATTCCGAATCCGCTTTCGGGAGGATTTCAAAAGATTCGCTTGACCGATATCGACCTCGGCGTGGCTTTCGACCGACGAATACGACTGTTTCATTGAGTTTTGCTTCTTTTCCTCTTAGCGGAGGAAATCTGCGCCGATTGTTAGTTTTGAAAGCTCCCGCTGACGACGTAACCGCACCGAAAACCACGGCGGATTACTAATAAAACCAAATAAATGTCCCGAGTTATCAATCTTCATGTATTGATTTTATAAACATGACTGCTATTCATCTACTTGAAAGCAGCAAGACGGAATAAATCTGAAAACCTACTTAAAATTCGTATACATATACGTAAATAAATCATTAAAAATAAGACGATTTTTTTTAAACTTCCAAGCATCAGTAAAATATATATTAGGAAAAATTGCCTCCAATGAAAAAAAAAAACAAAACGAAATGAAATTTAATGAAAAATAAAAATTAAATTTGAAAATCATTTACGGAATTTACATTTCATCAACACTAAAAAACGTTTTACTTCCTCATTTCATCGTTTCTTCATTTCATTTTCCACCTATCCAAGAGAAATTAAAAAACCTCATCATCCTGTAAACTTGCTCAATCATAAGGCAATAATCATCCTTCTCCATTCACCTTTCCACCCGTAGTGCGGTGTCCATCCTGTGAGCGAGCCGTAGTTTCAGAACGGACTTCTAAAAAAGGAAAGCGGAGACAAAGCAGAAAGACCCTCCCTCGACTTCACCCTAACTACTAATTCCTTGCCGTATCGATCCAGTGACCAATATAAACCAACGCCCATACTCACTTTCACGTGATACACAAACTTCATGATATTCTGAAAACCTCGGCGGTGAAGGCGCAGCCGCGAGAGATTCGGTGCAACGTTCTTGAAAAACGATTTTCCCACGTTAATGGGCATCGTAAAACCCACGAATCCGACTGCCATTCCGTGTTAAGTACACTTATTCTTGGAATTGTAACAGTCCTGGCGTTTGAGTAGAGACTACTCAATCCGTGGAAGCGTATCTTCAATTCTTTTCCCTAAACAAAAAAATCACGCTCAACTCTCGTTTTCTTTCAAAAACGTACTTCAATGAATAAAAAACCATTCCCTTCAATTATCCACGAATGAACGCAGATTTAAACAGTAACAGCTCAACAATCGTCGCGAGAGGAACCTGGAGAAAGTTACTTCTTACAGAAACGGCATATGATGAAACAGCAAATACTTGGGTGGAAGTCTTTGACTCCTCCAAATCCCTCACTCACTGTGTCACAGTACGATGATTCGATTAATGGAGGAGGATTAGAGTCAGGAAGAAGACGTTTCTAAACCAATATTCCTTTCCGCGTACGGGTCGATTCGTCTCATAATCAACATTCGTCGCTTATTGCGTCGGTTCTTAAGATTTGCTGCATCTGCGTTGAAATATAATCGAGCTTTCTCACAGATACGTATGTTATTAATTCCTGGTCGTGATCGAGGGGTGACGGACTCGAACTCATTCGATAAAATTATCGACCTTACCACTTCGCATTGGAGTCGCGTGATACGATGGTATCGAAAGATCTGTGGGAAGCAATTCATTCCACCCTTCGGACGTTGCCATCCTTTTCCAGTCGTATAAATCATTCCTTCGTAACCATTATAATCAAACTTTCAATTGAACCGTGATGTATATTACTGAGATATTAAATCAAAACACTCTCCTCAATTCCACACACTCCGACTTAAAAGTGTAAGAAATATTCTCCTCGTGAGGCTAATGAATATTTACTACGATTATCTTTGCTGTTGTGGACGGAAAATGGTCAAAAAATGATTTATTTCCGTAATATTAAATCAATATCAGCTTAAATGTTATCCGAAGTCCAAAGAAAATACTTTAACCATAAAAATCGTTTAACATAACTTTCGCGAGGATTAACTCAGATAAGATATCGCAACATTCGAACTTTATCTTCTGCGATTACATATGGTAACTCGTTAGTGGCATAATAATCGAGATATCAGAAATACGTTAACTTTATTACTTCCAAGTGGTTCGAATACAGGAATATTAGCACTACCAAAGGACACAATATCACACACATAGACATAATATGGGGCATATATTTCATCATTAACTTCATTAAATCAAACCAAAATATGAAAAGAAATATACCAGCTAAAAAGTGAATATTCATCCTTAAAATACGAGATGACGAAAAAACACGCATACCAGCTTAAAACAAAACTTACTCCCGCATTTAAACACATTTAGCCGTGGGAAAAACGCGGAGCTCCCTACGGAAAATGCATACGCATCGGGGAGAGAATTTCGATCGATTAGACTTATCAATCCGTCGGCGTCAAACGTCACCCATTGGCGGAGATGAGATTCTCTTTGCCCCTTCCGCCAAGTGAGCGACCCTCCCTTCGCCACGTATTGACCTGCGTTAGCCGGTAGCACTCTCGGGGAGGAATACACAGTGAAAGGGGAGAGGGAGTGTATTATGCCTTGGAAAGGCTACACCCCCGCATCGTGCCAAATAACCGACCGTTTTCAATCGCGATTTTCTAACCCCGCTAACGAGCTTCTTCGCTTCGCAACCTTCCCCTTTCGTCCCACTGCTGATACGAATCGAATGCGATGACACACCGAACTGAACGCGAATTAATTGCTGTGATTTTGGGACTTTGCACCTTTGATATCGCTCACGATGACTGAACACGCTGTGAAGTTTCCATATGCTTGGCAAATACGTGGTTCGAGCGAATTGCACGTTTCCGATTAAACAATGCCCTATCTTGATAAGGCGAAGTCGACGAAAACCTTCGAAGACAAACTGCGAAATTTAAGAAAACAATATGGCTACGGTTGCGAATAAATCCGGTCGATGAATTTAAATCAACTGGATTACTATAAAATAAATATTACTTGAGAAAACTTATATCCTAAACATACCACTCTATACATAAATCAGAATATTAGAAAAACTGCGTGTTTACGAATATAAATAAACATTTAACAAACTAAATAGGCAGCATCACATTGAAGGGTTCTTATTGACATGTTAAAACACCCAAACCGACAAAAATCTAACCATAAAAATAAATTCAATAACAATAACCTATAATACAAATAATTATAACACAAGTAATTTCTTTTAACTTATTTGTGTTCAATATATACATAAATAAAACGGTGAGAAATCGAAAGAAAATCAACCAACAATCCTTACGTGAAGAGGCGACAAGTGACAAATAATTTAATTCCTCATTCGCAGATATAGAGAAATAATCGACAACACAATTAATCAGCCTTAAAATTAGGAGCTAAAGTTCACAACAAGACCCCACCCATCCAAACGCGCGACTTCTCATTACTATATCGCGAAATATTCCGAGTTCGAAACAAAAAAAAAATAATTCCGTCGGAGCGACTCGAAATTGGCCACCATTCGACGAGGAATTTTGCATTTTTCGTTATGGCGGAAGAAGCCTTACTGTTCGATGGAATGCGCGGATACCTGGCGGCGAAACTTCCTTTGTCCGAACGGCCTGCAGCGTTATCTGCGAGCTTCAAACTCGCTCCCCCTTCTCCTGTCACTACCAACTCCCTCCTGAACGCGTGTACATCCGAGCTGCCTTTATTCCTTTCATTGCCTGGCAACGGCCGTGATCACAGCCATTTCGTCGATGTCGGAGAAGATGCATTCCACCCTTTATGCAAATCTCCTCGAGCATACTTCATTCCGAATGCCGTTCGAGGGCGCCTCGATTTCTATACGTATTTGATTCCATTATAAGTAGAATTCCTAATCTATTATGTCTTGATTTATGTATGAATTTCAAGAGAATATCAGTGCATAAATGAAAACAAAATAGGCTTTCTTTAACTTTCATTCACAAAGTGACCTCCAATATAAATCGAGTAATTACGATATTATTCATCAATTAACTAACAGAAAATTCCAAATCTCTTTAACGACAAACGAGACAAAACTACGAACAGAAAAACACACTACATTGTACTTATAGCAGTGAAAAATATTAAATAGTACATAAAAATTTAAAGTAAGTTCTGAATCATCTATCCGCTAGCAAATATTCCATACTCAAAAGTTTGAGATTAACAGGGCAATGGCGGAAAAACCACGCACTGACCTTGAATTTTCCTTCAAATTGAACTAAATATACATCGCTCTGTATTTCCAACGCTTGGCTTCTCGTTATAGAAAGATTCCACTCCTCTATCCACGGATCCTGACCTGCGCATTCATCTTGCACAGAATGTGGAATATTAACGATCCATCGACGGATTGTTATATTTAAAATATTTTTCACATGTAGGCGTCGCGTTTTGCAATTGTGTGCAACATAATTTCATTCCATATTCAACTAAATGAAAAATGATCGATATAAACCTTCACTAAATCAATGACCGAACTTTTTTCTACATTTTAAATCCATAAAAGCGAATATTTGGATGGAAGAGTGACTAAAATGAATTGTGTCACCAATTCTTTCGAAACAATTAAGGTGTCATTATGACAGGACGAATTTTAACGTCGTAAGGCTCGTATTTCTTTAAGTAGGAATATTTCATCAGCCAAATACGTGGAAAAGAAATGATTTACGTCGTATTTATGACAACAGCGTAAAATACACCCATGAACAAGAAGCATACGACATATTAAACGGAAACATTTAAATACATCGAGACCTTTAAAAATTGAAAATTACGAGAAAAAATTAATTCAACTCGGATATCGCTTCTTACTGAACACCCGAACATCTTTATATTTCACGTAAAAAATAGCCCGCGAACATTGATAAAATACAACCGCACTCGGAAAAAGAAAGAGCGGATATAATCCAATTCTACCGAAATCGAATTCCACTCCTCTCGTACCAACGCGCACATCTCGATCTGTTGAGAAAAGAAATCCCTCGACGGCAATTTAAAGATGGCGAAATTCTCCGCGGGTGACGAATGCGATCTGAAATCACGGCACCACTCCGGAAGAAAGAAGCGGATGAGCCGATCACGTAAAGGACGCGTGCTTTCGCCCGCCCTAGATATCGCGAAACGAGACTAAAGATGCTCCTATCAAGAGCTGCCATCGACCCGTTTGGACGGTGCAAAAATAAATCTCCAGACCGAATAACCCGAAGAAGAATCTACTCGGCGAAAACGTCCAAGGTTTCCGCCGCAAATAAATGTGTTGTGGGCCACGAATTAAGACGAGGAATTTTGAATTTACGTCCGAAAGATAATCTATCGACTCCTAAACGAATTAAGTTACAAAATGGCATGATAAGGATGAAAATATTCAAAAATTTACGCAACGGATCAATGAACAGTAATACTTGCCCAAAACATGAACTGATCACACTCCATTAGAGATATTATTAGACCGCGAAAGAAATTGTGCGGTCTGGTATAACTCTTAACCTTAATGGATGAATTCATACTAAAAATGACCACAAAGTTATTGCTAACCTCATCATTTACGTATTGATACAAAAGGAATAAAAGAACAACAAATTCCACATTTTATGGACGAAAATATAGACGAATATATATAAATATATATGGAAATTTTAATTTAAATAAAAATACATATACAATATTTACATATAATTTGTAGAAATAAACATTATATATTTCATTCCAGTACTCGCTAACAATTTCGAAGAAACAACAGCAAAAAATTAGAACCATTAAAACACAAAATTCTTAATACCACTCCATTCTTTTCGATAACTATAAATGAAACACGAAGCAAAAGAGACAAAATTAGCAAATGGACCACACGGAGACGAAGGACAATACCCAGCCGCGGGATGAAAATAAAAATATACCACACACACTTCTATTTCAAGACGAAAAGAAACGATACGAAATCGCTGGTGCACAGAAGAATATTCCGCAAGGCTCCCGCTAATAAATCGAAACAACTGTAAATCGCAACCGGTGCCAAAATGAACTGAGCACTCTAGAAATGCCGAATCGATCCGAACTCGGATCCGAAGCGACCCAAATCGCGGGTGCAGAAAACCTCCGCCGCGAAAAACAATGGAGGAAAGAACTTTTCCGAGGGCTCGGGAATTACGAAAGCGCGAACTGTAACTGACGAGTCGTAGCGCCACTTTCGCAACCGACGGATGATTTATGACGATCGATTCGCGAAGGGGAGGAGAAACGTATCGCCCAATTATGTACCGCCCGAAAACCCTAAACTGTAAACCGGGATTATGAGCGTATTTCGAGACATTTTTAAACACGCGATTGAAAAAGTGGCCGTGTGGCGTGAAAGGCGCACACGGTTGCCGGGCTTGTTTTCGGTGCGAAGGCGTATGTCCCTCCCCCTCACGCTGCAGCGGATGATCATCGGTTTTTCACGCCAGGAAAACAACGGCAGGGGAGGAAGCGGGGACGGCGAGAGTGGGGGAAAACTACTCGGAAAGAATGAAGATAGATACCGCACTCGGCTATTGAGCCCTACGCTCCCTCATTACGAATAAAAAACCTCTTTTATTTCGAGGGGAAATCTACCGGCATAAATCGACTGTGCTAGATACGTTTCGAATCGTCTCTCCAGGAGAACCTGTGATATAAGCGGTCGTTACGACGAGTGTTTTCCGGGAAGATGTCTTCTCTCGTCGACGAAGTCGAAAGGTTCGGATCGGATCTCATTACGCGGTTTGTTATTATCCGACCTTGAAAACTGCGGCTTGAAATTCGTCGAGGGGAATTTACGTCCGCGAAATTGCGGGCGATAAAAAAGTCAACGGGTGTGGATTTGGGGTCGTTTCGTAATGGCCGGGGATATAATGACAGAAATGAATAAGCGATGCGGGAGAGGTAGCTAAAATATTTAACTCCGTGACGCTGGGAGAAATTTTGTTTGCGCTGAAAAACAAACGCTGGTAGATAATCGCGGATAGCTTGTTTTCTAAATATATCTGATCTAGATACAGTGTGTTATTGACCGGATCTTAAGAATAGAACTATTTTAAAGATTTTAGAAAAGGAAATAAGATTATAATATAACTAGAACTATGGTTCCTATTAAACAATCAGAAACAGTCCATTTTCTACGGTAATAGAATATGAGAAGATAAATAATAAAATTTTAAAAATTTGTTTGATGAAAAATGATAATAACACGAGAACCTGAGTCTTTAATATATCCCACTCGTAAAGAGGGATAACGAAAGCATTCTTTAAAAATGAGGATATTTAAAAATACTAATTTTGCTTAATATTTCGAGAAATATTGACTTTTTCTTTTTATGAGTAAAGAAAGAATTGCTCAATCTTGTTTTCAACGAAACGATACAGAGAAAGTGATCAGTCATTTCCGTTCTAGATAAAGGCTGCTAGCAAACAATAAAACAGTCCCTATATCACGTATTTAGGCGAATATACATTATCACTAAATTAAATTTACCGACACTAAATGTACGACACAATATTCCAGCACAAATCAAGACTAACTCACTTAAAATCTTTCATTAATGTTTCTAAAAAAAGAAAAAAAAACTACTTCAAATAACAATAAAATTAAAAACAATTTCCTAATAATACATGAACGCATTAATCACTCAATCTTTCCACGATATCGTATAATCTAACTTTTAAAAAACACGTTTGACTCTTTCGAACCACAGCATCTGTTAAATGACGACTGTAAACAAACTTCTATGCCCGGATTCCCCAATAATGTCAACAACTGAAAAAATAAAAGGCAACAAACATCTTTGATAACAGACGATTGCCTCCATTGTTACGACTATTCATTCGATTATTACGCTCCAAAAACCTCGTGCGGAACAACAAACAAAAGTGAACGAGTGATAAAATAGAACGATGTAAGCAGTAATACCTACTATTTCATTTAACTATCATTCATACACTAACCAACATTTAATCCAAATTATAATCAGATAATTGCAAATCGAGAAAGCTTTCCAATGCGCAGTTCACCTTCTAGAGAAACACTTATTTACCACGTTTTGAATGCCAAATTGGACGAAAACATGGAAGAAACCAACCAGGAAAACTGACATCCTCGAGAGAGAGAGTTACGCAAAAGTCTCCTGCCAGGTTACATCAGCGTATTAACTCTCCAAAAAGTACTTCCTTGTGCGCAGAGCCTCTTCCGACATGAACAAACGCCTTTACCTCCCAATCAATACCGCCACTTGTGAAAAAAAATCACGCAGAGCTACGCGCCATGGATCGCACCGACCAGGAAAACGGAACCCCCGCTCGATAAACTCAACCATGATCTAGAGAAACGGTCAGCTGATCGACCTTTCCTCGCACAGAAATAGAAATATCGGTTATCACGACAAAAGAAAGAGGCCAAAATCGAATTCCAAATCATTCGGCAAGAATAACCTCGGAATCATTCATCATACTAATTAATATTCACGATAGTACCGACTTAATTTAAATGAAAAATATCTATTAAAATATTTAAATTTACGTCAAAACATACGTTTACAAAAAAGAATCCAAAAATATTCTTTCCTTTACGTAACAATTAAAATTGAGGATGAAAAATCACGACGTAAATATAAACTGATAGCGATTTTCTACTAGTTTTCGCTTTCCAACTCATTTCACGACATCAACTTTCCAACAACAATAATTTAATACCTTTAACGACCTTAATTTAATGAAAACAATTTTTTTATAAATCTACATACCTTTTATAAACTCAACCGAGTTGTTTTTGATCAAACCATGACGAATAAAAATTCATCGAATACTAAACACGACAATCCTACGAACTATTTTACATACACAACTATAATTCTTTTAAACTTTAATAGTAATCAGAATTACGAAATTAAAACATAACCATCTAAACCAATGACATTCTATCCTCAATCCCAAGTAGCGCACATTTCGAAAAAGATCGATAAAAAAAATTAAATCCCCCCACGATACGAACTCCATTTATTCTCCCGTTGAAAACAAACGAAACTATGAGTGATTAGTCTGAACTCAACACGTAAGTACACCGCGATAGGGGGAAAAAGCCCCGTGGCCCTAGGGGGGGAGTCCAAAAACAAAGCCCTCCAAGTGGAGAGCCTAGACATCGCCGTCTTCCAACGACCCTTCGTGCAACAACTCTTTCGCTCGGGCAAAGTGAATCGTTTGCGGAGACCACAGGAAGAAGAGGTGGATCGATAACTTGGAATTCCTCGCCACCTCCATATTTGGACACGGTAAGCCCAAAGGGAGAGAGAGAGACTCCCTACTCTCATCTCTTGCACGCCCCCGCCTTCTCAAGCCCTCATTACGCCGGTCGATAAACAGTTTGGTTTTGTCTGCAGAGAGAAGAGTTCAGACAACCCCCTAAAACGGGATGCCGAAAACTTATGTGCCCATCCGGATCCCTTTTCTAACCATTCGGGGGCGATTCTCCGAGATGAAGCGGATTCTAGTGGACTACGCTTCATTTGAAGTAAAAACTACACGCTAAAAATTTTAACTACACAGTTAACCTAACCGTAAAAGAGCAAACGTATGGTTAAGCACAATTTAGACAACTGAACCAACAATGTTGTAGACTATTACGCCGAAAACGACTGTAGCATAAATCAAAATTCATAATTATTCCCGATAACACTTTAATAGTCAAAAACAGCGAATATTACAACAATTACATATTAGCGAATTACATTACGATTCTCACGTAATTAAACACTAAAACAACCTGAATAACAATCAAACAAACAAAACGAACAACAACAAAACCTACAACACCAAAAAACAACAACTTTAATAATTAACAATCCCAATTAAAAATCTACTCCGTTTAATTAACAAAACCCTATTTCGACAACCACCCGCCTCTACGCGGACGAGCCGCGTACGGCAACAAACACTCCCAACCGCGATTTAAAGAACGCCTCTCTCAACGCCGTCGGAAAAAGCAGAGAGGGAGGGGCGGGGGGACACACACAGAGAGAAAAACAGACTAAACGAGATGTGTGCTTCTATGGTCGAGTGCTACCCTAGCGCTCAGCTATCTCCGTGCGACATCACAGCCAGCGGGATGAGAAAAAAAGCCGCCGGGAGAACCTTAAGAAATCTCGCCTATTAAAGGTGAGGACTTCTTTAGGTGCGGAATCAATTAAAGCATTCCGTTCTCGCTTTAGGTTTCCCTCGGGCGGACGGCGCTCGGGATTCAACTCCCTCGCAGACCGTTTCGCGTGGATTATTTGCGCTTAGAAAAAATACGACAGGTGCTAGACGAATGGTTCGACACTAATCGACAAACAAATGAACGCTGTATAAATTAATAGGGCCGAATTTAGGAGGGATTTTAAGGATGATGTGCCGAGAGAAAGGAAAAACATGGAGGCTACGACATCTGGAAGGGGGCGTGAGGGAAAAAGCGGCGACCATTCACGAAGTGTCTCAGAGCGATCGAAGTCACTGCCGTTGCCGACGTTAGGAACGAAAACTCCCGACGTTCACGCGATAAAAGTGAAACTTGGCGATCCAAAAACGTCGTGAAGGAAGTCGAACACGCCGTTCGCGTAATTCCACCCATAGATGATTTAAATGCGTAAATGTGTCAGTTGAGGTGAATGGGCGAGATATAGGTCATTTTGGAGGACGTTCTTAGAAAGGGTTTGTATCACGATTCGAACTGAACTAACGAACAAATAACATTATTACGCATATATTTTTAAAATAAACAAATAAGAATTAGTACACATAATTATTTACATTATTTAATTCTTATGTTTTATTATTTTGTAAGAGCAATTTTTTTCAAAATAAACAAATAACAATTAGTACAAATAATTATTTATATTATCTAATTCGCGTGTTTCAGTATTTTGAAATCATCTTACACATCTTATTAAGAACAAATCTAATTGAAATTTGATTTCTAACATAACGATTTCTACTATGATAATAGATTAGAGTTATTAATTTAATCAAACATAAATATCTCAAAAACTTTATTTAGTTTCGTATTTCGTAAACGAAAAAACAATATTTATTTCAGAAGACTATAAATTTCATAAAAAACGGCTCCTGATGAGTTATAAGAAACGATAAATTTTTTCCCTCTCGAAATGCGAATTAATATTAAAAATAAATAAGGTATACACAACGTAAATCACATTTCAGAAAATCAAGTTCGATTCCTAACAACCATAATAATATTTAGAGGGAATATGCACAAGGAGAAAAGAAAGAATACGGAAAACTTAACTTATTCCATTATCAACAACCTCGAGCTTGAACATACTCCTACAACAGTATATAACTAATTAGGAAAACCATAAAAATATTTCCATTTATAATTGATATATGAATTAAAGGGGATGAACCATACAAATAACTATGATAACCTTAATGTGTAAAAATAAACTAAATAAAGTGTTCAAATGGTATCTTAAAACTGACCCTAACATGGTTGATCTCTGATTCCATTGTTTCATTATTTACGTTTATTTTCAATATCTGTACATTTTAAAAGATAATCCAGAAGATTGAAATAATAATCAGTTATTTTAAAACTCATTGCGCGATTGTGGACAATTCCACCTTTAAACTTCGTTCCTGAACGCAAGAGGTATTTAAAACATGAAAAAATATTTTGAGATAAAATTCAAGGGCAAAGGGTGGTGAGAGCGAATGTTTATATCCATAAAGTAAATAAAAGCACGAGCGAACAAAGTTAAAATCCTTCTCTGATAGTACTGTACGTATACGAAATTATATGAAGCAAAGTCAACAGAACATTAGGCCTACATCATTTCCCAGCCCGAAAAGAAATATTTAGGTCGGTACTTCTTGTGGAAAAATCTGATTTTAGACGTACACAATACAAACAAGAAAATATAATATACTTCCAGTATATAAAATAACTATTATAAACTACCAGTTAAGGTTTTAAACTCCTAATCGTGACAATTAAAAAAACTCGATAGTTTACGTAAATGTAAATCAATTAGCTAAGAATCCTAACACGAAAATCATTAATCTGAAGACTGGACATTAAACGCGATGAGACAATTTTGTCAAGAAAACACGGGCATTTCGTCCTCTCCAGATTGTAAATCGTTACACACTCCAAAACAGCAATGACATAAACGTTAAACGTACGACCTCGACTTAAATCACACGCCCTAAAAAAGCACTACTTTCCGAGCAATCCGAATAGACGGAGCAAACGAAAAATCAATCGCACCTCCTTGCCGTCGGAAAAAAATTTCTCCGTGGAAATCTGACACGAGGAGGTTCATCTCGTTGAATGATGGAAAGCGCTGAACCTATCGACCAAACCCTTTCATTCAATCGATTCTGAACATCGTTCCGAGGGGAGACCGAAGACGAGTGACGCAACCCGAGCTCTTCTTCCACATTCCTCCCAATGATGCAAATCGAGTGTTCGAATCTGGAAGGCGATGCGACCATAAAACTCGCTATCTCCTGCGGCAAAAAATGGCGTCCTCGCGGAGGGCCTCTTTGCAGATAATCGCCCCTACGGTTCCGACGAGGATGCAAAATGGCTCGCTGACAACTGCGAGAGAAACCTCTGAGCCTGAACGTCTTCCCGATAAGGGGCGCTACGATAAATTTCACGATAACGTCCGTACGTTTCGAGAGATAAATCGTGATCGTGATTTTGCTGGAAAATAGTCCCCATTATATGTGATCGCGAACGGAAGGATACCGTGGTCCGAAAGATGGCACCGGAAGCTTAGACGGGTGCATTGTGAAAAAATAAGTTCCTATTTACTTTATGACCACCATATTTTGGTGAGGTTTCATTGCCGCTTACGTAAATATGGAATATTTTCATTTCCAGTACCCAGACCGCTACCACGGATAATCGAGTCTTGACGGTCGACGGGAGATCCTAGGCTGGCAATGCTTTCGACATACCCGAGCATAACTACAAACATAGCCTCTCTTTCGCTTACATTAGTCTTGGACATCTTAAATCGTTAGTAGCTGCGTAAGGGGTAGAGGCCCTTCTCGGCTTGTATCAACCCAAAAAAATCTCCGACTCTTCTTTTTCTACGCCGTAATTTTTACGATGACGTATCAGCGTCGCCACACCGACTTCTCAGGGTCGAATTCGTTTTAAATCCGGCTCTAGGAGTTACTTAATCTGTTCGTCTTGAGGATGAATCAAGGGCGATAAAACACTCATTGTGGATTCGCCGTAATTTAACTACCGCTATGATTAACCGCGTCTTACTTAAATGGTTAAGACGAATTGTACAAAAATGACTTCCTATCCTCTCCGACCGCCTGGGAAGAAACCGTCAAGAAAAGATATATTCACAACGAATCAATCGAGTCAAAATACAAACAAACAACACGATGATTAAACGCTACGTATTCGAAATTTGATCCTACGAATCACCGCGCTGTTATAAAAAACGCCGGATTTTCTGGATAAACATCCTCACCCTCGTCCGACATGACCTAATCCAACATGGCTCCGAAACCGCGCCACCTTTCGAAACATTAAAAAAACACGATATAGCAGTTTAACGACGAAACGCGTATGAAAAAGTCTTTGGGATGACCCCCGCCAAAGCGCACGAAAATGCTTGGCGGGAGGCGAGACGAAGATGGAAAAAGAACGTGCGAAAATGGTGAAGCTCCCTGCGCAGAAGGGCCTCATGGGCCGACTTGCGTCAAACACGGTTGTTGCGTCGAGATGATAAGCGACCGTTTACGAAGGGACGGACGATGAATGCAGGATCTCGCTTCGACTGAACAACCACTTACATCATGGCGGACGAAAGCTTCACTGTTTTCCGAATGCATTATGATGGAGGCGATTTCGGAAGTCACCTTGCTTGTTTCCTCTGGCATTGACGTGTTTATTCCTTGTATTTAAACCGCCAGAAAGATAAAATGAATGCCTTTTGCATCTTTTAATGAATTCTACCTATTCTGGATCGAAAATAACGAAAAAACCTTGGCGAATTAAATTTTCGGAAACAATACGTATAAACTAACTGTAACAATAAACAAATCATCAAATTACAAAAGAAAATGATGATTTTAAATTTACAGTTCTATATCGCGTAAAAGATACTCAAATAAACGGTAAAGATAAAAGTCATTCCCTCTTTATCGTACGTGACGTACCTTGATACTGAAAATCAACATCGATAAGAGAAAACTAGGAAATACCAATAGATTCCGCTCCGGCTCCATTTTAAGGCGTGAACCAAACTATATATTACGTTATAACTTAATTATTCTGCCCATTTCCGGTGTCTACCGAGATACAGTAAAAGCTCGAAGGTAGAAAAGCGAAAGCTAGTAAGTAAATAAACCATTCTACAGAAGCTTACGCATTTCCATCAAAATTTTCCGTTCGAAAACCGAGATACCGCTATCCTTGAGCCACTATCCTCCCAGTTCATTCACAGCCATCCTCTAACCTTCGTCTCTCTCCATCGCAGCCCGTATCCATCCAGCTAAGAGCTATAGAAGGAGAGCCTTGACCGCTAAAACACCCATGCACGAAAAGTGGTCCACGCGATACGAGAGCTTATAACTGATCGAAGACGTAATAAAATGGCGAATTCCTCAGCAGTCCATCCTCTTACCACTGGTCCACGAACGGACAACTTACGTACGGCCGGTTAGCGGGAGACGTTGCATTTGAAAACTTTAACGGCAATGGAGGGCGAAGCACTCTCTCGGTTTGCAAGAGAGAGGATCGCTGCAAGTAGAATCCGGAAGGGCTGGTAGCGCTCAGCCACCTGCCCGTGGGGAGAAGATCTTTCCGCATTGCTGGCCGCCATTGCCGGCGGTGAACAAAGAATCTGGTGAATCGATTAGGGGAACCCCGCCGCGTTTATCGAAATATCTCGCGGTCGATCGTAAACAAATATCGAGATTTTTTACGTCGCGCCATTTCGCCTCATTCCTCCGATCTTCCATCTTTAAAGTTCCTACCGCTCCGAACGCGTGGGAACTGCTTTAAAAGCAGCCGGTTAAAGGGAAAACGAACTCCCAGAAATCGCTCCGCTTATCCGCTCTTGGGGAGGGTTTCCATCACCCCGAACGAGGACTACTCACAAAACACGCTCGATTCCGTACGCAGTGAAAACCAACACGAGCCCGATGGACGTAAAATATGCGGGATTCCAGCGGAAGGGTTACGACACCACGGTACAACCCTCGGAAAAAGAACCCTACATTTTCACGTGCGTTTATTTCCCACCGAGGCTTCGCATTTGTCGGGAGCTCTAGTAGAATGCTCGATTCGGAGAGAGATAAATGGAAGAGGGGAAATAAAAAAAGGTGACGAAGTGGAAGATGGCGAGTGAGGGAGTCGGGAGGGGTGAGAGAGAGGTAAGAGCTCTGAGCGCCATGTTTGCTTTTGCCCTGCCCTTTATCCCTCCCTAACCTCACTCCCAACGTTCACAACTCTTTCTTACTCCCTCACGACATTCTCGAGTCATCCAGGCATACCACACGCCGCGAGCTTAAAAACGGACCGCTGATCTTCTCGATTGACCACTTGGCGAGCCACGGTGCTGCTCTATTGCTTGGCCAACGCGATCTTCCATCTTCACTTCCCCTATTTTCGTTTCTCCGTTAGATAAACCGAATCAACGTACATATATACATGCGGGGATACACATACATATGGAGGTGACACACAGACTACGTAAAATTAACTCCTGGACATTTAATCGAGAAAAACTGTAATATCACCAAATCAACATCATAATTGGAAGATATTGACACTAATCAAACTAAATTGACACCATCTCGTTTCAATTCACGACTACAAGTACTAACCGACCTACAAACCTTACGACACCGATATCAATACATTCCCGATCCAAGAAAGAAATTATATCATCCCGAGCACTTATCCGAAACTCTTCAATCCGATACGACGAACAAAAATGACTACTACGAACAATAATAAGCTTCCCTAACAGTAATTGGCATTCGAGAAGATATCGAGTGTCTTAACAACTTATCTAATCGATCGACTTTCGTTTTTCATGCAAGTTTCTATCGTGCTGTTCATCTAATTGATAAGCAGACGGCAGAGAGAGGTGTCACATTCACCATGAGGTTCAGAGATGTGGTAACCCTGACAACAGCTGTTGCCACATCATTCTCATTACTGCGCTGTTTTCAGTTATTTTTAGATCACTCATGTTTCCTTGGATCTCGTCGATTATATAATTACCAGCTGACATAACATGGCACTGTATTGACCTCAAATTAAACAACATTACGGGATAAACATCGAAAAAATCGGTTGATCTGGTCTGGTCCCCATCCCATCAAATGAAATACGAAATTAACATACCAAGGTAAACAACGTTATAACATGAGCCTTGAATGACCAAACCTATATCTCCCTATAGCAATGCGTTACGTATTTATCGCACCATTGGAAGGAATTGTAAGGATGGCCGCCCTCCGCTGCCTCCCCTGGCCTACCGTATGGCCGACCCTGACCATGTTCACCCCAAACAAAACCCACCGAAGAAGAGGAACACCCGAGTTATATCCGCTGTCGGGGGAATTACTCGATTAACTGCACGCGGAAAGGCACAGCACAGCGATGGACTGGAATGCGAAACACTTTACGTTCCATTCTTAGACGTACGAGTATCATAATCGGATATAAGTCGCGCTCCGGAGTATTCGAGGGCACAGCCGCTCTCAAGGGCACACAGCCATTCACGCCTCGCGAAGAAACGAAAAGTGAATTGTTTTCCCCGCTAGCTTACGAACTTCAATATGGACTCTCCAGAATTCGTTTCCGGAGCTCCTTTCCGTAAACCATCTCATTACGACTATATGCTTCCGATAGTAAGTACGGAAACCGGCTGCTTCTTCCGGAAACGCGAACTTTAGCAACACGATAACCGAGAAGTATATGTAAAAAACACACCCGGAATGTACCGAAGGGATAAACGTTTCGGGACGCGTGCCATATAAGTAGAATCGAAATCCAACATGGATGTCCGAGGATGATTGACGTAGGTAGCGGATGTGTCATATGGCTACTTATCCTGCCTGTTTACACTGGTCGCCTGAGTGTCGCGGGAGTTTTCACCAACCGACCAAACAATCTGAACGAACAGCCACGCTAATTTACTCAGCGAGGACGAACGAGAAGAGATGGAGGGGTCAGTAGGTGAACCCGAGAACAAGAAAGGGGAAATGAGAACCGGGATTGAGAAGAGGCTGTGGGACGGAGTGAGGCTAGACCTTCGCTTTGACATCCGTGCCAGGGAGGAAAGTCCCCTTCCCGAATCGACTCCATCGATACGAAAATAACATGGCGGAGGAACACGTGCGAAAAACAGAACGTGGGCTAACGCCGCGAGAGCAGTTACGTCGCCGGACAGGTGATCACGTGTCCCGAAATTTTTCAAAAAAGAGAGTGAGGGCGAGGCTACACTGAGTCACTCCCTCCGCACGCGTAGGAAACCATCCGTCGGCATTTACCAGTACTCTCTCCCCCTCTGCTGCACTCCCCTAGCCTCCCCCAACGGCCCCTCCGCCACGAAAAGCCACTCGCTCCGCTTAATAAAACCCATCGACGAGCGACCGTGCCAACGATGCCATTCCGCTAACGAATGCTTGGCGCGAACTCGATCGAACAATACATCCGATTAGAGAAGCCACACTTACCTCGCTCACTCCAAGGCACACCGATGCATTCCGCCATTTGGACTAGGAGTGGGAGGTGAACCCGACGGAGCGAAAGCCACGGCGAACATCCAACGTCCAAACGTTCTCACGCCGTCAGGAATACGAGTGTTTTGACGTCCGAACAACCAATTAACCACTCCGCGGACCGAGTCCGGCACGCACCACACTGACGGACCTCGACGCACTTTCCCGATTCACCAAAACATCCGTGCGGAGGACCCGCGCGCTCTTCCGCAGATGTCTCCGCGACAATCAGGAAGCGAACACTAACGGGGTTCCTCCGATCCCGTAGACGACTTCTTCGACCAGAGACGCAGGCGGACGGAGGGGAAACCAGCCCCTCGGTGTGGTCCCTATCTGCCGATGCACGCACCGAGCATGGCGGACGGCGATCCCGGTGGTGGTTGCCCTCTCCGGCGGACGAGAGGGGAATCGACGGAGGAAAAAAATGCGACCCTGCGAAATACGTTCGAGGATTTCGCGAGATCCCGACGGAGGAGGGGCGCCGAGGTGGTGGTGGCCTCTGGGCGGCTGCTGCGGCGAATTACTGCTCCCGCGAGCGCAAGAAGCTGCGTGGATCAAAGCCCCCTGGAAAGAGGAAGCGACCGATATCCCTCCCACCGAAAGCTCCCCTCCTGCACTAGTAACACGCACACTTTACTCGCCAGAAGCCGTCTCCACATTGCCTCTCCGAACAAACGCCGTTGGCTGGCTCGATCTACCCCTCCGCTCCCTCCACCCCCCACCCCTTCCTCCGAACTACCTCCCGGTGCCCCCTGACACTTTCCCCCTCCACACTCCCCATCGCCCCCTCCACATACCTGACAAATCCACCCGACTTGAAACCAACCCGAGCTCGTGACTAATTTATTCAACAGCAATATGCCTGGGAAAAGTTGTACGTTCCGATACTGTGCATCGCGAGGCGTTTTTTTTTCGATGGACCCTTAAAGGTTTCTAGGGTCGTTAGCGTAACGAGGGCAGGGGTTCGTTTGAGAACATTCCTTTTCGATGGGCGATTTTTTAACAAAAATCAGCGCGCATATTCCGTTCGGAGATGAGACGTATCCGAGGGAATTCCCTCACCCGAACAGCTGATTTCGAAACGGCGAAATATGGATCCGTGGCGGCTCGGGAAGGACGTTTCATAGAATGGATCTTCTTGGCCGACTCCGGATCTCCCGTCGGATTTGAGGCTATAGTCGATTCGTCTCCCGCACTGTTCTCGAAGCATCACGAAGGCATGATTCGTAAATGAGCGGAGATGCGAATCTTTCGGGAGAAAAGCTTACGATGTCACTTAAAAACCGTCGAGTTTCCCATAATGCTCGTCCAGTGACGATAAGGAGAAAGGACGTACATTGCCCTCTTGAACGCAAACTCACTGAGGACCACAAGTGTGTCCGCATCAAAACTCTTCCCCAATCGTAAAACGTTAAAAACAATAATATTATTATAATAACTACAAACATTCATTTAAAAATACATCTATACAACAACTGAACATCGACAATCACAATGAAAATTGTACTACGGAGGTTTGTACTGGAGGTTTGACTCGAAAACAAACCATCAAAGCGAAGAAAAACAAACCAAAAAACAATCAGCCATTTAAATTTTTAAAAAAACCAAACGAGGAAACGAGTAAACCCGTTCCATCCTTCAAAACCGCGGCTATCAAGCGGAGATGAGCGTTCAATTTTGGCAGATGTTCGAGGCTACAAAATTACACCTCTGAATCGCCAATCACATGGGTCGATCGGAAAGTGTGTCAAGTTAATACCACGCTAGAGGAAGAATGCATCATTTACATGAACCGCGATACAACGCTAAAACGAATTGATGAAGTAAACGCTGGCCACCGTGATCGCTCTTGAACTGGTATTTTGCTCCTAACATACATAGCATGTTAGCACCCACCATTAGCACGATCGTGAAATAATAGCTTACGCAACGGAGCTAACACGACTCCAGTGCGAGCTCTTTATTGGTCTAAACAACAAACAACCTCACCATTGATTAATACGTTAAAATCAAAAATACTAAAACAATTTAATTTGTATACATAGAATAACACGTAACAATAAATCTTCGAATTACGTCAAACATTACTCCGACAATCTACCTCTTTCGATAGAAATGGAAGCCTTGCTTCGTAGATGATTCACCGGATTTAAATTTCTCCTAAATTCATTACGTTGGCCACCCTGTGTCATCACAAATCCCTATCATCTCGATTACAGAGCCCCTTCTCTCGATGGCTAAAACGACTTCAAAAATACCGAGCACGTGTTTGTCCAACTTATTTCAACGACTTTCGCTAATCCACTGACTCTTCCCTTCCCACGATTTCTCTTCCTCCATCAATTATTCCCTTTTTTTATTACGTCGATCGAAACACTGAAAATTCAGCCACAATATGGCCGCACTTAGACTTCGCACCCTCGAGTAACCGTCGAAAAATCAAATAATTTCCGAAATAAACAATAATATGATTTTAATCCGATTGAATTCGCTTGCTTTTACAATCGTAACACAGATTTGCTGATTCGAATGTAGTGAAAAAATCTAACGGGATCCTTCTTACGGGAAGTCCGTTCTTTAAATCTATATTCATAAACACGTCATGGAAATGAATATCGTGCGCGAAATTGATACGAATAAAAATAACTCGAGTTTACAAATTACATCCGTAAGAAGGATTTTTTGCCATCGATCGATTTAAGGTCGGATGGAGAAGGCGATTTGGAGAGAAAGCTGTACAGAATTCGATAGTACACTTCGTTGTTTAACTGCAATGATATTCGATACGAAAATAAACCAAAGGAAGCATTATATTATGATATAAATATGAATCGAAAAAATATTATGAATGATTTTGACTTCGAAATGCGATATTGATAGGCAGATGATCAAATTCAGGAATAATTATAACAGGATAAGCTTGGATGTTAAGAAGAACACGACCAATGAATATGTAAACCTAATTAAGTATTAAAATTTTACAAATTAATCGAATAATTATCAGCGTACCCTACATGCCAAAAATTTAAGTTTCTCAACTTAAATTCTATCAAAAATTTAACTTCAATTTTCTGAAGAAACGTCTACTTTTTTAGAAGGTTTACAATTTACGATTAAAATAAAATCATCTTCATCGTTTCTTATCATCAAAGATGATAGAGATCCTCAAGACCTTTAACCGATAGTCGAAATTACAATGATAAAACCATCCTATCTTGTTACAAATTAAGAAAACTAATTCACGAATTAACATAGCAAAATACGAAAACAAAATACATGCCAATACCGGACAAAATTACGGTATTTATGAATTCATCATTAAAAATCATTTAATAAAGGATAGATATCTTCGTATTTTGATTGATTCCGAGTTGCTAGGAACTTGTTTTATTATATACCCATGATAGTGTTCCACTTACACAATATACTATTAATTATTTGATCGTGTAAAATGTCATCTATTAACTGCATGCAATTAGTAGCAGGAGTTAGAAACTATTGAATATGAAAAAAATCGTTAATTGACATCACTGATAAAAGTTTTATTAAAAAGTATCTTTAAATAAATCAATTGGTCATGAATTCCGCTTGACTGTATTGAAAATGAACGATGATACAAGAGAAATCCAGGGTAGAAACCATGTTATTATACGTAGAGACACGAATAAAGTAATGGAAAGTAATTCAGATCGTGGATAATAAATAGAAAGTATTCGTGGGTGATCGTATTATTGAAATGTTTCCCGGGAATCTGAAAATTGGTGAGTAAAATACAAGGACAATCGAATTCATAGCTCTTTGGCGTTTATCAGGACTTTGATTAGCTATAATGTGAGATAAGCGTGCTACTCAAGGACTTCTTCCAAAAATAAATTAAGGTCACACTTTGCTTACCTTGAAGTTCGCAAAGGTAATCATTCTATTCCAAACAATAGGATACAAAAATAATATTTTCATCTGCAAAAATGAACATTGGGCCCTAACAAGAATTTTTTTATAATTTAAACCAAGAATTAAAATAGAATTCAATTTAAAACCGTATATTTACAAATAAAATACCAGCCTTACAAAATCATAATAGAAATTTAAAAATATATTGCAAATATACTCAAAATATTATCAGGAGGATGAATTCCATACGTAAAAATATTCCCCATATTCTCTGTGAATTATAACCACTTAGTATTTACCGAGCATATCTTAAATTAACGTGATATAAATTAAATAATCAGCATATTGACCTATTTTATAATGATGATGAATGATGCTCACCGAACCTTTCACTGCTTTATCAAACGAACTCGTATTTAAATTAAATAAAACAGGAAGAGGACAGTGAATTTTCTAAAGGCTACCTTGGTAGCACTGGAAGATATCTTACGGCGAAAACATCTCGTACGTGTCAGAACGGGGATAACAAGTAATACAACCTACATTTGAAGTAGACACGACGACTCTGCAAACGTCAGGGGAGCAACTAAATGCAACTTGAATCTGAGGAACGAAGGACGTTTATAGAACCATGAACGGAGGATTGGAGATTTCAGGTGTCACCATTGGCGATAACCATTGCTAGGCATTAATAAAATCGATGGGAATTATCTAAGCAGTTTTGGATCAATAAGTCATCGAACTATATTCGCCATGATTTATCGACATTATGACGATATCTGGGTGAGACGAAAATTAAAAAAACATACGAAAACTTTATTACAAATGTACTTTTACTCATTTGGGAGCGCCATTGAATATGATCAATTAAAATATGTAGGTTATGACTGAGTTATACGTCGCTCTTCTTCATATTTCGTATTATTTTCAGTACAAAGTACGCTTTTATATTGCGAAAGGAGTAATAGAAAAATTCCGTTGGAATGAATGATTGTGAGGTTTCCAATTCCGATTAAACGATGGGATGACTGAAGATAAAAAGTGATTCCAGAAAGATTGATAAATGGATTTCAACGTTAAGTTTCCAAGATATAATATAAAGTCTACACTAAAATAACGTAGTTCATAGCTGCTAACATAGAGAAATTAACAAGATAATATCTACGATAAAACGATAAATTTTGCTTCCTCATCAAAACCCCTTCATTCGACGGTAATCAAGTTTTATCGTAATTCATTTCGAAACTTTTCAAGGATGAACTTCACGACAAAGAGCTTCACTTCAGCAACAATAGAAAAAAATACGAGCTGATAAACAAAATAAGAGTGGAACATTTTTCTCATGTATAGCAGATCTTAGCTAAGCAACTTGGATTTCTATTCTAATCGAAATGTATCGAATCGAATATCGATTATAATCGAACCTAAAATAATCGAACTTTACACTAAAGTTTAAATAATAGTTTAATTCAATAATAATTTAACGTACGCATTTTTAACGCTACATTCTCTTAAAAAGGGTATTTATGGCGTAAAATATTACGCGAGAAACGCAGGATGCAGCCAGAGTGACACATGCATGAAACCCTCATTTACACTGGCTTCGATAATCACCGCTGAGAGCATAGATATTGCAGTGGCGGCCATTTCGAGAGCTCCCTGGGCGTGGGATAGGAGAATAAAAAGCCACATCCCGCGTCGGAAAAGCGATCTCGGGCGCTGGAAGCCTGTACGCAGCCGCACCCGGATATGCAAGCGATCATCCAATGCGAAAACGACCTCGATTCCCGACCATTCCAATCGAGACGTCGTTCCCACAAGGCAATGCAATCTCATTTTTAATATTTGAGGGCGGAGGAGCAAAGTTTACATTTTCCGATGTCCAGTTCATCATCGCGAGAGATTAAATCCATTAAATTTTGATGGACCAATTTCGGAAAAAAATATGCCCCCGAAGAATCGACTAAATTTTCCGATAACTTAATTTAAGTGCACATCGAGGGGGAGTTTGGACTTGGCTCCGGATTTATTCGCTTATAAACGAATTTCGAACCGATAATATTGCAAAGAAAATATATATGGAGAAAATGCAGTATTATGGAAAAACAAATCAAACATGAAAATCGGAATATTACGTACATTAACTAATAGCAACAAATTAATAAATTTTATAGTTATAAATGGTTTGGGATGACTGTAAACACAACGACAAATTAAAATCCTCTTTAAAAATATCTATTCTTTTCCCAATCACTCAGTGGAATTTTTTTTAGCTAAACTATTCAACGAGGATGATAAAAGTAAGGGAGTACAGACATGCATGCTCAAATATTAAGCGATAGTATTTTAAAGGGATATTGTGAATACAGCAACATTTCGTGCAATTCACGTACCCCATTCCATGGACTTTTCTGAACCGCTCCTACCAAAGGATGCAGGCACTTACCTGGAAAAAGAGAAATTAAATTAGAATTTTAAATTTATGACTACAACCTTAAAATTAATTAAGCATAAAACTCAAGACATGCATAACTTATTTAAATGACTTAATTTCATATCACTTTCACAAATTACATGGAATGATTCGACTTTCATCATTGAATAAATTCAACGATTTAATGAAGAAAACTCTATTATAACACTATTCAATATAGAAATATGTATATTTTTAATGCTTCTTAACTCATAAATTCAAGCTCCTCGTAAAAATAGGAGTACCGAAAACAACATTATTTACATTTAAAACACAAACAGATAAGTAAAAACGATTAAAGGAATTCAACTTAATCATAAGGATTTGTAATAATGATAATATTTCTTTCTTGAGAAAAGTCTTGAAATATATACATGTCATAAAACTGAATGTTTCGATTATCCGTGATTTGAACCATTGGATCATTTTTTCCAAACCGTTCATTCAAGATTATTGAAAAGACGTATTGATTTAGTGGCAAACGTTTTTGGCCTATAATATTACGAGGAATGCAATATAAAAAAATTGATAAGATTGCAACCTTTATTCCTTCATAAATTAAAACACACAACAATAAAGGATATTTTTAGATATTTCTAACGATAAGATCAATAATAAAATCATTGAAAATTTACTTCACATATTAGAAAATTTATAACAAATAAATAAATTATTAACAATTACGTAAAAAAATCGTATTTTACTTTCACAAAATTAATTCACAGCGAAAGGTTATAAAACAAGACTAAAAATAAACACGCCTTGATTCCTTCGCTATGCAACTGAATACATAAACAAAACAAGCCTTGTAAAAAATTTATAAATAATAAACAAAGTCGCGAAAAGAACACCCAAAATAAAATACGAAAAAAAGAGTACTACATTTGCATACTTGCACGGATAATTAAGATTTTTCGTGAGCCATAGAAACGAAACAGGGATGCTAAAGATGCTCGAAACACACAGGCTGTGGATCGAAGCAAATTTCCCAAAACTCCCATCTCAATAAACGCCCGAATCGCGGCATATTCGGGAGGGCATTATGTCCTCGGCTCTCCGTGACGTAACGAAAAAAAAACTCAGCTATCACCCAAGAAGGCAAAAGCGGCGATCGAGGCTAGGGACGAGTCAATACCGCTGACAACAGGAGAGGGGAAGAAGCAGCAGGTTATGAGAGAGGGAGGGAATTGATAAACAAGGAGGGAAGGCGAGCGGGAGGGAGAGTGAAGAATTGAGCGGAAAATGAGGGATATGAATAAAGGAGTGAGGGAAAAAGGAATTCGTGAATGAAATGGCGGTGGAGAGAAAATTCTCCGTCCGCTTATTTACTGCTGAGAGGGACTGGAAGCGAGCAACGCTACGGAATTAAAGCCTTTGCTAGGAAACGTATCCGAGTGAAAGGCGAAATACGTTTTTACGATGCATCAACGAAATGAATGTGGGATGGCTATAGGAAGGATATGATACAAAATATACGCGAAATTCCAGAAAAAAATGAACTCTAGGAAGAACTGGGGAGGTGCGTTCGTAAATTTTATTATGTAAATGAGATACTACGTAAAACTATTGGAGAAGAAATCAAACAGACGAACATCCGTCAATTCGCTGAAATAATTCATTCCGAAAACTGTGTAGGACCGCTTTGGGGAGCCAAGTCGTGGGGCGCACGACCCCTGCCACGCGACGAAAGGGGACAAAGTGCATATGTAAATGAGAACAAATCAATCAGCATATAGATGCACATCGCTTCGGGGTTCTTTATCAATACTTTATTAACAGTATGAACACTTCCCCAGGAATAAATAGACCACTCTCACTCGTGATACATTATGAGGGCATAACGTAAAAACCAGCACTGAAGTAAGGTGAAAACAGGATGATAAATTCGTGGATCTTGATAATAAAAGTTACGCAGCTAAAAGAATATTTACCCTCTACATTCCTTCATATAAAAGTTAAGCAGAGGTGTAAATGGCTAAACGACTCGAACCTACACCCTCTTAAACTGACTTATGTACTGTAAAGTAAGCGGGGTCCTGGGTTCGAGTCCCAGTCATTTCCTCATTTTCCACCTCAAGTTTGACCTTTGCGATAAAAAACCAGCGCCTTGGAATTGGGGCCGCGGAGGATGTACGAACTCGCATAGCTAAGTCGCAACTGCGGAGCCGACGCAAGCCCGGAGACGTCGCAACCACGAGGGCGATGTAACTATGGATGCGTCGCAAACGCGGATTCGTCGTCTCCCGAACATTTCATCGGCCATCATAGCTCCCGATACACATCGGATGGAAGGATAATTTTCCCCATCACCACTCCCCCCGCAATCCGCGATTATAACACCGCAGCCACCCACGTCACACACTCGGGGAGAGATGGCAGCTGATATGCTCACTCGGAGCGCATAATGGCGGCATCCCTTAAGGTCTCTCCACCGCATGCGCTCCGTTCGTATCTCTGCTGCAGGAATGCTCCTCCGAAGTGGCGTAATGGCGCGTTGCGTCTAAACTTGGATTCGAATTCGATATTTCGGGAGGTCTCCCGAAAACTAGGTCGTTTAAAATACTTTCAACGAGGAACTGCGAGCTACATCAAATATCGCGGAATTCTCATCGGAAGTGCAAACGGCGGCTAGTGGGAAATGTGAGAGCTCCGGAGAGGTTCGAAAAACTTCCGTCTAAAATGGAACGAGAAAAGAACGGATGAATCCGAAATCATTTCGGACAAAAACTCACGGTAGGCGTTGACTATAAGGAAAATTTAAACCTGAAGGAAGCCATTGTGATTGCGGGGAGTTAAACATGGCCGTCCTTCACAGACCATCCGGGTGCAGATTTCTACTGGTCTCCCTCTTCTAAAGATAAATTATATAAAACCAAAAAAATGGTTTGTGCCAAACGATATTTTTCTCGCCAATTTCAAATTCCTTTTCATATTTCGATCACCAAACACTTTTATTCTGGCTTCAAGATAACAACACAACCTTCTTGGTTAGAAAGAAATAAATCACACTAGAACACTGAAACCATCAGCTAAACCCCTCCTTACGTGAATACGATTACTGAATCTTGACAAGTAAAATGTGGACAAATTGGAGAGTTTCCTCTAAAATTGTTCCGTGAGACGCATTTCCTAGCTAAACCATGTCACAAGAACACTGGCAAATACCCAAAGATGACGATACAACTTTGGGATGCGAAATAATAGGGACAATATTACGGTTACACAACGTGACCGCTTCGATAATTAATCTCTACACAAACATGTCTTTCTTATACCTTAGCAACAGACCACGAAATGAAGGCAGGGCTTGAAGAAGCTAGCAGGAGAGGATCGACATCCTTCCTTCCTCTGATTCTAGGTTTAGAATTCCTTCGTCTAATTTAAAACTCGCAGAATTTTTGGCAACAAATTCCGCACATTTTCCCTGGTCTACCCGCAGAACACTCAAATCATTTCGACAGGGGGGGGGATAGAAATCTTTCAGCGACACGAAACAGAGCTATAAGAAACAATGGAATCCTGAAAGCATGAAATGACTATTGTAGTACTATTTGGGACGGGTACGGGGCGAGAGGAACACGATATCAACTCCAAGATGAACCCAAGTACGAAAATGTCGTTGCGATATGAAAAGAAATCCTGGTTGGAACGTTACAAAAAATCCCTATCGACCTAGACAGAGTAAAAAACCAGGGAAAAGGTGAATGGATAGGAGGAAGTGGAGCGGAGGATAAATTTTTTTTACCTGAAACCCTTCGTATGTTCTAAGATCCGAAGGAGGGTTTGGGATAACGTTTCCGATAGTCAGAGAGATGGCGAAGTGTAGGCTACTGAATAAAATGGCGGCCAAAGGAGTGCACACAGCAAATGAGACGAATCAGGGGACTGTGGGCGGGGAGCGGAAAGAAAAAAATACGGGGAGAGAGAGTTCGAACGGACTCCTTCACAACCGACCCGACGGGGAAGAGGAGTCTGGGAAACGAGAGGAAAACAGGAATGAAATCCGCAACTCTAATCCATGGGTGGCTCGTGTGCTTACTGTGCAATACATCTCGACACCTCGCTCTTTGAGGCCGGTTATTCACCATCGAAATATTACGATGCGAAAATAATTTATTCCGTTCTGAAACGTCTGCATTCTTGATACTTTCGGAATTCATATCCTAAAATAACTATTAGAATAAAAGGTAGTAAATCAAGACTATGGAAACAAATAAGAGAAACGCTCCATCCATGGACGTCGGAAACAAGTAAGAAACGATAAGAAACAATGCGATAAACGAGCCTGAACAGGGAAGAGCGTGATCGTAATATGCAAACCCGTACAAGTTAATACATTCAAAGTCATTAAAATAATTCAATAGAAGAGTAAACTGAAGCATACAAAAGACGTAATAGCCTTCGGAGATAGTTACTGAAGATAATGATAGACTTATTGGCAAGCCTACGATCAAAATTTCACTCACGGTAACATCTAAAAAAAACTCGCAACTATATAATAGAAATTTACTTTCATGTGAGTGAATCTGAAATTATAAGAGAGCCAAATAAATCTAACGGCAGATCTGAAAAGACATGCTCCAACCATGGCAATCTTCTTAACGATTAAAAACCTGAACTAAGCTTGAATTCCAATGAATCACTTTCGCGAATTGATACATTACACTCAATAAAATAATAGGAAAATAAAGACTGGTATTAAATACTCGACTGCAACTTTCGCGACCGTACCAAAGGTGATTGAAAACAGGAAGCACGCACCAGATAAAAGTGCGTGATAATCAATCTGAAGGTGACCTTGAAAGTAAGAATAAACTTCCCCGATAAGCTCTATTTCAGGAAAGTATTTCATTAATATTCCCTCACGCTAGAGCTTCTTCCATAGAGTGGTACGAGTGGAATCAAAGCTGTTCTAAGGGAGCTTGGATTCCTTTTCCTACACCGAGTAACAGAAGAAATATACCAATATTAAAATATTATACTCATTCAATAACAACCATACAGGTAAAAATTTGACAAAGAGAAAGAACACTCCTTCATCGTAACCCATAGGGGTGAAGATCAGAAACACGTACTTCCGAATAAAAATCAAAATTCGTACTTGGCACGCCCTCTTGGGCCTGAACAGCTACCTCGCGAGTGAACGAACCCTAACTAACTCGTGAATAATAGATTCGCGCATAAATTATACGGTTATTGCTGGAATATACACCCCGGCGTATAAATTGATAAAAAACCCTTCGAAAACAATCATTTGACGCATGTGCATCCATCCAGTCCTTCTGGGAACCTTAAACACCGTTTCTCTCCTTTGAAACGTAACAGAAACGCCGGTGCCCGATACCCAACTCCAAAAGGAACATGGCGGAGGAGAAAATCTCCGAGTTGTGCACCCAAACCTCGGCAGCCAATTCAAACATGGCGACATATCGATCACGTGTCCGTAGGGAAGAGCATGAGGAAACAATGAGGAATGTGCGTCGATGGCCGTCGTCTGCAGCTTCCCTCGACCTTGGCGACCGATGGCCACTGCTCAAAGCATACGTGATCGTCCGGGGATGATAATGAGTCAGCCATTGCGTCTATTTCTGAATCGATAATTTGGATTTCTCGAGAATGTGCCTTTCGATCTTCGTGCGAGAGGCGCAGGTAAGAACCGAGAGAGGAAAAGTTCCTCTGTTCACGAGGATATTCTGTTTGACGAAGCGAAGATTTCCGTCTGTACTGTAAAACCGCACTCTGCGGGAGAATCGATCAAGTGAGGAGCGCATTTAATATGGCGAGAACGATAAAACGAGGGCTGCACTTGGACTCTCCCTTTGAATGACTTGAGCACGGCGCTCCTTGGAACGCGGCGTGTTAATATATCCTACATTAGCGTACTGAATTTTGCCTCGATAATAGAGCGTTGAATATTAATCTAAAGCTATGTATTAATTTGAAATTACTTGTTTTATGGCCCAAATTTCACAAAATGCTCCTTTAAGACATTTTGAATTTAATCTTCAAATCAAAACGAATTTTTCATAAAATCTAACTCGTCGATTCTTTTGGAATGATTGAACGAAAAAATTTTGTTGAAATATTTCATGAGAAGTGTTAGTATATTCCTCAGATAAGAAGTTTTTTAATGTTTTCCAAAGCCTATATGCTTATGACGAAATTTTTACACCGAAAAGTTTTCGATAATTTCCATAAAATTCAACGCAATCTTTCGGACATTTTAATTATTTTTCCTGACCAACAAAGGAACAAAAAATGATACAGGACCATTATTTGTATAAAACAATCACCGTGATATAAGAAGAGGTCGGTCTCAACAACGGAGCCTTAGCAACCACCGCACTGGTACATCAGTGGACATCAATGAGCGAACTGGATACTCCGTCGAAAGAAAGTGAGGTTAGAGACCTCGTAAATGTACGGTGCAAAACCGCCGCCATAAATGAAGATCTGACACATCGAGTGGTCTAAGTGGGATATTACCTATGATCGCTAAGTCCCTCTAGCGCGGTGGATACGACCTCTTGAGCCAGCAGTGGTGGTGCTGCACCAAGGTCAAGTACAGACGACGATAAAAAAAATGAATTACTCCGAAAATAGTGTTGGAGGAACAAAGCGCCGGAAAAATACTGGAAGGGCCTGGAAGGGATGCCCTGGAGGAGAAAGTGCGAAGGTCGACCCCGGCTGAAGGTTCGGAGGGGGGCGGCCTACCGAGCAATGAACACCATGTAGCCAACAAACAGCCTTTTCCCAACGCCTCCTCCATTACACATCGGTCACGCCTTTCCGAGAAGCGGGGATGGTCGAAGTTTTGTCAACGGAGGAGGGTAAACTGCGTTCGAACGCAACGAGAAGTCACTCGCGTGGTAACAGATTCACTCACTACTCATTCGTAACGACGAAATCCAATTTCCCAATCGTTCGATCACGTAATAAAAGGAACGAAAATGTTGCTATGGGCTACGCTCGATCTTGTCGCACGTATCGTAACATAAACACTATGGGGTCAGTACTAAGACTTTTTCGAATTTCTTATTTGGTATACTTTCTCCAAACAAACTTGAGCTAGCTGGTTTGAAAACTTACGAAATGATTTATTGCTTTTGACATAAAAATCCCAAATTATTCACCTCCGAAACTAAATAAATGTACATTAATTAATAAGATGCCAGTGCATACATGTAATTATAATACTTATTATAATAATAAAACGCACTTATTAGGCGAAATTGAGACTAAATATTATTATAAATACACAGCGTCAATAATTAAAACAGCGTACACATAAATACACTGACATCTCATGTTATGTAACAATGACGCAACGTTGAAATATTTCTGATCGAGAGAAACAAAAATACAGCGGCAAACTTTTTATCACCTCTTAAGGATTAAAAGTGTGCTGAGAGGATTCAATGGGAAGCATGAATGCATTCAATTATAAATAATGTATGAAATGATGCAATCCGGTTAAACTATGCGAGCGGGTAACATACTGACGAGAATTTACATAAGTTATACATTGACGTGTTCTTTCCGCAAAGTTGTTGGCTTATCTTTAATCTCGGTGGAGTATAGTCGTGCTTGACGAGAAAAATTTATCTTGCCTCAGAAGAAGTTGCTATGGGAATTAAATAGGAGAAACGATACTTTTCCTACGCGATATAAAATGAAGATTACTTAATAGATCACTTGAACGATTCATCTCGGAAGAGAGCGATCTGTGACGCGAGCGTATGACGACCTTCGTCGTCTAGTAACGATCACTAATGTGATAAGTTGCGTGTCAGTAGTTTTCAAGGGAGTGTTTCGTCAATCGATGACGGGGATGTGGCATTTAAATTATGAAAAACAATTTCCAGACTGTGACTGGGTATCGGAGCGATTTAAATCGAATTGAGTAACTCTCGTCCCCGAGATAGACTTCGAGCTATCGAGCGATAAATCGATACACTACCCTTGTGACAAACGACAAAAACAAAACTATATGAAAATGAGTATTTAGAAGATTCTATATAGGAATTATACTTGACTATTAGAGTTCCCGAAATACAGACGAATAATAACGACAATTAACAACGGAAAAGTATATTTTTCTTCTCGAATCAACGAAACACATAGGTAAATCTGGAAACTTGTGGTAATTTATGAAGGCCCATCACCTCTTGACGTTAAATACGATAAGTGTCAATTAACGAGGATTTTATCAACATTTTCTTTGAGTTATATGTCTCCAAATGTTAAGCAATACGTCAATTATATTACTTGAAAAATATTTAAGCTGAAGTCCACTCTGATCTGAGAATTATTAATCCCAAATATCAACTGATCCTTGATGATAATGTCCAACACGAAATTTTCTGCCTAAAAAAATGAAACTTAATGAATTAAAGGAAAAAGTCTTTAAATACCTTCTATTCGCTTGATTTACATTCTTGGAACAGCGTTCGGCATGTAAGTGCCCACGATTCAAGCTCAAACACCCCGATCAAAACACTTTTATCTCTCATGGGTCCTGCATGTGAGTCAGCCATGTTACTAAACTTCTTGATTCTAAGGAGACTTTCCTGGCATTATCTCGTCACCATGAACTCCACTTGTTCTAGTATGACGCACCTTTGAGCGACACGAGTATGACACAAGATAATAAACATGAGTGATTTCGAGGGAATCCGGAAATGAATAAATCGACAATTCCCCGGCATCCGAATTATTTTTTGGGTAGAGCTGATCCACCCACTCGTGATAATTGCTTTCCTCGCCCACGCACTGATCCATGAATATTGAACGCTGAATTGGGAAATAGTTTTCTCTCTGAGAGATACGAACCCGATCTTGTTCGTCCATCCAAATGGCACAGGCCATGACTAACGATTAACATAACAGAACACAAGCAAGTCGATCAATTACTATTGAGATTCGAAGATTTATAAGAAAAGATCAACCCCAACCCATTTCCAGGCTCAAGCATTTAATTTGCCCTTTCCGTACCAATTTAAATTTCAAAATAATTTCTACGGTATAATAATATGTATAAGAAATCTTTCTATTCAAGCTAAAGATTTTATTAAGATAAAAAAGCAGTAAGATTTTATAAAGATAAAAAAAGTATTCCTAATCGACGGAAACCACTGTATTACTCTGCGACAATTACTCTGCTATTAAAAATAACACGAGGCACATTCTTACGAGGAGATAAAAGTACATAGTTAGAAAGACTGAAAAACAAACTTACTTCTTCTCAATTCATAGCTACCAAGACTTAAGAATAGCTTCAAAGGAATCCTAAAACAGTTAATCAACGTTAACAAAGACGGGAACTAAAACAAAGTTGAAACTCGAGCACGAAGTCACGATACAAGGCTGTTGATTTTATTTGATGAGCTAATTTCCAGGAGACGAGAAGGAAGCAACTTATGATGAATAAGTGCCACGAGTATGGTACTGACTTGCTCACAAAAAAACTGATACATTTATATTGGTGTGTAAAAATTTCTTATGTGGAATTGAGAAAAATAAAGAAAAAACTATCGAATTCTTGATTCTCATTCAAGGATCATCATTTGCAGAGAATTCAAGGTATAATTGTTTCCGGTACGACGTCAGAATTACCATGACCGTTCATGTCTTTAAATATCTCCAAACGAAATCTAAAAATATACCTTATTTTGCATTAGGAGCATCAATATATTAGTACATCAATTCTCAAGATAACTCCCCAAAACATCCTGAAGAAACGACAAAACGCACTTTTCCCATTTTCTCTCGCATCGTAACTGCTTCACATAACCGAAGAGCTCTGATGCAAGGGGTACACTTGTCCTTGATGCATACGCTCCTAGACCAATCACCAATGAGCTATATTTACGCAACTAAAATAAGCATTACACTTTTCATTCTCTTGACAAATATCGTTGCGAAATTTTGAGGCAGATGAAGTCGAATTTCGCATTTGCAACATCGCGGGAGAAAACAAACTCGGTCGTTGTTACGATAAACGCGTATGGAATATCGTATTCATTCGTGCGCGTTACTATTAAACTGGTTTCTTTACGAAAAACTCCATTCGCGTTACTTTCTATAAAATCTTGACCTTCTTCCGTCGGTGAATATGTTCTCCGGGGAGAAAAGCCTAAAATAAATTCCATTCTGAAAGCCTCCGCAACTTAACGCGTTAAAAATTGAAACGTAAATTTTTCTTGAGTACGTTCATAGAAGAAATTCTCTGGAATCCTTCTAAATCTCCGAAGATGACGCGTGGACAGAAGCATTCATAAGCCTCTAAATACTTAATCGCGTTGTAAGGAAGCAGGATTTAAAACAATCACCCATCACAGACTGTTTCGTTCGCTGCACATGATTCACCATTTGACCTTGCCATCTCCGAAATCACTGTCTCGGCTACCGACAGCGCATGCGCAGACACACTTGCTGCAATCGGGCACTGAACAGACAATACAAGAGTGCCTTTCTTCACCCTTTTGTCGACACGCCCTACCAGAAGAGAAAACGCGATCGGCTTAGAATTAACCACTTCGCCGACATGTTGAGATTTTATTTCGTTGCCTCCTATGAATCGCGATGGATTATTACTCAGATAGGCCACTTTCTTGACACAGCGTTTTTTTTTTCACGGTTCGCCGACCTTCTGAAGAATATATAGTCCCTCGTAACGGATCTTCGAGATGTGAACAGTAGATTTTCCGAATCCACTGCGCGTTTGTGTTCGGAATATTTCGGAACGATCCGCTACGGGTCAAAGAATGACGGCCGAGATATTAAATAAATTAATTTCGTTCTATTTCACCAGTCTCGGAGAGGATAACTCGAGATATCTGTACTGGTTGAAGAAAAAATGTTACGAACACGAAAATTTCGAGCTTTTGGACAAAATTAAATCGTTCTCCATAAAATATTCCTCTAAAATTCCACCATAAAATGAATATTCACGAAGTTCTCTTAACAAATCGCAGAACTACATTTAAAATGTTACGAATAAACAAGTGAGAGCCAAACAAGAAAAATATGTCCTTGCTGGACACGTCAAACTTTGAAGTATTTATACTAGTACGACAGTCACTGAATAAGTAAAAAATCAAGGGTATCCCAACCATTATAATCCTGCCATTATTTTCTACTACACGGAGATCTGCTAGGGCTCCATCGATCCGAAAAAAAATACTCCCAACCACAAACGATGTATTCGAAGCAATAGAAAGACTTCTCTTTCCCGTACCTCGAGACGAAACGACTGACTGATAGGATAACCATGATATCTTCTCGTGCAACAACACCCTCTCGCAACATCGTGCAACGACTTGGGAAGACACGGATAAAAATTCATATCCTAAACCCCTTGTTTGGTGGAGGTGTGGGATATAAATAGATACGCCGCAAAAACGAATCCAGGAGACACGAGAGAAGAAGAGGGGGACGTAGAATGGAAAGAATGGTGAGCAATGGGCGAAAAAGGAGACGGGATGTGCCCGAGTGAGCCGTGCGATGTTGCCGGATGACGCCTTACTGATAAACATTTGTGTGGAGGGGACGCCCTCATCGACGAAACGAAAGCTCCGACACCTGACCCTCGTCGCGTTGCCTAATAATCCGATTATGTCACAAATCTCTCCACTATCCCAATTTAATCTCGTGCAACGAGATCGAAGAATATTTTGTGTGGGATAATTAGGTCATGTAAGATCGTGGGAGTTAAAGCTTCTCTTTGACGGCTTATCGGCGGCATGTAAACTGTGACGAACCGTGGACAATTGAGGGACTGAATGGAGAGGAATTTACGCATTGTGATCTGATGAAACGGCCGCTCTCGATTTGAAATTTCCTTCCACGCCCGTCGATGCGGAAAATTCGCACGAATTCCTGGATTATTCTCCGTACTAAAGCCCGCTGTAATTTTACGATACACATTATAAACTACACGTATACATAATTCGTCATTACCTTTATCACATAAAATGATCTTAAATAATCGTAACTAAAGAGGAAAACCTGATACGTATAAAATGGGTATTTTATTCATAAATTGAATAATTTTTCGTATTTAAATAATTCGAAAAGGCTTAAAGGAATACGAAGATTAACTTAAATAAATCATTCACACTATAAAGTAATAAAAACATAATAAATAATAATACCTTACTTTCACGTCGCTACCGTGATATAAACATAAATAAACGAGAGATATTTTCTAGATTAAGAGCGACGAATACTTTCATACTCCAGAATTCTTACAGATTGAAACACGCACCCGAAAAAAGATATCTATTCATCATACCTATAATTATCTGGACATTCCTTCGCGTTCGAAATCTTTCTATTAAAATAGCACCTTGGACGTGAAAATACCACTCCATATATCTCGCCAGACCTCACGGAAACATCCCGAAATAAAGCTACGCCTCACGTTGTCGATCGCAGAGTAAACGTTGCCGAGAAATATATATCTCTGCGATTTCTACGAACGCTTAACACCAATGGCGGCCGGTGCAGGCGTAACGAATCGAGAAAAGTTCTCGGACAACAAACGAAGGCCTTTCCCATCGACGATGGATAAAATTCCATTTGCCCTCGTTCTAATTTGAATAAGGAACGGAGAGAGACCGCTTCTTACTCGACGAGGATATAAATACCGAGATGCACTCGGAGGAAAAGAATAAATATATCGCCGAAGGTGGGGTCTATAGAGAGGCAACGTCCTCGAGTGAAAAGCGACTAACATCGCGTGGATGGAATTCGATTAACTCTCCACTGGAGGTGCGCTTGGTCGACGGCCATTCCTCTGCCCGAGGAGGCTATATTTGCGAACGTCGCGATGCATCCTGGGATTAACGAAGCGTATCTTTCCGTGCGAATACGAAAAATATATGGATGTCCGTACCGCGTGATACCTTCTCGTGGTTTTTTCTGATGCTTATCCGACTTGGATGCATGTTCTGAGCACCGTTGCAATATGGGAGAAGCAGTTCTTGCTGCAGAGGTCAAGAGAAGCATATCCATCCGTTTTCGCTTGCGACGGTTGAGACAAGTGGTGCCTTCGTCTTACTCTTATCGCGTTACCGAGGAATTCGCTGAAAATGCGATTTTGACTATTAAATACAATGACGTCAAGAATAAAAATACTGCATTGAAGGAGAACGTAAAAGGACAAAAAATAACGATAAATTATAACAATAAAATGATAACATAAAATAAATAACTCACGTATAACATTAGTTATTATGTATAGAGCCGTTCCATAATAATATTAGATCGGTATTCTCAGAAAAAATTGAACCTAAGAATTGCTAAGAACCTGGGTTCGAATCCCGGCTGAAAAGGAAATTATCCTCTCGAAGTAGATGTAGATGTTAGTTTACGACCATTGCCGATTCGATTACTACACAGTAATTATACAAAAATGGGATGTTTGTGGCTATGTTAAATAAGTAAATAAACCTATTACTCTACGAAAAATGTCTACTTACGAGTAAGTACATAATACATGAATTCCTTCCAAAAAAATCTGCTAACTCTTTTAAGTGCTCTAACGCATAATTGGGAGGTGTCTTCCAAGCAATGGACGAGGAAAATTGATGAAATCAGCGTATAATATTCTTGGCCTCATGACCTCTTTTGAGACTCCGAAACTGCGAAATGATTTGACGGCTGACGATTGTTCGGGAAATGAACGTGTACTAAAAGAAGAGATGATGACGTGGGAATCGATTTCTAGAAGACGAATATCCGAGTACGTTTCATTGATTTGAAATGCGCAAAAACACGTATGGCTTTTCAGAGAACAAAAAGGAGAGATAATACTGTATACGTATGCCGAGCTTAAGAGTAAATACATCAATTACGGGAAACATTAATAGTAATTATAAACAAAAATAAACCAAAAACTATTCAGGTATTATAAATTACGTAACTACATTACGGTAGGGTTCTTAACAATTAAATTAAATTAAATCTCAAGTCTAAGAAAACAATAGTTCTATCCATTATTCTAAAATTATTATTATATAAAAACTTGATAAGGTAAGATATTAAATACGATACAAAACATCAATCAAATCCATTTCATAATCGATGAGATATTGCTCGATTTCAAACAGCAGACACAGCGGAATTGTTCCTCATTACAATTAAACATGTACGTGATAAAGGAAAAATATTTTGAGGAATGATATAATAATTGAGAAGTATAGATACATTAAATCACCTATTACTTGGGAAAGGTTTCGCAATAACAGCACGTCCTTCTGAAAGTGATCGACAATAAAGCGAAAGAGGTCAAAAATATCGAAAGATATGTTTCCTTGAGATGCTGAAACATCAATTATCGAGTGACTGACTCAGACTATGAAAGGAATCGGAGAAAATCATTTGACGAGATTCAGTTACTGTATTTACCCAATCAATTCACAAATGAATAGGGATTGTTAGAAAACAAATAGAAAAAGCGCACTAACGAGACAGAAACTATCACTCGTAGAATGTATAATGGACAGTGAAATAAAATCGCTATTCACACTCACGTATTCACCTTTTAAATTGAAAGCATTTTCATAAAATGGTTTATACTAGGTCTTTTTTCGGGCAAGTAATAGTCGAACAATAAAATACGCAATATTAATTTTCCATGATTTTTTTTAGATTTTTGCTAACTATAAATACATTCACAAATATTTTGCATTTTCTATGCAAATTATACTTGAAATTTCGTCATTGATACATCTCTTGTAACCCCGTAAAGCTCTAATATTTTCGCCTTTCTACTATCGCAATGTATAGAGATATAAAATAACTTATTAGTTTTGTTCCTCTTTGGCTTTTAACCTATGAAATCTATATCATATCGATTACTTAAGTGGTCCATAATGATTGAATAAGAACGTTTAGGAGCGAAATTCGACTTTCACGACATAAAATAGTTACGAAATCATTCACGTAAATAAACCATTAAAAAATCAGTTGTAAATATCAACTAATATTATACAAATATAAACATTACCAACTAATAACAACAACAAGTATCAACTAATTATTCGCATCGTTAAAACATTTAATTTAATATTCCTCCAGAGGACGCTGAAACATTTTCCATTCCCCACACCTGGCTGTCCTCAAGTTTATTGATCCTGAATCTGGTCCTAGGACACGCGAACCTTGAAGCTCACGACACCCGTAATACTCGGAAACCCAGAACAATGAACGAGACAAAAAAACTCGTCGCCTTCGTTGCTGCGGCGATCCATGATTTTCTTAAGTGCCGCTGTGGAAGATGCCGCTCTTTGTTAGCCAAACTCTCCCCCTTTGGATGGTGATGCTGGTGCAATATGGAGGTGGCGGCCTCCACGCTCGAAAAGTAACTCGGCCGATGATGCTCCTCCCTTTCTAACCCATAGTCTCTTCGAAAGGCCTCCCACGCGTACAAGGCCTCTGTGACCTAAATATAGCGACGGAGGAAAAACGTTCCATTCTGCCGAAGAGGCACTGCGAAATTCACGGGAATCGTATGAGCCTACCTGCACACGCACTGCACTCGGGACGCTCGATATCTATGGAGGGAAACTGACCGACTTCGACCCGGTCGATTACGGACTTGATTTCCGCTGCAGCTTTGGCGTGATTGCGCGAATAATTTGAGACCGATCGGTTAAGTGGTGAGAAATACGTTTACATCCGTCGCCATTGGAGACCAAACACCCTACTGTGGTAACACGGGTGTGGAGTCCCAATTATGCACGAACGAAATGGTTTGAATGATCTTCCTTAGGACGCGCGAAACGAAAAAACGAAATGGCATCTCTGACACAAGTAAGAGCTTCAACTATAAAAATAAATTAATAAATATAACAATTTCTGCTTTCGGCAATAAGAAGCTCTGAAATGAGCAAGAGAAAACTACAGTTGAATACTATATCGTAAAAAAATTCTTATAACCATTCTTTAACCCATGTTCGAAGAATCGGAGATAGGTTTCAGCAACTTTATCCCAAGATACGCATATTGCATGCGATATTCTTATTAATTCACACCGAGAGGTAAAACAGACGGTAAGATATTCCAGGACTTTCTAGAAGTAGGAGGCGACCTCCAGCAACTGATTTGGATTAGGCTTTTCCGAGTAACGAAACAAAGAGCGACTCTGCGAAACATCTTGAAAACTTTTAATTAATTCCAGGGATACGTTTGTTTCGGTTACGTTTCTTCATCCCAATTTCTCTGAAAGGAGGAGGCTTTAGAATCGTAAGGTTACTTTCATAAGGAGGATACAATTAAATACACTTGGCAAGTGTCCTTGGAAACAAAACCTGCTTTCAATCCTCCAAAAACCTCTGAGAAACACCTACAACTCCACTCCTTTTCTTAATTTATAAATAAGATTGAGAAATACTAACAAAATTGCAAGCAGCGGAGATATAAGTTACTCAAATATAGTGAGCAAGGCGTAACGAATAACTCTGCAAGACATCTTAACTGTCAATTACATACGTTTCCCACGGTGGATAAAGCGAAATATAGCGTAAAATCGTTACGGATAGCGTTTTTCCAAATGCTCGGTATCAATAGAAACTTTCACGGCCTATTTAGCCGAAAGAGGCCTATGTATCGGCTCTAATCGAATTAGAAACGTTTTCTTGTTGGAGTGAATGTGATGTGTGTAAACGACTCGAGTCACCTTCGTGCGAAAAGAATGTTTTTCTGTAAGAATTCAAGCGAAGAAGTTTCGAAGAAAAATAAAAACGGAAACGATACGAATTTTAATTTAATAAATAATAAAATGATACTAATTGCAATTGTTCCTCTTGCAATGAGATAGCATTTCAAATAAAAAAGAGTGGGGTAAACTGCGTAAAAATGAGAAGAAATGAAGATATGTTTCAGATAAATTACGAAAATATCTCAATCGACGGTAATTAAGGAAAAGTTAAACTTCAGAAATAAGGTAAGAGATGATAGAAGAGATGAAATCAATGGCTGGAGATATATTGGAACTTGAAAAGACTAAAAGGAGCGAGATGAACTTTGAGGAAAACATTCCAAAAATAAACTGGGCTCTGGAGCGAAGGAAAAAGACAAATAATAACTTCAAAAGATTCGAAGGAGAAATTTGGACGAGAACTAGAATCTACGAATAACACACTTGACGTTCCTCACATCAACATGAATAGATAAATTATACTCTCCCTACGAACAAATATGAAAATGTACTTTTAATCCCATAACATCGGATAAAACACCTGTTTTGTCTAGTTAAAAAAGATCCCAAAATGAACCATTTTTAGATAATTACTTATTATTAATCGAATCAGCAATTGACGTACAATAATATCAATACCCTGAGAGTGAAATTTCCTCATCGGCCGGGATTCGAACCCGCGACCCTACCGTAAAAAAATAGAATGTCAATCACTCCACCATCGAGGCCGACAAGAAAAAAATACATTAACCAATGCTTTAAATCCATATAAATCAACCAAACTTCTACGAGAGAAACATACTAAAACAGAGATAGGTCAAAGTTCACTCAAATGAATTAATTCTGCTAGAGAAGGAAGTTAAGTCATAGAGTGTCATGTTTGCACGTAAATGGATCTATTGAGTAATTTTGCGTGCTTAAAAGCGTGCGAACAAGTTGGCAGAAATAAACCCATAGACGGCTCGATACATATTAAATACGGTGAAATATTACGTGGGTACAACCGGATCCACTTAGGACGGCCGTTCGCCAAGAAGGAAACAAAACTGGTATTGATAGCCGCGGAGAATGTGTTCGCGTGAAACTGGCAGAATAAGAATATTCCTGGTCGATGAAATCCACTTTGTCGAAGCGTAACGAAAAGTGACCTCGTTAAACAGGCGAGACTTTAAAAAGCCCCGAAAAATGAAACAAGAGTATAAAGTGATCGAAACACTGAATTTCCTTGCGAAGAAAGGGGTCAAGAGACTGCCTGAAGAAGGTTCTGCGAGAGATGGAGGTCACAAGAGACGAAGATACGTTCTTAGATCATAACACTACGAATAAACACCGGTTGATACACGAGCAGCGACCTGCGTGGGATAGAAGCATGCAGAATTTACGAATAAATACTTAAAATACCTTAAGGAGAGAACTTATAAAATTATTGGAATGAATGCCATAAATATTACGACTTTAAGATACCTTCTAATAACCCCTTAATTTTTATATTATTAAATGACATTATATTGATACAATCAAACATTTAAATAGTAATACGAATATATCATTTTACGATTCTAAAATATAATAATATGTTTAAAAATCGACGGATAATAACATAACACGTATCGGACGTAACAGAAAAATTACAGGAAGGCGTGATGGAATTCCAACGGCTAAATTATGCGGTCGAAAGAATATTCTAATGGCGAATTCTAGCCTACTTTCGCAAAAGAAAGAGCGGAATCCGACGTAAACTTCGCGGCGATATTTCTTTTCTCGAATGATTTCTCTCTTTTCCTTCGTCGAAATGTCAAATCAAAGAGAGCGATTAAAACTGCGATAATACTTAGATAATCTCTCGTAAGTCAGAATTCTGAAGTTATCGAAACGAACTTTGCTACGAAATGACTAGGAATGTCTCTATTACTATTCCCAGGCTATAACTTTAATGAGAAGAATGCGAAAAATAGCTTAGAGCAATACGAAATCGTAATCTTTACGAATTGAATCTACGAATATTTTCTTGCGTTGGTCAACGTACCTTTTCCTTGAGGACCAGAAGCACGAACTCTAAAAAAATTAAATCGTGGATACGTGGATTCAAATCCTTTCGGTAGAGTTATAAAGATAATTCAAACGATTCATTTGTAATAATTAGAAGGAACATAAAAATACTCGCTATATTTAGACAATCGTCATGTCTAAATGTTCTTGCGGGGTAACAGAATGACTACAACAACCGGAAATTCTCCGTAACAAAAAACCGACCGGGAGGTCTAGGTTCGAGTCCCGATATCGCCCGACTTTTCTCCCCTCCGTTACAGACCGGATTACTCCCAGCCGAGAGATTGTTCACGCCACGACATATCTATCCCTTCACCTAACTCCACCATATTTTACATTAGCGCTTCCTATCCCACAGTTCAGCAACGTATTCACAACGATACATCGAATCGGAGGAATCGAAACAAGAGTTTCTTTGTTGCCGAGGGAGATTCGTTCGATGTCACGCTCGACGATCGGCACTTTCCTCGTGGCCTTCGCAGGTATTCCGTTAGGAGCACACCTTCTGCCGAAAAGAATGCAGTGCTGCCAGCCTGACCTCTTCCAACGGAAGATTACACAAATGCCAACTTACGGGAGAAAGCAGTTCGAGTGAAAGGAACGTGGGGCTTCGCTGTACACAACCGATCATTAAAACACGTTCACGCCATATTAAAAAACACGTAAACGGAAATATCTTCCGAATACGTTGAGGTTTACTGATACGTTTACGATGAATGGAAAGAAGTTTAGAGTACCATACAAGGCAATCGGATTTTAATACGAATATAAACAATGGTCCATGCATAATCAAAAAAGGAAATTAGATAAAGGTCGACTGAAACCTCCTAGAATTCGTAAATAACTATAAAAGTTAGTTTTCGGGACATGTTTTAACGACTTTTATACGATTGTGGGTCACGTTATGCATAATGATTCACTTCGAACGTTTTATTACATTTGAAAACCATCCAGTTGTTAAGTCTTTTGCAATTTCGCTTCATCCGTCCATACAAAACAAGCGAATTACATCATCTTGGACTTCACCTACGTGTCGCATTCTAATCTGCTTTTTCGCTAGTGATCACGAAAATTCTGAGAAACCTCCTTAAACGATGAGACACGCATCGATAGGCAATGACGCAGTTTTTATGAGCATAGATTTGCGTCATTCCTGAGCTCCTTAATTATCGTCCAAAAGGTTGTGCATAGATGAGGAAAATAGAGGGATTTCGCGAACGAAAGACTCCATTTCCTTGTTCGGTAAGAAGCGAGAGAAAAATCATCGTGAATTGTGATCTGGTGAATACTCGAGTTCTAAAAATAAAATGGTGGAATTCAAATGATGAGTTGAGCGAAAAAGATTGACTCTTCTATGAGCTAGTTTTTGAACTCGTACTGACCTGACGTCATTTGCATGAAACTTTAGGGTCAGTAGAAAACGCTGTAAACGTATTTATGGGAAATATTGTATTGATTTTATTGCCGAAAAGGGAGCATTCAACTTACGTGTGAATATAAAAGGGGCGATTCCCCTTCAAAACGAAAGATTCTTACAAATAAAACAACGAATACGAGTCCAAACATGCGAAAAATCGAATCGAGCGATAAAAATAAATCATCAGCATAAAAAGCATACGTAAATTCCTTCGGACTCATTATTCAGGGATTAACTTAACAATAGAATTTTTATTTCCAAGTAAGAGTCCAGATCTTGTTCCGTAAAAGATAGTCCAAAGGTAGTCCGGATGTAGCCAATTTTCCAAAAAATCGCTTTTCTGAGAATAATTACTTGAACGATTGTTCGGCTAGATAACGAGAATGAATCATTTCTTTAAAAAACATCCGTCTCGCGTTCGATTGATCAATACTGTCGAGTGGTAGCGGGGAAGACATTTTCCTTATCGAATACGGAAAAAAATCGGCGGGAGTTTAAACTCGAACACGCTAAATACATTACGTTAAAAAACCGGAGAGTGAATACGATGTACATCTTGAATTGTAAGAAAAGCAGTAGTAGTACCATTCGGAACTGATGTTAGCGACGGCTCATGGCAAGCCTTTGGCATCGATTTGAATTTCGTGAGAGCAGCCTACCTGTTTCCACCTTCTCATCGCGGCTCCTCCCCGCTGCACTTTTCCCACGTCACCCTTCCCATTTGCCGCCACTCGCTCGCCACTTTCCTTCGAGTGGCAAAAAGTTGAGCATCGCGAAGCGCCGCGACAATGAGCCAGCGGACTCTTTTGCAAACCATCGACTCCTTATCCGCGCCTCACTTGCGCTTTCTCGGTGTCGGAGGGCAATATACATGGCAGATAACTATCGAGAACTTGCGAATCGCAAGGCGAGGGTTTCGCTGGTGACGTCATACCCGAACGATCGCTGTGGGCTGCTTACGAGACGGTGTACAACCTGCGCGAATACGAGAGGAGAAACTGTTCGTGGCAAACGAAATATATACCGACACCTGCCGGGATTGAGAATTTATAAATACGCGAGCAAATCGCTCTAAAATCTTGGCCGGCGGACTATTTTAGTTCAAAAACATCCTAATTTCAGATGGGCACTCTAATTCTTTGAATATATATTCAAGCGAAATCAAAATGAATACAGAAGTGAGTATCATTAATATCAGCCGAATTCTGCAGCTTTGGGTGAGCAGATTTTACGGCCCCTGACTTGTCTACAGTATACATTCCTCCATGACCATGAAGCCAACCCCCACCACGAAGTTTTAACTGAAACCTACCTTTCGAACAAACATGGTCTCACGAAATTCATTTTCGACTTCCGCTAATTTTAAAAACTAGGAGCCCTGCGGGCAAAATTGAAATTCTTGACCTGCGGAATCCTGCACGAACTGCGGAAGAGTGAACCGGGTGACCAAAGGTCGTTTCACGATGAGGGTAACGCCCACCACGGGACGTTACATATTTTTTCCTAAGAAAATAGAACCGTTCTGAACAACCTACATTTTGACCACGAGCGTTGCAGATAAGAGGCGTTATGCAATTCCGAAACCCAGTTCCCGCATGGCCGGCCAATCGAAACCGAGAAGTTCCTTCGTTGACTTCTTACGGAGACGAGGTTGCCACGTCGGGCACGGGATCCCGTGCGATCGGAAAGGGAAAATTGGCAACTAGGCGGCCAATTAATTAATACCCTCTGCCGCGGAACGGCGCGGATTCTATTTAATGGATAATGGTCGAGTCAGCACTGGCGACTGTTGTCGGCGATATCCTCTTTAGCTCTATTATGGGAGACGATTTGATAAAGAAAGTTATAAATTCTCGCCGACTGCGATTTGAGCTCGGCGCAGAGATTGAAAATTTCTCGACTTTGTAACGCGTTACGTAACGTTGGTGGTAGATGGTTAGAAATTCGACGGGGAAATTTATTCCGACTCAAAAAATACTGCTGCGTGGGTAATTCCCCATTATTTGGAACGCTGCATCTTGGCTTGAAATCCCTACGACTTACAACGCTATGCTCCGAACATAACAACCTCCTACGAAGGTTAAACAGAAGTGAAAATAACGTCATAACTTGGAATCGAACCCAGGTCCCCCAACTTTCCAGAGGATGACTGCAGACGACTACATTACCAGACGTGTGTGAACGTATAACGGTGATGTCTTGTGAAGAGAGGGACCGGGTTCGAGTGCCAGTCAACCCGCCATTTTCATTACACTTAGAATCTCTCAAAGTTATTTTCATTTTTCCCTAAAACTCATTTCTTATTAATCATGGAACGACTCTTTTACTACAAATGGCAACCGAACGATAGTTTCGTTGAACAACGAGATATTTTTCATTTCCAACTAAGCGAGCTGAAACACGTAGCGATAACGGTCAATCTTTATCTTCCGTAGCCATAGATTAAATATCTTATTAGAATATTATCTATTACCTTCTTTAGGAAATATGAAAAGAAAATTACAATAGCAGAATGTGCGTCGAAGCAGGATTAAAACCAATGATCAAATTTGTAAGTCCTTTGAGCACAATCTAACGATGAAACATGAAAAAAAATCTAGATACAAGAGGTAGGATAAAAAATTACGCTTTTTCAAAAATTCACGAATTTTTATAAAATTTCATTTAAGTACTTGCTTCTTTACTTTAAAAGTGCATCAAAATTTAGTATGGTAAAACCTGAAAACGAAATTCACACTTTACGCCTTAATAACTCAATAAACGAGAGAAATTGCATCAATTTCATGGGAAAATTGATGCAATCATTCTTGTGTAGTGAGTCATATGACAATGAGCTCAGTCCGTAGAGATAATTCAAATCTTTCCTAATGATCTACGTAAGCTCCACTACCACTTATCCACTGCCGAGCTAAATTATTAGCTTAATAAACCTATTCCATGGTGAAAGGAGAATATTTTCAACAGCTGTAGGACGGTGGAGGGCTGACCATTCGTCTTCGAGATGCTATCCAATCGGCATGGCAAAGAAGACCGCGAAATGCTTACTTTACCAATTAAAAATAGCAGATCAATAGCTTCTGTTTATGGGTTTATCTAGGTCCTGTCGAGTCCAATGGTCGAAGAGAGCAGCTGAAACAGCGAATTTCGCAACTGCGTAAGGCGAGATCTGAGATCCCTTGACCGCTATCATTTATACTCGACTTCAATCACTTAGCAGTAGACGACATTGGGCTTATGACACTCGGCGGAAATAAATGCTTACACAAGTGCTTGCTATCTCGTTTGAGGCACGCGCCTTTCTACTGCTAATACATACACTTAAATACACGTACAATATATATTGTATAAATAGTACATCGAGGAAATACACAATAAGATTTCATCAGATCGAACCTGTGTACGAATTCGACTCCCGTATTGTTTAAAGTATTCAAACGAAATTACGACAAAATTCCATTATACCTTGCGTAAGGAAGCTAAATAAATCACGAATATTATTTGAAAAAAATAACCAACGACATCAATAAAATTAATAAAAAACCGATCTAAATTTCACCTAGGCGACTCCTTCGTACATATGTTTCATATCAAGAATCATGACACTGATAATTATCGAATAATAAACGAAAATTAAACTTATTTTATTATAATACGAAGTATAATACATTTTCTTCTACATTAAACTTTCCTATATTCTGAAATGATTCACGAGGAACGTTTAGGGAAAAAGTTTCATTGGAAAAGGAAATTGACCGATTGAGTCATTGATGGATATTGCAATGGAAGACATTAAACGCAAAGCAACATAGTATATATCTTTATTTGGCCAACGCGAAACTAATACACGTGACAGGTTATGCTTATGATGTGACACGTATTTCGTAACTCGTTGATATGCGCTGAGCAAAGCGATTTCTCGATAACGACCGCTACGAAATGAAGAAGTCGACTTCGGTAGTTGACTGGCGAACGAGAGACCTTAGAAAGTAAAGGATTAGATGGTAAAAATTGCTAAACAAATTTAAGGGAAGAACCTAATGGAAAAGACGAGGAAGGAGTACGCTTTCACAGACGTAATAGGTAAAAATTGAGTGGAGAATGTGATTCCGAAATTATTTACGAGGTTAAACTCAACGTTCTTTAACTGGCCAACGTAATGTACATATCTTAAAAAATTTGAAATTCATTAAAATATAAGCCTATCGTTTTCAATAACATATTAACAGGTCTTATCATCTTAAATTATTTATAAAGTTATCTTTGGCATAATTTTAAACACAATCATCTCAAAACAGCGTATCCTTATCTATCGATACAAAAAAGCACTCCCATCTTAAGAACCTCATAAAAAGAATGACACATCAATTTGAAATCTAAGATGGTAGAGAGCAAGAAAACATGGACATGGGATGAAATAATGTAAGCGTAATAAGTAATTTCACCAAGGTATACCTGGAGAATTCTAAAACATAAGATGAATGAACAAAAAGCGATGTAAATTAAGATTTACGTATCCAAACATTTCCCTTCGATAAAAATATGGGAAAAATTTACGAATAAACAGCGGAGATGTGCTCTAGAAGCATGAAATGCGAGAATAATCGAGTACGGTTTGCATCGCCACCGCTTTTTACATTTTATTCCCCCAATCTTCGGAGATTCGACAATCCTATCGATCCGAACGACGGAAAAATACGAACTCGAAAGCACTTCCCGTGAACGGGCGTCACACAAAAGCACGGACGAATGACGTTGTTGGTGTTGGAAGAGACGAGCACATCCGTTTTCCATTCCATTGCTCCGCTCATCTGCAGATGACATCCATATCGACCCACCGCAATGGAATTTCACCATGAATTATTAATTGCTATGGTCCCCAAAACTAATGACGATGCAATACCACGTGAGGCGATGGAAGAAGATTGGGAGGAAATGAATCGTTGTACTTCGGGAATTCCGAAAGCCGAGTTCAATCCGCACTACGATGACGAAGCGGGAAAATGTCGGTATCGCTGGTTTTGTACGAATGCTTCTGCACGCCTTATACGAAAACTAAATCACATCACGTAATTTGGTGAAGTTAATTTCCTGAATATATTACCAACTGTTTTAATGAACCATCTAACCTAAGGTCGTATGCTACAATCGCATTATACTGTAGTTATGAAGACTCGCAGGCTTATGGGAATTCTATGTTGCGTGAAATTAATATAAGATTTATAATATAGTTTATTAAAAACGTTATTTGCAACCAAATTTCCCATATTAGTGATACGAAACAGTTTAATCATTAGGAACGGAACTTATTAAATTAAATTACCAGCAAACCTAACGACGGCATGTGTATTGAAATTACCATATCATTAGAATGCGAACGTAAAGATTTCTTTATCTTCCGAAATTTGTAAAAATCTTGTAAAATTTTAATTTATAAAATCTATGTATACTTTAACTAGCACACAGTAGAAAAATATGATCTATATTCCAATTGAACGTTAATTATCCTGAACTTTAAGGATACAAATACGCTATGGAGAGATCATTACCCACCTTAACTCTCAAAGAAATTTATCATTATTGGGACGATGTTCTCACAGTACTTAAACAAACTGATTATTCAAAACTAATAACTATAAATAAACTTATAATTAACCCAAACTTATAAAAATTCCCCAAAAACTTACGAAAATTCGATAGAGTGGCAGATATAAACACCTACAAATGTTTACCGATAGATGAAATGGACTGAGCATACACATAAGTATACGTAAAAGATAAATAAATATACAATCAACCAGAATACCAGCCTAGATTGCACAGGATATAAGGACTGAAAGAAATCCTTTTCTCGATGCGTTAAAGGGAAGAACATTCATCGAGGGAAATCGCTGATTGCCATACGTTTCTTAGAAACAGCTCCAGACGTGATAAATAGCGTAAATAAAGACTGCATCGCTTATCTTGTGAGATAAGAAAGAATGAAAGGAAACGAATCTGCTGAGCGGCATAATCTCAGAGGTTGACTTCCTCTCGCACTTCCCTCTGTTTCACGACTTTCCGATAAACGTTAGGTGAAAAGGTTCCAACGTTGTAACGTTCATCGAAGTTTGAACTTCGTTGTCTTCGAGAATCGTACTATTGCATCGCAATAATTTTATCGCGATTTGCCAAAGAAATTCGCTACCTCAGCTTTGAACTTTTCCGAAAGTATAGCGATTGAGATAATATATATTAGGATTTGCTAAGATCTTATCTCGATAGATCATACGTGGCAATTATAAAAATGAGGATTGATAACCGATAGAAATCGATATGGGAAATGGGATGCTTAACAGCGTAACGCCATTCTGAAGTAATTTCGAATAATACGAAGAAAGTTATCGACAATGAATGCATACATTTCTTGAATGATGCAACCAAGAGACGACATACTGGGAGAATCGTAATCTTATGCAGTTATAACGGTCAGCCTTTTAAGAATGCAATAGTTTCCATGTCAAGCATTAAGTATTCGGTTCTGTAACAGTGAGACAATATTTATTGTAATGTATTCTTTCATATTCAAAATCTTGGGGAATTTCGTTACGAAATAAATACTGGAAGTATACGAGTAAATAAAGTAGGAAATCAGCTCTAAGGATCATGGTCTCTAGACCGAAAATGACGAAGGAATCAATAGAGGTGCCCCCCACAGTAGAGTATTGGTGCCATCGGATTTAACTCATTTCATTCGAACACTCCGGAATCGTGGGAATGGAAGATGTGAAACGGTCCGCACACCGGACGAACGGTACACAAGAGAACAGCCTTCTCCAAAGGCTTTCTCCTTGGGTGGAGATGTCACCGCTACCATAGTTACAAAATCTCTGAAACAAAACGTCGCGAGACGGGTTGTCCTGCTAACCGGTCTCCGACGACAAGGTCACCGCCGCCGAAAAATTGCAGACCCCAAAAGCTCTGTCGGAGGCTATGGCCGACGGAGTCCGCATCACTCACCTCCATTCAAATTGTTATAGCCTCCCCCATAGACCACAAGCCTCCGAACCACGGCAGGAGGATCAGTTGGTGCGGGGGAAGGACGTCAGCGGCGCTCGAGAAGATATTCCGCACGCGCCTGCCCAGTTGCCAACCCTCAGGGGCACAAGTGCCGAGAGGAAAAAAAAGAGGAGGTGGATGCAAAGGATTGGTTGGAGGAGGCGTAAAGGCGAGGAGTAATGGCGCCAGAGGAAAGAAACAGTGCACACACGGATATTGAGAAAGAGCGGTGGATGTATGAGGATCCTTCGATGCGGTAGATGCGGAGACAACGGGCAGATGAGAGCAAGAATTCCCTTAACGACGCCAGAGCCCTTTTCTTACCATATTTAAGTATGCGCTAAAATGCAACTTCTTCCTTGAGATACGCCGCTGACAAAATGGAGGATACAGACACTGAAAGGGAAAGTAGATCGTGAAAAATTCCCTAGCGACGGGTTCTCTCGGGCGATAGAAACGAGAATACGAGTAAGTTTCACTGGCGTTTCATGGCTAAATTTTATATTTTTAACCACGATATAGCTAAAATTACGACCTTTCGCAATAAAAATAAAAAAAGAGAACCAAACAGGTTTCAGACTTTGAAAAAAAAGGCGGTCATAAAGCTAAGAATACCATAAATATTTCATGGTTCATTACTAGCAAATATATAGAGCATTAAAAAAAATCATCAGTTAGTTGGACCACATCTAGAGTTCCAAAAAGGTCAACCTTTCCAACAAAATAATAACTCATTCATACTAAAAATCAATTAAATCATTCTCAATACGCTATTATTCCTCTCCAAACAGAAATAAGTACGTCTTGAGCTACTATCCGAAATAAATAACAAAATAAATAATAATAATATATTATTTACCACAAACAGGCTGAGCCCAATTACATGTGATCAAAAATCTTTCGTTCCCACGCACTGAGGGATAAAATTTTCAAGATGTCACGAGTCCCTTCCCCCAAAAACGTATATTAAGAGATGAACAAATCGGAAAAGAATTCGAGTACCGTCTATTTGTTTCCGATAACGTTCGGGTGCTACCAAAGTAGGCACAAAATATTCCGAAGAGGAAGAAGCGAAAGTTTCATCGGTGGGATAACGGGAGTGCTTCGCGTAGCGGGGGCGTAAGGGCTTCGTCATCTTTCTCCCTTTCGCTATCCTCGAGAACGCCGTCATTTAATACGTTCGCGAGTGGAAAAAATGAGCTTGTATGAGGACTGCTTCCAGAGCAAAAATGGAGACGAAAAGACAAGAGACGTCTTGTGCGAAAGAGGGGAGAGGGAGCGTGTGGCATTCCTTGGCCGCCCTCCCCTACGCTGCCTCGAGGCCTTCCTGGGGTCATCACCCAATGCTCACGGGTCATCGGACCATGGGGAAGGTGAATTCACGACTGAGCGTCGGATAAAGAGGATTCGATAGATCGTTTCACGCTCCGTTCTCCACTCCTTCGTATGCTCCAAGATTAATTGACGCGTGTTAAAACCAATCCCTACAACCCGCAGATTATTATAACCGGTGAACGAGATATGCAACGAAGGAAAACCCGAACCTACTAGCTTATCCTTATGATAAAAATTTTAAAAATTGCAAGGTCTATTGAACGATTATACCACCTATAATATTCACGTACATCGCAAATCTCACCATTTCTGAATTCTGATGCTGAAGTGCCAGTTTAATTCGCAAAAAAGTCGTTTCTTACCCTAAGGGACATTAAAGATATGAACTCGCAATAATAATATAAAACATGAATTTTTGATCTGTAGTGCTCCACAACTGCAAAAGCACTTCTAAATGAGACACGAGAAGATGAGAAACGAAAGGAGTAGAACTGAGACTCGCTTTTTAGAAACGTTTAAAAATTTTACTAGAAAATTTAAATTAAGATAAGATTCGCGCAATTTCACGAAGAGGAGTGTTAATTTTTCTAATAAGATTCGCCAATTTTACGATCTAAATACATAACAAAATCGCTATTTGGGCATTTTCCGAAGAGCTCTACAGAACAACCTACACTCGCGGCTTCATTCCATACCAAAGATCGAACGAAATTTATTCATCACCCACGTGAGCTTATCGCACATGGATACCAACCGGTAATATCTTCCCGACACAATTTCCACGGCCAATTATTATCGATTAGCTGCTAAATTCGAGCGACGTTGACGACTATGGAATACGCTTCGTGGAACGCTCGCGAAGCTAGTGTCAGAGACAAAAGGAATAATTTTCACCGACATTTAGGCGGGTGCAGTTCTTTTATTTTGCCACGGACGAACTCACGATCGATACTTCTGTTTCTCTAGCCCTAAGTGCGTGATCGGAACGGAGCACATGCTATGCAGCTTCGTTGCGTACGTTGGAGAGAAGCTATGGGAAGAAAACCCAAGGGGACACGGGTTTTATCGCTTTGAACCAAGAGCTCAGTTACGAAATATGCTCTGCTAATATCCATCTTAGTGAACAAAGTGCAAGAAGAAGACAACCGTGGTCCCCCCATCGAACGGCCACCCCTGAAGACGCCTCTGGACATGGCGACGTCCTAGCGCACCGCCCTCCGCCCGATGGCCACTTTCGGCCATCCCGCACGCTTCCCACCCTGTTCCTCCACTTTTCCATTGTTTTATAAAAATTGTAATCAGAGCCATCTGGCGGAGTGCTCAAGGTACGATGTCAAGATAGGCTTCTGCCGAAACGGTGTCGCTACCGTTCGGCCGTTCATGAAACTTCTTGTTTAAACATGGAGGTGGGTGGATTGAAAAAGTCCGAAATGTGGAGGGGGAGGAGACATTGATTGAGAGAGCGGTTCGCATGCCGCGGAGGTCGGTTTCATTCCGTCTGCTTTGTGCCCTTTGGTGACGAATCGTCGGATGCGCTAACTGTGCGGAGCGCGGCTTAACCAAGGTCTTTTTCCCCTGGAGACACTGGATTGATTCGGAAAGAGCACCGATCGATGCCTTGAGAAGGGAAAATGTAGAAAGGGAGGACTTGACACTTTCTTCCTCTGGGGGTAGAAGGTTCAACGACCACGATAAACATGTCTGCCGTTAATTTTCATCTTCCCGTATGGTTTCCTCTTAGGGACTTTCTAGGTCCCCGAGATTGATTCGGGATCGCTGGTGCTCTCAGGACGTCTGATCTAATAAGAGCTGGGAAGAAGGGAATTTAACGAGAATGGCGTCTCGGAGGTTTCCTACCTAAATTATCATTCGAGCGTGCCTTCGCATGCGGTGGAGGACATGTTCCGATGCGAGAATAGTATATTCACTATACACAAGTGAAGAATTAAATTACCAAAATCGAGGGAAAAACGGGCTCGTGATCATTTATGAGACATGACCACAAACATCCCTTTACAGGAGAATAACGCTGATGTACTCAAAAATGAAAAAATCCAACATCAACAGCCCAAGAGGAAAATTTCCCATTAATCGGGATTCGAACAGGGGACCTTAGCTATGAAAAGCTATCCTGCCAATCACACTACCGTCGGGGCCGGAAAAACAAGCCCTGCTTGGGACATCGAATCGAGAAACTTAATCAAAGACGTAATAAAAAATTTATTCACTATTTATAAGAGCCCTACCACAAATCAGGAATATTTTAATGAGTTTATTTTAATTCCATCCAAACATGTTTATCATAATATTCATCGTGTCGAGGAACTTAACGGCTGGTGACATAAGGAAAAGGAGGAACTTAAAAACATCGAGATTTATATGATAGTGATTAGAGTGGAGGGTAGAGTGGAGAGCGAGCAACGCCAAAGCGGTCTTTGAAACGTTGGCAGGAATGTTTGAGTACAATGTGCAGCAGCACCGCATGAGAGCTCAACAGACATCCAAGGGTGAGGATTTTAAAACCACGACTCTGATTTAATGTGAGGAAAAGCAGGAAAAATTTTAACGCGCATTGATGGTTTCCCTTTAATCTCACGCGGCTATGAAAATATATCACGGGGAATAAAATTTTAAAAGCTTCAAATGTGGATTTCAAATTTCAGAAAATGACCGCAAATCAAAAGAAAAATCATTCAACAAATTTCTATCTTATATTATTATAATGCATCATTATATTTTTAATAATAATTAACATTTTTAACAGGTTTTCAGTCCAGATACATACGGTAATTTTTTTTTTAAATGTCCAGAATAACACGTCCATTCCCAAGTAAAAAATACTTATAATCCGGGATTCGAACCCAGGACCTTAGAGTTACAAAATTAAGAAATAATTTAGAATATTTATAAATTAAATTTATTTTTATTTAATCATATTTACACCAAACAATCCCAAATTTCCACCTCAAAAATTTCTTCTTGGATCGCTTTAACCTGACAATGTTTCGGAACGAACAAAGCTTCGCTTTAACCGACGAAATTTTTTCCCACGACAACGGAAAACTAAAAACCTTGAGAGGCTAACATGGGAACTTTTTCGCTCCTGTGCAGACGTGGTATTATCAGCGACTTAATGGTTCGATCAGCACCTTGAGCGCGACAAAGTCGAGGATACCTTCGAGCCTATAATTCCCCACTTACGGCACTCAATTTCCGAGACCGTGGCTTCTCACACAGTAAAAGGATCGACCCTTCAACGAACGAGCAACAATCCGTAGGGGAAAGACGGAGCAAAACGTTCGCTGACAAAATGTCGGAGGACCGCGAAATTGAAAACTTTTCCTGAATTCCGCCCGAAAGGTGTGTCACGTAATCTTTGCACACGCACGCCATTGGCCGTCCCCGCAGTGAACGAAGGGGGTTTTATGATGGACGGGTGCCCACATCCCGTTATCCTTATCCGACTTCCCAAAGCTCCCGATAGCGCTTTAGAGAGAGAGAAAAAAAAGAGGTCTGCGGAGCGCATATCGATCTTGTAATCGCCGCTTCGCAGCCCCGCGAAAAATATCGCAAAGAATCACGGGAGCAAAAAAAATGTCACCCGCCGGCATCGATAATGACCGCGCGCGGCTTTTCGAGGCCGCTCTTTCCGTCGGAGAAACCCTTAAAGGGATTCTATTTATGGCGGAGAAAAAAATCAATAACGCGTTCGCCATGATTCACGCCCTCCGAAAAACAAAGGCACGTTGTGCACACGAACCGGGGGTGAAAGAAAACGGGGAGGGGATAAATGCCTTTTAAAAACGACGAGGAGCTTCGGAAGAGAGAATACGCCCTCTGGAGGATCAATTCCACGCTCTCTTCCTTTCATTAAGAATACGCGAAAATGACTGAGAGTGATGAAAGGCCATTCTTGCGAGTCGACGTGGAATCCGCCAATTAGGGTTTCCCGATTCGGTTTATCCGTGGAACATGGCAGACTGCTCCAGCCGAGGCTGACAAATACACGCATTCGAATGTGATCTTCTTTATACGATAAATATATGCGACTACGCAACGACCTGCGTCGTATTATGACGAAGTAAAAATGGATTTGATTAATGAATTTAACTCTTAAACTTCTCCGTATTCGTTCATTATTAAAAACAGAAAACAATAGGAAACAAAAATTCCTTACGTTTCCAAAAAGAGATATTCTATTTATTTTTATTGTGGTTTTTCTCGAGGAAATATTCGTTCTCCACAGTTTCACGCAACAGCTGCAAATGTTGCTTAACTATTTTCCGCTCTAGACAGCGGTGAATCATTCGTTTCCCTTCCACAAATACGAAATTTACGTATGTAATAACACTGCTCCAATTTCACTTATACGGGTTCAATGTCTCCTCTACTTCCTTCCTTAATACAAGGCGCAACGAGTGGATGATATATATATATAAAATTTGTATAGGCAAATTCATGACGCTAAGATTGAACAATACTGTAAAATGGCGACACAGACTCGAACCCAGCCGCTTCGAAACTGAGGGCTGAGCGGAGCGAACAAATGGATATGAACTTTCTTGAACATAATGAAATAAAAGTTAATTTTCTCGGATTACATTATCCACCTGTGTTGACCCAGCAGTTGGGAAAATGATTTATTAATGGCGAGTTCCGCCCACAGCGATCCATTCCAGACGGCACACGACGGAAATCCTCTTTGGCCATCCGCAAGCTCGACGAACGATCCTGAAAAATGTGGAAATAATAACCGGCAGACTCGCACGAAAGGAATTTCCATTTGGGCCGGCTATGAGGAGAAGAATGAAGTTCGATAAATGACGCCGTCCTCCGATGGAGAATATAAATAGAATCGGCACCTTCGAAATCTGACCGGCCTAACTAGCCCCGCGACTCAAGTGCTGCCACCTGCTAATGGGTGAGGGAGCAAATAAAACAGTCGTCCAACATTCCCGATGTCGACCCAAAGGACCGGTAAGTTTCAGTTCTGCTCTGTTGGCAGCGAGTGGCCCCTCTGGGGGCTTGCAGAGGAAGGGGCGGGGAAGAGACATAGGGAGGCAAAAAGAGGGGGGGGGGAGTCGGAAGAAAAGAATGAGCCGCTTATAGACCTTCGACCGGAGTGACGATACCTACGGTACTAAAGCGCGAGTTTTCCACTGAGAGATCCGTAAGTGTGGCCGCCCTGGTCGCAGCTCCTTCTCCAGAGGCTTTTTTGGTATTCAATTCCACCCATCGACTTCCCCTTGCACAATGGGACGAGAATCACGATGCTCTTCGTGCGGGAAACGATCCCTCGCGGAGAGATTGTACGTCCACCGTGGCCATTATGGACGTTGAAAAATCTTCGCGGCGGTAAGTTATCTTGTGGTAAATATAACGGAGTTATTGCCCTTTTTCTGGGCAACTTGTGGCGAGTCAAAGTACGCGGAATTTATTCTCTACACGAGCGGTTTCATAATTTGAGGAAGATGAATTAAAACAATATAGTCATTTCAACTTTTAAATGTAGACATAATGTCTCTCCAAAAAAACCATAGATCATTGAAGAGGCCTGCGGGAAATCCATTCACTACAAAAAAATGTACAATTTGAGGCAAATTTTTTGAAGGATTTCGTAAACTGCTACTTACATACAAGCTACTTCATCTAGCTATTGAATGGCGTGGAGCATCAATTTCAAAGTTTCCCGTGAATTATTTAATACACGTACAGTAATAGGTAAAAGTGGTTCTTAGGGACTAGCCTTCCGGACACAATGGAAGGTCATTGAATGATAATGATGATGTCAGATGGGTATTTTCTGCCTGAGAGAGTTTCTCCCTCTGAAAAAAAGAACGCAGGCGGCCATACCACGGTCAGGATTCGAACATTCATACCGTCCAGCGACCCCTACTTTGATGAAACCATGCAAGCTTAAATTTTAACTTCCAACTGCTTTCTCGTGCCTGGAAATAGTATTGTTAGACACATCTGTACACGTCAATCACGCTGATTAGTCATTTCTGAGGGGCGAAACCTATTGGATACGCTATCTCTGGACACCATCTGGAGTTACCACTTTCGACCGTCTACACAGGCGGGGCAGACTTATGAAACACTAACAAACAGCGCGACGGACTCTTCCTTGCGAGATATAACCGTCTCTGCCCTAGCCAATCTCACCGGCCCCAATTGAGAAGGTAGCGGGTTGCATCCCATAGAAGTAACACCAGATGAAGATGGAAAGAGGGAGAACGCGTGCAACCGCCTCGCACACCGACCCGAGGTCTCAGCAAGGGAAAAAGGGCGATTCATCCAACCCTTTCCTCCACAAGAAGATCACCAACCTCGCGTGCCAGGGACGCCATCTCTGCTCCCCGACGATCCGCGTTAGGGCAAACGTCTTATTGAAGGCTGCTGAGGTACAAAAAATCATAGGATAGCGAGAGAGAGAGCAGCGAAATGAAAAAAGGGCAACGATGGTGCAATAAATTACACCTTCTTTCCTAATACTTCTTAACCCTCTAAAAGGAACAATGTCCATGTAGGGCACGCGTAGCTTTCTTCTACTGCACGTACGCCTGCCGATCGATTTCTCTGGAGAAGGGCTCTGCAAATCGAGCAAGATGAAAGGACACGATAATGTATGCGCCGAGGAAGGCGGTCGAATGTCACGATGGGCGCTACGAAAATCGTTACGAGATTTTTTCGTGGATTGGCGGTGGGTGCACCTTTTGATGAAACCGAGGGCTATAGGTTTTCGTCGCGGATTTTACGGCCCGTCCTATTGAAAAGGAGAGGAAACAAACTGACGATTATTTTTAAGAGCTTGACGCGATTCTATTTATGGACACCTTTAAGAACACCTTCGTAGCATGCTCGTCGTCGCCATTATATAGCGTTCGCTTCGTTGAGTGTTCCGCTTTCGAAAAGAGAATTTTGGGGAAAGTGTATGATTTTGTGGTGCATGATCTTCGGGAATAACGGAAAAGTAATTCTGAGGAGCAATAGAGGATCATGAGATACACCGATACCTAAAATACGCGAACGCATCCTTGGATAGGAAATTAAAGAAATTTTGACATTTACGGGATTTAGAATTTAAATTCCATCGCATCAAAAAAAAATGAACAGGTGGATGTGATCGGTGAAAGGTTATCCAGGGGATAACTTTTCGGATGAATTGAGATATCCGCGCAATTCGAAATTATAATATGGAGGAGATAAACAATGAAATCTAAGAATTTTCTCGCAAAATCAGCTATCAGCTAGAATCTCAATTCTTCCGGATTCTACTCTAACCCCTCTTACTTCCTATTTATACAAACAATGTCAGTATTCCCCTCTATAACTATTCCCTATGCGGTAATACCTTGCACCAAGGAAAACATGGCGAGCGGATGACGTTTACGTTTATCAGTATTCTGTCTGCGAACTAGATGGCGTGAACCACTAAGAATTCGGGTAAGCAATATCCACAGCGAAGACGATATGAAAAGCTCGAAATAGAAGCATGAAAATATTTGAATAACCATATTATCTAAGCATGAAATTAATAAATTTTTTAAAAATGAAATAAATTAGTCCTAAAAGTCAAATCCCCAAATAACGTCACTTTCAGAACAGCTTCAAAAGCACTCACACAATTTACGTTCAAATCATTTTTCCAACGGAAAGAATCGTTTCTTACGTCCAGATGCGAGGGATGCAACATTTCTTTATAAATCAAAACGTTTTAAAAATAACAAACTGAATAAAAGCGGCATCCAATGAATTCAAAAACAATTCTGCCCAAATTTAAAATCGAGTCGAATTTTCGCCATTTCTCACGATGCGATGTAAAATTCAGACCGGAAAACTTGAGGACGATGATGATGATATGCCCGGAGAAGCGGGAGAGTTGAGCGGAAAATGTTGGTGCAAGAAATGGCTGCCTTCCGTATTTTTCGCACCGTGGTGCTGTTGGTTAAAACCTTCCCTCGAGATGCGACAACCACGCCGACGCATTCTAAAACAACGCCCTCTGCGAGACGAGAGGAAAGCGGAATCTGTGAGAGGAACGCTACGTCGGAGATTACGAGAACTCGAGAGCTCCATGTGTGTGTTGATTTGGAGTCGCACAAGAAACCGCAACAACAGACGATTTACGGGATTAAAAAAAATACGTTCGTGGCAGGAAGATGGCCGCCCTCGAAGTCTCAGCGTATTAAAAGCGAATGAATAAATAATAAAAACCGATTTCGTAATCGCAAAAAACGCAAAATTAAACAGAATATATTAAAGCTTGGTGGCGCTATAAATCATTACGTGAAACTTGAAGAACAAATAAAGGGATACAGTAAAAATCTCTAAAATCCTTACAAGGAAATCGTGACAAATAAACTGAAAATGACTTCCCAGTATTCGCCAGTTATTACTAAATATAGATTTAAATCAAATTAACCATGTGTAAATAATTGTAATACGTCAATTTGGAAACTACAAACTTCTTATCATTTCTTCACTACCATAACAATTTTCGGAGTTTTCTTAATTTATATTTAATTATCACGTGATATGCATCCCTCCACGATTTAAGAATGTTTCTAATGTTTTACTAACAACCTAACACCTGTCACACCAATACCAGTAAACCCAACCGAGAATAAAACTCAGGTCAAACCTTATTCTAGGCATCGCCTTAAAAGACTGAAATTGATGTGTCATGGTGGAGTAGGTTTGCATGTCCTGGTCGGTTGGCATGCCTGAAAGTGAGGGGGACCTGGGTTCGAGTCCCAGTCATGTGTTATTTCCCACTCCTTTCCGACCGTTGCCCTCAAATGTTGGTGATAGAATACGATGAAAAAGTACAAATATTCCATAATGCATAAACAACTTTATTCATATAATCATTAGATGAGAGCAAACAATCTCCGATGTCCAAAAAAGGCTATATTGAACCGGAATGTCCCGGATTATTAAAACCATCCGCACCGCTCACCACTTCTCCGTCTATACTACACTCGGAGGTCTCGCGTAACCTCCATATTACCGATGGGATGACTCCGCTGGAAGAATCCTGAAAAGAAACGGGAGCGGTAAAGGCCGGTGTCACCAGCGCGCGACCAACGGCCTGTCCGCGAGAGAGGGCAAATGTTGAAGACGGGAAAAGTGGAGACGTGGGAGGGGAAAGACCGGATCTCCCTCTTTAACCGGCCGAGAATGCCGGACACGAGGAGAGGGGTAGAGTGCCGCGATACGAGATCGAAGGTAGCAAGGCGTCAGGATGGCCAACCGAATCGTTGCAAATGGTTTCCATTTGGAAGGGGGAGGAGAGGCGGCTTAGAGAGAGAGAGAGGAAACAACACCGCCAACCTGAAAAGTTTCCACGCTAAATATTGCCTCGCCACCCACGCGGCGAAAAAAATTTCCTCTTCTCCGAAGTCCGTGGAGGACGTCCGTGACCTCGATTGAATTATTACGTGCGTTCGCGTGTACGCAGAATCGAACAGAAACGATACCGCTATGGAGAGCTTCGGTGCGTCAAATTTACGTAATGGTGACATGCGGACGGATGTGAATCGATGCAAGATGTAGAACGGACCGAGAGGACGACTTGACGTGCGTTGCGACGAAACTGTGAAAGACGAAAATGCTTTGAATGCGTGCGAATTTGATTGGAATGATCGCCGAACGTAGGAAATACGCTTAAATTGAACGCAGAAATTGATGATTTTATTTCAAATTATATAATTGCGTGAACTTAAATGTTTGAAGATAATATTTAAAGCGAAATAACACCCAAATGAGTTTTGATACACCCATGATTATTAATTTACTTCTGCTAGTGATAAGGATGCCCGGAGCCTAGTTTGATCATAATGCCAATACACTTAACAAATCGAACATTATTTACGATAATACAATTTAGTAATTCATTAAATTTAAATTTTTTTACACATGAGCGAATTTGTTCCCATGGGTTTTATATCTACAAGATTACGATTATACATTCCTCAATGTTCCGGAAACTTTATACGTGAAAATAAAATTAGAAACGATGGATATAATGAGATATAAACGATTAGATATATTTTAACAAATTCCGGAATATACAACGCCAGATAATATCCTTTTGACATAAAAGCACAATCGAGAACGAGTTAGCGCTAATAGTACGTGTAGATATTATCTTATCGCCGAGAGCCATAAACTGATTTTATGGTTTAAACGCTGAGCCTTAGAGAATGAGAACGCGGACATTCTTCGATTCCATTTCACCTGCGTAAAGAAGAGCTTAAGAATAGAATCTTATTCAGCAGATTTCGCGCCTTGTTGCCAATTCCCGTCTCTTGATTTTAGTGACGCAAAATTAAGCGGTGTGCGGAGATGGAGAGATTTGGAGGCTACGAAGATTCTCGTAGGACTCCCTTGCATTCGTAGATATATCAAACACCAATTAATCTCGATGGGGGAAGTGGTGACAGGTGCCTCATTCCATTAACATGGCAAATGAATGTGAAAACCGATTCATCATGAAGGAACAGGTCCGCTGCAGGGGTGCGGTAAAATAAACTCTTTAACTCCGACCAAATGTACTTACTCTCTCTTACACGAGGCGATTGTGGTGGTTTCCATTGAACCAGTACTTGCGAAAGACGTAATGGATATCTGCTAAGATAAATTCGCGAGCCATACCGATGTCAGTGAAAATTTTTAGGCGAAGATTTTAAATTTTAGGCTGAATTTTAACACCATTTTAAAAAAAAAAATATGAATTTCAAGTTAAACTGATACCTTACGGAGGATTTGAATAACAGCGAAAAAAAAAATTACGTGCTTTCACCAAACGGGAAATCAATCAACAAAAACAACCTCCTCTTAGAAAATATACATTCAACACCTACGAGTTATATATTTCACAGTATATAATTCCACGGTTATTTTTAGTATAATTCTTTCTCGATGTTAGAGTGTGAAATAATGGACACTTATTTAAAGCACCCTTATTATAGTAAGTTAAACTGAAAGAATTTAAATTTCAACAATAAAATAATAATATAATGATTATAATTATTAAACAATTTTGAATTGTAAAAAGATATATCTCGTAATTTCTTAAAACAAATATATAGCATTTATTATAGCATAGCAGATCAATAATTTATACGAATCAAAATTAAAGGTATAATTCTACTTTAAATAATCAATTGATAATGTATTACTATATTACTCCTATTTTATTTACTTGATCTATAAGCAATTTAAATTATACAGTTTGTAACACCTTTCTCCTCTCATTACTATTTTGAATACTCGGCTTATTCAAGAAGATGATTTATACCAAATTTTTTCTGTGGTAAAATAAGACGAGAAAAAAATTCTTTATTCCATCTCATTATTCATATTTCAGTCAGATTAAAAAAAATATTACTACAAAAAGGAATTAGGGTAAAATAATAATTACAGCACCAACCAGTGATTAAAACCCATTCTGGGTACGTACAGGAGTGGATAAATAGAAAAAAAAAAAACAGTAAATAAACATTGAAAATAAAAAGCGATTTAAACTCTTTTTATTTGAACCTTACAAAAAAAAACATGCATGGAAACTGTTTTACCGTCAATCAACAATACCGTGTAAAAAGCTTTATTCGGTAGGGCGCCGTGCTTCGTTTAATTCGTACCATCTTAAATTTTCACCGACCCCTACGAAGTCTGTGCGAGTCGATCCGAGAAACCCATTCGATCGATAAAGCCCTAAATCATCTGTATTCGCTTCATCATCTCCTCGGAGAGGGTTTCTCGTGTGAGCAGCCGTATCGAGCCACCTCTAGCATCTTCACCCACCCTCGGAAACACCACGTATGCGACAAAACAAACAGCTGGAAAGGGAGAAGAAGTTTTCCTTCCTTCGGTTTAGTATTTTCGACCTCTAAAAAGACCCGAGAGGGGGGGAGGGATATGCAGGGAGGAAAAGTCACGTGATTGGGTGCGGCCAAAGAGATCGAAAGAGATGCACGGGAGAGAAAACCTGGCCCACTGATCTGAGGGGAGGAGGGTGTGAAGGGAGGGGAGAAAGCAAGTGACGGTGGCAACCCGTTTCCGAGTTCCTTGGCATTCACTATTGATTATCCCGGCACAGAGGTCGCAGTGGGTGTGAGGAGGTGGCACTTTGGGGGGTGAGATGGGCAGTGGGGGAGGGACGAGATGCCAGATGAGAAAGAAGGACCTCTACGATCGAACGCGGGGAGGCAGGCCTTCCGTGGATACGGGTCTTCCTTGGCCACCGCTCAATCCTTACCGAAAACTATGGCGACGGCATCGCTCGTTAAAGACGAAATGCCCAACGATACGAAATTTAATGAGCTCTGGCACCGAAAATTCGGCCATAATTTATTTAAAACTTGTCTTTACGGTACTTTATTAAGGATTTTTACATGAGCAACCACATATTAACATATAAATAAATGCCAAAGACGAGCTTTTATTTGCACATTTGCAAAGAATACTTAGTGGCAATTAAATCTAATTTTCTAGCGACGCAAATGCACTTAGAGCAATTATGTAAAATATAATCAACCCAAAAGGCGATAAATTTTTGGACGAAGGATGAAGAATTGGGAAAGGCTAACACTAAGAAAATTTATGAATGAATTAAGCTTATTAAAATTATCATGAACCTAAACCTTCTTAAAAGATATTCAGGTCAAAACTTTATGTATGCATATTTCATATTAAAAATAAATATTTTGATTTTCATTCATAATTTCAGGGGACGGTAGAGTTACACAATCATAACAAAATTTACATGGGTCCCCATCCCCATCATAAAAAGTAATATCAAGGAAAACATTTTCCTAAAAACATAATTAAATTTTTAAGTTATTAATTAATTGCAGCTACTTCCTTATCACTGCAGATACTTCCTTTTTCAATCAGAGGGGCTTTAATCGATCGAAGCTTATTTTTCCCACAAATACGCATGAATCATTGATAAGTTCCAAGTTAATTACCCGAACTTGTATTACCACTAAGAGGAATTTCATTCACACGTACAAAAATAGCAAACTTTATAATTTGAGCAAAATAATTCCTTCGAGTATGGCTCCATAATACCTATATACAAAATAACATATAAGTACCTACGTATGAACGACTGAAGGGAAAACATGCAAGTTTCTCGAATTCGGTCATTCCGATGCGAAAAGAAAATCAATGGCCGAAATGGTTCTTGGGCGAAGAAAAGGCAACTTCAACAACTACCGACTTCGAGAAAAACCTATTCCATCAGTGGAACCGTGAATTATCGACAGGAATACCAAACCCTCGAAAGCAAAACCATTAGGTACATCCCAGAGAAACCGAAGGAACCAAACACATAACGGACGAATCCGTTACAACGAAAGAAATATCCTCCACGCTCATCATCCTAAACGACAGCTTTAAATGTAATCGATAGATTGTTGAGGAGACTATTACGAGGCAAGGGGAGAACCCCTACATCCGTTTGAAGCAACCGTACACTAATATCGAACGCCACAGAACGTACATATCCGAACGTGGAATAGAACGAACAAATAGGATGGTGCTTGATGAACACGGAAGATATTACGAGATATATCGCCGAGGTCCCGGGTTCAAATCCCGGCTGAGGAGGAAATTTCCTCTCAGATACTCGATGTGTGTAACGTCCGTTGTTAAGTTTACAATCACACAGTAATTGTCCCGAAAGAGGATGTTTGCGCGGTCTTTGATAATAAATAAATAACAAATAAAGATATTCCAAAACGCTTCGGCCCATCGTGGTATCCGAGTATTTATAGACTGGTACTCGGGGTGAAATTCCTTTTGCCGGTCTAGCGGACGAGATGTAGTAAGAAGAGGCATCGGAAGTAGCTTTCCAGAACGAGTTTTTGTTCCGAAGGCATCGCTTCCGCAGAGGGGAAGGCGCGACAAAAAAAATGTTTACGGGCCGGGCCATCTGCCCTTCCACGGACACCACCACTGCCTCGAACCGAACGCATTCTAGACCACTTTGTCAGCAGACGAAAAGCCTAACTTGTGCCTTTTCGGAGGAAGTTAACGAGGATTCTGCAACGAGAAAACGTAAGCGAAGTATTTATATCCTTCGGAGGGCGGCTATAAATTAAGAAACTTGGCGGAAGTTAATGAAAGCGGCTTGGTTGCCTTCTGCTGAGTGTTTCTCTGCTTTTCGTTTTGGGGTCCTTTGAGTTTAATCGATAAGGGTATTGTGAAGATGTCGTGAGTGAAAAATGACTCGGGCTCTTGATGAAACCATCGTACCAAAGTACGGTTGTTAACTAAAATAGGGTTGAACGTAATATCGTCCGGTTTTCAATCAATTAACCAAATGAACGCAAATTGCATTACCTTTCAACATGAAATGCAGAGAAGAAGTCTTGAGAATCTTTTCACGAATTCATTACGACACCCAAACCCTACTCACTGGCTTCCTACGTTTGGTAGGAGTTTTAGGTCAGTCTATTTTATAAATAACCGCCAATTTCAAAATTTAAAACTACATCCTGTCGTTAGCGAATAGAGTAAAACTCCCGTATTCCATAAAGTGAGTTCTGAATGGTTTTGAATGAGAGAAAAATTCGGTTCTGAAATTTAATCCTACGAAACTTTAATTTGGATGTTTATCGATTTCATTCTAATCGACTTTATATACATTAAATTCCAGCTTCGACGTATAACTATAATTTAAATAACTTAATTTTAATTTTATACCAAATATCGATCAATACATTTAATTGCCTTCACACAGAGAAACTAATCGTTTCATCCCGTATCCTATAGCTCGGACGAATCACATTCACCTTACACTTCCGCCGAATGCTTTCATGCTTCTGTTGATGGCATCCATTCCAAACTTTTATCACCCTCCGCCTAAAGAGCGTAAAATTAAAAAGTAATCGATACAACGCGTCGACGGCCCGATAGATAAGAGCAAAAACCTTCCCTTTCTCGTCACCTTTAATCGAGAACAAACGGGAGTGATAACTCGACCGAAAAATGGCGAGCTGCGCGAAAATCCGCGCAGTAATTTCGCCCGACAAAGAAGACGGGCAAAAAAACGGCTCCATAATAAGAGTGAGCCGGCGTCTAGATATCGGAGAGGAGGGGTACCACCAGCTGGTTCGCCAGTGGCGGCAGCGGTGGCGGCGGGGGAAAACACACGCCGCCCACCTGCGGGGGAGTCTCTAGACTGACAGCAGCGCTCTCACTCGGCCATAACGAAGGCCGGGGAGAACGGCATTAAAGCGGCTGCAGTCCGACGGAGTGGAGAGCGCGCGTTCCGATCCACTGTTTACATCTTCGTAACCATGTTTTCGAGTCCGTTTCGGGAGCGGGGAATGTTTTTGGCCCACTTAAAGCAGCGCGTGGTTTAAAGACTGACGACCTAATTTCCGAATCGGTCATGCATTACACCGATTACTCCCTGAAAAACTCCAATGATTGTCGACAGAAAGAATTGTACACAGGCGTGAGACAACACCTAAATAATATCTTCGGCAAGCCTTGCGGAAAGCAAAAATATTCGCAAAATAACATCTCCGAAAGTAAATTCTTGAATGAGCAAAATCCAGGAAAGAAGTTTCTCGGGAGGGTAACGGACGAGTAACCGAACAGAAAAATCGAACGAACTGTAAGAATAAGTTCCCTACGAGGATTCCCCGTGATCGCGTTCGAGAACTAAGTACAAACAAGCTAACGAATGACACAAATCGACATCAGAAGTTATCTTGAGGAGAGGATGACCGAAAAAGCACAACACGAACTCGAAATCCCGGAGCAGAAACAGATTCCAGAGCGCGAAACCATTTCCCGTTTCCTTGAACGAAGCTAGCTTGTTTATTATTGCTCCACACGAGCGAACATCTTCGTTTACGTCCTCCCGACAACTAGGATTCCCGCACCGACCAGCGACATCGTCCAAGCGATCTGAGCACGAATGCCACAATCAATAGCTATCGATCGGCGGTGGATGTACCAAAGATATCCTCGATACTACATTCACACACACACACACCCGCCGGCAGTCACGTGCCGAAACGGACAAAGCAGCATCGCATTGCGCACGAAATCACACATCTCACAACACTTCCGTCTGCGCATTGAGCGCGTCCGGTCACAGGCCTCGTCGCCGGCTCCCGCTTCGAACGACGGAGACCGACATCTTCGTGTTTTAACCTCGGAATAGCGGACAAAACCACCGCTTTCATTTGTAAATCATCTTCGAGATGTTTGTGGACATTTTCGATGAAAACGAAAGCATGTAAACGTGTTTTTGGGGACCGAGCGAGCGCGCCTCCTCTCTCGACGGCGGCCGCTCTCGGAATGCGGCTCGCATACCCCGCGCGAACTCTGAAGGCCGAGACGGGGAGAAAGCGGTCCCCCGCCAGCGCCCCCCTACCGTACCGCCCGCCAATCCGCGCTCTCCCCCGCCTTACTACGTCACGAGGCCGACGTGAATGGGCCGAGCGAGGGGCAGACGTAAAACTACACACACCGACGTTGCCTCTCCTCCCTTCCCGGCAGACGACAGAGGAAGCGGATGAAAACTCACCGCTCCTCTCTCTTTACCCCTTCGGGAATGCCGTCGGCGACCGCGCGCGACACACTTCTTCGCCTATCTACTGAGCATCGCGGTCTAATGTCGTTTTGGCGGACCTCCCCCGCCCGCCGCGTTCGAAGGAATGCAATGAGGAGGGGAGATGCGATAAGCTGTTGCTATGCCACTCTTCGGTGCGCTCCAGCAGTATCGCACTAAAAATACTACCGCCCTTGCCAGAGGGCTACCGCTTCCGCCGCCACCTACAGTAAAGGTGACGATGGAGGGAGAATGGTATGCTTGCACGCGGAATGACATTTGATTCTTGGCTATTCCCACCGTCCCTGGAAACCCTTCGTGGTTTGGCAGTTGGGAGCAGTTGAGGGCTCACCCTTGACGATTTCTCTAAAGACTGCTTCGGAGCCTTGGGGTGAAACCACACTGCTGACGCCATATCTGTTTTGAACGATATTCGACATTCGGCACAGAAATCGACCGAGATGCGTAAAGATAAATAAAAATCAAAATCCTATACAAATACTTTGGTTCCGAATGTTTGTTTAGAATCTTATAAAGTAAATAGATAGTTGATAAACCAAAACTGCAGAGCGGTTCAACAATCCTAACTGCAAACGTGTATTCAAGGTCGAACAGCCGTTTCGTCGCCTTTGGAAAAGAAGCCTACTGCTTGAAAGACGTCTCTACGGAGTCACACTGGTTTTTAATCGATTCCACGGAGACTACGACCGTTCCTTAAGTTGTCATGATAATTAGTAACTGACTTTAAATGGCGGTCTAGCGAACGCTGCCCTTGTGAATGACACGCAGTGCTATTTGAATAGACGATGAGGAAAAGAACTAGCGGCGCGGCCATTTTAAATTCGATCCGAACGCTCGAGTTTGACGGCAGCGAGGGGCAATGAGCCTGTGCAACAAGATCGGACAGAGAAACGAGTCGGTACAACACCCGGGGGAGGACGCCATATTAAATTCTATTTCCGTCGCAAATGTCTACGTAAGTGGCCGGGATATGGGGTTCCGGGGTGAGGACATAGGAGGAGAGCTATTGGGAAGCCATCGCGACAGTCGATTGCCATGGCATCGGTGGCTAATGAAAATAGGGCTGGTTATATAGCAATCCAGCAGAGGCGAATTGTTGCTACCCAAAACCAAAGGCACCTGAAGCAAATAATGGTATGATAGAGATGATGGGCAAAATACGAACATAGAATGAGTGAGATGGTGATGTATAGGAATAAAAGTACCATTTCCGTATCCAAAAATATTAAATACAATATATTATCATTATTATATATTGATAATATAATAATAATAAAATTACAATACGTCAACACCCACAAACTATTAAACAGACTTGTACTAGATTATTATAATACTACATTTAATAGTCTATGGACACAGACATATTGTTATTTTCTTATGCTATAATAAATTAGGGCCAGCGTATACAGCCCATTATAACTGAGATAAATAATCAACAAAACTGTGAAAAGGTAGACGAAAAAATTTCCGTCGATAAAAAAAACTGGGATACACGTAATCTTGAAATAAATAATAATCGAACGTAACAAAAATAAATAATTAAAGGCCCTTATGGAAGTATTTATTTTGCGGATAAAAAAAATTAATGTGATAAATGAAATAAAAGGCACCCGGTTGTTTGAAATTCGTAAAATATACGAACTAAAATCTAGGTACCCAATTTCTACTTCGTAATTTACAGGCTGAAAACTTAACGCCAACTCAATCTAAAAATAATACAATCGAAACATCGAAGTTTTGAGGACTGGTTAATCTAATTACCAAATAATTCACCGCCTAAATCATTTCTGTGGACACTTACGGTACAGGTACAAGCTATTGAGTTGGGTCCTTGGAAAGGATATATAGTGAGACCCGCCTCGGATCGTTAGTATGAACAGTTTAGCTTCTCCGGTGAGAACGAGGTGACATTGAGAAAGCAGGACACTAAAATATTGGCAATTGAGAAGTGGGTGTGGCGCGAAGAGGAAAAACTCGGGTTGAACGGAGAGCAAACACGGGAGAGAGGTGAAAAGAGGTTTTATTAGAGAAAACAGAGTAAAGCTGAGTGATGATTTAATCCCAAAGAAATGAAAGAGGGGAAGCGAGGGAAAATGGCTCGAGAATTAATCAAACGAGATAAAATGATAACGAGAATTCAGTGAAACCTTACGAAACCACTGAATCCATTAAAGAAAGTAAAGAGAATCTTGCTGTCAAGGGTATATTATAGTATTTTAGATCCATGAATGGCTGGTCAAAATTCGCAAAATATCTTCCTTTGGAATTAATAAGCAATTTTCCAAATATACTAATACTGATCATGGATTAATTAATAGTTATATTAGTTTATTATTTAAATACATAATTTAGCTGAAGATCTAACGCGATAAATTGTACGTATTCAACCAGCTTCAGTTAGAATGTTCGAACAGCTTAGCGAAAGTTATTTCGAAATATAATTGTTCTTTGCGAAATAAATAAGATTCCTCACATGAAATATTCACTTCACATTCACAGAATTATTTTTCATGAAAGGAACAAGTTATTTAATAATTACGGGATAAGTTCAGTTCGAGACGAACATTCTATTGATGACAAAAACAATGTAACCTTGATAAATTTAAATGAACTGATTCCGATACAATATAAAATCGATATAAAACTGCTTCTTTTTAAATTCTTCTTAAATCCCTAGATCCTTTCGAGAAAAATAGCTTCCCATCAGTAGAAAATATTTTTTCACGTTTCATACCAGACATTATCGATGAAATTCAGAATATCAAAAAGTAGTAATTACATCAGTTTATAAAGATTAAGAATAATTATCTAAAAGACTTTAGTGTTCCATGGTCGACGTATAATTGTAATAAAAAATCTGCGACGGACATAATAAATTATTCTCTAGTATCCATATCTGTCAAGGCCAATTTTCACCAAGACTATTAATGTATGATCTAATACAATTCATATAAAATTTAACTACTCATGCTCTGCTGTAATTCGAATTGTTCATTCAAAAATACATTTCAAACAAGGAGGAATAAAAAGATTTAATCAACAATAAGTTACCCCTTTCAAATAAATTTCCAAACAAATTTTAATCGATTTAAATGGAATTTTTAGATATTCACAACAATGCATGGGAGGTACTACTCCCTTTCCTATTACTTATTCAGCATGGCCACATACATCCACAAATAGTACAATTACAGTAACGAACTCAACATTGGGCAAAACACCAAAATCCACTACCTCCGAGGATAATTTTCCCAAAAGCCGGGATTCGAACCCAAGACTTTTATTATACTTTTATGCAAAGTGTGCATCATCTTATGTTAAAGAATTTCTCAGAGAGAAAACCATTTCTTAACAGACGAGCTGAAGCTGGTTTGAAAAAAAAACTTCGACGAAAGGATAGTACGAATTATGATCTCGTATCAGAAATGTAACCGCTCAAATACTTTTCGATCTCTTGCGACCGCACTATTAGTAAGAGTTTAAGTAAGTAAGTATATAAGTAAGAGATCGGACATTCGACGAACAAGAGCAGTACGACTGCTTGCTTCATTTCTAGCATGGCGACTCCATAGAAGTAATTAACTTTCACGGGGCCATGCAAATGAATTAAAAATAGATGAACGGAGAGGAAGGTAAGAAATACTAGTGATGTTCGGCTAAAGAGGGGTACAGATGGAAGCGACTGCGTCGTACGGGAGACTGATTTCCATCGAACAAGAAACAAACGGTTCAAAATGGAGGAAGGAATAGAAAATCCGCCTTCGTAACCACAACACCAGTTTGCGTTTTTACCCCATTAACATCGCTGGTGTTATATAAATAGAGCCATAAAGTTCTCCAAATCCAGAATAAACTAGAAGAAAATTTCAAGCTGAATTCCGAATGCTGAAGAAGTTTGCAAGCATTAATCTATCATTCCCAGAGACTTAAGGCAGTATTTATAGTCAACTTACAGCAACTTTACAGAACCTGGCAGTACCCTTCGATAAACACTGTTTAAATTATATACTATTTTATCTAAGGGAACCGGCATGTACCGGAATGCTGATGAAAGCATAAGATGGAAAAATTTTCAGAAAATATTTCTGATCTATATAATCCGTTGAAAATTAGCAAGTATTACGCAAAAAATAATCCAAGAAACAAGAAAAAATACGAAAAAGATTATCCAATCCTCCACTACCACCTAAAAACGCACCGATAAAAAAATCCTAATTTCTCGCGATATTTCGGGAGCCTACTTTTCCGAATCCATCATTCCGTCAAATGTCACGCGTATAAAAACAGAGAGAGAAAGAGAGCTGAGGATGTAACGCGAGTGTGGTGAGAGGATGATATTGATTTTCCGAGGAGGGTCCTTCCTCATTCACCACAGGCGACCGCTCCTCTATTCTCCCATGCGAACTGGATTGTCCCTTCGCCCACCATATTGCGATACGTACGGTTTCCCTGCTCGTCCGCCAGGAGGCAATGCAGTCGGGGTATGTGAGATCCTTATTCGCTATGCTAATCCGATGCTTCGAAAATTCTGGAAACCGTTGAGTGCTTGGGAGAGAGAAATGGTCGAGACCGACTCGTTAACTGGGTCAATTTTGTTTTTGTCGGTGCGGATGACCGTTCGATCCCCGAATCGAGTACCGAGATGCATTTCTTCTACCCCGAACGCTGATCTAAAAGAGTACTTGAGAATGATACGTTAAGCCGTTAAAAGATATCTCGCATATTGGACGCGATGGATTAGATAGCTTTTCTGTACGCAGAATTAAAGAAAGCCATCGCGATTTCCGCAACCGTTCCGTATCAGACCGGTCGAGACTCTAACAAGTCATCTACAGGTTGATTCAGGTCACCTGCAGATGACTTGTTAGAGTCGAAACCGGTCGACACTAAGAATACTTCTTACGATTACAAGAATTATTGAAGCTCAATGCCTATTGAAGCGCTGAGTTAGCTTCATTACCATCAGAAAGTAAATAAAACTTTAAAAAATGCAACAGAAGTAAAACTTCCGAAATTACTGGGACTCGAACCCAGGTCCGCATCACTTTCAGGTTAGAGGTCGACATATCTGCCGTAAAAGTGGAAGAGCTGTGTTCGACTCCTGGTCATGTCATTTTTCACATGCGATTAACTTTTTAATCAAGTTGTAGGAACTCGTCGTGTAAATTCGCTTTAAACTTTCCTTAAAACTTAAAATGCCACAAATTCCAGATAGCATCGCTGCCGATAAAACAAGACGACCTTGAGGGAAAGAAAATTCAAACCTGATGCACCGAAATAGAATAACTGATGTAAGAGATAGGTGATAGAGAAAGGCAAATGTAAGAAGAAAAGGGCGCATTCCCAAAAAAACACAAGTGGTGATAATTATGCCGGAAAGAACACCTGCGGTTTTGGTACTTCCGTTGATACTTCAAATCGTAAGCAGATAAAATTAAAATTTCTCTGAGGGGAAAATTTGTGCAGATAAGAGAACATTATTCTTTCCTGGCGTATTTGAATAAAATTTACCAAAAAAAACGAAAAATATATATTTTTCTGCGCTGAATGCTATGCATCTCTTAAGAAGTAACAGCAGACTTCGACAACTGAAAATAGAATCGAAAAATGACTCTCAACCCTCAAAAATATTTAATACTAATAAATTCAATAAGAAATTAAAAATTAATTAAATAATTAGAGACATTTCTTCATTGTGTCAAGTGCAATTATATCCATGACGAATAAGATGATCTTATATATAATGTACCATCCGGTGTCGAATAGCTATCTAAATATTAGATTGTTTGTTATTTTATTCACATCTTTCTAATTCATACACTAAGGCAATCATATCCTTGAGTTTATTCATAGCAGTAAAATCATAAGATACCATCAATCGCTAAGCTGAATTACAAACTTCATCCTATTTTCAGGGCGCAGCTTTGAGCATGATTGCATTACAAATTGACCCAAAAACCTCGATAATATTGCATAAAATGATAATTCCGATGCATTCGCGCTGAATGAGATAGTCGACTGTTTTTGAAGAAATCTTTCTCCGTAGTCTCATCAACATCTATTTCTAAGCATCCCAGTAACTGCATTCCGACCACATAAAGAACATCTGGCATAAATCCAGACTAAAAGCTTCAGAGAGATTATTATTAAGGGATATAATCATTATTAGACGCGACGAATCGTCAAATTCTGCACGTACTATACCTCTAGACTTATTCGACTTTTATCCAAAATATCTCGAAAGAAAAATATATATATCGCAAGACAGTTCATCCTGGAAGTTCTATAAATACTTGTCGAGTACGATTGATCGTTTCCAGCTGTAGAGAAGAGCTAACTTCCATCAGACAAAGACGTACGTGTAAAAGTGATTCCTAAATCCAACGCATAACATATACGAATCTGAAAATGTTTTTGTAACCAAAATACGTACGAATTATCGCACTGAAACAACGAATTATCATCGCAGATTACACATAGAATACCGAATCTTCCCAAGAATTAAACGATTCACTTGGTAAGAATCTTAGTAACTCCTCTTTATATTCAAAAAACAAACGCTCAGCGTTTTCCCTCCAGTACTGCAACATCCAACACCACGTGGCTTTCATCCCTAAACCAAAAATCTACACAATTCACTCAGGAGAAGCAGAAAATACGTAAGAAAGCAACATAAAATCACAACCTTCTTTCGAAACCAATTAAAGCAGCAATTTGTAAGTTCGGAAAACAATGAAAAGAAGGAAAGGGAGCTGGGCACGCCCATGTTCTCGAAGAGCCATAGGCCAACGTCCGAAAGTACGAAGATCAAAGGGGGAAAGCATTGGAAAGATTCGCTTCCTGTCAGCGACCCTCCTTCCGATGGCCTCGGGAGGCCCTGCCAAGGACGAACGACTCGACGCTCTTTGCTCACAAAAAAAGGATGTAAGGATTGTAAATCATCCCTCGGAAACTTTTCTACGAAAACAACCGCCTTGACGGTTAATGTTTGTAGATCAAACACGAAAACAAGATCCGATTTGGACGAATGAAATGATAACGATGACTTGAGAGCGATACTCTATCTAAGAATTTTCGTCATGCATACTCGCATTTCTCCACTAATTTCATAAATTTTCCTAACTAAGAACATGCTTTTAGATGAAATATGAACAGTATTATTTCAACTAAAGCGTAATAACGTTAAATGTGTTAAAGCTTTAATTAACACTAGTCTTTCGTTACTGGATCAAAAGTACTTATAGAAGTCAGTAATGGTCGAGGCGTTATTCATTAAATAAATAAAATTACTTTGTATAAATAGAGTTAACTTCATTTTTAAACTTAAAAACAAAAATCAATACAATCATGTAATAATGCTAGTACAATAACGAAAGTAACTCCGCAAATTGCGATAGGCAAAAGAAGAAAATGAAACTTGTTTCTTTTAACGAATTGATCCTCACTTACAGCACATAATGCAATGGATACCACTAATCGAGTCATTGTGGTAATGAACAACGGAAACACCGCTATTCTTGGGTAACGTCTTTCCAAGATAAGGAGAAAGAGTTTATATCCTTATTGGAATACTTGGTAATTAACGACTTAAACCTTAATAATACCGAGGATTTCAACTTGGGACTCATTTACTTAATATTTTACGAACATATACGTTTCTGGAAGATCTACTGCTACCAAGGATACTTCACTACCTTGAGTATTCCGCGTATTTCAAATTTAAGGAGGGAAACAATCCATCCTCCGAATACGTACATTAATCATTCTACAAAGAAAACGCTACAGTCGTCCAGGAAGATACAGGATATGTTATGAGGTTGCACAACTGCAAGCTACGCCTGCAGTTGTGCAACCTCAAAACGATGTTTAAGACGTCACGATATTCAAACAGCCGGTCCTTTCCGAGATCAATTTGGGTGCAAAATAAGAAAACGTCGACCATTCTCTCCTTTTCTATTGATTTTTAGGGCCAGTCAGTCTACCAGCGAGATCCCTAACAGAACCGGACGGCGTGCTAGCTGCACGTGTGTTCACTCCCAGTCTCAAGATCGTTAACAGCTTTACAGAATTTATTACAACTTGAACGATCACTTTGATTACCTATCTGGAATAGATACACGGGATCAAATCATTAAAGATCCATATTAACACGATATTGTACATCTTAAACGAAATTTCTCACATCATTTGAATGGGGAGAAACCTACTGGCTAAGCAATCCTAAGTAAATAATACCTGATAGCACAACTCTGTCAAATGGAAACCGAGCGAATGAGTGCTTGGAATATAGATCAAAACTTAAACCCACATAATTTTAATAATTCTTCAAGTACAAACATTAATTAGAGGCGATGCATACTTGTGCTCATCAGCGAAACATACTTGACGAAACAAAGACACTGTTCTTTCAGCTACAATCCCGCACTTCTTTGGAAGGCTCGATGGATTGGAGAAGAGCCTGAAGTGCTCGCTGAAGAACATTTTTCCACATCGACCTCAGTTTCCCTATTCGTTGGAGTGAAACAAACCGTTGCAACATCGTCTCGTTCCATATTTACCCCCTTCATCCCATTCTGTGACCCCATTCGACCATCCCGATTAGAGGAGAACACGGACAAGACGCCATTTCCCTAGCATTACTCACTTTCCTCTCCACGTACGAATAAACCGCTGTGATGAAACTTCTGCATTTTGAAATCACCGTCAACAATGCACTGGCCCTCCTGGTTTTCGACATTCGGTATAAATACGACTCAAAGACTACCAGCTAGAGTATTGCACTGATCGATATCTATTCATGCCACAAAAATATGCGTTACTACAACGTACACAAAATAAGAAATAAATTTACATGGAAACTTAAAAATATACGTTAATTAATCGATTAATATAAAAGATTATCACGTACAAACACAAAATAATTAGAATTGATATCATCATGATGGAAGCTCGTCATCTGGGTTGATCTTAATGATGGTGTATAACTTTTTAAACCGACTTAAACAAGTCGCGGAAAGTTCAAGAAACCATAAATCGATTAACCAAACCCTACTGAATAATAATCATCCTAATCTCCTTCTAAAATAAACTTTAATTAATTTATTTTTGTCAAATCCAGATAAAGCCATTTACGACTCCTAGTACCATCAACGTTATTTCTTCTGATCCCATTTTCCCATTAAAATCACGAAACAAAGTTTTTAAAATACGCAAACTTGCCCCAAAAATGCATACATATACATCCATTAAAATAACGATGTGTATATGGTATGTATGTGAACACGAGAGAAAAGGACAACAGCGAAAAGTTTGAACTGGATGCCAAGAAAAATGAAGAGGCAGAGGAGAAGACAAACGGACCGATAAAACGGAGACATAATCGAGTACTTTGAGATAATGCGGCAAAGTGGGGATCAATAATAAAAGTTAGAGACAACTCAGGGAAACATACATGGTGTCGGATCGAAAATAACCTATTGTGACGTCATACGTACGTACGAATTAAACCCAAAGTCGTCGCGAAAAAAATAAAGGGCGGTTCCCAAGGAGTATAAAATACGACTTACTCGAGAGTGGTCCTTAGAGCCCTCGTGCGTAATAGCCACTTCACGCGATTCGTTACAAAACAAGGCGTGACGAATACGAGTCCAACCCACGTGATCTGAGATCCTATCGACCGAGCATGGTTCAAAATCTAGGGTTGAGGATTATCTCCATAGAGGAAGAGGGGAATTCACCCTTAAATCCCGGACTCACGTAAAGACCAGCGTGACTAGAGAACCCTGTATTGATTATATCTCACTCTCACACGACAAACTCTTCCCCCTCGAACCCCTTTCTCCCGCTGGAGATGCGAAACCATCGTGGAAGACAACAAAGGGGACCCGAGGAAAGGAACCTCGACTTTTAATTAAATGCCCGGCGATGGCAATTAGCATTTGTACGGAGCCTCGTTTTTCCGAAGCGAACAGCTTTGGGATGCCTTGTTTAAGCTATCGGAAAGGAAAAAAAGACTGTGGGTTGAAGAGCCATTCGTGATGGTAGCGTTTATTCAAATTCCAGGACAAATCTGAAAAAGGTCGCTGGCCACTACAGCGGGATAATGGTCTTCAATGAATAGAGAATGGTCCAACTTGACCTCGTAGCCAGAGAATAAAATACGGAATAAATTGATCATAGGAGAGAAAATCATCTTCGACAGCGGTGAGGATTTACCACGAAAGGAAGTATGAATACCCCGTGGTTGCTAAGACAATGATAACGTTGGAAACAAAACTTAATAAATTCACCACTATATAACGTACCACAACCTTCGTTAAAGTGGTTCAAATAAACGAAATATTACTTTCAAATTCCGTCGTAGTCACGATTATTTTCTAACGCTCGCTTACATTCACTTCTGGTCTATATTCGCATAATTTCATCGCGAAATACTTTTCCACGTAAGTCTAAACGAATCCTGATTGAAATACACCATTTTTGCGAATTATTTACACCGATAGACGATAATTTCAAGATTCCTCACTAACTTTTCAATGTCGAACTTTTAAATTGACTACTTTCGTTTAGTATGATTCTTCAAAATCGCTGAACCGCGTACGAAATGCATGAAAACCTGAAGAATTTATTCTGAGAATAGGCACTCGAGGCGTTAAAAGATCAAATTGTAAGGAAGGGAGAAATATAGCGATGAATCCGATAGCGCGTTTCTCATCTTTAAATCGGAGCGAATAGAAATAAACCTCACGTCATTAGGCGGTGCAAAAACGGGGAGGAATATATAGCAAAGTTTTGGTCTGCGTTGATATGGAAAGTTTTGGAGAGTAAAGACAGGAAGTTCCAAATGCGCATGCGCCGACTCCTTCAGAATGCTGAGGCGAACACACATCATTAAATTACTTACCACGGTTAGTGCTCGCTTTTGTGGACGAACGATTTTTTCCACCTCTTAGACCGAGCGAATCTCGATCGGAAAAACCTTAAGTTAATTTTCCACGTAGGCCGAGGGTTGAAAGGGTTAATATAACAAGCGTTTGGTTTAATAATTAGGGTCGTCTCTTTCTTAATTCTTCCAGTCTTGTATAAACACACGTATTTCATGGAAAATAGATACGATTAAATGGTAAATTAAGCCAACTACTTTGTTCAGTGATTTACACTTACCATTGAGATAAAACAGATGAGCCAAGAGGAATTACAAAATATAGTTTACCGTTAATTAGGAGTCCAAAATTTACGGTGATTAAATTCCTTTTCCAAGCCGTAAATAATCGAAAATATTATAATTCAATTTCGAAAGTATCCAATTTAGAGTATTCATTGATTAAAATTTGATAGCTATTCTAATATTTTCAAAAATGAAGTAATTCGTTCATGGGTAATAAATGCTTTCATTAAACAACACGGATAGTTTGCGCTACCTAAGACTCAAGAAGAAAACAGCTATTTGTTCGCCAACGAATCTGACATCATTAAGCATATTTGGAACATAGGGAGCGACAAAATTCTGTGAATACGGCCAACCCGTAATATTCAGAGGCAGTGTGTCCGAATGCTACTCATCCATCAAGTACATACGTACTGGGGTTATTATTAATACTTTCGAAAGCGTAGCGGACAATTCAAAGCAATGAAACTACCACTCAACTTTACCAAATTGAGCGTGGTCTACATGGAGTCATTAGAAGAAAGAATGTTAAGTTTCTCAACTTTTCATTAAAGTTTTATTTTTCTTCCTCTATAACAATAACACATTACCAATAATCGGCAACGTATATCAAACCAATATTGGAAGACCATTCGTACGTATTAGAATAAATAAATGGAAAAAGAATAAAATACACGAGGCAACATTTCCAGCACGATAAAAAGTTTCCGATGAGAAATCCAGCGATCCCAGAACGTATTAGCTGAGGTAGCCGTTAGAAACAAATGAACACCGAAATAAACACCTACGCGTGTACCTATCAAAACGTAACTTTTCTTTTGAATTATTTCGTATTAAATATCTAACATGTATGTATTAATTTACGAATGGAAATTTATGAGCTGACTTCGCACTTCTCAAACTGAAATGCAGAGAGGAAACGCGGTGTTTGGTGCAACATGGAGGTCTGAGTGCGTTCACAAAGAGATACACGAGGATCGTATCCCAGTTGCACGAGATATGAACGAGAGAGAAGGGGGGGAGGGAAGGCGGAAGCTGACGTAGGAACTCTAGCGGGAGTGGCAGAGGATCAGAGGGAATGCTTTCCAACATGGCTGACCCGAAATTCAAGTGCGAATGTAAATTGAACCAGAAACTTACATTTTCCTACGTATATTCAACCGACGATTTTGCGAAACATTAACAGTCAATGAGAGAAAATCCTATGGGTTCCAAAACGATTTATTTAAAGGGGATTGTTATGTCTTTTTAAAGAACCTTTCCATCAGATTTTCAACACCCACGATTTTTCCCCATGTCGAGTTGCATTGAATAGAACCATATGGAACAAACTTGTGTTAAAAGACGCGAAATAAATAAACGTCGGAAAAAACGAAATGCTTACCCAACAAATTAAGAGATAGCTTAATTATTTTAAGATAAATTCGTGTCGCCTTAAGTAAGGCTAATTCGTCATAAAACCGATGAACGACCTGGAAAGAAGCCAGTCTAATTCAGGCATCTTTAAGCATGAAATCACGTAGAATTCCTCCTTCTTCATACGTAACCCTTGACAGCGAATGTACGTAAAACAGGTACAGAGAAGAATGTTTACCACTCCGGCGCCTCGTTTTTACACTTGGGTAAAGGAAAAGTAATAAGCTATTTCCGCATGAATCGAGACGTACAAAAGAGGCAAAACGGACAAAATGGTTTACCGTAATCGTAACAGCGGTGGTACCGGAAACGGGGAGAGGCAATCCACGCCCTCTGATTGTCCTCGATCATCCCATGCGAAACATTAAGCTGGAGACGAGAAGTGATGGGCGAAAGTTTCGATTTCGAACTGAACTCAACAAGACGCAAGCCTAGATCCAAAACGTTCAGAAATAGTACAATATCGAACGATAGCAAAAATAAATACATTAACTACATTATGAAAAAGATAATCAAGTTAATAATATACGTAAGGGCTAATGAATTTCGCCGTGAGGATACACAGAAGCAGCTGATATCACGCTGATAATACAATAACGTATCGATCAGTAAAACTTTAATTCTAGCGCACAAGTAAGACATTTCCAAAGAAAGGATCTTAGAACGAAGTTAATATGAGCATTATCAACTGACGAATCAAACGGAGCGATTCTGATGTATTATGAAAGACTTTCATCTGAAAATATAATGGGCTATAATGTATGGGACGAGAAGAACTAAAATTAGTGGAACGTTACACGTAATAGATTCACATGAATGAAAAATACCCGAGTAAAATCTCACACTAATAGTTTTCTTAGAATTTCTATAGATGCAAATTAGTTTCGTATAGCCTTTTGGGTTCGAATTTTAACGAGATCTTCTCAAAATGTTTAGTTATATTTTTTAAACTACGACGGCTAAGCTTCTACTCAAAATTTCCCTCAATAATTCAACATATATATATACACACACACACACTGAATAACGTATCCTCACGTTTTAGGGCAAGGATTTCTTAATCACCGCGAAAATCAAAACGCCGATCCATAAGAAAGAGAGAGATTTTCAACAGGATGATCAAGCCGCCTTTCAAAATAATTCAGGTCTATTACATTCACAGAGTACAAGAAAAGCTCTTTAAATACTTTTAAGATTTATCTTGGCAAATGTAGTTGAAAACTGAAATTATTCATGATGTAATTTCCTTTAAAAAAGTTTTTTATTATAACTACTCCCAACATCTTACGATCTTCATAATTTGTACTTTATTTTTTAATCGGTAAACACCGCACTGCCAGATTTATTTACACGTACCAGTAGTTGTATACATTCAAAAATGATAACAAATTTATACACTGACATATACGCAGTTAAATATTTCTATCAGTAAAGCATAGCAGAATACGAATCGGATACAACAGTGAATTCTATAATTCGAACTGATTTAATGAAAAACTATAAGCTAAAGAAAATGTGAAACTAAATGGTATTTACTATTCCCAAACCAGTAACTCGAAATCAAAGAACCATATAATAATTAGTCGTGGTTTTTAGACAGTATATCTACACACGCTAATGGGTAAATTTTTATAAATTTACGAAACAAATAAGCTCAGAAAATAAATCATTTGGTCAATCTTTGGAGTAAAATATTTATGCCTCTACTTTAAATTGATATCTCAGTTCTACACATATATTGGTAGCTACTTTACATTTAATACGAAGGCAACATGATCACAAACTATTAAAGATTGATTGACAAATGCAAAACATTAGGCATAAACTTGTCACTTATGAAGAGATAAAGATTAACTGAGAACGAATTAATTTAAAACAAATTTTCGGCATTATCATACGAGATTATGACTTGAGCAACTTCTATTAACACACCGATAGTATAAACCTCTATTTCATATAAGTTAAGCTATTGTTCACAATCTCGGATGCCCATATTAAAAAACAAAGGTTTATTTTCAAACTTAAATATATTCCAATGAACACACTCATACACTAAATGTTGAGGCCAAAGAATTATTTCTGAGGAATAACTTTTAACCCGATACATATACATGAGTATTTAGAGGATAGAATATATAAAATCTGAGGTTACACAGAAGATAGATATTATACGAATGTGTGATACCCACGTTAAATGGCTGATTGCGATTGGAAAGTATTACATTTAAATATTATAACAACAAATTAGATAATACTGAATATCTCAACCTAACACAATATCAAAATTTTTAAGTGCTAAAAACGATCTTTGAGGTAAAATGAATTATGAAAGCTAATTGTCTAACATTTTAAATGGATTAATGAACCCCTTAACATTAATTTACAGAGTATTTCCATAACCAAAACCATTCGATATACTTAATGAACTTGAATAGTAAATTTAATATTCCATGATTTTATTGAACATCGAAACGATATTATTGTTAAACAAACTCTAGAGCCCGTGAAAGAAATTCGGGTATTTTTAAAATCTTCCGGGACATTCTAAGAACATATTACACTAAAGGATGAGCTTTTCGTGTAAATTAAAAGGAATAAAAGTGTAACGACGTAGGAAAATCGGTAGTTATTCGCCGAAATTAGCTGAAATGGGATTAAACGTAGTGGATACTTTGAACGCGTTTTCCGGGGAGCCAAGAGGAAAAGGATGGATCCAAAAATAATGCTCCGAAAAAGCAAACCGAGTTGATTAACTTCCAAATATATTTCGAAACGAGCGAGATACTGACATCTTAATTTAAGCACATCTGAAGTGCATGATAGTCGGGGGCTTCCGTAGATCAGCTGCAGGGAGTTATGCAACGCGGACGACTCCCGTGTCAAGCGGGTTGCGTCCGGACCCCTTCCGCCCAAGCACTATTGCAGCAGCGGTGGTGGTCTTCCTCACAACCAAATGGAATACCGAAAATCCTTGACTTACGTACTCGACAGCATTGCTCCATAGTAAATGACAATTTTATATCACGAAATATTCGCATGTTACAGTATTACCGTTTATTGCACAATGCGTGCGTATGTAAAATATTGCCCCATGCGAATTATATAACCGAGTTTAACCACTCCATTTCCAAAACATCTCCGAAAGAATGCAAGAAAATTTTATCAAATGTTTTAAAAATAATGTAATCAAATCGAATTTTTTGTTGAACTAACTCGGAAAGATTAAATAGATAGTTTTCTTTGATATTACAATCGTTAATACTATTATTGTAATCGATTCTAATGAATATTCTTTCAGAAAGTAATAGCTTCGGTTCAAATGTAATATTCAGTTTGCAATACGTAAGGAAAAGCAAACATACGTATCGATGGATTTACCAAGTAACTAGTTAATTTATGAGCGAACATTAAAGAAAACTGTTCAAATACATTAGATAGTTAAAAAAAATAACCAAGGTAACGATTTGCTTAACTAAGCAGCGATTATGAGATTTATCTTAAGTAATATCGGAAAATGATTCGGTTAAGAACTACCATATATAATTAATTCTATACGTACAGATCGTCTGCGATAGAAGGGGTGTTGGAAGAAAGGAATCCAAATACATACCTGAAACAGAAAAATAAACATTAAATCATGCATTTAAAAGATCATTACTTCCTATCTAATTATTCTTACACAATTAAAAAATAGTTATAAATTAGTTCAACGGTAATAAAATTAGCAATAATGTTCCTTTACAATGAAAAATATTTTATTCTGCGTAATAATGTGCTTATTATCACTTATTTTATAAACAATAAAATCGTCTTGTAGATGAGGAACCTGATTCGAGTCCCTTTTCTTTGGGAAGGTTCTGATTTCCACTTATTCTCTTAATTTTTAAATAATTTTAAAAAGTTCTTATTTTAATTTATATATTTTTTATAATTCACGGTAAACGCCAGGCAATGTTAATGTATTTTATAATTAATGAATAAACTTTTACTTTTTAATAAACTAACTCCATTTATACTTAAGCCAGTTAAAACTATGAATGAACTAAGACTTGCACGAAAAACCTATCCTTTCTCAACACTTGCAGTTTTAATTAAATTTATTTCACAATCAAGAATATGATAATGCACATTAACATGAATTAAAATATATTTAAAATACATTGAAATATATTTAAAATACATTCAAATATATTTGTGTAACATGTAAATATTTAAAAAAATCGAGAAAAAGAGTAAATATTAGCACAAAAGTAACTCCCAGATCATATTCTCTTCACTCAACGCCTCTAGAACTAGAATTTCCTCTAGAATCCAGGGACCAGATGCTAATCGAAAGAGAAAAATAGGAACATTACTGGGACTCGAACCTAGGACCCAAAGACATCCCAACTCGTTACATTTCTCATCCGTTCAACATTTTCATTCAATTCGCACGAACTCATCGTATAAAATTACTTTAAAATTTCATTAACAGTTGAGAGGTTTTTTAAGGATATTTGGACGAATTTCAATCTTTCTTCTCCTTCACTATTTACGTTCTCCTAAGTCCCTTACGATTATCTCTAAGGAAATATTAGAATAACGCGGTATAAACAGGTTGACGAAGCAAAAAAAAGGGAACTGGCTTGAAGTAGCCATCGACCCGTACACCACCGATCCTACTTGAAAAAAGGGGAGCCAATGATAAGGCAGAAGCCGACGCCTATGCGCTCCGGCGGCTGCGGACCTCATGCACACGGAATTGATCCATGAAAAAGATTGGCTCGGATAACCTACGGAGATGAAGGGATAAAATACAGGCGACAACGAGGAGGGTGAGCCTCCAGATAAGAATGAAATGCGGGGGAGGCGCTCGTAAGAAGAACGAGCCGGGGGAAACGATGTATGCAGGAACTGAATTATCACCGAGCAGGGATAGGATGCGCTAAAAAGTAATAAGGTACGCCCCGTAGGATTTACATGCGGGAGAGAAGAGTAAACAGTAAGAAGTTGGGGAGAGGATGTATGAGAAAGCTTCGGGGTGAGCAGAAGGGTGGTGGTTGTTATGGAGGAGAGTGGGTTGGTCGATCAAATGAGATGGAAGAAAGAAAAAGCGAATAAATACGGCTAAGTCACCCTACGATTCGGCGCATGCGTACTTCGAAATGAGAATGAAGTGGTTGCCGAGTCGTTTAAGCATCTATGGAAAACAAAATAATGTGAGACTTTACTTCATGCTTAGAAAAATTGTATCACTCTTACGAAGAGGACTTCCTAAGAACAGATCTCGGTTGAAGAACAAGATGCGTCGTGTTCTAAATACTATTTCGCGACTATATATTTTAATCTACGTAGGAATTTATAGAATAACGCAACTTGGATGAAATTGTTTATAAAAGCGTGGAATAAGGTAAAATATTAAGAGTAGGTTAAAAAATTTATTTCGTTTTCTCAGTTAGAAATAAGACATCAAACGCAGACCATCTATAATTTTTTAAAATGTTTTTATACGTACAATATAACATTTAAGCTATATGTACTTTTCTTAAGAAATATAGCTTTATAAGGTTAAAATTCTTATTTTCCTGCTCTGTATATTAAAACAGCTGTTTAGTCGTGCTTCTTCTTGGGCTATAGCTCACTGCAGAAAATTGTATTATTTCACCATACTTAATTGAATTTAAAATTAGCAATACATTTGTTGTCTATAAAATTTTTAAAAATTGATAAATCTATTATATAAAAATATAAAATTAAAACCGTAAATTAATACTAATTCTATACTAATACTAATTAATATTAATTCTATATTAATACTAATACTAATTAATACGAATTCAAACCTGAAAATTTTAACTCACTTCTTTTGAAAGTCATTTTATCTTTCATGAAAATATTTTTTCAATACCTTTAACAAGATTAATAATATAAAAAAGCTGATGTGCAACCATAGCAAGTGATCCAATGGAAATTTAATATTTAATATGGATATTTTGTATTATTTTGTACATGTAAAGAAACAGTATATAGCAGAATGATGTTTACCTGGTAGGGATGTCCGTAATAAACATACGAATACTACTAATATACTGAAGTAAATTCATTATAATTGCTGGGAATAAAATATAAATCCTGTCCCAAATGGATTACGAAATTGAATACCCGAAAAAATATACGTTTAATCTTCTGACAAAATCAACATCGACGTAATGTAATAAAAAGCTTATTCACGTAAGATTCCTTTTTAAATTTACTCGTTAATTGTAAATTGCTTAGATGATACGAAAAGGATCAGAGGAGGGTATTGGGTTAAATTGGAGGGTACTTAAGTAGATGTAGAATAAGCTTTGAAGAAACCAGAGATGGTGTTATACCATCCTTATCGTAGGGTGTGGAGTAGAGAGCTATAGAGACCGGCAAACCTAATAATAAATCAACCCTTACCACGCATAAAACCATACGATTCCTTCTCGCGAATGAAAGAATCATTCTGCATGGGCATGAATAATCTGGATGCCAAAAGGAATCTTAAGAGACCGCTTAATCGGCAGTTCTCTTTCCAACAAACAGGTTCTCGAGCGAAGCAATACGTATGCCCACTGCGATGGATACTTTGAATCGAAGGGACGTCTGAGATGGTAAGAAATGCGATTGGACGGTAGCCATTGGAATCGGTGAAGCAAGGCGGGGGAGGACGTAATCCGGATGGGAAAGGGGGCCATGGAAAGACAAAGCAAAAGCTACGGCAGACGACGACTTTCAGGGATTGGGCCAAATGTACGATTTACATGAAACAGAGGGAGATAATCATGGGAAATATTGGTAGCGTTGACATGAATGAATATTTTAATTCCGGGTACTTTTTTCATCACTTTCTAACCCTCAAAGATGGCAATTTCCGATTGATTTATGATAAAATTCTTAACATCCAAAGGATACGTTAACATTATCAAAACTGACAGCAGGTATCTGAATGAACAACGCGGAGTTAAGCTTGATTGTATACGGAAAAGACCGACATTTAAACATAAACTTCGTAAAGCTACAAAAAAATTACTCTTTCACTAAAAATCATACAGAACGAATAATTTATTTGTAAATGAATATTAAAAATAATGAATAATAAAAATTTGAATCTTAAACAAGAGAGAGTTAGGTTTCACTGATTAGACTTATTTCCTATAAAAAACTGCAATAAAAGTAGCTTTTTAATGACAAATAATAAAATTATCAACCGAAAAACTTCAGAAAAATTAATCTGCGAATACGACATCTTTGAAAAGATATTTATGACCTGGGCGAAACGCAGTGCAGCTAAATTATAAGGAAATCGAATAAACTCAATAACTCTTATACTCTGTATTTGATAGCCTACCTAATTATCCGATAATTCCTTACATAATAATATAATATGAGAGACTAAGATGAGCCGGATAACCACTATCCACTATTTTAGGGATACATAATGCTCGAGTCTGTCATATTACTCGCAACAAAATTACGATTAATCTCGTACATTAAGTGACATTAGATCATTCCAATTACATCGATAAGGCTTGAATTAATATTTTAAAACCCCCACCTACTTAAATAGATACCTTCATAAATAACCAATCAGAGTTGTAAATAGTATTTTTTAATTCACGATGTAACACGAAGAATACGAATTAATAAAATTCAACTTTCGTAGTATTAAATCATCTCGTTAGAAACTATCCTTGAGTACACCACCTTTTCTAAATCGAATATTCTATAATAAACAAAAGAGTCCCATTTTCCGTTTCTGATGGAGGCGAACACCCTTGGCACGCCCTCGGTGCCTTCGAGACTTTCCCTACAATACCTCCCATGTCCTCCTTTCCAGCGGTCACCGCTCGATATCGTCTGCCCATCCTCTTGGGAAATGGCCCGCATGCATGTAGGGACCACTCGAGGCCTCCCTAACTAGAGTTCTGAGAGGAAACTTCCTCGGCTATGCCATTTATTAATTCCGTGAGCAGGAGCCCGTGGAAAATCAACAGGAAAACTCAAAGGGTATATCTTCACTCGAACGAGAAGGAAGGCATGACACTAAGGGGATAATTAGGCAGAAAAATGGCAAAGGTCCAAGCCTTTTTGGGAATGTGTTTCTTGGGGTAAAAATAAATTGCCAAGTATTTATAATTCAAACAGTATAAAAGTACACTATTTAACATAACTCTGACCCTATAGAGCTATGACTAAATTTACAAGACATAAATATTCCTCTAGGATGATTCTATATTTCTAATCCTAATTCTCAAATTATTACTTATACAGAGACTTCTTAGGATATCTTTAAAATACGATCTAACTCTGCGTAGAAAAATGACGGAAAATCAGAAAAATATCAAAGTTGATAGTTCATGGAGTTCGATTTTGCCTAAAATTCCGTTGTATTGCAAGTTTAAATCTTACGATGTTTCTCGATGTTTATACAACTATTAGACAAACATTTAGTATGAAAGCGTTATCTACGAAATGGTACATCTAATATGTGACCCTCTATAAGAAAATAAAAACGTAAAATGGATTTCGAAAGCTTACAGATAATATTTCCGTCGCTGAAATTTATAAGGTGTCAGAAGAAAAAGGAAAGGACGTATTGGCTATCATGATTTCCTACCAACCGTTCCCTCAACACCATACTCTGGAGGATAAGATTCACGATAGAAGGGTCTGCATTGGGGTATCACCCGGGTATGAAAGTATATGATGAGTTGGAGTAGCCATGTATACATAACGCACCATAGCACATAATGTGCTAGAGATAATATTCTCAGAAAACAATCCTTCAAACTTCTTAAAGTAATCGTAGTTGCAAAAGAACTTAAAGGATTAATAATACTATTATCAAAAATCATACACCCTTCAATTCTTATTTATACATTTACATCTTAAATACAAAAACACGTTACACCCTCTAAAATATGTGAGAATAAAACAGGAGAAGATATATAGAAATGGATGGATGACTGCACCGAGTAGAATTTAGAGATGAAAACGATTAACCAACAAATGATCAAACAATGAAATACATCAGTGAATTAGATAAATACATAAAATATAATAATAAAGAGTTATGCATCGTATAATTTTGCAACTTGATCATACTGAATACTGATACTATATTCTAAGAAAGTCGCTAAAAAATGGATATTAAATTAAATAAACCGTGACTGATTTTCGTCTGAATTTTAACACGCCTTTATTGATCTTTGATACTATTTTTATAAAATGAACCCAATCATATATTATATCATAATATTCAAGATATACCAAGGAGGAAATTCTATTGAGCCTATAACCTCTGAATGTATCTCTACCTTCGAAATAGAACATTAACATCTGGGAACAGTAGATTAAATAATCATTTAACAATAGATAATTGTTGTCTCGGTTCTTCCAATTAAGCCTATTACAATGTAATAGAGAGAAAAAGATGGCATTAGGTTTAGAGATAGATTCATCTCTTTCCTGATTCTCCTAGAGGCAAAAAAGCACGAAGGGAGGAATGAGTAAGCCAAGGAACGGAATTCCATGAAGGCGTGGCCGAGTGAAATTCTACGTTGAGATGAGTCGAGGGAAAAATCCATCACCAGCAAGAATTAAAAATCGCAATGAACCGGACTTTTGGACTTTGATTAATTCGGCAAATCAGAAAATCGGATCCTTAGGAAGAAGAGAGGGCAATATATAGGACTATTTAAACAATGAACAGGTATCATTATTATTCCGTTTTGAGAAAACCAAAAAAATATAGTGGTCTGAGAAATGGAATAAAAATATCCATCTCTCTTCCATCGTGATTCAAATACACTGAAGGTATTTCTAAATTTGTAATCATATATTGATACGATCTAATGCAAATTTTATCATATTCCTTGAAGTACGGTCCAAAATGCCAGAATGCATAGGGGTGTAACGAATCTTTATCGTTGGATTAAAAATAAAAGTATCATTTCTGATAATTATTAAAATGTCTCCTACTACTACTATATATTTACAATATATGCGAAATATCTCATACTTAACAATTAGTATACATAGTATTCTTAACAATTAACTAGATATATGATTGAAAAAAACATTATATATCACATTTTGGTTATAATAGGTATCTTCTTAAATTTATATAATATATGACTTCGTATGCGATAAAGCCACGAGAAATTTTTTCAAATAACTTTTTATTGGGTGAAAAATATGGCAACCAACAAAAGTAAAGTAAAAGTTCAAACACCGTCGCTAAAATACTAAAATAATTGCATTCAAATCGCATGCAATGATGGTATTACAAGTAACAAACAGAAATCATTACAGAACATGACTGAGATTAAATCTATTTCCGATGAGGATTAACATCATGTGACTGCTTATCGGATACCGAAGAATCTTAAGCCGAACTGAACGACACGCAGAAATCCGCGAATCTCTAGAGATACGAACTCTGAATTATTTTGTAAGTCCGAATGTATTCCATGCCAAGAACGCAGTATCTACGTATTTCGGCCAGAAATTTTCCATGTCGTCACTTTCGAATCATCTTTGTGAGTCATCGAATATCTTCACTGCCATTTGCGAGAATTTAAAATTGTTTTCGGAACAAATGACTCGCGTCTCTTCTATAACCATGCTTATCTTTCACTAACGTACGTAATCTATAGCTTTACTCACTGGGAACACTGGGAATACAGTCGTAAGATTGTTCTCTGACAGTATACAACTTAAAAATAAATTGCACAATGAAATATATAGCCAGCCTTACGCACGGCTTCATTTGTAAAGATGGATGAATATATGTCATTAAATAAAAAGATAGAAGAACAATCAAATGCATTTTACAAATGTTTACAATACCGCAACTTGATGTTGATTATTATTAAACGTGGACCTCACAAACCCCTAACCTAATTCTGTAAAAAATACCAATTACTAGAATATGAATTTGTTACTAAAACCTTACTTAAACCTTTCTCTAAATTCATCACGGTATTTCTGGAAAAATTAAGACAAAATTTACACATTTTGATCTTTATAATCGCAGGACTTTAAAATTTTAATAGTGGAATAAATAAATTTAAGAAAATTTTACCATAGATACGGGAACATTCCCAGAAGGAATATTAAGATCTAAATAAAAACATCCCCATGTTCATTAAATTTAAAATTAATTATCATGAACAATTCATTAAGGTATGCTCATGATAGCAATACTTTCTGATCATCCGCATATTAAGCCCATCAGGATTCCATTAACCCTGAGTTGGATTTCTCCACACATTGAAAAGCTGGAAGAATATGAACTGTGTGCGCTCCAGGTTTTCCGCTATGGAATACAAAAGAATCCGATACACAAAGAGGAAACCAGGAGTTGCTAGCAGTTTATTACCCTTTTTATAGCCTTCCAGGCCATGTAACATCCAGGAAGAATATGTAGGCCGAAAAGAAGGAACAAGTATAGCTGTTAAAGTTGGAACTAAACTTATGAACTTCAGATTTCCGAATGAACAGATTGATAGTAAAATAAAGGCGTGATAAATCTTCCTCTTTCGAAAAGAAATCTATGAATTTATATTCCAGAGCTAAGTTCGACTTATGAGTGATAATTAGGAATCCTACAAATTAAAGAAAAATTATAAAATAAACATAAAATGTGAAAAAAGTTTTATGGACGTTATTGACGCGTGGAGGTGTTTAGTAAACGTGCCCTGTAACAAATCTGCCTAGATCTGAAATCCTGCTCAAATTAGCTCATTTGCCATCAACTGATTCAACAGAAGATGGCCCACGATGACAGAAAATAAAATTAATTTATATATATATATTTTTTATATTTATACTAATATAAATAATACTACTATATATTTATATTAATACAAACAATCATATACTCTGTACATGGAAAGGTAAAAGTTAGTAATAATAGTATTTAATAGTAGATAAAACGTACTTCCTTTTATAGAAATTGAAGGGAAGTGCCTGGAAAAAAAGCTTTGGAATTCTTTCCCGAAGAAGAACTTGGATTAACACAATGCTCTCGAAGAACATTCTGAAAACTCTTTTGTATCAAGCTTTCTCGAAAGGAGTTCAAATCAAACCGACTCGGACAGCATGTTGAGCAATGGGTGTGACAAAAACCTTCCAAGTATTTCACGGCTTGAAGCTTATCCCGGACGTGGAGCTATAAAAAGACCACGCGGCCAAATTAGAAGGGATTGACCGCGACTAATACAGAGTAATAGCAGGGGGAGCTTCTGAGAGTACGTACGTCAATACGGGTTCCGACGAGGAATGGATGAGTACCTGACACGCTGAGTTTAGGCCCAGACTAGTTTGCTGCAAACATGATCAATATAAACCGGATGGAGAAAGGGAACCTAGTCGATGCAAATAGATAACAGCAAACTTCTTTCTTGAGTATTGAATCTATAAATTCATTCTAAAATATCGATAAGTAATAAAAATAATAATAATCAAACGAATCAAATTAAGCTGCGGAAGGACGCAACTAATCTTCATGTTTACAACTTTAACTATGCCGTAATATATTGATACCGAAACAAGGGTGATAAATGAAGACTGGCATATACTTTAAAACATTAGAAGATTTCGAGAGAGGATATAATAGTAAAATGACTATTGTGAGCGAAATTGGGACTATGAAGTCCCCTTTTACATCTAACTCGTGTATGGACATCATCCTTTACATCGAGAAAATTTTAGAAGCAGCGGAAAAGCTTCTTTGGCCGATTTTTTTGAAATCAGAATTTTCTTATGAAGTCAAACCTGCTCAAATGCAATTTTCACGGCGATCTCCATTTTCTGTCAGTACTTATATGATTTCCAAAGAACGAAATAAGAAACTAAAATACTATTTTGCCATTCTCTCGGTAGTACTTATAGGGAAATTTGAAGAAAGTGGTTACCGGAAACCTTATCGTTAGCGTATTTTTTCGATTCAATACAGAAAATGAGGTTGATAATTAACAAGTTCACAATGAAAGGACATTGTTTACTATGTGTAAGAAATTTTGGGACAATTTTACGAGATGATCCTTTCTTTGTTTGATGGATTGTAGGCTGTTATTAAATAAACTCGTACAACAATCCATTACATCCATCCAAAAAAGTGACAAATACTCTTGGAGCGTTTAAAATAGACTTAATGGGGAAATTACAGGATTTAATTGTACTATTAAAAATAACTTACAGGGTTCATTATAAAAGTAATGCGCATGATTTCATTGTGACGCAACTATCTATTGTTGCGTACTCGGATTGGTCGGAAAATGAGGTTTGAAGTCTGCTCTTTCAAACGCGCCCAATTTCAGCTCGATCCGAGCAGTGAGAGCTGAAGAACGTGTCTTTGCGTGAAGAGTGTTTTTTGTCTTTGTAACACGGTGTGATGGACAGTTCGCTTGAACAGCGGTACGTCAAGTTTTGCGTGCGACTTGGAAAGATTGCTACCAAAATATTCTAGATGCTTCAAGAGGCCTTTAAAGAGGACTGCATTTCAAGATCACAATCCAGGAGGTGGCACAAGGCGTTCAAGGAGGGCCGGGAGATGGTCGTTGACGAACGCCGCTCTGGACGACCAACAACCGCCAGAGCCGATGAAAATGTGACGCGCGTGAGCCAAGTTCTGCGTTCTAACCGTCGATTGAACATCCAGCAAATCGCTGACACCCAACACTCCATGTCCACACTGACGGTTCATGGAATTTTGACCGAGGATCTGCAAATGCAGAAGGTCTGCGCGTGAGGGCTGACATCAAAGACACGGTCAAACTCCACCACGACAACGCCCCCAGCCACACGGCCTTCATCGTCACCAACTTCCTGGACCGAAGCAGGACCTCAGTGGTCCTCCAGCCACCTTACAGCCCCGGTGTAGCTCCGTGTGACCTTTTTTTGTTCCCTCGATTAAAAAGAGAATTGAAAGGAAAACATTGGGAGTTCGCGGAAAACATCGAAACGCATGTGACATCGTTTTTGAAAGGCAACCCTGTGGAGGAGTTTTATGGTGCCTTCCAGGTCTGACAGACACGTCTCCGCAGGTTCATAGATGCAGGAGGGGACTATTTTGGAAATTATTATGCTTTTGCGACGATGGGATCAATAAAAATATTTTTCCCAGAAAATGCGCATTACTTTCATACTGTCCATCACACCGTGTTACAAAGACAAAAAACACTCTTCACGCAAAGACACGTTCTTCAGCTCTCGCTGCTCGGATCGAGCTGAAATTGGGCGCGTTTGAAAGAGCAGACTTCAAACCTCGTTTTCCAACCAATCCGAGTACGCAACAATAGATAGTTGCGTCACAATGAAATCATGCGCATTACTTTTATAATGAACCCTGTACATTGCAATCGATCAATAATTGACTGTATAACACTTTTATTGCTATGATTTTATGATTGATATGATTTTATTTGTTTTGGACGAAATGAAATCGCCAATGATATTGAATAGAGCATGTTTTAATACCATTTTACTGCGGGTAATTTCCCTATTGTAATATAAACTCAAGATATTATTATTTATTACTACCAATTACGTACTACCTTAAAGCATTTCAAAAAGACATGACTGAAATTTTTGGAAACCTTTTGCGAAGGCTCTCGCTTGATTTTAAGATCGATACTGTAAGAACACGCAAACAATTCGTCAAAAAATCTGAACATCGCGTCATGTCACCGAATTTACATGAATACATGAACTACTTAAGCGGCTAACTACATAAAATTTTAATTAAAAATCCTTATTGTATAATTTGTATTGTATGTAATACGTTTTTTTCTGGAGAGAAATGATAATTGAAAATAAAGTATATGCAATTCTGAAATTCTGGAAAGGTGAGAAAAAAATCAACGAGAAAGTAGACTTACCTCCACCAGTGTTCCACCGGTTGTCGTTCATGCCCTCTTGATGTCGACAACGAGGGCCTGTGTCAACCCAGTTTAGACGGGGGGAATAGGGGAGGAGTGCACGGGGCTTCGGCGGTGGCAGCGTCTTCGGCTACTCTACCGGGAGGCCGTGCTCGCCGAATCAAAGCCTGAAAAATAAAGAACATTTGAAACCTATATGCGACTAAGGATGTGGTGATCTTGGAATGGGCGAACGAGGCGTATCGACGCACTTATCGTAGTTCTTAACGTATACTTTATGCGGATATATACGATATACACGTATATTCTCGAGAATGTACGTATCAGTTGATAAAAAGAAATAAGTTTTATGGAATGCGTCTCAAGAGCAACTTCTATGAAATGAAGAGAAGATCTAGATTGAGAATACGATGCTTAATAATAATGTTTCAAAATAAAATAAGCTCCGAGAGGAAAGATATGGTTGAGGATCCATCTATCATTTCGCTCATCCATTCTCTTCAAGCAGTTGGTAAGGCCTATAGTAGGTTCTCCAAGATTGAAATTCAACTATTTTACGTACGCTATTGCCATTCAAGGACGAGCTAACATTTACAGAATCAGCTGGGCATAGACAAGCTTCTAATTTCCAGCCCTTTGGGCAACAGGAAGATGAAACTTCAAACTTTAAATATTTAGATTCAAAATATTGAAAAATACCAAAAAATTCTAAACTAAAAAAGTAGCGAAAAAGTATAGAGAACTTAGTTGAGTTAGGCAGCTAAAATGTCTGAAATAAAACCACTACACGTGCTCTTCAACATTCTCACCTATAGATATTAGCAAACGAAGTGCTCAGTACCTTTCAACTTCACCCAGTTGGTGTACTTCTCAGCCTCATGATCTACCTTCTACCGGATATTAACCAGATTAGCAACCTTTCCAATGACCCCTATACTCTCCGATTAAATTAGAATTTCAACAGGGGAAACAGGAGCTCCTATGTCATAAACATTGTGTAGAATCGATTACACCGTCAGCAGGAAATATTTGCCAGATTCGACCCAATCGTGAGTAAAAGACGAAGGACAACATACTTTTGAACATACTTCCTATTTATTTGACCACTTGCGCTTCTGAGGATGCATTCTGATCCTATATAATGCTCCTTGAAGAAAAGGCTGAGTGTTGGAAAATAAATTTTGACATGCCTGACTGTTTCGTACCGTGAGATTTATAACTAGTGCTTTCGTCGAATGCGTGAAGATGGCCAAGTCGCCACAGGTGTGGCACACCTACGTGAATCTCTTAGGTTGATTACGTCATGTCGCACTACACGCGAACGGCGCCGGTGGTTGTCCGAAACCAGTATTCGAAGGAAGGAAATCTGTTCGGTTCAAACAACTGTATGCTCTGGAGAATACCGAGTGCTCGGGACAGAATGTTTAATGAACATCTAACGTACTATGGGAGAGATTTGGAAAATTTATCCAATAAATATTTCGAGTTTTCTTCTTCTACTTTCTTCGATTTTGGCCATTAATTCGAGTTTTATTGATTAATGTAAAGGAACACGATACAACGGCTCTTAAGTCCACTTGCTAAGAAAGTTTTCAAAGACACAATGTCTTGCAATAAGAAGGGCAAACCTTACAGGTGAAAATTGAACCGTTTCTATTTTTATACGATACGTATTACAGTTAAAAAATAAATTCTAGAAAAAGGGATAAGGAAATATTGACGATATTAAGAAAAAATTTACAAAATTTCGAACATTTATAATAACGGAAAATATGAAAAAATTAACAACAATAATACAAGAATAACCGATTTTATGAACTACTTCAAACGTTTAGCATTTCTCGTAAACACTAATTCCAACTTACATAAAAATACATTCTAATGAATTTCCCTAAATATCTTATATATTCAGTTTCATGATTACATGCAGACGAAGAAAGGGAGGTAACTCAGGATTCGAACCCCTGTCCCTAGAGATCCGAGGCGCCCGAGCAGCAACAGGCGAAAGAACAAAAAATGTTATGATATTATTTTCGCTCAGAACGTCAATTTTAATGAAAAAAAGGTAATTAACCATTACAGATTGGCATTGGCAAAATATTAAGCACTTTATGACTCGATATACGTATACTCGAATAATTTAACAACAGTCGAATATATTAAATCATGCGAAGATTACATTAGGTGTTATTTTGTATACAATTGAAGGTTATATGAAAAACTAAACTGGATGGTGGAAGAATTAAGAACAGAGATGAACTAGATATGCTTAAAGACAGTAAAAAATTATTGGGGAAGAATATATATATAAAATAGTACAAAAATTTAGGTTATATAGACTTGGAAATACCACATGATAGAGTTGGGAAGGAAAACTAATGGAGATAATGAAGAAACTCGGAGTCGAAGGCTCTGAGAGCTTCAAGAAAACTGTACCTCGAACAGAAAGTGAGAGTTAGAATAGAAACTATTGACAGATAAATTTGGATTTGGTAAGTGCGTTAGAAAAGGATACCGTCACCTGTATTACTTAATATATATCTGGAAGTAACTGTATCATAATACTTCAATAGCAGAAGAGTCGTAAACATAGGAGGTAAAAAATTAGAATGTATTAGGTTTGCTTGCTATTGACGTGGTTGTTGTGGATGATAATAAACAACATGCCAGAGATATTCTAACAAATCTTAATAAAAATGTAAATAATATGAAATGATAATAAGCAAAAAAAAGAATAAAAATATGACAATAGGAAGGAAGAGATAAAAGATAAGTAACTCATCACATGGTGAACTCATAGAGTAAGTAAATAGCTTCAGGAAGCATAAATAATGAATGTGACGTGTTCTTAGGAAAAAAAGCATGAATTGCAATTGCTGAAGAAGTATAAAATAAAAAGAAACTCCTGTGTGGACCCTCGAACCCAAAGATTTGAGTAAATGATTGGCAAAAAGCTACAACTCGATCCCAATGCTTTATGGAGTAGAGACTTGGTCCAATTTGAGGAAGTAAAAAGAACAGAGGCCTTTAATAGGTAAAACTGAAGGAAGATAGAATGAAAAATGAGGAAGAACTACAAAGTTGTGGAGATGATAAACAATTGGTCGGGATGGTTAAAAAAAGATGATGAATTGGTTATTCGAGTGAATGAGTGCTTGTTGAAGAATGTAATTGAGGGAACAGTGTAGGGGAAGGAGGTGTGTACGTATGATGATCCATCCGATAAAGATGAGAGGAGAACATAGTAAAACCAAGAAATTGGTCCAACATAGACAAGTATAGATTTCAACCATGAGTTGCCGAATAGCAAAACAAGCTATGATGATTATATTAAGATGACTTAGAAAATATTACTCTGTAATGAATCATACTAGACTTACAATTATAAATAAAATATCGAGAAGAATGTAAAAACCGTATACACCAAGTGCAAGATCCTTTGAATTAATTCTCAAGATAGAATCATACCAATTTTTATTAAAAATGACAGATGGAATAGTTATTGCTTACATACATAGATACGTGAATAAATAACATATTTGGCAAGTGTTGCCCCAAAAATAATTCTTTCATATATTCTTTTAGATACAGACACGATTCTAAGATACGATTAGTGAGATTATCTTTAATTACAGTTCTAAAAAATATCGAAATAGAAATAAATTTATGCGACTAAGAGAACAAGAAATGTGATATGAAAAGTATGAATATCGATTTATAGGATTTATATTCTTTCATTTAAATCTCACACTCGATGAAAAGGCAATCAGCAGGAATTTAAAACGGAATTGTTTTCGGTTGGCCTGCCTTTTTGTTCTCTACGATGGCTGCCATTTCCTAGTCCAAATGTGCATAGCAATCTTCTTCGAAGGACCACTCCTAGAGTTGACCAAAGAGGTCAACCCATCGCTAGCATCGATCGCTTTAGGTACAGCGTACAATGGGAGGAGATTAAGGGACACTGAGGAAGGTGCTCATGTTAGAGCGTGATGGAATAATACTCAGGTCAAAACTGAATCCCAAAAAGTTATTCGATAAATATCACTTTTCAGAGGACAGATGATGTGCTATAATAATGTAATCAATCCTTTCACTTCAGATGGTTAATCTTTCCAAGATGTAATTCTAACTTTCTCCAATTTGAGGAGGAAAAGAATGGCCCAAACATTTTAAACAATTCATAGAATTTTACAAAAAGAATGGCAGGATATGGAGAGAACATACATTTTTAAAACAGATCGATTCTTCAAAAATTTCCCAATGTATCATCGTAGGTGTATTACTAATCCGTTCAAAAAAAATTGAAATTGAAGATGAATCCTGACAAAGGGACGAGAGCAATCAGAGAATAAACTAAGTTAAACGGAAAATGAGAATTTTAAGTCTTAATGGGCGAATATTTCTTTAAGAACATTTGAACGGCCAATAACGGCTAAGTAAGAAATTAATATAGTACAAATATACGATACATTAACCATTAGAGAAACGGACTGTAGGAGTAAAAAAAAGGAAAAAATAAATTCGTAAGGAATGTACTCGAAGTAAAAAGGAAAAACGCCAAGAGAAAAGCCAAGGAAGAATGTTTAAACCAAATAAAGAAGGAAGTAAGGACGAGTAGTTATCAAAAAGTAGTAAAATTAGCCTTAGAAAGTTAGGGATGGAGACGAACAATCTGCTTACCGAACGACCAATGAGAATGATGACTTACACGATTAATTAAACGAAGACATTTTACAAATTGAGAATAGCTTAAATAAATACACTAACAAATTCCCTTAAACACTCTAAAATGAGGAATGTAAACAGATTTAGATCTTACTAGCTGGAAAAATCGCAATGAAGGAAGAACTAGTTGCTTTCAATGATTGATTCTGGTGAAAAATATAAGGAATGAGTCCTCAAATGACCACTCATTCAAGAGAAAATCTGAGGCCTTCTAATTCGGAGAACATTTTGAAAGGCATTCGAATACAATAGTCCGCTACGATTCTTTCTCCCTACGCATGAGTCCGCCTCCAAGGAAACCCGAAATCGGACCAAAAGCTTTTCTCCGAAAGATCCTACACATGATCGTATCCCTCGGACGCCAAATTTGGTAAACTGTCCAAGAACCTCAAGACGAGCGGATCGCATATTCTATAGGAGTCTTTGGCGTGTATTTTAAGCACTGATCGATTGTTACAATTCAGTTGAGTATAAAAGCAAAAAAAAATTGATTCGCTATAGGGCATAATAATTAGTTATCATGAACAATTCTGCAAGATCGATTCACACAAAATGAATGTATATGTCAATATTATTATAGTGAGCATAAATGAGGAGGGTCGTTTCCTTTGCTTTTCGATGAAATGCGAGACAAAAATAATACAGCAAATAGTTGTATTGATATCATGTATTAAGGTACGAATGATCTTATTGAATGCGTTTTGGAAAAATGGAAAATTAAACTTCAAAACTTTAAACCTTTTGTAAAAGAAAATGCTCGGCGATAATTTTTCAGTGACGTAATGCTTTAAGAAAAATTCCCGATAATTTGCCAAGAAAACACGAAAGCCATAATTATTTCGTGAAATAATTATGACAATAATATAGTTTTTTGACAAAAGAAAACACCGATGGATCGATGCAGTAAACACTAAATTATATTTGCACATTAATTATATCAGTTATTTAAACAAATTATTTGATAAAATTAATTATTTAATGAGTGAACACCCTCTCTGAAGGTATGGAAATGTTTCAGCACTCATTAAATAACTAAAATTAGAGTGACTTATTAAAGTGTCACCTCTAATAAACAAAACGAAGCCTATAATACAATCTGAAGTGAGAGATAAACATTACAAGAAAACAAATATTATTAAATTGAAGTTGAAAATGAGAAAATGTCAACGTACTGGCTGCCCGTGACAGTAGCTACTTAAGGGATAGGCAATTACTTTTAGACTAGGGCAAGAATAGCTAAAACTGCTAGAGATAAGAAACATCTGGAAAGATTCCAGAACTAGCAGTAAAAGATTCACCAACCTAAACACAATACAGAACTTCGAGAAAGGAAAAATGGAAGAAAGTAAGCAAAGAAAGTAGTCGTATATTGCAACAGCTTCGACAAAGAAAACAGTGTATTCAACATTGAAGAAACAATGAAACAGAAGAATGTAATAATAACAACCAAATTCATGATAAAATTACTCTGTTTGATACTAGAAAGAAAAGAGCGAGAGAACTTCGAATAGCTGATTTGCAACATAACGTTGCTTCACATTCAAATGCGACATTTTAAATATTTAAGAAAGATGCTATTTGATTTTTAAAAATGCACACAAAATGTGTAATCAAACCGTTGAATAAGAATAATTTCTTTATATTAGTAACGAAAAGAAGAGTGTAACAGAAAAGTCGATCTCATATTCAACGAAAAATTGGCTGGAAGATTATACTTATCTCTTTAAGTACATTAAAAAATAAAAGTACCTGGATTTGTGTTTTAGATCAATGAAAAAAGTTTCAACTACAAATAGCAGTGCTGCAGAATAAATTCAAATTTTATTCCGTAGAAATTTAAATGGTTAATAATAATAAAGTTTCAGTTGAGAATTTTTCCTCTTTTAACGTAGATTATTTTCGAGGTAAGGAAGTGTATGCATCCTGAAGTACGAACGAATACATACAGCATACGTTAATCTCATTTCGGTATACGATGAGACGCCATCGCTAGTTACACTCGTACCAATAATACAAAAATATCTGGGAAATCGATCTTAAAGAGCTGCATACACCGATTCCGAATTGAATGACGACTTTTTCCCGAACTTCAAATTCGGAAAAACAGAGACGCAACGAAAGCAACGCTTCGACTTAGAAGACAATGGACGCCGTGATTAATCCATCGTATCTCTCGGTCTCTTTACATACGGTTCCTGCCCCACCCACGCCATTCTCACTATTTATAGCAAACGTCTCCTCTTTCCCCACAGAATTCCTACAGTCTCGCCACTCTTTCTCCCTTCGAATGGTGTCATTAAAAGCGAGGACGGATTCACCAGCATCCTGCTACGGCTTCAAGGAAGCAAATGGATGGACTCTATAAACGCTGAGGTCCCGGGTTCGGATCCCGTCTAATGAGAAATTTTCCTCTCGGGGAGTGAATTTTGGTGTATGTTCATAGTCGAGTATCCCGCTGTCATGGTCCTATTGATAGATGCTTGTGATGGCCAAGTAAAATGTATAAATAATGCCGAAAAAAGAACAAAAGAAATTTCCAGTATGAATTACAAAAGGCTATCGTATATGAGTAAAAAATCAAAAAAGTTAAAGCAGTCAAATACCATTATGGAATAAATCCTGAGATGGATTCCACCATCGATACTCTCTCTTGCCTTGTTATTCAGCAGACAGCTTCCAACAGATTCTTTGTCAGAACATAAATAGACTAAGAGGTAGACTGTAATGGGGTAATCAGCCAACATGAATAAACTGCCCTAACGATCAATTGTGATGTTTATAGTTTAAAAACTCAGATTTATTAAAATTCGTTGATCCGAAAATGACATCGGTTACATAAAGCTAGATCACCCTGTAGTCTGAATTTTTTGAAACCCAGTAAAACTAACAAAAGATAGCACGCACGCACATTAGTAGTACAATATAACTAGAATAATAAAATGTTAATTTCCAAGTTATCCACTATTGACAGTTTTGAGAGAACGATGAATAACAACACTTCAACTTGTATCACAATACACTATCAATATATATCACTACCTGAATCAAATGAATTTTGATTCATACGGGATTGTTTGCACATTTTCGAATATTTTTACAAATACGATACAACTATAATGAGAGACTTTTCGATAAGATTACAAGATCTTCAACACATGCTATAACTTTTTCTAAGGCCCTGAACATTTTTAAGTTTAGAGATATAACAGTCTTTTCGTGAGCACACATAACTTTTATAATTGATGAAGTTAGTAAATCCTTTTACTTTGCTATAAATAACTTAATTCGCAATCACTAAAGATGAGATACATATCATACAAGATATTAAAAAGATTACCACTGCAATGTGCATTTATGGAGGGAAAAAACAATTAGAATCAGCATAAGAAGCATTATCAGAAACGTTCAAGAAATACATGTTGTTTCAAATACATTCAATTGTGCTTTGGGAAGGTTTACAGTAAGTTACTGATCTTTTTTCACGAACATCGAAGTAAAAATATGCCATACTTATTGAGAAGCGTATTCTGGAATAAGGAAAAAATATATAAATAAATGGAATACAATATAAAAACATACCAAATAGATGCTACGCCAAAAACTAATGAGGACTTCAAACAAATTATCCTAAATAACTTATATTACAGCTCCTACAATTTTAAACAGCTCATCACGTTTGTTACCTAGCATCAATAGCCCTGTAAGCGTCATCGTCAGGTATCATTCATTCCTGCATCACATTTGATTAACGCTACTAATTTATGTGAAATTCGCAAAAATTGAGCTGACTTCGATCACAGCTATGAAATATAGAATTGCGAATTTTTCAATTACTTTTAATTGACTTACTTTATAATCCGAATATTTATTTTCTGAATTTTTCTCTCTTGGACACAATTTGAAAAATCCCCACGAGTTTTATATAATTTCTGAGATAAAAAGAGCAAAAACTGGGTATAATTGAAAAATAAATTCGAGTCAGCGAAAAATCACGGATCCTTTTCACTAATCAATAAGTGCACGAAAGGAATTGATGTTGCCATGCAGTAGCTAAGATAACCACGGTCCTTTGAAATGAGAGCCATCAATATGATGACATTAACGGTCAATAAACGATAAACGAAGAGAATAAATAAATTTATGATGGCTTCGATACTACAATTCGGGGAATAGTTTTTTGTCAAATAGATTTCTTGAATACCATTTTATTTTGGTCAGATTATGGCGACATAGTCATTTGAAACGAGGGAAAAACAATTTTGTAAACAGTAAATTTTGGTAAAGTCACATGCGTACAACGTATTTATGGAGTGCGATCAGCCTTGTATTGACTTTTGCTAGCATAACAACGCTATCGGTTAAAAACATTGTCAAACACGCTTCCTAAAGAATTTTCTACGACTGTACAAGTGATTCTTTTATAATATAAGCGCCTTCCAAAAGTTAACGCATACTGAGTGTAATGTCTACTCGTGTTACTTTTCGGACGTCCTGTTCGTATTTATGGGATTAAGCTCAACCGTAATGAATGAACTTAAACTGAAAAAAAAACCTAGTTAACAAGCGAGCAAACAAGCATATTTAATAGCAAACGAAACTAAATTATAATTATGATTCTTACTGCGTACTTTACTTACCGTGTTCATACTATAATTTTCGTATTATAATTAACTAATTTTTTTACACTCAGATCATTAACACAAAAACACGGACGATATGATTTTCATTCGGATGCTTGCAAAATTGATAATTACGATTTCCAGTTACTGGAGTTGTGACGGTACCATTCGAATACATCCGTTAACATGATTCTACATTTACATGAAAAAGGTTTAGGTGAGATGAGGAAACAATTTCATTACATAGGAATAATAATAACTATAATTTTAGTGTACGAAACATAACTTAATTGTACACGAGTTGCGTATAAAATTTCTGGTTCGCCGTTACTAATAGATCAGCGAATTTCATACGTAAAAATTCGGTTTTGCTGTTATTACGAACATCAAGAGCGCTCGACTTCGTGTGGCTGTATGGAAAATCGCAATATCTGATCTCTGATCAATCTGAAGTCTGTGATGTTCGATGAATGATGGAGCTCTAAAGATGATACGCGAATGAGCCGGAGTCCCGCGAAAAACAGAAACATTGCCAACAGGTGGGATGGAGGCGTGCAGAAATCCGAACTGTTATGACAGTAGAAGAGGAAATACGAATGCACCGAGGACAATGTGATGCAATGCGACTACGGAATGCACGAACCTCTATGAGAAATTAATGGTACAACTAACCGTGGGATTTGAGAAAAATAGATTCCATTGTTATGCTCATCGATCATTGAATAATAGCATAGATTTAAATGCGTAATGACACAAACGGTCATCGACATACGAATTAAAGATGAACAACTACACGAGAAATTATGCCATTTTAACCATCAATAGAATTAACGAACGCAATTGTACTTTTTGCCATTTAATACCTTGAATTTCATCTAAGCGGCAGCTGTCCAACATGTAACTTTTTCCACATTTCTTGGCTGATTGGTTTGACAGAGAATGTAACAAACCAGAGACTAACACTAGCAACAAAGAACAGCGAGTTTACAACCATGTACACACGAAGGAACTAAATCATAAGGAACTAAATTTGACTTAATACTTGAGGAAAACAGACCTTGCACGCTGGGGTGTCACAAATGTTTCTTACCCACTGATACATGAATATAATCAAAGATTGGAGGCGATATATTGCTCAGAAGTAGAAGTTCTTCGAGATATCAAAGAAATACATAGCCTGGCGTGGTATCGAGTTCACATGCTTTGAGAAGTTTCGCAAACAGTCGAGCGACATCATGTCTCGATGTGAAATCGGCAATATGAACTTGAGATGCTGAAGAAAATGGTAAAAGCATGATACGACGCGCTGAAGGTGAAACTTTAGACGGACTGAGGCGCTGATATTAACATACTTAACAGTAATTCTGTTAAATTAGTATCGCCGGATAATGCAATATCGCAGTTGTTATCTGGAAGAATTGATATACGAGAGGTTTCCATGGAAGTCGATGAAAATACAAGGATTTGTTATCTTATGTCTTTCTTCTACTGATTTATAATAAAAATGACTTCTGGAGTATGAGAAACATTAAAATAGAATACAAACATACGGCATCCATAAATTTTTTCAATTATTAGAAGATAATCGGTCAATTAATAATTGAAGATTTCCAGTAATATCCTATCAATAATGCAAAAGAAACCCGCTTGTAGAAATTCAATTCCAATAATAAGGAATCTAACGTCAATTCTTAGCAATAGTATATCTCAAAGCTATATCCAATATGAAAGAAGCCAAGAATATTACATTTTTCTTTATTTATAATTCATTTGGTAAAACACATAAGGTACTTAGGTAATGTGATCAGGATGTATTACAACTAACATTTTTATCGTGGGCACGGAAACTATTTTAGAATAATGATCTGAATAAAAATAATTTTTAATAATCAGGTTAATCAGCCATCATATTAAAAAACTTAAAATAATATCCCATAATGACCATTAAGTTACCATATCATCAGCTGAAGATACAAAGAAGGGAATTTATAATGGCAAACAATGATTTTTTATAATCAGTTAGAATCTTGTCTATCATTAAAAACTCCTAAAAAGAGGCAAATGAAAGAGATGAAAAATCACAAAAAAAACTGTCTCATTCTTAAATTTTCTCAACATTTTTAAGCCATCATATTCAGTTTATTGAATAATGAAAGACATTGCTATGAGATAAATGAAATAAACTGACAATGACTGAGTAATGATTTGATTCCACATTCAACCAAATGTACTTCATTTTTTTCAAAATACGAAATAGAAAAAAGATAACTAATATTTCCTTGGTAACTAAATATAAGATAGACCATGAACAAATATTCTGAATACATTTATTTTAGTCAAATGACAAGAAAAGGAGGAAAAAAAAAACAGATAAATGTACAGAACAGAATAATTAAGATTGGCAGGGAAATATTATGAATAAATGCATAACAATTCAAGTCAAGTATCTCTAAACGAATGAAGATGAAGGTCTTCATTAAATACCTTTTAAAATTGTAGACCTATGCTTGACATGAATGAAATTAGAATGAAATAAAAACATAGGTCAATGGTAGTTCTAAATTAGACCTGCATGACTATAATCTAGCAAGAATGGAACATTTGCAGTAATAAAACACTTAAAATAATTTAAATGAACAAACTATTTCATAAATATATATATAATGAACAAGGCTTGCCTCACATCAATAAGGAGATTAACCTTCTTTCCAAAAAAGTCCACATTTTAATTCTGGAAATTAAACTTCCATATTATCTTTAGCTTCCCTAATTGCCTACAATCACATTCAAAGAAATTAATATAAACCCAGCTTAAAGAATATCTCTCATAGTATTAAAAAGAAAACTGTTTAAAAGTTTACAAAGCTTCTGCTATTCCACTTAAATGTGACTGTCCTCCAAATTAAATTGGAGTTAGTCTATTATCATACTTTTAAAAGGCCTTAACATATTTACAACATTTTTTTTCGATTTCCTATGGCATTTTCACTCATTTAACTAAGGTTCAAGAGTTGATTATGGCATACCTAATGATATCTATTGCACAAAGATTTTTTTCTTCTGATTAATTTCTCTGTTCCATTACATATTTTTTCATCTATTACACTTATCTTTTAAATAATGATATCTCCACCTATCTTCTAAAATAACGAAGAATAAAGAAAAAATATTATTGAAAATTCCATTTCACCTTCCCTAACTACTTTAAATGACATAGAATGAATAATTAAAATATCTGTCTTTCAGAGAGTTTATGATCTGTTTAAATGAAGTTGTCCTCCTTAAAATTTAAATACAATTAGTGCTTTCAACAATAAGACTCATTCAAGCATTCCACTCAGTAGAATTGAATCACTGCTATTTTTTAATGAAGTCTCCTTTGATGGTATCCATACTTTTACTTCCGTTGAGCTCTTTAAGTTTATCAAAAAGAATTAAATGTGAATTGTATTAGACCATAAAAACAAAAAGTCCATTTTATGATACATTCACTGCATAAAATTAACTTGTAAAGAAAGAAATGAAGGAAATATAAATCTATTTATGTATCTATATCTTCAGCAAATAGGAGATCAACCATGCTGGAACTACAGAGCATGCTTTTTACGCATAATACACCTAAGAAAGTCATCTTGCCATTGAATTCAGTAACTTTAATATGCAAATATAAAACACTGATCTACAATTACAGAAGATAATGGATGGAATGAATTATTCTCAAAACTTAAATGCAGTTTTCTGGGTTTAAAAGATGAAACTATGAAAGATGGCTGCAAATATTAATGAAAGAAAATCATGTTCTTTCTATATCCATCATATGATGAAAAGTGTTTTGTAGGCAACTTCTTTGGACATAAAGCAATCAATAATGATTTCTCAAGCAGCCTCCATGGAGAAGAAAATGTATATTTGATTAAATATATTCGTTAATACTCTCACAAAAAACTTATATTGGAATGTTTATATCCACAATATATATAATTGGATACAATATAATATATATACAATTGGATGAGCTTTAAAGAAACTCAGATTTGTTAAGGGAATAGTTCGAAAGATCAAAGAAAAGGTCTGTGAGCAATGTAATTTTTAACTAGCTAGAGTTTACCTTGAGTATACATTTAATGTAAGGGATCCTTGCAATAGAAGGATTATTAATGAACTAAAAAAGGTACAGCATAAAAAGATAGGTTTCTTAAAAATTGTAAGATAAATCAGTAAGTAGAACTCAAATTAAGGATGTAGGATGGGAATCAATGACCAGAATTGCCGGCCTCAGTGGCATTGAGTGCTAAGACTCATAGTGTCTCATAGTCTCAAGGTCCCAGGTTTGAGTCCTAGCAGATCAGAAAATTTTCTGGAATGTATTTGTGTTAGTCCATAGGGGTTGAATGCAAGAGTGATCTATATAGACTAAATTATGCCCTGATTAATAAAGGCAATTTATTAACATTATTATATATTATAATATACAAGGAAATTCTCAAAAATTAATATAAAATCCATATTTAGATGGATTCTCAAATTCTACCAAATTTGGAGCAAATAATAATGAAAAAGAACGAGTATTGAAGAAATAAGTAAAATAAATAATCCTGTGCTGATGAGCTGTCAGTGGCCAAATGCTTAAACTCAATATGTATTAAAATTGCATGGGGTATCTAAGAGGATATTCTTGACAAAAGCCTATCATTTTTCAAAGTAAAAATGTAAATGAGAGACATATGTTCAGGAAACCTTTTCAGAGAAATTTCAAAAAGCAAAAGATGTTTAAAATAATAATGAAAATAACATAATTGCAAACAAGGACTTCTTTCATATTATGATAAGCAAATCTTTAAAGCATAAAAGCTAATTACTTATTAAAGAACTGAAAACAAAGTCTTGAGGAACTTATGGGTTATATGACTAATGATCTCAGGATGATAACTGAGAACAATCACACTTAGGGATCAAAAAGTTTTTCAGATATATTGCGGAGTCATTCAAATAATGATAAAAGAGTTCCATTTCCTTTCCCTTGTTTGAATGATCTATTTCCAGGAAGAAATCCACATTATAAATTTTATGAAAATTATAATTTTTTATATTAATTATTATGTTAAAGAAGATAATACAAATAATACCAATAGTTCTATTGAAAATTTAACCAACTGGTGTGGAAGAAAGAGCAATCATTATTTGAAAACTAATAATGATGTGTATCAGATGATATTCCTACGAAGGCAAAAAATTATCAGTAATAAAAATTCAAAGAATTGCAAAGTTAATGAGTAAATGGACCCCATCATGAAGAACTTAGTATAATTAACCACAAAATAACAACTTCATTAATTTTGAGTCTTTCAACAAAGCTAAGTGTGACTCTAATTTGATGAAGGATATTTTGCCACTAACTAATTAAAATGAGGAAAAGTTATTACCACAATTGTCATAAATTGTTTCATATTATGTAATGCACAATCAATCACATAAAATCTCTATGCAATAACGATGAAGTAGAAGAAAAAAATGTAAATTACTAACTGGAATCTTCTGCCTGAGAAGTAACTTAAGAAGTAATGAAGAAATAATGATAAATAAAATTTTGAATAATTCTCTAAAAAATAGTTATCCAACAGAAAATGCATATAATAATCATTACTGTAACTCTTACATTAAAACAACAAAAATAGCAGTTCTTTATAAAAATTTCTCTTAATTTTGATTTATTGCTCACCAAGGTTCTCAATCAATTCAAAGATATTAATTTTCTTCAAAAACTCACCTGAAAAAGAAATAAATAGAATATAAATACAATCTTTCAAAGGACATAATATTTAAAGATTACAACAAAAATCAAATTTAAAATTTGAGAAAGCACTTAAAAATTCATAACATACAGGGAATTCAATTCTCAAAACTCAAAGTTGAGAAATTGCTTTACTTTTAATACTTTCAAATTGAAGGTAATGCTAGAAAAGTTGCTCATATTTATAGGTTAACTTAATACAAAAATAGCAAGCAATATATAGAATAAGTATAATGTAATCCATCATTTTTAAATTAAATTCCAGAAACAAAAATGACACTAAATAATGAACAAATTTTGCAGTCACAATAACTCATCAAGACAAGAAATGCACACAAATGTTATTGTATAAGACTCCTATAGCTTTCAATATCTAGTATAAAGTTTAATTATATTTTCTTATATTTTTTCCAAAACTACTATTTACAAAATAATATTCAATAAAGAATGAGCAAGATTACAATTGTTGACAAAACCTGACAAAATATTCGCATCGCATGATTTATTGAACAAGAATATTCCCTTTTTGTTACTCCAAAGATTGCGTACATACTTGAATTTAAAAGAATATGAAACGTAAATACATTCATCGAAATTGTTGCAGTAACAGTTTCAAAATACGCTGAACACCAGGAAATTGAAGATTATAATAGTACTGTCTGACAAAAGTGGTAATAAAATAATGTCTATGGTAGATAAACAATTACGATGAAAAAAATTTCTATTACGTATAATCATGATCCTGAGCAACATTTTCACCGGAATGATTACGAAAAATATCAAAAGTACGACAACGTTTACAAAGCAGTAATTATTCCGGAACTGTGACCGTCAACACCTTTAATACATTAAAGTTCACTCATTAACGACGATTTATCTCAAATTAATAATATTATACATGGGATTTTAATCAGATGTTTGAAAATTTTAGTTGTTTAGTTAATCTGTCCAAGATATTTTGGATGAAGGAACAGAATCAGAAGAAATAACAATAAATACTTTAACCATAGTAAAGTCTACTCAGCTACATAATTTGTAATACATTTTGCTTATTTGTTAAATAAACAAAATTTATGGCATTCTAAGGGTAGATTGTTGAAATAATAATTAAAGAATTAAGATGTCGTATTCAGTCCACGACGAAGCTAAACTGCGAAGGGCACTTATTTCCATACCCAAAACCAATTTCTTTTATCTTAAGAACAACTCAAAAATAAGTTCTGTATCATGCTATTCTGAATACCTCCTCAGAAACTAAAAACAAAATAGCATTCCGTTCTTTTTCATGAAAACGTAGATAACCAGTAAGTCCGCTGATATAATTCGTGAATTATTGCCAGGAATGTCAACAAAAATATACAAATAGGATTAAATGGATTGATGGTTTATACTCTATTAAAAATGTGTACAAAATTAGCAAGAACAAGTCGCGATATTTATTTCATATTCTATAACATATAAATCACTATCACCACGGTGTGATGATCTTTTCGTTCTTGTGTTTAGATACATTTTAACATTCTTGAACAGTTATTCACCATACATATAAAACTAAGACTCTATGATACCTTACCATTTGAAAATGAATCCACAGAATTCCAACTGTAAGTACATGGCAAATTTCGGATACTTGTGATCAAAGAGAATAGGAAAAATTCAGATTGAAGATGGCGTCGACCCGCCAGTTGCCGACATCCTCTTCTTGCTTGGTCACTTCTCAATAAGTTATTATCACAAACTGCAACAACAGCCAAAACACTCCAATAGCAAGTTCAAAGTTCAGTGAGCCACCTGCTTAGGCACTTGCAGAAATTATATTGTCCAATTACTCAGGCCATTAATATGAACTTTCGGCCATGCTTTCCACTATCTTACAACTTTGTGTTGTTTTGCAGTGATAGGTGAATGTGACGTCATAAGCCGTGACACCTTCGGCTATTTTCGGCAAGTCCCGCGTTTAATTGTCGGAGTATAGTGCATCAAAATGCCATCAGGAACGACTCCTGATTACTGAGCCTAGAAATTTGACACGATTGACACACTCGCCAACGCACGTAGGGTATCCGTAACTGTCAATGTCCCACCCGCCGCATTTCTCTAGTGGGGTGAACATTCCGTCGATCGCATCGAGTATCCGTAACATAGGTCAATTTACTCGTACTTATTTTGAAATTCGGTTCTTAAGCCAGGTCGTCGTCTGTCCTGAAGGTCATAAATTTGAATGATTGCCTTGAGCTAAGCACAAGAACCTTTTTTTGTCACAAGACAGTGCCGCCTCTTCATGATTAATTTCAATGAATGAAATCGTTCTTTTTATGCGTTACGTTCTCTTTCCGAATTCGGAAAATCGGTCTTTACCAAATATAGATCTGATCTTAATCAAACCCATAGAAAATCTTAGTGGTGCAACTAAATCTGATGCGAGCAATGAAAGATATCCTTTACTGTAAACAAAGTAGCTGACTTGCAATAAATTCACAATTAAAGAACTTGAACCGTAATAGAACATTAAAGTCACAGGCTTCACTTAAGACTCTAGATATAACTGCAGACGCTTCTTTAATTCGTAACCGTGAGTTTTTGTTTCCTTCGAGTGCTTGTATACGAATATCAAGAATTCTTTTCTGATGCTAAAGGAAAAATATTTACTACTGAGAGATATATCTCTGCTTGTGCTAAGATATAAGAGAATTATGGAGCAGGAGAAAACTAAACTCCAGAGAGAAATTGCATTGCAAATATAGGCATTTTTTTCCTCATGGAAAAATGTAAGCTGTACACAGCTAGAGCAAGATTAATTTCAGCAAGGAAGGGTGAAGGTCATGGAATTATATTGAATCCTAAGTTACTTAAAAAGAAAATGTACTTGATGATTCCATAACTATTGATAATATATAAAATTCTCATGTTATATTGTTAACATATAGTTATCATACTAAAATCATTACTGGTATAATTACCTAGTTCAAACTAGTATTATGTATCAAGAAATGAAATTTTATCATCTGAGTTAGCTAAATCAAATTAAGATAATAACATTTTTGTTATTATAAACATTAATGTTTAATTATTGTTTCAAAAATAACAAGAAATATAACATCCAGTTTTGTACTCTCAACTTGCTGAATTGTATTCAGCATTTTGTGATATAAATACATGCATATGATTGCTTAGAAGTATATATTATTATTGCAGGATTTCATCCACTAGAAAATAAGTTAGCATAATGAAACTGGAATTCTTTTACTAATGTCATTGATATTAGTTCATAGTGCTGCGTAATGCTGTATCACTTGTAACTGTAAATTTTACTATAAGCACATATATTTTCTATCAATATCTCTTCTACTGAACTAAAATTATGACAGGTTAAAGACGCTACGCAATTCTATTTCATAGTAAAATATAAAAAAGCTCAGGGTATAATTTTTATTTACCATGAATTTTAACATACAATATTTCATAAACTATAGGGGTAGCTCATGAAACTTGTGACTAGGACAAGTCATAGTAAATTTCAAATCACAGAATTAGTTTTCCATCACAAAGTGTAACTCAAAACCTGTGAGCACTTCAGAAAAGCACATAGTGCAAACTCAGAATCATCATGTAATATATTTTCTTCATCAGATAATTATCAATTTCATTAATTTAATAATACATATGCAATAACAATAACATATGCATTATGAAAAGAAATATTAACAAAATGAATAAGAACTTAAAATTCAAATTTTTGACACTTTGTAAGAATAAAAGCTAGAACATGGTCTAAAAATATAAAAGTTAATACACCTAGGAATATTCTTGAGTACAATGCTGCCACACTCAGAAACAAACTATTTTCATATAAAATTACAAAACTTAAAAATGAACCTCAGAAAATGTTAAAATTGTAACATGAATCTGAATATTTTTATTTGTGCACTATAGTCTACTTGATTCTTAATCTATTTGGGCGTCACTTGCAAATTCAGCATCACTATCAGCAAATAATTTGCAAAACTTGATTTCAGTTACATCGAAAACTTGAATAAAAATACAATAAAAGAATTATATGGATGAAGTAATTTGATAAACAATAAGTAGCATAATTAATCAAACTTAAAGAAAGTATAACATCATGAATAAAGAGAAGAAATTCCAAGAAATATCACTTTTATATTTCACTTGAGAAATCATTTCCTAAGGCATTCAAATTATCCATAATTAAAATTAACAAATATAGTTACCTTCTAATATATCATAAACATAACTGGATATGATAACTACCAAATGAAAAGGAAATCTCTATCTAAAATAGATTTTCACCTTTAATCATGATAATTAAATCCTTACTTATACAATAATTTTGAAAGACTTACATCTTTTGTTTTTTTTTTTAGAAAGTTTCATGTTTAGGTTTTACAATACAATAATAGTACAAAAGTAGCAAACTTAAATGATTCAAGGTAACAAAAATTAACAGACACACAAAAAGTTATTGATTTATATATTTTATCTTGAAATTAAATCACATTTTTTATTTGTAATTTTTCATTCTGGATGAAAACCAAAAATATATTTCTTTGAAGAAAAATGTTAATTACTTAAACCTTTTGCAGATTGAATGAAAACAGATATATATACAAACTATGATTTCAAGATAAGAGTAGATCTTTAGATAATTTTGTTTTGGAAATTTTTAGTTGGAATAGCATACATGACAGAAGAATACATTTTTTGCCAGTTAAGCTAAAATACAAATATACTTTCCAACAAATGTTATAAAACAAAAAATAAACCTGCAGTAGCCAAAAATAATAATACAAAACAATAAAAATAACTATATGATAGAAGTAATTGCTTTGATTAGACATAGCATGCTCCAGAAACTAATTGTAAGACTTTAATTCAGTTGTACAAATACTTATGTAAACAGCTGACAAAGAGAACAATATTATACTCTACTTTCTTTGATTAAAACATCAATTCAAAAGCTATTGAAATTAGGTAATAAAATTTAATATAATCATACAGAAATAAGATAAAACTATTAACTTTCAAATTTTCATGCAAAGGAAAAATTATGCATATATATATATATATATATATATATATATATATATATATATATATATATATATATATATATATATATATATTGGTATTATAGATTATTCCGAAAATCACTACAGAAAATTTCAAACAATTTTTTATCAAATTGAGAACAACAAAAATTAAGAATTTTGAAATTTCAGGCCTCTATGGAAAATGAAAATTTTCATATATTAGAATTATTACTGTAAAAATGAATCACAATTCCTTTTCAGATTTTTATTAGAAAAACAGATATTCAACTCTCAGTTCAAGTTTTTTTTTAGAACTAAAATTAAATCATTATGCTTCATTAACATCATAAGTGAACAGAAAAGTAATTGATCCAAGGATATTGATGATAAACAAGAGAATATTTTGCACATTAAAATAGTAAAAAGAGGCCAAACATTTCTACATTCTACCATCTCAGGAAAATGCAAAACAAACTTGAACAGTTTATGAAATAAGATGTATCTTAAAAAGGGAAAAACATGTAAATACATATATCATATTACATAATATTCAATGTGGCATATATATGTGTTTGTATATGTATGTATTTTTTCTAATACAATTATGATCCACTTAAGGTACAGATTGGGCAACTGACTTTACATTGAAACCGGATACAAATATTTCTTAGAACAAAAGAAACTATCGAGTATAGAAAGTTAAAAATAAATTAAATATTATTACAAATTATTTGCGTGGGTATTGAAGAATTCTAAGTATTTTAGATTACATTCAAAAGCTTACAATAAAATATAGATTTGAAAATATTATTTTAAGAAACTAACCTTTTTAATGAAATACCTCAAGGAAAGGTTGGAATTTCTGTTTTCACCATACTTTTATTCCAGGTGGAACTTTTGAAAAGTCTTCTTTGTGATTCTTAGGAAAATCAGATCCCAATCTAATAAATATATATCAGGTTTACATTACTTCTAACTAATTAAATTACAATGTATTGCACACAAAGACAATAAGGAATAACCGGATAGTACATATTAACTTCTTAATAGCAAAAAATTCAGTTTCACTTAAGTTGCTGTAATAGCTTGCAGAATAAATGAACAAAGAAATGAATCAACATTTATAAGACCATTATATTGATTTTCAGAGTCATTAATGGGAGGAATGCCACTATTTGGTAACAACTACTGAAGACCATTCATTCAGCACTCCTATATAAAGTAATATAATTGAAATCCCAGGAAATAAGCTTCTAATAAATTTGTGGAGAAAAATTGAAATTAATATTATAAATAGAATAGATTAGAAAATAATAATGATATAGAAATAAAGAAATACATGGATTATACAACAAAATTTATAGAATAAATAACAGGATATAATAAGGTCTACAATTGTTATTATATACTTTACATGGAATGTTTTAGGACTCATGACATATATCTACATACTATAATTTCAGCTATGGGTTTCTCTACCCATTCTACAGTAGCTAATGATCTAAAACATAATTTACAAAATATTGCAATCTAGATTTACAAATAATTAATACATTAAAGAGAATCTCTAATAAGATAATCAATCCTTATATATTCACATTGCTGTTTGGATAATGCTCATTCATAATTACTATAGGCTATGTATTCAAATTAATGATCTTTGTTAGCACAAATTATGAAATTATGATGAATGTGATGATACTAATTTTTTTAGCATTGGCATCCAACATACCCTCACAGAAAGCATAATTAATAAAGAATCTATTAAAATCCTCAATTTCATAGAGCAGTAAATATAGTTCATGACACTCCATTGCTGAAAAGTAAATTAATTTCAGTTTAAGCTATACTTTTATGGATAAATTTGATTTGGTAGATAAAAGTTAAGCAACAGTAATAATAAAAATAACCGAGGAAAAAATAGCTGAAGAAATCAAATCATGTGATCATATACGAAAATAAATAGAGTTCAACATAAATATTTCTTGACTAGTTTGATTTCTTCATAGGAATAATCAGAAATCGAAAAAATAAAACATTGAAATATTTTCAAATACAACATCTTATAAAAAAATCTGTAATTTGAGGAGAACAACAATATATATATGTGATATATAATAAATTAATTTCTATGAAATGAATCATTAACAAGAAAACCTTAATATAGCATTTAAGATACATAATACACAAATTTTGGTTACTACAAAATCATTAATTGATTTGAATGCTGAACTTACTACCACCAAAATTATATAAAAGCATTTCAATGGCTTATGATGAACAATGAGAAGTAAAGTGAACCCTTTTATTCTTCCTTCAATGTCCCTTTTTTGCCACATTTTCCAAATATGTGTAGATTCAAATGTTTACAAGAAATATAGAGTACATGTGCTACATAAAATCACACTACAACTGTTTGAAATATTCATTAACACCCAACAAAGAAATAGTTGACAATGATCCCTTCATAGAAACTTATACTCATTATAAGTTAATAATGATAGCTTTGATATAATTAACCGCTCAAAGGCATAGCTCATGTATAATACAACAACACTCTGAAGAGAGATGCACTATCTACTTCATCTAATAATAAAATATGCCTTGGGGAATGGTGTTTTGAAGAGGATTTCAACCATTACTAATTATTTGACTCACAATTACCATGAAATTTCAAGATTGGCAATGAAAGATAATTACCGAGAAAGTTACACCTTTGGAAACGTACATGAATCCAACATCTAAGTTTATAAAAACCAGAGTTTTAAATGATGACAAAAACTAGCATAATGACAAAATAATTTCTTCCACAATACTCTGTACCTCAAAGAAAGTACTGAGAATTTAAAATTTATTTGTGCACGACTTAGAATAATTTTTAACTATTACAAACTAAATCTTTTTCGGTAAGATCAATTCCACCATTGCTGTACCATGCTCTCATTTGAAACACAGCCACATATATATGATTAAATAATTTTTCATTCATCAAAGAATCATTTTTATGCCTTTCTGCAAGTTTAGTTTAACTAAACTTTGTATCATTTCTTTATTCAAGATTACCTATTTTGAAGTACCTGATAAATGCGCAACCTCTTTCTAACTATCATTCTGCAATTAATTCAAACTTTTATTGTCACACTTTCCAGAATGATCTCCATATTACCATTCTATTCAAAACTAAACAAAAAAATGATAACATAATATTCAAAAGATAGTTGCTTAACATTTAACTGAAGTGGATAATATCTAACAGCAACAATTCAAATGTTTTCAGGAGTAACCTACTTCTGATATTAGGTCTACTTCCTTAAATGAAAATATCAGAGAAAGACAACTCTTAATATACTTAGTAGAATCATTAGGCAATTAAAGAAGTTGGTCCATTTTGAATGTGTTAGCTACCTTTTCACCGGATAATCCTGATAAGCCGTACAAACCAATTTGAAAACCAAATTTGATTGTAAAACTTCTAACAATTATTACATTGTGTGCAAAAATTAATTATTTTCCACTTAGATAACTGCTCATTTTATATTCTCACTAGACCATATTAAACATTCTTTGGTTTAAAATGTTAATTTATCTAGAGAATTACCGAGTAAACAAATTTTTCACCATTTACAACATTTCATTAATGATTTGAATAATGCTTTTATGCACATTTAACATCCATATGGCAATATAAGAAATGGCAAGACTTGACTTTACAGATAGATTTTCTACCTAACTGCATCTTCGGCATCAAGATCATTTGCCATAATACCTGCCTTAGATTCTATTTTGATGCTTTTTTCAGGACTTTCCTTGGCTTTTTCCACTCTCTTCTTATCACAGTCACCACTTGAATCTATAGTTGTGTTCTTTGAGAACTCTAGGGCACAAGAATGCCTTGCTGTGTCTGCTTTACCACCTGAGACCTTGGAATTTTGTAAATTCCTATGTTTAATTTTGATGTTGTCTACTTCTGAATCAGAAAGTGATAATTCTTCCCCAATGTCTGCTTTATCTTCACTGTTTGTATGATTATCTAGAGTAGAATGCATTTGTCGGGTTCCATCCGATGGAGCATCAGATTCAGGACTTTGAGCTGTTACCAAGGTGCTCCACCAGCTACTTAATGCTCCTTTTGCTTGGGAAATAGCACCTCCTGAAAATATTTTTTTTTTAAACTTGATACAAGATTTCTGATAATCAACAACCCAAACCATATTAACTTCTTCAGAACAGCAAATTAACTTAATACTGGTAAGGGGTGAGAAAAAGAGAAACATAATTCACTTTCATTATATCCTTTGATAATAAGAGATTACTTTTAATAGTACGAAAATAAAGTAGTTTAGTAATAATAATTTCTTATTATATGATAGGCTTTTCATCATCATTTCTTCATGAAAAATCTAATACCTAACTATTTGGATATTGATGAATGAACATAGAAAAAGTGTTTCAAACACTTATTAATCTAATATCAATCAAGAATCTTTAAATTAAATACAAGATAGATTTTAAAATTAATTCTAAAATTGGTTTGAATTGCTTAGATACTGATAATACTTTTACATAGTAGGTCAGGACAAAGAATTATGTTTATACTTATTGTATCATTAAATAAATTCCACACATAATTATGTCACATATATGTTACTTATTAAGCTGGTTATAACTTATATTCTTCTAAATTTCTTTAAGCAGGAAAACTTACCCATAGCCCTTCCTGTGTGAGCCACTGCTCTTCCAGTGCTTGTCATTGCTTGGTTCAACTTTCTGCCACCTTCTGTATTCTGCATTGTGCTAAAATTCAGAAATATATCAATTTCCAATAGATTCAAATACATAAAGTAATACAGTGATATAATTATCCTCAGAAATCGGCTGAAACTAAATAAAAATGTAAGAATGTACATAATTCATTCCATCTATATTTGAATGGATACTTTAAAAAGGTAAAAACACAATACTGAAAAGGTACAAAAACTAGCAATAATTTTCAGAATTTGAGTGATTGAAAATAAAATAATATTGTAAAGAATACAAAAAATATGGCATGTACAACCATAAAAATATTTAATTTGTTATGAATGACTTACTGAGAAAGCCTGAGTTTCATGTCAGCAACTGAGAGTTGTCCAGAAAATGGATGACCTGGAACCACTTTTAATATGTTAGGACTTATCTGACTCTCCCAAAGTTTGTAGTTATTTGTAGTTTTCCAAGCAGCCATAAAACTTGAATTGAAGTGCTCATGTTCTTTACTTCCATCTACAAGAAATTTTTAAAATATGTTACTTTATGTTACTTTAGTGAAAAGTAGATTTTGCTACATTGGTAACATCCTTAGGCATATTTTTAAGAATTCTGAGTAATCATATAATCAAAAAGACAAGGTAGGGAAAATTAATTAATTTCCATATATATATATACTTATGTTCCACCGTTTTCATAACTACTTCTACCATTTTATTTAATTGAATATGAATGGAATTGTAAGGATTTAGGATACTACATTGATTAATATCAGAGATACTCCCTATTACTAGTATAGAACTCTGTCCTTAATAGCCACATTCTTCTATGATGATATACTTTAAAATGCATATGAACTAATAATGCAGTAACTCAAATACTTCTCATCAAACTTCAAACAATGAAAACATTTTACATTATCAGAGAAAACGACTTGTACTAACCTTGATATTTACTTACAAAAATTTACATATATACGAATCTATAAATCAAAGGTTTATCAAAAAATCCATAAAAATCTAGTATCATAATAATATATAACTATATTTACTAAGTTAGGATATCTATAGTCTTACCTAGTAGATTTTAAAATTTGGAAAAAATGGTCATAAGCCATTGTGGATAATCCATTTAAATTCTTTACCACTCAAACTCATCCTCCTATATATGAAGTAATACACATTTATTCAAATACTTTTTAACCAGCTTATTAATAAAATTCTGCACACTATGCTTTTCATAGCTAAAAAAGTGTGACAATTTTAAGCTGGTTACTCCAAATATTCAGTCAATGACAGAAGGAATAAAACTTTACAATTGTGGTCAATTTACAATAATAAAATGTAATTTCTGAGACACATTTTAATATTGAATATTTGATAGTTACCCTGAATCAATACTTATTGATGCCATAATTTGTTAAAATGTGATTGTGTAATACTCTAATAAGAGCATGTATTAATGTTATAACCACTCAAATAAACATAATGCTCATTCTATACAGATGAAACTCAAATTCATCTTGAAACATAAGTCAAGCAGGTTATATGAAAACCAGTTTTCTATGCTTATGAATATGCACAGAATTATAACAGAATACCTGACCTTACATGAATTTTAAACAAATGAAGTGAAATAATCCAAAAATTCCTCAGAATTGCATAATATACTTTAAAAAGCCACTATATAAATAAATAGTGAGATACAGGACAAGATGATTTCACATGAACAATAAGATCAATGATAATATAAGGAAGTATTGGATGATAATCACATTAAGAGAACTTTCAGTTGTATGATCCTGTAATTCAGATCATTTTACAATTGAAAAATTTGTCTTGGATTCAAAGGTAATAGAAATAGCAAACAAATCTTATTTATATTTAAAAATTGATCTGTAAAATTCTTTGGTAAATAGTAATTTAATCTAAATACCCTGTAAAAATTATCAAAATACATATCAATGTAGTTCAGCTGAAACAATGTCTCTAAAATTATGACTAATAGCTGTTGCATAAGTTGTGACACATATACAAAATTTTGAAAAAAATAGCATAAAAAGCTAGTTTTATTAAGGATACTTCCAGTAAATAGGATTAATAGATTAAAATACAATTCTATTTCCCTCTGTTTACACTCCATTCTGAATATCCCATAAGTATATGGGTTCAATAGATGAAATAAATACCAGTTCACTTGAATGTGCACCTTTAATACATCCAGTACTGACAAATAATTTTCAGAGAGAAAATTATCTTTTTTCTCTCTTACTTCTTTCATAAGCTTGCAAGCAGATAATATATTTCAACAACTAGTAAGAAGTTGATTAATATATTTACACACGTTGACCAAGTCAAAAATACTTATACAAATATATTCTTGAATTTTACCAAGCAATATTGAAGTGATTATATAATATATGTATGATATTTCATTCTTAATTTCGCCCTTGATACAGACATTATTATTATTACTAATTCAATATCTCAGTTATTACCCATGAATATATTTCCACCCAAATTTAAATATGATACTATTTATTAAAAATAATTTTAGAATAAAATGGATAACCTAGCAGAAAAATATCTGTAAGTTAGAAAATATAGTATCTTACTCAGAGAAACAGTCTGTTATCATGTCAAACATATTAAGTAAAAACATGGTAAAGTTAAAAAAATCATATAAATCAATGCTTTTAAATCAAGGATCATTGACCAAGATAAACCCAGGAATCTTGTAATCAATTAATCAATCTTAAGCAAGAATAAAAATTAACAATGGAATTAAAGGTTTCAAGTGTTCACTTTAATCTGCCATATTTTGTAAGCCAAATTTACTAATATCTATGTATTTAAGATATATTTAAAGTATGACAGAAAGGTAACAAAGAAAACTTGTAATTAATACTTGCTCCATGAATAAAATTAAATGTAATGAGGCTGAAGGATATAACAGTAATTACCTTCAAGAAGGGACGTTCTCAAAAGACAGATAAGATACAGTCTGAACTGAGCTCTGATCCATTCATCCCCACCTTCCCAACCTACTCCGTCCAGAAATACATCATATCTCTCTTCAGAAACTTGTCTCACAATATAGTCAGCAAATCGAAGATCTTGAGTAGTAAGATGTAGCTGCCGCCTAAGTTCTAAGTCCTGAGTTTCAATTCGTAAATCATCTATCTGTAACATGTAATAAATATTTAATATGAAAATATTAATTAGAGAGTTCTAATGAAGATTTTAGAGAGTTAAATTCTTGAATAAAAAACTCACCTCGACAATCACATCAGCAATTTGCTTTTTCTGTTTAAACAGAACATTAGTTGCACCGATCACATACCCACGAACGTTTACATCATTTAGAAGATCAAGATATGGTAATGACAGATATGGATGACAGAGATAACCCTAAAATCAGAACCATACAAATTTATGGTAATGAAATTAACATTTTCATGCAATTTCAAAGTTAAATTTCATTCAGGATATTATGGGCAGCAATAAAAACAAAAAATAATAATTAGAAACCCCATTGCGGTGTGAACTAGCGGGCTAGAATACTAAGGGCATTAAAATATTTATAATTTAAAGAAAAAATAAGGATATGAGACAAAATAAAATAGGATAAGAATTATAATGGAGAAGTAAAAATGTAAAATCAATAATAAATAATAAAACTTTATTATAAAAGTTATTCAAAAACTCATTTACCTTTTTTGAATCTGTAGTGAATGCTTTGAGCATAAAAAAAAACAAACAAATATATACCTTAGTAAAAATAGCCAGAGGACAACCACATTCATCTGGACTAAGATTTGCAATGGCTGACATAGTTGGCTGTGGTTTTGGTATATCACCATTTCCATCAAGGCTTTTCTCTTGAGAGATTGAAGTGGTTATGCTGACAGTTTCAGCCTCTTCTGCTATTTCGGCCTTTTCTGGGCTGGGAGATTTTTCACGTCCAGCTGACCAATAACTTATAGCTCCTGATAAGCGTCCTTTAATGGAATTCGAAACTATGTTCAAAGCACCTGATGGCACTCCAGAAACAGTGTTTTTAGAGGCTTGCTCATTCTCAGATCCAATATCTACTTGAGTTGGCAGAGGTCCATTAATATCCTAAAAAAATTAAAGATTGAACAAATAAAATAATCGATCCAACATACCTTCCTATCTTTCACAACATCATCTAAATTTTCAATACTAAGTTACAGATTATCCATAATATACAAATTATATTTATATATTTTATTTCCTCCACTTTGTTTTTAAATATAAAATATTTAAGACTTCTCTTGTCTAAAAATAAGTTACTTTGAATTTAATCCAAGGGAGTTAATTGGATTCAAAGAATCACCAAATTTTTATCCATGTGTGATTAAATAGTATAAAAAAGTCCTGCAATAGTTAGAAAACTAAATTATAAACAAAGAAGATTTCATTTAAAGAAATATTTTCAAAATTGTGAATAAATACATAATTTTACATATTTTAGAATTTTAGACGCAATGAATTAACAACTTAGTACTTTCCACGGATAAATTTCAATAGAAAGTACTAAAAAAGGTATTCATTCATTATGTTACCACTCCACAAAGTAATGCTTGACTATATTAACTTCATTTTAGACTTCACATGACTTTCCATTATTTTCTTTCCAATCAACAAATGCTATTAAGAGGTTTGAAAGTCAATAACATTGTACAAGTATTCTCAACCTGATGAATGAAACTTTCACAACCAGCAGGAGGATAGCTTAGTGAATTATCACTATTCCTCCCAAAAAAACAATATTCATGATAAACTTCTGAAAATAGAAAATTTATCAGGGAAGAATATCACAATCTGCTTCTATCACAATAACACAATCTGCTTATATGTTACAGAGAAAAATAGATCCATCATGGAGTAAAGAATAACTGTATTTCACATCACGATATATAGTTGCTACAGCTTGAAGAGTCATGATCTACTCCTGGAACTATTGAACAAACCAGAAAAGAAAATATGGGACGTCACAGGACTCAGTAAACTTAGAAAAAAAAATATCTCTGATAGTTCTAAGCATTACTCATGCTGTTGCGAGAGAGCAAAGTAATGAAGAGTATACATAGAGAAAAAAAAACAAAGCTTAAACAAGAAAGCAAGTCTGTATAAGAGTATGTCAGCATAAATTAAGGAATAATAAGTATAATTTTACAGATGAATAAATTTAGAATTTCTACCAGACTCATGATGCAAATCAAGAAAAGGAGATACATAACTATAAAATCATATTCCTTGGCTGACAATATTAATGCTCAGGTAGAAAAACAAGTAGCTCACTTCCAAAAGGATGAGCTTGATCAAAACAGATTTATCCAATGGATATTTAGAACCTTTTCAAGAAAATGAATTTACAAAGTTAATTAATTTGATGTAGTAATGCAAGGTGGAGTGTAATAGATAATTAAAATTATCTTTGTAGTTTTCACAAGAGATATTTAGTATATATAATTCATCATCATCATCACATTCATCTGGTAGAAACTACGAAGTTATTTTTAATTCACTGTAATTGTTAGACTACAAGTACATTTATTGATAAATATTGAGAAACCAAGCTGAAATTGGTAAAAACATTAGGTAGCATCATAAGCTGAGAGGCAATCACAGTCACAATCAAACATATATTCAATTCTTTAACTAACCTTATTAGACTGATAATCAATCTTGTTCTCAATATTTTCTTGGCTTAAACTTTTATCGATATTCAACTGAGCTGTTTCAATCTTTTCATTGCATCCAGAATCTGAGTTAGATGTCTTGTTCTCTTGACTTAAAAAGCTCTCATTTGTAACTGGACATACTTCAGATACTTTTTCCTGGCAAGGATTTTTGAGCGATGGACTCAGATCATTATTTGATAAACTGAAATGCAAAGATGTTTTATATGTTTAGTTTAATTTCAGAAAAATATATAAATCCAATACCTCATATTTAGCTTTAATGCCTTCCAACTGAACATAAGGATAAAATCAATGACAAGGAAGTGACATGCCTGTGATCTAAGCCTCATCTTGAAAAATAGTTTTGAATTTTTAAAATTTTATATGACATATTCTGGCTAAAACATTAATATGATGTAAAAGCCAGCTATAAGGTGCAACTATAGATTTATCCAAAACCCCAAAAGAAGCTAACAGAAAAGTATAATTTTTAGTTGAAAAAAATTAAATTTATAAAAAATTTAAATTATAATGCTTTTCTCTAAGAAAAACTTCTAACCAAACTAATGAAGTCCTAGAAGTACTGATTACTAGTACAAACATAACCACCAACAAAATTAATAGCATTCAAAATACTGTATCCTACTTTCATAATGAAGTGAATATAAAAGAAATCACTTCTGCGATAGGTTATCCACACAGCTTCATTAAATAAATATAAAATAAAATGATCAATGAACAAACATCATTTAATGAGGATTTTCTTTCAAATATGAATCACAGATGAATTTGTCTCCAATAAAGGCTTTAATAGAAGAAGATAGATAGATATAGAAGCAGATGAAAAACTGATTTGCTCCATTGAGAAAAATTCCAGGAAGAATGAATAAAATAGGAAAAGAAATACCTTGATTTTGACAACATTGCAGACTTGACCAATACATCGTCATTGGCCTCTGCAGTATAGTTAGGAATAGGTGACATAGGACGTGATGGCCTGAAAATCAACATCAAAATAAATTAATAGACAAAAAAGATCTTACAATTCTTAATGAAATCATGATATTTTTTTATTTATATAATTATATTATGTTAAGAGATGATAATATTTATAATATAATAGGTCTAATTTCATTGTTTATACTAGTTTTATTAATTCAATAATCACCTTTTATTATTTATCACCATGTGCCATAAATAGGAGACAATGGTTATATTGCCAATACATTATGCAATTTCCAAAAACCATAAAAAATAGGTCAAATTTATCAAATGACTGACTATATATACAAAAAATACCCAAACCTTTTCACTTATGGAAAATAATATTTTCAGATTTCTATTTAATAATAATAATATCAATTGAATTTTTGAAAAATTGATTGAAGAAATAAATTAAATCCTGTGTATTTTGATGGATAAGAAAAGATACCATAGTTTGCAATAAATGATTTTATTACAGTAATCAATGTATTTGATTAAATCATATTTTCTAAGAATTTCAGTTATTACACCAAATTCAAGTTGCTGCTAGTTAAAAAAAAGCTAAGAAAAGTCCTATTCTTGATTGCATCTTGCAAAAGAGGTAGAAATGGACAGAAATATAGATTTTCGATCTAATTTCCCATATAATTTGTATCTACTTAATAGTGGAAGAAATAACTATTTTAATCCTAATGGAATGCTCAAAGTTTAAAATTTATACTATCAAGCTTCACTTGGTAGAAATCTTGTAACATATTTGAAAAATATAACTCAGTAATTTCCACAGATAAATTTTTATTGCTATTGCTCGACTGGTTTTCAAATATGATAAAGAATGCTCAAAAAATGGCAGAGGGGCTTAAAATTGCAATCATTAGAAATTATGTAATTAATGTGTAGTTGAATGTTTCCATCATCAGGCCATTCCAATCTATTATAATCAGGTTCATATTCAATCATACTTCAATGGCAATCTAAAAATAATTTTGTATTATGAGGAAGAAATTTGGGTTTCAGAATGATGGATAGAGTTTTCTAATTAAAAAATAAATTTATACCAACAAAATCTTATGATGCTGAATGAAAATGAAGATAGAGATAATTTTAAACTTTTGAAATAATATTATTCATCTGAACTTTTTGGAACTTACTGCTTAGCCAGAATGAGCAAGAAAATACAGTAACACAGGCAACATAACATAAAGGATATATTTGATAAATGTCTGATGTGGATGAATGTCTTCCCCCTTGAGTTTGATTATAAATAAAAAGATTTCAGTTTTGAAAGAGGTCCATAATTCAAATTATACTGCAAAACTAGATGTTGCCCATTATTTTTTTTAATAATGAAAATTTATATAAATTTTAAAATAATGAAATAAATGCTATTTTATTATTGTATTACATTTGAAAAAAAAGTGGAATTTCAAATACATGACTAGATTTATATCTCAAACATGAAAAATTATTCAATGTATCATTGAACTGAAATTTATATAGAAACCTTAAGTGGAAAGATTGGATAAGTTTAAAGAAACCTTTAATGAAGATAGGAAAAACAATATGAGAATTTTCTATTCTATTCTCTAATTTACAGAATTAATTATTATTATTATTAAATCTCTTTCTCAAACAAAATACAAGATTTTGTTCATGTTATTGCCATAAGACAATGAATGTTTTTTTTAAAGTGAGGATAATTTTCTTTAAATATTATTAGTTTGCATATATACCACAATTGAGAAGTTTGTCATATCTTAGAATCCATACTAAATTACTAACCCTTGCAGGATTTCTATCATTCCCTAAATCTTATTTGTACTCTGCACTATTAAAAATCAATAACTATGGTAATTGACTAATCTTAAAAAATTTATGATAAAATAAGGGAATTAGTACTTGATGAAAATTATGAATGATAAAAACCTCTTCCAGAGAATTTGTGATGTGAATGAGAAAATAGATCAGAGAAACAATACTATAAATATTACGACAGATCTGCTACTTTTCCTTAATTCCTCTTTTTCCACACTCTTCTTCTAAAACAAATCAAAAATATGGTAGAAAGTGAAAAAGAAATATTTTACATAGCACCCCTTTCACATGCTTAGTATATGACTAAGGAATCTTCAAAAGTAAATGATCTTCAGAAATGAATTAAGAACTATGTATTGAGGAAAATATGGATTGGACATGTCATTTTATGTCTTGAAAGTAGTTTAATTTTTATTTCCTTAAAAGAAATATAATTAAACAGCTGGTATTTCAAAAACTTTTTAAAACAATTTTGGCCAAGTACACTTTTACATTAGTCTATATTCTACATAATCTATATTCTATATATGGAAACAAATTAAATCAAGTCAAGGCAAAATATTGAGAGTTAAAAAATACTTACTTGACACATGCGGATTCCTTAAGACCCTTTTCAATCATCCCTGGGTGAAGAGAGAGCAGAGAAAGTATAGTGGAGCATAATTGCTGAACAGGAGACTTGAAGAAAAGAACTTTCCTTTCAAGAAGCATCAACTTAAACATCAGCAATGCTTTGTGTTTGAACTGCAAGACAAGATCACGAGGAGACAAGCCTGAAATAAGAGATAATTATATGCTACTTAATAATTTAACTTGCTAAAAGAATGATTTTAAACTGTAGGAATAGCTTGAGAAAGATAATTACAAATACTATTAAATTTTACTTAATATTAATTGATGTTTTGAAGCTGATATTTAAAGAATTCAGCATTTTCAAATAAAAAGCAATCTTGTAAAATCCACAAAAAACATTAATAATGGTTAATGCAATTAGTTTAAGGAATTGATGGCCATGAGGAAAGTCTATTAGGACCAAGACTTGAGCCTGGATCTCATTTTTTCCAAGTCTTTCTGGAGATTGAGTTATTAATAGAAGACATAAAAATGGTGTTATGTTAGAATACACAAGGTAAAAGGATAAAGATCTCTTTGGGTGAAAATTCAAATGGTTTGGTATATACTAGGAATTTCTCACTCTAAAAAGTTTTTCATCCAAGATCCATATGATGAATAGAATGTGATAAAATTTATTACACCCAATCGCATAGTATTTATGTCTGTTTTTTCTTTGAATAATGATAATGCACATAAAGATTATGTTTTGATCATTTGATGGCCTTTAACAATTTTTCAAACATGAAAATCGAAGAAAGTTAATTCTATATCATTCATTAATATTTCAAGGGTTTATTGACAAAGAACTAATTTTAGGGGATGGAAAATTTTCAATGATAAAAATTAAACTTCCTTTAAAAAATAATAAATAAAATGCTTTATGTGTAAAAAAAACTTTGAGTATCTATTTACATTATTTCAATATCTCAAAAAATTTATGGTTTAAAAATTAAGATTTAATAATCACTCCAAATATTGTCACTTAATTAGTAGTATAGAATTACTAATTAGGTAGAAAAGAAGTACTCATTTTAAAATTAAAGGAATAATATGGTAATTTCAACAATGAAAAGGTAGATATAGAAATGAGCATTTCCACACCAATGGTAAAAAGGTATAAAATACTAAATAAATAAAATAAATAATAAATACTAATAATAAATATATGTGCATAACTAGTATGTCAGCGTTGAACCATATATAAACCATATAAACTATATATGGAGTTGGATTCTGGAGATCATGAGGACTTGTGCTTTTTTACATCCAAGTCAATTTATGGAGATGGATAATTTATATTTTGATACAGGCAATACATGATATACAAACATTTTGAACAGCTCAGAAAGATCTAACAATATTTACAGTAAAACTTCCTCACTCACCAACAAAAACCTGTGATGATTCAAGCATTTCTTCATTCAAGCAATCATTCAAATTGGTATAAGTGTCTTGAAGAAGAGACACTTTACTAAAATCTCCCTCTTGGAAATAGGCATGAGTTATAAGAGCCATTTTGACCTGTATATGACCATAAAGAGGTAATGTACTTAATACACAAACTGATTTCTGGACTGTTCCCCGGGTAATGTCCGCTGTTCGATTTGTAACTTTCTAAAAATAATATAAAAAAGAAATATATTAAAATACTATTATCAAGATTTGGTAAAAAATGATATGTCACTTAGTTGTAAGTTAAGTTACCTCAACAGGAATCTGACGAAAACATGATATACCATATACAGTTTCTTTTGGATTAATTAGGCTTGGTAGATGGAAATAAACAGTATCTTCTTCATAATTGTGAGAACCATCTGGTAAGGCTAATGTTGGTAAATATTTCCATCCAGGAGGACACTCATTTGAATCATAAGTACCACCATCAACTAATGGAGGAAATGAATATTCCACCTGTGAACAAATTGTTCAATTATAGAATATAAATAACATTATATGCATGGTTTTAAAAAATATATTTTGAACATAAAATTGAATTATAGTCATTATGTATACTCTCAAGCTTAAAAATGTTATATGTAAGAATACTTATGGAAAGTTAAGGTACAATATCAAAAAGCTATTTCAAAACAAAATAATTGTATCAAATAAAATTTACAGGAAAACATTGCAATATAATTTAAATACAATAATAATCCTTAATTGGAGGATTAATTAATAAGAATCTTATACCTTGATTGGGGGCAAAAAATACCTTTCTTTCTTATTTTGGTTTCTAATTTTATGCTAGAATCCATTACTTTCATTAGCCTATCTATATTTCGAGTGGTGTTATTTAGATTTATAAAAAACAAAATAGCTGAACAAATTTTGATAACTTATCCTTAACATGGAAAACTGCTTCATTATCTATTACATGAATATTTGTTATACATAAAATACTGAGAATAAAACAGCTGAAAAATTGAAACTCGCGAAAAATAAGTTTTTTTCTAACATTTAAACATAACGAAATTTTTAAAAATCCTTTAATTCAAAATTACTTATCTATTGATTTTCTAAACATGGGTATCAGTATATTTTTCAATCATTATTTACATTTATTACATAATATAGTAATTGTAAAAACAATAATTAATTAACTCTCAACGAGTTTTAGTTATGAAGATTATAACAGCATCTACTTCTCAATTTCTTTCATAAGACGAATTTCCATTGTTTATATCATTTGATAAACTCATTCAGCACTGAAATTGAGGGGTTGATGAATAGCCTTAGTTTACCAAATCATCAAATATCTATTTAAGAAAGTAATTACCGAAGAATCAAATTTTCTGTGGCATGCATCTTAATAATATAAATAAATACCATAAATAAAATGGTATTATATTTCATGAATTTCTGAGAGTAGATTTTACTTTATGCAAGACTATTACATCACAAATTTATAAACGTGCTAATTTTTCATTGCAAAAACTACAAAATATATTATCATTCAATAGGAAAATTTTTAAGTATAACCCTCAAAGAATCTTAGTCTTCCTGTTTTTAACTTCTTTTCCTTTGTAAACGCTGACGTTAGAGGATGAAGGAACGTTTCAACTCGAGGGCAAAAAATATTCAAAATGAAGCTGTATTCCCTCCAAGAATTTTTGATTTAGTTAAACTGTAAACTGAATATACATAAAATTGCTATCAATTGTATATGAGAGATCAAGAGATGTCTTCTACCTGACATCCTTTCTTATGATGAAAGCCGACGACAATAACGTGCAGAATCGGTCCTTTAGGGTTCTTTGAATTGATCTGTTCGTCAGTCATTTTTAAGCTTAAATCAACCAACAGATGCACATATTACAGGATTTATGTTTCACTATCAGCAACCATTACAATCAAGACAGTTGTCCAGATGCGTTTAGAACAAGTGCAGTCTGCTGACTCTACTGACACCTACCAACCTACCGACGTGATATTCACGTACCGCGGTTGATCAGCGATGCTGGACCCTTAACTTTAAATTCCTATCTCATATGTTTCAGGTCTGAGTTTGATATCATTTGCGCTGCAGCTATTTTTATCAAATGTTATGAATGAATGAAACATAGAAGTTGTTGTTATTCAGAGTTTTATTTGAAAGAGAATTATTAAAATGTCAGCCATCATAACAGAGCTGTACGCAATGCCGAAAATCTGGCGAAAATTAAGAATCAAACATCCTACCTGTCTTCTTCGACAGTTAAAAACTTTTGCCAAGGAGAATAAACTGAGCGATAAAGAGATTCTGGAAGCCAACACGAAGAAGAAGGTGCGATATTTTGTACATTATGCTAAATATTTTAACACTTCATTCTTCTGATTTTTATCCGTTTTTAAGGATGTCATCATACAATGCAAAAGATCGGATTTCAACCACTATCGAGGACAGATATATGATAAATTCAAGCCCATACCCCTAGCTTCCAAAGGATGGCATCATAAAAAATCCAAAGGAGATTATTTTATCATCAACAAAATTGCAATGGTACTATTTTTACCTCTTCAAGATAAATAAGGAGTTTTAAGAAATACTAACAAGCAATCGTTTGTTTATCAGGATAACAAAGAAGTTAAGACAGATCGCATAACATTTGAAGAAACCGGACTAGACTCCCGTATAAACAATGCTCTGATGAAATTTGGTTTCAGCAAGCCGACAGAAGTGCAGGTAATTTTCTCTAGTTATAATCTCATATAAGATATCAAATCTTATGAAATTTCTACCATAATATGATGGTTTATTTTCTTTTTGATTGAGAAAGTCATTGAAAAATTATCAAGACGTTGATCAAATAGATTAATGGCTCATGCATTACCAAATATAAATTTTAAAAAAACAATCAGCATTGATGCAATTAACCAATTGAAGTATTTAAGGACTGTTGGTGTTGTGTGATTTATAAGTATTTAGGCTAGAATGAAATCAAGTAGAAAACAAAACCATTAGATGTTGACGCCTAAAAGCAGCGAGTTTTTTTTCCATGTCAAATTATTCATTTGTACGAGAATAAGGTTCTTTATTATAGATTCCTTGTTTCATTTTTAATGTTTATTTAGTGAACTACTATTCAAAAACTATAATTCCCCACCAAGTATTCCTTTTAGTAAGGTTTGTATCCAGTATGAGGAAGAATTGTAGTAACCTCAATCTATTTTTATATTCCTTGTCCAGTCAAAGGTAGTTTTTGGAATCTAGTTATTATAGCTTGGAATGGTTTTGTTTGTCAGTTAATTTAATTACATTAAATATTCAGATAGAGTTCTTACATTTTTGCTCTTATAATGGTTCAATTATTTATGTAAATAGGAAAGAGGAATCCCATCAATTTTGCTTGGATGTAACACAATTCTTGCAGCTGAAACAGGATGTGGGAAAACTCTTGCTTATTTGCTTCCTATAATGCAACACATTTTGAAGTGGAAAAAGTATATGGAACCTCCACCTATGAACTGCCCATTAGCTGTCATTCTTTCACCCAACAGAGAACTGGCCCAACAGATACATGTAAGCATTACATAATTATATTTATCAATATCCTCTTAAAGATTAAATTTACGATTTAAGATTTATTTAAAGATATTTGCAGAATTATAGTAATGTTACTCTTTACCTAATATAATTTTATATTAGGTAAAGAGCATTGCTGTGGCATATCATTTGATGCAAATTTTTACAATCTTAATTGTATAAAACCAAAATATCTTTAATATTATTCATTGATCGAAGTAAATCAATGATTGCTTTGTAGATTTAGTGAAAACTCATCTGATAGCCAAATTTTAATATTTAATTTTAATTATTGCAAAAAGGGCTATATATATATACAAAAACAAAGTTTTCTTACTTATTAGGGTGTGATTATCAACTACTAAATCAGTAGGATAAAGGAAAATATGAAAAAAAATTCAAAATATCACTTATATATCGGATACAAAATTATATATCTTGAACAACCACCTTTTTTTAAAATGTCAAAACAAGATAATTTTGACGAGGCTGTTGTAACTAGATATATTAATTTTTGATATTATAATTAAATGATGATCTAGTAATTATGGAAATTTATTTTATAGAAATAGTTTGATTCATTCATTCTAAGTATGAATCTATGAAATTGGTCCAAATGTAATATATATTATTTTCTTGCAGGATGTGATTAATATGTTTTCAGATGACCTTCAGATAAAGTCAAAGCTAATTCTTGGCGGACATACAAAGAGGATGATTCTCAACCCTGAGTTCAATGATATTGATATATTAGTTGGAACCCTTGGAGCTGTTAGCAAAATGACTACATTTGGTAAATTCAATATTTATACTCAACCATATAGAATTGATACTTCTACTGATACTTTACTTTACTTACTTACTCTGTGTCTGTGTTAACAAAAGAATTTCCAATGTACAAATAATATCTTCATATTATGAAGAGTTAAGCATAGCAGAGAAACTCACAGTTTATATGAAAGTAGAAGTATGTGAAAGCTCATTTAAGTATTTTTCATTCTTTTATATAAATATATTACCTTCAATGCATTGATTAAATCTTTTAAAAAATTCAGAAACAAAAAATTGTAGTAGTTCTGTTGTGTTTTTAATTTTTGCATATATACATTCTCTCTTATATTATTATCAATAAGATATTTGGATGGATCTACATTGAAAGTTTGATGGCAGCATCATACCTTTAAATACAGTATTTATTACAGCTGTTGAAAAAATGATAAACTACCTTAGAGACTACTTAATAATGGCTACCTATAGGAAATATGTAAACTAAATTTCTTTTTGAATATTCTGTAAGGGCTTTAGATATAATCTAGGTACATTTTTCCATTGTGTAATATCTTATTAAGGTACAAATACTTTGCTGAATCCAATCTTTGTCTTTATTTTAAAATGTTCTATCATTCCCTTTCATCTTCTGATAGCATTCACCATTCTATTTTCCCATAGGCATTTACAAAATGACATTTGTGAAGCATGTTGTCTTGGATGAAGCTGATACCTTGCTAGATGATAGTTTTAATGAAAAACTTAGCTACCTCCTTAATTTTTTTGCTGTAAGTCAATATTGATGTATTTTATTTATACTCTCCATATGTTAATATTGGATATAAATGTAAAATTAAAATATTTATTATTCATAGAAATTTTTCTGTGTTGGTATTTAATTGTTCCTCATCTTCCAGTTCAACTATAAAACTAGTCATATACAAGGTCTATTTCCAAGTGGATCGCAATTAACCTTAGCTAGTGCTACAATGCCAAGAGGAGCTACTGAAACTCTGCAGTCAATTTTACCAGTGAGTTTTAATAATAATATTCAATCATTTTTTTATCATCCATTATTACTAAAATACAATTAAAATAACCATAGTTTAGGTAAGTCACAACACAACTCTACATTCTACAGAATATCTTTATCCTTCTGTAATCGTAGAATAACTATTCATTATAAACATCATTAAGTATGATTGGTCATGGATGGATGGATTTTATTGCTGGTAGGTACTATGAAATATTTTTTTGATCCAGTTAATTTTCTTATTCATCATCATTTGGCTCGCCTTAGAGCTGACCCTCTTATTCAAAGGTCCTGGGTATCCTGGCTGAGGAGGAAATTTTCCTCTTGGTTTATAGATGTTACTGTTTGTCTATTGTTGATTTGAGTACCACTCAGTAATTTTCCGAAAGTGGATGCTTGAGGGGTCCATGTTAAATTAAATAAATAATCATTGCTTGTATTACTCAAATAATATTCATTCATGATATTATCAGGAATTTCCTCCATAGTATTTAGTTCACTTTCATAATTCATATAATTTTATGTTTTTTTTTAATTCCTCAGACTGATTCTCTTGTAAACATAAAAACCAAAAATCTTCACCATATTCTGTCAACTGTGAAGCAGTATTTTCTACGCCTCAGCGGATCTCAGAGACCTCAAGAATTGCTGAAACAAGTGAAATATTCAAAAAACAACCCCACTATAATTTTTAGGTAAAATACCTTTGGAAATAATCTTAATTGTGATTGTGAGAAAATCATTATTATATGAAGACTTATTTTTATGAGATTTTGAAATGTATTGATGTCAATAATACTCCATATAGTTTTACTGTGAATAAATTAATGGCAATTTTGAAATTTTTGAATTAATTTGGTTAATTCGTTTTTTTCATAAATGTTTTGTTCTTACCTTGTTAAAGTTCCTTATAGGTTTGTTCAATCTAAAGCTCCTTCAGAATAATTAAGAAGTATTCAATCTTACTAATAAGAATAACTGTAACCAAGTGCAATTAATATAAGTAAAGCTATGATTTACAATTTTTTATGTTGATGTCTCTAATAGCTATTGTTGAAGACAGAAAGAGGTTCAGAAATCTTATTTTTAATTATTATTTATTCTTGGGAGTTTTAATCAATAGATATAGATTTTCTGACAACAAATATGTTTTATTACATCATAGTGTGATTTCCATTCATATGTTTCTGATTGAAAATATTATTTCTTAGTACCAAAACTGAAACCAGCCAGTGGGTATCATTATTTTTGAATGAGAATGGAATAGACTGCCTGAATTTGAATGGAGAAATGACTGTTGAAGCAAGAGCTGGGAAGTTTGACAAATTTCAGAATGGTTTGACAAATATTATATCTTGCACAGATATTGGGTCTAGAGGCCTGAATACCACACAGGTAACATTTCTCTCATTATATAAGAAGGAAGTGTATAGTTTTCATTTAGTGCAGTATTAATATCTTTTTGGTTCATTTATTTTTCAGGTAAGGCACGTTATAAATTTTGAATTTCCAATATATGTTGCTGATTATATTCATCGATGTGGGCGTACAGGAAGATTAGGAGGTTCTTCTGATTGTAAAGTTACCAATTTTATTACTGGTCGAAGAGAGATTGAGCTAGCACAAAAAATTGAGGTAGGATTTCAATATTTATCTTATTATGAATTTTTAAAGTATCTCATTTGAAATTTATAATCAATATGCTTCATGTATGATATTATTATTATTCTTTTTAAGCTCTCCATTCGAAGCCAAACGGAACTCCCAAATGTCAATGGAAATATTAAAAGACTCATTATTAACAGAAGATAGTGAAACTATTTTCAGAAAAAATTTTAAAATTTTGTATTAATATGTAATTTAAGTATTTCTAAGAAATGCTTTCAACATATGTTGTTTTTTATCTGTTCAAAAATCTTCGGTCTATCATTTCCCTCTATTATTTATTTTATGATTATGAAACTAGCAAGAAATAGCAGAATTATTCCCCAGTGAAAAATGTTTAATGTTCCTCTCAGGTAATTACAGTTTCCATTGATTTCACCCAACTGACAAAATATAGTTTTATACAGATCCCCATTTCCCCCAAAATGTATGTTTACTCGCACTTGTCAAAATTGTTAAAGGTGTGTTCTTTCAAAGAACAAAGAAAGGAAACAATTAATTCAAATTAAAGGATATTTTATTAAAAATGTAAATGAAACAATTCATTGAATTTTGCCAAAATGAAAAATAAAAATGTTACAAGGATGGTAAAATCTATGTTTTATTTCACATTTAACAATCATCTACTTAATTTGAACACAAGCCTTTTTGCCTGGTATATCTCTATATTTGTACAACCAGGTTAAATACTTATATACATGATTAGATTTGAAATAAGAACTTTAAATTGTATACTACGGAATCATAAGGTGAATGGAAGTTACAAAAAGCCTCCACTTAGTGTTTACAGAAAATGTTATAAAGTTCTTGTCGCTCGTTCTTTGAATACAATCTTTTCTTTGTCAGAAAATATTATTTCCAATCCATGTCCAACCAACTCGTCATGCATACAATGCATCCAACAATCATGGCTTCTTACAAGAGCACAAAAATATATTTTAATCACATATTGAAGGCATAGCAATTTTCACGACTCATTTACAAAGACCTTACGAAAACAGAGCTGTGTGTGCACACAAGTAAATATCTCTTTCCTCCTATTTCAAAATGTGTTCCCTGACTAGAGTGCTTATAGATCTATGATAGTAAACAATGCATATTAACAATGTAATACTGGCCAGCAGAAAATAAAGTTATCTACCTATCCTGCAAGCAAACAGGACAAACATGACAAAGCAATAATAATTCTTTTTTCTTTCCCAAAACTAATGTGAAAGCATTTTGTGTCCATTCATGTGCAACTACTCTGATGGCAAAATAATATAAACATGTGCAGAGTCAGATGCAAATCACGGCCAGTTCTGACAAAGATTTAAATTATGCTAAAAGTTAGAGGAGCAATGTTAAAATCAACCATGAGACTATAAAATAAACATCTTTAAAGAAATAAAATATATCCCTTAACCTCATATAATTTCTGGTTTTCAGGAGTACTAAAATGTATAAATCTGAAAAAAAAATCAATTTAACTGCAATATACAAACCTAGCATTCTCTAAATATAACTGATTTTTAACAATTAAAAATTCTTATTCATAATATCATTCCACCATCATTTCACAAAAATTCACCAGTAGAGCATCTCCATAACTATATCACAGATGTAACTTACAGGAAAAGAAGTGCCCTTTGTTTTACTCGCTAATAAAATAACTTTTTTCAACCCATTAATAAACTGGTACTCACTTTAAGTAATAACATGCAGGATAATGAAATTGGCACATATTCATGTAGTGCTGTGAATGCCAGTAATATAAGCAACAAGTAACCACCATTATCCCCCAAAAAATATTAGCTATCTGGGTCATCTCATCTCAAATTTGGAAAGGTAAATAATCTAAACTGCACATCTGGTATGGAATATCTATATACATACTAGCCAAATTATCTTTGGCAATCAAATCAATAGCATATAATTACATTCATAAATGTAAACATTGTGGTATGATGTTATGAAATAAATGCATGAGTCTTAAATTTCTAAGAAATATAAAGTTAACTCTTGGTCAAATATTCCATAAAACAAATTATATACTCCAGAAACTAATTTTTCCTATCATGTAATGAGATATCATTAAATCTGAGTGATACTTCTATAGCTGCTGGCCTGATACATTCACCAAACCTTAAAATGAAAAAATACTTTTGCAACATTATATTTCAACAATAATTACTATATACATACAAATTAAATATTCTCCAGTAAAAGTGTTGATTGAACCTTTTAACATTCACATTTGATAAAAATTAAACTTGAGCAACAAATAGGAATTAGCTAAAAATGATTCTATAATATAGAGGGCATAATTCTATTACCAGAGATTATTAACATGTAATGCCTCAAATATTAATGTACTGATAACAGGTCTTTATCTTTGATATTTCTAAATTCCAATAAAATTTAAATATACTTAACAGTTGTTAATGCAATGGACAGATTTCTCAAAGAAAATTAGTTACAAATGATAGACCTGTAATTAATTCTGTATTTTATTATTAAATTTTGTAACATGACTAGCATTCTCCTTAAATATAATCTTTTATAAAAACGTCAAATAATAAAGTGAACTACATCAAGGAATAAGCCTATAATGCATAGCTCATTCTTATTGTTTTATCCAACAGACATTAACTCAAACAAATGTCATTAATGGATTTTGAACCCAGAAACCTTTTATGAGGCACACCTGGTACCCCTTTACTATAAGAGCAATCAATAAACAAAGATTTACTCAAAAAAATCATAAAATATTATTAGATAAAGAAAATATACGTATCAAAAATGGCAAGAAAATCTAATATGATGTTTGATTAGACAATTCACAAACCAAAATAATCAGATAAACACATATACATGTATATGATTCCAAAAGTACACAACTAGGCATATAAACAAACATAATTCATTTTCAGGAAAAACAATAGTTAATACTGTGATTAATTAACAAAATAAAAATCTGATGTTCATAGATTTACATTAAAAACATACTAACAACAACCTGTAACGGATTATTTTGATAACTAACTTCATCATTTGCAAACAAATTTCCTTTTATTCGGTTAATAAGTTTAAGATTACTATAGATGTGTAACTGGATATATACACTAAGATAAAAATGTCTTTATCCAACAAAAGTTTAACTTTTGTAAATTAACTACCTATACATTCACAACCTATTTTCGATATCACTCAGAGGGAATTAAGTGAATGATGCTATTAGCTTCAATAATTATTTGCCCTACCACTTCAAATTCAACTCTGTAATTGTTAAATATCAGTTGGCAAATGATTATTAGCATACTGATAATTTAAACTCTTTCATTTACAGTTAAAAAAAATATTTCATCCAAAGAGAAAATCACTGAAGATCTAAATTCTTAAAAATAGTGTTGTTTCTATTGCACAAATTATAAATAAAACATTTTAAATTACAATTCCTAAATTTTGAACAGAATAAACTATAATTTTATTATCATTGCCAGTTATAATCATTATCCAAATGCTCATAAGAATTTTGAGTTGATGTTTTACTCTCGTCAGCACTAAATCCTTGAAAAGGATGGCATTGGAATTCAGTTGAAGTCATAAGCTCTGTGCTTCCATAAGAATGATTGATCAAATCTTCATTCAGAGTTGAGCTGGAAAAGGAGCTGCCACTGTTACTTTGAGGAATAGGAGAGCATGATGTCAAATCTGTAGGATCTCTAAAGTTCCCAACTCCCAACAATGAATCTAATGAATCATCCTTGCTGGCTGTGTTTCCATGATAACCAGGATAAAATTGATCCCTCCCAGGCAATCTACCAACAGGTGGAGAATGGCCAGGTGTTGGAAAGGATTGGGGAAATAATTCATTTGCATAAGGAGGAAGAACCTGCTGACTCTGACTAAGAATACTTTGCTGAGTGTTGTGACAATATTCATGACTTTGGTGAAGTTGATGGCCCTGATGAGGTTGCTGCAAGAGATGATGAGGCTGGTGATAGTGATGCTGAGGATGCAATGCAGGCAGAGGGCTAGATGGTCCTAGTGATGTTGGGTTATGAGAAGAATTTACTGTTTGACTCATTCCTGCTTGAGATGCCAAAAAGTTCATTCTGATTGGAGGAGTAGGTAAAATTGAAGTGTTAGGTGTAGGATTCCCTCCTGAAATTCCATTTTCAGAAGTATTTCCCACATCCATTTCAAACTGAGAAAGCAAACCAGTCAAGATTTCTGAAAGTTCTGAAGGATCTAAAGATCCAGGGTCAAAGTCATCAGCTTCATATCGTGATCCACTTACTGCTGGACTCCCTTTCTCTTCCTTTCTCTCAGAATTGAATGTAAGTGCCTTGCAACTATTATTATACTGGTCATAGTTAGCTCGGCTTGTAGTGCTTGTGCTGGGAAAGTTAGCATATTGGTCCCCTATTCAATGGAAAAAAAGAATTGGTTTAAAAAATTAATACATAAAAATAATATAATGTAGAACCATATTTACATAAGATTTGAACAAAGAGAGTCTAAAGAATTGCCGTGGATGGACACTTATTATGATTAGACATTGAATCAAATAAAGGACAGATTTAATTATGCTAAAAAATCCAAGTATTTCATAGATATAAGTTTATATATAAAATCTAAATATGTGAACACTAGATTAACTTAAACTCCAAGTTAAGAAAAATGAGCTAAGCTAGCTGAGTAACATCTTTCAAATTCCTACAAAAAATGACTGAACTCTTCAGCTTTGACATTTGAAATTGCTTTGTCTACAAATAATGGAATCAAAAGAAAGAGTGAAGGAAAATCAAATATAAAGGAAAATAATCCAATCATAATATTTTTTAATTTCAATAAATATGGGAAATAGATTTTTAAGTAAATAAGATAAGATAAATAAGATTTCTTTATTTCTGGCAAAAATTTAGGCTAGATAGGAAACTCTTACATTTAACTCTACAAATAACTATCACAATTGCAAATCACTTAAAATAACTTTTACATCAATTTAGAATTTTTTGCAAGTCAACTTTTCAAAAAAATAATTTAAATAATTCTTCCTAACAAGAACAAGCTAACTTAATTACGAAAGTCATTACATATATTTATCCCACATAAAATAATGGTCTAATGTCAATTTCATTATAGGCAAATTCCATTTATACCTATTGGTAAGGTGTTTCATGAAATGTATAAAATCATATTCAATCAATTGTATAATTCAATGTTTTTACATGATGAAATTACAGTAGCAATTCTAGTGACATACATGTAAGAAGAAAGCTGCTGAGCATAATTAATTAATCATCTATTATTATTTTAATGCTAATAAAATACAATTTTCAGTTTTTATTATTATTATTTTATCAATTTACTGTCAAATTGAAAATGACTCAGGTAATTTACTTGTTTATGACTAAGGGAAAATAGCAAATATTAAATTAAGTTACACAAATATTTAATTTCTTTAAAAGTTGCTTAAAAATGTGTGGAATTTTCTGTTTATGAACTATTGGTATATTTATCTGTAAGTTATAAATTACCTGTAATTTACAGTGACAGTTGATGAAAATAAATATTCCTCATGAGATTTAAATATTATTAAATAAATTATTATGGATGATATTTATAGGTTATTGACTGGAAATATGCATGGAAACTTCAAAAATCAAGTGCTTATCATCTCACCATCTGTAAAGTCTTGACTACTCTTCCTAGAAGAATTTTCTGGGATGGAATTCAAATGCATTCCCCAATCAGACTCCACATTAATTACTGACTGATCTGGAACTCTAGTTTGGTTAGCTGTAATTTTAGACCCATGCTGAGCAAATGGATTACAATCACTACTGTTGCTACTACAATCAGGGCTGTACGGGGATACCTAAAAGGAATGTGATTTCCAAGCTATAAAATTGTTACTATCATATATATATTTCTTCCATTACCATTTTACTTACAAATTGATTCTATTTTTAGAAGAATTTTGGATTATCAAATTTTTAAAATTCAACTCAACAAAGAAAAGGAAAAAAAATCCAAGAAAAAATTTTAATACAAATAATTAATAAAATTATATGAAGTTTCAATTGCACAAGATAACTATAAACGCACCAATAATATTTTATTTTTATGAAAATTTTGGTGTATTCATTTTCATAATTTATTACAAGCATAAATTAAATCACTTCTCAAGCACTCAAAAAGCTAAAAATTCTATTGCATACCTTAATAAATTTGATAAAAATTAATAGTCTTTGTAGAACTATTTATTGCCTGTAGAAATGCATATTTAATTAATCTAATTTACAATTTTTTGTAAGCTTCTGAAAAAATGGTATGCATTGTTTTTATAGCTAAAAGCAATAAAACATTCATGAAACAATACATTGAATAATTGTTTTAAAAAAATACTTGCCCTTATCATTTGAATACTCTTCTTTTTCTTTGAAAATCCATCATCTTGACTATAGCTATAATCTATTTCCCAATAACTTCCTTTACCTGGATCATCTTTTGATCTTGGAATTTTAGTAAAGCATTTATTTAAAGATAGATTGTGACGAATTGAATTCTAGGAAGCAAAGATATTCTCATTAAATCAATCATAGAGTAAATTTAACATTATAGTATAAAAGAATTTTGCATACCTTCCATCCAGTTCCTGCTTCTCTGTAGTATGGGAAATGATCAATAATAAATTGGTATATTTCAGATAATGTCATCTTTTGCTTAGGAGCATTACTAATGGCCAATCTTATCAAACTAGCATAGCTGTTGAAATAAAGTTTTAATGATAAAAATCATAGCCCGAAGATCAAGGATTGTTTGAAGTTAAAGAAAATAAAATGTTACCTATAGGGTGGTTTCCCATCTTTAGACCTAGTGGTTAAAGCTGTTTCTTTGATCATTGCCCGTCCATTCTCTGCAACACTCTCAGATGAATGAGAGTTTTGGCTTACTAAACAGGGCATCCAGTCTATTGCTATTAGACTACAGTCTAAATCTGCCATAGTATGTCACATTTCCTTTTTGAATGAATGGCAGTAAGGACCTTACATCCCATCAAATCTACAGAAAAAAACCCCTATCTAAGAGATCAAACATTCAACTAAAATTATAAATGGAAGTAAAACACACAGCTAATATAACTGAAAGAATATAAATTAAGCTCCAAAACATAAGAAGTGAATTCTGGTTATTTACAGAGAAATTGTAAATGACTAATATACAGCAAAAATGACAACAATTCAAGATTCATTATAAATAACAAACTTAGATAGAGAAGCTTTTATAAAAATAATATTTTTACCTCTAAATCAAGGATAACGTTAAAAGGTAGAACAATTGATCAACCTTCTTACCCGATAAAAAGATGTCATGTTTACCACCTTTAGAACCACCATGGTGCATCCACTAGTAAAATCATTCGATCCAAAAGGTATCTAATCATCAACAAAACTTAGAATATTCTTCGCTTGAAAACATTTACCTAATTCTTTTTCCTTTCAAATTTATTAAATGCATGTTAACATAACTTAGTGTGTTAACATTGACGAAACTATAACAGCTGATAATACATACACCAGGTACAGAGCCACGTATGGAAGTTAGAGACATCTAGCGACGAACCAGAAAACATGTAACAACACAGTAATTGAAGCGGTAAAATATGTTAGACGAAAATATCGAAAACATAAATTTCCGATTTACAAAATATTTGAAACACAAGAAAAGTTATTATAAAGTATGATTATAAATTACATATTTTACATATGTTTATAAAAACATTTTTCATTGAAAACGTTTTCATTAAAAAGTATTTTATTGATAGTAAGGTTCCAAGAGATACAGGATAAAAAAAAGTAATACTCATTTCAGAAGTAGTTCTTCTATATGATTTCTGTTGAAAATAACAGGAAGAATATAGGGAAAAAAGTTTCATTCAGAAGAGATTTTTAATGAAAATATAGGAATTGCTTAGTATCTTTAAATAAACAGTAAGAAACAAGCCCACTTGTCGGGGCTATAATTATTAGTAATATGTAAGTTGGAAGACACCACCGCTGTTCTTGAATTATCTATAGATATGCTTATTGCTATACTTTAACACAAATTCAAAACGTTATGAAATATCTACTCACAAGCTTCTATTTCGCGCAACGCGAAAAGTTATATCCCAAGTCCCAAATAACATAGTACACTCGAGGTTAAATTGTTCCAAACATCAGAGCAGTCAAAAAACTTTGTTTTATTCTATTCTTGCATCCATACCAGATGCCTATATATTACAAAATGACATCGCGGCGAAAGATAATGAATAATGACCGATAGAAACTACCTTTGGCGATTAAGTACTCAATTGATCTCGACAAAAATAGGTCGAAATTCATGAATTACTCAAATAAGCTTACAGGTTGTATAACGCATCTTAAATGTAAGTAATAAAGAAAACGTTCGATGACAAAAAGTAAACTTAAAAATGCGATGATTAGCAATTCACGATAAATAAATAAAATAATAAATTAAAGATGAATCCGATTGTTTTTTTTTCTAACAAGTCAAAGTGTCGTCCACATAACGTTTTCATTAGGCCATTTACGTTGCATATTGTGTGTTTTCGGAAGATTAATTGAAAATATGATCAGCGGAAAATGAATTCGTTGTTCCCTTAGTGATATATTGTGTCAATGAGTTCAAGCGCGTCAGTGTGATCCAGGTAATCTACTATTCTAACGATTCTAACTCTTGTAAGATCCCGGGTTCGAATCCCGGCTAATGGGATTAGTTCATATTGGTGTATGAATGTGTGTTCGCCTGTATATTAAATCACACGTGATTAGGTTGATACATCTATTTAATTATGAATAAAACAGATCAATCAACAAGTAAATTAGTAAAGAATAGATTCAACAACAATAAACTTGATCTCGAACGAATAATATTAGATAAAATTTTTAATTATTCTTTATATTTTGTGGTTTCATTTTAAAACGTACACTAGCTACAAAGGAAGAAAATTATTGCTACAATTATTCGATACAACATTATCATTACAAGAGTTACTATCTCACTCATTTTCGAATGCTAGCCAAGTCACAAATGTGCAGCTTCGTTCTATGTCTTAATGAAGAAAATAAGGACCCTTTTTTCAACATCATCTGCAGTTATTACTATTCCTGAGCACTTTCATGAAATATCTATTATCAAAAATCTCTCTTTAGAAGATATAAAGTCAATATCAATGTCAGCAAGTATTTGATCCGTGTGATTACTGTTATTATAGATAAACTTGTAGAGTTTATTTTGAGGTAAATAGATTCCTAGAATTTATTGGAATTTGAACAACCTCCAAAATTAGGAATCTTCAATGAAAATGTAGATAATTAAACGGTGAAAATTTCATTGTTTTTACTGCTGTGAAATTGTAGTTTATCTTTCTTATGAACATGGCGCTAGTAGTAAGGAATTTTGATAGAAGCCACTGACGTCGTAATTCATTCAATGACCGGGTATGCGCGCTGCTGTTATTTGCCGCCATTTTGCATTTTCATCCCCGGATGTGAACCACTGCTGAAGGTTCTGGCGCGTTCGTAGTCGAAAAAGTTTGGGGTAAAGCCTAAAACCACCGTGCTAAGTACATGATAAATAGTTAGAATGTCTGACAATCAGGTAAATAATGAACTTATTACTAATCTTAAGAGCTGAGTGTCCGTGAATTGTCCACCGATGGCTATTATTAGACAGTATTCCCTATTATTTACTCGATCATTTGTATTGCTGTTCAGGAGCAAAAGCCAGACGCCGGCCCAGGGGACGCAGGTTCAGAATACATTAAACTAAAGGTCGTGGGCAACGTAAGTAATCAAATGCCTTGCTCCAACTGAAAATTTCTCTTAGTTATTAATTCCAAATTTTATGCAAAGTATTTCCAATCACATGTGCTTCAGTGTACATGTTAATTACTGTCATTGCTATAACTTCTTATACCTTTCAAATATTCTGTTTTTTGATTAAGATTTTACTTTTTCCCTCTAAGGATTCCAATGAAATTCATTTTCGAGTCAAAATGACGACACAAATGGGAAAATTGAAAAAGTCCTATAGTGAGCGTGTGGTAAGTTGAACTCAAATACATCGATAGCGTGTTTCTCCATTTTTACCGATTGGATGGTTTGCTTCCTACAGAATCCAACATAAGCTCTCATTTGTTTCGAAATTCTCATTCATCTGGTATAATACCATTATTTTCGCGCCATGACATTACAACTACAAGTATTAGTACCGCCATGTTTAAGCATAATTGATCAGTCACCCCCGATTCAATCTACTATGTTCGTTAAACCTAAAATCATGCTTTTAAAATGAATAATATTTGATGAAGTGTATTTCATGTACATATTATCCTATGCATAACCTTCAATGTGGCATGTTAAATTAGCTGTCATTTATTAATCCTAGGGAGTTCCAGTTACCTCATTGAGGTTTCTCTTTGATGGAAGACGCATTAATGACGATGAAACGCCGAAGCAGGTATTTTGATCACTGATTTTAGAGTTCAGGATTCACTGATTTGGAATTTTTAATTTCTTATATTGTATGCCATAATTATTCTCTCTTATTTTCAGTTGGAAATGGAGAATGACGACGTTATCGAAGTGTATCAGGAACAAACGGGAGGAAATTGATTATTTTTAGAAGGCAAATTTTTAATGTACGTGCAGCCTAAACTTATGCGTTGAATAAATGTTGTAGTACTGACTTCTGGAACCCTTCAACCAGCTTGAAAACTATGGTTCACAATAGTTTTAGGTTAGAGAAGTCGCTTCACAATGTAAAAACATTCCTTATCTATACTCATCTTGTGTTCAAGGAATCCAGAAGATCTTTATCATCTCTCTAGAATTATCTTGCAAAAGGCTGCATAGTATGCATGATTTTTTTAAGATCCGGTAATTTCATACTATTAAGTGTAAAAATTTAAGGTTCCAGTTAATTTTTTGTATTGTTTAATGTGCAATCCATCTTGAGCATCCTTCAATGCAGGAGATCATTTGGAAGGCAAATGTAATGTAAGAAGTATCTTGCATTTAATAAAACTTATTTAAATTACTAGGTTTTCATTGAGCTCATAGGAGTATGGTAGCTTACATATTGAGTGTAAAATTTTGTGCATAACTTGTGGAAGTATGGAATGCAGGAAGTTAATGTGTTTTATAGACTAGAGTCAATTTGGTGACATTTTAGTTCTATGTTTCTCTTGATTTTTAATTATGATGCAGATAAGGACTTCAGTAATTTTCTTGAAATCCACGGTTTGTTTTTTAAATTCTATTTTAGATGCACATCTGATTGGAGCAAAATGAATGTTGTGAATGGTGTAATCAGTACTTAAATGAATGAGTGAAAACGCTCTGTCTTTCTTGTCTGGAGAGTGGTGTTGATGTTGACATATTTCGCATAATTAGGTGAAGATTGCAATGTCTTCAGAAAGACTACACCATACTCTGTCAACCATAAATAAGATGCATTTTTTACAAATTTTGTATGAAATAAGTGTTGATGGTTTAGCTAAAGAATTTTGTGATGAATGAATGCTCTCATCTATTGAAATTTAAAGTTTCGTTCATGGGTATTATTCATTAATTCTGAAGATATTTATGGAAATGATATTTGTCTTTGCAATGTTTTTATCAGTTATGTAAAGAGTGTTTAGCAACTCTGTAAACAAAATCGTTAATTCAAATTCTTCACTAAATATGCAGAGCTTACCAAAACTTGTCTAAAATCTTTTTTGCAAAGTTTGTAGAAAGAAGTATTGATATGTGATTGGTCATCTTGTTTGCTGAGAATTGTCCATATATTCATAGAACTTAAGCTGTTGTTACAGCTTTCCAATGTTTGATTTATGGAATACTTATCTCAGCAGCACCATGGGTTTTACCATTTCTTAATAAATTTTCAATATTTCTTTAAGGAAAATCATATTAATTTCCAAAATCTCAATTTAAGTGTATATAACTTTAAAGATATATATAGACCAATTTAACATTAAAAAATTTCATTAATCATTTAAATCATTTAAAAAACACATGTTAAATCTGTCATGAAATATTGCGGTAATAAGAGGTCAATAATTATTCTTCGTTTGGTGTTCAATTTTAATTTTGAATTGATAAAATACATGCATTAAAAATTTTGAAATTCGTTGAGAGTAGCAGTATTAAATTTCAGGTGGTATTCAGAATTGGTGTGGTTATCAAGAGGAACAGATTGAGAGGGAATAAGAATGAATCATCATCCAATATCTTTTAACGGATGGCACAAATACATGTTTTTTCCATCACAAGTATATTTCAAATAGTCTCATAGTTTTGTGTTACAATTATATATTTAACAGTTAATGGATTGATGACAATAGATATTTATTTATGAAAAGAAGTATCACTAGTAGTTTTAATTAATGATCTAATTTCATACAACTGATGATCATTGGCAGTTTTTATGTTTTCGTGATATCTAATCGAAAGCCCGTCTTAGGGATTTCTATATTTAGCTCTGAATGGCTCTAAGAATGTAGCGCCTCATATAATACATCTGGATAACTGTGTTTGTTAATGTAAGATAACATCTAGCCAAATTTAAACAATTACAAATAATTGAAATCCTGCTTCATTAGATAAAGTAAAAATGAATGTATTCCTGGTTCCAGGTTTACCTAAGCCTTAAAAACATAGTCATTTGATTGGCTTAGAAGTGCTAATTGGAAAAAAATGTATCAGACACCCCATTGATGTTGTTCTTCTTTCTGCCAATTCAGAACTGTTCTTGGGAGTTATTTAAATTTTAACTAAATTATATGGGATAAAACAGTGAATAATTGTATTATGTTTTAGTCTGCCTAAAATGAATTATTATTTTTTAGTTTAATCTTCAGTCATATAGAGAAAGTAACAATCATCAGTACATAGTATCCATTCTCAAGCAACATAGGATCTGTGACTAATAGGATGTCAACTTTGAAATACTCTTAATTCATGTTCACTCAGTGAAGTTTAGCTTTTGTTTATGTATAATTTACTGTAATTATAAAATAATACTCTTCAAGACTTAGAAGAACAGGAAAATAATGCTTACATCGTTAGTATAAAATATTTAACATTCATTTATACGATAAATTACAAATATTATAACTGATATGACCATACGTTGGACTAGCTGTTGCACTAACATGTTACAGATTACTTTTTCTTTATATTCATCCTCATTTTGTTTTATTTGCCTTTGAGACAGTTTATCAAGGGTTTCTTATGATTCATAGTTAAGTGATCAATAAGTTGCTGTCAATGGATTAAAAATTATATCATACCTAGGTTGGTAATAGTAATATATTATTCTTATCACTATTATAAAAAAATTTTCTCAAGTTTTACAAACAATTGATATTCTCTTATTAATATGTACGTAGGAATTTTATTAAATTGAGCTTCTTGAAAATTTCATTACTTTTGAGTTAGATCTGATTTTTAATACTTTTAAACAAGTTTGAGTTTTGAATATTTCTTAATGCCTAAATTCTTTTTCTATTGAAAGTATTGATTATCTCAACAGAAATTGGAAAATAGGATTGATTTGGAGGTAGCTAAGGTATCCACAAATATTGTGTTATATGTACATAAACTTATATATGCAATGAATAATTATCTCAAATCTGTATGCATAAGGTTACAATTATTTGAGGTGAGAGGTCCTAAAAATACACTGCATATAATTGAAAAGTGAAACAATCAAGGAGGCTGATGAATTTATTGTCGATAGATGGAATAAAATATTTTACTGCAAACAAGTTAAGGATGCAAAAATTTGAGTGTCTTTCCCTAGTTTGTGGAGTTTACCTATTTAAAGAAGATATTTTAATTGAACAGTTAATTAATTTATAATGATATTCTTATGAAAGTAATCAACAATTAAGCATGGAGTAACGTTGGTTCCTTGCACCTTCAAGACCTTTTAAATATTAGAGATATTCAAGGATATTTTAAGGTTGAATTTGTTAACAATCTTTTGTTCTCAAAGATATTTAAATATGCATAGAGATGAGTCAAAATTTTAACAAATCATAATCTCTGTTTCACTTAAGAATTCTCACAAACTATCAAAATATTTCCTGCATCATAGTTAATTTTCATTGATATTTTTTACTCACTTTATTCTGCTAAGAATTAACTATTGCCATATTATATATTACTGCATCTCCTTAAAAATACAATGAAAGAGATGATGGTATTTATCATAATACTGATTCTTAGTCACATTTTAAAGATACACAAAATATTAATTTTATTTAAATATAAGCAATATTCTCAAAACAGGATTATGACAGGTTGAAAAGTCAATTTCAAAGATGGTTAAATATTCAATTAGTTCCTTTAATGAGAAATGTACAACTTTCCATACAATTTTTACGTACATAAGGAAAACAGGCTTATATAATTACAGGGTTTTTATAGCAGGGATAAGAAAGAGTGCTAACAGTACCAAATATTTATAATTTATAAGGAGAAAATGGTGTTTTGTTCACTGAGACTTCAATAACAAACTACAATAAGATCAAACTTTCTAGTCCTTCCATTTCTGAGCTGTGCATAATGATTGTACTATTAAGTGAAATTATATAATTCAAAGAAATGGGAAAATCAGTTGCTCAATTTCTGGTACATGAAGTATAACACCTGCAGGATCGCAATTCGTTGTGTAAGTGCATCACTATATTTTATAATATTAAAGTGATATTGTCTCTGTTAACACCTTCAAATCCTTTTCTAGGGACGAACAGCTCAGGAAGATACAATATTAGTACATATCACAGTGCCTTTCAATTAATGATTATTTTTGTGGTTAAACTTGCACAATATTTGGAAAAAATTCTCACTCCCTCAACATATCAAGAATAGGAAACATTATTAAGCTCCTAATGAGGTCAAATCTTGACAGGCTGTAGATCTTTTGGTTGCTTTCTCTTAAGCTTTCTTCAGATGTTGTTAGAATGGGTTGTATATTAATCAAGTCAGAATGCAAATCAATTACTAGTTAAAGAGTATATTTTCTCAAGGTTAGCTGCATTGTAAAACCACATTTCTACTTTCATATTGTCTCCAATATCCTGGAGATGTACTCAGAGAAAGAACCAATGATTCAGCAGTCTAAAAGGATTATCATAGCTCACAAACCCAAGAGTTTTTTCCATATAGTTTGAGCTGCTCTTTAGAGAAAGGTGAATTATAAAAATTTGCAGAGAATTAATACATAAAAAACCAGAAAATGTATACTCTAGTTAAGCTGTTGGATTACTAAGTGTAAATAATACTTAGGCATGTCATTTGGCATATGCTTACCACTCCAACCATGTCAGAAAACATCTAATTGCCCTGTTTTCACTAGGTAATTTATTTAAATATTAGTAAATAGGGGGATTGTAAAATTTGGTTTCCTTCAAAAACATCAAAAATAATATACACAATGACAGTAGTCAAGAGTACTTGACAAACAGTCAAGAGTAACAGCAATCTTATAAAGACACTGCGCTTAAATTGACTATCACCAAATACGAAGTATTTAGAAAACCTAACAAAGCATGTACATACATATCAATGATAACAACACAAAAACCATGATTTTTTTATCACTTTTAAACTAAGCAACCATTTCTGTGCGTCAAATTATACCTGGCTTTTTATCACTCTTTGCGGCTAATTTGAAATACAAAGGAATAAAGAAAACTGGCAGGTAAGAAAATGATATTTCAGCACAGATTTATTATAACAGCAAACTAATCATAAATAAAAATGTGTTCTTCCTAACATGAAATCTTTAAGGAGTAATTTTTCCATCTCTCATATTTGAAAATTTATACAAGCACATAAAAGGACTATACCACCATTTTCATTAAAATTCTTTTTACAATTTTAAAATACTTTTTGTAATTTTTTCTTAAAGGTATTATAACAGACATGCAACAAAAAAATGGTCGCATAGATATAATTAGAGGAAAACAGATGAGTAGGTAGTTAGACAGGTGCACATGAGAGGATACTGGTGTACCGTATGGACCTGAAAGTTCAGGAAGTTATCAATCATAACTTCCATAGAGCTTTGCCTTAAATTTTTTAATAGCAGCAGCTCTTACATTATCTGTCACACACATTGATTTCCAAGCTCCCAGCAGAGACACTCTTAATATTACACCTGATCCATCATAGGGCATTGTGATGCCACACCCACTTCTTATTGGTATGATCGAAGCGATGGGCGAGCCACTGTTGTTCAAGAAGCTGATAACGTCCTGGACTTAAGTACAAAGGTTTTCCTCTCCTGAAAAGATGGAAAATGAAGATATTTCAATTCGATGCTGATTAAATTATTTCAAAATTTTCATCTTATAAAATTTGTGTGTATTGCTAAATCACAAAAAAATTTGCTAGTTAAAGATGGGTTTCACTATTACTGAATACTCACTTTAAATCACGATCCTCTTCACCAAAACTGTCTAGGTATACTGATCCCCAAAGGCAAGCACGTTTGCCTCTGATAACCATGATTAATGAAGATGTTACAACTAAATACATCGCAGTACCAGCCCCGCAGTCGATTGAGTGCTAAGAGAGGAAGAGAGAGAATGTGATATAGAATAGAACCATAAGCACATAATATATTTATAAATTGATTTGAGTAGTATAATGGAAATTAAAATAAATTAAAGGACAAAATATTAATTACTATATATTTAATGTTTTCATTTAAACTAAAACTTCACTGTATTCACAGTTTCCTAAGGATACAGAAATATATTGAGTTAGACTTCCTGATCAAAATTTTAAATAAAAATTATATATATCTATTATATATAGACGCTTTGGGGGGATATAACATATATATATATATATATATAGGATATTAATGTCAGGCCCAAACCGCTTTGGCCACGGAGTTGCCGATTTTTTTACGTAAAGGCTCACAAAATCTCACCGAAGAAAGAATCCAAAACCGACCCAAGCTATCATGGGTTCGATTCTGGGAGGCCCCAAAAATCGACTTTCCCTCGTAAGAATGCATGGGGCCGTTTTTCAAAAATTTAAAAAATACTTCCCATTAAGCTAGAGAGATAAGATTTCATGTAGCTATTGTTATTATATATATATCTACGGAAAATGCTATTGTTTACATACAATTGGTCATGGGTTCGATGCAGGAGGTGTAATATTTTCAAATTTTGAAAAATCATATCTCTCTTAATATGATACTTAGATCATTCAAAGTTATTACACATATAGATACGTATATAATGTACTTTGAAAATAATCAACACCTGCCTATGTGTCACGGGTTTGATTCCAGAGCGTCCTGTAATCTCTATTTTTCTCATAAGGAATACATTGGCCATATTACGGAAAGCTTTTTATGACACTTCCCAACCGCGCAGTGGTTCAAAATTTCACACACCCATGGGACCATCCTCACAAAAAGGCATCCCTAAGATTGTCGTAAATGGTCATTGGTTTGATTCTAGGGGGCGTTTATTATATCTCCATTAGAAATGCATAGGGAATTCAGGACTCATTTTGAGGTACTTCCTTAAGGTATTTCCATTTGAAATTTGGAGTGTTTATAAAGATTATCATATTCAAGTGAAAGGGGGAAAAGGGATTTTTGTAGGATGGCCTTGGCTTGATGCCAGGCGGTAATAATGCTGCTGTAAGAAATGTGTTGGAAGATGATGTCCATGTATATATATGCTCTGCGATAATATCTTTTATATCTAGCAATGTGTACGAAGAAAAACAGTCCGAAAAATCTTATTTTTCGGACGGTTTATATTTTAATATATATTATTACATTGCTTGCTGTTAGCAAGCACTTCTTAACTCGTATATATAATAGATATATAATATAAGTGTAACATGAGATGATATAAGTATAATGTATATAATATATTAGTTGCCACCAGACAATTGTCCATTTGTAACTTAAATTTTATGAATAATTAAAGTATAATTAGTATATATGAAACAATAGATAATCATTACAACAGTAAAGAACAGTTTAAAACATGTAAATAAAATATTAATAGTATGAATAATAGTAAATTATTAAATGTACATAAAAAAAAGAATTGATTTTAGAGTTTAAAATGTAGGTAAGGGTCCCAGAAGGCAACAGAAGGCAAGGGAAATTTTTCTGAAAAATAGGGGTAAAAATTTTTGTCTTCTTTCACAATTAGGTGCAACTTTCATGCAAAAATTCCTAAATTTTGGATTTTTGAACAATACAATGTGTACTGAGACTACTGTACACAGTGCACTGAGATAAATGAACTGCAAAGTATTAGAATTAATATACTTTTAAGAGAATAAGAATTACAGTACTATTAGTGAACTAATCTCTTTGTTTAAGATGCAGGGAACCCCCTTTCTCTCATGAAAAAAGAATCCTTTCTGCAATGTGGCTGCCAATATAGCCGTATTTCTCATTTTCATTTTTTTTTATATTTATTTATTAACAAAGACCGCACAAACATCCTCTTACAGGACAATTACAGTGAGGTTTCAAACTCAACAACGGACGTCACAGACATCCAGACCCTGAGAGGAAAATTTCCTCCTCAGCCGGGATTTGAACCCGGGGCCTCAGCATCAGAAGATTAGCATGCTAACCAACGAGGCCGGCAATGAATTTTTTCATGAATATTTTGGAAAAAATCAACAAAGCACTAAAGCTGCAATACATGAAGCAAGAAATGGCAAGGAAACACTGCATACTATTTTATCATAATGCTAAATAAGTATTCTAGAATTAGTATCTTCGTTTTACAAATGTTTCTTAGAAATAGATCCAAAACTATGGAATTTTTGAGAAAAACTGATAAAATATTAATCATCATTACTTATACTATATATATTACTTACTGCAATATTATAATACATAACTATGTACTTAGGCTAACATAGTAGAAAGAAATAAATTTCACTGAAAACGTCAATAATGATCATACCCTAACTGTTTCACAAACATTCTGCTCTTTACAACAAGGCTCCCTTAAGCACACAAGGGTTCCACACAGCAGACACACAGTAGCTTCTCTTGGTACTGAATGGCACTGTCCACACTGCTTTCCATGGTAATACTGAAATTATGAATTAAGAATATTTAATAATGGACAGCTTCAAAGACAATATATATATATATATATATATATATATATATATATATATTACGCTAAACTAAACAGGGTTAAACAAGGCTACATAACACGTACTTATGTAAATATGTAATGGAGATCAGTGAAAAGAAAAAAGAATAAGAAAATTTATCAGTTCTTGCAGAATTTATCACAATAAAAATTATGTTTATACACCTAATAACCTTGATGAGAACAAATAAATCAATTGTGACACAGGAAAGCTGCGTTTGATCAGGGATTGTGACTTAGGAGAATACAGTTGGAAACTTTTTTTCTGGACAGACTAACGAAAGAGTGTTGAAAAAATACATAGTATATCTACATATCACCGTCCCTATAAAGAGCACTGCAAAAACATTATACTGAAACAGGGTTAAGCAGGGTCTTACTGTAAATACATACATCAAATTATAAAAAAAACTTGTATTGGACTCAAATCTAGATTTGCCATATCCTAAATGATATTACAGCTAAAGGAGTAACCCACTGGAAATTGGGAAATCTGGTTTGAAGTGCGGATCCTAAAAGACTTTTCACAAACATTAATCCCTAGTATAATTTAAAAATGATGCATCAAAATTATCACTTCATTCAAGCCCAATTTTTTACACAATACTATTAATTATTCCTAAAGGGAGAAATTACCGTATTTGACAGCATGTAAGATGCACCTTTTTTCCTAAATTAGGTCTCAAAAAATTTACCCGCATCTTATATGTGAAGGTATTAGTATCTGTGCTCATAAATATTTGTTTTGAAAAAAAAAAATACCCTCGGAAACATGACTAACGGAAACAAGACATTGAGCTGCACCTTTCAGTTTAAACTAGGAGTATTAAATTACGCTTATATTATTGTGGTACTGCGCTGTCGCATAGACTATTAACACTTTTTTCCTTGCATGTGGCCTACTTGATGAGGGTGCATCTTATATGCCATCAAATACGGTATAGGGCTACATATAACCTGAGCTCAATTTTTTTTAATTCTGAGATCGCCATATTAGAATTTAAACTTGGAAGTAACCTGTATGATATATTTAGTCAAATGATGTTTGTTTGATTTTAATCTAATTAACATATTAAACAGTAACATTTAAAAACTTTTGTACAATTATAATGTGGTACTTTTAATTAATGGTATCAACAATGGATGTATGAAAATGTCCATTTTTTGAGGAAAATTTCTGCCTCGGTTGAGATTTGAACCCAAAAACTAAATATAAGAAAGTAAGCATGCTAACCTCACTGCCATCAAAGCTAGTTATTTTAAATAAAACTTCAAATTAGAAAAGATAGAAGTTTATGAAACAGGAACACTGAACACCTAAATTATGATACATATAACAAACAATTCAATCATCCCATTACTACATCTGTTATGATAATTGGCATAATTTAGCAACGAATATCAATAAAACAACTTTGTACATTTCAACAGAAAAAATTGGTATTTTTGCGACAGGTTTCGTAATATAAAATTAAATCTTCAGTTTACTTTATATTACGAAACCGGTTGCAAATATACCAATTTTTTCTGTGGAAATTTACAAAGTTGTTTTCATTACTATGGCATTCCATGAAGTCATGCCTTCTCATATTGATTTCATTAGCAACAAATAATTTACCAATAATTCTCTAATATAAATAAAATAAGAAGGTAACTTACCTGAAAGACCTTGTCATACAGATTAGGTAGCCTAAGAAGTCTAGGTTGCTGCCACCTGATGTGCTGCTCAAGAAGACTTCTGGCAGCAGCAATGCGACCTCTACCGGCAAATGCAGACAGTTCTGAGCACCATCCACTTATAATTTCTTCAGGCCTACCAGGAAACTCCCTCCTATCACTTTCTTCACTGCAAGCCCAATTCAAGGCTACAGCTGCATTGAAACGATCTAGTGGCATCCCTTCAGTAACAAGTTCAAGAAAGTAGACGAGACGTACAAACTCACTTTGCTCTTGATCAGCTCGAATCTAAATGAGCAGAAGAGGTTTTTTCATTAAATGGGACTAAGTGAAATTTATGTTTCATCTTGACGTTTTATTGAAGAATTTCATAACCAATAAAACTTCAAGGTGTATTTAAAGATTTTGAATAAGGTTACTAAAAATGTGTTTAATAGCTAAGAGAAATGTAAATAAGAACATATCAGGAAAAATAGAAACAAAAAAGGATAACTCAAAAGAGAAACTGAATGCCAGGAGAGAAAATTTTTAAACTATAAATATTGTAAACAAATATATAATCTTCACATAGATATGACAGACCAATGATCAAAAAATACATTAAGCTGCTGCCCAGTGCCTTTCTGCATAAACCCTTAAAGTGGCAGAGTTGCTCTGAGCGACTCTTATTCTTCAAACTCTTCTCTTAGACTTCAAAGGCTGTATACGTAAATAAAATTAAGTGACACTTTATTTATATTTTATTTCATTGATAATAAGCTCAGGTTGCATTTAATTCATGCAATTATGTATTTTTGAATTTTAAAACAAAGAATTGTAATTATCCTTCTTCTTCATTGTATTTAATCATTCTTAGTCTGTGATAATGTAACCGTTTTACATTGCCATTTCAATGTCATTTTTCTTTGTAATAATCAATGAAACCGTAGCACGTTTTAATATTGGTATGGCCTTTTCAAATAAACCTGAATCAAATAACTTCCTAGTTTAGCATAATAATTATTTTCCTGTATCTCAGATCTCAAGAATACAAACAGTATGAGTCTGATGTGACATAGGGCTACACACACAAGATGTATTATTATTTATTTTATAATTTAATCAAACAAACCTCAGGTAAAGATTCTCCATACAGATGATGACGAAGCAATGCTGCAACTCGTAGGAAGGGCAAGCATCTCCATTGCACTTCTAGTTCCACTTCCCTCTTTCCCCACTCATCCCCAGATGAAGAAGTTCCACATTTTTGGGAATTGGGAGAGGAGCCGGAGAAAGTAGCTCTAGATGGTTGTGGCCTAGGCCTTGTACCAGGCACTGATGAAGATGCAGTTGATGTTGTTGGCCATGAACTAGTCCCTGCTTCCCCACTTCTATAATTGAACCATTTAATCCAATCATATTTTTTGGACAAATTTTCAATAAAAATAACATCACATTTGAAAATTATTGTAAGACAAATTTTGTATGAAATTAATTTCCAGAAACTGTTGAGGGCTAATGGAAACATTAACCCTCAACAGAAAATCGTTCAATAAAAAAATACTTAATTGTGGCTGTTTGATTATCAACTTGAAAATTAAAAAAATATAAATATTTTTACCCAGACAGAAAAGGCTCCTTTGTATTATCAAATCCACTTGTTCCTTCTCCTTCATCCTCTGGGGTTCCACAATCTGAGTATTCTTCCATGTAGAGTTGGCCTTCTTCCAACATATCAATAACAATACCAAGAGTGCTCTCTAAAGTATTTAACCCAGAACCACTGTCAGCTGTATAACGCCAAGAGGCACGCCGTCTCTCTGGCATCTTACAGCTCAATTGTGCTAATACTTGGAAGTATAATAAATTGTAGAGAATTTTCACTATGCAAGTAAAGTACCCTGAAAGAAATTTTAACCAAGAATCAAATTATGCTTCATAACAGTTACTGTAAAGTTATTTATATTATTCTGAAGATTATATTAACTTAAAGAATAAAAAATGGCAACAATTCCCAAGGAAATGGATGGGATAGGAACTTACTTAATTCCAACTGTAGAGGGAGTAGAAGGATAAACTGAGTGAGCAAAGCGGTGGGATCTCTTAATAATAAGGGAACATCCCTCTCTTTAGGAGACAATGCTAGAGATTCTTCAAGAGGCTGTACAGCTAATGTGGATGACGTCCCTTCATCAGGTGCTGATATCTTCAGAGGCAATTGCATAGCAGAAGTTTCTCCTGTGAGCAAACTTGAGTCGGACTGCCTTCGGTTAAGATGACGAGACGAGGAAGAAGGGATTGGGGGTGACCATGAAGAACCTGACACACCAGATATGCGTGTCAAAGTCTGCCATGCAGGCCAATGAGCCAATAACCTTGCATGAACAGCTAGGACATGAAGTAACGGCACTGTAAAATAGGGAAAATTATAATTGAGGAGATCAAAGATAAGCATACTTAAATATAAATTTTCTCAAGTAATTCAGATTTAATAGATAATCCAGAATGAATTACATTAATAGAGACTTAAGCCAAACCAACATCAAAATTGAACATATGTTACAATTACCTAAACAGGATCTCTTTGGAATTAAAGATGTAGACAGTGTTGAGCTAGTAGAGGCAGAGGATGACCCAGTGGCAGGTGTGCAAAGAGTGCCACCCCTCTGTATTATTTCTACCTCCAAGTTGGTTCGAGCAATTGAGCTCACAACTAGGAAAATGCTCTGAGGACTAGCCTGCTGATGCGCAAATTGCGAGTACTTCCTGTATGTACTATTCGTCATATCTTCCATTGCTTTTGCCATAGCATCAGTTAAATTTGATTGTGACTAGAATAAAGATTATAAATAATTGTAGTTAAACATAAAACTTTAACAATATATATACATAAAATGTATCACTCAATAGCTAATTATCTTCCAATACTATTAAGAGAATTGAAATAAGGTTTTATCCAGATAATTATGATAAATTTATAGTTACTATACATTCAAATACATTCATATCGAATTCATAAAATTTGGAGTTCATAGTTAAGGTCATTAATATGTGCGTAGACTTGCAAGTGCAACAGATATTACAAAACCTATACATGCATAATGATCAAGGGTTCCATACAGATGACTTACAACAACTTAAATGTACTAAAGCACTAAAGCAATTCAGATTAAAATGTATGAGGCGTATAGTTTCTCAGATAGTGGATAATTGCTATCTTTCCTTCTATTTTTCAGCTAAAAATTGCTATTAAATTATTCAGACATTTTTAAATTTAAAAATTATCATGATTATCTTTTTAAAGATAAATGAATAACAAGAAAGTGGATGTACAGTACTATAACACAGCTTATGCATTACCGCTGTTGGAGGATTTTCCTTAAGAAGGTGGCAAAGTTCTGAAATGATGCAAGACATTGAAGATTTCCATGACCTAGCAACAGCAGCACATTCTCCAAGTTGTGGTGAGAGGGGCAATACTGAATTGGCTGATTGTCGACACAATGGACATAAATATTCTCCCCTAAAAACCCAACAAAAATTGAAATATAATATTAATTCATGGTTAAATATGATATTCTGCTTGCACATAATATTATATTCTCTACATAATCTCTATTTAAAATTTATGAGAGATTTGATCATTTGAATTAGACTAGTAAAACACATTATTAGCGCCTAAGCCATTTTTATAATCCTAAGGTTCCAAAAGGTTTCTTGAAAAGAATTAAATAGAAACTTGAAACATAATGACAAACCTGTCAGCAGCAAGGTTTTGTTGACGTTGTTGTATTCTGAGAATATGAAGGTAAGACTTGAGGCAGTCTAGATGCAAATGGTGCCCACATGTCTGGACATGGATTCCTCCTTCGCAACCAATATTAAGAGATAGCAACCAAGAACTCTGTAGAAAATTTAAAAGAAGATTTTTTGATTATTCATTATCATTAATAAAACCACTGAAAGAAATAACAGTAAAATTGATTGCTAGCAAATAAACTATTACTTATATTTTATTAAATTCAGCAGCAATACTGATATTGTTATTTTTCACAATATCTTCTCATCTCCCCCATAATCCATTCCAAAAGCATACATTTCATTTTTGATTGATAAATATGAGCGTTGATTATTAAAAATAAATACAAATATTATGACAAAATATGCTGCGCAGATCATCTCATTGAATCAAAAGATTACTGTTGAATTTTCCATTAAAATAGAATATATTCTCCATTTTAAAGATAAAATTATGAATTAATTTTTACTCACACTTGCAAAATGCCTAGATAATTGTAAAACTCTTCGGTCGAATTCACATGCTAAGCTGTCATGCTGCCTGAGATTCACTTTCTCCTCGTCATTTGTAGGTAATATAGGTGCCTCTGAAAGCTTCCTTTTATGACCTACCACACTTGTTGCCTATTGGAAAGTCAATTGGATGAAAATTATGATTTACTCAAACAGAGAGGAAGGATGTAGTTCAATTATGTTCATGAATAAAAAAGAATATTGTAGATTATTATACTTAAAATTATTTATACCTTTAAATTACTGTTTAATTTCACTGGAAAAATATTACAAACATACTAAACATATTTTATAAGAAAATTTTTTATATCAATAATGAATTATCACCTGAACTAAAACACTAAGTCCCATTGGCCTGTCTTCTGTGCTAGGAGAGGTTTGGCCACAAATAACACAATCATATTCTTGTTTACTGACCAAAAGATTTCCATCTTCATTCCAATCCATTGCAGATGAACCATCCTCTTCTATATAAAAGAAATGTTTAATATTAGTAATCAATACCTATCATAGGAACTTCTCAATGTCTCATGTGATGACTCATTTATAACCGAGTTCAAATATTATATAATTTATATAGTGTATCATTACAGCTCTTTAAATATATTCAAGAATATAAATTATAAATAAATATTTAAATTCTTTAAGACTACATGATACAAGGATGAATTTTCCATTTAATGCTCCACATTGGTGAAAATTTTCAATTCTTCTCTTCTTCAAAAACATAAAGTAAATATGGACTATTACACATATTATATACACATTACTCAGGGTAAACAAAATTTCTAAAATATATGCTAAAAAAAGCTAATAACTATCTCATAGGAGACATAATTAATCTAGAATATGTTCCAGTTCAACCTGGCAGGATAAAGAAATAAATACACTTGAACTGCCATGTGTGATGCACAGTAATTTGAATTAACCAGAATTAAACTTGGAAATATAAGAATCTTGGATATAAGAGTAATAATGATTATTTATCACAAAGCGACTCTCTCTCTCTCAGATAAAAAAATCAAAAACTTAAGTTCCATTGAAGATAACTTGTGAGAACAACTTGTAAAATAAAATAACAACATTTAAGGTAATTTCTCTCACACAAAGTTCTTTCTAACCTGAGAAACAAAACATTTAAGGCAATATATAAATTGCACTCCACGATCATACACCAAAAATGCTGGATATCAAACTTCATAATACAAACTCACCAGTCTCCATAGCATTTTCCATGAATTGCCGTTGCCTGGAAGCAAACTCAGCCATTAGCTTCTTCTGCCTCTCCTTAGCTCGCCTTCTCCTCTCTTCCCTTTCTTCTTCTTCTTTAGCTATTCTCTCTTCCTCTAGATTTTTCCTAGACCAAAGTTTGTTCCTTGTTTCCTTTATAGCTGACGAGCAATGGGAATCAAGCATGCAAATCCTATCCAGCAAACGGCCTACAAAAAATGGACCATCGCCAATTCGACCTGTCTCCCCAGCTCTAGCTTCAGCCCCATCATAATCATAAGAGTCAGGTACTCCAGAGAGATGGGAGTGTAGTTTCAGCAAGAGGGAGATAATGCTCTCGTTCACCTCAACAGAACTAGGACCTGTGTTATAATTTCCTTTTGCCTGTAAATAAAGTTTTTAAATGTAACTGAAGTAAGAGATCAATGGAAAAGCAGTTAGAAAAATAAAAAAAGAAAACATTATACAAAGGTGCAAACATCAAAAAAGCATATACCTTGATTGTAAATGAAAACTAAATATTTTTGATTTACCTAATTTGAGTAATATCAATTTATGTCACATGCTTGGAGTAATTATTAATCGTTGATACTCCTCTTCTTTTGTTTATATTTGCTATTGTATGTTTTTTGATATCTTCCATGAACCAACAAAAATTTCCCAACATAAGGAAGAGTGGATGAGATTATTATATGGAGTCTTCCTCTAAATATTATAAGTACATATTACAAAATATTTTGAAAATTTAAAAAGAAAACAACATCTAAGCATTTTTATACCTATTTTACATATAATCTAAAGGACCATGTCTGAAATGGCATTTGGGGTATGAAAAGAAAAGAAATGTCAAACTTAAATTATATTTCTTTTAACTACGAAGAGTAACATCACTAACATTATGCTATTCCACCAAGTTACATCTGGGCCTCCAATGGATTATAGTTGATTCTAAAATGTAATACAAATGAAGTGTTTTCTTACCCCAGAAACCATATCTAGCCTCCTTTTCTTCATTAATCCTCTCTTGGGATTACTTGATGTAGGAACAATTTCATTTCCAGAGGTTAAAGCTATAATGTTGTGGCCAGCTGAGCTGCGGCCAGGCACAGATGAAGGACGGGAAGTTATGAGCGGTCTAGAAGGAATACTAGTGACTGATGTTCCACCTCCACCAGGAGTGACCTCATGTAGAAGTCTGTCCAAAATTTGATCGAATCCTGGATTGGCCCTTTGACGATCTTGACTATGTTGTACTTGATGACTTGAACTACCAGATCCTGCATGAGCCACTTGTCCCAAAACTGGAACCATTGCAGAGGGTGCTCCAGTAGGAGTGCTAGACCCACTGGCTGCAGAGACAGATACAATTTCATTTCCAGCAAGAACAGCTGGGTGTTGGATAGTTGATGGTAGTGATTGCTGGTACTGAGATACATTTGGACCACCTTGATAGATCATAAAAAGAGGAACATTTTTGAATTGAGTTACTGGTTAAATAGTAGTCCAACAATAATAGAATTTTGATATTTACACATTTCTGTAAATAATTCTACATTTAGGAAACTCTAGATTCTAATGACATTCTTCATGACTAAAATATTTCTCTATAGATTTATTATATTAAATCAGATTTAGAGCTCTAAAAACTGTTGAGGTATGGAGGGAATTTTTTCAACCAAACTTAGTAGTTTAAGAGGTAGAGCTTGAATCTATAACTTTCAAACTATTTTCAAGGCTCAAGAAAATTAACATATAACTAAATAATTTGAAGTATTAAAACAAATATTTTACTCATAGCTATTCTCATGCATTAACTCCTTCAACAACAGATGATGATGGCTAGTGATAAAGATGATATAATATTGCTTTATTTGTCAGAGAATTGTCATTTTATGACTAAAAATTTAACTAGCTATACTAACCACCAGAAGATGCTACTGGCACTAATGCACTTGATCCTCCATCATAGGTGGTTAAAGAGAAGGATGATGATGCTGAACCAGAGTTTCCTCCTTCAAGCATAAAAACAGATGCTACTTCTTCCTCTGCACTCTCAGACATATCACCATAAAGCTCTGATGACTCCCATTCTATTTCACCTAAAAATAAAGAAAATTATGATGCTGAATAATCTTGTAATCTTCAAAATAAATGACAACATTCTATGATAGAATACTAAGGATAGATAACTTCATTTAACCAGGAAAGCTTACTTCAATGATTGCAGTACGGCTTGATTAGCCACAAAAGTGTAATGGGAGAAATGCATAATAAGAGATTGGCTTACAGAAAGGACACTAAGGAAACCACAATCTATTCATCAATATATTTCTTAATTCATATATGTTCATTCTACTTTAGACCTGGATTCCTATTTTGTCAACTCATGTTCATAAATTTTGTGTATTATAACTCTCAATAATTTCTACAAGCACAAAAACTAACAACAACAAAAAATGGAGAAAAGCATTAAAAATTATATGTAAGGCAGTTCTTCTCAGTAACATGCATACATTTCCCAGTATTTTTTACGAAGAAATTATCTTTAAAAGTTAATTCGTAAAAAGCTAATAATTACAGAAGGATATTTTATGCTACTAAGGTTTTCATTGGAGCTATCAATGATGGAGGCCATTGAACACATTTACTGAGGAATTCAAGGTAGGATACCATCATTTTGAAATTTATTATAAATATATAAAATACTAATAACTACACGTTTCCATTGAAGAGATAATTTTTTTTCTTACATATATTACTATGTAGCTTCGAAATCTGATGAAGAAAAATATATGGATTTTTCAAGATAAAGGAAACAATGTATTACAAAAAGCCAAGAGGGTTAAAATTATGAAAAAGTTAGGATCATATTTTAATGAAAAATATAAATTTAATAAACTATAATTAATAACTATGATTTTTTTACTTTGTAATATTAATATTAAGTTTTATTTACCTACCTTTTATTGAAGGCCAGAATTTTTTATTTTAGGAAAATTAATCATCTGGCTTCAAACCCATGACCATTTGTAAAAAAACTAACGGAATTTTTATTTAACAGTATATTGTTCCTATAGATATTATGAATTTGAATTTTCTATTCTGGGTTGTAAACTTAAAATTTTTTTTTAATTGAGCCAATGCATTCTTATAGGGGAAGTCTGAATTTGGGGCCAACTAGGATTGAATCCATGACAGGCAAGGTCAGATTCCCATTTATTCCTAGGTAAGGTAGAGTGGGCCATTACATTAAAGAATTTGTGAGCACATGGCCCCAGTAGTTTATGTTGGACATTTACATCCCACACTCATATATATTTATCCTTTATATCCTGAAGGAGCTCATATAATAGATACACATATACAGAGACTTTGAATAACATTCAATTAAGAAGGGTTAAGTTAATTATTATTAAATGAAGTAAGTTTGCATAGAAATAAAATTTAACACGTACAATGATGAACAAATAGAATTCCAACAAATGAAAAAACATGAACAACAACTGACCTTCTGAATTCTCAGAACCTTCTGAACCATCAAAGCTTAAACGTCGTTCTGGATTAAGAGTTACCCTCTTAATAACTGTGCGTAGATTGGAAGAGAGCCAATCAGATTCAAACCAGTTTGAGAATTCTAAATCTCTTCGATCCTCAGGCTCCTGAGATGTTGATGCCTGGCATATCTAAAAAAGAAATCATATTAAGATTACAAACAAGAAGATTATTACTGAAAGGATGGACACAAAATGAATATAAAATCAAATGAAAGTACTTTTAAGTTTCATTGCCATAAAATGCACAGAAAAGTGCAGTTCATAACAAGAAAAAATTTTTCTAATTAAATTTAACAGTAAGGAATTTCTTATTTTGAACATTGATGCAGCAAAAAAAAATTCATAAGGATTCACACAACTACATAATCTTTCAATAATAAGCCTTTATATAACTTAAGATTTTTTATACAATTGCTGAAAGTGGTATCATACTGATACCCTATTTACAAGTCTGATGAATAATGAACAGAATTTCAATTTAAGAATTTCAACAATAATTCTAAAAAGAAGAGTAGCAATAAGTAACTATTTTTACAAAATAGCAAAATATGAGATGATTTTTAATTTATAGTATCAAAAAAAATTTTTTAATACTCCATAGATATTATTTTGCTTTTGTTATTGCTCTTTTGGTAGCAAGACAGTGGTATAAACACATTAATGCAACATTCAATTTTAATTATAAAATATTAAGGTTTGATTTATTAGGATATTTTATGATTAAAATGGAGTTTATAAAGTCATTTCATTTGACAAGCATATTATTCTGCACATACTGAGAAACTGACCTGTCCTTCTTTGTTTTCTGTAGGTTTAGTAAAGGAAACAGCCATTTCCAGAAGATAAAGAGTGAGAGCTATTATGCACTCTGAGACTGACTGGCCATTAACAGCTTTATACAATATAACAAACGCAATTGCATGAAAGAAACGAGAACAAAGAAGGCGCTGAGGATCTTTATATGATGGATTCACAGGTCCTGGTAAACGGAATGGTGGCCAAGGTGACCCGCTCCCTCTGAAGTGTCCACTTGAGCAAGCACTGTTAAAATAAAATGTAAAACATTAACCTAACATTAAAATTACTTACATAGAAAGTTCTATGACCTATCTGAATAGCACGATCACAAAATATGATCCCACATTTCCATATTGAAATGTGTCCTGAATAGAAATGGATTTCTAGAATTACTACATAATGTTAGATTTTCCAATTTATTAAAAATAAGACACTAAAAATTTGCTCTGATTTCACTGAAACTTGGTAATTATATTCCAAACTGAACAGATACAAATAAATAAATAGATGAATTGACATTCATTGAGTTTAGGTACTTTCTAGTTCACAGGATTCTAATCATACCCATTCTTTCAGTAACTGTTAATGTACAGTTTTCATCAAGGTTTTTAGTAACACAATTGTATAATGACATGAACCTTAGTAATGCAGAGCAGTTTCAATGTTCACAAATTATTTTATTAGCATTCAAACTTAACTACTGTTCAGTGAATAAAAATGGATTAAAAAGATCAAATTTCTTTACTCACAAGGAAGTGAATACATCCATAGATGCTTGATAATCTCGCCTATGGACTGCTCGTAGGGAGACATGAATAGGATCATACATCTCTTCCCACACTTTTGGCTTTGGTACATACATTCCTTGCTGCATGTTTCCACTTGCTTCTAGGTTCGGTTCATGGTAATCAGCAACCTTTAAAGAATATTGTCGCAAAATTTATATATATATACACACACACACGTCAATTAGATACCAAATTATATATATATATATACACTGATCTCTAATTGATATATATATATAGACTCTAATTGATATATATATATATATATATATATATATATATATATATATATATATATATATATATATATATATATATATATATATATATATCAATTAGATTACGTGCGCCTGTTAGGCGCACGTAATCTAATTGATTGACAACAGGAGAATCAGGGTTCAAGTACCGAAACTTTTTTCATGCCCATTTATTCTTGAAAAGATTATCAGGATTTAAATTCCATAATTAACCCTTACCTCTGCTAATTCAGACTCAAAATCAATACTTTGAGAAGCACCACATTTCTCTGGCATAAGTTCCATGAGCTGACTGTGTGTTTTGGCTCCCATGCATAATAATGTTACCATCTCCAATTGTGAAGTAGGTGCATCAGGCATGCCTATAAAATGAAAAATGTTTAAAAGATTTAATTTCCAAAAATATAATAGAGTTACATTTTAACTGAAGTTTTTAATAATGGCTTTTAATTTTTCAACATATTACATTTAGATTTCAATACATAGTCAATAATAAAATAACAATTATTTGTAAAAATATGATAAAATTATTGTTTGAAATTCAAGATTTCAAAATATATACAAATTTTTTAGATTTTTTCAGAATGTGCTATAAGTAGCAAGACAAATATTTAATGGTACAGCAAAAAGTTCCAGATATTAATTACTACTTGATATAGATCCATACATACCTATGTTTGTGCGAATATCCATAAGAGATGCTAAGAAAGTAAGGCAACTTTCAAGCATTGGCATGTCATGCTCACTCTCCAAGAATGAGTTTGCAGCATATGGAGCAAGACTCAACATGTCCATCACATGAAACCTTAAACATTGAAAAGTATTCATGACCAACTTGAATAATTTTATTGGTTAGCACAAAACTGACATATATATAAACAAAAATTGATAATAAATCAGAAAAAATAAACAAGATATAAAATAATTAACAAAATGCAAAACTCACTTTTCAAAGACAGTATTAAGAAAAAGTTCAGGTGGAAGCTCAGTAGCACAGATTTGGAGTAAATATAAATCGGCATCCACCATTGAACTGCAGAAATTGCACTGAATATATGTCATAGCTTGCCCTTTGATTTGCAAGCCATTGCGCACCCACATTCCACACTGGATCTCATAGAAGGCAACCTAAAATAGTGAATGAGAAAGATGGTTAGTGCACAACCAAAAACTTCATTCATTAATCAGTAAGTCAACAGAGTTTTGATAAATAAAAAAATCAGGTATGCAGGTTGCATCAAAGCCTATAATGCTATTGTATTCAGATGATGAATATAAAAAATTGTAAGGGTTCTGGTCTGTGAAATAAAAACAATCTAGGGAACTTCTGTATTTACTAAAAAAACTTTCACCATTCAATCTAAAATTTTATTATATAATGGAAGAGTCATTCATTAATAAAACATAAGAGCAACTATTAATGGTCAATTGGAAAGAATGCATAGAAACATTTCTCATTTAAATAATACATCAATTTCATATGCCACTCACTACATAACTAGTTTTCTGACACTAGAAATTAAATGTTTAGATTAGCATTAAAGAAAATTATTTTTTAAGCATTCAAGATTATTAATTAAATAAACAGTTCAATAAAAACTACAACATTACATATTGCTGCTATTTGTGTTTTCATTTCATTTAAGTTTACTTGTAAAATCACAACATAGGCATTATTGCACTTAAATACCTTAGATAATAGTAACAGCACACAAATAACCTAATTATTTGCTGATAAAAATCTTTTTTATTCAAAAAGTCACTGAATTATCAACCCGCCCTCGTACATACTAAAATATTAAACTCAAATCCCTTTGTGAATGGATCACTCAAATTCAAATATCTTGGATAATCTGTTTCCTGACAATATTAGAAATAAATTAGCTTTCAGGAAATATTTGTTAGGAAATGGTATGGTTATGGAAATAATTCCATTTCAAGACTTCTCAAAAATAGAGCAAAATTCACATACACATTACTACGTGAAAGTGAAAATGTGAAGAACATTATTAAAACGGTATTCAAATGGCTAACAACAAAATGTTACCATACCAAGAAAATAATTTAAGAATAATAATTAATACAATCATCGATGACTAAATTCATGCATGACTAATCTTCCTTTCAGTCACATTTAGGATGAACTACTGCAAGACTGAAAGTAATTTAAAAGATGGCTCATTTTGTACAATTTATAAAATTATTAATATAAAAAAATCACAATTATTTGACCATATGAAATGGAGCGGACTGTAATATGTAAACGGAAATGCAATATATTCAATTTTGTATACATATAACCAAGTATAGTTTACAAAATTGAGTTATATCAGGGATACTGAACACAGTTAAAATGAAACCCCTGTGGTGCCACAACTGAACATACCACTCACCACAAAAATATACATTAAAATATTGCAGTTGTTTCATATTGTTTCTAAGTTACGTAAAAACATCACGTTTAGGTAGAATTTTATGATTTTTATGAGTCAGAATCAATGAAAGAAAAGCAATTTATAAATCCACAATATTTATTCAGGAAGTTCATTCATGTTCAAAAATAGAGACTTAGATGGGGACAGTGTTTCCTCTCTTGAGCAATCATACAAGCGACCAGCTGTATTTTTTGTTCTTAACAATCGCATTATCACTTCTCTGAGTAATGAATCTTGAGCTATGGTAAAACCTCCTTGCTCAGGATGAAAACGGATGAAGCACAAGCGCAACTGATACGCTCGTCAAGAAGAATAAAGGTAACTAGGGAAGGCAGGAGCGAATCTTCAAAAGGATTTGGAAAAAGAGGCATAGAAAGAATGAATAATCAGCCTTTTGAAAGGGTCACCTACTCCGTACATCGGTCCATATCTTGAGGTCCATGCCTCACGGACCGAAGACGCCCGACAAGTCACGAAGATATACGAATCCACTTAGCAACTTGAGGGCCTTCAGTTCATAGCGCCGCTTCATGCAAGGATCAGTGCGATCACACGTTACCCGATGTAGACGTATCGAGTCCTTAATTGATTAATTTGCAATCATGAGTCTCTTTAACTTTGAAAAATACGTCATTTTCTTGGCGATCCTAAGTGTTGCGCACACCCAGTTCAACGACATATCCGATGTGGCGAGTGTATACAAAATAGCGCAAGAAGTCTTTTCTTTAGTTTCCAATTCGTGGCAAGTGGTGGATTCGAATGGAATAGAGAATGAAGAAGGACCCATTGCACCCGAATTCTATTTAACGGGATCGAATTCTCGCACACAAAGAAAGCTACTACATGAGATGTCTTCGTTGTCACAAAAGACGATGGCGTATGCGAATTCTTTTCAAATTTCTTTGATGGAAATAGGCAATTTAGTGAGAGAAATGCCGAGCAATCTGCGCTGGGAGTTGAGGCTAGACACCCTGTCAAATGCAATTCGCCAGGTGCTGGCGGCAGAAAGATCGATGACGACTTATTCTAAGGTGACTGAAATATGGAGCAGGAGAGGAATCGAACTCGAGACTTCAACCCTTGAGGATTTCGCCGTTACCACCGTCTCGCATGGTTCCCATTCGGTGCGAACCCTCCTTGAGAATATTCATTCGATGGTGGTACCGAAGAATATTGCTCTGGGCCGAGGAATCTTCGACCTCCTACTGGATACATTGCAGGTTTGAACAAGTGGGGTTGATTTTCGAAATGTTAACAAGGGTATGGACTAGGCGTCCCACTAGAACGCTCTAGCATTCTCACATGCAATTCTTACTATATAGTCGGAGTAAGGGTCATACGAAAATTCGTTCGCATAAAACTTGATATCATCTTACTTGGGACTGTTAAGTTAGCGAAATTTTGAAACTGCGATAATTTTCATTTACCCACACTTAGTTCTCATAGCAGCCATCAAAATTAACGAAATGTTAAGTTATTGTAAATGAGCGATGCCTTAACCAAGGACCATAAGCGTGCGTATTTGAGGCGTCACATTACGTACGGGAGAACAAATAGTACTACAAGTAGAGATATAAAGCGCTTTTTTTTAGGTAGATTTCTTCTTAAGAATACCATGAATGGCTAACTCCACGGTTGATGCCTGTTTGCATAAAAGAATAAATACCAAATATGATCGTAATGAAAATAAATATTAATCGAAAAAGTAACTCAGATTTTTAAGATGAGGTGGATTAAAATAGGTGTTTACACCCCCTGCCACACACCGAAAGGCGGTTTGCAGGGTATTTATGTAGATGTAGATCGTGAAAGATTTAGTGTGATTATGTGGCCTTGCATCTAATTCTTATCAAAGAGAGTCTGTTCAGCAGAAAAACATCATGTGACAGGAATACCATCAGCGGGACTGAGATTGATTACTTATGACTTGCAATGTTATTTGTAAAATACACAATTCATTTTTAAGGCAGAAAACAAATAAGGATGATCATGCCTAAAGGCTTCACTTCTTTAAGTCCAAATTGGATGGATATGAATTGGAAACATTTCATTTTCGCTTCCTCATGTTATTTCTGCCCATCGTTTTGAAAGTTTTTCAGGCTCAAATAGATTATTTCTCAAAAATGAAAAATACAGTACGATAACCTTCAATATAAATCGCATTCCCAACGAAATATATATTTGCGAAGGATTTTCAGTTTCATATAAATGAATTTCTGAAACTTGTTATTGCGAACAAAAGTTTTATTATTGTTAAGGTCTTATTGGTCTTTATTTCATTGGAAAACATAAGGAGTCAAAAAAGATTTCATCGCAACACGAAATTTGGCTACTTCGAATTTACAGTTGAGGATTCATTCAAATAAACCACAGTGATTTAGCATTTGATTCTCGGTTTGATCCCATCGTTAGCATACCTAGTAACGCAAACACATTCGAATGAGAGCGTTTAACGGTTAACACAAGCCAGAAATTATTAAGAAAAAATGTGAATTTTCAGATTGAAAATGGTAGTCACAGATTCAGTAGTAGTTCTCAACAAGGAGTTCCTATGTATTAGGAGTATTTCTCGAAATGTATATAAATGAATTGACTGCAGTTAGACAAAACAAGAGCGACAGGTAAGAATAAGGCCAGTTTCCTAGGCATACAAGGACTTTTTAAGATCGAAAAAAGGATCGTTTCACAACAATCAGACATTATATGTGCGAAAGGGGAAAGATGAGCAGCTGCATGTACTTGCATCGCGAGGTATATATCTTTTTAGCTCGAATATTAAGAGAAAAACTCCTGAACAACAAGAAATTTGACTTTTTATACGAAATTCATTTTAAGGTCTTGATACTTTTGCAATACAAATTCCATTATATTATCTATGTAATATATCATGTCTGTCCTCAACAGAAAATTTTTATCGTAAGCTAGAAGAAAGAGATTTATTACATTCTTTTTTCTCCAAATGTTCTTAGTTTATGTTGTTATTCCTTATTACATCCTATATTGACGGAATTTAATTAAATGAAACCAAGCTTCTTATATTATTTACTTGTGATAATAAAAACAGTGTCGATAAACACCAAATTTGTATAAATGAAAGTGCGAAAACGTAGGAGTGTGATCTCGCTCGATTTCATAGGCGCAAAAAGGCAACGAAAAGAATATATTCTAAATTGTTTGGTTATAAAAGTTATGGCAAATGATGAAGCACATTAATTAATTTCAACTTAAATCTCGTTTTCTTATTGGTGAGCAGATAGATTACTATTTCATTATCCTTATTCGATCTTCATCGATCTATGAATCAAGGAAAATTTTCAATTGAAACATTTCAATTATTATTTCCGGCGAAATAATATTGTAAAAAGCGAGGCTTAAAAATAGTTCACGAATCACCGATTTTTCGGAATTATTTTTACTGAATCACCTCAATGCTTCGTGACCAAAATATTTCGAGAAAGAACGTACTACTCAATTCTTACAGATTAACGATTTCTGTTTCTTTAATTAATATGTATATAAAATATGATTATGATGACACTAAAAAAAACAGGCTATTACCCATTTTACGGAATACACAGGCAACGCTGACCATGCTTTTCTTGCGGAGAGTTACCGAGGGCGTGATACGAACTATAATTATACAGAACAACATAGTTTGACGTATGATATACCTTAACTATTACAATGACTGATCGATTCTCAGCAAACATGGCGGTTTTCCTGCAACAATAATGCAGCAGTGAAACCAAAAACTTGTAAACCTCCGCGTAAATGATTAATAAAAGAATGAGTTAGCGAGAATGACCTTGCTCTTTTATGGCTGATTTGCCACTCGAGGCTGGGTGATGCAAACCGCTATCGAATGAAAACTATTCCAGCAAAAACTTCCAGGTAAAGTGAGTAAGCAAGAGCAGAGAAAGCTGCAGGATGAGCAGTTTTATACCTGAAACCTTTCGAAGGGCTTCGAAGATAACGAACCATAACATTCAACCATAAATATGATTAAAATAATGAGATTTCCCAGGTCTGTTACGGTAGGTAACAGAAATTGCGTCTAGTAGGCTACATTTTTACTTGGGTGAGATATTTCACATAGTTGGACATGCTTGCTATAGATACCGTTAAAAAGAAAACTAAAACCTTTCGATGCTATGACGTTCAATTCTCGCATCTATTCGATCACTTGAAGTTGTCTTAACCTATTGATATAGTTAGCCGCTAGAAAAGGCGAGGTCAATTACGCAAACAGTGAATGAATACCGATGAAGAGGATCTACTACCTTAAGTACAAAATGCTATGACACATTAGAAGAAATTTCTACACATTATTTCCGAATACTTCATGGGCGGGTGAAGCTGTTACAGATTAGGATAATATATCGCATTCGCCTAAGGCAAACAAAGATGCGGCACATTGAACCCAAAAAAATGTTTGATTCGCATGACGAAATTAAGTTTCGCGTAATATATTTTTGGCGCTGATCCATCCATCCATTCCTAAAACCATTCTGGGAAAGCAAAAGAATATAATCTAATGGAAATGAGGCAAGGATACATTCTTAATCACACGCTCATTTTTAAATGTGAATGCACGCATTCGCATACGAGAGTATTAAATTGTAAAAAAAAGTAATTAATTTGCAGACATTCGCTTAAGAAACGTACAATTAGGTATTTAATATACAATAACTACCAAGATCGTTCATTCGCACGATAAATGATCCCTTGTATCATGGCGTAGACAGGATCCTATTTAACAACCATGTTCGTTATGACAACGACAATCTTTCGGCAAAAAGCTTTACTATTCGATTGGGAATAAATTGAAACTCAAATAAATCGAAAATAAAAATATTTTATACCCACCAGTAGTTGACTTAAGACTTATAGAATAAATCTGAAAACAGAGACGCGTTGTTATACGGATAGACGATGTAATTTTGGTATCCAAAAATCAGTAGAATCACAAACAGCCTACAACCCTTTTCCGGGATAACGAAAAAAAATTTTTAACTCATATCAGCCGGAAATCTTACACATTTCATCACTATATTCATGGAAAAAGTTATTTATTACGCGCGGACAATAGATTTCGCAATTTCCTGAGACCTCTACTAGATCATCTTAAACCAGGAAGCTGTCGGGTGCGAAACTGCCAAAACTTACTATTATATGATATACTTATAATAATAATAATAATCTGCCTTTATTGAATCAGGGCGAAATTTAGTCTATATAGACCACTCTTACATTTAACCCCTATGGACAAACACAAATACATCCCATCCCAGACCGGAAAATTTTCCAATCCGCCAGGACTCGAACCTGGGACCTCGAGACTTACAGCACTAGCACTCGGCCTTCTTACCAGGAAATAGTAGATCGTGATTAAAATAATTATAAATGTAATACGTATAATATGATTATTAAAGTAGTAAGCCTTTATTAGGTACATTTTCATACACGAATGTAAGTATTCGTTTAGATTAAGAGCACATCCGCCGATTTGAAAGAGGAAGAAGGGCGAGTGGGGATAAATATCCGCACTCCGCAGTTTATAATTCACTTCGTTGAATCGGGAAAAAAGCCCTACAGCATAAAAAAGCGTCTGTAACCTTAAGAGCCTTGGCGACAGGGCGTTTCTAAACAGAGATATGCCTCCAAGAGAATCCATAAGTCTGCCTAAACAGTTTCAAGTACATCTCTGGTTCATTTTCTACGGAGAAGTATCTCTAGAATTTTCCATCGAGCACTTTTCTTGAGCGAATACTTACGAATGCATAGAGAACTATCTCGTTTTACTATTAACCGCGAGGTATGCCTCACTACAATCAATCTCACCCCAAAGGAAACGAAAGCGTGACAAGCAAGAAAAGAGCGACCTAATTACTCTAACATTCTATCATCTCGATCCAGACATCCGAATTCGAGCCTAGAAGACCGCGAGAATGTCCCGAATTCCCCTTCATCCGATAGCGGGATATACAACACACGCGACCATGGGCAATGCTGGGCTTCCGGGGAGAGGGGCTTCAGGAGAACGGGACATTGGAGGGGGGGTAGGGGAACGTGAACAAGCAAAGAGAAACGAGTGGAGAGAAGCAAGTGACGTCGTCCCGAGGAAATAAACGGAGTGTGCGCAGTGTAGGGGGCGGCGCGAGAACGGCTGAACTATAGTCGTCGTTGCCCAACGGAGCAGAGGTGTGTAATCAAGCTGTTTCACGAGCGGGCGAAGGATCGATTTGAGAGTGGAAGAGTCCGCCGCTGGCGATGGATAAGGGAAATATCCTTGCCGCCATAGTGGTCGTTGTGGCCCTGACCTTAGTCGAATCATCTCCTAAGTTTCGCAGAGAAACTAACGATATCCTCAAATTGTATGCGGAGCTCAAGACCACGGTAGAGGATCTTTGGGACGACATCGAAGATCCTCGTTGGCATGCGGTCATTGCGTCGAATAAACTAACTGAGCCAGTGGAAGAGATACTCGGCTCCTATGCGCATTTTGGCGACCTACTGAGCAATACCGTCTCCGAGAGAGAAATCAGAGAACAGAGAAACGCGCTTCTCTCTAGCGCTATGGGCGATCTGTACGCCTGGACGTCCTCCGACGCGCAGATAGCCTCAGTGGATTCGCTCTATCAATCGTTTCGAAGGTTTCAAATCAGCCCCGGGGGCGCCACAGCAACGGAAGACTCTAAAAGAGCGTTCTTGGAGCTAGCGGAGACCATACTGCGGAGAGACCCGCCGTCTCTGACAGCCGCATTGTCGGATCTGCACGAGCTAACGACGGATAATAGAGCTGGTGTTTTTGTGAATGTAGACAGAGTCCTCCGAATGGTATTTACCGTCTCACGTATTATTTCGCGTACAATCTCACTGGTAGCAACATTTTGAAATATCACTAGAAATGTTTGTAATGACGATCTATACAGTTGATGGCTAATTTTAGGGTGTTTTTCCCACTCGATAACTTCATTTCAATAATTATTCGGAATTAAAAGGAATAATATTACAAAATCCTGTAAAATTTTAGACAAAACCACGAATAATATTACGTAAACGTACAAATTTTACGTAATATCCGCCTCGTATGGAGACGAGGGATAAGTTTAAATATTCACATTCCTCAAATAAACAAAATAGGAAGTCGTAATATATAAAGCACATTTAAACAAGTGTTGCATGTAACTAATCATGGAATTCTCTATTATTTATTACGTGCATAAGTGCAGAGGAGCGAATTCAAATCATGGGTTGACAAATTAAAATTTGGAGTAAATTTTCCAGGGAAACTAACGAGTAAATTCGTAAGTTATTAAACTTTGTGCAACTAAAAGCTGAGTGAAATAGCTTTAATTTTAATAATAGCCGTTAAATATTAAGAGTTCAATAACAATATAATAAAATATTGTGCTCAAACTGTCATCTAATCACACTAATTAAATAACATCGACAGATTTTGATGATTCAAATGGTAATTGAGTTGTCAGTATTTTTTTAGCTATTCCATTGATTTCATGAACAAGTATTTTACATGGATACTGACTTACAATTTACTTTAAAAATAAAAATTCAGTGCTTACAACCTTTAAGAACAAATTACCCGAACTGTATTGCACCTTTCATCTTTGTTTGATAAATTGCATAGTCTTTTAGTCTTTTAAAATTTAATTCCTGTGATATCTTCTTTCCATACAACAATATCAATTAACTAATAGAAATGATTCATGAGACTACAATATAAAAAAGAGGGTGTAACATGTACAACTAATATGTTTTTCTTTGCTCTTTACAATTTCAGAAAAGCCGATTCTTAATATTTAGTTAACTAACTTTTGTTAGTTGAAATTAAATTTTATAGTAAATAATACTTAATGGTTTTGTCACTTTGATCATCCATCATTAAAAAATAATTGAAAATTTTGATTTTAAATCATAGGATGGTGGAAATGGACAATGTAATATCCATCAATCACCACAACAGCTGATATATAACCTTTACAACATGGTGACTTTGACAGAAATCAAAGGATATGCAATGATGCAGTTTTCCTGGATGCTCTTAAAACTGTACAACAAGGGTAAGAAACAAAACATTATATATTGCACAACATGCATATTACTGACTTTTCAATGAAGTAGGTTTTTTGCCATGAACATAATATGAAAGTTGAGACAGTAACTTTAAAAAATTCTCAATATTCTCTTTATCTATTCATATTATTGTTACTTCATTTGTCTTACTTTTCACAACATTAGTATTTTGTTGGTATAAATCATTTAATATTCTGCTATCATTAAGTTTAGCAGTTATAGGATAATGAAATTTGGACATCAATTTTCATCTTAGTGGTGATGATTGGAAATAATTTTAAAATATTGGAAAGTGAAAAGTTTTAATTCTAGCACATCCTAATATGTGTATTTGTGGATTCATAAGAGCCTAAGGAAAAAAAGTTGACCGTCACTCATAATAATGCCAATTACAATGAAAGAAATAATGATAAAAACATTACCTAGAATACTAATACCCTAAAAAGAAATTGATAAGCCATATATGTCAAAGTATAATTCTAACAATAGGGAGTGGTAGAGATGATGAACAAAATATAAAATTCATTAATTATTGTTCATTATTATTTGGTGCTATTTAAAATAAATGAATTTATGACAGGTAACTTCACTTTGGAGGCAGAATTAATGAGGGAAAGAGTTGAATCTAGAATGGAAGAAAAAATTATGGCAGCCCAGAATGCAATGCAGAAAGCAAGTCCTGAGTTTTGGATATGTGATCCAAATCACCATGAAGAGAATGTTACTTACATTCAAATGACTAAACTTCTACAAGGCCATATCATAAATGAAGTTGATCTCAGTCCAAAGGTATAAAAAATATAATATAATTCTGACAAGATACACACAACAAATTCATATACATCTTAGTAAAAAAATTAAATCCATAGCTTTTAAGTCTAAATTTAATTTTCTAAGTTCTCTTTAAAAATGTTTGTAATAATTTATTGCAGGGCTATTGCCGTGAGAATTGTGCATACTACTCCTATGCTCGAACTCATGGATGTTACAAAGATCTTTTCTGCAGCAAACAACCAAAATGCAACGGACGCTTGTTCGACTGTCGCTTCATTGATTCAGACTCAAGCGTATGCCTTTCTAATTCAAACAATCGGAAATATGATTGGATAGAGTATGAAAATGGACGCACTTTAGGAAAGAAAGCTTCTTGTGCACGTGGTACCACTAAAGTCGACAGCTGGTGGCGTTGGCTGTTTTGGCATTGCTCATACTGCTTTTGTATGTGTGATGAACAAGGACAAAGTTCTGATCGTTACTTCAGTTTGCAAGCAACAATGGCAAAAGGAATGGACAATGAGGAAGGAAATTTAAATAGGGTAGTCACAGGTCTCAGGTTTGTGAAAGTGAATAGAGTGATTCACATTCAAATTCAGGATGGAGCTGTCCTACCTGGAGGGATGATTAATGCATCTACATTAGAATGGCAGCCAATTAAGCCTTTCAAACCTAATGATCCAGGAATCATAAGAGGTACAGATTTCCATATGATGTCCTGGGAGCAGAGGGCCATTGACCTAGATGACCTTACAGCACCAGAGGGTAATGTTCTAACAGGAGTTAAACTGAGAGTCCTTGGCTCTCACTTGAACCTTGAAATCCTAACAACTCCTCTCAATTTCACATCTGGTGTCCTTTCTAAAAGTAGTTCAATATGGGTAGGAAATGACAACACTCCAGCATCTATGATAGAACCAAGAAAGCAAGTTTCTATCAGTTCCCCTGATGTGCCTACCAAATGCCCTATTAAATCTTCAAAACTTTCTCATTCTGATCAGTTTATCAAATTCACCCATTCTGACATAAATGCTGATGCAGCGCAAACTACAGTGCCATTCTTGGATGCTCAACCTGTTGTTCTCAACCCACCAAGCTTGCTTACAGGAGCTGGATTGTTCTACAAAGGCAGAAAACAGTGTGGAGGTTTTGTGACCCCTAAAGTGATGACTTTTGACTACAGTAAGATTCTAAACAAGTAGTGTAAAATTCATTGAGATTTATTAAATACCATTGAAGTCAAGCACTACTTGCTGAAAGAGTTTTCTGGTCTATTGTGATAATTTGTTTATAAAAATACAATTTTGACAAGTCATAAGCATATATCCATCAAACATTTGTATTACAGGTTTTCTAGAACAAGTATAAACAAATTTCATATGAATATTTGTAAAATAATGTAGTTTCTGTGATATTTTAAATTCATTTGAAGAGATAAATAAAGATTGTTTTAAGTCTTTTCTGTATGAATTGATGGTAAAAAAGTGTTCACATCATTTAACAAACAAAAACTAGTAGAAGAATAATTTTGAAGCTAGAAAAATGAAGCATCAAAAAAAAGGAGAAATGAATCAACTTTTGTGAAATACTAAAGTAAATATAAACCATTCACGCTCCAATTCATTAAGTCATTTTCCTTGACAGCCTGCACTTTCCCCTTTGGCCTAAAGGTTATCTACACAGTTAAATTTCTCAACGACAATGATAAACGTCAGACTCAGAAAAGAGCTAGAGAAAGAACAACTAACTATAGAGTTTAACTCATAAATATTAAGGATTCTTTTACAATTTCTTAGAAAAATATGAAAATTACATGAATTAGTTTCTTTTTAGACACAATGTTAGTCGCTCAACTCTGCATTTACTTATTTTAAATAAGTAGCTGTTGCCAATTAGATGTATATTAATAAACTGAAAATAACCTTACTCGATATATTTTTCCCCATCTTCAAAATCAATTCTAAAACCCTTGTTTACCTTTATCACTAGAGCATATACAAGTAATATTACAATACACCTATATTTATTTAATATCCTGAAATGGGCAATTCCATTATTTACTAACAATATGGTCTCATCTCACTGGAATACTTTTACTTGCCAGTCTTTAAATAATTTTTAGGTTGGATTTCATTCAATATCTCTGGGATTGTTGAGATTGTTAACCCATCCTACACAATGTTTAACTTCTACAAATTTACTGCCTTGGTGGGATTTGTTTACTGAATGGTTGCAAAAACATTGGTAGATGAACTTTATTTAATATAATATAATTATGCTCTAAGAAAAGTCTTATAAAATAATTCAATCATCATTTGTTTTCTGAAGACATGGTGAAATGCTGTATTATTTCACTCAAATACAATAGTTTAAGATTAATTTATATATGATAATATGTAGTGTGAATATATTATTATGTGAGAATCAATGCTTCACAGTAATCAGGAAGCAAATAGAAGATGAGGGCAAAATTATTAACATTTGAGGGGATGTTATTATTTTTTCAAGTAGGACTATTTTATTTACATGAGATAAAAATAAGAAATGAATCAGATTCCTTTTCTAAAATATCACTCGATAAGTCGTTTTGCAAGAAGTACTTTAAATGGTAGAAATAATGAGGGATATAGAGATAACACACGTTCACTAAGTCAATAGAAAGTGATTCATACCTATGAGTAACCCTCAGGGCTATAGGAAGGTATCTGTGTTTTAAATGTTACACAGAAGTAAATATAAATATTGAAGCATCGTCGGGAAATAATCTAGATTCCAACGATATCAGCTGAGTTATAACTCGGAGTTGAAGAAGCTTAGTCGGGAATTGACGTCTCAATAAGAAAGTGAGGAGAAAGGCTGCCGAGTGTTCTTTGGGGTTGTAATACGTCGAAAGCCAGAAGAAGGGGGGGGGGGCACTTCTGTTGAGGAGGAAGTTCGAAAGGAATCTGGGGAGAGGAAAGCGAGGGGGAGACATAAATCCACACACAGCTAAAAACATCGGAGGACGATCGACGAGAGAACAGTGTTGCGATTGAATCCACGAAGAAAACGTGGAAGGTGACTTACGCCATGGGTACAAAATCAACGTTGTTCGCCGTGCTTCTTACGGCGATGGCTACAGTGGTACGCTCGACATCAAATCAAACTACATTCGAGCATACGGAGCTTGAAAAATTACACTACGAATTGAAGAAAATGACGGATGACTTGTGGAAAAATATCAACGATCCTAGATGGTACGCAGCTTTGGCATTTTCTGCACACAGGAATGTTATTCCACCTGATCAACATGTTTTGCAAGCATTTGCGAGATTCGGCGATCAATTAGAGGCCACGGGTCTAGACAGAGAAATGAAGATCCTACGGCAGAAGTTGCTTTCGGGAGCAATGGGTAATCTATATGTCTGGGCAAGCTCGGACGCGCAAATAGGAATGATCGATGCACTATACGAGGCTTTCAGAAGATTTCAAGTGAGGACGGCGGGAACTTCAATCTCCGAGGCAACCAGAAGGGCCTTCACTGACCTGGCTGAGACGATCTTACAAGACGATCCAGACTCTGTGCCAACTTCTTTATCTAAACTACATGACTTAATGACGATCCAGGAGCGAGGCGGAGTTTTCGGTAACACTCCCCGAGTTTTGTCTGAGGTATTTACGATTAACTGTAAGAAATATTTTTCTATTTTGAAAGTCAGCGAAGGAGTAATATTTGTTATTTTAATATGGTCGAAACACAGCTTTGTCAGTGCCGATGTCATTCAACGAGCACTGATTTATGAGACTATTAAAAATAAAAGTTAAATTTTTTAAGGATCGATCAACGAAACGTTATATTATTATAAATAGTTTTTAAAAATTACAAGCTTTACATATCAAAAGCTTAAGCCCTGTTAAGAAATTTATATTGATATTTCAACAAATATTTATAACACGCCTTAGAGATGTTCTGTAAAAGAATAGTTAATTTCCGAAATCCTTATTTCAGGTTTTTAAACTGCCTTATTGTTTTTGCGTTAGGTCAAATGAAAAAATGAAGCCATTAGTTTTAAGGCTGAAATAAATCTTAGATAAAAAATTTTAATTGGTTGGAAACTTAAAATAAAAATAACTTAGCGAGACTTTTTTCTACAATATGGCACTGATATTTCTTGAGGGAAGCACAAAGATATCTAATAGGACTTAACAAAATGGTATATATTGAGAGGAAATAGATAAGGAACTAAGAACTTTCAAAACACTGACCTTATTATAAATGGAGTACGAAAAATGAGATTAGCTTTTTTAGGTTCCATGAACTACAATAAGTTATCAATGAATGAAGAGAAGAGTTGATATTCATTGCATTTTGATTAGTAGCATTGAGAAATCTTTACTAACTTCATATATAAAAATGTCGCCTTAACGCGGGATAATTGCGATTGAACTGAGTATGTGCGAGTTTAGTATAATTACACAAATTCTATATTCTGATCATACTCCATCAATAAGCAACAATAAAACAGCTAGTGGATCTAACAATGAAAAATTGTACTTGAGTAAGAGTGCCACTTCAGCGCAATCCTTGAATTCACATGAGTCATATTTAGCTTCCAGTATCGAACAATTCTTCCGGATTTGGCAACGCTGCATATACTGCTACATGCGATTGATATATTTCATTGAGTGAAAATAATCCGCAAGAAAAATTGATATGATGATGACGGCCTCAGTGCAGAGACTGGCCGCAAACGAATTTCATTAACATTTAATTATTCTAATTATATAATATTAAATAGCTGAAGCTTAAAGTGTTCTTCATTAAATAACTTATAAATCTATCACTTCCTCCTCGATTTTATGGTACTCACATTAAAAGAATTGAGGAACAAAATTACTTTTTACCACAGTATACTTAAATAAAAATGACATACAAGTCATTACTCCCATCGTGGGGTATTACTGTAGGGTCTGTCCTTATGGACACATAAGTTTCTGATAAACTTAGAGATTGTAAGCATCAAAATGAATCATTCATTTTTTAAGTTATAAGAGTAATGTAATGGAAACTTGAATTCTTCTGTTTACCATTGTGACTTCTAGCATACAAATTACAAGTTGTAAGGAATAGTAAAATTGTAAGTAATAATATATTAACTAAATCTTTTACAGAATGATGGAATCAATGCCTGTGACTTACACCAATCACCACAACAACTGGTGTACAATATTTACAATATAGCTTCACTCACAGATCTTAAGGGACATACAATGATGCAGTTCTCCTGGATGCTACTGAGCTTATACAACATAGGTAGAGCATAAATTGATTCTTTTAGCAGTTAATTATCTATTTTCTAAAGTTTGTTTTACTCTATCACTACTACAACACATATTATATCACAATAACAAGAGATGTTGTAATATAATATTAATTGTAAAAAGTGTAATTTGTACATTCATCTCCAGGCAATTACACCATGGAAGCCAAGGCAATGGAAGATAGGATGAAAGCAAGAATGATAGAAAAAAAAGCAGCATTGCGCCGTGTCATGCCTCAATGCAACAATGAATATTGGAAATGTGATCCCCTAAATTACGCTGAAAATGTCACATACACAAAGCTTACTAATCTACTGCAAGGTCACATTCAAAATGAAATTGACATGAACCCAGAGGTAAGCCAATGAACTTTCCAAAATACGAATAAATTAGAACTGTCATCTCCACAGCTAAAAATATTCCTCTCAAAATTCCATTATATTAAATAAACCATCCATTTCAATGGTTCAGAAGATCTAAAATGATAAAATTTTTATGAGTTTTTACCTCCCAGAAGATACATATAAAAAAGATTTCTTAGCCATCTGTTTAAAAACTTCCATAATTGATTTTATGAGGAATGATCTGAGAAAAAAGTATTGTATGCCTTTCCTTTTCGTGTAACAGATCTATTACCGCATTCAATTTGATAAGTGGACTTTTATGGACTCATACAGTATTAAGTTCATTGGTCAAGTGTCATTTTGTGAAATGGTAATATACTGAATAAATGTCTGTCTATGTAGATACCCTGCAAGCCCCCTTTTGATGAGTGGCAGGGGGTGCATGCACCGTGAATTTACTTCCCTAGTCTACATCTACATATTTACCCTGCGAGCTGCCTTTCGGCGTTTGGCAGGGGGTGCATGCACCATGACTCTATTTCCCTTGGCAATTATTTTCGCGAATAGTCTGCGGAAAAATAAATTTTTATAACGCTCCTTTCGCGCATCTATCTCTCTGATCTTTCTCGCATTATCAGATCAGCCTATATAACAAGGTGGACGCATTACACTTTCCACGTCTTCTATGAAGGAGCTCTCCCTGAATTTATCTAATAATTTGATTCTTTGCCTCGACCTTCTCTCTTCTAGTAATTCCCACCCGGCGTCCTTTAGCAATTAGTCAGTTATTTATTTCTAAATGACCAAGAATTGACAGACAACAAACAGTTTTTTCTTCTTTATAATTTAATTCTAGAAGTGTTTTCTACCTTAAGAATAAACACATTTTTTTAAGATGTTATGTTTTAAGGTGAGCTGAGTGAGAGAGAGAAAATTTCAAAATTATTTTCTGCATGAAAATGCTAAAAAATATTTTAACATACAGATGGTAAAAAAGTAACTGATAGATATTTAAACATCCCTTTGTTTGAGTCAAAGTACTATATACCTATAGTATACAGATTTTCGGTTATACTTATTGATCTTAACTGAAGTGAAAAAGCAAAAATATTCTCTAATGAGAACATAACTGAATTGTTGATAAAAATTGATTAACTGATAAATAATTTTACCAATAGATTGTGCATGGACATTTAATAACAGTATATCAAAATTAAATACAGGGAAACTGCAGAGAGGACTGCCCCTATTATTCCAATCAAGCATTTGCACGAGCGCATAGGTGCTATCAAGGATTATTTTGTGCTCAACAACCAAGCTGTAATGGCAGATTGTTTGACTGTCGATTCGTGGACGCTGACTCTAATGTTTGCTTGAGTACTAATACAACTGAACGAAAATACGACTGGATAGAGTACAAAAATGGAAAAACTCTGGGAAAAAAGAAGCCCTGCAGTAGAAGCCCAACTGCAGTGAACAGCTGGTGGCGTTTTCTCTATCACTGTTCATATTGCTTCTGCATTTGCGATGAACAGGGTCCAAAATCTGATCGGTATTTCAGTCTACATTCCGCAATTGCTCGTGGAGTAGACAAGGATCACCCAAATTCCAACAGAGTAGTTACAGGACTGAGGTTCGTTAAAATAAATAGAGTGATACATCTCCAAATCCAAGATGGAATGGCCCTACCAGGTGGTGCAATAAATGCTTCTACACTAGAATGGAGACCAATACGACCATTCAAACCAAGTGATTCTGGCGTAATTAGAGGAGTGGATTTCCATATGATGACATGGGAGGAGAGATCAATTGACCTTGACACACTTTTAGCACCAGAGGGTAATGTTTTAACTGGTGTCAGATTTCGACTAATTGGACCACATTTGAATCTTGAAATTTTGACCACACCATTCAATATCACATCAGGTCTACTAGGTAGTTTAAATAGCTCTGAATGGATAGGCAACGATAACACTCCAGCTGCTGTGATGAATCCAAGAACTGAAGTAGTATTAATTAAACCAGCAGTACCAACAAAGTGCCTCAGAAAATCAACAATAGATTCAAAAAAAGATCAATTTGTCAAATTTACTCATTCTGATATAGATAGTGATGCAGCACAAACCACAGTTCCATACATCGACTCCCAGTCAGTGGAGCTAAACCCGCCAACTCTCCTGATAGGGGCAGGGATTTACCACAAAGGAAGCTTTAACTGTGGGGGATTTATTGCTCCTAAAGTAGTTACATATGATTTCAGTCAACACCTATCTCCATAATCCATAAATAGTCAACAGCAGAGAACATGGATGCATAAAATATAATAAGTTCTAGTTTAAATATCAAACTCTTTATGCAAAATGCCTTTAATGATATTGAAGGAGTATTTCCTACTTTTGTTAAATATTTTAGATTTATTTTAATAATAATAAAAAATTAAACAAAATCTCTTATCCGATTTTCCTTTAATTGGTATATACTCATGTCAATTGATTTATTCATTTAAGTTTAATCTTGAAAATATTTGCCAGAGATTCCTATACAATTCTGATCCTAGATACATACTAGAGTACAAATAAAATACCCTTTCAAGAAGTTATGCCAGAACAATAACTCCAATATTCCTGATGAGATCAAATTTTCAATCCTCATTACTCACTAGCTCTTCCTTATGAATATTTTGAAGACTGATGTGTTAATGTTATTCAGTCAATGAAAAAAGATTAATATTAAATTATATTTTCTAAATAAATATCTAAGCTACACCATCAATTCTTTCTGGTGATCACATTTTTTCTAATCTTGTCACTGGGGAAACTTAATCAATGTCATAAAATATAAACACCTGGCTAAGAAAATACAGTGTAAAGATATACCATCACTTATGGTTTGAATAAAGGAGAATATATATTCATGTAAGCCTGTTATGATACCTGATGAAATTTTAAAATGGACTTACCTGAACCCTAAGTGGATGCATCATCATGAGGTGAAGCATATCTGGGCCTGGAAGTACATCTCGAAGTGCAAGTCCTTGATGCTTAATCGCTTGACACATGAAGACCGAGAAATACCGATGCAGTGGTAAGTGAAATGAAACTTGAAGGGAATCACTCTGAAAATTAAGGCAGAAGAAATATTTCATAGAAATTAAACTCATCTAAATCCAAGTACTCTAGTTTGGATAGATATAATAACTTAATTGATCTTTACTCTTAGCCTTAACATGTAAAACATTAGGGGTCAACAAGGGCATAATCTAAAAAAAATCAATTGATATTTAACACTAGAACAGTGGAGGGTGTTGTCCTCAGGACATATTTGTAATTTCTATGATAGAAAAATATCGTTTCATGACTATTATTTATTAAACATTCTGCATATTTTCACCAAGTTTTATATTTATTGAAAAATTTTCATAGGAGATACCATCACATACCCACTAGAACAGCGGAGGTGTCCTCAGGACACCTACCGAATATTTACACTTATTTCTTAGGATAAAACCTTCATTATTTTATATTAGAAGCTCTTATGAATGTACTTCGAGATAATAATGCTTTTTGCTATAATTATACCCCTCCTCTATAAAATACATGGAATAATATTGTTATGTATACAAATTTAGGGTAAGAATTCTAATTATGACTTAGGTTGGAAACCTTTTGCCTTCTATTTTCTAATATATCCATATGTAATATTTGTTTCCCATTACCATTGTCACAATTGACAAATTTGTCCTCCATCTTCTTGTGACACAGACTCATTGAATATTGCCAAATCTAAAACCAAGCCTGCTAAAAACCTGATACAAAGGTGATGGTGGATGATCTGCTTTTTCCCAGAAAGTGTAGATATCTATTCAAATAATTTATTCTTGATAAACCTGATAAATATGTGCTAAGGTTTTGGTTAGAAATAGATTTAAATTCCAGATATGTATTGTATGGATCTATAAATGTAATAGAGAGGGAGGAAATACAAGAGGGCTTTATATTAATTTATCCTTATATTTAATTTCAGGCTTTACTGTTCTGTATATTTATATATTGAACTATGAGTCTTATGGGATGGATTATACTCAACAATCACTTCTACATTAAAAATTTAGCAACTATTAACCTCATGACCAGCCGATAAATAAGTACCCATACTTACTTATTAACTTTTAAGCATTTAGGAAAGACTAGGAATTAAAATATGACCACCTCATGCTTTTTAAAAGTAGGCAAGAGTTGGTGCCCAGTGGACACCTTCCGCTGTTCTAGGGGGGGTGTCTGATTCCCACTGTTCTAGTGTTAAGAATGAAACTCATCCTTGCTCTTCTTCTCAACTGTGTGTAATTTTAGATAATCAATGAATTGCGTCATAGTGTTAAGAGATACCAAAATAGAAGGCATTTAATGCAGTTGCAAGAACAGAGATACTGGACCCCAATAGAAATTTCAAGTTAAGTCATGGTAAATCTAATTCTGCAAGCAAAACTGAAGATAGTTTTAAATTAAGATGAAAGATTTAAAAGATTCTGATAATAACTTACCATATTAGCATCGTTAAAGTGTATAGCATCCAGCCAATCTTGTATAGCAGACAAACACGATATAAGAACAGCTTGTGTGAGATGGACAGTAGAGGGATTAGTTAGATGTGCAACTATTGTCCACATTGGATATGCACAAGCTTCTAACTCTGCAGAAAATGCTGCATAATATGTATGAGGTTCAAATTCAACATGCTGTTTCAATTCCCTCTGGTTAACATTCATTCCTGTAAAATCCAAACAATAGGTAAAATACCTCTTACAAATATATAATAATGGAAATAAAATTAAATACCCAAACTGTTCAAATAGACTTACCTTGAAACATAGATATAAAAGCAAACCACATTTCCAGCAAATTATTATCTGACATGAATTTTACAGCCACAGATTTATGGGAGAGCACATTATTCAAATCAGAAACTAGAGGCCAGTAAGAGTGTTCTTTCATCACAGGCCGGGAACAATCAACAACAAAATGGAAGTTTTTTCCAGCATCTAAAAATAGAATCCATGCATTTTAATAGAAACTCATTTTAAAAATATATATTTACAAACAAAGTTTCAGATTAATCATTTTAAGTTTTTAAAAATTTTAGCTTCATTATTTTCCTATTGAAGATAATTGAATATAATTTTTTTATTGAGTTATTAAAATAACAAAAAAGATTTGTTGTTTAGATTTGTTTTGATCCTGCTGAAGACATAATTTGTGAATCAAGCAAATTCTAATAATACATGTACAATGATTCTCTTTATGAATAGATGAAGTTTAATGGAATTCAATCAAAGGCTACTAAAAAGGCATTAAATTACATAGTATATATAATAAATACACTGACACAAAGTAAAACTTCAAAACATTGAATTTCAATAACCAGATGGAGTTATAAAAGGAAATGAAGATACTGCAAACTTAAATACTGTGACATAGAAACCAATGGTATTAAGCGTTCAATGAAGAACCACTTCTGCTTCACCTTTTGCACAATTGTATTTCACTTCTGAATCACTCACTAAATTCATCAATTTCAATGAAATGAAATTTTAAAAATGAAAGTAATAATGATTTTTTGAGTTGTCAAGGAAGTATAAAATAGGAAATGTAACTTTGGAAGCATTGATTTTAAAATTGATGTGACACATGGGATTTAATCATAACTATCTATTAATATATTTGGAATGGTTTATTTGAATCAAGAAATTATAAAATATGATATTTAAAAAGATTGAACCATCATAAAATTTAAACTGATGATTGCCTAATTAAAGACTAAACTATAATATTCTTACCATGCAAGGTATTCCCAATGAGGATTTTGCTCATCATATACTTCAGGGAAATCACCATTACATGAAGAAGATTAAGGGTATCTGCCATCAGTGAAGCAAGCCCTTCATTGGAAAACAACTGCACACTGACATGTACAACTCGATTTGAAAGGGTATCTGGATCCTTGCCTTTCTCAAGCATCACTGAAATTCGGCTATAGTGCAGAACAAATGCACGTGTCAATGCCTCCTGTAAAATAAAAAGCAAAAAATCAATCTCACAGCAAATTGTTATAAATTTTTCATGCAAAAGAAAGAAGACTGACACCAATTTACCTTATAATCAGGATCTGATAACAAGTTCAATAAAAAACAAGCTAACTTCTGAGGAAATTCATACTTTACAGTCCAGAACACCAATTCTTCTATAAATGATTTGTGGACTAATTGCGCTTGAAGTGATGGACAATCTACATTAGAAAGGAATTTAGATTACTCAAAAATTGTGCAGATATAAGTACTTACAAACTAATATTAGAATCTGTAAATATCAAGATTTTAACAATATAGAATAAAAAATATACAAATCCCAATACAATTTACCCTGTATATTGTACATTGAGATACTGAGCTTGGGGAAATATTAAGTGTACATAATGTTTAGCAATACTGATTTAAATAATAATGTATAGTAAAACTTTATAATGTGGAATAGATGATGGAGCTACTAATAAATAACACTGGTGAAGTAGAATGTGTTTAAGACTGAATGTAGCAACAAAGAAAGTAGAGTGAGAATTAGCATACATAATTAGTTTACTTGGAACACCAGGAGGCCAAAACAAGATACATTATTGGTATTATATTAGAATGTTTAAACTACCGTGAGTTATGAGATAGAAATTCATTGCAAAAACTTAAAGAAAGGTGATCAATATGAGGTGTGACTTTGTGGAAAGCCAGGGTATAACGAAATACTGTATTGTAATTTCCACAGAAATTTTTTTGTGAAGATTAAAAATTTTTTCATTACATTAAAGAAAGGTAGGTTGGAAATAACATCATGACCCTGAATTCTCTCAAAGAAACTTCATAAAGCATGAAATAATATTGTAGATAGATCTAACTTTCCATACAACTATAATACAATTTAATGAGGGTAAAATCAAACTTAGAAATTGGGATAACTTTTTCTGAGCACTAATAGTCAGTAAAATAAATTATATCAAGAAGTTTAAAATAAAGAATCCCTCTTCAGATAACTAAAACATAGAATAAAACTATAACAAGAAAGGTATTAAAAATGTGTAATAAGATTCGCAATGCTGAAAATTTACACTACAACAAGATGCAAGAGAATAAAATTGAGGTATAGGTGGTAACTTTGTGTAAGTTTCTTTAGAGTTTAAATTTCCAAAACTAATGAAAACCACACTCATCTCTTTCTTTTCATTCAGGAAAAAATCATTCTTGACACATTTAACAGACTCAAAAGAAAGAACAGCACATTAAAAACTATTACACTGTACTTTATGTGCATGTCATACCTTTATATTCATCAGGAGGCTCAGGATTGGGTAGTGACTTCAGTGCATCCTCATAGATTTTTTTACTTTGGAGATTGTATTTTGAATCATCCCCACGTTTGATTTCAGTTAAGTCTTTGTAAATCTGCAAATCAGAGGAACTTTTAATACAGAATAAATTGAAAAGAAATTTCAAATGTTTCTTTGCACTTGAATAATACTTTTTACTCATCTAAAACCAATAAATTCATAAAAGGATTAAATTTTAAAGAAAAATCCTTGCAATGTATACCTGTGGATCAGTCAGGGCAACAGTCATCACTTTTCTCATAGCTGCTCCCATTTCACTAAAATTATGAAGCATGCTGATAAACTGATCACTATCCTGAATACCAAACATGTAGGCATCTGGAGCTCCAGAGTGACTGAAAGCAAGCCCCAAAAACATTTTTTTAATTGCCTTACCTTTAAACAGTTTTTATATAGCAAAAGGATTTCGAACTAATCATAAGGAAGTATCTTGCATCAAAATACAACAAAAACAAATATCTTTCATGATAAACATATTGGATAATGTAAAATATTAACTATATATAGTTAATATTTGACATTCCAACATGATTACTGTGATATATAAAGGAATGATTCATAATTGGGGTTAATTAACTCTTGATTGAAAAGAGGAACCTAAGACAGTTAGAGGACATTCACAAGGTGATTCTTGAGATAACTTATTAATATTGGTAAGTATATTGGTCATTCAAAGTAATGTAATGTGTTCATTAATAAACAACAATCAATAATCACTTAAAAAGACAAATTTCTCATAATCTATAAAAATGAAAATTAAAAGCATTCAATTTAATCAAAAATCATTTTAATACAGAAACATTCATATGACAGTTCATATGGACCTACATATGATATCTTCATTACTGATTAAAGATTACAACATTGCCAGAAAGACAACCTTAAACACATTAAACAATTAATATATGCATCAATCAGGGTCATATCATAAATTTTATACAATAAAAAGACGCCATAGTATTTTAGAAAATTTCTTGGAAAATATTAATGATAGCATTATGAATATAATAAAAATTAAACCTCATTAATTCTTTCATAAATTTTAGCTGCATTAGCTTTGAGAATAGCATAATTATAAATTGCAGAGCAGCAAGAATGTCAACTCAGGCTTTATGTAGTTTATCAGAGGTAGGTTTTGAAAATAAATGTATGTTGACAATTGAATCCATACCTGACATCTCTAAGATGCTGGATTAGCCTCAATATCAGCCTAGGCATCATGGCCTCGGCAACACACATTAGATCTGACGGTGCTGATGGTTTATTTACTTTTGCTTGAGGACGATGTTGATTACAAAATCTGCAAAAGAAATTATGTTTATTTTTTTCTGTGCTTTAATTTGTCATGAAAAGTAAGAGAGATCAACTGAACTGATGTACAACTAGCGATATCATTTTCGATTTAGAAAACGTATTACGGTAATATTCTGGCTAGTAACAAATTGTTCAAATGGCACCATGGGGAAGTTTGAATGGCAAGTCAATGTAAGTAATTTTATTTACAATGATAATCAAACAAATATTACAACCATAGCCCAACATAATAAAACTACTCACCCCGATTCTTTCATTACCGAAGTATCACCACAATCACAAACTCCGCCGGCTTGACTTCGAAACATGTTAAAGTCATGCCCGTCATGATTACCCTGTTGAAAACACTTGACGCAAAGTGAAATGCAAGGTGATATGCCGCAAGTTCTACAGCGATAGGCAATAAAATTGGCAGTCCACACAAGCCCACATGTAGTGGCATTATCATATCGCCTTACTAGAAAATCGACAATCATGATATCAGGATTACTAAAATAATATTTTACAAGAAAAATTTGTATTTTAAATTAAAATGCTGATTATGCAATTCTAATTAAACATTTACATCTATTAAATAGTAGCTAATTGTCACTAATCACTAATTCCCGAATCTCGTACCTCCTAACGTCAATGTTTACATACCAGTGTTCGCAAATTCGTCCGGAGTGGAACCTCCAGCCATTAACCATTTAAACCAATCGATAGTTTCCCATTCATCAATAGCCTTCTCTGGATTCAATAACTTATCCAACAAGGCATTCAAATGAATCGGTGTGGTAGTCTTAGCACACTCAGCCTTAACACAAGCAGCAGCACCACGTTTACCCTTTTTCATCAGCACATGGGCACTTAAGGAAGCCATGATTCGAATTTCACCCTATATTTTAGCACATAAAATGACGAAATCAAAATCATTCGCTACCATAGCGAGTAAATAAAAATATAACATGCTATGTAGCAAAATGAGCGTCTGTTCACTTATAAGGTTAAAGTAAGGACCTGACAGTTCCTCCGAGAAATGGTATACGTTTAATGCTATGGACACAGCCAATCCTCATACAAGTTTTTCACAATATATAAAACATCCATGAGTCTTATCATCCATTATGAATAACAGAAGAATGTTTTCGGCATTATCAATCTAGATTAAAGCAAAATATACTCAATATTTCGCCGAATATCCTACTGAAGAGGACCATGACTACTACACACTGAAGAAATCAAGGACTAATCAGGACTAATGAACTATTCACGTACAGATGGCACTATAGGACGTAAGCGAAAAGAATTGAATCACGCACCGCAAATTCTGATATCTTCAAGTCAGTCTTTAAAAGATTAGTTCTATCAATTTACTATGAATAAAATTTATTGTTTATGTATCTATATTTTATTGAGTGAATATTAGCCATTAAATTTACCTTCTTAATATTTTAATGTCAGTTTATAGTAGCATGATTTTTATTTAATAGTGATACGGAAGTAATCTTCCAGTCGTTCACATTAGAAATTACTGTACCCTAGCAATGAGAAAATTGAGAGAAGCCTAAAAGAAATATTCCCCTTTTCTAATCGATTGTTGAAGTGTTATTACAAGTAAATGCCATTCGATATTTATATAACTTTAAACATTGAGCCTAAAGCCAATGTCGGCAATGACAATGCCGATATTTATTCATATCCATTTAACAATATATTTTCATACATTAATTATGGAGAAATAACAGTAGGAGGTTGAATATCTTTATTCTAATTTTCCGGAATTAGTTATGAAATTTCATCTGAACTTAATATATGGCTGTTTTTCATTCAGTTGATTTGCTCGAATACGACACAACAGAAAGTTTTCGAAAAGAGAGAATCATAGGCATTTAGATTTGATAAACATAAAATCAAAATGAAATTTTGATGTAATTCAACATATCTGTCTCGATACTAGCACTATAGTTATAAACCTGTACAGGTAAGTTTTTATCCTTCAGTCAACCGTGAGATAATCGTAATAGTACGACCTTCTTCCGCACTGTAAAATCTCCACAGCGCTGGTTTACAAGGCGGTCGACGTCAAGATCATAGAGTGTCGTTCCCCTGTATTCCGCTGTGTAAACTACTTGGTACGTGGTTGCCCTATGAAATAATCATTCCATTTCCGGAAACACTTTTTTCCGATCGAACATCCGGTGGTTTGAAGGAACGGGGATTCGTACACTTCACCATGGCAGCCTGCAGTGAATTACTAAGGTCTGAATTTCCCAGTATCGACGATGATATGTACCACTATGTTGAAAGTAAGTATTTGTGTATGCAATGCCATTATCTTCCGCACATTTTCTCGTAATTTTTTATAATTAAATTTTGGCATGTACTAATGAAAATAAACTTGCTGACATGTTTGTGTTGTTGTTTTAGTATGTGGACATTTTAAATTATTCAGCTTTTATTTTCATTTTAAACTATTACAGGTATTATATCAAGTGGAGCCGAAGATTTCGAAGATAGCGATGAATTGTACGATGCCATCGGAGAATTTCTCCATGAAGTAGCTGAGGATAAAACTGAAGTTGATATAAGGTACCAATTTAATTAAAATTGCTTTTTCCGATTCGCGGAAAAAGAGTATTATTATGTTTGATTCTTTTAACTAATTTCTCCAAATAAAGAAACATATGTGGGAGGCTGTTGGAGTTAATGAAGCCGAAAAACAAGTGCCTTATAAACAATGGTACTGCGAAAGTTTTAAACGCGCCTATACATCTTGGTAGCATGGCGGCAAATTTGGAGAATAACGTTGAAGAAATAAGGAGTATTTGGGTTACGCAAAGAGATGATGCTTTGGTAAGCAGAATCATTCTATATAATTTTAAACTTGTTCAAATTTTCTGAATTATCTTTTTCCAAATCATCATTTTCTGTAGAAAGTTGATCCCAGAAAGCTAGAAAAAGCTGAAGCAAAGCTTCAGCAGAAGCAAGAAAAACGTAGCCAAGACTCTGGAAGAGCACCTTCACTAGTTCCTAAATTGGAAAGTGCTACAGCTTCTCAAGTGATTAATAAAAAAGAGACTAAAATGGAGGCCAAAGGTACAAACCGATCTCAGGATATTAGAATAGAAAACTTTGATGTTGCCTACGGAGATCGGTAAGTATTTATGATAAATATCCGTTGTGGATTATAATTGTTTGCAACATCCAAGCAATTTGCAACAAGTTTTAACAAAGTAACTTTAAACTTTCAGGGTTTTGCTGCAAGGGGCTGATATTGTTTTAGCATATGGTAGAAGATATGGTTTGGTTGGACGGAACGGTTTAGGAAAGACAACATTACTGAGAATGATATCTAAGTAAGCTAAAATGAAAATACTGGTGATTTTATCAGATGATATTCCTGTATAGATACGAACATTTATAATGTTGTTACTGTTATTTAGTGCAATGAGAATACAAAACTATTTTCTTTTAAGTGGCCAGTTAAGGATACCATCCCACATATCAATCCTTCATGTGGAGCAGGAGGTGATAGGTGATGATACTCCTGCTCTGGATAGTGTTCTGCAATGTGATACCGTGCGTGAAAATTTGCTTGCTAAAGAAAAGGATGTCAGTGCTAAGATAAATTCTGGGTAAATATTAACAACTATTCATAAAGCCTTTATTACATTTAATTTCTGTTAGAGAAGTAATCTCTTAATTTAATGTGATTTGCTTCAATAAATTCATTGTAGTTGACTTTTTTTTACTTAAAACATATATTTTTGCCCCTAGAAATTTTAAGGTCTTCATTTAGTAGAAGTTTATTCTTTGCTTCCTGCTACTAAAATGTACTATACAATTTAGCCATAATAATAAAAGATAATGTTTAATGCTTTCTATTTGTTTATATTATTGTTTTTATGTATGCAGATCTAATGATCCTGAACTAAGTTCAGAATTATCTGAAATATATGCTGAGTTGCAAAACATTGAAGCAGACAAGGCTCCTGCTCGTGCCAGTATAATTTTGGCAGGTCTTGGTTTTTCTGCTGAAAGTCAGCAACGTCCAACTAAAGAATTTTCTGGAGGCTGGCGAATGAGATTAGCTCTTGCTAGGGCTTTGTTTTCAAGGTAATATTATTTATTCTGTTGATTTAGTAATTTTATAGAGTTTTTGTATGAAAAAATAAAAACTGTTGCTCATGATGGTTAGGAAAAATATAAGGTATACTCCATCCTATAGAAAATAATTCTTGTTTATTACTTACTATCTCTAAATTTATTGGAAAGGTATTTTTTATATTCATAAATATATACATATATATATTTTAAATTCATATACATCATATATTTATATATATAATATTTAATTCATCTTAGTTGTTTGAATGTGTCATTTCAGTTTCTGTTCTGCAGATAAATTATAATATTAATATATTGTATAAAATTTGCCTAATATAGAGAGGATTGTTTAAGTATAATGCATATTAGAGTTTATACGATTAGATATGTTTAATGTGTTTCATATTTTATAGGCCTGATCTGTTGTTGTTAGATGAGCCTACAAACATGTTGGACATAAAAGCTATCATTTGGTTGGAGAACTATTTGCAAAATTGGCCTACAACTCTGCTGGTAGTTTCTCATGATCGCAATTTCTTAGATACTGTACCTACAGATATACTTCATCTTCATTCTCAAAGGATTGATGCTTATAAGTAAGTAATATTAATGAATCTTGCATCAGTAATATGGTTTAAGATGATGTGTATAAAATATGAGTGTTTATAATTTCATTGATATTTTCTTTCATACGTATATTATTATTTGTGGGGTTGTGTATGTTTTTGAAAATGTTGGACTAATTATTCCTTTCAGGGGGTTGGAATAATAATAAGAGAGGTATAACAGTTTATTTAAACTCTATAAAACTTAAGAGCTGACTCGAGTTTTTTCTTAAAAAGATAGACTTGGTATGTTTGGTGGCAGTGGTTATAGTTTTTTCTGTGGTTGAGCACCTAATGGTGATGTAAATGTAAGTTATTATTGATTGTCTGATAGATATTAGTACATTAATTATTATATGTGAAGAAAGTAATTAGGCAAAGGTTAGTGAATTATTTTGCAATTTTTCAGTTGTGGGTAAGAATAATTTCAGGGTCAAGTAATGTTTGCTTAATTCTGTCCACGCCTTATGCACTAGAAACAAGAAGAAATGGTGTAACGTATGGAACTACACTAGAGTTATTAGTCATATCATTCCCTAAAACGGCCACTTACGACATTCTTACGGTCGCTTGTATGTGAGAATGGGCCCTTTAATGGCTGTGTGAAATTTTGAACCTCTGTGCGGTTGGGAAGTGTCATAAAAAGTCTTAGGAAATATGGCCAATGTATTTCTTATGGGGAAAATTGAGATTATGGGTTGCTCTGGAATCGAACCCCTGACACATAGGCAGGTGTTTTTTTCGAAGTACATTGTATAAGTATCTATAAGTGTAGAAAGTTTGAATGATCTATGTCTCATATTAAGAGAGATACGATTTTTCTAATTTTGAAAATATTTCACCCTCTGGCATCGAACCCATGACCAGTTGTATGTAAACTATAGCATATTTCTATAGATAAATATAATAGCAAAAGCTACTTGAAATCTTATCCTTCTAGCTTAATGGGAAGTATTTTAAAAAATTATTTGAAATATGACTCCATGCATTCTTATGGAGGAAAGTCAATTTTTGGGGCCTCCTAGAATCGAACCCATGATAGGTACAGCGGGTTATTCATAGGATGGCCTTGGTTGGACGCCTGGGCGGTATAATTCTGCCATAAGAAAAGCATATGAAATTTAAGTCAATGCAAGGTACGCTGCAAAAATGTCCTTTAGTTAGCATGACTTATCCAAATAAAGTCTTTCGAAAAAACTTACGTTTTATTAAAAGATATATTTTCCAATTGCTTGCTGTTAGCAATCGCACCTTTACTCATATGTTATATATCTATGTATATGTATAGATATCCCCCTGAAGCGTCTATATGTAAGAGATATGACAAAAAACATTATTACAAAGGAAACATACAATCATCAGATTTATTGTATCAGATATACCTGAATATGGAGGTTTTTTGTGAAGAAACTACTGAGCAAATATTTAAAGTTCTTTACATTAAGGTTCTGAAAATTTTTAGGGATCTTATTAAAAATGAAAATGGTTTTCACATTGAAGTTGTTTAAAGACTTGGATAGTCTACATCATGGTATGTTAATGTTGTTTTTGTACCTTATATAGAAAATATGTACATTTGATCTGAGGGCTAGATTACACATATATTCTTTAGCATAGAGGAGATTATTATATAATTATATTAAGGATAAATCTAATTATATAATATAATAATTAAAATAGCGTGAAGTGAAGTTTTATTTTATATAATTAAATGTATGGATAATTTGTACTTCTTAATGCTTGAAAGATTCTTATTATTATTAAATAAATAGATATTAATATGTTCAGAAGATGATACACAATATAATCAAAATATTTTTGTATATATATAATATGTATAAAATAATACTTTGAAGTGGTCTTTATAGCCCTTAGCTTTAAATCGATAAATTTCTTGGTTGTTTCTTTCAGGGGAAATTATGAAAATTTTGAAAAAATCAAAACTGAAAAACTAAAGAATCAACAAAGAGAATACGAAGCTCAGCAACAGCATCGAGCTCATGTGCAAGAGTTCATTGATAGATTTCGTTATAACGCTAATAGAGCATCCAGTGTGCAAAGCAAAATTAAGATGTTAGAAAAACTGTGAGTATCGTTTAATAATTTTAGTTCAGTTTTCTTATGTACTTTCTTGGACATTCTTTTGATTTTATGATCATTATTTTTCAGTCCTGAATTGAAATCTGTTGAAAAGGAAGTAGATGTAGTTTTGAAATTTCCCGATGCTGAGAATTTGTCTCCTCCTATACTGCAGTTAAATGAAGTCACATTTGGCTATACTGCCGGTAAAACAATATTTTCAAATGTTAACCTAGGTGCTACTCTTGATTCTCGGATATGTATAGTAAGTAATTGTAGAGTATTTGAATTAAGGGATTATTTATAATCTATAACTAAATGTAAATACAATTTTCTTGTTCTTTTACTTTCAAGGTGGGTGATAATGGTGCTGGAAAAACAACTTTACTTAAAATAATTATGGGTATTTTGGCTCCTACATCTGGAATGAGACATTCTCATCGCAACTTAAAATTTGGTTATTTTAGTCAGCATCATGTAGATCAGTTAGAAATGAATGTTTCATCAGTTGAGCTTCTTCAGTCCAGTTTTCCCGGTAGGTAATTAATTAGCATCTATCGTAATATTTTTCCAGAATAGTATGTTTTTACAGTAGCTGATATGATGGAATTAATTACTCTACATGGTTGGTATTTTATTGCTGAATCACTTTTCTCAACATTCAGAAATCATTTAATTACTAATTTTTGGTATACCCTTCTTGAAAATAAAGATTTGTGCTGAATTAACATTTTTATGCAACATTATTTTAAACATATTATAATCATCACTTTATGAATGAACATTAATTTTGAGGTATAATTGTTATTTTTAACTCAAAAATATAATGCATAAGAGAATTTATCTAGTATTTTGAACCCTTTTCAATTATATTTCAGTAAGCCTAAACTTTAAATAGCGTATCAGGAAACCAATATAGAGCATAAACAGTACTGAAATCTCTTAGAATGAATGTACAGGATGTTCCCAAAAAAGTTATGAAGTAAGGAATAAATGAAAGTGGGGAAGTATTAAAATTGGAGACAACAGACATAGTTACAACTTATTTTCAATGATTCATTAAACAACTTCTGCTAACCATTGGATTGAAAAAAGTCATAGTCTTACCGATTTTTAAGTATGGCAATCAGACTCAGCCAAAAGAGTATAGGCCAATTAGTCTAACTTCAGTTTTTGCAAATTAATGGAAAAGATTATAATGATAGGAATTTTGGAGTGAGGGCAATCAGTATAACAATTACAAATATGAATTGAGGGAATGAATTTTCATGTGATGATTCATACATTCATAAAGAAGGATTAGAATTAATAAAGATAGGGAAGCACTACAGAGGGATTTAACTTTGTTGGAAGAATGGGTGAAAAATAACAAGATGAGAAATAACACTAGCAATGGTAGATTTATCACCTTCACAAATAAGAGATCATTTCCTTCCCATCTTCATCAGAAAAATGAAGAATCAATATAAACTTACAAACATTGCAAATACTTAGATGTGGAATTATTAAAAAAACATACCATATTTGACGGCATATAAGACGCACCCCCATTAAGTAGGCCACACACTAGAAAATAAAGTTTTAATAGTCCATGAGATGGCGCGGTACCACAATAACAGAATTACTTACTACTGCTCTGTTTCATTGCATTTTAACGTATTTTAACACTCTTTGTTTAATGAATGGTGTGACTTAATATCTTGTTTCCTTTAGTTATATTTCTGAGGGTATTTTTTAAATAAATTGTTTCCAGCGCTGATACCAACACCTTCACATATAAGTCGCAGGTAAATTTTTTTTAGACCTAATTTTGGAAAAAGCGCGTCTTATATGTCGTCAAATTTGGTAATGTAATCATAAGTAAAGCACGCAGGAAGCTTCACCTTGTGAATTAAACTTTAAGGATAGTAGCAGGAGAGCAAATTTTTCCTGCCTGTCAAATAGTTTTTTCATATTTATATTTTATCAGTCCAATGATTAATAAAATTAAAGAAAAAAAATTCACTACCCCTGATCTTTCATTAATTTTGTATGCAATAGGATTGGTTACTTTCGCTTATAAATACTTTCTGAAAAATTTTCTTTGTTGGTTACATCAGAGTATAAATTTTTTGTGTATTTTTGCTACTTCCTTTGAAATATTTTATCATAGGTTAGGTGTTTTAAATGTTAAGTTAGTCATAAAAGACATTATTTGACAAGAAAAATGATAGACAGCTACTCCTTTCAGCTCTGTTGGTTACGCTTGGAATTAGTAAGAAAATCTGTGGAGAAAATGGATCTTCTATTATTTGAGGCAGAGATTTGCTCCAAAGCCATATTTGAGGAATCGATTCTTGATAGTTTAGAAGAATGCTAGAGAAAAAATAGAACATTAATGAAAACCAAAACATGTGCTCTTGGATAGGATTATGTTTGAAAAAATAAATGTTGGTTTCTGTTTTTATATTCACTTGATTGTTAATTTTTTTTTTAAAACAGCCTTGGTGGCAGAACGATTAGCATGCAAACTTTCTAATACCAAGGTTTCAGGTTAGAATCCTAGCTGAGGAGGAAATTCCTCTTAGAGTGTAAATGTTGATATTTGTAAGTATCACATTGTAATTTTCCTATCAATAGATTTTTGAAAGCTGTGATAAGTAAATAAGACATAATTCATCTGAGGAAATTTATACAAACAGCCCGAAGGAATTTGATTGGATTCTGTTGTTTCTTAAAAAGTCTATTGTATTCTCTTCCTTGTTGTTGATGTTTCTTGAGTTGATACATGTATGTTGTAAACCTACTATTTTTAAGAGTAGTGAAGACTATCCCAAGAGTTGTTGTTGTTTCATTTTTATTATCTCTTTCTATCAGGGAAGCCAATTGAGGAATACCGAAGGCAACTTGGCAGCTTTGGAATCTCTGGAGACTTAGCCTTGCAGACTGTAGATAGTTTGTCTGGAGGACAGAAATCTAGGGTTGCGTTTGCAAGAATGTGTATGGGTAATCCAAATTTCCTAATCCTTGATGAACCTACTAATCATCTGGATATTGAAACCATTGAAGCCTTGGGGAAAGCCATCAATAAATATACTGTGAGTATAGATTTAAGATATTAGAATTTAGTTGTTCTTTCCATAATGTTTATGTTATGTACTTTGAAACTAATGGTTTAATATTTTGAATGTATTTATTTCACAATAACAATGTTTTCATCAGTAGTTGCCCAGGATTTCCCTTCTTCATTGTAGTATATATTTTTTTTCCAAATGTTATCGATCCTTTCATTGTGGGAATGTTCTAGATTCATAATGTTAACGGTTCATCCCTGAGTCTCTCATACCTTGAGATTTTAGATGGAAGAGAATTTCCTTGTTTCTTAATGAAAAGGCATTATAATGCACTTTAGAGTGCTAAGAATGTGTAACATACATTGATGGATTAAACTCCATTTATTTATGTGTTTTCCTATGAAATCAATTTTTAAGTATAGCATCTGTGGATTGGCTATAGTCTCCTAACCTGATTATTTCAAGCTTTCTCATCTATATTTAAACCTATCAATTAATTCACTTTTAAAATATTTGTATGAAAGAACTCAATTTGTTTCAAGGATAGAGGAGATAAGGAAGTACAACTACCATATATATATATAAAAGATATGCAAGGTAGTACATATTTTCAATCAATATTTCAGGGTGGAGTGATCTTAGTCTCTCACGATGAAAGACTAATCCGTATGGTTTGCAAAGAACTGTGGGTGTGTGGAGGTGGAATGGTTCAAAGTATTGAAGGAGGATTTGATGAATATCGACAGATAGTTGAAAAGGAGTTGGAAGCTCAAATGAAATAGTGCAGAAGTGCTGGAAGTGAATTGGATTATTGTGTTATTAAAGACATCCATGAATGAGGAAATAATAAAGTGTTTATATATTTATTGCAGACTCTTGGCATTCGCTAACTAGAGATATTTATATTGAAAATGTTAAAAGCAATGTTTTATATATTGAAAGCAAAACTGTATATATTAAGAAAATTATAAGATTATTTGGCTCTTATTTGTTTGTACATTTTTTCAAATTTGTTTCTCAACAAAGAACAATGTACATTTATCAAATATTGTTACTTCTATACTAAAAATATTCAGAGTAATTTATTTCCAACAATAGTTTTTCATAATTCAGTTTCCATTTATAGAATGAATAGGTTTTATTCAAATTAATTTACAATTATTGTTACTTTCAACCATCCCTAACTAGTCCAACTATACCATGAGTTATATTACTCCTTATTCTCAACCCACTAAACAACATTACAGGTCTTCCTATCCTTTTTACATACAACAATTTTTGTAAATTTAGCATGACCTCATGAGGGTCAGTTTCCAATTTTCTCTCGAGTGGGATTTGGATGGCCATCAAGCAAAAGAATCAATTGAGTTTCAAGTCTGTAAATATTGAGCTTCACTGTGCTACCTTCCTACATCAGAACCTATCCATTCCAGTTAGGCAATTAACTGCTGGTGTTTCAGGAGAGGTTGCAGGTATAAAATATATATTTATATGTATCCTAAGACTTTATGGCCTTATAAAAAGATACATTATTAGGCTTTGGTGTCCCAAGTTTATCAAAATGTCGACCAATGAAAATAATCAGAGACATTTTAGATATGATTCCTGATTTACTTTTTATTGCATTCTTAGCTTCATGTGATGCATAGAGTATACATTAACAATCACTCAGGTAGATATTCAGGCAATAAACCTGGCGGTAGTGAAAACAGAAGATAAACAACTACCATAAATCAACAATTAAAAACTTTAAGAAGAACAATAAATTATTTCAGTAAATTACGAAATAATAAATTAATATAAATAATTGTACAAAAATAATGTGACTGTGACTTATAAATTATACCAATGAATATGTTGAACAATATATCACCTGTGGTACTATGATAACACATGTAATAGACATAAATTCACAATTCCTTAAACATAATATTTGAGGTAATCATTTCATAATTTGTAAGGAGCGGAATTGAAATGGGTGAAATATCTTCCTTGCTAATTCATACCAACAATTTATACAGATTCAATAAAAAAATATGAGAGTACCTAGACTGAAAACTAATATGGTAGAGCAGAAAAATATAAGTATGATATCAGGAATATATCAAGCACTAGGTGATATTATGGAACGATATCTTTTTATAATAAATTAAGTACCTAAAGAACAACATTAGCTAGTCAAATATGAAGTATACTTTAAATAAATATTGAATTATACTGAAAAATCTGAGCAGATATCACATTAATATTGCACTAAAACTCCACTGACAGCATATCCGCTTCCCCATCAGGAAACACAAGTTAGGAACTAAAATAATGCTCTTTTACAGAAATTAAAACAAGTGGAGAAGTGATATGATTAAGAAGAATTTTGTCAATTTAAGGAACTCTCTTGTTTCTTTTTTTTTGACTATAATTGCTCTTCCTTCACATTCATTGTATGAGAATTAAAAATCAAAAGACCAGATAATAATACTAACGCCACTTAAAATTTCAAATCTTACTTAAAATTAATAAATAAAGGAAAAATCAAAGTTAATTCTGCTTGATGAATGACTCGATAAAAACTTCAGCATAGGATTTTACCTCGCCTTCTAACTCGGCATCAGGAAAGGAAGGCTTGCTGAATATATATACCTCAAAGAAATGAGCAGCTTCAGCTCCACTGCAAACATCAAAAAAATCAAATTCTAGTTTTAAATAAAATATGGTTTATACACACAATACAATTTACACTAATTGTGATCAGTTAAGAAATCACTTGTCCCAATGGTCTTAAATATACCTCCTTTGGACAATTTTTTCTATCCACATCATAATGAATTCCAAATACACATCGAAATTTCAAAAGTAGTGGAATTTTAGTAAATGCAATTTTTCCAGAAATACTAGAGTTTACATTTTTATGCATGGACATTATCTTTCCAGCATCTTCATATAAATCTTTCGTGATTGTCTTTGCATTCCTTAAAGTGATGAATAAGTTTCGTTGTGTTCTAAAAATGCATTGGTTCATGGCAATAAAAGAAAACAATTGCACATTCAGATTTAAAGACACCAGATATTCAGATATAGCTTACTTGTTTCCTGGGAATAATGCTATTTCATTCCAATCCTTTTCCACTATTTCTTGGGGACTTCTCTTATCATAAAAATAAATTGTCTTGAATGGATCTGGAACACTCGAGCCAAAGAAAATACTAGAGCTCACAACAACATACTCATGCTTTTTATCGGACTCATTTACCCAACTCTTGTCATTAAGGCTGTTCTCAAGTTTTTCAGGTAATTCAATTTGCCAATTCGGTCTTTTCTTGATGAACTCTTGGCTCTGCAAACAAAAGTTTCCTTATAAAACATAACTATCACTACTGGTTACCCTACACTCAAGAATGACCTCACTTACAGGTAAAACTTTCTTGGATGTTATATACTTGTAAAGTTTTCGACATAATATGAGATTTAAGACATCTCTAGCAGGTTTTAAATCTTCAGAGTGGCTCCACATGATGTCATAAAAGATATTGTCCGTAAGTTTTGACCAGACAAATGGATTTGTATGAGCTTCAGATAGTTTGTATCTGAGAAAATAAAATGATAGAAAAATATATTAAATCCGTTGACATATATTTTTTGATAAGAAAAACTTTAAAGACATGTATCAACTATTATTATAATGGAAAATATTATTTTCAATACATAAAATATACACAAGCAAGATATTGAAGACAAAAATCACTGCAGAGAGACTTGATAAAAACATACCCACAATTGTCATTCAACTTCAAGGAGTAAAACTCGTCCGCAGCACACAGAGCATCAATGATCCTATTGTTAAATGCAAATACTCAATTATTGTATAATTTCATCCTACAACGTAATTACTCATGAGTAACTACTCATTTTTATACAGTATCTAAATTCTAATACCCACATCCGATTTATGACTAAGGCCACACGATGTTGGTAAGCTCTGTAGTGAAGATTTGAGCGCACTAAAAACATCTCATAAATGTTGTACGATTCTTTGCTACTGTAGACAATATGCATCTTCTCTTCTCCTCTTTCATCCATCTTTTTCAGGACTTTACAAAATTGAAGCAATCGGCGATAGTCAAATTGAAATCTCAAGTTCAAATGCAGCCCATCACGTAAAAAGTAATCCCATTTGTCCACATCTATGTTATTTATTTTATTGGATACAATCTGAAAGGATAGGGAAATTATTAATTCTACAGATTCATTGCCTTTCATATAATTGAAACATGAGAGTTTTGATTCTTGTTTGGTAATGTACTATTCTATATTAGTTCCACGATAATTCAATCATGTTTAAGGATTGTACAGTTTAACATATATGCAGTTTCCAAAGGCAACAAAATACCATAAGAAGTACCTGGAATAGAAACTGTTTGCTCTCATCACAGTGCGTTCCTTCACCTTGGATTAGTTCTTTGATGAAGGTCCTACGGTTCTCATCCAAACCATGCTTTTCAAATTCGCCTTTTAGGTCATTTTCTTCTATCAGGTGATCAAACATAACCACTGTCTGGTCTTCATGCTGGAAAATACTTTCAAATGATTAACAAATGTTCCTACCAATCTTGGATGATTTTAAATCGACTATGATATAATTCTGCACAAAGAGATCAATTTCACCACTCCTACACTTGAATTTCAGAGCTCTGAGATTCTCCATTACGACTTGCATGATTACCTTGATTTTAAGAATAAATTTCATATAAACTAATAGTCCTTACTCATCATCATAATTCAACACATACCTTCCAGTTCACTTCTTTCTTTTTAAGAAAGTCTTCCCACAAGTGTGAGAATGGCCCATGCCCCAGATCATGGCAGAGCCCAGCAATCTGAACACACAATTTATCCTCCTTATCAATCTCCAAATTTTCAGTATTTCTTTTCAGAGCATCCACCATTTCACCAGCTAAATGACAAACTCTGAATAAAAAATCAAATCAAATTCTCTTTAGACTGCATTGGTATGTCCAATGGATGAGGATACATGATGTTACATATCTTACCCAAGGGAATGCTCGAAGCGGTTGTGACTAGCACCAGGATATACGAAATAGGTGGAACCGAGCTGCTTCAGATTTCTCAGACGTTGGAACTCAGGAGTATCAATTATTCTGATGCATAATTCAGGAATTTTTATGTGCCCATGTACACTGTCATTAAAAATCTTATACCGTGATTCTTTATCTGTAAACATTAATGTTTCTGCATCAATTCTAATTATTATGAAACCATTTATAGAGTAAGGGGGATTCTATTGAACTTGCCTTCCATTTCCATCTTCTATATAAATCGCATAAAAACTTAGTATGTTCACCTTCGAGTTAGATCTGAAATTAAATTCAAGTAACATGAAGAACCTTCGAACAGCTGATCTTTAAAACTTATTATTAGCTTCTGACATAGAAAATATATTATGTGTTATTAGGACACGTCATTGGTGAAAATCGTAAAAATGCTATGCGTATATTATAGATTTATGGACACCGTTCTCCGCGAACCTTCATAGATAAGGTCTTGGGCATTCCAGATTAGAGACTATTTCCGAAAAACGATAATAATTCAGGACCAATGTTACTTAGTATGTCCACCCTCGAGTTTTATCTTAAATCAAATTCAAGTAACATGAAGAACCTTCGAACAGTTGGTCTTTAAAACTTATTATTAGCTTTTGACGTAGAAAAAATAAAAATTATGTCTTTTGTTCCAAAATGTTATCACTCGAGTAGGACACGTCATTGACGAAAATCATGGAAATTCTATACGTGTATCAAAGATGCAAGGTTGGCGTTCTTCCTGATCGTAAACGGAGAAGATCTTGCAAATAATAGATTAGAGTACTGTTTCTATGATATGTACTAACTCATTAGTAAATTTTCTGAACAAGCTTAATAAAACCGAGTAACATCTTTTCTCGAAACTAATTTCTCACAGCTACATCAAGTCATTGATAGAAATCTTCTGCATTCGAATGGAAAATCCGGTGAATTCGACAATATTTTGCAAGAAGGAGAGCATAGAAAATGAGGATTCGTTTTTGAATGAAAAGGTAACTTATTTAAAGAGCTAATTTACGTTTTTAATGATTACTTTAAACATAAAATTCCTCAAATATAGTTAAATCCTCTTTAATTCTATGCTCTTATTTCAATATTGGCACGCGTTATATTCTCATCCCTATTAACCGAAGAGGGAATCAACATGCATTTACCTATTCCATTTTCAAACAAAGGTATCCTTTACTGAACAAATAAATTAAATGAATTATCTTTTTCATGCAACAAGATATATAGATATTAGTTGTTGTTATGAATTAATGTAGTTGTATTTTTAAGACAATATTGCATTGAAGACATTGCATACTTCCTATACCCACGGTATATACTGTTTCCTTATTTAAGTCATCTAAATTCCTGAAAGATTCGTGAAAATATGCGAATAGAAAACAAAATAGTACCGATAATATTAAATCAGAGGCAGTTCAAATGTATTCATCAGGTAAAACATTCCATGCCTTACAGATTTCATTTGTAAGGAAAATGAATAAATCGTGGAGTATATTGCAGAAAGAATAAGCGTTGTTTATTTCCGAACTTCTTTTTGCCACCGGTTTTGCTAATTTCTTTGCTTTGTAGATAATGGTTTATTACATACATTTTGATATATTTTGATATTTTAAAAGTATAAACTACAGAACTCTGGGATTGTATCCATTAGGTGATTGGAAGTGATGTTGTGGTTCAAAAGGCAGTCTTCACCATGTAAAGGTAACTAATGCTAAAAATTCTTCAGAATATGCATAAGAAAGATGATTATCCTTTTCAAAAAACATATTTTTAGTTAAACCAGTTCTGGAAGTATGATTTAACATCATCAGCATTTTTTTTGCTGATATTTAATTCCTTAGAATATAAATAAATTTTACTGTGGGGTCTTGGATCAGGATCCCTGAAATAGGTGAAATTTAATTAATTTAATTAGGCAATCATAATAGCATTTCATTACAAACCAACCAGGTTCATAATTTACTCATATGCACTAAATCAGGTCCTTATTTGCCTAAGGTCTTGAAACTTATGCTTATTTATGATATGAATAAATTTCTCTATTGAGAAACGAAAAATTTCATTTCCATCCTTATTACTAACTAGTTACATAAATTTGTTTTCCTAATTAAATAACTATTTCGTTTCACAGTTATCAATAAAGGGGCTCTCATCAACCTGACTTCGCAGTGTCATTGAAATATTTCTACCCTAGAGACTTTAAGATAGCAAAATAACACATATATCTTAGTATCATTGGAGTTTATCATTGGCTTGAATATAACCTCTTCAGAAAGATGGATCTTGATAATTTTTCTACATATAAAAGAGATAAATAACTTACTGTTCTGACCGAAAAAGTTCAACTTCATTCCATTTCTTTTTTATCAGTGTAGAAGTATCTCTTTTGTTATAAAAGTATATCTTTGAAAATGGATCTTTGTTCATTGAGGTGAAACTGAACAAGCAGTGTGAAGCAACTAATCCAAGTCCAGGAAATTTCTCTTTTAGATCATTTTCCAATTTGTCAATTTTATCAGGATCATCAATATCAACCTGAAAACATCCATTGACATAAATCACTGCAATATTTTCTAAGATTAGAAGACATTTTTTCATACACATAAGGGGTTAATTTTAAATTCATAAATTTAAATTGCTTTCAAGTTGCACACAAGTAATTTTTTTATCATGGAAAAACTGATGATTTTCAGATGAATTTATACGAAGAGCAAGAATAGCTAAAATTGGGATATCCGTATTTTATATAAGTGATTATGTAGAAAAATAAAATGTTTATTTGCCGAAAAAAATTTCTTTTATTCAAAAAGTCACTGAATTATCAAACTTCCATCGTGTGTGTGTATATATATGTCTATATATATACACACACACGATGGAAGTTTGATATATATATATATATATATATATAAAGTTTTCTGTGAAATTGAGCATATAGGGGCTAGGTTGATGGTAAATGAGTGGTAACTTGAAGCAAATATCATTATATTTTGGAGTTGAAAGGAAAAGCATGAAAGTAATATAAAAATATGGCAAAAGATATAAATTTAGAGAAGGTCAAGATATTGGAAACGTGGAATGTGAAAAGTGGACATCCAGGAGTTTTGCTAGGAACATTTAGTAGAGCTTAGATGACTCTCTTTGGTGTAGAGAAAACTCAGTTTGTTAAAGATGAGTAACTCCAGAATATTATAACAACAAATACTGGAAATAAATATTTGGTCAATAAAAAGAGATAAATTGTTCCAGAGAAACCAAACTAAATTTCTTAATGAAAATAAATGTTACCCTAAAGTTTACTAGCATGTTGATTGATATTGTGGTATCAATCTAGATCGTAATTGAATGATAAAGCAAGGATATATCATTAACTCCAGAATTAGTGCAAAGAAGTTAATACTAAATACATCAGAGCTGAGATTTAGTTCTATGTTTGGAATTATGACAGTTAATTAATGGCTAGATTGAAAAGGAATAATTCATTGCTGTATGACAACTTATGCCAAATTGTTCATTTTCACAAAAAGTATTTCATTATAAATGGTATCAAAGTCTATGCTGTGGTCAATGGAAGCCCTCACAACAAACTTTTTATTTTTAAATGGGTGATAAGTAGAATGATTTGATAATTAGAAGTAGTTTTACTGCCTGGGCAGTTATTTCCAAACACATGTTGAAATTACTCACTTTCTGAAAGGTGATGAACTTGTAGAGTCTCCTTTTTAATATGTCCTTGATTATGTTTTGGGATTCACTCATATTTTTGTTTTCTGAATAGAGCATGTCAAGTAATAGGTTGTCAGTTAATTTTGACCATATCTTAGGACTTAAATGAGCCTTTGAAAGATCAGTACTTAAATGTAAAGGAAATTACAATAAGATAATGTTGAAATACACTTTTAAGTTGATAATTCATTAGATATTACTTTGTTAACTTCAATGTTGAATGGTACTAACCTTCCCAAGAAGTGACTATCTGCTGCACAAAGAGCATCTAGAAGCCTGGAAAAAATAACTCACAAATGATATGGTATGTGTTATAGAAAGTGTCTAATAAAATTGAAGTCAATTACATAACAAAGTATTATAATGTTTGTTATTAGATTTCAAATATCACTCACATTCTACTCAATACTAGAACCACTCTATGTTGATTAGCAGCTGCATGAATTTTTGCTCGAACGTTGAACATTTCATAAATATCATATGCCTCATTAACTTTAAAAACAAGGACGCATTTATTCCCATCTTCTTCAATTGGCATAATTCTAATGTTTTTTATTGTTCGTGTGTAGTCATATGGTATCTTAAAATTTAAATGAAGGCCATCACGCAAGAAGTAGTCCCATTTGTCTACATCTATATCATTCATTTTATTATTCACAACCTGAAATATGAAATTTTCCATTAGGATAAATAATAAAATACTGAAGAACTCTTTAGGTAACTCTTAAAGGTAGGTGAGCTCTCACAAACATGCATTTACAGGCCAATTATATTGAGATACTGAATAATGGACATGTACTAAAATCAATTCTGTGACAGGAGAATTATTTTTTACAAACCAAGGAATTTAGAATTTGAAAGTTATACTGCTGTCATCAATTTCACCATCAAGGTCAATAAAATACGCTCAAAAAGGCACACAATGCCACTTCATGCATTGAATTGCTACAGACCTCATGAAGACCCAGTAATTAGTTATTTAATAATTGAATTAACAATAAAATATGATATGATGGTGATTTCCATGTCTATATTAGTAAATGGTTGATTAAAAATTATGTTAAACATAAAAGCATTTAAATGATTCATTAGAAATAAAATAAAAGGGATAAATGCTAGAAAAGCCAAGATAGCTGAGTTGAGAAAACCAAAGTGATTTGCTGGTCAACAGGGGTCATTTTTTGGGTGACTCATGTACCTTTTTCATTTTCAAGATTACTTAAGAAAGTTCTTCTTTTATTAGTATCTACAGTGAAAATTTTAGGTGATAAGTTCATTGATATTGCTTTTACATTAAGTTGAATTTTTATTTTCTAATGATAAAAGGGTAATTGCAAAGAGGAACAGAATTCATTCGTACAGAGCTACCCAAACTCTAATGTAGAATTTATAAGTGCATTAAAATATCTGATTACTACAGTTGATGAATTACGAATTATTTGACTCCATTCATCTCTAGAGTTAAAGCATTATTTAAATATTTTGCTGCTGTATGGTAAGATATTAGATGCATAAAATCTGCCTTTTATTGAGTTTAAATCCATTCAGTTAAGTTTGTTAATTAATCGACATAAATAATTTAGCTGAAGTTATAAATTTACTTTTTAAGATGTACCTGGAATAAAAATTCCTTCTTCGGAACCAGTGGTTGTCCTTCTCCACGAATGAGATCTACAATGAAATCTATTTCCTTCTCCTTTAGTCCATTATCTTCAAAGTCTTTCATTAGAGAATCATTCTGTGACAATAAATATCTAAACATCTTGATTGATTGCTCCTCATGCTGAAACATTATTTATCAGTTACATGTTTATAGCAGTATTCAAGTTATGTTATATGGGGAAATTAGAATGCATTTTACCTTCCATTTCTCTCCTTTTCTTTTAAGAAAACTTTCCCAAAGATGAGAAAATGGTCCATGTCCAATGTCATGACATAAACCAGCCAATTGGACACACAGTTTTTCTTTATCAGTTATTTCAATGTGGGGATTATTCTTGCGCAGTTGGTCTATCATCAACCCTGCCAGATAGCACACTCTGAAATAGTTCATTGATTCACATTGATAAATGAAAGTAATGAAGATCAATAAAACCTAGCATAACTTACCCTAAAGAATGCTCAAAACGGCTATGGGCTGCACTTGGATACACAAAATGTACAAGGCCTAATTGCTTAATGTATCGTAACCGTTGAAACTCTGGGGTGTCAATGACTTTGATACATAATGGAGGAATATCCATGTTACCATGGACACTATCACTTATGACCTTATATCCTGTACAGAGTTCAGCATGAATCAGTAACCTTTAATGGATTCATAAAGTTGATTATTTCTGAAAACTTACCAAACATGTTCTGTAGCTTGTGATGTAGAAAGATGTGAATATTTGGACCTAAAAACTATCTAATACTCCTCTACTATTGCAAGTAGAAGGCCTTGACTATGACAAGACAATTTCAAAACTAAATATTGCTCTGACTGAATTCACATTAATGGTATTATTCTGAGTAAAGATAAAATCTGATTGATGATTGCAATAAAACTTTAAGTGATATGGAAGATAGTATTGACACTAGAGATAATTATGAAAAGAAATTAAGATAAGGATTAGCTTAAAATATTGTTAAAGATAAGGAGAATTTATCTATAGGTGCTATTTAACTTTCCTTTTTCATGTTTTGTGAAGCTGATATTCACACAATTTATGTTAAGTATAGCATTTTAATTTTTTAAATTTGTAATACTATTGCTTATTATAACATGAACTTCCAAATTTATAATTATATAGCTTTTGATAAACACAATTCAATGATACTCACAGGCTACTGAAGTTATAAGTTTCTTTTAATCTATGAAAAAAAAATTTTAATTAATGGAAGATTGTGTGTATACACAAGAAGTTCAATGTCACCGCTCCAACACTAAACTTTCAGAGCTCTGAGATTCTCCAATACGATTTGCCTAATAACCTTGATTTTAAAAATAAATTTAATATAAACAAAAAGTCCTTAATCATCATCATAATTCAACACATACCTTCCATTTCACTTCCTTCTTTTTAAGAAAATCTTCCCACAAGTGTGAGAATGGCCCATGCCCCAGATCGTGGCAGAGCCCAGCAATCTGAACACACAATTTATCCTCCTTATCAATCTCCAAATTTTCAGTATTTCTTTTCAGAGCATCCACCATTTCACCAGCTAAATGACAAACTCTGAATAAAAAATCAAATCAAATTCTCTTTAGACTGCATTGGTATGTCCAATGGATGAGGATACATGATGTTACATATCTTACCCAAGGGAATGCTCGAAGCGGTTGTGACTAGCACCAGCATATTTTTTTTAATTCTCAAAGAAAACATTCTCTCTCTTTTTGGACAAATAAATCATCATTCTCGTAAACTTAGCAATGGACATAACAAGCATCCAGACCCTGAGAGGATGCTGAGAGAGAGCCATGATTTGAACCCGGGACCTCTGCGTTCGAAGATTAGCATGCTAACCAATCTGCAAACGAGGCCGGCTGTAGTATAATAGGTGTAACTGAGCTGCTTCAGATTTCTTAAATGTTGGAACTCAGGTATGTCAATTATTATGACACAAAAAGGATGAATTTTTATGTGCTCATCCAGCAAAACTACAGTATGTTTACTTTGAAATATATATGAGCTATAGCCACATGAAGTTTTATTCTTCTTACTCAATAGGAAGAATAATTTAAAAATCGTTGAAAATTGACCATATGCATTCTTATGGGGGAAAGTCGATTTTTGGGACCACCTAGATTCAAACCCATGACCCCATGAGGGTCAGTTTCCAATTTTCTCTCGAGTGGGATTTGGATGGCCATCAAGCAAAAGAATCAATTGAGTTAAAAGTCTGTAAATATTGAGCTTATTAGAGGCTCTTATTTGTTTGTACATTTTTTCAAATTTGTTTCTCAACAAAGAACAATGTACATTTATCAAATATTGTTACTTCTATACTAAAAATATTCAGAGTAATTTATTTCCAACAATAGTTTTTCATAATTCAGTTTCCATTTATAGAATGAATAGGTTTTATTCAAATTAATTTACAATTATTGTTACTTTCAACCATCCCTAACTAGTCCAACTATACCATGAGTTATATTACTCCTTATTCTCAACCCACTAAACAACATTACAGGTCTTCCTATCCTTTTTACATACAACAATTTTTGTAAATTTAGCATGACCTCATGAGGGTCAGTTTCCAATTTTCTCTCGAGTGGGATTTGGATGGCCATCAAGCAAAAGAATCAATTGAGTTTCAAGTCTGTAAATATTGAGCTTCACTGTGCTACCTTCCTACATCAGAACCTATCCATTCCAGTTAGGCAATTAACTGCTGGTGTTTCAGGAGAGGTTGCAGGTATAAAATATATATTTATATGTATCCTAAGACTTTATGGCCTTATAAAAAGATACATTATTAGGCTTTGGTGTCCCAAGTTTATCAAAATGTCGACCAATGAAAATAATCAGAGACATTTTAGATATGATTCCTGATTTACTTTTTATTGCATTCTTAGCTTCATGTGATGCATAGAGTATACATTAACAATCACTCAGGTAGATATTCAGGCAATAAACCTGGCGGTAGTGAAAACAGAAGATAAACAACTACCATAAATCAACAATTAAAAACTTTAAGAAGAACAATAAATTATTTCAGTAAATTACGAAATAATAAATTAATATAAATAATTGTACAAAAATAATGTGACTGTGACTTATAAATTATACCAATGAATATGTTGAACAATATATCACCTGTGGTACTATGATAACACATGTAATAGACATAAATTCACAATTCCTTAAACATAATATTTGAGGTAATCATTTCATAATTTGTAAGGAGCGGAATTGAAATGGGTGAAATATCTTCCTTGCTAATTCATACCAACAATTTATACAGATTCAATAAAAAAATATGAGAGTACCTAGACTGAAAACTAATATGGTAGAGCAGAAAAATATAAGTATGATATCAGGAATATATCAAGCACTAGGTGATATTATGGAACGATATCTTTTTATAATAAATTAAGTACCTAAAGAACAACATTAGCTAGTCAAATATGAAGTATACTTTAAATAAATATTGAATTATACTGAAAAATCTGAGCAGATATCACATTAATATTGCACTAAAACTCCACTGACAGCATATCCGCTTCCCCATCAGGAAACACAAGTTAGGAACTAAAATAATGCTCTTTTACAGAAATTAAAACAAGTGGAGAAGTGATATGATTAAGAAGAATTTTGTCAATTTAAGGAACTCTCTTGTTTCTTTTTTTTGACTATAATTGCTCTTCCTTCACATTCATTGTATGAGAATTAAAAATCAAAAGACCAGATAATAATACTAACGCCACTTAAAATTTCAAATCTTACTTAAAATTAATAAATAAAGGAAAAATCAAAGTTAATTCTGCTTGATGAATGACTCAATAAAAACTTCAGCATAGGATTTTACCTCGCCTTCTAACTCGGCATCAGGAAAGGAAGGCTTGCTGAATATATATACCTCAAAGAAATGAGCAGCTTCAGCTCCACTGCAAACATCAAAAAAATCAAATTCTAGTTTTAAATAAAATATGGTTTATACACACAATACAATTTACACTAATTGTGATCAGTTAAGAAATCACTTGTCCCAATAGTCTTAAATATTCCTCCTTTGGACAATTTATTTATCCATTCCATAATGAATTCCAAATACGCATCGAAATTTCAAAAGTAGTGGAATTTTAGCAAATGCAATTTTTCCAGAAATACTAGAGTTTATATTTTTATGCATGGACATTATCTTTCCAGCAACTTCATATAAATCTTTTGTGATTGTCTTTGTATTCCTTAAAGTGATGAATAAGTTTCGTTGTGTTCTAAAAATGCATTGGTTCATCGCAATAAAAGAAAACAATTGCACATTCAAATTTAAATACACCAGATATTCAAAAGTAGCTTACTTGTTTCCTGGGAATAATGCTATTTCATTCCAATCCTTTTCCACTATTTCTTGGGGACTTCTCTTTTCATAAAAATAAATTGTCTTGAATGGATCTGGAACACTCGAGCCAAAGAAAATACTAGAGCTCACAACAACATACTCATGCTTTTTATCGGACTCATTTACCCAACTCTTGTCATTAAGGCTGTTCTCAAGTTTTTCAGGTAATTCAATTTGCCAATTCGGTCTTTTCTTGATGAACTCTTGGCTCTGCAAACAAAAGTTTCCTTATAAAACATAACTATCACTACTGGTTACCCTACACTCAAGAATGACCTCACTTACAGGTAAAACTTTCTTGGATGTTATATACTTGTAAAGTTTTCGACATAATATGAGATTTAAGACATCTCTAGCAGGTTTTAAATCTTCAGAGTGGCTCCACATGATGTCATAAAAGATATTGTCCGTAAGTTTAGACCAGACAAACGGATTTGTATGAGCTTCAGACAGTTTGTATCTGAGAAAATAAAATGATAGAAAAATTTATTAAATCTGTTTTTTTTTGCACCGAAAAATTATTTTCAATGCATTAAATATACACAAGCAAGATATTGAAGACAAAAATCACTGCAGAGAGACTTGATAAAAACATACCCACAATTGTCATTGAACTTCAAGGAGTAAAACTCGTCCGCAGCACACAGAGCATCAATGATCCTATTGTTAAATGCAATCACTCAATTATTGTATAATTTCATCCTACAACGTAATTACTCATGAGTAACTAATCATTTTAATACAGTATCTAAATGCTAATACCCACATCCTATCTATGACTAAGGCCACACGATGTTGGTAAGCTCTGTAGTGAAGATTTGAGCGCACTAAAAACATCTCATAAATGTTGTACGATTCTTTGCTACTGTAGACAATATGCATCTTCTCTTCTCCTCTTTCATCCATCTTTTTCAGGACTTTACAAAATTGAAGCAATCGGCGATAGTCAAATTGAAATCTCAAGTTCAAATGCAGCCCATCACGTAAAAAGTAATCCCATTTGTCCACATCTATGTTATTTATTTTATTGGATACAATCTGAAAGGATAGGGAAATAATTATTCCTACAGATTCATTGTCTTTTATATAATTGAAACATGAGAGTTTCGATTCTTGTTCGGTAATGTACTATTCTATATTAGTTCCAAGATAATTCAATCATGTTTAAGGATTGTACAGTTTAACATATATGCAGTTTCCAAAGGCAACAAAATACCATAAGAAGTACCTGGAATAGAAACTGTTTGCTCTCATCACAGTGCGTTCCTTCACCTTGGATTAGTTCTTTGATGAAGGTCCTACGGTTCTCATCCAAACCATGCTTTTCAAATTCGCCTTTTAGGTCATTTTCTTCTATCAGGTGATCAAACATAACCACTGTCTGGTCTTCATGCTGGAAAATACTTTCAAATGATTAACAAATGTTCCTACCAATCTTGGATGATTTTAAATCGACTATGATATAATTCTGCACAAAGAGATCAATTTCACCACTCCTACACTTGAATTTCAGAGCTCTGAGATTCTCCATTACGACTTGCATGATTACCTTGATTTTAAGAATAAATTTCATATAAACTAATAGTCCTTACTCATCATCATAATTCAACACATACCTTCCAGTTCACTTCTTTCTTTTTAAGAAAGTCTTCCCACAAGTGTGAGAATGGCCCATGCCCCAGATCATGGCAGAGCCCAGCAATCTGAACACACAATTTATCCTCCTTATCAATCTCCAAATTTTCAGTATTTCTTTTCAGAGCATCCACCATTTCACCAGCTAAATGACAAACTCTGAATAAAAAATCAAATCAAATTCTCTTTAGACTGCATTGGTATGTCCAATGGATGAGGATACATGATGTTACATATCTTACCCAAGGGAATGCTCGAAGCGGTTGTGACTAGCACCAGGATATACGAAATAGGTGGAACCGAGCTGCTTCAGATTTCTCAGACGTTGGAACTCAGGAGTATCAATTATTCTGATGCATAATTCAGGAATTTTTATGTGCCCATGTACACTGTCATTAAAAATCTTATACCGTGATTCTTTATCTGTAAACATTAATGTTTCTGCATCAATTCTAATTATTATGAAACCATTTATAGAGTAAGGGGGATTCTATTGAACTTGCCTTCCATTTCCATCTTCTATATAAATCGCATAAAAACTTAGTATGTTCACCTTCGAGTTAGATCTGAAATTAAATTCAAGTAACATGAAGAACCTTCGAACAGCTGATCTTTAAAACTTATTATTAGCTTCTGACATAGAAAATATATTATGTGTTATTAGGACACGTCATTGGTGAAAATCGTAAAAATGCTATGCGTATATTATAGATTTATGGACACCGTTCTCCGCGAACCTTCATAGTTAAGGTCTTGGATATTTCAGAATAGAGACCATTTCCGAAGAACGATAATAATTCAGGTACTAATGTTCTTCAAGCATGAGCTTAACAAGACAGTAAAACAAAAATTCGTTTATCGTTATTGCAGTTATAATAATTTCAGCTTCTATTCATTACCCTTTATGTGTCGTTCATGTTGTGAATACTTCAAGTTTATACATTTTATTTGAGGATACCTAAGTGAGCGTACTCGTACGTGTTGGTTAAGGAGCATCGTACGCCACTTGGTTGCTTATCTTTAAATAGTTCTTAACTTATTTTTCTCCGGATATTCAACTTTCTTGTTACGATAGATAATTCTCGATTTTCATGAACATACAATTCACAATTTTTACTGTCCGTATGTCTTGTTTAAAAATATTGTATTTAGTAGAAAATACAGATGATTTTCTTCTAGGATTAAGGTCACATACCTTGATCAAGTAATTGTGTAACCTCCCTCGGAAATAATTCCAATTTTTTTAATTTTTAGCAAAAGTTGACGCATTTGTGAAATACTTATCAATCGATTTTAGTCTTAATCGCTATCATTCTTTAGTTATCTTTAGATGAATTCAGATTAAATCTTGAGAGAGAAAATTTTCTCAGATGTACAGAAATATGTAACTCCTTACAAGAAAACCTCTAGGAAGTCTAGAAGAAATTATCTATGCAAGGTTGAGAAATCATATGCCATTCTTGTAGTTATATTAAGTTGTACGTATTCTGATCCGTAAATAAGAAAATTAGCCTTAGGTCGAACCTATTTTCGTTTGCCATACTAGTAATTAGTATCTCAACATTTGAAAAGTTAAATGTTTTTACAGTTCATATTGCGTTGTTTTGAATTCAATATCTGACTTGTTGATGTGACAATTTTTTATGAGACAGAATAATAACTCGTTAATTATCAAGAATCTTATACTAATTAGAGTTCCGTGTACTTAGAATTGTTTGATCAAGACGCAGCTTTCTTAGGATTGGAAATTTATCTTCTACATACATTCTTTTTTCTCTCTTCTTCTTCTCTTTATTCAACCTATAAAATAAATTTACATTTATTCATTTACAGTCTCCACAATTGATTTTGATGATGGCTGATTTTATGTAATGGCTCATAAGCGTTCGAATAACATGTGATGAGCAACAATGAAAGGATTTCTCAGAAATTTCCCATCGACTATATATTAACAGATGGTTATTCTTAATTTCAAGAAGCAACTTTGCTTGTAAAATTCTTGACTGAGCTAATGTTTTACTGCCAAGCCCGTGAAGTTTTTGCATGGGGGTTTGTTATTGTTAATGTTTTAATACGAGTTTGTCAGTTTACAACATAAACAAACTTTACAGCGAATACTAAATACTGTGACTAATTAGAATACTGTATTGAAGAGATTATACCCAATTAAATCAATGTATTCACAAGTTTTAACCCTTCATATCATACTCATATGCAATATCGTTTAATTTGTGCATTGGATGCATTCAAAAGCATTCTCTAGACGAAGAAAACCTCTCATCTTTGTGTAATAGGAGAAGATTACTAAGAAGACGTATTTAAAAACGGTAGAATATGCATCACATGTATCTTAAATGTCATCTACGCAGAAAATAGTGAGGAACTAGTTCTGGCTTAGGTGGGTTATATTATATTATATAATCCATCGATCTTCCTATTCACCTGATAATTATTCACTAATATCCAAACATCAGTTATGAATTTAATCAGTTATTTTCTGTGAGAAATCACCTCTAAAATATTTCAAAATTACTATTCATTCAATAAAGTCAATAGAAAACAGGAAATTATAAATTTAGTAAGCAAGCAGCGGAAGAATTCAAGTATGACCATAACGTGATCTGGTTGTGGAAATGTTACGAAAGATGTTGCCCTCCCTGCCTTCTATTACATAACTCGCTTGAGCTACTGCATTCATTACTGATGATAGCTAACCCCAATCGTAATTAAGAGTCCTTAAAATAATATTTCGTCACTTCAAGCTGTCCTTTATTGTGGCGTTAAGGGATGATTTTTATGGACATCTCTTCATAGTATCATGTTAACAAGGAAGACCATAATTTCGGATGGAAAGTCAAGATTTATTGTAAAGTCATATTAATCATCAATAAAGAAACAAATATAAAACAACGGACTGAACGTAGAAAATAAATTTCTTGGCTAGGGAAATTGTAATCTGAACAAGCAAGGGTTTCCAATTCTGCTTCATTGCAATTGTGACCTCCTCTTATCTGCATTGCACATAGGTCAGCAGAGCTCACAGAATGACGTGAACTCCATTGACCTGAGCACAAATCCCCTCGAACTATCAGCTATGATCAGTAGTGGGGGTGATCATTGAAAGGATCAGTAATAGTTTTCCTTTGGACATTGCGTACATCTTAACGTCGCATTTAACCGTGAAATTTGGCTCACCTGTACTGGGAACGGAAAGTGGAATAACGATATTGTCATTCCATGTGATACCGTGCTATTTTGAATTGACAACTTCCATATGAGCGGTATGTGAGTTTGAATTCATTAATGCAGATATTCTGGCTATTTCGTTCTGTAAGTCTGTTTATATCCTTATGCAGTCCGTATGAAGGTCGTTTAGGTTGAAATATTTAGGCTCGTTGATTACTCTTCAATTCTATTTGTCGATGCAGTTAGCATCCGTCGAGTACTATTACATTGAGAGTTTGTTAAAAACTTTGAAACCGAAATCTGTACGATAGAATTGGAGGTTAGGATTGCCTTTTTGAAAGATATTTTCTTATCAGTTCGCTAGAAATGACTGAAAACATTTTGGTAATTGGAAGTGGAGGCAGAGAACATGCTATATGTTGGAAAATAGCTCAATCAGAAAAGGTAATATATATAAGAAATTTAACTTAGTTTTTCGTATTTCTAGTTATGGAATTCATCCTGAAGTTATTTTTTTCTATCTTTTAGGTTCAAAATATTTATATTTCCCCTGGGAATATAGGTATAACAGAGATACCGAAGGTAAAAAAGGTTGATTTAGACCTGAAAAATTTTAGGGTGAGTTTAAATAAATAATTCTATGAAGAATGTTTTATTATTTTTTCTTCAGACTTGGTATGTCGACGTTTGATTTCTGAAAGAAATATTTTTATAACAATATGTGTTCCTTTGCCGTAAATTGATATCCCAACTTAATGTATGTGAATTTTGTGCGATTTTTTAAACCTCATGTTCAAATTGATAAATTTAATTGTTTTATCCGTATTTTGCAGACTGTCGGCGAATGGTGCCAGAAAAACAATATTAAGTTAGTGGTTGTAGGACCAGAAGATCCATTAGCAAATGGCATGGTAGATGTCTTGTCTAATTATGGACTTAACTGTTTTGGTCCAAAAAAGGCTGCTTCTCAGATTGAAGCGGATAAAGAATGGTCAAAAGCTTTCATGGATCGACATGGAATACCAACAGCAAGATGGAAATCTTTTAAATCAGCTGAAGAAGCAAAAAAATATATATTGAGGTTTGTATTTTAATTTGAATAAATTGATAACAATTGCAAACGATTTTTTTGTAACTTATATTCTATCTTTATAGTGCACCTTATCCAGCATTGGTGGTAAAAGCGAGCGGTTTGGCTGCTGGCAAGGGAGTGGTTGTTGCCAGTAGTAAGAAAGAGGCTTGTGAAGCAGTGGAGAGTATTGCAACAGAGAGAAAGTATGGTACTGCTGGAGATGTAGTTGTGGTGGAAGAGCTGCTTGAAGGTGAAGAAGTTTCGGTAAGACTTAATGGTTATTAGATTGCATCATGATTGAAATTGAAACTGTTGTTTATTTACTGATAACAATTGCTTTTTAAATAGTAGTTATGAATTATGTGACTGTTAAAGTTAAAGTTACAGCTATTCAAAGTGGTATTATTAGTTTTAGGTGTTTGTTTTTTTTGCACTCATTATGTGTATGAACTTAAAACCTTACATATTTACCTAGATATTTACATTCTTTTGGGATATATAATGATTATTCTATTAATATTCATTTATGATAAACGTTTTAGAATGGATAATATGATTCACTAGCAATCTAATTTTGATGTTAGTATTGTGTATTTTTAACTTATTACAAAAATTGCTGTGCATAGATTTTATCTGGGAACAGGAGCCTCAGTAATTCGTTCTTTATATTAGTTCTATTCCTGTTTTGTAAATCTTTGATTTTAGGTTTAATGTTGGGTATCTCATAAATGAAATTGTGCACAAATCAAGAAAACTGTTAAATATATGATAAATAAATAATTCTAAATCTATAGAGATTGTTTGAAAGAGAATGAGTGCCTTCTGCTTATTCCTTTCTAAATTCTTCCTCAACCTTGTCTGACATGCGAACCACTTGTATTGCTATTCACATGATGGAAAGCATTTCCATGGAAAATGTACAAATATATTTCAAAGGTTCTCTCTGTATCTCAGGTCCTTGCATTTGTTTCTGGGGGAACTATCAAAATAATGCTGCCTGCTCAAGATCATAAAAGACTCTTGGAAGGTGATAAAGGTCCAAATACTGGAGGAATGGGAGCATATTGCCCATGCCCTCTCATTGATGATGTGCAACTTGAAATGGTTGCAAAAGATGTTCTTCAAAAGGCAGCTGATGGGCTTATAAAGGAAAAATTACCTTATGTGGGTAAGTTCATTCTGAATCAATAATAATTCTGTTTGATACCATCATAATTTCATTTTCAGTTTACTTGTCTAAACATTAAGCCTGTTGAGAAAAAGTATTTTGGAAGTATGGAAAATGTATTTACATTATTCTTATGGTGTTTAACTTTAATTTTTGAAATTGATATCTTGTGGAATATCTCTATCCATGGATCAACATTTTAAAATGATTCAACAGTTAATTAAACATTTAGTTTAGTAGATAAATGTATAATTATTAAATTAGTTATTTCTCTTATATAGTTGCTATATTCTGTTAGTCATTGTTAAAGGTTCTGCTTTTCAAAGAAAAATGTGTCAAAATAGTTGTATGCTTTTTCCATTTTTATAATATATCTTTATTTATGCTTCAGCAATATTTATTTAAGGAAATAAATTTTGAAACCAGGAGAAAGAGTTTAGCTTACAGGGCTTGAGTTTAGAAAGTTTGAACAGTATTGAATTTTAAGTTAATATACTTTTATATAACATCCATAAAATTTTGAGTAGAGTGAAAATCAGACAATTATTTTAAAAAATTTCCTTTCCTTTCTGAACGTCAGCATTGATTTTAATTTTTTCAATACTTGAATGGAGTGAATTGCTGCTGAAGGTAAGAAGGATAAACCTGCCTGTATAATTACTGGAGTTATCATTTCCTAATAAAGGTTCAATTTTACCTAATCCTAAAATTCCATATTGTATTATTTTCTGAGATTGATTTTTTTATTTAATTTTTATAATTAATTTAGTGACTTGACGTATGGAAAATTAACAAGTAACTTATCATTACAAATTTTAATTTATATTGAATCAGTTAAATGTAATAGGTTTTAATTTTAGTATTAATAATTTATATAATTAAATTTCAATAGATTAAATTATAAATTAGAAATTCATAGGAATTATTTTAAAAAAGCATCTATCTTCACCTCCAAATCTTTTAATTGTTTCAACCTTAACCTATTATGTTGAAAACCAATACTTTTGTAAAATATAATGAAAACATGCTGCCTGCCAGAAGATAATGACCATTATTCTTAATACTTGCGTATTATGTTAAATAAATGAAGAAAATTACACTCCATTAATTTCGTAATCATCCACCATTCCATTTATTCACTTTATATCTATTACTTAATAGTGAACTCAACATTTATTTTACAATAATAACTAGTATAATGATTGATAATTAAAGAAATTTAAATGGGTGTGAAATTAATAAAATTCCACTGTTAAAAATGTATAACCTTGCTTAAAGGTTTTGCATTTTAGTCTGCATATTATTATGTATTTTTAAGTATGTTATAAGCATAGTGTGCCTGATAAATGACCTGGGTCTGAAGCCAGTCACAGAAATTATATTAAAAAAAAAACAGAATGGAACTAAAAAAATTCAGAATCTCCTGATTGATTTTATTGAGTAATAAACAGGATTATGATCTGTTAAACATTTTGGTTTGGATTAAAATTTCTAAAATGTATTAGGTAGTAAGTACTAAAATGATAACACTTAAAGAAATGTTTTTCTTGCATATTTGGTCAAATGCGAAGATAAAATGACGTAGCCCATTCTGCTACCTTGAAGATATCACTTTATGGTAGAAAGATGTCCAGTTGATTTTATTATTAAATGTTATGCCTTAGCTAATTGTAAAAAAATTAACAGCAATGATGAATCAAAGCATGAAAAATTCAATTGAATTTAAATCAAACTCTAAGCTACTGCTGGCTAATTCTGAAAGGTTCATTATGAGTTAATTATCTAAGTTCATTATTTAGTAAAAGATGTGATAGCAGTATGTCTGTTTTTATTCCTTTCTAAATAAAATTATCTAAAAAAATTATTTTAATAGGTGTTCTTTATGCTGGTCTCATGCTAACTAAGGACGGTCCTAAAGTGTTGGAATTCAACTGTCGGTTTGGAGATCCTGAAACTCAAGTTATTTTACCCTTACTGGAATCTGACTTGTATCAAATTATGCTGGTAAGCAGATTATGCTATCAAGCATGTAGTAGGATGATCTTTCAATATGTATGCTGGAAAAATAAGATAAAAAGAAAATTAGTAAATTTAAAATAAATGTATGGGTCACATTTAAGTAGAATCCCTCAATTGTTCTCCTATCTATCAAATGAATGAAATGAAATTATTTGTTAATCTTACATCTCAAATTATAGGATGAATATGTAAATCATTCAGAGCTTATTTTTTGTCAAAAAGTTAAACAGAAGTGAAAAAAGTGCACACTTCAATATGATAAGTTAAAATCTATCCCATCCTTTACTTATTATTTCTATATAATAAACTGTGTATCCTTGATTTAAGGAAATAATATTTTTAGTTTTCAAATAGGCTATGACTTAGTACTACATTAGGTACCAGATTTGGGAATAATAACTAGCCAGTAGAGTAATAATTCAACAAAAAACAATAATAACCAATGAATCAAATGTCAAGAGCAATAGAATTTAATATTTGCCAAAGATAAATGGTTGATTCTAGTGAATTTATAGCTTCCATAATATAATTTTAATACAATGTGTGTATGGAAAATTAAATCAATTTTTTAAAATTTTAAGCCCCTTCATAAAAAAGAATACTTTTTTATTTTCTATTAAAAGATTAGTTTATTCTGACTAACTTCAAATCGATATTTGCTCATTTTATCTTTTTGATCAATGTTAGGACTGTAGCAAAGGAGAATTGCATAAACATAATCTCAAATGGAAGGAAAATGAGTATGCTGTAGGTGTTGTTATGGCAAGCAAAGGTTATCCAGAAACATCATCCAAGGGGGATAAAATTCAAGGTAATTTATTACTTTCATGAGCCATTTGTCTTGCTCATTTTTGACAAACATTTAAACTTTGATTGTTTATATCTTTAAAGCCATTCTAAATCATGTTTGTGAAAAATTATTGATTTTTCATTGTGATTTAATGCTATTAGAGAAATTTTACTTTTTAATGCAGGTATAGACAAAGTAAGGAGTTTACAGGATCACTTGGTATTCCACAGTGGCACAGCTGTTGGTAGTAGGCCAAATGAATATATCACTAATGGAGGAAGAGTACTCATAACTGTGGCTTTGGCATCAGATCTAGCAATGGCAGCTGCAAAAGCTAATGCTGCTTGTCGCCTCATCACTTTCGATGGTGCTCAATTCCGTGCTGATATTGCTCATAAGAGTATAGCAAGGTCAGCTGTTCAATGATATGCTGTACTTCTTATATTTAAAATTATCTTTGATTTGCATGGATAGTAATAATATTTAGCATCTTCATTTGCTGAATTGAAATTATATCTATTTAGTAATCATTGAGCATTTTTCAAAGTTTATTCAATTATGAACTATATTGCAGAAGGTTAAATATAATATTTTTATAATGATAAATTAATATGGATTCAAATATTTCTATGAATGTACTATTTTTAAAAATATAGGAAAGCTTAAATTGCTATTTTGTAAGATATTTATTTATAATTAGGAATATCCTTCAAAGATAATAGATCTAAGATCACCTTGGTGATCCATAGATATTTCTATGAGCATACTGATTTACATTCTTCTACTATATTTAGTTCTTTATATTGTTACATGTTGATCAAAAGAATTTTGTTGTTATCGTTGATTATCCATCATTTGACTCATTTCATTCAATTTCCTTTTAGTTTGTTAGTTAATTCCTCCTGATCTAATCCTATTTTGTTTATCCTTTACAATTCTGTTTGATAATTACTCAGTGAAAGATGACCATAGTTCAAATGATGACATTTAAGAAACATACTATCTTTATTTCTTTTTAAGGCATGCAGTTTCATGATAAATTCTTCAGAGTAGTATTTCAAGGTATATTGTTAGTCTATTTGAACATCTTTTCTATACAACCTTTTTATAATATTATATTCAGTTAAAGGAGAGAGATAAGCCATGAATGTTTGATTATTATTAATTATTAAAAGGACTCACAAAAGCTGTGATTTACCAATGTTAAAGGAAAAAAGAGAACTTGCCTTTGGATGGTTCTGCTTCTGCCTATGAATCCAACATCGCAGGGTAAGCACCTGTATCAAACACTAGACGTGTATTCTCTAGGTAAGGACTCTTGTTTCCTTTACCTTGGTAAATTATGGCTTTTGAGAGCTCTTTTTATTATTACAATACCATAGGTTGATTTTTACCCCATTCAAGAAACATTCAATTGTTAGAAAGCTCCTATTTTCAGAGGAAAATAGGGATATATTTAATGGGGACTCTTTTTAATAGATTTGACTTTTTAGTGTTACATCAGAAGTATCATCATGAGAAAAATTCTTTTACAATGATCTGTTGTTTTACACAGCTGAAAAGATAAAGTCAATATCCTCTTGTACTGGCTATCAGTTTTTAGTAAAAATATAAATAGTAAAACGTAGAAATTATATTTATTTGAGCTTTAGATTAGTAAAGGAGTATTTTTCATATTAATCTGTTTATAGAAAAATTATAAGTTCTTTTAGAATTCCTAATGGCTCATACTCATGTCCTACAATAGAAGAAATGTATATTTAGATTAGAAGTTATATTGTCTCTATTCTTATTAAAATATTCTTTTACTTTGATTGAAATCAATCATTTTGGTTTTTAAGATCAATATTTACATTTTAAATGTTCACCAAATTATTCAGTGACATCTTTCCCTAATCATTGCAAGTGTCATATTGATTATTTACCTCTATTTCAAGTTTGAAGCATAATATTGAATAGTAAACTATAAACAATTATTGTATGTATATTTTTAATGAAAGATACTATTATTACATGCAATGTACCTTCCTTTTTTTGCAATGTATTTTATTTTGACTTCTTCAAAATCAACTGTGATAAATTTAATTATTAGTTTCTACAACTGTTGATTTGAATAAATATTTGTCTTTCAGTTACTGAGGTTTTTGGATGATCATGTTAACTATATATTTTCATATGTATAGTTAACATGATCTATCCTTTGATGAGTGTGAAATAGTCTTTCTTGTATTGTAATTTTATGTGCTACATACATCTGGAATTCATTTTTCTGTATTTTCTTATTTTTTCTATTTATGGGCAGTTTCTGATAGTTTTACAATATTATTGAATTCTTCTTACTGCTATGTGAATATAATTCAGTTTCAAAGTAAATACTTAATAACCTAGTTGTTTTTTTTCTGGTAATCCTCTTGCATATAAATACATTCAAATTACATCTATTTTCTGTGAATTTAAGTGGAATAATTTTTTTTATTAATATATTAATTGCTTTGAAGCAGGTATACATTACCTTTATTCTATAGTTTCAGGAACTTGAAATTAACGCCAATATGGAATTTCTTTATGCTTCATTCTTATGCATTTTCATACCATAATTTATAACAGTTATAATTTTTTACTTCTTTTAATTGAAAATTAAATTAATGTAAATCACTATTTTCAGAGCAATCCTTCAAAAAGGTAAATTAACTTACAAAGCAAGTGGTGTTGATATAGTGGCTGGTGATACTTTGGTCAACATGATCAAGCCAGCAGTAAAACTCACCCAAAGAAATGGAAGTGTGGGCTCAATTGGAGGCTTTGGAGGTCTATTTGATTTGAAGGCTGCAGGATACAATGATCCCCTTTTAGTTTCTGGAACTGATGGTGTTGGGACTAAACTCAAGGTATTTTTCATATAATTGCTTTGTTATTAATTTGATTTCCCTAATGATTTTGCTTGTCTGCATGATTTGTTTTAACTTAATTTGATTAATTGTTTGCTTGTTTGATTTCTGTAATGTTTTGCAGGTTGCTCAAAGTATTGGCAACCATAGGACTATTGGCATTGATTTAGTTGCAATGTGTGTCAATGATATACTTGCACATGGTGCTGAGCCCCTTTTTTTTCTTGATTATTTTGCTTGTGGCTCATTAGATGTTAAAGTTGCTGCTGAAGTTATATCTGGGGTTGCTGATGGTTGCAAAATGTCAGGATGTGCATTAATTGGTAAGGTACAGTCAACATTGAATTATTGTGACTCAAGTCACAATAATTTTTCAGGTTTTTGTTTAGCTCTGAATTCAATACAAACATTTATCGCTCCTCAATATCAAACAAATTATTCATCAATAAGTTCTATGATTACTAACATGCATCTTGCATAGTGGAAGTCATTTAAGGGGTAAATAGGACAAAAGTCTTTCCTCCAAATCAGCCTAGTTTGTAGGAAAACCTCTCCAAAAACAAACTGAAAGCAGCATTTAATGTAGCTGGGGATGGTAGAAGTATTTACTTCCTTTAAGAAAAATTTTTAAAATTATATATATCTTTATAAAGTTTTGGTGACATTTGGATTCAGAAAAGTTCGAATGAACTGCTACTTGTTCCTGAATCTGCTTGAAAGTTGTTTGAATGAATAACCATTTGTTTTAAATAAGCTTCTTCATCTTTCTGTCTAAATATTTAGATAATTTTTTGTATATTGTAGTGTATCTCTTAAGAATATCCTAAGAAAGGGAAAAGACTTACATAACTCTTAGATTAAATGACCCTAGACACAGAAATATTCAGAAAAGAAGAGATGGATTGTTAAATCAAATTTCAGTAATTGCTATTTGTGAGCCCACAGTAGTGGATGATACCTAGGAAAACATATCACCCTTGCCTATAAAGTTTTCTTTAACACAATTCTGTACGTCCTAGCTAAATATCTCTGTGTTTTAGCAGCCAACTGTCTTATTTGATGTTTGTGCTTGAGCCCTGGTTCCATTAGAAATATTTAATATATTATTTTTTCGAATTTATGTTAACATGATTCATCATTAGTGGTTTAATCATAGAAAAAACTGGAAACATTTTGAAGCTTCCTATAGATCTCCAGAAATGGAATTTCTCTTTCTTTTCTTTGCCTGCATTTGTAACCTAATTGTAAACTACTCTGGGTGATAGTGATTAAAGAGAACAACTATTTAATCTTTTAATGTAAACCCTAATAATAGTTTGAGTTAAATCAGTGCTATTTTTTGTTTTTTTTTTTCTCCTTGACTAAAAAATTGACAAGAGTAAATGTCTTGGGAGATTATCATAACAAAGATTTAATAAATGTATTGTAAAATTTTATTTAAACTTCTATTTACTTTCCTCACTTTCCCTATAGCTGAATTTTTGAAGTTTATTAATCAATTATTACATAGGAGGGGAGACTGCAGAAATGCCTGGAATATATGCCAAAGATGAATATGATCTTGCTGGATTTGCTGTTGGTGCTGTAGAGAAGGACAAAATGTTACCTTTGACATCTCAAATATCTGAAGGAGATGTTGTTATTGGTTTACCATCAAGTGGAATTCATAGTAATGGATTTAGTCTCGTGAGGAAAATCATGGAGAAGGTGAAGTTATCATACAATGATCCTGCTCCTTTTTACCCAGGAAAAACTATTGGTCAGTATTATGATTCAAAGTTTTAAGTGCATGTAATGTTTCAAAGTATTTGGTAAATGTTTTCTCCCATAGTTTTTTACAAATTATTTAACATAAATCTATAACCTTATGACTCTTCTATAGTCCGTTCCACAAAAGCTGGCAGTACGGGAAGCTTATGGGGAAATAAATGCACGTAAAGTCCCATAAGGGAGCAACCTAGCCTCTCCCAAGCCGTCAGTTAAATATTTCTGATGTACTTGTACGGATAAAATTAATATTTTCATCATAGTTTGGTGGATTTTTTTCCAATTTTTTGGTGAAATTTGGATAAGGAAGGATGGTTCTACATATTGAAGAAAATTTCTCATCATTTTAACAAAATAAATAAATTTTATAGCGGAATGAAATAAATTGGTCGCCTTACCAGCCATGAACAATACTAAAACTGCCATCTCTCTCATCCTATCTAACATAAAGTGCTAATTTTTTCTTAGATTACTCTTTATACCGTATGAATACATAAAAGTCAAATTATATTAATTTTTGACAGAAGACATTTTAGTAAAAAATAATTTAAGTGGAACGCAACCTCAGAAAAATTGGATCGTGCAGTCAAATTTATACATCGCCTAAAAAATTTTTGTTTCTTATGTTACGAAAAACTTGCAATATATACTATAATATATGCACAAGGTCCCATTGACTTGGTATACCACATCATCTTATTTGGCAGGAATTACATCATCATATTTCATTAAATCTTTCTGATTTTTATCAAGGAGACTGTATTTCAACCTTTAAATTACAAACTCATTAGAACCATATATTTTGTGGTTATGATTTTAACTCTTTCCATCAACTAATCCATGAACTCTTCTATAAAATCCATTTATGTCTATTTACTTCATAGCTTTAAAAATTTTATTAACTGCCATCATTTTATCAATGTTTGAGAAATAAAGTTGTAATTTCCTCATGTTTTTTATTTCATTTTAAAGGTGAAGCTATATTGGTTCCAACAAAATTGTATGTCAAGAGTGTATTACCAGTTATGAGGCATGGTTATGTTAAGGCATTCGCCCACATAACTGGAGGAGGTCTGACAGAAAACATTCCAAGGGTTCTACCTAAAGATGTTATGGTTGAACTTGATGCTAAAAAGTGGCCTATATTACCAGTGTTTGGATGGTTAGCAGCAGCTGGTTAGTGAATAAAAGATCTTCACTTCATTTCCATTTAGTTAAAACATCTTACTTTATTTTTCACTCTATTTTGTAGTTCATCATTGTTATTATATAATTCATATCTATGATGGGTTGGTATTAAAATTAAGATGGCTTAAACCTGGTTCTTAAATGTTTAGTTTTTAAATATATTAATTAAAATAATAATATAAAATCGTTCTTGAAGGATGCTAAAATATAATGATTACAAGCTTATTGTTTACCCATTAAAAATACTTTGAAAAGGTAGGTAGTGATTACCTGTTCTATGTATATGTATCTGTGCATTTTATCCTTATTTATGGGTTTTCGATAATATGTAGTTTTCAAAGCAATTTGATGAATTGTGTTTTTCTGGATCTATTGGATTTGGTATCAATGCTGTGATAATTTATTGAGTGAAACTTGTTAAATATTTAAGTTAATCTTTACCAATTTTATTTTGAATTGTTTTATGTTGTCAGAAATAAAAGATTTTTTTAATTTTTGGTGATCAGTGGATTTGGATGAAAATTATGGATCTTTGGTTTCTTTGCATTCCAGTATTTTGCAAACAACAAAAAGACATGTAGAGTATAGAAATATGATGTGGAAATAATGACGAATTTCTGGTCCTTTTGACTTTTAAAAGTAATTCCACTTTTTTCTTGAAGGTGGGATCAGTCAACATGAAATGCTGAGGACATTCAACTGTAGTATTGGAGCCATTTTGATTGTAAGTCAGGAAAATGAGAAAATTGCCCTCCAGTCAATTGGTGAAAAATCTTATGTGATTGGTCACATAAGAAAGAGGAATGATGAAGGTCAGAATACTGTTTTTTCCTGTGGTCCTTAAAAAGTTTCTTACTTTTTTGTATGACATTTCTCCATTAGAAAAACTGTAGAAAATATATATATAAAATCCTTTTAATAAAATAAATACCATTGAAATCAAATTCCATCTTTTAAAAAATCTTATTTTTTTTAAGGATTGGAGATGTCCAGATTCCTTATTGTTTATTTCTAGCTTATTCATTATTTCAGCATGTTTTATTTTGTTTTTATGTAAACAAGTCTTATATTTATTTTCTGGTCTTTGTAAACTATCACGTTTAAAATATTTTCTTGATTTTTTTCAGGCACAACCCAAGTCACTATTGAAAATTTCATTCCTGCAATGGAAGCTGTTATGAGGCCATATGTCAGGAGTACTGTTAGTCAACAAATTGTTCAACGTAAAGCTGTTGGTGTATTAATTTCAGGAAGTGGAACTAACCTCCAGGTAATAATTTCATTTAGTTACTTAAAAGACTTTTTAAAATTTTATGACTAGATATGATACAAAATCTTTCTTTTGAAAGTTTAGAATTGAAAGGTAAGCTTAATTATGAAATATTTATGGCATGCTGAAAATGTTGTTAAATGAAATGATAAAATACTTTGGTTTATCCACAGGCCTTGATTGATCACACTACTGATCCTAATAAAGCAAGTGCTGCTAAAATTGTGGTTGTTATCTCAAATAAGCCCAATGTTGAAGGTTTAAAGAGGGCTGAAAGAGCTGGCATCCCTACATTAACTATTCCTCATACTCAGTATAAATCCAGAGAAGAGTTTGAGTTAGCCCTTATATTTGCCCTTGAGAAAGCAAATGTTGAACTTGTTTGCCTTGCTGGTTTCATGAGAGTTTTAACAGGTGTATTTGTAAAACGATGGCGTGGTAGGTTAATAAACATACATCCAGCACTATTACCACTTTTCAAAGGTACACATGCTCACCGTCAAGCTTTGGAGGCTGGTGTTCGAGTAACTGGGTGCAGTGTACATTATGTTGAGGTAGGACTACCATCTAAAACTATCTCCCATCAAAATTTTTATTCTTGATTGTAAAATTTCATATGAAATTAATAATATATTATTTAAATATTAAAAAATATTCTATTTGCAAAAAAGGATAGATGGACCTCATACTGTTTTAATAGTTGCATTTTTAAGAGTATTTTTGGGATGAAAGAAGAAAGTTTTATTTATTTTTTTTTCAATCAGTAATTGAAGCTATTTTTTCAGGAGGATGTTGATGCTGGAGCAATTTTAGTCCAGGAGACTGTTCCAATTGAAGTGGGAGACACAGAAGATATTTTACAAGAAAGAGTCAAGCTGGTGGAACATAAGGCTTACCCAAAAGCTTTAGAACTTATTGCTCAAGATAAAGTAACTCTCAATGAAAATGGAAAGCTTGTATGGAAGTAAGGAATGGATAAAAATATATTTCCTTAAAAATTGTTATGAATCTTCCTTTATAATGATTTTATATTGTACTGTTTCTTATGAAATGTAATTGATAAAAAAATATGCATATTTTTTTCTTTCAAGATTTAATACAATATATACATTTATATACATTTCAATTTGCATATCACATGTTAGAAAATGAATTTAAAAGATGTATAACTACATGTATATTTTCTTTAAATAAATGTTTATCTAAAAAAAGATGTCAAGAGAGAGAGTAGATTTTGATCTCTAGGGACGTCAGAGTTTTTATGTTCCTTTACTTTTTCAGTTACATTTTTATACATAGAATTATTTTTGTTTAAATTGTCTGACTTACCTTCTAACATTATTTTATTGGCTTCCTTCTCAAGGTCAAAGAGAAACATTTGCTTTTCTAGGAGAGGAACAAGAAGATTAAATTTTACAATCTTGCTATTCAATGACTTTACAGCTCTTTCATGCTTTTTCACTGCTAGAATCCATTTTTTTGCCTCTATGGAGTCAAGAGGACTTGAACCGTAATATGATCGATCAACTGCTATTCTTTCAAGAATGCTTGCTTTTTCTTCTGCTATTTCCTTTTGAAGAGTAATCCATTCTGGGGTAAATCCATTTTCAATGAGAACTTGATTTAATTTATGAGTCACAAGATCTACATATGGATTGTGATTTTGTTGTTTCAGAGGTTTTCCTTTTCCAGATAAATTATCAAATTCTCCTTTTGCCATAGATTCTTGGATAAGGTCTTCTACTAATCGGTCTATACCATACCTTTAAAAAGGTAAAAAGATGCACCAATGAATTAAGAGCATTTCTTTATGATCACATCTCTCTTAAAACACGTACACTCCCTTTGTTCTTCTTCCTTTTCATACTATTTCAAAACTATGAACTTATTTAATGAAATATACCCACAATCTTAATTTAATTAATATTATAGAGGACTAAATTGCATATTAGTTAATGATTTAATATAAGCATTTGTTGATACATTGTTCTATTAACTAAATATCTTACATGTATCATTAGCTTTGTTACTGTTAAAATTAGATATTTCTCCTCTTCCTTCTTTCAGAAAATCATTTTTTAAATGTTTCGAACTTAATTTATTTGGTATTCATTTCAATGGTTAGAGTATGCAAATGATTATTCTAATAGATATAATGTGTGAGACAAATCTTCTGAACTCCATCTGTTATTCAAATTTATCCAAAAGTTAGAAATTTGCCTCATGCCTTAATTCCTGCACTAATATTACAATTCTAATTCTCTCACTCACCCACCCACTCCTCCAACACTTGTACCCTTCTTGTTAAAGAACCAATACTAACGTGTACACTTTTTTCTTCCCCACAAACTCAAATACTTCTTTTACTTTAAAATATTGGAAAACCAAGCTGTTACAAGCGATTGAAAATGTATCTCCAGAGCAAAGATTCACATGAAGCTTACACTTTTCCCACAAAAATATTTTATCAACAAATACATGATCAGTTTCTAAGATTTATTGTCATCAGAATATCCAGTGATTTATAATCAAGGTTAAAGGACTGAAGACTTAGAATTAAGAAAACAAATATTATTTTATAATCTTACTTTTTGCAATATTTTAAACTATTATTGTCACATTCTCCCTAGTTGGCACTTAGGTGTCAAACCAAAAATTGCAACATTTAATCCATTTAAGACATTTACTTTAATGTACTATTAGGAAATATCAAGAACAAAGCCTGATGTTTCACCGCATAAATAGTAAGCTCTAAGGTAAAGTATTCGGATAAGATATCAAGTAAAAATGTATCAAAATTATATCAACCATAATCATTGTGATCTTTCAGTTAAAATGCTGAAACTACTTACCTAGTTTTAATTTTTTTTGCCTCTCTTTTATCTTTAACTACAAGTCCATCTTCCATCTGATTAGCTAGCTTACTGATTCTATGGTTATATACATTTTCAGCGGCAGTAACGGCTCGGTACTTTCGGTATTGTTTCTCTCTTTGTGCTGGCGTACCCGCACCATATCCTCCATAACTTAAATACTGTCTATGTTGTGGGGCGGTATGCTGCAAAAATAGAAAATTATGAGCCCATAAGGTTCTGAGTGAATATTAGAATAACCATTAAAAAATCTACATACTTTTATATCGAATTCTTGAGCCTCTTCCTTTTCAGTGTAATATAAACCATACTCTCCAGCACATTGTTGATGACTGTATCTGTCCTTCGACATTTTTCTCTGTAAGTTACGATATGCATTTTCCACCTGTAGGTTAAAGTATTTCCATGAACTTATTTATGGAGAAGCTACTTAGTGTAAATGGATGAAGATTTCACTATAAGAAAAACGAATAAGTCGAAGAGGGGTTGTTTAGCCCAACAATTTTGCATACTTCTTGGAACACGACGGAATCTGCTTCCGGCGAACCACTATCGGGGTGATATTTTTTAACCAAGTTCAGGTAAGATTGCCTTAACTGTTCTTGATCACAGTCTTCCGGAAGATTCATTATTCTGTAATATTTCTAAATGCGTAGAAATGTAAAATTCGGGGTCGCAGACGAACGTATTGAAATATACAAAATTAAAAGTATTTTTTACATACAGAAAAATTTGTAGAATCGGAGTAGTTGAACTTGCCATTTTTCAATATATAGCAGGGAGAAACTAATCTACTAATAACTACTTGCTGGGGAAAGTCAAATAGCAACGATCGAGACATCATTAAAAGATACAATTAACGAATACTGAAACGCGAATTACTGTTTATATTTATCATTTACATCATAGTCAGTGATATAAGAGAGAAAGAGACAGTGACACTTCATAGTAACTTTCTTTGCTGATAATGACTTTCAAAGTTTCCTTCTTTTTAGGATTTAAGTTAAGTTCTTACATAACTTCTTTTGTTTTTAAAATTGTTGTATTTGGATTAATACTATCTATGATAATTAATTATAGTGGCTTTTATGAATGAAAAGCTATTTTAATGATATTATCATTTGCTTTTGCTTTTTCTTTATTTGGAAAATAATATATTTTTGGTTGCTCATTTGGTTAATCAGTAGTTGACAACATGGCTGAGAAAAGGAAGGGCAAGAAACGGAAGGAGGTAAGTCTTTTATAAAATGATGGAAAATTAAGCTTACAGTTCAAGACTGAGCTTCTCTTTTCTTCATATATTTCCAAATGATGAAGTAACAAAGAGGAATGCCATAATCTTTCCATACTTTTATATTTCAGTGGCATGATTACCTTTGTTGACGTACACAATTATTATATTATGTATTTAAAATATTATCGTGTCTTTATTTGTAGGAATTGGCCCCAGAAAAGATCGATAAGCCGACGAAAGAGGAGTATGCTGTTGCTAAGTGGCTTCGTAAAAATGTACCAACGAAAAGAACAAAATTTTTGAACCACAACGTCGAGTATTTCACAGGTAATTAAGACTTGATGAACGCTTCAGAATTACGGTTAAAGTTTCTTATTGAAATATATTTTTGGCTATTATTACTCCATTAAGTATCATGGTTGTTCGTGGGTAATATTGAATTTTATAGTTAACCGTTATTTTGACATTTCAGCATGCAAAGCCATAGATGCAATAATGTCATCCCATTGGGCAGAAGCAAAGGAAGGAGAAGAGCCACTGTTTCCTTCACGGCAAGACGTGGTCGATTTTATGGATAAGTATGAACTGCCAAATTTTGCTGGTTCGACTTTGTCAAAAAAAAAAATTGATGGCAGCATTGAAGTATGCCCCATTTGTTAGCTAATTTTTGGTACTTTGAGTAGTTATAACAGATTTTATTTTATTATTCTGCCCTCGTTCTTTATTTCTATGAGTTCAAAAGAAATAAATCAAGAATTAGCTTGCAAATTTCGGTTGTATGGAATCCTACGAGGATTAAATAAGAACTTCTTTAAGCTATGTACATTTGATTACTAGTAGTTGTAATTTGAATAAAATATTTTAATAGAAGTGTACAATTTTTAAAGGACATGTATAGATACCTCCTAGCTGCTGTTCAACTGATCAGTTTTGAGAAAGTTTTAGTAAACTTTATTTAAAATGGCTAAATTGGCTAAGAGATAATCGTTTTTTTTCTTATTTTCTTGATTAGTATGCTTCGACATAAATTTTTCCATCGAGCTAAGAAAGTACCAGTTTCTGAGCAGGAGTTAAAAGCTAAATCTAAGAAAAAGGAGAAAGACAAGAAGAAAGATGAAGATAAAAAGAAGAAAGAAGATGATAAAAGGGAGGAAGCTGAAAGTAGTCACACTGAGCGGGATAAAAAAGATGACAAAATGGTGTGTTCACTTTCCATTCTTAATTGAACGAGATTATTTTTAATGGAATCCTTTGAACTAACTATTACCTTCTACTTCACTACACTAGGCTTTGAAAAAGTTCTTAATAAAATCAATCCTTATTTTATTCATAGATAATTATGGTATTGTCTAGGGGACTGCAAATTATGAGAAACCCTTTTCCCCTTTAGAGAAAAGTTATTCTCTTTACAAATCATGATGTTTGATTTAAAGTTATAAAATTTTTATTATGATTTGAAGTGAAAATAATGACAATATATTTTATGGTTAATTTGATGGAATTTTTTACAGATTTATTGTGTTCTGTTGGAATTACTTGTATTATCTAACTATAGGATGATTCTTCATTTAGTATCTATTGATATTTTACAGGATGAGAAAGACAAGAAAAAGAGGAAAATAAAATTGGAAATGCATTTGGAGCAGATATTTGTAGATGGATGGGATGCTTATGTATGGATATATGATCCAATTCCTGTATATTATTGGTTTTTTGGAAGCCTGCTGGTAATTGGGGCAATAGCGATCTGCTTATTTCCTCTCTGGCCTCCAACAGTAAGGTAAGTTATATAATGTCAAAGGTGGCTTATTAATTTTTATATTGTTAGTTAAGCACATTATTTTTTACTTTTTCAAGTTTTTTGTTGAGAAGAAATATGGTTCTTGTGAATTTTTTAATTATAAAATTGATTTAAAACTAAGTCAAATCTACAGTATCCCTCTCCTTTTTAATTCACTTACTAATCTTTTTCATTGGAGGTTTCTTTAATTCATAAAGTATAGTATTATAAAGATTATAGTAGAAATTAATAAATTATAGTTTTTGAGTGTTACGGGAATGATTTTAGTATGAACTATCTCCCTACTTGTATGCCTTTATCACATAAGCATTAATCCTTGAAGGACGGGACCAAATCTCAAATGTATCTCTAGGCGGCCGGGCATGTAAATGTCAAAAGCACGGAATTTATGCAGCTCTTCAATTAATTTCAGATAACTCGAAGACTAAACTCTAAATGATGGTGAAATAAAACAAAAACTATTATCATGACAATAGAACAATGCTACTTTTTGCTTTTTTTATTTAAAAATGAAATTAATTGATGAGGAATTTTACTTAAAAACTTAGAATTTTAGGATTTTTTAATCTTATTTTATCTCAGAAATCTTTTTTAAAATGAAATGGAATAATTTTTATTAAATAATAATGGCATATAATGTTTGTAATAGATACCCAACTGTGTTAATTTATAAAAAATATTTTTACAGTTTTCTTTCTGTGTGGTATTCTCTAAAACTCACATTATCACTCGATTCAGATGAGTCAATTTCTGCATCCTAATTACTTTCTAAATTCACTTCAATATCTCTTTCTGTAAGATTCCAAGCCACAATAGATAGAATATAATAAGAAAGGGAAATATACTCTCCTTGGCAAAAGCACAATTCTCTAAGATGTAGACACGAGAAGACTACGAGCATAGAACTAAGAAGTACAAAGCTTTCAGGAAAGTTTCTTTTTTTATCTTTCTTTCTGACAAGGAAAGTAGTGGACCGCTTGCTTAAGCAGAAGATAGAACAGAAACTTAAGATTGTTTACATCCACTATAATCTGGTAGGGTGATGTGTAAGAGAATTTTGGGACTTAACTTTCAAGAGGCAGAGGAGAGAGACTTGTGATGAGAAGAGCAAAGTTTTGAAAACAATAACGGATATATATCTTAAGTCAATTGAGTTAGGTTTCTAGCAGATTAATAAGACAGTCATTCATTGGGATTTTAAAAAATGTCTCTCGATCCTGAGTGAAGAAAGTGAATATAAGCAGATTTGAAACGAAGAGTGCCTCAGTGGTCCCTAAAGGGACTGCTCAGACAATAAAGGTTAAGAAGCTGTCATAATTCCTTATACTCTGCTAAAATTTTTTCATGTTCATTTTATTGGGATATATTTGTTTTAATCATTGTAATTGATATCTAAAATCATGAGATGAATCTTTCATTTATTTTGAATTTTTATTGTAGTGTAGACCTGTATATTAACAAGAAATGATCAGAATGCATTTAAAAATATGAACTCTGTTGTATACAGGGTGCGTCAAAAAATTTTAAAAAACTTTGAATCATAGAAAATTTATTTCCCATTCTACTATGCTAAATATCTGGACATGGAAAGCTGAATGTCCATGTGTATACATTTTTCTGACGCACCCTGTATAAATGAAAACTTACTTGTCTTTTATTATTACTCCTTGTACAATCCTACAACTTTTGCACAGGAATTGTCCACACTTTAAACTTAAATTCTATAATATATAATTCCCAATTAAGTGCCTGTAGTTATAAACTAAAATTGCTAAGGAATTAAATTTTATACTTTGTTGATTTATGTATTGTAATGTGACCTAAGAATGTGAAAAATTCCTTGGTTTCATGAAAGGTACACTTGAATCCACTATTTTTATATTTCAAATTAATTTATTTTTGTGAAATCTGGGTTGTAGTTAATTTGTAATATATATTTTATCTAAATATAGTGTGTTTTATTTTCTTACATAATTTAATATCAGTTTATTTTTATAGGAAGTATTTTCATTTGTGCTTTTTATTTGACTATTTTTATTAGGAAGGGTGTGTACTACCTTAGTTTAGTTGCTGCTGGATTCCTCATTCTTGTAATTGCATTAGCTGTGATTCGCCTTGTGGTGTTTTGCTTGATATGGGTTATTACTTTTGGAAAACATCATTTATGGATCTTCCCTAATCTAACAGAAGATGTTGGCTTTCTGGCTTCATTTTGGCCACTTTGGCAGGTAATGTATTTGGGTTTTCCTGTTTCAGTAAAGGCTATAATTATGTGTCATTGAAATAAATTTTGCTTTCAGTATGAATACAAAGGGGATTCAAATGGCGATAAAGGCAAAAGAAAGAAAAAGGATAAAGATTCAGACAACGAGGAAGAACTTTCAAATGAAGACAACATTGAAAAGGATAATGTGAAGGAGCCTGATGTGGAGAGGTAAGCATTACTTATTGATTATTGTAACACTTGGTTTTCAACACTTTTCCTAATTAAATATTTTTACAATAAAACTTGTTCTTCGATTTTATTGGCATCAATGTTTATCTGAAGGTGGAATTTTGTAATTCTTTTCTGAATTAGTTTTAATGCATAAGAAATTTATTAAGTTGTGCATTGTTTTGAAAATGAGCTTTTTAAAAATTTATTTACATTGTGTTTGAATTTTTGTTTTTGACAATTATGTTTAAAGTGGTTGTTCAGTAAAGTTGAAACTTATCTGCAGAAATTTTTTTAATAGTACATAAAATGTGAAATTATTAACAATAACATGAAATCTTGAATGGAGAACTCCCTAAGAGAAGGATCATCATTATTTTTATTATGTTTATAGTAGTATTTCGGTGTGAATGAGGAAAATTTTTAAATTAGTTGAGTTGCACAAGAAAGAAGGTGAATAGAATATTGGTTTGTGAAGGAGGCATATAGATATACTCCTAACAGGAAAAGTTTTTATGCACCAACTCAATTTTACAAAAGAAATTGCATTAACTAAATTTTCAATGAACATTGATTTATTTCTTGATTATATATTGTGTGTAGATGTTTGCAAGTTGTTTTACATAGTATATAAATCATTCCTATGATTATAATTTTATATACGTACCTGATGGTGTTTTACTTCTATATTGCATGGAATCAGTTAATTAGATTACAATATTGAGTTTTGAGATGTTGGCGTGTTTGGTAGTCAAAATTGAACACATACCTTTGTCCTTCCTCTTTTGATTTCTTCACTACTCTAACTGAATTTTATATGAAATGTTTTATTTTGTTTGGTTTTCATTTTTATTCTCTAATACAGAAAGCCTCAGTGTTGTCTATTTTTGAAGCATCTCATACATGTTTATTTATTTATTTTATATTTATTCCTCTTTAGTAGCAGTGCTGCTGCTGATGAGGATCATTCAGAGAAGGAACATTCTGAAAGTGAATCTGAGAGTAGCCAGAAATCTCAAACAGGAAAAGATTTTGAGATGGTCGAGAAAGAAGAGGTGGAATCATAGCATTCCTTTTCATCCTAGCCTGGGATCTATTCTGTAGATCCTTATGCAATTTAAGTTATTTGCTGATATACTTTGTGGCATTTTGTAAATCTCAACAGTACATTTTTATTGTATTAAGTTCATTTGCATTCTTGTGATACATGAATAAACTTAATATATATATACTCTATATAAATATTGTAGAAGTTTATAGTAATTTCTCAGTACCTTTCCTCTCCAGCTTTTTTAGAGAAAGCATTTGGATTTTTCTCTTCAGCTAGCTAAGAGAAAGACCTCTTAGAACATCTTGACAACCTAGATAATTGGGTAGGTATTAAATATTTATAAAAATGACAATGTAATCTAAAAATGAATATTGAGAGGTACACAATCTCAAGATTACTGCAGATTTTGCACAAGTATTGTACAGGATTTTGTTGGTGTATTTGTAATATTTTTGTGTGCTTGAAAACTGTATTTATGTATGTATTACAGATTGGTATATTTTTGCGTCCAGTTATGTTGCTAAATCCTGGAAGAATTATTTTGATTCAAGTACTATTTCTTCCAGTATCCAAGCTGGAGCTTGTTAATTTGAATAGCTCATCAGGGTATGAAGTGAAATGGGTTTGATGTGATTTTTTATTTTTAGAATGGTTTGTATAATGAAAGATTTTGTATGATGTTGAAACTGTTAATGTAAATTGTTATGATATAAGAAAAATTCCATTATTAATGAAATGTACCATCCACATATAAAAAAGTGGCTCTAAAATAAAATTGTAATAAATTCATGCAGTCCTATTTATTTTTTGCGATTAATTATACACTATAAAACTTAAACACATCAACAATACATCATCATTATTCAACATCTCCATTTCTTAACTTAGTAAACACATCATGTAGCATCTTGTTGCAAAGGGCAGCATAAGGGTTCATCTCCACCAACTGCAAAAATAGCCAATATAAATTTTCTTTATTCATTGATGAATACTACATCTCTTTGCCCCCTTTACTCAGACAGAATATTACCTGAGATTTAGCAAAGTTACTGCCAAGCTTTGCAGCTTCCTCAAAATCTGACTTGGCTTCAGGATCCTTCCCCAATTTCCTGAACAACATGCCTCTCTGACAGTAAGCTTGGCATGCAGCATGTCCTTTACCATTACTCAGATTGATGGCATTGTTGAGATCCAACATCGCTTCTAAGGAATTTTTGATAAGTAATTATTTCTCAATTAACTAATTATACTGATTTTTTTGCTAGTTAGTTAGTTTAGTGAAAAGTAGCTTTTTACTAGGCCAGACACAAATTAAAAATATGATTCATTTTAAAAAACTCATTGGAAATATTTCCAATTAAAAAAATATATAATCAACAAAGGACTTTGACTGAAATAATGCCTGGAACCTTTGAAGTTTACAGAAGATCTATAATCTTGGCTTATAGATTCTTTGCAACTTCTAAGTTTAAGTGTCTCAAATTTAAAATTTTATTTCCCCTTGTTATCTTAAGTATTCTTCTAGCAAAGATTCAAAGGTACCTATCCTAATACAAAAAATTAACTCATTTATCTGGATTCAAAAGTGATGAGTTATCATTCAAAAAGTCTAAAAAACGTCCATTCCATACTTCTTCAATGAATACTAAATAAATTGGATACTAGTCAACTAATTATAATAATATTATTATATATTAGGCTAGAAGAATGTGAAATTTAAAATAAGAGAAATAAAGTACTTGATGGCAATCTATTATAGAATATCCGTAATTTGCCTACTCAATAATATATTATAATAATAAAGCAGAAACTCGAAAATATATTACAATGATAAAGCAAATGTTGCTTAGATTATCTTCAGATGTGCATCATGAAGTAATTTAACATTAAATTTCTAGTTTTAACACTCAATAAGAGATTACGATGATTCGCGTATGGAATAAATGTTTCACTTTTGGCCTAGAAACACCTTGAAGTTAGAAATTAGAACTGAAATAATATGTACGTGATGACTGAAATTTTTACATAAATTACCTTCATCTTTTTCGATCAACCTATATGCTTGAGCACGGTTATTGTAACCTGATGGCCTAGAAGGGGCTACCTGAATAGCTTTGGAGAAGATTTCGACTGCGTCTGTTGTTTTACCGTTTTCTGCCGCTTTGACACCTTCAATCTCTAGTTGCTTTGCCTCTTTTATGATGTCAGATTCGGGTTCGTCTATAAAAGAACAATTATAATTAATAAAATTCCGATTAATTTAAGTAACTGCGCAGAAGAGGAGGCCTTGAAACTTATTATTTTACCTCCCTCTTCTTCTGCTGCCGAGTGAATGTTAAAGCTTTCTTCCAGGGGTTGTAAGGGATTGAAAATACAATTCAAAATCTCCTGGTCATGTTTGCTTGCGATTTTCTCAGGATTCTTCATTTTAACAAGAGCACCTGTTGACTTTACCAACTTCTTCTTCACAAAGTCACTTAACCACTGTTGCCAAGCCTCTTTTATTGCACACCTAATCGGTGGGTAAACCTGTTATGCCTTATAATGAGCAAACGAACGTAACCGGAGAATTAGTTGAAAAAAAATTAATATCACTTTACAGGTACATTTCCTGGTATTACAAGTTTCTTTTTCCATAAAACATGGCATGTTCGAAACTTATAGTAATATACGATCATTGAGAAACAATTCTACATAAAAGCAGATGCAGCTTTAACTAAATTCCCGGCTTCATGTAACTTCGTAAAATCTATCGACTATTTCAGATACGATATCTATCGCAGCGTTACATTTCGGAAATAGATCACATTTATGTTTAAATAGTTATATATATATCTTTTAGGTCAATGACAAAAATGTTGATAAAAATCGGTTGATAAAGATAGACACAAAGTTTATTTAATTTGTTCTAATCATTGATGATTCTCGCCGGAGTATGCTTGTGGCCGGTCCAACGTTCCTCGTGTTGGTGGTAATACAACATGGCAGCCAACGAAAGTGAAGTCTTTGAAAGTTGGGAGGAAATGGAAGATTCGGGGGTACGTGGTTGTTTAAGATATTAATATTAAAAATTTAGTCTTTTTGAATCAGTTAACTACGTGTCAGATTATCGTGGTGTTGTTGTGGCATCGGGAAACTCTAATTGGGGTCGGCCGTATTTGTGGAATACTCCCGTTGATTACTAAGATCTCTATATTTTATGAAATTAGGATAGTTTCTTGACATTATTTATAAGCGTAGCTGCAAACCTGTGCTAATTTTGTATGAAATTTTTAATTAAGATCTCATTGTCGCGGCCTTAAAAGTATTTAACTTCGTCGCCTTGAGTATTTCGTTGGCCAATAAGGAGCCAATGAAGTTAGTTTTGCAAAAATATTTGCAAATCGCACTTCTATTCATGTTTCATGATTATAAGAAGTTACTTACAGAAGTCGTATTGCGTTTACACCGCTTCATATTCTTCTAGGCTTTGGACAAAAAGTTGAAGAAAATGAAGCCCAAAACTCCCCCCGAGGAGTCGGAAATGAAAAGGTTAGTTACAAAGTATCCCATGCACTATACATATAAATGTATTCCGAATATTTTATTGATACTTCATGACTGTATGACTATTTTATATTCTCTTTTATTCTCATCGGAATTATGTTACTTTCAGTTTAACATTCACTCTTTAAAGTGTTCTCAATATTTCTATGCTAATTACACCAAAGGTTTCCTTTGTTGACAATTTTTAAACAAAAAATATTAGGTGAATAGTAGAGTGAAATCGAATACAGTAATATGAAAGTTGACTTTCATTGGATATCGACTTCCTACTAAAGAATTACCTGTTGATTATGAAATTAGAATCTACTCATAATTATACTTATTTATGGGTTATGCAAGTTTTGTTTCTGTACAACAAATTTTGGAAGAAATATTTTGCATTCTTAGTATTTATCTAAACATTTTAGCTCTCATTTATACTGAGATCCATGTCTAATTGTTTTTGTACTAACAGCCCCACGATTTCAACAATAAGTACAGTTATAATTCAAGAAGAAGGTTTGAGAGCTCAATATGTTCCTCCTGAACCAACGGTAAAAATTCTCAAGAGACCTGCTAGATCAATGAACAGAAATGGCGATGGATTTCAGTATAATGGTGATTCTAAACCACGGCAACCAATCAAAACTCTTCAGCAAGTAAGTTATTGATATGGTATGAGTGGTCTTTTAAAAATGTACCAATTTTTCACTATTTCATTTTATTAGAGGGAGCAGGAATATGCAGAAGCTAGACTAAGAATATTGGGCGAGGCTAGGAGCCCAGCAGAGCAGCCAAATGATGATAGGTAAATCTACAGCTAAATGTTGAAATGTCATGTATATTTATTTTGTTTCTTTTTTATTATTTTTTAACTTTTTTACATTTTTATTTTTCAATAGGGTAAATAGGATACAAATGAAAATGGAAGTACTCAGAACAACTGGTTGTGAGTCGGAAAATATTGTGCGTCATCCCAAAGGACCTGATGGAACTAAGGGATTTCATGTGCGAAGGTAGTGTTGGTGCTCAGGGCTTAGAGACGAGTTGCAAATGTGGGAATGATGCTGCCCCTTGTGATTGATAAACACTTGCAGAAAAAAAATTTTCTGACCTACTGGCAGTTCATAACAATTCCTATTGTCCCTCATCTCTGATATGTTGTAAGGTTTGGTACCTTTTCTGTTAGACTTATGGTTGGTGTACAACATCCTTACCTTTATGGTGGATTAAATGCCTTTTAGGACCTGAATCCACCATGAAAGAAAACGTGATAAAGTGTGTGCTGTGTGTGGATGAGGTGTATGTCGTTATACATCTAGTGAGTTTATATTGGCACTGACTTGTAAATAAATGTCATGAAATAGAAGAATATCAACTAACAAGACAATGAATTTGACTGTTTTTAATGTGGTTGGTGGATTATCAATAGCTTTACGCATGCAACTTGTAGTAATTTGAAATTTATTATGTAGATTTTTGTGTGTAACAATGGACTGATCTTATCTATTTGATTTTTTTCCTGATTAGGCTTTTAATAGAGAGTTCTATTTCAGAGGCTCTTCATATGTTGATTATTCCCTTGTTCAGTTTGAAGGTTATAGAATGCCATTTCCCTGCATTAAACAGATTTATTTATGGCCCATACTATAAAAGTTACTTAGTATCAGATCAAGAGAAACATTTGACTATTGTCAAATTTATGGCAAGGTTACTTTTTGACCATTAGAGAGACAGCTACTATTAGCTGAAAGAGATTGCCATTGCTTAACATTTAAGAGTGGATTCTATAGATTAGTGCAGCTCCCTTTTGATATTGAAGGAATTAGCTGCTGTAGAAGATGTGATTTGAGGTTTTACCCAGATCATTTATGAAGGGCAGATTTTTGCCATTCAGATATTCTTATGGGCATATTTATGGGAGGCACATGAAAACTATGGATTTTTGCTGTCAAATGTCAACTTTTCTAATGAAAAAGTTTTGAATAGTTGCATTTCAAGTAATTTGATTGTGGAATATCTGAACATACTTTGCTTGACACTTTTTGGATCCTAACTTTTTGGGAACAAAACAGGCTCGGATTTGGTGAAATATCTCTGATCTCTTGATATTTTAAAACTTTAAGTCTATAGACTTTCAAGAAATTTTGATGGGATAACAGGTAATTGTTATTTTCCCCTTTTTTATCAATCTGTGTCTGAAGAGACATTGATGAATTGCAAAATACATCATTATATTTTATTGTTTGTTCATAATTCAAATTTTGAGGGATTTATTTTCTTTCAGCTCTAATTGATCAATTGAAAAAATTCTTTGATATTTGTGATACATGTATTTCTGCACTAAATCATGTCAAAAATGCTTGAAAAGAAACTAGTTGATGCTTATTGGCTTTTGTATTTTAGCTACATTGGAATTGCAATGCGCTGATGGTTGTAAATTCCTAGGTTACTTCTCTTTCTGTCTTGTTATTGTATGTGAAACGTAAGCAGCAAGCTGTGGTTGTTTTTTTTGAAATGTTTAATTTACATGACCTCAAATATAACAGATTCATCTGCATCTGCCAACTAACCAGACTTTGATGCAAATCTTGCAGAATGAAACTGAACTTCACTGAAACTTTAATTTATTTTGTTCTGGGAAAATAAAATTTTCCTTGGGGGTAGTGAGAATCCAGTAATGAAATTATTCCATGCTGTAGATTGTTTCTCAGTATGTTTATGATAATAATGGCATGACTCTTGTCAGTCACATCAATAAGGCTTGTGCCTTATTTACCCCTTTATATGGTGGGAATATTCAATGATTTTTATCTAAAATTAGGGAAGTGTATCTCAGAAGACATAAGTTATTTGCTTAGTCCAATAATTCATATGAAATGATGTGATGGAAGATGCCATTTGGTGCTGTACAGACTCCATTGCCAGTGATCCATGTTTTACAACAATGAAAAATTTCTAACTCCACACCTGTGGTCAGTGATGTAGTGTCGTTGAAGGCATTGGTTTGTGTACCTGTAGTAGCAGAGGAGTTTTGCAGCCAGAAACTATATTGAAAAATGATTTTGTGTTACTCGTGGTTGATTGTGTGAATAAAATGAGGTGATTCATTATGCACAATTTATACCCAATTATGAAATGTTTGAAACAATTTTATTACATTTAAAAGAAAAGTATCTCTTCAACCTTGCTCCATGAAAGTCACAGTTTGCCAAATAAAGTATAGTTAGCATTTTGGAAGATGAATGTATATGGCTTGTTGTTATAAAACTAAAACTTTTATTTTTATCAAGCATGGAATATTTTGCTCACTCATTTAACAGTTTTAGGCATAGATATATATCATCCAATATGCAACTATATCTTTCATGTGTATTTTTTTGTATGGAAGTATTAAAATAAGGTATATTGGTTACAGACAATTGAAGCAGTAATATTTTATATAAATATTGCACGATATCTAATTCAATAGAACCTCTCACCTCTTTGTAATGCTTTACTATTCCTCATAAATTTTTAAAGTTAATGAATGAGTTGCATAATCCTTCGCTTCTTTCTTAATTTCAATGAACTGTCCAGACAGTGCTATAGCTTCCCATTGTGTGAACCTCTGTTTAGCGATTGTGACAAGCTAACTCAAATTTTAGGATTTTGCTGCAGAGAAAAATACTAAATCTTATAATCATTTTAGTAATTTTAAAATATATTATTCTTGATATTTTATGGAATGTTGAGCATTAAAACAGGATTTCAGTGGAAATGGAAATGCTTCTGGTATTATTTGGTAATTATAAATAATTATGAAGTACAACAAACATAACTGATGAAGAATATAGGCATGAATGATGTATCACATGTGATACATAATATGTAAAGGGCATATCAATAATTATTTTCAGCCAGTTAGATGCTTATTTTCTTGTTTAATGTGTTTAATCATGAAAATTTACATTAAAACTGTGCTTATGATATCTACTAGTGGATCAGTTGTATATGTGTTAGAAACTTCATCTTCTATAATAATCTTTTAAATGATTGCAGATTCTATCATTCATAAAGAAGATTGTATAAAATTATTTACTCCAGCAATTCAAATGAAGTGCTATAATAGATCAAGTGGAATCTCCTTGTGCAATTATGGATTTACTTTTTCTTATTATGATAATAGTGTTGGAAGATGATGCCTTTTTTTAAGTCTTACAGCTAGTTACAATTAATATTGAAAGTCATTGATGATAAAAGGCAAACAATTTCATCTTATTTACCTTTGGTTTGAATATTTAATCTATCCTATTTTCTTGTTCTGGATTTGTGTAATTAAATGTTAATTTAGAAATTGTACAGATTTACAAAGAGTATTTTGAATGTCACACTATACCATTCATAATGCAGTATTTCAGGTTTATAGTTTAATCACCGTTATAATAACTTAAAGGTTTCTAGCAGAATTTTGAATATGCCCATGATTCACTGAATCTGACCTCATTTCCTTAAATGGAGAAACGATTTTATAAAGTAAATGAATTAAAGATAATCTCTCCTATCTGGATTAAAATCCTGTGATAGCAATGTTTTTTATAGAAATGATCAGAAATATACACTAGGATATTTCTTGGAAATAATGAATTAAGAGACTTTCTGTGCATTTTATGAGAATATATGGAGTATTTAAATAAAATATAATGTGTATTTGGAATTTGGTAAGTAGTTACAAAACTCCTGTATTGTCCATTATTCTGGAATCTAACAAAATAATATATTTTCCTCAACTTCAAATTTTCAGATTTTAAGGAAAGCAGAAGGATGTTGATTTATTGTTAAAACTTCTGCATTGTATGAACATTAAATGATGACATCAAGCCTTAGTTCATAATTGCTATAATTTATTTACTAGATAATTCATTTTCATGCTCAATATACCTATATTTAAAATTAAGTTGCTGTTGTAAGAGTTAAAGGTACTTTTGAAAGGGGTTTGGAGTTAGAAATCATGAAATGTTTGTCTTATCTTATCAGTATTGTACTCAAATACTATTTCTATTGGGAGATTTATTTTCTTTTTCATTTGTTATTATTTCAGACTTCTGTCTACCTATGGCAGAAAATTCTAAATAAATGATTTTAAAGAAACCACTTGTGACACACACTTTAAAATAGATATTAACTCTAATAGATAATAATCTCTTATAGGTGCTATTTTACTCTTCATCTATAAGGACATAAAAAAACAATAGAGGATGATGTCATACTCTTTATAGAATACTTAAATATTACATGGATGGACGCATGGATGTCAATTTCATATCTCCACCCACATTCTTGGCAAAATTTTGGAATTCTTTTGTATTTTTACTGAGAAATCTTAATTCCAGAATAATCCATATTTTTATAAGATAATGGTTTTTTGTCCCCTGATAATCACATCTAGTCCAACCCTTCTACTTTATTTTTATTATATTATTCCAGCTTAAGCTCTTCATGCTAAGTTACCTTGCTAATCCACTCATACCTTACAATTATCCGACATTTTTTCACAAGTCATACTAGTATATTCTCAGTAATGAATAACTTATGAATAGTAATGCTTTAAAGGAATTTTAAATTTGATTTTTTCAAAATTATAATTAAAACTTTGTAAGCATAATTTATTTCTACTAAGTGGTAAAGATATGGTTGAATTTTTATATTACTGCCCAAATATATTTTTCCCATATTGAAAGTGGTTGCTTTGCATAGATTGACACATTAAAATAGTGCAAAAATAATTCTACTGTTGTATCTAATGTTAGGTCTAAGATTGGGAAAGGAAAAAGTATTTAGCTTATCTTCAAAAATGCTTAAGTTGGTATCTTGTGAAAAAAAATTTTTACCCTATCTCATCAATTATGGGATGGAATGTATATTTTGTGAGTATTATCAATCTTTAGGAGTTGGTTTAATCGCTCTCTATGATATTTGAGCATTTAATTTATTTTGGTAAATTTCATTTTATATCATTAAACATGCGTGGCCTGCTTTAAAATGAACCTGTTGAAAATACAAGGGTCAGAGGTGTTTATTTTCTCTTATACTTGGTTTTATAAATAAGGTTGCAAATTATAAACCATGATGGCATTATTATTTATCTTCATGCCCTTTTAAATGAGATTGTCATCATGGTTAAATAACATCACACAAATCAACAATGTGTCACCATAATTTGACGTCAGTGTTGGATAGAATTTTTAAATATATGTAATATAATATATTTAATAGATATGGTCTATTAGAATTGACTTAAAAAAATTTCTTGAAGTGAAACAGTAAAATATACATATGTTTAACAATGAGAAAATGGCCCCTCTCAATACTAAATAAACCCAAAAGTGTATGATTTCCTAAGACCAAGAAGAACTTGATCAAAGATAGAGAGAGACCTTTTATATAAAATAATGAATATATTCATTTAAAAAGTTTTGCCTTTGGTTTTGATTTAGCTAGTAATAATAATATAATTGTCCAAAAATTCCATGGAGTAACAATGAGTCACTAAAAAGGATATGTAGAAGGAAAGTAAAGGAAGTCAATAAAATATATAAATTGCATTTTTTCTACGAGGTAGCTTGGTTTATAACAGCATATTTTTAAGATATCTTTTTAAGATATTTTAATTCACATTATTATTCACATCTTGGTAGCAAGCTCACAATGTATAAGTAAACGATTGTACAAGTTTCATAGAATTTGTCTCAGGGAAGCAGATTTGGAAGTTGGAAATTAAGAAATAGAGATAGAAGAAGTTAAGAAGTCAGCAATGATGACTTAGGACTATCAATAAGTATGCTACAAGGTAGAGAGGGCTATCAAAGAAAAGAAAGACAGTAATGCAACAGGAAGTGATGAAATTCTTTTAGTAATAGGAAGTTTAGGAATGAAAAATATTAAAGAATGTGTCAAAGAATATATATTTAGAAGAATGGCTTAGGATCTTCTACATTTTCAGAATGTATGAATGAAAAATAAAACTTCAGCAACAAAATGCAAAGATACTGGGATAGTCTGCTATCTCATACGTCTAAAACACTGATAAGGATTCTAATTACAAGAAGACTGTGAAACAAAGTAAAGAAAATATTACTGAAGATCAGCTTGGGTTCAAAAGTAGAAAAGGAAAACATATGCATGATAATAATCATAAAGGAAAGCATTGTAGAATGAAATGAAGATTCTTTGGTGTATTTTGTTAACTGAAAAAAAGCATTCAATAAAATAAATAGGAGTAAATGTTTAGGAATATTTAGTGGTAAAGGCATAGAGTGTGATTGATTGATGCAGTGTGCAGACAGGCAGGTTTGTTACCTATCTGCACAACAATACAAAACTGATGATGGATGAAGAAGGAATCTCCCTTTTGAGTTTTAATATAGTATGTTGTGGGTAGAAAGATTTCTAGTAGAAGATACTTTAAATAACTTGAGAATACCAATCAGAATAATAATTAAAGTACAGTTTAAATGTATTGTCTCAGTCTTAGATTGAAGCACATGGAATTTAGTTTGCTGTTTTATAAAATCATGTTTCTAAGAAGAAGTCTGCTTAAAAAGTTACTTTAGCAGCTTGAGTTATATACTACATTACTTACCTGAAAAGTGAATTGTTGGCATTTTAAATGTATATTTACATATTTTAAGATTTACATCCATTTAGAATATTTTACGTATGCAACCAATAATGTCTGTAGGTATATGATAGCTGATAGCTAATTCTGTTATATCCCTTCAAGGATTGTTAATTGGTGAAAAATAATGGAAATATAGACTAATAAAATGAAGTTTAATAGTGATCATGTTGTTTCTTCTAAAAAGAACATTTTTTATACATTTCACTTAGAATTATTAATAAAATATTTTACATAAAAATTAATAATGAGTAATATTTGAAGTAAAATAATACATTTCAAGTGGAAAATATGGCTCTTTAATGTTTCATTTACCATTTATCTATGAATTCTAAGTCACCAGTGAATTTACCTTCTCTGTGGAACAAACATCCAAAAACTTCATCTACCTGAAATTCGTTGGGGCTATGAAATGCCACTGCCTCAATTGACAAAATGGGGTCCTTGTATGATTCTTTATCTTTTATATCTTCCACAATATGACTCTCAGATAAATGATTTTGCAGCTCTGTGACTGAGTGACCTGTTTCTAAATCTGATTCAGTTGTCAACTGACATGTTTGTTTTTCCATGTTAACTTCATAAATTTTTTTCAGAGCCACCTCAAAAGCATTTTGACACACTTCTATGAGAGGCACACCTTTGTAATGAACCTTTTGGTATGCCATGTTTCTAGATACACTCTTTCCATTTGACCAAGCTGAGCACCATACCATTGGTGACTGGAATGTTGCACCATCCGGATTAGTAATTTTACCATTTTTCAAAAGGGAACCTTGAATACCATTTTCCTAATTAAGAGAAGTAAGATATTTTAGAAGTATTCCTCAAGGGTTGCTATATTTACAATTTATAATTGTGCATGCACTCTCATCAATTTAAATATTTTGGTGTTATCGTATATTTTTTATATATATACAATGGATTTGTTTTCAATCATTCTTACCTGCATATTGAAATTACACCAAAATTAGACTTAGAAAATATATGCTTAAAAGGAAATAAAGAAAATTTAATTGTAAAACTGTAGGCTGCAAGAGACTCTAATTATCTATTAGTATTATTAGAGGACTTTGATTTGCATGTAAAAGGAAAATGATCATTTTCAATCTATACTATAGGTTTTTTTAGCCATGTTTCACTCTACACTTTGGGTCAAGAATTATATCCGTAAATTTTACAGAATAAAAAAAATCATCATAATCCAGACATAAATATTATATATTTTGAGTACCATAGTTATCTCATTTTATTATTAAATGGAACTTTATTTTTGTAATGTTCTTTTAGAATTATAGTGCAGCTGTGTAGTGTTGTGGAAACAACTGACTCTGAAAATACTTTCAAAAGACATTCAATTATTATATTAAAAATAAAAAACATAAATTAATTCATAATGTCCAGCAGTATTGAATATTAGCTAATTCTCATGATTCATTAAAGATTGTAAACTTACTTTGATTGTTAACACCTTTTCACCAGGATGAATCAATCCAGCAAGCATTAGTTCAATTGGAGTGGGTAAGCTATTTTTAATTTTGTGCTGCTCAAATATGTAACACCAGCTGGGCACACAGGGGTTTTCATTTTCACTAAAATTTATATTGCAGTTATTCTTTTCCATGCTGACAGTTCTCATTTCCTCCTTCATCATTGCCATACTTTTGGGAGCTAAACATTTATTCCATTCTTGACCTGTTTCAGAGTCATTTTTAAGAATATTTGTTCCTTTTAAATCAATCAGCTTATTCACACTGTTTGATGATTCTATTTCCATTGTTTCTTCATGGGAAAAGTCATCAAAATCAATACAATTTAACCTCAACTCTTCAGTTACTTGAATTTCCAAATTGCTCATGTAGCTGTTTTTTGCTTGAGTTTTATCAATTTCATTTTTATGAATACTATCCATGCTTAGTTGAGCTAGTGAAGTTACTAGTTCATTTCTGGTCTCTTTTGGCTCAGATAATTCTACCACATTATGTTCATTCACTGTTGGCATTATATTTGGTATTGATATTTTGTTGGAAATGAAATTTTTTGTTGGCAGATTATCAGTTTCATTTATATGCAATTGTAAGACCTCCATATTGATTAGCTCAGGGGAAGTAGACAGATTCTCTTCACAGAGATCTATGATCTCCACATCATCAAAATTACTATTTTCGGTGACTTCAGGGAAGCATTTTCCAGTATTAGGATCTTTAATGACAGTATAATGTAATTTATTATGATCTATGGATTGGTTGGTTGGAGAAGTAGTTTGATTATCATTTGGAGTAAGAGATGATGTAAGGTTTGAAGTGGCATTAATGTTGTTTGCTTGACTCATTGCCAGGTCATTATTTATTTCTCTAACAATTAATTTTCCTTCTCTTTCTTTGTCTACTATTGTATGGTCTGAATTCTGACTATTTTCACTATCAGAATAATCTTCATCACTTGAGATGAACCTACATCATTTAAAAATTCAATATTCATAATTAGTTGCTGTTTTTCTATTATTCATTCAATTAACCATAAACATGTTACCTTTCCTTGGTAAAACTTCTAGTTACTAGAGAAATATTCTCATACATTGCTGGATTTAGCTGAATGAGTAGAGTTTCACATATCTGATTGGCTGCAGAGTATCTTTTGTGTGTAAAGGGCTTGAAGAAATAATCAAATTAATTATATTTTATCACTGATAATCCAATTGACCCATGCCTTTGGAACTCAATATTAATCAAACAAGTTCAATATTAAGATTAGAGAATAGAGTAATCCTTAAGAAAAATCAAAGCTAATAGTAATTAATTATCATTGAAATATAATTGAGAAGTTGGAATTTAAATTCTGGGAAAAATGTTTAATGTTGGAAAATAATGAAAATAGGTCTTGTAGCTCTTATTTTCTCTAATAAAATCTCTTATTGAATGGGGTACTAAATTAAAATTCAGAAAAATGAACGATTTGATGGCTAAAATTTAGCATTGACAATTACCATATCTCCTCCTATGTAGTTAGTAAGGCGTATAGATGCCTTATATAACTGGGCTAAGATATTTTTGATTGCTTTTACATCCTTATAAAGGGCAATGCAATTTCTTTTGCTAATTTTCAATCGATTGCCATTTAACCACATTTTTACATCATTTCTTATTGTGCACAAGCGCTTTGTCAAAGTCTTCCCGTGGTTTTTCATTTTCTTCCTATGCTGCTCCAACTGAATAAAAAATGGAAGTTTTAAAGAGGTGATTAATCGTAATCATTATTTAATTTGTAATGAATCATGTGAATAGTATAAATGAATGCTGATACTTTGAAAACTCGGTTGCAGTAGTACTCACCAGCTCTAATCTTTTTAAAGATCGTGGCTTCTTCTTATCGAAACCAGTAATACCGTTATATTCAGGCCTTGCTTTTTGTAATCTCACACATTTTTTAGCTACCAAGTTTAGTGATTCTGATTGTTCCTCCACATTCTTTGATACTATTACACTTTTACCTAATAATGGAATTAAACAAAATATAACACGCAGTCTCATAATTTTAATAATTTTAGAGATTTAAGAGAACTCATAGGATGAAATAGTGACTATACCATCTGTGTTTTTCACCACGTTGCTCTCTATGGTTTGACTTGGCATTGGCCCGTTTTTGGTATCTGAGTTACATTTATGATCAATCAACTTTAGTGTTTCAACCTCTCCCGCTTGAGACTTTACTTTGATTTCAGCGTCTGAGAAATAGGTGTCGTCTGAATCTGCATCGCATTCTCTCTCAACCTTTTCCGTGGCCGCCACGTTATTCACATTCATTCTCTTAGAATAGCACTTTACCTTACACGAACAATGAATGTTTCAGAGCATTGATTTTTATAATGCAAAACGGATGAATACATCCCGATAATAAGCTTATATCATCTATTTGTAAATGCAGCGTCAATTCATGAATTAAGCATTTAATGGCTGCTTTAATTGAAACAATGCTGGTAGATAGATTAAATAAAATATCGTACGTATACTCTTACTTCTCCTTTCTTTCAACGCAGCAGTGACTGAAGTTAAGTGTGGTAACTTTGTATCCTAATATCTAGAGGGAGATTACGGTATTTTCTCTTCTTTTATCAAATTAAGTACATATAACACAGGAGCCAATACACAGTGCATGTACTTTTTCCGGATGAATCAATCAAAAATCTATTACATTCGCTCTGTAGGATGATATATAACTGATTCTACTACTATGGATACCAAGAGAATGAATTACTGTAGGACAAAATAAATGCGACCCGGAAGCGTATATTTCATTTATTATTTACATATTTTCAGTTACGCATACATTTATAGTATGCTTTCTTGGATGAAATTGCAGTATATATGCATATATAAACATGTATATTTATATATACACCTTCACATGAATTATTGATAACAAGTAAAGTATTGCATCACAAATTATCCTGGAAACATTTGCTTGTAAATTTCATGTAATCGTTGTAAGTTAATGGATTAATATTAAAAAGTAAATTCATACAAATTTAATGCTATACACAATGAGTCATTGATTTTAGCTTGTAATAGAAGTTTATGGATGGATTTTTTATTGCATTCTAGAATTTTCTATGTATATTTATCAAAAAATGGGAAAATTATTTATTTCAACATCAGCCAACAGAAAGCTGAAGGCACGTGAGTCATTTACAAATTGTGGTTACAGTGCTTGGAGTGGAAGATTGGTGTTTAGCTATCAAATCGCAGTAGCGTACCGACAGCTGGGAGAAATGCGTAAACAACATGCTATGCCAAAAGTGGACGGGGAATGTAGAAAATATTGCTTATTTACAATTAAATCAGTTCATCACAATTTGAAATGGCAATAAAAGTTTAGATACAGCAACCATGAGAATGGCTTACATCACTCCTTTATGGGTTTCTTCCGAAGGAATGTTAACCTTTTTTAATTATTGATATCTTCTTTTGCTAGCTGCTCTTAATGTATTACTGCTCACATCAATGAAAGTGCTTTTCCACAGACGCGTAAAACTCGTAAATACAGGCATATATTACGTTTGCATAGTTTTATTTCCCTGTTTCATCAACCTCGCTGAGTTTTGCTATCTCCTTTTTCCGATCATCTCCAAAAAGCTGACACGAGCTATTACTGGAATATAAAAATAAAATGTTGTTGCAAATTAGAAGAAAATTCCAAACAGGTTTTTTAAACAGTTTTTTGAAACCTTTAGAATGATAAAAGTAAACAGACTAATTTTAGTCTTCTGCTTAACAATATATTTGCAAATTACTAATATTCTTATATTGCAGTGATGACTATGTTTTCATCAAAATCATATTCAATTACACTACAGTATTGAGAAAATTTCAAAATTATCAGAGTAAATCCTCACTATTATTTTTTAATTCTGGCTCTTTCAATCTTTCTTTAAGCAAACGAATTTCCTTTGTAATGCCAAATATAGAAATTAATATTTACATAATATTTATTAAAATCAGAGAATGTGATTAGCATGGAAACGCAAGGTCAAATTTAGCAGACTTCCCAAGATTATAATTTATTGGATTCCACATATATTGCTTTTCCCAGGTCAATTTTAAAATGTGTTTAATTACTAAAAACTGTAGTGTATAGTTTTTCCAACCTGTTTTCTTTAAAACCTACCTATGTCTATTCTTGTCTCTAGATAGATGTCACCTCGAGATGAGGATTGTGTCCACTTGAGTGAGTCGCCTAATGCTCTCGTCTGGGGCGCGTCTGTGGCTAGGTATTAGTGATGATACAACAGAATGTTTCGGTGGTGGTCTTAGGCGAACTTGCTCCCTATGGCGACTGTGAGAATGGTGGCGTCCGCGACCACTCCTTTGACCCCAACCTCCGGCAGATCCTGGAACGTTGTTTTCGGAAACGCTGTTTCTCCTTCCTTGTCTTCCTCTCTTCCAGTAGTACAGGAAACAACCTGATTGAAGTCGAAGTCATAGATGAAACGAAGATTCTACATAATCATAAAATTAGTAAAAACCGATCTGAGATTGACTTGGATCCTTGTTAATCAATGACTATTACGTTGTAACCAAAATTTTGATAAATAACAGAAATTCGCGAAAAAATATCGAAATATAAGTGACTACAAATAATACGGAATTGTTAATTGTTTTTATACTTCTAATTAAACCTTTTGCTCAATCATATTATTCATATAGCATCTCCGTTAAGGTATCGTCAATATGGTAGTTATAACCATTCAAATATTATGTACGAACATAGTGTACTTCTTATGATTATTTAGATTTTAATCAGTTAACACTTAAATCATTTATTTAAAGTTTATCTCAAAACATTTGATTAACAACTGAGTTCCTGGCTGTAAATAAGGTGATCCAGAATCGTATTCTAGTCTTTGAAGACTTTTAACTCTCCATGTAGGTTATATTTTAGTTGCCTAATTTTTCGAGCAAGGTTATCCATGTCCTCTAACTTCAAAGGAATTTTCATCATAGTCAGAATTACTTTAAACTTAGTCGAAAAGAAATAATAGCATTATTTCCTTCGGCTCACCTATTAAACCCCAGATGATGAATGGAATCCATGCATTTACGATAACCTGAAGGAGGAGTCCCATATGAAGAGTTAAGGATATACCAGGAAGCCATGGAACTAGTGGCACCCTGAACGATCCCTCTCGCTCCTCATTGCGCCTTTGAGGTTGTCTCGCCACCAACGCTAATAAAAGAAATGCTACAAAAGATGATGCAGTGGTCAAAGCAACCGCGGAAGCCCCAGCCCCAGAAGCGAGGATAATAGAAGATACACCCATTGCCATCGAGCACACCAATAGACCTGAAACAGCCATAGACACCCTTCTTCCAGTAGCCGCTGTAGGTTCCGTTTGTTCCTGCATTGAGTCGTTGTGACCTCCAGATCCGCCGTCGATGGTTGCTACCTTCAGTCTCTCCTTGTATTCGGCAACAATGGCATCAATGTCGGTGTTACTATCCGATTCATAACCAGAGAGACCGGAGCCTTCGGCACCCTCCCCTCCGCCGTCCTCGCTGCTAGAAGCTAAACAGCCAACCTCTATTGGATCACTGTCTTGTGCAGAACTCAAAAGCGGTTCTTCGTCGACTGTTGAGGCATTTGGTTCTTGGTGCGCAGTGCCATTCGCACAGGTCTCTGACACAGGAAGACTTTCATAAGCCACTTGCTCGCTTGATGAGACGTCCCTTTTGAGGAAAGATAGACTGTCTTTGATCGTTTTCACCGCTTTTTTAGCTGGTTCGTCTAGAGGCAGACTTAGTTGCGTTTTCCGCATAATTTTGCCTGCAAATTAAAGAAAATATGGCAATCGAACGTTTAAAAGTAAAATTTGTTCTCTTGATGTACAATTTAAGAATAATTTTTTTACGATGCGCGTATATTTTAGCATGTAAATACGCTTTAAAACCTCACTATTTAGCAACTTTCAGAAATACGACAAATTTTTGATGGGAGTATAAAGTGTAATATGCTTTAAGTTCAATAAGAACAATTTCTAACTGTTCGTTATGCTACTTTTAAAAAAAATTCCTCATGATTTGCAATATTGGAATTGTTGACTTATTATCTCTCTTTACGATGATTATCAATTATCTTCGATGAGACCTTTGATTTAATATCGATAATCTATAAAAATGCTTTAAATTAAAACTTAATTTAAAAACTGTAAACAATACTTCGATAATTTAGAGCGGTTGAATGCAGATCTCATAAGTTTGACCGCGAAACATGGCCCGTCCGATTCAATTCTCATTAACACACCTATTGAATGATCAGTGACCACTTGATCGTTGAGAGACGGTTGGTATCTCCGGTGAATAAGGTCGACCGCGCAGAGAGCGTGGGCAAGTAGGGGCGCCGCCGATGAAAGCCTCAACAGAGCCAACGGGTCTCCTACAAGAGCCAGTAACGAAGCTAAGAGACCAGAACTTAAAATAGCGAATGCGGGAGTGGCCGTCTTGGGATGCTCTCGAGCAAAGCGCCTGGGCAGTAGGCCATCTGGAGCAGAAAGAGCCACTGTTGCCCGGTGAAGTGGTGGTGAGGCTTCCACCAGAGCTAAAGCTAGGGCTGCTATACCCAATGAGGCCATGACCAAACGTGCCCAGTCGACGTCGCGAACTTCGAAAGCTTGGACCAATGGAGTTCCAGCTGATAATGACCTGTCATCAAAGAAATCAATTATTCATAAAATTTATGAAAAATATGCCATGAATAAGTATGCGTGGTATGGAACGTGGGATAGCTCTGGAGACATAATTCGTATACCTACTATTATTATACGTTTGAAAAGCTCCCTTGACCGTGTGCAAGGAATATCATTCTTTTCTCCTTATAGTCTCTCTGACAAACTTTCGAGTTATTCATCTGAAAAAATAACCTCGAGTTACCTCGTAAGTGCCATGCATGAATAGTAAACCTCAAGATAACATAGTAACTATCAATGCAACACGATCGAAAATACGTATTTAGCTTTCAACTATTTTCCTCATTAAATATATTGTATTTATTGACACTGTACTGGGTTTGATATTCTCACCTAAATTGAACCATCATGGTTAAGACGGTCGCTACGCCAAAGTACGACGTGAAGGCGATCAACAAAGATGCGGTAGATGCAGCTGCTATGGCTGTGGCGTTCGAAGGTATTCTTTGAGGTGGCCTCCGGCCGAAGACGGCGTTCGCCAGCACCCTCTCCCTCCGTCCTTCAGCCACCACAGCGTGCAGGCCGACAAAGCCAAGGGTACTCATGGCGGAACCTGATACCAACTAAGAGAATGAATTAGCAATTAAATTAGAAGAAGCCGAAGAGGAGGATTCAGAAAATTCTTGCGCTGAAAAAAAAAACAGATTATATCTGAGAATCCTTCTTGGGAGATTTTTTAATAATTGAAAGACGATAATTTAATATTAAATCTGATTAAATTGTGGTCTGGTCTATGAAAGTGAGCCATACTAAATATAAGAAGAGCATTTGTTAACATCCGCAGCAATAGTTTCCACTGTATATTTCTTTGTTAATTCTTAATTACCATGGATGGATAATGTGAATGAACGTCGAAAAACTTGTCTTAGCTACATTCGAAGCCGAAATATTTTATGAATAAAATAGCTGATAAAATCCCTCAGAAGAGTTGGTGAAGAATTAATTATGACAATATAATTATCTATTATATATAGACGCTTCGGGGGGATATATATACAGATATATATATATATATATAGGATATTAATGTCAGGCCCAAACCGCTTTGGCCACGGAGCCGCCGATTTTTTTCCGTAATGGCCAACTAAATCTCACCTAGGAAAAATTGGGAAACCGACCCTACCTATCATGGGTTCGATTCTAGGAGGTCCCAAAAATCGACTTTCCCCATTTAGAATGCATTGGGCCGTTTTTCAAATGATTTTAAAAATACTTCCCATTAACCTAGAAAGATAAGATTTAATGTAGCTATTGTTACTATATATATCTACGGAAATATGCTATTGCTTACGTGCAACTGGTCATGGGTTCGATGCCAGGAGGTGAGATATTCTCAAAATTTGAAAAATCGTATCTCTTCTAATATGATACATAGATCGTTCAAACTTTCAATACAAATAAAGACGTATATATTGTACCTTGAAAAAAATCAGCACTTACCTATGTGTCACGGGTTCGATTCCAGAGCGTCCCGTAATCTCGATTTTCCCCGTTAAGAATGCATGGGGCCGTTTTTCAAATAATTTTTAAAATACTTCCCATTAAGTTAAAAGAATAAGATTTCATGTAACTATTGCTAATATATATGTCTACGGAAAAATGTAGTATTTTACGTACAATCGGTCCTGGATTCGATGCCAGGAGGTGAAATATTTTCAGATTTTGAAAAATCGTAGCTCCCTTAATATCGTACATAGATTATTCAAACCTTCTAAAAATATAGATACACACTAAATGTAATTAGAAAAAAAATCAGCATTAGCCTATGTATCACGGGTTCGATTCCAGAGCGACCCGTAATCTCGATTTTTCCCGTTAAAATACATTGGCCATATTTCCGAATGCTTTTTATAACACTTCCCAACCGCGCAGAGGTTCAAAATTTCACACAGCCATTAAGGGGACAGTTCTCATATAAATGCTATCCTAAGATAGTCGTAAAAGGTCGTTGGTTCGATGCTAGGGGGCGTTAATTAATTCTCCATGTGAAATTCATAGGGAATTTAGGGCTCATTTTAAGGTACTTCCTTAATGAATTTCCTTTTGCAATTCGGGGTGTTTATAAAGTCCACCATACTCAAGCGAAAAATTACAGTAATTTTAGCAGGATGACCTTGGTTCGACGCCGGGGTGGGAATAATGCTGCCGTAAGAAATGCATCGGAAACCGTATTCACTGCATTTTAAGCTGCGTTAATGCCCTTCACTTAATGTTTAGCAACGTTTGAGCAGAGTAATCTTTCGAAAAATATTATTATTCACTAAAAAAATTATTGCATTGCTTGCTGTAAGCAAGCGCACCTTTACTCGTATAATATATAAATAAATACATGTATACATAAATTGCAGGAACCCTGCTCGGGTTATCATCCGGGCGGTACATAGGAGCGTTTGAGGCTCCGAGGTTTGAGGATTTTTATATTTTGCAACCAGGAATTGTGAAAGGTAAGAGGAAAGATTTCATATACATCTATACGTATTTTTTGTGCAATGTTGTAGTGTTGAACCTCTCGCGCTAAGTACAATCATGCAAAACAAAGCTCTTCAACCAAGGGAAATATCTACCTTGAATCTTCGTCAAAGGTTTGTACTATATATTATATGCTACATACAGTATATTCTACTCGATGGCGATTGCTGTGATGAGCTACTTACCCCGGAGAATCCAGCAGGAAGGAAACCATGAGACCAATTGCTGGGATCTGCCTCGAGGGCCCCAACACCGACGAAGAAGAGCACGCTAACCACCACAACCACGTTTAGCATGATCCTTAGACCCGACCATGGCTGTTGTAAAGAGAAGATCATTCATTAAATGGGAAAGGTTTGATTTGTTAAAAACGTACGTAAAGAAGTACTTTGATCCCTCGAACATAATGTTTGCTTCAGATAATGTCCTTAATTCGGGAAAATGTTCCGCTAAATAATAGCATCAATGATAAATAGACAAAAACTCTTTAAGAACAAGTGGAGGACGGTCTTCTTTCAAGGTCTTGATATCTTTGTCGTTTTAATATAAAGTCGGTTTTTTATATAAATTCGTCAGGACAGCTGGTGACTTCCCAATTACGTTCTAAATTAACTAGACGATAATCAGTTATCATTTTAAATTATATGTTATGTATTATGATATAGTTGATATAAATTAATAGATTGGACGTAAAATTTTTATTGGGCAGCATATAATTTTACGACACAGCATCGAATTAGAAATTAATATCTTCACAGGTTTATGAAAATTATAAGAATTCTATCGTAAATTTTACTACGACAAGGCTATCTTTGTGAGTTAATTTTCTTCTTAATAGTACTATATCTCAACTATATTAAGTCCATGGCGGATGATCTACAAATCTACTTCAGGACAGGGTAATTTTATTTTGCATGCATTCATACGTGTTTATTACACTCTAAAGCCATGTACAGTCTGCATCAAAAAGAACTGGAGATTTCATTCGAGTAAAGGAGGGCTTAATAATTGATCGAACGAAAACTAATTGAAATGAGTCGCATTTTCCACTTAATCTACAACACATGGAATTTTACCTCATTTCAGCGTCAATCAATGAATGCGATTGGTGCAATATTAATACGTATTTAACGTTCTATTTCCAGTCTTCGTTATTCATTCAAGATGAATGCTTAGGAGAAAGGAGTTTCTTTACAAAAAATATCGATAATCATTGCCATCCTGAGAATTACAGAGGATTTCTCATCTTTCTATGTGGGAGAGTCTAGAGAAAGAGGGCTGAGAAATGTCGTGGGAACTCCGAAAAAAAAGTGACGGGAAAGTGTTCGACAGAAAAAGTCGAATTGTTGGAGGGTTAAGAGGGTCTTCAGGATTGAGTGCAATGGTGTCTCAAGTATAGGTACAGCTCTTTCGCATTTCGCAGAATTTGCTGAATGGAGATTTTAGAAACAAGTGACATCAACGGTTATATTTCTTTCCTGGATTTGCAACTTTTGTCGCTTTATTTGTAGCTTGACTCTAAGGAGCTCTTTTTACGTAGAAGGAGGTATAGTTCTGGTTCTTATGACGAAATTCTGATTACAGATTTTTTCCCAAATCAATGTAACCAATTAATTGATAGCTTATGATTATTTATAAACTCAGAGTTGAAATTCAATACCGTTTTCATGGAATTTGCGCTAAATGTATGAGCTCACAAACTCTGACTAGGTCTCTAAAAAGAGAATAATATTGAAATTCGATTTCATGAATAATTCCTGGAAATTATTACACACATCATTGAATCCATATCCATTCCTATGGGATTCATCCCTGGTAATGCATAGTACTTTTAGCTGTTTAAAAGCAGCTATTAAAGTTCTTCATAGTCTATACCGAAAAATTTTAAAAATGCACATATTTTTTCACTATTTCTGATTTTTAGGAATGGGTAGACTTTTAGGGAATGAATTGATAGGATATTTGAGGAAGGTTTTTTGCGAAATTGTTGGTGGAACACGAAATAAATGGTATTGAAAAAATAAAAATAAATCTTAAAGAGAGGATAAAAAGAGTCAGTTAAAAGTGGCTTACTCAAACAAAGTGTTATAAAGTATAGATAATTTTTCTTCTTAATTAAACTGTATTTTCGTCCGAACGCACGTAAATAACTATTAGGGATGAAGCGCCGAGTTATACACACGACATGTCACACGAAACATTGAGAAAGTATTATTTCTACCTAATAAAAGCAGAATCTTTATCCCCAAAGGCGCTCTACTATAACATTTTACCTACATCATCTTATACCAACTTTATTCCAATGAAGATAATAGTATAATCTCTTTTTAATAATTTCCTTTCTTACAGCAAAATCTACTCTTTCCTCCTCCCTTTGTGTTACGCTATTCTTTCGAATATTTTTCGGACGGGTCACATCTTGGGAGCGAAAAGTCTCCATGGGGAACAGTACATGGGCGAGTCGTCCTTTTACTGAAATTTCCCTTGAGTAAAACGCTGTCAACGAATAATACTTTCCCTCATACTCAACCTATATATATGCGCGTCTTCCTTGCATTATTGAAAAAACTCATTGAGAATGAACTACTCTCCTTTACGTAGAGACTTAAGACAGAGTCAAACGAAGCGTCAAAGGGAAACATTTCTTTTGGAAAATTAAAAATCTCTCCGTTGAATTATTCCTTTGCTGGTATGCATACCTCCAATCCGAGGACGAATAGAAAGGTCGGAAGTGCAGCCACACCCACCGCCAGCACGTCTGGAGAAGAAGCCCCCAGCAAGGCTGGTAAGGAGCCAAACCTCTCTTCCGAAGCCCTCCTCACCCGCCCTCCGGTGATGTAGTCCATGGAGGCACTCACAGCTCTGCACGCGGCCGCCAGCGCCGCGGCGTGTCCAAGCACTGAAGTCCAACCGCAGGCAAGGGAGCGTTTAGTCGCAGGGGGACGGCGCCTCTGAGGAGGTGCGATATGTTCCTCTTCTTCCGACTGGGGTGAATCGGAGTGGGAAGATGAAGAGGAGGGGGCCGAGGTGTAGTCTCTCGGCCTGGGTGTCTCGGCTGCGTCCTCCAGCTCGGCATGACACAGAGCTGCAAGAAAAAAGAGCCTTCCTATATAATCTAATCGTGCCAACTGAATGGAAGAGGAACACTTGTTCCATTAGCTCTCTACCGCAAAGTTGAGCTTGATCATACTAATTTACTAATCATTCTAGGTTTTGATTTCCTTATCTTCAAATTCCTCGCTCTTATATTTTTTGTACTGGTTATTTAAATGACTTATAAATCTATTAAGGAAGGATAGGTTCTGCTATTCACTAACTATTCTATTAACTATTCACGGTAAAGCGTGCGCTTGTTCACAAATGTTAAACAGAAGTGAAAAAAGGGCCAGCCCAAGACTCCCACTTGCCATGACTTGGCGTCAAGTGGTAGACCCGGGTTCGAGTCCCAGTCATGTCGCTATTTAACACTTCTGCCTAACATTTGTGTATCCATTGTATGATTTTGAGAGAAGATTCGTGCGTTAAATCACGTGTTCCGCACGGAAGGGTCGTGGGACCAACTCGATTTTGGGTGAGAAGCTATAACGGAAACAAGGATTCAAAATATTGAGAGGGAAAAGATGAGTAGTTTGCGTGTTACACCGTCGAATAGAGAAGGATTGCGATAAAAAAAACCAGACAACTTCCAAAAATTTAAAGTTTCTCATTCCTTGAGAGTTTTAAACTTTAACTTTATCATACTGTGCAGTTAAGATGTAAATACATTGTTATCTTCGGCCATACTCACCAGAAGATGGAGTGACGATATCAGTAACTAATTAATGAACATTTGGTTACTGTTGACTCCGTATAATTCACTCGACACTCCAGTCGATTACTGACATAGCTTTGTCGCTCACTAATTCGGTGTTGCAAATCTATCATTGTGTCTGATCTAAAATTCACTATTATTTATGGTGCCATATTCCGTAGAAAACGATACCGTGTCTGAATATCTTTAAATCTTATTAATAATACATAAACCTGCAAATTCAGAACTCATTGCGCGAATGTTTTCATTCCAAAGAACTAATATCTCCTTATGAGAGACGTCTCCTCCAACTTAGCTTTCTCAAAATACATATCATATCCGTAGAAATATCAGAAACAAGAGGATATATTCGATTGAATTGCTAGATAGACATTTTGTTATTAATATCAAGGAATTAATTTTACCGTCAAATGCGATTCCATAACTTAATTTTATCCTCAAACGAGACCGATTGAAAGTATTGTACTGGGTAGAGCGGTAATCATAAAGATGTAAATAAAGGCGAGAAAATTAATAATATACGACGCAATCGATCAAAACCGTGTGTCTCTATCCCGAGAACTACATCTATTTCCTTTTTAATTATATTAATTGTAATTTCATCTTCAAAAACCTGTAACCTTGCAAGAATACAAAATTGTTTAATTTTCAATATTTCTATTGCATATTCGACAGCAATCGTAAATGAAGCATATAGAGAGTCAAATGTCTCTTCTAATATCGTAGTCTAACGATATTTACGCCATTCATTGTTTAAGTGAAAATCATTGTTATTCCGGAGACAATGAACGTACCAAAACAAAATTAAATGATCCAACTACATCGGTGCGCTCGTATAATCAACGGAGCGTTCTTTTGTTAGGAGCAAAGCTAATTTGAAGAAAGATTTCTCGAAGATTTCACGTCTATTTTGCTATGAATAATTTCGGGAAGATATTGCGAATTAGTACGCTTGATCGCAACGCTACCTACACTGCTGCGATGGAACCTGCGAGGAAGAACGCGTCGGGCAGCGCGATTAATTTCAACGGATAATCTCCGACAGAGGGACGCGTCATAAGGGTATAAAGGAGACTTAACGTGGGATTTTCACATCCTATCTTGTCATCGGATCATCGTTCTTCCACGCGATGAACGAGGGAAAACCACTTCAGTCTTCATTTGTCGACTGTTAGAGATCGCAAAAATCGTTTGATGGGATGCATTCTCTTCTAATCAAACTGGTGACTCGAGAGTTAAGTAGCTCAGATTGAGGTTCATGAACTGTCAGAATAGACTAAGATAGAGTTCACGGAATGAAGCCATGTTTAAGAAGACAAGAAGTCTGAACTAAAACATGACTTACGGCAAAGTGAAGGAACTGGGATCGAGTCCCTGTCATGTCGACATATTTCACTTCTGTTTCTTCTAGCGAAATATTCAGCGAAAAACACGTTTACTGAATGAACGTATTGTGACAGGAAATAATGATACAACTAGGTTATAAATTCGTCTTTTAAATTAAAATATTCTTTATGGTACTGATATGCCTATAGTCATTTACTTACAAGAAAATAAAAAGTAGCTAAAATTAAATCCTAATATAAATTTAATTCAACTCTTAGATAAAAAGGACTAAATTTTCTAAACTTTGGAGAGAGGATAAACTGTTTTCTTAAAAATTTTGGGGGGAGTGTAAGATTATAGTAAAATGTGTATTCGAATCACAGTATTTTTCAGAATCATCGGCGTATTTATCAGGTTCATCTTGGGTTTAACTAGATTTTTTATGTGCCTGTTAGTTGAAGTCGAGCTTTCTCAAATAATTATTGGATGATGTTAAATTAAAAGCCAAGAACAATCACGCTGTAGTACTACGATAAAGGTATAACGCGCTAATCTTGTGTGAGCTCTTCAATTCGTTTAGAGCTCACCGCATCGACTGCCAAATCCACTACTAAAATATATTTTTATCCTAAGTAATCACAGTAATTGACAGTGAAAATACGTTTAGTAAATGGAGAAGTCTGAAATTCTTTATCCCGTTAAGAAGCGGAAAAAAGTAATCTTCAGTACAGTAATCTCTCATTTTAATTATCGGAAGAGTCACTATTTTTCTTTATAGAGTTACTTATTATTTCCTCCTATTCGGTATAGAGAAGCCATTAAACGTGTTATCTCAATTTGTGATCATTAATTATTTAAATTACGATAAAGCGATCTTGTTTATCAAGAAGTACATTCTCAAATGTCTACATTACATTCATTACATATTTATATAAATAGATATAACTAATTTTGAGAGTCACTCGTATATCACCGCCATAGAATAATTACGAAATAAGTTAGTAATTAAAGAAGGATGAACGAATAAGAAGTTGAGGCGATTAATAAAGATATTTGAAAGAGAAGTTATGCATAATTAAGCTCTCCTATTTGCACTTATAATTTACGCCCTTATAATCAGAGAAAAGAACTCGTTGGGTCGTCGAAATCAAACCAAAAAACTGCAAAAGGTTTGCGGTTGAAATATATATCGAGAGAAACGGAATCAACCCCGATTATCAGTCATTCTGGAGAGGCTTTCAAGACTCGGAATTTATGGTTTTTCAATTTTGAAATGGTTGGACACCAATGTAGCATTGTACGAGCACGTTGGAAGAAGCATGTTCATTCCGGATATTCCGATATGATCAATCGCCCCCCGGAACAATAAAAGGAGCGGACATTTTCTGCTGCCATTAGTCTTTTGGAGAGCAGAAAATAGAACGCCGTGAGAGGATCCCATGTGGACAACGACCGCTCATAAAAAGCGAGGAAAAATGTCACGCCGTTATTTTACACTCGCAAAAAAATAGGACGTACGAACATCCGCTGAAGATGATAAAAGAACGCGCGTATAGGATCTAATATAACGGTCGAAATTATCGGTTCGATACATCTTGTTCGTTTCCCTACGCCATTGCGTAGACCCCCTTCTATCGTTCGCCGGTGTGAATTAATTAACAACGAATTTGATTATTTTTGCGAAGGAATGTTTTATCGATTCTTATGAGAATCATTATGTAGTTGAGATTGGTTAAAACATTCGCAGTAATTAGTTCTTGATCAGTTTTCCCTGTACAATCGCATGAGAAGGTACTTGTATTGATATCATCGACGTACTTTTGTTATCTTTATTTCAATAGACATCGTAATTAAAAACAAAACCCTTAGTTCCACTATAAAAACGCAACGATTCATAAGTATAATGATAATAATGCATCAAACACAAAAAGGTTACCCCAATTAAATATATTATAATAAATTAACGTTATAATAAAGAAATAGAGAAAAATTGATGACATATTAAAGAATAAAAGTTAAATAAATACATAATACATAAATACATTTAATGCCTAAAAATTTTACGAAATCGCAATGTGTTTTATTGAAAATCAGGTATTCACCTATTTCTTCATTTTATACTTGCACAGGTTATAGTGTAATTAAAAAAAGATGGTACTTCCTCAAATTTTGAGTTAAAATTGTTCCAATTAGAAATTTATCAATGCCTTCAGGAGTTTCTGATCTCGATTATTCCCTTGCAATTCCTCGCAATCAAGTTTGACGTGCATCGATATAATTCTCGAATTTACGAAGTTTTAAGGGATCCATTTCCCTTTAAGTACTGTTCAAGAGTGTTAAAAATTATGGCTCCGCATTATTTTTATAATATTTCTTGGCCGGTAATGGTCATCAAAACAGAAATGACTCCTTATGATACTAACAATTCAAACCTTTCAAATCTCCCATTTCACAGGGTCTGGAAACCTCTCTTCTATAGTGTTACGCTATTCCACTTAAATTCTCACATTTAAAAGGTTATGAGATAGGGCAAACATTCACCGTATTTTACGATCCTCGAACCAAAGCAGTGTCCAGAGTATTCACGGATTGATGACCCATCAAAGGTCATTCGTGAAAATAAGGCTATCCTATCTGTTAAATTTTTTATCAAATTTGCATATATGCTTTTATGTTGTCTATGCTTTTTAGATAATAAATGCGAATATTAAATTCAAATTTTTATGGTCTCTAGTGAGAGTACTTGTGGATTACGATTCCTCATTCTATGTTATTGAATTCGGGTAAAGATGACTATTATCAAAGCAACTTCAGAAGGTATACTATACGCTTTTCATACTTATACTTATTGTGATTGAAATTTAACCCATTCATTTCATGCGTTAACAGCACGAATAATTTCATGTACGTACATAAGGGCTGTTCCGAGTAAAAGAACCTTTTTTTCCTGTAATGATTCGATACATTACCTTTAACTTGTATTTTCAAATCTTTGTTCGATTCGGAAGCTAGCTAAGGCCAGCATTTTTTGCTTCAGACTGCGTCAATGTGTTATAAAATAGAAATAAAACATCAAAAAAGGTTGTACCGTTTATAACAATGAAGCAAAATTTTAATACCCGAAATCGCTTCAAACGTGAGTTCAATCACATCCATCAATGACCATCTTAATAGATCAATAAATTTTCATTTATAAACCTCCAGAAAGGGTATAGTTCGAGAGGAATTTATGAGTTTTTAAACTTCCTTGACCTGAATTGGAACTGTATCGCTTGTAGGTTTCGAAAAAGGTCGTGTTCATTTACACGTACAATATGAATCGCAGGAAGCCCGCAAAGTTTGCCATTCCAAATTCAAGATCTTTTCATAGTCCCTTATATTCCTTATTTTTACAGCTGAATTGATTCATCTCTTCGGAATGTTATCTTTCAATTCTCACACGCATCCCTTCCGTTCGTCGACCGGATTTTTCAATTTGGGTGATATAAAATATAAAACACTTTCGATGTAGGTTGACACCGTAAAAGCTATGCGATGAGCTGAGGTTGAGGGTTGACTCTTTTATCACATTCTGTGATATAAAAGTGGAGTGGCTGAAACGGAATAGTCCATGGAGAGTTTCCACTGCTTGACAACCAATGACTTTGCGCCGATCGATCATTTCTCTCGATGCATTTATTCATGACGGATTCAGTAGATCAGAGAAATCTTGGTTACTCTCGGTTTTTTTTTCATTTTATTATATAGTAAACTATTATTATATATATTTAATAAATAATTATATTATATATTATATATATATTTATTTATTTATTTATCAGAAAATTTAAAATCCTCCAACTTTGCGTAAGAATCAATGCGTTTAATATTAGCTCCTGGTTCCTGCACCTGAAGAAATATTATTTTTAAAGAAAAGTGATTCAGACAGCTCATATTTTAAGGTCAAGCTCTAAATATTGAAAAAACATATTCTATTATTTTTCTAACTTGCATTGATCGTAGCTCTTCCCTCAAATTTTGTATATTCAATCATGTGCGTTACATGCTCATGAAAAATTAATATTTAGTATTAGACAAATCGATCAAGAGTGAGAATTCTCATTCATAATTCAAAGTTTATAATTTTAAAAATATTTTTTCTTCTATATCAAATTAAAATAATTTTCATTTATTTATTTCATTGTTTAACTCCCCTTCGGTGAGTTTAACAATGATGTGATAAATTCATAATTTGCTTTGATTTTCATTCCAAAATACGGAAATACCTTTATCTTCGTCTCAAAAAAGTCATCGATTCCCAATCTGTTTCATATTCATCCATCAATTTAGGAAAATAAAAGTCTTAGTAACTTATTTACACTATATTAAAGGTTTTTAAGCTAAGGATAGTCACTTAGAGTTTTGGCTTATTTAATTTCGACTCCATTCTACTATGTTGAGCTTATTCATATCAGAATTGTTCATCTAACGGTTTATTTTTACCCTCATTAGTCGAATCAGTAGCGTAATTTTTGTTCGATTTATATAAACAAAGATATTAAATAGATTACGGAGATAAATTAATGATATTTACAGAGGGAAAAAGGTATTTCGATTTCAGCGTTGCGCAGTTTCCTGATCGAAGCACTAAAGTTCAGGTTGAAAATCCCTTTGATCTGCGACGCATTAATGGACTATTTTAATTTGGTAAAAATGAAACCCCCCTTTTGGAAAATTACGCACGAATGAATAGCGGTGGAACTGAGCTCCGTTAATTTAAGAGCGGAGCGAATTCTTTGCTTTAAATTCCTCTCCCGTGGTCTGAGTGGCAAACAATATAATACAGAGATCGTTTTAACGCAAAATGTCTAGGTGGATAGAAAAGCGACGATTTCATTAGGTCTCTTCAGTTCCGTTGAATATTACGAATGACGAGTTTTGGAAAACTGCAAAACTGGTGTAGACTCTGATTGCGTTGTTGACTGAGAACAGATTGGGTCCACAGTCGTTGATGGTCCGCAAGGACATTTAGAATACCTCGTCTTGTTGATATTTCCGCATTTCCCTTTGACCTTTACCAGACCCAATTAAGTATGAAGGGTGAAAGTAAAAAGGTATTTGCGAAAGAATTTAAAGAAGCTTAATGCATGATATTCCATTTCAGTATGTAAAGTTATAAGTCAGTTCAGTTTTTTATATGTTCTGTTTATATATCCCTCGATGATGGAGAATGAACGATATCCTAAAAATTTAGCCATTACATTTTCGTTTAGCGATGCATAATCTTTAAAATCGGAACGTAAGAGCCATAAGAACGGTTTACTACGGAAAAAACTTCACAAAACGTCGTGACTGAAGGTGCAAATCTGCAGACCAAACAGTTCAAGTCTTATTCTAACCATTATTAATTATATCTAAACCATTATTGTATTAAAAAGTTATATGGTATGTATCTGATACGTTTCAGCTCAACCTCGCGCAAGGAAAATAGTCAGAATGTCTTGGTCATTGCTACGTATTCGATACAAAAAAGGTATAGGTGCAAAGAAACATTTCCCATAGTAAATACGTCAAAATTCTCAAAAGGTTCGAACGATTTTAGCAGAATAGATAAAATATTAAAATAAAAATAAAATACCAATCAAACGACTTTTATAACGGCCAGAAGGTTGAAGGACAATAGGGGATAACGCGGATATATATAATCGACGCTAAATGAAGAGAAGTCATTTATATCTGAAGAAAAAGACTGAGAAGTCGGCGAAACGTCTTTATTCATTATATTTCAACGCTGGGGATCTCAGAAAGGTATTTTTCAATTTTTACGTAATTTTAATTGTTATCTTTTTTCCCCGTTGAATTTATCGCAGTCCAGTACATTTGAATGTATATGTATTTATGTGGCGTGAATGTGGCTTCCCCAATAGGTTCAAACATCTGTTTTTGCTCTTACTGTTTGGTACAAATAATCTCTAAAGTGAAACTAATTTAAACTTACAAGCAGTTTAGATCGTTCCTCTATACCGTCAACTACTCTGTTCGCTATGTATAAATTCTCACGTGATTTGACACAAAGTTTTGTATCGTTTATTTAAGGTTCTAATATACATGTATACCCTATTTAAAACTCTCACAAAACCTGTTTTCCCCCTAAAAAAGATTCAACGCCCCTTAATTTCCACCTCGTAAGAGTCAAAAGGGTGGTAGCCTAGTCACGGGAAAGTATTCTTCTTTTATATTCCCATCAATCCTTAAAACTATCAGCAGTTTGATAGCTTCTAATCGTTCCGTTTTGGGACGCATTGTGAATGAGTCAGGCACTGACCCACTTGAGGAACAGGTCCGTAAGCTATTTATGGAACATTTAGAAAAACTACAGGTGTATGTAAGTGAATAATCACTGAATTATTATAAGAGAATCACAGATAAAAAGTTTTAGTTATTGAAGTCTCGAATCTTTTACACTAGGCTACTAAGTAACTGAATAAAGTTCTTCCAAAACTAAAACTTCGGTCTATTGCTTTTTTAATATGCTTTCTTTCATCTCCAAGCTTGAGGATTCGATTCAGAATTACGCTAACTGAGGATATTCTCAGTACTTAAGCAATTAAATATAAAGGCAATAATTAACAAATAATAATTATATAAAATGAAATAACTAAGCATTCATTGTTCATGTAGTTTTGGTATTTTAGTATTTACTCACGAACAAACTAATATTTTGCTTTTATTAATAATATATTTCGTAGTATCGTTTTACAGTTCGGAAACTTTCCAGTAACAAATGTGACCACAGTTTTTCTTCCCCAAATGCAGGTACAAATGATCTCTTGGCTCAGGAATCTATTTCTTATTCCAGTCGCGTATTCGTTGAACGTGGATTCCTATACCTGCATCCTATAGAGTAAGGGACACATTTCTTGTACATTTCATCAATAATTCCGAAATAGTCTTTTTTTTACCTCCTTCGAGGAGCAGATTTCTTTCTGGCAAGACGGTCAAAAATTATCCTCCGTAAATTTCTTGTAATTTTTGCTCAACCTCGTTCTATTTTTTTATAACTCACGCAAGCTTCTGTCGTGAACTACAAAACAAGCTTAAAGTAAACCAAAATTCTAGCCTGGCAATTTTCACCTTAAAATTATATAATATACATATATATACAAATATATACAAATTGCTTATTCTTCCTGAATTCAATACTATAGATAATTATATACAATTTAGAGAACGCCAGGTTTCATGAAAGAATATTTGGTGTTCCAAATTTTAGTTCATAGATAGTTTAAAATTATCAATTAGGTTCGCTACTATATATCCAATATGATAATATACATTACTTTTCTCATTTGTTCTAAAGTTATCTCATAAGATCTAGTAAAAGTAATCCATTATGTTGAATTATATAATATATTATATATGTTGAAATATACGTTAACAAAATTTTAATTTTTCTATTTCTAGAATTTGAATTTCTTTCTTCTCAAGTACAGAAAATATTTGATTCTTTTATGTATAGTTCCTGACATACCTCTGTTTTACGATTTTGTAAATATAATACCAGACAGACATATTTCGAATTTATGGATATTAATGTTCCAAAATTTTCAACGGGATTTTAAATTTGCGTTGAAATTAAACAGAATTGGATGAGAAAGAAGACACTTAAATCGAATATCACATCCTTTATAATGTGCGTATGTACAATTTTAGCGCATCGATCTCATGAAGATGATCTAATGAATGAATTACTTACCCCGTATACATTTCTCTCATATTTGAATCACCGTACGCGTCATTTTTAATCTTAATTGTTTCCAGGGATAAAATCAATTGAAATATGATCCCCAAAAAAATATATAATAAGATAGTACGTTAAATCCATAAATAAATCTATGGCTTAATTAAAATTATTTTTAATTTCGAGTATGAACTTTTACTTGTTTTATTAAGCTTTATGTTACAACAGCAAGGTAGAAAAAAATCACAGGTTCCCTGTTGTGAATTCTCTTTGCTAATCTCTGCCTCTCCACACCTCATTTTTTTCCAACCAACTTTTCTCATCCCTAACCCCAGCGTTTCAGCTCTCCTTTCCCAAATCGAATTCCTTCCAGCCAAGTTTCGTTGGAATCGTTTTATTTTTTCTCTCTTAATCCCTCCTTTGTTACTTCCACTGAGCGGCTCGCATCACTCCAGGGTGCGTGATTTGAATTCGGAACAACTTTTCCACCTGCTTATTCCGATAGCGTTTGTGCCCTACGTTCCTTTTCTGCTTGCTAAGCTCCTTCCCCTTCTCTCCTCCATATGTTCCCTTCCATTATTCCCTGCTATTGAAACGAAAGGACTTCCGATGACAAAATCGCAGCAAATTGCCGACGCTCTTGTCATCCATAACCTTCCGGATCTGTGGTTTTGATCTGTTGGTTTTGATTCCCCCACTCGTCTTTCATAATGGTTCGTGTTTATCCGTGCATTTGATCGTCCGATGTAATTATCTCTCGCAAGATTTTCTCTTTAAATTGATTATGTACTCTTTTGAGAACCAAGATTCAACCCTTGGTTCTCTAGTTACGGAATTATATTAACAAATGAGTGGAAAAAACTTTACCGATTAATTCTCATTTATCTTAAATCAGTACAAATTTGAGTTCATTTGTAATTATTTTCATTGATTAATATCTAATATACATTAATATATAGGTTATTATCGATATTTAAGTTATATATTGATTATATCTATTAATATAGATATTTGAGTTATCGATATTTACGTTATCAATACTAATTTTTATCTATTGATATTTATGTTGTTATTTGATTCAACTTAATACTCGGAAAAATTACGCTCACAATGAATTTTTCGTAGGTGTTGCTGGAATTGCAATTTCAGAATTATCGTCCAATAAGCACTGTTATGTAATATATTAATTATAATTCATAAACTTTCAATGAATAAGGTTCTATAAAAATATAATATAATTATATAATAATTATAAAATACATTACACTCTTACCAGCGATAAGAATTATTTATTGATATGATTACACTCGAATTTTTCTTTCAACAATTGGTTTTCCGAAACTTTATAATAATAAAATATATAATAAAAAAGCACATAATGACGTATGATATAATACAATAATACACAATTAATTTAGAATATTCATTTACGATATTATCCTCAATTATTCATAAATTCATACTAGCCGTCTAAATATTGAGTGAAAAGTGAAGCTTGTACGTGATGTAAACTGCATTGGATTTTAGATTCGTAGAGAGCCGGAAATTAACTATCGTTTAGATAAAGGGAGGGTTGATTGTACGTTCTCTCGCCAGAGGGTTATCGTAGGCTCGTATTTATAGTTTATTTAAATATATGTGAGTCCCGTATTGTCAATAATTGAGTGACGATTTAAATACATCCTAGTGTGCTTGTGTATCCCTATATATATGAATCGAATCCGTAAGTATGAAGTAAATTTCTACCGCACGAAACTTCTACCAAGGGGCAATTGCTTACCGTCAGAGCATTGTACTGTCATCGCCCTTTGCTATCATTTTTCTTTCAGCTCCTTTTTCTTTGCCTAATCTTCTCACTGACACACCCTCGATATCTGCCTTCTTTTTTTCGGCTTCCTTCCCCACATTTCTCCTGCTATCTCAGCAGATTTTCATCCACAGCCTTCTCTCCTTCTTAACCTCCCTTTTTTTACGCAACCTCGCGCACGCGGAACTTCTTTTTCCCTTAAATATGGTCCTCGTTATCGCCAGAGGGATTTTTTCGAGAGCAAACTTCCCTTGAATACGATAATAGCCTCTTTAATGTAATACGATTTAATTCCGCTCCTAAAATTATCTCGATTTCTTTTTTTTTCGGCATGGTGGCATTACGACGCTTTGCAGGTGTTTCTGCAGCTTACGGGATGAATCGGATTGCTTTTAGTAATTAATTTTACACCGGAGGTTGCGTTTCAAACCGTAAAAAGCGCAAAATTAAGACATCGCGTTGAAAATGCGTAATGTTCAAATTTTTCAGTTGAATTGATGTTCTGAATGTTCGTTTTCTTGCGTAGATTTACTCTCTCACTTGTCAGCTGTTTGAGTGCTGATTATAAAAATGGGTAAAGGAAAAAAATGGCAGTTTAGGTGTTAAATTATCTATTAATATTCACAAATTTAACTTGTCCAAACCTCGTAAATTTTTTCTATCTTCTTTGTTGGCAGCGGAAGAAACCACATCAAAAACTCAGTCCTGCTATTTCTGACGTCTATGAATATTAACTGTACCACATCTGAATTCTAAGAGCTTTAACATAAGAGTTTGTAGATACATTGGATAATTTGTGTCTTTCGGAAGTTACGCGATGGTAATAGTTGTACGTTCCTCACACTCGTTCGCGAGCTACATATGTAGATTTCCCCTCGTCTAATCTTTTTCCCAGAAACGTCACAATCGGTGGAAAAGTCGCTGTTTTCCTCGAGCGACCTTTCTCTCCGTTAGATTAATGCGCGTCTAGAGTTCTACTTCCAAGAACGAGAAAAAATGAAGGCCGTTAAATAAAAGAGCGCGGGAGACCGCGAAAACGGAATTGCACAGCTTGACGAAAGAGGAAAAAAGAGTTCGCAAGTCCGTGAGAAAGTGAGAGAAGCCAACGATTACAGAGAGAAAAAAGTGCGTATAGTAGCTCGATCAGGATAAAGACTAGGTAAAATATTTATCTTTCTAGAAATTTGAGTTTTTATTTTCGAAAATAATAGTAGATTTTTTATCTCACTGGATGGGGATATTTCCCCTTGTTTTTCTTAGTTTTTCGGATAGACTTTGTATGAATACAGGAAAATTCAGGAGTCATTAATGTGAATTATAATTATTACTCGCGTTTTATAAATCTTCAATGTGCAAGATATTGAAATGAAGAGTCATGGACGGGAATGAGTTTTCAACTAATTTATTACTCATATCACTATAATGTATATCGATACATGATTTATGTCGATGTTAATCGAATTTTTCACGCTGTTATTGTTACTGATCTGCTAAACCAAAATTTAACGATTTTTAACAGAATGTTTTTATGTCATGCGATTTATAAATTAGTAGCTTTCAATATGAGAAGGCATGACTTCGTGGAATGCCATAGTAATAAAAAGTTTGTAAATTTCCATATATGTATAACATATTTCTCTTTGGAAATTTACAGTTTTTATTACTAGTAGATTGTTTTGGATTTACAAGTGATGAACATCGATACATCTATGCATATAATATATATAATATATGTTTTTCATATGTAAACAGCAATTCTTCCATCAGTATGTATCTAGGCAACAATTAGGTCAAATGTTATCGTAAATGAACCACCAATGATCAAGCATCTGTGAATTGAAACATTAATCAATAATCGAGGACAAAAAATTAACTTCTAAATGGTATTGATACTGCGGGATACAAATCCAAATTAAATTTCTTCTGTATACTTACGAATTGATAATTAAACTGAAAAATCGTGCCAAAATTCAAAAATATTTTATATTTTTAGCATCGTAAGATTCAGATCGAATATCTATTCACAAAACGTAAATAAAAATGAAAACCATGGAATTGAGTCCTCGAATTGAACTCCGCATTTGGAGTAGCAATGGATGAAAAATTGCGATTCCTCAATGTTTTGGTCCATTTATATGCGTTCATGTCGACACCAACTGAACATCGAAGGCACAGGAAAATGTCCAGAATGAAAGAAATGAATCGGCTCGCTTTCAGAGTTTGGGGAAGAAACAGAAGATAAATATTTCCCCATTTATATCGACAGGAATAAGGCTATCCATCAGGGATTCAATTCTTTGCGTGGACTCATACGTCACACGGTAAGCTTTTGGAATCTCTCGAATATTGAAAAAAATTCTAGCGAAATAGAAAAAAATATGATCTGTCCATAAGAATAATGGCACTTCCAGTAATCTCGATACGAATGTAGCAATAGTTTAAAGCTGGGTGATGACATAAAATGTAGCCTTTGGAGCCAATCCACGTTGATTTTATCCTAAAAGTATTGGGATTTCTATTTTATCGGAAGTATCGAGTGTTGTTGTTTACCGATATTGTATATTACTACGGGATAACAATATCTCTGTATTTTATACTCGTCTTTGAAGTTTTAAATCTCTCTTATTCTTTTAATAAGTAAGGCAACAATTGTTATAAATAGACTATTTAAAAAGGTTCTAATTTCGAAGAAATCATCTTATTTGACGATTTGATTCTTTTGAGTCATATTTATGTCCAATTAAATTTGAAAAGATTTAAAAAGTTAATTATTTTACGGCTTTAATAATCAAAATTAAAAATTTCATAATAACTTGAAAATATGAATATATCAATAGAATTAATGCACAGCATAATTTCATGGATAAAGTAGCAATTTATCAAATAAAATATTCAAATTTTATGGAAAACGTAAATGTACTGAAACCTTAGTTTTAAATTTCATAGCAGTACTCGATGTTCTGGCGATTTGAATTTCTTTATAAATTAGAAATATTTATTTGAAGATATACTTACTCATGTATGTATATATACATATAATTCTGACAACCTTTTGAGTTTAATTAAAAATTGGACTTCGTATCTTTCCTTCACTCATTTTCACCACGAGCGCAAGTTCTGATATGATTTGATGTACCATCGAGAACAAGGCAGCGTTTGAATCAAGCGAATTTTGCCACGTTACCGCATGGCCCAGATTTCGTGGTACGAATAATGAACGATCCTCATGCTAGCAATTTGAATAATGGTCAGGAACCACAGCGGAGTAGTTCACCATATAGCTCTGTGCTAGATCCACACTCCATTAATTATCTCAAACTACAGACAAGGCGTTTTATTCGAAATGAGAGATAATTATAAAAACCAAGTCTATTTACTTCCGACGGAAGTTCAATCTGAACTGAGGACAAGAATTAAAACATCTATAGTAAATTAGTGAAAAAGGTTTTATTAGATTAGATCGAAATAGGGTCATTTGTCTCATTTTATAATTACATAATAAGTCAAATCTTTACAGTTTCTCGTTGAAATGGATATACCGCAGTAGTTGTTGAAGAGTTTGTCAGAAAGGGTTAAATATTTCGTACGGAATTTTAAGTAATATTTTTTTAAGGTAACTATTATGAAACGTTTGTAACATCTAAGCTCAGAATTTTCCGAATCGGAATGTGAATATATTCAGTCATAGAAATATTTATAATTCGGTGAAAGACATTCAAAATAAGTCCTAAAAAATATCGGAGCTTTATCAATAGGCATTAATATCTCGTTTTAATATATCGAGGTGGTTATTTTAGCTTTTAATTTCAGAATTTTACGATTATCTGATCTGATCCATCTTTCGAGCTCTAGTTACGTAATCGAAAAAAAATTCGAATTGATAAAATTGTTTAAAGTAAATAAAAATCTCAGAACAAGTTTCTACGATTTACAAAATCTAAGAAATAAATTTAAATCTCGTTTTTTTTTTTAATTTCGTACGATGGGTGATGAAGATATCATAGCAACTTTTAACAACCGAAGGAAGTATCTCGAAAGCTGTTCTAGCTATAAAACATCCTTGCAGGACAGTATTTGATACATTGATTCGCTTAAAAAGGCAGTTGTAAAAAATCGAAATTTATCATCGTTTACGTAAACCACATTTCGAGACAATCATTTCCATGGTGATTTTAGAGCTTTATTTCCTTGAACCCACCGGGAGAGTAAGGTGAAAAATTGGGGTAAGACGGGTACTCAAACCCGTACCCTCCTTTTTCTAGGTATGTATACGTACCATCCTTTATCCTTTCGATGTCCATTTCATTCTGTTAAGCCATATTTAATGCGTAATTACTTTCCTTTTCGCGAATAAGCTGACCATCTTTATGAACTTCTTTGACGAGGGACGATTGTGGACGGACAGAGAAAGGACATTTCGGAAACAAATTGCAGTAGTTCACTTGTTTCCAGATCTCTCTCTCTCTGCTGGGAAGTACTTCATTCTAAAGTCCGCAGCACTTTTGAAGCTTCACTTTAAACTTGAGCGAAGCCGCAAGAGTGAGCCACTGAGGAGGCAGCCGTGAACCTCCGCTGCCTCCCACGTAATATTAAAGGGTAGATGAGTTTAGCCCTTTTTCAAAACTTCTCCACCAATATCTTTCCCACGCACTCTTTAAAGTGCCTCATTCAACTAAGTCTGTGTACTACTTTACCAACGAAGGGTTTCTCAAGTTGTTTTCGTCCGTTGCTGCGGAAGGCTTTGAAGTAAATTTATTGTACGTCCGCGGTATTTGAAGTCGAGGGAAGTGTATTAAGGCACGGAAATTTCTTTGGTGTGTGGGTTTGAAATGAAGATTCCTCGAGTATTACACCGTTAAGCGGAGGAAATATTTGGAAGAAAATCAATACGGTGCTCCTATTTTCTCGAGAAACGTTTTCACGAAGTATCTTATCGCTATCGCCGCGATATCCGTAACTTAAATTAAATTTACTCCGCCGCAGAAACTAGGACTGATTTGTGTCAATTATAATTCATTATATATATATATATATATATATATATATATATATATATATATATATATATATATATATATATATATATATATATATATATATATATATATATATTCAATTGGAACGAATTATTCACCATACCATTCTCTGAATGACTAATTAAAAGGGAGAAGATATCTCCTTTGACAAAGATATCTGGTTATCCTCTGCAATTATAATGAGTTAACATTTCTAAACTGTCGGGAAGTACACTTGACACCTTTGTTAGTTTTCAGTAAGGGTTTCTACTATTTTAATGAATCTCGACAACGTAAAACTTATCAAGAATATTTAAATGAGGTGTATTTTACACTGGAGTTATGTGAAAAAGAGAATTTCTTCAACTGAAATTTGAAATCATAAAATGTGCAAATTGAATTTATTATAAGCCCACAACATATTCAAAGCATTATTTAAAATATGTATACCTTAAATTGTGAAAGTATTAAATTTAACATAACACAACGAGTGAAAAGAATTATTCACTAACTAAATAGTAGTTAGTACTGAAAGTGAAACTAGAAAGCTTGCTTGACTCGTTTATATTATTTATAAACACATACTATTGTAAGAATTAATAATATTCAAAATAAAAAACAACATTTTATCATACTCTATTCTTATGAAATGCGATTCATTGTCCTATTTCACGTAAATTTCGGTTTTATCCCATATTAGTTTACGTAAAATATTTCAATTTCTTTTTCTTAATTTCTGGCTTAACTTTTGATATTTTCCAACTTAAGGGCATTGATTGAAGTTAATATATATCTATTATGAAAAGTAGTCTCTTTATTTCTATGTATTAGACAGTATTTATTAAGGGAAAGTTTAAAGGTCCCAAATAACTCATTAATTTATTATTATTACGTAAGTTAGTTAAAGAACTTTCAGCTTAATATACATGTTTAATTATACGTACGTGTTTATTTTTTCGGTATACTTCTCCTGCACATGTATCCCAATTTTACTAATTTCTGTATCGAAGAATCATATATATATATATATATATATATTTGTTATAAAAAGTAAATATTTGTATATATATATCTCCCAATACGCTTGTGAAATACTGGTTTAGCTTGATTTTCACTACATACCGATGTCGCATATACCACATTCGGCTTGTTCATTCCGGCATTTCAGCATATCACCTGTCATTTGTTCCCTATGCGGTCGCGAGGGGGTGACTGCGTCTTCACCCACAGCAATCCAGAGAGAAGGGCGCGATGAAGTCTGGTAGGCGCCTGCCCTTAAGAGTACTCCGTGTTAGGACCTTTCCAAAAGGGCAGACAAATTCCTTGTCTCCTTTTGTCCCTTCCCATTCCAACCTCACCCCGAATATCCTCGTATTAAATCTCTCTCACGTTTCCTTACACACGTAAGAGAGTGGATTACCTACGGATCATTTCCAGGGATTCCAGTTTCTGCCGAAATCTACAGCTCTAATCTACGCCCGATACGGAACGCAATCTAAGAAAACGCGTGGGCCACGCACGATGGGAATAAATATGTTTTAATGCAACTCGTGTAAATATTGGAGTGTGTATTTCTGTTCCATCACCCTATTCTTGGTAATAATTTTCTACGTACCTTATACCTTCTACGTACCTATACCTTCTACGTTATTCTACGTACCTTGAATGAGATTATTAAAAAGGACTAATTGTCTTTTTTCATACAAACGGTACCTTTTCCGTTACTGGGAGAATTTTAAACGATGGTTTCGCTTCGATTAAATCGCTGCACTCATTCGACTACCTTTTGTTATCTCGAAAAACGTTCGCTCTTATGTATGTAAAGAAAATGTTAAGGTATCGTTTGCTACATTATCATTTAGTTTAGCTCATTACATTTGTTCCAAATTATTCCCTTTACTCGGAGAATGAATATTACTATCTTTGGAATGAACGCTGAACGATTTCCTTATTAATCCGATTGTCCATTCGAGGTTAAACTACGTAAAAGGCGGTTGCTATTAATGTGGTAAATACGGAAATATCACGAGCAACACTATTTATACTGGAGCGTCTGCGGCTATATTTCCTCAAACCAAATGTATCCATGAGTAATAATAAATCTCAGATCTACTCATCCAACTTAATCAGAAGAACGAGCCACGAAGTCGTTAGCGCACCGCTAGATTACGAGCGATAAGTATAAAGATAAACTTGCACAGATTCAGAAAAAAACAAGCAATTTGACCAAATCAAAATTGGCAGACATGACTTTGTGGAAAGCTATTTTAGAATAAGGAACTTTGTAAATATCCCAACCAAAAATAACAAATTAAACAGTTGGAATAATTAAAAATCGAAAAATTAACAAAGTAACTTATTCTTCAAGAACTTTTTAACTCGCCGAAAAACCACGAGACGGAATAGTTTTCCATACTTAAATCACTCGGAATTACTTACGTTAACTTACTTTCGAAAACTACGCAAAACAGCTCATAATAACGATAAATCAATTTGGGAGCGAATGCAAACTTTCTCACGATACGTTTTCGTACGTGGGAAAAAGAACTGACCTTTCAAATCTTATGGCATTCCTTGGCCCGAGAATAAAGACGTGGCGGAAGCTTATAAGAGGCGATGTAAGGACAAACAGTATCAATATCTACTGAATAAACATCTTCGGGGTTACATTTTTATCGAGCCTTTTCCTCCGTTGTCTACGTTTCACTCTCTACAACCCCCTCTCTCAGACCCTTTATTATTTTTTCCCTTTCTCCGAATCGCCTTCGTCTGCAATATAGCTATGGCTTCCTCCTTGTACCGTTCCCTTACATTCTCTCGAACCATAATCCTCTCATCGTACTCTTTTTTTTTCGTCCTTCTTCATTCACTCCCTTTTCTCATCCAATCCTTATCTTCTGCACCCCTTTCTCTTGTCTTATCCCCTTCATCCGATCCCTAATCCCACCCCTTTTACATCGCTACAAAACTTCCTCCTTGCTCAAGCTCTTAACCTTCGGGAACACCTCCTTCCGCAGTCTAGGATATTAACATTCCCTTTGCCCTCGCATTTCCTCCCGGCGCCGCTCCCTTGATCTATAGCATCTTCATCTCCGGTCAGTTTTAAAGGGGGCATCCAGCGGAAACTGATCGGCGATACAGAAACTCTAGTTATTGAGTAAAAACCGTACGCGGGTTATGGATTCCCTTCTGATATATTTTGCTACGAAGGATATATGGTTTTAAAACCATAGTCCTTAATAAGAATCATGGTTTAAAAAAAAATGATCGTGAGGAAAGTCATTTGGTAAAACTATGTAAAACTGTTATAATAGCGAATTGCACAGACTGAAATCATTAATGCGCAATCTTCGTTTACCTATGTTACACACTATATTGACGAGTAGTGATATAACCCACTTGGATGAATGCATGCTTTGCACTTTAATTCTGTGTTTACGCTTTATTCTTAACTACCCTCTTTCCAAGGTATTTTCTGTTTCAATATCCACTCATAAAAATTTTCACGCTTTCTTAATGTAATGATCGATATGCGAAGTTAGTTTGAAGAGAAGCTCAATCGGTCCGGTCGCCAACAAAGATTCCGTCAATCTATGTTCATAATGTATAATGATATGCGAGTCACGTGGTCAAAAGCTATTACAAGAGCATTTTATAAATACGACATCCATCACTTTCGCTATTATCGCGATTCATTTATGAATTTAAAGTTAACCCATTCATACAACAATACCCAATTATGTACATATATTATGGTGATTTATGTACAGTATAAATATGTTGTTTCTACAGGAAAGTATTGCTTTTGTCGTAATATATCGTAATAGGTTTGATTTGCAGATCCTTTTGGTTAATGCATCCGAGCCATCGACATCGCTCGAGTCTACAGGGCGTTAAACTTCAGGATGTAGGTCGCGCCGAGTGGGATGCGTGCAGAAACGATAGAGGTGCAAGAACGTGCCCGCGCGGCACTCCAGCCCCTTCAATCAGATTGCGCAATAATTCAGCGGCGATATATTTTCCTCTCTTGATTACGAGCGCTGAAATTTGCGGCGCTGGAAAAAATTCGAAGACGCGAATATCGAGAGGTGTCTAGATTACTCGACTGCCTCATTTGCATAGAGGGAAAGCCCAGAAAATTATCAGCGACGAGATTTCGCGCATAATCGCGGAATTCCCCGCATTCCTGGCGTCGTCCTTGTTTTTTTTGTATCCTCTCCAGATGGAAAAAAATAAAGCCGGGGGGAGACTCGCATTTAATTTGGCGTTAACGCACGGCGAATGGGGGCGCATAAAAGAAAACGTCTCTCTTACTTCTGATAAAGTTCATGAAAGGATCCAATTAACGGAGGGAGGTGGGGTAGAGGTGAGGTTGGAAGGAGTGGAATATCGGGAGAGGAGCAGAAGAGAGGTGAAATGGAAGAGAGGTGCTGTTAGTGGAAGAGAGAGGCAGTTGGGTAAAGGAAAGGGAGTTCAGAGACAGAGAAACAAAGGAACGGAGATTAATGGAGAAGGGGACATGGAGACGCAGTGGGATTCGAAATGCGTTTCGAAATATTGCGAGCTTATTCGACATCTCTTTGTCTTATTTACCATCAGCATTGATCTTCATTAAGTGCGCTTACACAAATACGAAATCAATCGTTGATTAAAAAAAGTTTAATTGTTCTAATGGTTCATAAATTACAACCATTGCTGCATATATACACACTCCTCTCACATTCACGCTGTATAAAAACCCATACATCGTTTCTTTAGTGCAAATTAAATGAAAATTGCTCGGTGATGCTTCATCTTCTCGTGAAATCGACCTACCTCTATTACCCGAACTCAAGAACTCTTTATAATTAATGCATTTATTCATCTAGTGAATTATACGATAATACCTTTGTATAAGGTCTCCTTTGAAGGCATCAAGATTCCAGGAAGGTTGTAATTTGTACATTCGTGCTTCAAAGTTCAGAGAGATACCACTTTAAGATACGTGATTTGCAGAAAATAAACCGTGCAGTCAGTAAGAAATGATGATTTAACTCCCAAGAATACAGTAAAAACTCCAGATGTAGGTTAAACTAAAAATTCTCTACTATGTTCTAATTATATGCTCATATTATAACGAACTGTGCAAATTGCACTTCAAAATGCAATATTTAAACGAGAAATATGCGATAAATTAATAAAAACGGGTTTCGATCACGCCAAACTCAGATAGCCAACATTTTTACGAAGGTTTCTGGTCCATTTTAATCTCCTTTACAATTGTGTAAAATTTCCAAAACTTTTGAACTACTACTTACCAGGCAGAAATTTGGATAATAAACGACGAGTATATGCATGGTTCATTCGATTAGGTGGTTAAGGCGCCTTTTCTTTTGTTTCTTGGATTGTACTCTACAATTTTATACGATGCCCTTTTATTATACCATTGAGATATTCTATGTAATATTCATATAATTTTTCCCATATATAATTAAAATAGTTTCCATCGTACACATCGTACTTTCAATCTAGCGCTATCCCATGCTCTGTATGCCGAGCTTCGTGACCTGAGTCATTACAATAATTGGCACAGTTAGGGAAGAAGTGACCTTTGCTAGAGCAACGATGTTAGCAGGGCTACAGGTAAGGATTATATGAGGCTGGTTCATAGACGATCGTTAATTGTGAGACTTTTCAAGGATCGATTTAATTCATCCGAAATCGTCCTACGTTTCGTGACGAAGTTAAGCGACCGTGACGGTGATCAGAAGAGGATAAGACTCCTTCAGAGCTGTCGTTTCAGCTTCATTTTATCTTTAGTCAGCATTTGCTGGCGAAGCTGGAATCCTTGCTGAATAAACATATATCCCTGTGTCGGATATGATAAGTAACACTGAGGCGGTGCTCGTTCTTTTTGTGAAAGTAAGATTATCTACTCGTCCCGATTGATAATGTGGATGAATAATTCGTACCTTTGTTCTCCAGAAATTTGGTATATTTTTACTAGAGCAGAATAAAATTAAGGGTGGAAAAGAAAATAAAAGATGGTTCCATTAAAATTGAAAAATTCTATTATTAATTATTCTTACATTTTTATGGTATACGATTTATTATTCTTACATTTTAATCACTAGCAGGATAGAATTACGCCAAAGTTTGCATTACAATTTATTTTAACCAACCACGTTAAAGGGAACTGAATAATAGCGACAAGGCAGGTTACACTGAAAAAAGTATATCGGTATCGGCTAACTATAAACTTAATTAACCTGACTTAGCGCGAAGTTCCCTTATTATATGGGGGGCCATGAATTTTTTTTCTATTCATTTAGTAATAAATCGCTAATTCTGTATGAAAAGTCTTTAATGGAATTCAAAATTGTGAAAGTTGTGAAATATATGAAGTGATTTTTCAATTTTTTCAAAGACTCTCCAGTAATTTCATCGATATTGGACGACTCAATAATAACTTCTCTTTTTCATTATAATAGTAATGAAGCTTAAAATGTATTAGCTGTCATTTAGAATTTTATTTAAAATTCTTTTTATGATATACCTATACATGTATTTATTTAAAATTTTCATTGAGACATGATCATCTCAAAGATGATAGATATTTTTGGCTCTATGAAATATTTCTTTTTGAGATGTTTTAACTTTAAATAAGATGAAAAATTTAAATTCACTTTTTAATTTTTAATTATCAAATATAAGAATCAGGTTTTTTTTTTAAACTTACCGGTTTGAATTTTGAAAGACCATAGAATAGTATACTAAACTATTAGGTAATAATAATTATCAACTAGAAGAAATTATTTTGTATGGTTCAAATAAAATGGTTTTTTTTAGGACACAAACAATCTTTCATGTATTGATTATTGTTTTAATAATAATTTATATACTTCAATTTCTAATTAAATTTATAATTAATGAATTTTTAAAATTAATTATTTTTATTATTTTCGGTTTTCACGTGAAAGCGTAAGGTAAAAATTTCATTGATTATAGAAAACTGCTCCTAAAATTTCCTTGTTATATAAAAGGAAATTCTAGCAAGTTGAAACACGTAGCTAAACAAAAGGTTTGTTTAAGGTTTGCCTCAGATATATTTAAGGCAATAATTTTAGAACATCAAAAAATATTTATTAGTGAAAAGTCAGCAAACCTACCCGGGAAAGTTGGGATCTGAGTTCGAGTCCCACATACTCTTCACTTCTATTTAACCTTGTAATCCAGTTGATGGAGTTTACATCATAAACTTAATTTACCTTTATCATATCAATAAAAATTATTATGTAAAGTTTCGGTTGGTACTGTTATTCCGTTTGCGGAGATCAAAAACGTAACTTTATTTATTTATAAAGACCTAAATCATAGGGTATCTCAAAAACAGGCGTAATAAAACGACAGTAATAAAAAGTTTAGAGAAGAACACATCGTCGCATTAATGTTGAAAAAATATCTAAAAAGTGTTTTTCAGTTTTAATAGTCTGCATTCTAAAACATTCCCAGTTTTCCTCCTAGCTTGTAATACATAATAGTTGGTAATCTAATTTCGTTTCGTGTTTTCTTCCGAAATACGGCAAATTATATCTTGGGAGAAAAGAATAGAATGAGTATCACAGGAATGGAAGTGAAGGGTGAGAAACACGCGTTCCTTGAATTCCTACCACATTCACTACAAATTAGAATATTTCTGACCTAAAGTTTTAACGGCTACGCTGAAGTACTTACTGATATACAATACAGGGTATCCATTTTTATCTTATTTTAATTTTATTTATTTGATCACTGAAGTTTGCGAGATGTCTATCAAAGATCAATTAAGCGAGTCTATTTTACATTTAAAACATACAGTTCAGCTCATCCTGAAAATCTTAATTTTTATTATGTACGAGTTTACTACGAAGCATAGAGAAGAGATGGTTCAAAAGGTATTTTAAATTATTTTATACGAATTCTGAGAGATAAGTATGAAAATCATTATCAATTAAAAAATGATACGTTTATAGCGGGAGTAAAACAACCATATGATAACCATTTAGGATTAAAGAAAACATTAACGAACTTAACACGACAAGCTCGTGCAACTTGAATATAAAGGTTGAACAATAGTGAAATATAACAACAGAGACTCTAACCCAGGTCCCTGGGTTATTATATAGAAAATTTTATTCATATTCCTACATTTTCATTTCTGTTCAACCTTTTGACCATCGAGGATTATTATGGAAAAATGGAGTTCCGAACCGTATTGTAAAATCTCGAATGTCATAGGTACTACTACTAGGGTACTAATACTACGTTTATTGTTCTTTAACGTGTCTTATGATAGTTCGAATAAATCAAATATGAATTATGTTCGCCTCCAAAAGGATTGGCGAAAATAAAACCGATAAGCGATTGCACTAATACCATGCGTGATGACTCGGTTAAGTAACCTATGAAGATCCAATTTACCCATTATGATTGAAGCCTTAAAGTGAAGATAAGTAACTTGCGATCTTTTATATTACATTTTTGGTTTCCCTCGTCCGTTCCCTTCATTTTTATCGAAGGTGATTTTTCTGTCAAGGAAAATTTTATTACGTAAGATAAATTTATTTTTTACATTTTGCAAAACTGTATTCTATAGAATATACATGTATATGTATGTGAATATATAACGATCCAGAAACTAGCTTAGACCATTCACTCACTAAGTATTCGTTCCAATATAAAAAGTTCTATATAAAATCTTGTTCCAACTACCGGGAATTGAGTTCCAAGTTCTATTATTTTAATTTACCCCTTTAAAAAAATCTCTCATCATCTAATCGTCAAAATCAAATAGTAAATTTTAAAGACATTTTATAGATATTGGTAAGGAATCGACACATACACTTTTTAATGAATTTTAATATGGATATAACACGAAAATTCTTAATCATTTCTTTGAAGAATATTTATAGTAATGCGATAGATTTATGCAACTAAAATAGATATACTAATAAAACGTTCTAGATGCAAATGTAGTCTTAATAAATAATAAAACATATCATCATATTAAATAACTCAGAATTATGAAAACTAAGTTAAACTTAACTCATATATTAATTAAATAGTTTAATATTCTATATATGTCTATATAATATATTTTATATTATTAGTTATGTACTATAAATAGAAATTAATTATACTTATTAGTCTATATATACTAAATTACTACACTTGTATTTAGAAATATTTATAATATATATTTAAGTTATTTCCATTGCCTCAATAATTGCTAATATTAGTTATTTGGCTTCATTTCATAACTTTCCTTAATAACTTAACTGTATTGAATTATTAAACTTATAGGGCTTGGCAATTTATTCTTAACCCTCCCGAATGCCCACAAGCTTTCAAAATATATCTCGTGCGTCCTTAGGGAAAGGTCGTACACCTCCATGGTGAAGGGCGCATACATTACTTATATAATGTCAGTGGGATTATGAAATCCCGAGACCCATTCCAGGGTTCGAAAGGAGAAGATGCTAAAGCTTCCCCCTTCCAGTTTAGATCCCGAGGAATCGGAATGCCGTTAGGTGGTGTCATCCCTACTAATAACTGTTTCCAGGTGGGTGTGCCATTTCCCTCCAAGGAATGGCGTCGTCTTGCGCCTTATCTCTTCTTGGCCTCATTCCCCACTTCCGGTCCCCCTCCCCCCGAACGACTATCTCACCTATAGGAGGCGCTGTGCGAGGGAAAGGCTAATGTTTTTGCTGCCACCTCCGAGTTTCTGCTCAATACGGTTCCTTCGACTCAGCCCCGACTTCCAATGCCTCTTTTAAATTCGTCGTTTTTGTCCAGTGCAGAGTTAAACCATGCCGATAAATTCCCGTGATTCATCGGGACTACGGAGACTATATTATACTTGAAACGAACAGATTTCGTTGTTGTAAGCGCTACGTAACGAAATATATTCGCAAGAATTTCACACGTTGAAAATAAGATACTTCATCAGTGACCTAAGTTTCTTTGCGTAGCTTCATCGATAACCGGAGGACGTTCAGCATGTATAGGAAATAGTATCATAGAAAGGATCGACAAAGATCGTTGAAAATTGAGGCGATTTTCAAAGATTTGCAAAGTTATGCGAAGGTTTCAATTGTTGAGGAAACAATAGGGGAGGAGAAATGGTTTGTTTTTATTAACCCTTCTATTATCATTTGTTTTTAAAATCTCAAGCTGTTCATAGAGGCTAACTGAACTCTATGAACATCGAAATCGAATTTTTATCTCCGAAAGTTTCTTTTCTATTCGAAAGGCATTTTGACAAAGTAGTGTCGACATTTTTTTGTCTGCATTAATTGTCGTGTGAAATGTTTAACAAGATTATTTCCATAAAAACATACGAAATGCAGAGGGGTGTAATATCCATAGCGTAGGTAATTCCGTCTCGTTTGCATCTTAGGAGACAAAGACTAAATATTCAGAAACGAGTGAAGAATGAGTGATGACTATAAGACAGAAAACTTCAATTTCATCATGCCGTTCATGTTGTCATCGGAGTATACTATTATATATAGTTCAGCAAACTTTTATTAAAAGAGAGCGAGAATTAACTCAATATTCGATTCGATTATTCGATTCGATAATTATTCGATTGTTTGCTATTTCCGTGGATGAGAAGAAGGGAAGAAAAACCACATTCGTTACAACTATTAAGCTGGTAGCATCGTTATTAATTAAACAATTGAAAGGTATTTAATAAATTTTAGAACAAGATATGCAAAGAGTCAACATACTAATTCTCTTTCATTTCACTAACTACTTGTACCATCTCATTTAATTTCCTTTAATATTTGATACCTTAGTATCTGATTTCAGTCCGTAAATTATATAAGGTTCTTTGCTTTTGTCTTTCCTCTCTATTCCCTGGTATTCCATATTTAATTAAGTAAACCTCTCCACTTAAACAAACCTTCTCCTCGGTCAACTTTGAATCACTCCATCAAGTCTTTTCCTTAGTTTAAATACGTTCTAAAAATTTCCTTACTTGTATAATTTGCACTATTGATATTTTAACCATATTTACCGACATGTACAGCTTAAAATAAGCGAAACATAAGTTAAGAACATACGATTAATCTATCTATACATTTCTACTACATTTTTAGGTCGGTTTTATCATAAAACGAAATACATTCATACGAAAAGTTTTGCTATTTTAAGTGCGTTTAAAATCTGTCAGGAAACACTTATTTTTTGTGAAAATATCAAATAAATCACCTTAGAAACCGAATATAATCGTCTTCCACATGGAGTCCAGTCAGTATGTATCCTCAGAAATGTAACTTCTATTTTGTCATTCGTATAATCAGATGTGTAATATGTGACACGATTCGTTTAATTTCGACTGCAATATTTGCGAGGTGTAACCCTGATCTCAGTTGATATGCTCTTTTTTCTATGAGTTTTTCAGATTCCTTCTTGTAAGCAATGCTTTTCAAATGGAAGATCTCATCAAAGTAACAGTGGCTTCACGTAGTCATTGGCGCTTACAAATCACATCGGAATATTGGGTGTATCACGAACAGTCATACCTTTCTTACAATCTCAACTCTAACGTTCGATGTCCTAGCCCGAAAAATGATACACGTTCAATACGAAATTCGATACTATTGACCATATTGTTCTTGTGGAAAAGAGTTTACTCTTAGTTATTAGCGATTACGAGCATGATTCAGAATGTAGATTCCAAAGAAAAATTATGCGGCATCAACTTTTATCTTTTAATTCCATGAGAATCTATCTCCTTCAGACAAAAAAAAATCATGAATCTGTACAAAATCGTTAACGATAATTATTCCTTTCTCAGTTTCGATTCCAAAAAAAAACCATTTTACTTAAGAGAATATGGTTATAATAATATGAAGTTAGAAGCAATTATACAAGTTAATCTACAATAGTACAATAGTTATATTACTCTGTAATATCAATGGAACAGTTCTAACAGTAGTCAATAATTATCAATTTTAAATGTTGGAAATTGTATGTATATACTTAGATATCTTAGTCGCTAACCATTCAACTTATAAACTATGAGGATATAATCACATTCAGTACTCAAAACTAAATAATTCTCTCCCCCGAAATTCCTATTAAAAAACCAGAGCGTCTGTTTTGAGGGCCTCTTTTCTACTACTCCATCGTAAATATTCCATTTTTGTCCATATTGAACCTCCCATACTGTCCCTGTCATTCCTCTGTCAGTTATTAGGTGGTTATGCCTCCCAAGACTCTACTCCTTCGCAGTTAAATCGGAGATGCTCCTATCTGACCCTCTGTCACTTGGCTTTGGTCCCAGTCGCACGTTTTCACAGCTTCTTTCGACCCAAAACATGAATCTTAGTACAAATAGCGTTGGGGTATAAAATGGCAACTATTCCTCAATATCCAATAGAGCATATCGAAAAATTTCAAAGAAAAATTATTTGTTTAATTATTGCAAAAGAAATTTCATATAATTTAAAATCAATTGAATTTAAATTTCATTGAATAATAATAGATTACAATCAACAGAGAAATAATATCTACTTTCTCTGTATATATATTCTGTATATATATATAGGTAATTGATTTTAAATTATCTTTAATTTCTGCGTTGACTTTTGTTAATTTAACATCACCAAAACCTGAAACAGAGCTTTACTACCTTGATTTAGCAACTTCGTGAGCGATTTATATTATATATATCTTCATTTTTACCTATATAAATCAAACAAATTTCAAAACTGAAATTATATATATATATATATATATATATATATATTTAGGCTATCGAGTTTAAGGCTACGTAATTATTAACCATCACTTGTCAAATAACTTCAACATTAACCATCGTCACTATCGTAAAAGACAGTAGTATTTTTTTTATAAATATTCAGCACTAAACTCGAATACTGCGATTCACAATCCTATATCAACGGAATAATTAATAAAAATTTTATATATTTCGATCAATAAATGAGTTTGGAAATGATGAAATTGATATACCGCCTGAAAAAAATCATCTACCAATTGTTTTCGTAAAAAATTTGACTCGTTTGATGTCATTTATGATATAAGAACAGTTGAAAAATGAATGACATAATGTAAACCATATATTTATATTGTAAGGTCCTCACATTTCACAGATTTAGAGTAATAATTGGGACAGGATACGATCCAAGTTCCATATATCTATCAGCTGTTTGAGAGGACACGGTATTCCAGTTTGTACAATCGATTCCTCATACGCCTGAATCAAGCATCCAGGACGTTGTAAATGCCAATGAACATTAACTGAAAACGTTAAATATCGCTGTAGTTGTCTTCTAATTGACCACTGTTTTCGTTTAATTTCTCCGTCGGACGCCGAAGTAGTTCGAGAGACAAAATGAATTGCTGGGACAGCTTTGTCATGACGTGCGAATGGATACGAATCTCCGTGAGTGTTACCAAAACAAACGGGAAGTAGTTTGGGTACAACAATGGTGTTGCATTCTGTCCAAATGATATTCCTGAGCCCAATGTGACATTACACTGCTTCATTATGCCTTCCTCCTGTTCATATTTAGCAAATTCCATTCATTTCAGCTTCGTTTCTGTCTAATTCAGCAACTTTTACGTGTAAGTGCTCTATTTAGAGGCAAGAAACCTAGAAGAATTTTATGTTATATTCCAAGCTCCTAAGTCGTGAAAGATATTTTTCTTTATAATTTTAAAAATTTCCGTTTCACTGAATGCAGTATTCCAGAACTTTGCATTGAGGTTTAGTAAAATCCAGCTCTCAAAAGATCAGAGGTTTTACTATAAATTCCACAGAAATTCGTTTTTAGGCGCAATGTTTTAACTCAATATCACCATTGTTATTATTTACACGTATGGTACAACTGGACTATCAGTCCAGTGGCAGCATTTCATTACAAAACAATAACCCTCTATCCTTTTGAAATCAAGATATCCCTTCAACACAATACCTGAAAACCTCCCTCCAAAATAACACATAATAAAATCTAGAACGACATTCAAAATATACTCGACTATACAGATAAACTCCACCGTAACCAACATTAAAATGAAAATCACACTATTACATTATTGAGATTTTTAATGAAAATTACAGTATTGTACTTGAGTCGAAATTTCTTTTTTTTATTTATAAGGTATGGGAATGAAGGCCTCTGTAGGTAAAAATTTCTACTCTTTGTCTCTGTCAATCTATTATTAAACATAAATAAAAGAACATCACGATGGAATAAATTTCTTTGGAAGTTGCTGCTTGTACTTCGTTCACTTATTGTTAGTATGTCTCCCTACCAAAAAGTTGATCTTGATCATAGACATTTAGTAACTTCATATTCATCGAAAAAGTGCAGACAATACTCGAAAATTTAGTTTGTTAGAGTGGAAACGTGACGGGCTTTTTTCTGCTTCAGTACGTCGCAAGTTATCTATGGTGTATCCAGGAAATCATTTCCAACTGCGGCTTTATTTACCTTCGCAGATCGCTTCGTTATCCCCAAACCAGAGTACGAGAGAGAGCCCCAACCCAATTTAAAGGCACTATACTCCTTTATTTTGGACGGCTGACCTCTGTATTCTCCGCCTCGTCTAATTACCAGCGTTGATCACTCAACTCACGTTCAAAAAGCCGCTGTAAGTCTTCGTTTGTGCAACTCACGACATTCTCAGTTCCTATACAATTCGCAAAATGTAGACATTCCGGTGCAAGACACGAACTCTCAATTCATATGGTCGTCCTGTAGAGGGCAAGCGCGCAAAAAAATTTGTAACGGCAGCGGATAACTTGCCGTAGAATATTTGCCTCTTCGTCTGAGGAATATTAATAAGCGGATCATTTCGTATATACGTGTATGTAACGCGTAGAAAGTGTAGAAGAATAACTTGTTTCGCTTTTATGAATTTTGATGACTTAGCGCAAAGTTCCCTTATTATATGGGGGGGCCATGAATTTTTTTTTCTATTCATTTAGTAATGTATCGCTAATTCTGTATGAAAAGTCTTTTATGGAATTCAGAATTGTGAAAGTTGTAAAATATATGAAGTGATTTTTCAATTTTTCCAAAGACTCTCCAGTAATTTCATCAATATTGGACGACTCAATAATAACTTCTCTTTTTCATTATAATAGTAATGAAGCTTAAAATGTATTAGCTGTCATTTAAAATTTTATTTAAAATTCTTTTTATGATATACCTATACATGTATTTATTTAAAATTTTCATTGAGACATGATCATCTCAAAGATGATAGATATTTTTGGCTCTATGAAATATTTCTTTTTGAGTTGTTTTAACTTTAAATAAGATGAAAAATTTAAATTCACTTTTTAATTTTTAATTATCAAATATATGGTTCAAATAAAATGGTTTGTATAGGACCCAAACAATCTTTCATGTATTGATTATTATTTTAATAATAATTTATATACTTCAATTTCTAATTAAATGTATAATTAATGAATTTTAACAATTAAATATTTTTTCTTTTCGGTTTTCACGTGGAAGCGTAAGGTAAAAATGTTATTCATTCATGAAAACTGCTACTAAAATTTCCTTGTTATATAAAAGGAAATTCTAGCAAGTTGAAACACTTAGCTAAACAAAAGGTGGAATTTAAAACGAGCTGCATTATCTTAGCTAACTTTTCTCGGATTCCATCATCAAAGAATGTAAATTACTTGGCTCGAGCGAAGTGTTACGGAATCAGAATTTTTAACTCTTTACTTATTATTATTTATTCCAAAATTATTTTTTAGGTTAATGAGTTGAAAATCATCATATTTACGAGTCTTTCTCTACAGAATCATCCATTCCGCATCGGTTTACGACGAATCTTTAAAAAAGAGGAATCCATTCGAATTAAAATTATAAATATTTGATACATGCAAATATATTTCTTTTTATTTAACTAAACCTTAACCGAGTTTGGTAAATGATTTAAGATTATATCAAAATATTTTGGTTATTTCCAAAAGCTTTATTTATTCTTTTTATTTAACTAAACCTTAACCGAGTTTGGTAAATGAATTAAGATTATATCAAAATGTTTTGGTTATTTTAGAAAAATTTCAAGGCTACACGGAAGTGTAAAATTGCGGCGGGGACTGGGACCTGGGTTCGAGTCCAAGTCATGTCTCTATTCTTCACTTCCTACCGCTTGATATTACGGTTGCGCAAACTGTTCCTGGAAAGTTAATTCGCCACTCCTTAATCCGAAAAATTGAAACTCTGATATTACAAAAAGGGCTAAACGATCCTAATTTCTCCCCTTCGTAAATCCTTTGGTCATAAATTATTTAGGATCAATAGGGACCTCTTTGCCTTAAAGGAAAATCTTGCTTTTTCAGTTCGTATAACAATAAATATGTACCTTCCGCTGGAACTATTAATGCTACAAACAAATAAACAAATCAGTATTATTAAATGCCATCAGATGTGGATTATTAATCCCGTATTTCAGCATTTTCACGGGTTTAAGAGATTTGATATTATCACTTTGAAAATTATTCAACACAGAATATTGTTATACCCCTGATGTCCCCTTAAAATGTACAATGTTCTTCTTGGAGTTCCTTATATAGACGAAAATCCTCTCTCGGACTTTTGCGGTCATCTGATTTTTACGATATATCCTTTTAACTTGCTTTAGGATCGCTGAAGATACTTTCGAACGCCTACTCGTGGCTGATTCTTACGCTCAATGCCTTTCTCATCCGATATTTCTATGGTTTCTTACGAGATTTACCTCGACCAATTTTCCCCTCTCCTCGGACGCATGCGTATTTATGGAAAAATGGGAAATTAGCCTAGGTTTCAACAGTTCTTCTACACGAATATCTTTCTAAAGCTCATAAACATACTATTACCTATTTAATGTGCAGGATAGATTGAACAAAGCGAGTAAGTGATGATAATCTAACTTCGTTGACTATCGAGAAAGTATCGAAACAAGAAGACCCTTAAAGGGAAAGTTGTGAATTGAATAATTTGGTCAACTATTGTCGGTAATCAATGAGCTTATTTTTATTCAAAACTGATGATTATGTAAAAGGGATATTGAAACTCCAACACAAATAATAATAACAGTAAATCCTCGCACGATTGTGTAACTGGAATTTACTGATTTATCCAGTATTTTATTGAAATAAATCTTGAGAAATGAAGGAAAGAGAAGAGATACTTTATCATTGTTTATTATATATACAACGCGTTACAACAATAAATAACCCGAAGATAACGATTAATCGTTTAAACCAGTCGTGTTCATAATAAAAAATTGTGGAAAAAGTATCTGTTCACTTTCTTTCATTTCGAGTGAAATTGGGAACATCACATCACATGTTACGAAAGCGTGATATTTATCAATAAATATTTACGTAACCTTAATTTGACATTTTGGGAACCAATCACGATAAGGTATTTTTGGTAATTAATTCATCCGTGATCTGTAATCATGAAATTCCCTTCCGCAAATTTTAACTTCGCATTTTGCATACCGAATTGCCGCGTCTTACTCCTCATCCTCAAAGTCCTAGTAGACCCTCCCTCCTTCATAACATCGCAGATTATCCATCATTGCTACGGATACGTTTTCTTACGCTTCTTCACAATGCTGTGTGCCGAAATTTCTACGTTTTTTCCCCCTTTCTGAGGGGAAAAAGTAATACACATCCGGAGAACGATACGGCATCGATGGGGATAAATTTTTCCAGGATGCAGACGAGCGTTACATAACCCACGGAATTGGCACGGGCTGCTTTCCTCCAGCCAATGAAACGTCTTCTTCCGACCCCTCCTTTATTGCAAACCACTTCTTCCTATACATTCCCATCCGATCCAGTTCCTCTGCTTCATCGCATTCTCCCTATATTTTCCCTTATCGACCGAAAGTAGGGAAGAAGATGCCCGCAGTAAAAACGCCACGAACGGAACGCTTTTTTTCCCCATAATCGCGGACTTTTAGGATCGAACCAATAAAGCAGGGCTCGGAGATCGCAATAGATGCCAATTATGGAGATCGTCTATTGGCGGATGTGGACAGGAATGTCCTTATGATGGTAATCGATTGTTCTACGATGGTAATTCCCCTTTAGGTAATTACCGATTATTCATCGTGCTATCACAACGGCGTGATTTACGAACAAGAATCGTGCGCCTTGTTTGGTAAATCAGCTATTGTGCCCTAGGAATCTAACTAGGGCTAGGAATCGACGGGCGTGAAATAAGTTTGAGTTGAACCGGGACTCGAAGCCGAGTATGCAAATTTAAAACTATATCCATTGACATATATTGCCAGTGTGTTCAGTAGCTCTGTTAACCTATACTTAGTAGTTATGGAGGAACCAGGTTCGAGGCCCGGTTCGGTTAGAATTTTAAAAAAATTCTTTCTTTTTTGGGATGAATTTGAGATGCGTGAATTTTGGTCTAATATTATTGTTATTTTACTTGTTCTGTCGTTCGACGGAATGGTATGAAAGTTACAAATAGAGAGTTTCCTTGCATCGATATTCACATGTCCCAGTATGTCGGATTGAACAGTGTATAATATACTGAATTATGTTTACTTTCATTATACATCCAAATGTATTCCTGAAGACACACTCACTAGCTTTTGCTATAATAGATCCCATACTTTTCAAAGATACTCCGGTATCGTCATTTAAATTTTGAAATTTTACTTTGTCGTGAAATACTCCAAAGCTATACCAATCGTACCCCAAGAAGCAACGGATGATTTCTCTATGCATATAGAGTCGTTGGAGGAAATGAATCCTAGAAGTAAATGGCCGCAGGAGATGAGAAAAAGTGCATAGAGTACTCCGTGTCTCGTTTATATGTAATGTACTTCCTCGCATTACAGTCATCGCATCTCCTCAATACTGGGAGCCGAAATTTCTTCACTTTATTCTCTCGGGGAAAAGTAATACGCGCGCATTAAGTCAAGAGACTAAAATTGCTCTCCGGTGCTGCATGCCCAAGAGTTTCTATTATCGGAAATGGAGGCCTGGTGGAACTTTTCAGCATCTCGTTCCCGATCGAGCGTCTTCGCCACGATGATGAGTATTTTTTGCTAGTGCCTTTTAGAATGAAACTCTTCAAACGTTTCTAGCTCATTTCAAATTACGATGAATCAAATCAAAGCATAAATCTCTTCGCTAAAGTATGACGACGGTTGGCGATAAACTTGCCCTTAGTTACCAACCAAGCAACGTATATTTAATAGTAATCAATTTTTCTAAAGCCTCTCTTCTATAAAAATAGCATCGTATTTTTTCGACGTTTACTACGGCGTAATACACTCCCCTCGATATCGTTCTTTAAATCTAAGCGACTAAATAAGCTGCCAATTCCCCCAAATTTAATCAATCGGCCCTCTGAAATTATTCAAATCTCTCTCAACATGTTGCTGCAGTTGATTGGTGAGTGGGTCAGCCATCGTACCCATTTGCAAACGATTTTCTTCCTAAACGGGAAGAGAGAAACCCACTTCCATATCTCATGCGCTCCCCACGACTCTTTGTTCCCTAGATTTCCACTGCCCCGCCCCCCCTTTTGTTTTCATTGCCCCTCCATCCCCACCCCATTTGCCCCCGCCTCTTACTATTTCCAACCTCCATTATCTTCCTCTGATATCCCTTCTTGACTTCCATTCGCTTTAGCTATGAGTTCTGGACGAAAACAAGACGAAAAGGAATATGTTCTCCAGAATGCGAACTAATCACCATAACGTTTCAGAACGATATATTATTATAAATGCTCTTATATAAATTGGAATCGTCAGTAAAATTTCAATAAAGATATTGAAATGCCCTAATGAAGCTAAAGAGTTGTTTCAGATAAGAAAAAATAAATATTAGAATTGGATATACTCTCAGGATTCTGATAATTATACCGATGAAGTATTTATATATTTGTTCAATCATCCTATGTACCATATATACATAGAGTAACACAGAAAACAACTTAGAGATTTATAAAATGTAACTTCCGAAGAATATATTATTGAGGTACAAATTTATTTCCTAATATTTATCAAATTATGTAACTTTTACGACGCAAGAATGTAATTGATTGATCTTTTTCTAGATCAAATTGTATGCTTCAGTAACATTATAATCAAAAGGAACAAGAAGATAAGAGGACAGAAATGAAATATTTTAAAAATAAATGACTTCAAATATATTCGTTTGAAATATTTAATATCCTTAGTAAACTCTTATCATTAAAATTTACCGAGCATTCCTTAGTATGGATTAATTTGATACTAATGTTGTTGCTATTTTTTGTTTATTTTGCGTCTATAGTTAGGTTTGAGAGAGTGAGTTTTAGTGTAAATCATATTTCACTATTCTGGGTTTTGAATCGTGAATACGATCTTTATAAGTAGCATTCTTCTAATTGTAATTCTGCCTGTTCCACTTAAGCTATTTTCTCTCTCGATATTTCAAAGTTTTCCATTTCTCCCTTTCCCATCTCCTCTCGGCGCTCCAAATGCCGGTTCCTTTTATTTTCATCTCGTTGTCATTTCCCTTTTTTGTCGCCACCCCTTCAAACTCTTCTTCCCATATCCTCTGCACTTCGATTCGTTTACTCTTCCTGATTTAATATCTTTCGCCCCTCATCTCGACGGCTCCTTAGTCCTCATTATCTTCTCCATCTCCCTCGAGTCCCATTACCGAGGAATTTTTCCGCATCTCTCCGCCAATCCCCTCATTTTGGTCCATCCAATCTCATCCGCTGATTAATTAAATCTAGGGAGGCGACTCTTCAATCCAAAAAGCGTCCACGATCCTTCAAAATCTCCCGACAATCTAGCGCCTCCAACGTTCCGGATCCAGTCGCCGTTGTCTCCGAGTCTGGCGTCGGAATCTCTCCACGCTGTCGCAGACTGGGATCGAAGCCATGGAAACGTTTATTGCTCTCTGGATGCCCTTCCTCTAACTTCTTCCTACATTTCCTCTCTCTATCTAGATCGACCAAGTTTTGATCTGGGACAGAGTTTGTGCTCAGCGAGCTGGATATCGATAGACGGAACCTCCTACATGTAACACGGTGTACCACGCGGCATCGTTTTCGGTCCTATTAATTTAGAATTACATATATTTTCATTGCATTATATGTAATTATTATATGTTCATCTCTATCTCAATTTATAAATCTTTTATGAATAATAAACCCTCGAATTATCTATTTAGTTGATCCAAAACGTAACAATGAAACTGATTAGCATCTAAATTAAATTTCGTTATTCAGCTCTTATAACAGGCAGATAATTATATGTTTCATTATTTTCCTTCTGAATCCTTGAATGGATCTTCATAAGAGCATAATTTTTACCATCCTTAATTTCTCGTACGTCGACCATTTTTGTGGAAAATTTCAGCCTTCTATTTGAAAATGGATTTCAAACGTCCTTTATTACAGACTTGATTGCCTTTTACGTATTTTCTTGAGGTTTTCGTATCGAAGCTTTCCAGGGACCGAACATCCTTTTCTTCGGCTTCAAGGTCTCTGCTCTATGAAAAGCAATTTTGCAGCCGAAGCACTTAACAGGCTTCCACCGTAGGTTTCCACGTATTTTAATCTATACCATAATCTTCGTCGAAGGCCGTTCTAGCCTATTCGAATCCTGCTTTCTTCTCGGCCATTCCATCCACTAAATTGCATCCTTTCTAATGTGGCCACGATAAAGTCATTTCGTAGGCTTTCACTTCACTCATCATCCTTTCTTTCGGTCATCAACGTTCCTAATCCATTGACAGAATTAGCGTGCTAGTTGGCTCTTACATCTGTTGAAGAGTTAGAATAAGATCTATAACTAATAGGCGTAGATTTCAATTCGACAACCTCTGTAATGTACATGCTTTATCAGTCGTATTATCATATTTGATTTCTAAATTATTATAAATATCGAATGTGATAAGACGGTAGATAATTAAAATATATAAATATAAAACCATACACTTATTCGTACGTAAGCCTTAAAGTCTTTTATATCTCATATTTGCCGACAACTGAACCCTCACCTCCCGATCACATAAAATAACATCCAAACACGCTCATCACCGGAAACTACGTAACATAAAAAATGGGCGTACGAAATGGAGCGAGGGAAAGTGGTAGAAATACGTCACTCTAACCGATCCCTCAACTCCAGCGACCGTCTTCCACACATAAACACCGTAAGAGGTGGGAATTCACGCGGAGAAACATTTCTCATTCTTGTCCCACTTTTCCCAATTCCATTTGTGGGGGAGTCTTTTCCCTCGAGGCACAATTATGCCGCGCTTTTACCCCCGCTCATCGATTGCCTCATCCACGTGGAAAAATCATCTGCTATCCTCTTGATAACCGCTCTCTTTTGATGTAAGGAGCTTTCTCAACCGTTCCTCGGGACATTCCTCAGACATTCCACGGCTCCGCCCACAGAAGGAGACAGGGGGACGCGTAAAATATTGGAAAAAAAGGGATTTCTCCCATCTATCCCCAAAAAGGGTTCTCATATTCCGACATTATAAGCGGTATTTTTTTTATCGAATACGCCATTCGATCTTTTTCGATAGATCGATCGAGAGCTCGATTGCTCGCTTGATGAGGTCGGCAACTGTGGCGAATCGAAAGGAAGTGTTCGATTCCGTTGATTTGGGGATTAAATTTTTTGTCGGAACTGTCGGAACTGTCGGAACGAAAAATCCACATCCTAAGAATTATTTAAACGTAAGGAAAATTCGAATTTACTTCCACGCTTTACTTCTTTTCCTTTCTTTCTAATTCTTCATCTCTCCAATTTATATTGCATATGAATAATTCTTCGCATTTGAAATGTTTAAATACTGTCTGAATAAAAGGGTTGAATGGGAAAGGAGACTATTCAGTTTCAATGAAATCAATGTGAGAAGGCGTGACTTCGTGGAATGCCATAGTAAAAAAAAACAACTTTGTAAATTTCCACAGAAAATTGGTATATTCGCGACCGGTTTCGTAAATAATAATAATTTCGTAATACCTGAAGATGTAATTTTATAATACGAAACCGGTCGCTAATATACCAATTTTCTGTGGAAATTTACAAAGTTATTTTTATTATTCAGTTTCAATTCCGGTCCTAGGAATATTAATATTATTATTATTATATAATAATCAGTATAAGTTTGTCTCAGAATTATATCAGAAAGTTTCGAGTATAAGCACATCATCCTTGTGATACTATACTAGTATTGTTAATGAAGAGCTTAATATCCTCTTTTCTTACGCCCTTAATAATTTTATCCTTCAAAAGTTTGTCCGTTTGGATAAAAAATATCCTGGAATTTAATTTTATGAACTTTAAATCATTTTTACACACATTCATAGAATTCAACGTCTAAATAAAATATACATTGTAAATTTCTCCCTACCCAAATATCTTAAAATTGCAGTTCAACATTATCCAATTATTATTATTATTATTATCAATAATATTAGAAATTTATTTAGAAGTATACTTAGTACATTGACTGTATGCAAGTCTAGTCAAGAGGTACAAGAAAGCAAATCGTTGAAGTTAAACAATCGTTTAATCCTCAAACATCAAATGAGCAGACTTATAATATAAGGTAATGTTATGAATTTTATTTGAATGTAAAATATTGTGTGACTTTAATTTTTTCTGCTTCTTGGCCAGGATTTCTATCATTGCGTATAATTTGAGGTAATAATTTTGATAAGATTGATCATATATGGAAAATTAAGTTCAAAATACCTTTCCTTTTGGAATAAATATCTCACTACACGCTTTTTTGGATCCCATATATTAGATGTAAAATCAAAAGCTCTCTCTCTCTCTTTCCAATTTGTGGACTTTATCGTGGCAAAATCACCGTCTCTTTATATTTTCTCTGTACTTCTGATGTGTTAAACGTGTGAAATTTAGTAAATAAACACATTCCACTCTAAAAATTCCAGTTAAATCCTATCGTAATATTGAAAAAGTGTCAGGCAATTGTTCGGTTTTACAAAAATTTTTAAGTATGTATATTCGAACTATGTATATTACAGTTATGGTATGTTCATACCTTTATGAAGGCTTTAAGATATATTTTCTCGATTAGTGATCAGTAAAATTTCTATTCTTCGACGATGGTTGTAAATACATCTGCATTCGATACACAATAAGCTTTGTTTCGTATACAGATATACGTACGCAGAGCGGCGCTTACCTTCCAAATAATGCGTGTACTACATCTATTTAGGGAGGAATCGGTTGCGTGTCGCAAACTGCAATTGCCTCGAAATCGATAGCAAACGCACTTTGGCGTGTTCACGCCATTTCTCCCTCCGAAACTTCTTCCCTCCAACTTTCCCAAAGTTTCCCGAAAGACGCAGGAACTCGCAGTTTTATTTCCCATCCGTTGAGGAAAGGAAAGGAGAGGAATTCTTTGGTCCGATATTTACCATGCATTTTAACGTGGAAAAATTGATCGTCTTCCTCCTCAGGATTTTGTTAGCGAGAAATAATTCCCGTGGAAAGTTTGAATTTTAGAAATTCGGATGTTTTTGAAGATCTTTTTTGAGTATCAAGATTGAGGGGTGATGTTTGGAAAAAGATTTTCTGAGAATTACGTGGCAAATCTACAACGAATATAATATTGCTAAGGATTTTTATGAAATAACTGCTCATCTTTCCGGTTCAGAATTTTCTGGTGTGAATTTTGACTTAACTTAAACAAGCAAGAATTATTATAACCCCAGAAGACTGCATCATAGAATTTTTTCGATATCTTAACAAAAATTCACTGTTTTCAAGTCGCGTTTTAACGAAACTCTTGGGTAAAACTGACCAAGAGCGTGTAACTTCTGCGAATTTATGAAACATCATTAAGCGACGAATGTGAGACGTAATGTTGCGAGAATAAAAACAAACCCGAATTCTCCCTATATATGCTAAAAAACTAAATGAAACTGAGGGACACAATTCAATTTTAAATGATTAATATCAATAAAAATAAAAATCGCACGAAAAAATTCGAAAGTAAGATTTTTGTGATGATAGCCACGTAAAGTAATAGGGCGTGAAAAATTTTTGAACTTTCATTTTAATAAAAAAATATCCGATGTGAAGGATCTTTTGAGAAAGCTTTCTGATCATCCCGATTCTATTTTGTTGGGAAAGGCATTGTTGTAGGAGAATCATTCGTCCTCGAGTGTACCTCTCGCGTCAGTCAAACTTTCTTATTCTTTCGGCACGTTTTCCATTCACCTTTTATCGTGAACAAGACGGAATCCTTGAAAGGATAACGGACTGATAAGAAAGGGGTCGTATAGGGTGCGGAGGATTCTTTTGCCGGCCGGGATCAATGACTCGTGACCTGACGAGGTCGGATGCCTGGAAGGGACCTGGTGTCACGCCCTATACGACTCGTAACGGCAGATATCCCTCAATTATAATCGGACCTTTCCTGAAAATGAGCCGCCGACTAATCAGCCGACATTAGCATACTCATACCGATCCATCTTCCTTTTCCCTCGCGAAGTTTCGGAGAATGTATCCAAGAATAGCATTCCTAGATTCGAACGGAATTGACCCGTTTTAGTTGCGTTTGAGAAGGATTTTTTTTGGGGAATTATTAATTTGAATTTGAATCTTTTTCCGAGGTTCAAATAAAGCTGTATAAACTATCGAAGGTTTTGGAGAACGTTACCGTTTTTGGAGGAATGATAACTGTTAGAAATAATTGTTCTTTGAAGTGAGGAAGCTAAGTAGAAAGTAAGTCGTTGACGAAAAAAAATGCAAAGTAAAGTCATTGACGTGAAAAATGTAAAATCGAAACCGCCCTAAGCCGAGAATATCTATGGAAATATATTATTCAATATCATGTTTCATGATTGAAGGCTATCATTGTTATATATTATGTATTTACTCGTATGTATTTGAATGGAATTATGCAGCAACCATTTAATTTTGGCAACGCTGGAGAATGAAGAAGATTCAAGCAATGATTTATTGCTAATTATTTTTTCCTTCTTTCTCTATTTTATAAATACATTCTTCCTTTGAAATTTATAAAAAACCTCATTTACTTTCTCAGTATTCATTGTCAATCCTCTCTCTGTATTCCTACACAATTTTTTTCTTCCTGTTCAAATTGAATCCATAAAATAACTTTCCTCTGTCAGATATATAATATATGAATTTATTTTCGAAATATTATATATGTCACAAACTAAATATTCGACTGTAATTCTAGTATAAATTACCGAAATTTTACAATATTTTTTTTTGCTGGAGTTTCCACTGTTTTAGTTAGTTTTACTATCCGAATAAAACAAAGCCACTTTTTAAAACAAATTTGTTACATATATATATGAATAGCAAAGGACATCGACGTGGTAATTCTCTACATTGTACATCTCTAATCGTTAGTTATGGAAATGTTCGTGGAAATTTTGCAGTTACGTAACGGTTACACTGTAGCAAATCCTTTTTGCTGTACTCTACATTTGGGACCGTTATTCTGGTTCAATGTCTCCCGGAAATAGGCAAAAAGAGACGTCGAGCACTACAGTGTTCAGTGTTTGCGATGCGATGCAGTCATGCTTCGGGAGTACCCTACTTCGCTACGAACATTTCATTTAGGGCGTCCTACAATACACAAAAAATTACATTCGCTACTCATTCAAAATAACCTTAAATAAAATTTCTCATACGTCATTTTCGTAAATTTATTTAGCTTTAAAACGCATTATATGATTTTGTATGACAGTTTCAATTTGAAGTTTAGAAGTTGAAAGGAAATTTTCATATATATTAAGAAGTGGAAAAATACGTTTTAGAAAAGTTTTATTCATCCGTCATCATGTGTTTAAATAAACTATATATCCTCACTTTATTTTAATGAAGAACGTTTAACTTGTACATTATTTAATTATTATTTTAAATTTATTTTGTTTCGCTAACGTGAGACAAAATTGATATATATTAGAATAGTCTTAGATTAAAGAGTAACTATGATCTAACTTCATATTCGGAAATTCCAAAAAAATATCTTAATTCGATCAATATTGATATTGTCTTTTGAGAACCGTATTAACCCTCAATTTAATTTTAATTCTGCAAAAGTAAAAAATTTAACCTAAAAAAATCATTCGTATCGACTGATTTAGAGTAATCGTACAGATCTTTGTCTTTTGCTTACTAATTAAGAACACTTGTAGAAATCAAGTTCTTAGATAACATTTCATTTTAACAGATGTATAAAGTTAATACGTTTTTCATTAAGGGCATAGTTCTTCACGTACCTCTGTAATGTTACGCTGAAGTTGCAAAATTCATCTCTACCACAAATAAGGCGATTTTTATTCGTATCAATGTCGAGTCTCTACTTTCATTGCCATCTAAATTCTTCCGTTGCGCCGATAATGAAGAGAATATAAACAGTCATCTTCGCATTCATATCCAATCGCTTCGATTTTAAACGCGTACCGCCGCCTTTTAGCATTTTATCGACTGCCGAAACATCCAGTTTCATTAAAGTAAAGTAGTCGCGAATCGTTTTGGGTGAATGAGGAATCAGCCACTCAAACCCTTTTGGCGATTCACCGTCCGTCCTCTATAAATAAAAGACCCTGTTTATTTCCTCCTTAACATTCGAGAGGGCGTTTTAAGAGAGAAAGATATGCGCGTGGAATAGAGTGGAAAGCCGGCTTTTTATCGACCTCCCTCGAGATACCCAATAGCGGCTTATAAAAGAGTGTATTCTTCGGTAGGAAAACGAATTGAGGTTAAATTCGCAGTTCGTCGAAAAAAAATTAGGATTCGATTTTCCGGTGCACCAAAGTTTCCGTCGATGTGTGTTCCGAGGACGGAGTTTTTACGGCCTCGGCGTTTGCAACCGTTTGTTTCTCGCATTGCGTTCAGATCGAAGATGAGTCTGCGAATGGGGAATTGGGTGCCTATAAAAGGAGGGACTTTATCCTTCTTTCGGAGAGTTTATTCCCGCTGTTGATGCTCGGGAGCAAGTGCGTCGTTTTGGTTAAAGTTTTGGGGGTTGGGGTTATCGCATGCGACGAAGGTTGAGGTATGCCAGGAAACGAGATTAGAGTAAAACTCGGTTTTTTCTTCGAGAGGTAAGGTCTGGAAAGAGACCGTGACTCCCTTGATGATTCGATTAGTACCAGTTGGAGTTTATTCCGTGAAGAGCAGTTAGGTTGACTGTTATTATTTGTATCCCATGGTATAAACCAACCTTTTCTAGTTGTTATGGTTCGCAAAATTATGGTCATCCACAGCTAGGGAATCGAGCCTGATTGTTCGCATAAGAATGCCATCTACGTATTCTTTTATTAAAATAGATGTGGAAAATATCGGAAGAAATAGTATTCCTCCAAGCTTTCATAGCAGCTAACTTTGAAAGGAATTAACTTGATAAATTAGGAAAACGTTTTGGGATATTCTTTTGAGTTTTCAAAGATACATTTATTTCAAAAAATTCCCGAAAACAATGTGTGTTAATATATGGTTGACATACTTGTCCGAGAAGTAGATGACCTGGGTTGAGTCCAAATGATCCCGCTCTTTTTTTACTCCTGTTCAACACTATATTCAATTCGCAGGAAATCATCGTCACACGTTAATTAACCATTCCTAAATTTTTCAGAAAATTCCCTCATATTGATAGTAGTATCTTCCCCATTATATCAATTTTGATTATATATTTTCAGAAATTTATAGTATTAAGACATTTCCATTATGGATTACCTCAATTCCTCGCCTGATTCAGTGAATTTTATAATTTCAATTTAATTTAAAAAGGTTTATAATACAATAATGAAAGCAATTTGAATATTTTTTCAAAATTTTAACCAATATTTTCGCAAGTTTCTTAGAATACTTGCCCAGCATCTAAGGAAGCTGAATGAATAAAACAAAAATGAAATATTTCTTACGAATTTTTGACTCCATACAGTCGACGAAAAACCACGTGCAGATATCTGCAACCCGCTGTCATGAAAATACCGAAAACTTCCGGTTAGTGAATCCCTCAATCATTACTGTCCTTAACCAGAGCTATCTCAGATGAGCCATCCATCCTCAATCGGAAACTAATGTCTCCGTCCATTTACAGGGATCCGAGATTATTTGAGGTCTAAAATCGTCCGACTCGGAAACCAATTTCGGATGGACATTCCAAATAATTTCCTCCCGTCGTGCACTTCGACATCCCCGGTCCCAGATGTCCGGCATAAGCCAAACAAGGGCTCCCCCCTTTCCGAATCGCCCATGACAAGAGTTCTCCCTCTGTTAATTGATTCCCTTTCGGAGGCGAAGATTCAAACCGCAGCGGTCGCAGCCTCTGCCCCGGATCCCGACCGCATCTCCGTCAGCTCGCGGCCGATCAGAAGCTCTCCCGATGAGGAGAAACCACGGAAAATTTCCCCAAGAAAAATTTGGGTAACGATCGGACCCTTACGTCTCCCCACGGACTCCTTCCCTCGATTATTCCTTTTATTCCCACGAGTGTCGTCCGTGAAATTCTCGTGGATTCGCTGGAATTTCTACGGTGCCCCTATTTGCGTTTAACATGAACTATTTCTCTCTCTTATAAGTATAAAATTAGTATTATATCTTAATATCATAATTAAACCGTATTAAAATAATATTATTCTTATTTTCTAAATTTGAATACGTAAAAATATATAAATATACATTTTAAAATCGATCTTGAATGTATTACAATACCAACGTAAAAGTTCAAGCCCTAAAATAATACGTAAATATGAAATAATATATAAATAAAGCACAGAATTAATCGATATAGTAATATATATATATACAAATGTTAACTTGTTATTATGAGCTAACAATTATTCAGGTTTGTTTAATCATGTGTCACTAGTATAGTTTGTGAGATACAAGATTGTGAGATACTTGGTCGATTTATTTACAGATCCGTGAGGTGAAAAAAATGCATAAAATCATTACTAAACTATGTTTATATAAATATAATAAAAAATAAATCTCATATCGTTCAATATAAATACGTTTATATGAATTCATTAATTATTATTTTATTTTATCGATGTACTTACGCATATAATTATGAAATCATTATTTATAACGTCAATTGAGGTATGTTTATAAGCATAGATTTAATTATATTGAACCTTTTCTCCATGCATCTAGTTAGTTTAATGCTATCAGCTATCCTCGATTAATATTTAGACCTTCAAAGGTTAATTTCAACGAAAAGAGAGATAAAACTTAGCTCGTTACCAATAGAGAAAGTGGATTAAATCATCAAAAGAAAGCTTAATCGACAATTCGAAAAATAATACGTTCTACGTATCCTTTTTCGTGTAACACACGTTCATTTCGATCCAAAAAAGAAAGAAATTCGGAAAAAAGGTGTGCGTAGTGAAGGCGCTGTGGCGAAAGGTTCCAGGCCATTGGTTCCTGGAGCAGAGCTCGATTCCTTTAAGCGATTTCGGATGAATTCGAAGGGAGAATTAATCTGCGTGAGTAAAATAAGGGTTGAAGAGAGAGAGAGGGAGATTTCTGGCCGATAAGAAGGGGAAAGGGGTGGGGGAATACGTTGCTCTAAATCTTGGAGGAGAACGGATTTTCCCGCAATGGGTGTTTTTGGAGAATATCCGTACACATTGCGAAGCTTTGTTCGAACAAAATCTTGGACGTTTACACTATCCATTCTCTACAGTAGTGCTTTAACATTTTTACGGCAAAGAAAGAAATATAACTTCATCTAAAATGAGCAACCATTGGAAACAACTGTTGTGCTTGTATTATTGTTTTCGTAAATTATTTTCTCAAATTATCTCTGTGCGGATCGATTCTCGAATCGAGTTATCGAAATAAAAATCTAATATATATCTATAACACATATTAATTGGATCCATTACGTTCGATATTTCGTAAACGAGATAAATACATGCATTACCAAATAAATATTACACCGAATAATTGTGTGTATCGTCATCATTGGTCACCCAATCGACAAATTGAATGCAGACATCCATATCTCTCTATCTAAAGCTGACTGTACTGTATGACGATATCTATTTATTCCTTCCCTTCTCTTTAATTTGTTTACAAGTTCATTTATTAGTCTTCCTCTTGAAGCATTTCCTTCTACTTCGCCTTCAAGTACATTCCTGACGAATTCCCTGCATCCAATCCATCGGAATCTCCTTTTCCGGATGATGTTTCACATTGTTGGTACATCTCCCATTCTTCTATATACGTATTTCTTCGTTCCCTATTCTAGCTCTAAATGTGATCTTCAACATTCGCCTACAGAATCATGTTTCAAAGGCTTTTATTATCCTCTGCTCCCCTTTCTAACCGTCTACGACTCTGGTCCTCTGAGTGACGCACTTCATACGAATGTTTTCAAGCAGTTTCAGTACCTTTTATGAATCAGTTACATTTTCTGTCGCACTGAACTCCGTATACCAATTTCTGGCTATGAATTTTCCGATTTTCAAAATTATAACATTGTATTAGCAACGATGGCTAAACTCTATAAGAGGTATTTGAATGAGAAATGAGGGCTTTGTAAAAATATGCACCTTATCCAAGGATAGAGGGCATTGGGTTGAAAGAGTTGAAACGATGGATGCGTATCAAACGAAAAAATATATTTCAGAAGATATTGGGTCGGAAAAGAGATAAAAGAAGCTTCAAATCATCGAAATCTGGATGTAATTAAATCTTTTCTAAGTGCATGGCACCATGATTGGGGCGTACTTTCGCTGAAAATGTTGATATCCCTGAACGTTATCCGCGTTCGGGTGCAAACTCGAATCGTTTTCCTCTGCCAGTTGTCGGATTTTAATATGATGTTCCGAGAATCGGACGGTGATCAAAGGAAAGGTAGTGGAGGAGAGGAACGATTTTTCGCCAAGTTCTCAGAAACTTGGATCTTTCTTTCGGCAGAACAAATTAAATTCCTTTATTGAGTGTCTTTCTGTAGCGCGTAACTAAAACTCATCCGAACAAACGGTTCGAATCACACTGTTAATTGAAATCGAATAAGCAAAAGTTGAGTAACAAGAGCTGAATATGCTCGAGCGCAAACGTCTCTTACATTATCTGCATATATGACTGAATAAAATATTGTCAATAATGAAATATCAGGAAAATTAACTGAAAACCATTCCATAATATTAGTCGACTTCTTATTAAAAATATATTTTATCTTCAGACTATTTTTTGAAATACAAGATACCCTTAAAATATAATCTATCGAGGAATTGATACGTGAGAATCACGTGGGAAAAATTTTTATCGCTCGATTTAGGCGTATCAATTATGAAAGCGTGAAAATAAGCTACGAGGAAAGGAATTTAATAAATAGATATAAATTCTAGAAAATAAGGAAATAATATGTTCATCTTCGGCTAAGTAAATCTAAGAAATGTAATGTAAATCGAACTTAAAACAAACGAAAATGTTTGACTGATAATTCGAAAATTTATTTTTGCATTTTAAAATATTCTTACGCAAAAGTAATTGCTTACAAATAAACGATACATAATTATGTATTTATGTATTTGATGCTACTAATGTAGTATTCCAAGCTAGAATATGGTATCTGCAAATTAATTTCCCTTAAGCTGTCGCACCTCTAAATTTTTTACCTCAGAAAGCTAGAGGAAATCCTATCGTTGAATGTATTCATAACTGTCCTATTAAGAGGTTGTCATCATTTATTGAGTTCTCTCTTTACAGTTTGAATGATTTTACCCAATAAATCAGTAATTTATTGCTTTGAATAAGCGTTATTGTTTACGTAATTCTTTAAGCAAACCATAACGACATTTGTAATGGCCCTATATTCAATTCAATGACCATTAATTATAAATTACAAGTTATTTAAAATAGAATTATTGCTATCTAAATCTTCACAAAGTATAAAAGCTAAAATTATTGAATACTATGGCCTGTAAATTTTTACAAATGATTCTCTTACGCATAAAATTAAAACTGTAAGGTTTCTTACATTAGTATCTACCTTAATGCAATGGAAACGTAAATTTCAAAAGCTTATACAATTATGATTATATTTTTTGTATAATATTACCGTACAGTTTTGGGTAAAAATTTGACGTCTTTTAGTCGAAGTAAAAGCATTTTTTTTAGAGTTTTATATTTCCCCTTTGGTTTTGTGCTCGCTTTAGTTCTGTTTAGTTTTCAGTTGGGTTCCGGTTCGATATCTTTCCTTCACGCGTGCTTTTAATCTGATAATTTTGAGGTTTTTCCTACCACCGATCGAAAACAAATCAATGGATTTTCTTCGGAAACCATACTTGTTGCCTGACTGTCATCCGTCTTCGTCGACATCCAGCCTGCGTTAGCTCGATTCGGCTTTTTATTCAGGACCTCAAAAACCCAAGAGAAGTTACAGGTGCACAGGTCACTCGGACTGAAATATTTATGCGGTCCCCTTGCACGTGCTGAGAAAGCGATTGCCTACTGCAGATCGATCGGGTGGACTCAATGAGAACGTACAACAACTTTTTTGGCCGGACTTCCGAATTTCCCATCTGTGTGAGGTCGCTGTTTTACCTGAAAAGGGACGCGTTCGGTTCCGCCTGCTAACTACGATACGGATTCGATCTGTTAGAATACAAGTATGACTTTCTTTCACTTTCGATCTTCATTTAAAGCATTCAATCGCTTTACATAAATTGTTTTTATGCATTTTACATCCACGTACTCGGGGTGAAATATCGATATCCATAAATATCTCCGTTATTCGTGATGAGGCCACTGTCATGAGGTATTCAAAATTTTTATTTCAAGACTATTAATGCAGTAATCCACATAAATAATAATATTTATTTTCATTATATTAATATATTATATACATTATTATAATTATTATGAAACCAATAAAAGACGTAATTTTACATTACGAAACCGGTCGTAAATAAAACAAATTTTCTGTGGAAATTACAAAGTTTTTTAATTATATTATAATGATTATATTAACTATGAATAAATATTCCCTTCTGAACCTAGTAGTTTGATCTAATATTTTCCTTTTTTAAATTATAAGTGAGGATAAAAACTCAATTTTTATGAACGACTAATAAATATACTTAAGTGGATACAATTGATAGGACAATAAATTACATTTGCTTACTAAATATACCCTAAAGACATATGTAAATATCCTGTAAATATCGAACCATTTCCTAGAACAGCTATTCTCATATATTCATCCACCATTATCGTCTATTCGGGTGTGATTCCCATCTTTCTGTGCTTCTTACGTGCGATTCTCAAGGGGTGTATATGAGCTCGTCTCTATACTCTTCTTGTAAATTATTTCTTTTAGTACTGCTCTAATATGATTCATATACCGTAACAAGTTTTATTTTTTAAAAATGTGATGGATTGTCTTCGAGATTTAATTATTTCACCAAATAGTGCTTTGACACGCGAAAATACAAGAACTCCGTGGAAATAATCCGTTGTAATTTTAAACCTAGCCACGTCTATTATAGGGTAATTTGGGAGCCATTAAAAACCGCTTACAAAACTTCAAGGTAGAATATGGAAATAATCATTATGATGAATGAAATAAATGCTATTGTGTTAATCAAAATACTTTATAATAATAATCTTTGAGGAAGATTAATATACAGAAAATTCCAATGTAAAAATGATATCTGTGAAGGATGAAAGTTAAATAATGAACAAATAATTGAATAATTTTTATATATTAATGACGAATCATAGAATGGTATATTATCAGTAAATTCTTAATCATGTTTACAGAATAAAATTAGGGCGTGTGTCCGTTTGTGAGTATTATGTCCAGATTTCTTTCTCTCCTTATTTTTATACGCACGTTAGTGAAATACTCATCATATAACTGTTAACTCGTAACGTAATAATACGATTGTTAAATCCTAAAAAGATCTGAACGAATTCCAAAGGATTTCCTCTAATTTCAATAAATATCTCTTCAAAATATATGAAGTTGAATCGTTATTTAAATACTTATACATTATCATATTTTCTTGAATAGAATATGCCTTGCTAAAACGGTTCTCAATCCAGAGAATCCTTCTAACAAATCCTGTATTAAAAATTTAGCAACATGTTTTTTCGACTGAAATTTATTGGAGGAAATTTATCTTATAAGCGTATAAATTCGGTATTTAAACGCTTGAAGGTACAAGAAATCAATAAGATCCCCTGGGAATGCTTATCAAAGTAAATTCTTAAAACATATATTTATAGCGTAATCCCATAAATTATACCAGATGGTGTTTGAAGCCCAAAAAATATAGCATGTAAAATTTAACACTTAAAATAATTCATTCAGCAAGAAAGCAGTTTATTAACTAAATTTTTTTGATAATGTCATAGAGGTTGTTGTCTTTAGTACAAAATCATTTAAGAATCATACGTCTCTTCACAGAAGTATAATCCGCGCATAAATAGAATAGCTTTGAAACGATAATAATGAAATATTTCCTTCTGTTAAACTTGCAAAATTACATTCTCAACCTTGCACTGTTCATTTTTAAAACCTGAAAGAACTAAAGGCTTTTGGATTACTCATTTTGCCTGCACATCCTTTATTTTCTCGCTTTATCCTTCGATATATATTAAAAAAAAGCAATTTCAATTCAAGTCATTAAAAAACCCTGCTTCAAAAGGTCACTGAAGTGTGTTAGTTGGACAGATACGAAATGAACTGAGTTACCCAAAAGAACATGGGCCAAAATTGGGCCCAAATTAAGAAGAGCCCTTGCCAAATCTCACATATCACCCTTCCACTCTACTCACCTGCCAGAATCGCGGCTGTAAACGCCAGGAGTAGGGAGGCCACAGCGCATGGACCGCTCACTTCCCCCGCCACTTGCCCCGTAACCGCAAACACTCCGAGCGCCCACGGCCCGGACAGTCCAGCACCCATCAGCTTCAGAACTTTCCGGCACCCACTTATTCCCTCTCCTTCCGAACCCTCTGCACCACTTCCCTTCTTCCTCAACAGAACGCTCCAACCCCCGATGGGGTCCGCCGGCGACGCTCCCGCACCCACTCCTTCATCTCCTTCCACCGTCACATCCCCTTCGGTGTTCTGCACGACGACCATCGGATCCTCTGGTGAGGTCGTCGGAATCTGCCTTCGAGCAGTCTCCGTTTCCATCGGGAAAAGGCTCTCCGCCGCCCTCTCTTCATCCTCGTCGTCGTCCTCGTCATCGCTGCCCATCAACCACATCCTCTGCTCCGCTCCCGATGGGCTGCCATCGTACCGCTCCCTCCTCCTCCACCGCCTCCTCCCGGCCGAACCTCCGCGCAAGAACGACAAGAGCGACGGAGGCCTGGGGGCTCTCTGGACGGGAGGTCTGTGGGTTTCGTCCCCGACCTCCTCGTCTGCCCTCCCGAGGGCCATGTGCCCCCGGAGACCCGTCGCGAAGGCGTTCCTTACACCGCTTGCGTTCGAACAGGCCGGCGCCGAAGTGCCGCGCTTTTCCCTCGCCCTCTACCGCTCTGCCTCTTCCTGCTCCGCGCTCCAACGTTGCTCGCGCCGGACTGCGGCACTGACTCCGAAGTGACGTCACACAGGCGACGGCCGCCTCCGACTAACTCACCCCCTACGCTCCTTCCCTCGCCGCCCCCGCACCCCTCGAGCATCCCCGCGGGATAGTTTGCCTTCTCGGGAGGTCCCGGTTCGATAACCCGCCGAGTTTCCACGGCACCCTTCACCCTTATTTTTTTTCCTCGAGAAGTTCCCAAAATGCTCGTCCTTTTTCAGTATTTCGGACGCCTTGTTCCCAGAACTTTAGCGATGTTGGGGAAGAAAGTACGTTGGTGGGTTGGTGTGAGTTTCCCCGGTAGTGAGCAAGCGTGCTCAGAATAGTGCGACATCCTCGCTTTAATTGCTACCTCTCTCTCGCTGTTTCGGTTTCGGATGACGTGTTTTTGTTTCCGCTCGGTACTTTGCGAAGAATTCGGGCATAATATCGCGTGGCGGAATCCGCGATGTTCGCCGAAATTGCCGCACTAAAGCATCAACTTCTGTAAATGGTAATCGTTAGCGACGCCGGAGTTGTGCCATTGTTCTTCAGGTTGGATTAAAGGAAGCAGATTTGGAAGTTCCAAAGCCGTGTTAAAAGAGTCAGATGCCGAGGTTTGATGTTCAGCATAATACCTTTCGCAAGTCTTTGTATTACGAGTACGAGTGTACGGGAGCGTAAATAATTTTCATCCCTTTTTTCAGTATCTGTTGCGAATGAACGGGTTTATTGTCGCTGGAGGAATTAAGGAACTCGGAACCAAGCGTATAAATGTCGCATTAGTATTTATAGCCTTTTGTTTTGTAGCAAATAAAAATATTGGATCCTTATTTACGAAAGCGAGAAGAGAACGCGTGGTTTACCTCAAATATACCGTTTCGGAACGAGAAACCTGTCAAAAAAGATTTCTTTGACGGGTTTCCTGTTCGCAACAACCTCACACAGTTATGAAACTCATTTCAAAACCGTAATTGAAGGAGAATTATAGCTTATTTAAGAGCGCAGACGTTTAAAGTTACATTTGAACAACAATATTTGTTTTATTATCTCTTTCTTTCTCCATAAAAATGTGTTTAATATAGATCCAGGTTTATGATCAAATAATATACGGCAGTTGTTTACCTCAATATTTATCCAGCTTGGTATGAGACGAAGAGCTATATGCAATTATTTGGTAACCATGAAACGATCATATGTTTATAATAGAGTTAACAACTAAATTCTATAACATTCGGCCCCATTCGGTAGAGAGAATAGCTTAGACAGAATGAATGGAAACTAATAAATATACTAGTATCTTTTGAGCTGAATATTTACAACATACATTTAGGAAAGTCAATCCCACAATTTTATGCGTTTCTATTCATTTCCAGGTACGATATCCACGAACAGCATCTATCTGCATCAATCCATTAAGGATGCAATATACGACCGTATGATTTTTACTGTTTATTCTCGCATTCGTCTCCAGTTGACGAACGTGCAACTGTATTTTCCAATAGCGCCTCCATAGCGCAATATCTCTTCTCATAAATCTCATGTACTTTTTCGGTTCTCGATTGTTCCCTACTGCGGTTTTTGGCCACCCATTATAACGGTTTCCGCAAACTCCGTTTGGCGGTAGGACCGAGCACTGCCATTTAATTGTGGGACGAGAATAGATGATGTAATACTCTCAGGCTTAATCCACTTCTCACCGCTCAAATCCGATTGAATTTCTCTCGCAATTTTAATCGAATGAGGATTAGGGTTTATCAGATATATTTTATTGAATACGATTCCAGTTTTGCCAAATTTAGAGGATTTTAAAATTGTTTTATTCACCTGTAATATCTATACAATTCGAGTGGAAAAAGAAATTTTACAGGTGAAGTAAGGAAATAATACCAGTGAAAAAAAAGTTTTACGTGAATATATTTAGAATATATATAGAATAGATATAAAATATTTTTTAATCGCTTTTAAATAAATTACGTACTCTACGTGATATTTTATTTAATTTTAGCGTCCTTTTTAACTTTTAATAGCATTCGTAAACATTATAGATTCTAGTGTCAACACCCGCGATTTTTCCACATAAACTCAATACATCGATGCAAAAGAACCATTATTCTTTTCTATGAAACTTTAGATCTTGTTTCGCCCACTCAATGCATTGCACTACAAGGGAATGTGCAATACATCTCCCACTTTTTCCACCCACAATCCCTACGCAACGTGGCTCGGTGGGTTTAATTACATACTCTGCAGATACGCTTCTATAACTAATGTTTACGGAGAGAATTCCTCGTTAGCTGTTAAGGGTATTTCCGCAAATGACCGAGTTTCCTGAGATTTATTGGCGCGGATTGATGGTGGATTCTCTTCAAGAATATGATTATCCGTGTTCAATTATGTATACGTACTATCTACTGATTTCACATGATGAATGAATGCTAGAAAAGCTGTAGTAAAAATGATTCGATGACTTTTTCCTCGTACAATATCATTTTAAAAAATCTTATTATTTTTTTATTTCATTCGTATTTTTTTCAAACGTAAAGTTAATTTTTTCCATTTTATGTTGATAAAAAGGTACAACTGAACCTTCCTAAGGTCATGAATTGAAGCGTTGATTATTGTCTGTGTACTCTGACGAGTCTAACATAAATTTAACAAACACCTCGTGTCGATAAAGCACTCGAATTCTTTAGGTATATAATTCATGCATATTATTCAGATTTGTTTGGCAGGTGGAAATTTTGCGTTTTTATCGAGACGGAAGCTTATCGAATAACACAACGTTATGCTTTGATAATTTTGGCCGGTAGTATGCTTCGTGTCGTTCTAGGTAGTTGAGAGTTGGATAAGATTACACTTCCGTTTCTTAAATTGCAAAATTATTATCTGTTTTCTTTCCTCTATGTTCGATATATCCATTCCAATTCGTCGTTTCTTTGTTATCGTGCGTTATGTTACCCCTGTATTATTGATATTCAGTTATAACCATAAGTTGACGTGGACGATAATACAAATACATTATCGTTAGCAGAGTTATTGTTTTTTGTTTAGATCATCAAATAAAGTGTTATAGAAAACTCATAATAAAACTATAATAAATAATTATCAATGTATAGTAGTTCTTGAGTGTGTTTCTAATTTTACAGAGACAAATATTAGAGTTTTGTCACTTCAAAGGCAGGTTTTTAGCTGTTACTGTAGTGATTTATTGCACCGTTAAAATATTTAGATAAACTGTTCAGGATTATTAACATTCTTCTTGATTACTATAGTAAATACTAAAGATATTGCAATCGGTGATATGAATCCATCTAAATTTATTATAATGAGCCTTTTTATGGGTTTCTGAACATCAGCTGTGATCTATCAAGCCCTTTTGTTTGGACATAATTTACGTACTTTATATACGAGTTATAAAAGAGAGGTACTGCTTCACATTAAGACTAGGACTAGCCTTTTCATTATATCATTAGTTGACTTTTTATTGAACTCGTTAGTAGTCTCATTCATGTTTGAATTAATATTGGCTTCCTCGATCTTTCCTAATTACGTAAGGTACCCTAATACCAAGAAAATCCACGACCATAGCGCTTTGCAGTCTTCACTTTTCTGTGCCACGCACGTCTATACCTTGATCCAATAAACACGTGTTTAGGTTGAGAAGTCGCAATCCGAACCTAAAGATTTACCTGTAGAATATAAAGAAGTATACATATCAGAGGTTATATTCATCGTACACGTTTGTTTTGCAATCTATTTTTGTCATTAAATGTTAAGATTCCTCCGAAAGGATTTCGGCGAGACTTCTTTTCTGAAATTAAAGTGACGCACTCATTGGCCAAAGTTGTAAGGATTCTTTTATCATCATCAAAAAACAAGAACTGACCAAGAAATCAAATTATATTACTTTGGGAGATGAGTTAACATGAAATTATTTATGAACTTAATTCATTTTCGATCTCGGAATGTTTTACAGAAGAGCCAATTTAAACTCATTAATACATGAAGTACCTTTTTTGTAAGCTATGGAAACATTATATTTTTAATATTTTTATACTAATCTTTTATTTTTCAACATTGAATAATTAAGTGTCCTTTTCCTCATGATTATAAAATTATTTTTCTTTCTTTTTTCAAATTCCTTTGCTTATATTCCAAAGTCATTCTTATCTGTACATTCCGTATGACGATATGGAATCAACACATATCGCAATGTGGAAATCATTCTCGAAGAAATACTTCTTACGTTACTCGGAACTCATTAGAATCGTGATATGACAATGCAATCTCAAAGGAAATACCAGTCATTCCGAACCCGAAGTCCAAACGGTAAGTGATTTTCTTAAGGTGGTGTAAAATTTAATACAATACGACATAAAGATCCTTGAATAAAATTCTAAATCCTTTTATGAACGATTTTTTGTATTTATCGAATGTGAAAAACTAACTGGTTTCCCAAAGAATGTCTTGAGATCGAACTTAGCATTTACTCTCGTCTTCCCTGTATTCAATTGATAACAATGAAGACAAAGCACACCTCCAGTCAATATACTCAATATACTCTCAATTTTTGGATTATATTGAACCTCTGAAATCATCATTACCAAATTGTGGAATTTATGTGGTAAATAATGAACTATGTTTGTGATTCCTTCTAGCTACATTCATAAAAATGATCAATATTCTTAATTTCAGCGAGATCGTTGACATTTCCTCCCAGGGAACTTTAGTGTGTTTTTTAAGCAGCTACATCAGAGAGTGACGATCTTATATCTACATTTAAGTTTGAGTTTAAGCATTATTTATATCTTTACTGTTTCCAAAAACATATACGAACTTGAGTTAAGGTCCTGTTTGTAATTTAAATCTTAGAAGCTTAAAATTGATTATACAAGCCAAGTAATTATTTTAATTTTGGGCAAGCATAAGTATTAATCAGTATAAAGAAATGTAAAAGGAATAGCTAGACTCAGAGATCGATATTATAATATTTTCACGTCGTCATAATTTCTAAATTTTTGTTCTTTTGTCTATGTAATGATAAAAAAACTCACGAGGGTGATTACGTCATAACTCGATTAGCATTGAAAGGCTGACGTTGACGTAAATTAATAGAATCAGTGGAAAAATCTGTACCCGAGAGTAAACTGCGCTTTAAAATTCCATTCTCATCAGCCGTTGGATAGAAGGGAAAATTGGCTGATTTCCATGTCCGTCCATGTATTTGTTATATTTCACAGAAGCCAATTGAAGGGAGCTTTGTGTTTACTTTCCCTCGTCCACATAATTACTTGATGGCTTATTGAAAGCTCGGGAAAACAATTGCAATAGACCTGCGTCAGTTTCAAAATCCTTATGCGATGAAATTGTTCGTCAGTTATGTAACTGTGAATGGGAGGAATAACGAATTCAAGGTTGTTTAATAATCTGAATGCTTATTGTTTCAGTCTTATGTGGATAGTTCAGTACAATCGTAGTATTTTTCAATATTCAATATCCTACAAAATGTCCATAGCTTTCCGAATGATCAACGAAAGTAAACCTAATTGCCAACAATGATTTGGCTATAATTGTTACAAGGGAAATTAATAAAATACAATGCATAAGCTAATCTAAAAAATATCTTTGTTTTAAGTTAAAAAAACCTTAGTGAAATTCAAATAGAATTCGGTGTATTTTTTAGATAAATATTGGAAGTACAGTAGGTAAATATTACGTAAAATTTTAAATACATCCGTTCGTGGATATGGCGGAAGAAAAAGTGTATTAATATAATTTGCCAGTCTTTTAATCCTCTCTAAAATCTATGTATTTATCAATGCATTCCATTACTACTTACAGTAAGAAAAACAGAACCATCATACTACCTCATATTGCTGTATTAAATAATGTTTATTTCTTAAAATTTCAGATATATTTTTAAATAGTAGAATATATCCTTAACTCTATCGAATTAATAATTGAATTACACGTAATAATTTTAAATTGGAAAAGTATCATACCTATGATCCCTCATCTTTTCATTACTGCCTTATTGACCATACTACTCAACTTATCAGTAAAAGTTTCGTAATTGACCATCTCAATTAACTCTATCCTTAACATTTTCAATAAGTAAGGCCTGCGGTTCGATAAAAAATAGGGAAAAGAATCCCCAATTTGAGTAAACGTATTAGCTTATTCTAACTTTAATAGATCCAATCACTATTGAACGAGAGACTGAGATTCCAGTCAGTGAAGGAGAGAGCCTCAGGAGCAGTTAGTTATTCAACCCTAAGAGCTCCACAGCTTCTTCCACGAAAAGAAAAGAATTCGATGGAGCTTATTTACACCAAAATCTCTCGACGTAAAGAAGTAACGTTTCAGAACTTGGGCGTCGTATTTCTTGACTGCGTTCCAATCTCGCATTGCACGCTACATGCGAACTTACTGTTCCCTTCTCTTTGCCATAAGTTCGGAATCCGGAGAATTCGAATCGATTCCCCGAATAGAATAGTTATCATGCAGAATATTCCAATGCGGTAACCGAATATCCTTTTTCGGGGATGTTAATTTATACACCCAGCCGTCAAAGATTTAAATCGTGTCGTTTTTCGTTTGCTTTAGGAGGCTGACCTCTGGATGTTGTAAACATCGTATTTTACAAGCATTCTCTTTGAATGGTTTGTTGTATCCCTGGGGTCGAGATTAGACTTGATTATCGAATGATTTTGTACGCTAATTTATTATGTGTCTTAAGTTTAGGCGTGGTCGTCGATTGGATTGTTCAATGCGGCTGATATTCCATCAGTCGTATGTTTGAAATTCCGAGGTTAAGAATGTTGGAAGCATTTCAAGAACGATAATAAAAGATTTTTTCCTCGACTGGCTGCGAATAAATAAGAATTGCTCAAAAAATATTTCTTACTGTATTCGAGTCAGTTATTAAGTTTTCAAATTCGCAAACAAATACAAAAATAATGTACGGCCGTGGTAATGACTCATGATTTGATATTTCATGATTTTTAAGATATAAATTGTGAAATGTTTCTATTTATATTCTACTTTTATCGATAAAGAGGAATTTCACAACATTCAATATTAAAGTTGACAAAAAGGTATTTGAATTAAATTCAAAAAGTTTTTATCCATCAATATAACTAAAAAGTTATTTGAAAAAAGAATTTTATCAACGATTGTTTTCATCCCGTAAGTATTAGTTTTGTAATATGGATAGCTGAATGTAATGTAGTATTTAAATACAACCATTTCGCCACTTTTTAATTCGAAAATGTTCCAGTATTGAATAAAAAGTTTCTTGAGAGTATAAGGCGAATACTTATTAAGGATACCAACTCCAGAGGTGTTAAAAAGTGCATCAATGCCAGATTAATTACCAATTCATTCCAATAGAACACTTCTCCAAGCGGTTCATATTAAGAGTTCCATATTAATTCGTTTTGCGTACTTTCAGTAATTCAATTAGAAGTAATTGACATCTTTGGTAGGCGTTTATCACATTTTACTACTGGCGGCGGTGCTTTTTTATAGTTCCACTAAGCTATGGCATTGCTCTGCTCACAAATACGCGAAATAAGTTCTCGTCTTTATGAAGTAAGAAATTTCCCTAGATCCTTTCTCCAAATTGAGGGTTCTTTCCTTGAGGCAATAAAGGCCAGTTTTCCCCCATTATTTTTCTTATAAGCCTCCATATCCGTATATTCTTTTGAGAGGCATAACAGTGGATCTCTAATGCGACGTTCTATGAGAAAGGCAAAATTTTACCAAACTCCGTTTTCTTTTATGAATTCTATTCAGAGTTCTCGAGCTGAGAGCTTAATTCCATCGTTAGCGTAAAAAAAATCTTTCAAAAATCCTCTGGTTTGACGAAGCTTTTTAGAATTTCTCAGTTTATTAAAACTTACTAATATATAATAATAATAAATAATAAAATGCATATAGATATGTCAGTAAGTCATATTAATTGAGAATAAAAATGTATACATTGGAGATTGAAATTGTATATACGTATCTATTACAAATGCATATGATGTATGAAACCCACAGATTTTGGCAGAATTATTATTAAAAAACGTATGATGTTTTTATTTCCCAGCTAGAAGAAAAATATGAAATTTCCTGAAAGCAATCCAAAATAATTAGCATCCTTTGATGATAAAATTCTGCTGAGAGACCTATGAATATATTTCAGAAATACATTATGCGTCTATGCATGCATTTCGATTATTTAATTTAATAAATTGGGAGAGTTTATGGGTTCATGAAGATTATCTTACGAAGTAGATTTTTAGCGGAAATGAACTCAGTTGTTTTCAAGTTCTTCATTCTTTTCCCTTGTTAGCTTCTCAGAAAGGGATCTTTTTGAAGGTTTATTACAGGAACGGATTTTGTAGTTTTAAATTACAATATTTTAAAAATGAAAATCTTATAGTAACTGTTTATGCATTGTACTTGAATAATGCTTACTATAATAACCGAATACTAAAGGTTTTATGGCACACATCCCTACATATCAGATTATTTCTTTTCAATAAGCGGCAGAGGCCTCACTGTATTGGTTATATTTTTTATAGATTATATCAGTATTTTTCAAAATAAATATAGTATCTCAATCTTAAATAATAATTTCGTTTATTGAGCAAAGTAGTGGATAACGTTAATTATGTTGCTTTTAGATCGGAAATCGTTTACGTACCCTCGTACCAAATCTACTGGATACTGCGGTTAAATATAAATTCAAAGGTATCCCTAACAAGTTTATATGAAATAGAATCGATTAGGTAAAAAACATCGAGGTATATGAACTAATATCTGTTCTCTCAACTCTGAATATCTCAACTATTGTAGTGTTATTATCGTAGTGTTATTACTGTAGCGTTTTTATTACATCGTTATTATTGTAGTATTATAGTTACAGGGTTCTTATTACCATAGCGTTCTTATCCGACGCCCTGCATTTTGCATACATTATTTCTGCCATAACGTTCACCGTAGTCCTAGATAGTAGCGCATTCACGAACTGGTACTCTGTCATCCGTCTATTGCATACTCCTGAGCGACGAGATACATCCGAAGGGTATCAGCATTCAAAATGACCATCGACGGGTTTTCGCGCCGCATTATGTTTCCGGAAGAACCTCGATGGGCCGAAGGGGATCCGTGAATCTCTCTTATCTGCACTAATCCGCGCTCCCGACCTCCCTTTTTTTCTAACGCTTCCATCGCAAGATCGGAAAGATACGGAGAAACCAGGTCATACGTTTACTTTTTATCGAACCTCTGGGAGGAGGCCGCAGAATGCGTAAACTGGGAGGAACCCAAATTCCACGTAGAGGAGCGATCAAACAAGACTGGGAAATTACCTCTCCTTCTTTGTGTGACACGTGGAGCTCTTGCTATGCATGTCCTCCGAGCAAGACGCGTTCTATACGTGAAATTGTGCGGAGGCCCATGAGAGCGTGGTGGCACCAGAGGGAGGGCCTCAAACACAAAGGCCAGAAAGAAAAGAGGATTCCCCGTAGCCCTCTTCCTTCCTTCTTTGTCTACCTACATCTTTCATACTCCCACTTTACCGCGCTCCCCCCGTATCTCTTTCCGTAATGAATTAAAACATTTATATTTGATCGGACGGCGTCCTTATCAGGCAGGGATTGAGGTTCCATCTTCAACTTCTTCCTTCTTTTGGAAAAGTTATCTTTTCCCTTTCGAAATTAATGATTCACGCATCTCGGAGTCTTTATATCCACACTCGGTCACTCAAAGGGAAAGGAAATTTTTAAAGAGTTTTAAATATTGGAAGTTCTTCGGACTATTGATTTGGTCCCGAGGTGTGGAGAGAAATCGGTAGCGCGTGGGTATTTTTTCGGATAAATAAAATATTCTCGTGGAAATGAATTCTCTGTAGACTCCGCGGAGGTAATGAAATCATTTATTTTTGTTATTCGTGAAACATCCTATGAGTTTGTGTGACTTGAAGACAAACCATAAATAAAAGTAAAAAAGAGTAACATGACTGGGACTCGAACCAAGGTCTCCCAATTTCAGCCTAAAAATCATCTTTTGATCGAACAGAATTGACGCGGTATTTTGGTACAGAGGTCAGTATACATGTCAGGAAAGTGGGAGAACTGGGTTCGAGACCCGCTCATATTGCAATTTTTACTTTAAACGTTATAATATTTCAACTTAACAATATGCTTAAAAAGTTAAGTATGCTTTCGTATCGCTGTCAATAAAACGGAAGACAATACTGCGATAACTTCTCCAATTATTCCAATTTAATTTTAATATATTTCTCGCCATCGTAATTTATTCGAGTCACAAATTCTTTGTTTACTTTCCTCGTCATCCATCTTTACTTATGGCGTCCGACTTCCATTTCATGAATCTCCATTGTTTTGTTCCTTCCCAGCAGTCCCTTGTTTCTACTTCTTTCTTTGTTCAGCCCAACCCAGTTCGTTTTTCATCATCCACATACTTCCCTATATTTCTCGCCCCTCCATCCGTCTTCCATCTCGCCATTTATATCCCCTTTTACAAATCTCCTTCCTTTTGTCCTCTTCCGAGGCATTGCCATAGGAGACGCTGCGAAAGGGCACAAGAAGGCGATTTATTTTGCGGCACTTCTGGTCGCGAAGAGAGAGAAAACCCGTTCCTTTCTATTTCACACGATTATGTCCGATCCGATCAATTTTTTACCATCCGACAAATTATTTATCGAGTGAACCGGAGAGTTTGCCAATTTTTAATAGTTCGAGCGGAACGAATGGCCACAGAAGGTTTTCTACACTCTTCTTCGTTACTCGTGAACTCTGCGGGAACGTTTATCACGTAAATTCTATTAGGAAAGGCCGTTTGGGTTTCTAGAGAAAACACACGGTTGAGGAGTTGGGGACTGGGACTCGAACCCAGGCTCCCCACCCTCTGGAAAATGCCAAGGCTAATCTGATCACGTAATCACCTCTTCATTGTTGGAAGTGATAATTTTAAGGGATTAGTTCGTTCTATTTGAATATAATGATTATTAAAAAGTAGAAAATTGCGACGAATATTATAACGTTTAAAGCAAAAATTGCAATATGACTGGGACTCGAACCCAGGACCACTACACCACCAAGTTAATTTCTCTCTGTTAAGGTAATCTGGAGCTTGTTAAGCACCACTGTCTTCTATATTTGGTATCATCTTAAAGATGATGAATACTTAATGATGATGGAGTAGTAAGTGCACTTTTCTGTGAAATGAGTGGGGACCTGGGTTCGAATCCCAGACATGCAGATATTTTAACTTCTGTTTGACCTTATATTCTTCTACGAACTTATCCAGCGAAGTTATTAACTCCAATTTAAGGTAGATTATCATATGATTAAGATGTGCCTTAGCGTACCTTCCTGGAAAAAGGGAGAGGATCTGGGTTCGAGTCCCAGTCATTTCGCCATTTTTAATTCTATACAATCATTCCTTGAAAAAAGTCGTTGTTCTCATCGTATTGAATATATATAACATCTCCACGAAACACTTAACCCTTAAGCTGCGTTGAGAATTTCGGTCAGAACGTCAAAGAAGAGAAGATTGATGGCATTATGCATACTTTCGCGAATTCTCGAGAAAAATGTGGACCATTCTTGATCGTGACAAACTTCTCCTTTCCAACCCTTTCGAAACTTCTACTTTTCGCACTTTGTCATTCATCTCTACCGTTTCGCTCCCTTGTCCCTCCGCTTTCCCAAACTGTTGGTTCAAGAACCTCTTCGGAGATTAGGAGGATCAGTTTTGCAGCTCCCGGAGAAAATGAGACCGTTACTCTTACTAACTTACGATATTAAGGGGACGTTTCTGAGGGCCCGAGTTTAGTGCGGGTCTAAATGAGGGAGAGAGTGCCACATGCGGAAATAGGACTCGTTTGGGATTGCACTGTTAGAACTGATTCCGAGCTGAGATTTTTTGAGATATGGAATAGAATTAAACTGAAGATATCATAATGACGGATTATAAGGAAGTCACTAACAGTATTATTTAAATTTAATTCGATTTTTATTAAAGTGAATTTTTGATTCCAGCTACGAAATGTGGAAGTGAAAGTCTGATCTATTAAGTGAGACAGATAACACAGATTAAAAGACAATTCAGGGTCTTGGTTATATCAAAAGGTATTATTCGTTTATACATGTATGAGTTTGCTTCATGCTTGATTATTTTCCATCAAAGTTGTCATAATTATTTTTCGTTACCTTAATGGAAAAAATTCCCGATTTTTATCCCTGAGGATATTATCATTTATAAATTTAAAAGCATCATAAAAAACTAAATTTCTCCTTCAATGTGAACATCATTATAGTTTCAAAAAATTGACATTGAGCTATTTTAACGTTATATATAGGTCTCATATCCATTACAAGTCTGGAATTTATAACGAATTAGGAAAATGCTATTGCATATCACTTCGAGTAATGGAATGTGATCGAAATAGATTCTAATTTATTAATAAATTCATACTTTATGTTGTATTTAGACTTATAATTTAGTAATTTCTCGTCATCTAAGGTAAAAAATTTACCAAAATCGGAAAGGGGTAATTTTAAAATCTTTTTTAGCAACGGTAATACTTGGAGGAACTGATTCAAAGAAGTTATCAGACCCGCCTTTCTAAAACAAATAACGTTAGCTAAGATACAAAAAAATGTATTGGTGTCCATGAATCGTTCCACAAAAATCTATATCGTAAACTCAGTGCCGACAGAGGTTCATAAATGATCGGTTCGAAAATGATCGATTGACAAAGCCAGCGAAAGATTAAGAAGCCTCCATCGAGATAAAATTGAGAGACGTTAACACTAAAACAGTAGATCATTTGCGGATTTCCCTCCCCCAGTTCTCTTTCCACCTCAAAGACGGAGAACCTCAAAATGAGAAGCTTTCCATCTCTTCCGCTGCTGCCATTTAAGAGCACCGCACCCCGCAAATTATCCCCACTCCACCCGCACTCGGATGCGGTAAAAACACGAAACGAGCCTTTTTTTGAGGCCACATTATTTTCGCCGTTGGGTGCAGACCTCGCTTGTTTCTCCACCCAAAGATTATTATAAACAACCTTCCAACCCGGGCCTCCATTCCGGAAGAATTATATAAAGGAACGCTTTCACAATTCAACCGCGCGGTCGTAAAAACGTACCGTTTTCTCCGCCTTGTTGTGCGGACGCCATTGTTGCGATATCCTTCGGCCGGCGGCCCGCGTGTCCAAAAAAGGCGCGAAAATTTTCGACTTAAGAGTCTCCGAATGTTCGTAATTTGTAAGCGAGAATGGGACGGAGTGAATTTATGTTTTATGCTCCGATTATGCTCTCGTTTCCTCTCGTTTTGGACGTCCCTACCTCTCCCTCTCTCTCTCTCGTTTGAAGTAAATGCTCTGTAAATTAAAAAAGAAAAAACTTGGGACAAACTCGCTCTTGATTCGAATTGAATTTTATCTCCGAAAGTAAGGGAGTATCCTTTTGTTTATTAAACGAGATCAGTCGCACATAAAATTTCATTAGTTACGGAAATATCACTTAAATGATTCAATTTTCTACTAATCCTAATCTTTCAAATTAGATTAAGTATTTAATGATGAAAAGTATGGAAATAAAGAATCAAAGTTTTCAATAATATATGCTCTTTGCTATTATTACTCCATTCAAGTTCTTAGGCAATTAATTTCAGGGTATCCGTGTTTTTCATATATAATGTAACGTATTTAATTTTAAAAATTTCACCTAGCATAATTTTTTTGAAATAGGACGGAAAATAATAGAATATTATATTTTTAAGATTTAAAATTTTATAAAATTGTTAATGATTTTAAAGGAAGAGAATCGTTCATATAAGAATCTCAATTTAATAATTTATTTATTTTTATAAGTCTCTATCAGACGAAAATGATTTTCCTTGTATACCTACTATATTCTTCATTATGTATCTTTTTTGTAATTTCATCTCTATCTAAACAATAATTTTAAGTAAGTTATGATAACAAGGAGATATTTTACTAACGATTAAACTTTTCTTTTCTGTAACGATATAGCTTTGAAGTATTTATGTAAATATTTTTCTGTTGTGAAAACTCTTTAGAATCTGAGTAACAAAAAAATTACTTGCATCGCCTTCAGAAATGCGTTGTAGAACAAATTATTGCATTGAATCAAATTATTCTAGATTATAGCTACGAATTGGATAGAATATATGATTGTAGTCTTCGGAAAATTATCTTCTTGATACGAAAAAAAGGCTGGATCAAAGTTTTATTTTAAACAACGAAGAGCATTCCAAGCAATTTAACTCCATAATTACCGTACTTAGCGGCATAAATGATGCACCGTTTTTCTTAAATAAGGTCTCAAAAAATTTACCCGCGTCTTATATGTGAAGGTATTGATATCGGTGCTTAAAACTTTTATTTATAAATACCCCCTAGAAATATGACTGAAGAAAACATGGGATTAAAATACAGCATTCAGTATAAACTAGGACTGTTTAATTAAGCTGAAGTGCATGTAAACAGAGCAGTAGTAAGTGATTATGTTATTGTGGTATCGCGCTATCGCACGAATTATTAAAACTTTTTATCCTCGTGTGTGGCCTTCTTAATGAGGGTGCGTTTTATATGCCGTCAAATACGTTATATCATCCATCTCATTCGGAGGGTGAAACGTAACGTGTTTGACGATTTCATTCCCAAAGAATGCAATGAGAACAATAATGTATTAATTCTTTGCGTAACATGCACAATTTTCACGCATTTCTTATTTTAGTATCATTCAGAGCTATAAATTAAAAAAATAGTCTTCAAAATGTCTTATTTAGTATAATATATTTAAATGATGTAGTCAAGTATATTTTTCACATCATTTTGGCGAAAGAATTCATAATTTTTCTACATTTTGAAAATCATTAGCTTCGCATTCAATTTAGGTCGGGACTAACGAGTCTGTTTCACCCGAAGTGAAGAAGTAAAGCGAGTGCGATAAGAAACGACAACTGTGCCGACTCGCCGCTACAAGAATGTACATTTGCAGACGATCTCGTCGTAAATTCGTTCTCGTTGCAGAGAGGAGAAAAATATTTTCCCGCATTTTTATTTTCTCTATCTCTTTTTCCATCTTTATACGCAATACGCTGGAGGATCGTATTCCCGCGTTTCGCTCATTCCCAATTCTCCCTCATCGACTTAGCGACCGCATTCATCTCCGCGAACAGCAGAAAAACGCAAATGGAAAACAAATGAAAGAGGTCTTGCCACCACATCTCTTATTTTTTTCATTCGCGGTCGGACGGCTGGAGACAATTTTTTCCAGTTTCCCTACTGAAATGCGTAAGAATTTAGTCGGGAAACAAACTCCTGAATTGGGAGAGATGGTGAGTGAATGGAAATAATTTAGACAAATAAAACACTCCGCTGCCGCGAAATATCAAGAATTAATGGAATGCTTTTTTTTATCTGGAAGGGACATAAATCACTCACAATTTAATGTTTAATAAAATGCTATTAAATCTGTTTAGTTTAGAATAAACATTGCCGATGACAGGTCATTTTTATAATTCAATTAGATTTTGGAACTCGTTTTTTTTCTGATGATAGATTACTTTGATTGTTTTTTGTTTGATTTATTTCTCTCCTAGGACAAAATGAAAAAAGCTTCAAGAATCACTGTCTATTGAGCATAATTTTATTCCTAAATTATTAAAGTGTTAATTTAAATCCTTCGTTTTTTCTTTGAGTCTAAATTTTACTTTATTTTTATTATAGTAAAGAAGACTCATTTTAAATTTTATTTGAAATAAAAATTCAGAATTGATTTTACTCTAATCTAGAATAAAAACAAATCTTCAAAAAAACATCAAAGTTCTTTTAAGAGATAAAACGGTAATTAGGCATGTTTTCCCATAATCTAAGTTCGCTGGGTCTTTAATTCAAACACAATTTTATTTCTGATTCATATTCATCGTGAAAATTTTTGTTCGCATTCAAGAGGTATAATAATTAGCCTGTATGCACTATACTTTAGTTCTAGAAGATCATTTATCTATAAATTTACATAAAACGGTATACATCAATAGACAAATATATTGTTTAAACATTTCTTTTAGGCTTTCGCGCCATATATACGGAATAGTTTCTCGCTCACGAGTAATGATTTAAATTTCATGCGATTCCTTTCTGAAAGAGCGAGCAGCGCTCCAAGTGTGTGTACACACTCCATTTTCTCGTATTCCCCTCAAAACTTCAAAAAAATTTTTTTGCTCATTTCGAAGTCGACCTGATTCGGCTCCTGCACTGTGAATTTAACGTCGGAGACTGGTTCGAGTCTGGAGCACAACTTAATGCGATAATGGATTCAAATCGAAATTTTTCTACCGCCCGATTGTACCGTTTTTGCTCGGATACCGATAGCGTTTTTTTATCAGGATATCTCCTGAGACCCGAACGGAATTCCTAATTTTACCTCCGCCGAATTTTTCTCCTGCTAATCCCCTGATGACAACCCCTCTTTCCCGCATCTCCGAATTGAATGGGCTCCATTGCAGAAATTTCTCAGTGCTCCAGAGATATGTGAGAGGCTGTCGATTTAGTGCATATTTTGTGGATGTCGATATATTCTCTATGGCCGCAAGGTAATTTAGTATTATATTTATAAAGAAAGTTATTACGATACGAGTTTTTATCACTTGTTTTTTTCCTTTCAGGGTGTGGATGTTTTTTGAACGTCCATTGTTTAAGTTTAGTAGCACGCCGTAATTGTCCAGAAAGTGGATATATTTGGGGTCTTTGATAAATAAATAAATCCTATATAGGAATGGGATTAGATCTCGCGAGGACTGTACTTTTCTGGGAATCATTGTTTCATCATTCCTTTTCCTGCATCTAATCCCAGTAATTTGAATTGGGTAAAATTAATATTAATCAATAATATCATCGATATTTAGCTGAGAATTGTATTAAAATTTTAAAGAATACACTTATACAAAAACAGATCTAAATTATAGTTTTAAATTGCGAATTTTATAAAAATTTCAAAACATTGTAAAATAAAAGGAAAGGATTTTGGGTGTATTACTTAGCAGGTTAAAGTGTGCGCTCTTCCACAATTTTTTTTTCACTTCCGTTCAACTTTATTGTAAAATAAGTTTATCTGAGAACATCCTCGAATCATAAAGTGTCAGAAATTTATAGAAGGAGTGGAATTAATAATGTGCCTAAAATATAGATAATAGCATCCTATTTTTAAAGCTCTTCCACCCGTTTACGCTGTATTAACGATTTTTTTATTTAATATAAATTTTTTTACATAAATTTAATACGAATTTTAATTTAACATCGATGAATATAGCATTTCCATTAAAATTGGATAATCAAGATAGAGAATTAACTGGAATCTCATTCACATTCATGGAAATTTGTATGATTACTCTAAGCATGAGTAGATCGAGTCCATTAACCCTCAAGTTTAACATAATACTAAGAAAATGATTTACATAATTGGTTGAATGATTCTTGGTCAATTAAAAGTTCCATTTCAATCTTTTATTAACTATAGACGTTACATAAAAGTTAAAATGTGGTTTTTGAACTTTATCGCGACAATTGTTTTACGCAGCTTTATAGTGAGCTTGTTGTCTATTCAAAAAATACTCCGACTGAGTGCAAATGGATTGTCCTAATCTCTTGGTACACAAGTAGCTTTGTGATACAGAAATAGAAAATGAAATTTTCCTAGCTATAAACGCGTTGGGTAAATGAAAATTTTTATTCGTTATTTTATCACAAAAGAGAGAGAAAACCGTAAAGTGAGATGGTACCTAAAGTTAGGAGATTGAAATATTCAGTTTTACGTCTCTATCTTATTTTTATATCCCCAAAAATATCCCATCTCGGAATGGAAATATCATTGGAACATTTCTTCGAACGTTCAATCTTTTTTTTATTTTTTCCGTTTTCTCCTTTCGTACGTTACAGATTAAAGGAATGGATAACAAAATAGAATCAGCCAATATTAAAATTATCCCCTACTTTCCTGCGTGAAATACTTCTTATTCGCTGTTTGTATATTCCAATATATATTTATTCTATTTTGAGAAAATTTTTAGGGTAGAATGAATAAATCGAACTGAAAATAGATTTCAGTTTCAATCGAGCAAAAATAATTACGAAAAATAAAAAAATGAATGTAAATATTCGTCTTTCATATTAAAAGGAATCTTTTTGAACCGAATTTTACGAGTTGTGGAGTCAAATGTATGAAATTTTTCACTAAATTACGTCAAAGGTCAAACAATAAACGATACTGAACAATATCGTAGTTCATTTAAAAAAATATATGGGAAAGTATATAGTATTTACTTCGAGTATCCCTCCCCTATTTCCTGCGTGAATTCGCATCTCCCTCGATACGCACACACACACACACCTCTCCGCTTTTTCGGCAAAAATTTTTCATCAAGCCGCCTTTAATCTCTTGGCAGTTTGACAGAATTACTTCGGAAGTAAGCGGGAGAGGCAAATTCCTGTCCCTTCTCTTTTTTTTACACTTCCCCACCCTCCTCACGCTTTCGCCCTTCAAACCTATATACTCTTAAAAACCAAAAGCGAGAATGTATACCTAAAGAAGGGGAATCTTATCGATTTAACTCCGGCCCTTCGTGGCGCTATCTCCTCATCTTCTTTCCCCTCTCCTTCGTGACACACTTCTCCAGGCATTCCTCCTTCTTCCACGCCGCACCACTACCAACTGATTATTTCCTCAAAACCACGGAGGCCTCCGGCCACTTCTCCCTTTCTGAACTCCACGTAAAAATGCCGCTACCTCTCTTTAATGTTTTATCTCTTCTTCCCACCGCTACTTCCGCTCTATCTCTCTCTCTCTTTCTCCGAAAAGTCTTTTCCTTTTTTTATTCGCAGGTACTTGGATTATTCCCGGCAAACGTCCGTTTGTTTTGGCCGTAAATCTTCGACGCAATTACGTCTCTCTATTCGACAAACTTGCGCGATAACAGAGGGGGGTACTTCTTCTTTTTTTTTTGTTTTGCTACCTTCGTTTCGGAATGGGAAATGACGTTTTGTTTGCTCTTTCCGAAATCCTCTCTGGGAAAATCGTGAGGTATTGATGTTTTTACGGTCGTGTGTCATCCTCGCTTTAACGATGGACTTACTTCGATTAATCTTACGTATCTGCATTCTCTTGTTGATTTTTTTGAAATGCTTTTTTTGAGCCTTAAAAACTCATTAAAGTTACGCGTAATTATGTTATTAATACATTCTTTGGACACTTTTTGATTAAAACATCCGTCATCGTGGGATTTAAATTAATTTTTCAATTGAAATGATAAGTTATTTAGAAAAGAGGTAAAACTGCTGAGAAGAATATACCATAAATAAAAGTTTTCAGACATAAATTATTTAATGAAATTTAATCATTACTTTTAATCCGTTCGTATATTTTCCTTTATACTAAACTAAATTTTAGTATTCTCTTTTTAATTACGTTGTATCTTTCGTTATTATATTTTGTTATGTATCATACACCATTACGATATCTAAAATATTATACTAATTGTGTTGTCCATTCCAACATACTGTGTCATTTTTACTTGGCTATTTTCATATTTTATGTTTTCTAGTTGTTTCTTTGTACTAGTACAATTTTTTGACCAATAATAGTTTCTCTAAGGATTATAAAATGAAATAATATTAAGAATAATAAAAACAATTCATATATTCAAATGTAACGCCATATATTCTCAAACGGAAGATTTGTAATATGTAAAAGGTTTTGAACAAAAATAAGATTATTGTAGGAATTGGAAATTAGTTCCATATTCTTAATTATGGCTTTAATTAATTGTTCAGGAAAGAGATCGTTGCATAACGTTTGTGATAATTATATAAGGATGTCAAAATTGGATTCAAAATGGTACTTATTGTCAAAGACAAAGAATTAATTTCATATTGCCAATCTTTTCTGACCTTCAGTCCAAATTTGACTGCTTAAAAACCGCTTGAGACTCAGATTGATGAAAGATATTAACTTAGTAGCCATGAACCAATCTGTTGAAGAGCTTTCAATTTCTCCACGGCCCTCGTTTTGGCTGATTTTCCCCGACTTTAGAATGCCGGCGCAACTCGAGTATCGATTTTCGGGTTGTTATTATCACAATCGCAAGCGAACGTCGTATTTTGGGGTCGGAAGGGTCAGAGGGAAAGATAAACATGCTCCTGTGAATTGTGTTTTGATGTTCCTGCCTTGGACCAATTACGTATGACGGATGGAGTCAGATTTCCAGATAACCCAGGCGACCGCTCATTACTTCGTTGGGTCATTATCAGTTTTAATATGGCTCGATTAAAATGATGATCAAGTGAAATCAACGAGGTGAATTTATGCCGCATTGATCCAACCAAATTTCATAGGGAAGGATTAAGCAAAGATGATGAATATAACTTAACACGATGAGTTCATGTGGATTGAATTTAAAGGTTGAACAGAAGTAAAAATTCATGCGTGAAATTAATTAAAAAGTGGGGGGCCTGGGTTCGAGTCCCAGATATGTCGCTCTTTTTCTTTTCTGTTTAATCTTTTTATTAAAAATTATATCTTCGTTATGTAAATAGTATTGGAATACGCTGAATATTATCTTCTTAATTAATTTAGCGATGTAATCTAATCTGTAGAATTAGTCACAATTTTTATTTGGTTAACTTATACATAGACGATTAAATATCGTATCTCATACACGTAAACGTGTAATTAACAACAATAAGTTTCCGTATAATGACTATAATTATATATATTTATACATTCTGTAGATGCATGGAAAATGTAACTAGAGTAATCTATCAAATGATAATTCGGTTAGTTTTTTTTTCACTTGTCGTAAATGAACCCTGGTTACACTCTGGTTGTAGTTGCCTCAAACGTAACTTAAAGTTTGCAACTTACTTGGTTGCAAACTCCCTAGCTTTCCTCTGACCCAGTTCCTTGCATGATGAATCCAACCAATTAAACGACTTGAGATAGCCCGCATTTCGAATCAGTCCCTTCTGTAATCCTTTGATCTGCCAGTTTTTCTGATAAGGGCCATGCACGTTTTGTTGATTGGTCCCTTCTTTAAAAACCTCTTCCGCTGATATAATTTACCACATTGCCGTTTTTCTTTCCGATGGGAGCGTGCGATAAAATTTAAGCCTGGATGTGATGAGGTATATATTTTCGGAATTGAACATTGTGAGTTTTTATAAAATGATAATCTCCGAGCGTATGGTAAAATTTTTATCATTACGTTTCGGACTATAGATCATGATAATTTAAAAATTATGGTATTTTTCTTAAATATGCCGTGTTTTATACGGGAATGGATTCGCAATTGAATTTGAACAACTCGAGCTTTCATTTAAACTGTAATCTGTGTGCCGATTAAATGAAATGTACGCTTATGAGATTAAAATGCATTTATTCGTCACAAAATTCCCTTATGAAATTACGATAAAATTATTCATTCTTACCGCGTAAACAGGTCTGATTGAAGCATTAAATTAAAGCTTCATATTCATCACTGAATAAGAGTCAATCCCTAATGCATAGGGCATCGTAGTGTATGTTCCCACGAGTGTTTAAATTCAAACTCGTCAATTATTAATTTCATAACGATATTTTGCATTTTAGAAGAGCACATGTTCTCATATTTTAGTAATTTAAATGTTTTCATGAGCCGTAATTATTTATTTTCATAGCCTTGTTCATTATTATGCGCAACGGAGCTGAAATATCGTTAATTCCCCTGTTTTTCTTCACCAATGCGCTGCTTTGCATGAAAATTCCCCAAAACGCAAATTATTCGTACTCGGCTGCAATTATTTTGCGGAACAGCGAGATATTACGAGATGGAGGGGGTTAAGGAAACAGGAGAAGGAGGGTAAAGTCAAGTATAGATTTATATCTACGTTGGACTGAAGCAAATTTATTCTCCGAATACACCGTTTTCTCCGAATTTCTCTCCATCCCTGGCTTTTATTACATACTTCTCGGAAAATCATACCAGATTTCTTCTGGAATCTATTTTATTGGAGAAACACGATCCTCTACCGAACCCCTTGCATCCGGGGCCAAGAATGTTTTCCGAGTCCGTGCAGCCAGAAGTTTAGTCAGAACTTCGGATAGCAAGCTGTGAGAAAAAACTCCGCTCACCTTCCCACCGAACAAACACTTCCCCCCTTTCCACGGGTTATTCGTCCGATGTGGAACCATGGGTACGAGGCACAGGGCTGATCGAGTTTGGGCACAAGTTATTTAGGCATCTGGAAGCAACGGTGCGCGGGGAAAGAAATGCGCTAAAGGAAATGGAGTTGAAAAAATGCACGATACGTAACACTTTCGTAGATTGGTTTCATGGAGAAGATGATGGTAAATTGGGCGAAGCTTTAAGTCCCCATCTAAAAGTTAAGCTTGGAAATTTATCATTAAATCAGGGTTGGAAAGTTGGTGGAATTCGTTGTAATTGGCGAATGTAACCATTAGTTCCGAAAACTTTATTATGTGGTAGAGATTATTTATTAGCCTTCGGATTTTATCACTCTCATTATCTTGATATGTTTTTTTTTATATGAACCCCATATCATTATAGTTCACGTTAAAAGGGTTAAGTGTCTTACGAGCGAACTGTATACAGAAAATTCTCACGGGTTTCCGTGATAGTTGAGGATGATAGTAATATCCATAAAAATTTCCTGAAAAGCCATTTGAGCATCGTATGATGAAGCTCCTCGATCAACTAGTAAAGCTAATTAACACTCATCACCGTTGATGACCATGTACATTATTTAAACGCAGTTATTCAAATATTAAATACGCTGGCGGGGGAAGTATTTATGACTATTGATCAGATGATTTACTCTGCAGAAAATTCGCTGAATGTTCTTCCTTTTCCTCATAAATTTTATTTATGTTAAGATAAGAATGAGCCTAAAAAGTCTTCAAGTAGAAAAATGTTAAGAGTAAAGGATTAGTCTAGAGTAAAGAACTCAATTACCTTGAAGATCACGAATGCATTGAAGCTCATATTATCTCTCTCCAAATGTACAATAAAAAATATGAAATTATGATTGCAAAGGATGAACGGAAAGGTAAATTCATGATATTTGTGGATAGCGAACAGTATTATGTCTTTCATGAGCACCAGTACCTAAATCCTTTTCTGATAATAATTAGAAATTTTAAAAATTCGTTAAATTAGTTTACTCTCGAAGAAAAAAAACTTTGGAGATATTGAAAAAGGAAGAGAGTTAAGTAAGTTAATTAAGTTAAACTATTTGTATTAAGTTGTGAACTTAAAGTTGAATCTGTGTTTTTTCTTGCTTACGATCGAAGTTGTCTTTTTTGCTGCGCTCCCTTGGTCATTTTTCATGTTGCATGGCGATAAACTAAACGGTTATTTTTAACTCTTATCCTACATAAATGGCATCCATCTAATTTAATACTCACTCCATTATTTTTTATCTTTTTTTACCTATAGAGTTGATAGAGGATTTCACATAGTTTACTTAGAAAATTCCCGAAAGAAAATATGACTGTTTCTTTCCCATACGTTGGTTTTATATACAACGAAGGCTATCTTAAAACTTTAAATGTTTTTCGGTTTATGATTATGATTGAACTCGATTCAAAAGGTGTCTAAATATTATGACACTAAATGTGTTATTTGGGGTTCTATTGTAACATGCTCATTGAGTGCGTGCATGTAAGAGAATTCAGATTCCTAAAGGAAGGCAGTGCTTTAGCCGAGTATCTTTTGTGATACTTTAGCTTTAATAGATATGTGCATTATTAGTTCAAGGCAGCTTCTTAAAATAAGGCGGAATTTATCGATTTGATCTTCATCATCATCCGTGTAGCATCAATGGTTAGATAAGTTCAAAAGGTGATCACGTAAGAAAGGAGAATATCAGAAGAACTTTAATAATCCTCAATATCTTCATTTAATAAAGATTATTTATTTATTTAATCAAGAAAGGTGCGATTTGATCATTCGACCAGATGGCAGCGGGAAAGCAGTAATTTAGAAAGGTTACATCAAATTGTCAATTAATTTCTAATATTTGATGGCAACTTAAGGGTTGGAGAAAACGGGGAAGAAAACGGTTTTACGTTTACATAGGTTTAAAAGTTGTAAAGAAATCAGAACTTGTCTAAATTATGTTACGTATCTTTTTTAGTTTCATTATATCTGCTTAATGATTATTTATGTTATTATATTATTTTCTTTCATCATTATTCTTATTTTATTTATTATAATAATACGGGTACGATGTACGAGGGATTTTATAATTCCAATTTCGTCCATACTAAAGACGAATATTATGAATATTCCATAAGTTTAAGAAATATTTTACAAGTCGATAAATTTATAATTCTATCGCAAAATTCTTTAAAAAAGGAAGAGATTGAAATTTCCATACAAAAGTTCATTTTTACGAGTCGATGCTAATCTAAAATAATATTTGAATGTTTCCTTTTGAGATTTGCAATTATTTCATCTATTCCTATGTAAGATATAAGTATTTGTAAACTAATTATGCGCACGTACAGAAATTATTCAGCATCGACCATATTTGTAAAATAATCATAGAAAGTTATAGAAATTATTCAGCAGCGTAGGATCGTCTATCTACTTTGATATCCCGATAGCGATGCCTTCACAGAGATCAAAAGTATTCCGAAGAGAATATTTTACGGAAGATCTTATCGTTCGATTTTTTCACGGGTGCTTCTTAACAAATGAATAAACTTTTCCTCCTTAAAACTTGGCCGTTGAAAAAAAAAAGAAAGTGGAAACTAGAGCGTGGTATGGATCAATAGATTAAATTCAGAAAGAACTAGAGAGAGGCATGCAGTTTTCGATTGGGGAGAGAAAAAAGGGGGTTGATATAAGAAGAAAGTTTCGGAGGGTTCCTGAGGGAGTCATGGAATGGGCGTGAAGAAGAAAGGGTTGGTTGGAGGTATGGGAAAGGATAGTATGAGAAGACCCAGCGGAAACTAATGTCTAGAAATCTCTCTTGCGTTAAACGATTAAGTGTTTCGATGGAAGAACCCAAGTTAGCATTTCCTCAGTAGAGGGAAAATTAAGTCTTATGCGCTAAATGTTCTTCAAAGGCATCAATCGGAGGGTGTTTTTATCCCATTAAATGAAGGTTTGGATGTGCAAGGATTTGTTTTGTTTTCCTCTATATTCCTTCTCTCCATTAAATCGAGTAATTACTTAATTCGTTTTTTTTAATACCACTAAAATTCTTGAATAATTCCCTATTATTTTCCTGGAATATAAAGCAAGATTAATTCTGTAATGTTCAATCAAGTTCGTTAGATTGAGTTGATGGAATTTTAAAATGTTATTACACGGAATAGCTCCTTTAGAGAATTAGACAATTCTGTGAATGAAATACAAGTTAGTTTGCTACACTTTAAATTCTGATAATGGACAAAATATTTCAAGAAGAGAAATGGCTCCTCTGCTTTAAATAAACCTTTTCATATTTGAAATATTTTCGTAGATAGTTTTTACCCTAACTATCCGATGAGACTTTTGAAATGATTATTAACAACCAGAATGTTAATGAACTCTATGCTTGAGAAGAAATAATTTCGTCGAAAATATTTCAACTACCGTTATCTAAATTCCTTATACCGTGTGAGGGAAATAAATGACTTAACTAATTACTGTAATTTTTATTCCAAAGTACACAGGTCGTTACGAATCTTTCAATATAGCTTTAATTCTTATGAAAAAATACAACGAGGATAGGATAGAGTATAGATGGTAAGAAGACCTATGATGATACGATTTCAATCGGTTACTATTATTACGTTAGTTAGATCAATCATGGACATACTTAAAAATGTTTGTTGTTTCGATATTTGCCATAAAAATGTATGATCAAAGGAGTAGCTAATAAAACCATCGAAATTTATGAACGAAGAAGAAACTAGTAAAGAAGTTTTACTGAAAGTTTCCATCTGAAATACTCACACCCATTTAGATTTAGAAGCGTAAAATTTGATCATTTATCACACTCGAGTAAAAGTTCTGCGAATTCGGATACAATGGCATGAGCCACTTCAGGTGAGGTTTCTTCCAAGTTTCTTCTTCGAATCAAGTCGTATATCCTTCAGGCGTAGCTCGTGGCAGGAATCAGAAATTCGGAAGCTAAACGGCAAAACTTATCTGAGCGTCTCCAAATGCCTCTGGGCCTATGTAATTAAAACGACTCTGAATGAGATATCTCCGAAGTCGCTGTTGCATGTGAAATTGTCTCTCGTGGCACCTTAAAAGATCCAGGGATTCTGTTCTGGATACCAGAGGAGAATTAAGCTACTTCAAAAACACTAATTCCCCTCAAGTTCCATTGTCACAATCCTTAGGTTCCATGAAAAGTTCCTCAAATGCATGAGTCTTAGAGGATACGTTTGTGTTGCTCACTTCAGGCACGAGCATGTTAACCGTTTAATTCTTCAGACTGTTTAAAAATAGATTTCAATAACCATCGTAAGGAATGCTATTCATCAATGTGTGGCGATGATTTCTAGAAATACACGAAACAATCCCTTTTACTTCATTTCTTCCACAATAATTCAAAACATACTATTATTTCGGAAAATTACAACTTTTGTTTACAATTACTCTTATTCATTCCATTTTAAAATGATAAAATAACGTAATTATAATACATATTTTCGATTTATTTAATCCAATTTTTACGATTCTAAATTTAATACCATTTTTTATGTTTAATACATAATATTTTATAAGATATTCAACTCAATCAATACGATTATTTAAATGTAATAATTAATTAACTAATACGATATATTTCCTTAAATTTTCATACGATTAAAAAAATTGCGATGAAAGAATAGGAAACCATGATTGTAGGACGCATCAAGGAAATATAATTTGGTTTCATTATGTTTTGAAAATATCAACAGTAAGTTTTGTGAAAATATTTCTTTAAATAAAATTCTGCCATCAAAACCATGATTCATTATGATACACGAATATCACCACCACCACCAATACTTCGAAAAATTTAATGTTGCTATATTCTAAATCGATTTAGTACTTTTTATTGACACGTTCGAACTTATCAGTATCGATCTATGCAGACGCATTGCCGTTGAACTAACAGGAGTGTTATTGAGAAGGCGAAATTTTAGGTCTCTCAGAAGATTCACAAATTACTCGAATCTTTCCAAAGATCCCCAAGAAGTCTCCGTTAAGAGACTCTCAAAGTATCGTAATTTCATTAAAACTTCAATGAATATTCAAAGCCTTGGGAAATTTAAGTAATTACGGTATCACCTTGATATCACGTGATTAACTTTATACTTCCCACTCGTCGTGAGCTCAGATTCGATTTTAGCGAGGATTCTATGAATAAAAACATCGTCATCTGCATAACGGAGTTCTTTTGTGACCTTATTACTTCTTCATCGCACGCCGCTTCTCTTAAATCGTCTTCACTTGACATTCAGAACAACCCGAGTCTTTCAAAATTCCAAAATTTATGCGATTCCTTGACGATGATTTTTAATCTTTCCCTCCGCATTTTTTTTGTATCGCTGGATATCAAAATTCAGCTATAGAAAGGGACGACCTTTTGTTATTAAAAGGTTCTTTGGATAATCCATAGCAAACTGAATTGTGCAAACGTCTATCTTCAAGGGCCACTCACATTTCCCAAAGGACTTCTTCAAATTTCCATTACGAAAATGGATATGAAATTTTTAACCGAGCTCTTTGAGATCGTTTATCATTCGAATTGGATCTAAAGTATTCTATTATTATGGTTTTAACGATGATTTATGACCAATGCTGTACATAAATGCACCGTATGTCACCTTAATAATCGATTGACAAAAGGAGAAATAAGTAGTGTGTAATATACAAAAGAGATTGTAAATGAGTTTCAAACAATAAAATTTTATACTGTAAGAAATAACATAGAAAAGCATACATTAATATTCAGTACGAATCAAACAATAATATAATGAGGCTTCTTGATATTTAATTACCATTTGAATTAGATGCAAATATTACCATTACTTTAAGTCTACCGTAAATCTGTTTAGTAACAAATGGGGAACCATTATTCTATTTATCTTTTGCCGAAACTATTTGTTACGATAATTATTAAACGTTTGTATTTAATGTTTAACTATTTGTAAAATTTAATCACTCTTGATTAAAATTTTATCATGTTGTTTTATTATTTACATTAACGCTTCAATATATTATGATATTTTCTTTGATTTTACAATCTTTTTACTACTCATAACTGCACATTAGTGAATGAACTTATAAACTTCACTCATCGTAATAATCAACCCTACCTCAGCGTGACATCCAATTTTAAGCACAATTACATTTGCAATGCATAACCTTTTTTCGCCGCGATCTTTCCACGGGAGGAGATAAAATAGGAGAATTTCGGTATCCTTCTTTTCTCGGGCAGACAAATCCCTCCCACTCCTCCAGGTAGACCATCTCAGGACCGGATTACTTACCCAATCTTCTCCTGTCTTTACTCCCTTTATTTCACGCCATTCCCTCTCAAGATCTTAACGCTAAATCCCTATGTTTAGAATCTCTGCGTTCAATTTCTTTTTTTTTCGACCCCAAAGACCTTCCCAGGTCGGTGAACTCCATATTTTTCTCGCCTGGACCGAATTCCCTTCAAAAATCCTTATCTCCTCCCCTCGGGGAAAAAAGAGCACCTCCCTGCATCGTTGGCATTAATCACGTGCCCGTAGAGAGGGGGTTGAAGCCCTTCCCACCGTTTCTCTTCCATCCGCGTTCCCCTTCTTTAACTCACACCTCCGCAGCGAATCAGCTGGGCAGAGTTTTTCCGGGAAATTCCGCTCTGAAAAATGTCGCGCGAAATTTCCGTATCCCCGCACTGCATGTCTCCATTTTGTGTTCATTACACCGAAAGTTTACCGTGTTAATATGTGCATAAGAATGGTTGGATGACTGCATTAAGTATTGTCCGATTAATCATGCGTTAACGTTTTTCTGCCAAGAGAACATTCCACGGAAGTTTTTAATAAAGCAAAACTAATGAGCAGAAGAACTGGATAAATACAAATACATGAGCAAGGAAATACTTTTTTATTAGTCGATATCATGCAACAGATTTTACTCCCAGTTAAGTTATAGCTCCTGGAATATTGACGTAATTTATGTCGTGACCATGATTGAACGAAGACAGTTATTATAACCAAATTAATCGCTTGAAATTATTGTAATATAATTACATTATAGCGTGATTCAGAGGGCCTAGTATGAAACAATAATACCTTATCTGTATCTGAATTCAAGGAAGAATTTAATTATTGGAGTAAGGTTGTATTTAAAAACGTATACATATATAACTTACATAGACGTATAACCTCAATAATAATTCAGAGAAATGTTATATAAAGCAGATATTTTCTGTCACAGGTAAGTATACTTAAAGAATTGGGACTTACTTCTTTGAAGACAATAGAGAGAATTTGGGAAGAAGTGAACGCCTGCATCTAGGCACACGGAGCGCATATAAGTATTGCAAATAGCATGAATCTAAGGGGGTAAATGTATTGCAGTTTGCCTATGAGCAGGATACGGTATTTCTTAAATAATATTTCTCATGTTTCATTTCCGTCGATGAAAAGTATATTTATCATATTAAAAAACATAAAAATAATAACACATTATAATTTTACTATTATAATTTATCAATTCATAATCTTATCAATAAAAATTGTGGTTCCTATTTGAAATAATCTTTGATCAATCGTTAATGCATCATTACCAAGTATTAGTGACGGGTTTCAATGGTTAATATTTTAAGTAGAAAATATTTATCTACCTTTTCATCAAAATAAGATATCGAATAATATAACCAAAAATTTTTTATCTTGTAAGAAAATTTCCTAACTACCTTGTCATCATTTGTTATGTATTCAATAGTTTTCCATTTCTCTCTCAACCAAATTAAATCAAATTTAAAATTTTTGCGACTCAATATCTGTTTAAATATCTCGATCTCATAATACATTTTTTTGATCAAAATAGTTCCAAATTAATATGAAATGTGATGTTTGCATATTTCAAATGTAAAATTATTTAAGGCGGTACATCATTTAATATATTTTTTAAAAAGACTCGAAGAGCTCTATTAATTTCAATAGAGGAATTCAATGAAAACTAACATTTATAGTACATAGAAATAATAGGCTGAACATAAAGGAAAGATATATTTTTAATTGAGAAGAGTTTAAAAGATCTGTTGTCTAGTGGTGCGTTAAAAAATTGTAATTTTAAATTAAAATGTTTTCATATTACATTATATTTATCGCCCATTCCATAAATAGAGTTAAACGGTATTGGGATGCTTATTTTATAGATGAATAGTGCTTATTGATTTTGGATCATTATGAACATGATGAAAGGCATGGTTTAACTTAAACAGATAAAATAATAGATTATCCATATTATTTCTGTATGAAAGTATTTTGCTTGGAATTCAAGATAAATTCTTTTATTTCATTCTGGCTATAAAATACTCCAATCTTGATACGAATACCCTTATAATATTTCTACTTTCTGAAGTTTTAATTTTACGAGACCTACTCAAAATTCGCGACTTAATCCCGAAATATTTCCTCAGGTTTATCTGTGAATTAATTTATATCAATGGGATGATAATTATACATTCATCCGCTAGCGATTCGTTTTTGGGATATATCAACTGACCTTTAAAATCATGCTTATCGCTGTATGTATCTGTTAATCTTACCATATTTTGTGTAATTCATCAGGAAATTTAACATGGAAATCAGTTCTGAATATTTCATCTTGTAATAAACTCCAAATTTCAGTGGAATGAGCTCATCTTTAAAATCTCGGAAATCTATATCATTAATCAATTAATCCCGAATAAAATATAAAAGTATCTTTGAGTGACTTTTTGGTGACAATTATTTATTGTGAAAATAATCTTTAAACAGAAGTTTATAAGGTTCATAACCGATGAAATATTCAACACCAAGTCGGTAAAACTATTAACATCTTCACTTGATAGTCTTGATAAAAATTGGGATCCAATTAACTTAGATGATATGTAAATAAATAAAATATTTTTATTTTTATAAATTCAATTTAATATTTCAATGAAGATTGTTTCATCTCAGAAGTGAATTATAATCGGAATAAATTACTGTATGAATCTTTACCAACTTACATTTGTTCAACTTCATCTAAACGAGCTAGATTCATTAGGAAATTGACTTTAGGTTCATAAAAATGTTATCCATTCTAATAATTTTTAACCATCAGTCTTCCTAAACATTATCGTTCGTATAACTTACCATAACTCTTTTCATGTCAAAATTTTGATTTAAAATTTACTTTCTCCTGTTGTATCTAAAAAAATTGGATCGACTTTCACTTTAATACGGACTTCAATCATAATGTTCGGATTCGAGCATAAAAATTACTCTCTCGGGAATCGATAAACCATCAAAAGCTCCTGAGCACTGCGCGAACTGTCACAATCGTGCATTCCTCTCACTTAAGCGAACTAATGAACATCAGACGTACAAAATATCACTGGATCGCGAACAAACGCGAATCGAGTCAGGAATACCACGGCCGTTATCAATTCCCGTCTCAGACTAAAGTGATTTGTCACATTTTAAGTGGCACATTTCGCTATTATTACTACACTCTCGAATGGGAGAGCGGAGTTGCAAAAAAAGCACACTTGCATCCGGTCTCCTCGTTAATTCTTCCGTGACCCTGGGAGAAAGGGGAGTGACAACGAGGGGATAGGAAAAAAAGCGAACCACTCTCTCTCCGGAGAGGCGGAAAGAGCCAACGGAAAGAGGCGAAGTTCTAGTGGCATAAAAAAGGATGCAGAGATTTAGCGAACGCGAGGAAGAAAAATTCTCGAAAGTTGTAGCTCATGCACGAGTAAGTTAAGTGGCATGCTCGAGTCTTTTGTTATTCGGTCTTTTTTTATATCGCCCCTCCGGCGCTCTTCGATTCTTCTACAGCCGAAGGCAGTTTCTCTACCGTCAGCGACGGTGACCTAATTAAAAGAGCACGCGGTTCTGTCCCCGGGGAACGCGTCGCCTTCAAGAGTTGACGTTGATGGTCACAATTGGGTGAAAATAGGGGCAAAGGGATTAGAGAGGAAGTGAATTGCCCTCGATGAGAATTCGGAATAAAGAATGCCTAAGTTAGCTTCCTGTGGTCGACATATGTCCCTGGGCCGAAGTATGTTTGAGATGTATCCACCGACTGCACTCCTTTTAACTTAGCACTCGTGGACTCCTGGACAGTGATACCTTAATAAATAATAGGCACAGCTAATAATAGAGAGTGGATAAATCAGTCGTTCAAATCGAATTTATAGATAAATTTTGAAAATGAAAAGTCACGTTGAAGTCGCATTATATCTATCTGATAAAAGTTAGGAGAGGGCTTTTAAGGAATGAATGTGACAATAAATGACCCTCTCACATATATACGTATATATATGTATATATTTATGTATATATATATAGTATTAAATATTTTTCTCGGTTAATTAAATGCAACGAATTTATTTCCTAAGTGCTAGGAAACAAGATGAGAACATTTCCGTGAAATATTACGTCGTCACTGTATCTTAGCCTCGATGGAAACAAGAAGGTCGAAGAGAGGATGATGACAGTTGAAAATAGAAAAGATAAGGATGAGAAGAAAGAAGAAGACAGTGTGGGATATTGATCACGGATAGCCAAATGAAGATAGCGTGTTCAATTCTGGTGAAAGCGATCCAGTATTCTAAACCACATGATATTTCGCAGGAGCTAATTGACCTCTACCGTTCGGATTAGTACGAGAAAGCATTTCAGAGATCAGAGGAATTCGAAACTAATGAAAGTACTGAAATGGTAGCTGTTTATTTTGCGCATTAAAAAAATGGCGTGGAATAATTTCACCCGAAGGAATCCTGTTCCGAGAAAGACATTCAGAAGTACGAAGTGACAGAAAGTTAAGATGCATCCTTTTCACGGATAGACGAAGACAGATATCTTGCCCTCGTTTCCACACCTGCTTCTTGTGTATAATTAAGCTCTGAAAGTTATGTAACGATCTAAATTTTAACCATAGCTGCAAAATATAGAGTCTTGTTTCCCAGTTGGTGGAGGGAAAAAGTAGGATTCAAAAATAGCTTTCCGAGTTAGTAGGTTCATTATGGATAGGGATATGGATTGTTAAAAACCGTTTCTGTACATTACATGTAACAGAAAAAACGCATTTATGTATGAAAGTAGAAAAAATGCATCAATATTTGTACTAAGTTCCAGTGGTGGTAATAAAATAAAATAATGAGAAATCGGATATTACGCATGCCAAAATAATCCCATCTAAATTGTATTCTCAAAAAAAGCTAAACCATCTATCTGGAAATAAATATCGAGATAAAAATTAACTTTTGATACGATTAAGAAATGGTTTAGTCCTAGTAAAGGAGTAAAATTATTTCGAATTTTGAAATCCAACCCTCGCAACAGAAAGGAAGTTTATATTTAGCGGCAGTATATCCATGTTTTCTTTTATCTCTCTGTTTTGTCGTCACTACTTAAGAGGAAAGAGTTTGAAGGAATGACTTATCTCAAGGATCGAGTACTGCGCACGCTGAATAAACAAAGGGCTAACGAATGCCATTGAACAGAAAACATCACAAAGGAAAAAGCTCTTTCACGTTAGACTGGGACGCAAGTTAAAACTAAGTGGTCTGTCTTTTCTGTTTTTATTTAAATTTTATATCTTCTTTATAAATCCGCTGTCACATGATCCCTCAGTTTCCTTAGAGAACCTACATCTTATGGGTAAAACGCAGAGCTGAATTTATGTTTTTGTTGAATTTCATTTACTTTTTAATTAGTCTTACTCTATAAGATCTAAGGAAAAGAGTGCATTATTTTATCATAAATTTTGCTTTTATATGAGGTATATTTTCGATCTATATCGAAATACCATTTCCATAAACTGTTATATGCTACATTTATTTACAAGCAATATCAAACATTTTTGGAGGTATTTTGAAATGTGAAAAATAACTGAAGAAAATTTTAAAGTAATTTTTCTTTACCTCGAATATATGGGCATAATATCTTTTGTAGTACTAAGAAATTGACTGATATTTTCCCAGTAGTTTAGCAAATCATAAGCTGAAAGAAAGTTGAAGAAAAATGTTTATCTCCAGAATATCAAAAATGGTTTCAATACACATAAATTTAGGGATATTATTTAATGTATAGAATAAAAGTAATAAAGTAATTTATTGATATAATAAGTAAAAATAACATGAAAACAAACATACTTATGATTGGTGAGAGTATTTCTTGATAAAAATAAATTACAAAATTATATACTTCCCTCAAGTAAATTTTTAAATTCAAAAACTTATCAATAAATAAGAAATAACTTTGAATTATATAGGTCTATATTATCCTCGGAACTTCATGAATATAAGCACCTTGTATTTATCAATAAGCCAGAGGGTTTCATAGGAAGGGAAAAAGTTACTCAACTATAATTATAACTCATCCAGTAAATTATGATATTGGTTGGTATAATAATAAGCTCAAAGATTACAAAGAGACACAGAGGCTGCTTACGGTTAAGTTAAATTGTAATTTTTCAATTTTGATGGCCAAAATAAATACATTTTCCAGAATTTTTATTATTTCATAATCATAATATTTATTCTTTGTTAGAATTACATAATGAATAATATTTCACTTGATTTAGAACTGAAACACAATTGGGGATTATTCACCAGAATTGAAATCCAGCAAAATATGTTTATACTCTACCTAATGGCTATAACCCTTTAGCCAGTACACCAGTTGAGCTCATAAAAAACTCTGAATATTAGGCTGTCCTTAATTTTTTGTCAACTGTAAAATATTTATGTAATTACATATAGCAGTAATTTTTATTTATCCTTAAAAACCAACAGCATCATGTTTTCTATCTTTGATTAGGAGAGCAGTATAATCTGCAAATCTGCAAAAACTTTTGCTTTGCCAATAAAGCTTCAGTCATTTAAGGACATACAAGATATGGATATAGTACAAAGAGAGATTCTTTAGGAAACCCATATGTCAACAGTTTGTAAAGATAACTCATTCACAGATAAATATTGGAATCTCTTAGTGAAAGTACTTTCTATAAGATAAATAACAATATGTATATCACAAAATACCATAATTTTAGCAATAGCAAAGAGTATTACCCATTGTTTAATGCTGTAGATTGGTCACTAAGATCTAGGATAATGTTTTCATTACTACTTAATTAAAAGTAACCATTACTGATCATAGAAAAATATAGATTCAATTATTCCTTACTTTAACCAGAATGTGTTTTTAATCAAATTATTGTGCTCAAAATATTTATTTGATATTATTAATGTTGTCTTCCATATGATTTAAGAAGTGAGTGGTTTTGGTTTAAAAGTGAAGGATCATGATTTTCCCCTTACATAAAAGTTTGAGAATATTTTGAATCTATAGTTCTTTTCTATTATATCTTCTGTATATTTCTATAGACCTGACCATTTGATTTACAGTAAAATCTTGGTTCACTACATATGAAATAACTTTCACCTTTTTAACAGTTGCTGTTTGTCAAAGTCAAAAATTACATCGTAAATTCCTTTTTTGTCTCATATTTATAGATAAAATGATTCTATATGATAAAATTGAAAAATGATAGAATGATAATCAATTTACCATTGATTTGACATAACCATTAATTAGTGTTTTATAACCTTCTAAATTTAAAAATTTATTGCTTACTTTAAATTCTTGAATAAATAACTCTATTTCACAAATTAAAATAGTCTTTTATATAATTTGATAGGTTAGAAGACCCAAGTGGCCAAAAGGGCTATGTGAACTATATTTGTTAATACAGTATGCTGTTAAATCTTACATGTACCACTTGCAGGTCTAGTGGATTAATTAAACACATGTTTAAGACTGGAACATTGTATTATATGCATAACCTGAGTTAACTTGATCTTATTAGTTTCTTCGTGAAACTGGATGTAAAAGTCACCAAATTCAATTATTAAAACTTAAAAATTTGGTATATTTCAAAATCTCTATTAGAATATTCATGAAATAGTATAGTTAAATAAAAAATTTGTAATCTTCTAGCTGTAACCCCAGATTAGTAATCTGTTGCCTGTAATCAGTTTTACTGTAATTTGATACCAAATATTAAGAATTAATATTGAAATGTACTTTATCATCTTTCTTCAGGTAATGCTTGCATATACAAGCCTTATCAACATCATACCTATCTAAAACAATACTTACTAATTTATTTATTATTATTTCATACTTTCATTATAACAATAGCATACTGTTCTGTATTACTTCACAATTTTCATCCTCTAAATCATTGGTCAGTTTTCCAGCAAAGGTATTAGGTATTATATGAGCCTTCCTAACCTGTAGAAATTTTTTTGTAATAAGAATCACATAGAATTTACTTGCATCAATGAATAATATTTTACTGTTTTACGAATCCATATAATATCAATGTTTACTGTATGATAAAGTGCTTGTAGACATCTGTTCTATGGGCAATCCAATTTTTAATGCACATAAGATTGAAACATTCTTTTGTAGTAACCTTATGAGGTTGTAGATTTTTCCCATGACCTCTTATGAGCATTTGGGCTATTCTCATCCTGGTTGTAGCACCACTGTTGTTTTCTAGCTTTCTTTCTAATTTTTACCATTGCATGCTTATCACTGTAATATTATATTTGCAAGTCCTCATAAAGTTCTTTTTTTCAGTCTCTTGTGAGTTCATACATGAAAACGTTCTATTATTCCTTTTCAATATTTTAATTTTCCACAACAATAATTCTTTCACCATATCATTAATTTCAAGCTTCTTATTAAAGCATTCTTTTTTAAATGAACTCAATGTGCACACCCAGGTATCATATTCAATTCTTCTAGACTCACCAACTTAAGCACATTAGTTACGAATTAAATGTGTTCATCTAGACTCTTAAGGCTTCTCAAATCTTGCTCATTGCAAAACTAGCTTTCCTTTAGGTCAATAGTAATGTTTTGGTTTGTACTACTCCATCTTGAGCTAATCAAACAAAAAAAAATTACACTTCTGGTCACATTCTTCAGAAAATTTGAGTTTTTGGAATAATTTTTAATGTATTAAACCAGTTAAAGACACAAAAAGAACCTGCTTTTACTTCTGAGGTAGCACCGTTCATATTTATTACATAACTTTACCTATAATTACTCAGAAAATAAATGATGTATGTTACTTTTGTGCTAAATAGATTGTTAGTAGAAAAACCATAAAGTTTGAAATGAAATTTATCTGCATTTTATGCTTAATTTCCATACATACTAAAATTTACTCAGATACAAAAAAACATTTAAACAGTCATAACTAAACCTAAGTTTACCGTAAAAAGTTTGGATTTTCCATAATAAGGGTAATCACAGGTCATGATCTTAAAATTGGAAGTTACAAAATTCATCAATTATTATTATCAATTAAACTTAGTTTTTAGTGGTTGTACATGACTGTAATACTAGTATTGTCACCCTATTGAAATACTATATACTTATATATGTATATATATATATATACTTTGGCTTTTTACTTATACATGTAATGAATTCATATTGGCTCTCCTAGTTAGAACCATTCCATCATATCACTCTGGAATAGTGAGAAATTTTGTTCAAGTTTAAATCTAGTTGATTAATACAAAATAGCAATCAAAAATATATCAGCATCAACTTTGATGATAAGCAGTTATAATTTGAGAATGTTGAAGAATTCTGGCAAAAAAAACCATCTATCATGCTCTGTTCAAAGATAGCTTGATTTTTCAACGTATATGGAATGTGTTTTAAAAGAGCTACTTAAAAACTGTTTGTTATTTTAGTATTTATGGAACTGATATGAATATTTTAAACTATAAAATATGATCTCAGTATATTGTCCACATCAATGATGATCAATATAATGATGTAGATAGATATATTTCAAATTAGATTGCAGGGGAATCTTTTAAATAATACTGATAATCCTATAAAGTGAATGATTCTGATAATGAGTACCCATAAAAAAGTTAATTATTTCAAATCCATTCCTTACATTTAGTGAAAATAAATTTTAAATTGTATTAGCTAGCTAGTATGTCATGAATCAATCGGCAAATCATTTTAAAATCTTTTTCCTATAAAATTCCCAGGTTTGATGGTTGTAGAAAGTACATCTTTATATTTCAGAAGCAGAGCATTCTCAGATTTATATGTAATCTCTTTATACAACATTTTTTTCTTATCTTACATAATTTGTATATAATTTAGATTCCATAGAATTTTTAAAAAATGTGTAGTAATATATAGATAATATAAATACATTTAAGTGCATTCCCTTATTCAATACAATGGAGGTGAGCAGGGAAATGTAGTATTTCATTGCATGGCACCTCTAATTGTGGATCTGGTCAACTAATAACTATATGAAATTCCTTGCAAAGTAGATACATCTCAGTTATTTTACAATCAATCCCCTTACTTTCCAAGTAATTAACCACCAGATCTTTATAACTATATGCCATGTGTATAAACATGTTTGTTGTCCTATATATAAAGCAATCGATGCTCAGGAAGTAGATCAGATTGATGAAAATGTCCATTTAATTCCTACCTTAAGTCTGAAAGGTTTTCTTGCTAAAATAAACTTTTATCCAATTAAATATATTTTCAATTCATATATCAACCATCATCAGATTAACCTTAGAAGTATAAAAATCTTCATGTTAGCTTTTCCCATAATTTAATCATTATTACAAAACACTCATTATTAGAACTGTGTTCATTATATTGAAGGAATGATTGCTGAATTATTATCCTCATACATAAAATTTCCATGAATTTGGTGATGACTCTTCAAAGTATATTGACAAGAGAGGTTTTATTGACATATTTTTGGTTTTATAATTGACAGTAGAAAGATACAATATGCAAAAAGAGAGGAGATATAGTGAACAACAGAGGTGCCCACTTCAATTCAATAATGTTTTTTAATGAAGGGAAAATGATCACATAGCATAGCATAGCATAACTTATAGTATTCAATATAAATATACAATTTTTACAAAAATAAAAAAACCAAACAATAGCATATATAACTCTAATTCAGTATTAAATCAATAAAGTAAGATCACATGCAGAAATATACACATATTTAAATTCAGGAAAGTAAAACTAACACTGGATACATTTAAAACAAAATTGAGTACCTTTGTTATATTTTTCTTAGCATAAAATTTATAGAAATATTATATTTGAATCATATTAAAATAATATTATATAACACTGGTAGACTTTTCTTTCTATTTTGAAAGAGCTGTTAAGAAATGAGGAAAAGAAGGAAATTAAACTTCATGAATTTCAAGCTAAAACCTCACATGCTGTTAAACCAGGAACAAAGACTGTATTTGATGGCATATAAGACCCACTGTCATTTAAGATGCATCCTCATTTAGTTGGCCACACATAAGGAAAAAAAAAGTTAAAATAGTCTGTGTGACAGCGCGTTATTAAAATAACATAATGACTTACTACTACTCTGTTTCCATGCACTTTAACGTAATTTAACTCTCCTAGTTTATATTGAATCATGTGGCTTAATCTCTTGTTTCTTTTAATCATTTTTCCAACAGCATTTTATTAAACAAATAGTTTTAAGCACCAATACCAATACCTTCACATATAAGACATAAGATAAATTTTTTGAGATCTAATTTAGGAAAAAAAGTATGTCTTATATGCCGTCAAATAGGGTAACAGAATGTTATACTGTAAAATTTAAATAGGGTAAAGATTAAGTATTTTGTAGATAAGTAAATTGAGTCATACAATTATAATTATATCTAAAACTTAAGATATTTGAAAGCTTGAACTTGCCTGTATTTATTATATTGTATCATATATCTTTCGTTATACAAAATATTCAAATAATTAAATTGGAAAGAAATTACCATTAATTCCAATGCAATAGTAATTTTTTTACAATGGCAAACCTATTATTTCTTTTTCAAAAGAAAAAAATGGAATAATAGAAAGGAAAGAAAAAGAACATTCTTATTCCAAATAAAATTATCACTTTTCCAAGATCAAAAACTAATTTATAGCACTATAATATGTAAAATAAAATATCACATGCATTATGATATACTCAAGGAGAAGGTTAAATAAATTATGGTTAAAATTGAAGAAATTTAAAAAAATGAAATGAATACCTTTTAGTACATTGTCCCTCAATATTCAATTACAAAATCTAATTTCTATACAACTTTACTTACATGATTTATTATATTCTGTAATATCATTACATCATTCATTGCGATAAATTTTTAGAGTATTAAAATTAAAGGAAATATAAGGGAATTGAGCTTTATAATTTTAATACATCACTTTTTAATGATACATAATGAAAAAGAAAGAAATGTTTTAATTTTATTATAAAAGTGATTATATGTAGATAAATAAATGTAAATTAGAAGTTTACAGACACATATATCTAAATTTTAAGAAATTTGAAAATACTTTATTGAATACTTTCCTTATATTTTCCCTCAAGAACAACATTGGTGCAGAAGGTTTATATGAAAGATGTCATGTGACCTGGTACATACTAGATTGTTTACATTCTTTCTAGGCTAAGATACAAGAGCAAGTGAAAACAGTGTCATTGAAAGTCGCATATGCTATAAAAAGATCAGGAGTGTGATCTGAAGAAGGAATCAAGGAATGTGAAGCAAGATAGAAAGAGAAACAAAATGATTCTAGAGGAAAGTAAACTGTAACGATGAATGAAAAGCTTGAGAAATAGAGAATTGGAGGGATTAAAGAGTGAAGGAAGATGGAATGTATTGGAAAAGATAATTACAGAAGTAGCAGATAACAACTCACAAGGAACATCACTGATACGAAGTCACTTATGATAGAAAGAAGGAAATACAAGAAATTCTGGAGTGAAGAAGAGAGTCTTCTATAAGAAACTATGGATGAAAGTAATATTAGAGTCTAGGAAACCTTAGGAAGAAGGTATTGAAAGTTGTTCTCAAGAAATCAATGAAAACATGGAGAAGTGAAACTATGAAACATCATACAAGTTAGTAATAAGTTCACTTATGAAGAAAAGGCACATCATCATGTTGATCATCACAAGCATCAAGGATGTGAATGAAAGGTACTGATTGAAAATAAAGGTAAGAAAAGACAGAGATAGGCTATAGAAGCATTAAATATAGGACTCCAACCTCTTGAAGAAATAAGAATGAACAATAGCAATATAGATTAAGATAAATGAGATCCAGATATATCAAGAAATAAATTTAAGATAAGGAAATAAAATCACCAGGAACAGAAAAAAATCCATGGGGAGATTATAAAAGTCTTATAAGTTAAATTAAAAATTGAAGAAGACTAGGTATAAGAAATAGAAGAAGCACAAAACACTGAGTCTGCCCTTATATGCATCTATGATGTGACAAAAATAACAACCAGGACAACAGAAGGAATAACTGAAACCAACTAGTTAGAAAACAGTTTGGAATCAAGATTATAGATACTGATAATACAAGAATCATAGAGAAGCCATTGCTGGACTTCGATAAATAATAGAAAATATTAGTCATAAAATTCAAAAGAAAATGCCAGCAGGTAAGTGTATGTCAGTGTTCATTGACTTAGAAAAGGATTTTGTGATGTGAGTGGATCAAATTATCCCAAACACTGGAAAAGAGAGTAATTGATCATAATGACATAAGAGTAAATAACTACTCTTTAAAAATGTAGTTGCCACTCTAAAATTGAAAGATGGCAAGAAATAAAAATAAATAGAGGAATTAGAGAAGGATATGTCCAGTCATCAGCACTGTTTGATTTTTGCCTCAAGTTGAGATATAAACATACTTTGCTGAAAACAAATGTCACCCTTGCATTAAAGTGACATGAGCAAGTTGGGTCCTTTACTTATCTTCGAAGCAGGATGACATAGGATGACGGTAGTACCACAGATATAAAAAAATAATACTCGAGGAGACATTAATGAGAAAGAGGCCACCTCTAAGCTCAAAGAATTGGTTGGAGACAAAGAGACCATACCTAAAACATGCATGTGAAGTGTGGCATTCTATGAAACAGAGATAAGAACAATTAGGAAAGCAGACCTACAAAGAATGCAAACATATTGACTGACTAATGATATAATATTTAAAATGAATAAACCTCATATGATTTGCATTCATTAGCCATTAAATAGAACATATTAAGACAAAATATTTCTTTCTCTTTATGAAAAGCAAGAAATAAGTTTTAAAATGAAGGTAAAATTACCTTTCTGCTCGGCAAATAAAACTCTCACTTTTACAAGATCCAAAAGCCACATAATAGCATGTTTTATATCAATGCTCTCAACTTTATATGAAAAAAAATCTTAGACAGTTTAATACATAAAAGGTAAAATCCTATAATTTAAATTATAAAACCAATATATTTAAAAAGTAAATAATAGTTTACAATAGGCTTATTGTCCCTCTCAATATATAAATATTTAATTTGATTATATTAGCAGTAAAGTAAAATTTAATAGCACATTTAATTTCAAAGTGGTTCTTTATTTTTACAATAACAAGAAAGAAACAAGAGTAAGAAATAAAATTGTACAATCACACATACCCACATTGAGAATGTCTTTTCTTATTCTAAATTAATAACTCACTTTTACTAAATATAAAACTAAATAATGACATGCACTGTACATTTTGAATAGAGAAAGATTCAAAATATTATAAATCAGTTATTATATCTAAAATTTTAGAAATTTAAAAACAAAGTTTATTACATTTTATTATATTGTCCCTCAATGTACAAAATATAAAGATCTATCACATACACATAAAAAACTTATATATAACATATAACTGTAAACTTTGTGACTTAAGCTTTTGTTTTTTAATTACAAGAAAAAAATCAGTAAGTTTTCTCCCTTATTTAAAAGGGTAAAATTGTTTAATATATACATGAGGAATGATCATATACTGAATACCATGTGTAACTTTAAATGCTACAATTATAACTGAGTTTATAAGATTTAAGGTATTTGAAAATTTCATAGCAAAACTTCTAAATACAAAGAGCAAAGTGGAAATAATGAAAAGAAGATAAATTGACCATTTTGTGTTCCAAATTAATAACTTTTTTAAGATCCATAACCACATTATAACCTATAGCAGTTTTCATTGTATATGAATGAGTATCACATACTGTAGAATATATGTATGCTTAAATTCTTAAATTAAAATGCATCTAAAATTCAATAAATATAAAAATAAAAAATGAGTACGCTAGTGATATTATTGCTCAATATATAAAATATAAATGGAAAGTGAATTTTTGAGAAATTAGTCATAAATTACCATATAAAATTGCAATGTATAACAAAACACGTTCTTTTTAAAATTAACAATAGAGGAAACATAATAGTTTGGGAACATCACTCTTTTGCAAAGCGTATCTTATTTTTTTGATTTAATTTAACTTTTTTATAAATACCCTCTTTTTCTTTAAAATAAAATGCAAAAATTAATTATTTTCAAATCACAGAGAGAAAGAATAATCTGAATGATGAGATTTAAAAATTAATTACATATTAGAGGAATTATATAATTAATTACATATGTGAGATATTCATCAGAAATTTTAATATTAACAAAAAGTGATCTAAGTGGAAGTGATAGAGTAATCCAATAAGTAAGTATTATTTATAGTGTACTAATGAATTACTGGAAATTTATTCACAATATATTGGTGGATTATTTTCTCTCCAAATATATGCACTGAAATTCATAATAATTTTTGGTATCATTCTTTGGGGCCTTGGTCATCATCTGCTCCAATATGGCTTAGAATTTTTCTGTTGACTTGGTATCTTTTTTTTCCACCATTGGTGAGGTTTATGTGTTACATAAGATACAACCTATCTTACTGTATGCAAAAATAGCCAAGGACAGAAATTAAGATCTTCTAGCTACTCTTTGGTTAGCAATTTTAAAAAATTGAGTTCCTTCAGTCCTTCCTATCTTCATCTGAGTTGTATCTTGTGGAGCAAGTATTACTACCTATTGTTTGTCAAGTTTCAATATTAGATCACGTTACTTTACTCTTTGGATTAGTATGCTTTTGTTGGAAGGTGTTAATGCATGCAGGTATCTTTTGTGAGATAATATATAATACTTAAGTATAAATAATTATATATGTATGTATACATGACAGAAAAATTTATTTCTTAAGTAACTAAAATATGCCTGATGAAGATTTGATGATTCCAAATTCCACGTTTATTTATTCGTCAAATAATCCTCGAGTTCATTTAGAGAAATTGTATTGTTAATATATATATATATATATATATATATATATATATATATATATCTTACTGAAAAATCGCTTGAACCTGCCTAAAATCATATTTAATTCCATTGGACAGTCATTCTTTAATCCCTTGCTAAAATTCGATCGAATTCGTTGAGCTAAATACAATCACTAATTGAGTTGTTGGGAATTTCTATTTGCTTCGATGCCATGCTTGTTGAACCTTTTAGCACCTTTTTATTTCGGATGTTAACAATAAAAACTCGTGATGATTTTACAGCTGAAGGAATAGTGTTTTCGGAAACAAAGCCTCATATTCCCAAAGCCTTTTCTTTCTCTCCATAAGGAAGTGTATAAAATCAAAAATAAATAAGAGAACCGTTCGAATGGAAGATCGCTGTTAATGTTGACCATAAGTCTCCCTCAGCATGATGCGAAATGAATTATGGACCAGACAGAGAACCTATTATCACCGTCAGATATGGCTGTGAGTAATCGTGGATTGTAGAGGAAAACCGTTTATGGCCGAGAGATTGTTAACAGGAAAGGTATGAAATTTAATCAGCTAAGTGGTCGAATACTACCGAATAAGGAAAAACCGGTTGTAGCTCGTGAGTGCTCTTCGGCAATAGGTTATGAGAAGCTAAATGACCATATATTAGTTATGGATGAAAGATTTTCCATTATTCGAATCTCGTTATTGAAATACATGATGTTTCCTTTCCGAATTAAATCATTAGCATTTCCTCCGACAGCAATAAATTGATCTGAATCTTAACTTATTGTTGCGTAAGTATCGCTTATGCGTAAAGGAAAGGCGCACACATGCCTATTGATATTTATAATTTATGTACCCCGGATTTTGTAGTTTTGATTGAAGGATACTCTCCATTCAATTTTATCTTCAGTTCCCTTGATGTCTATTAAAAAGTATTAGTCATATAGTAAAATTAATGATGATTGATGATAAAATGATCATGTGTTTTATTAAAACTCATCCCGCGAGGATATTTCTCTCAACGTCGTGAGTTGAGTATGAAATGTAACTTTTCTATCATAGTACTATTTTCGTTTAGACTCTTTTAGTTGACAATTTTCAAGAATATTGAGTATTGATTTAATTTTTTAAATATTATATTTTCAAATGATCTATTTATAGAGATATATATCACTATTTTTGCTGAATTTGCCTAAGTTTCATCTAACACTTTTTCTTAGCATCAAAAATTAAATTTTTATTTTAAAACTCCCATTATCATCTTATATTATTTCATTAATTAATAATGAATTTTTCTTATGGCTGATTACTTGATGGCTGATCAAATCCTCTGTTCCTTTTTGATCAAATCAGAAAACTATTATCAAATCTTCCTTATAACGCCCTTCATTTTTTCCCTTATCCTTAACTTTTGTATTTCTACCTATATTTCATTACTAATTATTCCTTATTAAAATAGAATAAATAATATAGTAATCATTTTTTGAGATCTACTAATAAAACCCAGTCTTAAGTTTCCTTAATAATATCCATCGGCCTTACACCTCATTTATCACTTTTTTTAGTCCACGTTCATTCACACTACAACTCTTAAGGTAACGGTCACCATTCTTTCCGTTCTCGACTGTGCATATCTGTGATCAAAATAACATCTTCATGCTCGTTTATCACTTCGCTAATACGTTCCCCAATCATTCGCGCAAATTTTCCTGAGAAAACCTTGTTCTTCATTATTGCCCATCTCATTTCGCAAGGTGAGACATATTCCTGAGAATTTTGCTCAAAATTTCTTGTTGGCGCAAGTAATTGAGTACAAATTCTATGTTATGCATAATTCTTGAAGTGTCCTTTATTCAGCACACTTTATACAATTCCAATTTAACTCCAATACGACCGAAGACATTTTATTCGTCGACAAGGATATCATCGTTCATTTGTTTTTGTCTTATCCAGGATATGATGTAAATGACCTCACAGCTGCGGCACAAAATGTCCTACTGGTGCACTGGAGGGGTTTTACGTAATTGAATAGGAACAGATGTTCAGCAAAAAGCTGACCGCCCTCTAGGTTCTCTTATAATTTCTCCAGATCGAATGCTCATTGCCTTTGAACTCAAAGGTCGTTAACTCTTACTTGAGAGAGGTAGATGGTCGCGATGACTCCCCTTGGAGTTTCATATCCCCAATGGATAAGACAACTCGTAGTTTAATGATAAAATTCCATTCTATATTAATGCTGCACAAAAATTATATTTGCATACAGTCATAGGTATATTTAGGGCAAATGCCGAATAAATATTAAGGTACTAGATGCAAAAGCATGCAGTTCAAATATTTAATTGCATAGAATTGGAGTTTAAAATTATTTTGATTACAAATGCTGGATTAAATGAAAGATAAGAATATATTATACTGATTACGCTAAGAATTTATATTATTTTATTTCTTTGTTTAAAAAAAATCATTTACTTTGTCTTTATTTTTATTTGGATATGTTTTCCGCTACGGGCTATTTCCTAGATAATGTTCCATCACAAGATTCTTTCTCTTAGATTCACAGCCCTTCCGCATTCCCTTTCGCTGGATTCCGAGTGATAAGACTTTCTTCTCAACGACACAGCATCCATTTCCTCCTTAAGCAGAGACATAAAGATCTTATCTCTGTTTCCCTTTCATGGAGAATTCCATCTTTTTAAGCTTCTTGGCTTGGAACTGTAGAGGAAGAGGAAAATGACTCATTCACAGATATTTTGCATCGAGATCCAAGATTTTTCGTCTTCTAAACATCCCTTTGATATTAACAGAACGCATTGAGCGTCTTTAGAACGTGGCTTGTGTTTCATATTCAATATAAAACATCACGCTTCCAGTTTTCTCTGCGAGAGAACGTGCAAAAACAGATCCAATACCTACATACTCGTACGTACGAACTACTTTCTTGTTTTCATTCTTTTCCTGCACATCTCCCATCGAAAATTTCCCCGCACTGCAAAGCTTTGGTTAGAACAATGCGTTCATCGCAAACATCAACTCGAAGTCGCGGTGAAACAGCCGTGACATTTTTTTAGACGATGCTAATTACTTTCCACGACTTCTAACGCTTCGGTTCCTCCGCGTTATTCAATTTTTTGCGAACGCGAGGTAAATTACGGAAAACTTCGTTACATCTCGGGAGCTACGCTTTGGTCGTGGTCCGTTACGGCGAGCAAAAAGCGCGAGGAAGGTCTTCTGGGATTCCAGTTAGTGCACTCGAAGGGAGGGGGAGTGAAGAGGAAGCATTGTGCGAGACGCCGAGCAGCTGTCTGCTGTCCGTGACTCACTGCCGACGTGATTCAATGCCCCTCTGCGAGACGTCTGCACCGCTGCGGAGGAGTGCATGCGGTCCATCGAGAGATGATGCAGTTATAAGAGGAGGTGCGAGGCGGTCTAATAGGGGAGCCGGGTCGAATGGGGTGGGATTTGTAACGTGAGGAGGAGGATTTGGGTATGAAGAGGGGCTCTCAACATCCTCTTCGAGGACTTTAAATGCTAGAGAGTAGGTCGCGAAGGGAGTAAATATGGGATGCTGCGGTTGGTTCGATTTATCCGTGACGCTTGTCGATATATCGATAGTCCATATCGATTAGCGATACATCGATGGTTTCCATGGATGAATAGAACGATTTCCTAATTCCGGAAGAGGATGCAATAAGATATGGTACATACAACAGAGAAATAGAAGAGCCATTGAACTATAATTCTACGGATAAGCGTAAATCCAGTTTCCGAGGAAACGAATGAGATAAATTTCTCTAAGAAAAGGCGTATTCCAAAAGAGATCACTGTTAGCAATTCTCATTCGATTCGATCACCGCCATAATACATTTCATATCCAATTTAGTAATAAGAGAAGCATATGCTGCTCTTAAGTGATGCTAACCAGAGGCTATCCCCCCAATACTATGCAATTTCAATACTATAAATGATATCACAATGTATGGAATCGTGTGCTTCTTTAAATCTTAAACGGAAATTGATACGCTGAGTTTTTGACCTTACTCTACTCATTCGTTATTATGATTATAGTAACATTATGTTGAACAGTCAAGGGCTTTTCATTTATAAATAAAGCTTAAATAATACTATCCCGACTGTATTTTCTAGAGTTTGTGGTTTCTCGTATATCTATCATCGTACCGGAGATGGACATTCATTTTCCTCGAAACGCAAATTTAAAAAAATTGAATTCGGAAGATATTTCAATCAAAGAGCCTTGTCCAAATCCATTAAATGCTATAACTGTGATTACAAAAAAATATAAAAAGTATCTGGAGAGCTGCGCAATGAATTTTTGAAGCACAGAAGTTATTAATAAATTACCTTAACTTTATTATATTTTAGGAATAAAACTATCTCGCATCTTAAAATAATTCATTTTAACGTAATATATTATATGAATAATTTTTAATAGTTTCGAACGCTTACGAAGGTGTTCCGACACGAGTGTGTTGAGATAGAACAAGAAGTTACCGCAAGATGCCATTGAATTACGGTTATGAGACGATTTTAGAGCTCATTCAAGGCTAAGAACGACGTCATAATGTACAAATAACGACAGATATCCGAATAATGAATCTCCTTCACGATCGAGTCAAGAATTAAGAATCGAGAACGTTGTGTTTCGCGATAAAGAACGCGATTCTTTGGCAACTGCTCCTTTCGGAAAATAAGGCCAAAGAGGAGAAGTCAATTCTCCCAAACGAATGGAATAATCAGTCAATAAAGTCCCTCCTTCAAGGAAACTTTGATAGATCTTCTTTGTCGGCATTCGGTGCATCTCGTGGATCTTATCTCGTTCATTTATCTCTCTAATCGTTCTCCTTAATCTACTGGCTTTGTTATAATCGTCCAGCACCGTACTTGGGCACTAACATCAGATAACGTATGCTTCCAGATGAAATTAAACGATAAGTTTAATTGGGTCCCACGATGTTTTTAGCTAAAAACTATTAATATTAGCATCTAATTAATGTAAATGTATTTGTGATTCGTTACTACCGATTATTATTTTCCATAACAACATATGTATTAATTCAACAAATACGTTTAAATTAGTGCATCATTTGGTTTTTTTCTTGCTTAAAAACTTAATTCTTTTTAATGTTTTTCAAAGAGGTGCCGTATTTGGAACTTCTCCCCCAGTGAAGACCAAATTAAGCTTACGATATCAATCTCATTTCGCGCAATAAATTTCCTACTTCAACTCTCTTTTCGATGCTTTACAAATCGATGAAATCACTCATTCAAAATTAATAGCACTTTCGTTTCTTTGTATCTTTTTTCCTCCTCCACGTCTGATTCGTCTCATTAATCAAACCACATTCCCTCACAATAAGATAAATTTAAATCCAGTCTACCATTTGATTTCTTATAATTTTGCTCTCGTTTTATACTTCTCATTTTGTCTCTTAAAATCTTTGTACATTTGTAAGAATATTAAGAGAAGTATATAGACATTTAATTCATAGATCTACCAGAAAATGGGAACCATTAAATCAAGTTTAATAGGAGCTTAAAGTAAATATTTCTGAAGATTATGTTCATTATAATATTTGAGGATTACGTAAGTTTAAAATTTTTCCACATTTATTAAATCATAACACTATATTTTTATGCTTAATTTCAATTATGTGATCAGTTAATCGTATTAAGCCTTGTTCATAGTGTGTATTCGTAAATCGAATCAAAGGATTTATATTTAAAAATGTTAATAATAGGTTGGGGTGAAATTGAAATGAAGATAAATGTAACATGCATTATATCATAAGAATTTGATAGGTTAAGCGGAAATTTCATGATAATACTTAACAGAGGAATACGTAACAGAGGTTGTATATCTAGTTCTATAACTGGTTAAGATATTGTCGCGGAGTTTCCAACAAAAACTATATCTGCTTACTTATAAACGAATTCCATTCATATATCATACTTTGATGGCAAGTGGTAGCTGTTTCTGGTTCCTTCTGCCCTTATTTACATTCTCATTTCCAAATCATTCTCACGCTGTTTGTTCCCATGACGATCATTCTAGATCAATTGTTATATTAATTCACTCCGCCTCATCTCTCTGCGAGTATTATCTTCTGCATGTATGAAACCTGTATCACAGAAGCATATCAATCAATCAATGATATATTTATATTAAATTTCTGTTTAGAGTAGAGACTACTACTAGACTCGAGAATATATATAAGCGGCTTATTTCACCAATATTCACCCAAATCAATACATGTATTGCATAATAAATTATACACATGTAGCTTCTTTTTCGATTTTTGTTAATTGTTCTATATTTATAAACAAAGAATCTCTTGTCCTTAGTGATTTTTTATCTATAATATCCCTTTAAGGAGCTTTAAATTTGACCGAAAAACTTTTTGTTATTTTAAAGATAAAGCTTTAAAGTTGAAAATTGAATAAATAAATTTGAATAAACTGTATAAAATTGTTTTTTGAAATACGACTCATATCAATTCTGTAGATAAGCTAACTCGTCTCTTCATAAAGGTTAAACAGAAGTAAAGAATAGCTTATTACTGGGATTCGAACCCAGGTCCTTGAACACTTTCCGGGCACGTAGTGGAGACCTGGGTTCTGACCCCAGTCACTTCGTAAATTTTTACTTCTATTTAATTTCTACGATCAAGTCTCACGTACGTATCGTATAAAGTTCTTTTTACTATTATTAATCCCCCAACTCATTTTCTCTTACGTCAATTGTCGGTTCGTACTTATTTAATGATTCCCTCACATGCCATTTGCTCGTATATCGCCTCACTCTACTTTGTATTAAGAGTTGCATCTCCACTCCTACTCTAGTATTAAGATCGATTGCGTATCACAAACGGCCTTATGATCGTTAAGGACGTAGCAAAGACAGTTCTTTATTCCAGTCGCCTCGAACCATATCTCCTATTACTCCTTTTGAGATCAGTATCATCTTGGAGTGCACTTCCTTCTATTACGTCCTGTTTCCTTCGCAACAACAGAAATACATTTCTCTTGTTTTCATCTCATTCTTAAATAATACTTAATAGTTTCTCTTCGTATTTATCCTTATATAAAGAACTAAATCGCTTCAAATTTCAATAATTATTTCTCTGGATTAAAAATTATTTTTAAAAATTATTATGGGTATGATTAAGGAACCTCTCACATTTAACCCTTGTCGCAATAAAATATAAGAACATAAATTAATAGAAATGAATTATTGCGTGGCTTTTAAAGAACGCAGGTATGAAATAAGCAAAAAATTACCAAGGAAATTAACAGAAAAATACCCACCAACAGAGATAAGTGAAAAACCTGTCTCATTAACATGCAATTTAAGTAACTGAGAAAAGCAAGCATTTTCACTCTTTCGCAAAGTCATCAAACTTGTCACTCTCAATTTATTGTTAATTTTCTTTTTGATTCCTGAAGTTATACAACATTTTATTACTACATAGTATATTCTAGTGTATGAAGTCTCAACTTCAGATGATTTTAACCGAAGTCGGTGACCAAATTCGTGAATTTATTAGAATCGGATTTCATTGTAAAGAGATTTCATGTAAGCAATATCGCGGTAAGGACACCAAGTAAATTCTCTAAAAGAATGAAAAAACATAACTGGCATTTACTCCATTTTGTGTCAATTAAGCAGTTTAAAAACCACTTGTTCTTTTCAGTCTCTTTTGAATCATATCAACAACTAAAAATTTTTTCTGTGACTCGAACCCAGGTCATATCCCTATTTCTCGTTTTTGTGTAACCTCCGCGTTCATGTCCTACGAGCTCATCATGTGATTTTCACATTTTCTCAATCAATATTAATACAACCCTTTACACATTGATTTCACTTTATGTTCATACCTCGCTTTTCATGTACAAATTTTTAAAGATTCAAAAAGATCGTCCTATAGCGTCATGTTCAATTGCGAAGGGAACGTCTATTGCATCCGAGGATATTTTCCTTGGATGACGTATCGCTAAGTGATCGAAACTTGCCAACCTCCTTTATCGTCCGTTGACCTCTTCTGCAGAAGTCCATGACCACTCGTGCAAGTGGAGGATTGTGGGAGCGGACACCTGTTATCGAGTGTTAAACGATCCTCACGAAAAATTACGGTCTATAATTCATCGCGGTTAGAATATATTCCTCGGAGCACCACGAATGAGAATAGACATCTGTTTTCTTGTTCAAAGCCACTTGATACATAGCTGTTGGGTGTGTTATCTATAACCGCCATAAAAAAAGTAAAAAAGTTCGTTTCTTAATTAACAAATTTACCTTTCACAAAGAATCAACTTTTATTTCAAACAAATACGTTCCATATGTCTTCCTTTTTTACTCTCTTATTATAAAAGAAAATACGTATAATATTGGTCTATCAATCACTCATAAAATTGATTCTATTTTACAACGATGCAATTACTCAACGCTCTTGGAGATAAATTCTACACTGAAAAACTCCGTTAAATTTTTGAAAGACTCTTTTGTGCATTGATTTGTAAAGGATATTAAGAGTATGCTAAATGTAAAGAGAGAAAAAATTTAAACATTGTCCACGTATTGATATCATGACGTGATTAAAATTTCGGCGACAGAAAAATTCCATCAAGAAAAAGTTTTAAAAGTATAAATTAATTTAAATTGCATAATATAATAACTCCGTAATATTTATCCCAGTATATAAAGAAAAATTTCATGAAATATTAACGCTCTATCAAACTTTCTAATATTGATTGTGTGCTATATCTTACTTTAATTTCCATAAAAGAAAGAATTTCATAAAATCCGAATTACCTTATTTCTCGAGCACTAAGAAAACACACCTATCGTCCGTATATTTACAGAAAATAAGAATTATTCTTTTCGAAACTCGCCATGATTTTGAGTATCTGCATAAGAGTTAATCTTGGGTATTGGGCTTGGGAGAGTAATGAGAAAATTATTCTGGACAAAGTCAACCAGATGATGAATTAAAGCTCGCGACCTTTGGAATAGATTACAGCAGTGATTTCAGTTGAACCTCAGCGAAGAAGAGGAGCTGCACGGAAGGGTTCAATATCTCTGAAGAGGATTCTGAAATATGAAGGTGGGGAGCAAAGAAAAACAGCTAAGAAGTAAAACAAAAGAGGCTAATATACGAATAATATCAGAAGTTGAATAACGAAATATGGAACTCAGTAAATAAAAGAGTTTGGAATTGAATAATATTTTTAACGATATATATACAGACCGAATAACTGTGAAAATAATACGTGAAATAAATCGCTAATGTGGATTACGAGAGCATAAATAGAGTATAATAATCATAAAGCATAAATGAAACGAATCAAGAATTAAAGAACCCATGTATATTACGAATAAAGAACGTGATTGTTATCTGCACTAACGAAATCATAAAAATTTCCACCTACTTGTATGAACACAGTGTTTCACTTACCGCAGGAAACCTTTTACGGCTTGGAATTGATAACATAATTGGATGAAATTCTTTACGTGTCTATTCGCTTTTACGTAAAGGTTTTTCTCTGGAATGGAAGAATGCTTCAGGAAGTGACGTCACATGCAACGGAAAGGGAATAAAAATCGGTGAATGAGAATATAAACTCGTGTAAGGAACGAGAGCGAACGGTGAACCCAGAAGAATTCTGGAAAGAGATAAATTATAATGGAGTGGAGATGGTGAAGGGTGGGTTAAGAAAAGGAGAGAGACAAAAAAGTAAATCTCCAAGATACGCCAATCTGAGGTGAGAAGGATGGGAATCCAATGCGGAATAAGGAAAGTAAACTCTTGGTTGAGAAACGATCGGTAAGAACAGGAATTTGTAAACAAAATCAGAGATGTAATTACACTAAGTAGGATATACTTGAGGTGAGGTTGGGAGTGCAGTTATTAAAAAATTCCGCCTACTTTCGTGGAGAAAGTAGGTTGAGAAGATATTTTAATAACTAATTGTGCATAGAGATTCATCATGATTATGAAATGTAGGGCGAGTAGAGCTTATCGATGGAGAAAAAAGTACTGCAGCTAATGCCCGTATCTTCAACAGATAAAGATGAACGAAACCACGCAAGGATTTTAGTATTTTTATATTCCGCATGAAATTAACTGATTCTTTTTAATTCAATTTTTCTAGTCTACTTTTATTTTATATATTTCGATTGGCACTCATTTATGTTTTTTAATATTATAATCCAAAAAAGCTATACTGGTAGATTCCTTCAAAATCTGATTTTTAAATTCAGCTGGATAACTATTGTTTTAGGAGTAGAAATAACTCAAATATTTAACTAAATAAAATTAATTAAAATTTATAATATCTGTATTTGGATTACCGAATTACTTGTATTATTTCCAATTGCTTCATATTTTGTTTCCTTGGAGAGTAATGTATTTCAAAGGAACTTTCTTTACAGAATATAATACCATGAATTTATAATATCTGAAAATAATTCCTTAAGATTTCTTAAAATATATTATTCTTTAAAAATTTTAAAATTGTTAAATAATATTTTTTCTTCTTTCTAGCAAAAGTTAAAGTAGTGCTTAGTGTTAAATAAAAAATAATGATAGCGTTATGTGAGCCTGTGAAAAATACTCCATTCCGAACGACAAGATCCGCTTGAGAAAGTCGCTTTAAAATCGGAAATATTTCGTTCGTAATCCCATTTCCCGAAGCATAAAGAGTACGTTGTCTTCCAAAGTACTGTAATAAAGTGACTTGGTGACGATATATAGTGAGCTATACGATAGTACTCACGAAACTCATTTCAGACTGTGTTATAGTGGGGTTTTATCGTTGTACATCCATTCATAGAAATATCTTTCATTGTTTTTGTTCGTACTTAATAGGGACAATAAATTACTCTTTAGTGCATAAATACTAAGTTAATATAACCACAAGCTTTATTGAGCGTTATATGTACTATTATGGAGCAAGAGATATCAACATACACCGCTCTAAGAAAACGAAAGAGCCAGGGTAAATATGATACATATCCCTTCTTCAAGCATTATTAATATACGCACGATAAACTCTGACAATAACACATATACCATAAAAACAGTTTAAGGAAAGATATCATAATAAATAACATGCTTTACAAGTTCGCGAGACAGGATTAACAAAAGTTATCTAGTGGCAGACCTGGGTTCGAGTCCCAGTCATGTCGCAACTTTTTATTTCACTTTTCAAATACTAATAATAATTCAACTCCTAGCAATTGGAATCTCTAGTGACACGTTAAGAAAAGCGAATATATTCAAAACCTATAATAGATAATGGATTAAGAAACGTATAAAATAAATATTACGAAAAGTTCGTTTTATTGTTGTTGCATTATTTGTTCAGCTGCTTATAAGACATATGGATGAAAATTCCCGATTGCATTCTTTTTTTAGGTGATGATTGTTAAGAGTTAAGCTTATTAGAAAGTAGGGTTCGTGGAAGGAGGGTGGTTCACTGGCGTGCACGCACCCTCGCGTGGCCCAAATAATCTAAACGCACTTCACCCTTTTTTTCAGAAACTCATCGCTCTCGTGCTGCGGTAGCTGGACTAAACCGCATATCTATCATTCATAGAGATCCCAGGAGATATGAGGGTAATTGAGGATACAACTCCCTACATCATGGCTTTGGAAAACGCGAGGAGCAACTTTCCTCGTGATCTCTTATCCAACGCTTCTCCTAAACCTTCTTTCTTCTTTAGATTCGAAAGATAATGATTTCAATTTGTTTTTTGTTTTCCGAACAAGAGCTATAAAAACGTATCGTTTTTTTTCGTACACTTTTTCTAACTTTCCGAGTCCTGACTGCTACATTAGAGTTATATTTTATGAAAAAATGAGCAAATGCTACTTCATGGTGATGAGGAAAATATAAATATCTTCGATTAAATTATTAATTAATTGCCGCAATGATTGTTAAAATGTGCCTTGTTTGAAAGCTTGGTTTTATTATTGTCTACTGATGATAAATTAATAAATGTTAACCCTGTTTATCATTAGTTTTATTTTGTTTGACTGCATACGTATGTATCATTATGTTCAGGCGATGTTTAGCTCGTAAATTTAATTCACTAATACTTTGAAAATTCATGCAACCCATTACTAATTTATAAATACATTCAACATAACTTTGAGACGTATTTAATATTCTTTCCTGCAAACTCATTGATATGTTATTCTATTAAAATAAGAAGATTCTATAGAGATCGCTGCTAATAAAAAAGCATCCCTTACTGTTAGAATATTATCTAGTATAATAAATAATGAAAGTATTTCGGAGTGATTTTTCATTTCACCGTAGCTTCATCTCACCATTACATTCTCGTCTGGCAAAAAGGATAGCCCTTTATTTGTTCACCGCAATACACTTTCCCTTATCCATTTTCCGTGCAATCCCATCGTAGCGGCGCATGCGCAGAAATCTTCGGTTTTGTATTTTGCAGCAACAGACTCCATCTACACTCTCTTTCCCTTTCATCCATTCGGAATCCATAAAAAAAGAATGAATTATTCATAGATCTCATTCATTTTCAGTTCAGCGACAGAGAATGGGTACAGACAGAAGTTTCCATTTTGGGAACATCGTCTTTCCTAATCTTAGAATTCTTGCGTATTGCATGAATGACGCGCAATTTCCCACCAGCTGACGGAATTCGGAGTCGAAAGTGTTTTGTCATCCACGCGATCACCCAACACCACCAGGAGTCGATCGCTGCGATAAAAATTCAACTTTCCTCAGCTCTTATAGACACCATTCACGATTTTTGATACTCTCTCGTCTTTAGAGAGCATTTACGATATTTTTCTTTTCGCTCGTCCGAATCTCCGTTCTGCGGCGAATCGATCGGTTGGGTGGGGACCCGAGACGGAGAGGCGCCGTTTTGGGGCGTCCGTCACATTGGCGTCGTCCTAAGTAATACCGTTGAGAGGGCGTCCTCACCTCGCTTCTCAGATTCCAAGAAAAACAGCGACTCGTTCAGATTAAACTTTCAACTTTTTTTTAAAGGGAGCGAATAACTGGCAATGTAGTTCGTTAACGACAGATGTCAATAATAAATAAACATTGTCGTAATTAACCTCGACAGTATGATTGCGATGTGTCGTCCTCATGCGTAAACAGTGTTTACTGCTTTAGTTTATTTAATGGAATATATGCTCAAACACGGCGTATTACGTTACAAATCGTCTTTATCTTCCTATATATTTCCACAAATTCCTGTGAACGGAATTATGTATTAATTTCAAATTAAAATATATATTAAATAAAATTTATACTGATGTCTCGATGTTTACGTTACGGCTATCATTCGCGGATTGACTTAAGCTTCTGATAATCTCTGCAGGTTACGAGGATAGGGAAACGAATTTTTCAGCAGAAAGAAAAAGTTTGGCCACATCGGTATGGAATATAATTATTTATCGTCACTTTAATTTTTTATAGGGTGATTTGTTTAGTATTATTATTCGAAAATAAATGTTTTGGGATCATTGTTTCTATAAGCCATGACCCATCCGTAAGTTTTTTATTACTACAGGATTGGTATTCATTTTTCAGACTTTATTCATTTCGCGTAATTTATTAAGTATTCTCTTAATATGTCTTTAACTTAGATACATTACGCGTAATATATAATATTATAAAGTAAATTTAATATTATGCTGTATTGTATACATTTATTTTCTAATAAATATCTAATTTCTAATGTTAAATAATGTTTTACAACGTTGGGCTACACTACACTGAAATCCTTTTCTGCGTGCATTACTTATTCCATATATTTTAAGCTAGTTTACTATTCTATAACCATTCACTTCACTAATATAGCGCTAGATATTTACTGGGTACTATATATATTTTTATTTATCAATAACTGTTTTCATTGGTTACGGTAAAAGGGGTTGAATTAATTTTGAGTCTGTGTGGTCACATGTTTTGAAGGAAATTGTGAATGAGGGGAGCTACGTGCGGGAATTGGGTTGGAAAGCATTGGAGAATGACAAATGGAGAGAATGTGAAAGGAAAAGTCTAGCAGCAAGGCTGAAAGAATTGATTGAACCGTAATTCTGTAAAGGTTCAGGTCAATAAAAGAATCAATAATCACCCGTTTCTTTCGACCAAATATCGTGATGTGTTTCATTTTGTTTGCGCATCAAAGTTTCCGGATTCATCTATCCATTATATATACAGAAAATATTATATATATATATATATATATATATATATATATATATATATATATATATATATATATATATATATATATATATATATATATATATATATAATTCATCAATAATTTTACCTTAAATATATGCTTCAGTTGATCTTAGAAGTAATTAAAGATAGATTTTTATGTTATCGTCTTTCTCATAGCAGAACCTCATTTACTGAACAGATTATTCCGTCATTTTGAAACAGCGGAATCTTCATTAGCTGTAAGAAGTCGGTTAACTGCTGGTAACGCCCCGTTTTACGAGTTGTGGAATAGCTTTCTGGAAGCTTGAAAGTTTTACATTGTACTTATAAATTGCTTTTTTTCCTTTTTTTCTTTGAGATGGTATGTATCTTGACTTTACTCTTTAATTCTACTGTTAATTAATAATAGTAATAGTTTCTTTCTAGTATACTCCATTCATTGAACCGTTTGTTTATTATTATATATCTTCATGAATATTTTTCATCCAATTTTGTTCGCAGAGTTCTTGAAGAAACGTGACGAGTTTAGTCGGTAACTCTAACAAAAATAAAATTTTCCTTTGGCTTCTTCCGTCCAATGACTCGCTGTGTTTTCCTCTTACTGCACTCAGAAAATTTACTTCTTCGAATTAGGCTATGAATGCATCTCCAAGGAAACAAGAAGTTTGAAATCAAATTCTACGTCCAAAAACAACTATTATTAATTTACATAAAATATTCCAATGGTTAGTTTCTACATACTCAAAACATATAGATATATATTAAAGATAAAGATATATATTTTTACATAAATAAATAATATGCAAATAAAATCCTATTGCTTTTGACGTCTATTTCAGAGACTTTATCACCCACTGCATACGTGTTACGTTAATTGCAACCGCTTCCTGTCGTAAAATAAAATATGATCCCTTTCAAATTTGTCGTATTTTTCGCGACAAGAATAAAACTATTTTTGTTCGAGCTATATCCTCCCTTTTTATTACCATCCATCAATTTCTTAGAGTCCTTTCAGTTAGATACTTCCGCTCGTCATTTTTTGCACATCATCGGAGAACCGTAGTTAAATCCAAATCCCTCTTATTGTCATATCACGGATGAAATATTTATAATTTATTGTTAGAGTAAGTAAGAAGCAGGAAATGTCATTTCCAAGTCCAATTTCGTACATCATCAAAACAAAACGCAATGACGACAAATTGCTTAGATTCCTGTCACGTCTTACAATTGGAGAAGAGTTGCATCTTGATCCTTTCGCTTCACTCACAAACTTGTTCCATTTAGAGGATTCTGGCAGAGTGTGGAACGGATGGATTAACTACCACTTTCCTCTTCTCCCCTGCTGAGCCATAATTCCCCCTCTCACTAAAGCTTTTGGTAGCTAAGGACAGAGTGGATGAGTTTCCTCCCTGATGGTTTGTATATTTACACCCAGGAATCCTGGTGCCCTCTGCCATATGTCTCGACCTGCTTGTAGTTTTGACATGCTGGATGAATGTATTGAATGCTTGGCGTCTCCTTGAGGTATCTGTTACCATGTAATTTTGATAAAAGTCATCCTGAATGCATGTTTCCAATAGGACTTACTGTCTCAAAGGAACTCTTTTTAATAAATCTCATTATCCCTACTATGCTTAGCATCTCCCCTTTCCCTCTTGCTAACATTCTTTCAGTTACCCTATCCCTTTTGATAAATACGCTCCTCTGAAATAAATCATTTAATTTCCCCTCCTGCGACGCATTCCCTTTAAATCTTCACTCATTCGCGTTCCTCCTCGCGAAGCTCCCCTTTCTTCTAATCCCATTAAAATAGCGCAGATTAATTCTAAAATTAGTTTTCCGCCAGTTCCAGTTTATCGTCGCTTCCCAACGCCTTTATTCGTTTCTTTAGCTCTTCCACGAGTTATCAAACGAGAGGAAGCACTGAAACGCTTTTAAGCTTTATCTATGACAAGATTAATCAATTACATGTAAGTTATCTCAAGGATTTATTTAATCCCTTTTATCTTAGTCGTGATGCTGATATTTCCCATGATTTACGTTAAATTTCTTTAGCGATGGTCTTGCACAGGAATGATTTGTCTAAGTACTTTGGTGCTATAATATTAATTACTCTTGAAAGGCAATTTTATTGATAATCTGATAACATATTGAATTATTTCCATAAGTAAAACGAGATGAACACAAAAAAACTCCTAACATTTTAAGCATGAATATCTTTACGCGTCAAGTTTCTGCGAAATGATCACAAACGTTAAACAGGAGTAAATAATAGCGACATGACTAAGATTCGAACCCAGGTTCCCAACTTACCTTGACAAAATTGATAGCGAATGGAAATTAAATGGTCGAAAAAATTAAATTGGGAGACCTGGGTTCGAGTCCCAGACCCTTTTCCACTTAACTATAACTTATATTGAACTATTCTAAACATCAATTTGCTTGATAAATCATGTGACTTAATTAAATGTACCACAGATATTCTTTATTTTTCTTCCCATTCTAATTTTTCCCCATTATTTCCTTCGCTTTCATTCTGATCTACGTCTACTAAGACCCATTTTTATCGTCATCAAACCCTACGAAACCCTTTTACGACGTGCGACGAAAAATTTCAAAATAAATGCCTCATTTAATGATCTAAGAGCCTCATAACCGTGTCTGCTCTTCTTCAACGTTCAGTTTTACAACGTTAGCGTTGCAATTCATATTGGATCTCAAAGAGATACGTGAGCTCACTCTGACCTTCCGATAAGAGAATACGGCCGTCGTCTTCATGAATAACAAGCACGCGACTTCCCGACGCCCGTGGCGGGATGTCTCTGCACGACGGAGCAGCAGAAGATCGCATCCGTCGTTTTTAAACCGCGGATAGCACGGTCTTGCGCGTGCCACATCCTTTTTTCACCCACGCTTTTATTCAGTAGCGTGATCTCATCGCATCTCTGCTTCCTCTCCACTTTTTCTTTCGCTTCTGTGTGGGGCCTCGTAGTTCCCAAGAAAGGAGAAATGTTTACTTTAAAACGTCCCTTCCAGCGAAGAAACTCGTGGGTTAGCACACCACGAAATCTCGTCGAGCGGCGTATCTAAGGCGTGACTTCCGACCATATTTCTTTCCATCGGTTATGCTCAAGATAGGCTGCCAAATATGAACCGCCATTGAGTCCCTTTTTTGAGGGATGATTTGATATGAAAGAAACAGAGTTGTACTTTTCACACAAAAAATTGTGTACAAATTCCTCTAGCAATGTACTTCTTCGTTTCTTCTACTTCACGAAATGGATTCTCAATACATCTCTCTCGATTCTATGAATATAATAGTGCATGATTGTCTGTAGTATTATACGATTGGTATGATATAAGATGAATTTCGTCTGATACGTTTCATTGTTACCACAGAGTGACATGGATTGTTATTGATATTCTACTTTCGATCGTATGAATGAAATATGGCTATCGAATCATAAATTTTATCAAAATAATATCAAAATAAACATGCGAAGACGTAGTTTTTACAAATGAAGAATCTTCTTTGAAAAACTGAGATTATTTTTATTAAGTTGATTATAAAGAAAGATCAGATATTATTAATAAATTTCATCTTTTAAATTTCGTACAATTTATATCAATATTAATCATGTGAACTTTATGAATTCATTGGGAAGTTTTAAGAAGTTGTTTAAAGTCCGTATCAAAACATAACATTATTAATACGCGTGCCATTATAAAAGTGGTATATCCTAAATGACGTGAGATTCCTTGCCATCTTGAAATAGAGGAAAGGTTTTTATTCGAAAACAAGAAAAAAGATTTGAATTTTTGTAAAGACCGAGCGTTTAAAAGACTGAAAGACTTTTGACGAATCCCAGCCTACGCTCTCATTGAAATCACAGAACCGTTACCTTCCATATACAATCGGAATGAGTTTTAAATACCCATTCGAGTCCTTTCGAAATTAACATACTCATGCATAATGTCTTTTGTGGCGTGTTGGAAGGATGTCTGCCTTTATAGATCGAATTCTTGAATGAGAAACGAGGTTAATGGCTCCTTCTTGGGAAGTATAAAGACTTGGATTTTTGGGGACGGTGAGAAAGAGATGGTCTAAAGGGATTCGAGGGATGGGAGGTTCCGGTACCAATCCATCGCCAACTCCGGTCGAAGAAAGAGCTTTATATAGAAGTTGAGCGTGTTTGGACAAAAGTGAAAGAAGCGCATTTGCCTTCGGAGAATAGAAAAAGTAAAAGGAGGTATCTGCAGCATTGTGTTGGGTAGACATGAAAAAAGGAAACGGGAAAAAGAGTAATCTATAATTAGAAAAATATATATTATTTATAATCTAAAAATATGTATTATATTAAAGAAAAATAAAGTATAATAGGAAATAATGATATCCACACTAGATGAGGTAAATTATTCCCGAATCCAAGTTTTAAACGGTTATCCTAATTTAAATATAGAGAAAATGAGCTATTTATAGTAATACATAGCAACTGAATAATAGCTATTTATAGTAATACGATTATGTTACAAAATAATGTTAATTAGTACAATTAATAAGTATACTTCGTGCAATACATATTGCTGTTAGTAGTAAAATTTAAGAGAACAATTTGCCCGCAATAATTTATATACGTTTATTAATATTTATAAATTATGTATTTATATAAATAGACTATAAATCATAATAACATAAGTAGAGTTTCATCATTATTTTTATTAGGATCAAAATATTATATTTAATAATATGGATAAGAGTTTTATGACTATAAGAATTGAGAATATGAATATAAATTATTGAAAACAATGTATTATAACCTCGATCATAATTCTTCAACTGTTCGCTATGAAGCTGTTTTATTTATATTTTCTTTGAATACATTTCCAACTTTCTCAAAACGATTTTTAGACTGTTTTGCTCCGTCTCCGTTTCCCCTTGGTAATTCCCGTGACTGCTCTTTTTCGCTTGAAACGCGCCTTCAAAAAACTTCCTAAAGTCTTCTACACTTCCGGACTTAAATTCAGACCATTCCTTAGACTGCCCCCCTCATTCCAACTCTCTTATGTTAAGAAGCACCTTCGCGCTCCAGTTTCCCTTCTGTTTACTCGTTTTTTCTCACTGTTTTTCTCGGAATTACTAAGAAGCTTTGTCCCTGCATTTAGTTGAAAGCGTGTTATTGTCTCAAAAGCTCGGTGAATGCAAAATTTTTAGCACGTGATAAGATCGCGAGTATATCGTTAGATATACGTGTAATAGTAATAATTAACTAGAACTTACATCAATGGTAATAAGGTCATTTCTCTGAATATATATATACATACATATATTTAATAAAAGGGAATTATAAATAAATATGTATACATACATAAAACATTGCCATGTTAAGAGATGGTGGTTTTTCCTGAATATTGTCGTACGTTATACGTGGGATTAATTTATTGTAAAAGTTTCCCTAAATGGATATAAATATATTTTATTATTCCATTGACTCATTTAGTCAATAAATGTTAAAACAGTCTTAGATTTTATCAGGTATGAATTATGATAGATTCGAATTAAAGTTCAGTTTTACGGCTCAACTATCACGAACGAAAATGTGAGTTGAAGAGGAATATTCAAGAACGTAAATGTACTTAAATAGTCTTTTTAACATTTTGAGAGGTAGAATTAAGACTGGAAGAGATTCTTTGAAGCATTAAGTACAACGGCAGTGAGAGGAAATCAGTCCCAATTATCCCTAAATCCAGCCATTTTTCTCATGGTCATTGAATACTCAATCTTTTTTGCTCCAATGAAGGAGAAAATTATTGTTCCATACTGCTTGTGGAGGATAGAGATCTCCTGCTGGAACAGTCTTCCAGGATAGTACGCAGGTAGAATCTCTTCTATATATTACTATGGTACGACTGACATAATGAGCCATCGCACTTCAAAATTTTCCTTAGAATTATTCTGAGTATTTACAGTCTTATTCAACATTAATTAGCGAGTTTTCCGATTAAGGAATAAAATTACTTATATTTGGATATTATCAGTTACAAATATTTATTTTTAGTACAACTAATGTTCTAGTAGAAGCCATCGGACACTGTATTTTAATAGTTTTTCCCTTGCGTTACATATTGCTTTACTCGAAGTTGATTTAAGCAATTACTTGATATTGCATGAACTCTTTCCTCAGGGCAAAACATACGCAAAAAGACTAGTTTTTTTCGGGGAAAAATCTACTCAATCTGTGACCTGTATACTGTACTCAGATGGTATAGGGCTACATTTTCTAAGACTTTTCATTGTATTCTGGCTCTGAGTACCAAAAAATGTGTGGGAAAACCTCACCCTTCCCTTATTTGTTTTGACTCTCTCTCCTAAACTGTTTGTCGCCAACAATGGAAGGGACTAGTAACCAAGCAAAAGAGCTGTCGTATCGGAAAGAAAGTATTCATATTGTTTTCTTCACAAAATTTTAGGAAACATATGCTTAAAGGACGACAGCTGTCTTTGGAAAAGTGTTCAGTTCCAACACTCAAGCATATACAAGTCTCATAATTCACCCCTTTATGTTTAAATCATCACAGACAATCGATATACTTTTACGTACGTTTTTAGGATCCTAGTTGTACAAATGAGCGCTAGGCTTTGTCCTTCTTGTTAGGGCATTACTTTCATTCCACACTTCCCCGACATTCAATCTTCTTGTATCAGATATTTATCCTCAACCACCTTCACCGATTAACTCGGACGGAATCCGATGCCCACCCTCGTCTCCCATAGCACTTATTGGGTTTATGCATTGGGTGTGTGAAGCCTTGGTAAGGAAGCGCGGTATACCAGGGCCGCGCGCTCATTTCCGTTCATTCATGGCCACGGATGAACGCAGCCCCAGCAACGCCCGGGTGTTGCCCTAAAAGACACCGATGATTAGGATGTTTCCCCGATGGCATCATGGGAAGGGCGGGGTACGCCCCTTCCCCGTCTGGGAATTCCCTCTAAATTGGGCTAGAATCCGACTGAATTTAACGAACCAAAATTTCCGATCACATCCAACACAGCTGCGAAACTGTGAGTATAGAGGGCCCTTTAAAGATGTGAACCAGGATTCAGCATTCTGGAAGACTATCAATGCGTAAAAGAGGTTTCAAGATCGAAACTAGTTCAAGATATCGGAAATTCACTGAACATTCGACTAGAAGGAGGGCGAGCATAACCATACATATTAATATCTAATAAATCTTAAAAGTATGTATTAATTTAAATTCTACATCATTTTTGTATACTCAAAGTAAATATTAACATATACCACACTTAAAATTACGTAGATCTTGCCTAAACGTTCGAAATTTCTGTTGACGATAAATTATCATTTGCTGATCTAATCAATATGTTTATGAGGGGAATCTAATTAACTAAATACGTGTAGACTAAAAAACACCTTTAACCACTCACACATTGGAAATTAAGCATCAAAATCCAAAAGATTTTTTGTCGCTGCTATCGGAAAATGTCTTTGGAAATTCTATACTTTCCATTCACAAGAAAATCAGTAATTTCAAATGTTTCTTCGATTTTTAGCTGTTTTGAGGAAGAACCAACGCTGCAGTACGCGTATAAAGTCCGATAGAAGACTAAATATATTTCAGAACTATTGACGCGGAATGCTGTACTCAAATAGAAAACACTTCGTAATCTTTCATCCGGAAAAAGGAATTTTCTTTGGTCGCTAAGCACAACCACAAGCAAATATATTTACGCTCGACTAGTCCACGGTCTCGATGCACCTGAAGATGAGAAGGATGTGAAGAAACGGGTCAATCGCTATCGAGAGAATGTTTCTCGAGCCATTTAAATAATTTTTCTCTCGTACAGGAATGTCAATGCATCAGTGATTTTAAAAAGAATAATTTTATCTTGCACCTGTCGTCGAATAAAAAAATCCGTAACTGGACTATTTCATTCCGAGTGGATAGGATCGGATTGTGTCTCACAAAGAAGATAGTTGTCCATGTAAGTTATCATGATTCACGAAATGCGGATTCCCAACACCTCTAAAAAGACTAATGAGACCAAAAGCTTTCCCATAAAGACCCCTTATCATCTTTAGTAAGATACACTTTCATATCTCTGAACACCTCGTAGGACTAAATGTACTTCTGTGAGTGCCTTTTTCCTTTAGCAAAGGAAATAGATATAAAATTAGTTATAATCAAATATACACCAATAATGATACACATTTCTTTATTAATTATCTTTAAATGCTTTTAATTAATACGAACATTTTCATTTTTCATCGGTTACACATGTTATAAATTAGAATCTAGTTTTCTATTGGAAATTAATCGAAAAGATTGAGTTATTAACAACTTGAGTAAGCTTCAGCCATATATTTATATAACATGCTAGTTTATTTGACAAATAAAGACGTAACTTTCTACCTTTCATATGTCCTTTGATATAACGGATCTAAATTCTCTCCTTTAGAGGAGAAAATAGCTTCTCCCCATAAAATACTAATGAAAATTTAAACACAACCCCAGAGACAGGCATTATAAAAAAATTATTCACAAAACTTCATTCTCGTTAGTTTTACCTCAGTTAACATCATCCATCAATTCGCCTCACCGAAATGGATCAAAATAAAATTACGTGGTTCGCTTATCGAGTTCCATTTATTAGTCGAACCCATTCCCTTTTATAACGTGAAATTCCTAATTCGTTAGTTCCTTAGTTACGCCGAAGTTTCAAAACCCACCTTCACGCAATGCAATCGTGATTAGCCGGCGTAAGATTCGTGCATCTCCCTGATGATTTAATTCCATACCCGCTTGTGCGTCCGTGAACAGGAAGTGCCTTCCCTCCCTCCGAAGGTGAGCGATAATTTTACAGGGATCACAAAACACCACCAATTCTAAGGGAAGGAGCAGAAAGGAAGGGCGTGTATAGCTGGCCCCGCCTTCGAGAGAGGTTACAAGAAAGAAAAGCGAAGTCAAAGACGAATTTTTATGCTCCCACCGTACCAGTCTGTATACAACTCGCTTCTCTTCAATTACAATGCCCTCTTTTTTCCCAATACGAACCCTTCTTTACTCCCCGAAAAACCCCTTTTCTTTCCCTCCCTCATAATTTTAGATTACCACTCCCTTTTTAATCGAGGAAATTAGTCATTTTTGTTTGTTTAGATAAGATCTACCGATGGCTCTATTAGTTCCATCGTTTACCTCTGCTTAATGTATGAAAAGGGTTTTATGTTTACCCATTAAATTATCCAGAAAGGTGTATCCTATCGATTTTTAGATATTGTTTGGGTTCCAAGGGTTACACTGCTTGCCGAAGCATTTTATTCTTGTGGGTTGAGTAATATATAGCAGGGCTTCTGTTTGGGCAGTGATAAGCTCCTTAGACGATATCTCTCTATTAAAAAATTTTGCTCCAACGTTTTTTCTTCGCCTGTTGTAGGAGATTAATGATTGAATAACTGTAGATTGGACAAGAAACTGCGGACTAATATAATTAAAATTTTAGATTTAGGTATAAGGTTATGCAATGAAAGTAATTTACGATATTGGTTTAAACGGTTCTTATGATCATAATCTCATTACAGAAGATCGAATGACTTCATCTTTAAAGTTCAACCTTACGGGATATGGGATTAAAAATTTTTATTTTAAACTTTATTATATATATACTTTAAATTTAAATTAAACTTTTAAAATTCATACTGATTTTACTTTCTTAAAATCAAGTTTTCGCCATCGATTTATATATTTATAGATACATACACAGATACTCATTAGTAGAAATACTTAACTTTTAATTCGTTACAGATATTGTTGAATTAAAAATGGTCTTATATATGTTTGTAATAGTTGTCTGAAAAATTTTGGGCAGTTAATTCGAGATCGTATATTTATAATTCATTCAACATGATCTGTAACGAATTAAAAGTTCTACTAATGAATTGACTGCTCAAAATCAGTAAAAAGTTAATTAGAAATATACAATATGTATCATTCTGTTCAAATACACTTCTGGGAATCTGTCTAAGGAAGAATCTTCAGAATGTTATCAGTTCCTCTTCACTGAATTGCGGCGAATAGTTTCCACCTCAAGTGCACTGATCTGATAACCTAAATATTTGGTATAACATCTTAAAAACGCTTTTTAATAAATGAAACAGTTTAGAATTCATAGAATAACTCTTAACCTCTTAACATAATTAAAAGATGCGAATAATTAATCTTCACGTTTCTTTTGAGGACAAAGGGATATAAGAGCAAGTAGTTTTGTTTTTAATTTTTATCGTATTGTTACATCAATTCATCAATCAATTAATATTGAATCAAGATTTGTTGCATAAAATCCAAGTCTAAAAAGTAGTGTTGATGTTAAAATTGTACTTATTTAAATTCGTTTCCAGCTTATAGACGAAGTTATCAATATTAAAAGGGGCCTACTAATACTATTTTCTATGCTATTCTGCTTATTCAAGTTATTAGTTTAATCAAGAGATTTTTTGCTGTATCTTAAATATTACATTTTCCTATTTTGACGTAAACATTTTTTCTTTTATTTGTCTCCTCGGTACTCATAACTATCATATAAAGAAGTTTTTATCGTCTTTTTCCGTTCGTAGTTCATTCAAGGTACACCTACTAGAAGTGCAGCCGAGCCGAGCATTTCTGCAGTAAGACATGAATATAGTAGACCCAAGCTTACCTTCATGTTCGAGGACCGTATTTTGTCATAAAATTAGAAATACGCTAGCGTGCAAGAGCATCGCATCGAGTGAAGCTATTTCGTAGTAACCGCGATTACAAATCTCATGCAGACAACACTCAAAGACGTTGCACCGCAGACCTGAATATCCTACAACGGGTTGATTCAAATCATCAATTTTAAAATTAATTTGTTCCACAAATAAAAGTTCTTTTAAAAATAATATTTTTCATCATGCATGTAGAGAAGTAGGAGTTGAAAAAAATTATCTATAAATGGTGAATCTGATAATGGGTAAGGTACAAAAAAGTTTTTTAGTAAAATATCCTTGCATTTTGTGAAAAACGAAATAATTTTGTTAATTAGTTTGTTTGTCAGTTTATGAATAATATGATTTTTTCCTTTATTTAGCAAAATAACCACTCTAATTTTGTATCAAAATTCAATAAAAGTTACGCGAGTTAGATATTTCTAAACACCCTATTTTCATCGAGGTATTTTATTCGCTATAAATTTATTAAATTTGCTCAATTTGAATGAAAGGAATGTTAAGTACAGATTCAATATTGAAAACATTATTATATTTTATTTATTAACTGTAAAACTATTCAAAAAAGTCAAGGAGACTAATTAGATGTATAATGAATCGTTAACCACGTGAATGTAAATCATAGGGAAGCAAACAAGAAAGAGGTAGAAAAGAAAAATATTTATGTGTACATAATAACTTGTCTGTCTGAAATCTCCGAAGGAACGCTGTTTGTAGCGTCAGCATAAATTGACCCTAATACTATAGAATACTTTTTCGCAAATCTAGGTTTTCATCCCGTCCTACACACAGATCAAAGCCCTCTGAAAACGCTGCGTACTGCGAAAATTAACCAAGCGATGTCCGGCGCAGCGGAGCTTAAGGAAACCTTCACAGTGACGATGGTTCCTCGAACCCCGCCCTCGAGACTCGGAAGCCCTCTCTATGCCCCCATCCTCCGCTTACGCAGGTGCTCAACGGCGACAGGATGTAGTAGTCTGGTGGGGCCAAGTGTCGTTCGATGAGTAAGTGCTAAAAAAAATTCCACGCAGCGGAAGCTCTCGACATGCACACTCTCGTATGATCACGACCTGGGGTTACTAGACTTTTACGTCTCATTTTTAAAGGGCGCATTCTTCTGGTCCATTGGCTGGTGTCTCGATATCTCCTTCTTTTTAACAACAGCTGATCCGTTACGACTTCTGTGTATCGTCGTCGTGTTCCTTTAATTGGTGAAATGTCCGTTGAGTTGGTAAGGATGTCATTGGTAAATTAGCGAATATCAGTCATCTCAAAATAGTTCTATGAATCATAATAATTTTGTACTATTCGTAAGGATATTTGCTAGAAAAAATCTGCAATGATAAATTAGGTAATTTTCTACAGTAAGAGACTATTATCTCTTTTTTTTCGAAGATATTTACCAGTTGCCATAAATTTTAATTTAATCGGTGACATTAACATCCAATTACTCTTTACGTAAATTGTTCATCTAAATAGAAAGCACTTATAGAAGTATAATCTCAAAATATTATGAAGTTTTAATCAAAGTAGAGATGCCAATTCACGGTCATAATCATCTACAAGTATTTAGAAGTCCATTCCATTTTCATTTTACTATCGACATTACTGAGAGAAAAATAAATTATTATATTAATTTTTTTATCCATTATAGTTTTAATAAAACTTTTATATTATATTTAGATTTATTTAGGAAATTAATTTTATGTTTGCATATTAATAAAACTCGCTGTACGAGGATCGTGGATGAGGGTTAGCTTCTTTGAATATATAGGATGGGATACGCAGAGTAGAATGTACAGGACGAATTAAAAAATATATATATTGATCACAGAATGAAGTTTAATTAAATTAAAGATAGACAATTTTGTCTGGCGTTTATGAAATTCCTCTAAATTACGTTGGCAATTGTTGATTCCAGAACTGCATTGAAATTTTATGACGGATGTAGATTATCAATAAAAGAAATTTCTTTCTCCTTTTTCATAAAAATATACGTATATATCTTCTATAGATTATAAATTATCGTCCACGGTTAATATATCCTTCGGTAGCTCAGTTGGTAGAGCGGTGGACTGTAGAAGGAAAACATTACAGATATCCATAGGTCGCTGGTTCAAATCCGGCCCGAAGGATTTGTTTTTGTATAATTCGTTTTGCATCCGTAATTTTATTATTCTTTCCTGATACTCTGACAAAAATAGTCCCCTGAAAAAGCTGTTTTCCTTCTTTACTTCTACTTTTCACTATAATCATAACTCATTATTATTTAACAATCATATTACATTAAATTAGTACTCAGTACTATAAGAATGTATGCATAATTTAGTATCATATCAGTTTGAATGCGTTTGCTCGTAAAATATAATTAAAGAATCTGTTATATTTCCTATTTCATCGTAGGAAAATTTATAATGTTTCGCAAGCCTCGCTTCTAATAAATCATCATAGAAAACCTTTATTGGAACTTTCTATCCGTGAAGAAATAATAAAGGTATTGAACTCTGGCCCTGCTTTCTCCCCAGGACACATCGATTTGACTCGGTGCCACGTAGGGACAAGCTCTAAATCGAAATTTTTCAAACGCGGATGACAGCTCCTTCCCTTTGACCCATACCTCTTTAGCGAATTGGATTTCCTCGACCATCATTTCTACTGACAGTACTTTTGCAAAGGAGTGGCACGGCGCCTTGCTCTTCCTTTCACATACATCGTGGTGGATGTCGCCCCCTCACGTGCAGCCACTTTCTTAAAGGAAATTTTTCTACATTCCCAGGAAATTCAATCTCTTGACCGAGCGATTACTTTTTGACCGATATCCAGCTACGAGACTCTTTTCTTTGTTTTTATTTTCATTCCTGTGGCGCCTTTGATTCACCTTGGAGCCGTCAAGCGTGTATAAGGAGCGTCAGATGGCGTTAAAAATATACCTCTTCCATCTATTAGCTCTCACATATGTAACGACTTATTTAAAAGTCGTACGCAATAAATATAATTATCTCATGCTTTGGGGCTATTAAAAGTCGAAAAACGAATAAGAAATGTTGTAAGTTGATGTAAACGTGTAAACTTAGATATAAAGAGCCTACTGGAGAAATTGCAAACTTCGTTTACTCCCTCATTACTTTTTTACTGTACGACTCGTTTCGGTTTTACAATAATTAATTATATTCTCGTCTCTGGAAACAATTTTATGTAACAGTACATGAATTTAGTGTAATTAAAATACATCAATTTATTAAGTTGGTTAAAACGTCTGGCTTAATCTCTTGATTTCTATTTTTCCTCCGTCTATTATTAATATAATTCAAAGTTATCTAACTCACTTTTAAAATGTATTTTGCGTGTCGAATTTAGTATTTCAATATTTTTTCGTTAATGTTACATTCGTCTTTTTCGAAGAAAGTGGCCATAATTTTGTATCAACTTCTCTATTATCTTGAATAGATTTATTTCCACGACATATGACGGTTTATCGCGTATTTGATGAATTATTCCTTTAATGATATTTTATTTGCCAATTTTCTTTCCAAGAACGCGAATTTTGACATAAAATATTACGAATATGAATATCTTTTAATCCCCGTATATTTTTTTAAGCTCGGACTATATTTAAATAATACTTTACGTCCTTTTCTGAATCTTATAATCCTTCTTGGAATTTTGTGCCCGAGATTGTTGCATCGCATGCCTTTCTTACCATGGAAAACTCGTAATTATTCACCTTATCTGGCGTTGATGACTCCCAGAAGGTAAATATCAACCTCAACATGAATCACTATCTCAGGCGCCGTTCTAGATTATTATCTTCTTTTCGGTACCTGGAAATTTCAGACTCTTCATGTCTCAGCTCCATACGTATATAGCTCCGCGAAAATTCCCTGTAATCACAAATATTGGATTGCGATTCTCTCCCTGAACTCTGTTATTCGAAGAGCATGAATTGCTACTTTCCAACTGAATTGACCGATGGCATTTGTGTAGCAAGGCCGAATAAATATTTCAGCTAAAAATTGTGACCGAGTCGTGAAAAATGACGTTCGTAATCGTTTATAGATTCTCTACCCACTGGCAAAAGAATTTAAGTTCTTTCGCGTGTCTTAGAAGTTATTATATAAGAATTAGACTTCGCAGCTTTTATTTTTATAGAAATGAACGTCTGGAAATATTATTCCCTACGTTCTGGGAATATAAACGGTTTCTTGAGAATGAGGGATATCTTTAGGTGAATTAGAAAAAGTTAAAAATATGTCTAAATAATCATGGGAAAAATAATTAAATTGTCAGTGAATGATCGATATTATGTTTCATTCCATAATCTCCTGGCAAAGGAATGTAGCTGGATGTTGTGATATCTTATAATATTCATGTAAGTCGCAAAGAATTCTAAATTTGAGTTCTAAATGGTTTGTCCGTTGATCAGTTTTCTAAAACGGAGATTATCTTCGTGTCTTAGATTATTGGCATATCCTACAATAATTCATATTTGAAACTCAAGAGAAATCGATTAAATAAATAAGAGCTAAATATAATTCACTCTATTTTATTAGAATGAATGAAAAGTTCTTATCGATAAAGCATTTTTGACCTTATGCCGCTTTAATCCAGCAAAAATCTTACACACATATCTGTATAAGATTATTATTTAAAGCATCCCTTTTAATCTTATAAAAACCCAAAATTTATTTCAGAGTTTCAGGCATATTTCACCTTTATTGCATTAAATCATTTGTTTTTCTTGATTCTTTTTAATCCTTTTTGAGATATTACGCATTCTCCACGATATATTAGAAAGTCTCACTCTAAACATAAGCTTGGATTTGAATATATTTTTTAATTTAAAGGTTCACAGAGGTAAATAATACAGAAAAGATTTTTATCATAAGTAAGAATTTATTTGAATTAATTGGAGCTCATACATGTTATACATCGTTTCAGAAGACAGTTGGGGTTGAGGTGAGGTCGGGCGGATGTATTGGCAGGGGAGAAACGGCTGTTATAAACACACAGCAACAGAGATTCCATTGAAGAGGAGGGATATCCTAGCGGAATTAAAAACCCCTTTCACAGAACTCGGCATCTGTTTTCTTTCCACGTCCCTTTTATATATTTCGGGACCAATCCGTCGATCGACCGGAATTTCCGTTTCCATGACGAGGAAATAAAAGAATAACGACCCCCGAGAGACCGCCGCTGTTCCGTGACCTAGCGTGATGACCGCTTTTTTGCAGTCACGCCTCTGGAATCGTATCCGTGGGACGGGGGAGCGTGACGGAGTTATGTTTCTCGGCCATGATGAGATTGGACTTCCCGACACGCATATCGATGCACGGATGTCGCCGCTCCATATATTCTCTCTTACTTTCTCGTCGAAGGTGCTCAAGTCCTTTGTTCTTGTGGACCGTTCGGCTGTGACCGCTAGAGAAACCACCTCAGCGGCCGGCGATTTTTCTATCCACGCACGCGAACGTACTCTATCCCGCCCCGTCTTCTCCGAACGGCTGTTTTTTTTCCTCAAAATTTTAGGTGCGGTTTGCAGTTTGAACATCCGGCCCTTTACAAAAAAAATGTGCGAGTTATTGCTGCCTATATAGTAATAATCTATCGCTTTAACGTCATCCGCGCAGCCAAGCCCTGTTTACTCTCGTAAAGAAGCTAAAAAATGACGTACGAAAGTTTTTAATTAAGATCTGAGGAAAATACGCGATATGCTTCAAAAAGAGCCTTCCTAATACGTCTTTTTGGGGATAGGAAAACTATCTTACGGAAAATTTCATTTCTATACTATTGGACGAATCAATTTTACGGAATGAGAGCGAAAATTGTATATGATACAAATATATTTGGTTTCCAGCTGTCTTATTTCTCAATTGATATACTTCAATAATACTCTGTTTCCGTAGTCAAAACTCGATGGCAGAAAGTCCTTTTCCCGTTCCTTCCCAATAAATTATTGCGTTTATTATCTTACGTCTTTGCATGGGTTTCTCAGCTCTGCCTTTAGAAGTAGAAAAGGAAACGCTTTTTGTTCGGGTTTATCATAAATATTCACCAATTGGTTTCGTTCGCGTTAACTTTTCCGTAATATTTCAGCGCTACATTACTTTTCAACCGAGAAAATGCGGGAAGATAAGCTGGAAATGATCGCGATATAAATAAATTATGCATTGGCGGTATCCTTGTCTCAGATCGAACGAATTAAGTTATTTATCTCTTCTTGATTTGAATCGTACTATAATTTTTGTGACTCGATCAATATCTCGTACGAATCATATGGTACCTGGATAGATTTAGATTTATCTTTTCCCAGGTTCTGAGAAACTCGGATCGCGATCAAAATTTACGAAATGAAAATGCCCTAGCGAGATTCGAACTCCTAATCTCACAGTTGGTGGATGAATGCGGTCTCTGTTCCACCTGTTACTGCCTTTGATTTCGCTGAATCACGTTCATCAACTTCCGACAGACAATTTACCCGGAAAATCGCTCGCGTTGCAGTATTCCTATTGCAGAAAGCCACCTCTCTGATGATCGCTACCTCTCCCCTGAACCCTTAACCCCAATGCCCCTTCCCCCTCCGGACACCCTTCTTAGTACTCGTCACCCTCGTCGGCTTCTCCCTCAACGGAGTCCACGCCCACTTCCTCGTAGTCCTTCTCGAGGGCCGCAAGATCCTCTCTGGCCTCTGAGAACTCTCCTTCTTCCATACCCTCTCCCACGTACCAGTGGACGAAGGCTCTCTTGGCGTACATGAGGTCAAACTTGTGGTCGAGACGTGCCCATGCCTCGGCGATTGCAGTGGTGTTGCTCAACATGCACACAGCCCTCTGAACCTTGGCGAGATCGCCGCCGGGGACCACAGTTGGGGGTTGATAGTTGATTCCAACCTGTTACGGAGGGATGAAAGATCGTTAAGATGTAGCTCATGATGCATTTAGATCACGTAACCTTAACATAGAATCCGTCAAATAAATGTCCAGTTGAGTTCGAAAGAAGGTGTTGAAATGAATATTTACGTAACCATTGTTAATTAAATGAATAGATTTCTAAGACAACTTATCTAGTGCTGCCAAATATTTTGACGTTACTGAGATGGGTCTGAATTTATTAGGAGAAAATTAAATAATTTAACTCAGAAATTTGATGTACCTTATGGTTTCAAGCTTTTTGTTGACATGATATAATTTGAAATTTTCGCATAAACCCTAGGTTTCATGAAGATGAATTTATCATCTATAGAAAAAGATTTCTCTCGCGATAGGATTTTGATATTTTAGCTTACGATAAAAGAAATAATGCTAGCAGACATAATGCCGATCGAGGAGTAAACAGCTCGTCTTATTACCTTGAAACCTGTTGGACACCAGTCGACAAACTGGATGGTCCTCTTTGTCTTGATGGTTGCGATGGCGGCGTTGACGTCCTTAGGCACGACGTCACCTCTGTACAACATGCAGCAGGCCATGTACTTTCCGTGACGAGGGTCGCATTTGACCATCTGATTGGCCGGCTCGAAGCAGGCGTTGGTGATCTCGGCCACGGTCAGCTGTTCATGGTAGGCCTTCTCGGCGGAGATGACGGGTGCGTAAGTGGCAAGGGGGAAGTGAATTCTGGGATAGGGCACAAGATTGGTCTGGAATTCGGTAAGATCGACGTTGAGGGCTCCGTCGAAACGAAGAGAGGCAGTGATAGAGGACACGATCTGTCCGATGAGACGGTTAAGGTTGGTGTAAGTGGGGCGTTCGATGTCCAAGTTGCGTCTGCAGATGTCGTAAATGGCCTCGTTGTCTACCATGAAGGCGCAGTCTGAGTGCTCGAGGGTGGTGTGGGTGGTCAGGATGGAGTTGTATGGTTCGACCACGGCAGTGGATACCTGTTTGAATTTAGGGTAGATGTATAATTCTATACTTTATACTCGTCATCACTTAATAGTGATTTGTTAAATAAACCCTGATCAATGACATATTTTATTAATCGAAGTGACCAGTAGCTCATTTTCTAACATTAATCAGTTCACCGTTACAATTCCTCGAACTATTTGAAAACTTTCTTCAGTCATTCTATTGATGACTTAATATCGAAACAGTATAGTATGCATCATGTCGTTGAATGTTTTAAATAATATTGGGGACCAATTCTGTAGTTCCGCGTTCTTTATCTATGTATTAGTAGCTACCCACCTGTGGTGCTGGGTAGATGGAGAACTCCAGTTTACTCTTTTTGCCATAATCGACGGAGAGGCGTTCCATCAAGAGAGATGTGAAACCAGAGCCGGTGCCTCCTCCAAAGGAATGGAAAATAAGGAATCCTTGAAGGCCGGTACATTGGTCAGAGAGCTTACGAATGCGGTCCAACACAACATCCACGATTTCCTTTCCGATTGTGTAGTGTCCACGGGCGTAGTTATTGGCGGCATCTTCCTTTCCAGTGATCAGTTGCTCGGGGTGGAATAGTTGTCTGTATGTACCAGTGCGAACCTCGTCTGTAAAGATAACATGAGAGAATATTGAGCTATAGATCTAATATATATTCTATCGGTATTTTTGATAAAAATTATTATTACAGCTCTATTTATTCCATCAATAATTTTCTTTACCGTAATAAAAATGCTGTATACTAAGTTTTTCACGAAATATCATGAACTATGACCAGTAGTGTGTAATACGTAAGAAATCTTATATATCCGTAGACCCTTCAAATCCAATTACAATCATAGCAAAGATATTAATTATCTTTCGCAAATTTAGAAGGAAATCAAATCTCATTGCGTTTCTGCACCTTTCCTCGGCGTTCTCACTGATTATGATGCAGAACGTCAAATCGATTAGAGCCCTCTATTAAAACACAATCCGTGGGGCACGTCCGCTATCTTGTTTGAATTTTAATCACCTCTCCCCTGAATCCTGAATGAGTAAGTATTGTGATTCGCTTAAGATGCATAGAAAAACCAATCCCGAGGGGATACGCTGCTGCATTCAAAGTACGCGGCTGTGGTTTCGTGTCACCGACAGAATAAAGTCCAATTTCAGAACGCGACAGATGACGGTATAGCTCAAAACGTGATTTTAATCGGTCTAATTGGGTTCCAACTTCCGCTTTAGGGGGCACGATGCAATCCCCTTACCAACTACAGTAGGCTCCAAGTCGACGAACACTGCTCTGGGCACGTGCTTGCCGGCTCCGGTTTCGCTGAAAAAGGTGTTGAATGAGTCATCGCCACCGCCAATGGTCTTGTCTGAGGGCATCTGTCCGTCCGGCTGGATGCCATGTTCCAAGCAGTAGAGCTCCCAGCATGCATTACCGATCTGCACGCCGGCTTGTCCAATGTGGATGGAAATGCACTCACGCTGTAAAGGTAGAGAATGAAAAGCCAATTAAGCTAAAGGATAGCAGATTTTTAAGCGGTAAAACTAATTCAAATAAATAATTCATCATTCTACAGTCGAAGACCCAAGAAATATTCAGTGTTGGCAGTATCTCAGAGGCTTGTCTCATCTATTTATTTATGAGTATCCATTCCATTTATTTTGTTCAAGAGGTAAAATAAATTATATTTGAAAAGTATTTAAGTAATAAAAATCTGATAGAAATCCTAACAAAAATATTTCTTTCTTTTGTAAATGATCGATTGTTGACATTAGCCTTAGGAATTACGATTTATAAATGTCTTTAGGTATTATTTGATTGTTTCATTGTTGAATTAATCTTTTGCTGTGTATAACATATAATAATTCTTGGTGAACGCTCCATTATTAAATTCTAACGGAATAATAGTCAATCTGCAACCTTTTTTAAAAGAAAAGCTAGTTTCGAATTCTCTTTCCACTAGCACATTGTTTCGGATTAACTGAATCAAACTCTTGGTCACGTATAATTCCATTGCTCTCTGATTCACTTCGATGAGCTCCAAAGGCTATTGCATTCCCGCCAGGCATGATAAACTAATTAAACCCCAAGGATGAATCAAGGAAAAACAGGAAAAGGGATTAAAAGCCGCACCAGGTTTCCTTGGATCCATTATGTAGCTCTCCGATCAACGTTACGTTCGACTTTAATTCGGAAAACAAATGAAAAACGCCGATCGCGATGTCGAAGACATGTTTCTCGGCGAAAATGACCGCTCGATGACCTCTGCATCACTCAAATGATCGAATACCGTTATAAGATCGATGGAAATGGTCGCTGGCCTAGATATCAGTTGGAAGCAATCAATCGCGATTTTGACGAGCGAACAAGTGCTGCAATTCCCGGAGGAAAATTTTCACGCCTCAAACAACTCTTGTTTTAATAAAAGCAAAAAACGATAATCGGTGGTGAAATCGTAATAAAAATCTTCGATGCAGGATACGGATTGAGAACAGTTGGCTAGGTACTTAGCGCTCCGGTGCCTGGAGCATTCACTGGTCAACTAATCAATTTCAGATTACGTATGCTAAAGATATTGGGATGATTCACTTCAGTTTCAACGGTTTGAGTTTGTGATTGGAGAATATACAAAAGTCTTTGACGAGAAATAATCCATAAAAAGGATTTATTCAATCGAATTCGCCAAAATATTAGAGAATTCGTAATCAAGTGGTTGATGAATCTTCATAACAATCAGAGTTTTTCATAGAAGGATATTAATTTAAAATAAGCTAAACTATCGCCTTTTAATCAAAAGTTTATTGAACTTTCCACCCCATACGCTGTACTATGAACATTGTACGAGCACAAATTTCTGATACAAACTCCGTACCATCAGAATTTAAAGGCGCTATAATCTTGTCGTGCTGCTAATCAAAAGAGAAATCGTTTTGAAAGCTATTAAAACATCCGTATCCGAAATGCACGATTTCCCATTTCCATTAACCTGTTCGGCGGATGAAGGAAATACAAAAATTCACATTTCTATTAAAGACGCCGCTATTTCGATGCTGGAGATTAAGGAAAAGCCACGGATTGCTTTACTACCATCCTCATAGGAAAGTTGGGCACCGGACAGTGGAGGATGGCGTGCAGAGTTCCTCTCCACCGAACACTAGTGTAGTCACGCACCTATGAATCTCTTTAATATTCTCGGAAAATTACAACAACGTGCATTTTCGTATCGGGACACCGTCAAACATGTAAATGAAGTTCGGACGGTGGAAATTACATGAATAATTTAGGCACGATCTGTAATGAGGGTGAAAGCCTTTAAAATGCTCTTGATAGATTCTCGGTGATATGAATGCGATGTTATTCATTCATAATCCATTCGATAAATGAGCTGAAGTAGAAGTATAGAAGCGTAGAAGTTCAATGATCATACGATATTCACAGTAAAACAATTTTGAATATTACTAAAAGAATATTTTGCCAAATATTTGCCTTTCAAATAAGAAAAAATAATAATCGAATCTTTCCACATTAATTTATTGCTGAAACTGCACAGATCTGGAATATATTTCATTATAAAAGGATCTAATATATTGGCTATATATGATTTTATTTTGATGATATTTTAATCAATAATCGATTTATATACAATGAATTAACCTATGATAGTTCGCGTGGACGTTTATTTAGCTATAAATTAATATATCTCTCTAAGCCATGCTTTACAAATAAGGGCAGTTATAAAAATGATCGTAAAATTGTCACTCTAAACGAAAGGATATGCAAATCAAGCGATTTCACGTGTTCCCGAAGAGGTGATAAACAGCTTCATTATATTTAAAGACTCCCCCATCGGGCATTTTATTCCGCACAGTCATATGAGCGCTATCAGATCAGACATTTTACGCAGCCGGATTAGTCATCGCATAACGCCATTTAGTCTCCCTAAAAACCATCATGTTGATTGATAATGTTTCGAAACGCATTAAAAGAACCGGCTTCGTCACTTTTCCATTTACGGGATACGCTGACCACACGCGATTTCGTCATCCAATTCCAACCCCCGAATTAAAAAGGGACACCGATTGTTGCTTATGGGGGGAGTGCAAGGTTTAAATGGCGAGCCGTTAATCTTCGCCTAAAATACATCTCGGGAAGATTTACGGATCTCCTTTCTTTCGACTTTCGACGAGAAGGAGGCCGACAGAGAGAGGTCATCCCATTATCTTTTCGTTACTTCCGCACAGTCGGCTTCTTCTCTTAAGCGAGGCGATCTTAAGACACGAAGTGCGATGAACCCGAATTGAGCCTCGATGGAAGTCATGCACCCTTTGAGTATCGGTGATATTTTCGAAGGTAGGCAACCAGGATGTCTGCTGACGTGTCACATGCATTTTGGACGTAATTCTTTGACTGATCTTCAATAAAATAAATAATCCGAAAAAAATTATACTTTATAGTAATAATAATAACATCTTTGCTAAGATAAAATTTGAGAATCAAAAAAATCAATCTCCTTCCATATTTAACCCTAAATTCGATAAAATGGCTTTAAGCAAAGTTAGGACTAAAATTCTTTGACTTTCGTACTGAATATTATGAAATATATTACATATAACTTATGATTTTTTAATAAAGGCAAAAATATCGAATTAGTCATAATTTTCATTATTTATTAGATTAGTTTTTAGTGTACTTATCAGTTATTATCATTATTTAGAAAGTTCTGCATCAGCGAGGACCGAAATATGCATATTTACACAAGTAAAAGTTAATTACCTTATTGTCTTTCATGGACAATATTCAGTAAATGAAATATTAAGTTACGTGAGAGTAGAATGGTATCCAAAAGGAAACCTAAGCTCCAAATAAGTCGAAACCTCCATCATTCTTATCCCCGGGGAACGTTTCGTAGCGGATAACGAACTGTGCCCGCTCTCAACGTAGCGGGATCTTCAGGGTTCTGCGAGGGTTCAAGCATAAACCACCTTATCACGTTCTATTTTCGATACGTTTCCTCCCGTATCTTCACCTTCCATCCAGGTGTTCCACGGTCCCTTTACCAAGAGGGCGATGCCCTGTTAAAGGGACTCAGGGTAGTTTTCGGTGGCTCCTGCAGAAAAGGGAGATATGGGAACTGCTGGAAGGAAGGCGGCACTTAATTTCACCGGTCACTGAGATGGTCTATGGTCTAGCATGTCTAGCTGACGCGTGGCACCAAATCAGCGGTCACGCAATTTCTGCACGTTAGTAGTCTCTGCTGGATCGAAATAAACGTAGGGGTCGAAATGATTTCCAAATGGCCGATGAGGTCAAGATAACGAGGAGAGAGGGATGAATGACCAGCAGGAATAAAGAAAGTACACGGTGATAATGGGGAATGAAATTTTTCAGGGTCAATGTTTCGTCGCGTGCGATTACGAACGAGTGAAAGGTCTATCTTTCTTAGAAAGTCGGGATGGTTTATAAAGGCAAATTTTGTCCTTCGTGGAATTCAGTTCAGTGGCCTGCCTTATCGTCTTTCTTCGTAAAACGAATTTCGAATTTTCAAAGGCTGCCCTTGAAGTTTCACCGGCCCCTGAAAGCTAGATGTAATTAAAACTACCGAGGAAAAAGTACAACGGTTCTTCTGATCGTATCTGGATTGAATTTTTTATACGAGCGAAAATTTCGCTGAAGGAAAGCTCATAAAAACCTGACGGGAAATTTAATTGTTGCTCTTTTTACGTAGTTTATAAAATCGTGTGGTGCTTATGGAAAATATTAAATCTTAAGCCTTTGTGAATTTCCATTGAATTTCTTTCCTTCAAAGGAGCTAAAGGTCATTGGGTGTTATAAATATAACACGTTCCGAATCGATCCGAATTTTCGTAAACGTGGAAAGGTTTTTAAAGATACCCAAAAGTCACGCAGAGGATTTTATTTACATAAACTGATCTTGACATTCGAACCAAATTCTCCCGTAAATAATGACCTTCTGGGCTAAATATCAAAAAGGAAACATCCACTTAATAAGCTTTTCATTTATTGGTTCATCCGAGGCACAAAAATTAAAACCCGCAAACCGTGGAATTGCGAAGTAGTGGAAATAATTTCCCCGTGATTCATTTCCGATTTTCTGGAGCAGACAACGAAAAAAATACGAGGAGGAAACAGATGAAAATGATTTTAATACGATCAATGAACATTAAAAGGTTGCATTCAGTCATAAATTGAAATTCAACAGGTCATTCTTGATATACACCATAATTTAACAAGATTATTAATAACAATGTGCGAGTTCCAGTGTGATTCCATTTTGATTTTATACGAAACAGGTTATAAAAGACACGTATTAACATGTGTTAGCATAATAACAGAGTTGATATAACAAAGACTTGAAAGAGAAAGGCTTTTCAAAGTGTTGAACGTAAGAAAAATGAAAATTTAGCCATTGAAAGGATAAGAGAAGAATAAGGTAGACCGATCGAAGAGGGAATGAATTAATAATACCGTCGACTTGCAGTAAACAATGGGAAACTAGGAGGGTAGTCTGGTAAGATAGATCGCTTAGAGGGAGCTTTATAAATAATTGAAAGCTAGAAACCGAAGGGGCGTTTATAACGAGGAAAGGAGGTACATCGGGAGTGGGGCTGAATGAAATGGAATATCCTTAAAGAGAAAGGTGGGTTTTGGCGCCCACCTTCAATTTTTTCTGGCTAATGACGGACGCGAACCAATTTACCATAATTAGAGTTCGTGATACATCCCGTTATCTCAGTATTAAAGCGAGCATGAAGCATTTTATGCGGTATAACAGGGAAATCCCATTAACACCACCTCTCCTTATGCATCACCACCCATATGGGCCCCTTCTTAAGCAGGAAACAATAACGTGTAATGGGAGATGGACGCGAAAGCAAACCTATGGTGTAATTCTCGATTAGGCCGATGAAAATGGTATCTGTAGGACACACGTCCCCGATGGTGATTCATTGATCAAACCGATCGAATGATTTATGTGCTGATAATTGGATGATGACGCCTTAACAAGTTCTGAACCAACATTTCGTTCTGGGGTCACTTTTACTCTCAGAATGAGGAGGTGTGTCAACACATTTGTAAAAGTCATTGAGATAATTTACTTCTTTACTAAGATCAATATGCAATTACGAGAAAAGAAAAGCGTTTATTAAAGAAATAGGCATACAATAACAGCTGCTCTCTGCTCTTTAGAAAAGAAAAATCATTCTCTCGTATTGGTAAAAGCATTTGAACTCTTGCATATCGTCTCGATAAGAAATTTTCGTATCTGTTACTGCGAATTATTATTTGATTGAAATCAATCACAATAGCTTTGACTTCTTGGAATTCTGTCCGTATAAAAATCGAAATTTTCAGGTAGAAAAGTTTAGTTGCTATAGAAACAAATTAATATCTAATATTACACTGTTTCTACTCGACTCCCGTAATTGCAGATCATTAAAAAAGTCTCGATTTACACAAAGGACTCAGGAAATTAATTAGCTTAATCGTTTTATGAGCATGGGACTCATCCAGCAACCGCAATAAAAACTTTGTTGAGTAGAAACTTAATATTGGGCGGCATGATTGTATTTACCTTTCATCATAATTACCTCCTCGGAAACAAATTAATCGTAATAAAATAACAAAGAAACCGACGGATGAACCGCAGGGAGCGAACCCAATCTGCAATGACGGTGCACCGGTTGAGAAACTCTACTCGGATTTCTTTCGCATAATTCATTCCTTAGGTGAGCAAATATACGTACTTGATTACCAATTCATATGAGTTCGAATCTATGAATAAATAAGTATAACTGCACCGCTTTGGAACGCTTTTCCATTTCTTCGAATGCAAAATATGGGCTATGAGTCACATCACTATGCAGCTAAACTTAGTTTTTGCTGCCTAGATGTTCATAGAATCATTTCTCTTCGATATGTATCAGTTTGTAATAAAGTCAAACCACTGAGTTTTAAATCGAGATCTTGAGATGATAAAGTCAGTGCTAATTTTAAACTTTTTCTACCTTTCTTTATCTATGAAAGTGTACTTTATCCGCTAACTACAAAAGTTACTTTGATTGCAACTTCCAGCTCTTCGCAATCATTCCAAATAAGCAAGATAAACTTTCGTGAAACACGCGTGTATCTTCTGGATCACTTGGATCCCTGGTCACGTATCCGCGCATGCGCGACAGTTCTCCCCATAAACAAGGGTTTACTTTTCTAATTTTCTCTGTCTTTTATGTCCGGCACCCCCACAGAGGGTTGGTTCGGCTACCGCAGCTCCGAGATAGGGAGAGTCTGCGGTGATGTATTTTCCCGGCTGTATTTAGGGTTCTGTATAATCCAGGGAGTGTTACCTTTTCCACCCACCTCTAATTCCACTGTCTACGTTGAAAGTCTCATTTCACGTAATTACTGCAGGAGAATACTCGTTAGTTACACGTATATATTATAAATATTTATTAAATTGATGCAATAAATTATATATACTTTCTGAATGTTATATTCATATGTACCGTTAGAAATTTCATTTTTCTGAGGACAGTGTCGATAAGGTTCATTCATTACGATTATTCCCCAATAGACAAAACGCTTAGGTAGAATCTATGAATTTGATACTAAATTTTTGGTATCTCTCCAATATAAATAATAAAAGGAAAGAACTATTTTCTTTTTTTAAAAATATTTAATTATTCGACGACCAAGATTTCGATAATTCTAACCATCAACGGTTCTATCCTTTCTATTTATATCGCATAAATATAGTATGTTTTCCTACAATTTTAACACATTACGCAACATTATTATCCACATTCGTTGTTGCACATTTTTCCTTTGATGAATCAAACGTTGGATTCAAAAATGTTAAATAATACGAAAAGTAAAGCTTACGAAACAATTTTCCGCATTATCACACCTGGTTACGATACTCTCTCGAAAAACTTCACGCGTGCAATTCTGATCTGCACAGATTCTGTCGGGAGATTAAAGTCGCGTGGGGTGGGTGGTTTTAGGGCGATGGATTACGCATTGTTGTTGCTATGGGGGGCAGTGGAGTCGGGCGTGTTCCAGCGCGTGCCCGATGGGGAGTACACGCATCTCCATTTAAGGCAATGGATGAAAAGATACTCTCCGTATGGGAGCGGTCATGCTCCAAGAGAGTCCAACGACTCGTCAGCTTCCGCATCTCAACATCCTCCATTACGGAATTAGATGGGATCTCCACGGGTGATGCATTTATCCCGCCGACGTCCACTCCAATTGAACTTCCGGATAAATTCGAATATTTTACATTATCTCGAAAAGAAATCTCAGAAATATTCATTACGCAAGCATTTCTTACGATACGAAAACGATAATGAAGTAAAAAAGCTAGTTAGAGCTATTTCATGTCAGTAAGTGGTCGCCTTACTTTCGTCTATGGTGGAATAGTTTTTGAGTTTTTGTTGCCGAGATAAATACGTTATTAATTTTTTTATTTCGTACGAAATCATTAATAAATATAATGTTTTACATTTAAATTACGTAAACTGGAATTCCTTCATGTTTAATACGAAGAAGGACTTGTACTCGGTGGAATATCACTCATGCATTTGGATAAATCGCTCTACTGCTTTTAGAACAAACCCTCGACTATTCCATAAAAAAAAATCACCCACGAGACGCATTTATCCGCTTGAGTTAATACGCGCTCGGATATATCCTCTGACACAGCAGCCGAATCGGGAAGGGTTATTTAGCATGAAAATATATTCAAATCTTTCACGCCTGAGAGTTGATGCGAAGCAGCTCGGAACGAAAAGTTATTTTGAATCGCGTAATTCTTTCGTCGCACCACTACATAAATATGTCGCGAGAGAAACTAACACCCGAGAGATTTGTTATGGTAGATTAAAGAGTGGCGGAGAATTTTGAACCATAGAATGCCTTTTAAGTACGTTTCACCTTCACGTGGACTGCATTTAGTTGATAGCGGAGCACGGAAGCTCGTATTCGTACGCTTATAATGAAGCTAAATTGAAAGAGGATACGAAAAATTATATATAATTCAGTATAACCGTTCATCCTTACTTTTTCACGTTGAAAAGTTCGACTAAATGAGCCGGTAGCTAATTATGAGTTGTAAGGTATTGGAGCTTATTTTCTTACGTAAATTTTAATTTGACTCTGAGAAATTCTATAGGAAGGATTCATCTATTTCGTTCAACTTTCAACGAAATTCTTTTTTCCTATCAAAACTACTTTATCTTCATTCGTATTTTAAATTCTAATAATCCAACTGAATCCGATTAAATATAATCATCTATACGCAAATTTCATTTGAAAAATGTACGCTGTCATATGATCGTAACATCAGAAGTGTTGAACTTTTAACTTATCGTAATATTTTATTTACTTTTTCCATAGTTTTCCGTAAAGTTTTTAAGTGTTCAGAAATCATCTCTCTTTCGCCTCACATGGCAAAAACGCCCTTTAAGGATGAGAAGAGTAAACCTGTATTCACTCCATACCACACATTTGTCCACAAAACCCGCAAATTTCGCACGTGGAACAATATAGAATCGGCGACTGTGTATAAGCAGCCTGATAAGGCTCAAAACTTAATCCAATTACATCACAGCCTTTCCCAAAAGAGATCCAATTTGGGAAAATGAGGATATAATACGGGATCGACGTGATTCGGTAGAGAAGAAGATTTATTCGCACGACTCTAACATATCCCCTAAAACGCTTCCCCTTTTGCCGGGGGGAGGCAGGCAATACGCCACCCCCTCTGCCCCGCCCCACTTTGGCGTGACGACGCGACAGACGAATGCGTCTCTTTTATAATCCTTCTGGAGCAAAACCCTCACTTCCTCAACCCCTCCCATGTAGCGATGGGCTCGCCAAAACTCCACCCTAAAAAAATACCCCACCTTCTGAACCCTTCCAGTGTGGAATTTGCGAGGAGGTTCGATCGATACATTGCGAGTTCCGCAAGACGGCAGTGAGAGAGACGAAAGTTTGAAAAGAGATGGGCAAAGAGATTTTGAATTCGACGCAGAGTTTCAAAGAATGCTTATTTTTTACTTTGGCATTTCGTCTTTTAATTGCGATGAGAGCGAAGGATTTCAGGAGTTATTTCGTTACGAAAGGAAGTTGAATCCTCTCGTAAATGATGCGAGGAAATCGAATTGAGGATTCTGCTGAGGATGCAGGATCTCATTTCCTTTTTCTGCTTGGTTTAGGTTTTCCGGGAAGTACATCCGAAGATGCGATTTGCTCATCGTCTAGGATTGCCGATGGGAAATTAAATTTCGGAGAATCGCTGATAATTCCTTGCGTCTGAATAAGCATCTTAGTGAGGCGTTTATCGATTCGATAGGATTCTGTAGCCCCGAGTCATCACTAAAGGCAAAAATATCCAATATCCTACGGAATTAACGATTAAGTCGCATGGAAATTAATATCCGATTGCTCACTCGATTCATCGTAATATGATTCATCAGCTTGTGTCATTCTTTTCATTAATAAGCATTTTATACAGTGTCAATTTCATCCACTTATTTCTACAGTTCAGATTGTTTCTGAGAAATTTATTTACATGCTATCGTTAATCTACTGGTATTAATTATAATAATAAGAAGAACAGTGACTCATGTATAAATCTGAAAGTTACTTTTTATCTCCACTTTTGGACAGTACGAAATTTGGAAAATTATTCCGTAATAATGTGATTCTCAAATTTAAATTCAAAGTAACACTATTCCTAGAGTTATGAGTTCTGAGTATGAGTTTAAGTGATTCGACATAATACTCCTAAAATTACGTGAAAATCAAGTTCTATCCATGTTTTTACTACATTATAATATGGTAATTAGACTTATTTATTTATATTAAAAGCATTGCAGAAAAGGACGATTCATTTTATCTTTCGTAACGAAGAATTCCACATGAGCCAGAAGTAAATCATTTCATCACACGAAAGAACGTATTCTGAACTGAAAATTAAGTGAAAATGTACTCGTCCATACGTGTCAGTTTTTAAGTAAAAATTTTTTATAAAGCAGGAGGATGCAAAATTTTCACGCTCAAAATATCCTCCCGTATGCAGAAACCTCAATTTGTCTCTTGCATAAGTAACGAGGTATTTTTCGCGAACTTTTTTTAAGAGAAGAAAGAATCGCCATGGGCGTTGGTACGAGATTCATGACCCAGTCTCATTAAAAAAACAAAGCTCGTATTCTGAGAGACCTTTAAAGAGTTCTCAGAGATGAATTTAAATATCTCAAAATCAACTTTTATAAAAACCGAGTTTTGTGTACCGAATACGTCGGTTCGTTCCGCTCGACTTATCTTTAAGGTCAAGAGACTGCAGGTGCTCCGATTCAAGGTCAATAATGTTTCAACGATTTTCGGAGAGTGCGAAAGACATCTCTTGCTTCAATTGATGCACTTTGGCCAACATTGACGCGAAATTTTCGATTGAATTACTCTTGTATTGATAAATTAGGATAATTAATCCATGCTTGTCTTACTTAGCCTTGAAAGAACCCTGCTTCAATCATAATTACGATATAAAGAATTTAAAAAATATCTCACGATCATTTAAATGCCTTAGTTGATATAAATAGTTAATAACAATAAAAATAATTGTCTCCATTATGGCCGAAATCGGAAGTATGAAGTCTCATCTTAAATCTAACCCGATTCATGAATGTGAAATACTTCCGCGTTTTCTATACGCCGCTATATAAGAATTCGTAAAACTAAAACTAACAATATGAATATTCTCCATCAAGTAAACTTAATGAATCATTCATATCTAATCTCAAAAGAATCCAACCTTAAAAACAAGAAATTATTCGAAAAGCTTAATTTTTACCTACACAAATTTTAATTATTTTTATGATAAATTTATATTATATTCATATATATTTATTTTTAAATAATATTATAAATTGATAAATTTTAATTATTAACTTTTTACTCTGATTCTAAGTATTGAATAATTAGAAACTAGCTAAATCTATATTCTTAAGGGTTTTTTATTTAATTTTATAATAATCTCTTGAACATGTTTCTTCGAACGAAATACGAAACTATTCAACTTCGACACACTCAATATTAGATCATTATCCTTCGCTCATTCTCGGAAACTTATGCAACTTTAATTTCACACAACGAAATTTCCTTGTTTCCAGATACCGAGAATATCATAAAATGTGCAAGATATACTGCTAGAAGCTAAAACCAATATAATTCTCACTCGCTATAAATAACTCGAGATGTAAATCGCTGACGCAACCTGCATTTTCGTTAACATTCATTTCCTCGTATCTCTCGTCGCCGTCCAGTTCGTTTCCTTATGGAACACAATCGTCGCACGCGTGCGGAAAATTAATTCCCCGCAGCATCTTCAAACGATTCATTACGTTCGCGAAGCACTCGAATTATATCACCTCAAGGCCGTGACTGATAATACCTTTTGCGTGCGGAGCTTTTGCATCCGTGGTTTACCATTGTCGACGCGTGCTGGAGAAATGGGGGAAGGTGAGTCAGCTGTCGCATAAAAAGAGGACTCTCCTGAAAAGGATTAACGCGAGAAGGGAGACCTTCATGGTGGATGGAGAGGAACACCCCTGGGAAAGCTTTCTCTCTCCTGCACTCCAGAGTCGAGAAATAAATTGCGTGCTTATGAGTGAGTCGCCGGTTGCAAAAGTTTTTGAACAGAAGTGGCAGTTAGTGGAGTCAAAATGCAGGTAAAAACCTGCCCTTTCAAGAGTTCCCGGGACTAATTCAAAAACTTCCAGGTGCTTTAAAGAGAAGGTGAAGTGAATATTGTCGAATTAAATTAATCGCCAGTCATGATTTACCCATTTTTGACGCATTAAAATTTCAGAATGAATATAATAAAAAGAACAACACTTATCGAAGTTTTTCGAGCTCGTTCTAAAACTAATTTTTGCAAGCACGAGCAATAATTTTGGAGCTAGGATAGTCCTAATATTTCTCACAAAATAAATACAATAAACATACAAGATTACAGGGGCAATCACAAGAGGCAACCTGGGTTCGAGTCCCAGTCACGTCGCTATTATCACTTCAGTTTAAATAACTATGAGTTTGTTGCTAATTACTTTAAGCATACAGCCGGTAGAAATAAGGAAAGATAGGTTGTAACCTAGTACGAGAAGGTCTGCAACTTTTAACGAAGTAAAACAGAAGTGAAAATAGCGACTGGACTCGAACTCAGACCCCTTATAAACCTCGGAGTAGATTTGCTAGTTTTGACAGCTATCTGAATGTCTGCTTGACCGAAAATTATGATAGATTTCTAAATCTTTAAAACCTCATCATGCTTTCCACATCCTTCAATGTATCTTTATAATGACAAAAAAAAGTACAAAGAGACCTTTGGAGAGCCATTGGAGAAGTAGAATCGTGAATTTCCAGTCATCTTCCATTTTAGTGGAACTCATTGTTGACTCATCATTCCCCTTTTACTCTTTGACCCAAATTACACTCCCAAATACGGCTCATTCTTTCCTTTTAAATCACTCTTGTAGAGGTAGATTGTGAAATGAAACGTATTTTTTAACTTTTTTCTGCTGCAGAGTTCTACTTTCCGAATTGAAGCTGAAAAAATCCTCCCCCTATATAAACGTTTCATGTTTCCGATTCTCATCGTGACGTGAGACTTTACTGTGCGAGAGTTCGACTTCATTCATCCCTTGCTTCTCTATTTCTTCATGGATAAAATTAGTCTCCGGAAGTGACGTTTTTCGTAGGAGAATTACGTTTCGATCGAACGATTCTTCACATCCGGTTTCGGGAAGGCATTTGTTGACGGAATCTATGCGATGAATTCTATTCTAATATCCTTAACTTCAAAAACAATCAGGTTATATATATCGTATCAACATTGCATCCTATGTAGTTAAATTATAAGAGAATTTTAAGTGACTAATTTGAGGAAATAAAGAATAGCGACGAGATGATTGAAATTAGGTATCGAATAGAACAACTTTAAGTTTATTATGGAGGGAAGATGAATTGATTACGAACCCGTATATTGATAAGGAAGAGGAATGCTTTAATGAGAGGTGAATCATATAGCAACAATTAAGACTTTGTAAACTTGTACTATAGAAACAATTTGTATATGAAGGCATAATCCTAGGAGTGGAAATGAATTTTTACTTACGGAGGTATAAGGAAACTTGTTACGTATTTCATCACCAGTCAGCATACAAATATCACTTCCACCACCATCATTAGTATGATTCTGATTTAAAATTTTAAAATTCACCTCGTGTAAATAGACAAGGATACACTCAATATGTGTTTGGTATGTATATATTATTCGATTCTTAACCGATACTTTGAGAATGCTTGTGACCTTACTAAGCCTTAAGTTCACCTTTCCACGCAATAGGAATAAATAAATAAATAGAACTAGCCGTGGTGGATGCCCTGCGTGTTGTCGTGCAGTTTATGTTATCTTACCTCGTATTCCGAGAATTTCATAATATATTGATTCCTATTCCTTGGAAGCGAAGTTAGTTTTTCAAAAGAGGTTTCCAGCTATGAAGAATATTATTAAGAATAACGTATTATAACATAGTTTGCCATGTCCTGGGTGAATCTTATTATTTCCAACCCAGTAGTCTACAGCGTATTCAATTTTTCCTTCAAAAAATGAAACTGACCTACGCCATGCCTTTAGATGTGAATAATCTATGTTTATATGAACGTCAAGGATATTTAAACCCACTCATTAGTTCCCTAACTCCAAACCATCCCACGAATATCGAGTAAAATACATGCGAGGAAACTTCGTGGCAACTGAAGCGCGAAATTTCGCAGCAAAAATGAACAGAGGTTTTCTTAACAGTTCCACTCATTTTCCCAGACACTCCCAATAAACCATTCCCACAGGAATGCCCAAGATGGTCCTCAAACTCCTTATGCTTCATTTTTTCCGACTCACGTATGCTACACTCCCCGGCGACGGGATCCTAAAATTTCCCTTTTTTACGTCCTCGCGTGTGGATCGCTTTTTGTTTTTTGTCCCACAGAAAATTGCTCTAATGCCGAATTCCGGTGCGGCTAAAACGTGCTTTCGTGTTTTCATCTCGATTTGATGGTAGCATTGAAAGACTCGGACGTCCTGGTCTTTTCCAAGATGTACGTGATTCCAGGAGTAAAAGAAAGACAGAACTAAGATCGACTTTATAAGTTTTTATCTTCGAAATCACGTTTCCCATTCTTGAAAAAGTAGTATTTCCTCAGCTGTTTGAGAGTTTTTGATGTAAATTTTAAACGGTAGGATCTTCCTTGTAAAAACTGAATGAGTTAGTTTAACTGCTGTTGTCATCGACTTCTCGTTTGCCGCAAGGTTGTGTATTCATTCCGAGAACAATAGAGAAGATAGATTTCTGCTGCTTTCCACAGTGAATTTATAAGACATATTATGTATGGTTACAAATGAGAATTGCAAGGTGAAGGATCATAACCATTTATTCCTGAATCACTTTTTCGTGAGTGTTCATAGTTTTATGAGCAATTGCAAATCTTCTGCGCGTATTTTACTATCCTTCTATAGATTTCTAGGTCACGCCTTCATCGCCTCCCTCGTGAATCGCTCCTCACGTGTAATTCCGTCACAAAAGAAATAGTATTTTTATGGAAATGGGCATCGGTTTCCATTCAATACGTTTATCGTTTTGATACACGCTGCAGAACGAAGTCGCGCGTACGACCACAACTTCATCCCGACCGCAACTGCCTTCTTCTCCGTGATGTGGCATAACCGTGTCTTCTTCCAACCTTCCTTCGATGTAATATCAATCCTTCCATTAAAAATATCTATCTCGTTTTGCAATTACGATACTTTAAATAGAAGCTTCGCTAAGGTTTACGTGGTCAGATAACAAGATGCTGGCGCCAGACATTCGTTTTTATTAGTACGTCATTGATTACTTTTTTCGTATAAATCCATTTACAGCGTGTAAATGACAGCATGTTCTTTGGTGTTATCATTGGAAATTTCCGAGATATATTGATTAATTTCAAATTAAATTTATCCAACGTACTCTTTATGGAAAAGTCTATGTAATTCCTATACGATAAACTGATTATTGTCCTCCAGTCCCTTAGCTATCGCACAAAGTTTACGACTTTTCAATACTGATTTAATCCACAATTAAAAACTAATATTTGATAATGAATCTCTTATAGATTATACCTGAATGATGCAGTATTCTTTCCATTACGCTCTTCTATGTATTATAACATCCTGTTTAATTTAATAGAATTATAATAATAAATAATACCAGCGATTTAAACTTATCTTTACAAAATCTATCTAAAACAAGGATTCTTGGATCATTTTTACTATTAATACTTATTTGAAGAAGATATTTTCTCCTACAGTATGTAGAATTAGTACTAAATTACTAAAATTTATTCATGAAAGGATAGTTTCTGTTCTTTTCTGCAACTTTTAATATAACAGCTTCAAGAAGTACATTGAACAACTTCATTACATATAATTCGCTCATAGAAGTATTTTAACAGACATCGAGTTCTGGCTCCTAACAAAAGGACCTTCAACGATTTCTTTCCAAATGAACAAAATTTTATTAGTTTGGATTATTATGATTTATTTTCTCCTCCAAAAACGTGATAATAATGAAATAGCAGAACATTAACCATTTTTCTTCATTCGAGATCGGACAGTCATGTACTTTCTTGTGGTGAACTAAATCTATGGCCAATAGAACCAGTAATTATAAATCCATTTCAAAAATTTAAAAGCGATAAAACACGAGTGAAGACGGATGTCTCGCTTTTTTCTCTCTTCGTCATCATCTTTTTCAAACTCGTCCATTATCCCACCCCTTTTATCTTTCCTCGATTCACTGCAGCAGTCCCTTCCCACGGCCGCGATCGGCAATTGTCTTTGAATTAGTTGCAATTGTTGAGTCGATGCAACCCTTTCACAATAACCATTTGTCCGTGATGCGTATCTTAGATGGTGAATAATACTTCTCCATCCGTTTCCGTATTATCTTTTATATTCCTGGAAACTATACATTAAGAAGCATTAATTTCTTTTTTTTACTTGTTAAATTAATTGAAATAACACAAAATCAGTTATATTCTGTCTTATTCTTCCTCGTAAAGAATTGAACAATATAAAAATACCCTCTTAGTTATTTTATCTTCAGGTTATTCGAGCGTCAAACAACGTTTACGTCAAACGTCAAACCGCAGTCTCATTTTAAGTTCCATAAAAATATTTATAATTAGTTCTTTTTTAGTCCATCCCTTCTTACGTCAATACGTCCGAGACGCCGAACTTTATTCCAAATCTCAATCCATACCTCTTTAATTTCGAATTTGGCGTATTCGAGTCTCACAATCTTCTCCCGAAACAAACTCTGCAACTGTGCTTTCCGTATCTGACGCAGCCACGCCTTTTCCCGAGACGAATCCGTATCAGCGGAACATGCGCGCCGACCTGGAAACACTTCGGAAGAGAGGGTAAAAAAAAGTCCGCAAACGATGAAGTTCACGCTGGGAGAGGTTTCCCTTCGCGCAGAAACAAATGCGATGCGGATTTCTTGCGGAATGACGGCCGCAGAGGGCAAGTGTGACTCAACGGTGATGGATAAAGAGAGAGAGAACTTTCCCATCCATTTAAGGATTAATCTCAGTTTTCATCTCACGGCGAGAGTAGACGGTCGGTCACTGCAAAGGATCTTGGCGATACGATACTAAACTCTCACCATCTCTTTTTTTTATCTGAGAAGATTATGAAGGATTTCATGATGGTACGATGGATGGAGAGTTAGCAAGAAGATCCTACATAGTTACATCTGAGTTGAATAAATAGAACGCAAGATTAAAAAAACCTATATAAGTGTGGACTTTTGGATTCCATCGAACTATTTTTGTGGCTACTTTAAAAATCGCGCAATTAAGCATTTGCCATCAAATACTAAAAAAAAAACAAAAATTAAAAAAATACCAAAACTAAATACTCTTAAACGTGTTAAAATAATATTCATCTCGATGTGAGAGATTGCACACAACAAAAACATCCGACTGTTAATATTCTTTTTGATTCCCTCTCATAGTTTTGTCGTACCTCCTCTATTTCCATCCTTAAGGATATTTATAACAATCTAAAACAATTGCATATCAATTTATAAATTTATCATTGACTCGCATTTTCTTTATTTTCTTTGACAATTCTTGTAGTAATAAGCATTTTGTATACAGAACTCAACATGCAATATACGTCATGTTCTTTACGAGGATCAAATAGTAAAATAAAATAGTAAAGTGGTAAAATCGCCGTGGGTCTTGTTGAATTTCTGCTAGTATTTGAATGAAATGCTCCCGATCCGCCGATGCCAAAGGAATACATTATTTACGCTCCACGCACGTTTTAACTCAAGTCACGGATATAGTCTTCGCATGCATTGGCCACCCACGGTATTTCTCCTTTTGCATTTCCCTCTTTTCTTATCCAAGATCTATATCAAGGCTTCGGTGGCCATGGAGAAAGATGTGTTTACCGCCATCGGCGAATCCCTCTGAAGATGTTAGTCGGTCGCTCAAGACGCAATATCTTCCTTTTCCAATCTCACCTTCCCTCAGATACATGTAATCATCTTGCTTTTTTCGGCTTTCTTCCCGGATATTCGCGCGTCGGTTAATTCGGTCTTCTTTTCCGCCGGAATCACGCCTTAAGGATTCCTCCCGGTTCTTATCGGTCAATCGTCAAGGCGACCGAGCTGCGCAAACCCGACTAATCGCTTTAAATGCACCGCAGATGTTCCGATGTGTAACTGTTAGTAACGCGAATGTGGTGGTTGTTATCGACCGTCTGTTCGGCCTAAAAGTTCGAAAAAAGTTTTTTTTCCAAATCGGAGTCGTAAAATTGAGGATGAGGTAGTTCTAATATTCTGAATTTTGTTGATGTCAATCATAAATAGTGGTCAGTTTACCTCGTTTCCTTGGAGATTAAAGCATATATACATTTTTTTTAGATCGGCAAGTTAAAAAGAATTTACTAAGTTTTATTTATACATTATCAATCAAAGTCCATAATATTTTCGCCCTCAGTGTAATGATATTATAACACTTTGAATTTTGCCACAAATCCTTTTCAAAACAAGCCGCACCTCAAATTATGATGTTATGCATCCGTCAAGTAAAGAAAGTTCGTACACACTTTTCAATAACAAATCCTTCGAAGTCTATCTCTCTTAATAATGCGATTAAAATATCACATTAGCTCATTTATGTTTCCAATACAATGTCATTTCGATTACTTAAACTCTCGTTGCAAAAATATTTTTTTTCGAAGCGTATTTATTTGCGATATCTGTCTCTAGAGAATCTTTATGAGCTGAAAATATATAAATTTTACTAAAATATACTCAAGCTCACTTTCAGAATGAACTAGATCCCCGACGTAAATAATGGAATAATAAAAACAAATCCTCTCAATCACGTAGAAAAATATCGCGGACTTGTATGAAAATATAGATTTGAGAAAATTTTAAATAAAAATTCATTTGAAACACTAACTATTTTGATACAAATTTATTTTAACTATTTACTCGAAGAAAAGTAAGCAAATGAAATCAGCAACTCGCTAGTTTTTATATCAGATTCGTACTTTTTAATTTGCGCTAAGCTCTCAAAATATCGTACGAAACTATTCCTCGTTTAAAACTTCTATCCCTTTTCTATCGACGAGGCTATTGATCATTATTTTAGCGTTACAGCGAATTAATCTTTCTCTCGCAGATGCTCTATGGCCTTTAGCTTTAAGGGTCATAAACGTCTCGCTGTCATAGTGGGACATCGCTTGATTGAAGTCAAATGATGCGGATACGACTAACAACCTCGCAGGAGATGCGAACACCAAAGGACGAAGACCTCTTGAAGGAGGCAATGCCAGACTTACTTGCGAGACGACTGTCACTTCAGACCGGAAAATTATTAGTTTCGTTTGTAGATCGTGCTATCGCCAAACCTACCTCGAGAGTTACTCGGAGAAATGGACGCAAACTTTCAGCTTTGGAATTTTACAGAAACGAAATAAAGTTTGTTTCTTCTTAAATTTAAATATGAAAAGCTCATGTTTTAAGAATCGTTTTCTTATAAATTGCAATTATTTTAATCGATTAATGACTTAATAATAAAATTATGAATACAATACTTCATTTTGTATATTACTTTGAACGATTTTTGAAATTCCAGAAGCTCTTTGTTGATTTTACGTACACAATATTAAAGTTTTCGCGAGCAAAATATTTTTAGCGAAGTATTTGCACCTATTTAAGAATTATGCGCCAGAAAAAAGATCGTAGGAAATTGATCACGAGTATAATGTTAGCGGTCTTCATATACGGAGAAAATAAAGGAGAAGAATAAGGAGAAGATAGGTTGTCCACTTTGATTCCTCCTTGTCCATTAATGGACTCCTTTACGATGAACGCAGCCCTCTGCAGACACGTCGAAGACCGACACGGACCAAGTGGCTTCCGCTGGTATTCGACAGCCGTGACGGATAGAAATCATCCTCGAGGTCATGATGCATTTCATACCCTACATGTTCACTGACCATCATAGAATTCCAGTTAGACCGTCTTCTTAAGATCGCCTAAGTAAAACGATAGCGCAGTTCCGGCATCCTCGAGTGAGGACTTTAAACGATGACCATTCACGAACGCGGTTTAAATGTAAGTGCTTCGGATACGCATTCCATACCATAGGGAGATGATAGACTATAAAAGCTTGCCTGTATAGTTCCGTGATTTTCGTTCCTCCCAGAGATAGCTTTCGTAGGATTTTATTGTTTGAAAATGTTTACCATAATTTTAGGAAGACTAAAGACTTCTTGTTACTACGAATCCTAAATGTTTCGTCAATTTTCCCAGTAATTTAGTCGAGTCGATTTGAAAGTTAAGAATTGTTTCCATCTGCTTCAAAAGTTCCTCAGCTTAGCTCGTCGAAAATATCTCTCGAAAAAGCATAAAGTTATCAAAATTTCATTAGTAAACCGATTGAACCATAAGCCTTAGTTGCAATGATTTTCTGAAATTTCATTGATCTACCTATTCTGATTTCAAAACTTTTTCATTTTGCTAATAAAGAACCTAATTTAAATTTACCTATTCGGAGAAGTTCTAGTATTATACCTTTTTAATCTTGGAAAAATAGTTCTACCCACTGTCTGACAACGAATTTTAATATATATGAAGATATTCTTTGGAGGGTTAAAAACATTAGCATTAATTTTCTTTTTTTATTTTCCAATTAAAGACTCAATTTTGGAGAGAAGTGTTTCCACGCACTCTAAATGAAAAGGGAACAGCTTCCGACTGTGAATATTTCCAAGACCGAACTCAACATAATCATAAGAACAGCCAGGATTTATGATTACAGAAATATAAAACTTAAAGGTAGATAGAATCATGAAGCACGAATAAATCCGTTAACAGGACGCGTGCCATGGAAAGTTGCAAAATTTAACTCGGAAGTCTTTTTCCTAGAGCGATATGTACATGTATTGTTGTTTTTAAGTAGAATTTTTACCGAATTTTCAAGTCTACTTTTTGGTACAACCAACTAATTTTCAGAAGAGAGACTTTACCCCTTTTTATATAGAGGTTTCATAAACTTTTCAATTTCCGATAAACTATCGAAATTTCGGAAAACCTTGTCTGTCAACAGCGATTCGTTTCTAGACATTACGGAAAAAGAGAATGCCCTAAGCACTCACCATCTTGTCGTAGAAAAATCTTCAAGAGGATGAAGTGGTTGAAAGGGAAGGTGGCTTGAGGGCCGCAGGAGGTATCACCTAGTGTCGAGCGATGAAACACCAGTGAGTAACTGCAGTGGAAGGCCCGCTCCTCCTTATAAAGAGACCGGAGGGGTGGTTACGATAGGGGATGGGGAGTGGAAGTGGGGGAAGGAGGGAGAGTGGGTTCAGACACAGCCTCAAGAGTCAATTAATGCATTCGTAATTGGAGGAAGTGATTTTGGAGGGGGAGGATAAAAGAAATAGCTATAAAAAAGCGAATGATGCCTCAAATATTGCAGGTTTGAAGAATGGCTAACATCCACGCTCAGTTGCCCTTAAATAAATCGGTTCCGAATAGTCCGTGTCTATTTAGCGGTGATTTTATGACGTTGACTAATAATGTACATTGCGGATGAGTACTTTACAGCTTAATTTCTTGAATGATAATTTTTGGAGATATGATTTAGTTTAATTAAGTGTGCCGGTAAGGCAATTGAAAAGGTCGAGTAATACTGTGAGTCACCAATTAAGATTATGCGGATTCTTAAGTCAAACAGAAAATTTTAGTGACGGAAGATATTAAGCAGTAATTCTTAATTCTATTATTCTGGAAAAAGTTGAGCCATTAGCAACCGGAATTGGAAATTTTATCTTTCCCTTATCCGCAGTGCAATTCTTTCCTTGGATTCATTTACCTTTTGACGATCTTCATCGTATACGAATACAATGAAGAAAATACGTATCTCTTGTAAGATGTGATTGTTCGAACAAGTTCGCTAAATTTCAAAGGAAGTTGAAAAACTATTTTCCTTGTCACGCACATTTAATCCCTCACTTCAGGTGAATCATTCGTGATTTTAACCTTCAGCAATTAATTCGAGGATAAATTTTTGAGGTAATCAATCATAACGTTCAGGAGTATCGCTTAAAAATATGGAAACGCGTCTATACAAAGTGCTGCTTAGTACCATTCTAGTATGTAACACCTCAATTAAAACTGTTTGTAATTAAGAACTAAAGATAACGACACTCGATAATGCATTTCAAAATTTAGTAAATGGGCATTGGAAACTTCTCAGAAGTTAAAATTCGTAATAGCCCAAGTCCAAGATTCAAACGAAATTTCAAGCAGATCAGACAAATCAATGTTGAACAATCACAATAGATTATAACTACCACAAAAAGAATTTAAAGTTCAACTCTCTGAGATTTCATGATGATAAATGATCTCCAAGATTTACGATAGCATCTGAGTTCACGAATCAAATCACCGACTTCTTATTAGATTACCTAAGACCAAGTATGTCATGGTTCGCAATATAGCTTCCACATTCGGTAAAACTATACGTTTAAACACAGATAAACATTATTGGCTCTTTGTTCTGTAATAACAGCATATCTGAGAAAGTGCATCATCGGCGATACATTTCCCTTTACGGAAAACGGAAGAGAATTAAGTATGCTTAGGGCGCTGGCTGGAGAACATCATACGTAATCGTCTTAAAATAAACAGGCTAAGAGAAAAAGAAATACTCGCGACGAATATGTAGACTCTAATAATTTCCATATTCTCATTTCGTGTGATGTGATTGAGCACGGATTGCGAGTACAAGACATATGAATATCAAATGGGAATGTATTAATTTTTAGAGCTTAAAATACCTAGACGTCACACCAGATATTTTTAAGGACTGTGGAGAAAACTTTTCTTAAGCTTTCCCTCAATAAATATCATAACAAACCTTGAATCTGAAACGTACCGGATTTCAGTTTAAATAAATAATATCTGAATGTCATAAAGTTTGTATTTAATTCAATATTGAAACAGAGTCTGTAACTAGGACATAATTATGCTTAGTGAATTTTTTCCCACAATACTCAGATTTATTCAAACAAATGCAAAAGCATACACCACGCAAATTTCATCAACAAATACAATGTTTACAGGAGGATAAACATTTTCAAAACATAAAGCTCAAAAATTAAAGCAAGATACAGAAAATAATATGGAAATGATAATGTACTAATCCCTGAGTTACTAAAACAATGTAAAAGAACAAGTAAAACCAGTTTCCATAAATAAACATAGATCAAGATTTGGCATATTCCATTCATCAAAAATTAATGAATTTAATACAATGATTAATCCTCAGATAAACAAATTTAAACGATACAACAATATTAATATCCTCATCATTGACCTTATTTGAGCAGTTATTTATATAGACGGTAGTTTCTATAAAATTTATAATTGTCCCACTCAAGAAAAAATGAACATGAATTATTAAAACTTTCCTTTAATACAAAATATATATATAACAAACTAATTTCACTATAAACTAAATATAGAAAAAAGACTAAATTAGAGGAACTTAGGTAGACCAATTTACTAATTTTTTATATAGAATCTCATAATTATACAATAGTACCAAAAAATATATTTGAACTTTGTTGGAAGACATGTTTCTAGTTAACACTTATTCACCTTAAACCATAACCTGTATATATTTAATTTGATTTCGGCTTCCATACATTTTTTTCATTTGGATTAGCGTAAGGACCAAAAAAGCCAAAAAGTACTTAAATATTTAGTAAGTTCTTTCATAAGTTACTGATACTAAGGAGAACTTGTGGCAACAAGCAGAAAATTCCATCTTAATTTTTTTCACTCACTTTAGTTGTAGATTTCAAACAATTTATTATGGGGTATAGGAAAATATTAATATCATTAATTCCTTTCAATTGAGAAAATGTAATTATTCTGGAAAATGTAGATTATTAACACTTGATAAAAGTGTATCTCAAATTCAGATGCAAATGGAACACAACAATAGCATTTGAGTTCACAAAATAAAAAAAATTAAATGCAATAAATCTGAATGGAAATCTTTCTGGGATCTTACTTAATATTCCATGATGCATAATAGAACTTCAATGAAAAAACCTTTACAAATCATGATATATGTATTTAAAGACTGTCTGTGCTTCTTTGTAAAGCTAAAACAATACATCCACCTCCTTCACCAATATCTTGAAGTTGGACATTTGGATCACTGTAGTTCTATAAAGTGGTACATTCAAATATCGCAGTAAAAAAATCAGATCTCAGTTTACGGTGACAGCCTTTCATAAACCCATCCATCGTCACCTTCATGCAAAAGAACACCATCTGGCTTCTCATTATCCTTTGGCCTACGGAACCTTATCCTGTCATGGATTCGATCAGTCTGTCCCTGCCAAAATTCTACAGTGTGTGGAATCACCTTGTATCCACCCCTAAAATTTAAAAAGATATCAAAAGTTAATAAGGGTTATAGAATATTTAACCAATGCAGTTCCTAGTTTATGAGTTTTTGACAATCAATGACATTTAATAAAAATCCAAGTCTTACATCTCACTCAACTTCCATAATATATATTAATTGTATTATTGATTAAAATCAAGATACTAATAAACATAACCTTGGATTGACTTTCATCCACATAAATGGAAAATTAAATTGTTTTTATCAACTATTAAATGAATAATTTTTAACTTGAAATAATAAGAATGATCAAAGGAGATAGATTCCATAACCTATCTAAATCTTCTATAAGATAAAATCACTTCTATTAAAAAATAAAAATATTATATATAACTCTATAAAAATAACAGTTGAGTATAATTAGCACTAAGTATTATTATTGAAAGAAGAAAGTAGAAGCACTTCTGAAACACTAGTAATTTAGTATAAAACAATTGTAACTTATTTTTATCAGTAAAATAATTACAAAAATTATTAATTTTCTATGGGTCATTAATATAATGTCTCTATTTTTTAAGAATTACACTTTCTATAATTATTGATGAATAACCAAAAACAAAACAAACCAAAACTCTGGACGAGGAACATCTTTCCCTTCACATTCAATGGTTAGCTTTTTCTCCAGGTCAGTGAGATACTCTCTGTTAGGAATAACAGAGCTCTGCTTGCTGACAGATGTCCCAATTTGACTATCTCGCCAACGCGATGCAAAATATGCATCAGAATCAGCAATAGGTACTTTTTCTACTGAACCCTCAATTCTGACCTGAGAAACCAATAGATAATAAGTTAAAAAATAGAAGATAATTAAACCAAAGATGTTGAAAATTTTAATAATCTGCTGTCAATTATTCAAATTCACCAATCATCATTTCAGGAAGGATGATAATTCCTTAATGAACAAATTTCTCTCCTCTGTCCATCTTTAGTAGAAAATGTATTTCATTTATCTTCAAAGAATTTCTTATCTACATTTTAAAAATGCATGATCATTCATTAATCTAATAAAATTAAAGGTACAAATTTCATAACACTATAGAATTTTATATTTTTCATTGATTTCTTTCTCTTAATGTTACAACTGGTAAGAATTATATTTTTGTGAAAAAAACTGACAAACATAAATTGTTATCAGAGAATTCGTGGAGGAGTAACTACAAAGATTAGTATAAATAGAAATCCATTTGTTTCTTCAATCCATCCATTCTGTTTGAGTTAAGATAGTGGATATGAATTTGACTTTCTCCGTCATAAAGGAATGTAATGTACCATATGAATAACAACTACTAGTAATAACAAGTATAAAGACAAAATAAACGAGCTTAAATAAAGTAATGAAATTACCAAAGAAACTGATATTATTAAAAGAAGAAGAAAAAAGTTTTGCTCAGCAAAATGATTGAGCATGAAAACAGATTTCATCCTCAGAGAAACAAAATCATATTGTTACACAAAAAAGTAAATCAACATTGAAAAATAAAACTTTATTAAAAATAAATTATTCCTAATTAGAATAAAATAATTATACTTACAGATCTTTTCAATGGTTCCCAGTAAAAAACCAAGGCTGCTTTTGGATTTTCCGCCTGAAAGTGAATAAAATTTGAGAAAAAAGAAGTATTAAATACAATATTAACAGACGATACGAGACTAGATTAAATATACTAACAAGTTCTTGTCCTTTTCGACTTATGTAATGGGTAAAAAATCGAAATCCATCCTTTCCATAACCTTTTAGTAAAACATATCTTGCAGAAGGCACTGCGTCCCTTAAAGAAAAATATATCTACAATTGAAACCAGCTGAGTGATTTATTACGAAACTTTAGTACTCTGAGAAAATTATTCGGTGATCTATCTACCTGGTCGCGGTGGCCAAACACATAGCATTAGGCTCCTTCAATCCTTCCGTTTGGCAAGCAAGCTCAAACCAAGATTTAAACTGTCCTATAGGTTCTTTTGCAACTAGATCCTTTTCTGTAAAGACATCATTCTTAGCTCTATAAGATCCTCGCATGGCTACGGATAGAAGTAAATGAATCAGTAACAATAACAAGAAGATATCCAATTGATCTCTCCCGGTAACTTACCTTTGTAGTCTGCATTATCTATATTCGACATGCTCCGGTAGATGGTTTGTCTTAGAGATACTCCTATGTAAATTCCGTAACTTCTTGCCCTGCAAACAAACACTTTGCTTTAAGTTGTTGGTGCAAACGTTCTTTTACGGAAAGTTACATAATGATATTGCATCCAAGTCATTCATATTCTTACTCAAAATGAAGTTCTGATAGCTAGCTATTATATTTAAAATTCGACGATCAAGGAAGATAAAGATAATATTAAGACTCAAGGGGTTGTTGATAGAAAGATACAAGTTGTTTCATGGGCGTATATAATAATCGGAAATGAGCGTAGCAGAACTAGCAGAAGCGAACTATTGAAACCCGAGAATATGCAGACCTTGTGGAAGTTCTTAGGTCCGCCACTATAGATACGCTGGTAGTTCCTTTGAAGGAAGTAATAATTCTTAAGTGCAATAATAATGGTAATTCAGTACTGTACATTAAATATTGTCAATATTATACCTCTTAAAAAACTCTAAATGTAAAAATGGAAACTTGTTTATCGATCAATTATCATTAGTAAAGTTAAACGTTCAACCAAATATGAACAAATATTATTAATTTTCAGACGCATATGCCTTAGAATAGAATATATACAGCATATTTACATATAAAATGATAGAATACATTGTATTTATTTGAGTATTTCATTCTAATGACGGTTCTTTTACTCCAGCAATCCTCGGTCGCATTTTTGAGTCTTCGGAGACTGTACAAGCTAGCGAACTCTGTTAAACGATTGGAAAACTAAAAAACAACTCTCGTGTCCCTCATGCCTTGTTGTCTTGTGCTATGATAATTTAAAAGTACAGTAACGAAAGTTTCTAACTCAAGCCTTGTATTTATGCTTTTAGTTCTAATTCATCGATGTCTTCCAAAAATGATGATATGGACTCAGAAAAGAGGCCGCAATTTGGAAATAGATTTCTCAACGACATGGATCAGGTTTTCCAGCATAATGCATGGTAAGATATTTTTGTACTTAAAATTATTTTGCATTCAATTTCAGTCTTCTACTTTTTACAAAAATAATATCTCATTAATTTTACTTTGTTAATGACATTTGGAATACTCCATAAAGATGAAGACCTAACTCAGACCGAATTTAGGAAAAAACCAAAGTATGGATCGCGTTTGTTGAGGAACCCGCGAAAGGTTTTTGAATTCAATGCATGGTGCGTCCACGTTATTGAAGAATCCTTAATGCCAAGTTCAGGTTTAAAAACTGTTGTCTAAGAAATACTTCATTCTAAAATATGTTGGTTAATTTAGTGTATTCAGCATTAGTAAAAATACTTCCTAATTTATCGTTCACAACTCATAATATTGTTCTTCAGTTAAATTTATTCTTGTAAGTTTACTCAAAGTATTATAATAAAAAATATGTAAACTCATGAACTTCATACTTTCACTTTCTTTATTGTTTCCAAACATTCGTTCTCTGTTTCTTCACTATTCCATTGTCAAATGATGGTTTTTAATTATTTTTTCCTTATGTACTAAATGTATGATCTTATAATAAGAAGACCATTTTTGATCTACAAAATCATATAGATTAGTTATACTTAATGTGAATGGTCTAAATTTTCTTGTAGCTTTAAATGTGTATGATTTATGAGGAGTACTTGAAATCCTGTAATTTTATCATATGATAATATAATTTTTCATTAAATTTGATGAATAAATTATAAATCAAATGATATCATTATAAAATCTATATTGAAATACATAATTTCTCATTGCTTAATTTTTGGAAATTATTTAAATTACTTGATTGTTTAGGGATCATGTAGAATGGAGTGCCGAGCAAGAAGAAACCGCCAAGAAGAAAGTTGATGAGAATTCAGCTGTTCGTGTTGACGCAAGTGAATTTGAGAAGTTTGAATCAGATGCCAGCAAATATTGGGATGAATTCTATGGCATTCACCAAAATAGGTCAGTAAATTGCATATATAAGGAATATACCTAATGTATGCAGAACTAATGTTACCTAAAAATTTTCACTTATAAAAATTCTATATTTTTGTATCAAGTTACCATTTAATTGTAATTTTCATTATTAGTTCTAATAATTTATGGAATTTCTTTAACAAAATTATTTCTTAAAAAAATATTAAAAAAATTTACTCTATGGGTATGTATGTATGAAGTTTTTAAGTCAAAGAATTATATTTTTGAAGAACTTGATTCCTTAAAATATTCTTTATAGGTTCTTTAAGGACAGGCGGTGGTTATTTACAGAATTTCCAGAAATAGCACCTGATACTCCTCAAGAAAAGGGTACAAATACTGAAAGTGATCAGAATCAGACAAAGGAATGTGCCTTAACCAAAGAAACATTGGATTTTATATCTCAAAATAATGATCAAAGTGAAAGTGTGCCTGCTGAAACATCAAATTCCTCCCAAATCCAAAGTGTAATGAAGAAAACTTATATTCTGGAATTAGGTTGTGGTGTAGGGAATACAGTGTTTCCAATTTTACAGACTAGTCCTGACCCAAACCTATTTGTGTACTGCTGTGATTTCTCACCTACTGCTATTCAATTAGTAAAGGAACATTCTGAGTATAATGAAAAAAGGTATGTTTTAGTGATCTAACTGTCATAAAATTATTTATATGATAAAATGTGATTGTTTAATATTTACATTAATTGTAATTTATTATTTTCTGTTAATATCTCTTCTTTAGATGCCATGCATTTGTTTGTGATATAACTTCAGATGAATGGAATGCTCCATTCCCTCCTGATAGTTTGGACTTTGTGTTGCTTATTTTTGTTCTATCTGCAATTCATCCTGATAAGTGAGTGTTTACCATCTACTTAAAAATGTATTTCAATTATAGGATAAACTTCACTTGCTTGGTAATATATTTTTTTGGTAATAGAAAAGTGGAAAAGGGTATGCTCTATGTCATGAAATCATGTGAATTATTATGAATCCTTATCTGAGAAAGTTAGGTAATTTGTTATGTTTAATGTAACATGTACATGCAAAGACTATCATTAAAATTAATTTCATGGTTTAAGAATTTTTGAAATGATTGAGCAGATAATCAGAGAATTTTTTAGAATTCTATTTCTCTATTAGTCTATTCAGCTTATTCTATTGTTCTCATCCTCTCTTACGTTTTATTGTTCGGTTTTGCTATTTATTGTTTTTTGCTTCGTATAATCTTCAATTAAATATTTTTCAGAATGGTGAATGTGATCAAAAAATTATTTTATTATTTGAAACCTGGAGGTATGGTCATGTTTCGAGATTATGGCCGTTATGATATGGCTCAATTAAGATTCAAAAAGGGTAGATGTTTATCAGAAAACTTCTATGCCCGTGGTGATGGGACAAGAGTATACTTTTTCACACAAGGTAAGTAGAGAATTTTGAATAATAATTTTTATCAAGTAATTGTTTTCTATCATTAATCAAATTAGTGTAATGCTTAAAAAACTAGAAAAGAATTTGCAAGCAATTTGTCTTTGTATTAAAGCATTGTCTCTTTCTGCAGTACTTAAGTTTATAGAATGACTTAATGTAGGGAACAAAGTTATTTAGAATCAATGAAGATAGTTACAATCAATTTTATCTTAAGCAAGTGAAAGATTAATTTATGAATTTTACAAAGTAAAAATCAATCTTGTGTTAACATAAGTAAAAATATAGAAATAAGGAATTAAGTCGAATTTCACAAATTTAATGCAAATCAATTAAAGTGAGGTAAAAAGTACTTAATTAGTAGTAAGTTGTAAAAACAAAAGTAACAATAATAAAGAAAACAAGAAAGTAAGTAATCAAATTTTGCAAATCAAATTTGTCTATTAATGATTTCAATATTTTCTTGACTTATCCCAAAAAACTTAAAGTGGAAACCTTGTTTTATTTAATTACTTTATTCAATTTAATATCAAAGCTGAGACAATAAATAATATATTTTCTCTCTTAAAAATAAAGCTTATCTATAATCTCAATGTCCTTAATTTTTTTACAGATGAATTGAAACAATTATTTGAAGATGCAGGGTTTCTGGAGAAAGAAAATGTTATTGACAGACGTCTGCAAGTTAACAGAGGCAAACTTTTAAAAATGTACAGAATATGGATCCAAGCTAAATATCAGAAACCATCTGTATAAAAATAGAAAGCTTTTCCATTAAATATACAATGTTTAAAATCCTTTTTGATTGTAATTCAAAATGAAGAATCAGTGGAAATTGAATTAAATTTTATACACTTATCCACCATCACCCTCCATGAAATTTGAATTCACTTTTTATTCATCTATGGGATATCACTTATTATTAGAATAAATTTACCCTGTATAATTTGGAATGGTGCCATATAATTCTTGCATTATTGTGTAATCTTGCGCTAATGTGTATATTTATCAAATTAAGTTTCATGAACTTTCAAATTTTTAAAAAAGTTCTATTGCACTGCTGGTAAAACTTTTTATTTCATACTTTAATCTCATTTACCTTCACAGTCTTATTATCAGTGTTTCCCGTGATAGATTTTTTTCATAAATTCTTTTTATCTCATCTCTTCATTTTCATGACAAAGTTAATATAAATTTATATTAACTTTATAATACTTAATAAAGTTAATTCCATTTAGCTGCTAAAATTTTAATTAATTTTTTATAATAAATCAATCATATAGTCTAATGTGTTTTAACTACTGTTGTTAAACTCAAGGGATATTAACCTTTTTGCTATTGCTACAATTTAGATTTCAACCTTACAAAGTATATAAGAGAAATAAATTGGACCAGCATAAATTATAGCTAATGACTAAGATCGTGTGCTAATTGAATTTTGGCTTCATTAAAATTATGTTATTATGTTTGTATTGGAATTGAGCATGAAATATTCTTCTATAGGATTATCATTGTGTTATTCTAAATAGCCATTCATACTTGATCAATGCTAAATCACCAAAATGTGACATCTTTTGTGACTATCTAAACATCACATAGAGACCTTATTCATCAATTAGCCTTCTCTCCATACATTCTTGTGGCATATTTTCATCTTGTATTCTTAACCCATTCATGACTGACTTCATAATGGAAAACTTGAAAGTATCTGAGTTATCACTTTGAAATCCTTAGGTATTCCTTTGGTATTAACATTATTATACTCTTTGTAGACTAATAAACTTTCAAGTGTTAAGAAAATAGAAAATTTTGGATGGTGCAAGGAGATGAAGAGACCCAATGGGAGGGTGGAACTGTGATGTTTTCAGTACTATGGATGAATTAAACACTTAAGTTCATAGCAGCTAAATAGCTTTGCAGGAAAAATTTAAGAGATGTTAATTTTAGATTATAAAATTAAATGAACTTCATTTATTTTAAAATTTTATTGAAATGTTTTACAAGATTATAATGAATGATTTAAAATACATCCTAGACTGAAGATAATTAGATATGTTTAATGGAATGGATGGAGATTCAAGATATGCTGATGTATGAATCCTTAATCGCAGGTGATTTCTTTGTAATCTCTTTCAAGTACTGCTAAAGTTTCTCGTGCTTCAATAAACTCCCCCTCCTCCATTCCTTCACCTGTATACCAATGGACAAAAGCTCTCTTTGTAAACATCAGATCAAATTTGTGATTCAATCGAGCCCATGCTTCCACTATTGCTGTGGTATTGCTTATAGTGCATACTGCTCTTCTAGCTTTCACAAGATGACTTCCAGGAACTGATTTCAGTGGTTGGTAGTTAATTCCAATCTATAACAAACATAGTAAATCTTCAATTCCACTCATGTAGCGTAATGTATAACTGTTGAATGTATTTCAAAATATTTACAGATGAAAATCTAAAATTTTAACAACTTTTAAAAAATTACCATTATTATCAAAATATATTCCATAGCAGTTGGTCTTATTTTTATAATGATTTTTCTTAATTAATATTAATAACTGAATACCACTGGCTCAAGTTTTTTTATCTCAAACAATGATATTATTGTATTCTTTCATGAAATTATTTGAATTCTGTACTTCACATAATGAATAATCAGATAGAAAGTTTATCTTAAATTTCTGTTCAAATCTGAGCTGATTGATAGTTTGATGAATTTTTCATTCTTTATTACTCAACAAAAATATCATTCCTTTAATCTTGATGGTTCTCTATGTTAAGTTCAAATTACCTTAAATCCAGTGTTACACCAGCTCACAAACTGTATGGATCTTGATGTTTTGATCTTGCCAATTGCATCATTAACATCTTTGGCTACAACATCTCCTCTATATAGCATACAGCATGCCATGTACTTCCCTTCATTCAGATTACACTTCACCATCTGATTAGTGGCTTCAAAGCAGGTATTAGTTATATCAGACACTGATGGTTCGTGGTAGCTTTTGAAACTAATTGGAGCATAATTTGGTATCAAGTAATGTATCTTGGGATAAGGTACTAAATTTGTATGGAAATCAGCTAAATCATTGTTCAAAGGTCCTCGGAAACGTATTGAAGCTGTAATGGAAGAGGCTACCTGACTGACAAGGGAATTAAGTGTCTTATAGGTTGGTTGTTCAATACCAAGCTGTTGTCTACAAATATTGTAGATGGCTTCATTATCAACTATAAAGGCACAGTCAGAGTAATCCATCCGAGCATATGTGAGCAAAATGGAATTGTATGGTTCTACAATTGCAGTTGAAACCTAGCAAAAGAATGAATGGAAGTTTTAAAGTCAAGTCAGGAATGCAAATGTTGTTATAAGTTTTTTCAAATCATCTCTCAAAATGTAGGATTGAGAGGAGTCGAATTTGGATGTCCAACGTTTTGAAAATAATTTGCAATCATTAACTAAAGTAACTATTTTACATTTTTCAGAATAAGATGTTGGATTAATTTGTACTGACATATCAATCAAAGAGGGGATATCATTATATTTGTGCAAGACCCTCTGTGAGATTACGACTATTTGCATTTTTATATTATATATTACTCAGCCACAAGTTTTGATTTAATTTTATTTAAGTTATTAATCAATAATGCAACATTGAAAATGAGTATCAATTGGAATGATTGACTTTTAGTTTTTTATAATCTTACAATAATTGATTATAAATTTTACTTCAAACTGAAAAATTTTCTATGCACAAATTGTACAAAGTATATAGAACTCCTGATAGTAAGATATGTATTTGTTGTATCTTTTGAAATTAATTTAATATAAATTATTGGTGCAATTACTCATCTATGGTACTATAATTTTAATTTTCAAAATTTTCCAATTCAGATTTGAGGAGAATGTATGTAAATGTTAAATATAAATAAATGGTGGAAAGATTTAATTATTAACATTGATAGTAGTTAAGCCAGGTACACAAAATGAACCTTGTTGCTATTGTATCAATTGTTTATAAAGTTATTCTTCAGGGCTTATATCATGAAAAATTTCTTATTTCATTCTTGAAATTCTCTTGTATAGTATCTTAGTAGTTCATTCATTATCATTAAAATGTTACTTTTAACCTGTTATCTGAGTAATTAAATTATGAAAGTGTAACCTGTAATAGGTAATTAATTTTTAGTAATGACTGTCTTTTGAGCTTGTAAAATTTCATAATGTATTGCATTAAAAGCTGCACTTGTTAATTTGAAATGTAGTATTAAATTTGAAGTTAATGTGGCATTCATAGATATCGTACTCATTACCTGTGTGTCTACCCATGGCATCAATAAACATTGTATACATATAAGTGGTTAATATAGATTTGGATTATAATTGCCTAGCCATTTTTATTTTTTTAAATTGAAAACTATCTGAATTAACTGATGCTTCTAAATACCAGATGGCTAGTATGGAAGTCAACACAATAACCAAGCATTACCAATTAAATTTAAATCTTTCTTGATTAATTTAATAAAATTAATTAATTAATAGTATTACTGCATTTAGATATGGCATGTTATTATTTATAAATTATAGCATTAAGTAACTCCTTTGAAGCATGATTTCCTGATTTCTTTACCTGTGGTGCTGGATAGACACAGAACTCTAGTTTACTCTTCTTTCCATACTCCCTTGCTAACTTCTCCATGAGTAAAGAAGTAAATCCAGATCCTGTTCCTCCTCCAAAGGAATGGAAGATAAGAAATCCTTGTAATCCGGAGCATTGGTCTGCCAATTTCCTAATATTTTCCAAAACAATATTTATTTTGCTTCTCCCAACGCTATTGTAACCACGAGCAAAGTTATTGGCTGCATCTTCATTTCCAGAGATCAGCTGACCAGGGGAAAATAGATCACCATAAGCTCCTTTCCGGAGTTCATCTGTAATTATTCAAATTTTTCATTTATTTCTCCTTAAAATATTCCTAGATAGGCAACCTTTCAAGCACAGTATAATTTTTATCTATTATCATTCACTATTTTTAAATTTCAGAGCAAAAAATCATGGGGTGGTTTCGGCATTCTATGAAAAGACTATGTTCTTCGACTCCGGAAAAAGCCATTAAGAACTATCTAACGATCTTAATATTAAGCTTTTCTTTATCACAGACGTATATAACACATTTCTCTTAAAAATAAATACGAGAACCATGTTTATTTGAATATAATTTTAATATTTGATCCGTAGAGCATTAATAATAGATGGTTTAACATTCTTCGACACCCATGTCATTGGCTTCTCCGATTTGGGACGCCCGCTATGGGAGAAAGCATTCCGCAAATCTCACGATCTGCCTCTTCGGCAGGTAAGGTTACAAAATAATTGAAGCGGTTCGGTGAGTTTGTGGAACGACCTGGTCGTGAGTGAATGGATATACTGGGATAGATCGCTCGAGAAATATAGATTTATGAAATACGTCGATGATTTGTGCTTCCGGTTCTCATTATTTAAAGAAGCGATCTGGAAAAAGATGTTCGTAATTAATAATATATTTTGGAACACAGATTTTTACTCAGCTGAAATGTATCCACTCTGTGATTGGTGGTTCCTCATGCAAATAAACATAGGTATTTTTTGTTACGAAAATCTTCGGGTTTATATTTTTCAGACAAATGCGTATAGACAATATTCTCTGTTCGTACAATTCGGTCACGTCACGAAGTACGTATCAAGGTTTGTAGTTAATAAATGACGAAAAACTAAGTCTCCACTAACCGATTACAGATGGTTCTAAGTCGACAAATACGGCTCGAGGATGATAAATTCCTTCGCTCGATTCACAGAAAAAGGTACTGCAATTCCCTTCTCCTTCTGAGGACAGCCTTCCGTCAGGTTGAATTCCATGTTCCAAGCAAAACAGTTCCCAACAACCCTCTCCGAGCTGCACGCCAGCTTGCCCAATGTGAACGGATATAACCTCCGGCTAAAGAGGAAAAAAGCGTGATTACGAAGTAATCTTTTTTACGACCACTTACGAATGAATGGAATGACTTTTCTATTCGTAACGAAGATAATGTCAACTTAATTTTATATTTGGATGTTATTACGAAATTTTATATTTGAAAGTTATTTACTTGTGATAGTATTTGTGTAAGTAATTTAATATTTGTTTTGTTTGCATCATTGCCTGACTTTATTTAAATTTTTTTCATTAATTTTATAAATTAAATTAAATCTCCACTTTTAAAATTCCTAAACTTACAGTGAAGAACTATTCTAATTAAATAGCAAAATTCTATAATGTTTTAACTATGGAATATTTTTGATCGTGTTCATTGCATCCAGTGCGTGACTTTTAGCTCACCTGTCAGCAGTGAAATAAATTTAAACAAACAGCGTAGTATGTAAGGATGCTGATTATGAAACTGAATGTTTTGAGGATCAACATTATCAACAAATACAAAAGTTATTGGCCTTCGGCATCATTTTATCATGGCGAAGCTACTAAAAATTTATAATCATAACTATTCATCGGAGGACCATTAAAAATTAGAAAAGAAAATTTCTCCTAGAGAATCTGGTCGTTGGTTGGATTTGGAATTTCGATTTATAAATACATATTCCTTCCTGCACGAATTCGACAAATCTTCCGAAGGCATAATATCCCCTGGTAGAGACGGTGGGGTTATCCTACGGACGTACTGCGCTTTAAACGCTCTTCCCTATAAAAAGTAGTTCGACTCCGTCCTCAAACTGGAACGCTACTACTCATACGAGAAGCGCAAGTGCTTTTTCCATTTCTAGAGCGACATCTTCGGAAGCCTATTCCCCATAAGAAGATTTTATGTATCCACTTCTGCTAATTGCGACGGCAACGCTGCAGGCAAAATCGGCCTTCCTCGGCGGCACGTATTGCAGTCCCCCTGGCAAACAGGTTTTCGTACACCGGAGAGACCAGCCGAAGAACATCCCGATCTTCCGAGAGACGTCGTATCGAATATTTAATGAATCTGTATCCGTAGGATTCTTCGATGGTCGGTCCCGAAGACGCTTATCGCTGCAGCGGTAATTTATTTTCAGCAGTGAAATTATTTTATCGCTTTGATGTCTGCTTCGAATGGTCGCCCTCAGTAACTTGTTGCTGGTGAGTGGAGGGATGTTTAAGCCGCTCTCATTCCACTGCATTCGGCGGTGAGCGAAGGTCCAGCGTTGATGGATTTTTTTTGGGAAGTGTTGAGTCAATCCTCTTAAAGTTCGAAATTGCTATGTAATGGTTTTAAATTATTAACACACTTACTGAACACTGTGTATGATTTAGGTTAAGAACGTTTACTTAGCTTAAACGCGGATGCATTTGGTTTTCGTCTAGGTTTACTACAAATGTAGGAGAGAACTTAATTCAAAGATGTACTATTTATGAAACTAATATGTGATTGCGTCATATCATACCTAATCGTAAAACTTAATCTATAGTGAACATCATATGGTTTAAAATAATTAAATCGCAGAAATTTATAGCCGAATCGAAATTTGGGTCATATAATCAAAAGAGAATCACTATTATATGCGGGAGGTGTATTTTAAATTCCAATGTTTTTTTAAGGAATGTAAATTGCCAGAACTGTTTGAAATTCTATATACTCCGATTATAAAAAATTTCCTCGTATTCTGTGATTTATTTTGTTTGCTAATTCTTTAAAACGAAAGCACTTTTATTTATGAAACGCGTATTCGTCGGTGGAAGACTTTTAACAGTCATACCATTGACTTAGCAGTCGTCAAAATTTATATTCAGAGTCTCTAATATTTTTTGAAACTTCGGACTAGAAAGAAAATAGTTCATGGACGTTACCATTGTGGGTATTTCCAGCAATGATCCTGAAGAAATAGCGGCGCGGTGCCGGAGTTGCAGCAACCGTCTCACCACCGTGTCGAGTAACGTAACACGAGGGTGAAGTGCGGTAAATCGGAAGTTCGCGTCCTTATAAAGTGTACCGGGGAAGGGGGTCCGAATCTAGAGGAGGGGCTAAGAGATGGAGAGGGGGAGGAAATCGATACATCAGCCTCTTTGTTACGCGAGGAGGGTGATGCAGAGATCTCTCTCGGTCTCTAAGAGTTAAAGGAACGTCGAGGGTTTCGTTGACCTCCACAATATATATATACACACATATATATGCCATCGTCATGTGACGATATTTAGAAATTCGATAACCTCTGACTAATGCATATAGAGCATGTAAGAACTTCTTTACTGTTGTTTTGCTTTCTGTGCTTACCTGATGCTCTTATTTGCTCCAAATTGTTCAGATCCAATTATTTTTATGAAATTTATGAGGGAGGGGGTTTACTGTTTGATTCTAGCTTACAGTTCAAGAATGACACTCGCTTTTCAATTATTATAATTAATAGGAAAGTTCATAACATGAAAGATCATAACATTAAAGTTTATAACATGGAATTACCATCATTACCTTAGCTGGAACAAGAATTAGGAATATTCACGGCATAGTGGAATTACCTTAGTCTTTTCTATTCTCAGCTATTTCTTTTTCCATTATTAGTACAATAATCGAAATTTTTAGCTGAAATTTTTAAGAACTATTTACATTTCTAACTTTTTGATTTCATTTTTAGATACATAATCATTAATTATGACTACAGGAGGTTTTTCTCCCCACTTTGGGCGAATGGCCGACAGTTTGTAAATTGTTTCCTCCGCCCCTTCAACCGTTGCCACCTGTTCGCGCGACCTAATTGCGACGAGTTATTATTCAATAAAGAAATACATTTTATTAGTCATAAATCATACGTTCACTACGTTTCTCTAGTTTATCCTATCCAAAAATTATGCTAATAGCTCTTCTCCCACTTTAAAATACATTAAAGTGTCTTAAGAGTCCTCGGAAACCGTTCTTTCTTTCTTAATAATTTATACTTTGAATTAACTCCAATAATTAGCCCCTCCTAATAGTGAGTATACTAGCAATAATAATAAAATTGGTAATAAATCCGTTCAAAATTTTTCTATATCCTATTTCATAACTTTCATCCATAGCTCGAAGAAATATTTTTCTCTTTTTTTTAATAATACTCATGCATATTTTTTCAGTTTTTAATGTTACTTTGAAATACAAAGAAACATAGGTTATTTTTTCGTTAGTTTTATGAAAAAAAGGAGTATATAGACTATATATTTTTCGGCAAAGAACTCAAAAAACTAAAGAAAAGGATATGCTGTTCAATTACAGATTTTCTACGATCTAAACTCGGAACTTTTGCGTTCAGTAAATATTTTCTAAAGAAAACGATACTTTTTATTGTCCAAGATATTGATTTACTTTTTAAGCTTCTTAATGTGAAATCTTCAATGAAAATTATTTTATGATCATTGCAATCTTTGCATGAAGAAGCTATTCCGTTCCCGTAGCACAAACTTGCGGAACCTTTTGAATTTGGCACGTCTCAAGTCATGTAAGTGACGCACGATATACGAAAGCGAGGTGTTTGATTTGGAAATGTGATACATGAAATTTTTGCATTGTTCTTTCTGGAAAATTGGTGTTAGAATAAGTTGAATAATTATGTTCAAATTTGGATTCTCGGAAGAAAATGAGGATTGCTCGGATAAAAAGAGTATGTTAATATCTTTCTTCGTTTTGTGGCTAAGATGTGTTAGTTTACTTTTTGATTCCATGGTTTCTTCCAGTTGAAGGAGAGGATGAAAAGTCTTCATTGGAGTGGTTAGAAGCGAAAGAGCTTTTCCCATTAAAAAATCAATCAATTAAGGGACAAATTGTTCCAAAATATGAATATAAGAACGAATTTGTCGATATATCGTATGTCTCTTCTCAAGATTGTATTAAGAACATCAGTAAAGAAAAGTCTGATTTTATTGAACTAGCCGAGCAGTTACATTCGGATCTAATACCTTCAAAATATGAAGGTGAGCTTCATGTTAGAGCATTTAATATCTTTTCCTAATCTTACGTATGTGATCTCATTCATAAAGAACAAACATTCAAATTTAACTTTTGCTTGAAATTTAAGGTGGATTGAAGATTTGGGAATGTACATTTCCATTAATTGAGTATTTAATCAAACAAGGAGTAAGTCTTGAGGGTAAGAAAGTTCTAGATTTAGGTTGTGGAGCTGGGCTTCTAGGAATATATGCAATGCTCCGTGGGGCAGTGGTCACTTTTCAAGATTATGTATGAATTTTTCTATTCATGGCTTATTTAATTAAAAAAGCAAAGATTATATTAACTTTGATTATACATTTTTCATCCTTTTAGAATGCTGAAGTAATTGAAACTGTTACACATCCCAACGTTATTCTTAATTTAACTGACAAAACTGAGGAGGAATTAGGAACTATCTGCAAGTTTTTCATGGGCGATTGGGCCTCGTTTGTAGACATTCATTCAAAAACAGTTGAACGTGAAGAAAATAAATATGATGTGATATTATCATCGGAGACTATATATAATTCTCAGAATCACTGGAAACTCTTGCTTGTCTTGAAGAAATTGTTAAAGCGTTCAGGAACTGCGTATCCTTTATTGATTGAGATAAAATTAATTCATATATTTTTAGGGCGTGAATTCCATGTGGTTTTTGTAAAGTGTGAGTTCTATTGGATACTTGATGCTCTTATCATGCTAGATTTTGATAATAGTTTTTAAAAATTTATAAAGTTTTGAAAGGCATTTTGGTTTGAAGTCCAACTGTTTAATACCAAATGTTTCTCTTTCTTTAAAGTGTGAAAAAATATAATTTACTTTTGTTTGTATTGTTTTAAAATTTTTAATATTTGTCATCATATCATCAACAAAAAATTTTCTTAGCCACTTTTTGATAACAGATACATAGCAGCAAAAACGTATTATTTTGGGGTAGGAGGCAGTTTAAGACAATTTGAGAAAAAACTGGAAGAAGAAGGTTGTTTTAAATCATCCGTATGCTGGAAAAGTAGTGAAGGTATGTAATATCCAAATACTGATGATTTATGATTTTTAAAAATTTGTATGTTATCATTATCATTTTATTCATCAATTTTTAAAATCAATTCCATTTTAGGTGTTATCCAAGAAATTCTACAAATAAAATTTGAAGATATTGTTGCTGTGTGATATAACTTAAATTTATACATATTTAAGCTATTTTACTGCTATATTTTAAATAAAGCTACTAAGATTAACTCTATGTTTTAATAACCCATATATTTTCTTCAAGATAGTCATAAATAAATCATTTTATTTAAGTACATACATTTTTTTTAAATCCAAGGTTTGAATAATCGATCAATTAACTAGCATAAGTCAGTTTTTTTGTGCTCCTAATAATCATGTTTTGATATTATATTATTGAATTTTGTATTTGTAAACCTTAAAATTGGGATATGATTATTTCTCTCTCTATGGAATGTTCAGAATTTTTGCTTACCTTGTGGCAGAGTGGTTGGCATATCAACCCTCTAATGCCAAGATCTCAGGTTCAAATCCTTGTTGATAAGCAAATTTTCCTCTTGGGGTATGGATGTTGATGTACTTCCATAGTTGATTTGAGTCACTGTTATTGTGCCAAAAAGGATGTTTTTAGATGTAAGTGTTGGTTTTGTTTGATAAATAAATTTCCTGTTTATCTAAAAGTCACTCTAACTTTCATTGTTGATGCAATTAAGTACCAACACTGTATATAGCATGTGATAGTGATAGATATAGTGATTGATGGAAAGGCTATATAGCATTGAAAAGAGGCCAAATATCACAGACAACACCATCCCATTTCCTATAAATATCATAATTATCTCATTTCACATGATTTACACTCTTGCTACAAATTTTAACATAGCTATATATTATATTAATCTATAGACTTCTGAAAATGTAATCAGAAAAGTATTTAATGATAAATATATAATTACATATTGTATATTTACTTTTATATATACATGTCCTATGAGCAGCATAATTTCTTCTTCATAATATACTTGTGAAACATTTTGGCAAATCTTTTCAAATATTGAAGTACACTTGCATTATATACACCTATGATATTATATTTTAATGGTGAAAAAAAATTGATTCCCTCATAATATCACATATATTCCTTACATGATTTTGATCCAAAACTCATAGGTAAATCTCTTATGGATAAGTAAAAAATCAGTAAATATTTTTATTCAGCAACATAGTGGGGCCATCATTTTTGGAAATTATGTATGCATATAATTTTTCAAGAATACTTCTCTAAGCTTTTGCATACTTATTGATTTATTTCAGAAGTGTTTGCTGGAAAACATTAACATACCTCAGGTAATGAAACATAGATAAAATTACTTCAGTCTACATTAATTCTCTTCTGTATAGTTATTCAGGTGGTAGATGGGGAAAGTTATATTTGATACCTCTTGTATGTTTTAACCATAATGAATTGTCTTACAACAGTGCATCATTTATGATACAAATTTTGGGTAAGAGGAATAGAACAATTTTTGCTTGAGTTCATGATACTTTTCATAGTCATTTTAACTCCTGTTACTGTGAAATATCCAAGTAATGGTTTTAGTAATTTCATCTTTTTTGAAGAATCCATCATCTGATAAACTAAGGTCGATTTTAAAAATTAAATTGCATACCTTGTTACTATATTAAATTGTTTATTACTATAAAATTTAAGATTAAATTTTTCATAAATTATACAATTTACATTTTGATCTCAATAATTTTAAAAGGACACTTAAAAATATTACTGTGCTCATCCATTCTTTAGTACTCATCATCTGCTATTTCAGTGTCAGTATCGTTAGCTATTTCATGATAATCTTTCTCTAAAGCAGCAAGATCTTCTCTTGCCTCAGAAAACTCTCCTTCTTCCATTCCTTCTCCAACATACCAATGAACAAATGCTCTTTTAGCAAACATAAGGTCAAACTTGTAATCAATATTTGCCCATGCCTCAGCAATGGCTGTAGAATTACTCAACATGCATACTGCTCTCTGCACCCTGGCTAAGTTTCCTCCAGGAACCACTGTTGGCGGTTGGCAGTTTATTCCCACCTGTATTAATTAAAAAATAATATGTTATTCTCAGTTATTGTATTATTTTCCATCAATGATTTTGATTCAATGGTTAATATATGTCTTATTTAGGGTCAACCTGACATATGAAGGTAAAGCAATAATGTTGGTCACTTATGAATCAATATTTATTTTATTTGTATTACTGCTTTATTGAATTAAATTAGCTTTTATATTACTAAGCATTATAATTTTATGTACAAGGAGAAGATTTTAATGAATTTCAAAGTATGCTCCATTAATACCTTTCTTTGATACTCAAAATCATATCTAAGTTATATTTTTTTATTTGCTATTTTAATTTAAGAATATAAGCTCTTGTTGGTATGATTAGAAGCAAGTTTTAGTTATCCAGCAATTCATTGCTAAATATCTGCAAGTTTAAGTCCATAATGTACCTACCTTAAATCCTGTTGGACACCAATCAACAAACTGGACAGATTTTTTTGACTTTATTGTTGTAATTGCACGATTAATCTCTTGAGGAACTACATCTCCTCTGTATAGTAAACAGCATGCCATATACTTCCCTCTTTGTGGGTCGCATTTGACCATCTGATTGTCAAGGTGGAAGCAAGCTGATGTTATATCTCCCACTGTGAGTTTCTCATGAAAAGCTTTCTCAGCCGAAATAATTGGTGCGTATGAAGTCATTGGGAAGTGAATTCGTGGATATGGAACAAGATTAGTTTGAAATTCACAGAGATCAACATTGAGAACCCCTTCAAAGCGGAGAGATGCTGTTACAGATGAGACACATTGTGCTATGATGGCATTCAGATTGAAATATGTGGGTGAATCTATGTTAAGGTTACGTTTGCAAATTTCATAAATGGCTTCATTATCCACGATGAAGGCACAATCTGAATGTTCCAGGGTTGTGTGAGCCGTGAGCACAGTGTTGTATGGCTCCACCACAGCTGTGGAAACCTATTAAAAAAATTCCAGGTATGGGAGAGTTAGAAATATGATTTATGATTATTCGTGCATGTGGAGATCTTACGAAACTTTTTATTTTCAATGTAAGATTTGGATTATTTTAAACTTTCCGTAAATGCAGCAGATCATATGGTGGTTTATTTGAAAATGTATTCATATATCAATCAAATGATTAATTATTTCAAGCCTTATTCTCAATTTTGCTTTACCTTAAATCTAGTTGTGAAATATTGATAATACATGATTATTTTAGATGCATTCATTGAGGGTTCCAAATCTTTTATTCTTCAAGATGGTTGATGAAACCAAAGTATTACCTCCAGAAATTTATTCGAATAGACTTATTAAATTGTCTTTGAAGGATTTCTTTTATCATTTACCCACCTGTAATTGGTTTTGAGGTGGATGTACGAAAAATCGAATGCACTAGATGTACGAAATTACTTTTAATCCAAACGAACCATTATTATCTTTTGCTCTTAGAATCTAACCGGAAATAAATATGATCGAGTTTTGAAGTAAGTTTTATGAAATGCCCCGTTTGAATAGCTATAACATGTATGTTTTTATGAATACCACCGGAAGTGTCAATGGGATAAAATATTTCTTTCCTTCCATAAAACTCTGAAAATAATTTTTCTCCTCTACCCTGAGGACGCGATGAGATTACCGTAAAACCTCATGTGATACTTGACTTCTCATGACCTCTGATTCTCACCTTCGGTGACGGATAGATGGAAAACTCCAGTTTCGTTTTCTTGCTATATTGGTGTGAGAGACGTTCCATTAGAAGCGACGTAAAACCGGAACCCGTTCCACCGCCATACGAATGAAAGACGAAGAAACCTTGCAATCCAGAACATTGCTCTGTTAGTTTTCGGACTACATCCATTACTGGGTCTATCAACTCCTTCCCCACTGAGTAGCGTCCTCTGGCATAATTGTTGGCGGCATCTTCTTTCCAACTTATTAGTTGATCTGGGTGATGTAATTGACGGAATTCTCCTGTCCGGATCTCATCTGTAAATCATTAATATATTCTAAATTAGTGGTCAAATAATATTGTGAGACAAATGGTAAATCACAGAGGTATGCAATTATGAAGATAGACATGTACTACCGCAGAATGTCTATCGTAAGAAAAGGTTTTATATTTGTGTTATCATTTTAAAATTCACGTGTATGAACATCGAAGATATTATGGATATTTTGCATTTTATAGTTACAAATAAGGAATTATTTATTGAAAATTTACCAGTAGTATTTATAAAAATCATCATTAGTAATCATGCTTTATCCAGTTAGGAAATTACTTACAAAAAATTACTCTCTTTGTGTAAGGAATTTCTTTGGCATATTTTTGTTTTTTATTCTTGGATTATTGTTGAAATTAAACAATATTCTGATAAATTATGATTTTACGAATTATTTCGCATTTTCGTCGAAGTTAAATGTTTGGTAAAATCACAGACCATCTCAGAAATATTTATTACCCAATTCTATGAGCACATATACAGAAAATTGATATTGAAAAATAAATTGATATGAACATTTCAACCTCTACGTAAACCGTGTATGATAAATCGTCGGTATGTTGTAAATGCAGTGTAACTGTACGGAACATATAAATCTCTTTCATGAGCCCCCCATTGAATATGAAAATTACTCACCTACCACCAAAGGTTCCGTGTCGGCAAGTACGGCGCGAGGAACGAATTTCCCTGATTTAGTTTCTAAAAAAAATGTATCGGGCCTTCCTTCTGCATTATTGCCAGTCGAATCATCCAGCAACTTCCCATTCTTGTCTATGCCATGTTCCAAACAATATAGTTCCCAGCATTTATCCGCTAACTGTAAACCAGCCTGACCAAGATGGATGGATATGACTTCAGGCTATAAGAAAAGAGAACATTAGGAAAACCCTAAATCTCATCTAAATATGACAGAAATATTATCCTTTAAGTTACATTAAAGTTAAATTCGTGTTTAAATTGGATCTCAAATGAAACGACAACGAAGGAAGATATGATCAGTTTTTAGATATCTTGAATCCAGTTCATTACAGCTGACCTAATTGACTCCATATTTGGAATCATCGAAAGAAAATGAGATTCGTTATTGTTTTTGTTGAATAAAACGTAAATGCGTCAAATTTATTTTTTCTTTGACTTCTGTTCGAGTAATATATAGCCTTGATTTTTAGGTAGGGTTTGGGGATGTGGCAGACAATTTTATTTACAACTCTGGAAATTTATTTTCATAATTCGTTCCGATGAAACGAATTATGAATATTACGTAAAAAGTTAGATTTTCTATAATGTGAACTGTGTGGAAGAATTTTAAAGGATTCAATATCTTATTTGTTAGTAATCTTTAAGTTTTCCGATCAGTTTCTCTTAAGGCGAAACTTGTCTTGAAGTTTTCAGTGTACTATTTTCCCTTTATGATATCTCGTAAAATAAGGAGTCGAAATCGTTGTTACGGTAACCCACTTGTCATTGCTAGTAAGTGCGCACACATGTAAACAGATAGGTTCAAACATTATTTTTATATTAAGAGATGAGTTCCACTTAAGATCTCCGGAAGTCATTAATTCATCATTATTTCTAGTCGTTCTATTGAAACATTATTTTGATCATCGATCGAGAAAGGAAGTAGGGGTGTGGTAAATTCCACGTTATGAACGGAGAGGAAATTTGAGTCTGTGGATAGGTACAAAGTCCATGAAATCGAGTAAAGCGAGCTGCGGGTATGCAGAAAATATTTCTGCACTATTCTGTTTTGCAATGCCTTACACCAACATAATGACTTTACATTCCGAATATTAGTTTGCTTAAGCACTCAGGAACGTCTTTCCTCCAGCTATCCGGATCTTTCCCCCATCATTTCCAAGATTAATACTAACCTTCCTCATTGTATTCCTGATCGAATCTAGGTCATCCTATGTAATCAATCCATTCCACCGAAGTTTTCAATGCCTTGTTCTCAATAAGCCTTCAATTGTAATTCAAAGCATATCATCATTAACACTTCCGTCAAAAAATTTTGTATGTAATTTTATCTTTTTTTTCTGCTAAATTTTAAAATTATGTTCGCAGACTATTTTATGCAGATTCTTTACTATTCATTTTGTAGTATCTGAAGATAGGGTTTATAAAACCTGTCTCTCCTCCGAATCTCTTTTTATGTGACAATTTTTATACTTTATTTACGCTGTAGTTTATCAAGTTGTGGACGGACAGAGATGTTTGTTTCCAACAGACTCTTAAATCACATTTCATTATTTTATACGTGACAATAATCCTTACTATTAAATACTTTTCTTTAATATTTCTTTAACAATTGATAATCATTTTATCGCCTCTGAATCTTTTAAGATCTTTTTGATCCATCAACCTCACTTTGGTTTCTCTATTCATACTAATTAACATAATTGTTTATGAAGTTGAAGATACATTTTGCGAATCGTCGTGATTCAACTCAAAATTATATTCTTAATGGTTTCCTTTCTTCATTTACTCATCTTGAACGGGTATTACTTTCTGGTTGTTTTGTGATTTTAATAAAGTTCCATTTGCAGGGAACATTAACAAGCACAAAGCGATTGATATTTTTGTGATAATCAAGGAAGTTTTAACTCTCATCATTGATTTAAATTGGGAACACATTACCAAATTTACTGTATTAGTTCTGTGATTAATTCAACTGCTTCTTTACTTATACCGTTTCTTAGAGTCCTTAGAGAACTCTATAGAGTATTATAGTACAATCGAGTATTTGAAATTCCTTATCTTCCTCCTCTGATTTGTCGTGGCTGAAGTATTGAATGAATATTTGATGTAGTAAACTATAGAGTCAATCAGGGAAATTAAATGAATATAATAAAACTACACCACTAATTAATCTGCTGACATCGCGGAAAAATATCGGTTGTTTAGGTATTAGCAACTATCTAGATAACGAGTAATAACATTAGCTGATAATTACGTGTATAACGATACACCAAATATTTAATCATAAAATACTGATAATGTTTAAACCTTGTATCCAAGTCGAAATGATTTTTAATGTGGTTATTTAATAGGAAAATAGAGGAAATTAGTGAGATTTAATGACATTCAAATAAAAATCCGTTGAAGTTAGAATCTTTCATATACCATTCCGCAATCACCTTGGAAAATTTGCAACATTTCGCAATTCTTCGTTCTTCGATGAGAAATAAAATTCTTTTTATGCTGCGGTGCTCGTTAAAATTTCACCTGTTACTCAAATTGTATTGTCAGCAACTTTTTTGTACTAGGTACAAATTATACTTCATAATATATGTTTGTTATTGAAAATTTCTTTCTTGAAAGTTTTGCAAGCATACCTACAAAATCAGTGGTACCTTTCGATGTGTGATATCCCCCGTGAATACTTTACAAGTTAAGACTCAATTTTTCGATATTGTTATTATTCAATAAAATAGATATTATTATCCAGATGAGTCAACATATATCGCATACTGATATACGTAAGCAGATGAAAGCATAAAAATTAATTCTTCCTTTGAAGATACGCACTAGTTATCAGATAAGAAATGAGTCATTTTGAGGACTTTCGAAGAAATACAATTGTTTCTTAGATAGTATCAAATAATCGTTTGTACGAGAAATCATTATCTTAAGATTTACTCCGTATCGATGTTAATTCTACTTTTCCTCGTGATTCCTGACCGTGTTAGTAGGAATGGATCTCATTGATTGCTTAGCATTAAAATATTGTATATGAAAATTTATTTGCCAATAATCATACAATCCTAATAAATAAGTGTTTTATAGACTATTTTCTTATATTAGCTAACTAAAATACTTAAAATTTTTATGAACTAAATGAAAAAAGTTTCTATTTTATCTTTTGTTAGGATTATTTTAAAATTTTATGCATGGAGTAAATAAAGCTGTTTCCATTAATTGATTTTAAACATGTGAAAACTGCAAATTTTGAGTTTTTAACAAAATTTCTAGAAAAAAATACGAAAATAGCTCGTTTGATGGTATAATTCAGTATAATTTATAGCTCTTTCCAGGGATTCAAATAATTAATTCAGGTAACTATTTTATCTTTTATTAGTTTAAACTTGCCCGTATTTTTGCCCGGAATTTTTAACATCCTTAAATCTTTCATTATTCTCGTATTTCAATCTTTAACAATATTGAAAGTCCCTCGTACACCTGGTAAACAGCATGACCATGACTTATTTGAATCACTTATAAGTCCTTCTAAAGAACCGCAAGTTGATGAATAAAATCGATTGTTACATTTTTACTCGCCAACTCAGATAAAACTTATCGTTGTCATATTTACCATTGTAGATTACGAATCCTCTGAATTGTCCGATCCACCACATTCAAGATTCTAAAATGGCTCTGAACTGAACTTCGTTTTCTCATATGAATTAAATAGGAGCATTGTGTCTTTTAATGTATTACGATTTTTTGCATATATTTTTAGAGGTAATACTCTGAGACACGAACTCCGCGTTTACGCTATATTTCCCTATTAAACTTCGCTAAAACTCATTCCTTTCTTTCTCGGATTCTACTGAAATCTCTCAACATTCAGCCTTTTTGATTTCTTTATTGACGTAATTAATAGTCATATCCCGTTTTTCTTTCAGTTTAAATTGCCTTTTTCTCTTTTCCCTCTTTATTAAAAATTAACTCCTGTTAACGGTAACGATTTATTTGTAGATTTGAGCACATTTCTGATTAATATTTTCAATTCTTTTCTTCCCTGAAGATGGGTATATACGAGCCAAAATTCACCACAATACCTTCAGGATTTAATTTATGACAACCTTCTACCCCCTTCGGTTGTTTTTCTTCAAATAGGCACCTAACTTAAACTACGGCATTTTAAAGCTTTTAAAAACCTCAAAAAAGGAATATACACTTGTTGGAACGAAAAAAAGAACTCTTGACGCTACTTACCATATCGTCGTGTTGAATCCCTGGCGTCCTTTGATGTATTTGGATTTGGAACAACTGCAGTTACGTTTGCAGAAAGCGATCCGGTGTATCGTTTGAGAGGGATTGATAAGAACTCGTGTGCCAAAGTCTAATATATTAATGTGATGGACCATTAGATCAATAAATCTTATCTCTTTAGAGGAAATTCAGAATAAGTTGACGATAAGACGGCTGAGTGTATTAAGAAGATGTAAATGAGTGACTTACGGTGAATGTATGTCATTCAATTATCATTATATATCTGCTATTATTTTTGTTCCAAAAACTTTACACAGTAGAATAGTTTAATGTCATGGTAGTTTTAGCGATTTCTATAAAAAAATATTTCTATCAATTACTAGATAATGATTATTTCATATTCGTCGTTTCAACTTTTAATAAGTTTGATAAATATCTATTTTACATAGTTTTTACACATTTTAATAGGATTAAAATTCCTCTAAACAGGATTTTCCTTTTTATTAAATATGGCGTCAATGATGAAAATCTTTGACAGATTCATAATTTGCTGGGAAGATTAGCTAAAAATGTAAAAAAATAAAAAGTTTTGTTAAAAATCAAATCAATGAACTAAACATTTTTAAAAAATTTCTTTATTAAAAATTAATTTATTTCAATTTTTCATAATCTTTGCATTTATTGCAATTTCTCTTAAACAAATATTGTTATTTTTATTACAATTTTTACCAGAGAATTTTTTAATAAAACAATTAACAATAAACCAAAAAATATTTTGAAAGTTGAACAAAAAATTGTTTTGAAAATGAAAACCAATTTTATGTTCAGGAATATTCAAAGACATATTTGATCTTTTCCTTTACTATCCCAAACAAAGAAATCATAATATCTCCACAAAAACTTGAAGAAAAATTGATTTAATTTAATTAATAAAATAAGGAATTCCTTATGGAAACATGTAGAAGGATCAATTTGAAACTTGGAATCATAATTCAATTTACAATGTACCATCATGAATCTTATGGCATTAATGAAAATATGTGATAAGTAAACACTTAGAAATTGATTAATAAATCTTTCTGTAGGAGGAATACAAATTATGTAGTTATTAAGAATAATAATATTTGCTTGTCTCTTATAATTTTCAGTGCGACTAAATAAATACTCCTAGCATTGATAACATTTTCATGTAAGATCATATTCAACACTGCCCATCTTGAAAGAGTATTAAATCAGTATTAATCATATTTACAGCATTTAAGCCATAACAACTAATAATTGGTGATGCCTACTTGTAGAATTTTATCAAAGTCTCATTCAGTCCCATAGAACTGCAAAATTCACTGTAAAACCAATGTTACTTGACGATTTACCATTGGATCACTTGCATCATCTCTTGTACGTACACATATTTCAATTCGAGAGAATCCTTTCCTCCATACATAATCAGAGGAATCTCTAACCTCAAATACGATTTTCCTTTTGTAATATTCATTGAATTCTGGTATACACACTTTTGTACCATACTTCACATGAAGTGCAGGATCAAGAGATACAGTAACATATCTTGCTCTCCAATCAATGTAATCCTAAAATAAATAGGAAAGAAGATGCAGTTGAGTAACCCATACCAAGTATTTATTTAAGCCTATTTATATATAATCTGTATTATAAGAATGAATAATAATCTGTATAATTAATGAAAAAGTCATATATTAAAAGGATAAAAAAATCAATCATACAACAGAATTAAATTTCTTCACTTTAAACTTTTCATTGATATCAATAAAATACTTTTCATAACTCAGGATAATCGTTACCAAGTTTCTAGATTTTTATTATTTATTTATTATTTATTAACAAAGACCACACAAACATCCTCTTATGGGACAATTACATGGGGTTTCAAACTCAACAACGGACGTCACAGACATCCAGAGATTTCCCTGAGAGGAAAATCCCTCAGAACCCAGGACCTCAGCATTAGAAGATTAGCATGCTAACCATTCCGCCAATGAGGCCGGCAATTTTTGCATTATTTCTAAAATACATATATATGTATAGAACTTATTACAGTGGGATTTACTAGTCTTTTGAGAAATAAAAAGTAAAATCAGATAACAGAATTTTATGCTATCATGAATTTAAAGCTTCTGTTGGTGAGTTTAGCTGTATAATTAATTTTTCTGGTAAAAAAATTGATATTCAGTGCTCACATCAAACTTTATGCTTTCTATATAAGTCTGATATTTTAATAGAGGAGTATTGTTTACACATTGAATTCAAATCGCTGAAAATATATAATGTTCTACAATTCTGATTCTTTTTATTTATCCTTCATGTTGACTATGAAGAGGTGTAAATATGTTACTACAGAGACAGATTTATTTGAAACTGAATATATTATCAAAAGGCACCATCTTGAGTAGAATATGTAGTTGAATCTTCAGTGTCATTTTCTATCAATCAAAAGAACCTTAACAACCAGGTATGAGTTAATGTTTATCTCATTGTTCCAATTTGAAATACCAATTCAATATTTAGGATAGATATTTATTCTTTTAGGCTGTATGATTTCATAAATATTAAATATAACAAATGGTAATTTTTGTGTATCTTACATGACTACTTTTATCTCTTGAAAATTATTCATTAATCTGAAATATTTGCTTCAAAATTATATGACAAATTAAAATATTGATTCCAAAACGCATGAACTTTAATCCTAGGTTAGTTTACTTAGTATAAATGTATATATGGATATGCAGACATTTTAATTTTTAACTTATGAATGGCCAAAGCAGATTTACGAAATTAACATTATTAGAGTGGATATTGATGATTAATTTATTATTAGTATTTGTTTTGATGATCTAATACATAAGGATTGAATCTTTTCACATTTTAATAACATATGCATAGAGAAATATATATATATATATATATCCCAAAATTATTCACTTAAATCATGATTCTTCAATAAGATCCATCATCATCAAAGTTGACACTTGGTTGTAATTATATCAAATATCTATTTGGCTTTTATATCATCACATGGATCATTCATGATATATATTATAATTTCATTCATAAAAAATTTGAACATTAAATTTTCAAGCTAACTACTGTATTTCCATCCATAGAAAATTATTCTACTCAAAGAATTATTTTGTTGAAAATTAAGTTAATCCTTTTTATAGAAAGATAAAGAGATTTTTTTATGTTACTTATGATATTAGGATAGAATTTTTTACTTCTATTAACTTAACATACCATCATCATCTACTTGATATAAATATGAATTGAATCAGCTCTAAAAAATCGCACTTATCTATTGACACAGTGACTTTCAATTCAACTAAAATATAATTCTGAGATTTTTCTAGTTGCCTCTTTTCAGTTTCATTTTCTTGTTTGTTACACTGGATTATTGCTTAGTAAAGGCATAGATGATCAAAAGAGCTTAGAAAAAGAGTTTAAGCACTTACAATTACTTTCCATATGCTGCATCAGTAGAAAAGAAAACAAAATAGGTAGAGATGTACTTAATTTTTATCAAACAAAATTGCTGAATTCATTGCGAGTAATTTCTCATCAGAAAGTATGCATTAAAAGGTAGATTTAGACTACTCATTTAATGTTACATTAAATGAATGAAAAACTTTATCAAAACATCACAATCAAGCTTACATTAAATTTTAAAACGTAATCAATAAATTCTTATGTGGTGGTATTTTGATATAATTAATATATACTCAGAAAAGAATAATCAAAGACATTATAAGACTTTTTTGAATCCTCTAAATTCACATACAGATGTACAAGTATTGGGATCTATTTATCCCCATTCAAAGTACTTCCAAAGTAGTAATTTTCATACTAATGGCAGAACCATTTATAATATATGCATCAAGTACGTAAAAATCCTTAGCTCGATAAATTAAACTTACCTGCAGAGTTCTTAGTTTCTTCCCACGCATGTCTACAAATCCATCTTTGTTTGGGTGGTGAGATGGATAATATGGACTTGCAGTTGCATTAAATATACGTTCTCCTTCACATTTATAGTTTTTTGTAAGCTCTGTTTAATTATTGACAGAATGAAATATCTTATTAGCAGGTTAAAAAATATAAATTTCTTAAAAAGGAAGAGACAGGCAATAGCTAACTGCTAGTTAGCAGTTAAGAAAATTCTTCTGGAAAAATTTTCACAGAAGTTTCTTCCTTTCCTAGGAGAGAACAACTGAGGCTAATTAAACCCACCTTTAGTAGAAACTATCACTGCACAACTTAAGAGCACAAACTTCATGGAAAACATGGTTATTTCTGATAGAAAACAAAGAGTTCTCTCACTTAATTATTTGGAACTAATCGAATCACCTCACTGTGGTACTCTGATAAGAGCAAATGTAAATTACAAATATATTGCTGACAACTGAAGCACAAAAGGAAATGGACCCTGATATCTCAGAGTTCACTTAATGAATCCAAGTCATCACTTCCTCACCATTGCATTACCTCAGTAGAATTGCTGAATAGGTCTTCCTCCCACATATGGAAGCTGATGATTTGGCAACTTACTGACTTGTTACAGTAGTCTAAAAAACAATCTTTCTTTATTTATCCCCTTTCTGAGTACCCCCATTGTACAACAGTAATTTTTATAAATTAAATTAAAAATTTTTACATCAAGATAATTTATCCTAAGTAAATTTGATAAGAACAAAAATTATCTTAAAATGATAGTAAAAAAAGCTCAAGTTATGAGAAATAAAATTATTTAACTGTAGGAAAATCAAATAAAAATATTTATTAGTTATGAAATAATGAAGATGAATTATAAAAATTAATCCATGGACAGTTCATACAATTTTAAATAGTTTCACACAACTCAAGCAATTTTAGAAAGCCATGACAAAACACTTTCCAAATCAGGCGGGTTGTCAGCATTCTTATTCATCGCGCAAGTTTCTAGAAACTCCACTCTCAATGGATAAAGATGATCGAAATTAAAATCTTTATCCTTCTTCCCCAAAAATGTAGTCTTGTCTTTGTTATCGGTGGTACTCTTCAACTGACTGGTTTTTGTGACACGGAGCATGTTCCTTAATAAAAATATTGAAAATAAGTAATATAATTCAACGAAATATGAAAAATAAATATATATACAAGGTTATATTCAACTTACATCTCTTTCTCCAGTAAAGATCTGATAACTGTACTTCCTTTTGCCATTGTTTGATCTTGTTTATTGCATACAATGGCCACAGGTAGATTATATGAAACTGAATTAAGATCAAGCAAGAGATTGTAAAGGAACCTGAAAAAATATAATGACGAGTGTATTGGGATTAAATTCAGTGGAAGATTCAATCAACTACGTTGTTGGAAAAAGTAAAGCTACTTCCTAAAATAAATCATTGACAACATCACTTACTCTGCTACATCACGAAGTTCCTTTTGAATGGTGACACCATCAATCACGTAAATCACTCCACGAGCAGTAAATTTATACTGATCGTAGAATTTAGTTCGAATTCTTTCATGACCCGGAATATCGATGATCTTCAAAGATCGCTAGAGATACCGAATAGAAAATAGTTTTTAAAAGTTTCTATTAGTATTTTTGGCTTTTTTAAATAAGATAAAAATAATACCTTGTTAGAGATGAATTCCCCAGTATTTTCCTTCATTGAAGTGTATGTTGACACATATTTATTCTGCAGTAATCGAGTGAACAACAATGTCTTCCCTGAATCACAAAGACCCATCAAAAGGACACTTCTACGAGAAAGCTTCTTCTTTCTCCATATTAAAAATACTCCTGCAATTAGTGTGAAGATTTAGCAACCAAATCCTTAGACATATGTCACTCAAATACATTGATATTTTTTTAAATTTAAGGCCATTGATATATATCTTACCCAAAGTTATAAGTATAACAACTACTGCAACAATAATACCAATTAGATTTTGGTCTATATTAATATTTAACGGGGATTCATTCTTAGAAACATTTTCCTGTTTGCCTGCCATGTTGGCCTTAGGAGGCGGATAGAGACTTTCAATTTTTCTGTTTATGAAAGGTTCCAAATACACTTGCCGCTCTACCTTTCTGATTGGACGTCCATATCGTTTGTGTCACGCCGCCATTTTTGAGAAACAGTTTTGAAGCCACTGTGCTTGCATTAATCAGTAAATTATTAACTGAATTTAATGACGCAAATAATGTGTATAATTTAATACTGTGGCGTATTGATATGTATGAATAATAATTCATAATATTAATCCATAAAAGTATCTCATATCATGATGTTGACAGTAATAGGGATGAATGAATTTTAAACTTCCCAAAAGAAGGTAATTTATATTCATTACTAGTATTATTAAACAAAAACATTAAATATACTAGGAGTACTGCATATTATACATTTCCTTTGTGATTTTATGTGTATAATGTTTTTAGATTCTATTATTAATTTTATATAACTATGATGGATAGTATATGGATTAGGATAATTAAGAAAACGTCTGTTAAAAGCAAAAAGGAAACCAGGATAAAGATAAAATACCTATTAATATACTTTTATGACACAAAATTTTGTTCAATTTTCAATTATATCATATTTTTGTATGATATAACTTAATATAGTAATATGTGGCATGTTTGCCGTACTTGGTTAATCATGTTTAAGTTACCTTATTAATCTCTCAGTTGACCTCTTGCAATGCTTCCATACATTCTTGAAATTTCTATTGAAATGCATAAATACTCTTGCTTATGTATAATGGAAAAATTCTACTCAAAAAAGTTTAAAAATAATAGGATTTTCTAGAGGGGAATTGATGGAAAAAGAAAACTTGGATTTTTTGTTCTAAAAAAGAGAAATCAACATTAAAATCTCTCTTTGAATGATTATAAATATATGTGCCACTCCTCAATAGCCACTATTCTTTAGAGCTTTGAGTTGGAGGAGTGTCTGTACATAACTTATACGCTAATTTCTGATTAGTGTATTTCTTAATTATTTTAATTCTTAAAAAGAAGCTTCTTAGGGCAGAACTGTGTTTTACTCAATTGAGTCTATAACTTTTTTAAATGTAAAAGAGAGCAGAAAAACTTATTCTCATTAAAAAAATCACCATTTTAATAACTTTGCAAAGTATAAGAAAGAGAATTTGATGATTGGCTAATTTTTCAATTTCTAAATTTTCATACAAGTACAACAAGCAAATATCACTCCTGGAGCTCTCAAGAGCATACAAGAACTTTCACTGCAACTGTTTATTTAGCAATAGAAAAGGATTAATGAGAGGTGAATTGAAGTCGCATGATAAATAATGTAACTGGAATTCATGGTGAAAGAGAAGTGAAAAATATTGACATGGTTACAACCTAAACCCATACAAACCTTAATCTAACAAGGTATGACAAACAATAAACTCAATCGTACTGCAAAAATTTTTCTCTGTTAAAACAATATCTTGTGAGGAAGGCAGTGGTCTTTCAAATGGTGGCAGCAACAAAATATTTACTATTTTAAAATCGGTTATAGTTTTTAGGAGTCTCACCACTTTATATGAATATAGAACTTAATAATGCTTAAATACAAATCAAAATCTTGTATTTTCAACTTCGAGATAAGTCATTTTTGATTTCAGGAGTAATGAAATTCCATATTTTAAGATGCTGATAACTTGATGAGTTTTATGATTATGTATATGGTTATAATATGATATTTCTCCTGAAATTAGGAAGTTTTCAAGTCATATATGTTTAAAAGAATTTGTCTAAATGACTTTTGGAGACATCTTTGTTTTTATATAAGTATGAAATATAAAAATCTTCTCCTCTTACATTATGTTTATATCATATGAGAATATATACTTTATTTTAGTTTCAGCTAAGGATATTCACTAAACTACTCTTCTTGATTATTAAGTAGGTAATAAACCAGAAAGGAATCATTTGGTATCTCAAACTATTAAATGGATAAAATCAAACTTTTCAAAATAAAAAAAAACGTTTCTTAGAGTAAATGAGTGAAATTTGGAAGAGGTGGATATATGCTTAATATTTTGGAAGGAAAGCTCTCCATTTCCTGTGTTCAATAATGACTAGAAACTTTTGATGATGCATTTTTAATGAATTATAAATTAGTGATATGTTTTATTATAATATAGTGGGGAGGCTAGAAATATCCTTTTTTAGCTCTGAAACTATGAATGTAAGTTCACAAGTACATAAGAAAAAGATAAATACACCTATTGTTTGCTTTATTAATAGCAGATTCGAATATTTATTGTTTATCTTATTGCCTGGGAATGTATCTGGTCAATGAAATGTAATTCAGGCTGTAGGGGGCAGTTTCTGCAGGGAATGAGTATAAGAATGAAATGATTGAGACTATACAAAGTATGAACCTATACTATACTTATAGAACTAAAGTATTGAGGTATCAACTAATTAGTTTCTAGATATTTACAAATACATCTATATCTACTTCTTCAAATATCAGATATAAGCTTTTCATCTCAAGATTGAATACCAATCAAAAAGGAAATTCTTCCCCATTTTTAATTAAATCCTTTTTGATTATTCTTATTAACTTTACTTTACTCCTTAAAAATCTTTCATTTTTGACCTTATTGCTACAGTCATCTATCTAAGAACTTTCTTTTATTTTACTTACTTCCCTTACTCCTTCAGTTCCAAAACATGTATTACTCTTCTGGAATTAGACATGTATTTTACGTTAATTGCTTATCTTTCCAGAAAAAGGTAATTTAATCATGTATAAAAATTTTTGTCTTTAACACTAGTCTTTTCATCAATATTTTCTTTGGCAGCAATTAGTCAACACATACTTGGAAGTAAAAATATGAACTTGAATTCAATGATTGATGAGAAGAAGATACTTATAAATTAAGGAAATTGAGATAGAATAAAATGATCTTAAATTAAATAAAAATAATAAATATCTGAGACTCTAAATATAAATTTAAATTTTAAATTTATTTGACTTAGTTTTTTGTGTAGATAACATCCACTTATTATTTTACACAGTAAAAGTACTTTTCAAAAAGTATAAACTAATACTGCCTGGGAAAGGAGAGGGAGTGATTTCCAAAATTTTGCATTAATAGTGGTAAAAGTACTTTATTTATTACATTAAAATTTCATTTCATAGCTTTGTTATTCAATTTGATTTAGATGTTATTTAATGCCACTTTCTGAAGTACTCACACTTCTGCAGGTACTTATATTATCAAATTTCAAGGGTAAACTACATCACATGTATTATCTAAGTTAAAACATGTAAAAAAATCCATGTTGATTATCTTATGAAATAGTTAATGAAAATTTTTGTACCCTATTCTAATAGTTTAATTTCTTGGAGGTATTTTTAAAATTTTCATCTAGATAGTGTAATTTTATTTTCTATCAGATCTGCTAGCAATTCTAATTTATACATATTTTAACAATTTTCATGTCATTTTATTCCAAATCAATATTTGCTGTGTCAGTGTTATTGTGATTCATGTTATGTTCAATATTTTCCATGTGAATTTTAAGTTACGCTATATTTTTTCTTTTTATGTCTATGGATATTTCTTTGAGATATAACTTATCTTTTCTCTTGTGAAAGTCAACACTTAATACGGTTTCTAGTTACCCCATGTTTTCGATTTTAAAGATTTATTTATGTTTTTTAGTAATATCATTGATGGCAGGATGGATAGATGAAAAGACAATGATTCGATTTTCTCTGATAGAAATTTAAGGCTAAACATTGTTCGATCGTAAATTTGAGCGTTTTATTTAGAATGTTTCATTTTTTGTGCACTAATTTCCACTCATTGAATTTTATAGAATGACTTAGTTAATTCATAAAATTACGTTATTAAAAAATTCTTTTTTGATGTGTGACGCGTCAAATAAAGTAACGAGTATAAGTCTAGTTGATTATTAACACTTGCTCCCAAGTCTTTGCTATAACCTTTTATCTACGATTTCCCGAAATCATTAAGAATTGCAAAAGGATCTTTGTGTGTGCAGTGCATGAGGGTAGTTTTACCCCTTGACCAGGGTAGCAGGTGTGCAGCGAATAAAGGATCTCAATCATTGTCAGTTGGTTAGGATCGGAGATGAAAAGGCTAGTATTGGGTCAAGGGTTAGGGACTTGCGTGCCAGAAAGGGTACCTCCTCTCCATAGGCGGTGAATTTCATTGGCAGCTACCATTAAAGGATACGACAACTGTAAACAACATAAGTGGTACGATTTTTTGCGAAGTTATTGCCAAGTTAATATGCGTAAAGGCGGAGAATAATAGGAAATGAATTAAAAAAGAGGGATTACTAGGTATGACTCATTCCTGATTTTATAGTTGTATTCCGTATTTATATACAGAGATACTAGTAAAATACCCTCAGAAAATTAAGGTTTACGAGAACTGATTTATTGTAGTTTTAAATTTGTTTGCGGAATGTTTGTGGAATGATCAAGTAAAAAGCAACATTTCGTTGTATGCTGTAGTGAATATTCGAGATTCCTTTGGAGAGGGATGAATATTAAAAAGGAATAGAGCAGGATAGTTAAAAAAACGCTGTAAATTTAATGAAAAATCGAGATAACGTCTGGAAGTGTTGGTTATATTTCCAAATGATTGGGAAACGATAATATCTAATTCCTACAATACCGTAAATGGTCATACGTCATTGATTTGTGTTTGACTTTCATGTGAATAGAAAGATGTAACTTAAGAAAAGACGTTAGAGAGCTTGATGGTAACGAAGCTAAATTATATGTGTAATCTGAATACAAAATTTGCCATCGATGTATAAAATTTATTTCTTTCGCTCTGTTAACTGTTAAAGTTATTGAAATTAAACATTTGTTCAAATTTCCTAAATTATTATCAAGATATCGGCAACTTCTTCATCGAGAAACGTCTGTATTTGAATAAGAGTCATAAGAATATACGATATTTAAAAGTCATATTTTTAATGTTGAACGTACCCTGAGGAGTTGCAATTTCCAGTTCCGACTTTTAATGCTTTCTTTGGTGTACATTCAATTTATGTTCCCCGCGACTTGTTTTGAAACGACATTCCTCTGTGAGGTCGTAAATGTATAATGGACTGGATAAATAACCGATTTCTTCAGTCAACTTATAAAGATATCTCGGGACATCATTGTCACATGGTGATTTCGGATTGGATACTGCGATCGATTTATTTGCCTCTCGCGACATACCAAATAAGCCTTCATCGTTAGCCTTTCGGTTGAGACTTCCCAGACGTCCGTATTAATGATGACAGTTCTTTTTGGCCATTGCCAACATTCGCTTGTCTGTAACCGACGTAAATGACCCTATAGCTGCGAGGTGCCGTCAAAGGGTTGCCAAGGTCCTAAACGATTGAGAACCAGTCATCCGTAATGCTATTTTGGTAAATATTTCCTATAGGTAACAGCTGAGTAAGTCGATGAGAAAAATTGTCTTCGGAAAAAAAGTGGTAGCGATTCTTGTTTAAGTAATAAAGATCGCTTAGTCAAAGCCAGAAAAATTTCAGTTGGGTATTCTTTAGGTGGTCACATGGAAGGTATCTATTTTGCTTGAATCGCACCTTGTGTTGAGTACCTGCCAGATTTATGCTTCGATTTATACTGATGAAGATGTTAGAGATCACTGTTGTCTTTGATATAATTATTAGTAAACCCGAGAGAAAATTATGAATCATTAAAGATGTATAATTTGTCTCGCAATCCATTGTTGTTGCTCAAGTGTGAATTTGGATTGTTTATTAGCGTCAGCTGATTTTTTTAACGTAGTAAGAATGTACACATACATCTTTGGGTAAGGGACTACTATTATCCAGCCTCGAAAGGATTACTTTATTTTCAGGAGTTTAGAATAAATGATGGCAGAAGTAGTCGATTGCTTCTTATTACAGTGTTTTAAATATTATTTAACACGTTATTATGAAAAAGTGTTTCCTTATGCTTCGTTAGAAGAGAGACTTTTTAAGTGGAAGTATCAATAACATAGGATTAACAGCTGTATATAAAAAGTGACAACAATGCTTTACTGATTTTAATCTTGTAGAAGTCATCCTTATTATATTCCCAGTATATTATCCATAGTATATTATCCATAGTATATTATCCATAGTATATTATCCATAGTATATTATCCTTGGTATATTATCGTTAGTTTATTATCCTTAGTATATTATCCTGGGTATATTATCATTAGTTTATTATCCTTACTCTATTATCCTGAGTTTATTATAGTTAGTATGTTATCATTAGCATATTATATTTAATATATTATCCTTAGTAATTTACCGTTAGTATATAATCCTTTGTATCGTAACTTTTAGCAATAGGTTGAACAAGTGTGAAAATGCGTCTGATCGAAGTATTGATTTTGCAGATAGTACCACTTGGTCCATACGGATGACCATCGGGACAGGGAGGATTGCCTCTTCTATGGAAAGGGTAAGTGATGACGTCTTAAGAACTGTTTTTCACTCCCTCACCTCTCTATCTGCCCACCCCACTGAATACCCTTTCGCCCAGTTGCAGCACCTGCCTCGCAAACTATGTGCAAAACAACCTCTCTCTGACCAGAAATCGTGTCCATGTTGCGTACCCTTTCGCAGGCTTACCCTTTCATTGTGTTTTTCGGACGAAAACGGGGCCGCCAAAAATCCTCTCACAAAAAGTGTCCCCTTTCCTTCAGAAAAGTAGAAAATAGAGCATCGGAGGAAATCCGCAATCCCCTAACTCTTTCCCATAGACCTCTAGCGGTACCCTCTTTAGCTGTAACCGTTACCTTTCGAGGAAAAAGGCATCAGTGCCGGGATTCCGCTAAGGGTTGACTCAGATTTCCAGCCATTTCATCGAATCGAATTTCTCGCTGTTCACAGCTATTTCAGAGCACAGTATGTGTAGTATATCTGTACTTGCGTCAGTGATGTCATTTTTATTTATCATACTCTCGTCACTCCAGTCTATGACTTAATTTAGTTGTATAAGTCTTTTCAGATTTTTGTCGTGCGTAGCATAGCATTATAAATGCGTGTAAATTGATCAAAATATAAAGTAATAAAACGAATCTGAGATGGTTTTGGTAGTTAATAGGATGGAGAGACTGGTCATAAATTTAAATATCGAAATATTCATATATTTGGATACTTAAATTGGAAATGGATATTAAATTATAAAAGAGAATTTATTTTTTCTCAATTTTTTATTCATCTCTTTGTTCTAAGTGAATACATCCTGTTCTTGTGATTTATACGCAGTTTTATCTTTACTGAATTAATTTGTAACTTGTTGTAAATTAATAACAGCATAGAATGATTGCTCGATTAAATTTCTTTTGACATTTACAGTTTAACATTGAAAATTGCTCTCTATTATAAGTTGAAAAGGAACGAATGCAACTTTGAATAATTAGCAAATCTTTCTCTATTGCTAATAGAATAAAACTGCAGAAATATTTTGACCATCGAGCTGAATTTAACAGGCGTATCATACATATTTATTCTTCTTATGGGCGTATATATTTATCAGAAGGATTTGAGAACGGAAGTAACGAGGTAAAATTGCATAAAGAAACCCTTGGATCATACTCGCTCATGTAGTTCGCAAAAATTCCCAAAATTGCTTAGAATTTCCTGTCCATTTATGCCATCCGTTCTTCCCGTGGCGTCGCTTAAAGCGATGAAAAGATCTTTTCGCAAACATTTTCCATCCCATTCATTTCGAAGCCATTTCCTTCTCCTTTCACCCTTTTCGCTCAAATGCCACCTTTCCAACGCATGCTTTCGTCACGAACCCTTTTATCCCAGATCACTTTCGCATTCTCCACCACCGGACCTTCCCACGCATTCCAGCAGCCACGGCGATCCCCACCCCCCACGTGCTTTCCTCACGCTGCCGGTATTGTCAGCTCATCACTCACGCACGTCAAACGTTTCGCATCGAAAACATTCGCTTTTGTAAAAACAACGTGCAATCTCTAGTACTACGGTCCGTTTGCTCTTTAACCTCTGGACTAGACCTACGCATCTATTCTGCCGACGTAATATTATTTCCCATCTCCGGCCAATGACACTCGTTTACCAAAGACCTTGTGATTGTTGTGTTTTTACGGAGTCAGTTAATTTTTTATTCGACCTTTATATTGATGGAATAGGTTGAAGACTCGAACGATGCTCTTTTTTGATTTTTTAGAAATTTACGAAGCTATCGTTTCTGATGGTGTTAAAAAAGTAGGAAGTGAAATTGATTTTTAACTTTCGATACTCGAATGATACAATTGGATGGGAGATTAATGTTTATTGCTGTAATAACTGCTATTAACCAATTATTTATATACTAAAATATATAAGAATTAATATATAATTTATAATGTGCTTTTACGTATGTATCTCTTACTATAATTATTTTCGTATTAACTCTAATTGGATCACCTATACCATTTCGTGCGTATGTACACGTATGTGTAAATAAATATCTCATGTTCAAAGCAAACGATTTCTATTTCATCTAAAATGCAAATGGAAAAGTCCTGATAGGGGAGGTTATAGGGTAGGTTTCTGAACTTTAAGATTAAGTAATTAAAACACGTAAAGTAAATAAATTTGCAAATTTTGTCATCACATGTAAGCGTAGGTCAAGGTTTTGTATTGCGAAGGCATTAATTACACTGGGGCACAGCTAATTTTAAATTCTCCTATTAATAGAAACGATTAATTTTAATTATTGTGGACTTGTCGTGGGCTTAGATATAGTTAAATTAACTTGAGCTCTTATGTTTGTATTTTTATTTTTCAGATACTGCACAGGATCTATGCAGATGTGCTGCAGGAGGAAATGAAATTCACTCTTCTATGGAATAGGTGAGTCAAAAGAACTATTTTTTATTTCCTCACACCTCTGTCTGTTCAATTCGATATTCTTTAGGGCTTATAATTTATTTTGTTATTTTAATCGTTGATCAAATGATATATTATAATCATTATGTCTCTTATAATTGTTTACATTTTTTACAAATATATAAAATTGAGAGTGTTATATCGAGATACTTATTCCATTGTTAATATCACCGCTTGTGGGATTTTTGTTCGATCGATTTTTTATAGTAATTGAAACTAGATTATTTTATAAATGAGAAAATTTAGAGTCAGGAAAATATTTGTTATTGCTGTGTGTGGTCGTATTTCCGTAATAATATAATTTCTTGTGGTCATTTGATAAAAATCTATTAATCTATCTATCTAGATACTAAATTAGTAATATCCATACCAAAAATCCAATCGAAATAATTCAAGGAACAGTTAAAATTATATTGGGAAACCTGTTCTTTTACGCCTTTCTCCATTTTACTGGAGTAAAATGTCTCTAATTAAATTCTTTTTGCGGATTTAAAGTTAAATAAGTAAGTTAAATTTTCATATTAGTTGAAATACAAGTAGGATTTGTTAGGGATACCTGGGATGAATTACACTTAATTATCAGTATCCCTCAACACTGATGTTATTTGATGTCCTTTTCATCGTTTTTCTATTCATAAGGGTAAACAGCATTTTCTATTCTCCCATAAGAGATTTAACTATCCATGAGAATTACAGCGTCTATTCATAACACTGGATGGATTATTGATCTGTAATTTTAATATCATTGTAGATTGGAAATTAGAGTTCAGCATTCTATTGAGTAAATCGTAATACACTATTTACTGCAATTCATGATTCACGCTTATTTGTTAAGTGGTCTCTTTTCTTAATTCATCATCAGCTGAGAGTGTATTAATCTTCCCGAACGTCGTAAACTTCAGAACACATGGTCTATCTCATACATTCAGATAGCATTCTTGTTGATTTTACTCATCTCTCAAGAGTTTTAAGTTACGACCGCCAAAGAGATTGTGTTCACCGTTGAAAAGCTTACGGCTTCAGCCGAGTAGATGGAGTCTCCTGCCGCTCACGAGCCTCTCTATAATCTCTTGAATCCTCCGCGATAGCCGTCGCGGCAGCACCGTCTGGATCGTTACGCATTTTAATTGCCGCGGAAAGTCGTAAAAATAAAATTGCGCTTTCCTTTTTAGTATATCCGGGTCGTCTCAAGGAAGGAATTATGTGGATATTTAACGAGCGGTTTGAAGGAAACGAACCCTCGGTTGCTAACGAAATTTTCCGATTTATTTAAGCAACGAGTCGTGTTTCTGACGCGCGCGTGTGACCCTCGGTCGCCATGGGCTCGCTTTAGTGTTCGACCATTAAAAAGCTTTGCCCACGACGATTGACGAGTATTGCTCGCAAGAGATTAGGGATATACTCGGATGCGTGACGTACTCGAGTGCGAGGGATGCCTAGCAAATGGCCCATTTCACTTTGGAAATATAAACATTTGTATCTTTACGACATCCGTCCACTTGGGCGAAAGTCGGTTCATAAATTAGAAAATTATTGCAATAGTAAAACGAGGATAATGGAAATGCCTACGATGGCATGCATTTGGGTTCAAGAAGGTGCTTTAACGTCTCGTTGCAACGATGGACAAATTTAATGTCGCATAACTTCTCAAAAGGAATTAAAGAAACGGAAAGTGTAGATAATGTACCCATTCAGGAAGCTTGTATTTTAACTGCGAAAAACATTTTTACATCGTTTTTTTTGTAGATTTTGTTTGTTAGCGTTGCAGAGATTTTTACTCTCGTTGAATCTCGTACCAAATTTACAGTATTGTCTGAAATGTGTGCGAATTTTGGCTGATAACGTCAGCATGTATTTTATACGATCACCAAAGCATAATTCGTGTGATTTCTGGAAGAAGTTTTTATTCAGACAATAGAAGTAGCTGTAAGGAAAATAATGAATTCTCGAACTCATTAAAATATTTCTAAAGCTTAATAGATTATTTGAATCGATGCATTCCATCAAATGATGCCCAATAACTAAAAATTTTGGAACAATTATCTATTAATTCTATCATAATGGAGGTTCAAAAACCTATCCAGCAATTAGGTTCATTTAGAAACATTGGAGGAGAGACTATCTAGCTAACATTTGAAACAGTCAAATATTAACTATTAATAGTTTAAGGACAATATTTATAGTGATAATCAACACTATGTCGATGAAACATAATTCATTATTTGATTCTAACATCAGATTCTCTGAAACGTTGCAACATAATTCATTAGTAACGTAATTTACACTTACTTTCGAATTCTCACGTAAGTCAAAAGATGTTCTCTCATAAGGGACAGACGCGGCAAGTATATAGATTTGAAGCCTTTGATCTTATCTGCCATACCATTTTCTACTTGTGCGGTAAAGTCGTTGGGATCGTAAAGCAAAAATGTCCATCAAACGTAACGACAAAGGGTGCACTTAGTACCGCTCCATCTGATAATTCCAAAGGATACAGAAATGCAAGGGGTCTCGTCAAGGCATGACATAACTGCTCTTTTCCCGAACACGATTCCCACCGTAAAATGACGCCCCCTTAAGCGCTCCATTTTGTAACCAATAAGGATCTTCGGGAGACGTAACGATGGCCTGGAATAAATTCCTTTTTTTAAAGTCACTGGGATGAACGAGCTCCATAAGTCGAAATGAGGGAGACTTACCCTTCCGAAGGAATAGTAAAATTTTTACGAGTGATAACCAGAGAAACTGCTTTTATGAGCTGCGAAGATGAGTCGTAAGTTAAGAGTTTGACGTTTATTTGGGGGTTTGCTAAGCTTTCGGGGTGGGGAAGTTTGCAGGTGTGGATTCCTCCCCCTCACGAGTACGTCGTATGTGTACGAGTGTGGAAATCTCTGGCTTGCGAGTACTTCCGATTTTCTTGTGTTTTCTTTTATACAAGATGTGACTCTGAACTCAGCTCCCGTCCTCTTTCCCGTCCGGAGCGCAGTTCTTACTAACATATTCAACGTATTGTATCGAATATTTCATTCTTCTGTTAGCATATTCACAAACATATTGTCTTGCAACTTTTCAAACTGAATTTTATTTTATTTATTTGTTTTAATATTCATTATTTGCTGTATCCATCTTCTGTGATACAAAATGATCGAATCCTCAAAATTCTCTCGCAAAATATTCAGCATCTTAAGTGTTTTATCTCCATTTTAAAGTTAAATTTCGTTCAATGTAGTGTTCTTGTAATTCGAAACGATTTAATTTGCTAATTTGCAAGTCTCGAGGGGAGCATCGTCCAATTAGGCAGAAATAGAATATTATCGAGTACGAACGAAGAATTTCTGGTAAAATACTATTTTTCAGTTTTAATGTATCGCAATTAAATAGGCACATATTAAATAATATAAATTCAAAATTCGCCAATTGTTTACAAATATCTATTTCATAGAATATATATGAGGAAAGGAAAGTGAATGATGGAACAATTCTTTCACTCCGTCGCTTAAGCGAAGACGATGAATCAATATTTGATATGGGAAGGTATTAAGGAAGGATATCTGTGGTTAATGTGATTCGGCAGAGAATGTAATGACTATTTTATTATACATACATTCGATATTAGATTCTTTCTCTTGTGAAAGTCTCATTTTTGGGATTTTTAAATTTCCAAGCGAATGAAGAGAAGATATCGAATTAGCAACAATCGAATCGAACGAATAAAGTCGCTCGAAGGCGCGAAGGTCGATCAAATGGGTCGTCGATGGAAAACCTATGGTGAGATTTTCTCACGCTTCACGTCCTCAGCTTTCCAAAGATCTTGTTTGCAGAGTAGTTGGCATTCATATGCCGCCGGGCAGTAGCCAATTAAATTAGCCGCCTTTCCAGCAGCAAGGCAAGCCTTCAATGGCACCGCCGATATGTGCCGAATCGCAAAGATGGCGGCTCGCGGGTTCCACAAAGGCGGGAAAATTCTCGGAAGTTCGGGTAAGAGAGGACGCGCTACTTTTTAGGACTTTTAGTGGAGACGCAATAAACGAGGGGTATAATGCGACCTTTCTCCAGAGTGAGTTCATGTGTGACGTGTTTGGGAGATATGTAAAAAAGGGGTGATCAACGCGGACCGCGGCTAGAGAAAGCTATAAACTCTTTCAGAAGATCCCTTTGAACATCGTGTTTCGTCTGAAATTATTGCCGCACGTCAAACGAAGGAGCTTCCAGGAATGATACGATTTCGTGAAAGAGTTATTAAGCGACGAAATGTTTGCATACGGGTGGTTTCCAGGAATCGCCTTAAGACACCTGCGACGTGCCCATCCTTCGGCTAAATTTTTTCTTTTACGTGTTGACTCGTGGGTGGTGTTTTTTTCGATGAGACATTGACGTTCATTATGGTCTTATTAAGGTGTGTTTTTTTTTACTTTTTTGTAACCTTTCATTATGGTGAAAAATTCCGGCAAACTGTTCATTTTAAACATTAAACTTGAAGCTTCTGGTTGGACAACTCTGCAATCTATGGACTGCAATATTATTTAATTTTAGTAAATTGAAAATCAAAAATAATTTTTCGGCCCAAATATTTTGAAGCGAGTTTTAGAATGATATTTGGCTTCTGAAATGTGATTACATGTATTGAACTCAATGAGAAGTATTTATCGATAAAGAATCTTGAATAGATCGTCTCGGAAGACGAGTAAATATCTTACACACCATTAACTAACTGCTATTTTTGTCAGAATCATATACTAAATAGCGCTCTTTAGTAATATTGTGTGACACACATAAGGAAAGTTGAAAACGAACTAAACATTAACTGGACTAAGGGCCCGGGTTCTTATCTCGCTTGAGAAGGATATCTTTCTTTTAAGGTGTGGATGTTAGTGAAGGCTATTTATATAATGTTATATATGTGGATAAAAACAAAACACGATGATATCGTGTGACTCGAAAACCAGGTTAAGCGAATGCGAAAACATAATTCGTACCTGGGATCAAGTCTCAATTGTGTCGCTATTTTTTAGTTCCGTTCAACCTTGTAATCGGATCAGTTGCATCTACCTTCTTCTTTAATTCGCCATCCAAAATTCACACGCTTAAATTCCACCTTTCTTGATGCATTGAATGCAGGTATCCCTCGTGGGCCAGAGCATTCCCTTCTCCTCAATGGTCAATGCATTGGCCATCTTCTGGCCATCATTGATGCAACAGGATCCTTCTCTGCGAATGCAAGGAGCGAAATGAATGCTTTCCTCCCCCGCTTTCAATATTTTCCCCGTCATCTCCCGTCACCTCAGGGGAACTTTTTTTTCTACGAGTATCCTTTTATCCTGCGAAGGGAGCCCGTAGGATTCTTTTTAAGGGTGGTCTACCCACCGGAAGACGGGCACTGTTCCGTTGATTTTTTTAATGCGATACGGTAAAGGAAAATATCGGATTTCGTTTTTCGGTTCACGCCTGAAATCATCGCAATTTCGCCGCTACGTGTTTTGTAAATCGGGCGTCTGTTTGGGAAGTTCTCGGCAGGGAGCTGTGTATGCTCCACGTGGCGCGAGGTAGTGTTTGAAAATAAGGACGTATCGCGAACAGAACCGTTCGATACCGTAATCAGAAGCTTCTATCGGTTATTAATGTTTTAAATTCCAACAGGTGTTGAATGAGTTGCCACTTGCGAATTTATGATTTATCGTTGTTCTAATTATTTTTTTTGCGATCATCTTTTGATTGTTGGATGGATTGTTACGGAAGTAACTCTGGTTCTCAAGTATGATAATTATTTTCATTATGTTTTTATTACGTCTTCTTTGTTTTGTTATTTAGAATATGAATCTAAGGTATATATATTGTGATGAGTCTTTTAAGAACAACTATAAGTTATCTTTTGTGCATGTATCTCAATGGAACGTTAATTTTTCTACGTAAACCAAATTGATGATCTGTAGTCATCTTATTTGTTGTATCGAAATACCTTTAAGGGATCAGAAATATTTTATTGCCTTATATATATCTTATAAATGATATATACGCACAGTCCAAAGATGTTCGCGAAATAATGGAATAATGCGCATCGAACATTTTACTGAATTTCAGTAACTTTTTCATATTAATGTCCATTATCCTTCAAAGAATTCGATAAGGAATTCGGGACGGTTCAGTGAACTTACTTCATAGGCATCTATGGTCAATTGAATAGGTTTGCGACCTATTTTTCCTCCGTTTTTTGTTGGTTTACTGTTTGATCTACCTCATCTCTCCTGACCATCTCTCCACACCCAATACCTTTGAGAAGAAAGGAGACCCTGCCTTCGTTTCAGACAGCCTCTAAGCTTCATCTGCTCTAGAATCATTCGAAATTTTTCGAGCGTAAGGATGAATGAGAGAGTAAGAGAGTAGTAAGAAGGAATTTTTCTGTCTCTTATGATTTTTTTAGATGACCTCTCCCTATAGAAAATCAGGTTACCACTCTCGCACTATTTCCCTTTTATCGCCAAAGGTCTTTGAATATCTTCTTTGACAGGAGTCTCAGACCCATTTCTCCCGCAAACCATCTTTATTTTTTCACCTTCCTTGAACATTTCCTAAGGTTTGGACCTTTTAAAAATCACGAAACTTTTCGAAAAAAACCGCACTGGCCATACTTATCTTCTAAGACCCATTCATCCTGAACGAGGTATCATGCCTATTGAATTTGCTCTAAACTACCTTTGCGGCTATCGCTTCTATTATATACAGTCGATATTCGCCTAAAGTTGCCTCGAGGAAGGATTTTATGTTTGGAAACGATAATCTTTGCTTTAAAGTTTTCCAGCGGGTATTGCGGAGTGTAGACAAAAATTTTTCATGGCTAACATAAAAATAAATACTTAAAAGGAGTTCTCAAAACCGCATCTGTGCTATGTAAGGCACGATATCTTAGCGGAGAAAATATTTCTGGTATAGTTGAATAAACAGAGAATTTTGGACTACCTTCTGTATTGACATCCAAGAAGTTCCTTCGAGGTCCAACGCATAGGTTCTTCTTATTATTTTATTCTTACTATTGTAATATTATTCTTAATAATCACTTGAAATTTGCCCGAAATTCGTCAATTGAATATGCACATTTCATAATGCAGGATTTATCAAATTTTATGAATACTTGTGACGAGAAGTTACGGTCTATAAGGAACTTATTTTTATTGTAAAGGTCAATTCAAGTGAAGGAGAAATGGCTGCGTTAGTCACTCGCAATAAATAATTGTGATTCTCTTTTACTATACTCCCTATACCTACTATATATTACTACTTTTACTATTCTGTAACTGTATCAATTATTTTGCGATTTTAGATTGTAATGAGAAAATAAGTAAATTAAATAGAGAATGAAGAGACAATCACGGTGTGGTTAGAGTTATAATGAGCGAATAATTAATGAATACGAAAAACAGATTCGATGGTCGGATATTTTCCTAAAACCTTTATTAACACGAAAAAAATCCGAATAATCATTTGAATGGTATATGACTTTGGTATTGCAGTTAATTGTAATTAAAAAATTTTGGCAGTCGATAAAAATCGTTTATATAGAATGACACCAAGAAAAGGCAAATTTAAAATAATCAACTCAAGGAGAAAATAATTTTAATCCTATCAAATTCAAGTCGTGAAAAATGTGAACTTCGGAAACGTATTTAATTCATTTAAAGGATTCCACCCTTGCTTTAAACAGCAGTTACAGGATTAGGCATCGGTGTTTGGCGTACGATGCATCATCCTCCGGAACACAAAGTTCGAGGGATCCTCAAGAGACAGGGTCACACCATCGGAAGTGTATCCTTTGAGGAATTTTTCGACTTTCGGGAGACTCACCTCGTGAACCCTTCGAGACGCCTTCCCAATTAGCGTCACGAGGGCGCCGAACCGCCCGTCGCGAAACGACGCCGTCGTGCACCTCTTGTCCTTCCCAAGGAACTTCATTTTTCACGAACTTCCTCCCACTCCAGCATCCTCACTTGTCAGCCCACCCTCGCGTCCCTTGTTCCCTCACCCGCCCACCATTTCTCCTCATGTGGCCGCTCTTACTCCATTACTTCTGCATTTACATATGTAAGGCCTGTGGCGAGCTCTCCCAAATGAACTCAATAAGTATAACCGATCTATTTTGCATACGTATATTTATTTGTCAACGAAATGGTTTGGATGAGGGATGACGATTTTTTTAGCTTGTTCCAGCAACGCACGGTTGAGTGGCGATGGTCATGTACCGGAAGAGTCTAAGGGTGTTTACGTATTTTTATTAAAAATAACAGTGAGTTTTCAGAAAAAGTATAAATTAATTCGTATGTCAAGGAGGGAAAAATTTCTCTACCTGTCAATTCTGCAGAATAATTATTTAGTAAGTAGTGATTTTTTGTTCGTTATGGCCCTATTCTACAAAATAAATCACGTTAGGTTTTTATTCTTATAAACGCGTATTAAATATAAACTATACCTTCATTCGATGACTATGTATAATGTAAACATATTTTTTATTATTTTTTGGAGGCTTAATTAATCCTGTGGAAATTATAAAAGTAAGCCAGGATTACTTTCTTGACATTATAACAGAAAAATTTACTTTTAGTTTATAATATGTGTACGATGATTGCCTTCTATCAAATATTCCCAAACTATTAGCATTTTTAAGTTGTTGTCTCTTAAGTATATATTAAGTATTATCAATGGGAAATATAACATCTAAGAGTAAGGGAAATGTTAAATCTTATAAAATTGACGTTCACAGAAGAGTCTCTTACTTTTTACTCTACGCTGTTGAGTATAATATTTGTTATAGATTATTTCATTCAAATTTTTAACAGCTTATTTTTAAATCCCTCCCTTCCAGATTAATAGTAAAATCAGCATAAAACATAGGAATGGAAAATATATGTATCATTAAAACCTTGTCGTTTTCATCTTCAACGTTTATTGGAAATAATTATAAAAATCGTTTTATTGTGGGGAAGTATTATATGTACTCTTATTCCTCCAATTACGGATAATTTCCTCCAGCAATCTCAGGAAATAATTAATTATTAACTTTATCGTAAAATCAAATCCATAACGTTGTCAGTTGTTTCTCTTTCTCCGTGAACTCGAGTCGATGACGAACACTTCAGGGAGTTCAAGTAACGAATGTAGGACTACCACCCGAAACACCCTTTCAGTATGTAGAACAAGCTATTTGACTGCTTTCATCCATTCGAAGAAACTTTAGGGGGTTTTTGGAACACGAAGCTCTCTCTCTCTTCGAAAATGTAGGTTGTTTAATATGGAGAAACAATGCATAGGAATAGAATCAGTCATGGCCATACGCTTCCGGTGTTATTACATCACCACCGCTTCTTTCATGGCTCCTTCCATTAATCCAAGTCCACGCTCACCTCTAGCCCGCTCCTTCTCCTGCCCACTACATCTCCTCTCCCCATTAATTCCCACTCCTTATCTATCCACTATCGCCCCCGAGGCTTCCTCCAGAGCACGCGCGTGATGCCGACTCCTCCACAAGAAGTCCATCGCCATCTTGTTCGCCACCCACCGCGTCACCCATCTCTTTCCATCGACTACCACATCTCTCCTCTTATTCTTCAGATTCCTTCCTCTCCATCGCTTTTTTTCAAGTCCACCGACCGCCTACGCTAACCGCCGAAATTCCCATCTGATGTCCGGAAGCATCCGCTAAGTTACTGAGAAATTTTCGGCATGCGGCAACTGTTCCGATTCCTTTATCTGTCGGATCATTAACTCGCTGCGCCCACTTCGGCTGTGTATCTCATCCTTCATGGGAAAAATCGGCCCGAATGCCGACTTCTTTCTCTCTCTGAAGTTCCCTGGGTGGTGGGATTGTAGGTGGAACTCGTGTTATGATGGTATCGAAGGAGTATTTTATGTTTTTATATCAGTTGTGATTTTTTAATGTGTAGTTTACGTAAGGATTTTAAGCCTTGATTAAGAATGGTTGTTTTTGTGTATTTTCCTCTAGATTGTTTCTCGGTTATTAAGTGTGGTTTTAGAAATATCGATAAAACTAATAAAAATGAGATTGTTACGTATTTTTGTGACTCACAATGACCCGTATTTATAGACGGCTCTCATCAGCTTTCCATCTGATAGTCCCCTAGTATAAATGCCTTATATATTTTAAATACAGTTTTTATCGAAGAGGAGTGTAAGGTACTGGAAAGTTTCAGCCCTATGAGTTATAGAATGATATAGTCACAAGTTAAAAGGAATTGAACGAATGTAAATAAGAGAGATGTAATATCTTGGTCACTGATGATAATAGTCATAAGTTACATGTTCGTATTCTGTTTCTGTTGCTTCCTTTATGATCTAAAATGAAAAGTAGATTATGACGATATTAGCGCAATGAAAATAAGTGGGTTGGTCAGCGAAAATGTATTTAGTACCGCTTGGTAGTAACATTTAATATTGTCGAATGTTTTTTTGATCGAATGTGTCATCATGGTCAGAAAAGTAGTTTCGAGTCGCATTAGGAATAATTCATTTCTGACGCTAACCACCCTGTGTCGGGATGGATAAGAATAATGGAGAGTCGATTCAGTGAGATGAAAGAATGCGTAGGAGTTCACGAAATCCGCCCTAGGAAATCCTCTACTCCCACGGAAATCCCGTCCCGTAATTGCCATCATCTCCATCCTCGGTCCGGATCGTAATAGAGCCCTCCTCCGTCAGGCATTCGGTCGCTACGCATTTTAAATGTCCGCTTTAGGGAGCAAAACGAGTTAAATATTAGTGACGGAGTCTTTTTTTTAATCTGCTTTCTCTACGAAGCACTCCCGTGGCTTTGAACGAAAAGCCATCCCTTGGTATCGTTCTCCCACGAATGTCCCTCGTCTGTCATCCCCACGCTCAGTCGGGTTTCACTCGCTCTCTCATGCCGTCTTTCTGAGTTCTTCTGGGAGGAAATATCCAGACTGCGTCGTAAACACGAAGGATTAATTCCGCAGATGCCGTATTCCTCCGGGAATCGTGGTGCAGCTCCGCCGAGAGAACCCTTCACCGTCCTTCGCGGCTCATTAATCACGCTCGAGTTATGCAACGGGGAGCGAAGTTTAACGAGTTATATTCCCGCGAAGTCAATGTTAGACACGTGTACGCCTCACCGAGCCTAGGATCGTAAAACCTAGTTACGTGCAGGATTCAGTACTTGCAATTCAGAGTGTAATGATTCCGCGGCTAACGAACTCTTGTTACGATGCCGTTCGTTGGTTGGAATTCTCTAACCGGTTCTTTTGTCGAAGTTTTAAATTATCGCGAAAATAGCGTTGAAATTTTGCTGTAATGTATCATTTATATTTAACTGCGGCTGTGAATGGGAGCTTAAATGTTTGATACTCGTTCTTTAAATTTAGAGGTTTAAATGTACACGTGCGTTATAGAATGAAAAGGAGGAAGGCCTGAATGCTCCTTTCACGTGAGAATAAATGTTGTTAGCCTGATTTTCGTAATTCAAATAAATATCAGCAGAATAATAATTGGTAACAACGTTAATGTTTATTTACTTAAATAATAAATATGTAATAAAATATAAGGGGTAACTTATCTTAGTTTTCTTCCAATAAAAGTAAAAAAAAAACTTCGCGAAATTTAAGCCCAAGGCATGTTTCTTCATTAAATTGCTGCAGATAACGTAGGAATTTTAATCTCTACAATTCATATGAGTCGCAAAAGAGTATTTATGTCGAAAAATATCATTTTTATACTTATATTATTCATTAGAAAAATTTATCATAATTATATTTGATTCACTTATGTTACTTTATAATTGAATTCCGTATTGGTCGAACTCTTTGCTATATTTTTCTATTAATCATATTTTTCTATAAATTAATTAAAAGAGATCAAATTAAGTGTCAAATAAATATATATTATCTTCTATTTTCCAATTAGGTATAATAGTGGTAGCTCATTTCGTATTTATGTTTTCTTTTTCATCAGAAAGTACAGATCATGAATTCGTATATTCAGAAAAATAATGCCATTTAATTCTTTAACGTGTTCTTTTATTTTCGTTTATGCAATGTAAAAAATCGAGAAGAACTGCTTCTTTTTCGAGTGATGTATAGTAGGACGTGTCCCCACTGACGCGCCGTGTTTAGCAAGAGGTCTATTATCTTTTAAAATATTCACACCATAAACTGCCCATTCACTCTACTTTTCCCATATCTCGAGTCAGGGGTTTTCCGGTGAGTTAACCAACGCCCCCGAATTCCTTTTCCGAAATCTCCCATTCTGTCTTCGCCTACTGTGGCTTCCCAAACTACGAAGCACTTGCACTTCGACCCACTCCTTGCTTTATCTTCCCACAATTTCCCAACTCAGCCTGGGCCGTCTGTTTCAAATCATTCCTTTTCCATCCCTTTTTGACTCCAACCACGCTTCTTCTACCACTCATGTCCTCACAGGGACCACCCCTTCGCTTTTTCCCTCTATTGCCTTTTCCCCATACTCCCCTCTCTTTAACCCAGTTGGTGCATTTCTTCCTCGTCAACTTCCCTGGAATTCGGGTGTTGCACTTTGCGGTATCTCTTCACCCGACTACCGAATATGGTCATTCATCTCGACCACGAGACGTAATCAATTGCCGTAAAGTCTTCAAGCTCTGGTGCGGATATTTTGGAATAAAATTGGGTCACGACCTTTAGCGTAAATTCAGTTGTTTTTCCAAGTAATTTTTTTTTACAGTTAATAGATTTAGTTAATAAATTTTTGTCTTTAAAGATCAGAATCATTAGTGACAAAACGAAGGAAATTAATTGGAAAATTTTCCATTTTATTTTTATTAATAAGTATGGTTTCAACAGGCCGGTCTTTCCGTAAGTTTTAAATGAAAATAAAGAAATAAATTCAACATTAAAGAGATGAAGTTATCAATTTTCAAACTCTAAACTTTCCTCAATCTATTAAAAAATGTGACTTAGAGTTCATGAATCAACGTATAATTATTGTTCAGAAAATAAAAACGTTCATGTACATTATTGCCAGACTTGTTAATTTACATGCATCACATACTCTATAAGCACATGGTTTGCTATTCTCAGATGTTATGATTTTCCATATTCTAACAATGGCTCTTGGATCGCATTCACAAATCATCCCATGCCCTTACAAATGGCATTCATTTAGCTCAAGTGACTCAATGGAATCGATGCGAATTTTATCGCTCGCATTATGACGTTGCCTTTGAAACGATATTGTCAGGATTATCGAACAAACATCTCCATACCTTTCTCTCTTCAAGTACTTCATCTATTTCCATCCTCCCCTTGACCTTTCCTCCACCTCCACATCACCCACACTCTCTTACCACTCGAGACCCATTCTCTCCGCATGCTGACACTGCTACATGCTGGCGTTCTCATTAGTCCACCAGTTCCTCACAGCGGTGGACGACAAACATTTGTGTATTTCTTGCTCTTATATTTTTCTCCTCTCCGCTTTTTGGGTGGTCAATGCAGAAAAAATAACTCGAACGAAAAGGGCCGTAAAAGTTCTCCTTTAAAATTTTTGCTGTGTTTTCTTCTGTTACTGAATGCAGGGTTAGTAAACAGCAGAATGAAATCGTCGTTAAAACGTCTAATTTAAATTAATACCTTAATGAAAACGTATTTCTCTCATACATGATTATGTACACGTTTTTGAAGCGATGCCGTTGTAGAAATAAAAATGATTAAAGTGTAAATAAAGTTAATGGTGTGTATTTTGAGCAGCTTGATCGTATAGATTTGTCTCGATAAAAGTAGGGACATGATTACTTTCGAAATATAACGAAGCAGCTGTCGCACGCTCGTATTTTCTTCGTTTATTAAATGAGCATAATTGAGTCTTTAATTCAATCTCGTTGCACTACGAATCTCGACGTCAGATTACGTCCTGAAGTTCATTTTATTTTCCGCTCGCCATCACTGCGTTACTTCGGTTTTAATGTTCCGATCAAGGATCTTGTATCGAAGAGGAATCTTTTGTTCGTCATCTAGTCTAGTCGTTTGACGTTTATTGAGAACACCACTTGAAGTTCAGACGGTATCTCGGACCGAAATCTCCTTTGTAGAGTCACCTGGCCTTTAACAGCGGTAAGGCATTACACATTTACCCACGCCGTCTCAGTAACTATTCCTCGGAAAGAAAACAAATGCAAGATGGAAGAGATTTCCGATGTCAAAGAACGCCGAGGGAATTAATTAATTTTTCAATTTTTTGCTGTATTTGTTACGTTCGTCGATTCCGATGCAGTACAACAACTTCGGCGAGCGATTTAGTCATCAATGTTACGAGCTATTTCCGCTGATGTCGACACGAGAATGAGCGTTATCAAATGTAGGTTTGTGATTTTTTAAAGTATCTCGTCCAGGGGCCATCAAAAGGTTTTTATTCCCCGGTTTTGTTTTAACTTTCTCCCTTGATTGAGAGTTACGACTTCATTTCGCCGCAGGAGAAGAAATATCTTCATAACGAGGAAGGTGGTCTTCAGCGGTCTTACGATTTAACGAAATGTGAAGAGGAATGTGACATGGAGGAAGCAAATGGGGAAATAAAAGGGAAATGCAGGAATGCGGGCCCTGTGGACAATGTTGATGCATCTAAAATGAGATTTGGAGTGTAGGAGGTTTAGGAAATAATGTTAGGGAATTCGGTAGAGAATTCTTTTATGCCGTAGTTTAGTAAAAAAATAAGTGGCCATAAATTCCTCTCGTGGTAAACATACGTTCATTAGGTTAACGAATAATGAAATAAATCCTATACAGGGAAGGTTCAGGAATGACAAAGTTAGGATCATCATAAATGAGTTCTCTAAGGTCATCGTAAAGTTAGATTGAAACACAAAGGATATCATTATCATCAATTTCAATTTCAGTACGTTCAGAAAACTTCTTGTTTTGCATTTATAGAAGAAATATTTAGGTAAAACTGTCTCCAACAGTAATTAACATAACCATTTTTGTGTATAATTTGGTATTATTTAAATGATTGTTTTCTTACCTTTAGTGAACAGTTTAGTTTTTATAATTTACAAAAGGGTATTTTTTCAATTGATTTTAATATTTCTGTATAACTTAAACATGGAGGAAATAATACCGAGTTCTCTGAGAGTAGACAATTTTTAACCATGTAAAAACTCTTAAATGAAAAGGTTTAAGAACATACATAAAATTAGTGAGTTCGAATCTCGTTTGTAGTTCACATATCATGCGAAATTATCCGAAATTGCAATATGTTGTTACTATTTCTACTACGAAAAAGCACGTTAGTATAGTTATCTAATAAGTTAGCAGAAGTCACAGACTCCTAATCATTTACTAGGATCATTAAATACTTGGTCTTGATCGAACTAAAATTAAATGGACTTTTTATAAAAAGATTCGAAAAATCCTTCATCTTACATTCTTCATCTTAAAAATTCTTCCTCGAATAATTCTTATTTATTTTTCTTAACGGATTCCCCAAGCAGTTGTCTGACATAGCCATAATATACATTTGTGCATATATAGGCGCTGAAAAATGTCTTCACTCTTCATAAATATTTAGAAATTCCGCTACCGGCATAACAGCCGAATCGGACGAATAATGAGGAGAACAATGGAAGCTCTTGTCTCTTAAAGACTTTCACGAAGGCCCTCGACGGATGCATGGAAGATGAATTCATCCGCCAAAGAGCACCGGATGTAGGATCGTAAAGGACCACTCCAATACTTGACCATCTAACCTCAAGGGGCTCCTCCAACTCGTCATAACTTAGGGTACCGGGTTCATTCTCCGCCGTGATGGCTGCCAATATTATTTATACCGAGCGTAGCCATTTCGACCGTCAATTGTCACAAGACAGAACCGTTAGGAGATGAAGATCTTCACGGGGCGAATTCTACGCCTACCGATAACTCTTTCCAATGCGGTCATGATTGACGTAGGCAATCGTGGCACGACGCTTTTGCGAAGTCGTGTCTCTCCCCCATGCGGTTCTCGAGTGAGAATTCATTATCGGTCAAGAAGTTCACGGACGTCGGTGCACGCAGCCGATACGCCTTTCAGAGCACTCGGTCGTGATATTTTTTATTTATCCTGGCGGTCTTTTGATGTTAATGGGTGGAGAAGTCGGATCCGTTGATTGTGATCTGAAGAGAGATCGGCAGTTTTGGTTAGCGTACAATGACCGTGAGAGTGGACTATGGAAAGCGGAGCAATGAGGCCAGGTGTGCGGAGGAATAACGATGGGAAACAATGCGAAATTTATCTCTTCGTTGAGTCTGTTTTCCGTCTCAGTTGCGCGGAAAGTGTTGACGTTTGATTCCCGACGGATGTACTCTTTCGAATGTTGATCGGTCCTTTATGATTTTTTTGAAAGAATGTCTCCCGTCACGTATGAGTAAGTGGGATTGCAATTTTGAGTCGGTTGTGCAACCGATGTTTATGGGGACCTTTGTTGCTTGATTTGTCGATGTAGTTAATCGTTTTTACTATATTTGTTTGTGGTTGAGCTTCTTTCTTTGATTATTTTCGATTAATGTGTGCGAAGAAAACGATGATTTAGGGGCTTTTTGTTTTGGTTTGTTCTTGCAGAAAATATTTAAGTAAAATACTAATAAACGTATTGTCCTTCATATTTTAATTTTGCAAGAAGTGGAGGGAAATTTTAAATTTATTTTTAGCAAGAAATTTTTTGCTTTCTTGACGTTCACTCATATACAGACGAAAGAAGATAGAACTACTATTGAAATTTATTTTACATCGAAATTCCTGAAAGTTTAATTCTATGTTACTGGTTAAAGAGGCTAATTATTTTTAATATATACTAGAGTAATCGTGTAAACATTTTAACGGGTCGTTAATCCTGGAGATCAATATTAACGCCAAAGTTTGTATTTTATAATTAAAAGCACGAGAAGAAGGTATATCCCTCTCTATATTAAAAAATAAATTTATTCCTATCTGGAAATTGAATGTGACATTAAATTTAGAAAAAGATTTTGTTATTTTTTTCATTTATATTTAAAAATTCGAAAGATATTTCTTAGCTATATTTTACTGATAATATGAACAGTCTAATGTTAATATTGTTTTAGAACAAGAAATAATTCGTAATTTTCGTAAATAAGATCTTTCATTACGTCTTTCACATTTACACTGAATCCGCTTCATAAGCTATGTTTTTTTTTCGACTTTAAAATCTGCTTGGGTGTATATAGGTTACATTATACTTGTATATAGATAGTGTTGACCTTGTTAGTCGAAAAAGTTTTCAACTTTTTTCGTCAGATACATTTACAACGGAATCGAGTCTTAGGGGAAGTAGAGAAACGTGGCCCTTAACACGAAAAGCATCTCGACGGGGATGAATGAGGAAATCACTTCCTCGTATCGTTTACTTTTTCTTCATTATCTCCCTTTTCTTTTTCCGGATCGCTATTTCAACAATCCTCTCCGACCCATTCCTTCCCCTTCCTCTCTTCTAACCTTCAACAAAGCCTTATCCTTTACGACGTCTCTCCTACGTCAGCATCCGTCTCCAAGGGGACCACCCCGTGAGATTCATTCCCATTTCATCCCGATTTTTCCCGCCTCTCCCACGCCGCCATTTCAATCCCAGCTCTCTCTTTCTACGTGACTTAATTAACCACTGCTGCATGCAAATTGGGAGGAGGCACGCCTCTTCAAGGCACGCGTGACGCCTCGAGAAGACGTGCTAGTCGCCGGACCTGCCCGAAGGGATTCCTTTTCGGTAGAAGCCACACACAAGGAAACTCCCCCTATTTCTTCTCTCGCCTGTGGATTCCTCTCCCTCTCCGCAAAAAAACTGGTCTATTTTTCCTATTCCAACATCTACACATAATCTTCCTCTCGGTGGGACAAACTTCCGTTGTTAAAAATTACGAGCTCGAGCGTTATGGACGCGAAGAAGGACGTTACGGGGTATCCAGAGAGGAAGATGAACGGTGTGTCCATCTGGATAACTGCCGAGGAGGATTTTAAATGTATACTTAAAAGTCTAAAGTCATAGGGGAGTAGTTTTGCTATCATTATCTTCTGCTGAAAACTTATTCTTGCATATGAGAATTTGTTTAAGAGGTTTAGATATGAATAGGTCATTTAAAACTTAATTTCTGGGGGCCAGTCCAAACTAAAATCTAAATAATTAATTATTTATTGTAAAATATGTAGACTCTTAGCCGAATATTAAACTTAAATAATTTATATATTTGATTATTTTAAGCTTGTTTTGATGCAGATATATGCACTTTTGTCGTAATTTTAAGTAGAAGAAGCAGAAACTAAAAAATTCTTCGTTGTTATATAATTTATTATAAGAACTGCAGAAGTTAGAAGATTAAATTTAGAGAAAAAGTCCCATAATCGTTTTCTCTAGGGATGATTACAACCTATTTATAAGAATCGTATGAATTTAATTTCTTGTATGTAATAATGCAGTTTTCTTTGATAGCACTTTAACTTCTAAAATACCTTTTTGAGTGAAAATATAAGGGGAGAGATATTAGATGGTGCTTAGATTCAAAGTTGTTTCCAGGATTTATCGGATAAAATTGTTATTTCAATATCGATAGCCCAATCATATTAATTCTTTCGAGTAACTGTTGAAACTTCGAAAAAGATCGAACTAATACTATACGATTAGTCTACTTCACAGATAGCGAGTTACTTTTTCTATCTTTACTGCCGAATGACCCTGTCTATTCCTTTCAGGATTTTTTTCAAAATCCTAGAGAAGAACTTTTGGAGCGTTTAGTGTCAATTCGTTTCCTGCCGGACCGTGTTCACTTTGTATACATCGCCCTTTTCCTTCCACAGAACCGCTGCTCATTTTTTTTGAGACGCAGACGTAGAAAGACACAGTTTTTCCTTTCACGTTCCACTGCCGCTGGCAGCCACTCCAAAAAGCCATTTCTATTTTCGTTCTGTCCATGCGACCGTCAGCAGTCCAGGCTAGTGTTTTTCTGGAATGAGCTGCCACTAGTGTGGGGAAGGGTTCCCGTTCTCTTTCCCGCAACCTTTCAGTTTTTTTAAGTACTTTTTTTTGAGTTCGACCTCGGCTTGTTCTCCACGCGCATACCCTTATTAGTTCCTAAATTAAAATTTTTGAGAACACTCCATCGAAACAAATCGGAGACGAGATCTTATGTATAATAATAAGGATTTTGGAAATCAGTGTGATTGATCTTACGAATCGTTTAAAAGGTTAATAGTTTCACGAAGGTTAAATATAATTGCGAAATAGAGAGGGACTCGAACCTAGGTTCCATTACTTGAAGGGCGGGTTGCCTATGGTATATGTGGGGAGCCTGGGTTCGATTCCCGGTCATCTTTTCTTTTTGTGCTTCTGTTTAAATTTAGTTTTCATCTATTATAACTTAGTTATCGGATTTAAGTTATAGTAGCCTCAATCCAAAGAAAAACGTTTCTTTTTAACATGTTCTGTGTTGAAATGAATGTTACATTTCTTCTTGATAATTAGCATAAATTATAAACATACATAAGGATTTTTCTGTGGAGTAATCTGCAGAAATTTGATCTCCTAAATCATTTGAATCTGGACACTGAATTAAATTAATTGTAGAAATCAGAGATAATGGTAGACCCAGTGCAGCTGATTCTGCTAAGAGTTAACTCTTGTAAATTTTCTCTATAATGGTAAGGATTAATCCTTTCCTGCCCCCACCATTAATACTTCTTTAAAGTCTTTTAAATGCATCGAAAGTCCTTTGTGAGACCTCAAGAGACGTCCGCCACGCCCACTAGTTGAAGATACACTCAAAGCGATGAGTGCTATCAAAAACTCTCTCTTTTCCGTCGCTGAAAGAAGCATATAGTATGTGTTTATATTTAGAGGAATCGTAAACAATCTGCCTCAATATAAATGCAGTGTATTTAGACGAAATGTGGGTGAAGTCTTTGTCTAAGATGCCTTTATCTTGCGTACTCTTTGTGTATTTATTATATTTTAAACAAAATTATAATTACATAAGCCGCGTACATGCCTTGTTAACGTAAATTCCCACGATGCCAGCAGCACATCCATCATCTAAGCATCTCTCTAGCTCCAATCAAAATTCACTGGAAGCGATAATGACCCGCGAAAGCCCGCAGTAAATTCACTCCAACGAATGGCCGCGAAAATGCTACCGCATTCGTAGACACACGCTATTAATCGCCCGCAAATCGCTACGTCCGCATTCAGGGGGGTATTTTGATGCATGGCGCGCAGGTGTCCAACATGTATTCCGGCGATAACAAACCTCTAGCGGACAGAAGCCAGGCGAAAATATAAATATCCCTTCTAGTCGGTCCCTTAACGAGTAAAGTCCATCGGAGGCACCTCCTCATCCATGTCCCTTTCGGCCCATTTCACAGAGACCATCTCCGTTGTCGGCGCCGAGAAAATTTTATCTCTCCACCCACTCCTCCCCCGCTCGAAATTTATTCGTTTCCTCGGAGCTGTGGGCGACGCGCGTGCTCGAGTAGCCGTTTCATCATATCTCTCTTCTTTTTTTTAAGCCCTCCAAAGAGAGCGCAATTATCGCTGCGTCATTTTTTTTCGTCTCGGAGATCGTGATTGCCGGGAAGGGGAGGTTGAAGGACGGGACCGCGACCTCTGCGTCTAGGAATGGTTCTCCTCCCGTTGAGACTTCTGCGACCCCGTCATTTATTTCTTTCTGCCCTCCCTGGGTAAATTCTCTAGACTACTCTCCGACCGTTTTTTTTGTGGGGGATCGAACAGCCAGACGCGTCCCACGACGTGGAAGAGTGTTGTTTTTAAGAGGTCCTTTCCGGAGATGCTTACTGTCCCACAGATTGGAGGAGGTGCCCACGTCTCCTGGGAGAAACCAGATAATTGTTTCCTTATGGTTATTTTTTTGGGGAATTTGATACTTCGCTAAATTGCTTTCCGCAGGGGTTGGATTCGTCCTCATGTGTTCTGTTTGGAAGTGGGTTATTATTTTAGCGAAAGTCATTAGAAACTGATGCATTTGCAATATGTAGTGGTGCTGGGTGGCGGATTTAAATCTCGTTATGTTGTCTCGTAGTATGGATGTATAGTTAACACATTGGCAGAGATTTTTAATGTATTATAAAATAGAATAGATGTGTATGGGGTTAAATTTGAGTAAATGCGCTTCAACTTCGGGTACTGTGTTCGATTCCAGGATAATTGGTTTTCCAGAGGATGGTTACGTTACCCCAGGTATATTTAATATACTCTTAAACTATTTATAGTATTCCCCAAGAAATTAGTTACCGTGTTTTCAGTGATAATAAGTTGATAGATAGGAGACCTGTTTGTTAAATACTTTACCTTTAAAAATTATTTTGAAAGCTTTTCTTTTTTTCGACGCAAAAATTAGCGTTTCGTGTCTCAGGAATTAAAATAACATAATAGGGAAAAATTACATTAAAAATTTGTCTAATTATTAATGAAATAATAGCAACGATACTTATTAATAATGATGACATTGAAATAGACTTTTTTCTAAAATATTTTCGTAAAACTTAATTTCGGAAGTTTTTAAAATGAGGATAGTCGTAGTAAAGTAAAGACATTTTCGAATAGATATTTCTATGGTGAGATACATGGATATGTTTAGGAGACTATAGTAAGCAGATGTATCCAAGTGAAATATCAAACTGTTCACGAGAATAAACAGCAAAAGAGACCGCTTCAGCCCTTTTGTGGACGAACCCTCTCCGGATCTGCATTCCTTAAAAGGAAGAATATCCAGACTGCGGAAGGAGATGGAGTTGAGGAGGAAGCAGTGTGACCTTTTGCTCCGCTGACTCTTTTTCCCTCTTTCCTCTCTTTTTTAGCCTCCACTCTCTCTTGTGTCCCTCCAACACTTGAGCATTCCAAACATTTCCGCTTCATTACACTGACTGCTAAACCCTTGACTTAATATTTGCGTATTTTTAAAGCGGTTGATTCGACCATATCCGTGTTTAATCCCAGTCAAACAATGTAAAATATGATCAAGGAAGGTGAAAATAAGTTTATATGATATAAGCGACTTACATAGAAAGGTTAAAGGGTACTGAAAATAGAGACGTGACAGGGACTCGAACCCAGGTCTCCCTCATTTTGTAGAGACCATCCGGAAAGTATACCATACCATAATGCAATAATAAATACGATATTCTGCAATAAATACGTACATATTCTAAAATTTTCTTCCAATAATTTACAATTCCTCCTTTTCTATTTGCTAATGAACCTTAAACATTATGCACTAAATTTATTTAAATTCTGCTTTTAATTTGTAAACAATAGTATTTAAAGTTGCTTAAGTGGATTTCATAACATTTTTCATCAGAAAAGTAACAGAATAAGGTGACTGTCGTTGTGAATCAGTTAATCTTTCCTCTTTCTCAGAAGTTCCTTTTCAGCATCTCTTCTTTCTTCTTTGCATCGTTAATCACCACATTCGCAGCACTCCCAGGCGAAATTTTTCCATTTCCTGTCCCTCGGCCTCTCTATATTCATTTCCGACTCCAATTAGAGATTCTTTTTACCAATTTTACAAGCGTCATCACTCATTCATCTCGTTTCTAGAATCGTTAGCGCCTTTTTTACGATGGAGGAAGCGTCGGTGGTCCATCTCCTTCTCTTTCGCCGAAAATCATTCTCACACGAGGGCTAGTCCATTTCCATAAGAATGCTGTCCATCCCGTTTTTAAGGAAACTGCTTAAAAAATTGCTCCAGATGATTTCAATGAGAATTGTTTGGTATTGCAGTTGGAGATATTTGCATTTCAGAGTTGATGTTTCATATGGGCGTGCGATTCCCTGTTATCTCGTCTTCATTAAGATTGGATCGCAAACCCAGACGCTTTTAAGAATACGATGTACCTTATCCATTCTGCGATGGATCACTCGATTGTGGTGGCTTTTTGCACGAGTTTTCATTTGAGTTGAGGTACAGAATTATTTTGTCATACATACCCCGGATTTCTAGATATCTAGCTCTAATTTATCCTTATTAGTTTCCCCAAAGTATAAGTCCGAAATGCCTTATTCTTAGCTGTGATATTCTCGTTGCATTCCTAGATGCTAGTTTGAGTTCTAAATGATTTTCTTTGATTAATCGAGAAACTTATCTTCCATTGAAATTGAGAAGATTCAACGTACACCTGCACAATGAGTCTCGTTCCTCTCTTTGCGTTATATTCATCTCTTCCTGAATCAGTACTTCCTCATTCTTGGATGCATTTGTACCTTTTTTCCCCAGTGGCTCAAAACCGTGATTGTCACTTCGTAAACAAAACGATACCCACTCTGACGTTATTTGTTTATGATTTTTCTGAGTTTGTGTATTCATTTCTGGAACGAATTTTTTTTAATTTCTGTAGAGATGACTTTCTTTATATTCTATATTATCTAATGATACAAAAACTGTGTTGTTTTTTCCAATGTTAATGAGAATATTCTAGTTCCAAACTCCTCCAGGATTTGTTAGGAAGAATCAACATTTAAAGCACCATAGTTCATATTTCATACAGAGCGAGATTGTATTTGGAATTTCAGATGTTCTCAGTCTTTTTTATTTTAATTAATAACACTGTTTTCTCATGTGGAAAGTCCCCCTCTACTTAGGATGGAGTTACACTATGTAAAGGCTTCGTCGATTGAATATAATGTAATATGTATAATAATAATAATATAATAAATAATAATAATAGATATCAATAATATATATTTATTTTACAAATTTATAATATATATATATATATTTATAATTTTAAAATTTATTGATCATAATTTTAAGATTTCAAACATTTATATTTATTTGATAACGAATATATGTTCTTTAAATGAACTATTATAGAAGAAAAGATGATGGAGATCTGCAAAATCTCGTTCTTAAAATATTCACTCCTTGTTTTAAGAGAAGGGACCCTAATTAGTTTTTCTCCTTTCCACAACGGATTATGTTTACTTTTGATTAGGACGAGAAGGGTTTAAAACGAAAGTAGACGATTGTTTGCAGAATGACGGTGATGTCAATTTACGTCGGCCCGCTGCGACACGAGCAGTTTTTCACGAAATTCGCAAGAGCATTCATTTCTAAATGAGTTTGACATTAATTATTCGCTTCTGAAAGGTTCTCATTTTCCGGACGTTGGTTTAATGTCCTCTTTTTTCGGTCATTAAACGATGAATATAATTTGCATCGCTAATTCGACTAGTGAGGCGCAAAAAAAGCGGCCCTCGGTGTTCGTTGAACTCTTCGGTCGCTTGGTACGGCGACCGAAATCGCCACAAATGGAGTAAAAAAGAGCCAATGAGTGATTCGTCGAATCATTCGGAGGTTTTTGGCCGTCCCTTCGAGTCAGCTGGACGAAAAGTGCAGCGGGACGTGATTGCACTACGTGCACTTTTTCTTGCGCGGAATGCACCGAAAGGGGGGAAATCTTTTCTCGGGCAGATGTTCCTTTGTCTCAAAGCGAAATCGTTCGGCGAAATCCGTTTTTAAGAGACTGCCGAATTATCCGCAATTATTGTCGATAAAGAGGGCGTTTTTAGGGAGCCGCGTCGTTCACTTCCGGAAGAATGCGCGCTTCAGAGATGAAAATAATAGGTGGTAGTTGTACTAGAGGATGCTCACGATGCGGAAATTGCCCCGAAAGATGTTTTCCGAGATGTTACTTACGTAAATACTTACGTTTTTGAGGTTTTATCATCCGGGAGAGGATGCAGCTGCCGCTAGATTCATCCTTTTCCGCTGCGGATTGGTTTTTAAGATGGTTTGATATGAATTGGGATTGCTTTAATGGATAATGCTAGGTAAAAAAATTAACCATTGCTAAAAATACATATTGTTTAATGTTGGTAAAAAATGTAGGAGACTTTTATGAAGGAAATTTTGTGATTTGAAAGACGCTAGGACTTCTGTATTAATTATAATATGCAACGCAATTCTTTTCATCTGCTGCAAAGAACGCTAAAACATACTATTTTTTAGGTAGAATATTAACTGACAATGAGTTGATGTTGTTCATTTTTTATTTGCAAGATTACACGCAGAACGTGCAGTTATACTGGAATGAGAAAGAGTAAAAAATATAAATAAAAGCATTTTTGAAGGAATTCTACTGTATAAGATGCTTTAAATATATAATACACGATCTGTTATAGACTGAAGCAATTTATTTTATACATTTTACGCAGTTAAAGATAAAATAATAGTTTGAATTAGGAACAAGTAAAGTTAATAGTTATTTGACCTTCTCATATTGAATTTTAAAAATTTCTTTTAGACAATTTTGAAGAAAGTTAGAACCTAATGAAGTGAGTCATAAAAATGTTTTTGTTTTCTAAAAGTCTGATAAAACTATTCTAAATCTTAATATTATGTTCCAGCTATATGATGGTATATTATGATGGATTTTCTTTTGATATTTATATTGATATTCTGAACAGCTCATAAGCATCCAAGAAAATATCGAAAATTTTGGTAGAAACATAACTTCATCTTTAATGATTCAATTTTTTTAAATTATTCTCTTGATTTATAAAATCATTAAGTATATTTTCGTTTCTTAAATTCTCTTAAAATTCTGACATTGATTCCGAAGAATATTAAAGCAAATAATAAATGAAAAATGATGTTCTTTGATTATTCATAAATTGAAAATAAAACTCGAAAATAAATAATAACGTACTAGTGGCAGGATAAAAAGAGCACAATATAATGATAGGTTGGCTTCATGTGACGTCGTATCTGTTACTCAGAAGTTGACGCTGTATTGAGAGAGCACCTGCTCACTTTCATATTGACGTGGACCACACCGCATCCGCCACAGATTGTTTCCAAGCCCACGACCAATGCATTGACGGAGCACACTTTTGATTGGCTCACATCATTAATCAAAACGGATACCCCTGAATACCACAACACAAACTCGATGCTTTTTTTTGTTTGCCGCACATTTTTCAATGTAGGGACGGAAAAGGATTGAATTATGCCAAAAAATGAGGGCTGTCAGAAGATATTGATGGCTCTTTCTGTTGCAGGGAGAGGCTCATCATCGAAGGCAGCCGCGACACCAATTAAAAGACAAAGGAGCCGCGAAATTGACTCTTGATGAAGTTTTCTTCCTACTCGATTCAATCCGTTTTGCGCTTGATCTTTTGTTCTCCTTTCAGTCAATCTCAAATCTCTTACAGAAAATGCTGCCAACCCTTCTTTCAAATCGTTTCATACCGTAATAATTGAGGGTCCAGGAGTACTTGATCGTCATTATTCCATTATATTTCGAGCGAATTTAGCTCAATGAGATACTTAGATCCTTTCCATAATTATCGTTACAAAAGTACGATTTTTTATTCGCCTTACGTATCTTTTTATTTTGAGGTTAGGGGAAGCTAAAGGGTGATGCTAAATTGATACGTTGCAGTAATGTGGACATTATTGCAAGGGTTAAGTTCGGGTAGATTTTTTTCATATATATTTATATGAAGCAATTATATATTTCACAAGAAATAATTTGATATACATTACGCTTAAACCTCGAATTTTTTCAGGAAAATTGTAGCTGTATTTTGCGTCTTTTGTGAGAAATAAGTCGTAATTACAGAAAATACTAAATTAAGGTTGAATGAATAGTTACTTTTAATGTTAGGGTTTAATGAATATTTCGCTGAGACGATATTAAAAACATCGTCAATCCATTCCAATGGGATTTTATTAAAGACATTCTTCTACTTAAATTTCTTGGAAACAATGTGGTCCATGCTTATGACTTCCTTTCATGGTGAAGTTACATGTACAAAGGATAATTTTAAAATTCTCCACAGCAGTTTGCTAGAAATAAATAATCGCCTACGTCTTGAATATTAAACAGCAATCGGTAAATAAGTTCCATAAACACGTAAGAACTTATAAAAAAACGCGCGTCTGGAATCCATGACTGAACTCCCTCGAGTAATTACGGATTCATATCGAAGATAAACGCTGCGATCACTCATCCCGTGAAAACTTGAAAGCATTATGGCCTCTTAGATAAATAACAAGCTTTCTCTTTACCACCCCTCTCTCATTTTCTTCTTTCTCACAAAAATGCTTCATCTCTTGTTCAATTTTCCGCCTCCCTCACGCGGGGCATGACGAATCGGCCGTAATGGCGCGGCAAAGGATGAATTAGAAAGAGGAAAACGAACGTGGAATTCCTCTCCTCCTTATCTCCCCTCTAGAGATCGCGTGGTCCCTTCGTATCGCCTTGATTATCCGGTACGTGCGGCAAGAATCATTTCTCCATCGTCTGTGAAGGCTTGGCCCTCTGTCTTCCTCCATGGCCAGCCATTCGATCATCCTCTGCAAACAGCCTCTCGTTAAATGTGCCCTTCCTTTTGGAAATGCAGTACAAATAGGAGGAAAAGTCCCCTGGAACTCTTTGCCGAATATCAGTAGGATTCATCGGAAATCGTTTTAAACACGTTGCTTTTAAGGTGAAGGGATGGAGGTAAATTTGCGTAATGGCGTACGTGGCGATGAAGCCCAGAATTTAATTGACGTATAAAATTTCTGAGAGAACAGGGACTCGAACCCGGGTCTCCTAATTTCAGATTGGTTGCTTCGAACGGGAAATTGGAGATCTGGGTTCGATTACCGTTCCTGATTGGCCTTATTATGTCTTTTAATAACATTGTATTCAGCTTAGTTTTTACTGGTCCCATAAAAGTTGATTGGTTTTGATTCTTCTTCATTATCGACTTGTCTCATGTGCAGTAACGTTGTTGTTGAGTTTTCTACGTGTTCGTGTATACCGTCTTTAATTCGATACGTACTTTACTAATACGGTTTGTTAAAATTTCCTCTTAGGTCATTTCCTCTAGATCCATTCCTTGAACTGTATCAGGGTACACTTTCAACATAACATACCAACACTCACAGATAACCTTCTTAATAGATTTATTGATCCATCTTCTACTCTAGTGTTAAACCTAACATCAGACTAGAGTAGGTACGTTTTTGAAAAATTTGGTAAGTCTATTTACGATGTTTAACTTTATAGAATGGAAAATTATAAACCGCAGTCTCTTCTCTAATAGTGAACTCATTTGATGACGATTTGACGTCTACCAAATTGAGTATATTTCCCTCAGTCAGAACTTAAATCTAAAAGACGCAAATAGGCAAAAAATTAATGATGTAAAACATGGAGGAAATGGAAAGATTATTAAGTAGTAAATTTTGCGTATTATTTGTAGTAAATAATGTTAAAAAAATGTTTAGGAGACTGCATGAATTTCACAAACCTCATGATCACGTTAATTTCTAACGATTCAATCAGTGAAATTGATTTGATTGATACGAATGTTTTAAAATGATCAAATTTCAACTGAAAGAAAAATCCTAGCCTGGCATCTTGTATAAGTTTCACGGAGTCGGTAACTTCATCTCATTGTTCACAACCGAACACTTGGTGAGGATGTTCGCAATGCCTTTTCGGTCGCTATTAATGATGTGGGTGACGTGATTGGCTGGAAATAGAGTCCTTAGTCATCGAAAACAAGCACAGGTCAGCGAACCCTTCCTTTATCACGCGATTGGTATTCTCTTTTCGGAAGTGAATGTGTTTAAATACGCCCCGAAATGCACGGATAATTTCGTCTTTTTTTTCGACCCGAGAGGTCCTTCGCGACGTTTATCATCCCCACCAAATGGCCTTCTTCCTTTTTTGCCCAATCAATCCGCCTTTTCATATCATTCACAAGAGTGTCTCTCGTTCGTTTTTTTCAAAACTTCCATCTCGAGAGACGTCGTTGCTTCCCTTCAAAACCAATCCATCGATAGAAAATAAGGGAAAATAAACGCAGTCCATTTCTCGGGCCCCCTCAAGGCCTCATCACTCATTCACATGCACTATCTATACGTGCCATCCGTCCGCGGTTGAAGCACGAGCATTTAAGCCGCTCCCTGGGAGATTATTATGGTTCCCCTCTAATGCGCTCGTCTCTCAATCAGCCTCCGCCTGCACCCTCTCCCGAAAGGGTTTTAGACACTCTCTCTTTATCATCTCGTAATTCGAATAACTCTCTGAGACCGGCGCGAGCAGTTGGTGGGGTGATGGGAATGATTTTGTTGAGGCTAACACGAAGCCCGCGCGATGCGAGGTCTTAAAACGGCAATTACAACGGACGCTTGAGACGTCTTCGATGGATAGATTTAGGATGGAATTACTTTTTTTCCCTTCGTGGTTCATTTCAGGTTTAGTCAAAGTTCAGTCGAAGTTTTTTGAATTTAATTGTTGCCATGTATCAATCGAAGAAGGATGTTTATTTTAACAAACTTACGAAGATAAAACGAAGAAACGTAGTATTAATACACTGACGAATTTATCCCCCCAAAAGCATATTTTTTAATTTAGGACCTTTAATTTTAGTTATAGATTCTTTTTGATGAATCCTTGCGAGCTTATTAAAGTATTTTTGTTTATTTAAGGTGGGAAATTTGAATGATTTCTTATTACTATAAAAATTGTTGCGTCCTGAAGTTTGAAGAAGTGTTTATTAACAATGTTAATTGTTCTTCTTCAACAGTTGATTAAAAGTTATTTTTCGTAAATGGTTTATAGTGTAATATAATTGATGTTCATCTGATAGCATTCAAGAGCATATGAATTTTGATATGATAACATTTTCATTACTACCTACCAACTATTATTCACCCCATTCAAGGGAAAGCAAGACTTTGAGGTCCGCATGCAAAATTGAAAAAGCCTCTGAAATAAACGAATATGAATGACTAAATGAAATAAATAGTCATTGTAAATTCTATATAATATAATATTTTTTTGTTAAGGTACAATTAGATTTTATATCCTTTAATTATGACTCCATTCAGCGTAGTATTATTCCACTTGTTCATATCTATTTTGAAGTGTGAATGATGGAAACCATAGCGCACGTCTAATTATTCGGCCAAGTGAGGCATCTTCTCGTATTTGGTCTGGAGCCTGTATGTACTAAACATGCAGAGACCAAGAGTGGTGCTTCTTCTCTCCACCCAATCCTTACCGAGCGGATAAAGTCCCTCCCCATTACGTACCTTCCCTCAACATGTTCTCCGCTTATTCCAAGTCTCTACCTTTGATGGATCGGATATCCTTCTCCACGGGGAGTAAACCAACGAGAAAAATGGACGGAAAGGACGGTCCTCGCCGCGGGTCGAGGTATAGTCAGATAGGTCGGTTCGACTATGAGTAGTGAACTCAGATGGAGTGATAATTGGAGTGGAAGACGGGTGATGCATGAGGGGCCAAGATTACCAGAGGATGGCTTTTGAAAGCGCGGCACCTATCCGTAGACGGGTGCCGTCTTTCCTCGAGCGAATATTCTCGAATGCATAAGTGATTCGGTGCGGGATAGGGTTGGGATCCGATGCTTCCCTTTTTCATTCTCTCGAACCCCTTGGAGACGAATCAATCACGTCCTCCCTCATAAGCTCCGGATGGAAGCTGCGTTTGACGTGTTACGCTACCATAACCATATAGCCCTCCGACGCTATTGAAATTTGTTATTTATGAATATAGGAAGGTAGTCTCCCAAGGCATCGCTACTCATTTATTTATATTCATACATATTTATGGAGTAACTAACTCCTAATAAATCTTCTATTTTGTAATATTTTACCGAAAAGAATTTTAGTTGGCGTCATTTCCACAATTTGAATATCTACTATTTTTTATGGAGATTTAAATTAAATTGTTAGTCTAATAATAAACTATTTTTAATAAAATAATTTGATAACACTTGTTAATACTATTCAGCTGAAAGGATCAAACTAGGATCAGACGTTGTTCCTCCATTTGTTGTTACGGTTGAATCTTCTCATGTATAAATATACATATGTATTCATAAAATAGAATATAAATTAATAGCATTTAAATAGTCAATATAAACTAAATAACGTGTATAAAATCTTAAATGATTTTTTATTGATTGTATTCCTAACTTTGCTAGATTAATACTATGAACAAGGGATTTAGTGATGAAACGTTTTGAATAGTTATCATAATAAGCTCGTGAAATTTTTCTGCATGCGAAATTATGTATCTTTTTACATTATATAAACTTAGCCAATTTAATGGAATACTAAGTATGTCACTAACGTTTTAACATTTCGTTGGGTCTGTTCCTGTAAGTTTACAACAAACTGTATGCATGTCAAGTATGAATGGCATTGATGCAACAGTCATAGGATGATAAGCTAATTATAGTTCTGTAATGTCTTTATTACTTTAGTAGAAAGAGTGTGTAGGTTGTGTAGAGTATGTTTTTTGTCGAGAGGAAGTAGATAGCGAAGATGGAAGTACTGAAAAAGGCGGAGGATAATATAAAGATTTTCCGTGATGACATAGGAATCTACGTAATGAGCTAATGACAGATAAGGCGTCTGTTGAAAGCGGTAAACTGATTGATCTAAGTAGAAAAAATACCCTCGCTGCAAGCAAAGAGACAGAAGGTATGGTGATAATTAGATGAAAGGGAATGGGTTGGATGATTGATTCCCCGCTGATGGAAATGATAACTATTTCTCCCCTCAAATTAAGTATCCCTATGAATTGATTTACATATATTAATGATGAAGCAGTTTAGAACTGTTATCTAACGAGATTCGAATCTAAATTTGAATGCCCTTTGATGAAACGTTGTAATCGTTTCTAGAGATTGCCTTGTTACCTTCGATCCTTTAGGTCAGACTAAAATATACTTGTCATTGCTTCCACTATTTTTTCAGCCAGTATTATTTCTTTGATTTATTTTAGTTTCTCTAATTTCTGAGAATGCATTTATCTTTTTCGAAAAAAACTGAAATTATCGCTGTAACTTAATTTATCAAAAGTCTATAGTTGAATGAAAAATTGGTTAGCATTTTTCTAGTTTATTACGCTGAAGAGTTGATACATTTTTTCATATTTCTCTCGCCTGTATGTAAATAATTATCTTTTTATTCTCTTTTTCAAAAATCCTGTACATTTTGATTAAGTCTCATGATTAAGCATGATGATTGTGATTGACCATGATCTTACATTGACTCCTTAACATAACATTCAATTTAACCCAAACTACCTTACATACTTTATTTTTTGTAAGAATGCTAGTAAGTCGTTTGGTATTTGGAAATCTGGGTACGAGTTTCGATACAAACAGTTTTCTTTCGTGTTATCGGGAAAAATCTGCAATATAACTCGATTATGAGTACGCAGCTTTACTCAACGTCCTGTATGACGTATCCCAAGAAAGAATTTTGGCACTTTCATTGAGAAATTTCCCCCTCTCCCATCTCAGTTTCGTCACTTCCTCCCACACCGTATTTTTTCGTATTAGCGTACGGCAGGGGACGAACATCTGATGAATGAGATTCCTCAGAGAGTTAGGATATCTCTCGTTCTCCTCTTACAACACATCCTCCCCCGCATTCCTCAAAGAGCTCCTTTCTGAGGATTCACTTCATCTCACTTCCTCTCCATCCCTAGCATCTCATCTCGTCGCCCAACAGTTCGTTTCTCGTGCGAATCTCCGTTTTTTCCCATCCAAGGACAAGTTATCCACCACCATTGCATGCAATGAGAAACTTTCACTCTTTTCCTGTCTCTGAATTCGATATCCATGCGAAGAGGGATTTCCCTCCAAATCCCCAAGCATCTTAACGGTTATGGAAGCTGCAGTGTTTTCGATCGAGTATCGATTTTTTTCTTGAAGGAGAGTGTTTGTATTTTGGCTTTTTTATATTGGAGGATGAGGGGGATACACATGGAAAATATTTTGGTGGTTCATCCTTTTATTTTAGGATGGAAATATTTTGTAGCAAGGATATGACACAATTGTATCTTTTGGATTTAATTATGCAACAAGATACGACATAAAAATGTAGGTAGATCGGAAGGCAACTAACACTTCTAAACCCAGAAAATATTATTCTATCATAGATGGTAAGCTCTGGATGAAATACGCTGAATATTTGAAGTGCTATCGTTAGCATTTATTTTAATCGAAAGTAAAAAAGAAAAGTTTTACTCAAAATATTTAGTGGATATCAAAGGATACGCTAAATTATTAACAACTTTTGCAAGTTTCAATCAGTTTAGCAATTCTATTTTAGTACCTATACGAATATAACCTTACGTTAAGATCCTTTTTTACTTCTAAAATACTTCTTATCCGCTATTTGAATGTTCCAATTGTTAGGAATATTTATTCCGTAATTAATATCGATTCAAGTATATTGTATTTACGAAAGCCAAGAAAATGGCAACCTGAAACATTAGTGTCATCAACCGATTATCCTGCAAGCCTTTTACACGTGGAGGTAACCACAAAACAGTTCTATGGTATCAGACCTCTTCTTACTGCACAGTGTGTGTAACGTTACATGGTATGCGTGGATTTGAAACATGAAACCCTAAACTGTAAATTATAGATATTTTATCAATAACAACTTATCAGTGAGGCAAATTCACGAGGTACTTTAAAACATAAATATCATTTCAAATAGAAATGCTAGAAAAGTCTTGTCTTAGAGATATGAGAAAGGTATCTATTTTTTCAATATCATTTAGTTTATATTTATGTTTGATTACAGTTATATTTAAGTGTAATATATACTCTAAGATATGTATTGGAATTAATAATCAATAGAATATATTATTTTTTTCAATCCGAACGGATTCAAATATTGAATTAGTTCTTCGGCATTTTAGATACCCCAAATCTATCAAACGGCATTGGATTAAATTAAACTTATTTTCATTATAACTTTTAGTAATTTAACATTAAATTAAATTTACATTAAAACATTAAATTAACATTAAAAGCTTCCATGATTATCAGTTGAGAAAAAAATTTGAAAGGTGAATCAACTTAATGAATATCGATAGCCATGGTATATTCCTGGAATATTTTATCATTTATTCATTATAAATGAGAGTATTGTATAATCTCATTTTATCTCAAGTATAAAGACAATATAATTTCGTGTCAATAATAACAAGTTTGTTCGTGAGAGACTTGGGTTCGAGTCCAAGTCACTCTTTAATTTTCCACCCTTGTTTCACATTCGTATTATACCTCGCTTCGCAAGAAAGTACGATCGCATCGAATTGGCGCCGTGTCTGAAAATTTTAACGAGATCATCTCTAGGAATACCGCATTTAACTCGGAATGGGAGTTGATCACTATTAGCGCCGGCGCTTGATGCATCTTCGTCTTCAGGAGCCTTCTACGGAGACTCGCCCACGCATGAATCACCGGCGAATTCCGATCCCTATTCCCACGCTTACAATCCCGTCCATCTCGTAACTCGATGCTGGTTGCGTGTTCCTCTTCGGCAGGTGTTCCTCCTTACACCCTCGCCTCCATCCATCGGGCGCCTTATGCGGAATCCTCGCGAATCAGATTGCCGTCTTTCCGGGAGCGACGCGCGTGTCCCTTCTTCCCCACTCCTCTCGCATTTTTTTGTGCCTCAGTTGACGTGCGGACTTCTGCTTGAGCGGATTTCCACAACCCCCCGAATCGCGACGACTGACTCACCTTCCCCTCGTCTCACGACAGCTATTTACGGGAGTCCTTCGGAAGTTTTGGAGGACAGTCGGCACAAGTATACAACGGATTGATTCAGTCGTTCGTGAAATGTGCTCCAAAGAGTTGGAATATGCTGATGTAACGTAAGGTCGTAAAATGTAGGTCGTTGTCTCTCTAAATACGTTTATCGTTATCTATTACACGTTCTGGAAAAGTATTTTATCGGTTCATGAGTTTTTATATCTTATTTGTCTTTCGATTGACCTTTCCGAGCGTTTCCAATTGTTTACGTAAACTATATGGTTAGTGACGACGTGTGAGATCGTCAGTAATAAATATAAATAAAATTAGACGAGATTTGGTTTCGAGCCATATTTGAGGCATTTTGATCAAAAATAATATGGTGAAAGTCTCGGTTTAGTATGTGACATTTATCAGGTTATTTATTTACATATTAAGTAATTTTCCCAAAGAGATTGATTGATATGTTTGGAATTTTTAAGGGATGTATATGCTAATATTATAAATATAGATATAATAAAGGGAAGTTTCTAATGAATTAACCATATTCATAAATTAAGTTTATGGAAACTTCCCAAGGTTAGAAAATACGCTCGCTTTTCATCGAAGGGTTTGTATTATTGAACGAAATTGCTAATCAATAGAGGTAAAATCTACGGATTTTTTTGTATTTGATTGAACTTATATTCTTGGGAAAATTGTTAAGCTTGATAAATTATTATGTCCAGGTTACCTAGGATTCTAAGAATGATGATTATTATAGTAAATGGATGCCTCCGTCGCCTTTAACTATTAATTACAAGAGTAGATTACTGTATGAAATCGTTCATTCACCAATAAAGAAATATTCGTCGAACTCTTCAAATCATAACGCACTATTAAATTTATTATGCTCTATTTATAAAACTTTTCCTATTAAAATTGACGGATGGAGGGTTTGAAGAATTGACCTCTAGATTTCAGTGTTTATTTCATAAAACGACTTGACGAATAGAAGTATCATCAAATAAGGATTCTAAACTTGTTTCTATAAACTTGCAAACCGGCTGACGTTTTGATGCAACATCTGTTCATGGTTCCAATGAATTTCGATACATATTCAGTTCAAAGGGAGATTTATGAAGCATTTACTTATCCTTTAATAGCAATGTAACTCATTAATGAGGACCATTTAAAATCCTCATTTTTAAAGAACAAATCCCAAATTGAGGCATACGTTAACTGTTCTTAAGCGAAAAATTGTATAACCTTAATTAGATCGAATATCGCCTCTTAAGGAGAGTCCTGAGTGGAATGGGTCGTACAAAAAAGTCTCTCTTTACATTTCTCTTTGCTGTAGTTCCCCTACAAAGAGGCGAAAGGTAATAAAATAAATTAGAGGATTTCGTGACAGAAGGAATCACGAACGTGTTTCAATGAAGGTGTCTTCACCTAATTGGCGTTTTGGACAGGTTTGAAAGCAGTTTTGTTCCTCGCTTCATTTAACCTCAATAGTAAAAATTAAGTTTAGTGGAATTTTACGACCCTTGATCTCACTTTGAAATTCAAATTATTCTTATGTCTTCATTTCATTTCGAAATTTTATTTCCGTGGCTAGTAACGGTAAATATAGGAAATAATTACCGATCAAAATAACAGGTGATCTTGTTCCGCCTCGTCCTCCAACTGAGAACCTGGGGCGAAGGACCAACTCAACCCGTCTTCGCTGTAAAAACGTCTCATTGGTCTTTTTCCCTTATTCTTGAAAGTCAAGGGTTTGATTTTTTCCCATCACAGATGCTACACTTAAAGCTATTTTTAATATCTCCTTTTCTCTCGTTCAGTTATATATTCTTCGTCTCACTCAATTTACTCTTCCAAAACTTTCCAATATTACCATTGACATTCTGTGGCTGTAATCTTATAATTAATTTCATAGCATCATATCGTATCGTTTACGTAAGCCTATATAATATTTTGGTAGAATTTCTATATTTATTATGGAAATCGTCTGGAAAATAAAATGCGAAACTATATACTATTAAATTGGGGAATATATACATATTTATTTTAATTTAAATTGAGATACAGAAATACATTTTCAATGTTAAAGGTTAATGAAGGAACCAGTTATAATAGGATTTTACTCACGATCCTCATTTTCTAGTCGTGTCTTTTAAATTAAGTTTCTTAATGATTTTTATAAGGATACTTTATGAAAAATACGTACTCCTCGAAGTGTTTTAACGTAGTGATTTTGACTTTGAAGGAACTCGTATCTATTGTTTCTACTATTCATATTATCGTTGCCCTTGCTAGCCGATTGTATTATAAACGGATTCTATAAAAAGTTTCACTATTTAAGAGTTATCTATAATAAATACAGTGCTATGCGTTCGTAGTCTATGAATATTAATAATTTTAAATGAGTATGATAAGAACTGATATGGAAGCTTTGTTTTGGAAGTACTAAGAAGATCTTTGATTACTCAACTTCAAGGTGACCATTAAAATTTCAATTGAATATGCTATCCATAGTCCATGTTTTTGCCGTGTTAACAGATGTAAGCAGCATTTAAATTCCTCTCTTATTATGCTGCAGGGAATAATTCCTCCTTATAAATTGCTATCAAACATCTCCTCCTAAGAATCCAAATCTTCTCAATCGCAGGAGATAATATCTTCCCTACGATCTTTATCACATCCCTAAAACGCTCTCATTTCACATTCCGGACTCGAATTTTTCTCCTGCTGCCTTTCCGATCGCTCCCATAATCTCAGGAGACACCAATTTGAATTCGTTTTTCTTCCAACCGCGAGGGAATTCTTTACTCCGCCCATTTCTTTAAGATCTTTTATTTTGGCTACCTTTCTTAGTCTTTCGTCTTCTCCTCTCTATCTTAAAAGGAGATACGGCAAAGTAAAGTTGGCTTTTTCGTGTTTTATTAGTTACTAAATGTTTATTTGGTATTTTATTTTTGAAAGGAGTAGTTTCTCAGGAATTGTAGATTACACGATAGAATTATAATAACGTTAGTTATATATTTCCCTTGTTTTTTAGCTGAGGGATAAATTTAAATGATGTTGATTGTTATATTATTTTCGACCATTCCCATTAGAACGTATTTTTCGCAATTTTCCAAATTTTATCTCAGAAAGCGGTTCTAAAATCTCTGTACTCGATATCGCATTCAAACAAGGAAATCATTCTAATGATAGTTTGGATGCTCACCCTGCGTTCACCCCATTTTCCAGCAACATAAAAGTAGCAATCGTCAAGTAGAATTTTACTTTAACTGAGTTTCCTCCACGCATTACATGATTTCATCCAAATAGCGAGTAATTTTACGAGTCGGGAATCTGAAAAATTGCCTTTATCTCGGAGTCATCAAGAGCGAAATTTCAGGTTCCAGATCAAATCAACGGAAACTGCAAGCACTTCTTATTCCAGTTCGCGACATCTCTGATTCATGGCACAAAAAAGCCGCTTCGAGAAGAGGAAAGATTCGAAGGGTATTTCAACGGGGTGCAGCGTTCGCTATTAGTTTTCCGAAAACATCTGTCGCCTCTCGTATTAAACCCATTCCACCACGATTTGTGCTACGGATTCTTCCTTCAGCCCGCATCCCAACCTGCCGCTGCACTCCGACTGATTCAAGAACCTGTTTTTCGGAGCCTACGGGCGATCTTTTTATTGCGTTACTTTATGCAGCGGGAGTTCCTCTCCAAGACGACCACTATTCCAAATTACGTTTTTCCATGCCGATGCACTCTTCTTTCCCTCCACCATTTCCATTTCCCATTTGTCCTCTTCATGCCGTTTTTTATTCAGAATCTGTATTCTTTTCGGACGCGGCACTCCTCCGTCCGTATCATTAAAATTATCTGCACTTTAATAGACCCCTTTAACTCTGGGCAAATGTACTCTCAGCGTTATTTCCTGCAAGCACTCTCGTATTCGGCATTTCGTAAATATCTTTTTACGTTTTAAGAGGTAAAATTGGATTGTGGATGCAGAAAAATACTTAAGTGCTCAAGCATAAAATAATACAAATATTCAAGCATAAAAAGTGCTTTTAACCTATGGGCACGATTATCAATGGATTCTGTTTTAGCTCTTAAACAATATCTTCGGTTATGTTCTCAACAAACTGGACTGCTTTTCGATCACTTAGTCCTTGGGAAAGTTTTAACGTATAAAAGTGGAAAATTTTAATGGATTAGTCAAATTAATCTAAGGAAGCCATATTAAGTCATAATATTGGTTATTAGTTTGAGTATAGAGTTATATTGTAATTTTTACTCATTTTGAAGTCGGAGATTTTAAATTTCTTGATTAATCCAGCCTCGAATCTAAACCAGGATACATTATACCTTTATTATTTATTATCAAGAAGCTGTAAGACTTATTGACTCGTTATTATTTGAACATTAATTGTAATTTTACATTTTAGAGATTATTCTATCCTAAATCAAATGTTATCTGCATAGTCTAATGAAATTTTGTGGAGAACCTTTGCGATTCATAAATTAAATTCTTTAGTGGGTTTCATTGCTTGGAAACGATTTTCCTACGACGTACATAAAGTCATCGATCGAATCTCCGTCCATAACGCCTATTTTTTTTATCTGATCGTTCTGTCTGGTTGCATTCATGTACGAGATTACAGTGGCGATTGAGATCTGTCAGTTTAGCTTGCGGCAGAAAGGACGTCTTAAAACTGCCTTGCGAGCCCTCATTGTGTAGTTATCTTTCGTAAATCTATACCAAGAGTGTCTTAAGCACCATTGCTCGAAGGAATAATTGCCACATAAGGCATACAATGGGTCGTAATGCAAGCATTCATCTCACTTTATCTCAATGAAATATCTTCCGATGTATTGAATCAGGACACGTTCGAAATCAATCAAATTACGTAACCCCTTTGTCAGGATCTGCGTCATATTATCGATTGAAATTTTTATTGGCTGCTTTTAATTTGATGATTTAACTATTGTGAAATTAAAACATTTTTATTTTTTCGTATTATTTAAAGTCAAGTGAGAAAATTGCTCTTTAAAAGTGGAAGCGATAACAAATTATTTGTTTAAATATACAAGTCATTCAAGGAGATGGCTTTAAAAACTGAAATGATGATTATATAGTGTTATTTATATATTTAATTAATGAACAAAATCTCATTACATTTCCATTATAACGACATCGCACGGTGATTAAGCTAATGGTAAGGGTTGAACGAAACTTATTTAAATTCCCAAACTCATAGACACAAAAGAGTGTTGACATAAAAGTTCGAAAGCTCTTTCTTCAGGCGAACAACAAAAAATAATTTAACGATTACGAAGAAATTCAATAGCATGTTCGCACACATGCCTCATCCATTATGGCCATAACGACAACAGAAAAGGGTCGTGGGTAAACATCCCCTGATTTTCGACTTTTCCTCAACGGATCCTTTTGCAGGTGCTATCGGTCTCTTCATCGAACTGCACCTCGTACTATAGAAGAGATGCGGGATCAAAGGGTGCAGGTGACGCGATTTGCTTCCTTCGAAAGCGATAGAGGGAGTTCCGCAGAGATCACGTAGTTTCCCCATTGTCAGGATACTCTCAACCCTTCCCTCCCCGCGGTTCCCACGGCGAAAAACCCCATAAAAAAAGACGAACGGATTCGGAATATCCGATTTAGTTCAAATGAGCCGTCATCTCGAGCTGGTCCATTCGTGAAAGGGAATTTCGTGCATCGGAAAACGATGGAGCCGAAGATGGATGTGGTGATACGTCTCTGTTTTCGGACAACCGGAACCTGTCCTCTTCTCCCTTAAAAAAACCTTCCGAGTCGAATCCTATCCTCTCGTTATTTATTCCGTCCGGGGAATGCTCTCTCCTTATGAGGGTCGTTATTCTCGGGGGCTCCCGGACGCATTCACGCTAAGAACCCTTTGAAGAAATTTTTTAAAGGGCCGATATTATGCGGCGAGAAAAGATAAAGCAAACCACGTTTTGAAAAATTATAATGATTTATTCGTGAAGTCCCGGATCAAGGATTGATGGTAGTAATTTTATCATTAACGTTCTTGTGATTTTAACGCCCGTCCTATGTTCTGCCTTCGATTTATCCACCTCGGACTTTTGTGCATCCTAATGCGGCGGCTAAGAGAGGATCAAAATTCGTTTTTATCTTGTAAATGTGTAATTTACGTTTTATTCTTCATATTTTAACCAATATTTGATAAATTTCGATGACATTAATTAGATTGTCAGTTAACATTTAAATTCCATAGGAAAATTTAGTAATAATATGAAATTAAAAGCCTTGGTATTGTGCATTAAAACAATGCGCTATCGATTGATTGCATGTCTGAAAGTAGTATTTGTATCTGACTCCTATTTTTTCTGCGATAAAAGTTTCTCGGTTTTATCTTAACCCCCTCTATTGTACTTGAAAATGAACGATTGGTTTTGAATCGAAGAAATACATAAATATGGAGGTTGAGATTATTATTTATATATACTCTGACACTTGGAGAGGACATTTGAATAAACTCCATAGTATTACCGATACTTGCGGTTTTTAATTTGTTCTGCAGTTCGAAAGGATTGGTATTGGAACAAGAGTGCAGTGTATTGACCTTAGAAAAACGTCACTTCCTACTACCGCAAAGAAGTAACAAACAGTTAAGAAATTTTCTTACTGTATCCATTTCTATAGGAATAAATTACACGCATAGGTCTCGTAAACATACAGCACAGAACGTTGGGTAAAAAAAACAATTATGCACGGATCATTCATCTACTTGCTGTGACACACGAAAGAAAGAATACAGACGTTCGAAAAACAGGCGCACCACGTTGAAAGAGAAGGCTCGGAATGAAAAGTACAGATGCCTCTTGCATTGTATGGCAATGGGAACAATATCTTTTCAGCTATATTTAAATTTCATGCCTTAACTCTGGTGGACAATTGTAGTTTCAAAACTCTTTCACATCATAACTTTTAAAGCATCGATAGGATTATATTTTTTTTGTTCATTTCTTTCACTAAAGTACTATTTTAATGGATGTTGTAATATATTATTTTAGATATTGTTTTTATCAACGAATTTTAACCTTATTTCTTATAATAATATCGGATGAATAATAATAATCTTCGTTGATAGCTGATTAAATATAGCAGTGATTTTAACGCTCGATTATGGACAGTAAGTCTTCAAATACTCTATAACAAAGAAATATTAAATAATTTTCACATTTATTGCGTCAGCTACAGCCATGTTCCGCAGTAAATTATATTATTCAATATCGCGACCATTGAAATGTAATTTAATCAGTCATATGTATGTGGTTATTGATTATCTCCTGGTCTCGTAAATTTTGATTACAGAAACTGTTTCAGAGGTTCGATAAATTTGTCTCTCGGACATTGCTGCTTAAAAAAAACATGGAAGCAGTGGTTACTTTCAATAATAACCAAGAACCCACACAGAAGGACGTTCATATACAATCCATTCCACCGAATCCACGTCAACGCATCTTTCATAAATTCGTAGCAGTCAATTAATAATGTTAAACAAGCCGCAATTAGGTTGCGCAAGAAATTGAATCCCTCAACCTCTTCTCCGAACCTTCATTATGAAGAGAATTGTAAAGCAGAACGTGAAATTACATATCTGGTAGCCACGGAGATGAAGACGTGTTGTTTTTGGTCTAGATAGATAAAGCATCAGCATGCAAATAAATCTCCAATAGAGACGTAGAGCTAGACAATTTAATCGCCGTGAAAGTATATGATTTTCCTTAACGGTTCCGCTCCCAAGAGAGATAATTTGCGTTTTTTTACGCTGCATTTCGGAACGCGCCCGTTTCTCGCTGTCAATTTCATTTCCTCCCAGCGAACTTTTCAAACCCCAATTTCTAAAACGGGCTGTTAATCTCTATGGCGTTCGGAGTACGCCTTCTCTTCTCATTATCCCAATCCTTTTACCCCATCTTCATCGTCTCCTGTGTTTTTTACCCTTCGAAAAAGCCTTTTCCGTTCCAGGGAAGACAAGTAGCCACAACTATGTTATTAGCGACAAATTATCGGAATCTACTTTGCCGTCTTGTTTGGGTGGTTAATCGGTGGTGGCTCGCCCTTTCTTAGCCATACCTTGAAAGGCCCCTTCCCACGGATCCATTTTCCACGCCCAATCAGTGGGACCAATTCGTTTTCACGGGGGATTTTTAGTCCATCAGGTGCCATTGAGCGATTAGGCCTCGGGAAACTGAGTAATAGCTTTCGGACATTAAGAGGGAAGGAGGATGAGTGGAAGCATTGTTTTAGGGATTGTTTCTGATTAATCTAGATGTAGAAGTACCAATGAAGAAGTTTTTCCTGATTTAACTGAAATTCTGGCTGAATTGAGTGCTTTTTTGCAATTTGATAGATAAATATATGATAACGCTCGTAAATTTTCGTTTATATCAATTAATATCCCTCAAAGAAGAAAATTATATTTTCTGTCATGTTCACTAGGTCCTGAAATAAACTTCTCGTAACCTTTTTTAGGTCTAAATCTTTGTGCAACATATCAATTATATCAATTAAAATTAGTTTAACACTGCAGTAAGGACCGAGCGATTTTTGTTGCCTGTTCCGGAATAACCAATGAATTTTCATTGCAAAATAGGAGTTTTTATGTGTAATTGCTCCAATAATTCTTGGAATTTCTTCTGAGCTCGAATTCTGTTCTATTTCTGATACGAAGACAATAAGGTCGTGTTGACATATCCTTGTTATAATTTTACTCAGGTATTTCAAATGTAAATGTGAAATAAATCAAGTTCGAAGCTGTGCAAATCTTCCTTCTTTCAAAGAAAGAACGGATTCTTTCTGGCTGATTAGTCCATTAAGGGATAATGATGACCAGCATCCGGATGTAGGAAGCTGGACCAGATCCAAACAATAAGAGATACGAGTTCTCCTAATAAGGTTAGGTCTTTACACGTATTTCTTTGTTCCAAATGGAGAACATCGAAGAACGCACGCTTTGTGGGAACTCCATTGATAACATGTCAGGACAATTCAGAAGTGGCTCATTTCGTTATTTATCGCAGTGGATGATTGATTTGACAAATATTCAAATGAAGGATACAGCATAAGATGTAATAGTTCGTATAGAGATTTCATCCGTATTCCGTAATCAAATTGCTCATTTTTTGTGTAATTAGGTTTAATTTTATCACAAGAATGCTTACTGTATGCCTTTCTGCTGTATCTTAAATGTATTGAAAATATTGAAACAGTACTGTATTAGTTTTAACTTCTTAGTAGAAATTGAGGTTCAAATTTTATTTAACGTATCTGAAAGAGTCACAATCACTCGAATCGCGCTTAATTTCTAATTTATCCTCGAAAGTTCGTTCAGAGACGCAGGCTGGATGATTTGTGTTTAATTTAACTTATTATTTAAATCGAAATACCTATCGATTGGGAAATAATGATATAATGATCAGAGTGTTATTAATGCTAACGCAACGATTGATGGTGATTTTAAAATTCTTCGTTTCCTCAAACGAATTTTTCGAATATTTGTAGCAATACGAATAACTTATAATATATGAAATCGTGTTTTTTGAGCCGTGATTATAATATATACTGTGATTAGCTACCGATGAATCGGTTTCTATAGGCGGTCGGTAGCGAAGATGCTGGGCTAATTCCAATCCATTTCCCCATTCGTTCCTCCCTATTTACATACGTTATACTGTTTCTGGGGAATTTTCTTTCTTTCCCAGCATTCATTTGCGCATCTTATATTCATCCCTCGAGTAATTTAGGGAACAAAAGGGAGAGTTAGCTTTTCTCCTTTTTGGGGGGTGTTTGCCCACGGCCTTCCTCGTGAGGAAGTGTCGGAGGTGGTTAGCGCCATAACGGTGAGAAGGGCAAAAAGAGGAAGGACATGCACCTGGGACACAAACTTCCCATCGTGCAGAAATGGCAACGGACGCTGCCAATATTGGTCCGTCTCAACTGGAGATGGCGAAAGAGAGACCTCTTGCCTCGCGACCTTTACGGTAGAAGACGTATTAGGGATGCAATTCGAAATGCAGTCGTCCACGTGGCAGACAGAGTTCTTAGAAGGCTATTTTCGTTTTTGTGCTTTTCTATTGAACGTAGGACTTTGTCCAAAATTTGTGCTCCACGATTTGTTATCTGGTTATGTATTTATCTTTCCAGTTTGGAATTTTTGAAGGAAAGTTAATTCGTTTGAACTACTTAAGTCAGTTGTTCTATTTGTTAGATTATTTTTGTGCTATATATTATTATACTGTTTGAGAACGAATATTTTTTTTGCAAATTTTTCCGTTATGTTCAGCTATTTTTCGTATTGATTTATGTTTCTCACGTCGACATCTTTTTTATACGTTGTCAAGATTGACGTAAACTTTCTTAAGTTTAGTAAGATTAGTTACTTATATACAGAAAAGTTTGGGTTATGTTACTGGTATAGTGAGGTAACGTATAAGGAAGACATCAATGAACATATACCAACAGATATATATCCATTTTCAGAGGGAAAATTCCGTCCGAAACCGGGATTTAAACCCGGAACCTTAGAAAGTTACAATGTTAACCATACAGTTAGTTATATACCAGTAATCAAGCATAATTAAGTTTTTACCTTCCGGTTTACTTGGAACCGTCCAATTCAGGTTGTTAATGCTTGGTTTCTCCTTAGAGGAGCTCCATCACATTTTTAATATTTTATAAATCAGGCAATGAATTTGTATTATCTCCAAATTTTATAATAGGTTTGCAATCTTTAAGGGGTAATATTTCTAATCTTCTGATGTGAAGAAAAAATTAATTCCACTGAAGCTCAGTGATTTATACCATTTAAGGCTAATTTCGCTCTTACGATACACAAAATTCAATTTAGATATCCTTAGTCGATTTGAAGGACTCTCCACTGCATATCAGTCTAATCCAAACGTCGGTCGCTGCAATCACAGTCCATCCTTGGTGTCTACCCAGGGATAGCATATAAATGAGAAATTAAGGCCTTTGTCGCGATACATCCAAGTGAGGCACTTCGAAGAACAGTGAAACAGAATCGGACGCAGTTTGTATTTGGGCCGAGATGGATGAGTCCCGCTCCGCCAAGGTAATGCGTAAGGACGGACGCGAAGAAGAGGAACGTTAAAATGAGTGGAAGGCTCCAGTAAGGGTAGTGGCCGTGAAATGACGACCACCGCGCATTAGTCCTTAAAAGGACACGATGAAGAAGGCGGCAGATGCAGACGAGTTCACGTGCAGGGAAAGTGGGAGGTAGGATGCGGATTGAGAAGGAGAAGATTATAAATAAGGAGAAATAATGCATGAAGGCAGCGTAATCGTTTCTGGACGTCATTAGCTCTTTTTAGGCTGCCTTAATGTAATCGCTAGCAGCTTAATTTGTCTGTAATCAAATATTATGCATCCCGGTAAAAAGTCATTAGCCAGGTTAATGTTCGGAGGTGTCCACCGGTCTCATGCGCCATAAACATTCCTTTAAAAACCCATCATCGTAATTTGAAAGTGAAATAAGCTTTTGATTTTTCATCGATAGCCATTCAGGATATATTCGTCTGCATTTGGTGACTGTCAGCGTGTGGCTGTGGTGTAATCATGAGCAAGAAATAGAATTCTTTCTGCTCTAGAAACGTATCGTTCTTGAGAAAGAGATTTTTAGATTATATTACAGTACCCTCGTCCTTTATAGAATTCAGTTACTATTATATTACTATGTATACACAACTATATATTCGTAACTTCTTTACTATTGATTTTTGCAATGAAATTTAAGAAATTGTGCAACGTAGACGTTTTTGATATACAAGAGCTTTGGTTACTACTGCATTTCTTTGTGTACTGCGTTCTTGAATTAGTTTTCATTCATTTTTGTAATTTAAATCTTAATATTTAATGGAATTTGAAAAATATGTGCAACTTAGACGTATGTATCTCAGACACAGGAGCTTTTTTATCGAAGATATAAATTAGTATTACTTATCTTAATTACATAGATAAATCTTTCTTCACTTATTTAATTTTAATAAGCGTATGTTCACAATCAATATTTTCTATTTTTATGTATAAATGTAATTAACTCCATACAAATAATTGGCTTAAATTATTGTTTTGAAGTTTTCAGTTGCAAATAAATATCGAGCATTTTAATTGATTAACTTTAAAATTCTTCTAACAGCCAAAGTCGAAAATGCATTTTACATCGTTTTTTATACGATGAAATCTTCAATGATCAAAGTAATTAAACCTAAAATTTAGTTCCGTAAAGGTTTTGTAAACACTTGGAACGTAAAATTAAATCTAATCCGATTCATACACTCTCTCCTCCGCAAACACATCACAAATTATTTCTCGGAGAAAATCCAAGGCAATCTTAATATGCATCTCTCGCGAGCTCACAAAGAGCACTTCCGAAGCAACCTTTGATTAATTATCACTCACCTCTAGCAACCTGGATTTTAATTTGGCGATAGCCGTCGGCGTCGCTCCTCTTATCCCTCTAGAACCTCGGTAGTACTCGCATGTTTTATCCGTTAACGAGCGTCGGGTGAAAGCACTCGATCTTCGGAGACACACGGAAGCATGGAAACGAACGAGATTGCGGTCACAAACTCGAAGGCCGTCTGGGACGCGTGGCGTTTTCCAAAAAGGGCGATCCGCCGCTCTCTTTCCTTCCGATTACCCCTTTTATTTAATTATTTTTCTTTGCGAAGTCCCCCCGGAGGGATGTTCAACAGTTTATGCATTACGTAAGGTGTGTGCGCAGCTTGTTATTCAAGTGGGCTGTTGCGGGTAGAATTGGGAGGTGCATCCTCACGCCGCCCATCCCAACATGCATTTCGGACGTGCTAATGACTACCCGAGAAGCAGCTTTCATAACGAGCTTGCAGCGTACGAAAAAAGGTGGAACGGAGCCAAAATCTCGCAAATGGATCCAAGGTGGAGGTGCAAAGGTGTTACTACCTGGACTTGTACAACAGAGATGGATGTTGATGCTTAAAAATTTTTTCGAGTAATGCTTAATGATTTGTGTTATGATGTGAGTTTAGTTTGAGTGTCTTAGAGTTAATGAGTGAGATCCTAATGGGTTTAGAGATATGAAGAAAGTTCATGGAAGGTTTAGGTTTAAATTAATGCCTCCTCTTTCTAAGGAATGGATTGTTTTTTGTTCATTATTATGAATTACGATCTTGTTTCGTGCTTGTATTTTTTTTAGGTTGACAATGAATTTAGAATGATATTTTCGTTAATTTCTTGTCGGTAGCATAGGCTCAAATTCGCGAATAAGTATATTATTTTAGTATTGGTATCCTAAGTATATTATACGTACAAGTCTCTTTAATTCTAGACTTTAAGTATCTCTATTTAACAGATAGTCTATGAACCATTTGACTCAAATATACTAATAGCTATTCATTCAATCCGGTATGTATTAATATAGAATTTTTCCTAACAATATTTCTCATCTCACATGCATTTCTACGGATGGAGGTTTGAGTTAACAGTGCCCATCTATTCCCATCTAACTTTTTTCTTGCGAGTACTTACCAAATCCAAGTTGCTTCTAAATACGTTTTGCAATCTTTTTTGTCAATTGATTTATCCTTCGGCGGAGCTCCATCGATGTTTGGAAGAAAGAACAAAGAAATCGTAGTTCTTCAAGAAAATTACTTCGCGTCTGGTTTTTACTAAGGTCATTTTCCAGCCTGAAGATGACCAAACCTCGTTCGAATCCGGTCACACATTATGCATCTAATGCTTTGTTATTCGATCCTTTTCACTCGTGCTTTTTTTAACAGCAATAGGGAATTACCATCCATGAATTTTCCTTAGGCAGTTCCTTGATTTAGATTGCTAATCGTTATTAGTCATTAAAGAAGCAAACATAGCAATCACCACCCTCTTGACCAAAACCAGAATCGCTTACGAACCTCTTCCTTTCCAGTTTTTGATGCCTTTTCTTCTCGTATCCCATCCGCGGAATCTTCCCTCTGATCATTAACCGCCCGAGGCATTTCACTCGATGCACCTGTGCACAAATGCTCTCCCCCAGATGGCGTACAAACCACATTCTATCCTTTCTCTTGAATATTCGCAAGGGATTCCTCATAGGGAGAGATGTTTGGAAGGGGCCTTTTTTAGGCCTCCATTTGCTTTCAAAGATTCAATCCTCGTTAGTTTCCTTCTGGATTCGGAAGGTTATGCAGCCATTTGGAATTCCTCAAACTCGGTGTGGGTCGAATTAGCCTTTCTAAGAGGGCCTTGAAACTCGCGTCGTGAACTTAAAAATCGAGTTTTGTCGAGTACTAATTTTTTTGGAAGTATTCGTAAGGGAACTATGTTTATGTATTTTATCTACATAAGCCTCAATGAAGTAATACTTGAACGCTTAACTGTTTATCTTACCTTAAACAATCAAGTTAATTCTTACGCTATTATTTTACTATTAATATTTTATTTCATTACCAATGAAAATAGCTAATAATTATACCGTAAATATAAAGTGTAGATCCGTGAAGGATTATATAATTAGCGAAAATTCAGAGAATCACCAAAGTAATTTTCTATTAACATGCCATTCTATTGTTTTGAGTATATAGTTACATAGTGACCATGAAATAAACCTAATGATTTGTATGGAAACTCATATAGTATCTCTAAGTATCTGACTATGATTTTGAGTTTTCTTAATAGGAATTTTAATGGTTTACTGAGCTCGGACTTTCAAGATTTTATTTTTCTTATTTTCAGAAGAATTAGTTTTTTCATTTCCAATATAATACGTATAATATAATACACTATTTCCTTAAAAGCTCTCTATGAATTTCTCTTATAATTCAGATCCCATAATTTGAATTTAGCTCTTTCACTTTGAAATATTAAATAACATGCTGAAAGATCGATGGTGGAAAAAAGGTTATTAATATCACTATTTCTTCATAAACTTTCTAGTTTGAAGAAAGTAAATCTATTAGAAATTCTCATTTCATCCTTTTCTCTCCTCCCCTTGGGAGAATATTGCTTTTAATAACATATGGTACCTGAATTTGTTCTCAATTACATTCGAGTTAATGCTTCATATTTGTTTCTAAATATCAAAGTAAAATCACAAACTTCTCTCATCTTCTAACATTTTGGCGCAGCCTTAACTCAGTTGACAACACCTTCCACTGGTGCGACGTGCAAAAGCAGTGTTAATCGTTTCCGGGTGGACCGTTATTCATTTTTTGCCGCTCTTCTGTTGGTACTTTTTACATCGGCAAGTGCGCGTGCGACTCTCGAAGGCTGCGGTAGGCGGCGCATTGCGTGCAGCGACAAATCCGTGTTCAGATGGAGTACGCAATGGTGGAATGGGAAGGGGCGCGTGGCTGAGATACGCTCTCAAGGCGCCACTTGGGTCGAGACGGACGATCTTTAATGAGTTCAGAAGAAGAGATGCACGCGATTGCTAACATCGGGTTGTATAGGGACGCTGATGGTTTATTGGTGAACTGAATAGAGCTTGTTATAATATCCGTAATACGCGATATTAATGACCTCAAATTAACTATCATTTGTGAAAAGCTGTTTATCTTATATCGTTCGCAATCGCGCAAATATACTAATGGTTATAGGCCGAGTCAAACTTGAACCTAAGTTGGGTATTATATAACACCCAAATCTTTATCTCAGGAGAATGTGAAGCAATTCATTTCATTGAGACTTCTTTTTCTATCTCTATAATATTCTCAAATTGAATTAAAAATCACCAAAAGGTTACAAATAATTGAGGCAATTGATCATGGTTGATTAGGATGACGCATAATACCAATGTTTCAAATTTATTTAGTCATAAATAATCGAGTTTTATTTTTTTCCTAAGTTAGTTTAGTATTGTATGTGCTGTAATTGGAATACTGATTCTAATACGTATTGTTTTAATTCCCCATCTCTCTGTTTACTATCAGCAGAAAATGTTTACAAATTTTGTAGAAGACTATTCTATACGATATATTTATTATTATTTATGTTGAAAGGGGTGAGTTTATAGATATTCCGAACAGACGTATGAGTTGTTGGCATACTTTATATCGCAAAGATTTTATTATTCATTTGCAATTTGAATTCCATTCTATATTTATAATCTATATATTCCATAACACGCGCATTGTAATTTTTTTGCAACTAGGATTATCATGGTACATAGTGATAATTTAGACGTATTACTTGTAACTCTTAGATCTCGAATTTTCCTACGTTTGCTATCTCTTTCTCTGCATAGATGTCTTTCGTTCACAAATACCTCTGACAGTACTGTATTGATATAGATGCAGATGTAGTTGAACATATCCTTACCAACATTTAGTGCTTTACTCGTATCTCATATATCGTTCTGCTTTCCCTTACAAATACCGCATCGTGTAAACATCTAAACTCTCGAATTCCTTTCTTGAAAAGCAGAATCCCCTACTTACAAAGCGCATACCACCTTCCATTTTGTTTTGATTCTCACAAGGATACAGTGGCGGAGACTGCGAAAATTCCACCCATTCAAATCTCCGACTATTTTTTTCCTCTGCACCAGATCGGCGCCCTTTCTCTCTCCAACCCTTTAAATCTTTCCCCTCGAATGCAGTTTTCCAGAATTGGTCTCCGGCTATCACAGTAATCTCATTCCTTACCACTTATGAAGTCTGCAAAAGGAATTCCTCGCTAAACATCCATTCCTGCCTCTTTTTTCGTGCTTCACTTCTGATTCACGATTTTTTCAAAGCCGGTTGCCTTTAAGGTGTGCCCTTTTATGCCAGCGCGCTCGTTTCTCCCCCTTTTGCAGCGTTTATTTGGATGCGTATAAGGTGAAAAAATGCCTCCTCGAATTCTTACGGCGGTGGAGTGAGTAGAGGAGAAGAGCTCGGCGAATACTTCCCAATGTCCTTTTGTTTTCCAGAGGGAATTTTCTCCGGCTTTGCGGAATTTTCCTACCCGCAAAGTGTCTGGGAACAGAATGTGTCGGGTTTTTTTTCGTCCTCTTTGCGCGTATATTCTGAAAGTGCTTCCTTTTTGAGATGTGCTTGCTCTCGCTGCGGTGTTATGCGAGAGCGGTATGAAGACGTCACATTTGAGGTAATAGTGAATGTCTGTCAAAATGAGTAATTACTTTGCCTTGATGAGATCTAAACCAAAAGGGTTCGGAAAGTTGTTTTCAGGAAGTTGGAGTTAATCTAATATGTTGGTAATTCCCATTAGCGTTTTTCTATGAATGTTGACTAGATAAACGGATTCTTATTCTCTCGTTCCTTCTGATTGACTCTTATTCGATACGCTGATAAAAATAGTTTGTGCTTTTCAGCATAAAGTGAGTTTAGTTTGGTTGAATGCTGAAGATATATCTTGATGATCCGTTCTTTTCATATCAAACTTTATAAATTAAAGATATATCCTTGAGTTCGTGAAGGAGCTCCCATGAATTTTCGCTTTACAATTTCAAGAACGATATAAAATACAATTTAAAGAATGTTGCGCAGCGTAGACTTTTCTTATTCAAGAGTGGATGTTAATCAATGATTTCCAATGATATAAATAAATTCGTAGAATCATTTTCGTTTCATTGAAGTATAGAAACACATTTTTAAGCGTATAAAAGGAAGAACCAAGTTTATTTTAGGTAAAAATTTAAAACCGACCTAAGCAAAATATTAATTTATCATACGTTTGTAATTTGTTGAAACCAGTTATCAGGAAACATAGACTAGATATTTGGCGCAAGCTGATTTCTGAGATAGAGACGCTATATCAGTACTAATATTAATATGGTAAAGTGACTTAATTTTAGGGAGAGATAAGGATGTCTCATCTTACATCTAATCGTAATATATCAGAGTAGAGTCTCATTTAAGCGGACTTACTCACCACTCATAATTTGTTGTGACTCGTTTACCTACAGATATATAGGAATCAAATATTTTGTGCGAAATCGAGTGAGATTTAATCTTTACACGTCCTCTAAGAATTAAAATGGAGTTTAAGGAATATTAGCAATAAAAGTGGCAGTGCACTTGAGTTCAGGGATATTAAAGATGTAGAAAAGATATGAATGAGACGATGCGTAGTCATAATAAGGAAAGGGGAATCGGCGATGGCGTCCTCTATCCATGGAGGATCCGAGCGCAGGTGTGTTTAAAGAGGTGCCCCTCTGATGCTCATTTGTCTCTGCGAAGGGTTTGCGAAGTGGGGGAGGCCGGGAGATGTATTGGAAAGGAGTAATTGGAGAATCCCCAAATGATGGATGCATTCACGTCCATCTCGAGTTACCCTCATCCTCGATGCTCCTCAATTCCGCGGTGAAAAAGGTCGAGTAGATAATTACTATTCTTTTTTAAGAGCCGTTCGTAAAAGCCTATTGTGTAAGATCATCGCCACCTTCAAATGACGCTATGATCGTTGCTATATGCTCAGGGTTTATAATGGAAGCAAACCGAAATGAAGTTATCCATTTGATGCAAGAATTTTTTTTTTGGTTTTTTGGGATCGGTTCGATCTGTTTATTTCAAAGCGTTTGTTCAAATGGATATTTCATATGTGTACATCTCGTATTTTAATCAGCTACGTAAATCACTTGTTTTTTATTAAATGGAAGAAATATTTTTCATTTTTAAATATCGCTGCCTTTACAATAGAATTGCATCAAGTTATATTGGGCGTATTATATTTGATTTACATTAAAGCTGTTAATGAGAATTATTTAGAAACGCAAGTATTTTTCGTACGAAGAATAGTATATATAGTCATGGCATAATCTCTCTCTATTTTTTCCTTTAAAAATCGTGAGTAGCACGTATCTTTGGGCTGCAGAATGATGATGTTATTTTTTTAAGAAACGGGGTTCGTTTATTATTATTCTAGTTAGGGTTAAATTATCCTTTTGACATTGGCATGTTTTAGATGTTACGTTATCAAGCTAAGAAGCACACCGATGCGGTAGGGATTAATTTCTTCTCCTCAAAAACTAGTCATCAATTTTTTACGTAAACTCCATAGCTAGCTGCACGAGATGAATGCGGAATTCTTTTCGTGAGAAATAAAACAGGTTTGAAGGCCGAATCTTTTAATGAGATTCATGTTCGAACGAATTAAAAGAACAGAAAAAACCACTTCTTTTTTGCCACGGCGCAAATATATTAATTGGGGCGTTCCTTCCATTATTAATGGGAGAGACAACAGAGGAGAGTTGTTAGCGTAGAGGGAGCGCGTGGCCAATGCCGCTGAGGAACACCTGAGAATAGAGGACAAGATGAGATGCGTAATTGAGATTGGATGGAAGCGGAGCGTGAAACGATGGGGAAAGAGAAAGGAATCTCTGAGGAGGAAAGATACAGATGCTGCTCCAGAGACAAAGAGCTTTATTAAAGGATGAAGCATTAACCTTAATTCTTTAATTCACCTCACAACCAACTTGAAGAGAGGCCATTACGTTTTAGAGGGGTAATTCTTTGGATGCAATAATAGATAGAGCGCAGTTGATTGATTCGTTTGCTATTACCAAAAATTTCAGTGCAGATTTTCTAATAAATTAGGTTTAATGAATGTCTATGGGTTAGGAGCTCGACTCGGAGTTTATCTAAGTAGTTTAGTATATTCTAATTTCCAAATGGACGAAAACCATAAACTACGTGAGCAAAAGAAATTTAGTTACTATGTTTATCTTTGACGTCGCATGGAACCATCGATTTTATCGATACTTTGATTTCCAATGAGTAAGGTTTTATATTCTGGTGGTGTGTTAGTCGAAATATTCTCGAAGCAAAATTCATATAAATAGTTACGTGTTATATTTTTCTATAAAATAAAGGAAAAAGTCGAAAATCGGTTTATCTTGCAATATTTCTCTTTTATGCTTCTCGTTTAGAGTTAGAATTTGTTTGCATTTCGATTTTATACCAAGGAATTTCAGCATTACAAATATTGCTTGGGTAGGTATATGAATATTTTTAAAGAGAAAATTTCTTAATAGATTCATTCATATTTATTTTCAGATTTTTATAAGAATAATTTTCAGATTCGCAGAATTTTATCCTCGAACTAAGTAGATAAACACTTCTTAGCTGAATGTACTACTTCTTATAAGTAAAATAATGACCATCTATTTTTATTTTCGCTTTTCTCTTTTCGATATAATATATGAGCCTGAATTTATGAGTTTTAGAATTTAATATATAGCTTGAATAATATGAACCGTATGAATGGCTGTCTAGTTTCCTTCGGAGGAAGTATTGAGCTTTATTCTACCTAACTGTCTTATGTCATCGATCCTTAAGGTTTCCTTTCTCCTATTTAGAATAATAGAGACATCAGTGTTCAGTAAAAAGCGTTTTCTATGTAAGAATCGGTTATACATCCCTCCTACTCCCTGAGAACACGATTACCACTTTCCCTAACACGCAAAAACTATCAGAGTAATAAAGATTCGATCTTTAGCGAATAAGAAACGAATGTTTCACAATATATTCTTTACCGGTGTTGTTATAAAGAGCATGAGATACATAATCTCATTATTAATGCGTTACTATGCTACATAAAGTTACATAATATATTTTTCTCCTTATTAATGACATTAAAGTTAATCAAATTACAGAAAACTCAAGCGAAGGTAATTCCTTTTATCGGATAGCATAACTCCACCTCTTTCGTTTAATTAATTCTACGTAATTTATTATTATTTAATTTATTACGTAATTATATGTTTTTTGGGTACTTTTAGTTTTTATAAGTGTACATTATGCTTATTTAAAACCCGAATTCTTTAAATTGAAATTAAATATAATCACAGACGAGCTGAGTGAATTGTTTCGTTAATTCAGTGGCTAAATCTTGAATATTAGACTTCGTTTGTTGATGATTACTTGAAAATGAATGAATAATCTTTCCGAAATATGTACTCAAAATATTGTCTTCATTTTTTTTTATCCAAGCATGTCTTTATTAATTTTTAACCTTTAGGATTCTGATACTCCTAAAAACGATTTATTCGTCATATTCCTTTTTATATCAGTCTTACACATTGTAAATGATTATTAAAGCGTTTCCCCGATTCTGAAATTTCCCTGAAATTCCGAAGTTCCCCGATGCTTATTAGAAATTTTAAATTACGTACGAGCTGAAATGAAATAGTAGAGGAAGACGCGAGGGCAGGAGCAAGACTCAGATTACCACTTTGGAGAATAATAAAACGAGAAAAATGACGGCGGAAGGGAAAGGAAGGATCGGTAGTACCAGAGGGAATAACCCGGGGACGGGTAAGAGTGGGCGGATGTAATGGAGAGGAAGAGAGCCGGCTTAGATATCGTGTTCGATGGACTCGCGATTAGTCAGCTTTTGCAGTTGCCCAGGGCAATCGACCTTTGCCTCGCTAAGGTAAAGAAGGTAAATGGGCGGAGAAGGCGCGTCGGCGGATCACAAGATTCAGCTGCGAGCGACGAAGGCCTCAGGGAAGCAATAGCTCGCGGCGGAGAAACCAAAATCACCCCGTTTTTGATTAATGACGTCACCGCGGCAGGACGTTATGAAGAAATGCAAGGGGCACAACAATAACCATTTCCGTTATTAATGGAGCTGCGAACGCGGTTCGGTTTTTTACACAACCTCGGGGTCTCGGGGTTTTTTGTCCGGTTTCCGTTGTTTACTTTCCACCGAAACGGTGGTCCCTGACGGGATCCAATGAATATCATTACGAAGCTGACGGAGAAATGAAGATTTAAGTCCGCGCGGCCAATCTCCCCGGCTGGGTAATTAAGGGAGATGGATATAAGATCTGGTTGCATTCGGTACCCTAAGAGAACATGGAAGGGACACGGAATGGATATATTTTTAATGAACTGGATACTTTATTCGTCCCTACCGGTTTTGGTAATAACGAGGGAAATGAACGGCCCTAAAAATCGTCTCGCAAATTGACTCACGTCGGCTTCTCTCTCTCTCTGATGCACTTCTGCATCGGCTACCGATTTCGAGCGGTCTCTTTCTCTCTTTCATTAAGTCGGGAACTAATTTTCCGAAATGAGGTGCTCGTATTTTATGTTTACACATATATCGTAATCGGGGAGCAGCTCATTAAAACTGCGCCAGGGGTTGGTTTCATGAATATTGAAATTAGAAATGAGTAAGGATGTTATCGGTTGAAAAGGGTGATTAGCCGAGAGCTTCCGGATGGGTTTATTTTTTTAATAAATTTTAAGTTGGGATAATGATGATTCGGTCTGATTTTTTTGGAAAAGGTTGCGTCCTAGAATGATTTGGTAACAATGTTCTCGGAATGAACCGTTTTTTTACAGGGTAACTTGCTTTACTACCTAAAAGAGTAGTATATGTAGCCTTCTAATAATAAATAGAGTTGTATGATTGATTTTAAGTTAGACAGTTTGCAACGAATAGGTTTGTTCCTATATGTAGAATAACTGATGATAATAATAAAAAATATAGTAAAGAGAGTATTTTAAGATATGTTATAATATAAATAATTGGATGCCAATATCGTCAGACACAAACACAGATTCCCTAGGCAGCGAGCGTGTTTACCTGTATTTCCCTTATCCACGTAAGAATCAGCTGCCCCTCATTTCATTCTTAAAATTTCCTTTCACCATCCAATCCCTGGGAGTACCCATTTGTGATTTTTATTTATGTCTAAGAATCACGCCCTCTATATTCCCAAGAAAGGTGTCGGTGTATAAAAAAGTCTCTAGAAAGTGTTCCAAATTGAAAGTGGAAACGTGCAAGCAGCTAATTCCTATTTCCGAACGACTGATTCTCGTAATTCCGCAACGCGGGATTTTAGTTGCTTTTTTGTTTCCATTCCGATTGATCCCCCGCGCCGCCACGCCCCCTACGAACAACGCTTCCTTTCCCTCGCATTTTTCTAATCCCGAGTCTATTCCAGCGCCATCCCGGAGCAGAGGCGCGTTTGAGAAAAGCAGTCGGGGGTGTATTTTACACGCCACCGACCGATTATTCCCTTCAGAGATTTATTTTCTTCTCCCCGCGCACCTTTAACCCATGCCTCATGTTCTCCCGCATTCTCCGGACCGTGTTTATCGGCGGGAAATTTATGCAAATGGTTGGATCTAAAATTTTTAAGGGCCTCCGAAACGGTGGATCTATAGCTTTAAGATATAATGGAAATAGATTGTATGGCTTACAAAGTGAGAATTAATAGCGAAAATAGCTATTATTATCCCACGTTTATGAATTTTCCTATCGTATCCTATTATCGGATGAGAAAGTTTTCTAAAAGGAAGCGGTTTTGGTTTATCTATAACACAATTATTTGGTCCATGAAGTGAGTTTGGGGTTTAAAATTTCAATATAACTATTTCCATATAAAAAAGCTCCGTTTTCCTTCTCTGTAACTTCGATACTTTCGTCAATTTAAAAATCGTAAAAAGAAATCGATAGATTTCTTAACTGCTGCGTCTGTTTTCCACTTAAAATTCTTTTATGGTTAATCATTCTGGAACACAGAATGAAGAGAAAAAACGATATCCACTAAAATTGCTTTTTATTTTCTTTTAAAAATCTCTGTAAGCGATTGGGAAGTTTTGGGAATGATACACTGAGTATTTTAGTTTGAGCCATGGTTACTTTTAAGCCATTCAAGTAATAAGTATACATGGCATGAATAGGGTAGAATTTTTTGGCATAGATAATCCGTTGCTATACTTTGCTAAACTTTATCGCTAAATAATAAAATCCTTAAAGAATCCTGTTCATCATTTCCTCATGTTTCCTTAAACCATTCATGTAGTTTTACAGGTATATACGAGTATTAAAAATGAAAAATGCTAAATCAATCATCAGAGAAAAGCTATCTTAGAGATGCATGATAGAAATAAGAAGCAAATATACCATATTTCGTATTTAGTATTACGGTGGCTTGTTATGCAAGATGTCATGTCATGCCATAAAAAAACTTCCGTAAAATATTTGGCTCTTCTACTTTTAAATAATCTCCTACAAGATCTGAACCGATTAAGGAATGTTATCCTCCCCCTTACAGCTATTTCATTCACGTTTTAATTTCTTAAAAGTTTTTTATTTGAATAAGCATCGGAATGATGTCAAATTTCTCCGCTGTTCCGTAACCTTACTAATCAGGAATAAGAGCGTACGATGTGAGTTCTTCGGTACGTTTATAAACGCCTGTTCAGATACTTTTAGCGATTACTTTTACAAATCAAAGCAGGTCGTTAAAAGGATTTTTGCATTGCAAATAGACGCGATATTATCCCGGAATTAATTTATACGCTCGACTCAGGACGGGGTTTTTTTAGAAAGGTGGAAATTTGGAGGGAGGAGTTGCGGTGAGAAAGGGGGATGTTCTCAGAATGGATGACCGCCTTGCTAACTAGGGGCAGAGTTTCGGGTCGTGTGGATTCGAGAATGGGGTTGCCACGGAATTGGAAAAGGTAGAATTTGTTGAAAAAGGAAATGGGATGTTTCGGGGGAATTGCGCCTCCTGACCCCTCGTATATCTTCCGATTTTTTTACCCCGACAAAAAAATACGTTTCCACTTTTCTTTTCGACCACTTCCATCACTAAATTAATGCCTTATTTTTTGCCGCATTAGCCGGTCCATTATCCATTTCCCCACCGTCGATCGCCAACTTTTTTTTTACCTGCGCAGTTTTATTGTTCCGCTGATTTTTAAGGCGTATCGCGTTCCGAAGAGGTGCGTCCCACGCCTTCCCGATTTTGCGTGACCGCACTATCCAATGGGGATTTTTCCGCGAAATGAATGTTCCATTGTGAGAGGTACCTTTTCGGAAACGCTACCTAACCCCCCCGATGCGAAGGCCAGATTCGGAATATAAGGCAATTATCTCTTATTACCGCCTCCAAGAATACCGAAAGGTATGCCAGAAACGATTCATGCTTCCGAAGATTTTTTTTTATCCTTGATTTATTTCGCTCCGAGACCGAACGGGAGCGTAGCTGATTTTGATTCGAATCCGAAATTCGGCGCACGTGAAGATGAATGAAATTACTCGGTTCGATTCGTCCCTAAATTTTAAAGCTTCTCGATACGCGTTCATTCCGATGGCGTCCTTCCTGTTTGGGTGTATTATTATGTGTCTGAAATGAACGATGCGGGTAATAGCGTTCTGCGCACGGAATGAGGAAATCTGGGTTCTGTGTTTTTCGGGAGATAAGGTGCAGATTTTAAGACGCAGTATCAATGAATAGATCTATCATATATAATGCGCATATTTCGAAACGAAATACTTGTATCGCTTAGACTTAACTCATTTTCTTAACAATAAATGCCAATATTGTTCACCTTTAACAACAATTAAACGGAACAACAAATAAAAATTAACTCGCTGTTTCAATCATTCTTCTTCCACAAGTTTTTAGCCACGATATTAATTTACAATGTCGAAGTTTAATACGGACCTATGTTGATATATTTGGCGCCTCAATGATTTTTTTTTGCCAGAATATGGATTTTAAGAGCGCCTTACAGTCTGAATAATATTCTATACGCTCATAAAATTTTTAATATGACTTACTTGAAACACAGTTTTGAAAAACTCTTATTAAATTTTTGTTCCTCTGAGCTGTATTGAAATTATCGGTGTATCGATTATACATCTTCTTCAGAGACATAGGAAATGAATGTTAGTATACATTTAGATATGAATGCAATATCTCCACCGTTAGGCTATTTAGTTTAGCATTTTTCTTAGAGTTTTGTTTTGTTATTATTTACGTAATGAATCACTCCAATAAAAGGACTTTAATTCAAAGTCGAATTTATCACTAACCCAAAAAATACCAGTTTATTTCCTCTCTAAGATAAGTATATAATCACTCTCAGCCAACTACATTTTACCATTCAGGTCTCTGTTCGTGGAGAAAATCTTTTAAGTGGAATTTTCAACTTGTGACATAATCAAACGCAGCCGCTGTCGACAGTGGGAGAGAAAATTGTTGGCCGTGAGGGCCTGAGTTGAGATAGCCAATCGGGTACATCCACACCTGATGAATCGGTCGCTTCTCTAACGAGTGAATCGGTTTTTCGTGGGAAGAATTCCCAACCATTAAAAGTTCGGCGGTGTGTCGGGGAGATTTGTGAGTCGAAGAGACCGAGGCTTAAGTGGTTGGAAACAGAGGATGCCGAATTAGTCGGATGATGGCGCTAAAATACTCCCCCAAGAGATGTTTCGTTATAGAGTTTCTCCAATTTACATGGTTATATCCCATAGAAGCGAGGCTATTTTCCTTTATGATCGATCAACGTTCACTTTAAATATTTCGGAAGAATACGATAGTTGTTAAGTGCTACTAAAATGGAGATCCATCTACAAAATCCTCTTGTTTTAGAATAAATATTCTGAAGGAACTGTTAGACGTCTGAAATTTAAAAAATCAAAGGCATAATTTTCGTGGTGTCTAGACTTATAGATTATTGCTTGATGAAGCACGTATTTTATGTGAAATAAAACTTATACTTCTATAAATTAGGTAATTACCTTCCTTAAAATACCTACCTTACCTTAAAATAACAAATTTTCAAATATTCAAGTACAAATGAAATCTCTGTTATAGGGTCGCTATTGTTGACATTTTATCATTATGTTCATTTACATTTTTCGAATATGAGATAAATAAATTGAATGTGAGATAAATATATAAAAAATGAAATCATAAACTTATTATAGTATCATCTTTTTTAGGGAATCAAGTATCTTTTATTAAATGAATTGCAGCACATTTTATTCACGCAATTCAAAATATTTTGAATCTATGATTGAGAAATATTTACTTTTCGTAACGGTATGAGGAAATTTTGAAATAAGTATTTAAAATTTTATTCATCTTCTCGTAGTTATTTCTTGAAACATCTTTTGTTGTAATCAACATATATTTACCTTCTCAATATGAGAAGCAAGACCAAAGAACTTTGTATAAAATAATTTTAAGAAAGACATTTATGTTATCTTTTTTTGAGAATTAAATTTGTGATATGACGACACGAAGATTTTCATAGTAACATACTTTTACCACGCGCAGATTGTGGTGTAATATAATTTTTTGGTAATTAAACCCATTATTCATTTTTGAATTCCCACTAAATTTGCTTTGTTCTCGTTAACCAGTTCATGATTTTTCTCTCTTCGATTTTTGTGAGGCTGAGTCTCAGTAATTCTTTCGATTGCTGATCCACATACCTGCTAACTACCTATAATTTCGTTTTCCGTTGCCACGCCTACTGCAAATCCTTTAATTGTTTATTTCTCCTTAATTACGAGCAACAATAATTGGGAAAAGATTTCACTGCCATAAATATCTCTACGAATGGAGTGGAGAAGCAAATGGAAAGGTCTTGCAACAAGGAAGGCCAGCTTCATATCTTTCGGTTATCAGGGAGAACAGGTGAAGAATGTCGAGGGATTGTTGCATGTGTGACTAGTCGGAGCTAATTGGACAGCGAATGGGAGGAGCGGTCCACAAAAAAGGGTTTTCTCGTCAAAAGATCGGTCCCGCGTGCGCGTGGGTCATCGGAATGCGCTACCCACTGCGTACGCTCACGTGTAACGAATACCCACCGATACATCACTCCCTAACTAATTTTCTAATTTACGAAAACCGTTACCCTTAGGTCCGTTTTTAATCGAAACAATTAGTTCGTTTTTACGAAGTTTTTATAATTACCTGCGCGGTGGAGCCGTGTCTCTCCAGGATGCATTGCTTCCTCTCCCTTGTTTATCTATCACGAGAATTATTAATATTCTTCCCGTGGTTTTAATTCCATGTTTTGTCGATCGGGTATGTTTTTAATTAGTCTTGAGGAATGATGTGAATGGACGCTGGATGGATTTTTTTTTCTTTTTCTTCATTCTCTTTGTAGGATTAAACTTTCGTTGACATGATTGCGGTGCGGTTCTTCAGTTCTCCACGAAGTTTGCCATCCATCAGGTAGAATTTCAGTTTATTTTCAGTTTTTAGCTATATTTGAACTTCAAAATGCGTCAAGTAATTTCAATAATCATCAATTTGGATTGCTTTAAGTTTATTTCGTAAAATGGCCTGCAAAGAGGACTCCCAGGAGACCGGGGTTCGAGTCCCAGTCATGTTGTTATTTTTGATTTCTCCTATATCTTTGTAATGTAGTCTCACGAACTCATCATATGCATTAGTTTCACTTTTCTTGATTTCGGTATTTAACTAATTTCTATTTTCCTATACCTCTATTCATTCTGTTTACATAGCACCTTTACAGTGTATAACATAATTGTTTTATTCTTTTAGATTTTTCAAGCTTTTTAAACAATATCTTCCTATAATATACGATGTATTTCCATTCTAATAAGAAGTACTAAGTTTGTAGGTGTACAGATCGGATTTAATCGCTAATAAGAGAGTAAAACTAATTTAACTGAACAGCCCACTTGACACTTAACCCTCTCCATACTTCCACAGTCCCCCACTTTCGTAAGTTTCTCCAGAGGGAAAAGTTCTTTCCAGATGATCCTTATTTAGCAGTCTCATAACTTCAATAGTAGATTTTTTAGACTTCCAAAAGTATCTCATTATTATATATTCCTCTCAACATACCGAAAATTCCAGTCGTGTGGCTAATTTCGCATCATAATACTTCTTAAACTACAGCTAATAAAGGTAGTACGAACTCAGGACCAGTAATATATCAGTCCTCAAAGCGCGGGTGTCTTTGTAAAAGCAATACACGAGAGGCTTCGTTAGCATAATATTTCCATCGGTTGAATGAAATTTTCAAAACGTCATCGACTTCCTTCAATGCGAAGCACCCTTTTAAAAAAGTCCGTCTTTATATGGAGCGAAAATGACCCACGCTCGACCGCCTTATACCGAAATTAAGTCTCGAAGCAGGTTCATTAAAAGGACGTCTTAATAACGGCGCTCCCGTATGAAAACGAGACGAAAAAAAGTCCGCCGTTTCTAAATTAGTCCGGTAACGTCAAATTGAGTCATTATCATTTCGTTTTGGTACGAGGCACAAGATTCACAAATCACGATGTACTGGGAGAGCCGTTTTATCTCTTCTCAAGTACATCTTCCGGTGGAGATCTTATATACGTTACGACCTAATGGGAGAGGCACTCTCTGTTTTTATTTCCCTACGTCGTCGTTATTCAAAAGCTCGGACGTAACATTCTTTTCGGTCCGTGTATTAAACGCACCGCTCGGATATCTCGCAAAAATTTTAATCACTCAGCAGCCTCTGACGTTTGACTAACGGAGGAGACGGTCCTCGTGGGGCCGAGGAAGAGGAAGCAGGTAGAGAGGGCACCACCACCATATCTTTCCCCATCCATTTGGCCCCTTTGGGAGGTTCCCATCCAATTAGGGACGGCGTCCTGCTCCAATCGGCCGCCCAAGGCAATTCATCACAGCGTCTACCGCTTCGGCTCCTCAAAATCCTCCCTTATCTCCCTGGGGTAGAGAAAGCCTCCGTTGTTGAAATATTGGGTGCAAAAAAGGTTGGAAGTCGCGGGGGTAAGGGTGCCCCAGCGCTGTGAAGCGTCACGGAGTTGGTTGTACTTCCGTGGTTGTGATTTTTCTTTACGTGTTTTTCAGGGTATTGTTTTATCGATGAAAACGTTATTACTACTACAAGTGAGATTGCGCGATATCCGATAATGAATGTATAATCGGCATGTCGATCGGGAATGCCCTTCGTAATAAATAAATACGTGATATTAAATGAAGAAGGCTATAAATATGTCTTCCTGGTTTTTCTTAAAGATATTCTCTCTTCAAATACTTTAACTGTTTGGTTTTTAAAGGAACCTCTTTACTATACGGGACATGCTTCCTATGTTGATCTCTGGGAAATTAGAAATTATGTAGTTCATAGAGTTTACGTGGAGACACTCTTCGTATTTGATCTTATCTCTGTAATTTTTATTCGCTACCAGAGTATGGCTGAGTCCTGTAAAAGGTAATACTTGACTTGAGAACTTGATTTTGGTATTATTTTGAAAATTCAATCATGTTTAGCAATAAAAAGTACATGTTTTAAGTAAAAGTCCCGCGAGAGCTGGTTTTTCTTTCTTCTACATAGGGAATCTTAATGAGCAAGACATTGATTTTTTCTATCGTTGAGAGAGCACATATAAATAAAGATTATATTTTAAGTCTATCATCGTCGGCCTTAATAAAGAAAGTTGGAATATTTAAGAAATATTTCAGAAATAATTTCGAAATACGTAAAAGTAGGTTTGAGTTTCAACGTTTTGTCTGTCTTAGCATATATACTCTATATTTATTCTTGGAAGTTTATTTTCTGAAGTAACCCAAATTCAAATCTCACGCATATTCTCAGCTAATGAACGCTTAACTAGGAAGTCGTTGAAAGAATCGGCGACGAGGCGGCGCTATTCACTTTACGCCTCTAAGGTATCCATATATTTTTTTATAAATAGAGTGAAACATTCAACAATCACAATTGAACAGTATCTCGATCGTGTTGATTTCATGCGAGTACACTCTACATTGTTTACGATGTTTGAATGCGATTAACAAGACGTGTCATTCCAAAACAAACCGGCTCCTCTTAGAGCACCAATTACTCATAGCACAGGTGGTCTGATACATGGACGAACAAAATGGAAACCAAAAGCAATGTTTGATATGAAATACAACCCTCATTCGGAACTCTCAATCCTGCTCTTTAATGGACATGTTCAAACATCGGCCTACCTATAATTTCGGTAACATATAATCTTTCCCGATGCTTCATTTCCTCGTCCAGTTGTTAGGTCATCATCGGGACTTATAAATCTTTCGTCTCATTAATTGTGGACCATTTGCGCCGAATTTCATGTGAATCATGCCAAGGAGAACGTATACTCGCTTCCTCGAAAGAATAACATCTCACTCGTTCCGCTAATTCACTGCCATTTTCTCTTTTCCTACCACGATCTCGTATTTTCAAAACCTATCGACTCTCTTATGTTATCTCACAAATTCTATCTTCTCTGCACTCCTTCCTTTCGAACGCACTCCGGTTTCACCATCCTAGACCAAGCTAATCTTCCTCTATTCCTCTAAGTGCAACCATAAACCAAGAGCAGGTGCCTCAGTAAGAAGAGCTTTCAAACTGCGAGTGAGTGGTTGCAGTGTCTACTTATTACTCTCCGCTGGAATTTTTGTCTATACTTCGTAATAGTTGAAGCACGATCACGTATGATTTAGATGGAAGGTTTATAGTCTCAATCCTGTCCAAATAAAGACGTATTATTATACTAACCTCAATGACCCCGAATATATACAAGCGTGTTTACTAGCCTAGAAAAATAAATTACATACAGTACAAGAAATATTAGAGGAAATTTTGGCGCGATGGACAGTTGTTTTTGTATTTTATAGGTCATAAGTATCGAAAGGGTTTTATATTCTCATCTGCCGACTGTATCATAAGCATAAAGAAGTTGCTAAATTTTATTGTTATTAAGTTCTCACCATTTTCCAATTATGTTGAGAATTCTATTCATGTCTGAATTTTGATTCTACTAATAAAGAATACAAGATAAACTTTTAATATTAGTGGAAAATTATTTTACCATGTTTTTTATACACTCGCAATATAGATATATTGCCTCGAAAAATGAGAATTATCAATCGAACCAGATCGTTTTTACTCTAAAACGATTTTTGGAAACGATTTCTTTTCTTTTCGTATTGAATTCTAAGTGGTAGTCATAAAGTACAACCGGATTGATATTTCTGATAAAAATTATTCGAAGAGTTATTTGTTATATTAATTCATTTTGTCGTTTGTTCATTCAGATGAGTAGCTCCGTGTAGGTATGTTTCCTCCTCTGTAGAGTGGCTCCGCCGTTGGTCTATCGGCGAACTAAGAGCGGTAAAAAATCTTCTCAAAGCTCGTGACATCTCAAAAGTCATCGTTAAATTGAATCGATTTTGGGCGACTGTTTAAAACTTTAGATCTGATATTGATTACGAATAATTTATAGTTCTATTAATGAGGAATTTCTGATAATTTTTAAATTTCACTTGTCGTCATCGTCTCTGATCTTATGCAGCGAATATCTGATATTTAACGATTTTGAATGCAGTCTATCTTGGATAGCCGCACTTTGAGGAACAACATTCTAAATAGGAAAAATAAGTACTTCGGCTAATATAAAATATCCTGTGGAAAGTACGAAGTACTTATTTTTCCTATTTGAGTTTGAATGCGTTCCTACATTACTTTGTATAATTTTTCGTTAAATGGTTTAAATATGATATGTTAGGAAAATCAGATTGGAATTGGTATTTTTTGTTCTTTTGTTATACTCAATAGGATTCTGCATGCATACGTTGTTGATATACAGGATAGTTTAGGGAATGAATGTTTACTTATGGCATACAACATATACATAAACATAAGCAGTTTAATTTTCACGAACGATGTACATATTTGTATTTGAACTCAACTATTATTAGGGACATTTAGTCTCTAAATGCGCAGAATATGGTAGAAATTGCATCGAATTCCCTTTAGGTATATTTCAGGTGACGTTGAGTATGTTCGTGCTAGCTATGGTGAATAATATTAACCGATCACTCGTAAGTTTTCAGTATTATCTCGTAAACTGATACTTTATTCGTAATATTGCACGCACACTTGAATGACGCGTAAAGCCTTCGATGGTGAAGCAAAAAGCGTGTACTTAGCGTTGATTCGCGGTCTCCAGTTTGAAAGGCATGTCATTCGTTCGAATTTTCATCCCTCGAATGACTTAAGAGGATTAGAGTATTAATCCTAGAGTAGATTTTCGCACGTGCAAATCGAGAGGATTTCCAGCTTTGCATGATCGCTTCCATGGTCTGAAAGCTTTTAAATGTCAACGTTCTTCTACGCCTCAATTCCAACGCATGTTTCGTTCTAATGACGTCTTATTTCGCTTCATTCTATTCGGATGTTTCACTCAAAGGTATTTATTTTTTTCCTCGTGATCCAAAACAAACCATCCGTTTAATATTTTGATGGATATTTTTTTACCTTTCGCGAATTTTTACTCGTAACTAATAGGAATTAAAATTTAGTATCACAATGTCTCTTCATTGATTATTACTTGAGAAAATTTGAAGAATAACGATGTAAAATCTTACGGATATAAATGTATTAATCCAAACAACTTTCGCAATATCAGAGAATAATTTATTAATGATGAATACATATATATATATATTTTTTGCCTCATACCGTCGCTAAATTATTTAAAGTAGACTGTATGAGTTGAAACCTCGGTAAAATCATCAATAAATTTTTCTCTGGTATTGTTAAAATTGTTTTCATACTCATTTATAATAAGGTAATTCGTAGTTCACTTTAATGGTGTTGATTAACAATAAGCAGTAGCACTGATCTTGGTAAACGCATAGAATAATGAGTACCTTTTCAATTATATACATTTATGTATATATAATTAAAATTTAATAACTTTATATTAATAAATATTATTCTATGTTATTCGGAGAATCCCCCGATGAGGCTATTAATCATCTAATTCTCAGTCTTTATTAATGAAATTTATATCCAAGGATCGAGCTTACAAGAGTAATAAATTCATCACCAGTGTATTATTTGTCAGGGCAAAGTCGTTCTTAAGAAATAGCAGTTCGATTGGGTTTTTGATATCTCTTAATCTTTCTTCTGCATTAGGAATACGAGTCGATTATTTTCAACGGATTTCCAATATATACGTAGCCCTTTTACGGCAGGACGTCTTAATAATGCATTCTCACCTCCTGCTCTTGATGCCTCGATAAACGAACGCCTTCAAGCGAATGTGCTTTTATCGTCACGTCCGAGAAGCCGTCCTCGGATAACACGCGTGCCTTCGCACATGACTTGGGTGGCCGTTTTTCCTCCATTAGTGGCATCGCGTGCCTTATCGCAATCTCTTTTAATCTCTGCGCGGATTTGAATGAAATATTATAGTCTGCGGTGGTCGCGGCTCGGATGATGCCGAGAAGTGCTTCGGACGAGTTTTGCACCCGTAGGAAACACCCCTTTCGCCTCTTATGCACTCTAAGGGAAGTACACACGAATGCTCGGGATTCACAGCTGAGTTGCTCTTACAAGGTGGCCTTTAGGGTTGAGTCATACGAATCTTAATACTACTGAATAGATAAAATCTTCAGCAATCAGTGATTACGACTATAAAACATTTGGCCAACGATCAGTTATTTACAAGCAATTTTTCGTTCTCTTTTCTGACGTTATTTTCTTCTCCTTGTCCTAAATATGCTATTAAATTCAGTGCAAGGGTCAGGCACACGTTTTTGTCACATTAGAGTTTAATTCAGTTATTGTTTATACAGGGAACAGGGTTTGAAAAGTAATTTTTGCTTCGGAACATCAGGAGAGATACAAAATTTCATCATGGAAGTAAATTGTAAAGGGATTTTGAGTCTCCTTTACATGTAGCTATAAAAAGGAATTGCTTTAAGTCGCATTTTCATATTTATGATTTTGTTCACAACTTTTAAAGACAGCTTTGACACTTGTTTTAGTGGTTTTTTAGATTAGGAATGGGAAATGTATTGTATTCAAATTCCAAGTTGCCAGATTCGTAGTTTTAAGAAGGACCTATATTCTTTAAGTCAATATTTGAAATCTGTGTTCCAATTGCTGTTTCCAGAGATAGGAAGGATCATTATTTTACTTCTGGATAAAATACGCCAGAGTAAACCTTTAGAAGTTGTTTGTCGTTATCTGCGATTTACAGGTTCTCTTCAATAGAAACATTATACTGCAGCAATTTAGTATAGAACGTTTAGAATAGATTGAATAACGATTGTATGGAATATATTTTCTGCTCTAGTTGGTTTTCGACAGTTCTATAATTTATTACCTCTTTTCTCACGATTAATACGGAAACAAAATAGCGATCGCTAGATTTCTCAGAGAAACGATGCGAGACTCTGCTGGGAAAAGTTTCTCTATAAATCAGCTTTTGACCGATAGGTCAAAACGGCGAGTGAAACTACACAAACGTTTCTCCGTCATTGACAACGTCTAAATTTTTCCCTCCCTTCCACATAATCCCATGGAACCCATTCGCCAAAGCTCTTACCAATAATAAGTATACATTTCCTCATTTCTCATTCCATCGCCCCCTCGTCCAATTACTGACAAACTAGTCACGCCTCTCGAGAGGAGCATAAATCTCTTACCGTTCGAGGTCACAGCAAAAATCCCAAGGGGAGTTCCTTTCGTCCGTTGCGTAAAGAGATCTTCGCGATACGTCCGCCGCGAATTTCGCGGGAACTCATTTCGCATCATGGGAGAGGTCCCATCACTAGACCTTGGGGCGATACAACGTCACCGGCTTTGTTTCTCTGCCGAGAGTGGCGCCACTTATCTATCCCCTTCACACGATCCGCGGCGCCTTTGTTCGATCGCTTCCCATTAAGAAGACGGGAAATAAGGCGTGAATGGGTTATTGCAGAATCCCCTGGTCGAGTTGCCAAGTAGGCGGTGTTGGTTTTCCCAGAATCGAGAGGCGGCACGATTTTATTAACAGCATCAGCATGCAAAGCGTGCTGGATTATGCGCAGAAAATGAGCGACATTGCGATTTTCTCTCTTTCTAATACCTTTCGCTTCAAAGCATATAGTCTTTACGACGCTCATTCCCATTCTGCCTTCATGCATGGTGCGTTCGGTCGCTTCGTAATCCTTGTGCGTTAAGGTGTACGGTTGAGCCAAGGATATATACGTCTTCTTCCGCCTTTCTCTAATTATCCACACGATGATGAAGTTTTTTGTCTACAGTTTGATTAATATCGTCAGCTCCGAATGAATATTTATCGTGATACGAATTTTATTGTTCGTATTCAGAAGGTCTGAGGACGAAACTTTAATTGCGCCACTTTATTCGTAAATAAATGATTAATTATCATTTAATTTTAATATCATTCATTAATTTTTTTTACTGGATCACCTTGTGAATAAAGTGGTCCAATAAAAGTTTGTTCTTGATGGATTTTTTACATGGTGAATTAAATTTTTATCGCGATAAATATATTAATAGAATATTGAGTACGAATACTACTTTTCGTTTTCGAGAGTTTGTTTAGGGTTAGATAAGGAGACTTTTCAGTCTCAATTTCGCCCTTAATAAAGACAATAGTAATTGCTTTTATAGGCAGTTGAATTCCAAATGAGTTTAAATAGTTTTAACGGTACTGAGTTGAGTAATCATGTATTAAAATGCAAATTTCAGCATGTTTTAGTTGGAAAATCAATGCAGTTGCAATTAAAACCCTTTATGTTTAATACTGCTGGTTTTAACTCACTAAAGTTTAGGGGAAGTTAGTAAATTTGTTATTAGATACACGCAAAATCACATGTAAAGGTTGTAAATCAAAGGAGGCTATAATCATCCGAAAAGAACTGAAATTAACGTCGTGAATGCACAGTCATTTAAAAGAATAGCTCAAGTGCGTCATCTCCTTTAGGCAATTATACCAAATTTCATCGAGCCTTTGACCCCATCGACGAATCCACCCAATGACTCAACTTTCTCATTTAATGGTCGGGTAAATGTATATTTTTCGCAGCATCGCGATGTTTTCATAGGCTATTCATTCTCCTCTCCCCCAAAAGCTTTCGCTCACGGAAGAGATTTCGCTAATACCCTCAACGTGTATGTGAAACACGCAGTCGTTGAAATCACTCGCTTCATATTTAACGATTCATATTCCCACCCTATCTACCAACATCGTTTGGGGTCGTATCGCAACGGGGCGTGCCACGTCGTGTTTGAAGTGGGCGTGAGAGGAAGGGGCGAGAGCGGGCAGGTGGTCCCCGGACTCAAGCGGAGTTTATGCGCGAGGAATTATGTCGGAGGGCGTGGGTGGGTGGAAGGCGTGGCGCGGATGGACTCCGAGATGAGTCTCCGTAACCGTTTCGTGTAGCCCGTTCTCTCGTTGAAATCGCCCCTATCCCACGGTCGGCGCCTATTTCACTCAATTTGCGCCGATGTTACGTATCGCTTTCCGGGAAATCTCCTTCTATAACGCGTTCTGACCTTTGCTCGCCGCTATTTTTGCGAACGCTATCATCGCTGCGTTCACGGTCCAGCGAGGAACATGAGCGTTGGTCGGCGTGAAGTAATGTTGGTAAGTCGTGAATTCGAAATCTTTTTTCGCAGTGACTTAAAAGGGCTATTTCGCTATTTGATCGATAGGGAGTCGGTTTTGATGGATGATTCATTTCCTTGATGCGGAAATATACGTGCGATTTTCTCTAGGTTCTCTAGATAAGGAGGAACTACCCTAATAGCCCTTAAGGTTGAAGGAGTTGACCGCTTACGATTCCACTGTATCCTAGAACAATGGAAGTTAGAATGGTGATCGGATGGTTGTAAAAATCAGTCCGTGAAATCTGAGGAATTCTAATAATGATAAGAAATACATTATGATGAATTGTTTAAATAGAAAATCCTCGTGAAACTAATGTTAGAAATTTGATGAATATCTGATCGAGAAGGGTGTTGTTCAAAAATTAAACTCGTGGAATTAATATTCGTAAGATCTGTTCTGACGTAAATATCTTTGGAATTATATAACTAACCTTGAATTAACAAATTATTCATTCAACTGTTCTTTAGAATTTTGAGGTTATTAATGGACTAAGGAATAGGATATAGTTATGTATATTTACTGCAAGTAGATGTATTTTTCTGCTGCGATGAAAATATGTGATTGTTTGCAGAAGAAAACTAAAAAACTGGTTCCAAGTGCATGCTATTTTGAAATATGAAAAATAACATCCTATACGAATAACGGGATTATTAAGGAACAGCTAATCGAAATATAGCTTATAAATATCAAAAATCCTTCATTTTAACTTTTTAATGCACACAAATTTAGCTTTCTTCTCCCTTTATTAACATCTAACGAGCTTTAAAAGTATTCTGAGCTTTGATTAATGAAAGAAAGCGATAGCTTTGACGTTTTGATACAAGTGTATCTTTTTTACCGCAAAGATATATCGGTCAGCGGTTGAAATTTGAGAAGTTCAATAAATTAAGAGACTCGTAGCCAAATAATTTCCGCGTTAGTCGTCTCAAAGGAACACATACAGCTCCACGAAGAAGGATGTACCAATGGGAGGATAATTTAACAGTGAATTACTAGAGGCTCCATCAATGGTAAGACAGCCAGTTAATAGCGGTTAATAGGACGTGATCGAGTACTCGACCGTTGCATCGCGTCCCCCACGGATCCGCCATCCGTTTGCCGCCCCCGGGGTGCGAAGGCGCGCGCCTGTTATGCCGCGCTGATTTATCGGAGGGTCCAAAAGGCGGCGCCGCGAGCGTCTACCGACATCCTCCTCTCGTTGTGGGTTTAATGGACCGGCACGAGCACGACTCATTTCGAATTTCGGCGCTTGTGAAACGAAGGGAAGGCCGCACCCACTCTCCAATTGAGGAGATCTGCTTCATCTCCCGGAACAGGATTCCTTCTCCTTTAATTTATAATTCCCTTTCGCTCAAAAGAGGCGAACAGTTTCATCGACTATGAGGAATGCTACACGATTCTCATTATGTATACGTCGGTTCTTTTCCGCTTGTCCCACTAAAGCCGGTAAATAAGTCCGGAGATGCTTCGCCAAGGGTGATTTAAATGGACTTATATTTTAGGTCATTAGATTTATTTTGTTGATGTTTGACACATTATGAGGTTTTAGATTATCTCCTTGGAAGAAATGATATTTCTTTAACTATTTATGATGATGTTTTGTATAATATTATGCAGTAATCACTTTATTCTTATCATATTAATTATTTTCCTGTTAAAATTCTTGATATCTATTTAATTTTTATTCGTACATTCCCTTTCTTACTCATTGCTTTCCCTTGCAAAATTCATTAACTTCTATCAAGTGAAACATCTATATCTGTCTACTTTCTGTAACTTTTAAGACTGATCATTAAAGAGTATTTCCTCTACTTACGTGAGATTTGTTTACCAAAGAGCTTCTCAGTTAATAATATCCCACTCTCTGAATATAAAAATGTTTCAAGAAATACATTATTTTAATACTCTTCGAAATATTAAAAGAGAACAATCGGTTTTTACAAATGCAACATAATCATTGTAATGCTAAAATAAAATCTAACCTATGGAGAGCACGGAAATAAATTTCCTGAAATATATTTGAATTTTTTTTATAAATTACAATGATGGAATTCTATAAATTTTCATCTTCAAACATTCGAGATAATGGTATTATAATCAGTGAAGATTTTTCTCTTAGAAGATTGCGTGTTATTGAAATAATCCTTTAAACAAATCGATAATAGAATAGAATACTTAATTGATTCCGATTGTTCATTTTTGGTCTTTAATTATTTCACCGCGTGTATTCACTGTAAATATTTATCTCCCTTCGATTTCTAATAATTGCTAGAATACAATGGATGAAAACAGTTTCCAGGTCCTTAAGTTTACTTAAATTCGCTCATCACGTTCATGTTTCGAATTAACATTCCACTTTGTTTCACCGTCACATCAATTAGTCATCTCACGATACTTTTTGTTCCAATCGCGAATCCTCGTCCTCCTCGAGTGGCCACACTTTCAATTGAGTCACACTTGAGTAATCAAGTGAACCCTCCACATCCCTGTATAAATCGGTCTCTTACTCTTCACATTGCATTATTCACCCTCCAGGACAAAGTTCCATCTCGGCCTCCTACTAGTTAACACGTGCTAGCGCTACACCTGCCCGATCCTCTTGGTTTGAATATCTTAAAGGCGTGAAAAGGGTTCCTATCCTCCGGTCAACAAAAATTATTTCCCCTTTTTATAGGTCGCAAACACCCTCATTCCAACGGCCCCAGAGGCACCGTCCACGGCGGCCCGCGAGAGCCATCCGCATACCAGAGGCCATCCTCGAGCATCCGACACCATCCACCCCTAAACGTACTCAATTTTACGCCCTACCCTAGAATTAGCCAATTTTTACGAGGGCGGCTGCAGGTTATCCCGTACGGTTTAGGGATCGTAAGATGCGGTCACAATGCGAAGGCTGGAATTCAAGAGGGCCTCTTCCTATCGGAAAAGAAATTCCAAAAGTCCTCCTTTTGTTCTCTTCGGAGACATGCGAGGGAGGCATTTCGGAAATGTTTGGATTTTTCCGTCTTCTTCCACCTGTTGATTCCGGAAACGCGGAATTGCGTGTTTTGTGTTCCCGCGCGGTAGCGAAGATGTTTACCGATCTTATTGCTTGTCGATGGACCCGTTCGTCATTAAAATTCATCAGCGATCGGATGTCATCGTGCGGCGTTCGCTGTCAAAGGATGCTCAATTATCCGTGCGTTAGTGGTTGTTATTTGAGGAATCTCTGTTTCGGTGTGTAACCAGAATGGAGATGGATTTAATTGCAAATTTAATTGTCCTTATTCGCTCGTGTTTCAGCCGTTTGATTGTCTACATTCATAAGGTTGTTTTGTGGAATCGCGGTATTGATTTCTACTACGATAAACGCTGATTTAATTGGTGGTATGAACGGATGTGTTCCTCCCGCAAACGTTGTCGAATCGTACGCAATTTTTTGAAATGCAAGGCTTGCTTATACCAGCCATCTTCGATGGTACTACGATTATTAATTGTCTCGTTTCTGTGTTTGTGATATCCAAGGACAGTGTACTGGAATTTTAGCGTACTTGATGGTTCAGAAGCCAAAAATCGCTCTTTATGGTATATAATATTCTCAGAATTAGACAGATTATCTATTTATTTATTAAATACGCATACAGTAAAAATACTATTTTATATTGAATCAATAAGAATATAATAATTATAAATAGACTTTTCTTGGAGAATTGGCAGCTATCCTGGAATATCTACGTTCCCTTAATATCTGAAAAATTATATGACACAATTAAGGTTTTTAATGTTTAATACTGTTTTAAAAATACATTTTTTCCATTACAGAATTTGGTATCACTCACAGGCGAAGCAATGAGAGTCTTTCCTTTTTATTGTATATTATTTATATTGTAAGAAGTAGCAAGTTAAAAGTAAAATTTTATTCAAAGTTTAATAAATCTTAAAATCTTTAATATACTCGCTATGTTAAGATTCGTTTTAAGGGTATAAGAAATTATCGTTTTTAGCTCAATGATTTGTCTTAATATATAATTTTTGGTTGAGAAATTCTCCAATGTTCCCTTAAAGTATATCAAGATTGAATATCTTGTTTCTCCAGAAATATCCTATTCAAGATCATCAAATAAACTTTTACGATTATTCAGTCATTCAAATTTTCTTTCATTGGAAAATTATACGAATAAAAGGCTATATAACGACAATTTTTGTAATTGCAGCATTATGGTCGAATATACATTTCTGAATTGAGACATTTCGCTCGATCTGTGAGGAATTCTTATATTCTTTGTAACGCACACTATCATCTCGAGTATACCCTTCCCGGACCATCTCTTTCATAGCCTCCACCATCCGCCTATTTTACTATCCCATTCCACGCAGTTACGCCCTCACACCCTCAGATCTTCCGCCCCATACCTACGCATCCCCTATCTTCAGACCCAGAACTTTATCGCACCCTCCAGAGTTATATCGGTAGGATGATGATCACCTTCGTATCTCCCGTACACCTGCCCTCTCTCGGAATTCAGCAAAGGGTAAAGGGATTGTTAAAAATATGGGATTCGGTTGTAAAATAAAAGGAGAGGGAAGACATAGGATTCCTTAAAGATCTCATTATGAGATTCTAGGGTTACTTTAGATGCTGCCGTTATATATCGGTCGGGTTCGAGAAATATTTCGTGACTTAATTGCTTTTCCGAGAATTCCACTAAAAGGAGAGGCGGTTTTCCGGAAGGAGACAATTAGTACATTAAATTTTTTAACTGTTTGTATCCTCAGCTCGAAAGGTGTGGTATCGTTTACGCTAATACGTTCACATCCAATGTCACGTCTGAGTTTCTTTTGGAGTGCATCATCTTTAAGGTGAAGAACGGTTAATTTTCACCGAAAGCCTGGGTTTCGTATCGTTTCGAACTTTGTCTTCAATGTAATATATGGAATTTGTAACTGCTTGTTAAAATATTAACTTTGTGAAACTGTCGCGCGACTTCTAGTCTTAAGATTCCCTTGTCCCAACTATCATTCTCTTATCTGTTAAAAAAGAGGTTTACAATTTTCAATATTTTAGAGAATAGTAGTGTGTGGGGATGATCCCTAGTCTAACTGTGCAAATTTTTGTGGAATATTTTTGAATTTCTCTTGAGATGATTTTTATAAAGTATAGTTGATATAACCTTCATATTGATATTGGTTGATATAATCTACAATTTTTACTCTCGTAGTCCTGCGAATTACTTATATCCTATCAATATTTACTTCGTCTATACGTTATCGAATCGAAAATATATGAAAAATTTTTATAACCTCTATATCATAAATCGCACTTATGATTCATTACTAATATGGATACGCTAAAGTTTCCCATTTTTTACGAAAGATATCAATTGGAGTTTATAGATTACTTGTGTGAGTAATATACCTTAGTCTCGGTGTAATTTTTAAATTTTGTCTCTAATTCCATTGTTTACTGTTCATACACATTAGCTAGTTTTATTTGTCCAGAAAGAGTTTTTTTTAGGCATAGCATTTTATTTTCTAATCATTAGGATTGTTGAAGTGCTTGCTTAAATTCAGAGGTCACCATGGAGAATCTATTGCATGGGACAACTTAGCGACGAAACAATTCGAAACTGAGCGCGCATGAAATTTCGAAGCCACTCAAGAAAGTCGATGTATTCAGCCATTACACGATATTTCGGTTGTGACTTTTATCCTTGGAGACCTTCGCATAAATTTCGAGTGTATCCCGAAGATCTCAATGCGGGGAAGCCAAAACGGACCGGTAGCTGAAACTTCCTTATCTCTCAGGACAAAGCCATCTTAAAGACAATAGATCGAACTCTCGGAAAAAAAGATAAGTCGGAGGAGAGCCGAAGGATGGAATAAACGAGGGAGTGATTGTAACGGGTGAGATGGGTGGTTGGGAGGAAGGGACAAAGGGTCCAGCCGCCCAGGGAGTGGGGGTAAAGCATGTCTCGGGGCTACGCGTAAATCTTCCTCCTGCGGTCACTTATTCTGCAACAGCCTCTTTTACTCCTACCATTACTTGGTCCTCTAGTGGTGGTAACGCCCTTTTTATTTAAGTCGCAAGAACCTTTCACTTCTGGCCCCTAGGAATCTACCCTCTCGATAACGATGGGGTGCGAAATCTCTTAGGTAAGACCCTATTAATACTGTTCTACTAAAGCTATAGAATTATAGGAGACGCGGATTTTGGTAAAGAGGAATGTAATTAGAGTCGGCAAAAGGTATGTTTTTGGTAGAAAAGATACCTGCCTTTTTGGGGAGGAATTTGGACGCTTTAGGAAGGAATTCGGAGGTGATGATATTATATTAACGCAGTATTTGCCGGCAAACGTCTGAATAGCTCGCTAATATGGCTGCAATTTAGCTGTGGAAGTCTCTTTCCCCGCTTTGGTATGCATGCCCATCTTTTGTCGGAATTTTTCCGAATACGTAAGTAGGGCCACGTAATTTCTAAACTAATTGGAGTATTTTTGGCAAAATATGAGGTAAAAGTGAAGTATACTTCGTAGATTGGGAACAAAGAATTGATGCGTATTTTCAGATGAACACGAAATAAACTTCGATATAAGTAGTGATTAGGGAATACTTCGCCCCAACTTATGTGCAATTTAATACTCATTGTTGCAAGTATGACAAGGAAATGAATTATACTGTATCCTAAGAATCGAAACCATGGTCTTATATAGTTAAATTAATCTGGTATGGTGTAAGTGCTTTCCTTATTATTCGTATGGTACGGAGGAGTATCATAAAGTCGAGACAAGAGCATTATATACTAATAATCGAAATCAAGACGTTTGATTATTACCTTCGTTATGTCAAGTTATGTTTTTATTATTTATTCTATTATCGAAAATAGAAAACTCTTTTACCTGAATGTAAAATAAAAGTAGGATACGATATAAACTTCAAGAAAACTTCCAAAATACGAAAGGAAATGCTATATGTGAAAGTTATTTTTATGTATGAAGCAATAATAAAATTCCAGTTATTTCATGATGAAAAATAGGATTGATTTCAATTGATAATTCACCATTTCAACGTATTTTAGTTAATTTTAATGATAAATGTAAAATAAATTGGAAAATCGATCTCAATTACTTTTAGTATCGTAATTGCATAGAAACATCTTCATATTCTTCCTCTTATCTTTAAGATTCCTTTTTAATACTCTTCTTAGAAGTTATTTCCGAACGAAATTTCCTCTTTTTTGACTATATGCATCGATACATCATAAATTAAAATATAAAATAACGTATTTACATATAAATATTTTATGTTCTTAACCAGCTCATGCACGAATTTCCTTTCCAACGTGATACTGAATTATTATTATCTTCTAATAAGTTAAGTACTACCGTATCGACTCTTCACACATTTCTTAAGACCGCATCTTCCGTTGAGGGTATCTCGTCTCCCCTATGAATGGCCGAGTCCCTTCTCTAGACGCAGTTTGGCGATTCTATACGCCGTTCACGCTAGATTCCAAGAAAACCCAAGCTGTTGCAATCGATTTGACTCGGAATGTCAAGTGAGGAAGGCGATAGAGAGGACCATACGTCTCTTCTTCATCGAACTTCCCATGGATAGAACTCCTTTCCAAGAGGATCTATATCGAATTTTCTACTTAAAGGTTTTTTTCACACCTCACTTCTTTTCCTTAAACATCGCTCTCAATATTTCTTTTGTCTGATTCGATCAGCGTTCGATTTGCTTCTTTCTCGAATTTCGTGGTCCTAAATGTTTATGACACTGCTTTTTATTGACTGCTACTGCTTTAAATTATCTTTTATATGACTTGGACAATTTATTTTTCTACATTCATAGGTAATCGTGAATACTTGTTTGTGTTGTTGTTAGTTGATTTACCGAAAACGTTCGTAAAAATCTTAAATTGAGAATTGTGCATCGTAAATGACCACTACTTTCTATTAATTAATATTAACAAAATTTCTTTTGCTTAAAATAGATAAAATATCTCCCTCAATAATGAAGAGATGATTAAAAATAAAGTTAAAAACAATTCTCGTTTAAAAATTCTTGCATCAGTATCCATTCCAAATCCACTCTGATTTTCGAACTCCATAATGTCTGCTCCTTACAGTTGAAGTTGGATAAATTCTTAAACTCTCTTTTGCAACTTTACCGTTAAAAGTTGTGTATTTAATCAATGTATTTCCGTTCCTTACCTGGCATCCTTAAAATCTTTTCTTAAAATTTACGAGACAACCCCAGCACCTGGCACTTACTGCATCGACGCGCGTTCAAACTATAGAAATGGCCTTTCGACGAAATATCTTCGGCCGTCAAGTTAACCCTGTTTTTGAAGCAGCGTCGTTTGAAGAAGATTGAGGATTCTATTGCATTTCCGCGCTTGCCGTTCCGCATATTCGGGGGATCGCATCCATTTCCTCGCCCATTATATGCCCGCACCCGGCAAGCCTCGATCTGAATGCACGCTGATTCCGTGTCATCCGTGACCGTCTTGTCCCACGAGCGTGGCGAATCGAAGGAGAAGAATAAGCGTTTTGGGGATGTGCCGGGTGCAGGATATGTCCTTTCAAAGGAGCTCGAATCTGTATTGGCTAAAATCAACAATGAGCGCAGTCAAGGAGACCAAAGATCAAGGTGGAACATATGAAGGAAATGCCAACTTCCTCGGTTTATGGTAAATGAAATTGCGTCGTTTTTGCGCTCTTAATTGTGGTTAAATATAATATTCAGAAGGTTACAGCGATATGGGTTTTAAATATCGATGTAATTGCCTGTTTTCTTAAAATTTATTAAGTAATAGTCAGTAGTTTGTTGTAAGTAATTTGAAAATAAAAGTATCGTAGTAGCTTACGTAAATAAATTTTAGTTGTACAAGGAAATAGGAATTCTAGTTAATTCATAGATTTCTTTTATCGAAAACCTCATCCTTAATGGTCAAGTAAATGGCAAATTAAGGTGCTAAATGATTGCCTTTTGCATTATTCAAGAATTTTGAAACTGTATTTTTTGGTTTATATTATAATAGTTCCGCAATTATTGAATGCTTAAGTAATTAAAGTAAAACAAATTTTTAGCTTATATGCGTCCAAGATATTTAATATATCCTGTTGCTTGTGTTTTCCATAAAAACTTTCGCTTTGTTCCTCTGTAAAAGTATTTTCAAGGTTTATATCTTTCAAAGCTTGAGTACCTATAACAATTTGTTCTACTTAATATTCTCGTTTAGTTTTATTAGTTAATTGCTAATTCTATAGTTTTTCTTGCCTGGTAAACCTTTATATACGTTATGAGGGAATTGAGAAATTCAGAGATATGGTTTTGACAGAATTTCAGTTTAATACTTATATAATTTCATACTTCGACTGAATTTATTAGCCTTTAAATAACAACTTAATAATTCATACCAAGAATCGAATCACACGTTTGCTTATGCCACATCTAGGAATTAAACATTATTCCAAATGATAGATTTATAATATTTAATAATTCTCTATTTATTTATACATCTATATTGCTTTTAGGATCTTTTACTCTAATAACCCCTTTTACTATCATCATGTTCATATTATTATCTCAGGACAAGTATCAACAATGCTGCTGTATCCAGACATTTCTATCCAATGTAATCTGTTTCATTTTTTATGCTTATTTTCCTTATTTCTATCAGTCGGCATCCTAAATTCCCATCCTTCTCTTTTCAATTGATCCTCCCTTAAAAAATCTCCTTAATAGGATTACCCACTTTACTCGAGTAATTTATTATCCTTGTATAAAAAAACGAATATTTGCTCTTTCAAGGGTTTACTAAAATTTCTAAACAGGTTTTTGGATTTTGAAAGAAGTATTTTAGGAATATTGTATCTATACATTTAATGAAAGGTTTGATACTATACTGGTAGTTAGTTGTATTATATTCACCACTTAAAATTTGACTAGATCGTTTTCTGGTTAGTCAATCTTTTTCATTAAAAGGAGTATTAGATTGATGTCATAAATAAACTTTCTTGTTAAGATATCTTTCAATTTAAAACATAGAAATCGTTATTTAAGCGTGTTAGTTTCTGCTTCCACGTTCAAAGCCTAGAAATCTTAATTTCATATAAAGTTTTAAAACTTACGTCGTATGTATTATCGAAGGATCTATTTTATGTATACTGAGGCATGAAAAATTCCAATCCGCAAAAAGTTGTTAAACATAAAAAACTAAGAAAAAAATTTCATAATCTTAATAAGCTTCACGTGGGAATTTCAGGAAAATATTTAGCCTCAATACGAAATCAAATGGCTATATGTGAATGGAAAATTCTTTTATTTTGTAAAATAAATATTGACTTAGCTATCCTTTCATAGACCAAAATAACAAACTTTCCGTAGATAGGAAGGCTTTGAACCAGCGAGATAATATAACGTTGAGTAACAACTCACAATCAGACCTACTAAATACGATTATGGTTTACGGATTTTTATTTCCGTAATAGCAGAGAAATCAAGCGTAATCTTTATTGTCCATTTAGTTTTCTTCAGACCCAATGTCTTTCCAACAGCCTTTTAAGCGTACTTACTCGTCTTTAAATGGACGCATTTCGGACTAGAGTGTTCCATCTTTTATACATGTTTAATTTAAACTTAATATATCGTAATAAACGGTAATTGTTCGATAAAAGGGATATTTATATGAGAAAAAGTAGTAGCGCTATCTTAGTAACTCATGTGAGAATATGACAGGTTTCTTCATAGAGGTTACGATGTTTACGCCTTAAATATTACGCATAAGTAAGGAAGTGATCATCGTAATGCTAATGATAGTCTTTGGTCTCGGTAGTTTATTTTACAAATCGTCAGCAATATAACTGATGTGGATATGACGATTCCTAATTGCGTCGGAAAGATTCCCACGTCGCCAGGGCGTCCGGTGAGCAGCCCCCCTTTCGGTCAGCGACTGTGAGATGCCGACAGGCAAACTCCCGCGATTCGTTCCGGATATCTGCTGTCTCCTTCCGCTGCTAAATGTCCCGGACAAAAGGATTCGGGTTCGCGAAGGACCCTTCTTCGGTGGGCTAACGCGTGGGGTCGACCCACACCGCCCGGTAGATCGAGGAGAAAAAATGGACGTCGAGGTGTGAGTGAGGGTGGCAGCGGTCTCCTCAAAGGAAAGAGCCACTCTTTGAATGGACCGACCACGCGCTTTCCCCTCCTCAACTCATTTTCGCCCACCTACGCGCTCCACTTTTCCTTCGGGCCGTGTTTATGGATGGGATTAGCGATCCAAGGATGGACCGGACTCATTGCGTCCGAAGGAAATGACCGCACCTTTCGCTATCGGAAATATCTCCGGCTTTCACTCCCTGTCTGATTTATCGCGACTCGATTTTTTTCTAGGTTTTTTTAGGTAAGGGACAGTGTGTGTGGATTTTGGATATCTTTCCTCAAAAATGAGAAATACGGCAGCTGCTTCGACACTGGGGCAAAAGGTGTATTGAAGGTTTTTTTTTCGGTTCGTGTTCCCGCTCTCGCGTAGAAGATATATGGAGGAGGGACTTTTGAGTTCAAATTTATAGGAGCGAAAATATCGGCGAATTTTTATATTTCTTCGTAATTTATGACCCATGATGGAAATGGAGGAAGTTTTCAAAGGATGCGGCGTTCGGGATATTTCAATTTCTTTCCTAAGAAAACGTTCTTGGGGTGGTCTCTGGGGAGAAGAGTTTTTCGAGGAAGTGTGGTTGGGTTTAGTTTCCGTTGAATCGTTATGCTAAAAATATATACTGGACATTCGTATTCGGTACTGTTATAGTAACGTATTTGTGGTGGAAATTTAGATCAATCGTAGTTCAAGAGAAAAATCAGAGTTGTCATCTTTATGGAACTTAGTTTAAAATAACAGGTAATACTTCTGACTCAACTTTCTATTGTATTCATTTACTTTACGTAAACAAAATTTAAACTACTCTGAGAATATTGCTTCAGACTGTAAGGAGCAGTAATATTCGAGTAATTCTTCTTATGTGTTCTTCGAATTTTTCAGGCATTTTTAGGTTCTGGTAAAGTTGTAAAACGATTAATTTGTTTCAATAGTGTTGTAATTAAAAAGGAATACTTCAGACTAGTGACATATAATATCATTCTTTCAAGCTCTTGAATTTCTACTGCTAAATCTGTTTCCGTCTATGAAATATATTCACGAAAACCATTAGAAAAATATCGAAACACTTTCACCCAAGTAACTTCTCTTCGTAATATCTAAGACTATAGGTTCATAGTTTTACGTCTTCTTCAATGAAAAAAGCTGGTCAAGAAACGATTCTTTTGATAGAATAAGTAGCATGAATGTCTATCGACCATCAAGCAAGGATTGAGTTTTAATGCGTCAAAATGAAAATGGTTCACTTGAAATTTTCTTTCTTTCCTAAATACATGATATTTATTGGAGAAGATTACGAATTTTCGGATGTTACGATTGGAAAAATCTCCTGCTTAACTTTTCCGATCACTAGTGTATAAGATGAAGTTATTTCTCCTCCATTAGCAAATCACATAGAAATCGATTATGTCGAAACGTTTATGATATGCCAACATCTAATGTATATCAAGAGCCTTCAACTCATTGCATTAAAGCTAATATAAGAAGAAAAATCTCAGCGTTTAGAGCCCTATATTGCCGCTATAAATATCTAATCTACTTAATTATCGATTGAACGTGCGGCAATTGAACGAGCTGAAGGCATTTTATGACCGCCATGCCTACCAGCGTTTGAATTATTTTATGGTCCATTTAAAAATAACTTCGGAAACTCGTTCAGCGGCTTTAAATAACTTGAGTAAATACCAACTGAGTGAACTCAAGCAGAAGTTAAGCTCCATTACTGAGCGTAATCGGGAAGGACGCAAAATAAGGTCTAAGATGACGAATAGACTCTAAGTAGTTATCATTCCATGGTTTGGATTGATGTATGCTTTTGCTTGATAGTAGATACTGTTTTGATAATACAATTCATTCATATCGTACAATATTCATTTAAATGGATTTTTCGGATTCACTAAAATATTTATTTAGCCCTAATCTAATATTTGTGAACTCGCTTCCCGACTAGCTATTACGTATTTCTCCATAAATTAAGAAAATGAGATCAATTTATGTCTAATCAAATTAAATCTAATTTTTATCAAAATTTAGTGACAAAATGCGCCCTTGAATCGTATATATTTTTATTGCTAGTAAAATTTCATGCCTTTAAATGAATTTCGTTTCCCATTTCATCTATAATGGTATATTTTTTCATAAAAGATGTATTACATTTGCACCTCGATTTCACTAGAGGATATTATTACATTGAATCTTTCGGGATAATACAATACTCTTCTCTTTTTGAATTTTATTTCAATTATATAAGATCCATCACATATGTTGTGTCGAAATATTTTTGTTTTCTATCTTTTACCGAATCATACTACGTCTCATATTTGATATACTTTGGATCATTCACTGAATATATATTTGAATGTAATTTCATGATCATTAACTTTTTAATAAATAAGCAGAGTCGCTAGTGTAAGGATAAGCTTGGAAAATAACAAAGAATTCTCGGTAATTTTTCGAATGCGTATAATCTCTTATCACGATCGATCAATACACGAAGACATGACGAATTATATAGTTCTTAGAATGATGATGGAATCCTACCGAACTCCATCCGTTGAATTCACCTTCCGCCAAGCTGTCCGCACCTCCGCTCATATCTGATTTTACGTAGAGTTTTCGGAAAATATCCAAAAAGAGAATAAAAATACAATACCCAGAAAAAATGTTTTCCGATGCAGCATTGCGGAAAAGCTTCGGAAGAGCCGTTGCAGAGAAAGGAAAGAATAGTGAGAAAGGAAAAAAGGAGCTGCGAGGTGAGGGAACTCTTTCTTCGGAGGCCTTTCAGGTAAAATGCGAATATAGTGTGGAGGGACACAGCGTGGGTGTCAAGGGGCAAGGAGTTCGCTCTTTCAACGAATGATAATAGGCATCTTTTTTGTCCTTATCCGACGTGTTGCAACACGCGCCCAGAGTTTCGTCTGAATTCTTCGGGTGGAGGTGACGCAACTCACGGTGGTGTTTTCGATGCATTCGGTCGATATAAGTAAATGATATAGTTGAGTTACTTTATTGCTTGTGTTCTTATGTGTGTCTTTTTTGGGAATTACTAAACTAACAATTGGGCTGTTATAAATTTAGATCATTATGAATACTTACCCTCAGAATATTAGTTTTATTTAGTCGTTATGTGGTTCATGGTGAGCAGAAATCAAAATATTCCAATAAATGTTGACATCCCGATTTCTCATAGAAAAATATCACGTAGGATTCTTATAAATATTTATTTTTAATATAGATGCTTGCGACGTAATCTAAAAATCGTTCCATAATTACTTTACTTAGAGGTATTTTATTTCAAATGAGATTATACAATTGCATAGTTAATATTTTTGAATGAAATTTTATTTCTATGAATTATTACGTGCTCTATAAAGGTGAGATTGCTACGACGAGATAAAATATTGATATGATTAAAGTTCGAAGATCTTACTAATTGCTTTATTCCCATTTTGATGTTTATTCCATATAGATGAAGCAAATATGTGTGATTCTCAAAGAAATATATGTGTATGTAATAGTTGTTTACTTTTCACTATTTGATTATATTTATATAATATTTATTTGACCTCTAATGTAGACAGTAGCCTAATTGGTTATTTATATAATATTTATTTGACCTCTAATGTAGACAGTAGCCTAATTGGTTATCAATATATTGTTAATGATTTACGAGTATTAAAATATAAATTCCTATCGTGTATATATATATATCTATATATACATCATAGCAATATATACGACGCGAATATATCGTGGCGCCGTGGCTTAGTTGGTTAAAGCGCCTGTCTAGTAAACAGGAGATCGTGAGTTCGAATCTCGCCGGTGCCTAATGTTTTTAAAAATAATGTTCGGCAAGCGCTGAACAACTTAGAATTAAACTCCTGAAATATTTACTGCTCTTTCTATAAATAATTTTACTTAACCAGAACTTTTATGATAAAATACTGAACCTCTCAACTGCACAGTTATCTAGGACGTCTGAAAATCTTTTATATAATTATTCATAAAAGTAACAAATTTGGTTGATATAACTTTACCCTCTTTCCTCACTATCATCAAATTGAGAGGTAATCAAATAGTTTCTTAAATAAAGATTGAAGTGTAAGAGTTGAAAAATTGTGGATTTATTGTATGTCATTTCTCCTTAACGTCATGCATGATTTAGGTATCCAATACTATAAACATTATTCGGTCATCGAGGCATAAATTAAACGACATTGAGCTTCTTTAATGATTCGTGGAATTATTCATTCATAAATTTTGTGGAAATTGATATTTTGCCACGTGCATGATTCCAATATTTCCGGTTCCATACAATTTCGTAATCATATTTCACTCTTCCATTTATTCTTTTACCGTTCATATATTTCGTAAAACGAATCTCTTCAGAGCAATTCACACTCATTGAGGTTAAGGATGGCGAAAGTTTCACACCAGTTAAACCCATTCCTGGTCGATGATGTGGAGGAAGGGATCTCTACGAGATGGTGCCTCTCATTCTTTACTATATGACCAGATTGTTGGCTTGTCAGCTCACCATCCTAAACGGATGCATCACCGACCGTTGCCTTCACCTGGCTGAAGTGGACTTCTCTAAGAGTCGATATATTTTTGAAAAGATTATGTTTGATTCGTTGGATATTTGGCGAGAAAGATCTCAGGGTCACGTATAGTGAAGCGCTATTGTATGGAAAAGAGATAATATTTCGATTCTCAAAAATGAAGAGGAAATGGTTTTAAGATGGCTTTTATTTACTTGACGTGTTCTTGCACTTTTATATGTCAGAGATTCTCTTTGTTCGCGGGAATAATACGTAAAATGTCATTTCCCTTTAGTGATTTAGCACACCTTATGTATTTCATTCTACAATTAACGGATAAATGTTGAAATGAATGTTTCTGTCAATGGTCTCTTGGTTGAAAATGTCCTTGCTAATACACCTCTATCTATTATTTAGAAAGTCAATTTTTCTACTGTAGATGTACTGATGCCATAAAATGAATCCTGCAAATGACCTATAAAAACATAATGAAAAATTGCTTATTTCTAATGTATTTTGCTTTTTCATCGCTTATACTTGTTATTTATAATTCTTATATATTTTGATTAACATCATCTCTTAATCTCAAATCTATAATTTTCTATATTACTCTAAAAATATATTAATATTATCGATATTATTTACTACCGTAATTATTTGGTAATTGCAATTCTTTGCGAATAGCTATATCAAATTTTATTTCTTTTTCAATTTTCGTCATCATACAATTGATCCACATAATAATACGTATAATATTATAAAAATATAATATAAATAATCTTATAATCTCTTTGCTGAGACCTTACAATTATTCTTTATGCTCTAGCTTATCTTTTCAATTTACTCTTTATGAAATAAATAATAACATATTTTAATTGACTTATAGGAATCACAGAAGATCAGTGGAACAAAATCAAGCCTTCGATCATCACTATCAGTGGTAAGGATGAAGAAAAGGGGTTCTTCTATCAACAAAAGTGGTAAGTACAATATTTGCAATTATACTCTCCGCGAATATTTTCTCCTGAATAATTTATTTACGTCACACTACGAACTTGTTATTACCAGGGAGTGTGAAATACATAGCGTATCTATAAATAAATGAATACATTTAGTCATTAGCTTTCAAGCAATATCCTCCGCACTTACTAAGGATTAATTTTAACGTTCATATTTAACGTTTCCACTTATATTTCTGTATTCAATCCTTCTCATAACCCATTTACCGAGTAAAGCAGAACGTCATAAATCGTTGGGCACATAAACGTCGAGGAACGTTATTTTACGTCCTTTTCGCGAAAGGATCTATAGACGAGAAGAATCCAAAATCGAAGCAAATTACAGCGGCACAAATTAGTCGGTGCCAGAGAACATTTCGACCATTCTTTCCAACGACCATAAACCATTCCAATACTCCTTCCTTCAATTACATCCTCCCCGCTCGTTTTTCCACCGCACCCCGCATTCGATTCGCACTGCTTTGCCATGGGGTGGATGCCCTAAGGGTCCCCATAATCCTCCCCTGACTCCGCCCCCGTCCCAGGGAACAATCCCACCCTTGTAGTCCCGGTGGCGGCGACCTGCCTGCAATTAAAGGATAATGTATGCCGTCGCCCCGGAGGGACTTCCTAGGCGGCTTGGGAGTAAGGCACGCGTGAAAGTGCTCAGTCATTTTCGGATGTCGTTTTTTGAAGAGGTCCTTTGCCCAAGTGTCGGGGTTTTACGCCCCTACGGAAAGCTCAACAACCCGTTCAAGCTGGGACCATTTCGTTATCGCCCTGCGTGTAAAATTACGGGTGGTGAAAAAAATCGAGCTTCCTTTCTTTAACGGTAATGAAGGGAAAGTAACAAGTACAGACTTTCTGGTAAGCACGCACGTACTTGTTTCGGTGTTGAGTTTGTTTTCATATTTTTTGGTACTAAATGTCGATGGGGATATTCATTTTGTTGAGGCTAAGGAATAAACATTTTGAGTGATTCTTAAAGAAAGTTAGAGATGATTAAAATGTAGTTCCTTTATCAGCATTAAGATTTTTTCCTTCTTAATTTCATGGCCTCGTTAATCATGGTTATGATACTTTCAACGTTTCACTCATATGATATCCAGCAAGGAATTAATTTTCAAGAGAAATTAGGTGGATTAACTGATTTCGATTTTCGAAAGCATTAGATAAAGGGGAGACAATTTTAGGTCCGAAAACTTTTATATATACCAGTATTTATTGATCGGTTTGTATATAAATATTTATTACACAAGTCATTATTTCCATATAGCAGAGAGCTTCAATGCTGGTTATTATACTTCAATTATTCATTTAAAGTATTCATTTAAGTAAAGGAATAATAATTTCGCACATGGTTTTGATAGTAGTTCAGAGTTAAGATAAATATTTCATTAATTATTAATAATATGATCGTATGATACGTACGTATTGAATAAATGTATTGATATTCTCAAGACACTGAAAACCTATTAAAGAAAACAATTTAACTTACTTTTATAGGATTCGTGCTCCAAAATCTAGAGAAAACGGGTTTCTAAGAAGCTAGGTGTATAACATCTATGAATTTATAGTATAGTGAAGTATATTAGTGTCCTCAATTATTTTTCAGAGCAATTACTTCGCATTTCAAGACATTCAGTTCACTCGTGAATAAATATGAGTACAACGAACCTCGTTTAAATAGCACTCACTTTTGCATCGAACACGGAACCGGTCGCGTGTTGGCCGCATTCACGACAGGACAACGTCTCGGGATGTGGTGTGGGAGGGGGTGCAGAATCCTCCAAAGGCGGCGATTCTTCCGCACCCGTGGTTCCCCGAAATAGCGAGACGCGATACGAAAGGACACGGTTAAGTCACGCGTGCAAGAGTGGTGTCCCTAAGGAAAGTGTTCGGCCGTGCGGAAACTGGGAGCCATTCTGCGTACCTAGGTCCTCCCTAATCTCCATTCACAGTACAGTATCCACCCCCACTCCCGCACGCACTCCGTCTTCTTTTGTGGACCTTTTTCGGCATCGTTTGCGTTCGTCTCTCTCTCTTTGCACTTCATTCGCCGAGAAATAATTCGTGTTTAATGGAGTTTTAACGCACGTCTTTTACTCAACTAAACGACTGCCGAGGAAACACTTGCACTCAATTTCGGACACAGTCGCGCTCGATTCTTCTCCAGGGGAGCTCTTTAAGGCCGTATTTCCTCCACTTTATTGGCCTTTTGAAGTCTCTTTAGCTAGTTCTTCTCCTGCGTCCGATTTCGGATGTTGATTTATGTTACGAGGGAATTGTTCGTTCGCCCGGTGTTGTTTGCGGATGCGTGGATTTTTCGGAATTAGAGGACGATTGGTGGAGACGAAGCGTGTCTACGGACGTGATGAATTATTTGCTTTTCTTTGACGCGATACAATACGGGTACAATGGGTTATTTTATAGGTACTGGTTTGAATTGTCCCACAAACTGTTTTTTTTTAGTTTTTCGTTTATTTAAGCTTATTCGACTGTTCACTTTTATTTATAAGCCGAATTCTGAGATCTAGAAACCTAATGTAATGCCTTTCGTTGCCTCACCTCCTCTAAGTGAGAGCATTGAAGCGTATTTATTTCTAAGGTCATCTCGTTAGAGTTTCTGTCTATAAAAACTTTGCATTGTTTATCTAAATTTTGTAAAGAAGCTGATTCTTTGATTCTTACAATCGCTCGATAAATAACGTGAATATTAATTAGGCTATCAGCCGTAAGATTATATACTGTTGATTTTTTAACTTGAGTTGGAATCTCGTAGGATTTTGAACTTTGTTAACATTTTCTTGATTGAAAAATTTTTATTGTAAGATTAATATTTTTGATTCAAATCGTATTTTAAGTTTTTGAAAGATTCTTTCCATTTACGATATCTGCCAATCATTTTTTCAACAAACAATCAATCGGTGCAATTCTTCCATTCCATAAGTTGTCTTAAAAAGTTAGTGATTCTATATCCGCTATAAATATACGTTAGGTGTCAACACAAATTTCCGGATAATTGAGGATCTGGGTTCGAGTCCCATTCATATTTCAATTTTTAATTTCTGTTTAACCATTATGATCAAGACATACTAGGTAATCTTGTTAAGGTTTTTTTACCATCCCTCAATCTAGTTTGATGTTTATGATGATATGACTATAGAAAGTATAAGGTTTCTTGTCCCCTACAATCAATATTAAATATTAATTTCAGTGTGGTAATAAATAGAACAATTTCAGTATTATTACTGAAACATCTCAAAAATACATACTGGATAAACGGGCAAAATTATCTCGAAATTGTTTTGCTCATAAATTTTTTCATCTTTACTTCAACTATTCCATTCCATTCTAGAAGGTTTCCCGTAGTTTTTAGAAGATGAACTAGGAATTAAATGTGCAATAAAAACGAGTAAACATTTTCGTAGCCCTTTCCAGCGATGACATCATAAACACATAATCACCTGCCTCTGGATTTCGTCCACCACACAAACGGAGACAAACACATTTGGTCGGGAGTAAAAAGAGCTCTTTCTGTCCGCCTTTTCCGCTGCAAACGGTGATTAGCAGTCTCGTTATGGGGATGACCCACCGGAAGTCCCTCTAATACCCTCAGTCTCCACGCATGAGAGCTCGGGCGCGTCGTATTTCGGGGGAAAAGACTATCCCTTCTGTTTTCCTAGAAAATACGGCCCACTATGGGCCGTGATTGCTATGTTTTCGCAAAGACCGCAATTCCGCGACCGCCTTCCTGGTTTCTGCCTTCAATGGGCCCTTGTTTTGCAACAATCGAATGGGTGGATTTGTCTGCATATTGCGTATCCAGTCCCTGTTCTATTTCAAGAGAATTAAGGGCTTCGTAATCGATAGAACGGGATTTGACGTAAGTCTACCAACATGTGGTTTCGGACGATTTTTTGCTTTATTTTCTAAGCATTTTTGTGCAGGTCTGTCTGTTTTCAATTGGCATAGTCAATTGCTGATTTATCCATGTGGTAGGTTTACGCTAAAAGTGTTGTGAAATTGTATGTATAGCTGCGCAATATATAATTATTTCTAATATTTGTATCCTTGCATAAGTTAAATGGAATTGAAAAATGTGACGTGATTGGGATTCGAACCCAGGTTCCCTCCTTTCCGTGTAAGTATTCTTACCCTGATTACTACCTTACCATTCACAATTTCATTGTGTTTGGGTAATTGATGCAGTGGAGATTTAATCTGATGTAACTTAGCTTGGAAGGTGGAGGTACTGGGTTCGAGTCCTAATCATGTTGATATTCTTCACTTCTATTTAATATTTGTTTTTGAGTAGCACGAACGCATCGTATGAGGTCATTTTCCTTTTTAATTCTTTGTTATATCAGTTAGGAATGAAATCATGATGTTCTAATTAAGTTCATGTGACATAATGATGTAGTGGAATAACGTCATTTGTGTTATATTTGATAGCCCAGTTGTGCTCAATTTTTTTATTGATCTTGATTTTTTTAATGATACTAAGTAGTATATATCAGTCCATATAATTCAGATGAATACCATTTTTACACGTTTTTTTCGTGTGCTTTATACATAAACAGTATGCCTCATGGCAACAAAAACATGCGTGTTCAAAATCAATAAGGTCGACGACCCTTTAATAATAGCGTTTCTCCACTCGCTTGACGTTTCCTGTACACATTATCTGTTTAGTTTTGGGGCTCAGTTTTCTAGCAACCGCTATCCGCATCTATCGTCCTCATTTTATTTTGGTTACCGGTAATCGCCAAGGGTCAATGCCGGAAATGGAAAACAATCGATAAGGCGTCAGTTGCGGGACGTATAGGCGGAGGAACAATTTGCAGATTCCCGTTACCCGAGGCTCCTTACCGAAATACGGGGTCCACCACGCACTCCGGTGTCAATTTGCGGTATTCTTAGGTTTTTTTCGGAAACCTCTACAGTCGTGTGCTAAGAGGTTCCAAGGAGAGACGGCGGTCTGGGGAAATCGGTCGAACGGGTCCGATACTTAAAGCGTTTCGGATCCATTTTGGACTGTTTTGGAAGCAATCATTTTTCCTATTAGGGATCCCCGAAGATTAGGATAGGTCTGGCGCCTTTCGGAGAGTGGTCGAAAAGGAATTGGTAGCGCAGAGAAAATCGCCTCGGAACAAAGATCCCGCTGTCAGATTCGAAAAAGCGCGATCCTTAATCGCTCCGCCGAACGGCTTTCAGAAATTTATTGCTCTCTCCGAAACCATTCATTGGGGAATTTGAATCTTCGGGACGCTGGAAGGGTCGTCAAAATCATTCTCTTACCTTGGTCGTATCGACGTTCCCAATCTGCTGCCTCCGAAAATCCATCATCTGCTGGCAGAAACCGATATGCTGTCCTATTGGCATCATTATGTCTATTCGGTTCGGTGCCATCGCGTGACGGATGGAGAAACAATGAAATGTGGAGGTGGAATGAGCTTGGATAAGAAAGCGGTGCAAGCAGTAATATGTTTTGTATGGGTTGCTTTAAGATTTTGTATTGAAATGTAAAGATTTTGATTTATGTATGCCCACTCAATATAGGAGTTATAGAATAGCTTTTAATTATCATATTTAAATCATGATTTAGCATTAAATATGTGGAAGCTCATAAATATTTTTCGACGGCGTTTTCGATATTCTTAAATATGTATGAGCCAATGAATGTTCGGAAGGTATTAGTTGAATTTAGAATTGATTCTAGGAAGGATTGGATTCAGTGGAAATGGCAAATTCGTAAATAGGAAATCAATGCGGCTTTTTCTGAAGAACGATTTTGTTTTCGTCTATTGTAGCGTAATGGTAGTCGGTAAAAATTATTTTGGATTTAAGCATTGCCAATATGGGTTTCTCGTTTTCGTGTATTCTAGTAACCACTCATTATTCGAGGTATAGGTTTTTATACGAGGAAGTATTATTATCATTCTAAAAGAACATCCAAGTCGAAATTATGGAACCAACCCCGTAAAAGTAGACTTGATGGCTGCAAAAAATACCTCACTCTTTCGAAATCGATGATTTGGCGACTGAAGGTCGACTGCAAAGTCTACTACTGATTGTGAGTCTATTACTGCGGTTTATTTCCCCTCCGATATAATCACTGTTAAGTGGGGATGAAATTCCGACCTGAAATCGCTTTCTACGATCAATTATATTTTAGCCACCTTTATAAGGTTTGCCGGAATAAGTAGAAATGATTTCCATTAAGTCAGCGCCACGGCTCCGCGTCTACATCGGCGCCAATGTTAATGCAGATAGATAAGTCCTGCGTTTTCGCTCCACCTTTACTGCCAATCATAAATACATTAAGGGAAACGCTACCCAAAAGAAGTCGGCACGATTTTCGAAGACGGGGTTTATTTGGAAGCTACATTCTGTCAGTCTCGAAACACACCCATTTTGCGGGAATTAAGGATCTGGGTAATGAGGTAATAAGGGAACGAAACCGTATAAGGGTTCGCATGTAATTGACTAAATGAGTCTAAGTAGCATTCCCTATATTCAAACGCTTTGGAACGGGAGAAACCCTAAAGGACGATTTCTCGGAACCAGTAATTTAGAGGATTGGAAAGATAGAAAAGGGTATTGGGGGGAATCACACAGATTTAAAAGCCGTCGACAAAAAGTTCGGCCTCGAGTCTTAAATGCCACGGCTCATTCGGAATTCGGGGAATATAAAAGGCTTGTGCGTGGGAATCGGAAGCCGAAAAGATAAAGGGACAGGAATTCTCTAGTCGCCCACACGTTACGTTTTAGATTCCTCTCCAAGTAATAGGCATCTCGTGTTCTTGGGAGACCACCTTGCGATGCATTCCACGAGCGGAGTATAGTTAGGAAATTCTGATCGAGCGGTTTTGAGAGGTGGCTTTTAATGGATAATGGTCTCTCTAATTAAAGTTGTTTTTTCCTCGCAAGAAGTTATGGAGGCAATAATTCCCCGTACTTTCTTGAAAAATTTAGCGTTACGGAGGCTCTTTCTCAATGACTATAAACTAAGCACGTACTTGGATTTAACCAGAGCGAAATTACGGCTCGTTAACTACCGTCTGCTTTATGTGCATACGTTTAAGGGTGAACATTGCTGCAAGGTCTTCGAATGTTTTACTTAACGTCTTAACTGAAGAATGCGACCTATCGGGTTTTATTATTTAACTGAAGCAACTCGAGCTTTTGCACGTTTACGGATGGGTGCCGCTTTTTATGTTCTAGTTAATCCAGCGGATGTTGTACAAGCGTATATTGATTTGAATGGACGTAAAGATGATGGTTTTTAGGGTATATTATTTAAATTAATTAAGGAATGAGCTTACAGGAATGCTAAAAACCAATAACTATTTCTCAGCAGAATTACTCTATATACCTTCCTTTACTATTTAAAAATATTGCGTTTTACGAAGTAATTTAGATTCTCTTATAATAATTCCGTTCATATTGATTTATGTCAATTGATTTAATTAAAAATATTTTTACATCATTAAATTCGGAAGTTCACAGGTGTGACACATTTAAATGATGATGAAGTTTACATTCTCCTTAATTATGTTTACATGGAATTAATTATGTTAGTTCCAAAAGAATTGCACTACACGGCATGAAATTTTGGTGGTCTCAATTTTGTTAGTTTTTTGAATGAAGCAATCATGTTTATGTCTCTTGGTTTTATGGAATTGGATGGAAAAAATATAAGGGTTCAAGAGTTTTCGAGGATGAATGAGGAATTTCTCGCCTATGAAAGTAACTCAGCATTCTACGTTTAATTTGCCATTAAATTTCGGAATTTTCTTAGGTTTTAAGGCCGAATGTTAAACTAATATAAAAGGGATAGAGTAAACAGTAATTTTACTCTCTTTCTCGTTGCTAAAATCGAATAGGAATGTGTGTCAATGAGGAAATGATTATCTGTGAAGTCTAGAGTTGAAGATTCCACAGTATATAGTTGGAATTTAAGGATTTGATGAAATTAGTTGCTCTTTTAACGATTGTAGAAAAGGTGATGTTCTAACGCAATAAAAGTAGAGAACAAAATGAGCATTCGCAATTTTCATTTTATGCGTCCTAAATCACAGGACAAAATCTTAGCCTTTACAGTACCGAGTTGAGACCATCTTTATAGTCGTAAGAAAGCTTGTTCAATTTTTTGCTGTTTTAAAGTCCAATAAACCGAATCAATGTGTAATTTGTTTATATTTTCTTTGATTTTTTTCTCGTTCTAATTTTTTATCAGAGCTCGAGGGAAACACGAATTAAACGTGTACTTGAAAGTCGTAGTCAAAAGAAAAGGGCATAAAATTACAGTTATATAAATTTCTTTCGTCATTTGAAACACCTGAGATAAAATGAGAATATGAAATCTGCATTGGACTGTCTTTTATTCACAGTTAGATATATCTCGGTCATTTTTTATATGATATTGACGTTGCCTTTTCATAATGCTTTATTCGTGTGTCTAACAATGCGAAAACCTTTTATTGATTTCATTTTAGTTATTGCATACCACAGCAGATGATATTTCTTTACATTCCCGCACATTCTTTTCTTCGCAAACACACTATACGCTGACTTTTTGACCAAGAAAGAAATTCTCTGAATACCTCCAGAAACGAAAACATTTTGGTAGCGTCGCCCGTACTTCACTCAAAACGCGCCCTATTTTCCTTCGGAAGAATAATTTCTTTTCTGCGACACCTTTTTTGTCCACCCACTTTACGCCGAGTGCCTTGCCGGCGATACGGTTTAATAAACATTCCCTCGAGAAAGATAACAACGAAGGAAAATCACGACAGCCTCTCTCAGTCCCTTCTTCCATTCTACTTCAATCCACAAAGGACTCGGCAAATTATATTTAACGCCCTCTTAGAAGCCTAACCATAACGCCATAAAAATTTCGTATTTTTTTTTCGGGCATAACGCGAGATGTTTTTTAAGGGACCGTTTCTCCGGTGACTGTGCACTCGTAAAAAAAGGAGACCCTCTCTTGTGTGCCGGTTAGTTTTGCGGCGTCCGGGACAGTGCCACTTAGGAGGCAGGTGTGGGGCAGGTAGCAAAAGGGCGAGGTACAGGTAGTGGCCGATTCCCGCGGGCAGAACCGTTCCACGTATTATATACATTTTTCGATGGCGGTACGTTTTCCAGACATTTTTTTTACGGTAGTGGAGGAATGACACAACCGGCTATTATTTTTTTATCCCGTTTCCCTAATGGTTTTCCAGATTTTCTACGAGTTTTTTTATATTTTTCCCGACCAGCAAAGTGTTATGGAGTAGAGATTGTGTTTTTTGAGAATTTTTCTTTCGGAAAGGAGGACGGATTTTTTGACAATGCCCATCGTTCGCGATCGGTTAGGGTGGAGTCGTGTTGACTCAACATGCCTTTCTGTATTTTTCTGGAAATCCGCGCGATGTTTACCATTATTTTTGGATATCTGTCAGATTTGGAAATTTGTCGTGGGAGCGCAGGGAAGGATTCATCAATTTTGGTCAAATTTTTTGAAGGAAATTGGCGTCTGTCACGACAGCCATCGTTTCCCAAAGTGCGTGTTTTTTTTGATCGTTTACGAAATTTGTAAGCCGCAACACACACACGCTACTCTCTCGTATTTTTTTGACTACGTGGGTTAGTTTTGGAATGAGTCACTCGTTTCTAACCTGTTACCAAATATCTTCTTCGTGTAAAGTCCATGAAAAATTTCCTTTTTTGACGTTTTAGTGAAATTCGTAAAATTTATGAAATTATTTTATATCCAGCAGAATTTATAGGTTCCAAAATGAGACCCTGGATTTTAACTTTAACAATAATTTCTAAATGCTGTTTTTGTACCTACACATAAGGTAACTTTTCCTCTAAAATCACATTTTTTATGCTCAAAGTATAACGTTCTTTATTCCACTATTACTACTAATACAATAAATTATAATTCTACTATTGCAGTAAATAATAATGCTATCTTATTAGTCATAATGACGAATTTTTTTCAAACGTATTTTAATTTCAATAATAATTTAAGATTTCGCTAAATTATTTAATGTGTGTTCTTAGACAGAGACGTCTCCAACTCACGCGTTTTTGCACTCTTTCGTTGATATTAGTGGTAAATTTTCAGCGGATAAATATGCTTCTTAGCTAAAAAAAACAGTTGAAAACTTTTAATTTTAGTATATTTTTCTTAACGGATTTTATATGTAAAATATTGAATATAAATGCTACAAATATTAGATCTTATTTGGAAATTCGCATGGTCGGAAACATCTCGAAACGAAAGATAGGTATAATATGAATCTTTTTTTTCGAGATGGCGAACTCGATGTCATCCTATTGTCCTCACATTTATTCTCCAAAATACGTAATTTCTTATAGTACATGTATTTTCAAATTGTTCAATGGTCTCCTTTTATATTATCAATTCTGTTGCCTAATTTGGAATGTATCATGGACACCGTGAAACTTATCCAACTGCTGCTGCGATGTAAAAAATAGAAACTTGCTAACTCATCGCAAGCCGGGTTAACAATCATTCTCCAAAAAGGGTGTCCGAATCAGAGGCCTATATTGTAACAGGTCCGCTGTCATTATCCTTTTCCAAACACTACCCACTTTTCAATGATAAAAAATTCGCTCGCCAAAATCATGGATACTCCTTCATAGATGGATGCGTTTAAAAGGGCTTTTTTTCAGCACGGAGGAAAAAAAATCACGTAAAAAATGACCAACGGAGTTCCCTCAGGAGCGATCGGTGTATATGTCAGTACGTTAAGGGTTAGAAAGATAGAGAAAAGGGTTTTCATTACACAGCGAGAATGATTCAGTAAGTTTCGATAATAGGCGAGCGAAACCGATGACCCCCGAAGAATGGGTGCACGTGCATTCAATACAGTAGCTTACGGGAAGAGTTGCGTGGAAATCACACTTGCGAGTATAGAAATATTTTTTTCTGGAAATTTAAGTTTCGTACGTGAGGGAACCACCTGAGAGAGTTGGCAAAATTGATCGGCGTAGCATGAGGAGGCAATCTTTTTGAAGTTTTTCGGACTCATTTTTATCGTAAGTTCCCTTACTTTTGTGTTACGAGTTTGCGCTCAGTGTATTTCTACGATGAATAGGCGGAAGAACTTCATGCGTGAATTCCTTGCTCACTTTATATATGGGAGTTTTTTACGGACTGCATAATATCGTGCGCTAGAAAATGGGTAACATAAAGAATCCTTAGGGAAGATACTTAAGATTTTTTTGAAATTTTACTGGCAGAAAATACTGACGCGGGGAAAGTCTATTAGTCGTTTATAATTTGGTATATTTATTCTTTATTTATTTTAAAAATTTATTTGGAATTTGGTCTTTTGGGATATGAACATTATTTTTGTGTGATATTGTTTTCTTCCTCTTCATTCCACCTTTACAGTTAAGAGGATTATTAACAGTGAGATTTTTAATTTTAGAATTTTTTATGCAAAATTAAATTATTATTTCCGTTACCGATATAAATTATACTGTATTTACCAATAAGAACTTTATTTTGAATTATGTGTCATTCTACAAATACGAGAGTTATTTAAGTCCTAATTTGCTATTTTTGACTAAAAATGACTTTTTGATTTTTTGCAAATCTTCCATATTATGCCGCACATTCATTAAATCTAGGTTAAATTATTTTGAAATGATTTTTTCAAATCTTTCGTACCTTCAATGTAAAATATAAAGTTATGTACTTTATTTAATCCTGAACGAAGATGGAATATTCCTTTTTACGATAAGGTGATTTTTCCTATTCAGATTATATTCGTGAAGTCGCTAAGTACGTCGATAATAAATTAAAATTTTCTTATTAAAATAAAATTATGTGCTAAGTGTGAGATTCGACTATGTTACAAATTAATGGTTTAATTTTCATTTCCTTTAGTTTTTTTCATATTTTTTCATATATTTTTTCAATGATTGTTTCATTGCGATTCGTCTATCCTAAAATATCAGACGCAATTAATTATGAAGAAGTACAGGATAAAGTTATGATATCTCGATCGAATGAGTAACGTTTCATAAATTCTTAGAATACAGCTTTTTTGAAGTAAGAAAAATCGGAGAGATTTCAACGGGAGACGGGCGGGGAGAATTCAACGCCTGGGGTTACGAATGACTCCCCTATGCAGTTCTCTTTGATGTCCATCCTTTTGGCTTTTATACATGGCAAAAACCCTTTCACTGCACCGATCGCTCTCTTTTCCGCCCGTGCAGCTTCCGCCGAAGGTCGCCCAGTCATCGCCGCCTAGCGCAGCACCTGTCCCGCAACAACTATACATGCATCAAGACCTTCATCATCTCTCGCATTATTGTCGTCCCGGTCGCCTTCTGACTTCCTCTGACTGGGATTAATGTCTGCTGCGGAACGGATTGCCAAAGCGGCACTTTTTCAATGCCCAGCATGCCTAGGGTCTCTTAAGAGAGCGATTTATGATGTACTTTTTCCAAGCACTCGCTATTAATTCGGTGCGATTTTCATTGCTTAGGAACAATGTTTAGAAATCAGTTCCTGTGGAATTTAAAGATGTTTATATGCATGTGCTCCAGGCTGCGATATTATTTGAGTATGAATAAAGATATTTATGTGATATAGTTAATACATAAAGACATAGTATCATATAGACATATTTTTTATCACGCAAAGTATTCTTATCGTCGTCTTCTATTTGCCTCCCTTCAATTAGTTTTCTTCCAGATTTTACTTATTCTTTTCTCATGAATTCTTTTTCTCATTTCCTTCTACCTTCCGAATGGTTTATTGGTGATCCCTATTTATAAAATTACATTGCACTCGTGTATCTCGTTTCTGTACGTGTTTCTATCTTCAGTTTCTGCTGAATGTATTTACGTATCAAAGTCATATAAATTCAATTTAATGTGTAAAATGAATTACTAGTATTTCTACTCATCGGAATGTTATCCAGCATTTTTTTAAAAATTTAGATGTAAGAAGCTAATCAAGGAAATTATTAAGAGAGGACCTTTAGTTGGTAATGCATTCAATATTCTTAAGCGCGTTCTAAGACCATTGTAACTAACGTCATAAAGAGTTTTTATTCTGTGTTAAAATACTTCCAAAAGTATGTAATTTGAACGAGTGACGATGTCAATTTTTAAGTGCATCAATTGGATCCGGCTTGATACTTAGAGTAAAAAATGCATTTCATTCTTCAAAGAACTGCAACCCATATTTTTTTTATTGCCAGCATCATTTCAACTCATGCATCTGCATCGAAGCAAATTGCATGTGTGCTAGAAGTCATGACTTGGTATAAAAACATTTTACGACTTACCAACAACAAGGTGTTCGTATTTTTTACCCTGCACATCTCAGTGCCTTCGGCCGCACTTAATTCCCTAAATAATTTCGCGCAGGAATATCAAAGGAAATCAACCTTATAGATGATATCTCAAGACATCGATACCCACGTTTTGCGACAAGATGAGAATCACTCATTGCCAATGCCTATTCTGACTTGCATATGCCCCTTCCTGAATTTTAATGAGCATTTTTGAAAGATGAAGTGACGAAAGTTGGGGCCAATGTTTGGGCAATATGACAGCCGCGTTCTCTCCTGTTGAATATGCTAAAATCCGACCTTTGTCGATACGATGCATTTCTCACAACGATACACGAATGACGCTATGAAAATTTCTTCTCGACAACAGGAGGCTTCTTCTCAAGTGAACCACGATATTTATTCTATTGCTATTTTGACAGAAAGGCGACAGAGCGTGGTAATTCTTGTTGCGTATCTTGAGATGCAAGCGTTTTCATGCTGTGCTGATTCACTATAGCGCATATTCCAACCTTTTGAGTGTAAAGATATGCAAATTTATTGAGTGGGGATATCAAGCGGAAAATTTTTATCGCGTATAAAGAGAATGGTTGCAATGTACAAATTTCCTATGGTTAATCAAACACACAAGGGATTTATTGACTGTGTTGTGCTTGATCAGGCACTCACTCATTATAAATTATTCATATTACTAAAATCATATAATCTTGTGTGTAATAATTAGATGCAAATTTGAATGAAAGTACTTTGGGTACTATATTTCTTTAACTCATATCCAGATAAAGGAATTTTGTCTCTATTTATCAACATGCATTTCTTAATGCCCAAGTGTAAACGTATATATTGCAAACGGTTTATTTTAATAAAATCAAATTTTACTGACCTAAAGTAACTTAGAAGTTGAAACGCGGTTAAAAAACAGAGCAGAAAAATTGTGCTTATCTATGAAGTAAATTAATTCATTATTTGAAAAGAATTTTACATACTGCTTATATATGTATACACCTATATAAATTTTTACTCGTGCTTATCTATATATTACAAATAGTTAGATTTTTAACAAATTGTTTCAAACATGCCTTTCGTCATAAGACTGTTGCATCGTCGTACTTTTGGAATATTACGTCGCGACCTGACTATTTTAATGGGCTAATTAATTTTAAAACTGGATTAGCAGCGGCTCCAAACTTCCTCTTCATATCGTCATAAAATGGAATTTTATGAAGTACTTCCTGTCCTAACTTGCGAGAGCTAGGTTATGATTTTTCCGTTAACTCCGAACTTCGCCGCAAAGGCTCTGCCAGTTACCACTCATAGTGCCCTCAGTGGTCATTCTAGGAAGTGGGACTTTAGGATAGGCGCGAAAATTATTTCAGGCCATTTCATGATTTATGAAAGAATTAAATTTTCTTTACATTCCCATTCCTGGAAGAAAAATGTAAATAACGATGAAGTTTTAATTTACTTCATTTTTAAACTTGCGACGTATTATAGATAACTCTCGTTTTATAGTATGCATAAAGTGACTAAGCATTTGCAATTAAATAATTACAGAAATTATATTATTTTAAAATACAACAACCGGGTATTTATTATGTTGTGTTTAACAATCTTAATATAGTTAAATATCTGCATCATAGACAACACATTAGAGCAGTATTTATCTCAGTTCAAGATTTGGTAACAAATTTGGCGTAATTATTCTGAACTCATCTCTTTGTTCAAGTACGGAAGAGATTTACTATGATTTTGGATTACATCTGAATGATATTTTAAATATTTATTTAATATTAATTGAATGATATTTTATACATTAACTTAATAATCATCTATTACATTTCATATATTATTTAAATCGAGAATTTATGCGAGTATAATATACATATAAAAGTATATTTAATTATTTTTTGTACTAATTTTAGGAAGAATCAAATAATGAATATTAAATCTCAGATTAGAAAAAGTCCCTTTGAAAATGATATTTTCTATTTTTATAAAGAATAATATAGTTGATTTATGAGAATACTGTGGTACATGTATGATTGCTATTTATGAAGGAGATATTTCCATCAAAACGTTAAAGATTACAAATTTCGAATAAAGGAAATCAATTTCAACTTTTCAAGCATCTCAAAGTGCGAGCGGGATAAGGCGAGAGCAATTTCCAGTCCAAAGTCACGATTCAATTATAACCCAAAGCTGAAAGTAAAAGATACGCGGAGGTATTGTAACCCACCACAATAAAAATATACTGGATTCAGCTTCCTTCCGACAGTCAGCACTTTCTTTTGCCATCTCTTTCCATAATTACATTCCCCGCGCGTCATACTTCGATATAAAAAAGCGGCCAGTTTTCCAGGTGCAGCAACCCTATGCGAAAGGCTAATTTGACGACACGCCATTAATCAAGCGGCTCTCGATAGCGTTCCCACACTGCAACCCTCCCGTTGTCCTCAAATCACTCCCCACCCATACATTCATACCTGCCGCTCATCCGTAGATACGCCCTTCCATCGGTTCCCATCAGATATTCCGCTCTCTCTCTATTTCGCCTCATCACTTCCCTCTGTTGGATCAATGAAAAAAAATGAACAGTTACGAATCGGTCGCTTTCATCCTGTGCTTTCTATTCCGACATCTTCTCAGATCGATTTCCAATACGGTAAAATACTTGTCATTGCACGTCGATACGTATAACTGAAGATTTTTGCAAAGTTTGTGAAGAAGTCGTAAATAGGAGTTTTTGGTATTATATATCGCTCAATCGTTTCGCTTTCCGGTTGCTAATTTTCCAAGGTCCTGGGTTCAAATCCCGGTCTATGGTAAATTTTCCTCTCAGGGTATATATGTTGGTTTCGTCCATTGTTGAGTACCTTACTGTGATTTTCCTATTTGAGGATGTCTGTGAGGAATATGTTAATATAAATTAATAAACTTAAAGGCAACCTAAAGATGTCAACTCGTTCACAGAATAGGTAGCTAAAAACTTACTGATATTGTTACCAAGACGCTTACTCGAGTTTACTTAAATAAAAGAATCGCTATTCCAAGAACTTAGCCGGTTTAACTGGAATTGTGAGTCTATTCTATCATCATTATTTCCTCCAGCAATACGTTTCACTATAGATATTCACAAATTATTCTTCGTAAACTAAATAACCAAATTGTACGATTCTCTTATGTGAGAAACTATATTTGTTTATTGAATTAACCATTTATGCTGGTCTTTTAGCATTTTCAGATGTAGCTAAACAGTAACAAAAATACCAGAAACGGATTTAAGTATCACCAAAAATACCAGAGTGTATTGAAGTACTCCTATTACGTATTGTCCGAATACCATTTCTAAAAACACGAACTCTCATTCTAATATTTCTCAGAGATAATCTCCTTCTTTAAAAAAGAACGTAATTTGCAGACTGTTTTTCTTTCTTCGCAACCCTCAATGTTATCTGCCGGACCTAACAGGAGTATAGAGGCGTTCAGCAAAAAAATCCTATGTATAAATTGTTTGTTTCGTAAGCATCATGGACATAATTGTATTTTACCGTCAGAAAAAAGCATATCGCGATGGGCCTTTCTTTCCCTAGTTAGCCTCAAAGCGGTTTAATTCCAAACCTCGAGATTGCAATCTAAATCAAGATGCCATTCCATTGTCAAGAGCTGCGATTGCTCTTCATTTGACGCCCGCCTTTTTTCCTTTACTTAGACCTTTCCTTACATCTGCTGCGGCGAAAGACTCAGAAAAGGGAGATTTCGTAGATGGAGAAGATAAGGGAGAAAGGAAATGGAGATCTTGTGTCCAAAGAAAAGAAAAGTAAGGTTACAGAGGGCTCAAGCGGGCACGTCCTCTGAGAGATGGAAATATTTTCGTGGATGCGAATACTGACCGCAGACTGTTTCTGGTATCCGTGGCTCTTTTGGAGGTTTCTAGTATTCAATTTATTCTTGAATTGATGCAGGAGAGATGTTAAAGGTAAACATTTTTAGTTAGTGGACATTATTAGGTGTTTTTACGTTTAATAATTAATAACGTTTTCTTTTTAATTTTTCCGTTCCAAGAATTATTTTAGCGCTTCTATAAAGATTCGTATTTGATAATTATCGTATGCTTTTACAGATTTTTAGAAGTTTAACTAATTAATGGATGAATACAGAATGTAATTTGTACAGGAATCAGTAAAGGTAAGCAAATACTTAAGTTTTTGGAGAGAATTTTATCTATTTATATTACTCTCCTTATGTTGAAAGACGAAATTTTTGCAATACATTTATTCTCTCAATCTAAAAAGATCTGTAAGTTATGATTACCGATTTATTAGATAATGGACAGCAAATAGAAATTTTTGGTATAACGTGAACAATTCGTAAACTATTTATACGTTCCGATGAGTGTAACAGTCGATAAAAATTCGATAAAAAAATTAAAGATAAAAAATAAAGTCAGTCGGTATCGCTGGAGAATTATTGGATATTGGCGAATATTTGCTTCTATTCAAAGAAATATATTCCCTTAAGCAATGCATAGGAATGCTGTAATATAACTCCTCTGCAGAAATCTATTGAATGTTGTACAAAATAGAAGCAGAAAAAAATCTTAAAATAGGGATCTATTATTTGATAAATGCTAGTGTGAACTATACATATTTGTCTATTAGATAAGAGTTTCTTTGGATCCACTCTATTTAGGATAACCACGGAACTAGAAGGGTAGATGGATTACGTCTTCAAAATAGAATACAAGGGGAAGATATTCTAAGGTGTAAAGAATAAGGATCGGGGATGGAATTGGGTTAGATGGAAGAATAGTCAATGCAGGTAGGGATATCTCTTTTGGGGGGAATGAAAAGAGAATCATGGGATAACGACGATGTCTGGAAGAGCGGAGAATGGAAGATGGGAAAGCGGTCGCTCAGGGCCACGTTCACTTTGTTGGACCCTCATACGCGTAAGACAGGGCATCGCACTTTGTATGGAGAGATCGAGCCTATTGAATGGACGTATAAGCATTGTGCTTGGTGCCAAAGGTTCGCTTCTTTCCAAAGACTCCGCCGAAGAATGCAAGACGGGGGACGGGCGCTATCTAGCGAGTTCTTAGCCGGTCACGTGCTGGGGTCTGCGCTATGCAAACATCTAAATAAGCACCTGCTGATGCACTTATAATAATATAAGGTCTGCACCCCTTTTCATGCTTGCCTCCTGGGGGCTGCGTATCGAATGCTTTTGAAAGATACGCAAATGTAGGATGGGAGCATTTATTAGTACGTTTGATCATCGGGATTCTGCGAAGGGGAACACCTTTCTTGTCTGTATTGAATATCTATGCTCAACTGAGTCTGGAGAATTATTATATGAGAGAAATATAGATATAATAAAGAATACCTATTTGTTCCTATAATGGGGAATGAATTAATATACGCTAGAAATGGATCTACGAGCTATAATCTTAAAAACATTACGAGTGATACGTTTCTGAAGTGAAATTGCAAATATAAACCAACCAAGGAATTTCTGAAGATTTTTTTTAGAAATGAGAATTAGCTTAAATATTATGCTTCTTGGTTTGATTTTTACTATACGTGTTTGGATTAGTTGTATTTTAAACGTTGTGATCATGTACGTGCACAAATGTTGTTTTTTGTTTTTTATGCTGTTGACATAAGCACATTTCAAGGAGCAAAGCAAGTTTTTATTTTTTTATTTCCGGATATAATCGCAGAAATCATGTTGATTTAATTGGTTGTACCCAAGCCTTTCTTAAATCTTTGTTGTCAGTTATTTTAATCTTCGTGGAACTCCCCGGAATTTTTTTATCGAGGAATCAAGCGATGATCATTCCATTCGAACTGGATGTCGTAAAATAATTTATGAAGCACTTACTACTTTAATTAAAACAGGAAATGCTTTCACTGAGATCATATTTTGAGTATATATTCCATTTACGTTAGTACTAATTCATTGTTTTGGTTATTCTAAGGTTTACATCTGGGTTCTTAGTTCTCCTAACTTAATTGTTTAGCTAAGACTTCCGCACGTAGAAAAATTCTGTTTCGAAACGAAACAATCATTAATAATCAATCATAATAAATTAATCATAATGAATAATAATAAATAAGCAACTTGAAAAATTTTATTATCGAATTAATACCCATACCTTTTCCGATGTTTATTTTTCGGCCATAAAATCATTCATAAGAGGACGATAAGAATTTTTTATTTTGTATGGTTTATGATAGTATATAAATAAAAAATATATTACTTCCTAATTGATTTGAGCTTATCGTTAGTTTCGGAATATATGTTTTGTCATATGAGAGCACAATTTAATATCTCTCAATATAAAAGTCCGTAATAAGAAAGCATTGATTTGGCACATTAAGGTCGTAAAGAAAATCAAATATACAACTTGTATAACTTTGATCTTAAAAGATAATTAAATTACATTAGTTATCATTGCAGAACTACCAAGAAGTTAAGGATTCTTTTACAGTTTTTTTGGTTGAAACATCTACAATGTGAACTTGAGTGAATTTTCTAGGAAACATATCCAGATATAAATAGCTTTAATTATCCTAAATAGACTCCTAACTATTTTTACGAAGCTCTTGGAAGGTACTTCATCCGAGACAAAAACAATTTGCGAATAATTAGTTTTCATCTAGAAGAGAGGGAACCTTTGTTTTCATCCATGAATACATCATGAGCCTTCTCTCAGTATTCGAATTATTTTCATTAAAATTCCCTCCGTTTCTAGAAACGTAGCCAAGAAAAATTAGACCTTCTCTCCAAGCGACGAACCTTGTTTTGAGTTCGTAAATAAATCCCATCTTCTGGTCTTAAAAGCGCCGCTAATTGGAATTTACACCCTGCCTAAGAAAAAACCGCACAAGAAAAGCGGAACAAAAAGACAACCATGAAATACTGCCACGGGGTCGAGAAATTTTTCCCATTTTATTAACCGCGCGTTTTTTGTCGTCAAGCCGCCGGACGATAGTCAAGGCTCTGTCACGATGCGTGTATATCTAGGGAGACTGATATTCTCTACAAGAATGTTAATCTCTTCCACTTTAACCTACATTTCGGGAGATATATCAAAAGAGCATTTATGCTTCCAGTTCTCTATTTGCCTGCGTATAGCCTTCGCGAATCCGGTTTTAAGTCCAGGTATCCATAACAGTGGTTTTCCGGTGTGTCTAAAAGGTCATATCGCTTCAGAATACATTTTACTATTACTTAAAATGACTGATTTAAAAAAAATCTCTTATACAGATTAATAGTATGTATATTCCTTTCAGTTACATCTTCTTATCACTTCACGATGCCTAATTAGTGAAAATATAAAAAATATTATATGAGAATTCTTCCGCTACGGTGGTCGGGAGCGACCGCATATTATGGGGATGATTCTGGTGTTGGGTGTTATTCATTTAATAACCAAGTTCTTAGCGAAAAGTTATATAATATATATAAGATATAACTATATAGCTATATAACAGGCATAGTTTTGGAGAATGTTGCCGATTCAGTGGAGTTTTGGAGTGAATTGAAATAGAATAGTATAATTTCTACAAGAACTTAAAGCATATGAACAATCAACATTGTTATAAATGTCAATTATTTTTCTATTATTAAGATTAATATAATATATCAAATAAGTCTGTGAATTAATTTTAGATAATGATTTGATAAATACCCCCTGACCATGTGCCTACTTGTAGTCTTTACAGAAATATGTACATAATCAATTTCAATCGAGCATGAATGTACTGTACAATATAATATAATGTAGACATCATACTCGATTCGAAATAATCCCTCAGTTATATTGCTAACGAAGTATAATAGAAGAGCCTCTAAGTTTCTTCTTAGTTTTTAAAAAACAATCTGATCAAAAAGTTGAATCCAAAAAGTACGTTTCCACGTATTTAAAACTAGTAAATACGTTAAATTGTGAGGATCAGAATGATGCGAAATGCAAGAAATTAACGAAGCATATAGGATGAGTGAAAGGAAAAGCTTTTTTGAGGTTCAGCCGAGTTATACTCGTTCACGTTCGCTGACGCATCCTCGTGTTTTTGTGAGTTGGAACTCCACGAAAGAATCCGTAAATTATCACGAAATGAAGCAAGGAATTCGCGAGATCTTGGGAGATAGCACGAGGAGGAAGTGCCTTTCTAAAGAGAGGATCTTTCCCGGACACGGTTCACGGGATTCAGAGAGTGGTGAAGAAGGGTAGAGAGAGGGGCTCCAGATCGTATCTGATGCACTCGAGAGATGGCTTTCCTGTGTCAGGAGAGAGTGAGTCGACGCATCAACTGGTAATGCTGGATCGTCTGCTAAAACGGCCCTTAAATGAAGAGATAAGAGGTTCGTTGTTAATGGAGGATATTCAGCGGTAGAAAGATCTAATGACGTGCCTTATAATTACCTTCAGTATGGTACGGAGCAACGCCGTCATTCCGTGACATTGATACAAGTCCATGTAACAGTGATTCAGGATGATTATTAGTGTGAGGTATACGATGTCAAATGTAGGTGGATATTGGTCGTAAATATCAGTTATTTTCTCTCTGCGATTCTGTTATTTTTTGGTTCAAATCGTTTTATTATGTAACAATGAGTTATTAGAGCATGTTGCGTTTAGAAAGAGGGTACTTTCACTCTGCTCACTCACTTTGATTCAGTGTTCACCCTTACGGGATAAGCTAATGCCAACTTTCACTGCGGTGGTAAAAAACTCCTTATATTGCTACCACTAGTTGCTACTATTAGCCTTTTCTTCCGTCAATGCTTGTTTCCTTATCTATTTTACATGATCTTTTCGTAAATTCTGCCTTCACTTATTCTTTTTCTATCACCCTAAATGGCTCGACATACACCAAGGCAACCTTGACTATTTTGTGTAGTTTTGAATTTAAATGTTTTAAACACTGAATTGAATTATCGTAATTATCTTAAGTGTATTTTAAATTAAAGTTATACTCAGTATTTTTCCCTTAAAAATAATCCGTTTTCAATTAAATTTTGAACTTAACTACTTATAAATTATGATATTACTTCAATGAATCGGTAAATAAAATATAACGCTAAAATATAAAAACCGACTGTCTTCAATTATTACATCGCGAATGATTTCCTCATCTTATACAGCCGATTCGTAAATTGCAGTTAAGATTAAGGTATTTTTAAATTTCCATGAATCGCTAGGTCTACCTTTAAATACTTAGAAAAATAAGAATACGACGAACTTAATAATGTTAGATAAACATTAAACAAAAGAACTCCTCATCGATTACTGAATTAGTATTTAGTTTCCAATTATGCTCGAATGTTGTTTTCCAATAATAACATTAATTTTGGCCCATATAATAATCTATTTACAATCTCATGTCTGTACTTGATATAAATATTATTGTGCTTTCCTTATGTTTCCTTAAAATAAAAGTTCTTATCAGGTCTTGATCTCTAATGTTCCAGTTCATATTGCATTAGAGCCGACATAATTTTATAAATTATTCGTATCAATACTTCTTAGAGTATTTCACTGCTGAAAGCTAACCATGTAACCTTGCTCTTTGCAGAAGAGAATACTTTTGTTACCACTCACTTATTCCAAGCGAGCAGTATCTATTTGCTGTGCCCATGCCAAAATAACCGTACATAACTCGTCTAGGAGCGAGTGTTGGCAAATAGCGACGTTTCAGGTTAGTTCCCTCCGTCGTGAAAAAGGGAACAGCCGTTCTGGATTCACAGTTCCCGCCAGGTCCAATCATTTCCGCCGAATACACTCGGTTATGTCACGAGAATCTCTCATATTACCGCGGGACGTTCACCTGCCATCGGGATCTCGCACGCCTTCACGTCAGAAACAGTTCCCTACCGTTTTCATCTTTCCGAGCATTCGCCATAATGGGTGCGAGCATAAAGGACTACGGAACCCTCTTTTCCTCCCACACGCCTTCAAGGGTTTATCTCTGCAATCCCTTATCGCCTTCCCACAATCTCTATCCATCGGGAAAAAGGGAAGCCTTTTTGGGTTTCCAATCGCATCCCTTTGTTTTGCTCACGCCCGCATCCTAGACCGCATTCCCTCCGTCTCTGGGAGAGCCTTCCACTGGAACACATTCCAAAATGATCTTCTTCCGCCCTTTTATGGTTTTTTGGCCCGAGTAAAAGGAGCGGACAATTCAATTTCTGTCCATGGTATGTCCTCCTCTCTCTTTATGGGCAGTTTTTCGTTGCAGTCTGGTAATGGAAATATCACCGTGTCCTCTGAAGTAGTTTTTGTTCGTCCTTTATTCGTTGTGAAAATGGAGTAGGATATAGAAAGGTAGGACTGAATGTTTTTGCTGAGTACGAGTGGTATAGATTAACGCTTTTCTTGTCGTCTGTCATTCAATGATTTTGTTTTACTGCGCTCACAAAGTATTTAGGCTTAAATTAGAAATGTTACGAGAAAAATAATCGAGAATTCGTAACCTACGATTATTAGAAGAGGCTACATTTAGGACAGATTCTGGAGTTGAGTATTATTTACTGACTGAAATATTACATTCAGAACAGCTTCTTGAGTTGATTATTATTATTTACTGACTGACGTTGTTCACACGAGTAACCATAGAAAAGTATGTATCCGTCAATGTAAGCTAAAAACTAAATTAATTGCTTTCGTAAAGGCATAGTTATATTATGACTATGAATTTGAATATAGAGTAAATCATAATTATCTTTATACGTATCAATTATAGTTTTAATTTAATGAGACGTGAGGGAAATAAAGGTAAATTGTAGATCTTCTTGACAATAAATGTAATAATTGAAAGCAAACTAAAAGATACCTTACATTCTTACTGATTGAACGTTTTAAAGTTTCCGTGGTTTGAACAAATCTTCTTATTTTATCAACATTAAATATTTATAGTTGATCAAGTGACGAAACCAAATTCCCAACCGAAGATGATGGTTAAAATTTTGGAAAGATCTGCTTGATTGCAGTTTGTTGTTTACTGTTCTGGCTTTAAATGAAGTACAGCATTGGATTATAAGTTTTTAGAATATACAAAAGGTTTTGCTGGCGATAAATATCCCTACAAGATGTGAAAATTAATTGTTCCTAAACTTTTCTCATGCTGAATAATTATTCATTTCCTTCGCTTTCCTCGTTCTTCAATTCATTAAGATTCACTTAAAGTGAATCTCCAAAATGGTGCATGATTAGATATTAAAAGGCTGTAAGATGGTCTCTTTTGAAATTCTATCTCCATCCTGAAAGGTAATAATTACTTCATTTTTGACAGAATCCATCTCATCCAACAGGGATTTTCAAATTAATTCTCAGAGCAACTACTTCTCATTTCGAAAACTCATTCTTTACTCATTTGCTTCGCGTCGCATCCCATATTCCCAACCAAGATCTCTCTAATGATTCCAACTTTCCGTTTTTGTTAATGATCACTCGCTCAGTAGCGTTTTTCTTATCTCCTTGAAATCGGATACGGCGCCCAATCATCTTTACGACTCCACCCTTTCGCGGTGCCCACTTTTTTATCGGAGTTTTTCCTTCCTTCCATCTTCTCCTCTCCTACGCCCCCTAAGAGGACGACAAAAGGGCCCTTTTCCCTTTAGGGGCCTCTGGAAGGGACCGCACACTTCTCACTTTCATCTACCTTCCTTCGCTGCCCGGCGCACGACTCCTAATCTCTAACCTCCCGCTGCGATTCCCATCTCACAAGCATCCCTTCCAAAAGAAGCTCCCTTTTCGGCCTCTTTCAACGGATTTTCCCCTTTTCCTTGCCCCTTTTCGTCCTTCACTTCTCATACTTTTTTACCTGAGGGTGGTCTACCTCTCGGCTGCTTTGCCAATACGGATCCTATCGCGCCTTGGCCATCGTTACGTGTTTTACGGCCTTTAATTGCGTAAGATAGGTTGGTTCCCTTACTTAGATACTGAGAGAATGTTTCGGGTTACATGGTTATTTTTTTTTCTTCTCTTGTTTTCGCGTTTCTTTTGGGTCAAGGAAGGGTCTAGTCGATCGTTGGAATGGGTACATAGAGGTAACTGTGTGTACTCGTATCGGCTTGTAATGTGTCCTTTCTTCGTGGTGAGAGTGGTTGGAGTTTAGTAGAGATTGAAAAAATAAATTGAATTCGAAAGTATCTTTTAAGATTAAAGGCATACTAAAAACGTACAATTAATAATTTTTTCATAAATCTTGCCCTGTCTATATACGAAGTAAGACCCTTGGAATCCAAATAAGGTTTTTTTTTGGTTTTGAATTTTAGAAATTGTCAATGATCGATCTCATGATTCTCTAACATATTTTATCGTCTACTCTCTTAGGCTTTATAGATTTAGTATTTAGACAAATTTCTCCAGTTATTGTTCGGATGCTAGCTTGTAATTGATAAGCCAAAGTTTTCTAAATATAAAAAAATATATAAAGGTTCTAATATAAAAAATATATAAAGGCATACTTTTTGCTGAATTGCTTTTTATTTTATCCCCTCAGTGTATTGATTGGTATAAATATAAAAAATAAAAGTTGGGCTGAAATGTCTGTTTTTATTTTCAGCTATTAGCCAACATCATTCGAGTAAATGATTAATTAAAATAGGGAAAATTAAATGACTACGCTGTATTAAAATGTTTAGGACAATAATATCCTAATCAATATGCCATAGAGTCACATGTCCTGGAAGCTTTGTATTATTTTCGTTTTTATTTTGTGTAAATTAAATGCGTTCTCGCCGGAATAATGATTTATACATCATAAACTCTAGAACAGACTTCTGACTCGATTTGCATCTTTATCACTTTACATGAATGCAATATTTATGGCAAGAGCGTTTCCTCAAATTCAATAAATAAACAGCTTTCAACAAGGGAAAACTGTTTTCTATGCCGGGGAACATAAAAGTGGTACCATATCACCACGGTTACTTTGAGACGAATTCACCGAAAATCGTCAACAACCGCCCTCTTTGGAGAAATGATTTAGATCCGTCCCTCGGACCGGCATTAACAAAAGCAAACAGAAACTACGAAGTCCCCTCACGATGAAGTCATCCGTCACACCCTCCATTACTTATCCGCCGATCATTGTCTTTCCTATCGCACGGAAAAGTTATTCCCGGGACCAGGAATTTCCCTCGGAGCATAAATCATGGGAAAAGCGGGGACTTTTCGAAGGGAAAGATTCGGATCTCCCCGATGACTCGTCCTTCCTTCTCACTTCCTCATTTGCGCATAGGCGCCTCAAAACCCACCCACGCACCCCGTCGGCTCCCTTTTTAAAACCCGACCCGCATCCCTTTGTCCGGCGACATCCGTAGACTCAGTTCACGCGTGCGCCCAAATCCTTCCTTTCTATCCACGCCACCCTCCCATTGTTCGCGGAGCCATGGTGACAAAGGGATGAGACGCACTCCTTCGCCTTCCACTTTATCTCATCTCTCTCTCCCGATGAGCGCTCCCGGAATGCTCCTCCTAAGATAGGCGCCCCCGCTTTCCATTCCCACGTCCTTTGTGTCCGACAGATTCCGAGGGATGGTCGGCGCGGATGTGTGCAAGAAGCATGAGAGTAAGTTTAGCAGAGACGGTGTTAATCGGTGCCGACAATGAGGCAGTTTCCGACCGGACGACTTTTTTTCCTCTTCGCCGCTGTTGACGAATTCTGTACGTTTCGTATTCTGAGCGGGATTACGGCTCTGGATGTACGTTCGGATGTTTGCTATCTACCCTTTCGGATGTTTGTAGCTTTCCCGGAAAAGAAAATAGTTTCCTTTTGAAGTCTTGTCGAACACTGTTTTTCATTATTTTCTTCGTGAGGATTTAACGTGTAGTTTTCCATTGCGACGGGATAAACAGGAGTTTTTCGTGCTTTATCCTTCTTTTATAGAGAGTTTCGGTGTTTGTGTCTATCTGTATCTGGGCTACGGATTGAGTGTTGTTGATGCTCTACGTTACTAGTTATCGTAATATATGATGTAATGAAAAGCTTCATTCTACATTTTCGCTTCTTGTAAGTTTTTGAGAGATTTCAAAAGTCATTTGATTCAGAGAGACTAAATTTAATAATAAGAGTTATTCCAAATAGTGGAGTTGCTAAGGATTCTGTACTAGCTGCAGTCCTCATTTCCTCTTTTTAGTTTCTTTTAAAGTTTCATAATCTCAGATAATTCTACCTTATAATCTCGATGATAGTCAATTACTATTTATTTAACAATTGTCTAAGACTAACTTAATTACAATATATTTTATACAATTATATTTTAGCAGAAACGCCTCAAGATCTGTTTTAGATTTACTGATAGCACGTGTGATATGGTATGACACTTGATGATGATGTATATTATAGGTTTTTATGAATATCATTAAGTATTGACTTTATATTTTATTACCAAACGATGATGTAGGGTAATGAAATACATCTTCTAATAAGTTAGCGCCATTTAAGATCATCCCATGCTCCTATTCAAACAAGTAATTCGTACTATCATCCCACGACAAAATGTCTTCATATGACCGATTTGTACGCATACCTCCGATTCTGAGATAAACCAAAAAAATGTCCACGAAGACATTTTCATGGTAACTCAGGTAATAGCGTGCTTTGACAAGATCGCATCATTTGTGCAGGAGTTTTTTTCTGGTCTCGTACCTCCGATCGCTATCACGATGCATTTTCTGTTTGTCGAGAAAGGGTAATGTTTTTTGCCGCACAGTGATCCGTGCATTTGGCCGGATCGATGCAAGCCCACCCAGAGCGCAGGCAAGGTCGCAAGAGATAAAAAATGAGTAGAGGAATCCTCGTCTATCTCCCAAATCTTTTTAGTTCCCAAAAATATTTGTCCGGTTGTTGAGAATGTCGCGAGGCGGTTGTGTCTGCCATTAAGGCATGATTTAATGCTTTGGGATTATGCCCGCTAACTGAGCCATGAGGTGGTATTAGATATCAATCAGATAAACGTGTGCTTCAGGGTATTTCCAGCCTCAGTGCGCAACACGTGTTGAATATCTTTCTACAGGAAAAAAACTTGGGGACGATCGGTACATCAGATTATGGTCCTCTCAGATTTTGGTTCGTTTTTTACTAAAAAATTCCTTTTTCCTGGAGGATGGAAGAGTTGGGTTGGTTTGCGAACTGTTATCGTGCAATTTGACAATATAATGGTGCTTACAAATATTATGATTCTAACTAATTGTGTTTTGATGAAAAAAGGGCTTTTCCAAAGCTATTATTTTTGTCATTCCTAGAGCACATAACTTTTTTTCTGGTAAGATCAGAGGAATGGTATTATTGTTTGATTTAATGGGAGAATATGATTTTTTGACAGGTAATGAAAGATTTAAATTTTTCTCGCTATTTTTTAATTCAAGCATATCAGACCTATACTATATACTACATTATTCATTGAAAATGTCAGTCGAAAAATATTTATCTGAATTTATATTTTCCTCAATGATTTATAATATCTCAGAGGTAAGTTATTATACTTGGATGTTTCTGCCAAATAATCTGCAAAAGATTTTTAGTTACACGAATAAAGATATTATTTCAAATGAATGTTCTTAGAATAAAACAAAATTACCCTTAAATTTCCGCATTTTCTTTATCAATGATTGGAAAGGAAACCGTCATGCACTGCGTTCTCAAACGTGAAAAATCCTGTAAATAAAAGGAGAATATGTACTTAAAAATTTAAAGCCACGTTGGAATGAAGTGAATACATGTCAATTATACCATAATAGCAAACAAGATCGATATTCCTTTGTTGTCAATTAATATTTGGAACGTCCTAATCACGCCGTCTTCTAAAGTATTTTCTCAAATTATTCTGTTATGGGAGATCCTTCTACATTTTCTTAACTACGATGCATTTCATGTAAACGTATTCAAGACTTACTCTGTTTTTGTAATATATATTATTTTACGTACCTTAAGGTACATCAATAGTGAACAGTAGATTTAATGTCTTATATCCTCGTAGGTAAGCTTAACATAGACATATCGTTTTTACAGGTTATCTTCTTCGTCTCTTATCTCTCTCGAAATTCGCTCTGAAATTATTCCTGCAAGCGAAACATCTACTTTATATCGTTTTATCTTATCGGGATCTTCAAGGTTAATAAAGTTGAACTTGTGCTTCTGCTTGACTTATATTTTCAGTAGAACTACATTCTGTTCCTAATGCATTCCACGACACATTTTTTTCGTACTCGGCGAAGATGAATTCCCGCTTTTTGCGGAGAGATGGAACTCCATGACACAGAGATATCGCAATAAGCCCTAGGCCTATTCATTCCCCTTAAGCCGTCCCGCCTATGCATCTTTTGCAGGTCGCTTCTGCACGTCTTCTGTCCCGCACTCACCAGCTCGTGAAGATCTTATCGCCTTTCCCTCTCTCTGGATTACCTTTTTATGCGCGGGCTTCGGAAAAATTTAGGAATGTCCCATGGGAGCCTAGTCATGGCAACGTGTTTATAGCTCGTGAAACACCTGCGTGACAGCGGTATCCCTTTTTTTCTCTCCGTATGTGACGATAGAAATACAAGCATATTTTCCTCTACCTGGATTTTTCATCGTACACATAAATAATTCGACCTTAAATTTTTGAATATTCATCTGGGAAAAGCCTTTCCGAGTTTCGTGTTACCCTGAGAAAGGGTTCCGAGGAGTCTGAAGAGCATTTTTACCGCTAACTCAAGCGTGTTTATGTAGCTTGTGGTCATGTGAGTGTATAGTGAATGTTTTTTATGGGGTTTTAAGTAAATGACGTATCTGAATGTTGTGTATTTTTATAGACTTCGTTCTGAAAGTCTATTACATGCTCGAAATTGTTTTGATTTACAAGTAATACGTTTTTAGGTGTTAAATGAATAGACCTATATCTTAAATTAAAATCACCTCGACTGTGCTTTGTTTACGAATTTTCCTATTAACACATACTAAGATAAAAATGAATTTAAACCATATTCAGAAAAATCTTTTGGAGTACATTTATTAAATAGCGTTGTCACAATAGACGAAAGTAAATCCTGGTTTGACTTTCGGACTAATATTAAAGTGAGAGCCGTCCTCATATGTATAATTCTAAATAAAACTTTTTCGTATAAACCTCCCATATCTAACAAGCCCAGGTCAAAAACGTGACTTATGAATTTCGTAAAAAAAGTAAACGGAATGAATGTAATTTTCTGCAAATTTTAGTTGATGCTACTTGGAAAATTAGGTTTCCTTCCCTACTTTTGCTTGTTCGTAATATTACCAATAGACGGTCTTAAATCTTAAATTCGCAAACACCTCTATGATTAAAAATCCGCATTAAAATAAGTTCTTCTCGATAAACTTCATAACAAGTCTTATTCGGATAGTATGTTAGTATGATTTACTGAACTTAATGGGAGAATGAAAATGACTTTTGCAAGTATTCCCATGAAAGAATTTATCTTGCAAGGTATCTCCTGTTACGCCAATCGAGCCTTGGTTTGATCTCGAGCTTCTAATGACAATGCATTTCTATTATTTATCCTTATTCTCCTTTCGAACGCTTTCATGCATCGCATTCCCCGCATCGTATTTTATTCAATATTTTTCAATCCCTCTTTCTCCTTCCCCCGCTGTCACATCCTTTCTCAACAGCCTTTGCCTACCGCGAAAATTCGCTCTTCACCGGAGCCTCTCTCGTTTCGTCCGCAGCCGCTCTTCGAAAGAAAAGACGACGAGATGGAGAAGATAAGGGGAAGGATCTTTTGAGGCGAGATAGCCATCTGACGAGCGGTTCGATGGCTGTCTCCCTGACAGCTTACGGACGGTCCAGAAAGTGGAGTCCCTCCCGTGATTTAATGTTGAGGAAGATGGAGGACCTTAAGGAAAGAATTTTGGATGTACTTTTCATCCCAGTGATGGTTGTGCATACGAGGGTTTTCAATATCCTAGTGCCAGCGAAATTCCCGGAAATAATTACGCAAATGCAAGCATCTCGTTTCGATTTATTCCAATCGTGATCGTAGATTGATTCAGGAATATATTTTAGTCTGATAGGTAGATTTTTATCTTGAATAACCACGTGATAAAAGGAATGGAAATTGATATTAAGTTATGCGCACAACTTTATTGCCGGTTCAGATTATATTTCTAGCAATTAATGTCTTGCAATTTATCCACAAGATTAATAGTGGTGGCGGTCAATGAATAATTTGAGCTATATTAGGTTTATCAACAGGAAATGTTTGGGGTATTCTTTTAGCCTTTACGTAAGAGAGGTATAATTTTAAATGCTAATAGTTAAATGTATAGAAAGTTTATGGTACCGAAATGTAAATTCTTTGTTTGATTCATGATCAACTTTTTTCAACATCATGGTTATTTTTTAGATAAGTATAGAGGACCACGACTGATCAATATGGAGGGTCACTATGTCTAAGATTATATTTATCCCCCTATAATTTTCTATAGTTGCTCAAATATTTGTCTAATACCTCGCTTTCGTTCTTCGTGAATATCATTGTTTCTGTTTGTATTTTCTATTAGTTTTCAAATTTCATAAGAGCTCTGGAAAAATAATTGGTAATACCCATGGCTGCTTCCAATATTTTTCAAACTTAATTTGCAGTCTTATTCTTATTCGAATAGTTTTTTCACTATATAAGAGCTTCAATCCTTTTCTTTTTAATACCGCTTAAATTTTTGGTAAATTATGTAAAAAATTCCCATTATAAAATATTTACGTGTGTGTAATAATTTATAGCAACCCCAAAATATTCTTTGCGTACATTTTATGAATATGATTTTTAGTATGGAATAATGTATAATTGTAATAACTTATCCTTGGATGATAATCTTCATCTACTATAGACCTATCATACTCATATTCATATATAAGCAAATTTTTTAAATCGAAAAAAGAGAATCATATCAATATCAAATATGGCAGTAGAAATCATAAAAATGAAGCGCAAAGATCGGTTATTGTGTTTCGACGTATTGTTCAGAAACGGAAATCGGTTATTATGTCATCGACCTTTCTGGAGGATTGGGCTCATAATTCAGAGAAAAACACATTAGGGAAAAACCCTGCTCTTCGGAGTAGATTAACAGGTCTTAAAACATTACTCTCTCTATCTCCTCCCAAATCAGCCGTCTTCTGGGAACTCCCAAGGAGATGTTTAACAATTTAAAAGGTTTTGGCGACGACTCTCTATCCCATTTCCTTTGGCGACACAATGGTCCTCGTGTTCGCCGTTATCCAAACACAGATATCGCGGAAGAGCGATCTATCGATCGATAGCACTGCCTTTTAGGATATTGCCCCCGCCGGCCTCCGCTGACCACGACACACGCCACCTCTCTATTTTTACCTCCAGTCTGACGTGTTTTACCCTCGCTTTCTCAATCCGAGATTTCCTTCCTCTGCCTTAAAGAGTCTTTTGTACTCGCGAAGACCGCTGCGGTGCCTCCTTTCCCTAGATCCTGTCCACCGATAAGGGCGCGGTCTTCCTTAAGACCCCTTCTTCCGTGTGCATGGCTCGTTCCGTGGCGCACATGTCGTGGCCATTTTCATGCCGTCTTATTTCAGCTTCTCCGTGGCAAGAGTGTTCTGCTTTGAGTGGCTGAGATAACGGTAAACGTGGTCAAACACGAAACATCCACCCCCTCCATATCCATCGGGACCTTTTCTTGTCCGCAAGGTTCGATTTTTACCGAAGAGGGTGGTTGTTAAAGGACGAGGGTGGTTTTTCGAGTGGGTATGTCGAGGAGGGTTGTTAATATTTGAATCGGTTTCCTTGAGTGCGTACGGAGGTGAACTATGCCACTAAGAATGTCTTTTTTGTTGAAGTTGGATTCCGCTGTTCATCGGGGCATCGATTTGAGAGTGGTAGAGCGGGGTTTGGATGAAAAGAACTACTGACTCGATATGAGGTATCAACCTAAAATCTGTTCGAATTTCAAAACAATTCTAGAGACCTGAAAGGAAATACTTCTGAAACTTTCAGAATTTAGATTTGGTTCGATAATGGCAAAACATTAATCAAATTAGCGGAAAATTTTCTTAACTAAATTTATTTATATAAAAGAATATATTTGTTCCGTTGATCAATCTATTTTGAGGAAATTATTTTGTTAATACAGTAAATTCAGTTCTACAAAATCTGTCGTCATCTAACATACCTTTTTTCAATTCTGGTAAATCCAATTGACTCGTAAACGATGTGTAGTGTTTCCAAATTACGTTACATGTTTAAATGCTGAGTTTTTATATCATGAATTAGGTCTGATGTCGAAAATTTTAATTCGTTTTCTTATGGATACGAATCGATTATAGTTTAAGGCTATGTCAAGGTTTTTCATATTTTCATTTACCTGGCACACACTCCATAAAACAGCGGTTCTTGGTGGACGACAGTTTAAAAGTAATATGATATATACTAAGATTTAAAAACCCTTCTTTTTTCTTTCCTCACAATTAACGCTGTATGTATAGCTCGCAAAAACCAGTCCAGAAGACATTCTCTTTAGCTTCAATAAGTGGCTTTAACCCGTCCGTCAAGGAATTTATTCTTCGTAAACTGACAACTTCTTTTCTTTCTATTCTATTTAAAAGCTATTAAAAGAAACATTCAAGGTGTACAACCTTGTCAAAGTTTATTTTCGGCATTCATTTTCAGACCGAACATTCCTTCGGTTAATTATATCGGATGGGGATGGCATTCCAGTTCGAAAAGTCTCATTGATAAATATGTAGTTCGCGGAATTAAACGTTTGATTCTCTCTTTTCATATTTGTCTGCTATAAATGTTCTCTCTTCTTTAATAGTTTTTCGTCTGCTACATCATTCATAAATCGATTTCTATAATGAGATTTTGCAAGATTTATTTTTCCACATTGAAACAAATCTAATCTATTGAAATTATATAATCAAGCTCAATTCTAAAAATAATTCTGAAAAACGGATCAAATAACAAGGATTAAAATTGTTGATTATGTTTTTGAAGTTCCTTGTATGACCTACTTTAAAAATGAATATCACTCCTTGAAATAAATGCTGAATACGCAATACAATATTTGAAGGACATTCCTTCCAGTGATATAATGTGGCATTCCTATGAATTTTAATGGTAATTCAAAATCTATTTTAACCTCTCTGTTTAAGAATTAAACGTTTGGGTAACACTTCGAACGTTAAAGAAATGATGCCCAGTTGTGAGTGAATCTCATAAGGTACGACTTTTTTTGGTCAATGATAGTTGCAATGAATTGTTTTTATTAACAGTGCGAAAAATGAGTCAGAATTGTATTATATATGAATAATTTCTCATGTTCGCATGTCCTCGAGCAAAACTTCTTTGGATCGGTTTACTCCGGAGAAAACAGCATTGTCTTCTGTTTTCCACTAACGTTGACACCTCGTAAACACTTTCTCGCACGTTGAAAGTGAAACTAAATTGGTGCATCGCATGCGCGATAATTAGAGCTACCATTGACGTAAGCGCGAGTTAAGTAACTTCTAGATCGCACCAACGAATTACGAACACTTTCCAAACTTCCAAATCCAACAAGAGAGGTCTGATTCGGTATCGATTCATCTTTCGTCACATCATACGTTCGCTCAAAGTGGGAGAGACATTCCTTTTTCCTTATATTTTCAGTTCCCCTTTTTTTCCGCCTTTTCATAGCACTCGATAATTAATTTGGCCCACATCGTTCAACGCCTCACGTGGGAAGTGCGAGGGGAGGAGGGGGAGAAGGGGAGGGGGGAGGGGAAGGAAGTGAACATATGGTGTCTCTCTCTCTCGAAGAGGACCCGATCGCGCCTTTCCTTCAAGATAAACATTTTTCACCTCCTCGCACTTTTCTGCACCTCATCCTTTTCCTCAAACTCTCGTCGCCTACGTCTTCCCTTCACTTCACATCCCTCCCTTTCCATTTATAGATTTACCTCCAGCTAATTTTACGGCGGGGATTCTACACAGTAGCTGTTAAGCGTTGTGGCAAATACGGGACCACGAGAGAGGTAACTTCAGTGACAGTATATGCGAAAAATACCAATGTTTATTCTCACGATGGAAGTTTTTGACGAGGGATCGAACGCTAGCGATTTACTTTGATGATGATTTGTACTTCGCTGTTTGTTTGGCTTCTATTGAAGTATTTCATAACGATTGTTTATTAATGATTGTTTGGTTGGATTGTGTGGGAGTTATTATATTAGCTACATTGCTCTATTTGCAAAACATTTTTTCAGCGACTTATATAATTGATACGTACGTTTTTTCTGAAGTCGAGGGAGATATTTTTACCCTGTTGCACTGTGGGGCCACTTTTCTCTAATTACAGCCATAAGTGTTTCTTATAATCTGTGAAAAGCGGGAATATTATGATCGTGGAAGTATATAGAATGCGTATATATATTCCTATATACTTGAGCTACGTTTCTGAATATATATTCCCATTATTCTGCCAGGGGAACCATTAAACTATTTGATCAAGTTTAACCTCGTTTAGTAGCCATACTAAATAAACAAAGAACTCAAGTTAACATCTATCCTTCATTTACTTACATACTTTTAATCTGTATTAATGTGTCCTAGTTCCAGTTACCTTCACCGTTTTTATTTTCTTTTGTCTTTTTTTCAGCACATAATTAGTTGTAAGGTATTCAGGCTGAGATTATTTTTTTTTTACTTTTAATCATTTTAGAGGTAAAACATTCGGCTACACATGCCCTTGTAAATGCTGCTCGGGTTTTCCATAAGTCTTAATTGAATAATATATATCTGGATTTCACGAGAATTAATTATTTTCCGGGAGTTTCTGACATGCACCTACTGGAACCGATAAGCTGATAACTGAATTTATCATTCGCTAAAATTCACGTGAAATTTCCGTGTTAATCCTCGGGGACCCTCATAACACCGGCTGGAACTCATTTCCTCGCATGTGATATTCAGAAGTAATAAGCAATAATATCGTGATCGTCCTTCGAAAAGAAATCAGCTCACTCTGTCACCTCATATTAGCACTGTTCGAGCGTGAAATATTCGCCATAGGAACGAGAAATGGAAGTCCGATCACACGGCGGTATTAATAACATCGCGAGAGAAGTCGTCATTGGAGGAGGGGACTTCACCCAACATTCCATCATCTCATTGTGAAGAGTTTAGTGGTGACTGAGTCAATCGTAGCACAAACGCTTTTGAGTACTCTCCGTCCACTCTCTTCATTTTCCGTGCTCCTCCCTCGACATCTACTCTCGACGGGATTGTTTGTCCATAGCTGCGAATATATTAAATTCACCTAACTGCGATGGGTTTTTCCGTAGGGAGACCAGGTGTTTGGCTCAACGCTTCAGTGTCACATTAATTCGTTGTGATTCGTCACTGCGAGCGTTTAGGGATGGGCTACCGACGTGATGTCTGACACCTTTATTTGGATAAACACACTCCCAGACTCTCCCGTTTCCTCGAGGATTAGAATCCGTTCTGGTGATGGTGGTACGCGTTTGGAGTTTGTTTAGCCTATAGTGGGATATGGATCCATATCTATATGACTACAGTTCGTAATTGAATAGGCGGTGTATAGGGTTTCATACAGCCGTTTTTAAGAGATGGCCTTATTATTTATTTGCTCAATGTTGAGTGGTACAATTTAGACTTAACAGGGAGTAATAATTGAAAACACTCCTGATGTAAGCCCACTTGAAATATAAGGTATTTTTGAAAATTATTATTGCATTTTTTTTAAGAAAAGCATCGGGGATAAGCCCAACGTTGGGCTACTAAAATTATTCATTCATTTATTCTTACTGAGATTGACTTAATTATTTGAAATTCTGTAAATAAAATATATTATGATTGACTTAATTATTTGAAATTCTATAAATAAAATGTATAATGGGTCCGTTGTAAATAAATTAGCAGTTAAGATTAGAAGTTATAATATTTTCCAATATCTAGTTCCAGCTTTAGAGTCTCTTTTTAGTTTTATCGTCTAGTTATTTAAATCTCCTATCTTCATTCTAATTATTTTGTCTTTTAATTTTTGTACGCAGTTGAAAAGGTTCCCCTACTAAACATATAATATCGTATTTATAATAGCTGGTTTCCCTTATAATTATTTAATCTTACAATTCATATATAACAGACATTAAGTCGTTTGGTTCAGTAAAGGTTATAAGCCCAAGTTCTTTCTGGTATTTATTCTTACCTCTTCTATTCTTATTCGAATCCCTCCCAAGATTTTCTATGTAATTTGTAAAATGAGAGCTAGATATTTAATCAAACAATTCTAGCTCATATAAATTCATCCAATTGTTTAAGCGAATGGTAATTTATCAACAGCCTTTCTTAAGGAATAATTTGCCAACGTGACTGATTGATCCGGGACATCGAGGCCTTAATACATCGAAAATGCTCGTTATAAATAATGAACTCGCGTCTCTCGATCAATCAAGATCTAGATGAAGGCTTTCATTACACGAAAGAATACTTTACGCAGTCGCGCCGCTCACGCGAGACTTTTCGCGGAGAAGGCCTACGCATCGCGCGGCGTATAAGGGGACCCAGCGATCGACACCTCTTATTTCCCACCTGCCGCTCCCGTTATGCCCACTCCCGTGCGCCCCACGCACGCCCAGCAGCCACGGCCTTATCTCACGATGACGGAAGGTAATGACACCTCTCGAAGGTACATTCTCCATATTCCCGTCCAACGCTCTGGTTCGAGCCCACTTGATGTTACATGTCCAGTCCTCAATTCGGCTTTAGAGGAGGAAGTTACTGTCGGGTGTGCATTTGGTTTTTTCAACACCCTTGTCCATCGCTTACTTTTGAATCCCTTTTGAGCCACGTTCGAAACAGGCGGCTACTTGTTTGAGTTATGATACACGTATTTTTTGTATTGAGTTTTCTTATGTTTATCTACGATCTTATCTTGCTGCGATAATGTTTGAGAACGTATGGTGCAAGGATAATTTACCACCGTTTGGTTTTGAAGGTTGAAATTGTGCATTGAATATGCGACGAAGGATTATCTATACTTATTTACTCTGGTTGTTCATTCTTACCTTATTGTATTCTGGAATTACACAAGGCCAGTATTCAATTTCTTATACTCCGAGATCTCACGTTAACAAAGTTAAATAGAAATGAAAAAGTATGTGTGTGTTATAAAGCCTATTCCTTTATACCATATTACATTTCTATTGAAGGTATTTTTCGTTTTATTATAAACGTTCTATTATAAACATATTCAACCCTTATTTTAGCCATAAAAACTTCAGTTCAATGAAATAGTTATAAATTAGCAAAGATCGAAGGTTTGAGCAGAGAAATTGGCACAAGAAAATATTTGATGTAATCATTAGGCAGAGGAAGTTACTTAAGAGAAAAAAATATCTCATAATATTATACATTATATGATTTATTCATATAATTATATATTAATGATTTTATTTACGTAAGTATGGATAGATATCGAGCGATACAAGTGAACGAGAGGTTTAACGTAACGTATACAAGTAGTCTTGAGATAAAAAGAAATAACTGAAGTAACATTATAACAAGTTAATCCAATGTATAAATCTTTAAAATTACGAAATTTACCCTTATTATTAGTATTATCCTCCACATGAGATTGGTCGTTCCTTTTAAGACTGAATTCTACTGAATAAAGTAAAATTCATACTTTCGATCAAAAAGATACGTGGTCTATGAAACCCACGTAACCACAGATGTCCCCATTTCATCATGTTTCTTTTTCATCTCAGTTTCCGCATTCTTTTTCCACTCTTTCGCCTAGAAAATTTTCTTGGAAAGACGTAAAAAATGGACAATCGGCGCCGTTGTCACTGGACCCACAGAATGCCACGCTTCCCGTCAACTGTCTCATTAGCATCGGCACAATAACAAACTCTCTCTCGCATAGCGAGTGGCTTTCAACGCTGGGTCGTTTCCCTCCCGCACACCAGTGACAGTGGCGTTCTTTATCGGGAGATCACAGGTCGGGAAAAACAAGAAGACACGAGTTAAGGCGCCGAGTAACAGTTAGGTGCATTCATGCACATGATGCACGTCTATTTATGCTGACAAAGTTGGGTTTGGACATTTTCACTAATTACCAAAGGTTCTCTTCTCCAGACAAAGATTTTAGTATTTCGGTTCGGTTTAGTGAGTTCGGTCTTATAATTGACTTTTGAGATTTTTATTTTCGTTCTTCGTGTTTTTTTTTAAGTTTCCTATTCGTAAATTACGAAGAACTGACGTAAAATCTTATGCTTGAAATTTTATTTTTAACACCTTGCTTCGAGAATGGAAAAATGAAAAAGTATATTTCAGTGACATTCTTACACAGAATCGTCTTTGAGCTCTAAATAGTATATCTTACAAGAATAATTATGATTGTTAGAGATATTTAGTTCACCTCAACGACATATATAAATATACAAAAGAAGAAAGTTGGCTACTCCTAGAAATATTAATATAACAAGCATATGCGTATTAACTCTTGTATGATACTCTACTCTTATATAATACTCTAGATTATATGCAAATTAAAATTTAAGGCACACTTCTCAGTTAATCTGATTAAGAGACTGATCGTAGTAAACTTTTGGTCTAAATGAAAGTATTTCTCATTTACAAAGACTTGTTGAAAGCAGACAGAAACTCTAATTATTACAAAGCTGATGTTGATTGGATTTCCACAGTATGCTAGTTAAAAACATGAACCCCTCACCTAAAATTACATTAAGATACTCGGAGAGTTATTTCTGAATAAGTATGACAAAAGTTCTTCCGTTCGATAAAAAGATAGTACGAAGTAATCGTTTGACACCAGATTATTTATCAATGAAACCAAATCGACGTATTTTAATGTTATTATACTTACCTCATATCAATTTACATGTACATTGAAGGTTATATATGGTCGATTGCACTATTTTTTACCAGCCAATATCACTTGCGTAACAGTTTTAAACGAGTGTTGTCTCGTTTGGTATCTACTTTTACATCGTCCCTTTCTAAAAGCATATAGTCACCTTTAGATTTTAAATTAATATGATAATCATAAAACATTTTGTCCCTTAACGACGTTAATAAATAATACAAATTAATTATATAAACGAAAGAAATATAAAAATATGAACAGTAGAGATTCAGGCAAGTAACAAGAGAATCTTACTTTTTACATGTTCATTATTCCAAAATAAGACACTAAACAGTCGCAAGAACGATTCCTAGTGGGCGTACAGTAATTATCCACCAGGTGACACGCTGAGTGCTTCAAGCTACCTCTGTGTCCACAATGTGTGGGTTCTAAGTAAACAAATATTGTTACGAGGTGATGCCAAGGAAGGAAAGCATTCTCCTCTGCCCATTACTCAATCCTCTCTTTTCCAAACAGCCTAGCTACTCGAATGCGTAGTTGGGCGCACTTTTAGAAGAGTTTGCCTTTTACGTTAGAGCCTAGAAGAATAGCTTCTGCGTCAGTGGATTTAGAACCCTCAATGGAAGGATGTCCTTCGAAGGACCATAACGCTAGGAGGTCTCTCTCGCCTCCCACTCGTTACACTCACTCGCTAATGACAGCCTACTTCCAGTTAAATTGTAAAATTTTTAGAGGCTTTGACCCAAATTTTACTTTATACCCTTTCATTACTGTCACTTGCGCTCGAGACATAACCTGTTCTACTTTATATTTCAGGACACGGTATCGATGACTTAATACGATACGGTATTTATGTATCAATACTTTCAATCTTTAGATTTTTAAGCTTATTACATATCAAAGTAAAGTTTGAAGATCCTCTGGGAAAAACGTTCAAAGAAGAAAATCATAATAGAATAGCAGATATAATTATTCTGAAGCAGTTATTAAATATATCATTATATTATTTATACTTTCCCATGTTTTTTTGTTGTAGAAAAGAAACTATGAAAAATCTACTATGCTCATCGTGATAATGCAAATATAACGAGAAGATATTCATTAGTTCACGTAATGAGAAAGAGCTTTATATCTTCAGATATTAAAATCGTAACCTGATAGTCGACTACTGACCAGATACTAGTTACCATTTTGTTATAATAGTGCATTAGGTAAAATCTGGAGCGTACAAATTATAGAAGGAATGGAAATATTTTTCTCAGCCTTGGTTTATTAGTTACGCTATTTGCCGAAAGCCTGAGTAAAGGGAGTGGGCTGAAGTATCCTAGAGGGTAGGCAACATCACTTTCTCGGATGTATTGCGTGTTAAGCGCTTTCTACCGTCGCCCCCACAGTCCCTATCCCCTTCTCAATGAGACCTTCCATTTCTACCGAAAGACCCTCGAGGCAAACACACGTAATTCCGAGCAACCGTTTTCTTTTTCTCTTCTCGGCATCCCACGCCGGATGAGGGTGCGTGGGACTAGCCCGAGGAACGGGTGAAGATGTGAAAGCACCTGGTATGGTATGTAAATCCGTAGTTTTCACCGCACACCACGCGAGCAGAGTGCCAGGTTGTAAAGATAAAGGTATAATACGATGGAATCTGCGTGGAAGGACTTGGTGGGTGATAAAATTTGAGTCCGTGGGTGGTTTCTCAATGGTTCAGTGGAATCTCATAACAAAAACCGCGCATTTTACAGAGAAAGCTACGTTACAGGAGTTTTAATTTAATGAAATGTGGCGAAATTATGCTGTAATTCATTACTCGTATTCCATAAATGGGATTAAGATCCTGAGGATGAAGGTAAATTAATTTATATCTGTAAAAAGGAAGACATGGAACAGTTGTTAAAACTATGGAACTATCTGATTACAGCATTTCTTGGTGTATAATTCTCTTTTACGCAAGTCACAAACCACAAAACTCATCCTTAAAATGTATAAAAATTGTCTATAAGAGATAATTATTAAATAAGATGGCATATGTGGTAAGAGTGATAGAGGTTTAAGAATCAAATCCGTATCTCTCAATTCTCGTATGACATGGAAAAGGGATTAAGTATTTAAGTTTATGGAACATTTAGGAATGGTTTATTTAGAAATATTTGTTTCTCTTGCATTTTTCATGATATGACTTCTAGAAATCTAAGTTAAATAAATTTAAATTATACGATTATTTATTTCTGAAATATACCTCTCTTCTTTAGTGTAGATTAAATATCTAAATTATTCTCTTTAAACTAATCATGACTCTGGAAATATAAGTGTTTTAGCTGCATAAGCCCTTTTTCAAGCCCCTTTTAACAAGATAACCCTTTTAGTGTAAGAGAAGAATAGGTTTTTATTTACTTAGCACGAGAAAGCGTGCTAAAGCTTTCTTACAGAGTAAAACAAAAAGTTAAACAGAAGTGAAAAATAGCGACATGGCTGGGACTCGAACCCAGGTCCCCCGCTTTAAAGTATGCTGTCCACTTCAACGTCAATTCCAATTCTATTTTTAATTCATACATATATAACGACTTTATTTGGTGGAATTTTGACTAAAAAGTCCCATCTTCCATTTAACTAAGATATAAATGATTGTTGTAAATAATATAGCCCTTCTTTTGCTAACCTTCGTTTAGTTTATGCGTGGTATCCAAAACTACGTTGAGAAGTGGACGCATACCAAGCTTTACTAAAATCAAACGAAATTTTTTTCATCTTCTGCCAAACCGTTAATTTTCTCTTCTTTGGAAATTTGAATTTTTCCCACGCATTTTTCTGTCCTGCATATTAACTTCTCTTGCATGCAAGTAAGGAGTAGGTCTGCCCGCCCTTCCGCACTGCCCTCTAGCACTCTAGAAGAAGGAGTCAAATAAGAATTCCTCCCAAATGTAGGAGAGGTATCAAAAGTTCGGAAGCGAGAATGGTTCATGGTTTGAGGGCAGGTTAGGGGCAGCTGCTACCGATCTTATTCCACTAGGGGTGGTCACGATAGAGACGAATTATATAACGAACTGAAATGCATTTCAGTTCATTGTAATATCGAATTCTAAAAACCATCCCTCGATTGCCCTTCTAAGGATTTTTTCCACGTCCGATTATTAACTCGCGAAGGAACCTCATTACTACAGATATCTGATCAACTGTAGAGGATGAGATTTTTTTCTTTTCTAGATAATATGAGACTATTAATGCAAAGTTTCGACTGTTTTAATTTAGATGAATTCATACCTGAGAACGAAATCCGAATCTTATTAAGGTCACAATGCACTCTGGGGCACAAGAAAAAGAATTTTCTTATTTGCTCGGGACTGTAATTTCCCATGGCTTGTTTGGTTTTCATATTCTTGATTTGTAGACCTATTTCTGGAATTGCCTTCGTATTATTCAGTGACAATGGAAAGGCTTAAGGGCTTGTTAATTTGTGATTCGTCTCTGTTTTTCAAAAGGATACGGAAATAAAAGTGGAGACACGCAGCATTTTTTGGAACGAAAATATTGTAATAAGGCTAGGTGCCTTATACATTTAGTATAAGGGGTACTTCACATTCCCTATCTCGCCCCCATACTAAAGAGGAATATTATTAATGTATTATCATCTCTTCCAGCAATTAACCTTATACATTTATATGCTTCGTTTTTAGGATATTTAAAATTTGCTTATACAAGATTTATAATATAAATCTATTAATAGAATCTATTTTAGAGAGTGGTTTAATATGTTTTAGTAATTTTCTTTAAAAAATAGTGTATATAATTCATTCCATGATAAGTAATTTTAGCATGGAAAGTGTTGGAAATTAATTTTATGCCAAACAAAAGTTCGTAATTTTACTTTAAATAATATCAGCAGTATCGGTCTAATTTAATACGTTATACTTGATCACTAGCATAATATTTAACACCAATTTGCATAACTCTTATTCCAGTATATTTTTTATACAAGCCTCATAATTATCCATAACGTATAGAATTCATTTTCACAAGTTCAGTTTCTCTAACAGAAAAATGTAAGAGTCACTTAGGTCATTAGGATAACCCTCAACTTAATAGATGTCTTGATACGAGGTAGAATTCTTTTTTAATCCATCCTAATTAATGTTTAAATCATATAAATTTGCCCGATAATGTCCCTCGATAAATACATTTATTCATTGAACTTTATTAGCTCACAAGGGCAAAAAATACTTTACATGCGTTATCTCTATCCTCGTAATTATTCATTTCTGGATCTGATGAGGGCTAAACATTATACGATAGATATGAAAAAAGCAAAGAAGTCAATTTATGTTACCGATACGCTTTAATCGTAGAATTATTCTTGTAAAAAAATTTTAAGGCCCGATAAAAAAAACCATGATCGCCGTTCGTCTCGAAAGCTGCACATACGCGCAAGCATTTCTCCGGTTGATAAATATTTATCCGCAAGAGGATTTATAGAGCTTCGCCATCCGACGCCTAGCACTTAATCGTCCGTGGCAAAAGAAAATAACAGAGTGAAAACGAGGTAAGGTACCGGTGCTCGAAGGTTCCCTACCGGCCATTAGAAAAGTCCACCGGAATCGATTGATTTATCGATATGGATCTAAGGTTCGCTCGGCGTAGAACCCTCGTCGGCAGTAGAAAAAGGATCCACGGACGGTAGTAGGCATATGACATTAAAGTTTTATGCTGATTAGATTCCGTGAGGCGGTCAGCGGTCAATTGCTACCGTCTGAAATGAAAAGACCCGAGGCCACTCGAGTCGGGGATGGAAATATATTTTGTCCCTCAAGGGGAAGGAAATATGAAGGCGGCAACGCCCACACGCTACCGCCTTCTCGGGACCCCTTTTATGCCTTTTCGACCCTTAAACGCGTTCATTTCAGATGGCGTGCGTTGTGTTATCGTGGGTGAGGGATTCTATTATGAGTTGGAGGTTTTCTTCTCGGTGTGAGTCTTAAAAAAAGTAGTTTTCTATGCCTTCAAAAGGTAAGATTACGTTAATATTAAAAAGAGTTTTCTCGTAAAATGAAAAGGATTTTTCACCTAAATGGTACGGGTTTTTTAATAGGATGAATTAATCATTATTTTTCACAATGAAATTCGATATTAACTGATATATCTCTGGTAAAATTAATTTTTTAATGAGTTACGCATGTAACAAGTATACATACACTGTACTTCAGTCTACGATTACCCATCAGCATTAGGTCTAAGTAAAAGATAAAATAATTATCTATTTAAGTTCTTACGGCTATTTTACGTGAGGAACCTTGCTAAACTTTTGTTTGAGGCGATCCATTGAATTTCTATTGGCGTAAGTAATACTAAAAGTAATTAATTAATTAAAATTGTTCTATTGGAGATGAATTGATGAACAGTAATCTCTAAAGATAGCAGTGCTTGTCAAGATTTTACGCATGTTATTGATTACTTTATACCTACCTTTGTCGTACGCAAGCGTTTTTGTCGCTTGAAAAAGTTAACGTTAGTAAAGTCTTCAATAATAATAAGCTTGTTTTTGATAATAATAAGTTATTAGTATCATATCTTAGTATATATAGCAGTAAGCTACTTTTGCAACTTCTTAATCATATCGATTTATTTTTAGTGTTCTTTTCTCATTCATCAACTTTAATAATATGAAATTAATAGTAGATAGTAATTTTAATCATGCTATTTTTATAATGTATCGGTATTCTAGCTTTGATTCCATTGAAAGCATTGAACACTTTTGATGCTAAACGAAAAATTTGATTTCTTTCACGTAAGCCTCCACAGAAGTGCCTCAAAGCTAGATTTCAGGGCACATTTATCACCCTTTCGGACTAACTTCTGGGTTTTCCCTTTACTTCTCTAAGTATATCCTCTTTTTTATTTTTCCCGAATTATTCAAGGAATATTAAAATGATCCCTGAATGCATTCCTGCGAGCCTCAAATAGTACCCTTTCGGGTAAAGATCCCGAAGCACTTTGGTATAGATCGTGATTATAATTTCATGCTTAAGACTATGCACTTCCCTGAGGGTGGGACAAGGAATTCTCAGGAGTATGGACCAGTGCTCTGAACACGGCATGTGCATGTTTACACTCTTGCATCTAATTTAGTGATTACCCAGCTCTAGGCATCTAAGAACAGTTTAAAATGACTGCATAATGCATAAAATTTACATGAAATTCTTCACGTATACCAATGGATTTCACAGTGCGGCACATTATGTGCATCATATCATCCACGCTATGGAACGATAAATTTAATATTCGAGTCGGTAATTCGAAAATATCTGTGTTTTTGTGTAAAATATATGTAATTGGGTTCTCGTTATATTTCAAAGAGTATGTTTAACGAGAGAATTTTTCTTTGGTTTGAGAGATCGATGCTGAAAAACAATTTATATTTCATTGATACCCTGGTATGCAAGCTTCGGTTTCTTTTGGATAAAACGTTTGTAAGAGAATTATTTATATACTAAATTTTAAAAGCTTTTATTTATAGATCAACCATACAGAGTCGAATTTCTTTTGAATCTTTGTGGAACTTATTAATTCGTAGGAACTCCATTATGTAAGACTTATACTGAACCGCATGATATAGTTTTTTAAAAGGTTTATAATTACAGCTTCGTCGGTGAATTAAGAATTATTGTATCATAACATATAACTATGTGATTTTGAGAATCATTGCGAGTGATAGTGGTTTTAGTATCTGAATAACTAATTTTTCAACTTTTTATGACTGTTTTAAACAGTTCCATTTGTTGCAGTATTAGTATATCAACACTTTCAACCAGCAAGCTTTTTCAGGTATCAGTTCGTTCAATCTAGTTTCTCTATGTCTTTCTAAACGTAATGTTTATCACCTATTGTTCGATCCAGTCCACCGGAGGCTGTAAAGAGCTCAGGATCAGCTGATAAATCAGACATAGGGGTTACACGACTCATTTCTCACGAATCGTCGATCGTTAAGCTGAATTAATACGCCGGCGTCGACCTCAAGAGACAAAGCAGAGATTCCTGGAGCATCTGCATCCGACGTAAGTCTCGCATAATCTTCCGCCATCCATTCATCGGGAACAGAGTACTCCACATGTTCCCTCATCTTCTCAACGAGAGGAATATCTCGGAAGTTTTACAATGATTTCGTTCCCGCAGCCCGTCTTAATCAGCACCACTAGCGACGCGTGTAAATCGCCCTTTCCTTTCAAGAGATCGCGATGGATGTGGTGTATATATATATTCGGCTCATTTGCATGTGGCTCGGAGCGGTCGGGAAGATGATAAAGTGAGCGAAGGAATGGTGGCACTAAGGAGCGTAATGACGTAAGAGGGGATAGGCGTGTCGTGGAGACGTACCTCGGTCATTTGCATTCCCCAATTGGGTTGGGTTTTTTATCGCTATTGCCGCCTCCTTATATGCCATCTCGTGGGAGCGAGAGTCGCGTTGGTAAAAGAAGCGGTGAGGTTCCAAGGAATCATCAATCTTTCGGAATTACGCGTTGGAGAAATTTATGGAATCACTTGTTGTAAATTCAGGAGAGCCATGCACGAATTTTTTACGCTGGCAAATAGGTGCGCGATATATTGGGCTCGTAGATTTTTTACGTAGGGGTTCTTTTTTGTGTGGAGGATTGATGAAGTTTTGTTCTGCTTCTATTAATCCATAGATGCTAGAGGAAATTTGCTTTATTATAGTAACAATAGAAATAGGATTGCCTTGAGAGATTAGCTTTTCTTTTATTAAGACGTACTCTGTTCGTTTATCAGTAACTGTACTATTGTGACGTAAATATAAATCGTTAAACTAAGAATGAACTATTATTTCCATTAAGTCTACTGAAAGGACATCGAGTATCATGGTGGAAATAATAATAACAAGCAATTATGTAACAATTTAGAAGATTGGCTTTACTTGGCTTTGATTCTACTGATTGTTATGAGTTTAAGACCATTGTTTCGAGCTCTCGTCCTGACTTGAACCAAATGGTCTAAAGTAATTTTGCTCAAAAAAACCTTGTTATTATCATTGAAGTATGATCGTGTTGTTAAAATTTATTGTAGTAATAGTGACGAAGTTCCTTTCTTTTCTAATATATTTCTATAACAAATATTAATCTTCTTAAATCTCTTTAATTTTCTAAAAATATTATTCTCTAAAATTTTCTTTTATTCGTGAATTGCCTTTGTGTACCTATATACCAGGCTCCGCACCTACTTGAATTGAATTTTATATTACTAATAAAATGATACAGACTTCCAACAAACATGATTCAATGTAATAAATAAATTCACTTTTAAAATGTAATGGAAGAGTGTTGTCGCTGAACAATATCACAATCCAACTCGGTCTTAAAATGTCATTTCACTTCTTATTTACAGTTTACAATTTAATGGAAACACCTCTACGAAGAAGAATTGAAACACTAAAGTTATGTTTTGCGCTCAAATTTAAAGAAAATAGTTTCAATTGTTCCGACTCATAAGTAAGTCACCCAATGACTTTTTATTCTTACCCTTATATTATATTAGCTCACTATACCCTTGGCACTCAAAGATGACCCTATAGCATATGTAGGTTAATCTCAGTACTCCAACACATTGGACGGCCGCTCTCACGGGCTCTTCTCATGGCAACCGCCCCTCTCGCCTCTCGGGGTGTCTCCTGTCAATTACGTCACATGAACACGACGAATAATTGGCGACCTTTATTTAAGCTCTGCTGACCGCTCCAAAGCTCTGAATTGACCGTCATTAGAGGCTGTTATGGATTACACCCTTGTAACCCTTCCAACGCTCACCATGGGAATCCAACACGAATTAATCAATGATTTCATAAACTACTACTTCGTCTCGCTAGTTCTATAATTCGTAGACTGAATTATCCGAGGAGTTTGACAGATTATTGTAACTTAACTGGAAGCTAAAAGCTAGTTATTCTATTTATACGTTATATTTACTATTCTAGAAGGTTTAATTTAAATTTAGTTTGTTAGAATACTGAATACATTGGAGATGGCTAATAGAATGGATCTTCCTGAAAATTTCCTTAAACACTTTAAAAAAATTTCTTTAAGTGTGATCACTAGGTTATAATATCTCTTAATATGAATATTTAGCAAGAATATGGTTTTCTTTCTCAAAATAATTATTAAAACAAGTTGAACATTTCTTTCTTGTAGTAAATATTACATAATGTATAAATTATAATATAAAATTGTCCAAGCGGATATTTTAATCAGTTTTTATTTATATTATTAAATATTAGCAAATATGGGATCGAAAAAATAATAGCTTAAAATAATTACTGTTTTTATTTGTTTCTATGTAGTGAATTTGGTAGCTGGAATCAGTGCACCTTCAGAAATACAGGAACGGTGTTAGCTGCATTTCGGAGACGCTGCTTCCTGCAAGCAACTCATGGGAAAGTTGGTGAGTTTATTATTCCTTTCTATATATTATATACCATTATAATCAAAGTTGAACGATTATTAATTTTGTTCCTCCTTTTTGAATGATCGTTTAATCGTAGATCGTGAACATTATTGACAAAATTCACTGGTAATGTTATTCTTATACGGAATGAATTGTGAGAATATAACGCTCCGTAAAAAGACAGATGAAATATCAACCATGTGGTACATTTATTACAAGTAGAAGCGATTATCGACTAAGATTTAGTTTTTGTCTTTCGTAAGTTAGCTCAATTTTTTAGCGATCGTTTAATAATTGAAAATTAAAAACGCAGCTGTTTCTATAGCGACAATAAATACCAAGCCTGACGGTTGTGATCTTCACCCTGTGATATATTGCCGCAGCTATTATTGCATCAACATAATTCATCTCCCTCATTAATTGTCTAGATGACTGTCAATGCGTAGGTGCACTGGTTACTGCGTCCGATCCACTGATTTATGGGTCTTCGATGGAGTTCGGTGCGGCCAAAGCATCCTTAGAGCGATGTTCCAATTTTCACCCCATTAAACAGGAGTTCCCTCGAGGGGTCGGTCTAGCCCTCATCCGGGCTTCTCTCACGGAAATCATTTGACCTCTCCTTGAACGAAGGTCACTCTTTTTAAGGAAGTCACTCATAAGCCTGTCAAACAAATGACGCGGGACCCGCGTACGTACAGGGATTTGAGCTTGTCTGGCTCATCTCCCCAATCTGTTATCGAACGGTCTCCGTGGGGATTTGAGTAGGTTTCGAAACTTCTCAGTTTGATTGGAAGTTCGGATGCTGATAAGTTGGTAGATATTGAAGTATTTGTTGGAGATATGATCCGCAACTGTTGGGAAGATGTTGGGGAAGATTTTTTGGATTTGAGTATCTTCCAGATTCGATGGCTCATTATTTTATTTTTATTGAGGAATATTTTCAGACTGGATCATTTAAAATTATTATCATCCGATCATTGCAATCTATTCAATATAAATATACAAACAATTAATATAAAATCTTTTTATTCGTATTTTCCACTATAATTATCGTAATTTCTCCATTCTATATACATATTTACAAAATGAATTTAAGGTAAATTCTAAAACTCTCCAATAAAATATCTTAAGCTTGCTATTGTTTTCTTCAAAAGAAGAAAAAATGTCTAACTTACTTTAACGAATAGTTTAGTTACAGAAGAAGTTTACCAAATTAGGATAAAAGCAAAGGTTTATTGATTTGTTTTCTCAATTTGAAACAGTACATTATTTCTGAATAAGGTTTCATTGTGATAAAACTCACCGTTGTTTACTTCTTATCTTTTGTGGAATTGTTGGGTTATAAAAATGTCAGTTTCTGAAAGAATGCAGTTCATATTTAGAACTAGTTTATATTATTTAAATTGCTTACTTATTTAGGAGTATAATAAAAAAAATTTACGAGCTTTACCGTGAAGTTAAGCCAAAAGCTATTGATTCTATATTTTTTTGTTTTTTACTGAAAACTGTCTTTCAAGCATACATGTTCAAATTTCGGACTCATTCTTAAAGTCAGTCTAGGCCAACATCTTTAAGTCTGTTTTACTTTAACTCTCGAGCGAGTTTATTGATCGGGTCGAACAGAGGCGGAGTGTGGGTATAGACTGTCTCAGAAGGCGTAGAAATTGGGAGGAAGGGGGCGCGGAATATGGTGACTTCTATGGTCCGGTTAAGTGAGTCATCTTTTGGTCGGATGTTTGTCTGAGGGATCGAAGGATGGCTGAATTGATCAAAATGAATACGACAGCGCGAGGAATTAAAACACAAGAGGAGGGAAAAGTTTCGGGGACACTTTCACCATATGGAAGAACGTCTCTCTCTATTATGGAATATTTTTCTTATAGTCGAACTAAAATCTTCTCAATTCAAAGCAAATTTATTTTTATTTATTTATTATCAAAGACACGCACTTCAAAACATCCACTTCTGGAAAATTACTGTTCGAAATCTCTTTCTCTTTTTACTCTTACTCTTGAGGAATATGAAACCTAAAGGCGAACTGAAAATATAAAAACCGAGTATTTACAAAGAATAACTTCTTATTAGTTTAAGTGTAGTGCGTCTATTTTTTCAGAAATATGGTTTTCCAGAGGCGAAGGTAATGTTAAGGAGTTCATTTTGACGTAGATGAAAATAATCACAATGGGGATGACTATGGGAAAAGGAGAGAAGGAACGTGTGAATTTCCTTGAAATGACCTTGATTAAGTGCATTAAGGACACCTCTTGAAGTTCAATTGGCTTATCTTTATGAGTTTCGTTTTTTGTCTTGTCTTTCCTCAATAGTAGCTGTTTTCTTCTCATATTTACATGCATCAGTTGTATTTTTATTTACAAATTAACTTCCATTTATGTTCATTACTTTTGTTATAATACAGTATGGTTAATTTCATATTTAACATTTTTTCGATTCGAATTTGTTTCCTCTAATGTTTTTTTTGGTTGGTTCTTATAATCTAACTTTCTTTTTTATGCTTAGCTCTGAGAGCATGTAGTGTACAATTGTACAACTTAGGTCCGCTATTCGTATTTAAATGGCTATATTTCATTACACTATTTTGGAATATCCTGCCCTTAATTAGTCACACAAACAGAAATTTATTAGCAAAGCTTAATTTAAATTATTTAAAACATTTGCAGACACTTTAGCTTGGTAAAGTGGCCGATTCCAAATCTATAGGTCCAGATATCAAATCCAAGAGATATCTAAAGTTTTCCGAAGTCCCAAATGTAAATATATCGCAGCCGATTCCAAATCTAAAGGTCCAAATCCAAAAAGTCTTCCGAAATCCAACTTCATTAATTTTTTTTTGTTTGGCCGGATTTTTCTAAATATTAGAATGAGCAAAATTCATATTTTAGAAGGCGGTAACAAAAAATAAACAAACTAATAATGTAGTTTTTTCGAATATGGAGAAAATCATCGTTGAGAATACATATTTTATTCTATGGAAATACTGCTAAGCGAGCATGGTGTATAGAGAAACGTACGGTTGATCCGTCTTTAACTTAACAACGCTCTTAATTTAAGACGTTTACTTCGCCATTAGATACAGCACAGCGCTACTTAATTTAGAAATCTTACCTAAATATTACAAAGAACAGATAAGATTTTCACACTTACGGAAATTTTCACCAGTAATAATAATCCATTCTTGTTCTCTCAATATACGATAAGAGAATAACACGAGCTATCAAGATTCTTTCACCGATCTCGTCGTAAATCCAGTGAAATTTTATGAGAATACAAGCCGACCAAGATAAGGGCGACAGTGATTCACTACGCCACCTGTTCCTCATCTCCGTCCAGCATTTTAACGCTGCAAGATTTCGTGGACCAACATCCGGTCGTATACTGAAGTAATAGACTCGGACAACGCCGTTTTTGGAAATCCGGGTTCATTAAGCGGAAGATTTAGACTCAAATAAATAAATTCCTAGCCGTGGCCGTAGTGAAAAGGCCTTCGATAGTCTAGGTGGCAGATAAGAGAGTGATAGACTTTAAGGAGAAGACGTATAAAAGAAGGAGATGGAAGTATCTGGAGATTCGGTGGGGCGTTGAGAAGGAGGGAGCAAAGAAAGAGGCACTTTGGGAGTTAACATCGTCACTTTAAGTAACTACGAAATTATTTAATGCCGCACCCTTACGCCCACCACTCACTCACACCCGTTAAAGTCTCCCCTCTACTTATAGCCCAGAAAAAGCATCGCAACAAGGGCGGTGCTGCAAGTTCTTTTTTGTCAGCAGTGGATGCGATTAGAAGGGCGTTACAACTGCTTCTTGAAAAACGTTTAGCGCTCACTGTTTACGAGGCATCGCGGAATAGATTAAAGATAAATTCTACGCTCCGTGGAAAGTTATGGATTGCTGCCGTATGCAGTCGCGTTCAGAAGTATATTTTTCTCTCATTTAAACTGTTTGGAATAGAAGTGTTAAGATGAATTAGAATGTGACTCTTTTTATAATCCCGTTATTTTATGTTATTCCATATTAAAAAGATGAAAGAGAAAGAGAAAAATGATGTTATTGTTTTGGATTGATGAGGCAAGTACAAGTATCGTATGTTTTAAGAAATTAAATTTGATTGTCAAACGTTATTTATAAACATATTCTCGTACTTTCCCATATATTAAAGCTGTTCATGATGAAGAACGGTTCATATTTGTTTGATTGATTTCTCTAGTAGCAGTATCCTTCTTTAATTGTGTGTATTTGTTTTCTTCTCCATGGTTTGTATCACTTATAGTCTTTTGATTACTATTAACGACATAATGTTGTGTCGAAATGCATTTGGAATAAAGAAAGTTAGTTTAATTGGAGCAAGAAATGATCAAGTGCAGTAATGAACTAGGAACTATTAATCTTATGGTATTAGGTGAATTTTATCTCATACTGTAAGGTTTACAGCGATATTTTGGGTTTTAGAAAAGGAGTTATTTGTTTCGAACGATTACGAGGAAGAATTTCTTTTGATTTTAAGTTCTCAAGCTATTTATTTCATCTAAGATAAGAATTAAAATATATTATAGATTATGAGGTTTAATTAGTGTATTTATTTTAATAAAGTCTCATTGTATTCATAATGATGAAAGCTCATGAGAAATTTAGCTTTAGAATTGAAGATGGATATGTGGATGGATTTAATCATGAAAAGAGTTGAATTATAAAATAAATAACCGTCCATAATTCTATCATCAACTTGTTATTTTTCTTTCTTATATAGTGAAAATGTAATCCTTTCAAATGAATTGGAAATCATCCTCTCAAAGCCTCTTTCATACAATAAATTTCACTTTTTATGTGTTTCAAGGAGAAAAAAGTGTTTGGCATACATTCGTAATCGCTTAAATAAGTTTGGCGCTCAGCCCTAACGAGCTGCGAATCCCGCCTTATTTCTTCTCCCCGCGAATCACTTATCCCTCGTGGTATATGAAATTCGTATTTGTTCATATCGCGATTCATTCGGTAGAAAATAAATTCGCGTTTATCTCCCATCTGCTTCCCTTCGCTTCTGTCTGCACGAGGTACTACTTAAAGACCTTCCCAGCGTCCTCTCCTCCTTTCCATATCCGACCACCTTCTCCCACCTTCAATTCTACGAATATCTCTCCAATTTAGCTCTTTCGGACACCGCGTCTCCGCACAAAAGGTCCTCCCTTTGCTCTTTTTCCCATCGGCTGCCCATCACTCCCACCGCTGTCGCCACCGCAACCGATGGATCTCATTTTGGAATGGTATGCGCTGACAAGCACGAACCCTTTTATTCCACGCACACGCCGCTCTATTCAAATCTCCTCTGCCTCCACATTTCATCCTGTCTCACCGTTCTCTCTTTTATCCTTTTCGGTAGCCCTTATCATCCTTATCGCCCTCTCCCTTTCACAGATCCTCTTTACTGAGCTACGTATCTCGTTCATTTTAAGACGCCGCCGGCGTTTCTCGGAACTATTTCAGTCCCTATAGGTGTCGAAGATGGAACGTTAGTTAGCGCTCTTAGGTATTCCGAGCGTTCTTTCGAGGCGTTTGGTAAGCAATGTACATTTTCTGAGATCAGCGAGGATTACCGAGTCAAGGAATGCCGCGAGGATGCCTACGCACGTTGAATTGGTTTAGTTCGGTGCTGTAGATGAGAATCAGCTCGTTGCGGTTGATTCATTAAAGTTGGCTGCTGGAAGACGATTACGTTCAGGGGAGAGCGTTCCAACCCAAGAAATACATTTGTTCATAAGGCTAGGATGACTTTGAGCTACTAATATTCTTACGTAATCTACCCAGTTAGTTTTTCTAATCCTATGTACATAAAAAAGTCCATTAATTTTCTGTACGGTAATCTATTCCTTGACAGGGTTCTTGATAACTACGCTCATTGTTTTCTGGAATTACAGTGCCATTTACTTCGCCTAGAAGTCGTGAACTGGAGAGTTTTCCGTAATACTTTTGTAGTCTTTATTATCTGATCTTCACACTCAGCGATATACACCAGCATTCGATGAGAATTTTATCCATCACGATACGTGACTGTGCATCTACTCCACGCTTTGTCCAATCGGCAGCTTTCAATAGCCTTAGTAGCCGCTTCTTCTCTTTGAGGCATCTGTAATAATAAAAGGTATAGGTTAGAAGTGAGATTGTCGATTTCAAAGGGAGGTTATAGTAGTTCGGTGGATGAAGAATCGGTAATATACGATCACAGTTTTTGATTTGGTTGTTTTGCTTCTTTCTCTTCCAAAGACGGTTATTTTGAAGCCTAAACTAGATTTGAAAGTTAAAGAAGCATTGTTATTAGTAAATTACGGCTAAAATCGTAGCGTATCACAAAACTAACTGAAAAATTAACGGAAACAAATTTATTGTGGTTTATATAGGTTTCTATAGTTGTAATATTACTCAGGATATCGGATGAATTATAAATAATTAAGGAAAAAATCTATTTTACACGATTACAGATGGTATACCTTAAAGTATGATATATTTGTTCATTCATTTGGATGCCTTATTTCATATTCTCTATTTGTCAAAATCTGCTGTTGCTTCTCCTTTAAGTGTTGGAACCTAATATTTATGTACTTTTATTACATTAATGTTAACTTTGCATCTTAAAATGTTCTTTATCTAATCCAGATACATATTTTGGTGGAATTTGGAGAATGTAGAAATGGTAAGGTTTTATTTTTTTGCATCTCTTTCGGAAGATATGTGTTATGTTTTTAATTCCCTTTCGTCTTCCCATCATCGCTCTTCAACCTGTTCTCTTAGTATAGCCCATTTCTTATGGGAACTCAAATCAACAAATATCCGTTTATTCCATTTGGAAAGGGAGAACTTTGACCCATTGAATATTTTTAGGTCGTCGTTTAATATTTTCAGTGCATGGAATCTATTTGATTTTCAAATCATATATTAATTGCGTGGGCAAATGTTAGTTTCTCGGTCAAAACATGAGAACCTGTTTCACTCTCTTAATATCAGTCTTTCGTAATTTTATCTCGGCATCTAACACAGAATCTTCAGCCCCGATGTTCTCGCACATACCATCCTACGTGAGTCAGCCAACTAAGGAATAACTCGTACCCACTTCCGAACTGGTTCTCGGTAGCATGGGCGTCACATGGTCTACTGATCTTCAGCATCCCCCTGTCTAAGATGTTTCGCCCACTCACTCCTATCGTCCAAGGAATATAGATTAGTTTTCTCGCTTACCTAGAAAGTTCCTCGACACTTACGGTATTTTTCAACATCTGGGAAATATATTGGACATTCTTCCGTAAATTTTCCTCGTTTATTAGTTTGTAAAGCTTATATTTACCTGCAATAACAAATCTTAATTAATACGCTATTTTCACCTAATAAATCCATCAAATGATTAAGCGTTTACTTCTGAGCTTATATTGAACTTGTACTGTTCAAAAATTCAAAATTAACTCCTCATTATATTTATTTCCTTGAAAATAATTTCCATAAACTCTGTTGACCCTTAAATTAAATTTGAAAATATATTTTTGTCAGTTACTGTGTTCTTTTAAGAATTTGTGTTTGCTTTTGGTCGAAACGAGTTTAACTAGAAGTTTTTTTTAAATTTCAAATATCAAGTTTTACTTTTAAATGTTTGTAGTATATTTTATATATACTTTTCTTGTTTTTTATGCCGTGCGTGATACATAATGCATAGCGATCTACCGCAAATACGAAGATTTATTAAAAATTATGAATAAGGCTTCCAAGGGTTTGGGTTATCAGAATTACATTATTTATATTTTTATTTCTATTTCGCATTTAACTTTGTGCATCACACTTTTTTGTATTGTCGATCTTTTTTTATTCTCCGGAAGAAAATTGTCAGTTAGTATTCAAAGATGTTGGCGATGAGATTCGATATGTGTATATAGGGATTAAAATTAATTTCAGAATCTAAAACAGACGGCTTGCGTTTTAAATCGTCCACCTTCTCTACCACAGTATTCCAAGCACATTCGTATGACAGCACAACGGATTTGTTATCGGCCCTTTTTTTGGTTTACCATTTGGAATACCGGGAGCTCCTTACCGGAACTTTTCCTCGTTGTTAAAACACTCGAATAGCAAATGGGGAAATACTTTAAGGCAATGTTGGACTCGGAGAGCATATTCTCCTTCGGTAAGCATTTTCCTTACTAGAAGGCTCACAGGTGCACTCCTTCCGATTGCTCTCCATCCACTTCTCCTTTTCCTATCGCATCCTTCTTGGGCACTCGCGCCTCCCAGACATTCCCACTGCCATTCTCACTCCCTTTCTCGTAACCTGGGTTTACCTTCCTCGAGGTCGGGGTCACTAAGTAGTCATCTTCATCCCATTCTAGACCCCGTTCCCTCCTCCACCCCCCGCTTGCCAATGCTGAAGGACGATATCGTAAGCATTACGCCGTGTAGCAATTAGATTCCTGTATCAATCGAGGCTATTCGAATGCCTCTTATCTACAATTGCGTTTCGATAGTGTCGAAATGGAAGGACATGCAAGTGTGTTACCGTCGCTTTTAGTTTAGTATTCTTTAGGGAAAGTAAGGATGAAAAAGAAGACGAGAAAATCTACCAGTTGTTTCCTCGTTTATTTTTGCGAATACGATTTTTTTATCTCTAGCTTTGAGTTCTACTAAATCATAGTAGGAGTCTTGGGTTCGAGTCCCAATCATGTCGCTATTTTTCAATTCTTTTCGTCATTTATATTAATTAGGTTTTCCATACTTTGTTTAAATTGTTTACATACATCAAATGTTTCTAAAATCGATACTAAAATATAATAAAATATTTCTTGATTTGCGTATTTTGATGTTTATATACTAAAATTACCTTTGGTTCAATAATTATTTAATAGTTTGTGGAAAGGGTAAATTGAAAGTACCGAGTCTTTTGCATGTTCATATTTAGTCTCATCTATTTCCAATAAATTTATAATTCACCATATTTTGTCTCGTATTTTCGTCACCTTTGCCACTGCACATTTTTAACATGCTTCTCCCTCTTAGAGTTTAAGAATTCATCAAAATTTTTCTTGCCCTTCGTTGCTAATTATACCCCCAAGTGGTTTCATAATACAGCCTTTAATAGGAAAGGAATTCCGGACCACAAAGATTTTTTACGCCAGACGATTCAAACCTACTAAACGAAGCCTTTCGACGAGACGCGGCTATTCATAAAAAATCAATACATCCAAAGTTTTTCGCTAAGTTAAACCAAAATAATGCCATTATTCGGTTAATTTGTAAGGTAACGCGCAACGTTTTCCATGCCAGTCGCCCTCCGCCCTGCATACAAATCAGTTCCCTAATAAACCCCACCGACACATCAATCTCGCCAATTCCGAAGGTCCCGCTAATTCCGGCGCGGTTAACGACCGGAAGGGATAAGACGCATCGCAGAGAAACCCTTTCCCACCTCAATCACCTCATTTAGCCGTGGACGTACGCGGGGTCCTTCGGCGTCTCGCGGGGACCACGAAACTCAGGCCGGCAGTTGAAAAGAGGGGGAGGGCGCATGCCGCCTCCCATTGGTGCGCGCGCTGTCTGGGAACCCCGCGTCCCCACTGTTTCTCACGATCTCTCCGCACGATGGCCTGCCCCACTCCACGCGCCTCTAACCACCACCGCCGAAGAAAAAGGAAGCCCTCCTCCCCCACGCCCCCGCTGCCACGCTCGTAACATAATACACGCAGCACACGTACGGAGGAGTGGGCGGGGGGAGGGTCGATAGGGGAGGTCGCCCACATGTGGAGATGTGACTAACCATCTCTCCACGCGATCCACAAAGGAAACACGCTCCATTCCATCGGCCTCGTTTATGCCCTCCTCTCTTATGCCTACCTCCTCTTCTAGGAGAGCGGTTTGCCGGTTTTGGTCTGGCGGGTTTCCGGTTTGGCTATTCGTTCGATCGTGTCGATTAGCGCTTTTGATGGGACGGTTTTGTTTGTCGGTGGGGAAAGTAAATGGGATGTGGTTTGTTAGTATCCTGTTGAATCAATTCTGCTGGTCGGAGGGATTTAAAAGTTGTTTGGCTACGTAGGGATGTTTCCAGATGATGAGGAAATCGGGTTTTCCTTGTTTGCCTATTGCTATGGTGATTTTTCTTATTGTGCTTAAGGAGGTTGAAATTTTGAATGATTATTTTTTATGTAGGATTCTTTTAGTAGGAGTTCATGCGTTAAAATGATGCCGTGTAAAGATATTGAAACTTTCAATAAGAATGAAAGTAAAACGAAATGGATTTTCTTTAATTCTTTGGAAACTTAGAGAAGATACAGATTTTATAGTGGTATTAATATTGATGAAATTTTATATCCTTTAAAATTTTACAGTTTTAACAATAGAATATGTTAATTCCGCTTTGTAGTAGTTCTTCAAAATGAACAAGAAACAATGAAGAACACTCATACCTTAACCAAAATTTTATATAAATATAATAAAATTGTGGTTGAGATGAAAGTTTTCTTTTTTGTTCCTCGTTCATAAGTGTTAAATTGTTTCTGCAATTGTATGTTCTTTACGATTTGGCTTTAATTGACGCAAGCCTCCATGTTATTGCAGTTATATGAAATATTCAAATACCTGTTTATCATTTATCAGTGTTAAGAGAGATAATCTAGTAATTTATCATTGCTATTGAATTATATACGTATTAGATTATTCAGCATTAGTCAGTCATGAAATGCTAATACTCATCTTTCGAATTTGAATGTCTCTTCTCATACTTTCGCCAGTAAATATCCCAAACTCATCTTCTTCGCTCGTAAAATTTTCCTCTCTCCTCATGTTCTCCCATTCCTCTCACAGTTTCCACTTTTGAGTTTTTCCACGGATTTCAAAAAAATCCCTCCTCTAAGCACATACGGGCCGTCGCATTCCACGTCCCTCCTTCCCCTTCTCCTGGCGCCTTTTTACTTCCATTTATACTGACGAGCATTCCATTATCACAACCTCTCCGTCACATACTCGGGATCTTCGTCAATATTTGTCTTGCCCATCCGAATCCCTCTACACCGTTCGCCTATTCCCCCTCTCACTCTTTGCCCTCTCCCATTGTTTCCTCATTATTGTTTTCCACTGCTCGTGCCGCTCTCACGAGTGAGGGGACACGGAATACCACTCGGCAGTCCGGCGGTTATCTCCGCACAGAGCGGCCGACACGATGACGGCACGTTATGAAATACTCTCTCTGCATTTTTCTGTCATAATACAATCTCGAAAATATCGAAGGTCCAAAACAACACGGAATGTTTTGAATTAAAGTTGTTCCATCTCGGAGGCTTTCAAACACGCGATAAGCGACGCGTCATCCTTGGCCTTGCGTGCTATAGGGGTCGAAATTTTTGTAGCTATTTGGAGAGGGATGTAGGTGAGGGGAAACTAGAATCGTCGATTATGAATTTGATCGAAGGAAGGTTGGTGTGATAGTTGAAATTTTAATCCTTATTATTTATACTGTATAGTATAATATTCAGTATATTTTAATAGATATATAGTACCTTTTAAATTTTTAAACAAATAATGCTTTTCAAGTAATATAAAAGAGTGTACAAGATTGCATATTTCTTCAGGTACGAGCTAAGTATTTCACAAAGGTCTGTCTTCCTTATTTATTTATAGAAATAGGAAAGAGTAATAGTGATTTTGGTAATAAAATCAATTATAAAATGACAATTTTTTGAATAATTGAATCTACTTTATATGTTTTCTATCTTTGTTGTTGTTCTGCGAACTTAAAAGTTTTCAAACTCGGTTGAAGCCAAATCTTTTAATAAATCGTTATATTTATTCTATACTTTCATAGTTCTTTTTTTACATTCAAGTTTTTGTACATAGAATCCTCTGTTCCTGTATCCTATATGTATGTATTCCTATATACATCATACATGTATTATGTAGTATGTTTCATGCTTATGTTCCATGTTTCGTTAGTTTAAGTATTATTTTCCGAATTTCCTTAAATGTCTAGTATTCATGAGGCGTCATGAATGGGCCAATCGATTTCAATGCCAATGCAGCACTTCGAATGCTAAAATTGGTTATGGATGAGAAAGTTTCCACATGTGGAAGGCCTTGTAATATTTTCCAGTCTAAAAATATTACTCATAAAGTAAGAATAAAGAGCCACATGTCCAACTTCTCCGCCACCTTAACCACATCACATCATTCACCATCGAAGCTAAAAGATATTCTTAAATTATTCCGGAGAGTCGTCCAAACTTTCTTAGGCTTTCCATCAAAGGAAAACGAGTGGATCGAAATATCCTTCAGCTACTTCTATCATCAATCGAGCGCGCTTTATCACATTTGGTCAAAGGCTTTTCGTGGCAATAAATAATATCGAAGGATCCACCTGCTGACGACTCCACCCGTACATCACGCCTATCTCTGTCCTCTCCACCGGTTGCCATAGTAGCTCCACCTTTTTATCTCTCGTCGATTTCTACATCGCCTCTGAAGAATGGGCAGCACTTCGCCCTACGACCCGCCTTGCCCTCTCCTCTAGGCCTTTTTTAAAGCCTCTACTTTTCCCGCGTCATTCTACCAAACGAGTTTTCCGAAATAGAGTATTCTTCCGCTCTTTAAGGAGGCGTAGATGGACCAAGAGATACTGCCTACAGGATGCTATTTTGAGGACATGATTGTAACTTTAGGAGGGTCTAATTTATATTATTTTTATAGTTATCAGCGTCCTCAAATTGGATTTTTCACAGGTATTTTTTGGGTCCATTAGTGGAGTATAGTCTATCCTCTCGTTATCGCACCTCGTTGAGAGTTTTAGAAATCCAGGATTTAGAGATTCGTTATAATCATAGGGATCTCGCATTCTGCTGGTCATAAATTTCCCATTAGTTTCGTGATAGATTCTCAATCCTTTTTTTTGTTAGATAAAATGCTTTTTAGGAAATTACTAGGTCCTCAAGCATTTAAATCTTTTACTTCTTAATTGGAATACACCCATTCTGTCGTATCTTAATAACAATCACTATTCTCTAACGAATACGTATTTAAGTATTTTTCTATCACCGCCTCCTATGAGTTAGAAATTTAATTACATTTATGATTTAATTGATTGTTGATTGAAATATGTGGAAGGATAAACTTTTGTTGTGATCCTTACATAATCCCAGTTTGTTTACATTGTGGATGCATCTGGTGTATACATTGCCATATTTAGAACTGTGCCTGTAATTGCTGATTACATTACATCTTTACTTTTTTCGTTAGCGCATTTACTCATTTCCAAACATACTCAGAATGAATCTTTATTCATAGGATATTAACTGCAGTTCACGAATGCATTCATTTAAAGATATAGTAATTGAGGTAGACCAGATTTAGGCAATTCATGAGATCTTCTCCATAGCTGATTATCTTATTGTGTAGAAAGAACATTTTCCAACTTAATTTTCGTTTATAATTTCTATGACAATTCAATCATGAAAAACTACATACATACACAAGAGTGCAAAATTTAATTGCTATAGCTTTATTAAATAATCAAAAACACACACCTCATCAAGAGGTAGATACTTAATCAAGCAGCAGGTGGGTTGTCAGTTTTATTATAGGGGGTATAATCCTAAATCACACGGAGTTAATATGAAAAATATTTAAACAAAAATAAATAAAGCTCGAAGGCTCTTCATGGTTTATGTATGAGCATTGGAAAGAGAATCCACCCATCTTAAAAATATTGTGCTTTGTAAGCTGTAGTGAATTACGAACTTTAGTTTACGAATACGTTCTAATGTTCTTTAGTTACTGTTAATTTTAATATCTAATTCATCTTAGAAGTCTCATTATGTGTACTGTTAACTTGAGTTTAGCACGACAGATATTGGATGTAATGCATAAGTCGGTTTAGAGCTTCTTAAAAATTGTGTTACGTAAAGTGTGACTCCCAGACCCAAACTTCCTATTCCACACCAGCAACATCTCCTCCGCCTTTTAGTGAAATCCTTCCAAATTTTCCCTTCACTGAATATGGCGCCTGTCTCCGAATTTTTCGTCGGAGATTTTCTCACGCCCCTTTTCGCATATCTCCGGAGTCGTTATGTTGCCGCTCACGTAACGGGCATTAGCCACGGGACCATAGGGGAAACATTCCCGTGAACACACACACCTCCTCCCACTCCCCCTCTCTTTTGAACCCCCGCTGATCTCGAAAATGGCTCCGCGGGAGCCGATGGCAGCGCACCAACCCATTCTTTTTTATTTAATCACCGTCCTTCACAAAGCTAAGCACCGAAGTGTATCTAATCAAAATATTTCGGCTCGAATCCAAAAAATATCCATAGGTGAATTAGTTTTGTGGTGTCTTTTAACTGGAGGGAATAACATTTGACCTCACGTCAAGGTATCTTCATAAAATTTACGTCGTTTCGGGTTAAAGTGCATTTATTCGTGGAAAAGGTAGAATCATCGCTTTTTTCGTGTTCTCCGAGTTGTTTCTGGAATCGTGAATGTTATCGCTGACCATTATCGGACGCTGTATCTTAGCGATGAATTATTTTCGTAACACGTAAGCATTAAGGTAAACCTAAAACAGTATACGTTTAAATAAAGGTTTATAGAAGAACGGGTGCTGAGGTGATTTAATAAAATTTTTGTTGTTCTACCATAGAGTTTATCTTTTAATAACTTTCATTGAGTTTCTTAATTATTATCAACCATGTATTACTAGATGAAAATACGGTTGGTATACTTCTAAAACTAAGGAAAGCGTGCTGGTTCAAGTAAAGCCGCTTAGAGATACGTTTATATTAAATGGAGGAATCAAAAGGTGTGACATTATCCATCTATCAGAAGAATTTATTCGTAATTTTCGTCTCCCAAAAGATATTCATCTTGTATCTTCTATTTTTATAACCGAATACGGAAACCTTTCATATTTGCGTTACGGGTCCAGGTGGCTCATAAAACACAGGAAGGAAACAATTACGGAGCTTCAAAAGGAATTGCTCAAGTGCTTATTATTTGAATTTATGGTCCCCAAATATCTATAGGTAAGATCGGCCGTTTTTCAGGCGAGCGGCTTCCAATCGAAATTTTAAGTATTCAGTCATTTAAAAGCTGACATTTAAAAATTTTGACGGCCAAAATCTCGAGCGGGATTCTTTCATCTCAGATAAGCACTATTTATTTATTCTCGTGTCGTGTTATTACACGCGGTGGACACAAAGCGATAAAATTCACGCATGCGTTGCGAAAAGCGTCAAAAAAATTATCGCCTTTTTCGGATGAGAGGAGATCGGACGGGAATATTTTACAATCCGGAATCCATTTTGGCGCCGATGCTTCGTATTTATAAAGCATTATTAACGCCGGTGTATTTCAAGTGGGTCTCTTTTAATGGGGCCTAAAACATGTTTATAGTCCTCACCTATTCGCCCTAAAGGTGTCAACGGAATGTCTGCGCCGCGGGTGTGCATGCGAAAATACACTCGTGACATCATACGCGCACTTGCGGTTCTGCGTTTCACGTGGCCTCAGCCTCTTACCGGAGATGGACCATATCTAGGACGAGAAATAATGGCTTAGTTTTGTTTGGGAAAATGTTTTATGTTTATCGGTAGGAACGGAATTTTATTAGGTGGTAATGAATAATTTTGTTCAATTTGATCTTCAATAAGTAGCGATGCGAGAAATAGCAATCAAATCTTTACTGAGCAGATGACAAAGAAGTTCTCACCATCTGTTGAGAAGAAGCTTCTGCTTTAAAAGGATGCTTAAAGTTAATGTTTTGACTTTAAAGGTTCTGGATAAATAACAACGACCCCGAGAATGATGTTATGTTTTTTCCAATAGCGCATATTGAATAAATTTTAAATAGGATATTTTCTATTTCATTCCCCCACTTAGGTTAATACTACGTATCAATATATTTGTGATGATCTAATATGATTTACTGAAGTATTTAATGGCTGAAAGGTTTAGGTATAGTAGGAGCTAGAAGTCCAAAATAGCTTGTATGTTAGTGCATAGTGCAAAAATAGGAGATTTTTATCTTAATCAATCATATGACAGTTTTATTTAGTGCTCGAATTTGAGGTTATTAAAAACTAACGGATATTTGCTATTCCAATTGCAAATAACGTTTTCTGGCGTATATATTTTATAAAATTTGATGTCAGACAAATGTAAATGGGATTTAAAAGATATAACGAAAAACGTCTCAAAGGGTAGTGTGAGTGAAATTGAAAACATATAAGAAGAATAATGAAGAAAAGTTCTATTGAGGTAAAAGGAAAATATGGATGATTAAATGAAAGTAATTACCTACTTTGGATAAATATAAGAATGATTTTACCTTAGTAGATTCCGATAATTCTGATTTACTATTTTGATTTTAAGTTAAAAGTTATGCCTAAAATTTGAATACGTCGATAGTCGTCGTCCGATTCAATTAGTGATCGTAACTCTCCACTTTATTCTCTTAATTTGATAAATATTCAGATGTGGAGCCGCCTTAGCATTTTCGGTTTTCGCAAATAAAATTTACCTCAATTTTAAAATTCTTTTCACACCCTAAATCTCACGAATGATTATCATCAAATTATTCCGTAGAATATACTTTAAAAGGGCTATTAGTTTCGACAAAGAAGGCAGTAACTTTGGTTCAGAAGAAAAGAAGGACTAACTTAGATTTAAGGAGATGAATAAATAGATGGACATATGTTGGTGGATCGATAGGTATGCAAAGAGTGAGTGAAGAATCAATCCTAAATCTAAGGTGAAAGACAACTGCCGCTCACCTTTCCCACAAGCACTTCTCTTTCTGAAGACTCGGAATCATCTTTGCATTGCAAATTTTCCCCGAATAAGCTCGTGGCCTCTCTCCCCCGAATCCCTTGGGCTAACATCAGCCGTCACAGATCCCTTCCACGTAAACCCACTCCTCTGATTTCTTGATCCCTCTTTTTACTCGTGTATCTTTTACGCTTCCTTTGCTCCAAAAAGATATCGTAAATTACTCCTACTCCAGCCGTATTAAAATTAAACGCTCCGCAAGTTTTAATTTATTTACGTCAGTTGAATTCTAAAGAAGCTACGTAAATTAGCAAGAAAAACAGAAATGAAAGGATATTCAATATCAAGCTCAGTAAACATGTGGTTTATTTAGGTTCAGTAATGTTTATAGTATTTGAATAAGGTGTACGTTTATCCTTTCCCCTTACTTCTATCTGTCTCCAGCAATGCATTGAAATATAGCGTGTTATTGTTGCTAATATTTACTTCTTATTAAAAGGAATGCTTTGTATACTCATGAAAAAGGTAATAGTAGAGTGATATTGAAAACGTTTCGACGTCCACGAATGAAATAGACTCGTATTTTCTTGATAAAAGAATAATTCCTCAGCAAATGGTATTAATATATAAGCAGTTACGTGTATTCGCCTTCACGTTATATACTTTAACTTATTTTTCAAAGCGGATATCGCTCTTGAGAACGACTTCTTTCCCAATTCCAATTTATTCCACTAATCGTAAGCTTTCCGCGTAATGAGACAGGATTTCCCCATCGAAAAGCATTCACTCGAATCGCTTCGCAGAATCTCTCTCAAGCGGGCACTTTCAATGCCAAACTTAAATATATTTACTTTGGACTCAGTTCGCACCCCTTCATCTCCAACCCAACAGTTTCCCTTTGGCAGATGCATCGCTCTCACGTCCTCATCTTCCCGGACGTCTTCAGATTTGGCACAGCGCTCGCCATTTTTTATCAGTTGACCCGCGATTGTCCCTCCCCTCCTCCCGACAGAAGGGAAAGGAAGGACTTAAGGGGTGACTGTCAAAATGAATGTCCTCCACAGTTCTCATACATCTGCCGCACATCCTCCAGAATGGGCCTTCTTGTTTGCATATCCTCCGGAGTGGGTGGTTGGAGGAGGTACGGCAAGGGATGCCGCTGTACTCTTTTATCAAGATGGAGAGAAGAGGGATGGACAGTTGAAATTGAGCGATCGCTTGCCCTTATCAAAGCAACCGTTTTCCTCATTCTTATCTACTTGTCCTCCGATAGCTCCGGAGAGATTTCACCTTTGTAATGACGCTTGTACCCGCCAATAATACGTCCGTCAATATTCGTAATGAGGGGATATAATGATTTACATGTTGATGAGGATCGGGCCATTGAACCCACATCCTACGTTATAATGATAACTATCAGCTTTCATTGATCTGACGGCTGGGAGATGGTATTTAATTCATTCATTGTATTAAATGGTAATGAAGTCGAGTTGATTCTCAGTCTGTTTGGATCGAAATTCAATCTCGGAGCAGGAACTGGACAGATTTAGAGGAGTGTGGGTATTTTAGTCTCAAAGGTATTCGTATAAACAAAATTCTCGCACTGTGAAATGTGATAGTTTTTGTTAAAATATATAAAAGGTTTCTATGTAGTATTAACGTAAAAATGTATAAGTAATCTTTCGTTTAACATATTTACTCAATAACATTTATTATTATATACTCGTAGAGAATTTTGTCACAATAATAAGCTATGATAGGTGAATTATAACCCATTTCAAGGATAAAAACCTCGTTTTCCAGCTTCTGTAATATTTATCACGCAATCGCTTTTCATAACTTATTCCTGGATTTATGTCTCTGAGAAATTGAGTACTTCACGTCAAAACTTTGCAGTTATTCGCTTGAATAGTTCAATGAATCGTGATCAACATTACTTAATATCTATTGAGCTTTTAAAAACTATACATTTTCATATATAAATTGGATTAGGTCAACGAAAATATTTAAGTGTAAATTCATGAGTGTCTCTTATATGAAAAGAGAAATATTCCATTAGAGGTTCAATAAAAATCCTTAAGAGGTGAAATTGATCAATGAATCGTGTTATGTTCACTAAATGGATAAGGGCTGTGAGGTAATATAAACGAAAATTCGCCACTGACTTCGACATTCAATGAAACTGATATTCTTCTCGTTGAGTCTAAATCTACTTACGTATACATTCTCAAATTCAAAGTAAGCGAAGAAAATAAATAGATATTCCGAATTGATCTCTGTCGGATAATCGAAATTTTTCACAGTCCGAGTCTCAAATGCCCATCGAGATGTATTTTTCCGGGAATCCTCCATTAAAAGAGTCACGATCTTCGAAACGGGAAACTTTCTAAAACCCGTTTTCGGAGATAAAATAAAAGAGCCTTCGAAAACGAGCTAAAGGGATTATGGGGGAAAAAGTTGAAGGGTTCAAGATCTATAAAATGCTTCTTAATCTCGCTAGCCCTTTCCTGTATCCAGTTTCTCAAGGACCACACATTTAAAAAAATATCTCGGTCGAACGTTTTATCCGTAATACTAGATCATAAATCTAGGGGTCGTGTTTTTAGTATGAGGATGTCTTTCTTAAAAAGCTACTTATAAAGGAATTATAAATACTTTGCGCTTTCGTTTCAAATAAGGACGAACTCTTATTTTAATACTGGGCTAAGAGGATTTGGTTCTTTGGGTAGAGTGTCGCGTTTCTGTATTTATGAGCCCCGGACGCGTGCACATTAAAGTTAATGCGAAGATTTCGGAGATTGGATGAGAGGGTGGTCAGCGCACTTGCGATGTTTTATGTTTGGGAACAGGGCATTAGAGCAACGTATGACTCCAGGTCAGTTATCTCGTTCGAAATTAATACGATACCAATATGAATTGAGCGTATTGTACGAAGAATGATTTTTATCTTCTATGGTTGGATATTATTATTTGGGGATTAAAAAGGCTTAATTTAATTTTGAACTCATTTGGAATTATCGTTAAAAATTTAATTTTAAAATGTATTCGAAATTTAGTATAATTAGGAATAAGCTTCTCATATTTCAATCGCTTAATAGTTTCCATCTGCTGAAAACATTCTTTATAATATACACGAGAGTTACACGTAAACGAGTATGGTTTACCTCATGATATTTTCTTTCTTATGGATATTAATTATATTACATATTTGTTTTTTGGAATTAAGGTAGGTTTGACATTGTTGATCTTTTATTACGATTGGGAGTCGTAAATTTATTATTAGGCAGTTGATAAAGATTTACTTTATCTAGCTTAATGGAAAGAGTCGCATTATTTGGTTTACCTTTAGAATAACTTTTAACTGCCTTCATAAAACGCTGATCATTTTGTACTCAACTTCATCTTCTTAACGTTTCAAACGTTTTAGACGTTCTCGTGGGGATGATGTATGTGCATGAACAATCCGAGCTTGTTTTCCACGGTGATTTGCATTCCGGGTGAACGATGACATAAAATACAGCTTCGGAACGTGGTTGCGATTCAGTAACAAGAGTAACGAGGAAGTGGATGTTATTCACGCGCTCGTCTTTACAGATGTTCTTTGTTCCTCGTATCACGCACGCGTCCGATCCTCTCGTCAGCCATCTGCATCGCACGCGTGCCCGCGATCTTGTTTGTCCATCTCGACGTATTGCCACGCACTGCGCCGCCGCACCCACATCCTCTCGTTTTTTTTCCTCCTTGGCGGCGTGCTCCGCAAGGACGAGCGTGCGCGTGCGTCACTCGGCGTCTGCATGGGCGTTTAATAAGAAACCCGTGGCGGGGCGTGGTCATGTCATTCCTCTTTCCATTGAATGCCGTCAGCATGTCTATCGTCATCTTCTCGATGGCACGAGATCTTTTTGGAAGAATCCTCTTGCACAATGGGCAGTTTCACAATGGGTGTGCCACACGTGTCGTATTTTGGACCTGCGAAATTTTCTCTAAGCGTTCTATTGGGTTTGAAATGAGGAGATGAAACCGAAGGTTCTTTCACTGCCTATGTATTTCGCGTTTACTTTTTTCCACAAAGAATGGTCTCAATCGTTAATTTTATGCGGGTATGAATATAATGAGATGTAATTGAAAACCTCTATCCTCGATAGCAGATCCTAGAATTACCTTAGGAGACCTTAACTAGAATGCAGTATTGCAATACTTGCTGTGTTACCGAGTCGCATAATTTATAATTTTCTATGGCGATATGTCTGTTACGTACAGAATCGATGTAAATAAGGAATCATCTAATCTCTGCAAACTCTAAGCGAGGCTGACTTTGAAAGAAACTTAATAATTTGATAATAAATAAAACACTTTCTTATGTGGAATATAGTGATTTTATTAAGTAACGGCAATATCATTTCATGCGATGAATGATACCGCCTTTGGCTCATGTTACTATAAATCTAAAGTCTATAATTATATAAAATTTGCTTTTTCTGTTTAATACATCTCGTCTCTTGTCATACAAGATGCTGAGTTTTATTGTGAATGGATATTTAGAGCTCTCGAACGAATGCCAATTAATTTATCCTATTTTTAAAAAATAGAATATATATAAACAACCACGAGTACTCGGATTCTTACAGAAGTTTCAGTTTATCATTAGCGTCTATAAAGGCATTTTTCTTTATTCATCCTTATGTTTGAAAAATCGTTAAAATTTTGCAGGCTTGTCGACCAACCGTTTAAATATCGTGAATTAACGTTTATAACGAATTAATGTTATTATCGTTTATCGTAATTGAGATTGCTTTATTAACTTAGAGTGTCACTTTTAGGTAAATTTCCATTGAAAGTGATTAGTATACCGAATCTTTATGTCCGTTACCCAAGAAGAAGTACTTTCCAAAGAAATATGGAATCGACGGTTGTACAGAATAGGGAGCGGCTGAAACAATCTCCAACGGTGATGAGAACATCAGTCCCCTTCGAAAGCCACGTGTCTCTATAGAGAGAACGGCCTTTAAAGCACAAAGGGCAGAACTCTCGGAAAACGCGCCTTAAAGAGAATGAAAAATCTGCTTCGATCCATCTTTTTCGCGGAACCTCTTCCGAATGCGAAGATGCGGTAGAGACAATCCGAGAACAAGAGGAGGATAAATCGTTTCCGGCATTTCCCTTTAAGTATTTCGGGGAGAGAAACTCATTAAAAATAATCCTTCCCATAGTCGGATGTTGAGAAAATTATGGGCGGGATTATGCCGTAATGAGGTTGGCGGGAATGTGGTTCGGTGGGCGGAAAAAACGCGGCGCACCCTCCTCCAGTAGCAATAAGGCGGCGTGTGCCAATCCACGTCTTCATTTTTTATTTCGCTTTCATTCCACTCGTGATATTCGGAGATCGGATTAGACCCAGATTCCAGCTTATGGTATAAGATTACGGTTTGAGCGGAGAAGTGCAGCCACCTGGCGGCGATTCCAGGAACCCATTCGGTCTTGACTATAGAGACGATGAAATAAGGGAAGTATTGACGTTTAAGTGACTGATTCTCTGGTTTATGTCCGAATTATACAGGATTGGTGTATAAGAATAATGGAACCTTGTTTTTAAAATTTTGACTTTCGTAATTTTACTATTAGGAAGAATGAATAATACTACGAACTTCTCTCATGAGATTCACGTAAATCTATTTAGTTTCCAGCATTTTATTACTTCGATGGAATGGCCTGTATACAAGGATGGGAAATTATTATTTGAAAATTGTTAATAGCTATCTCTAATAAGAATACAGAAAATAACTTTCAATCTCGTGGCACAATTTTCAGGAGGAATAAAATAAAACGTATGTAATAATTGATAAATTGTAATTATAAAAGTTATATACAGAGGGATAATCGACATATTTTGCAACGTTTTATTATCATAATGTTATAATTAGTATTAAAGTATTCGATAAAGAATGATCCACATGCAGAATATATCAGTATCCCATCAGATATATTGTGTTCGAATCATTATTGATTACTTAGAGCCAATAATACACGTACTTTTCGTTTCGATACGTGTTAAAATAGACCTAAAAAATAGACTATGAATACTCAAGTGGATGTTACATTTGTAAAGGTCAGTCTTTAGGTATGAATAAGTTACGTATTTGCGCTTAAATTTTGTCTGCAAGACACTCCCTCAAGCCCCTTTCCTTTTCCAGCTTTACCTCTTCCGAATCATACTTTGTATACTAATTTGGCATTGTGGTTTTATCCCTTTGAGTGAATACCTTATTATATATACGTATTTTGAAGTATGACGAAATAGTAAAAAGGAAAAGTCACGCTCCGATGTATCTTCTTCGACTTCCTTCAAATGTTTCGTGGGAGCATCGTCCGATCATGATGCATGGCTGCTCCGACTTAACCGTGTCCATTGTACCCTGAACGATCGTAGATTCCAATGAGAGTTTCTTAAATTAAGACGTATCCTTCGTAACCGAGCGTAAATGACTGGCATTTCTTTCGCCGTCATCAGCCGTTCGTTATTCCTCGCAGAACGTTTAATCTGCGGCGAATTTAATTGAGGTAGGATTATCCAGGTAGCTTTTGAAACGTCCCTAAATATGCCGTCGTCATCGAGTACTTAAAGCTTTTATAAGTGTACTGATATAGGGGCCGCCTTAAAGTTTAGCTTCTTTCGAAATTTATTTGCGAGACGCGATACCCGTATTTAGGCCGTGGAGGCGAAATATCATGACGAAGGGTTTTGGAGAACGTTTGGAGTCGGTGTGAAATCAATTATGCTACTCGTCATATAAGAGGATAACGCGGATATACCGGTTGATGTGATACGAAATTCACTTTCTGTTCTTTCCGAATCAGTTGGACTCGATAACGTCAACCACAATCGAAATTGGTTTCTCCAAAAGGTTATCAGAGTTCTTACTTTGAATTATGGGTTTTTATCTTCACGTATATATTTTTTTTATTTTAGCAGCGGATTCATGAAAATTAAATTACCGACGTAAGATTTAAATGCGAATTTCAGCGGAAACAGCAAATGTATTGCTCATTATTTTGAGGCGTTGAAACCTCCATTTAATCGTTTGGTCTCGCCTTTCAAAACACATAGTTGAATTCCGTCTCGTGCTCTTACAATTAGTTATTTTTTGTGAAGTCTTGAGTTCAATATGTAGATTTTTCTTATTTTAAGGCGATATTCTGTTATCTAGAAAATTGAAAATTTAAAGAATTTCTTTTAGGGTTAATAACATCGAAACTTTGTAATAACATAACGTTGTTTTAAAACGTGTATTACGTGATTCTTAACTTACGTATTTTTATTGAGTCATTTTAAACTTCGCATGACATAAGCTTAAGAAAAAAGAATAATAATAATACAAATAAGAAATTACCAATATACATTTCTGTTCATCACAGTACTTTGTTACTGTGTACTATTTATAACTTTAAGAAATTATGTTCATATCTTCTGGAACACCATAACCCAACTTACACTCATTTGGAGGTGCTAAGAAAATATTCTATAACCATCATATGAGATGGGCATTATGAAATGAACCTATAAACCGTATGATCGCATTCGTCGCTTACAATAGTGTACTTGTGTATCATATACGTATAAATATCAATCATCATTCATGACTAGCTTTTTTAGAATTTGATCGATCCAAACAAGGGAGATTACGTACAATTTCCAATATCCCCGTCACGCCAGATGTGCCAATTTATCCGAACCGAAAGTAAATAATACCACACGGATATATAGTCATTTCCCGTGGAACACCGCCCTTTCGTGAGAAAATGAAAACCATCTTTATTCACGGAACGAAACCCCTATGGGCGACGTATCAACAGCATTGTACACCTATCAATTCAGACCGAAAGCTCCGTCGACGGACACGGAAGAGTTTGATTGCCTTAATTTTTTCCATATTTGCACACGCGTTATCGTGTAATTGTCGGGCGTGACCTCCGAAAGAATACGACCGTACAATGACTAACTCGGGGAGTATTTTATTCCTCCAAGGGTCCCTTATAGCTCAGGCTACGCGTGGGAAGTCCCCGTTTTTATCTCTCTGTCGTAATAATCGTATTTTCGCTCACTGGCGACTTCGCCTTTTATTTCTTCCCGTCTCGTAGCGAGAATACTCACCGGTGGGATTTACGAGAAAGAATATATTTAAATACGCTTCCACCGACAATACACTCTAAGCGAGGTGTATCTATGGTGATAATGGAAACGTACGATCGCGTTCCGTTCTGGACTAGTTCGCTTGGCTGCCGGCGCAGTGCTGCGTGCGAGGAAAGAAAAGAAACCGGACGGGCGTGGGATGTAACCACGCACCGCGGCCGAGACAAATGACTGCCCTTAGCCGCTCATCCATTTCCGTGTATCTCACCCCTTAACTCCACCCTTGCACCGAAAAGAGGGTTGGGTTAAAGCGTGGTTGCACACAACGGAAACAGGAGGCAGAGTATTCGCAATGGAAGAGAGGATTTACAAATATGCACGACGGAAATGCAGTGTGTAAGAGGAAGTATTGCTCTTGCGAGGTTATAATGTGTTGGATGCGTTTGGAATTGCGAGTGTTCCTGGGTTCTGGATCTGGATTTATGTGGAAAAGTTCTCTCCTTAGTATCTTGAAGGGAAAGTATGTATCGATGATTCAGCTGATTGTTTTAGAAATGTAAACATCGATTTTAATTAAGGAGGATCAAGTGAGAATGTAAATGAAGGGTTATCTAGATGATAAAATTGGGAGGCCATTAATATAAGTCGTATTGTTAAAAGATAACCTTGTGTTTTTTTAATTATGGAGCGCTAATATCAATTTTAATTCTTTTTGTCGAATTATTAATTCATTTCTGAATGAATTACCCATTCCAAAACAAATTAGCATTTAATTGAAATGAACGATGTCATCATTAGGGATTAGCAATAGCTTATGTGGACCATCTGATTCACTAATTAGAAGATAATGATATTCTATCATTGCTAATAGCATTAAAAATAGAAGTTTTGCAGAGCTAATGGGAAATAATATATAACTAATTATCTTTGAATTTAATCTATAAGTAGCCACCTAATAAAAATTTTCTGAAAATCAATTAGAGAGTTATCAATGGTAAAGCAGAATACTATTAAAAACTTCGTAGCTTTGAGAAAGTTTCAGGCAAAAAATATTTCGAATTAATTATCATATACATACATCTTAGTGTTCGATATTAGCACATACGTAATATAAATATCATGCTACATATGCCGTGTATATAATCATATAAACGTATAAATATATATCATTCTATATATGTGTATAGTTTAATAAGAAGTGAAAGTAGAAATAGATAGGTACATAGACATTTATTGAAATGTTCAAGTGATTTGTCATAGAACGTTTTGCCAGCAAAATACAAACAAATTTCAGTAATGGCAAGTAGTCCATTTTATTTCCCACTTTTAAAACGCACATCCTTTTTCTTCGTACTCGTTTAATCGATACTTGGACCATTGTGTATGAATTATTGAAGTATGTAAATTTCTATAATCGGACAAATGATTCCGGAACGTCTTTGATTTCGCGAATGATCGACATTCATTATTCATCGGCCAATCCGAAATTTACAGGAACCGTTCCGTCGCCACAGAGCGAATAAGAAATAACCGCTCCAAATTAGCCTCGGCCCTAACGAACTGCAATATTCTCTCGCCGTCCAGTGCAATTAATTCTCGTCGTAGTGCGAGAACGCTCCGTCGGCGCTAGTAAATATACACGTCTCGACTCGATACTCCTTAGACAAATTCATTAAAACGAGAGAGAGACACCTGCCGATGACTTCGAATCGCGTTAATTGCTCAATCACACACGTGGCGCCGTCGTCGCAGTCCCATTGGCTCCATTCTAATGAACACAATTACCAATCTGGAATGGGAAGTCCGTTTAAGGAGGGGTGTGTGAAAAGATACTATCTCCTGCTCCTTATAGTGGTGACTTTGAGTTGAGATGAGGTGTACTCCAAGCGTCTTCATTTACCTCCATCTTTTTTCCACTCGCGTCCAATTGCACCTTTCACCATTTACTTTTATCTCTATTCCCTATTTTTCATCTCACTCCCTCTTTGCCAGCATCCACCCGTGCCCGAGGGTGTGTATGTACTCTGTCATTTCGTCCCTACAGCTCCGTTAAAAGTAATGCTTTTATCTTTCCAACTCAATATCGATTACATTGATGGATGGTACTTTCTTTCGGTTCTTCGTTAAAAGTATTACTTTTAAGTTTTTCTTCAGTTTTATTACTATAAAGTGTATAATTATCGTTATCTGTTAATAACATCTGCGTGATCACTGGTCGTGTTGATGCTCTGTTCTATTTGTATCATCTATCTTTAATAGGGCTGATTATTACCATCATTTATAAATTCTCTCCTATCTTAATTGTTCCAAGGCCTCCAATTTATTAAGTTGATCTGTTCTTTTTCTCATGATCATGCTTCAATCTGCATTCCTTCTCTAAATGAAGGTAATTGTGTTTCTCTTTTTTTCTTTTTCAATGTCTTTAGGCTCTTGGGTTAATTGTAGAATCTCTACCTTGAACTTGTTATGCTCCTGAATTGCATATAACACCTTTTGCTAATTACCATCAACCTCTGATTGTAATTCTCCAAAGGGATGACTAAGGTTTTAAGGAAAATTGGTATAAAAGATGAAGAATTGACAAGCCGTTTATGTGGTAGTATTACAGCTATCGTGTGAGAAGTAATATTTTTCTATCTCTCTCGTTGCATAGTAGATATGTTGGCAATTTTCGTATGCTTTGGTTCCTTCAAAACAGTTTTATGAACTTGATTATTTTGTAACAGATAATCTGCTTTTTTATACATTTATACTAACATTCGCTTAATGCATCTGATTGTGAGAGATGTATAAGACCATAATACCCTATGTGCCGAATTTGAAGTCGGTCCTTAGCAGCCTTCCAGTTCTAAGGAATCCCTTTAGAGAAAAATGCGTTTAAAGTATTTAAAATACTTTTATCTAAGGAGAATGCTACGTACTGGAAAGCTGCTATGAGTCGACTATAAATATGGTCCTAAATAACCAGCTTTAAAGAGAGCATGTCCGATGAACTTCTATATTAAGGATTGCGAAACGAAAAGAAAGTAGAGATGTACATCTCTTAATACTTCGGTCTGTATATTATTGGTATTCCTCCCAATATACCATATGCTTTGAGTTTTTTCCGCATGACACACATGCAGTAAAGAGGCGGTTTCTTTTGAATGCTACGGATACGTTTTGACATGTGCGTTAGCCGTTCATGCGGGAAAAACCTTAACTATCGAAAGTAGAATTTAACGCTCTGGCATCAAAGAGTTAGGTCAACACTCCTCAAGCGTAGCGCTCTCAATACACATATATAATACAAATATTACAGGATGTCTTCTTTGCACGAGGTTATTAAGTACAGCCGTTGCTTGTAAAAGCAATAAAAGTGCAGCCATGCACGATATTTGATTTGTGTAGCATTTAGATCGCAGATGAGTTTCTTCGAACTTCAAATAATATGTTCATGAAGTTACGAGGCTAATCTGTATTTTATTACTGGGAGAATTCATGTCTCGGGGGTATTAACGAGCAGATGATGGCACATCCTTATAGATAAGCCGGTCGAGAGCGGGGCTTGCGCGTATTTCTAACTATTTTTACCCTTTGAAAAGATAAACAGGTGTTTGTACAAAAGAGAATAGAGGGCTACAAAAACTCCGCGAAATATTTTATGAAATCGTCGTTAGATTCTTAATGTAAGACCAATAGGTTGAAGTTATTTAGTTATCCCGTAATCGATGGAAAAAAAATTTTAAACGTTTAATACATACTTTAAAATATAGGATCGTTTTTGCAAATTTGTACATAATGGATAACAACATACGAAGGGGTATATTTTTAATGAGGTAACGGGAATTAGCACTTTATTCGCATTGCTAATGATTTGCTACAACTATCACTTATAAAACAACAATGTGAGAAAAAAGACTAATGTCAGTAATAATTTATCCATCACAAATAGATGTATCTGCTTAAAAACCTATTACGTAAAGATGATCGCGTACATTTATACTTCGAGATGAAAATATCCTCCTAACCTGGTTTCAAACCCGTGACTATAAGTTTAGAAATGCCTCTGTGGCACTCTGCGACCGGATCTGGAAGGCCTGTTTATATATATTAATTTATATATAAATTTTTCGAAATTTTTAATTAATTATTTGTCTGTCATGTTATTTGACGTAACATTCGTAAAATTCAAAGGATAGATAATATTATTCATTCGATGTCTCTATGGGAAGTAATTATATGCAGCTTTGGCTTCGGAGGAGTCACGTCCATTTGCCTTGCCTATCGCTCAGACATTAGTAGAAATGGTGTATAGTAATGACTTCGTCGTAGAGCACGATTCACGGAGTCGTCCGTGACTGCGCGTGCCTCATTTCGTGCCGCTCTCATTCTCATACCGTTACTACGAAATGCCTCGTTATCATCGCTTGCCGCCGGCTAAAAAAAATTGCGATAAAATTCATTAGGACAGCGGCGAGGTAAACGATATCTCACGCGTTTCCAATACGCAACATACTTTAGCGTACGTAATTACTTACGTGTTTGATTTGTATTTATTGAAACGTTACGAATGAGACATTCACTCGCCCTTTATATCTTACGTATAATTGTTGTGTAGATAGTGAAAAATATTACACCTCCATTTTCAGAATTGGTATTCCCAAAAAAAGTGATCGGTTTGAAAGGAGAAGCGGAACGCACAATTCCAGTTTGCGTAGCTTATCAACACAGCGATTAGGGTTACTATGATAATTGCTGTGTCATTCGGAATATTGCTGTTTTCTTGCTAAAAAAGGTGATGTATTAATTCGCAAGATTCAAAACTGTGGATAGTTAAAAGGAAAAGGGAGATAACATAAATATTTATTTGAGGAATATAAATTACGATTGAATTCAAATAGCTAAACTATAGTTATATAGCTATTGATTTATGGATGAGATCAGTGAGGATATGATTCTTGAGGTGGGGAGTGTTTTTAACATCATCATGACGAAGGATTGATATTTATTTCTAGTTATTCTCAATTTTCCTAAAGGAGACCATAAAAATTGGTTTAATAAGATAATTAAATGGCTAATAATAGTGATGACTTTTATAGTTTATATAGTAAATTCGGCCTTGTTTTAATTTCCATTTCAATATACTTTATTATTATATAAAGTGTTTAATTACAACTCTGCTTTTCGTCTTAGATCTTCCTCCAGTTGCAAAATACGCTGTTCAGTCTGCTTACAATACAAGAGATTAAGATTTTCTTTTCCTAATTGTGACAAGCTGTTCTCCATGTATAAACGTAGTTTTAGATCCATAGCGTTAATTAAGGCTATAAAATGGTAGCGTCATATATCATCAATAGCACCACAGAGCCATTATACACGGAATTCACAAGGTACTCTTAATTTTGCTTTCCCCACGACTCGAGTTCCTATAGAGTAATTACTCCCCCCGTCGTCTAATTTATAAATTCCTCCGTTTCATAAAAAGCTCCGGAGCCTGCAATAGTCTGCTTCCTCCCCCAGTGTCAGGGGGTCAGGGTCACGAAGCAGAAGAACTGCCTCGACCTTGGGCACCACCACCGTGCACGACGGAGCGTGATTCCCCAGACGCGTGTCTCCCCGTCCCGGGAAAACCCTACATCTCTTCCACCACCGCTCTGATTAACGGACTTAAAGTTTCGCATCCCACGCCCTCCCTCGCCATTTTAACCATCCCACGCGGGCAATACACATTCCCACAGTTCGTGTGTGGCCGTCTTAGGCGTGTACATAACGTCTCAATCCGGGTGGAATACTTTAAAGAAAGCACAACCCTCGGTTATGTCATCCTTCGAAGTTCGTGTGGGCGAAGTTTTTTTTTACGCGATGTTCCGTGTCTACAATCTGCGATTGGTCGTGAGCGGTGATAAATTTCTAGACAACCTACTTTGTGATTCGCATTAGTTGCGAAAAGGTTGTGAAACGTCTTCATCAATAATTGTTTTCGAGGAATCGATCTAATGGAAGACGGGTGGGAAGCTAACTCGAGCAAGGATGTACTATCATTATTCACGTGGATTTATGTTTGTTTAGAAGGTGGGTTTTGATCGTTTGAAGGGATGAGTTTGATAATTCAAAGCCGTCGCGGCTTGTGAGTTCTACTACAGGAAAAATGCGATCTGATTTCTTAATGTTTGTTTCCTAATCTGTTCTAAATGACCTTTCGTTTATAGTTTCGTAGTCATTCCTTCAATTCGCACTCTTCAATTTTCTCCATGCTTAAAATGAATGGAGATATTTTTCACCAGATCAGGTACATTATCGTCGTGGCTTTGAAACAACTCTTACAATGAGAATAAGGAAAAGACAATGAAATGGGTATTTACCTGGATTTTACGATGGTAGTGAGGAAATGGATAACTTGGCAGGTGCGACGCATGTTGGGCAACTTACATACAAAGACTTATTCTTTCAGGAAACTTGTTGCACCTTGTGCAACGATCTATTTATGCATTCATAACTAAGGAAAACGATTTAAATACAGAGAAGTGCCAATATTGTCTTGTAGAAAAAGATTTATTTCACAATCTCATAACGTTAACACATAAGAGAAGTAAATTATTCTTTATATTACGGAAATATATTGTACTTATAGTATTGTTATTTTAGTTAGAAGTAATTTAAGATATTTCCTCTTATTGCTTCTGAAACCGGATGGATTGTTTATTTTATTGATGATATTCTTTCTTAAGTAATGTCAGTGACAAATAGTGATAAAAGAGTCGATTATAAATCTAATAATTATTCTATTTACATCCTTATAGTTGTTGTTTAAGAAGTCTTTAGAAGTCCACTGTATGAGCTGTTAAGCAGACGTATCCTCAACATTAAATTGGTATATTCAACTTTAAAATGATAAATTGAGACTTATAGACAGTATCTCACATAAGTAAAGGTATTAGGGGAAGTGTAACTTGATCAAGATATAATCTACAGCTAAAAGGAGTTAGAAACGAATGCGGAATGTAAAATAAAAGTATTGTCATACGTTCCTTACTCGGCTATATCAATTCAAAAATTCCTATCATTATTTATAAACGTTCTTGGCTACGATTGAATATTTTATTATAAGTGAAAATGTAATATGAGGTTACTTAAATTTTTCCTACATTTATTAACAAATATTTTATTAGTTTCGTAATGTTTAGGGCTGCATTATGAATTTTACCACGCTATATAGAAATACCACCCTCTGCATGGGTATTCATGGATACCAAGCAAGTTGCCTATCGGAATGAGGATGTGTTATATAAACGCCAAGAGATATAGCTATCATATCTCCTTAAACATCCAAGAATACAGTTATTTGCTTCCGGAAAGTATTTTCAAACACATCACAACAACCGACCTCCCAAACCGATAAGAATGTAGAGCCGCCTTTGTGGCTTTGCAGGTGAAAAGAAATATAAGAAACGGTGAAAAGTAAAACGGTTTACTCTTGAATTCTTATCAAGCACGTAATTTTTGAAGTGGAGAAGTTGCGATCTTTTTGCCACACGCTACCTACTCATTCGTTAAGAGCAAACTTTCGGCCCACTCAAAAACAACTTATTTCAATATCAGGTACTCCAATCGTGTTTATTATATCAAGTACCGACCAAATATCGGGTCAGTCGTCGATTATGTTTTTCTTATCCCAACAAGGTTGCGTTAACCTATTTCAACATGTGCTGAAAGCCAGACAAGCGCGGGTTTGCAATTTCGTGCGCGGTCTGGTATTGTTAATGCGGCCTACCAACGGAGAATGTTTCGTCACCCCTACCCTAGGTGGTCCGAGTCTCACGAAACACTATCGCGAAGTCAAAAGCATGCACGTAAGAAGATCGCCCAAGGAAAATGTGTGCGCATGCATGCATGCGAATATTCGAACTGCATCCTCCCATCGGGAGTAGGTGTTCGCATAAAACCCTCGACCTTAACATAGTGTCTGCACGGTGGCGGCGCTCGAGCCATTTATGACTCCTCGGAAGGCGTTTGCTTCGTGAGGGCGGAATCTTGTTTGTTTCCCGTGGGCGTGTGTTTCCCGTGTGGGAATCGAGTGTGGAACGTCGCGTGTGGTCGGGGAGTGAGGGGATAACGACCGAGCAAACATTTACGAGGCGCCTTCTCTCTCCCACTCTCGTTCTTTCGCACAGTACGTGGCCTGAGCAATAAACACACTCGGTTTAAGGTATGTTAAGTGTACGGATAGTAACATACGTCGGCATGAGTTTCTGCTTGTTTTTCTGGAATTCCGTGTAACGTATCGAATGGGTTCCACAAGGTCCGGGTCTGGGGCACATTCGGTTATACTGCGCTGCGGCAGTGTATGGATGTCGTCTGATCTAGATGTCGCTGCTATTGGTAGAGAATGATCTGATAACATAACAACTACGTCATTCTTGGCCTAAAATCCAATGTCTGGTTTAAATAAAGGACTAATTTAGGGTGTATGATGCTTGTTTTCATCTTGTCCACCCAAAGCGTAATTTCCTAATGATGACTGACCTATTCTGGTTGAATCGTCAACATTTTGGCAGAATTATCTACATTTCTGTTGCTTTTTATACCTATATTGTTAGGAAAAGAAAGTACCTGTTGTAAAAGAAAAGGAAAGGAAAAGAAAGTAACTGTTGTAAGGTTTCGTAAGCTTTCGCGGATATACCGTGGATCCTGATTCTTTTCGCAGAAACGTTGTTGGTGAAAACTCGCAAATTTTATGCTTTGCTTTTTTCGTTTGCGTTCTAATTACGTTTTTAAGTCGTAAAATACACCTCTATCATTAAAAACTTTCTCCTATAGAAAAATCTGTTAATCTTCATTTCTGGTAGTCTTTTTCTAAGAGTTGTGTTTGTTCTGACGTTATGTTATGGAACTACTGCTAGCTGACAAGTAGAGGTAAGGTTATGTGTAAAAGAGCGACAGTAATTTTGCTCTTCACCTCACACAAAGGCCTAGAAAGATCCAGCATGACCTGCTCAGCATTGAAATAAAAAACATACATTTTTTGGAAATCTTTAGCGAAATTTCATACAAATTTCACGCGCAAACGATGTAAAGATTTAGCGCACTCAGGAAACAATTAAACGCACGAAATTTCTCTTTCAAGAATACCGCCAAGGTTTTCCATTAGTTTCTATTAGTGACCTTCAAAGTATCCGCTGCCGTAAATTGGAATGCAGAGGGAACCTTTAATGAAGATCAAAGCACTGCCGCCTGCGCACTATATATGGTATTGACCAGATTTGCGCGCCGGTATTTTGCATCCCTTTAAAAACGCAGCGGAAGGCGGTCGATATTGAAAAGAGCGTTCTGCACGGGTTCTTTGGAATATTATTTAATATTTTTCAGCAGGTTTTGAGCTTTTTGAAGACGCTCATTCACCAATATGTTTTTCATGAATTTGGAGTTGTCAGAAATGTAAACTTTTGAGTGATCTGATTCAAATAAAGTAAAATTAAGGATCAAAGCAATACTATTTCCAGACTCACTGATTGGATTGAAGGAACTGCGAAATATTTTTGTTTCGGAAAAGTATTATTATGCTTGATTCGATAGATACATACATGTATTATACATACATATTATATGTACGTTAATCCTTCCATCCTGATCTCTAATGCTCCTTGGTGTGAGGACTTTTACGGTTTCCTCTCGATGATGATGATTTTTCTCATATTTTTCGACCTCTATATTCGTTTTAGGTATATTTGTGCTTTCCGAACTTCATTTCTATCTTACTTAAAATCTTTGGGTAACAAGGATGAAAAAGTTGAAATTTCCAAGTCGCAATCTCAAACGTTGAGGATGCTTTCTTATCTTTAATTTTATTTCTTCTTGAAATTCATTCAATTGTATCGTTCTTTAAAGTTAACGCTGAGATTCTCTGAAAAGATTCTGTTATCTCCAAAATTTCAAAACGACTTGGTGTTATTTTGAAAATTTCCCATTAAACTTCGATACTCGAATAAAATATTTTATTTATGCTTCGTCGAAAAGGTCTTTTCAATTAATGAAACAACAACTTTTTATTCATTCCTTATTTCTTAAAATTCATTGGCAAATGAAAGGGGCCGCTTTTAAAAATTTCAACGCGAATTTCTTTTACTTCTTCCGGAATTTTTCTCCTCAACTCAACTTCTGCTTCGATATTCTTCCAAGGAATTCGACGATTTTCCTATCGCGACCATCTTTTGGCTGCCTCTTCGGTCGCTAGAATGTTTCTATGGATACCTCATTAGAAGTCCAGGTCTTCTCTCCCTGAAATAAGAAGGGCATTGACATGCAGTTATCTCACGCTACGCATGATGTAGCAGAATTCTGACTTCGAACTTCGTATAAATAGCCGCTCTTCTGTTTGAGCAATTCCGCCTCTTCGAAGAATAATGAAGGTACATTGCGCAGAAACTTTGTCGAGATTGAAAAATAACACACGATGCTTGTTTAGTATTGAATACGTTTGGATGTGTTGTTAGTATAACGAACTATGACGAAATTATTTAGATTTCAGCATTCAGAACTCTTTGCAGTGATTAATATGTCTATTAAGCTTTTGCTGGTAAATTAGCGTCGTTTCCAAGTCTTCGATTACTAATTAGTATATAACAATATTTATCTTTGACTCGGATATAGTAGTTATGGGAAACATTTAAGTAGATAATGACGAGATGAGATTTTGATTCGATATAAATTTGTTTCCATTACTGCAATATCAAATTTAAACGAGTGTATAGACTACGCATATTTTGGAGATACCAAAGGCCCTTAAAAATGCATTCGAGAATGCAGTAATATTTCTATGGTAATATTTCGCTTTCGAGATAAAATATTTAAAATAATCCTATAGTTATTTAAAATTCTCTATCATAAAATTCAATTTCTTTAGGGTTTAAGAGTAGATTATATTCATTCTATACGTAACGAGAGTAGCTAAAATGTTAGGTGTAACGAATCACATTAAGTGCAACTTAAAATAGTTTCCGACGTAACGTAAGATATTTTTACGCGACATTCTTCGCAGATACTTTCCAATCAGAGAAGCAGGTGCCTTCGCTTCATTCAGACACGAAAATTAACGCAATCCTTTTCACATGGATTTCAGAAGAACTACTCGTATATAATGAGCTTCGCACAAGTAGCTCTCGTGCTTTTTCAGTCAATTTCCTCTAGTGGAGAAAGAGAGAGACCAACGTCTCACCGCACCTGAATTCCTCGGAGTGCACGGCATTAACAAGTCCGAGTGGATACTCATCCCATCAACATCGATTCATCCCGTTAACGACCACCGCAACCCGCAAAGGATTCTGCGGCATAAAAAGGAACTATTGATCGAGTCAATTATCGGCCGGAGGATTTCACACGCGGAGATTTCCTATGGGACACGGCGGCGGCGCCTTCCAAGTGGTGGTAGTCTCTCTCTGCAGACCCCTCCGGCCACGCGTCTTCCCCTCGCGCGTGAGCGACGCGCGCTTCGGGATGCTTTCCCACGCTCCTCAACGCCGTTCGACGACCCCTCACTGTCCCCACCGGGGCGGCTCCTTTCCTCGCATGATGTTTTAGAGGCTTCGCTAAAGTCTTCTTTCCCATCGTTTTGCAGAAAAAGCCGCACTCTTTCGGCCTTGGGTCTGCATTTTAAATCGGGAGAAGGCGAGAATTTCCACGGAGGGTTTTTTTAGGATCGGTTCTATAACCTTTATTGGAAGTTCTTTTTCGTTGAACGGATTCCATGGCGTTCGGGATGTTTTAGAGTAGATGGAGGTATCCTTCTCATCTGCCATATCTTTACCGGACAGTACCCATTACGCTAGGTTACATAAGCTCCCGAATAGTTAGCACGTCTGTCTTTTCTATTCTCTTAGGTGGTTGTAAAATATGTTATCAATCTAAATTCTAAAACAGGTTGTGTTATAGTGGTGTTCTTTTAGTCACTACGCAGCCATTAGGCCTAATCGTCATATAGAACACTAAATAAATGTAATAACCCATGTTATATAGTGGAACCAACCGCAAAGGAAAACGCATTAGGAAAACTTCCGATTAAAATAAGGAACGTCGCAAGGCTAAGAGATAAATTCTGGTTACGTATCATCGGTATATTGTATACTATATTGTCAACGTCTGTGAATCGGAAGTCTAAAATTTTAATCAGTTATTTATCGTATTCTTTCACCTGGAGTTGCTTTACGTATCCAAAGCGATTGACAAATGAGTTTTTAACTACCAAATGGAAAACCCGTCTTACGGTCGAATCGACTATCAACGCGCAGCTGGAGGTAAAATTAAGACTTTTTTAGGAAATGATAATATTCAGGACGTAATTGGTAAAGAATAAAACAAAGAATTCGTAGTCATATTTAACGAAGTGAATTGGAAGGCAAATCTTTGAATATAAATGAAACGGCGAGACGGTATATACATACGTTTTAGAGAGGTTAATACTCGGAATATTCATGGAGTGATTTAAAACTAACAGATGCAGTGGAGAGGTGGTTACCGTGTTTGTATATTCCATAACCTGTTTCTTTCATTTAAACTCGAAGATTTGATGTCCTACATTCATAAACAAAGGGACGTTGTTATAGGAATGAAAAAAGTCGACAAAAATTGAACTTTTGTAAAGATCAAGTGTAATTATTACCTAGGATAATTGTTCTTATCTTCGATTATATTTGTAATAATCAACGAGATTATATAATTGTCTTCTCTGTGAACGTTTTTGGCGATATTATTTCTCTGTTTCTAGGAATAGAATTTTGCGTGATTCTTTCGCTAAAAGGTTTATTTATAGTTAAAACGTTTCATTTCCACCTAAACACTTCGGCTGATGTGTTTTCCTGATCAGAAACAAAATCTTTATTGACTTAATGACGAAATCCAATGTACTATGACATTCTTTTTGGCGTATGCTCGAGCATAAACAAAGCGACTGTTCTTTTCTCTGTGTAGTTCTCTAAGGTAAATGGAAACCAAGGGAAAAACAGATAACGCTGTACTCCCGTCCTACGCTATCCGTCCTACAATCTCCTTAGCTTTCATCCTCGAACGTTTGTAGCCAGACTTCCCTAGAATTATTCCTCTTCTAAAATTTCAAAATAAAATCTAACTCGTACCTGTGCCAAAGAGAGGGAATATACCGTTTAATTTTGTAACGGGAACGGAATAGCTTTCCACTGGAATTCGCGTAGAAACATTTCCTATAATATCGTTTGTCGGAAGCTCGCCAATTATTTTTATTAGAGTTGATTGATTTTTTTGCTAGTATGTTTCGATAAAATTTGATGAATGTATCCTCGCTATCAATCTCTATTATAAATTCCTTTACCCTATAGTCATCTATTTGAGTACAAGTAATATACATATTCTAATGATACGTTTGCGTATCTCAAGGTTTCAAATGATTTAATCGATAGTTGTTCGATGATTACTGCAAAAAATAGTTGATAATTATACACGATAAGCATAATCTTTCCAGCAACATTACTGTTACATCAAATACATAATCACCCCAATCTTCTCTATAGTCTTTCGTTCTATAAACAAAACGTACTGCTTAGAATATCCATCAATTCCTTATAAATGGAATTTCATGTATTGAAATTTATATTAAGTTTTAGGTCTATGACTTAAAATTTTCATTCTTTTTTCTGATATTACTCAATTATACTAGTTTATTTATCACTAATAGTTGTGTCTATTTGATGACATTCTAATATATATATATATATATATATATATATATATATATATATATATATATATATATATATATATATATATATATATGCATATACAGGTAAATATGTAGCATATATGTACGCATACATCCATTTCCTATGAAGAAAAATTAAGTTTAGCTGGGATTCGAACCCGAGAATTTGGATAGATCGTACTCTAAACACTCCGCAGCCGAGGTCAATAGCATAAAAACTCGCACGACCGAGTGTATTTTTCCGACGACCTAACGCCTCCATACGAACGAAAAAGCATTCAAAGGCGATTCGCACAGTCCGAATTCTGCGAAGGATACGCGACATAGCTGAGATGCTTCGCGCGAGACGATTAAAAAGTTGTTGCACAGAGTCGGAGAGGAAAAGCCGCAATTAGTATGGGATTGCCAAAAACGAGACTTAAACGAAGTAAATTAACGTCCGCATGGGATTTGCGCAGATATAACGAGGCTTCTCTTCGGTGAGGATGGAAATGTCAAAAGGAGGCGCCGATGCGCGAATAGGACGCGACTCAGAATCCGTGGGAAAGTCGAGGGCAACCGTTTGTCGGTCTCCGAAGTCTCATTACTCCGAGTACGTGACCGCCTCAAGGTGTACTTTACTTTCCCTCCTGGAAACATCTTTCACCGGAGATTCGAAGTTCACGAAGTTTCTCCCTTCTGAATAGAGCTTCTGTGATGCATGAAAAGATCTCGAGGGGCATTAAATTAGGTGCGATTTAACTCCGAGAAGAGCTCTCTACGTTACGTTTTTATTTAAAACGGTGCATGAAAGTGGGTGTAGTTGGAGATGTTCGTGAGGTTGAAATTATCGCTCGGTGAAATTTTTAAATAGTTCAAGAAACGTTTTTGGGTCAAGTAATTTATCGGTTGGAATGTGTACAACTCCAGAGTGACTGATTTGTATCAGTGGATTCGGTACGTGCACAACTACTTTGTGTTACGAGATCGTAGATGTATCTAGAAAACGTTTGGTAAGCGTAAATTTTCGCGAAAAAGTAAACGTAAATCCAGTAACCCCTAGTTACCTCTATAAATTTCATTATGATCGGTGTTATAGGTTATCGTATTTAAGCAACAAGTATTTAGTGCCATATGGTCATATACAGGTCATAGTGCCATATAGTATGACCGTGAGTTTTTCATACTTGAAAATATGCTCTCTATGTCATTGTTACTTCATCACATATAACATATATGGTTATGCGTACATGCATATCTTTTCCAATCTTCTGGAGGAAATAATCACTTATCTTTGATCAACATTTATTTATCGTTTATTTTTAATTTTTTGTCGCAGAGGGATCTGTGAGTTTAAAACATTTTCGTCGAATGCTTTAGGTTATATTATTATTGGGATGATCAATTGGATTTTTTGAATGAATGTTACAGACACTAATATTTAAGTGAGTTTATTCTGACCAAAATTCTTAATTTATCTGTTTAAAATATCTTAAATACATTGTTTTCACTATATGATTCTGGACAATTGTGGTAGATATAACAAACTGTCAAAATTAATTGCTTTTCTGGATGACAGAAAGCAGTTACTTGACAATTCTTAAAACAGTAATAATTTCTATTAACACCTTTCCAGTTCTTGTCATCCGAATTACCTCGGTTATTTATCATTTTTAAAAATTAAGAGCAAACCCTTCGGCAATTTAGCGTTAAGAGCAGTGTATTGATCGTAAGTTTTAGGAAGTGCATTTCTGATTGTGTGATTATACATATTGTTTTGGGAATATTTTAGAAGTTTTTAAGGGTTTAGAAAGGGTTTTCCACGGGCACTTTGGAAAATTAATTACAGATTTGGAGAAGTAGTCATGGTTACATTTTTCGGATGATAAATCTTTTTTACTGATGGTCACTTGCCGAAAACTTCTGCCTCCATTTCTTTATTCGTTTCTATATGTCACATATAGATAATACAATTCTTATTTTTAACGTTTATTCATTCTTATTGTCGTATTGCTATCGTTTGTCTAAAATATCTTAAGATTATTGATAACAGTTCGATCAATTTAAACGTCATCAAAATTATACGAATTTTTGGGCAAAAAAGAACAAGTAAGAGATCTTTATGTCCAAGTTCTATTGTGTATTGTCGATCCTGAAAGTGGGCGTGCGGCGAACAAAGCACCTTAATTCTCCTTATCGCACCTCCAACTGTCTCAGAGAGCCACTCCTTCAAACTCGGCAATCTCTTTCAACGTGTTTGGTCTCTCCTCAGCCCATTAGAAGTCTTCCTCGGCCTTCGAGAAATATTTGCTAATCACTACGGAGCTCTTTCGCTTCCTCGTAACAGCAAAGAGAGAAACGATCTGTTCTCCTTTCGAAACCGTCCGAGCTGCTGTCACTCCTCCACGCAGACCATGGGAAAGACAAACATCCAAAGGACTTTCCAAAATCTCCCACACGCTCCACAAGGCGGCCGACACGAATCCTTTATCTCCCGCGAGACGTGTCGCGCAGATACGGCACTATTTGGACGTTTACCTATCGCCGCGACGCCGCCTCAGCCGCGCTCGCGATTTCCCATAAAGCGATGCAAATTAGAGGGTTTTTTTTCGCGCTTCGAAATTCGCATTAGCGCGAATTGTCGTTTTTCCGACCGTCCCTCGGAGATGTTTGTTTGCGGGAAGTCACGCAAAGGTCTGCTACGGCGACAATGGGGATGGATTCAAGTCGAGGACGAGAACATCCAGGCGCCGAAGAATTTTCGAGCGGTACGTGACCCGAAATTAAATGCGTGTTAAGATACGCAAAAATGTATAAACCCAATTTTGTCGAGTTTAAGGCGCTTTTTAGCCTAATTTTCTAAGAGGACATTCCGACGGTTGTGGGATATGTGCGGAGATGTAAGAGAATTAGAAAAGCCAATAGGGATTAATGTTCGTGAAATTTTTGGTTCGTTTATTTTAGTGTCTACTATTTCGGCATAGAGTGGTAAAACGTAGGAAGAATTTGTCCCAAAGGTTTTGGGTACAATAGAATTGGGTTTCCACAAAGATAGCTAATATTAAAGGATTCCTGAAAAGGTTGTAGACTCAATGTTGGAGTTTCAGAAACTTTTTTGACTATTTTCTTTAACGATAGTTTAACAAGCCATTTGAACTAATGATATTACTATTTGAATTACTCCGGGGACTATTATCATCGAAACAACTCTATTTTAATCTATGCCTAACAGAATATGTTTATCTGCTTGCTGGTATTGTTAGGTATTAAGATGAATTAAAACAGTGTCAACATCATATTATCACTTTTCATATTTTATTAAGTGCAGTAAATACATTATAACCTAGTACGAATTAAGAAATAATTAAATGGTTCACGTTCGGTGGAAGTAAATACCCAACATATCAATAATATATTAATATCAAAAGTTAAGAAGATCCTTTACTTCTATCTCAATTCTATAATTATTTGGATTAGTTTTTACTGTCTGAACAAGTTTTTCTGAACCACATAGGGTTGATATAATTAGATGCAAAGTTGAGGAATAGGGAGAAATGATATTTAAGATGGGCATCATCAATTATTCATTATCCTCTTATGTTATGAAATCAATTGCAAGGTAATTATATAGACAAACAGATCATTGTGCATTTTATTGGATATTATGCTTCCTATAAACATCTGATATGATTATCTCGGTAAGTGCTAGATGAAGAACAGATTTTCATAAGAATGAAAAATGAATATGAAGTCCATTTTTTAAATAATCGTAATATGACAAACCTACCATAAACATCTAAATATCGTTGATCCTTAACTACTACTCATTGGTATTTATTCAAAGTTTTTTTCCACCATTCTTCTCTATTTTAAGTGCATCGACGCAAAATATTAGTGGCTCATTTAGGTCGTTAGTATTCTCTAAGCTTTCCGCTTGCATTAGTTTCGCTGACCGGATGTGGTCTTCTGTGAGCACTTTCCCACCGCTGCGTCTAAGAAACAAACCTACCGGTTCCGAGTTTCAATATGTAACTTCGCCGACAAAGGGAAGTCAACAGCGGCTCTCCTCCCCCTCTCTCCCGCATGCATGTCTTTTACTCACTCGCGCTTCGAGAATAGAGGACCGATTTTTACCCAGCATCCCACATGCTCGTTAATTTTCTTCTTTGCTCGTTGACAGCCATTTGTTAACTGTGCTAATGAACTATAATGTCCTGGTTATGTCACATATTCGTTTAAGCAATTTGAAACACAGGATGACATATTTTTAGTTCAACATCATCATTATTTATCTCCTCAAAGACAGACGCTTGATTGTGAGTGGTACAGAGAACCTGTGTTCCGAAAAACACTTGCAACTTACGTGATCTTCCTAATTTTTCGTGCTCACCTACCGCGTGGGAAAAGTTTCCTCGCTTATTCTCATAGTCGCTATTCTTGGCCAATATTTGCGGCCGAGGATTATTAGTTAGATGTCTAATATTGTTGCGTATCTCTGACAAATTAGAGAATATTGTTTTTATGGGGAGAAAGTTACTTTTTGGAAAAGTATCTGCAATAAAAACTGTAAGTGGACAGTATATTTGCTTTGAATTAAATGATATCGAAGCTGTTCTCAACTCAATCCTAGTCCTGAATCATTAACTATACGTTTTCTCTAGGTGTATATTTAACGAATTGATAAATCTCATCTTAAGGATAGTTAGTATCTTCTTTTTGTTTTTGAAACGTTTCTGTTACTGAAGTTGTGGAACCTGTAACAAAAAATATAAGTACTTTAAACATTAATAAATCTGTGAACTTTTCAATTTGTCCCTTACAACATCAATAATTATTATTTATGTAATCGTATAGGAAAATTTAAAAATAGTAATCAAAGTTTTTTAATTTTGATTTTATTTCTCACTCATTTTAAGGGATTTATTTTTGTATTCGAAATAGAAAAATACGATATTTTAAATGAGAAAAGTTGTTTATCTAGGACCAGGAGGAACTGTAAAAATATTGTCCGTAGATTGCTAAGGCGTAGAGGTATCTTTCTCCAGGTACATCTCTCCCTATATAGAGTATGAATGCGTCTTTGTGTCGTTTCTTAGAAAAGTAAATTATCAGAGCCGAGGAGAGGTTATCGCGGGTGTGTGTCTTTCAGAAAGAACGGGACTATCCCGAACACTGGCAAAATTTTTGGGAAGAGCAAAGGAACCTTTTCGTTCTATCTTTGAGAGATGTTTGCTTGGGAAACTTGGGAAAAGAAGGAACTCAGTAAATCGGTCGGTATCCATGAACTACGAGATCCCATTGGGGTGAATTTATGGGTGAACGATGTGCCATTTTAGTGTTTATCTCAAGAAAACAAGAACCGATAACGGGCTTTCTGAAAGCACCATCCTTCTTGAGCGCCCACGATACACCAGTCAATCCCTCCTCTCGGTAAATTTAAACGCCCGAAAAGGAAATTGTTTTAAAAAGAAAAGCTGCGGAGAAAGGGAATGCTCTTGCAAAGTGGTATCGTTTATACTCCGGGTCGCGTGTTTTCGTATGTGTAAACAGGAAACTTGTTCTGATACATCTCGTAAGCATTTCATATTTCTTACCTGTAATGGAGGTGCAGAATGTCGACACCTTCTGGCTGTGGTGGGTAACGTTGAATGTGGTAGGGTAGTTGAAGAGGAAGTTTTTTTGAATATATATAATTCTTCAATCGTTTAATAACGGAATATTTTTTAAAAATTTAATTTAAATTTTTATGGATTTTGATACGGAATTATAGGAGAGTATATTTCCGTATACCTCTCGTCAGCTCATGAACGTTTGACAAATTCATAGCTCATTAAAAAACCATGACTTGCTTTACTTTTCTCGTTGCACATATTTTCCCTTCTTATATCTAATATTGTATTGTTATCGAAATCATATCTCTTATAGGTCTCAGCAGGATTTTTTTAAATAAACATAGGCGAATTACTTTTTAAGAATAGTGTCCTTTCGTTGATATCCAACTGTTTTCCTTACGTTTCACTAAGTAATCACGTTACGTCAATTTATACTCAGACGGTTAAGAGATTATAGAACTTCCAAATCGCTACATTATGGCGAATTTTCACCGTATAACTATAATTTATGACAATAAATATTATTGTATTAATGTTATGACGCAATTGGAAATGTTTTAATGATATACAGTTTTTTTAAATGTCCTTTCATCCCGTTATGTATAATAGAGGTTCAAATTCGAGCATCATGATAATCTTTTGAGTGAAATAGTCGTATCATTCAATCTCATCCAAGCACATCTTCCCCAAAAAGAGCAGAATGGTGAAATTCCGCCTGAATGTAACAAACGAATCCCATCTCAGTGTTTCATTGATGTTACTTGCACCTGCCTTCTTCCTTCATTACCACATTCTCTCGTAGGAATTCAGGAATTCACACCGTTGACCCACAATCGGAAGGGTTAATAGAGATGCGGTCTCTTCTTCGGAGGAGGACCTTTTGTTATCAGAAATAAAGGCTCACTTAGTGTCAAGGGACATAAAAGATGATGAAATTGGGGTTGTAAAAGTTACCCTCCTGAAGGCGAGATAATAAAAAAACCGAGATGAACAATAGAATATCATAACAGCTGGTTTTAATCTATGTTGTCGTTGAAACAGGTATAGAGATCCTTTTCAATTTTGACAAATAAGTATGTAACGTTCCTCATTACCATTGCGTTATTCAGAGTAAAATATTGCTCGCGGTGGATTTTTATGAATATTTCCATGTAATTGTGTACGTTTATCGAATGGTGATTCTTCGAATATCACTTTTGAAGAAAAAAATTAAGGGGGAGAGAATTTCCATTCACAAAGGAGGGTTTTAATGATGGTATATTTAAAAGTGGTTTCTGTTGCGTTATAAATGCACAAATGTGTGAAAATGCCGTTTTTTACTTGCATCATTCTATGGAAATGACCCACCTCGAATACAGATTTTATACCGTGAAAAAAGGTGGGTGTTTGAAAGTCATGAGCACCTATATTTTTATTTCTTAGAATTTTTAACGTTTCCATCATCTGGGAGTAATAAAAATATGAAAGGAAGATTAAAGGAAATGTGCCGAGTTTCCAGCTCTTTGGCGACCGCCTCAAGAGTCAAGTGAGTCGAGGTCGTTAAAATCAAATCACGAACAATAATTAGAACAAGTTTTCCTCCTGGAGTTCAAGGGAGTGTTGATTATTTATATTCACAACCTTTCCACATTTTCCTGGAATATCAGCTGAGGATATCTTGATGAGTAGTGCCTTGTTTCTTATCTTCCATTGGAATCCAACTTGGAAGAGAGAGCTTTAGCCATTTTAAGAGTAGAGAATCACCAGAAAGAATCTACCGTCTTTATCGAGAAAAGTCTTAATTTCCACCTTCGACTACCACTATCCTCCATTTATTTCTACTAAAAAGGATGAAATCGGATGTATTTATTATCATCTAGGGCTCAATGAATCGCGTTAATTGCATATGTAAATCGACCAAGAGCTATCGATTTTAATGATCGTGAATACATTCTCGCAGGACTCTAGCTTTTAAAACAGATGGTATTAAGATGTGTTAGGAAATCGCTGGTTGACATTTAAATTATTTGAATTTATATCAGCGTTTCTACACGCTTTTTAGGATGAAAATTTAATCGGTTAGGCATTATTTGGCTTTAAGGTCAGGTTAGGCACGTGTTTCTGATCGTAAATGTTAGGTTCACAGTTATAACCTACATATTCTTGTATCATATAGCTACAGGAAAGTACATTAAACTAATGTTCGAATTGTTAAAAATGAAGCCTTTGAATTGTCAATAATATTTTCGGTCTTCATTTGTTCTAGTGTTCTTCAATTGTTTTATTTCGTATTTATTATTATATTAGATATACTTTACGAAGAATTCGTTAGAAGTTTGGCATGAAAACAAAATTTTAAACAGTTCTATACGGGAAGCTTCAAATGATAGTTCAGTGCCGTTGTGATGAAGGATGATTTTTATGATATTATCGCTTTCTATATATTTTTATTTTTCATCTTCGCGTGGGCCAGTTTTTGGTGCTGTGTGAGATGTTTGAAGATTGAAAAGATTCACTACTTAAATATAATGATTATTTTTTTCAACCGAACCTTAAAGATGCTTCATCTGAACACACGAATTTTCTAAATTCCGTCTTATCTCAAAATCCCTTCCTTATTAATTATTTTATCTATATATCCTCTCCAATTTATTTCAATTTCTATTTGAAACTACTTTCTATTTTTTGTAATATTTTTTGGTTATTAAAATACTCATGAAAATCGACTCATCGTAATCCAATGGACTTTGGAAAAAGTTTCTTGCAGAAATCATGCTTGGAGTATTTCTTATTTTCTTTCTTACTCTGCTTCTTATAATTCATTACGTTTCTGTACTTGTTTCATAAGGGTAAATGGACATTATCCTTGGCGAAAATATTTGCTTAACTAATCTTCTCATTGGTAATGAATGCGTCAAAGGAATTTGAATTACGTAAATTATGGTAGGCTGAGAAATACTCATGTAGATTGAGCATAATTATAGAGATACTTAACCTTCATGGTGTTAAACAGGTTGTCAAAATTAGCAATATAAAAGGACTGACTGATGAGAGTCTATGATCAGTAATGAAGATAGCTACACAACGTCAACGATGAGAGTTTGAGAAAATTAAGATCCTTAGGGATGATAAAAGTCGAATCACATCTTCATAATCGACTTCAAATTTCTCTTCTCTTTAATTAAGCGACCGGAAACTTCGCTTACATAATCCGCGTTAATTATTTTTTGCGTATGAATTATTTGACGAGCTCCTCGACCATCACCACTCCTCCGAGAGATGATGAACGTAATTTCTTTTTAATATCGCGTGAAACGAGAGCGCGAAGATGGCTTGACATTTATATTAAATCAAAGATCGAATTTCGTTCGGTCGGGGGCTTATGTCTGGCAAGAATCCACTCCCTTCCTCACCCTCGTATTTCTTAATCTCTTTCCTCCACATCTCGTCTGTCATCTCATCCACTTTTTCTCGCAACTTCCACTCCTCAAAGAGCACACGTGCTCTGTCGCTTTGGTTTACAGATCCCTTCGGTTTAGCTCGTTTTATTCGGAATAAAATTTACGAGTCAGAAATCAGGACGGTGCTGAAGGTTTCTGGTGCAGTTAAAAGCCCAAAGAGAAAGCAGCTCTCTTAAGGTTTGGATTACGACTGCCAAATGCCGATGGAGAGCTTTTAAAATCTGGATTGATTCGTTTTATTTTTTGTCAGACTGCGTGATTCAACGTAAGGATTTGAGATCTTAATGTTCATTTTTAATTTGATTATTATTACGATTCTGGTTTGTATCCTATAGTTGATTTAAACATTGAACTCGAATTGTATGGTTTGATTGATTCCCGAATAAAATTACGAACTCAAGTAATAGAAAATAAAAGAAGAAACTATTGGAATATATTCGATATTAGAGAAACCCTTAGTGGTTACCTTATGAAAATAGACCCGAGGTAATAAAATACAATTCAAATCATTTTTAGTTTATTTAAAGGTTAAGTTATTCGTTAAGATTTTTTTAGTTTTTCTCCGGTAAATGCCTTCGAGATTTAAGTTTATGCTTAAAATTCATCCTTCGTATTTATAAGTTCAAGATGATATATTCTATGTTATTTGACGAACAGAAAATATTTTTGTATAAATGTTTCAATTGAAATTAAATAGTATTTTTTTCCTTTTTGAAGATGATATAAAACAAAAGTCTTTCACATAAAATTCAGCCTATTCTTCAGTCAAAAGTTTGGGATTATCATAAATACGAATAGAAATACATTTAGAAGCTTCAATTTGTATTTCTTTTACTATGGTTAAGTAATTAGGTAGGAATTGTTTGCGAATAACAGCATTGTTCCTTGTGAAGGAACCGTAAGAAATTGACGCACGTTTACCAAGTAACTTTCCCCGGAATACTTTGTATTGATGGGGAGGATTGTGTTATCTCAAGGTACACTTATCCTACGATAATATTTGAGATAACGTTTAACTTGCATGTCACGTTCATGATTAGATAATAACTCGTAATTGTACGTTGCAGCTTATTCTACAGATTCATCTTAACGCTTCGAAGCGAAAAGAAAGTTAATTATTACCTTATTATTTTAAGAAGAATTTTTTCTTTCGTATCAAATACACCACTAGTGCAGAATAATCTAGAGTTACGATTTTCATGAAAAGACCTCGATGTATTTTTTAGCTCTTAAAGCTATTTTCCTTTTATGAATTCCATTAGATGAATTAGTATTAGCCGTGTATGTATAGTATCATATTATTTTTTTTCGAGAGTGTAATATCGAATATCTCCAGATTAGTGGTTGGTCAACTCATTTTTATGTATCACAATTTTATCACAGGAAGTAACAGGTGCTGAATGTCGTCCCCACAAAACCTGGTGACATTGCTAATTCAAAATTCGCTCATATTTATTATAACTTAATTGAGAAGAGTATATATCTTATGGAAAATTATATACAAAAGGCTTTTAATCGTATAGTTTGCCGATATTTTGAGTGCGGAGAAAAGAGTGGTCTTTACAGGGGATATGTTGCATATCTATTTTATATTACGACGTAAATTACTCGAATTTTTGAAAACTATTATTATTATTAGTTTTGACTCACCTTAAAAGAATTTTAGGACGTGAATAGCTTATGGTAAGCTTTTAGAAATGAAGATTGGATCATTTTTCGATCTACGTAACGTCATTTTCAAAGTTCAGACATTCAGATGATCTGACAAGCACATTCCATCCGTATGCATATTAATTATTTCTTTTTGCAAATCGAAGGAGAAAATTGTGAATGTCCGCACAGATTGATTTTATATTTCTTATTTCTTCTGTCCTCGGTTTTAACGTAAAAGAAGGTTGACATTGAAATTCCCTTCACGTACGGAGTCAAAAAGGCCACAGTACACGGTTTGGTACGAGCCACGGAGGAAAGAAGTTGCCGAGAAATAGCGATGGCACTTCGAACAGGTGACATTGTAGCGGTCTAGATAATCTGGCGATGGAACAGGTGGAGTCTTCCGTGGACGTGTTTACCCTCGTACGTGCAATGCCTCGCTCACGCCGCCCCCTTTCTTCTCCTTTTAAAAAAGAAAGGTATAAGATAATGAAGTCGTTAATTTGCAAATCGACACAGAAATTTAAAATTATAATCTTCAAGGAACGTGGTGCTTAAAGGAGGGTATTGACTCTCAGATAACCTATTGATGCATTTCATTTTTTATTAATATCAAATATGAGTGATTATTTAAAAGGAATTATTATTTACTGAAACATTTGAAAGTCATTAATTGTTTTTCTTTGATTTGTTTCGAAAAATGAACGAGAGATTGAATTAGATCGAATTAAATTCCACGTATTTGGTCGTTCAAGTAAGCTGATACGTAAATTATTTATAATGATATAATAAGTCAATTCTTTATTTAAAATATGCGTCAAAGATAAGAATTGATATCCTATATAAGTCGATCAGTCTGTTAGAAAGCCTTAATTCGTTTCTTCTAAAGCGTAATTAATTCTTTAAAAAAGTTTCCATTGAACGATAAAATTATTTAATGGTCATATAATGGTAATAAAACAAGGATTTTCATTCGGTGTCTTCAATTATTAATTTATCTTACAGTTTCCGGAGGAATATTATATAAGCTATCACATTTGCGCATTAACGACGAGTTTGACCAGTTATTTAGAGAATGAGAATGCGGGGTGTTTTTGTTCAAGTTTGTATTAGACTCTCAAAAAAAGTTCAATGGAAAGAATATGTTTTACGATTATAACTTTCGAACAATCCCATTTATGATCGCGTAATTTATTTCTGTTGCGAGAGAGAAAAATAAACTTCAATATCATTAATGGCTGAGTGGAGCATTAAACTAATATTGCCACTTAAAATTACCAGGTTACTTATGATCGGCGTGCCCTTTTTCAAACCGCATTCCAAGATTCGAAGACCACCCTCTAACTGCTGTACAGCTCGTAATATTGCCTCATTTTATGGATTGCTAATTCCGCAAGAACAACTTTATTTAGAAAAAGAGAATATATTACTGAAGTGTAGACGCTGTTATCTGGAAAAAACAGCATCGATTTAAAATTTTTTGTGAGAATTCATTGTGTTCCGTATGGTTGAGTCCTCTACAGTTAACTGTTGGAAACTCTTTTTGATTCAAGAACAATGCAATCTCGCGTAAGATGTGTGTTTTGTATCTGTTTTGTTCTCAAGGCAAGAACTGAAAAAGAACTGTTCGGAAAATCGCTTTCTTGAGTGTGAAAATTTAATTAAATTTATATTGTCCATCACGAATAGCGAGTAAGAATTTTAAAATCGGCATTAGCTTACAGGAAATGAGAAATTAAAATCATGGTTGTGTTTTTTAGGATACTCAGTGCTCTATATTGCTCTTTAAGGATTCCAGGACTGATATATATTTATAAAAATAATTGGAAACTAAAAAGTTTAGAAGAGGATTCAAAATAATACAAAATGAAAAAATTAAAATTAAGAGTTGATATAAGGATTTACTTACAAGTTTCATAGATACTAAAAAGCAATCGGATCTTATTGTAACAAATATTCAATTTATAGAGGATTGCATAACTACATTTTCTAGAATCTTATAATGACTTTTTCATTGCATTATTTTTACATTCGCTTAAAATACTACGACCACCTACAATGATAAAATATTCGATTAATTGGTATTAATGTCTCCTTCTCTGTTCTCTCCTGGTACAATCACCGTGACCAATGAGGATGTATGACGTGCCATTGGAATCATTTAACTTTCTTCTTCCACTTGAATCAACTTTTATCCTGTACACAGGGATCTAAGCTTTCATCTTCACGCAAGAGTACACAAATTCATTTCGCTTTACTTCGAACATCTACATTTCAAATCCATTGCTCGTATTTAATGCGGCTATCTTTTCCGTAACCCGTCGAGTGGGATACAGCGTTTGATCTTTGTCTATGAGATGGTGCGAGAATCTCCGAAATAATTAAGCATCTCGTAATGTGGTCAATATCCATCACATCAACTTTCCGCTATACGGTTCAAGCGTTAGCATCTTATCATCCTTGAAATCTTTCCTCCAAAACCCTCTTTCTCAAGTGTTTACCGCCACTTTCTCCACGAGGATGATACACTTCTATTTATTCCCGATAGTTTAGTATCTTTTAATTGAGGTATCGTGTTGGATGTCTGTATCTAAATCTATTGTTCATATCTGAAGAAATGGATCATAAGAACTCTTCCTCAAGATATGGGAACTATAAGCTTTATTACTTTTCGATGCACGCATGGGAAAAATTACGATTTCCTTGAAAAAGTTTTGCGAGATGTGTGTTGAAATGGTAGTTTTCGAAATCAATGTATATATTTATATAGATTAAAACTATACAATTGGAAGTAATATTATTGAATTATTAACTGTATTTCTTCAAATTTGTATATAATTAATTAATTATATTTCTTCCGATTATTAGTGAAAATGAAGTTCCTTAATTATTTATTGGCGATTTTATTGAATGAATTTTTTGAGTATCTACTGTCGTTTATTTGAGAGGTTTCAATAATTATCATTTACAGCAGGGTTCAAAATGCTTAGGTTGAGCAGAGGTTACTTACTTCCTCAATTAATCTTCTCTGGAAAATGGATATGAGGACAGGTATTGCGCCGAAGGTGAAAGTGTAACCCACTTGTCTTTCCTGGAATATTTTCTCGATAAATTCATATTTTATTTTAAAGTTCATACCGCGTCTTATCTTTGAGATCACTGGAGTTAAAGCACAGCAGGCTACTTTTATGATCAGCTCCGCTTTAAGGTTATCGCTTTATAAAATAATTTTTCATCGATTAATTACTTTGATACTTAACTACACGAAATATCATGGACATTAAAGTACAGAAACCTGAAAATGCGGCCTAATAACTCTTTGATGGAGTTATCAAGTATAGCGCAGATCTGGGAGAGGTATATCTAAATTTTATTACATTAAGATGATATATCTTCATTTAAGTACAATCCTTAAAAGGAACCATGTTTTAGAATCTATGGACCGCTCAGGAGAAATTGTGGAAACTTACAAATATAAAACGTAATATAAATGAAAGTTCAGAGTACATAATTAACGAGGGTAAATAACATACAGTCTGCGCTTATCAGACTTGAAATAAAGGTCAGATCTGAATAGAGCTTTTAAACGTAACCTAATTTTCACTGGATTAATTCATTTTTGCTTTCATTTTTGTAAATATTTATAGCGATTTCTTTGATAATTCTTAATCTTCATACATTAGAAATTTTAGGAGATGTACGAGTTATTTATGAAGCTTTAAGATTAATTAAGATATACTTGATTACTTATACTTTCCAGGGCAAAAATATAGTAGAATCTCTTTTCGTACTTCTATAGATAAAATCAACCGGAACATCTTTTGTTATTAAATATTATGTATATTAGCTTATTATGTATCTTATTATTTATTTTTATTGTTTTGTTACGATCCCTATATGTTTACTATATATCTTATACTTATTTAACACCTTATGCCTTTCTTAAAATAATAGTAATAATAATAAATTGTCTTTATTAATCATGGCTGAATTTAGTCTATATAGACCACTCTTACATTTAACCCCTTCGAACGAACACGAATACAACCCATCCCAGATCAGAAAATTTTCCGATCCGAAGGACTCGAACCTGGGACCTCGAGACTAGGAGCGCTAACGCCAATTTGCTTGTTACCTTACCATCACTACAACAATACGATTGAGATAGACCTCTGGTACCACGTTGTTACAGATATCTCTAATGAAATAGAAATAGTGCATTGCTTTACTCCAGTTGGAAACAGGTGGGTTGCCAATCTAAGTAACGTAAAGTTTGATTACTTAGTATCGATAGCAACCGGTTGTCCAAATCGTCCCTCGGTACGTCTTTTTTCCTCCTCAAATCGGAGGCTTCCAGTTACCGATTCAAAAACCAAGTATGCAAATCGGAAAAATCCCTCACCCACGATGGTAACAGTTGGCCGTTGCACGCCGCCACGCGTGTCACGACAGTTGATTAAACAGTCACGCGACTCCGCCCTCATCCCAACCTTTCCTTTTCAAACAGCCCTTTTTTTAAATCCTCGGGGGAAAATTTTTCCGCACCCCTGCTTCCCGGAGAGAATCACAACCGAAATCCCGCCTCTTTGTTTCAAAAATGTTTTTCCTCCCATTTTTTTACCGGAACGTGGGACCGGATGCGCTATCGGCTCTGTTAAGGAGTGCTTTTACACCGAGAGAGGTCGGTGCAGATAATGAAGGCGTCGTGGCAGAGGAAGTCCGGCGTTTCGAATCAAAAGCCACGGGGGAAAACGGAAGCAATGGTCGGTTGCAAAAGAGCCATCTGCCGCGTGGAACCGCGTTTTGGTCTCGCGACCACTTCCCCCTTCTCATCCACTCCCTTCGCTACGTTTTTATAAAATAACAACTCACGGGTGGGTGCCGCCAACAGACATCGGTGGCTTATAACGAATGATTTTGACCCACTTGTGAATGAAGGGAATGGAAATGTTACGCGTATGGGTTTTAATGGAGTCGCGGATACGTAGTTTGACGGTGGATTGAGGAGGGGTTAAGTTTTTCAGCGTTTAGAGGAATTTTGGTATTCTGCAGTTTATAAGGAAGCAAAGGCTGATTAATGTCGCGTGTTTCATTTTACGAAGATACAATTTTGGAATGAAATAAAAGAAGGAAACCATAGTAGAAGGAGCAATACATAGGGATATTAGCAAGAGTAAGCGTTACAGAAAAAGAGAAGAACAGATATTTTTAATCATAATAGTTTTATACTTATATTTTTTCTATGCTAAAACTTAAAATTATTTCCGCATGATGTATTTTTTCCTAGTTTATGTTAGGAAATGATGCTATATCTGTTAACATATATTGAAAAATGATAAATTCGAGATCCAGCAATTAAATTAGTGGTATATTTGATCGATTTCTGTGTTTTTTTATGATAAGTTACAGATTCAATCTCTCTCGCAGTAGGAAACGTAACGTTGAAAGCGTTCGTCTACGAAAAATTGCAGATTTTTCACGAGATCTGCTTTAAAAATTATATCTACGAGAAAATAAAAAAAATATTTTATCAGATATATTGCATAAACATGCATGATAAGAAACAAGATTTTATTCTTATAATTTTCCTTTTATTTCACATGTGAATGTGAGAATAATCTGCGTCAAAGTACGAAAACGCCTTCATGTATTTCCTAACAAGATCAGACACGTTAAATTCCCATCCGAACGGCTTATGACGTGTCTCACGTGATGTTAAGTGACTAATCTTTGATTTCACGGAATGGCAAACTTTTCTTATAATTTCTATTCTGTTTTCGGAATCAGAGAATAAATCTCTCAACGATTTTTTGGTTTCGGTCTGCTTTGGAGAGCAGGTGCCGTTTGTTAGCAGACCGTAACGAGATATATATGTTCGGCTTCCTAAAGCATGTCCCAAAATTAACCGGAAGAAAGATACACTTCCTAGTGTTACGATCGTTGGACCTTTCCGAAATACTTCCTCACAAGTTCAAAAATATCGTTGCGTTAAATGTAAAAATATGAACGGTAAAATACATGTTTGTATCCTCAGACTGATACGTATTAATTATATCAGGCGCCAGCTGACGTAGCTTATTGTGGGGAGAGCTCGTATAAGTTCCTTGATGATATTGTATCGTTTTCGTAAAGGTGAATAAACTTTGAATTCTGAGCTCTTAAATTGACACTTCTTAAAATTATATAGCTAGATATACATCCAGAAGACGAACCCTTAAGTATAATTTTTAAATGTAAATACCAAATCTTATCTCTAAATATATTTACTTAAAATCTTTTGAATTTTTTAAATCCAATTATTACGGGATGAGTATTGAATTGTTTATAATGACAGTATAAGAATGAAACTTTTAACTCCCTGGTCATTAGGAAACCATATGTCTTATTTTGAAATGAATTAATATATAGAATACTAACCAGGGTTAGATTACAAAAATAATATTACCCAAATACGCTGTACTGTCTGCAGTGTTTACGTAAAACTTATCGATTTTAATAAGGCGGATTATCCAAAGTTTCTTCTAATGGTTTACTGTGATATGAGTTTTATTCATACATTTTTGTCGTATCTCTTCCTTGATTTATGAATGATTTATACCAAGCTCAATCCTTTGTTAGCCCTTAAAAGTATATTGGAGGATTTCCTCATCAAAAAAGAAACGAGTTTGGCAATAGAATACCGCTATAAATTAATACAACACCAGTTTAATCAGTCAAATTCTAAAATCCGTTTCTAGGACCAACAGATTAGCGGTTTCCCTTTCACAACGAGTCATAGGCGTCAAGCACTCTCAACCTGTTCCATTGGAAACCGCCCCCATTAATGCGTCCCCCTAATACCCTAGACATCCCTCTCACTTCCGCCCCCATGTCACGCACCCATGCACGGACACGCACGCGTACCACATGGCACTCCCAGGGGGAGCTCCGGAAGCCACTTCGCCCCACCCCGACGACGAGGGTGACCTCCGAGGGTATCGGTGCAAACGATAAGCGACCGTTGTGACAGGTGCCACGAGAGGAAATTCCTTAATACATTCAAAATCAGCGCGTACCTTTAAGAAATCTCTAGAAAGCTCTAAGAAAGCATTGATTTAAAGGAAGAGGTGGTGGTCATTGTGTGGAACCAAAGAACGAATGCAAACTAAGGCTAATTGGGGGATGAATAAAATTATGAGTTTCGGAATGTTACGGAATGAGTTACGCTATGCTTGAGACCGTTTACAGTGAGGTACTAAGGATTATTCAGCTGTAAAATGTCTCGTATTAATTGTATATGCATCATTTGATGGTGCAAATTCCATTTTCTTGTTAATTAGAGTTACTCTAAGTTATTAGAGGTAATTTGCGGGAACTTAACTTACACTTCTTACGAAGCTAAGCTTGCGTTCTCTTCTAGTATATTAGATTCATTTTTCCTGTATTTTACTTCGAATATCATAGTTATGTAGCTTTTAACCCCTACTATTTTTTTAATATTTACGAACATCGATCTTACATGGATCTCTCAGTGGATAATTTAAGTTAAAGTGCATGTTCCTATATATTTAACGAGATCTGAAACATCTTTACCGTTATACTGATTACTTATGTATTTAATTGATATTTTGAATGAAATATGATTAATCACAAGGATGAAAGAAGCGGTATATACGACTAAACCGAGTCCGAGCACCATTTACAATTAGCTATTTTTAATTAGGCATTTTACACGGAATTAGGAAACATTTAAGAGTACGTGTTAACGTGGACTGTTTTCTTTTTCTAGCATTTTACGATCTCCTATAATGGTTCGTTGATTTGAGTTTAGAGTATCTCTTCGGTCGGTAGATTTCACTCGATTATCTCGTGCTTTATTAGGCGAGAACGGCGTTGTTTAGCTGATAGGATGAAAGAAGTGAGCATTTATGCAATTTAATTTATGCAAGGGCGGGCAGATGTTCTTTCGATATATATTTTTATTTTGGTGAATTTAAAATAAGGGAACGGCGAGTACAGAATTGGTATAAGGTTGAAATTCAAAATTTCAATGATTTTTTTTCCGTTAAGCGATATCCTTAAGGAAATGAATTCGAATTTTCAGACACGAAAAACTGAAGTATGGTACTAAATATATTTTGAGGAAGTACATTAATATACATACATTTAATCTAACATTTTATTGAAGGCGAGAAGATATTCTATTTTCAAAACTCTTCAAATTCATACTGAATCATCACAATCTTGAATTATTTCGTAATACAGTACGAGATACTGATAATAAATCGATGTATGCAGGTTATCGATGGATTTATATTAATAATTACCAAATAGTCATATATTTAGCAATAAAAATCCTAATGAGCTATATTCAGTGTTATTTTAATTAATTTTCGTAAAAGTCTAATTCACGTGTGATGATTTCGCTCATTTTCCATTTATATCCATGTTAAAATTTACGTACAGAAATCTAGACTTCTTGGAAACAATTATACTTATCTTCCGCAATTGGAAACATCAACTAACTTTTGAGTGTGATCAGACTTAACTTAGAAAGATGACGCAATCATTTATAGGAATATAAAGAAGTAAATAACCATCAAAGGAAACAGACAATGCCATTATCAGTCTCAGAATGGTACAGGTGTCGTATAAATCGAGCGACATTCATTTATATTCACTTCCTCCTCCTATTATTCTTGACTTATTCAATGATATCATCCACTACTAGATTTAAAAGGCTGTGGAGCACTGTGGCCAATTCAAATTGCTAAGCTAAGTTTAGGATATTATTTCTTTCATAAAATATGATAGATCAAATATTTGGTAATGTAACTGTTTTTCGATTACTTACTAGTAAAAGAGCAACTAGATTTTTATAATCTCAAGCTTATATAAGAAAATAAAAAACACTCTACTAGAGATAAAAATTCAAATCAATCATCCGGATTTGAGGAAACACTGATAAATTATGAATTTTTCAAATCGATGGAATACTAATGAGTGATTGTAAACAAATGCTTTGGAAAATTATTTACAAATATTGAATCAATTAACGTACTTTTTCAGAACTTTTCAATTCTCCACCTATTAATACAGAAATTGAATAGAAAATTGTTTAAATAAGACAAAAAAATACAAAAATTGTGAGTTTTTGTGAACTTGAACCCTTTTTGTATGTTGACTTTATTCAAAGGAAGACGTACCCAAAAACATAACTTTCATTTATTATGATTGTGAGTTAGCGCACGAAGTTGCGTTAGTTTTCTTATTTACCTTAAGCATATATTTAGTGAGCAAAAAATATCCGCCTTTATTTTATGAACTAAAAAAAATTATCAACATTATCAATTTTGCTCGTGAAATTGGCAATTCGCATTCAGTCGTAAAAGAAGTCGGCGAATCCGCTTTAAAAGTACTTCATTTCGATACGAAACGAACACGAAAACAGTAAATTCACTAGAAATGCCTCACATTCAGATCCCTATTTCTTCATCTCTTATCAGGAAGAGCATTGCGCTGTCACGTTCGTATCACTCGCTGCGTTACTTCCAAGCAGCATGACTCTCCTCAGTGTCACGCATCGGAAGTCTAAATAGACGCGTTGGATTCTCTCGTTGTTTGTTCCATAGAATTACACCATGCATCTTAGAAGCCGCATCTCTCCTGACCCCAGATAGCCCCACTGGCTGTCGACATACGGCACAAGTGTGACGCGATCATAGGCACGCGTAAGTCCGCGTGAGCCCATATCTGCCGTAGCTTAGGTCAGCGTCGTCTAATAAACCTCCATTGAATTACAGATGCGACTCCCGCCGTACGTTCAGCGTCTAGACTATAAGTTCACAACCTTTTACAGTCGGTCGGTATCGTTCTTGTACAAGCAAAATCGTTTAAATAGATCAAAGGAAGCTGATAACATTTTTCTACGAAAAGCGTACGTCATGCTCAAAGGTAGCGAAACTTCAAAGCATCCGCTAAAGAATTAAAAAATTATCTTAAATTCTATGGGCCCGAAATAACAAAAATATTCTCCGATATGGACCAGTGTTATTCAGAAATAGTACATATAAAAGTTTCAGTTTCGTATTAAGTAGATACCTCTTTCTTGTATCAAGATAAGATTTAATCTACCGAACTTATTATATTTATTTATAACCATTAGTGGTACAGCCAATATGGAGCATCGCGCTATACTGGACAGCACTTTTTAATACATAATCCTTGGGTTATCACCTGAACCATTATTTACCTGTAGCCTTAGCTTTATTTGTTCTAGTCGAGACTTTTAGAAATCCTTGTTTCATGAAACAAGTTATTTCGGGACAAAAGAATTTGTTTAAATTATAATTATTTTAATAACAATACAGCTATCTATGTTAAATTGCAAAATTAAAAGTTCAAATCCTGATAAATATATCGATTATTTTGTTCTGTTTGTAAAGTAAGTTTGATATTTTCATATTGTTCAAATACTTCCTGATCAGATCAACAATATCTAAATAAAATATAATCTCAGTTCATAGTTCAGAAATTAATACGTAAATATCAGAGAAAGTCCTTGAAATACGCATTCCTTCCACAGCGGAAGGTCTTTATTTATTAATTCAATAAAGACCCTCTTTCCTTAAAATTTAATTGCCCGATTTATCATTCTCGAAAACGACTTTTATCTTCAGATCCAATTTCGCAAATGAACTATCTTCTCTTTTCATCGCCAATTAACGTCCTCCTACGATTCTTCTATCTAAATTTAAGTATTTAACGTTGAAAGAGCAACTTTGCGTCACCACTATCTAAAGGTCATTAATCAGTTCCTCATTTGGCTACCTTTTTCAATCAGTTAGATTCGAAAATACATTCATTTCGTATCGGTCATCAATTTCTCCTCTCTATCGTCTATTGTATTCCTAGACGAAGAGTTTCGATGTAATTTAGATATTATTTTGATGGGGAACTAGGATAATCTTAAAATTTGATATATTTTCTAGCCTATTTATAGTTTGAATTGCCCTCAGCGAAGTTTTAAGAGAGAGAAAGTCTCTGAAAATTTCTCGTGGTTAACATACTCCGGGAAGAGTTGTTAGTAGAAATCGTATTTAAATTAGGATATATTATATTTTATAATAATCGTATCCCATAAATGATAAGGCAGATGATATCAATTTTAAAGTCAAAGTGAAAGTTTTCTAATGATAATACGATGAATATACATTTTTGAATGTGTATTCATAAATCGATGCTTCTATCCAGAACAAATACGTATTTATATTCGAGAAATTTTAAGTTTCTCGGATTTCTATGTCGAAACTTCACGCTGAATTCGTTCACCTTATTCGCATCGTAAGCAGTGTAGGACCTCGTGATTCTTAGACTGAGAAAACTAATCGAACAATATCTACGGATTAGTTCTATGTGCGGGTATCAAATGGGGAGCAGATAAACATCGTAACTGTCGCCTAATTACTCGTTCTGTACGGACGGCGACGGCTTCGTCCAGATGTTACCGGGAACTCGAAAAACTTCTCCGGAGAGAAAAATAGAACACGTATCTAGGACAGGAGGGGGGCGTATGTCCTCCCTCATGAAAGCATGGTCATGCGCGGTCCGTTTGCCATGTGGCATCTCGCCGCAATCTGGAGCCATAATATATGGCCGAGAATATCGCATTTAGGGCAACGCGAGCGACGTGGAAAGGGCAATGGTACACGCGACAAGGCTCGCTTAATCTCGCGGCAGGAGGGCCGGCGAGGGCCGCTCCTCCGCGCCCAGCAGGCGGCAGAGGGCAAAGGCGATGAATATGCCAAAAGCTGTTTTCGTAAAGAGAGATTAGAATTTTTCACGCGCAGAAATTATTTGTTTGAAAACTACCCGTGTTCTCCTTGAAATTTCGGGCTAATGGCGAGCGAATTTTTTGCCCGCAAATCTTCCGAAATGTTGGGGTGTTTTTTTCTGCACGAGTTGTTTGAGCTTTGGGGGAATATTAGCCGGGAAAGTTTGCGAAACTCCGGGGGCTAGAGGAGATTTATAAAGAGTGTTGGTTCGTTGTAGATGATACGAACACGTCTTCGCAGAGGTGAGAAACGATTGGGTGGGGAAGGTGCTTTTTTCTTTGATTTGTGAGGGGGCGCTGGTTTCAATTTATGCTCCCTTAGGTCATCGGATGAAATTGAAACTCGAAAACTAATGTTTAAATCGAGGGTGTGATGTGACAAGGGAAAATATCCGCCTAAAATAATCTCTCGAGCCTTTCTTATATTTTATGTTTCCAGCAGTTTCCAACCGATACGTAAAGGAACATTCCGAATAGCTTGTAAATGTTACGTTTCAGGTTCAACATTTAAAGAACATCGATTTAAGAAAATACGGCTAGTATGTATTTGCATTTTACAGGATTTTGTGAAATATCGTCATAACTTTACATTATTTATTCATTCATATTATTATAATTTGAGTGGTCTAGCAGCATTTCAGAGGTGATTATGATAGATTCATGATTCGGAATTCACTTGTATTAATCCTAATTACGATAATATTTCCATATTCATATCTTTCTTTTCTCTACTCGTAACTATTCACTACACTATCACCAATTTCTACTTATTCATCCTAATACTCGACACTTGTCCTTTTTATTTATCATGAACTTGTCAAATACGATCTTCATACAGATTTTGTCATTATATCAGGTTAGATTTCAATGAATTTTAAAGATTAATCTTTTAAATGTTGTTTATTGAAACTATAAGGTGGTGGTTCAGAAAATTAAAAAAAAACTATCTAAGAAAAAGTATGCTTTGTGCACTGTTGTTGTAATGAAACATTATTATATTAATTATCAGTTCATAAAATGAAATAACTTAGAAGTTAAATAAACTCAAAGTATTTCACCAGGATATTTAAGGATAATGCTCAGTTATTTTTAAAGTTAAGAATGTCTATGAAAGTTACATGATTTCATGTGCGTTGTTCCATTGAATATATTTCATTACATTTATTATCAAGAAAATTAAAAAAATAATTGCTAAGAATTAAGTTATTGCTTTTTTATTTGTGTAAATTCCAAATCTAGATTTGCGAATTAAGTGCTTCAAATGTAAAACGTATGTTTTAAGATTGGATTAATGTTAAATGCAATAAAGGTATACTCTGGTATATCTAGTAGTGGTTATTCATAAATACTAGTCCCTTATAAGAGGTCCGATAGCAATAAGGAGTTTACTGTAAATGTAAGAGTAGAGCAAAATGGATAGTATAAAATATTTGCGTTGATCTCTTCTTAATTTAAAAGCATAGATGTCGATGAATTTCCCAGACTTTTAAAAGAGAAATGCTCTGAAATCGATGAGGATATACGAGTTTCATGGAATTCAGATTATATTATCAAAGAGAAGGAAACGCTGAAATATTTTATTGAAAGTGCTCGAGGGTACTTCGTGTATGGGCGTTTCCACTCAGATGTTCGGCATTCCCAAACGAAAGAAATTCGAGGTTGAGCGGCCTACAAATGATCTCTTTGCTGTGGGCGACAAAATACCTCTGTTCTGATTCAGCCCAAAACAAAACCCGAAATTTTTTTCCGCGATATAGATTCGTCGTTAAATAACAACGAAATCAAGTACGTGTCGGTTGAGATATTTCTCGTCGCTTTCGCTCCGAGGAAGGAACGGTACACGCGCTCCCAAACATTACGAACCAAACAGATTAGCGGCTGCACCGTGGAGGCCGCTCGTTATTTGGGGAAGTATCTGAGGCGGGGATCTGCCCACTATTGAGCTGAAGAAGACGGCGCTATCGGTGCCGAGATGCAAAGGAGAATTCGAATCAATTTATGAGGTGAATGGATGAACAATACGGCCCTAAGCTGCCCTCAAGCATTCCTATCTCGCGCGAAGGCTCGCTGTCTCACAATGGAGTACATCAAGGGTACGATTTAGGACCTGTTTTTTTATGAAATACCAACCTGTGTTTCGGGCGGACTTATTTAATTCTTGATGTTATTGGCAGATATGAGGATCATCTTATTGATCATGTGCCTCTTTGTGTGCTATTTAATTTTGATTGCGGGGGGCTATTTCATCAGGAGTACTTTTGTCTTTTGGATTTTCTGAACTAGCTGTCGGACATTGGCATTGTAAGGAGTGGATAGTCAACACTAAAGTCTACATTTCATTCAGTGAAATTTAAAGAAAAATTACTCGAGAGACTAAAATAATAGAGTGAAATATTTACAGAATCTGACCTTTAAAATATATTATACGCATCATCGTAGGGAACCGAATTTTTTATTTGATATTCCTATAAATAACTTATTTCTTATACTTGGTTTATGAAACTTCAATGAATATCTTATTAGTCACTCCTTCGCCTAATCTGTGAAAACTATCTAAGTTTTATCTTAATTAGTTTAAAATTCTCTTAGCATATCAGTGCCTAATCATTGATATGAAATACGAAAGTTTGTTTTATGAAAAGTTGGATACTATTTCTTATGCATAATCAGAGATTTCCTTTTCTGAGATCGGTAGAAAGAAGTTATGATATTTCCTCGTTCCCAGATTCTCTTTTCCCTTAAGTTTCGCTGTCACATTTGAAAAAAATTCCATTACATTACCATATTCTACAGCGAACTGAGCGTCGTCTCCACCTTATTATCATAGCTTCCACTTTAGGCCATATTTCAGATGAAATCACCAGGTCGAAAAAATAACAAACCCTAGCTCAGACACAGGGGTAGGCATCATAAAATAGAGACAATCATGACATCGACCATCTCATACTTTGCACTTTTAATGTTCCCAAATGAAAATATATATGTATTTCCATCTGTCATCACGCACAGGTGCTAAATTATACCTTTAGAACTTTCATCGAAGATGCTTTGCCGGAATCAAAGTGTCGAGGACATCCGGGCAATATATCTGCTCCTTGGAGTCTCGTTAAGACGACGTTCAACCACATTTTCTCTCACCTCCATTATAACGCGAGCGAATTTATGAACCGATGACCATAATTGAGAATGTGTTTTATTTTCACCTAAATTTGAAGCCATTGAGGTAGCGATAATAATTTAGGAATACCTTTGGTTTAGAAGTGCTTCCGATTCATAAATCTCTCTTTAGAAGCCACGGAAATGCTTATTATTCTGTTTCCTGAAGTGGTTTATTAAAACTATCTATGTTGGTTTATTTTTAGTTATAATTTAGTTTGAATATGAGGATGCTGAAGTAATACTTTTACGTTTTTCTGTACACTCTCTCTAGACATTAGTATTTAGTAATATTCTTGATTGTCTAGACGAACTCGTTTCAAAGGTTCGATCAAAGATATAAATATAATTTGGGTATCATAGCAGCAGAAATCTTGCAGAAATTTCTCATTTATAAACTCAATAACTATATTTATCGTTAATTCAAAATGTTTAGGATATTCGATTGCATTAACTGTTATCAAGAACGATGAACGATTTCATGAGCTCTTGTGCGTCTATAGATCTAAAAAATAAGGTAAATATAATGATGGAAAATGAAAATATTAATATACACAAGAATGGAGAAGATCAACGTGATTGCGATTCTTATCTGGGTCCCCTAATGAGTAATTTTACCGTTCCTTTATATCATATCATATTCAAATTTGCATGTATCTTCTCCATAGCTTATTTCAATCATTCTTTCTTCTTCACATTTATTTTCAAATGAGTTTTTTTAGAGGCCGGCATTCTTTCTTTGTAAGTTTACGAACCAGACTCAGCACTCTTTCTAATATTACTTTTAACATGCTCACTGAATCATTACCAGCGAAAGCATTCCTCGAAAATACTCACGTATCGTATGTCCCCATCCTCTCAGTAGTACCACTCGAAGCACTTAATTTTTTTCCCGTGAAACACTAGCCTTATAAGTCTGAGGAATGGAAGTAACCCAGAAAAGTAATGGTGATTTCCCACCGCGCACCATTCAAAAGCAATCATCATCGGACAATGAAAGATTACCGTGGATGTAAACAATTTGAAGCCTCTCGGAGATGCAAGGAGCACGTAGGAGACGGAGCATTCTTTGTCCTAATTACCCTGCCTTACCGTTAATAGCTCGCGGTAGCGCAGACTCCATCATCCGTCACTCTCATCGGGCCATATGGCTCGTCTCCTCGGGGCGACCGTAATGGCGCGTGAGATATACGCTGTTATACGTAGCGGACGGTGCTCACAGTAGACACCGAGGGTAGCGTGGGAGAGTCCCGGCTCGCATACGAGATCAGGAATTACGGGAAAAATATTTCTCGGTCCCTCCGTCCTCCCGCTGGGAGTTTTATACATTTTTTGATGGAAATGGGTAGGGAGCTGAAAGGGGTATGTTTTTAAGGGTTTGGGTGACAGAACGGCTGATGTCTGGGGTTTTTTTTACGGAGCCTTCGGGCGACGGAGCAGCGAGACGGATCGTAGGGGCGAGGAGAGATGGAGGGCTCAAGGGGAGGGAACGTGACAGGACGGAATGGTCCACGGCAAGACGAGACGTTGGTCTTCAGGGTGTGATACTCTCTCGAGGGATACAAATAGCCGTAGCGTCATAAAGTTCGATAATCTCACGATGCTCGGCGATGATCACGTTCGTCATAAAGAGGTTTTCCCACGGATTTATACTTTCCAGAGGATGATCGTTATTTGCTGTCGTTTATGGGTTTTGTCACCTTACCGTAGTTTAAGGTATTTGGATGGAGCCTTATATATTTATGTATATATCCTCCTTAGCTGATACTCATTGCTCTATTCGACTGAACCTACCGATTCGAATGTATATGTTTTCGATGCCGAATGGCAAAAACGTGAGCTATCAAATGCCGTTTGTTTGAGTGAAGCGTTTTTAGGATGGGGTTGATTCAAAGTGTGATGTTTTCGATGTCAAAGCAACGAAATTCTTTTCCTTATACTGTAATATATACGTATTTGTTCGTGGATTCATTTTGTGGATATTTGTCAACGTTAAGTTTTTAGATAAATATAATATAGACTTAAATTTTTTCAAATTGAAATTTATTTTAAATATAATTATATAACTTATAATTTATTGTCCATGGAAAATTTTATTAATAATTACCATACTTTTTAGATAGTTATCTTATTCAATAGATACATCATGCATAGTTATAAAAGTAAACATCCATTCTTAATTTGAAAAACCCTTTTTATCTTAAATATGTTGTAATATTTTCTCGATTATCGTTTACTTATTTATTTAATTATAATTTATTTTTTGATAATAATTATTCCTGATTCACTATTATTAACTTATTCACTAGAAGTGAACTATGTCAGTGATTCATACGAGACTGCGGTATGATTTCAGATAGCAATTTATTTCAACCGTTTTACAGTTCATCTCGTTCAGCGATGAACATTTTCTAAAGTTTCCATTACAACTTAAGTAAATTTTAAAAATAATACGCGCACCATCAGGGCAACAACGTTGTTATCGTCAAAAGGGCCATTTTATCAGACAGTTTATGTAGTCATTCTCAATTTTAAGTTCCTTACCATACGTCCATCATTGCATGCTACTGTTTCACTCCCAACGAAAATGCACCGTTCGATTGTTATATCCACTATAATATTCTCCGAACAAAGGAAAGGCACGGGATCGGGGCTTGTAAACGTACCCACGTATCTTACTTCACCAGCGAAGAAATTGTTGGCGATTCATTCCGGCCATTACCATAACAGCGAATTACTCCGCAGGCGTCGTAAATTTCACTCCTTGAGCTCTCGCGTGCCGCGAAACGCCGCAGACAATGAAAGAGCAAGTTCCATGGGCAGTGGTTTTGCCCACGGAGGACGCACGTGGGAGGGGTCGCGGTGTTTGGAAACTCGGTCCGTTCTTTCCCCCCCCCCCAAAGTTATCTCTCCCTCCACACCTCCGTCTTTTCATTTCCTCCCTGTACCACTCTTCTCCCCGTTTCTACCACAACAATCTTTTAGGGCCTCGCTTACTGATTGACTGCCATATAATCCCCGTCTGGGATGCAGGTGCAAGCCCTAAACACAGTCCCTTCCCTTCCCGCTCTTTTCTATTTTTCTTTCTCACTCCATTCCTTTTTTATCGATTGTGTTTCTCCCCGCTGATTTCTTAACTAAATAGCGACGATTGTTTACGTTATCGCGAAGAAATGTCGGGGAACTCGTCGCGTCGTTAAGGAGTTAGGAAGGGATGGCCAATTGTCTGCATAGGGTACTGTTTAATCGTATTTGAAATTATTTAGGAACTATAAAGATCTTCATATCCAACGTTTTTCACTTATTGTTTGAATCGGATAGTTTAAATTGAAGAATTAAAGATAGTAAAACGGATTTTATTGTCCATAAAGCTACTAACTATTTATTATCAATTTTATATCGCAAGTGACAATTTATAGAAAATAAAAAACGTATGGTAGTTAGAAATTTTTGGTTTTTAATGTCTAATTTATATTTAAGCCAAATCTTTTTCCAAAGTTCAGACCTTTACCGACTAAATTTGCTGAGATTTATTAATATTTATTTTATAATAATTTTATAACTTACTTTAATTATACACTCTATATTGAGTGATTTATAAGAATCTCTTTACTTATAAAATAGCATTGTAATTCTTTAGAAGGAAGTTAAACAAAGCGCAATTTATATTAATAATTCAACAGCATTTTACTCAAGCTGCTATTTTTTTATATTGCTGACGAGATAAATCTTTTATTTGCTTCATTCTGTGCTGAGATTATACTTTTTTATCATTAAAAAATTAACTTATTTTGTTGCTATCTTAGCCTTGTATTAACTTAATTTTTTTAACATATTTGTTCCTTCGTTCAACGGAACAATTTTCTTTAGTGCTTTCAATGTAGCCATCCTTACCCTGTATCAGATACGGCAAGGTCTTCTCATTGAGCCTCATGCAATTTTCACTTTTTTTCTCTTTTTTTCCTCAACCGCTTCATCGCACTCACTGTTCTATATTTCTTATTACGAGCATCATAATCTCTCCCAAAATTTCACCATGAATCCGATCCCATCAAACTCCACCATGCATTTTCTCCGCTTCCCTCCCTCTGGCGTTCAGATCTCCTCTCATTTCCTTTCTGCATTTTCATCTCCATCATCTTCTCCCCTGTCCTCCACAGATGCATTCCTTCTTTCTCACGCCCAGAAATTGAAAAATATCAGGCACATCCCTCGCGGCCAGTGGATCGCGGGTTCGTATTCCACCCGAGGCCTGAATATTACCTTAATGCGTGCGTGGCGTTCATCCTTATACATTCACTCCCCTAATGGCCTAATAGGTTGATAGGAGACGGTGAGCATATGCGATAAATCAGCTCCCCCCTCATTTCCATCCCGCTCGCCTAGCTTCGCCTCTTCCTTTTTTCGAGGCATCCGGTGAACAAGATCCTCGGCCTTCTTCTACGGGCTTAATTCCCTAATATCTTCGAGCTTATCTGCAATTCCAGGAATTCTTCAGGGGCTCCTACGGAATAAGCTTAAGTGTTTAAAGGCTTCTTCTATAAAGGTTAAAATAAGGCATCATCTTAATTGTCCCAAGCTCTCTCTCTCTGTGACATTGTATCATCTTGAAGAGGATTTTTCTTTTTTTATCGTTGAGGGAGGAATACGGATTTATTATTCTTATATTTAAGGGAATTTACGTAAGAATTAGGTGGTTCCATTATTGTTCATGATTTCCTCATTTTGAATGCGATAATAAATTATGTGATTACGTAATGTGATAGCCTACTCAAACGTGAAGTAATATAATTTTTTTAATTTCCTCAAATGTGCTTCAATAATTTTCCGTGGGAATTCATGGAATAAATTAACTAATAGATTAACAGTGCAGGTTTTTATCTTTTATGTGTATATTGAGGAGATAGAATTTTTCATATAATCATTCTTTTCTAGTTACTGGAAGATTACAAATGTCTATTGATCTTTGCAGATGGTCTGTTTAAACTTTTATTTGTTTCTTTACGTATCTCACGTTACTGCATTTTTCTATAGTACGAAACGAGTGGCTTAGAGTGGATCGAATGATAGAATAATTCAAAATGGCTTCTAAGAACATCAATATTCGCTATCAATTGATTACTTTGTTGTAAACTCAAAATTTGTTCACATAAGGGTCAAATTTCGCTATTTAATCTATATTCAATCTATGCATATAGGGTCAAGTCGACAAAAATTCAGTTACGTCTACGTGTACGATCGAAATTACTAAACTTAAGCGTCAGATCGAGTCCTTCCTCAGGTAAAAATGATGATGGATCGCCCGTTGGAAAATCCTCAGCGGCATTTCAATGGGGCGGAATTTTAACCGAATTCTTCTCCTCGTGTCGCCAAGAGAGAGGGCGAGGAGAATAAGTGACGGGTACACCACGGACGGGAGATGGGAAGATGGCGACCGGCGCACTTACCGAGAATGGGTACACCGGGGTGAAGACTGGTTTGCCCGGACACCCCACTCCGGTTACTTGCGAGGGAGGTTGGAATTTGAGATTCTAAACTCGATGGGGTGGAAGGTCGCGTGGTTTCCTCCGTAGAAAAACAGCGCGTGCGTCCCAAAAAGAAACAAAAAAGAGGAAAAATCTATTAACTCCTGCGCCTCCTAGTAGGATTTGCTCCGCGTCCCGGACGGTCTGGTGGCGGGAGGCACATGCATGTTTTATGGCCATCTCGCCACGACTCGACTCCGTCGTAAGAGCATTCCGACGTTCCCAGCAATTTCGACTGTTTTGCATTCCTACGCAGGTATTTTCCCTCGAAATGAAACAATTCCTGGGAAAAAATCTCTGACCTTCGCGTGAGCTATGATGGAAGGTAGGACTAATTAATATATATACGCGGATAACTACGAGAGTTCTTCTCATCCATCTCGATGTAAAGAGGTTTCAGAATGTGAGGAAAAAACGCCGTCCGGTGGGAAGGAATGAATATGGAAACATCCGCTTCGTTGTCATTTGAGGATATGGCCCTTAAAATTTTTTAATGACGGATGATGTCGATTTGTTTTTGAGTCTACATGGATCGAGATGTTTTAGTCGAGAGATGGATTCTTGCCGTAAGGTTTACCGTTAAATGGAATCTTAGATAGAATCTTCTAGTTCAAAAAAATATTGACTTCTTCTTGAATTATTACTTTAGAAACAGAACGATCTTTAAGCTAGTACTTACTCTTGTTTACGTACAACATCAATTCATACATTTAGGTAGTATGACGGATACTTTTCAATTCTTTTTCTCTCTTATTAACGTCCAAAATTTGATTGAAATGTAATGCATCTTGTAATTTAATATAGCTACGATCATATTCTTCTTGATTTAGTTATGGTACTTCTTTTTAAAAGAAAACACTTAAGAATCACTAGATTAGAACCTAAATATAGCAAAAAATATCAGCAAAAACATTAAGTTCTGTTTGTTTCAAGGAAACATTTCCTATAGAGATTCCATTGCATGAAAGGTTTAACATCATTAGTCATCTAATAGTTTCTTACCTTTCACATAAACGCTTTCTGATAATTTGAAATACTTAGCGGTTTCACAGATCTACCATTTTAACCATTTACTATAAGACGCATTTACCGTTCCACCTTCGCAACTACCTTTTTTAGAATTCTATTCTCCCTCTCTAACGTTCCTTCGACATTCCACACATTTAATCCTCCTCTTAATTTATCTTTTTTAACAATAGCTCCCTCCCACTCAACCCAACTCTATCACTCGCCGCTTTGTATTATTTCCAATGCTTTCCCTCCTATTCTACGTTCGCTACCCCTTCATAATTTTCGTTCGGTTCGCTTACGAATTCCTCTTCCTAAATTCGCTCTCCCGTTCCAGTCGCTACAGCCTCCCATTCTTATCCTCCCGTCCGCATATTTTCTCCTCCTCGCTAAGTCTTTCCGAATCCTCCTCCCACCTCACTCCCACTGGGCACGTGATTTACACTCGGCTGCGTGGAAGGAGGAGGAAGACCTCCGTGGGAAAGTAATGGCCGTCCGCAGAGAGAGCTGGCGAGGGCACAAAGAGATTATACGTAATCAAAGCGACTAAAGGATGACGCGTTAGAGGCGGTCATAACTTACGGAGCTCTCGGTCGACGCGGCCACGGCGTATTAAGGACGCCGAATCTATTAACATAGTTCTTATCTCGGATCACGATCTATATGGCAGGTGGAACTATTCCGGATCGGATGCTGTTTTGTGGTAAAGGAGTGGGTTCCGATAGGCCATTCGTTAATTCATTTCGAGAGTCGTGTCTAATTTAGTGGAGGCGTACTCCTATTTGCCAGGGGTGCCTTCGATGGTCAAGATTTGTTACTGAGGGATTGATTTTTGACAATAAAATGCTCGAACGTTTGGGGATATTGGGGATACCACTTTGTTGGGTTTAAATTTTATGAGAGGGATGATTATTTCTAGCCTTCCTTGCGATGTTTTGTTTCCAGAGTGGGTAGTTTATGTATAAATCCTCAGAAATATATAGTGTCCTAAAAACTACTCTTTATTCTATTAGGTAAACAGGTTGAATGATTTTTAAAATTTCCGGAAAAGAGAAATCTCAGGATTGTATCTTTTACGATTTATATCTTTCATCTATACCAAGAATAAAATACAGTATAAGAAAGCAACAGGAATAAACTAATGGTAAGGAATTGGTACATAGCTTCTATTTTGCTTTGTAAAGGATTCATTCTAACAATAAAAATCAAACTCCTCGTCAAATATATTCTAATTTCATCTCGTAACCCTTTTAACGAAACATAGGACCAAATCTGAAATTATCACGTTTTACTATAGGGTCCTTTAATTATTGAGTCACGTACTGGGATCGAAATTATACTTTTTGTCGACTGATTGGATCCGATACGGAAAGATAAGGTATCTTCTAAAAAATTCTTAAAGAGGGGAAAGCCCTAAACATCCTCTATAATCTTTCAAATGAACTTAGGATATAAGGTCGAGGTACTCTGAACTAAAAGCTGCTTCCTTGTAGAGAATTCATACTCAGTATCCATCATTTATATGTTCTATAATTGAGATATTAAGAGTGAAGTTTGGGATAGATGGGGACGGAAATCTATTGTAATAATTAATAAATATCATTCGTTGCTCTTCACAGCCTTTTTATTGGATCCCGCTTCTTTCCTCGAAACATTCTCATGGTATCCTCAATCAAAAATGAAACTAAAATATGAAAAATGCCCGTCCATTTAATACGTTCTTTTATATACTTACAATAGAATAAATGTTTCGATAAAAACATCGCGAAGGGAACGAATGATTTGGGGAATATTTTACCCACGGTTATCACTCAGAACACCCGATGGGAAGCTCTTTTGTAATGTAGATTACGTCTCCATAAAGAGAGCCTTTAGTCACTTCACCCACTTCGAATAGAATACGCTCTCGTAAACAATAACGGCAGCCATTTTGGAAGAGACCACGTAAGCACCGTAAATCATCGGAATTTTCGGTCGTTGAAGTCACCGGCGGAGCGCACGCATAAGCACGCGCACGCACTTAGGCGAGACTGTTTTACCTGGCTAGTGGGGGCGGGTGAGAGGCGGGGGAAGGCTCGTTGAGGAGATGGGTTTGCCGTGGGCGATTTAGCGGCAGGTGCACGCTCTCGTGGCGGCGAGGGTGGATGGGGAGAGGCACACGTAGAAGGGTTGGGGATGGTCTGTGGAGGCGGGCGAAGGGATGGACCTGTTGGAAGAGCAAGCATGCGGATGATGGAAGGGCACCTGCATATCGCAAGTGGTGCGCCGATGCTCTCCTGTAGCCTTACCGATGGCGAGGGACTTTTATGGGCGAATCGGTACGGATCCCCCAGGTGTAAACAGTTCATAGAGCTCCTTCGCTTAGATTCAGGGGGAGTAAGCGAAGCAAAACTGGAGTTTTGGGGTTTTTTTTGATTCGTGGAAGGAGGACGGGTGCCGACCCGAGGTCCTCACCGAGCATAATGCGGCGTTACGTATGTATTAAGTCATCCAGACGGAGCAGTAGGGAAGAATAGTTTTACGGTTGGGTTATGGGAGCACAAAAGTAACTTTTGACAAAATTGAGGATACATTTATGGAATGTACAATGTATAGATATTGATAGGTATGGCAGCGTATTTATTCTGTAGAGTGAATACTTGCTGCTTACATCTATTTATAGTTTTCAGTCTCAATCTCTTAACTTAGCTTAACTTCTCTTCTAACTTAGTATACTACACAGTTCCTCTAGTTAACTCGTACCTACATTCAGAGGGTAAAATTTATCTAGTAACATTTGTTTTAAATCTTGCAATGAGATCTTACGGTTGTTTTACAATGTCACCATACCATGAATACCTCCTCCCATTCACACAGAGTCAAAAATAAACCATAAAGTTTGTTTATTCGTCCACGTCTCGAATTAGGTAATATACGTTTAATTGGACTTTAATGTTGGAAGCATCATTCATATTTCATCCGGTTTTATTTACAAAGCTGGTTCGTCAGAACGATTTTATGTCAGCGAGAGAAAAAAATAGACAACTCGTGTTACCGCTTTCCGCTTTGAAGTGAAATGAATAAAACATTTTTATCGAGACGTTTCCTTTCAAAAGGGTAAGGAACTGTGAGTCGGTATGGCAGGCAGCTCCCATAAGTTCACATGACAGGAAGTCCGGCTTGATTACTCGTAATCCCAGACCACTCTCTACGAGGACCGGACAGCTCTCTTACGATGAACCGGGACATTTCTAAGTCACGTGGAAAAGAGAGGGCGCGGTTGGGAAGTGATGCGAAAAAAATTACGCGATAGGAATAGACAAGGGAATTTATGCGACAAGATGGACGAGTCCGGGACGACGTGGGTGTAGAGGAAGGGTACGACGGTATGCGAGGGATGCAGAGGAATATCTTCCCCGTAAAGACAACAAAAATGTTTCTTCACACACTAAGTTTACCCCACCATCCCTCTCAGATAGTTTTTCTCGTTCTACTACGTGATCATCATTTCAACCGTCCCCGCTCTTGTATGATTTACTCGATTCTTACGGCATCTACACCGTGAGATCCGTCTTGAATCCTTAAAGATGCGATGTGGAGCTGGGAACAGGTGACGAATGTGATTGTTCGTGAGTCCGGATGCTTCATAACGGTTTTCAGGAAGTTTCCAAAAATTCTCTAAACTATCGGGCGTGTGTTTTGATCGCCTGATGTTTTTTGACGTAACGGAGAAGGTTTTCCTCTGAAGTTCTCAGTTTACGATTTACTAAAAAAGGTAACAAGAACGATTCTGGTCGAATAGAATAGACTAAAGCATATTATTTTACATTTGATTATTACGTTCTTTCTGTTGGAGGATTTTACAACATTGACTGATTATTTTTGGTATCAAATGCTACGTGATATTCTTAATTAAGAACTTTATAAGCAATAATACCTTTGATTGGCATTGTTAATTAACAGTAAATATATGTAGCAAGATGTAGAAACAGAGCATTCTTCCTTCAAAAGATATTGAAACATCCTGAAAGATTTAAATGGTATTTGACAACTAACTCTTAAGGCTCTTAACATAGTTTTTTTCGCCGTGGAATTCCGAGCGCTGAACTTAATTACGCGAATCATTCACATGGGTGTGTTATGAATTTGTATTTTTAAATGTCTCATTTATAATTGCTTAAATCTGCAGGAGTAGAATTAATGTCAGGCTAAGCATCGTAATTTTTTGTGCAAATTCTTTCATCGGATGGGTGGCCTTCAGGGTATCCTTGATGTCCATCGTTAATGAAAATTTTATTTCCTTTTAAATTGTCATTCTCAAAATTTTCGACGCATTTGCGTGAACGCGAAAAAACGTATTTGGAGTTAAAAAATAAAGAATAATCTTCTGCAGATGTCTCTAAGGAATTCATTTGAGACTAAAGGAATATTTAAGGGTTTTTAAAATACTTTTATGGTGTGTTTATAAAGGTTTTAAACGTCTTTAACTAACTTTTACGCATATTTATGACAGAAAGCTTATAATTTCATGAGTTGTAAAGTTATGTTGAAGTTTTCCTTACTTTATTTTGAATATAATGAGACATTTTTAAAGAAAGCAATGTCTATCTTAACGCGAGGTTTATTTATTAATCCCACGCATTTATGATGCGAAGTTTTTCAAGCAGTGAAATGAAGGAAAAAATTTATATCTTACTCTCAACAGATGCGAAATGTCTAGTACAAAAATTTAATTTATATTCTGCCGTCTTTCGCTGAAACTGAAACTTAATTAAACAGGATGTATTTAATAGTCGCTGTGAAGTTAAATTGATGATTCTTCTAGTCAAGTTTTAGGACTGCTAGCAAGATTAATGTTTCGTAATTTCTCGACTGTTTGGGTAGAACGTAAAAATTACGATTTTTTCTATTATTTAGATAGAAATTGATGCATTTTCTTTTTTGTTCTTCTTTTTACACTAATTAATGAATAAAAATGAGTTATATTTTTAGGTATAATGAGATAAATTTGTCGCTTACAGGGGAATTGTTTTATTAGAACTAAGAATGAGAAATAAACTGATTTTGTACTTCGAAGATATTCGTAGGAAATAAACTTTTCGTATGTCATTTTCTGCATAGTTTTTCTTCCTCTTCTCCAATATATTCTCGTAACAAATATTATATTTAGAGATTCCTTACCCTCGAGGCACACTTAATGAGTTTTTCGGACAAATGTAGTTGCCCATCCCAACGTTCTCTCTATGGTTCTCTATCCCAAATCTGTACTTCTCCTCATCACTCTCGCTCACGGCAGATTTTATCCACAAACCGCTCAGTTTCTCCTTTTATCTTTACTTCTCAACTGCCATTCGAGTGATGGGCCCGAGGGCTCCCTATCTCGTGGTCTTCATTCCCTCCCCTGACGTCGAGTGATTGTACGCTGCCACGCCCCTATTCCTCATAAATATTTCAGCCACCCATTCCAAGGGACAATCTTTCTCTGTGGTAGAGATTTAGACAAGTCAACTAGCTGCTTCGCTACTCTTGCCACGGAGCGGTCGTTATCAGCGTTCGATCAGTTCTACAGAGGCAAAGAATTTGATGTTTTCGTCGAGTCTTGGAGATGAATTCTTTGGTGTATAACTCGTCTCTCTCAGGCTTTTGTTGGTACGAGGAGTTCATATCTATTATTTTATGAAAATCGTATCAGAGTAAGATTTTTATTCCTCTCGTTTTCTATCTCAAAGCTTCAACACAGATAAAAAATTTCCATTATTCTTATAGATATTATTTATTTTTTATGTATTTTTTCTTGCATTACTATCTTGAGGTTTCGGGATAGTTGCTGGCCAAAACAGCAGCAAAATTTCTTCTATAGATATATAAGATATTATATTCTTTTGGATAGTGAAACCTAAAAGTGCCTAATGTGAAATCAATGTTTAATGTTGATTTCTTTTTGTGATTTAATACACAATAGTGAGGTAACATAAGAAGCTCTTAGGTAAAAATCTTGACAATAGGAATAATTTTCATTAATCAAAAGCAAAAGAATTTTCTCTCATTTACTGTTATATTTCACCTATTTAAAAAAATATAGACGGTCTTCGTATGGGTTAACCTAAATCTTTACGTTGTCTTGATGCTTCTTGGATAGTCTATACATTGTCAATGCGGTCCAAATCTATGAGTTGTTATGGAATACAATGCTTAGTTGAAGCTATTACGTATACTACTATCATACTTGATTTTTTCCACTGATATCACTTCTTCTATCTCCATGTCTACGAAAAAGTTTTTATTCATTCTCTAGAGAACGCTTTTCTGTATTCTAAAAATCTTTCCTATTGTTGAGAGTGGAGTGAGGGACAAGGTTCGAGTTTTTCGTCTAAAAATCTCTCCCTCTCCTAAGACGACAATCTCCGCCGACCATCTGAGCCGTGTTCGCGTGCGGCCACGCGTGTGTCGGAGGGTGGGGCCGAAGCGTGTCGGATGGAGAAGCGTGGGAGGACCGCCTCCCATCGTGGATGGACCATCTCTAGAGGGATTGCTCGGCTTTAACCTTCCGTTCAAGGGCATGGAAAGATGGGGACGCACTCAGAGCATTCTTTTGGTCTTAAAAAGCTATAGGAAGAAGCCAAATAGGGCAAAGACAAGCTCTGATCTATTTGGACATTATGCTAGAAATACAAATCTTCTCGATTCAAAAGAAAGATTGAATATTATTTTAATTCTAACGTTATGACTCGTTTGGGTAGTTATTTAGTACAGGGCGGTTATATAATATTATACATTTCATTAACAAAATTTCTATTTTGGTTTTTGAATACTAATACAAGCATCTCTACTTTCATGTTTTACTTAGAAAAACTATGCAATGAACTTATTACTTTCTAAGTATACTTCGAAGTCTTATCACTTGCTTAATTTGAAGCAATAGGAGCATGGTACAGATGATTCAATAAATAGAGATGTTAACTTACAGGGAATACTTGAAATAGGTTAAATAAGATTTTTTAATTACAAGCTTTTGGAATGTATGTAGAAGGAAAAACCTTTTATCAAGGGATTCGTACAGAATCTATTAAAAATATGTAATATTTATAACTAAATTGATTATAATTAGGTTTCACTGAAAATTTAAAGCCAAAGACGAAAATAGTCCTTAAATATTTCATATAATGATTCGTTAAAACTACAAATAAGAAATAGTATCAACAAGAAAAGTTACAAGGTATCCCAATCATGTTCAATCTCTGGGTGGTTCGGTAGTTCATCAAGGCTTGTATGTTATGGGAATATTTAAAAATAACAGTATTAAATTCATGTTAAAAGATTAGTATGGAATTAAAACTTGTATTATATACATATACATATATGCATATAGGTATATGCATAAATGTATGGCGGATGAAAAGTATTGAAGTTGAGGATAGTAATTACGATAGCAGAGACTGGTTTTGGGAACGAAATCGTTGAATGAAAATAAAATAATTAATTTGACATAAATTTTACCATTCTTCTGGTTAATAATTCTCTGGTAGATATGATATTTTGGAGAAATTTATTATGATTAAAAATATTATCACCTTTTAGGACTTTCTAAAAAACGGAAATTCTTAACCTATAAACCACCTATAAAATAAATTATAATTAGCTTATATTATCATGTATAATACTTATATTGATATATCTTTGAATATAATCTTTTTATCTTCTGATGAGGTGACGATACGGTAATTAAAATCAAATTAACACTCGTACCACTTCATGTCTCTTACATTTTTGGAGTACGTTTCACATTTGTAACTTTTTTGTAAACCATTTTACACTGTTGTTACGTTGTTCTCCCTCTGATATGCGACGAATTTCTCAAGAATTTTTATTTGGTTTGATTTCGAAGAAAAAAAAAGGTCTTCAAATGAGGTACAGACATATCTGACTCGAGGAATTAGCCGTCCATTAGAGACACTCCCGTTTATATTTCTTCACATTTCCTCTCACTGCGGAATTCGTAGCAGCAGCTGTTTAATAGGATTTTTGATGTCCGCTAATTAAATCTCGTAGCCAGCGTGGAGAGATAGGGCGTTGGAATGGCGATGGGACGATTGGAAGCCACCTGTTATCTCTCCCTCCTTCTCATTGCGTAGGAAGAGCTAATGAATAAGATTTTTGCCGGCCGAGATGAACGCCGCGCGGTAACTGGATCTGGTCGAGAACGGTACATGATGATAGAGGAGTTCGGAATCGCGGAATTATACGAGGAAAGGCGAAGTTGCAGAAGCGAGAGAGGTCCGATAAAAATCTGTGTTTCTCGGTGCCAACAGCGCTGGATGCGTCTTCAATTTTAAGTCGTTACGTGACGAAACTCGAATGCGTAAAGTTCCGATGGTGTTCTCGTTCGATCACTGCAAGTTTTGCAGGAAAGGGTTTTTGATTGGCAGGTCATTCAATGGATTTTTATATTTGTTTGGAAAAATTTTTAGGTGAGGAGATGTTGTATGTTTGTATTGGCCCCAAGAGAAAATTTTACGTGCTCTTTGTCGTCAAGACGATCTGAAACTGGTCGAGAAGTAGAAGATGAAGATAAGTTTAATCACGTGGTCAGTGAGTGATCTTAGGAGACTTTATTTATAGCAATGATGACATTCAGTAGCGGAATAATTTGAGCCCAAAGATAAATGATGTGTGCCATTAGTAGTTAAGGAATTTAAGATGTAGATCGTGTCTTAATTTTTTCAAAATGTGTTACCTTCTACATCGTGGTAGTTACTTATTTATCAAAGTTGTTTTTATTTTGATTGGTTTCTTATTGTTGTAAATTTTTACGAAATATATTATTATTATCCCTTATTCGTTTCAGTAGCACACAAATTTATTATTATATTTTTTTAGTTTGATATTTTTCACTGATATAATTAGAAATTGATAATTTCTACTTCATGTTAGAGGAAATATTTTCCTACAGCGCTACGCTAAGTAGAGGTATAGTAAAGATCGTCAAAAGGTCCTTGACTTATTACTTTAAGTAAGTCATTTAAACTTCACAATCGTCGCCGGAAAGATCCAATTTATCCTCACAATTCGGCATTCTTTGCGTCGTAAGAAGCCGATCTCATTAACGGTTTGGAGAATAAATTTCCAATCCGTTTACTGTTAGCAACTCTTTCGCCACAGACCTCACGGACGTGTTACGGGGACGCTTTTATGGGAGTATCCCCGACTGTAACGAAACTCGACACAATAGGATACGAAAAGAACTTGGTAACGATTCAACCCTTTTCTCTGATTGTTTCCTGGATGCCATTCTCGGGAAATAAAATGCGAGAGAGGGCTGAGAAGAATTTTTGGGCATTGGAATGAAAGGGCTGTTAAGGCACCTCTCCACCGAAGGTTGACGGGGCAGGGGGAGTATTTAAAAGGGAAAAAAGTGAAGAAAGCTGCAGTGGTAAGTGGTACGTAGAGAAGAAGATGGAAAGAGCGAGAAACTGACCGCCGACTTTTTTCGGTGTCACGTACGAGTAAAATAAATGGCGGCGAGGCATGGCACCGTAGTTCTCATGCATGAATCATCTCTATATGTCATCTCGAATATTTCGCGTCGAAAGAAAGGCCATTTCACGTCTTCATGAGAGACGTGGTTTAAAAATTCATTGGTCTCAGTTTCGAGCTTAATAACTCCGCTTGACTTCCCGATATTTTAATTACACAAAACCGGATCGGCTGTTGTACCTCCAGCAATTCAGAGGTTATGAAGAATTGCACGTTCGGGGATAACAAGCGAACCCTAAAATTGACTGCGGAGAGAAATAACCTTCTCCATTTGGCAAATATCTATAAATTTTGCAGCTCCATTATTGTTTTTAACTCTGATTTATAACTCGATTTATCATCGGCTCGTCCGAAAGCGGTCGTATCGCTTAAAGAGTGTGTCGGGAAATCAACAGACTCGCCTCGTGAACGTAATCTTGTCTCAAGGTTGAGGTTCGTGTCCATAAGTGAAGAAATTTTGCGCTTTAGGAGTATGTTTAGCGGTTATTTATCATCTGTATTCCTGGAGATGTTTTATCGCGAGTTTTCCTTAAAGGTATTTCTTAAAACGAAGTAGATAAGTTGTGAAGAAAGAATAAACAGATCATTTATGACGCTAGATTTTCCTATAAGTAGTTTATTTTTCGATTTTTAAGTAATGTTTATTTAATCTTAAGATAGATCGGTAAACAAATGCTTTAAAAGTGGAAAATGTATTATTGCACGTAAAATTACAAGTATAAATCGACACAAATGACAGGAATTTAGTTTATTTGCCATCTTTTCGTTACTTGTAAGGATTTATGACAAAGATTTTTCTTATATTTCCTGCTCACATTAATGCTACTTCTCCCTTAAAATAAAGACAAACAATAGAATAAAAACCTGCAAAAATTTGCCTTAAAATGATTTATTAAAATACGTTTGGTATTAGCAGCAGCTTCCTCTCAGAATACAAGTTTCCAAACATATCCTTAGAGTCTTTTTGAAGATAATTTCATCATACGAACTAATAACCAATTAACTACCACCGCGTTTTATTATTCTATCCCTAATAAAAATACCAACGTTAAGAGCTTTCGCCTCGGACTTGGACTTTCATCAAATATCATCGAAGCAGCCAATCGAGATGCTCTAGTTCATAACGTCACTAATTCTCCTATTAGTTCCACCTCGTGAGAATCCCAGACGGCGCTGTAAAAGCCAATGATCAAGGCGGGTAATACTACTCCCATACTTTAGACGCGTCATTTAGAAAAAATACATCCAGGAGGCATCGAACCCTACGTATACGTATATAAGATGGTTTCACCTATAAGTATCCCGAACGACGTATTACTTGCGATCCTTGTGTCGGCGAATCCTTACGACGTAACGCATCGAATTCTTGCGTCAAAGGATATGAAGTACGAGAAGCGAGGCGGCAAGTGGTGCACGGGTCAAAGTGGATGAGGTGGGTGGAGGCAAGCCGCCCTCTGAAAGTGACCGCTGCCACGGCCTTCTCTCGTTTCTCACAGCCACGAGCGGGGGATTAAAAAAAGCCCTGTTCTCTCGGAATGAGATCGCAGGCCGCCTCGAGGGGCGAGGCGGGCCCCTCTCCTGGTAAGACACCGGCGGACGTATTCGAGATGAACAGATTCCACGATTTTTTGAGTCGAAACTATTCACACCTTTCGTAGGAGCGCGTATCGAGATGCTACGAAGCGGAGGAAATATATCCAGGGTCGCAGATAAAATCGATCCCTGGGCGGAAATTTCCCCATATTTTAAACGGCTGTTAATAATTCACGCCCTCAGCCAGGGACGCTCTCTCCACGCGGAGCTTTTTCACGGTCTCCGCGAGATATCACCGCTCACTAGAGTATTTTCCATATTCTGATCGTATTTGTACCAGATTTTTTCTCCGATAGTCACTACCCACAAAGGCTTTTTCAATAGTCTTCTTTATCTAAGTTCTTGGTCTATTTTCCGTGGGTTGCGTTCTTTGTTGTAGGATGAGTTAGCATTATACTCTAATAACGCCTAGCTTACAATAATGATGTAAACGCTGACACCAGGCCTAAGCCTTGTTACAGTGGAACTCACAAATAAATAAACAATACTGGTGTATTTTTTTAGTATTACTGGTGAGGATAATTATTATAGTCCTATAGGACGTAAATTCGTCAGAAGAAATGCCCATTGTTTTCCTGGTTTTATTATTTGCCACTTTAATTTTAATTATAAAATCATCAAGCATAAAAATCGGATTTTAATAATATATTCAAATACATCTTATTTAATCGCAAGAACTTAAAGCTCCGTAGCATGCTAATGAATGGATGTATGCGTTCATATTTATTTTCGTCCGTAAGAGAAATATTTTTAAAACGTGAAATTATGAATTCTAAGTGTTAGGATTTATTGCCTCGAACCCCATCACCTCACTCCCTCAAGTTAATTGTTTTAAAATATTCAAAATATATAATTAACAATATAATGGATTTTTTCACCTTCGTATCATCAAATTTGATGGCCCGAAACATTCCACTTTTATCTCTGGAATTCGAAATTTTTTTAGATTACCGTGAAAATCGTGTGTTCCCTGCCTCGATCGTGCGACGATAAGTGGCGAAATCAAGGTATGAGGGTACAGATATTTCAGAAAGATAAATATTTAAAGAAGATTAAGGAAAATGAAAATTTTCTTTTTTATCTTACTCCGAGAACTTCTAAGTTTAAAATAGAGGATTGCTCAAACTCCTATGCAACTGTAACTAGGTAAAATTTTATTCGTATTATATGTATGTATATGTATTATTTATTTCTCTGCAGTGTACGACTTCACTGCTTCACATACAATAATCGATTGTTTATAATGTTCCAAACGTTCCATGTTAAGCTATTTTTCTATAAACCGTAATATAACGGAGAGCTCTTATTTTACAACGCATCGTTATATATTTTATCGGATTAGCTAATAACTATAAAAACGTCGTATATCATCAGCTGACAGATTATTTAAACAGGTTTATTTAAATATTTAAACGATTTTGAAATATTTTGAAATTCCTAATATTCAATCAACTCGTTTTATATTCATTCATTCAGGAGCCTCAAGGAGTTCGCGCGGCTTTCTCTAGAGAATTTTTTAACCCCGCTAACATTTAAGACCTCTCATAGGAAATTATTAAACCAGTTCCCTGTCAAACCTATCCATAGCAAAGGTATTAATTAAAGAACCTCCTAATATATGGATCGTGTGTGGTTCAGAGGCGAGATACTTTCCCTTGATCTTTTTTTAGCCTTTTGTAATTAACAGGTGCTTCCACCGTGGTCCAAAGGGAGCACTGATTTTCTATAACCTAATGTTCTACGCTAAGACATATTTTGAGGAGCAAATTATACGAATACTCTTAATTCAAGCTTTTGTAGGAAACATATTTAACAATACAAATACTCTCAGCTCAAGCTTTTGTGAGGAATAAAGTCAAAACTAGATGTAAAAGGTCCAATTACTTGTGGCAGCTGAGTGTTGTTTTAATTGATCGGTTTATGTTTTGCAATTTTCTGAAGCTAAATCTCTACTCAAAGTTAACTTTAGGATGAATTTGTGAGTAATACAATCCAAGGTAGTATATAAATTTCCCTTACGTGTTTTTCTCCTCAGATTTTTCATGCGATCAACAAAATGAAATTCGAAACAATCTCAGAGTAGCGATTTTTTGAACTTGAACAAATTAACCTCTCTTAATTATGAAATTTTTTCCAGTCGGGCGGTAGATTCGCTTTTTAATTTCGGCATGCGGAATCTCATTTAAATTCAAATTGATTTGCTCATCATCACCTGCTTTCGAGTTCGTTTCTTTCACTATTAATTTGAGGATCATTGAATATGTACACAAATGGCTTAACGTAGCGGCTTTGAGGAACTTGTTTTTATTTCTCATGTTTATTGATAAGGATGTACCAATCAACTGTCAACGGCAGCGGAGAAAAGTGAAGAATTAGTTTTATATTATAAACAGAAAATCTTTTTTTGCTCAAATCGCTCTGATTTTAATTCGGCCGTTTTTACCTTCGAGGTTTTTAAAAAAACTGCTTTTAAAGCTCTTTGGATACGTTCCCTGTGTAAAGAGTTATCTTACTTACAATCTTTAACTAGCTTTAAGGTTCATTTGAATTTTATAGTTATTGTCTATTAATGATTTTAGTTAATAGATAAGTTTTAAGTTAAACATAAAAGTAAGCAGGCATATTTTTAACATGGTCGTGTGGCTGAGTTAGATTTTTTCTGTTCTTTTCAGTGGTGTATTTCAAAATCCCTCCAATAGAACCTTCTAGTTGAGCGAACAGCTAGTTTTTTCTCTCTGCTTCACCAGAATTTTTCATTCAATGCTGAAGGTATTTCGTATATAAAATTGTATCTTCAAAAGTTGTCTATCATGCCAAAATGTTCACCACTATACCTGTGAACCTTGGTTGTTAAAATTAGCTTAACTGTCTCTAGTTTCTAGCATTGGATTTAGTTAAACAGCGATCAAATTTGAACTGCCAGTGCCAGTGTAATAAATTTCTAAAAAGATGCCCAAATATGAGCATAAAAAGATTTATCTATTACTATACTAGAATTCGTTTTGATATCGATAACACATTTCTTCAAAGAGTAATTTTTTCCAGATTATTCCAATCATGATAAACCTTGTGCTTAAACCCGTGCTTATCTTCCCAAAATATTGACTACTTTCTCTTTTCTATAGCCACATATTTATTGAATCACGCAGATCAAAATATCATAAATTTTAATTTATCTTCCCACTCAGAAATATTATTTATATCAAATCTTAACTACAATCGACAATTTTAATGAGATCCTCACGTAAATCTACTTCACGCGTAAGCATAAGGAGAGGCTATATCTACCATCTTAATCTACTTCTCTTTCGAGAAAAACAAATTATTTGGAGCATAAAATAAAGATTATAAATTTTAAATCCTACATCTTTACGTCCTCTAAACTTCGCGAAACTTATAATTAGATCGAAGTGGGTCTTGAACGTTCTGCCACATTTGAGACAAAAGTGGAAGGTCCACGAAGCGTTCATTTGTTAATAATAAGCTTTCTCCTTTTATTTAATTGAGCGAGAAAATCGGTTATAATAATGAGACGAATAGAAGAGTAAGAACTCTACTCCTCTGCCAATGCTATGCTTTAAAACTCCCGAAGCGGCGACTGTAATAAACGCCAACCATTAAGTCATGGGCGATACATTATCCAAATTCGTATCTTCCTTCTCATCTCTAAGGAGAGATTCATTCTCACTCGCTCTACCCCTAAACGATTTTCTTTCAGAGACTAAATGGATGGCCTCTCCCACCCACTCACGTCTACCCCTTCTTCTAATGCTCTCTAAACCTTTCCGACAGAAGAGCCGTTTAAATATCTGATAGACGGCAGATTATCAGGTGTCGGCGGTGCGCTGGATAAATCACGGATTAGTTCTGTCTTCGGACGTCGAAGGTTATTCGAAGGAAACAAATAGGCATAGATTCTTGCGCTAATTAAGACGTCGAAAAGGTTTAACTCGTGATGCGAGGTTTATTTCAGATTGTATCGCTATTCAAAACGAAGTTCCTTTGAATCGTCTTCAGCAGTTGATGTAGCGGTGGAATCTATCATGGGGTTTTATTGTTCTGAGCAGAATCATCGCTTGTTTTAAGAAACTTTGTGTAAAGGATTGTTTTAGGAATGATCTTCAATCCGGAATATGTTAAGGCTTGGTGTTTTTATATTTATCTCGATTTTATTTCATTTGCTTTCTACTTGTATTTGTATATCACTTGTAAAATAATTGAAATTTAAGTACATTTTTCTGAAGGATGATGAGCTATACTATTTAGCGGAATATCTGAAAATATTCATAGCATGCTCATTCATGTATAGCAGAATTAATGTATCTGTTTCATTATATCGATAAGAAAGGAAGAAAGTGATATTAAACACGAAAATTTGTAATATATAATTTGACTGGAAATGTTTATGTTTAATAGCATGTTTATTAAATGAGTTTTGTTAATTTATTAAGGAAGTGGAGAACTATAGGCCAAATACAAAAATTTAAGAGTGAAAATCTTTTTTTATAAACAGTTTGATAGATTCATAGTAAAGATGGTAACTCAATGAAACCATTTTGTGTAACTTTGCGATACAAGCGCGGAATAAGTACAGGAAAAAGCGCTTAAGTTAGATAGATATCGCGCGTGTTTTAGAGGACGTAGCAAATCGGAAACACAACTGTTTTCCCGTTAGACCAATAGATACATCGATTTGATTAGGACGTGTTATTACTCGGATGAGGAAGGTAATTTAGCTCTTGCCACCGCAGCAGGAAAAGAATTCCTAGCCCAACGGAGCGAATCAGAATGTGTAGAACGCAATGCTTTCGACCGCAGAGTGAAAATCGACCCGAGGCTTGCGTGATTTGCTATCGAAGGGAGATATCTACGCCACACCTAGAACGCTCCGCGGAATCTACCTCAAAACGAATCTTTTTTCCCCGTTCGCGAGTCCCTAGGCCACGCAATTCGGGTATAATCTGACTACCGACGTAGGAATTCGACCGAAAAAACAGTTTCTTCCCATTTTTTTGGCCTACGAACCTCTCTCCTCGCGCTCATTCCTTTCTTGCCATCCGTCGGGCCATCTACTATCAGCGTACAATCGGAGATTTCCATTCATCGGACCAGTCGTTTTGCATAAGAGCTTCATTCCTATTCCGACGCACCTTTTGTCGTCCATCTTGATTTATTCTTTCTGGATATGGAATTAGCAAATGTAGACATGCATACATTTACCACCGTTCTGAATCCGAAACGGAATTTCCATCGAGATGAAAATCGCGCAGATAGCAGTTCCTTAATTTTAAATTCCGTAGCTACCTACTAAACAGCAATATAGAACCGTAATATTTACCCGTATTATCAGATAGCCTTTTTTATAAAACCAATGAATACGTTTCTCATTTAACACGGTTCCAGGCGGCCGATTATACGTAGATAAATTGCAAATTTAAGAGATTTTTGCATTCGCCAAACATTTCGCCAAAGACCTCCCAAAACGCGATTTTCATAAATGTCCGAAATGAACCGCGTACTAAACGTTTCGCGTCATAAAAATAAATAGCTGAAACGTAATATAAAGGAACAACCCTTTGAATGAACGGGAGTTGGAACATAAAATCGCCTACCCCAACGGCGAAACTTATTTAGTGGGCGTCTCGAATCATTCGTATCTCTCAAATGAAAAAGGAGCAATTGTATTTCTCGGACAATAAAATCGTCCGTAAGCTGAATGTAAAATTTTGCGGTCTTAAAGATAACAATGACGGATATTCAATGTTATCCTCGTATTTCTTCATGTTATTACCACTTATATTCTGGAGCTCTGTAAAATCACTGCTAGTATGTTGTAAAACTCCATTTCTTTATGATTCTCTAATAACCATAGTTTATTATTTCCCTGGTGTACGAATACGATCTTTTAATAACCATTTTGCTCGAATATCTTAATGCTGTATTCAGTTACGTTGTATTTATTCCTTTCATACTTAAACGGAGGTATAATAACGGTATATTAAAGCATGACTCTTGAGAATTAACCGAGTGTATTATGTTGCGAATAATATCATTAAATTGGGAGAATAATGAAGGATGAGTGGTAAGAAATAGACCATTGTGGTTTAAACTAAATCTCGTTAACATCAGAAACTATATCCTATTCTTTGGGAAGAATTCCGGATCGAAGATGGATGATAGGCGAATGATTTCTCGAGGTTCATAATTAGGACGTGCAACTCATCCCCGCGTTAAACATTCCTACCATTTTAAATTCCCAGCGAAAAGAATTTATCGACTCGAATTTACGGTCTGCTTCGGAGACCATAAAAAAAGAGTCGCGAGAACAAAAACTAGGAGGAGAAAAAAGGAGGAATCCAAGCACACGTGCTTGGCGTCTTCTCTCGCGATAGCTTTTTGTTACTCCATCGCCTTTATCTCCAATACAGTCTTCCCCATTGTGTAGCGTATTGTTCGTCCGGCAGGGCAAATTACAAAGGCGATCGGTTATTGAGATTCCCCGCCGTGTCCCGGGGCCAGTGTCAGACTCAAGGAGGTGTTGCCCATAATGAGTTTGGTTTCCTTCCCAAGGACAGGATCGATATTTCGTGCGGTAGTTTTGGGTATTCCTGACGTCATAAATTAGTTAGAACGAACTCCACAAAGGGGGACGGGTTTAGAGTTTTATGCCGGCTTTAATAACATTCTCGGCCCCGAACCCTTTTTGTTGGAACAAGGTGTTTTTATGCATCCGCTCAATAGAATATTAAAGACCCGAAAGGTTCAAAGGGAAATGGAGTTTCGTAATACTAGAGCAGTGAGTTTCTCTCTAGGATAATTTATCGGCCTAGGTTTCAATTAAGAGGATGTATTAACGCCATCATTCGTTTAAGCGTTCTAATAAATATGTCGATTGTAAGGAACTACTGCTGTGGATAGCTGATACTTTGGGATGAACATGCAACAGGTACTTTGACGGAAGCTATAAATATTTAATGTATTATAGAGAAAAGTTCTTTTATGTCGTATTAAATTCTTACATTATTATTCATGGAATAGTAGTTTTTTATTTAAATCAGTGCTACGGCTTTAACTCATCCCAGTGTAACTCATGGGGAGCTTATTTTTAAGATATTGAATCTTTGAAGGACAGCTTAATTGAGTGAAAGTACTTATCGAAACTGTGGCAAGTTCTCTGTATACCATATATTGCGTGAAAGATCTAGAAACTCGTTTTATTATTACTATCATCGTCTCAAATCTTTTTTTTCCAAAATGAGAATAAATAAAATATATATAAATATATAAAATAGGAACATTAATTTAATCTCATCAATAAAAGTTCCATAAGCAGCCGAAAGTTTCTGAAGAATTTTCAGAAAATATTAAAATATAGAATATTGGATTTCTTTTTTACGCATGAATTATATATTTGTATTGAAAATTTTAACATACAGTGAGTTTAAGTAAATTTTTTCGTTTAATTGTGTTTTTATATATAATATAGATAAATTGTTCATTAAAAATCATTGCTATAGCTTGTTAGTCATGTGCAGGGAATCATTCATTGAGTGAACTCACTTCCTCAGACATTCTACGAAAACGTGCTATTTTATAAAAGAGGAAAAGTTTGGAATGTTTCAGAGTTATTTTCTCCCTGATTAAGCTATAATATCACTCAATTAGCAAACCATTATGATGTGAAAATTGTGATTGGACAGGCCAGTATTTACTCAACGAAATCAAATCATTGTCTCACGATACGTTGGTTTCATTTCTAAATCTCTCCTAACAGTTTGTCTAATGCGTGTCATTATAATTGACAACGTTTTGGAATCGAAGCGGTATTCGATTAAGACACGTCCCTAAAACTATAATTTGATCTCCTTAATTAGGGCCCAGTGGAGCGGCGTTGGAGAAAAATTAGTTTCTCGTGGCTATAGTTCATGGTCACGAATAGGAACAGAATGTGCCCACCGCTGTCGCCCCGAGTATTGTGTGATTCAGAGGTCTCGTGCCGTCCAACCCTCATTCCATCAGTTTCCTCTCGCACACCCTTTGTCTCAGGGACTGCCTTCTCCTGGGGGCACCCTCGCCAAGGTTTTTTCAATTTATCTTAAAACGAAGTAAATCGTCAAAAGCCTATTTCCACCCACTTCGATGTCCTTTTAAGGAAAGATAAATAAATTCCTTTTGGCAGGACTTGGAAGTAAATGAGTATTTTGGTGTCTGTAAATCTAATTCCAACGAAGGACCGGCATATACTCCGGGTTGACATCATTGGAACATTATTGCGGAGCGTTTTTATTGCTTTCTGATATATATACTATAAGAAAATTAGTAAAAGTTATTTACGAGATCGTATTTATGTTAGATAAGAGCATGTCTGTACCTACAGTATTTATAGTTTGGTCAGTAATATTTGTAATAGAACTTCATTGACGTTTAACTGAGAAAACTATTCCTGATCTCTTATTTGGAAAAAATTATGAAATTATTAATGTTATAGCAACACTTGAAAGTTATCGATTGATAGTATGATATGTCTTTGTTTATATCAGGTTATAATGATAATTCGTTGAGTCTTCTCATATAGTTCTTCGTATTATTTATATGTGGATGTATGTTGATTTAATATCTCTTATGGGCTTGTACCATCAAAATGCGATCTTATAGATTTTCTTATTGTAGATTATACACATTACAAGTGGAAGGTTGTCCGGTGGCAACGTAAATGGAATCTTTTGTTACACCCAACATTCGATGTACACAGATCCAATAGACAAGTACATAGCTTCCAATATTATATTATGTACATAAACGTTTTAAATCACAACTAGCTAGATCATAAGGCAGAGCACGTTTCATATTAAGTAGAATTTTTTAAATGTATAATTCGCAATGAGTGATTATAAAATTCATTAAAAATTTTTTATAGATTATGCGTCATAATTCTTTGAATATACTTCCGAGGTGGTTAAGAATATCCTCAAGTAATTCTTTCCATTTCTCATAGTTCTATTAACAAATGAATGTTCTCTGAAGTCCTTAATATATGGCTAGGATTTACTATCATTTCGTTCTCTTTTAGCAAGTTTACGATAGGATCTAAGTCTACTTGTAGTAATTTGACGTTTTTTTAGGTCTATCGGACGGAAGATTTTCGTATTTCAACGGGCTTAACAGACAAGTATTATTTAAACACGTATGCCTTCGTTTTTGAAAAAGTCTTTCGGTTCAAAAGAACGTTCAGATCGTACCAAACACTTCTAATCGTGGTTTGATCATCGCTCACGGTCATCTCGTGTGATTCGAAGCGGGTTGTCACGTGCCGTGAGTCAGAAGGAGGCGTTCGTGATTCGGATCCTCTCCCAATTCTCCCCAATTTCGCTGTTCTCGTTAAGGGCCGATGGGCGAAACCCTCATCGTCCGGTGCCTCGCCCATCAACCACGCCCCCCACAATTGCCTCCCCTTGCACTCCCCCGAAGGCCATCGGTGACCACAGTAAAACACCTCAGGAGGTGAAAAGGAGGAAGTATTCATCATCATCTTCCCCCGAAATCTCCACCGAAAACTATTCGACGACCACATACTTGGACGCGTTTGTTTTCTTTTATTGTATTCCTAGGAAGTGCTTGAGGTTCGAACTAAATCCATCCACAAAAATCTATCCTTAAAATGAGACAGAATAAGGTTTCCTTTTATTGTTATGGCTGATTGATCTAAGATGATTTGAAAGGGTTCGAAATTTAATTTATTTGGAGTTTCTATAGAAGTGATTGAAAAAATTGCTTATAAAGTTGATTGTAATTTAAGAAGATACGGATCTACATGTAAGTTCCATCGTATTACGCTTTTTAATAATACTTAATAATAATGCTTTATTTAACGCAAACTGGTTATCCCAATTACATGCGTTACAATTAACGGTTGTATACTTACAAACGTGCAAGCCCTGAGAGGAAAATTTCCTCCTCCGCCGGGATATGAACCCAGGACCTCAGCGTTAGAAGGTTAGCATGCTAATCATTTCACCAACGAGGCCGGTAATATTTATTATGTACATTTCTCTAACACGCAAAAGTTGCTCAACTCAAAGCCTTTTAAGTATTATGACCATAGCAGTAAATCGAATTATGCTTTGGCTAGAAATTCTAGTACCTTATCGTATTCCACGCTGTATGTATGCTGTATTCCACCTCTTTTGTTCGGTATTGGGAAGCACCTTCCGAATTCCTGGTATTATTTCCCAATCAGCATTACCCAAATTCTTGACCACTCCTTTAGTCTCTCCTATTTCCTTTTCCTTGTCTCTCCTTTGACCGATTCCCTTCGGACCATTCATCCTTAAGGCACACGTCCCATATGCCACTCCCTTTCCACCCTCAAAGTGTGCTGATATGCGGGTCTGTTCAATGAAGGAATCTAGCCCGCATTCCACACCATAGTTTCTCATCATCCGACTTCCCCTTTCCCAATTTCAGCGCTATGCCAAGGTCTTCCGTTTTAACGAGGAAACGGAGGGGTGAAAAACCCGTATAGTAAAGTTGGTTAGAGGCGTTTCTAGGAATTAAATGAGAAGGATGTCGTTTACTCATTTCCTGAGAAAATTCCGTGGGAAGTCTTCAAAATCTCTCTACGAAAGTGCTGAGTGGTATTTCCGTCATCGATCTTCGTGTTCACGTTAAATTTTATGGTCGTATCGGTTTCTTTTCCCAAATAATTGAGGCGTTTTGTTTGACAGGAAGGGTTTTATTGTTGGATCATCTTCGTGAACTAGAGAGGTAACAAAGTGAATAGGAGTACGTGTAGACATCTATGCGCTCCAAGAATTATTTAGTAGCCCCAAAAAATCCGATGAAAGCTGTAGCTTTCATCGCTGCGACTATAACGTGTAGAGTAAGATGATTTACAGAAATCGCCTATTATTTCAACTTATTTCTGGAAGATTTAAATGAATATTTTTTCCCGTTTATCATCGAAATAAGTAGTCTTAAACTTCACTAAGGTAGATAGGATTCCTTTGGAGAATGATTTTAAAACAATTTGATTGAGAAAAGTTTATTATACAGAAAAGTTTTTTCTTTTATTGTAATTTCTTATTAAGAGGCCTGAATCCAAACAAATATCCATTATACCATATAAATAGAGGTTTATCATAGTTTCATTCAATGATTTTCCACTATTGTATTTTCTTGACTTTTGCATCGTTCTAATTCTATATCAAGAATAGTTTTCTTAGTTAACAATTCATGGAGTTTATTTTAGAATTTAAAAAACCATTCTTTTTCTAACAATAAACATATTTGGATATGCTCTTCTATGCCCGTTATCGCGACTACTTTTACGACTTTTGTTGAATAAATATTTGATAGCAACAAAAGAAGTTCCGCTAGAATGTGAAGTAAGGGAACCGGACGAAGGCGACGCTCTCTCGCACTCAACTGCGAAAATCACGCCAGAATCTTATTCCGTTCGCGCTCATGTGCAACTCACTTGTGGAATAAGCGGAGGTTTCTGAAACAACGTTTCGCACTCTCCGTGGTCTTTATTCTTTTCACAGCCAAATCTCAGTTGAATAACAAAAATGACGCATCCGCGATTCGCCTCTTCCGGTTGTTAAGTCAGATCTAAACGTTGGTAAACATTTGAGGAGATACCGTTACGTATGATGGCTAGCAACGTTCGTTTCCAATGCACCCCTGAAATTGTTCGAAAAGCATTTTGGTAATTGTTAGGTTTACGTTATAGCTGCTGATGTGTAATGGATCATACGAACGAAATATTTTAATCATTAAATTATTTAGATTACGAATCCTAAAGTACAAAGTATGAAGTAGTAACTTTAAGTTAGAAAACAGAATAGTTTTATATTTAAAATACTTACGTTAGGTACTCAATATAAATAGCACTGTAGAACAGTATGTGTTAGTTTCTTTAATTTAGAGAAATTGAAAGATATAATAATAGTAATTTATTTATTAACAGAATAGTTTCATATATAAAATAATTACCTACGCAAAATATATAGCACTGTAATAAAAGTATGCGTTAGTTCGTTTAATTTAGAGATATCGATAGAAAAGGCTTATGATTATTGTTGAGTATTTTTTTCCTCCCATGTTGCTCTTCTTATCATGTATTATGATTGATCTAAGTTGGTCGTTGAGGAACATTGAAAAACTAATTCGATTGCCGATGGAGATTTATTGACATTCTCCACCGATTCATTACGAGATTTATGCATGCACTGTTCCGAAAGCCAAATCTCGACGTGTATGCTTCAATGAGAAGATACAGAGATGAGGAGGATGGGAATGAGAGATTGGATGTGGAGAGGATCTCTCATAAAAAACCGGCGGTAGCAGTGGCAAACGGAGTAACCAGTATGCCCAAGTTTTCTTTTTATATGTCGTGTTATACTCTTCAACACGAGGGGCTACGCAAAGCGAAATATTCGCCGGGTGTATTTCGGGAGGTGACCGCATAAGTGACCTTTGTCTGTATCAGTGGCGCCGTGTAGGAGTTCTGCCACGCGCGGGAGGAGGGTGAAGAATATTCCAGTATTATTAGGCCAAACTCAAGATGTTTACTTTGAGATATATATTCTAGGATAGAGAATAGATTTGGGTCCGTAATTTCATAATTTTGATTATCAGCATTTAAAAATACCCGAAGGCTAGCATTATATGAGTGATATAAATTATATTTTAAATATATTTTTTGGAGTGACCCTCATAACATTCAAACCTTGCTCCGAAGGATTAAAATTTAGGCATTGTTGTAGCGGAGTTTCTAGTTTGTATTCAAATCCTAGAATAGATGCAGAGCAACGTAAGATTATACTTAGATTTTATATTTATGGTCGGAAATATTATTCTGTAATCGCGATACACCCTCGAGCCCACATCCTTAAGATATCAAAATAATATTAATTTCATATTCGAACAGAGCCTAGAGAATAGTTCTGACATGTAAGATTAAGTCAAAGTTCACAATGTTTAGATGAACGATCCGAATTAGAGAACATTTATCGACTAACAAGTAAGAATTGTACGAATTTAGAGATGCGAGCTCGAGAATTGCTGTTTTATTCCTTTTCGTGAACTTTCTTCCTTAAATATTTAGTCTTTGGTTAAGTCATACTTTTTCATTTAAGACGGAAGACTTTTATTGTTACGTTAGAAAAGAAACCCCAAAAATTCGCTTTATTTTAATAAAATTATCGATTTAGTATCATTTGACTCGTATGAACTACTTTAAAACAGGCATGTTAAATTTGAAATACTTTAAATAACACGCCTTAAAGAGTTAGGAAGGAGAATTGAAATAATTCGCCAGTTGATATATTTATATCAAAATAGAATCATCTCAATGTTTGGGGAATGTGCCATCACGTTTGGCAGGATGCTTTTTCACAGATCTAATATTTATCATCCGCACTGAACAACTTAATAATTCCTGAATAGTCTCTTAAATTGGGCAAGGGTATAAATAAAAAGAAACCAAAACACGAAAGGTGATTTATGAGCTCTCCATTTCAGCAAATAATAGCCATTCGCCATTTCTTCGCAGCCATAGATTCCGCAAGACAATCCCGATGAAGCGATTCATTCCCTTAGACTCGCTTTAATCAACGTCCTATCTCGAGATATCATCTTAATTTTCGCGTTACCGCTGGCGGCGCGCCTGATTATGAGGCCGAAGAGGTGGGAGAGACAGCTGACACGGGAAGTCTCAGAATTTACATCGGAGCAACTCCTTCGTTAGTGCGTGTTTTCTTCGGCGTTCGGTGCCGCCCCTGGTGGCCATTTTAGGAAGCTCCCCCTCCGGACCACCCCGGTGGTCCAATCTGTGCCTCTCTCAAACCCATAATTACGCGCCCCTTAAACTCCGGCGTTAGCGACGCAGAAGTGTAGAGAGCCGAAAATTACTCGCGCGAGTGGATTATAAGAGTGAGGAAACCGCTCTTTCGGGTTTCTTCGTCCGCGTATTTGCGAGGTGAGTTGCATTCGGGCGCATCCTCCGTGGTAAAGGGTGATGTTGAAGGGCTTTCGGAACCGCCAATTATCTCCATTAGGGTCGCTTCGACTCCTCGGAATGTATAGCTTTCCTTCCGAAGGCTTCCGTTGGGGAAAGTGGGGGAAATGTTATGCGAAGGCGGTAACGCTTTCAGAGACAAATATCCGTTATAGATCACTTTAATGTGTTACGTACACCTGCGATTGAAATTGAGATGTTTAGGGGGGTTCAGATTGTAGAATTTCCCCTTTTTGAAGCATTAAATAAATTTTTTGTGATAAGAGAAAAATACCAGACTATTCTAAAAGTTACATAGCTCTCACTTTTGCTTTGCCTATTTGTTTATCGTGTTGTATCTACTACCAGCGGTAGATTTCGCTGGTCAACACTTAGTGATTTCAAAAACTTATAAATACTTTCAACAAATGTATTAAAGGAAAAGATAATTATTCAAATGTAATTTATACTGTTATAAGTGAAAGGCTTAGATATGTATGTAAATTTCTAGATTCTGTTTTCTCCCATCCTACTGTATTTATTTTCTTTCAATTCCAAAAGTAATTATTAAGGAAATCCCACTTACCTAATTTATGGATCGAGATACTACAGATATCAATGACTAAGAGAATACGTCAAAATAATCCTGTGCTCATTTATTCTTTGTAATTAAGAAATGTCCACTGAGAATTAATTGGTTTTACTGTTCTAAATTATGGGGAATGAGTTCTCGTATCATTAAATTAAGAAAATGTTGTCTCCGAAGAATATATATAGTTCATGTGTGTCTCTATTCATTTCAATTTGCTGGTGTTTTGATCTCTCATTATTCAGCAATAAATTACTCTCTTTAATAAATGGAATTTTAATTTTATCGAGGTGTTGCCAAATTAGCGAAAGAATGCTCATTACTTTAAGCGTAAAAAACCCTTTCAAATTTCACTTATTTCAGAACGTTTTTCAAAGCTTATCACAGTTATCAATCGCTACTTGGCCGTGGCTTCTTAACGGGAGAAATATCTCACGTAACTGGTTTTACGTCGGAACCGGATGTAGCGTACTCAAATTCTTTTCACCCACGCGTAAACACCATTGAATTATTGCTTTCAGACGTTAAGTCAACTTTTCCGAGGTTTATCACACCATCTTAATGTCTCTTCCACAATAACAATACCTCTGACTATTTAATATCGTTTCTGATTCTTTGCAAAGCGTCAATCATCCCCATTAAATTCAAATGTGAATGAGGTCAACAGAAATTATCTTGTCTATACTTATGAAATATTTAGAAAAAGATAAATACTGATAAATAACTACTGATTTTTATCTCGTGTCAAATATATGTTTACATGATAAGTGTTTAAAAGGTATTATTTCAAGAAGAAAGTGATTTTGCATTGTCTTTTCCTCATTACAATCGCTCTTGAATACTAACAGGAAAAATTCAATAAAAAAGAAACATCGCCATAAAAAAAACATGCGACCTAACGAGTGTATGGGTATATATGGTTGACAGAGCTCTCAATCCCTAAGTATTTCATAAGTAATGAACGTGAATGATCATTTTCTGTCTTGGTTCTTGTCCAAGTTTGTTCTCGACAAAAAATATTCCAGCTACAGATTGTTTTGTCTCCTTATTGAACGATGACATTGATGTCTCTGTATCCGTGTTTGCATAAATTATTTTTTATCTGCCTCATCATTTCCATTCGTCACATTTAAGGATAGGAACGCCTCACTTAACGACCTTAGAGTTGAACGACTGACTACCATTTCCACCCTTCAGTCTCCATCTGACTTTAATGCGACTTCCGGTAAATGACATGCATTTGGTTTGTGCCGCACCACGTTATCCTTTCCAACAGACATGGCACGTATTCAATTAATATCCGATAATCACACTATATTTTGTTAGGGTATATATTTCCCAATTCTATTAAACGTACAAATACCTAACTAGCAAGGATGATTTTCAATCCAGAGAAAACTGCTTCATATTGCTTGCAACATTAATGCTCCTGTATGTATATGTGTTTTGGGAATTTTTTACATCAAAAGGTGAGCGTCAATATTCATCTTCTTTCTGTATCTTTGATGCGAAAGTTAGATTATAGATTAAATTTCTGTACCATGTATTTAGTTCTGGAAGGAGGTTAGAATATTAGTTTACCTATTACCTTATCTTTTCATATAAATAAAAAATAATCATGATACTTAAAACTGGAAAGGGTTTTTTCATGATAAAAGTCGATAAATTTTATCACAATATTATCTGAGTTTAATCAGCGTAGTGTTATCCTTTTTACCATACGTTCAGTATTAAGTAAACATATTTTTCTCTCAAATATCACGCTTTTACATTTGAATAGAAGGAATTGATTTATAATTTCATTTCACTAACTGTGTGATGGTTATTTTGTTTTAAAATGAATGCGAAGGAGTTGTTATATCATTACAAAAGTATTTTAGAATCATCTCACTTAAGAAACGGATATTTTTTAATATATTTTCTGCTCCTATTCTTTAGAGTGTTAAGAATTGTAAGTAAACGTGAGTTTGAATTGAGGTTATTTGGATCTCTATAATCTAAACATGATCACATTTTGCGCATCTTGTTTAGGTATATAGTCATCTTTGGCAAGCATTTACAGTTGAATCTATATTTACGGTTATTTAAAATTGATACGTTCAATTAAAATGAAATCAACAACCAGCTTATATATAACGGCAAAAAAACTTTGCAAGAGACACCAATAATATATTTATTAGAGCTTAATTGAGGCATATGAAGAATATATATCTGGCTCGTACATCGGTAAGGGCATAATTCATAATTGCGAACATCGAAATATACATGAGAAATTCGGCGGGACGTCAAGTGCATCGGAGAACGAGATGCATTCGGCGCCGGAGGCTGCGTCGCGAGATCCGATCTTCTCTCCGCGTAAATCATCCGCGGGATCGAGATAGAGCGCGTTAAAAAGGCATCTCATCGCCTGTACCGGGAGCAATTGCCGCAATTCGCAATCAAACCCACGGCCACCTGCCTCCGATCCGGCCATCTCTTTTGTTCGCCTCAAAAACGGACTTTAAGATAATGGCCATCCTCACAGACTGTGGGAAATGATTGGCTCGTGTAAAGAACTGTAAGGTTTTTCTTTTCTTTTCAGAATGGACGGACCTCTCTCTCTCTTGTAATTGATCCCATCTCACTCTTTTTAGGGACTAATGGTATTCCTTAATTAGGTTCGTCCCGAAAGTCGATTCGGAAACTCTCATTCTATCTATTGTGCGCTAGAGTACCTGCTATAACTGTGTTAAAACGCCGCATAAAGTTAATCTCTTCCAGGAAAAAACTCTATTGTTCGATCTCATTATCCATTAATTAGTTTTTAATGGATTTAAGGTTGCAAGGTCACGGCTGAGATTTTTTGGGTCTCTCTCTCTCAGGAGCTGATTTTTGTGGTCGTTTCTTTTGGTATTATAACCCTTTTTTGATGAATCGAATGTTACGGAAGAATACGAGATGTTACAGAAATGTTTCGGTCTAATTTTGTCCTTATATGGTTCTTGTCTGCGGTTTTACGGAAATTCTCAAGAAATAAGAGCTGCTACGTTAATTAAGATCGCCTCTGGTGGAATGCAATGGAAGTCGTTACCCGTGGAGTACATGTGCTGTACTTCCATGGAATTCTTTGTGTCTCGAAACAGTGTGAAAAAAGGGAAATTCACTTCATGTCTTCATTAACTGGTAATTGCCAATCAGAGTTTGTAGATAGTACTCGTAATAGTAATAATGTTATATGCTGTTAATGGGACGCGGTTGAAATAGCCTGTCTAGTTGAATCTCTCTTAGAATAAGAGGGTAGATGATTTTATCAAACTTGCATTCGTAATTTACGCTTTTACAGGATGGAAAACAAGGATATTTCTGTTTATTTTTCATATTCAGTCGTAAAAATCGTACAACTTATGGTTAATTTACTACATTTTTATGAATCAAGGTTTAATTTTTCTGTAACATTCTTTACTTATCTATTTCAAATTTGCGAATCATAAGATGTAGATAACTTAAGTTTACTATAACTATTATATCTAGTTATTTATGCTGATTAAGTAAATCTACAAAATAAGATATTGAACAGGTAAAAAAGGATTAAGATGTTATGAGCGTATTAACGCGAAAGAGAAATTTTTGTGTCTATAAAAGAAATTAGGTGTAGTATTTCGTATTAACCAAGATTTGGATTTAAAAATGTAAGATGGGATATAGAAAACGTTTTAATACACCCAGTTAAAGAGATAATGACTTAATCAGCGAAATCTTACATAAATATGTAATCTAATGGTAGATAATTCAGTTAAGACGTTTAAATAGATTTGAAAGAATAATAATTCATTTGGAGGATGTTATTAAAGCTTTATTTAGTTAAAAAATTTATGAATATTCACAGGCAGTTCAACCATTGCTAATCCATCAGTACAAGTCTGGATAGCTTTAAAAAGCTATCCTGTATGTAACTAATCACTAATGATAATGTAACTAATCACTAATGCAATGACTCTGTGAACAGTCTTTCATAGCACTAGATGAACATTTGTTTTTATTTTCTCCACATACTGTCTGGTCGTCATACATAGATGAAGCAAGGTAGACCGATTTGTAATTCTTTTATGGTTTAAAATTTATTAAAATAACTTCTGCTCCCTTCTATTTTTTCTTTTATTCGAACTAAATCAATGATCAATTACTCTGGTACATATTTTATTTGCTTTTATCAATCCCAGAAACTTCTCATATGTTTATTATACGTTTCCCTTTGACGTAAGCAAGCCCTTCATAATGTTCCGTCCGTTGCAGCGTTGGACGTATCTGTTCCCAAAATGGAAACCGTCCCACACATCTCCCGACGGCGCCTCCGTAATACTCAACTCACGCCTCCTCATAGCGCCTCGTCTATATTTACCCAAAGCGCCACATTCGACCAAAGTAGCGATTGGGACGCAGATAAAAGAGACGATAGGAATACGAAGGATTCTAGTGAGATCAGCCTCGGGTAAGAATCCGATCCCACGGCCCTGACTTCTCCAACTCTTACGGAATCCTTAATGATCTACGAATCCTATTCCAAACGGAGCATATGGCGTCCATAAAAATCGCCCATTCGACGGAGTCATCAAGATCATGTTCGGTTTACGTCCCGAGCGTTTTTGAACTGTAAAGGAGACTTTATAAGGCCCTTATTAGGCGTCCACGAATGTATCTTTTAACAGCTCTTTATGTTGCCACGAGATCTCCGCACATTATCCCATCGATGCTGGTAACGAGGTCGTAGATATAGACGTGGAAAACACCTGTTTCTCGTTTGATGCCTCCAAATGTCTATAAGACCACTCGGCGTAATCAGCGGTCGTGAGAAGGGAAAGAATTATGTAGAATAGAAATGCTACGGGGATTTGAAATAGGGGAAATTTTCAGGTAGTTGAACAGGTGTAAAAAAGGGGTCGAAAAGTAGGAAATGCAAAAGGGCAGAGGGACCTTTAAGGGTAATTTAACTTCGAGATTGACTCATAGGGCGGCTACTCCACAGAGAATTCACACTCGCGCACAGTAAATTACATTCATCGGGCGTTTTTTACGCCCGAAATGGCTCGTTTATCCTCCGCGATTTCTCGGGAGATACCGGCCTCGAAATCACCGAGATAACGAGGGATTTCTTTCCCACAAAAAAGGATGTTAAAGTCCCCCGAGAGCCGTGTTTTGTGCCCCACCGTTTCGCCCGCCACGGATCGCTTTTTTTTAACTCCATCATCTTCCGATCGTGCAGTAGATCACACGATCGACGCCTATTTTTCGAAGGTGTAACGCGGCATTATTTTTCGACACCCCCAAATCAAATGGCTCCCGGGCGGACTTCTCCCGAGACGCATAATGCATTCGCCCGAAGCCGTAGAACACCAAATATATTCCGATCTCGTTTGCCCAGATTTTTTTATTTTAATCGCGCTCGTCATCTATCGCAGCGCCGTAGGTGAGGGTCTACGAAAGTGTGGATTTCGTGAGAATTCAGTCAGACGCTTTTTTAAATAGCACTTTCAAATGCCCACCAGGTTCTGAGAACACGCACATTTCACTGTTTACACTTCGCATGTGCCTTTCATTTCGGGTGAATATGAAACATCTGGTGGTGTGCGAAGTGTAAATATACAGAAATGAGGTGACTTAAATTTTCGCGATTATAAATCGCGAGTGAAATTTTCAGATTTATCGTTTACAGCGGTTAGGTCTATAGCGTCTTAAAGGTTAATTGCTAAATGAGGAAAATACGTAGTTTTTCTGGAGAAGAAACCATGAACAACATGGTGAAAGTTAACGTTCGCTCTTTAACGCCATATTCACCTTTGTAGGTATGAATTTTTCCATTGGTAAGATGTTCTTATGCTCATAGATTAAAGTGTGATTGGTCTATCGTTTCTCTGGTATCTATTATGCTATTAATTTTAACTGAAGAAGTCATATAAGCCTTATAGTCTTTTATCAACATCGATGCTTATTTTTATGTTAGTATACTACTTTTGTGTGCACGAGAATGATAGAATCGCCTGGGAGGTCATACGCTAGTTTTACTTAGTAAATTTTAAAAAGAGATTCCGAATGTTTAAAAATTGGAGACCTACGTTTAGATTAATTTGAAATATTTAAAGCTACAACTTTGGTGTTAATTATTTCTTATAGATACAGTTGTTTGTCCAAATTTCACGTTATACTTGACTGAAGAGAAAAAAAGTGATGGAAAGTTTCCTTTTACTTTTATAGTTGTAAACGTTTTTATAATCAGAATTCATGCAAGTTTAAGTCTATTATAATTTTTTCTTTTTCATGCCTATAAACCAGAATGATGTATTGCTAGTTGAAGGTCCTCTATACACCGCAAAAAGCGTAAACTCCATATTTATGAAAATTGGTTTGTAATAATCAATCGTTATTAAAATCAATATTTCCTGTTTAAAAAATGGTAAGAAAAGTAAAAAAGCACTCGATTTTTTTGTTCAAGAATGTTATTTTGATATTATAAAGGAATTTCCCCGTTCATCTACGAAATTTATCTTACGTCTACTATAGTTTGAATTGAGTTTTAAGATATTATTTGATTTTTCGATTAATAAAATAATTTGCACCATAATGACGTAGTTAAATCTGTCATTTCTTATCCAGTTCATCAAATACATGGCAGCATCTTAATTTAGCGCCCTCATTGTACAACATATGAAGCCATATTTTTCGCCGTGGTATTCTTCCTAAAGGCGGTGGATATTTTATGTCTGATCAAGATACGAAGAGCCAAGTAGGGATGTATAATTTAACGCCATTACATTTTATTTCGCATTAGCGGATCGCACAAGTAAGAAGGGTTATTTGTTGAACTTAACCCACTTACATACCTTTTAGAAGCCTCGGCTTTAAGCTCGATAAACAAGTGTTCGTCATAAATCTCTCGGAATCAGAGGAGAAAACGAGATATTTAACTAGTTTTATCTCGCGGCTGAGAAAAGGTACTGCTAGAGGCTCGGAAACCTTCGCATACACTCTGAAGAAATCGGATCTCTAATCCTTCTGCGAAGCGAAAATTTTTCATTCCCATTCCAAATCCTTCGTCGTTCTCCGATACGGAAAAAAACCGCGGTGAGCTTTTGTGAGCGCCGACGGAAGAACTCCGATCGCCGGAGGGCCTCGAAGGTACGATCGGCTATCGGGAGGGAACAAAAGGCGATATCTGGGCATCGTGAGGGCCTCGGGCTGAAGGGGCGATCGCGGAATGGCGTGGGCAATCAACGGAGGCCCCCAAAGCACCTACCGTGAAAGGTGGAAGGTCTTTCTAGGAGGGGAAATATCGCGTTATACGAGGCTTTTATATAAGAAGAGGTTGGTTTAACGGAGGGTAGGGTGTGAATCGGTGGTGAAGGAGAATTCCAACGTTTAGCTAACGAGGCGGAATGGGGAGATGTAGAGATTTCGAGGTAGAAGATGATGTTTTTAGGTGAAGGAGACTCGTATTTTTACCGCGTTGGATGTAATCTCCTGTGGGGATTGGCTCGATGGACTCTCACGGATTCCTTCATGGCTCCGGTGCATTTACGCAACTGCACAGCGATCTTCTGGTAAATGGGTTCTATCCACCGTGCTCTCCGCCCTTTTTGCTTCCCAGAAGATTTTTTATATAGATGGTTTGATATATGATTACGATAGGCTGAACTCAAGAAAGCTGCTCTTTGGACAGCTTTTAATTGTTACGAAATGTTCCTGAAGTATTATCAAAGATGTAGCAATCTTATATTAGAATGCATTTTTATGTATAATAATTGTGAAGAAGGATATGTGAATAGGAAAATTTAGAAGTTTTCTGATAGGAATCATAGTTTTTTCTATTTGCCAAAATGTATTCCGTAAGGGAAACGTAATTTTCGTTTGAATGTCTGATGCATCTATTTGAGTACTATGAATTAATAGGAGGAGGCTTTTAAATACTATTCAGAATCATTGCAATTATCTTGATAATTTTCAGTATCAAATTGTAACAATTATTATTGATGCTCCATAGAAATGCAAAAGTTACTTTATTTAACACATTGATGTTGACATAATTACTCTCCAAATGCATGAAATATTTAAGATATTAAATCAAAAGGTCTTCTTCCATTCCCTGAAAGGACTCCAGACATTATCGATATTTTGTTTGCATTTTATTGCAAAAAAATCATTTTCCTTTTTTTAATTTATCTTAGATTAACATACATGGAAGCAAGTGAATTATTTAAATTAATCAATCTTATAAATGAATTAATGAATGAAAATTGATAATCAGGCACGTGTACTTTTGGTGAGACGATTAAAATTAAGCGTAATAAGGAATGCACACGTATGAGGATCATGATTATGTTGTGGAAACATATATTTTATAGCAGAGATAAGAATATTCCGCTGAAGTAGGTATTATTCAATTGTAAAGGTGGTAAATTAAGTAGTGATGAGAAGAAATCTATTGGTTTGTGAAAATCTGGGACAGACCTGCACTCCAAATGATGGAGGATATTAATGAAATGATTTTATCTATGAACCTATACACAATGGACCAATTTATATAAATATTATTCCTATTATGTTATTATATTTTATACACTTTGATTATTATACTTTCATACAGAGATATTAGTACATTAATTAATTCATAACTGAAAGATGTAACTGTTGTAAAACATTTTGGCTCATATGTTTTTCCTTCGTCTGATGTTAAGTCCAAGAAGAAATATAGCTTTTCTTTGATCCTCCGTTATAAGCTTATTTTCCACTCAGTAGGATATACATAGTATACAAAACTTTCATTAGATTACGAACACCTAACTTAAGGTTACTTACCGTATTTTTCTATAGATTATTTATGAACGCTTATAAATGTATACGATTCCCTTAGAGAACTCGTTTTCGAGTATCAAGGAAGTATGTATTTATTATGTAGCTTGGGCTAATATTTTTCCCTATTTAATAACAAAGTTAAAATAAATGGAGGAAAAAACACATCCTCGTAATTTTAAATAGAAGAAAGGCGTAAATTAATCGATGTTAATATACAACATGATGTAACAGTAATGATAACCATGAAACATTCAAAATCATCTAGAACTCTCTCTAAAAAAAGAGTATAAAACCCTGTAAGAGAGTAAATAAATTTGAGATATTTTTCAATTTCCGAGTTGGCCTAGATTCAGAACAGGAAGGAGTCCCAATCGAATATCCCTTTGAAAGGAAAATCCCTATACGCCATTTGGAGACGCAGGCAAGGGAAAGTGCCATCCTTGGATTTAATTAAAGAAAAGGGAAACGGGCAGAGAAAGGGGATGAAAAAGCACTTCCGTTCCAAAAGAAAGGAACCGTCATGCTAGGGCACCACCTTGCGCGAAATGGCCTTCGACCTTGACCCAACTCACACCCACTCTCGGCACCAAATTTCCCCCCCACACCAGCTGGGCGCGTGGCACCCGTGACTGGCGTCCTCCGCACACGGGCCCCCCTAAAAGATTTCATCCACCATACTTTCACCCCCAAAGAAAGGAGAATCTGGGTCAGTAGACATATTGTGGATGACAGGTTCCCATTGCACATCTGAGAAGAAGGGTGCACTGCTTCCGTTCCCTTTCATTCCCCTTTCTCCGTGAGTTTAATAGTGAAAGCACGCTCACTTTCCGCTGTTATTATGTGTTATTTGCAGTGCACAGAAGGGTCTTTTTTCTGCCTTTCTCCTTCTGTCGTTTTCCTGGTAAAAGGTGCGTGATCGGTTTAAATCCGGCCCCTGAGGTCATGACGTTGCTTCCGGATTTAATCTCTCGATTCACGTGCTTACGATAGAATGTCGTATTGCTTAGTGCAACAGGGAGGTGAATCGCTTTATAAATTGAGGGCGCAGTAAAGTAAAATAATACAGATATATCAGCAGGATTAAACAGATGTAAAAAATCGGCGGTGGATCTGGGTTCGAGTCCCAGTAATTACGCACTTTTTCGTTGCTCTTTAGCCTTTGTATTCTTGCCGCAAGGAATCATCCTATGAATGTTCACTCTTTCTTGTTTCCTTAATGAAGATGTGTCGTGTTTGAAATAGGAAGGAGCTGGAAAACATTTCAAAATTTCAAGCATTAAAAACCCTTATTTCTCACCGAACATAATTTTTATATTTAAAGTTACGTTCGTACCACAAAGATTGATTTTGTTTCCCAAGATTTTTTTGTAATTCACTCGTGTTTTTTGTACTTTTATTATTCGTCAATCGACTGCTCTGCAAAATTTAGGTTTTTGTGCAAAAATATTTCAAAGACGTTTCGTTTATTTTGTTCGAAGCTTATTTTTTAATTTTTTATTTGTGATTTGTTTTATTTTATTAGAAAATTTATGGAACACAATTTTATAATTTACAGGTTATATGGGTTCATATTTGAATCGTTTTTAGTTCTTATTTCGAAGATTATTTTTTTCACTCCCAGCTACGAATACATATCAAATTATTTTTTATTTAACTCATATTTTTAATTAAATGTATGATTTGATTTTTTCTGTGTTTTCATATTTATAGTTTGAAACAATTTTCTTTATTTATCATAATAATATAAATTATTTTTAACGCTGTATAATTTAGAACAATTTTTTCTCTTAACAACCTTAATTATGTTATTCCTCATTTTTCCTCTTATAGTTACGATTGAGTCAATCACGACTTTATATGACTATTGTGGCGAAGCTTATTAGGATTTAAGATTCGATAGCAATACTGAACAATCGCAATATTTTTTTTCTCAATATCTGTAATATTTATTTGAAGACACTCAATCTCATTCAGGTGTAATAAATAAATATTTACGTATTACCCATCTCTTTTCTTAAAAGTCGCTCATATCTTTCAAGTTATCTCCACAAACATCCAACCGAATATAAGTTCCCAAATCCGTACAACCTGTAGAAACGGCCTCAGCATTCGTCACGCATATAAATCCAGATTTTTTTAACTTTCACTAATCCTAACTCAGGTTTCATTTTCTACCATCCATTTTTTCACGCTGCCACAGCTGTCGTATTTTTCTCTATGACCTAATTCCTTAGTCTTTTTTCTTCCCCCGCACCTGATGGATTCCCTATAGAGCCATGTCATCGTGGACTTAATGGGGGTGCATTCTAAGGGTAAGGTGGCCCACCATTCACCATATCCTGGCACCACGCGCACCTTCAGGGGAAAAAGGTTCCCACACACACTTTCCCCGCGTCCTCCCCCACAGCCCTCCCGCCGTGACCTATGAGAGAGGACCTGGGGCAGATTTTCCTTTCGAAATTACAATTTACCATCCCCCGCTGCGGTTTTCGACCCGTATTTATGGGGAAATGGAAAGGGATAGTCGATTGGGGCATTAAGAGTCGAATAGGATGGAGACAGGTGCTGCTGCATGCACGGAGAGGGATGGAAACATTCTCAGTTGAATCACGCCCCTCAATTTTTTTCTTTGAGAACTTCCGCTCCACTTCTCCAGCTTTTCATCGCGCATCTCATGCGCTATCGACGGTAAATGGTGCATTAGAGGCAAGTGTAGGTTAATATGGCGATGCATTCCATCTTCTACGTTTATTTCAAAAGGTGGAGAAATGTTTGTGATCTGAATGAAGAGAGCGTTCTGTTTATGAACCATGAAAGGGTTAAGTACGCAATGAAACGTCAACGTCAACAATCCTTACTTATTTCTGCCCTTTATCTTTGTTTGGATTAGGCTTATATGGTCCATTATAATACAGAAATACTTAATTATTTTACATTGTTTTTGTGAGAAATAGACGTACGATTTTTGCAAATCTTCCGGTTTCCTTTTTCCAATATGTATTCTTTTAGAATAGTTAACATACTAGCAGTAAAATAATAAATATTAGTTCAATAAAGGAGATACAATATACATCAAATCTAAATCCTTTACCAGTTACCGATTAAAATGTCTTCATTTATATACTTCACAATTATTAAATTTATTTGTTCAAATTTATAATATAGTAATATCGTGTTCTATTATCAAAAATGTACATTTATCAAATTCTATGTAGTACAAAGCTTTCCATAGTATTTGTTCCTGAAGATCCTAAAAATATTGAAAGGATTTTTCTCCAAACATTATGTCATCTGCATCATCGAGGTCTTATTTATTGGAAGATACGATCTTAAAAGGGAACCTTAAGGATGACTGGACAAAAAAATGGTGTTATCTCCCCAACCCACCCGTTATCTCCCTTATGTAGGACAGGATCGCGTTGGTTAACAGATTCCCTATCCCGTGATAGCGGCAACAGTTGCAGGTACCGGCAGGAGAGTGTAGGCCAAGGGCACGATGTTTTTTTTATTGAACCCTGTTGTATCGGATCTTTACTTCACACTATTTTCTAGGGTTAGGTTTGAAATCTTAAATTATATATCGTATCCTGAGGGGTTTCATGCTGTATAGTTGATGAATATAGTTTGATGAATTGATCATTAAAGAATAAATATTACATATGTAGTAAAGGTGCTCAAATACTTTTTCGTTACTTTTACTTGAGCCACTGGTATTATTTTAATATTCATTGAATTGCGTATCGTGTATATCGCTTTTAAATTCATGGATAAATATATTCGTGATGAATTAAAAGCTATCTATCTTCAAAGTATTTGAAATTATTTAATGTAATAATATTATAGTAAGATTATATAAGTAAGGATATATAAGTTTTACAAATAGATTTGTATCGAAGATTTGTTTATTCGTTAAAATTAAGATATGTCAAGATAATTGAAAATTTTAATATTTTTCTTAATCGACATGAGTTATTTCCGTTAATTATCATTTAAAACATTTATGGAAAAAAATTTTTGGATCCTATTTTTTATGTCATTAGCGTAGATTAATTTGTATATTAATGAGGAAGACTTCCTCGGTTCAGACCCTGCATATGGTAAAATTTAGCTATTTCACAAAATCGTTGCAAATTCTTAAGTCATATACTCGTAAGGCTCAAATGTTCGTTATTATTTTATTAAGATTTATTCTCTAAAGCAATTATTTTTATATACCTCCAATCATCATTTAATTTGATCGACTTTTATTATCCTCCTGTAGGTAATTTGAATGTGCCATGAGGGCTTAAACGACTTCATCTCGTTTACCTTAAAAAAAGAAAAGCGACTATTGGGAAAGGAAATAAATTCTGAATCACCGAATCGATCATTTCGTAAAAAAAGAAGGAATTTTACAACTGTACACGGAGGTAACATCTGTCTTTAGGCAGAAATACGCATGAGATGATTTAATTATGTTTGACCATCGCTAGTGAAGGGGATTTTCGAAGAACGGAAATTGTGTCCATTAAATTCCTTCGAAGAGGAGCAAATAAAGTCGAGCTTTGCCCGCACCTGGTGCTGATTCCAGGAAACTGCGGAATGCGAAATCGTAATCATAGCTGTATCTGAATTCGGCAATGATTTGCTTGTAAATACCTATTTCGTGAACCCATAAATATAAACAGGACGGTTTTTTACAGTTGAATGACTGCTGTCGGTATGCGTGAATATATACGTAAAGGTTGGGAAGTTATTTTTAATTTTAATTAGTGAGAACCATTTTCTCTTCTTCTTCAATCTGCAAGAGCAATAATTTTCCCACGAGTTATTTCTGACGTCCCCAAGAACATATTATTAACACACTTGTCAATTTATATAATTATTTTTGTATTTTTAGTTATTTTTACGCGAAAGTAAAAAAAGTCTGGCAAAAAAGTATATTTTACGTAATTATTTTTGTAAGTTAATTATTTTCCAAATGACATTCTTCATAGCTGTTATTATTCATCAAATCCAAAAGTTCTTCAGACAGCTGTTTCTTTACTGTGTTAGGCAATTGAATTTCTTAGCACGTCTAAAACGCAATCTTTTCTTGAGGGGAGCGAAATAATTGACTCGTATAAGCGCCTCATCTTTCTTAGCAAAGATCTCCTCCTTTCATTTCCCTCACTTTTAAGGACTACCAAATCTTTATAGGCTCTAATTTTTCAAAACCAGGGGATTGATTCATTTACTTATTCAATCACGATATGCAAGGGGTTCAATTTCGAAAATTCAATTTTTTAAATTACGCATAATATTTGACAAATCGACGTATAATGACCGAGTACACTCAAGCATCCGAATGGCTTCGAGTCCTTTAAGAAAAAATTCGCTTTTACGCCGATCGCATGTCTCCCGCCCGTTTGGGACGATTATTGACTCTCAATCTTCCGGACTCACTCAATCTCTCCTTTCATCTTTTGGCAATCGTTTTCAATCTACATCGCCTTATCTCCCTACACAGTTTTATTTATCGCCTCGCACGGGGGGTCTCTTTGAACCGACTTTCGAATTATCTCTCATTACCCTTCCCATCCAACCCCTAATATATTTACTCCCTCTTTGCAAAACGTTCCTCATTTACATAGCCCGTGTTCACCGTCGCATCCCCCCATCCTTCTTTGGTATCATTTTTCCTCCGATTCTTCAAGTTCTCAGTTTGCGCCCTCTATCCATTATTTCTTCTTCTCTGGAGTCCCTCAAGGCATAGCCTTAGGCCCCCTCCCCTTACCGCCATCTCTCTCTCAGTAGCGTGTTCCTCACGGACCACCCATGCCGCTGGAGCAGACTTATGAATTCCACGTCAAAAACCATGGCCTTTCTTCATCCCGACTTTACCTCACTCCCTTTACACCAGCCCTTTACCTCCAATTCCGCCTTTTTACATCCGATCCCACTCTACCTCCGAAGCTGCGCTTTCGGGTCCAAATTGCGCCTCTCTTGCCATTATCCCCGCAAGGGAATACTCGCTCAGGTGTAATCCTGCAATGGCTCGAGTACCCTCGTGTTTGAGTTTCCGGGAATTGAATTCGAATGGAGAGAACTCAGAGTTGTATTCAATAAACCGAATAGACATGTATCCATAAAAGTGTTGGGTGGGATTCGAACTTAGGGTAATCTTCGTCTTCTTTAATGGGAAGGGAAATGAATCGTTTATTGCCCTTACGACTTTTGTCCGAAATGCCTCAATTAGTGGGGATTTTATTGAGGTGAAAGCGTATGTTACTCCGGAACAAAAAGAACATACTCTTTATCTAACAGTCTAATTATTCGTATGTAGTTGTTGTTTCTTTAATTTTGATAAATGACGAATTTTTTAAATTGAAATTGTTTATCGAAATGATTAATAAGTATCACTGAAGCCTGTTTAATATGCTTTTAATCGACAACAAATTATTCTAAAATCCTTCTTATCAAATTTCTTAAGCTGTGTCATCGTTTAACAGATAAATACTAAAAAGTCCTTACTAATAATTTATTTCTCCCAATAATTCTAATATATTTTGATGATTTTAACTGTATTGCACAATTTTGGCAGTAATTGTGATGAATATAATTCTTCTTCTTCGCCCAAATTATTTTTGAATTAGTATATTATTCAAATACAATTTAACAACTGTCCACATTTTCTCCGTAGATTGAAATCTAAATCCTGTGCTCGGCCCTAGAATGGAACACTTCGTTTCCTGTATCCCAAATACAAGAGTGCAAGAACTGTAAGTAATCATCTCTTATATTAATCCATTTTACGAATGTACAAGCTAAAAATCGCTGTTGGCATTTTATTGATGTATTACTAGTGGAAAAATCCTCTCAATTAGGTGTATCTTTTTTTCTTACTTATGTCTTTAATTACGTCGCAATGAATTTAGCTCTGGAGAGCAGCTATTGTTTTAGTTGCTCTTGAAATAGTTGATCTATGTATAGTTATTTTGATTTTGACCGTATCATCAGAATAAAATCTAATCCAATCTCCCGATCAGATTTATATTCAACGAAGATACGATGATCATCATCATTCACGATACTTCTCCGCTCGAAAACACCGACCCTCGATTGTCTCTATTCAGATATTCGCGGAAGACTTTTATCGAAACGGTTTCCAATCTGCTTAAGGAACGAAGGTATTTGAGAGTTTTTCTTCCATCGAAGGAATTTATCGCTTTTTCTTCCCCATCGGATGACTTACCTCTTCTTCCATCCACGGAGACAAACCGAAACGAAACCGGTCAAGGAAGCGATCTCTCAGTCATTCAAAAACGCGGCGACATCCCTCGAGGAGGCGATACTTAAAGTGTCATTAAAATTCTTACTCTCGCATGTCCACGGGGAAAATTTTTGTGCCGATGAAAAGAAAAATGCCTTCAGCCTTCCGCTTTGTCGTCGCCGGTCCGGAGGATCCTCTCCACGTACGCAAGTCGTCGAAAGGGGATTTGATAAATGACTCGCCTTTCTCTGGAACTGCTCTTTATTTCGTCTTTTGATGCCTTTTTTTGCTTGGAAACACACCCCTTTTTAGTTAGCATTACACGCGCCGGCGGAGCAGCCCTCCGCTTTTTTCGGCCGCCTTTTTGAACTTTTCCGCAATCCTTTCCCGTAACGCTTTCCAATGTAATTCTCACATTCAGATCTTCCGTCAATATTTGCCCAGACTCAAGATGCCCATAGTTCCTCAAAGGCGCCTGCATCGTAACGTTTTAAATCTCAGTTACGGAATTCCGCGCCCCATATTTAATTTTCGGATCATCATTTTTCCTTTATCGTCCAGGAAGTCGAATTTAAGTGTTTCGGGTGGCTAAGCAATTAGACATTCGGCATCGGAAAGATATTAATTGCTGGAACGTTATACATTCTGCAAAGATCTTAGGGACGTTGCTTACACGAGATGGACATGTAAGACAGTCTTACAGCCTTGTTGTATAATTAATATTCTGATATCTGTCTTCGTATATAAAGAATCCTATTCAATAGAATGTATTAACATAAATATTATCTTTTTCTCATCAGTAGGAGGCTGTGTTCATTCACAAAAGAAGAGAATATTTTCTTAAATATTTCATTGTTGAAGTTAGCACCTGGAATTACCTTCGTACCACAACTGAATACTTAACTCTAACAGTGCATAAAAATTATTAACCTGTGTAAAGTGATCCACAGCTCAGTGTTATTAAGGTCATCAGTAAAAACTAATTGTACCTTAGGCCTTTGATTTAAATTTCTTTCGTCGTGAACGAGATTAAGTTTAAAGATGACAATCGTAACTGCAATTCAAAATGTCACACACACTGTATATTAACGTAGCTAAACTTTTATAAAGTCATGAGCATTTACTTATGTTTTCAACTCTTTACTCTCTTTATTTCATTATACACTTACTCATTAACATTTCATAATTGAATCTTTTTACAGAGTAAAGATCTTAATTTTCTTTGAATTTTGGCTCCATTCCACAAATTTGAGCTTGTACACATCAGATACATCTGTATCTAACCGATTCTTTAGAACTGATTTCCACCTATAAGGTCATAGTGATTTAATACATGAATAATGAAATATAAACCACCGTATACATAAGTTCGATCATTCTAGGCCGTATTTCGAGGAAAGATATTTTGGATTATTATGAAAAAGATCTAACCTTTCCCAGTAAAGTTTTTCACTGTGAAGGTTTAGGAATTGATTTTTTATTCTAGTTCTGCGTATATATTTCGGATAGTTGCTACAGAACTGTGTTCTTAGAATTGAGGTTTCTCCGAGATAATGAGAGGAATCCTCCCTTTTGGAAGTAAGACACCCTTTTTCCTACAGACTTCCCTCCATTTGGAAGCGACATACGCCTATCCGACACCTCCACGTAGCAATCATTTCGCCTCGAACGACCCTCTATCCCGAGGCATATTCCGCAAGCCATTCTTTCTAGCACGCAACTCTTTCCCACCTCAGACCGAATCAAAAAATAGAAACGCCCGCTTTTACCACGAAAATCCCTCGTCATCTCTTCTCGTCCGGTCTCCAGAGGGCATCATTTTCAGGTTAAATATTAATCAGCACTAGATGGCGCCTTTTTCGGTATATTTCGGAAAAAGGCCCGCGTCTTCCGGTTACCTTTCCTCGCAGGCATCTGCCCCTCTCTCTCCTACTCATCTCCACGGACGTGTGATACCTAATTACGCGAGTAAAAGGCGCTTCGGTGCGAGACGTGAGAGATTATAATAGCGTTCGGCCATAATTTTGAAGATAAATACACAGCGAGATTGAAAAGGAAGTCCGCTCGCATCACAAGCTTCGATGTTTAAGCCAAGAATTTGAGTTTTCGCCGGATACTTCGCTTTCAATTGCCTCGAGTCTTTTTTGATGATGTGGCTTTTTCAGGTGATCACGCAAGAAAAGAAGAATGAGCATGGTTTTTCGCTCCAACGCAATTCTCCTCGAATCTTTCGTTCTGCGTCTGATATATGCTTCCATGGTCCATTTTTTGCTGGTATTTCTTTACGAATTTTTCATTCATTTCGTAACTGCAATATTAAGCGGTATATTTTCACAAATGCTCTTCAGGTTTTAATTTACGCTCTTTTTTATTCAATTCGATCAAAAAATTTCGTAGGAAGTGAGTAGAATGACTGTTCAGCATACAATAAATCTAAATTAAATCAAATTTTTTAGTACGTGGCTTAGAAATTTGAGCAACGTAAAAAAATTAGAAAGGCAATATTTTGAGATTGATGTTCTGCAATTAAATATAATTTAAATGATGGAAGCAGGGTATTATAGTAACTATTCCTGTGGGACCACCACTCGTTGAAACTCTACAAAAGACGTTAAAATTATCCGAGGAAATGTTGTGGTTTTCCATTAAAACGATCTTAGAAATTATTCATATTCGTATTGATCGGGTTATGCTATCTTAAATGACTTCAAATTCTTATTTTGAAAAGTTTTTCTGTTTGTTTTCTGTAATAACTGTATGGTATAATCTTTAAGTTGCAAGCGTATCTAAGCGAATAGTTTTTTTGCCAGGCCATATTTGATCAATAAATTCTCATCGGTTATATGTGGCCCAAAAATTAATCGGCTGACATTATAATGTTAGTAAGGGAAGCAATATAGACAAATTTATTTCAATAATATTACTTTTTCAATCGATACCAATTATAACAACCAAAAATTGTTCGAAACCCTTTTGTTTAAACTTAATTATACTTGTCGATCTGCTTGGAAGGAATGAATAAGACTTGAGATGTAACAATTTATTATATTATTACCGATCTAGAATCCTGGGATTAATTTTTATTAGTCCTTCCAAGCATTCTGAGTGCTGAAAGTCACTTTTTTTCTTGCGTTCTTTGGAATTTTACCAGAATAAGAAATATTCTTGAAAGCTATTTCATAGGTATTCTTCGTCTTGCTTCAGGGTGGGCTCTTGCATGCATACCTCTTTCTTAACTTATTCCGGGCGAAATTTCCCTTCCGCCACTTCCTCCCACAGTCCCTGTGTCTGCATGTTCCACGGATATTTGGATGAAGCGCCCGCGTGTAAAAGAAGGCCCTGGGCGGCGGCCGTGAGTCGCTAGGGTGGTCGTGTGCAGATGATTACGGGGCAGCGATAATTGTGTCAACGAAGGCAATGGTAACACCTGCTCTCTCTTTGGGTGGCGAATACCTTTACGCACACGGATTTCCCCGTATCGCAGCGATTACAAAGCCGTGCGTAACTATTCTATTAACAGCCATGTAAAAGTAAGCATCCCTTAGTAACCGGAAAAAAGTTTTTTTTTGCTTTTAGTTGGCCGAAAACGTGTGATAAGTCGGACTTTGGTACTCGTGAAATATATTTTTTCTCTCTACACCGCATGGTTAAGCTGCGTATATATTAAATCATTTTTACTTTACTACGTAGATAAAGTACAAGTCCAGAACTGAGTAACTTTCACCGAAAAGTACAGTCTCCTCATTTAATTTGGTACGATATCCTTATAAAACAATTGAGCTTATATTCACAGATGCATTTTAACTTCTATTTCCCGTATTATTTAATAAATTAAATAGATAAGCCCAAAGACGAGTGATAATATTTTTATTTTCGGTTGTATTTTAAAGCAAAAACTTTAAATCGTCCGGTATTTAGAGAAGTAGAATTAATATCTGCCCATCTTAGAAAGTTTTTCTTTTCATTTTTTAAGAAATTTTTAAAATATATCGATTTAAAATTTACAACTTATGCTTCAAATATAAATAAAATTGTTTATTTTCTTAGTTGCTAACAATGTTGTTCTATAAGTACTTAAACGGACTTTTCTATTCGGTATCCTTTCCATAAACTTTTTTCTTCGATCACTTGTGCGTAGGTTCATTAAAAAAAGGATATTACTGGAATTTGAAAACTACAGACTTACAGTTGAAAGTTTACGTCTCAAATTTATCTCAAGTATTTGGTATTTTGAGTACGTATCTGATTTGGTTATTTTTTACCACATTCATTCTATTCTATTTGAAGGTAAAGCACTGCCAACGTCACCATGCTACCAACGGTCTGCAATGAAAAACGAAAATTTTCTTTGTATTTTGAGTGGTTACAAGACATTTTTCAGAATTGATATATATGAATTTGATTTATAATGTACGTGTGTATTTGATTAAATATCCGATACTTACAGAAGTGATCAATGTTAAATCCAGATCAAACAGACCGAGCACTGGGAAGCATACACGAAGTAGGACTAGCTGATGCTTGAAATTAATAAGCTGTGAACCAAAGAAGGAATGGATTGGTTCATTAAATTTATATTTAAAATAGGAAGCTATCGTGCTCTATAAATTCGAATAAATTTTAGATATTTTACAATCTTGTTAAAAATTACCACATAAATCAGCCCGAGAAATTTATATTTTGTTGATGTTGATATGATAGTGATAATATATAGTTTATAAGGTCAAAAAGAACTTACTTCCCGATGGGAGTCTTCATTCCGCAATATCATATTATCCACATAGCTCCAGCATCTTTCATTCTTCGAACACAAAAAATCATACAATTATTTTTCCCCACAAAAAAGAAATCAATTAGTTTCAATGCAATTACTTCAAACACTTATTTTAATTTTGAGATTAGAACGATTTTTGTTTTATTTATCCTATTTTTATGGATTTTTATACTTATCAGAAATTTTTAACTCGAGAAACATTTTACGTCTGTACTTCCAATAATACAATTTTTAGTGTAGTATTTTATAAAATCGTAAATTATATATTTTTACCTCGTCTATAATCCTTTGGCAAGTAAAAACAATAATCGACAAAGTCAGCGTGTCACATAAACTGAAAACAGCTTTCTGTACAATATCGTAGGAGTACATTATATTTGAAGTATCGGTTTTGTAGACCAACCACGTTAAATACGAAAGTTCTAGCAAGGTAAATATAAAGAGTACAAAAATCTGAGGCGAAAATCCGACGTTAACACATTCTATCGTTTTGAACAAATTCAAATGAGCCCTTCGTACGATTTTCACAAAATCAGATGACGAACCGCTGGATTTAGTTCCAATTGATCTACTCGAGACGTTTTGACCCCGCTTAATACGGTAATTTAAACTTTGGTTCAGGAACATGAAACATCGCCTCACAATCAGCAAGAACACGAGGTATTGGGAACTCAAAACGTACATGGCCAAGCGGTTGTAACCGAACACCGCAGATAAAATGACGGGTTTTATCACGGGCAAGAATAGAAGAATCAGTAAAGACGTCAGCTGGACGAACAGCAGTAACCTGGTAACTAGTAGCTCCTGGAACATATCGGGTAGAGTACTGTTACAAAGCACAGACCTAGCCACCCGCGCGAGTTTCACCGTGTAAGCTCCAGTACGGGATCGCATTAAAAAGTGGGCGAACAGAGCTATGTACTTGAGAGGACCACTTATTTTGGGGATGAGCACTGTCGTCGCTCGCTGGAAATTGCCATTTTCGTGCGTGAAGTCGTACAGTTCAAAGAACACGGCGGCGTTCGAGACGAAGCAGAAAGTCATAGCTATTGCAAATGGAATGATGGTGTTGAACAGTTTTTCTTTGCAGTTCTTCCTGTTGGTATTTTTAGTCAGAGAGAGGCCAAAAAAGTAACTGAAGATTTCAAGGTGTCGATATAAATTGAAAAACTCCTTCTCTATTCGTCTATAAGAACCTCGCATGTCAAAGATAAAAGAATGAAGTTTGACGTAGACTTTTGACTTCCTTTGAAGAGAAAGAATCTGTTCAGTTATGGATATTAGTCTACACTTGTATGCTCTTTCTGAAGAATATAACTGATATTGAAATATAGCAATATTGAAGAGTGTATACTGCCGATTGTTTTAAGTCACTACTACAGCGTTTGAATAACTCGTGAACAACTAATGTTACATCTCTGTAACCGAATACAGCTTTTGCTGCAGACAAGCAACCAACCTTGTGGAAGAGACTAATGGTCAAGTTTTCAGTCTCTCTTCATTTTCGCGTGAGGGGCAATAGAGGTTGCTTAGTTTGCTCGCAATTTTCGATTCAAGAACAGTTCAGAGCAGGTGCGCTTTTCATCTACATATTTAAAGAGGTGCTTTCTTTTCACGATGCGAAGCTAATACAAACTCCGTAAGCGATTTATTATTCCCAGCTCGGCTCTTATAGATTGGTAGGCAATTTTCTTTCCGGGAAAATTTAATCAAATATTTCGTCTTTGCCTCTTCAGGCCAAACTAAACGATGTCTTCCACCGAGTTTACGAGTCTATTTGCGTATAAAATTACGTTGAATTTTGGTTAATTTCATTCAAAAATACACTTATTAAGTCGCTGTATGGTATTATTTCTTTTAATCTTATTCTTATTTATGGCCTTCATAAAATTCATTGATTTTAAAAAGAGACAAAATTCGCGGAATAGATATTTAATAGTCAGTATCACAATCCTATTTTTCACATCTGAATTTAAGGAGCAGAATACATATATGTATGAATTTGTGAGAATTAAAGTAAAAGTGTTAGGAATTCCAATTATCCAATACCCAACATCTGGAGTTTGTGTCCCTGAAACCCTGAAATCACAATTTTACCTAAAGCAGTATTGTTTTGTGAAATTCCTCTTCCAGTCAATGCTCCACATTCTTCTAGGGTGTTCCTTGTCTCCTTAATTGCATGTTATTGGAAAAAGAGAGCATCCCTTGTGTTAGGGTCTTCCCTAACCTTTGTACCTAAGCATAAAATTAGTTAGGGAACGGGCATTTTGAAAAATTTCTCGACCATTTGGTTTTCTTCTTGGGTGTCCTTCATTTTTTCTTTTTTCGCCTTGAGGATTGCCGTGATTTTTCCGCATAATATTCAGTTTCGGAAGATTTTCCTCTACCCCTTAATTATACATTTTCCGGGGGCAATTTTTCCAAATTAAACCTTATCATTATAGTTGGTATTTATATACCTCGGTGGCTTTAATTGGTAAATTACACTTTTAGAGTCCATTAATACATAATAAACCAAACGCAAAATGTTTCCTATTATAAGGGGATTATCTTATTCTAAAAATATCGCGCATCTAATGGCTGTAGAGCTGGTATTTAATGAATCTTGTTATTCCTTATTCAGCTAGGATTCTCTTGTTACCTGTTAAATTTAAAGTTAAGCAGGTTGAATTAAAATATTGAAGTATTGTGTTGAGTTTCATCGAGGTTCAAAAAGAAGTGTTGCTAAATTCTTCCTCTTCGTATCACTTGTATTTTGTTGCAGAAATTTCTACTAAATTTGCAATTTTACAGCTACTTTTTTCATTGACTATCCAATCATAAATGAATGGAAAGAAATAAAAGACGTTTTCAAAGTTTTGTAATATTGAAGATTTTATTTTTACCAGATTTAGTGTTTTCTTTTATAAATATTCTGCTCTTTTGAATTAAATGCAAAATCTAAGCTCCATTGAGGGAGTATCTAGCAAGATAGGACAAGATACCTTCCTTCTACTTCTAGGACTACCATGTTACGTGTATACCGAGTCTTCCAATACGTATTATTATCGATAAAATTCGTTCCGGTTCTGTATTCCGTTCTATTAATTCCGCGATACGGTTCAATGATTGGCGAACCTTTTTTAATCAGTCTTTTTTTGCAAGAGAGAAAAGCGCGTGTCATCTCAGAGTAAAGGCTTTAGTGAAGTGCGCCCGGTAGTTAGTGAGGGGTGCCCATTGGGCAGCAAGGGGCCTTTTAAGTCGAGACACGAGAGTCAGGTGAGTTGTTTTTCCAAAGGGGAGGTGGTCTCAGTTTGCAGACCACCAGCGTAGGTGTTTGGTGGAGGGGAGTATGAAACTCACCCTGCCCGTGGACTAATTTCTCGGGGCTGAGTAATGAATGGGAAGAAAGGAAATGCGTAGAGGCAGCGGATGAGGGTTGCAAATAATTACCTGCGAAGACAGTCTCATTTAGGCGAAACGGAGATTTGAGAATTGCCGTCTTCACTTCGTCCTTGTTTTAAAAATACGGCTGTTTTTCGAACGGAGAGGGTTGCGTAATTTTCATATCTCTGATGTCGTCAATTGAAAAATGCCAGGTGGGTGGATGGATTGCGTAGAGTGTATCAATTACTGCGTTGATAATAATGGTGAATGTCTCGGTATACGTTAGCAAAGTGTTTATGAATGTAAATTTAAAGTTTTAGTATGCTGTGAATCACAATGAAAAGAAGGGAGAAGTCGGCGATTTTGAAATGGTATCATTTACGAATTGATCTATCGGGTAATTCTGTCTATGCATGAGAAATATATGCTCTATAACGCCATGGCATCATCGATTTTATCTTCTAATCATGTTTAGGAAAGTCGAAAATGTTTCTTTTATATTTTTGTTGGATATTATGCTAGATTCTCCTTGGAATGCATTATTTTTCGTCTTCAGCTAGAATTCGTTCAAAGGCAAATAAAAATTTAATGTATTGAAGCCGAGCTTATAACATGGCCAATATACATGCGATAATCTCCGTGCTATTGATAAGAAGTCAATGTTTTCCTTCTCTTTTTAATCTTCTTTTTATATTAAACAATCCAATAGCTATTATCTATGATGTTGTAGTATTGTCTTCCTTTTAGGACTGTCCTTTAACCATTCTCTGTTTTTTGAGCTGATATATTCTAGGAGGAATGATCAAGTTTTTGGATGATCTATATTATCTTGAATAAGCAACTGATGTTTCTGATTGAATTAATACTCAAATTATTCTTTCGCTAATTAAAATTTTAAGTAATATATGATTGACATATGGAATTTAGATGTCCTTGCTTCAAACTCTCTTTGAGCTCTTAGTTCACGTTAATTAAAGCGCCGGTCTCCGTATTCTGATTTCGGTCCTACAGAAGTTTCTTTCATTAATGAATTGGGATAAATAAGTCTTCAAGGCGAATGGGAGGGGATGGCAGCAGGTTGTTTCTCTCACAGGGCCACCTCATAAACCTCTACTCAACCAATCAACCTTTTCCGCTTAAATAACAACAACCCAAACCTCCAAGGAATAGTTGTGCCCAGGGCAGACCGTCTACAGGGGCGGTCCGCAGCCCACCCAATTTCATGTTTTTAGTGCAATCCTCCTACCAATTCTATTTTCCCGTTTTTACTACACATATAATTGTCCCTCAGAAATTTCCCTTTCTCGGAATATATCGATTCTTCTTCTTACGAAGCTTAATTTAATTGCCTCTATTTTTAGGTCCATAATAATAGCATGAATTTTAAAGTAGTACAGTAATTATATGAATATACCAACATTCAAAATTAATTGTGAAATCAATATGAGAAGGTGTGACTTCATAGAAAGCCATAGTATAATGAAAAAAGTTTGTAATTTCCAAAGAAAATTTGCTTTACTAGCGACCAGTTTCGTAATTTTAAATTACATCTTCAGGCCTGAAGATAAAATACAACAATATATGTATATCACATTAATTCTTTTTTGGATTACTTTGCTTGTTTTTGTACCTACTTCTACTTTAGTTTTTGTTTTTTGAGCATTAGCAATTTTATTTTGAATTGTAACAAAGAGAAAATCACTTGGTTAATTCAAAAAAGGTTCAATTATATATTTTAGATAAGAAGATTAATTTAGTTACGTTAGGTTATGTGTCACTTATCTCAATAAATTCATTTATATATTGTACATCGGCAAATGATGAAATTTTTCGAGAGACACATTTAGACGATTTAAAACTATATAATATCTCAAATTCCATGCATAATGATGAATGAAAAATATAATATTAGATTTATATTGCTATTTAGTTCAAATCATAATTTTGTCATTTTTCGTTATATCATTCGTGTGTTACTGATTGGAATGAGCATTTTTATAAGGAGAAAAATTACGTTAGTATTTCCAAAGCGAAACTTCTGAACTTGTTTCACTCTTCTCCATTCCATCAAACGTGTTTCGTGCGACAAGTTAAAAACTCCAAGGTATCAATGATTGTTATTTTTTTCTAGCTCCAGAATATTGAAAGCTCTTTAATTTATGCAAAGAAAGATTCCTCTCTAACACCTTATATGAATATCCAATCTCTTCAAAGTGTTATCTATTAGACCTCTTCCCATCCAATTCCTATCTAGAATATTTTCTATCCAAGGTCCCTAGACCGCCGAGATGCTTATTAATTTTTTTCGATAGTGAGAGAATTTTTATCAGAAATTGACCATTAATGATCGAATATTACGTGTCGTGTAAAACTGAATTAATTACCGACACATTTGAATCTTTCTTGTGCGACCAGATTTTTCTATCCCATGGGTTGATGAAACATCGCCTTTCGATTGTATTTTGAAAGAATGGGAGATTCACACATTGTTACTAATATTCTGGATGCGTGTATAGGTTATGATTTTCATGTTATTTACCTTTCAAGTTCAATATTAATTATAATCAGAAGTGACTTAACAACTTAATTAGAAATGATTTTATCTAGCATTGTATGGTATTCATCGAATGCTGTATCTGCTAACAACGAATTTAAGTCAATACTCGGAGGGGTACGATGTTAACGGTTTGAAGTAATTAAGAGTTGCATTATTAATTTTATCTAATGTATAAGGTTACTCTAGTTGTAATAGTTTTCTTCTCCACACAAATTTTTGAAATTTATTGCTTCATTAATTTTTAAATTGAGGTTATACCAAATTAATATCACTTGCTTGTTTTGAAAAGAAAGCTGTATTCCATAACCTACACTTCTTGAAAAATAACTAATATTGAGATAGCAGTGAATAATCCAGAGTAATCCAATGACATATTTAGTTTATTTTAAAGTGAGTCGTTCATGAATGAATTCATACCACTACAAATCTCAAATTCAATTTGCAAGAGTTACTCTTCAAACGAACGTCCACTACTGTATTTCGTTTGACTGTAGATCAAGAAGATCCTATTATTTGATAAGAACGTTTGCCACCGACTTAAGTAACGCAAAGAGAAATAAATTCTATTGGAATTGCTGCTTCCTCTTACGTCATTTTAACTCGCCCCATAATCGTGTCGATGAAAAATTAGTTTACTTCCAAAATTGAATTCACCCTCAGATAAATAACTGCTATAAGGAAACGATATATATGTATACAAATGTACCGAGAATAGCTGGAGAAGAAATTTTAATCAACGAATTAAATTGTATCGCCACATCGAAATGATACTTCTTCTACCTGCGCGAATGTAGCGAGAAATTCCGATGCTCCGTTTGGTATTAATTTTATCGCTACGCTTCGCTCATTATTATACTTTCTTTATGCGACCCATTTTTCAAGCGTCGGAATCCAGATCAAGGATTATTCTCTCTCTCTTTCGCTAATTGAGAATGGGCGAAAGGATTCGTGAGAAACAAGCGTGATATTTCATCTCCTAAGAGTCTTAATAGTAATTTTATTCATTTGTATTTCAGGAATCATGCAAATTTAACGGGGAATTCGTTCAGATTAAATTAATCCATATATCAAAACTCAGCGAGTAGCGAAAGATTCGCATCGATTTAAGCAAATTAAATATTCTATAAATATGTTTCATGCATAAATATCGAGGTTATTTCTATCTTTCCAATTTGTTTCTTATTTCATCTCCGCTTAATCATTTCGGAGTTGAAATAGGGTTCATTTATAAAAGGAGCCTGGGAAGTGATGGATTGAATTGAAGACAATTATTGTACACTGATTTGTGCCGGATGACCACTGACTCTCAAATTGAATGAACCAAAATGTATTTCATCAATCAAATTATTCGGGATATTACGCTTCAATCTTTGCTCGTAAAATGAAGGACAGATTCACGTACTAGGGAATTAAACTGAGAAGATTGAACGATTTTATTATATTTCTGCACATATTACAGTGATTTTTATCCGTGCATATTACTTTAGATCTTCCATGGAATTTGTCCGGATGAAATAATAACTAACTTAGAGTTTACTCTCATTTTTGACCAGTCTGGATGTAATAGAGTTGATTAAATGTACGTGTGAGAGAATATATATATATATATTACAACACTACCAGACATTTTTAGTCTGTTATGGAATACAACTCACCCCAAGATCTCTCCATTCTTTTGAATACGAACCATGTACTTGATTACGTGTGTGCTCCATTTATCCGTCTGTCATCTCTTCAGATCATCTTCTCGTTATCGAGTTCAAAACTTCTTCCAACGGTTGTCCATTCTCATCATATATATAGTTCGTAATTATTTTATAGTAGATTGTTCTTGAACGTGCGCAACATACCTTTAACATTCAGTACGAGGCAATAAATGATGATCGGAGAAAATAATTCGTTGTCAAGGGATCTATTGTATGCGTAGAATTCCAGCTCATTGCGTGAAATCAATTAATCTTAGAATCTCGACACGCCACACGTTTCTAGAATGGAATGGAAATCATTCGGCGATGTTCACCGGCAACCCATCGTTTCATAATCGCTGTGACATTCCCTGTTTCTATGTTCTCGTCCGCGCCTTTGTTCGTCAACTGTTTTGGGTGCGGAGTGCTCTGGAGTTTTTCTCGCGGGAGGTCACGCAGCTGAGTTGGGTGTCTCCCAATGGGAGACGAAAGGCGTTCCCGTAACGCTGTTGGAAGGAACGCGTGTCGTCTGGCCATCGATCAATCCTTCCGATTATACACGCTCTTTCCTATCTAGCGTGTGCATCTAGGAATAATGTTAATCCTAGGAATCTCTCGTGTCGACCTAAAATGATTTCTATGTCGGTTACCATTTAAATGCGAATAATTCTAGTATTTTTTTGGGAATCGCCCGCTTACGATCTTGATGAATGACTCTCGGAGTTTTGTTTTTTTCGAGATTGCAAGGTATTTAGATTTTGGGTGTGTAATTTTAGAAAATTGTGGTTCGTGCTAATATATACATTTTCTAAGTGTGTAGCGATACCTATCTATTCTTTTCTACTAAGTACTTTGTCCAATGTCCAAGAGTCGTTTGATTTTTGAGATACTGGAAAGGAACTAAACGTAGATTTTATATTATGGATCTGATTTTACAGAAAATTATCAATATAAATCTCCTAAAAGTATTATCGTATAAAAAGTATCAATTGAATATAAATGTTGCGTAATGGAGTGTACTGAGCGGCTGAATATTGTAAGTTTTACAAAATATTCTCGTGTATTGATTTGTTGTTTGAAAGTTATTCGCGAAAAGCATCCTTTTACATTGTCTTTTTGGAAGAGATTAAGGCATCATATGATTTTCTCGTGTTACCATTAGCCGATACCTTAATTTTTTGTATATTTTACGCACGTTGAGTTTAATCGACTGAAGATTATCCTTCAAATATACTATTTTTGTTATCGTTTCATTTAGTTGAGACTAATATCCGTAACTAATATGAAAAAGCTCAATTTACCCCAATCAACTTATGATATCACAGTAATGAGGACATATTTCAAATAGTAAATCCTCTAATTTTATTCCGATTATAAAACAGCGGTCGTCTATCTCCAATCGAATTGAGGAAATTGTAAATAACTTCAAATGCACTTCATTCTAACGCCTAAAAAAAGATTCTTTGTAGTTTCAGGGCAATCGCAAAAAATTGCGCTAATATGCCAACATCGGACATGTTAGTTTTCTGCCTCTGTTCGCGTCAATTTGTCGTAAATAATGCCGAAGCCATTCCAAAGCATCAATTATACTTCCTATACTCATACATTTGCTTAATGGTATGCGCAATTAGGAGGATCGTCTGAATATAAATGAAATTCTTCTCATTATCGGGCGCCTAATTCCTTTCCATTAACGGTAATGGGGCCCATTTCAACTCTTGTGGGTCAGAAGATCCCCTCGGAGGGCGAAACAAGAGAAAAATGTCCCAGAGGCCATCACTCACGTTGTTTTGTTTATCATCCATTCTGGAATCACGTCGGGGGACCTCGATGGAATATATCAAAGATCGATTGAAGGAACAGGAAGCGGGCGAGACGACCAATTACACGCGGCTGCGGACCTCAGCTCGGCCCACACACGGCAGTCCTTCACGCCTGATTTAGCCTCCCGCCCGAACACAAACATTTATAGTTATTACTTGAAAAAACATCAGCCTTCCCGGACGCGATAACACCTCTCCCGGCCCGGAGAGGATTTTACCACCTCGGGAGGCGATCTTCCCCTTTCCTCGCCCTCTAATTTCACCCTGCAGCTAATCGAATCCTTCTGATCGAGCACCGTCGGTAATTTGGCGTAATTGCCGGCCTCCCACCTAGAGGAGGGGAAGGGGTGTGTCCCGGGAGGGAATTATAATATTCCCGCTCACGAGGAGCGTGATTCGTCCAAATATTGTGGGAGCTATCGGTAATTAGTGATGGAGACTTCGTCTTAATGTGGTTTGGCGGTTGGAAATATTGTTGGTAACAAAAAACTAGTTCAATTTTTCAATTGGATGTGTTGAATTTGGTTTAATTATAACCAACAATGAGAATCGTTATTGAATTTAGCACCGGTATCCTAACAACAATCCGACGGTCCTGGGTTCGAATACCGGATGACGGGAAATTTTTCTCTCGGGGTATGGATGCTATTGTTCGGCCATTATTAAGTACTTCACTGTAATTGTGCTATGAATTGATGTTTGTGAGGGCGATTTGAAATAGATGAGTGTTAATTTAAAGTTGGTTTGCCGTAGAAATAGTAGCCATAAACCGTAATGGGACCGTAAGTGGAATAGTGGAAGGGATGAAAGGGTCTGCTGAATGATAGATTAACGGAATTTTAGGAAAATATAGCCGTTAAAAAAAACAACAAATTGTTAAATTATTTGTATATTAGATTTATTTGAGCAAAGTAAAATGTTTTCCTTTCTTTTGTGTATCATATGCTAGAATAGCTGTCCAGAACAATATAAGAGATGATAGGAATTTATTTAGCAATCCTCAACGCTTGAAAGTCTTACGCTTGGGAAGATCAACTCGATATTTTAATTTGATTGATACATTTCAATCCTATTTGAGAAGGTCAAAATCCCAGCTCGTAAAATTTTTGAGTTTTTCTCGCTGATTATTATTTCTAAATCAACCAGTGAAATTTACATGATCGTGCCCCGAACGTCATGTTAAAAAATAATGTTAAAAGTTTTACGTGTTTTTTAAAGTCGTAATACTCGATGTCGGGAACAGCAATGCGATGAGTGCAGAAACGTAGCCTGCCAAGGCCACATGCGGTCGTGAGAGGAAAAATTCGGAATGAGCGGTTGATGGGAAGTGGGCGAATCAGTAACGCTCCGTTCTTCAGAGGTAGGTGGCCGCGTCGTGATAGAACGGAAGTAGTCGCGTGGGAATCGAGAGGGGTTAGAAATTGGTTACCGGTATGAAAGAGGAAGGGATGGAGTCGGGGGGAGCTATTAACTACCTGCGTGCCAGGAACCACCGTCATTTCCTCTGGAAAATAAAGCCCTCATGTTTGCTTCCAATGAATAAATCAAGGCCATAAATGCCAAATTCTATATAACCGGAGAATTGCATTCTGCGTATTCGACCTTTCCTGAGTCAGGAGTGGTTTCATGATTATACAGGCGCCACTAGGGCTTGAGAATTGATTGGGGCTGAAATTTCCAAGTGGAACCTTCTTTTTGCAGTAGGCTTAATTTACTCAGGTCTCTGACTGCCAAACCCTGACTTGTCTGTCTATTCGTTTGGTAAAATAGAGTTATCCTTATTTTATTACTTCCTTGCAATTGATGATTGGTAATAGGAAGTGGAAATTTCTGTTGGAACTCTAAGGAAGTTTTAATGAACAAGCGATGAAGAGCTTGTATGTTTTTCGGAAACTAAATTCTTTATGATATCTTGGTCTTGACAAGCCGAAAGATTTTATATCCTTCTAAGGGTAAATTTGAAGTGCTAAGAATATTTCTCGGCACATCAATCAATCATAGACATAATAAGTTTGGAATGAGATATTTTTAGATTATAAGTTTATTGTATAATGTGTATAATTATTTACCTACGCGAAGCAATTTCTTTAGATTTTTAAAAAGACTTTATTTTCTGAATTCATTCTGATTTCCAATTCATTCGTTAACTGCCTTCTAAATTAAGAAAAAATAGATATGTGAGAGTAGAAAGTGGTCAATAATAGAATATCTTTGTTACAGGAATAATTTAAATAAAAACTGCTTGAATTTTAGAGAACTGAAAGACACGAATTCGAAAAATGAAATTAGAAGTTAAATTTCTAATTATTAATATACTATATGTGTTTTTCAATTTAAAGCAGTTATTTATATGAATTTGAGATCATCACGGTCATAGAAAGAGTAACACTATAAAACATATTTATGGCTTGATCCGCCATTTATAGTATTTAGTATTTCCAAAGTATCTGAGCATAATAAAGTTGATCAGTATTAATCAAGGAAGAATTCGCTCTTTTTGGTCGAGATAGAGAAATTGTTATTCTTTGTAATGTTTTTTTATTAATTCAAAAGTTTGTAAAACATATGCTCAAAGCCATTGAATGATAAATTTGTATCGATCAACTATTATTTTTATTTTAGTAATTAACGGAAGCATTAATCTTTCTCAGGAGACTCTTCATTGATTTAAATCGATGAAAAAGTCCCTTCCGAAAAAAAGAAAATCATCAGTTCGTATCACCAAACCTTTATTTACATTCCCTAAGCTGTTATCATCATTCGATAAAAGTACATACGATCACGTAAAAGGAGGAGTAGATGGACTAAGAAACGTGCAATTTCTCCTCTCCTTAAACGACTCGATTTTGCGCTTCGTAAAAAATCCAGCGCTCAAATCATTATACCCAGATCTCGGAATTTTAATGAAGCTTCGGCTGGGGGCTAAACACGACATCCCGGGAGAGGAGGAATTAAATTCCAGTCAGCGAATCTGAGTATCGAACTTGCGGAGAAAGGAGCTATTATAAAGAAAGAAGCGGAATGAGGAAATGAAGGAATTTCCGATCTCGAAAGTACGCGAAGGAGAAAGATATTACATCGGTTTGAGGAGTACTTGCGGGTAAGAAAAACTGAGGAATGCGTGGATCGACTTCTTCGAAACAGCCAAAGCAAATACTGGAGGCTTTAATGTCTTATAAGATCGGCGTTTCTCGCGGTAAAACGATCAAAAGGGCGTGATAGGATAAGCATTCCTTTAAAGAGTAACGATTTTAGTCCGTAGAAACGTGTTGAGTGATTTTTTGCGATTTCCAGCACTCGTATGTAAGCGGGAGGAAGCGACTATTGCTTTCCTAAGTAATTCGTGTTTTCCCGCGTGATTTAAACGTAAAGAGAAATGATTCCCCACGCTTGAGAATTCGTCTAATTAAGCGATCCTTCCCATGGCATAATAAGGTAGCTAATTAAAATTTTAAGCCCCGCTGAAACGGATTTTTGTAACTATTTATCTCATTTTGCTCGACAGCGTGGAAATGATTCTTCCTCGGCTGCCTTTTCCTTATACGTAGCTTTTATCTAAGCTCAGGAATGCTTTACTCTACATGCGAAATCCAAGCAACTTCCTGGAGCGTTTGCAGAAAAGGAGTTGAAATTTATATTCAAAGGTTTACGTGAGCTAATCATACTATGTTTTATTTTATCTTGTGCAAGTAACTCTTCTCGTCAATCCAATACCGTAAACAAATTACAGTTGCTGTGTTTCTTAAGGCTGGATAAGGCTATGGAGACTTATGTGCAGACAAATAAAGAATTGCTATTTCCTTATTTGGGATGAGAAAGTTATTATACTCTCGTATAGTACCAAAAATTCATGACCACCTAAAAACTAACGTCTAATGATCATAAATCCGTCTAAAATTTCTGCTCATTTATTATAGACTGAAATAGCTATAAAAAGACTGAATTTCTTAATTTCAGTTACCTTTAACTGAGAACTGATTAGATCTTAAATTATGAGACCAGAGATTGAATTTCGTTAGTACGTTTTGGCCGTATTATTCAAAATAATTTATTTCCAAGGAATCGAACGTTATTTCATTTTACTCTCTCAATCTTTTTCTATAATTTCTTGCACAAAGATATAAAACTGAATGCAGTATATGTATCCAGGATAAAAAAACATCTACGGTTGGAATTTTACTCTTCTCATCTTCATAAAGAGCATACAGACGTATTCTTTGAACGAAAAAATGTATGTGTGTGATTGCGTGGAAGGGTATCATGACTCACGACCTAAATGTATTCCTTACGACACTGAGTTATAATTTTTGAGAAAATGCACTCCAACAACGAGACAAATTAAATGAAAGTATCAAGGAGAGATGAGAATGACGTGCAGCTTTATAAAAAAGGTTAGATAGAAGGATAAAATATAGACATGAGTGAGAATCGAACTCAGTGCAACCAGGTTTTTACCGAGTTATCGCTATTTTTAACTCTGTTTAACTTTCGTATTTTTCATGTTGTCGCTATCGTTGTATTCGTCACATTTCTTTAAAACTGTCTATAGTTTTCAAGGAACAGCTTTGTTCGCGAAGGTAAATCAAAATGTACATTTTTTCATATTTGGGTTCTTTCCCGTCTCGATATGCCCCTTCATTTTTCGGTTAAACTAAAATAACCCACGAACGCGTGTTAGTCCGCAGTCAACGGTAGTCGAGGGAGAGCGTGCGACGGACTCAAGTAATGAGGAGAAGGAAAAACAAGGAGGAGAAAAATAGACGACGAAGGCATGGGTGCGGATGTGTCGCCGGAGAAAGAGCACGCGCTGTCAAAGGAGTAGAGGAACGTCAGGCAATCCGATAATAAATCGAGGGAATGCGGGAGAGATTAGGAGGCGGTGGAAATAAAAGAGAGGCGAAGTGAAATAGGGACTTGAATTTATGAGGTACGATAGGGAGGGGAAACAGGAAGTGTATGGGAGTAAAAAAAACAAGGGAGTCGAAAAGTCACGCGGACTGAGATGGAGATGAAAGACGGAGTCCGTCGGGTTGCGTGCCTGTCCAAGAGTCCGTTTACCTGTCCCCCGACAGCGTCTTCGTACGCGTATGCGTCGGATTACATTCGTAGAAGGAGGGTTACTCAATACGGAGGCAACTGAATTACCCACCGCTGTTGAAGTAATAGAGTATAAGTGAGACGGACGGGCAAGAAATGGCTCTGGATGTTAATCATTAATTTGTGGTTACCTACATTGATTCTTTCACGAACCGTTGTTTTGATACTTCAACTTGTTTGGTACTGTAACAGGTCTTGAAATGTTTTTGTTATCTCTTAAATTACGTAGGAAATTACGATGGATAAGGGAAGGATAGATATTTAGTTTCTTCTTAAGAAGTTGAACAGAAGTAAAAAAAAATAGCTTAGCATTCTTACTGAGAAGGTGAGGGACCTGGGTTCGAGTCCCAGCCATGTGCTATTTTTCACTTCCGTATAACTTTGAGTAAAATTACGTTATAAAATAGCCTTAAATTATTTCAAAAAGGAACAGCTGAAGATTTTTTCTTAAGATAGGATCTTTCAGTCGACACATTCGTATGATTTACTTAATACTAAATATGATATCTCAAAAAAGAAAGTTTTGTTTGGACTCCAAAGCGTTAGGAACACCTTCCTCTTCAACCAATGAACCTTTCTTTATACATTACGAGCCTGATTTCCGTTTCCAAGGTCAAGGAAACGTAAACACAACACAATATCCCCACCTTATATTGTTACGGTGCTCCAGAGATTCCGTTCTCGGAAAGTACATAAAAATCCAGCGTGAACAGCACTACACTAAGTTCGTTCGTAGAGCTCGGGTGTGGAAAGTAGATGCCGAGATATGCGGGTTGAGGATGGATGGAGAGGATGTGTAAACGTGGAGGACCATCCCTCCCACCTCCACTAGTCAATTATGAGTGTTAAAGGCCTCGGGGCAGGTTGCTTCCTTCGCCACGTGGCACCCACGCAGCGCGCGGCCTTCTCCGTCGCGTAGGATGGGAAACAATCGACGTCCGACTTGCCTTAAAAAACATCCGTCACTGGACACAGCTGAGTTTAGATTTGGTGCGGATTGTCTCATCGTGGCGCAAGATACGTAATTGTCGCGACGCCATGGCGACTAAGGAGTATATTTTTAGATGGGGCCTATTTCACAGTAATTAGTTTAATTCACGATGATTACCGCCTACCAGTTGATCAAAGTTAAGGATTCAAAGGTCTAACTGCTTTTATATTTGTGAGTTTTTAAAGGAATTTAAAAATATATTCTACCGTGGATGGCCGCACTTCGTGGAACGACATTTTTAAATAGGAAAAATAAGCATTTTCCACAGTATATTTTTTATTCGACGACCGGTTTCCGGTATATAGAAATCTATATAAATATTCTATATCGATACAAGTGTCGTATGTTATCCGTTATTAACGAAATCTAAAATTCTAACATTTAACCTAAAATCCAAATGATCAATAAAATTTTTAAGATAAAGGCTACTTTCTTGAAATTTTATTTAGGGATGAAACCAAAAATTTTCAAAAGATGTTTCATCCAAATCGTGCGCTCATAGATAATGAAAAAGTACGATAAACACATTTATGTTTATAGTATAAGTTTATGTTGTATTACACGCGTATGCTGTACAATTAGTTACCCTTTTCTCAAATACATGTTTTTGTCCGATTAATTAGTCAATAATTTTATTTAATTCATTTATACAACATAGCTTTATTAAGAAATCTTATAGATATTCATTTTAGAATATAGATTTTCCAATGAAATTTTATAGTTGCTATAACACATTTACAATTTTACTTAGAATTGCTCACAATCTTTAGTTAAAATAAGCTATATAATCTTGGTAATATATGCATAAATAGGAACAATTGTTCCTAATAGAGAATTAATAGAGTAAATAACTTTTCCAGTATGATATACATTACTTGAATGAGATTCGGAATATGAATAGCTTCAGTGAACCTAATTCATATGCTCACGACCAAATGGAAATTTATAAAGTTAAATGGAATTAGACAATTCCCGTGGACCCACAATCCTACCTTCAAACTAATTAATTCCTCCCCTAACTAAAATCGGATTCAGTTAATATACATTCGAAAAATATTCATATATACACTCGTAAACTTTTATATACTCGACACTATATAACTTCAGGTAGAAAGTATTGAAAAACAAAATAAAGTATCCAGATTTTTAATTCGATAATAGATTCAAGGAATGTCCATTTAACATTTCTTCTACCGAATTAAGATTCAATTCAACCGCATAATCAGTCTCGAAGTTCAAGTCAATAGGAGAGTTAGCAAATATAAACAACTTGAATAACTGTTAATTTATTCCGCTAATATCTTACTCTCTCCGATTTTATATTTATAAATCTTTGGCCAATTAAATCCTTCCGTTGATTGTATGTAAGCTATTACTCGTAAAGATTGTCTTTCATCTATCGTCCATTAAAAGTTTGACCGCTAAAATTAAGACGAATATAACTCTACATAAAATTACGATTCAAAGCTACCAGAAGGAAGGTAAACTTTCTCACGAGTGAATACCGTTCGCAAACAAAGCAATCAATACAGAACGCTTCCGAGGAATTAATTATATTTTTATCGCCGGCGTATGGAAATCTTCCCGATTTACCGCTATTATCTTTTCCCTTCTATTCGATCCCTTTTAACAAACAGAATTGCCTCTTTTTCTTCGATCGGAGTTCGCAGCCGTAGAATTTCGCACCGCTCCGTTCTTTTGTCATAAATAATCCCCGCCGGAGCGGCCCAGGGAGCGCAATTTTTCGCCGAAGAAACTTCATCTGTTTCCGATGAATTATGAGAGATTCGGAGCTCGTTCCCCTTCCATCGGAAGAATATCGAACGCGAGAGAAATAAACATCGGCCACGTTCGCCCACGCGATCTATTCTCAATCGGCCGCAGCTGCCCTCACACCCATCTCGCTCATTTAACTACTTGAATTTCCAAGTCCCCTTAATCTGGTCCTATGCGGCATCTCGCCCACCTCCCTCTCCTACTCCATATTCATAAAATTCTTCCTCTTCAATTCACTCTCTCCTACGTCGACCTCACGGACGATAAACACGTAGGACTTTAACATGGAAATAAAGGTAATGAAAGACCGAGCGGGCTTAAATTGTCTCGCTCGCTTCTTAAGTTCTTTTTTGCCGTCCGTGCGTATTCTGGCGTTGAAATCTCTTATCGCGAGGGAAGGTAATTTTTTTCGCATTCCCCCGCACTTTATTCAGGTATCGGGCTTCGGATGTAAATTTTTAAACGTGATTATTTTACGTAAATTGAATCGCGTAAATATATGCGTGGATTGTGTGGCTAAGGGATTTTTTAAGGTAAGGGATGCTTTACGGGTAATTTTAACCTCCATTAATGGAAAACGATATGAAAACGGTGCAAGGTTCGTACTGCTCCTTTTGATCGAAAACGATCGGAAAATGTATTGCTGCGTGAATATTTTCGATATTATGTCTCATCCGATTAAAATTTTGAATACGAATTTCTATAATTAAATTAAAATATATCCGAATTATAAACTTGTGTCCCACTTTTCAAATTCAAAAGCGTACCTTAACTGATTTTCCGTCAGAATATACTAATCCAAGTTACCTACTCGTGCCCTCCAATATTTCTCACCTGCTACTTTTATCGACCTCTTTTCGTATTTTAGCACCGTAATATTTGCAAATATTTCCGCTATCTCATTCATTGCCAATTATTTGATCTTACGTGAAGTATGTTTGAATCAAACGCTATAATTTTAAAGTACACATCACTTCTATAAGTAGTTTTAAATTATTTGTCTTAATCTTTCTTATAATCGTAATAATCTCTCGATTATGTTTGCCTTTCACCGCTGAAAATAGCGCACCGAGTTTGGAGTTTTGAGTAAACCTCTCTACTGTAGAGACGTACCACAGAAGTCAATCTGTGCGCTATTTATTCTAATGCTCACCATTAGTCTTAATTGTCTCTCGAACCCTCTTCAATAACCCCATCGACCGATTTCTCGCCAATCGGAAAGCAAATTTATTCTTCTCTCCTCTCGCGGAGCAAACTTTGATTCGTCACCCGTAGGTGCCCAATATCAGCCATCGATCAATACCAACCCAAGTATCGATCGGGAATCATTACTTTTAAGTGCATCGCCTTCCATATCCCTCGCCATCTGTCTCTTGCGTCCCACGCGGAAGAATCCTTCGGACCCACTCGGCGAACCAAATTTGGACGCGATCACTGAAACTAGACGGCCTCCGGTCAGCCCCTTCAATCTCCCACTTCTTCCTGCCCCTCCCACCTCTTCCTGTCCCTTCGTACTCATATCTACTCGGTCCATATTTCGTCCCTGTGCGCTCTCTCTCTCTCGGCTTAAGCCGCCCTGAGTGTCGGATGGAGCAAAAAGATACAGAGGGCCACTTTGGACGGAGGCGTCGCAGATTTGGCGATTTCGAAGGAACTGCATAAAATTAGAGTTTATTATGTCGATGGATAAGAATGATGGGTGTCGAAATTTGTCTTCTTGTCCTCGGGAATGATGAATTATTCAGTTTAATAGCTAGTGTTATAGAGATAGCGTTGATTTAACTAGATTTTTCGTGCTATTGTGTAGTTTTGTTTCGTATTGCGTATTCATATAACGTGTATAAGGGTAGAATTTATGATTAGATTTTTATTGGTCGTGAAATTTATGTTTAACAATAAGGATTAAATTATATGAGTTAATATGAATAGTTTGTTCGATTAAATAGAAAATATGAAAAGCTTTGAACGTAAAAGTTTAGCGAACATTATAAATGTCGAATTTAAGTACCCTTCAGTATATAAAGAATAGCCCAGAACGTATTCATCGTTCAGTTATTCAGATTTCAGTTATTCGTAAATCGTATTATTGTGAAAGATAATGTTTCTTCGATAACACGATTCATTACAATTAAAATTAATATTAATACTATAATACAATTTCCTGAGAAATAAATCCTTTCAACCTTATTTTAATCGGATTTGTAATGCGTTTCTATCTTAATTATCGATTTATAAAGAAATCTTTTATGTGAATAGCTTTTTTCCTATATTCGAGAAGAGTTATCCCTAACTTATTTTTCCACAGGGCCTGTATAAAACTTATTAAGAACTTTCTTCAAACTCTTATTCAGTGTCTGTATATCCGTCCACTTGATGCAAGTTTTCTGTACTTTTACCATCATCTTCAAGCTTTGAAGTCTTAGTACTAGAATATAATCTTCCACGGCAGATATTATTCTTGATATAAACATTACTATTGCACGCATACTTCAATATTAAAACATTGAAAATTATTATCATTTCATTTCACTTATCTAAATCTATCACTAAATATATCAAACAATAGTTTTCTCTCGTCTATCTTTTCACCTATCATAATTTATTGAACTGTAAAACAATCAGATTAAACTTATCTTCATGAAATATAGATGTGTTGAAGTTAAAAAATCTTTAAGCACGTATACGATTCACATATCTCGTAAGATTACAGTGAGAATCCTAGAGATTGCAACAGCATCTCAGAGCTTTCATATCTGTGTTCAAGAATTTATTTTAATTTATTAGCATGAGTTTATAGAGTGTACTTATTATGTGTTAAAAGCATTTAAATATTCCTGCGATGTCCTTCTAGGTTTGTTTGTTTATTTTGTTTTCCATAATTTTACTTTTAATTTCATTCGGCATATGAGTGTATGTAGATTCAAGCTTTTAAAATTGCACTCTTTTAGCATCCTATACTTTATCGACTACCATTCACGCCTATTGTTCGTTCTCATATTCAGCTACCACTGCTTATTTATATATTTTTTTATTACCTCATCTCATAAACTCCTTCATTAACTATTCGTAGTTTCGCATTCGGATATCTAGGATACATATTTATCCTCCTCGGATTCCATTCCCATGGAGATAAGCAAACGCAGTAAAATCCGGATGGGTGACGGGCATTAAAAAAAGCCACGGCATGCATATTCATATTACGAACTCGTGATCTTCAGCTTTGACCGTGACCGCCCGAGACGAATCAGAGACTCTTGAAAACGTCATCGTTTCCGTGAGGGAAGAATAGTTATGTAGGGTTTCGAGCGATGGCAGTAATGCGGTTTCTCATCGCTAATATTTCCAAGTCACGTCTTCGGAAATTGGAAAGCCCAGCAATAAAAGCCACTTTCGGCTCTTTGGGAGTACGCTCGTAAAACTCGTCCTATTAAATAATGCAGCCCTGGAATGACTTTATCAAATACGTCTAGAATTCGTATGTTTTAATTAAATCGTTGATATTTTTGAATTTTTACGTTAGGTTCTTCGTGTGTTGATATGCCGTTTTTACTATGTTAATTTTATGCATTTATGTATCGATATTTTTTGTGTCGTTCTTGGCTAAGTATTTCACTCACGTAATATTAGAGTTCCTAGTGTTGACAGGTAGTATAGGAATATTGTCAAGGTGCACGTACTACTCGTATGTTTTTTCAATTTTAAGAAATATTATCTAATTATAGTAATTAAAATCGGATTTCTTAATTTAACTCTAATATGGCTGATATATAGTAATTATTGAATTTATCCATTAATTTTGGGATTAATATTAAGTGAATTAATGTTGAATATCTCAGATTAAATTTTCTTTTTCGCAGTCTCTGGTATTGTTCTGATGCGAGTTATTTCATTTGTTAAATACAAAATTATTATGAATGTGTGATATTTTTTTGAAAAAATTGAATTAATTTATTTGCAAATTATTTTCTCACTTCTGTTAAATCTGTATTATGAAGTCCCAAGACTCATCGTTCTAAGGCCTAAGTTCATCTTTCTCTTATAATTATTTTTGCTTTGAAGTTGTTAAGGGAGAGAAATTAAGACTATCGGAACCAGTCTTGAAATACCAATTACAGCTATAAACTAACATTGATTTCACGAGAAATACAAGAGTATAATCCATAATAGAGTTCTTTACAAGGATTGGTTCCATTGCTTATTACTTTAAGAAATTAAAAGAATTAGGGAACAAAGGATTTTCGTGAGTTAATGAACTGTATGTGAGGAAATGATGCATAAGCGCCTGTTGTTGGAAAGAACCGCCCCTGATTTGCTGCGATTGAGAAGCTGAAGACTGATCTACGAAACATTAGAGGGAAATAATAGTTGGACGAAAGCTCCTTCCGGTCGCTTCCCTTTCAAAAGGGAACGCCAACAGACCGTTCCGGACGTGTTCCCAAGTAATTACCATCGAGTCGCGCTTCATTGGAAACTGACGGGATGTTTACGTAGAAAAACTTGTTGTGGAAGCTAAATTAAGCATCCTATCAACATTTTTATCATACCTTACCATTCGATGGTCCAACGACCTTTGTGTATCAAGACTATTATGTGATGGAAAACAGCTGTTGGTTCACTTAGTGTGGAGGTACCGACTTCAACTCCCGTTAAGATACAAAGGAAATTAATTCGTTTACGTAATTTTATTAAGTATTTATAAACCACAGTTCTAAATTCGATCTCTAAGTTTATGAATTATATTTTTAAGTTTTTCTATATAGTATTTTGAAATTTATTTTTTGACATCAACGGATTTTTTGGAATAGGATGTTTCATTGGATGACTGTTAGTTGATTACGTAAAACGTTTGCAGATTTTTTTTTCAAAACCTTCCATATGTTATATCAAGTTCTTTTTTGTAATTTCGTAAAAAAAATTAATTTAAAATATATTTTTTAAATCGTTTTTCCTTCCCCTATACATTTCAAAGACATCTTTGTATCTGACAGAATAGCGTAGATCAATTGATTTTCCTTCATCTTTGATAATCGTAAACACGTGCTTCAAATCAGATCTCTTTCATTACGCGACATAAGAATTTCATGGAGAGAAAATGAGTCCGATCCTATTTTGCATCGGTCCTCTGGATCGAGTAGAACTGCAGGGTGGGCTCTTTTCACCGTATCCCCCCCTCCCCCCCAGAATCATTCCTCTATGGTCTCCTGTGTCCATTCCTCAATCCGCCCTCACTCCCCCTACCACCTCCACAAGGCGTTCCCCTTTTCCTCCCCCCGACCGAGGGCAGCACCGGCAGCTGCCTCGTCAATTTTCGTCGCTGCCCACGGGGGATGCACGGCGCCCACTGTTCCCCACCCACGCGAACGTCTCCAAGGAAACGGCTTTTGCGCCTTCTACAACCGGGCGCTTGTGACTCACGAGTTCCCCGTTCGAATATCGAGGGTTTTTTTGGTATAATCAAGGAGGACTGACGCCACAGATATAAGGATGTGTCCTGGAGACACTGCCTACGTCTTCATAGAATAGGGTCAACGAAATGTACTTCAATTTACATGTATATATGAGCGAATATTTCTCGTGGTTTTAACTAGCGCTGAAGGACGTATTTCAATGTGTTATATCATATTTAATTTTAATTCTTTGTGACAAACGGATGTGCACTGACTGTACCAGAACTCCTACCCGGATCTTCTATATCTCATGCGAATGTCCTAACCAATACGTGGGTTGAAACTTAATAATTTTATCTTTTCCTGTTATTCGATTTATTTTAATTGAGTTCTTTGTTCTAGGAATTATAAATTAGGTTTTCGAGGGGGAATAAATTGCATGCTGTTATTGTTCTGTTATCAAATACATACCCATGATTATCGAGTAGAAAATCTGGAAAATTCCTCAAATATATAAAAGGCTAAAATGTTCATTCGCTACGCTTGTCTCGTGTTTGTTATTTTATGCGATGCTATGTCTGTTCTCCTTTGTCCCCTTCGCGTACGCTTAGAGAGTTGCTTCTGAATGTTTCAGTAGCGGAACTTGTTGATGTACTCGCCAGCTATTCATTTTCTTTTATATTACCACACATGATCTCAGCTATGATTCGCATTTACATAACTTTTCTGAGGCTTATTATTAAAGCACTTGTTCGTAATTGTGATATAATTTGCATTCCACTTTAATATAATAGTATATTCCTTGATAGATACTTTTCAATAGGGAAAAGTTTATAAGGACTTACGATTTGGTATTTTATCTATATTTTTATGGATTATATTTCCGTAGTATTTGTAGCAAAGATATTGAATTTTGTAAACGATTTACATTCCAAAGTGAAAGAGTTTATCATTTTAAGCTAATACAATAATATTATACCATTCAGAACAAAATTAACCAAATCAATCTTTAGAAGTTGATTTAAGGAAATGCTTCCAAGATTATCTCGTAATCTGTAATTATTATCACAATAAATATAATAATAATTTAATTTTTAAAGGTTTAAACTTAATCAAAATTTAGATCTACGAAAACAATGGAAAAACGGTATTTTAAATTCTATATTTGCAATAAGAAAAGTTGAAAAGACATTTTTATACCCTTTGCTTAGAATCAAACCTTAAAGATGATATCCATATGCAAATTTTTATGATCTCTCTTCGATCAATAACGTGTATAATGGAGGAGCTTAACCCAATATTTGCATTACATGATTCCACTTAGAACATTTCTTTGTTCTCGTTTATTATCCTCATTCCTTTTCACAGGATCTCACGTAGAATTCTGCCCTTCTTTTTCCAGACTCCTATTGTTTCTTATCAGCATCAATTACGATCGGCGACCTCCCACATCTCACCTCCCACAACCAGCTGACTCACATGCCCAACCGTTTCTCCAGAAAACCCTTTTCATCTCTCAGTGTTTTCGCTGGACGTAGGTGCGGTCAAAATATACACCCTTTTTGTTTTCTATCTTTTATCTCTTGCTCTCATTCAATGCCCCTTCATGTATATTGGATTTGACGCCTGCTATGTTTACGCCCTGATTTGGCTTTGATTTGCGCGTTGCGTGGGGAAAATGGCCCGTGGATTTTATTTGACGCCAGTATTTCTGTCTACTCTTTGGAAGTACGAGACGTACGGTTACGGTGACGGTTGGATCTTATTTGGACAGGGACTTTGTTTTGTCTTTGGTTCAAAATTTCAATGAGATTTTCAAGAATAGAACATTGCTTAGGTATTGGAATGTTTGTGATTTCTGTTCTATAGTTCGTTAGGCTTATTCTTTTTACTTTTCCTGCCAATATTCTATAGAAAAATTCTTTCGTCATTTCAATTATGTGAGTTCTAAGGAATCATATCTGATCCTATTCATATATATTATAAACAGTTCCACTTGCCAATGTTAATTCCTAGATTATGCATGGAAAACTGAGTGTTCAAGCATTAAGATGGAAATAGATTGCAAAATATTTCAATGTATTCAACTGGAAATGATTATAATAGGATAATAGTTAAATGCTTAAACACGTTAATTCTTGAAGATTGGTCTCACTCTGTTAAAACCTGATATTATTTTTTTATTTTTCATATAATATTTCTTTTGTCACTTAAATTTTTCAATGAAAAAATTCTCATGAAAATATACGTTATTTCGAGTGTTGAAATATTAAATTTCTTTCCTCTACGTCATACTCTTTGTTTCAAATTTAAATGTAAGCTCAATCATCTCTGGTTCATTGATAGAATATGGAAGTATAGTCAATAATGTATCCTCTAATGATTTTCATTTAAGCACGCGATTATATTTACGTATGTATTTCATGCCTTTCATGATGAAGAATTTCCTAGAATCAGTTTCTATGCCTCGAAAATGAAGTGAAAGTTTGATACGACCCTTAAATCGTAAGTTTGTGGATGATTCTTAACATTTGGCAGAATTGTGTATCATTTATCCGCTTATAAACCTCGTAATTTATTGAATAACACTTATCTAAATTATAAGTCGACTAAAAACGTTACTTTTCTATAACTAGCAGCTTTCATTGTCAGCATTAAACACTCCAGCCTTGAAAAATACACATTACCACCTCATTTAACTCTTGTAAATGACGTTATCAGATTTTGGACCGAAGAATACTTCTCATTTATCTGTCACACGAAGAAAAGTAAGCAAACACTTAAATTACACCTTACGGAGGCTATAATTTCGACACTCGGAACTTTCCTCGTCGCACACACATTTCGCCCATTCATAAAGCGCACGCTGAAAAGAGGTACACGGGTTTGAGAAGCTCAAACTTACACGTGTTGGTCCCGATCTCGCGGACTATTTCGCGAGGATATTCAGACTAGATTATGAGTCTCGGGAAGAAACACCTGCTCATCTGTGGGCGAAACGAAGGGGCGCTGAAGATGAACGTTGTCCACCTCCGACTCGTCCCTCGCATACCTCCAACGCTCTCACCCCACATTTCGCCTCACTGCTTATTAGCCATTATTTGCATGAGCGAAAAAAAAAAGGGACTCACCCAATCTGCCTGCCGGTCTACATGTTTAATCTAGCGATTCCCTCGGCTCTGACGGCGATGAATTCTTTAAAAGCGAATGATTAAGTTAGGAAAATGATGCTCTGAAATTCTGATGGAACGGTCGGAGCCCCGTAAATGGAGTATTAAGGAAGGGAATTTTCGTTCGGAAGGTTTATATACTTATAATCGATTAAAGGAATCGGGCTTCTTGAGCGACGAGTCGGAGTACGCCGCTGATGAACGCTAGGAGGGCAAAATCACCATAATTTTGTCCCATTAGCAAATCGAAATAAAAATATTCGCGAATGTTTTTTTCGGATTGAAATAAACGTATGCAAATGGCGTAGTTTGGGAACATTTAGGGTGATTTACGTAAATGTTTTTTTAATTTTCACCCCTCTCTCCCCCTCTCTAGCGAAGAATACGAAGGATCGTCTCGACAAAGATATTTGGCCAATTACACAGCTGGGGAGTTTAATCTGTGGGCTAAGTGAGCCATATAAATTCCTCCTTTAAGTATACAGAGGTTTAGATGAATTTTTAGTTTTTTTCGCAAAAATAATTTATTCTATTCGCAGGGTCCTAATTTCTCGTTCTAATTTAGGCCTAAGCACTATTTTTCCTCTAAACATCTTTGAATTTACGACTCTCGATTCAGTAGCTAAAAATGTCGTTAATTTTTAGGTAAAGGAATTATTTTTAGGATAACTCACTCAAAGGGATGAGCCAGATTTTTATTAATATAATTACGACGAAAACACTCAAAATTGGAAGTTTACGCAAAATTTAAGATTTAGTTTTTGAGAAATTTGCGATTTTATTCTTAAAATTTGCTCGCGACTCTATTTGTACTTGACTGGAAACAGATTACGTATTGCCATTTTCAGATATTATCACTCCTTTAGAAGAACAAAGCAAAGTGTTCCACTATCTACCATTAGATGGTTATGGAGCGTGCATATCGCTATTTATTGCCATACAGTAATTTTTGTGAGTTATCAGAGTGGGTGATGCATTAAAATATTCGGCACATTTTTTCCTCCGAATTTTTTCTCGAATATTTAAAATGCGACAAATTGCCCTCCATAAAGCTATGCTCGTTAACTCAAGTTCCATCCCATTTAATTCACAGCTGCAGCTGACGCATTGCAACATGTTGATGACGATTGTGGTTGTGATGATGGTGCAACTCACTAAATACGTGCAGCTGTGCATTCACGGAACGGAACTGAATATAAAAAAATTACTCATCTTTCAGCGGGGAATTACTGCATTACTTATGGTCAAAGGTTCTACAATGTGGTTTTTTTAGTGATTTAAACTTTTTTAAAGTCCCTTCTAGCTTGTCTTTTTAAACTGTGGTCGTATAAAAGATGCTATTTAAATTCCTAGCAGCTTGAATATTCTTATTTTGTAGCTTTAGGCGGGTACGGAATAGTGGAACTAATTTGATGCAGTTATGCTCATAATGCTAACTGGCAAAATGGCATTATAATAGGTTTTAAAACCTTCCAAGGAGTTACACTTACCAGTGATTTTTTTTATTTTCTCTCTATTTAATTTAATAGCAATTGGTTAAAATTCTTCTTTGCAAAGTAGTCTTTCTAGAGTCTTGAGAATATAATTTCACTATCTGTATACCTTTCGTGAGGTACATTTTTCCTATCATCATCAGGCATTTTTTTTCAATATCGTATGCAGGCCTTAACAAGCTCTCTTCAATTTTCTGAATTCTTAGCTTCACTCAATCAAGTGACCTTTATTTACTTCATTATATATTTGTTCAATCTATCCTGCAGTATTCTCTCTGTCTCTTCTAATTTCTTGGTATCCAGTACAGAATCTCTGACATTGTTCTATCATCTCAGCACATGGCCCGCCCACGTCCATTTCAGTGTACCTCATATATAGCCAATTATATTACCTGTATAATTTAATAACATACGAAAATGATGCTTTTAATCGTTAATCTATGTTTGGAGTGTATAGATATATTTTTTAACTCTTTTATATTTTAGTTTTTAATAAATGTATTTTTTATTGTTGGGTTTTAACTTTTACATTATTATCATAGATTAAATTTAGATAATATTTTACGTATATATATTAATATTAATATCCTTTAACGATACTAACATGGTTTATGACATATTGATGCATATTACATCATAATGTTATGTTGAAGGGGTAAAAAAAGACTTCCATTCTCGTATTGCATAAATATTTGGAATTACTTTTGAAAATTCTACTATTTAAATAGTTATGTACCAAATTATTCATATACCAGAGCAGTTATTAGGGTTAGTTATTGGATTGGACTAAAGTTCTAAAACGGTCACAGATATAATTGATTTTTTAAACATTGGAATTTTGTTATTTCACTCGTAATTACCAGGATTTCCCCATTCGATTTGACTCTAGTTTTTATTGGGAAAGGTCTCTTGTATTTTTTAAAATTTTTTATTTGATCATTCGAGAAGTTCTTTCATAGTGTTGTGTGTGATGAAGTGGGAGCTTATTTCAAATATCGGACGAAATCTGGTGTAGCTGTTATTCAATGAGGGTCTTTTTCTTGTATCTTTCTCTCTTCCATTGTTTATTTCACATTAATCCTCCTTTTATTCCTTCTAGTTTTAATCTCCTCTTAATTTTCTCGGAAATATAGACCATTGTATTTCCATCTTCCCCCGATTCGCCGAAGCGGCGGGGCGAGTGGGTGGCGAACACCGCCAAAGAAGCGGATAGAGAAATGTCTCCGGGAAGACTCGTTTCCAAATCGAATCCGAAGTCGCGGTTTTATTTTTCGTCCGAGCCGAATTATTGCGGGGCGTTGTCTGCACGAAACACGCGCTCTTCCCATTCAAACGAAGTCCGTCCCACGATCTCCAATGGTTACCCTTGTTCGCCAATACGTCATCAATCGGACGGTTTTCCACGTATAATACAAGTTCATCAGCTCCCCTTTCTCAGGGCATCGAACTGGATTGGGAGGGAGAGGTTGTGAGGACAAGGGAGGACCAACTGAAGTATTTCAATTATCAATGACATGAAGTTGTAACAAAATTGAATTTTCTCTTTCTGTCACCCGTAAAATTCAATTATATCTCAAAGTTTTTGGAACATTTAGTCATTTGAACTTGTTAAAAGCAGTTTGTATTTTATTTTCATATTAATATAATAATAATATGATATAATCATAATATTATCGTGAGGTTTACAGAGATTCTTAACCGCATTTGAGTTTTTTTTACGTCCGTGTTGAAAAGAAGTTCCCTAACGATTGGTAAAAAGTGATACGATAAGTTTGAAAAAGTAACAGTTACGAAAATGCTTTTACAATTAGGCGCAAGTTGGGATTGGGGATAAAAGATGAAATCTTAGAGGATGTTAGTGCGATATCTCAATAAATTTTCGGGAGAACGTTTACGGTAGATGCAGTGGATATTATGAGAACCTCCTAGTACTTTAAGTGTTTTTACGATAAGTGTAAAATAAGAGAAATGAAGGCTAGGAGGAGTCGATTTAAATTTAGACTAAATAGTCTTGTATAGGTACTTCGAGAGTTTAAGAAAAGAGTCGGTACATGGGTTTTTAATCTCCTCTCACACGCCGAAGGGCGGCTTGTTGGTATTATTAATAAGATTAATTACTGAAGATTAAGTTTATTTATTGTAGATTAAGAATTGCTGTTTTGTGTATTATCTTTTCCTCGTATGTATCTTTATATCTAATAAATTTTTACCTGTAAGGACTTTACTATAAATTTTAATAATATGTATAATTATATAGATATCTTCGAAACTTCATATAGAAAACTTCATTTTAAATACATACAAAGCAGTAATATTTTGTAGAAAAATTATTATTACTAATACCTCATTACTATCCTCTACTTTCAGAAGATTTCTGCAGATAAGAGTAGATTTATATGACTAAAACTTAAAATCTTTCGCTCTTCCTTTTTTGATAACACAAAAAAAAACTTAAGAAACATTTTATGAGATTTATTTGAAGAAGTGTAAAAAAAGAGATGTAAAGGATGTTTTGTTGAAGGGAAAGTATATAAAAAAACCGCCTATGCAAAGCCATAGCTCTACTGGAATTTGTTTTTCTATTCGACAGAAGCGGAAGGAATAATGTTAAGGCTCTACTGCTTCTTCCACTGTGGATATAAAATACGAAAGCGCAATTATCTTCGTCGCTGCCTCTTCTTCGTCTGTGCGTGTTTTGTTTTTCCACGGCGGCTGTTATCGAAGGAGAGCTTCTTGTCCAAGGAACGTCTCCCAAGACGGTGACTAATGGTGAGTTTTATCACGAAAATGTCCCGACCCGTACGCGAGAAATGTTTCCTGGAAACACGTTTCCTTACCGTGATAAGGGACAGGACTATCTCCTCACGTCCTTTTTAGAATTTCGGCCTCTGCCAAGGTATTCCGCATATACAGAAGACATTCGTGAATGCTCATTATTAAGTATAATCTGTGAATAAAGAATTTCGTTCGTATAATTTATGCATAAAGGGTGTTTTATTTCAGTGATATGCTTTCGAAACATGTAATGAGTCAATGTCACTCATATATTTATTACCGTGCTCGTTTTCCTTCATAAAATACTTTTAATGGATCTCGATCAACTCTTTCAAATAATTTTAAGTATTAGCTTCAATTCGTTACGGCTATTGTTTTGGATCGAATGAATCTCTTTCAGCCATACCTTTATTTATTTTGATTATCAAGACATCTTAGCTTCCTAGTGTGTAATACTGCGGTTATATTCCTTTTTGTTTGCTAGTGGCTTGTTTATTATGAGGTAAGTTATCTGTAAGATTTGTATATCTTTTCAGCTTAATTATTTCTTTTTTATTTGTTAAAAGTATTAATATATATTTAAAAATCAAAAAATTATCATTTCAATTTTATGAACTCGTTCGAGAAACATTACTATTTTTAGAAATGAAAAAACGATGTTAAAATTAGGATTCGTAACTGATAATTATTTTTCTAGAAATGCCAAAATAGAGAATCATACGTTTTATATATAATATAATCGGTTAATTGGTTATAATTGTTACCTAATTTATTGATAACCTTCTTGATGTATTACAATGGCCATTGTATAGAGGAAATTATTCTAATACAAGGAGCGAAACCTAACCCTTGCGTCACCAACCACTGGCCAATATAGTTAAAATCGGTGTATAACAATAAGAATGGATACGAATGTTTGCAACATACAACTTGAATAAGTAATCTTCGAAATTAAATCTATCTCAAATTATACTCTATGGGAATCTCTTTAAGGCTAAAATACGTTTTCGTATCTTCTCGCTGTCATCTCATCTCAACAGATACCTTGTAACGAATGTTTTTTATTTATCAGTGGCTTATTTGTAATAATTGTTAGTTTTGAAAGAATTTTCGTCATCAAGTAAAATAGGGTAGTGATAGACCTAAAGAATATCTAATAAAGTAAAAGGTAAGATACAACACGCCTTCACAATTGAAGCGCAAAGAAAGGAATGATCCACGACGACATTTCTCTTTGGAGATATCCTGTTTAAGTGGGGCCACACCCTAATGGCATCCCCATTCGCATTTAAGTTACCCTTCCGAAAATATATACGCCCAAGCGGACAGCTCGGCAGTATTATATTCGGCGAAAGGTCGAGTGACATTTCCAAGAGACGCATAATCGATAATGCGCACTCCCACGCGGCCCTCCCACGCGACACACCCCCGCTCAGGGACCCAATTGGCCTCGTTTGGCCCACGCGCGCCCTCATTCGGGAAAAAACACCATACTTTTCGGGATTAGCATTATCGATGCAAACCGGGTGCGGGAAAACGTGCTCTCTCTGTGTGCCGACCTTATCTCACGTTTCTTCGCGGGATATATTATGGCGACGCGCTCAGAGTAGATTCCCATGTTCCGAGGCCGGCACGTGGCAATGAAGGGCTCACTTATTTCTCATCCACGACAAACACCGATTATCGGAGGCGATTTGCTCGTCTGCGTGCAGTAGAAGGCCACGCGACCTGGGTGTTGGGAAACAGCGTGGAAATCGCTATTCGAAGACGTCGTTAAAGATCTCGACACTAGAAAGGGAATAACGATGCGTAGTCACAGTAAGGAGGGTGGGGCAGGGGATGGATGGCTTTCCGAGTGGTTTTAATGGATTTTGTGTGAATGGTTGGAATCAGTCGTGGAAGGTAGAAGTAGAGAAGGATAATTGTTTAATATCCAATGGTGTAATTAGCTTATGATTCGTTTAAAGGATTTGTGAACGAGCATTTAAATGTTAGTATTTAAAAAATAATTTTCGATAATTTAATCTATCAAATGTATATTTCTTGTGCGAGCCAAAATTTGTGTATAAAGTATAATTGGAATATGAAAACTTGAAGAAATATTGTTCTAAGAAAGGTAAAAAAATTCTGTGATACGTATCATGTGTATCAGATACTTTTATCTCACATTGGACGCGTATTTTTGATACTTTTTGTCGAGTATCTTCAATAACATGGTGAATCATTATCAACTCGATTTATCTGAAAAAAATAAATGACGCATTTTTATTATCTTTCTTTTGGAATTTTATATCACACTGCGGAATCAGATTTGATAATAGAACGAGGATAGTGACCGTAGGTTGTTTATTATATGAGTAGTGCTTTATAAACGTAAATAAAACCATGGATTATGAGATATAACAGGTCATTAAAACTACTATCCTATCAGTTTCTTGTTCTATTATATATATCTTGCGCTCATTTAAATATTTTTATGACCCAACTTCTTTTAAAATATAAATATGATAGACTGAATATCATCGTGAAAAATTAGCAACAGAATTTAATTAGAATCATATATATATATTCTTATTATAGGCTTACCTTTATATTAACAATTGATCGATATAAGGCTGCAAAAAAATTTCTTCGTGATTTATAACCATCCCCCCTGCCATACGCCAAATTTCCGTTTGCAATTATAGATTCACGCCGTCAATAAGCAATGAACGAAAATTGCTTGAACTTAATTAAATATGTATTCTTTTTTATCGATAAACCTAATTACTTGTACGTAGATGCTAGTAAATAGATCGCATAAACCTATTATTAATTAAAGCTTATTTTTTATTATGCATAATCCTTCGAGCGTGGAATCTGTGCGGTCATTCTACATCCTTTTATCTCCGAGGGAGGTTCGAATTTGCATTTCCGAATCACGTGCCTAATGACCGCAATATCAGAATCAATTTCAGCTCTGATTGGGGTCGTTCCGTCTAGAAGGCGTTTTTTCCGGCCGCTTGAATCTTCCCGCATTATTTCCCTTGGTAATGCCACGCGCAGCCCCCAGGTGGCAGTGAGGCCCTCCGTTGGAGACCTCAATAGCGGTCGGCAACCTTCAAAGATGGGGAGGCGGCCAAGTGAGTTATTATGGCGGAACAACGAGGCAGAATCCGAGGGCGATCATTTCCTGCGGTTTCCCCTCACCACTCGAAACGTTCCCACGCGCCTCTCCCACCTTCTCTTTTCCCTACTTCTTCTACAAATGGAATTCAAACGCGGAGGAGTTGTTGATGAGCGCTTGGAGTCATTCCAAGAGGACGAATTAAATATACAGACTTCTTTCTTTGTCCAAATTGGAACCAGATTTACTTTCAGAATTGTAAATCAGCGAGGTGGTTCTCCATTGTGGTAGCCTATCGTGTTCCAAATGAAAGAGAATGCCCCGATGATAGCTGATCATCATCAGAGAAGGAAGATTAAAAGACGTTCCGACGTAGCTAATGAGGTTTCGTGAAACTTAACTGTGGTATTATGGGGTATTAAAAAGTAGAATTTATTGATCATAGTTTCGAAAGAAGTGTATCAACAGCAGAACAGCTTTTTATGGATTGTTTTAGGATATTATTTACGTTGAAGAAACTTAAGGCTTATATCAAGTAATGCTGCTGTTGACAACCTTTGAGATATGTTTCTTTGTGTAATCGTTGCCAAAACACCTACTTCTTTGCTTTTGCGGAAGTCTAGACTAGGTAGTTCTGCACTTCGTAAAGTAGTGTCATCGATCTAATCGTCTGAAGATTGCGTAATTTGGTAATAAAGATGTGAATTGAAAAGGCTTTTCGTTATGATTGTGCTTGGAAGTTCATATCTCCTGTCTGCGACCAGCTATTGTCCAACTTACTGTATTTATAAGACTAGCACTAGATAGAATTACTTCTTAAGCTATTTTATAAAAATTATTCCGAGAAAATCACATATTCTATAAACGGTATAACTCGTATAGATGAAACTTTTTCCCTATACCTTAATTGATAACAATGGATGAAAAAAGACTTTTAAGGTTCTTTCGTAATGTTTCGTCTAATTATAAGTAAGAATAAGATTGGGCAGAGAACTCAGGCACAAAGTGTAAAGCGTAAGGCAAAGTTTGGGGCCTTTCTGTCCATTCTGGACCCATTAAAATCTGCATAATTGCATTATTATTCGAAAATATTATCGTTCATATAAGTTAAAAATTTTTCATATTTAGTGGTTAATTTATTTTGAAATCATGTTTAAGAAAGGTACATTTAATTAATCATTTCTGGAGTAATCCTTCGATTTCACGATGGTTCAATTAGAGAAAAGTGAACTGACAAATTTATGGTAACTTTCCTTATTTTCGCTCCCGTTTTCAAGAATCGGTCCACGTGGCAGTGTTGATGTTCCAAAGAACGTCAACACCGGTTATTCAAATACGTCCCACACTTCCGTAAACTGAAATAAGGACTCGTATATATCAAGCAACGTGACGCAGGGAAGTGAGATTATATACAACTCGCGGAGAAGAATTAGTAGCCTGTCACTCAATAGAAACTCCAGATATCCTCAAAAATGGTAATTTTGAGTTTCCTCTCAATTTCTCGAACAGGAAATGCCCACAGAATCTTTCTTTTCCGAAATAATTGGTTACTTTCGGATAATTTATGTTCCGCCTCTTGACAGTACGAATTCCGCTGGGGTATCGCTGTACTAATTGACCATTATTCTTCCGCTGTTTCGAATTTTATGCTCTTTTAGAAACGCCTCTTATTCAATAAAAGTATTGCTTGGTTGACGTGAAGGAGTGTATTATTTTCGTAATTTTTCTTCGAAAGTTTTTCTTTGTCATGAACGCACGTATGATCACTGACGTTTTTGAGGTTTTAATCGAGATAAAAAAGAAGATAAGAAAAGAGTTAAAAGAATAACAAAAGAAGCTCTTATATTGTACTACATAAACATGTGTCATGATTATCTTTAGGTTCCTTATTGTTCTTTTGATGTTGAAAATCATCCGAAAGTCAAGTGCAAAAAGATAAAATCGAAGTTTTTACGGATATTTGTCAATACGTCAATATAAAAAAAAACTGGAATGATACGCGTGCCTTAATTAATGTCTTCCTGATTCAATGTCGATGAACTCGGAAGAAAAACCCACAATCAACCGATTTAATTACCACAAAATGATTCATCGTCTGCTCAAACATCCACCTACTCTCACAATCAGTTGCATCGCCTCCGAATGAATTGCGAGAGACAAGAGGTTCTCAAACTACGCTTCAGCCGTTCCCCGTTCGCTAAGCCATTGAAAAGATCGATCCCATTTTAAAGCGACCATTCTCTCGGTCGGGGGCGAACTTCGCAAAGGCGGGAATTCATCCCGATTCGAGCCGCGAATTCCGCCTCCGGGAAAGACGCCCACCCAACGCGATGCCCGAAATCCAAGGCGTTAATAGTTTCTCTTTTTTTTCGCCCTCCTCCCGAGGCGATTCGTATCTCTTTCGAGCCGGATTAGAAAGCAGGTTTCCGATTAAAGCAATAATTATTCTTATCGGAGGCGCAAAACGATGAACGCCTCTGCTCCAAGTGGAATCCCCTTCCAAAGGCTCTTTCGTCTCTATTTGCACCTGTGCTTCGGCCACGAATATGTTCCCACAGAGACATTCGGAAACCATTCCGAAACTCGTTTGACCTATAAAATTTTCCGCTCCGCTTTTCAAGTGTGTGCTGAATCAGGTGTGCACTACGTGTGTGTCAATATATAGAGAGTGACTTCGGTCGGCTGTACGTATGCAAAGTGAGTTTCTTTGAGTACTACGTCAGGAGTATTAGTTAGGAGTGAGTTAGACCCTATGCTTTGGAGGGTTATAAGCCAAGAAAATGCTTCTAAATTAAGGGGACATAAGTTTCTTGATGTGTTTCTAAACATACTAACGTAATGACGATGTTAAATTCCAGATCCTATTTATTTAATCGTGATAAAATAAGAACATTTATACTATGATCATCCTTTATTCGTCAAATCTTACGGTTCCATGTATTAACTTACTAATTCCCTAAAGAGTGAACTCATATCTTTTTGAGAAATGTTGAACAATTATCTTTCACCCAAATAATGCCACCCAGTTTATCAAAACCTATATGTGCCATATTATGCTGGCTTCTATTATTTATTGCTCAGAGAAGTTAGATAATATTATGATAATAACGTGTGCACGATAATTACGAAATTCAACTCTATAGATAAAAATTTTTGGCACTCATATTATTCAAGTTCTTTATAGTAATTAATGCTAGATAGTAATTAATCTAGGATTGCTATTTCAGCTCCATCTTAAATTACGAGATCTTTTGGGCCACCCAGCATCCCAATCAAAATATCTTTTTCTATTCATAGTTCTCCTTTGATCTATCGCCTAAGCCGCATTGATTGTTACCTCCGGCAGCGAATCTCCTAGATACGTTAATCATAAAAAATCGCCTAGTCAGACTAGGGCTTATTTATATTCTTATTTAGGTTCTCTAATGAGCTATTAGAATCCTTCGCAATAATTAGGCGTCTTCTTGGGGCATTAAGGAGATTCTTAGACACCCCACGGCGTGTCCTTTCATTAGCTCACAAATAATGCTACGGAGAGGAGTTTTGGCGAGTGGAAGAGCAAATAATAATGACGAGGTCCTGAAAACAGTTTCCCATCGGAGGATCCGCTTTTTCCATCCATATCAAGTCGCTTCCCACTGCGAACGTCGGATGGCACTCAGTGAGGGGTTGATGAGGGAGACGCGGTCAGCAATCAAACGCGTATTACGAAAGAGTGAGAGAAAATTATAATACGCAATGGCGTGCAATCAGAGAAATGGGTTTTCGATTAATTCTGTAGCTTTAATGTCGTGTTATTGAATTGATGTCGCGTGTGAGGTTTTGAAATCGAAAATATTAAATGACTGCAAAAGAAAAGTTGTTGCAGGTTGAGTCCAATAATGAGTTCCTTCTGGTAGTTGAGTTTTGGAAGTTATTCAATGATCATCATTTGGAATGAAGATCTGTGTAAACGATTGTAGTACGAATTCACTACCATGATTGATTAACAGATATTTTCCCCGAAGAGGTAGTATTGCAGGGTATTTTCTTCGCAAGGTGAGAAATATAAATTTCGTAATATATGGTCTAACCTAAGTCCTTCTAGTATTCAAATCTGGTTATATTCTTTCACGTAATTTTGCTTTTATAAATATAACTAGTTCAGCCTACGTTTTAAAGCGAGTGTTCTGCTTTCCACCCATGCTTGTCTGTCAGTATTCTTAACTTCATCCAAGATTTTCAATCATTATAAGGTGTTTATATTCATGGCACTTAAGAAGTTATATTTCACACTTTCACATCCAAATTATATTTATATTTTCATAGATCAGAGCTTTAAGTATTATTATTCTTTCCATATCGGATGAAAGAAAGTTATTTCTGCCTATGTTTGTTAACATTGGCCTAGAATATCTTGAGTTTTCAGAGATTGAGGAAAAATGAAAAGTCAGGTTTTAAAATAGATTTTCATATTTTAATCAACATCAAAGATATGTTGTATAAATAAATCGTATGAGAATAAAATTTACAATAAATGGAAGACTCTTGTGTTTTGTTGTTTTCAAGGCACATTTGTTAAATGAGACATCGATATATACATCACAGTTATGATAGTGAATGGAAGTATTTTATAATCATCTGCGTGTATATGCATTTATATACATTTATGCACATCAAATAAATTGCACTTCTGTATACTCTTATGATACACAAATGAAACACCTCTCACAAGGATATGCGCTACAAAAATAGCCTGTTTCATACAGAGATCATTATATATATATAAAACTCTTCTTCTACAAAAATACACAAAACCTCATAACTTCCCGCATGAGGGGCCTCTTGCGAGAGTATCACATATTTACATCACAATGGTTTATTTACAAAGGGTCCCTGAAGGATTAGTCTGTTCAGCGATGTAAAAGTCGCACATATAATCTGAGATGACTTGTACATCTTCTATCATGAAAAGCCTAAATACATCAGTACTCAGAACTGTCTTTCACTCCTTTGGCATCAGTCTAATGAAGTCTTCCACACACTGGAATTGTCTGTAAGCGGTCCATCAGTTTACCACGGTCTCCATGGGCCTTCTTCGTCGCGGCACTCTCCTTCTCTCCTCATCACGAGGGAAAGAGGTTTCTGGAGAGGAGGGCTGAGGGGGCGGGTGCACCCTAGAAGAGTACCCTCGACCGCTACTTCGGGGGCGGACACCGGAGATCCGGCCACCACTGCCACGGGCTTGATTGCCCTTATCCTGGCAGGGCTGGGCCTGGGGACGGTGAGGGCGAAGGCGGTGGGCCTGTCGAAGGCCACGGGAGACACGGAAGATGAGGATGCCGAGGAGGAGCAGGATGCGGTGGATGCAGTCCTGGTTGGGAAAGCCACGACCAATGGTGGCGGAGATCCTGGAGAAGCAGGCTGCGAGGAGTTGGAGGACATCGATGAGGGAGTGGTTGACTGTGGTGGTTGCTGCTGGGTGCGCAGGGGTGGGCTGGCGTGTTGCGAAGGTAGAACCAGCGCGATGTCACCGTTGGGGAGACGTCTGGGCACCAACTGTAGACCGGCGGCGGCGAAGGCCAGGGCGGAGGTCGCCTGTGGGGCGGCACCTCCCTGGGGTGGAGGACTCTGCTTCGGGGCCAGGGGCGGCAGGGAGTGACGGGGTGGGGAATCGTCCATGGGTTCATCGGCGTCGGAGGAAGGCCTGTTGGCGCCGTTCGCCGCGTTGTCGTCGGTGGATGAGACTCCGTTCAGGCAGTGGGTGAGGTGGGACAGTAGGCGTCTCTTGAAATGCTGGTCGGCAGCGGTTGCTCCGTCGGCGGAGGCGTCAGCATGCCTCATCAAGAAGCGAGACACTTCGGCGGCACATTCGCTGAAACCAGCCTTGTACTTGTTCAGGATCGAAGGATCGGCTGCGGCAGATAGGGCAGCTCGTTGACGCCTCAATGTCTCCAAATGGCGGACAGTCATCTCCAAGATGTCAGCTTTCTCGAGCTTGGAATGCCTTGCTGGCTGTTGAAGAAAAAAAAAGGAATGACATTAGGATATGCAGTACAAGCAATAAAGTCTATAAAATACATTTCTAATGTTGAAGGGGTTTTAAGTTAAAGTTTTACAATTAGGAATGTAGTCTATGATTTTGAAGTTTGGGATGTTATTTTTCAAACATTGAAGGATTTCAAAATCAATTGAAGGAATTTATTTTGTCATTAAATTTGACAAAAGGAAGGCAATGCAAATGTGGAATGAATCCTAAGTTACACGAAGACTTGATGGAATAAAATACTTACGTCTTTCTTAGTTGCGTCCAAGATGAGTGCCTTCAGTTCATTCAAGCAATTGTTAATCCTTGCTCGCCTTCTCTTTTCCATGATAGGCTTGTTGCTCTGTAAAGAGAAAAGAGGAAATTCGTCAAGCAAACTGTCATAAAATAAACAATTCTTTAAAACTAACGCATTGTGAGATAAGTTCAAAGAACTTAGTTTTGTTAAAGTAAAATGTATTTAAGGCTTTTCAGTTATTAACCTTTAATATTAACATTTCGGATACTTCTGCCTTTATTGATTTCCTCATTTAACTATACACTAATACACATCGGATATTATTTCTCATTTTTCAAATTGGCGCCGCTACCAAATACGAAGTTTGGCTGACCGCCGCTACTGTAGCGCACCTATCGCCAACAGATGGCGACCTATGTTGGGGCACGGATGTTTAGAGCGGAAACGTCAGGAGTCCGTTTATTGTGATGTCAACAATGGAATATGTGCCAATTGTTACTGGAAAACGCTTAAAATAGTAAACGCTCAATTCTCGTGAGCTCTCACTATCATTTCCTATTATTCAGAAGGATAGCGAGGTATAAATCGTGTTGATTTCCCAAACGAACATCGCTTAGATTGCATTCTAATTATAAATAAGGGTAAATTAGAGGGGGAGAAACAGAAACCCTAGACAAGATGTTATCACATATATTCTCGAGACCCAGTTCGTAACCTATTCTCCGATTTTATATATTCAGCAAATCCCCCGCGTAAACCCGTTGTTTACCATATTAGCCCGAGATGAAAAAGCCGAAGGGCGTCGAGGCCGACCACGTAGAGTAGACCACGACATCCCACACCCTTGCAACCTTGCACCGAGGGCCGTAATTGCGAGGCGGGAGAAAAAACGCGCGCGAAATCATACGCCCACCTCCGATGGACGCAATCACACAGGTGTTCACGGAAGCCCACGAAGGCTCATTGTGGGAAAGATGGACAGGGGAAGGGGTCACACGCTATTCCATATAAGTGCCACATCACTGTGCGACAACCGAAGCCACATCGTCCACCGAATAACGAAACGTAAAAACATCTTGGAATGGGCAGTGAAACATACTATGTACAATGATTTGAACAAGGATGAATGCAAGGTGATCCTGGTCACGTAGGCCATAGTTTACCATTTCGTTTCATTATCTTTAAATGAGGATCCTACAATTAACCCAAGCTTTACAAAAAGCGTTTCTTTATGGGGAAAACGAGTTGATTCAGGCCGTGAACCACAAGCACAACTGCGTAAGGAATGGAATCGAAACTAAGGGCTGTACACGCATCTCTTTCTGGAAAAGGTTACAATTGCGGTAAACAAGTTCTCCTTGTGTGATTGTAATCGAGACGAAAACCTACGATGATTAGGGAACCCTCACGATAGACCGCAACCCTGAGGGACGGTGGGTAAGGGCGGTGAAAACTGGTCGCCAAGGAGGGGTGACGCACCCCAACTCCGTCAGGTGGGCTTCCCTAACACCCTTACAAATCTCGGCCGAAGCGAGGGAACGCGGGGAGAACTTGTTGACGACGCGCCCGGTATTTCCGAGGCGGTTTTCCCGTTCATTACTGCGAGCTAAATTATGAGTGGCAGCTCACGAAACGCAATTAAGTTTTCCTCAGCGGGTTTTCCTCCACTGTGCGGGTAAATTTTCTCACCCGACTAATCCCGTGGAGTGTAATTCGAAATTGAGCAATGCTCGCTACGCGTAAATACCTCGTGAGACGTTACATAAGATCTACCCACGCAAAACCGCTACTTATGCCAAGTTGAGACACCCGAATACTCCAGGGTATAGCTAGACATTTATTGGGTGAATTTCATAATAGATTTTCATGATAGATAGAATGTTTTTCAGCTATTTTTCTTCGTTTTAACGTTACGACTTAAAATCTTGAACGGTCTCCATATAATATTTTACGGAATCTCAACCAAGTCCTGCAATCTGATCAACGTAACTGAGGTATATCCACCGGAAAGCAGTCAAGATAACGCCTGCCACCGCTCCTGGCCGGAAAGACCAGCAGGTCCTTCCGCAGAACCCGACAACATGCTTTCACTCTTGTCGAAAAAACCTCGGCCGTTTTCGTTCCGGCCGAGGGACCTTCCAGACACTTGACGACGGGTGAAGAAAGCTTTCGAGGGAAGCGGGATTTGGGGGAATCGACGGAGGAAATAAGTAAATCGGATCTACGGTTGTGCGTACCCGATAGCACCCGGAAAAAGGGGGTAGGAGAAGTTCAAGGGCCCGCCATGCTGTCTACGGACAACAGGTTGCGAAAGGCGAGTCGCCGACGACGATATTATCTCTCCCGAGTTGCGAAAGAGCGGCCGCCACAGTCTGCTCGCTTATCTCCCCCCTTGTTTTTCCAACTTTTATCCGACGACCGAGTAAATCACAAGGCGAGGACACCTGTTGCGCCGGACGGGAGATATCTCCACGGCCAACCGGTGTCTTGAGGACTCTTTGGTTACGTCGGCTCGCCTTTAATCTGCCTCCGATTATAGGAGTTTTTCTTAAACGGGAGATTACTCGGAAAAACGAATAAGACGAGAACGATTCTTGGCCTCCAACAATTCCGTACCGTTGGGTGGAACCGTTGTTACGTTTCGGTAGCTATGCTTTTCGAGTCGTAGCATAAGTTTGTGATTGAGCTGGAAACGGTGAATTTAAGGATGAAATATGTACTCGAATGTCCATACAACGAAGGTTTAAGTGAGGAGATGTCGCAACTCCCGCTTAGATGTTCGACCTGCCCCACGCAGAACATCATGCATCGCCTACCTTGAAGCAAGGACGACTATCTTGACACATATATCTCGCCCCTGAGGAAGATAACGCGATAAAGGAACAATACTAACGCACAAGAAAAAAACTTGAAGTTTACGTATCCGCAGATTACTAAGTTAGAGTCGACGGCTGATTGCACGGGAGACTTATCGGTCAAGGCGGAAGCATCCGAAACGTTTACTTTACGTAGGAATGGAATCTAAAAAGATCGTGAAAGACACTTACCCTTCTGTTATCACTGGCGCTTCTCCTGTGCGTGGGAGCGGCGGGTGCGCTCCCGGTTTCGACGGCATTCCCACCGGCAGAGCCCGGGGTCGTCGGGGCGCTGGTGGCGGTCGTCCCGCCACCGATGCCGCCGGCCACCGGCACTCCGGCGGAGCACTGCGTACCACTTGCACCCATATCCGGAATCGCCGTCTTGAAGGTATTTCCCGAAAAAATGTCGGGGTAATAAGTTCCAATCACTTCTTCTAGTCTGTAGTATCTGCGTGGCTCACTATAGCAAGGGTATGTACCCGAGGGTGAAGCACATGTCGCAGAAAAGAACGCAGAGCACCTCCCTTATAGGCGGGATCTACAACCGAGCACCACGGTAGCTGGAATCGCACTGATGCAGAGGACCGAGTCGCTCGCGTGTGTCGGCTCGACTGGCTTGTGCGCCGGAATGCGCTACCTCGACACACACGAGGGCTCCTTACCCTCCCTCCCTTCCCCTCCTCCGGGCTTCTTTTGCCGCCGACCTGTCCCCCCCACCCCCGGACGGCTCGCGCTGGTCCCTATGCCTGCGCGTGCTTGCCGTGGACGGGAGGAGGGTGGGGAGGGGAGTAGTGGGGGCGGAGAGGGAGTGTGTGGGAACGTGAGAGGCGGCCTTTTGCCGGGATATACGGTCCGAGCCCGCTTGAGAGCTCCGTCCCACTTCTTTGACCATTTTTTTCCCTCCTTCCGAAAAACCGCGATCTCTCCGCGTGCTTATTTATCCACAACGTGCAGCACTTGTCATGGGTTAGGGGGGAAGGGCTTATAACGGATGCCGTGTGAAGCGGCGGACCTTGGCGTCGGAAGATTCGACGGGTGAAGGGGGTGATGTAGAGGATGGCTACTTCGTGGATTAAACTCCGTTCTCATGGACGCGTGAGTCACGAGCGAGCCTCCCCCGGGCAGATCCTTTTCGAAATCGACTTTTTCGGAGTTATTATTTTCCGTGCGCTTCCACATCCGACAGCTACTTAAGGTCCCGATCGGTCGCGGTAGTTTAGAATATGCCTGGTGCGTTTAAGGGAGTGATTAGGTAGAAAGAACGTCGATACGAGTTTGGTTGTCCAGTCTATCCTTAATTCTGGTATCCTTTACGTCTATATTTGTGATATATAGTTGAAAGTTTATAGGTTGTTGATTATGGATCATTATTACTTTGTCGTGAAGTCTACTTTTTTGGTACTTAGACGAGTTCGTAGTCTGAACGGTTTGGATAACCGCGAAGCAGGTTGGAACTGGTCTTCTGACTGGAACCAACAAGAAAGTTACGCACTCGTCACAATTTCGCTGTTTTTCATATGTTTTTAAGCAATAGAAGCAATTATATGCGATGAATTAATACTTGTTGATACCCTACTGAATAAAGAGCAATATTCTACTCGTAGCCACATATTTACAACAAGTGGATGCATTTTGATTCCGTTTTTGTTCTATTCCTACGTTATATATAGAGTCAAACTCTATCTTCGTTTGACAACACCATGTATACATTGTTCAAGCTCGTATAACCGTTGAATTGCTTCGTTAATTACGTTCGGGACCGGGTTTTTTTCTCAACCACCCAAGGCAATGACGTCCTAGCACATCGGCGACGCATGTTTTTCATATCCGTTTAGCGTGAGGCTACGAAAAACATAGGCCTCCGGAATGAGCGTCCCCTCCAATCTCATATTCCACTTTCACTGGGTGTGGGCGACCACGGCTCGGTTCCCGGCTTCTTCCCTCATCCCCCCACCCCTTCTTACACTTGCCTTCCCTCGGAGGGAACCTTTTTTTTACCACCTCCGCACCCTACGGTCGTCCCACTCACAGAAATGCCCTCCTCGTCCCTTCCTTAAACCCTAACCTAGACCCTTCTTCGAATCACTTTTTTTACCTCCCCCACTTCACGGACCTTCCGTCCCCAGACACCCAGTTGCCCTCCCACCGCTGGCGAGCGGCCAAGGGCAGATTCATCCTCACCCACGCCTCCCTCTCTCGCGTGAGAAAGGGCCCAAGCTGCCATTTCCCAGGCCTCCGCACTCTGGCGGCACGCGGCAACGCTCACACCTCCGCTGACTCACACGGCGGCGCGTTTTTAACGCGGACTTAACGATTTCTAACGTTTTTTTATAATCCGAAGTTTTATTATGCCTCTCGTTCCACCCGAAGAGGTGGTGTTATCGCGGAGGAGGGTCTATGGTATCCACGTCGATATTTGCTTCTGGACGTCTCCCGCAGAAGGCGCTGTCGGTAGTTCGGACGGATCGATCGGTTGTATTAGGTCGTAGTTAATATGTCGTGCTCTAATATTTGCTGGTTGACAATGATATTGGGTTTAGCACGTTCTTTTTTAAGCCAATTACTATACGGTCAATAGAATCTGAAAAAAGCGGCACAAAAGCGAAAATGCACAAACTATTGTCTATACAATGCCGGAATGTCTCGATTCCTTTTGGTATTTGTCAGAAGGTAGCTTGAGATATTTAAGAACCCTTATATTTATCGATATCATGAGTTATATCATAAATATTCTTTCTGAGATATGGTTTTATATGAAGTGTTTTAAGGAGATGATATACATTCTTGCGTTTACTCGTAAGGAATGTTTATATGGATATATTTTGGTTTAGAAGTGAGAAAGAGAGAATCACACGACAGTCTGCACTTACAAATTTGACCTTCATTTAGAAATCGTAACAGTTTTATTTCTGACGCCCCCATGTAATGTAAATATTCCCACTTTTCCTTTCATCCTTCGCAACGTCTCAGAACGTTGTATTAGTTTAGATCTGCATACCAAATGTCGTTGGGGCATAATTAAATATAGTTTAGACCTTTTAAAGGTCATAGAATAGTTTTGATGGATCGCTGACCCTATCCGCTAGCCTCTGTCCCCTGTTTTGAATCATAAAGGGACTGGAAGGCTTTTACAATGGCTACTTTCGAATTCCGGAAATGAGTCTGGTATTGCAACACGCTCGGTGAGAGGGATGAATAGGACATTAACGCCTACAACGAGTCGGAGGCACGAGCACTAAGGAGACTGGTTGTGTGTTAATAATGTTTGTGCTCATTATTTCATCTTTGAAGCCAAGTTTCACTGAGAATGTTCCTAGGTCTCTCACTCTATAATCCGTCGTAGAAATTTATAGCCGATGCGAGCGTATTTTGCGTACGAGAATATCTACGTGTTTGCGTGGATAATGTTTATAGAATTAAAATGTGTAATCGACTTCGTAATTGAGACATTAATGGTAATTGATGATGATGAGAAGAGACTGATGATAATACGAATTAGAATGACGTGGGAAAACATTTATAATTACAGATTATTTATGCTATTTACGTAATGACGTTAATGTAATGATATTGATGCTTATTATTTGATTAAAATTATAGTATCAGTAGCAAATATGTATAAGAGTGATTTATCGGGAATTAAATCTACGTTCTAATAAGATGGTTCTTAAGGTATCAGGGTCATGGTGTTTGCCATAATTTATACTGAAGCTGTCATTGCTACTATAATTTCCGAGCTTTTATTCTTCTTTCTTTTACAATTTTTATTTCCTCGGTTATTTACTGTAATAAATTAATAGCCTTAATTGTATTTATTCACCACATTCCTCTGCCATCAAAATTTCTAGTAGACGACTCCTAGGTCAATCGCTATTTTCATCAACAGAAGATCCAAAGCAATCTACGAATGTTTATTTACGAAAAGCGACCAGGGACACCGAAATCGTAGCGACCCGACAATCGTTTAACCCTCCAAACAGAAGGGTTAACACGAGTGACAGGCGAAAGGAAGTAGCTGTTAGCCAATTTAGATATTAATCCGTAAAAAGCTGCCACTTTTAAGAGCTAACGACACGCGTCTCGAACAGAAAACACATCGAACGAGATCAAGAGGCATCGTGCGAAGCGATTACCGCGGATTAGTCGATGCCCAGTGTAAGATAATGAGACAGCAAGAAGAAGCGTCGATTAAAATCGCATTAAGAAGTCAGCTTCGTATTTTCAGAGGCACTTCTTCTTCAGATGGCACACCATAAGTCGTGATGTTTTCGGCACACGGAAGATTATCCCGCCAAGAGTCCAATATACAGCGAGAGGGTTTTTAGAGAGGAAGTCGTTGTTGGGGACACTTGCAGTTATTGCTCTCCCACACGAGATAATCCCACCCCCGCGTGGGAATCAGTTCCCGGCACGGAAATCCCGGCCTTCGACACCTGCCGCTCCCTCTTTTCCCAAAAGGTTTTCCCGCATAATTGCCGCTCGGGCTACTGGTGACGCGGCGCGATTGTATGCGCTGAATGAACTGTAAGATGACGCGTAACTTCCGCCCTATGACCCTCCTTCTCTTCTCTCATGGGAATCCACCTGTTGCGCGTTACGCCCGCAAACTCTGTTCCATTGAGATGCTAATCTGGCGTGGAAACGGGCAATATTTGGGCCCGGTTCCGCGGAGCGATTCTTTCTTTCTCGGGTTAATTATTTCCCAGACATTACGGAGGATGGGTTTTTTTATTGAATGGAGATCTAACTAAGTTTTTAGGAAGGTTTTCGCTCCTCCTATCTTACGATAGAATTGGGGATGAGGGATTTTAGTATTCAAGTAATTAAAGGAGGTTTTTTTAAGCTACGTTGCCGAACTGGAAGGTAATCGAATGTTTTCATCGCATTTATTGACTTTCGCTGTTATCTAAAGAGGTGAAACTTTTAAGTCAAGTGATGATTCGAATAGATGGAAATTCTATCAGAAGGAAGCTTTATTTATATTCATTGTGCGAGGAGATTTCGCTGGGCTGGACGTCTTATTAGCCCAATAATAATTGGGCCAGTCATCTTAGGAATGCCTTATTATTCATTGTTTTTATTAACAATATATTTTTAGTAATTTTATACATTCGTGTCACCATATGGCTTATAGAATCATGTCCGTAGGTGCAATAGATCAATATAGTCAATAGATACTTAACTTCAAATAACTGAGTAAAAATAAAGTTTGTGCATTAAAATTTAAGTATCTTCTATACTATATTTATAATCGCTTATTTTCTCAACGAAATGTTGCCTTCTTATACGTAAATATAACTCCTACTTATTGCCTCAGGAGTTAAACGCTTTTAAGAAACCGGTCTTTAAAAAAATTTGCTTAAGAATTTACCAAATGTTTTTCACTCGTAGGATGCGTGTGAAATTCCGCCAGACCACGCCCATCCATATCAATTACGTTTTGCTCAACATTCCCCTTTCGCCAAGTTCTTTATGGAATCGGGAGCAAGTTGCGAGAAAACGGCATGAAAGTAGATGAAGACGCGAATGGATCCATCTTTCATGCGAGGGAAACGCCAGCTGTTATAAAAAACGTCCCTCGAGTGAACACTTATCTCGAGCGTACACTCTCTTTCCCACGCGGTTGTAGAGGGCGCTAAAAAGTCTCGCATTATAAATCCACCTCACGGATCTCGATGAACCTGTCATTTCGCGCGGACGTGTTTCGAAAGCCGCTCTGATACGTATAAAAGGCCTCGGGCGTAAACTGTTTAAGGAAGCCTAAATCCATCTCACCTACCACTTCCTCCTTCTCTCCCCTCCTCCCCTCCTCCTTGCACCTCCCGCGAGAGCCAGATTACGCGTGGGCGACTCCCACGACACCCATTTATCACGAATGCACACGTGCCCCCTCTGGGAATATCCATTCCACCCACTCGCCGGTCTGTGGGAACGGGTTGTGGAAGCCGTGTCTCAGGGAGGCCTAAATGGCCTGATAGTTTGACCTCCGGAACGCCAACTCTCTCGCGTTCCTGCTATCTATAGATTGGAGGAAGATGGGATGGTTGCGTGGCTCTTTAACCGCCTCTTAAGGTTGCTATAGAGTGAAGGTTTTTTAAACTTTTTAACCTTCTGGTTGATAGCTGTGCTTCTCTCTACGTTGCGTAACTAAGGATCGAGAATGTTGTGTGAGTATACGTATTACAGTATCGGAACAGCGAGAGTGTAATTTAAGTTCAAAACGGAGCAAATATATAATAACAAATTAGATATAATAGATGCACTCTTTTTATTGAAATCGTTATCTAACTACATTCTACAGGAACTCAGAGTTGGAAGCAACTATTTGGACAACTTATTTGAGAGGTGAACAGATTACTTATCACTGATTACATCAGGTTATCTAACTTAAAGAGAAAAATACTGATTTAAAAATATAGAATTCACTTTTTTACGTTTAGATAGCTATTTTTACTCACGCTGAGGAACCATTTCCTTTTTTTGACTGCAGTTTTTGCTTTTCGCTCTGCATTGATAATATCAATATATCGAGCGCTAAACAATATAAAAAATGCGAACTACGTGTGAAGGAACAAGCAAAGATAAGGCTAGACTAAACAGATCTACGCTTTCTGCTGAACAGCACGATTTTATCACAAACTCTGCTCAGTCTAGCGCATTCGATGAACTTCTTATGTGACTTATGATCTTTTCTCGTCAATTCTGTTGCCAGGGTAATCGATGATGTTCATACTTCGGGAGAGCATTGACGACAGTGGAAATAGTACTGCATCTATAATTAGAGCGAAGGTTTTATTGAACTATTATTTTTGAAACTTATGTTAGTCACACAGTCATATATATACAAACTGAGGTGTTATGTTTTAGTGTTAAAATTCATAATTATGTGCTGAACAGTTTCTCAGACTTTATGTTGATGCCAAATATGCGAAAAACACTTCAAATTAGGACTCGACAACGTCGATCTCAGAACAAAATATCCTTGGACGATTAGCTCTTCGATAGAAATTTCTGCGGAAGTTAACGAATGTTTTTAGTTTGTGCTTTAGAACATCTTCCAAAAGGTTGAGTTGTGTGTAAAAGATATATGTGTATGTATATATGTATTGATATTTATAGCATGCTTGTTAAGGTCGAAAAAAGTATGTGAATATTCACCGAATATAATGCTCTTAATAATAATAAATATTAGAAAAATATATTATATACTGGTCTTAATAGTAAATAAAAAATAGAAGAATTCTGTGAAGCATATGTGTTCAAATGAAACTTCTCTTATTTCTCGAACTTACTTTTAATAAATTACGTAAAAAGTTTATTTCAGAATAGTATAATTGTATGATTACTCCGCGCTATGATGATGATGATACTACGTCGCTTCAAAACGAGAGGGGTATGTAGTACATTCGATAGCTTATCCATCAAGAACTAGATTGGAGTTATCTACGATCCACCAGAATCCTCAAATACTGGATTCCTATGAATGAAAAATCTTTGCGAAAATTTAGAATGGGGACAGCTCCAAGATGTTCCAATTGCTAAAAAGCGACTAAACTAAAGAAGACGTATTTTCCTTCCCCGATAAAGTGTTCGGACGCATCTTGATGTGCGTCACTCTCCAGAACCGGAGTAAACCAGCTTCGTATTAACGAGCTTTTCGCCCATAAATCGCGCAGCGTATGATGAAAACAGTCTAAAGCAAACGACGAATCTAGCGCCGGCTCTCGACATGGGCCACTTCTTTCTTATCGGCATCCCTTTATTTACAGCCCTCGTGCGTGGGTTTTTTCGGTGGAAGCGGAAGGTTCAATTAGCGGAGAGGATGTGAAGGAATAAAAGGGCACCAGATTGAGGGCGATTGTCGTGGGGAGAGCACGGAGCACTAATGGAAGGCGTAGCTGTCAACGTACGGCATGCACCGAGAGAAGAAATCGTAATAAACACAGATGTCTCTGTCCATCTTCTCATCTCCCTTTTGAATACATAATGATTTCATTTATATAATCTTGACACAAGGGTCGATTCGTTTACCGTGCCGTTTAGCGGGCGGGTTCGAAACGGCGAGGTTAATCTGAGAACGGCAATCATCTAATTGGTATTCAAAGATTGAAATAGAAGTTTGAGTTGTGTCGGGTTTATATTTAAACTTTGATGGACTACCCACTGTAGTTGGAGATATTGTGGAGGAATGAGATATATTTTTAATGGGTGGGAATGAAGTAATCGAACAATTATTGGTAGTTTAATGTTTACAGTACGTTATCGAAACGGTTCAAGCAACAAATATTGTTTATCAATGTTATTAGTTAATAGTGTTATTATTTCCATCGTAATTCAACTCCAACATAAATTATTCAAATGAATTGTTTGATTGGATTCGCCCCAACTTCTTAACATAGTAGCCTGAAAAGTATAAATCAAGATCTACGTATTCCTTGTATAATCATCTCCGAATTTAAAGATGTTTATGAAATTTGTATTTTATTTTTTTATTGAAATAATGTAATGGGGAATTCATAGAAAATTACCCTTCGCATTTATGGGTATATCTCTCCTTTGAACATTTTTAAAAATTGATTTTTACGTCTTATATTAGCAAATATTTCATTTTTCAAGATTTACTTTTTAGTATATTTGTTGTAAAGAAAAGTTTGGATATCATAGCTGTTCTAGGTGACTATATTAAGTAGCCCACAAAGAATATAACTGACCTTTCAAATGTTTATTTCTTATTCTAGGATTCATTTAAGCTTTTAGGATGGATGAATTAGTTAACCCTAAATCATAACCGTGTAAAAAAGTTTCATGCAGGAATACTGAAATTTATATCACTACACCGACGATTTACTGCCGTATGTTTTCATAGATTAATAAAGAGATTTGAAATTTAAAGATATATTTAACTTTTAATTAGTCTATGTTGTATACCTTTAATCGGCAATGACGTGGGATTTAAATGCCAGATCAGTTTATATGCGGGACGCGTGACGGTTCCACATGCTGTCGCCTAGCGGCATAACCCTGAACTGCTTCTACGTGAGGCGTAACATCTGGAGCCGCGGGATTTCAAAAGAACCCGAAGATAGGCGTAATATGTATATGATTTTAAAATCTCACTTTTCATATTTGTTACCAAATTAAATAGTAATTATTCTATTTAATTGTGAATCTGCTACTGAGGAATTGGTTTACATTTACATTTACATAAATACCCCGAAAGTTCATAAGATATAACCATGGTTTTACTTATTAAATAATTCTTTATAGTGTTTTAATAACACTGCTTTCTTCTTAATTAATTTTAACCGATTAGGACAAATGAATGCCTAATATATATTTGTCCAAGACTTTCATGAAGGTATTCTTTCTTAAAATTCCATTAAAATTGAGTTTTTCTGTAATCATCATTAAAAATGCCGTCAGTATCAGTAATTACCACCAGTAATACATATAATTTTTAAAATAAAAAATAACGACCATTTTTCTATTTTATTATCTTAGCAAGTTCTTTTTGTTATCATCTTAACATATGGTATTGATTCCTAATCTTTCTCATAAAAATTAAATGATCTTTGACTCCTTGATTGATGAAATTTGACAGTAGAATCGTCCTTCAATTACATTCTGTTATCCATGATATTAATTTAACAGTTAACTATATACTATTGTCTGTTACGCCTTAAAATCGTACTACATTTATTATTATTAGTAAACAATGAGAATAAGAAAGTCATATTTATTTTAAAAGTAATTATTATCAGAAATATAGGAGTCTATATGATTCGTCTCCATTAGAATTGAGATACAAAATAAAACCGTAATATTTATCTGCATGGAAAACATATCCTCGCATGCAAAAGTCTATGTGTATGGAAAACATAAAACAGTTTAACTTCATGACAATTTTTTCATTAATTATTGCATGAAAAGAAATCGAAGCAGAATTTTCTCCGAATAAAATAGGACGAATCATTGCCTACGCCAAAGAAGATAGATAGATTAAAAAGGATTATTTTTCTGTACTTCGGACTAAACTTTTGCATCGTTCAAATATTATGAGGTTTATTTTTCATCATGTTCAAGATTTTCTAAGTTAAACGCCAATCACGAAGGAAAATACAAAGGTTTTATCGTGAGTTTGACTTTCAAGCTCTTTCCTCCCTTACCATTACTTTGACTCTAATTTCAACTGATAGCTCGAGAAGCCACATAACCAAGGCATCAGTACACAGACACTTCTCAACCATCTGCGAGAGAGACGAGACACAATCAACGGTCGCGTGGATGGGGAAAAACTCAAGTACAGATTTTTTGCTCGGAATTCCGCTAAATTCATTCTACCATCTTATATTATTCAGTCTCAGAATGCGTAAAAATAAAACGCCCCAACAAATCGTTTGTCGAAGACGTCGGAAGCGCTGTTTCCAGCGATGCATAAAAAGGGAAGTCGATCTAGCAATTTACCACTTCGACGCGAGCCTTCCAAAGGAAAGCACTCAAGAAACCCTTTCTTTTAGTTTGCGCAGCGCAAACCCTTTCTCGGGCACTTATTTTTCCGAAAAGACAGCATCCGATAAATAAATGCCACCGGAAAAACACGCTGTAGTGCGACGCCTCTGTTTCACGGGCGAAACAAACAAATCCCAGTGCAAACAGAGGAGTTTTCCTACGCAGACGAGAAGCTGCACCTGCCCAGGACAGTTGGAGACATGAGGTGCACGCGGAATGCGTCTGAAGCCATTAATTTCGTCCAAGGCTTGCAATATCCGCGAGGGGCACCTCTAAAGAACAGTGTATATACTACATAAGAATTCCTCTCATTAGAACTGTGTTTGAAATGAGTTATTTAAGTATCTTAATGAAGGAATTTTGAGGAGGTTGGTGGTTCATAGGGTTGGTTAGTAGATATTCGACCAAAACGCTAACAAGAAATTTTAAATATTTTGAAATGATCTTACCTATAGTTACGCCTAACAATTTTTATTTTATTGAACAGTTATTGGAGCTATGGCAATGACAATTTTGAAAATATGAATTAAGTGCAATGATAAAAATCGAAAAATCTTCAGTTGCGTCATCTTTTACGAAATTTTGACGTATTAAGTGAAAATTTAAGAAAATAATCATAGTTAATGTTAAGTTAGTCTATAAAGGAATGAACGCTTAGCATAATAATTCTATCAGCTGCTTAATCAATCTATTTTTGGAGAAAATATTTAATTTTTAGAGATTGCGTTCATGAACGGAGAATATTTGTAAACATTTGAAACGCTTCTGTATGAGTAGTACATTAAGTTAAGGAAAATGAACTCTGTTACTTCCACGCAATATTACTATCGTATTGAAGCTAAAAAGACTGTAAGGCAGAAGGAAATAGGTATTTCATTTTCTTTTTTATGGTGTGACTAATTATTTTCGAATATTTGTTTAAGTCAGCTCGAAGCTAAGTGCGTTAATAATTACCATCAAAAATATACGTATAGATACATATATATAGCAAAATAAACTGCCAGCAATTTACAGAAGGAAACTAGCGGGAATATATGAGTAGGAAATGATAGAGAATACACAAAGGGTGCACCCCTTTGACAAGGGTAGAGTTAAGGAAGGGGATCTATAATAGGAAGTTGTAACGGAAATGCAGTTGAAAGAGAAGTGACAGCGGGAGCATTTCCTGGGTGATTCAATCTATTTTATTCCGTAAACATCCAAACGGATCGTGAGAAAATAAATTTGAGTGAATTCACAAATTCAGTGGAATCATGCGATTTGCCGTATTGGATTTCTGAAGGTTCCATGAGTTTTGGACGTGCAAGGGTATTCAGGGCTAATGGTCTCTTTCTTTTAGTAGATAAAAGGAAATATTATAAAAGAAAATATGCTTAAGGTGCGAGGAATTTTCCAAGGATTGCAATATGGAGCATTCGAAGAAGAGGGCTTTTTGAATAGGACCTATTCCAGTTTTTGTTTCCAGTTCCCCTCATTCAAAACTTGCACACGTGCTTTATGATTTACGTTGAAGTGGTATGTTTCAGTAAATCTTAGAATTCATGAAATAACTTTCTCTTCTTAATGATTATTCTTTGAATGTCTGACCTCCTGCCGTCAGCGTGCCTCCTAATCCTAACGATAACACTTCCTCTTTATTCTCTTCTCCCTTTGTTTTCTTTCCTCTTTGAATTTCTAAACCTTTTCGGAAAACGATTTCAAGGAAAATTATTTGTATCCCGAAGATAGGAAATATTTTCATCGATTTCCCTTTGTATTGTTTGCGTATCTTTTGTAATATTTGCCGAAAACAACTTCATTTGTAGCAAATAGAGAATCGTAATGCTACTACTTCACTAAAACTCATTCACTGTAATTCATGCGTAGTACTCATTTCTTGGCTTAAACTCGTTCTGAAAAATGATATTTTTAACGTGTGAGGAAAATAAATATCATATAATTTATTTAAATTTTAAATATTTCTTGTCGATCTTCTTCTGGATCATCGTCATATCTCATCTCAACTCCAAGTATATTTACTTTATGTATATCCGCGTCATTATTAAGGATCAAGTTTCAAGAGAAACCCTTAAAAAATGATTTTCAGATATCATTTTAGAAACTCGAAGGAAAATGATATATTAGACGTATATCACATCAAAAGAACCTCATTTTCTTGTTTATGCAGTCGTCATACATTTATGTATCTGTACATGTAGTAACTGATATCTAATCTATAATAAATACCTATCATAATATATAATAAATACCTATCATAATATATAATAAATACCTATCTTAATATATAATAATTAACGTGAACCAACAATGGATGTTTTGGTAATTCTTTTCGAAAATCTATAGAGAAGCGAGCAGAATAGATAGAAGGTTAGGTCTTTGATGTTGATACACCCTCGCCATACGCCACTGGTGGATTGTGGGCTATGCATCTAGACCTAAAAAATCCATTCTTAACTACAAAACCTTCGCAAGCTACTCATTTCTCATTTCTGAATCTAACCGAACCTTGAAAGTTCCTCGCAAGTGCAGTGACTTTCAGTTTCTTTTCTGAAACCCTTTCGTTCACGTTCCTTCCATTTAAGCCACAGAATCGATCTTTTTTCGGTAAGCACCGTATCGTTGGCTGCATAATTGCATCGAATCCGCCCTCCCAAAGGAGATCCTCCTCTCGTAGACTCAATTAAGCCTCAAAAGGAAGCGCAAATCACGTTCGGCGGTAATTCAATGAAGCGTTTAATACGCGAACGTTTAAGAGAGAAAATGCGTAATTATCCATTTCACCGACTTCGCGCTCTCCGCTTAATGGATGTTGGTTTACTGAGAAGGGCAAAAAACGTAGTGTTGTTCGAGAGCAGTCTCATCCCGAGAACCCCTTTCAATCAACGCATTTCACCCTTTTTCTACAGTCACACTCGATTAGGCGCCAAATTCAAGACGTCCTTGACCACCCCCGCACTCCACCTCCACTGCCAATAACTCGAGACAGGTGAGTGGATGCACTGTAAATACAGACGTGCCGTCGCCTCGTGTCTTTCAACCCCTTTCCTCTCACCTCGTCTCCACACCTTTCAGATTCCTCCACCTTTCTCTCAGTTCTTTTGCTCCTTTCGCATCCCTCTTGTCTAACCGGAAGGTTTTTACGTAATTGACGTGGAGAAAGAATTGGCTAGAGAAGGATTATTTCGCTATCTGATGTACTTGCGTTGAGTCGATAGATATTTCATACTTAACTACCTAGTAATGAGTGTCTGTATAGATAATTCTCAAGTGGATAGGTAAACTTTAAAGATTCATTACTTTTCCTCTCCTGTATTACCGCATATTCAATCGAAATTGGAAATTCCTTCCTCGTTCCTGATGAATTATTATCGTTTCTTATTTTGTTTTTCATTATCTGTGATATCAAATTCCCTTAAGGATTTTTTGGGCAAATTATATAGAAAATTTTATGTAATAATAAATGAATACATTATATTACATACTTAAAATGAATAATCTTTCAAAAATTCGTGGCCCTGTGGCGCAACGGATAACGCGTCTGACTACGGATCAGAAGATTCCAGGTTCTAATCCTGGCAGGGTCGTCTTTTTAATTATAATAATGAATTTTGCTTATGAGATCCTTCCTTGGAACTCAATCCACAATTTCTAATAATCGAATTACATATGTTTCTCCGTGAAGTAGGAAAACACCAAATTATCGTTGTGTATAATGTTAATAATAAACATTTACCAAATGACTTTTAAGACCTTAAACATATTACATTTCTTTGACTTGTTTTCAAATTAGTTCTTTCTCCCATGTTCATTCCCATAAAATACTACTATACATATTAATATTTACGATTGCTAACAAGTCTTTCATGCATTAGGTATTAAAGCTCAGGCAAAAGAATGCAAAATACTGGCTCTCTGGCTTTCATTGGTAGAACGTATCCATATTTGCAGAATTAAACATCTTAACATCAATGTCTTACAGCCTTATAATGAGCCCACTGTAAACAATTCGTTGATTACAAAGATTGGATTCAGATACAAATATATTGGGCTATCATTCTTACGAAAGATGTATTTCTCTCTCTAAAAATTACCCATTCCGTTGTTTACTTGTACTCAAACAGTGCTTTGGCGTTTCCAAGGCCCTGTGGCGCAACGGATAACGCGTCTGACTACGGATCAGAAGATTCCAGGTTCGAATCCTGGCAGGGTCGTTTTTTGGCTCAGTTGAATTTTGCCCATTGAAAACTCCTTTGCTAAAAAAGTCATTTCCGTTTCCTACTACCCTACCATTATATTATAGATTTTATGCGGAAAATGATAAATCTTTTTGGAGTTCCTCCTTGTAGGGATTCTTTGAGTATCGAAGATAAGTTTTTTAAGTTCAGTAAGCGAATAGTTAAAAATAATAATTTATATGATATTAATATATATATTAAGTATATAGGATTTATCTTCTTTATCCTGAATTTTCTTACAATTAAGGGTATCATCCGCAAACAGCCGCACCTTACTCTTGATACTGTCTACTAAATCGTTTATATAAATAAGAAAATGAAATATATATGTAAAATTTATGAAATCATTCTCAAGTCTTCCAGTATAAATTTATAATATTTTCATAGATGATTGCTATTTATATTTTTAATCACATACCATTTATTTAATATATTATAATTATATATTTCTTGAATGTGCAAATATTAAAAATGATATTTAATTTATGGTGTGTTTTCTGGTTTATACGAAACCGTTTGGTCTTAAATTGTTATGCTTCTCCTTCAAATAATTGCCCCAAATTAGTTCCATTTACCAAGTCCATAGCGTAGATAAAGTCGGCGATTGATTTATACAATTCGCATCCTTGACGGATCCTTGGCGATCTGAAGGAAAAATACCACCGGAGCCCTTGACTTTGATTCTCGATTTTCGTATCTTTTGAGCCACTAAACATCGCAATTGTGTCTCCTTATCTCCAAGGACGACCGCGGTGCGATGAACCTCCTCCGATACCCATCTTTTTATCCGTCTCAATCGAAGATTCTGAATGCGACCGATTCCACACCTGATTCCGCCATTAAAGGCTTTATCTTTTTTGTTCCCGTTTACCTTACCGCGGATGATGCGGCCGCAAAACGAGGGTAAAAAAACATCTCCTTTCTGGACACGTTAGTCCCGGGCTCGAAAGGATTGGTACCGTCGGGATTCTGCAGATGGAGTTGACGTAGATGTGAAAATAAACAAAATCGGATTCCATGAGCGCACAGGCGCGTCCGAGGTTATCTACGATGAAAAAATGTGGGAAACATCGGACTCTGTCAGTTCGATGCACGTGACCCGAGATCGCATTCAAGTCGCATCGTTGGTTGATCACATGCCGTATGAATAGAAATCTTTTAGTCCAAGAATGGAATCGATCAAAATGAGATATATTTCATTTGATTGACGAACGAAGAGGATTATGTTTCGAAAGTATGCTACGAGTTAACTGGGATGAGTATTTTTGATAGTTGTGATTAATTTGTTACGAAAATTTATTAATCTATAATAATATATAATAAAATCTATTTGATTGAAATTTACAAAGTTTAAATGAAAGTTTCATTTTCGGGGACCTGGGTTCGAGTCCCAGTCATGTTCTTCTTTTTACTTCTTTATAACTATTGTTATTAATTCGAGCGTACTCATCGTGTTATTTTAACCTTTATTTGCACTTCGAATGAGCTCAAATTTTACTTACTGTTAATGCTGCGTAGTGTATCATTAGGATTAACTTTAATTGCAGTACAATTTGCAGAAACTCTAGAGATAGGAACGCGACTTATTTTTCACCAATGTACGTAAGTATAGATTCTAGTGCTGGAAGTTTGACGTAGTGAAACTCTTTTTACTATATAATATTTTTATCTTTCTTAACTCTCCAAGAAATAAAAGTTTTATTATACAATAAACCTATCTACTATGTAAATTTATTGGCAAGACTAGTATTCCACTTAATATACTTGTTGTTGCAAACAAAAATTGTTTATCTTGCAAAAATATCAATATATCGCTACTAGTAGATGTTTTCTTCGTAAAGAGATAGGTATAAGAATCATTCATTGAATTGTTAATGTGATGTGAGGGTTTCAGTTCTTAGAGAACTTACAATATTGAATGAAAATGTGCAGCATAAATAATATATAAGAGATAAGAGTAAAACATAAGCTTCCGACAAATCAAAAGCAAATTAATGCGATGAAATTGCGATAAAATTATATGTAAACTTCATTCAGAGTAATAGGATGAAGATTTAAAGATGTCGTTTGATGATAATTCAAAAGCAAAATATACGTATAGTCGAGGACATGTAACATTAGAATACAAAATTAACAAAGAATACTTCTGAGCCTGATTTAGAATGACTCCCTTTTACAAAATTTAGGTTGATTGTATCATATTTAATAATTTCTTCGGAAAAAGCCGTCACTTAGGTAAAACAAATATTTTTTCTAAGTCTCGTAAATTCTACCAATATAACTTAGGAAAAATCAACAGAAATTTATTTTTAGGAGGGTCTCCCATTTTCGAAGGTGTAGGACAGACCGTCCTGTTTTAATGGGTTACGATCACCTCCACCACCGCTAGAGGGGTTGAGAACAGCGCAGAAATTCAAATAAATAATTACTACTCAAATATAGAAGTTCGAAAGTGTACGGCCACGCATTGGAAAACCCACCCTTTCTTGATGTCGAAATCGCACGTGGTTAGCAAAAACCTGTGGCGATCTAACGTACAAGCGTCCATTGTGGCGTCAATGGATTATATAGACAAAGGATATTGTGGGTCGACCTCTTTCCCAGAAGGCGCTACTCGTACAGGGGAAGATGGCTAGACGGAGATAAGGAGGCAATGCAGGGATCACAATGGTCGGGTGGTAACCTGTCCCTGGCCTTCGTGAGCTCTATGGGGGGAAAGATTATTAGGGGTAGCGGATGGGTTCCTGGCGCCTTTCTGCTGCCGGGGGCAATATTCCCTCAGCATAACGGTTCCTGGTAGCCCCCACAGGTGCACCCCAGGGATCCGAGATTTTTAAGAGGGGATTTGAGGGTGCATGGCAGCGGATGCACTTTCGCTTAGCCACGGTTAATTCGGTATGGCGGGCGCACCAAGAGATATATTACCATAGGCATGTGTTTTTCGAATATCGGTTTCTTAGGTTAACGGGACGAGTAGCATTGCTCGCTATAAACTTTTGTGAGGTTCGTTCTTGCGATATATCACGTTCTCTTTTCGGTGGTGAACCGGTATGTTTCTCGGTTGTATAAGGCGGAAGGATATAGAAGTCGGTTTCCCTTTTGCTGAGAAAATGAAAGTAGTGAAGCAGCGTGGGGTATGATTCCAAGGCTCGATAATATTTCTTTTAAAAGCCCCCTTAAAGCAGGAATCGGTCATGCCATATTTTGGTAAAGGGAGGGAGGGTTGAAAGGAATTCCCACCCGCTATTCATCCTTATACAAATATTATTTCGGAAAGATAGACAATGGGGTGTCTTCGGTTACCTCCATTGTCCAAACTTTAGAAAATAATTCTTTTTCGAAAATGCAGATACATGTCTATTTTTATTAAGATTAAGATTGTTAAGAATATATTCAGTTTTCATCTTGTTAAATTGATTAAATCATCGAATTTTATCTTTACTTATTGAAGAATGAGTACTTCTCTTTCCTTTATACTAGTACATTATGGGATTCTTTTCGTTAAAATATTATAGTAATTTCGCTAATTTTATTGCACAATGACGTACTCGAGCTCGTTGTGTTGGATTTGAAAGCTCTTTTAGTTTAAATACGAAAATAAGGATCCCAAGAGTCTAGTACGGTTAGATAACAATAAAAGGAGAAAATAATTCTCTGAATGCTACTGACTTCGAAATATATCAATTAGGAGTTAATTTTTATAAAAATATTGACATATTGTTCGGTCGAGATAAAATATAGCTCGTTCATCTTATGTTTACAGCACCTGCTGAGAAATCTGTTCCTGTTAATTAAATAGGCGGTCGAATAAAATGATAACATCTTTCTTATCCGCAGATAAGAATCATCCTCCTCAGCTTGATTATTTTCGAAGTAAAAAATAAAGATCGAAAAAGGTGTATTAGAATTATACGATACATTCGGTTGTATAGCAAGTATTGCAAATTGAACACTCCATATTTTATTTATATTTTAATTGATTATTTCGGACGGATAGGTTTCTTCATACATTTATTTACCTGATTTTTACCGTACACATAATTCCAAAATTATTCTTACGATACATTTTTCCCCTCTCATGCCTTACATAAGGGTAAACGGTAAAAAGTTAAAGTCGACATCTGATACCTTATAGTCTCCAGAATTCGTGTGGGGGCTGAGGAGGACCATGAACCCTGCATGCCACAGTCATTTGCTGTGATGTCCAGATGGTCCGGTCAATACACGGAGATTTTACAGTTATATTAAGCAGACTCATTTTAAAGTCGAAAGTCGTGTGATTCCATAAGAGTTGACGTGTTTAAAGCATTTATTAATGGACAAATTCAAAGAAAACATGAGAATTAATGGTGTATTTATCATGTAAGGAATACGGTGTCATATATAAATTTATTTTCTCTATATTCGATTGAGAACTCTAGTTGGTAGCAACAGTAAGAAGTTTGTAACACACTCCGTCAAATTCTTCCTTGGTGGAATTCTACATTCATTGGCTAAAAGTATCCGAGTTATGTTCCTTGAAATTCATTTTAAGAACCCAAATAATCTGTTCCGCTTTAAAATAGTCCGTTTCAGTGGCCACTAGGTATTCACTTACACTCTCGCGAACAATCAATTTCGATTTTCACGATGCAGAGCCTCATCTTCAAGGAGACACAAATAAGCAGGAAACCTCTTGGGTACACATCTCGAGGAAAATACCTTCCAATATTTATTTATTGTTAAAGTTCGAGAAAGTAACAGCCGTAACATTTTCAAATATTTAGCCCTGTTTATGACAAAAGAGTTTCCAGCTGAGATTTTTGAGTGATCTTCGAAGGTACCGTCCAGGGTGGCCATCTTTCAACTTGTTTATGGGCGAATTTGAGCGTTCTTTCATCGAAAATAGCCCCGGCGCTGACCACGGAGCATGCATAAGCACCATTCTCCGGGAAACCCGAGGATAATCTATTTTTTTTAGTCCTTTCATTTCCATGGACCCATCACTCCGCAAGCTCTTCAAAAGTTTTCTTCCCTTCCGCATATTTTCCCTAGCCCACTTCAATTTCCTTCCTCGTCTCTCTCTCAAGGGCTACCACTGCTCGCCTCCAATTTTCCAGGGCTCCAAGAGCAGCCCTCCCTCATCATCCCATTTGCCATGAAAAGGCGACCAGCAATTCCCCCATTTCTTAAACCTATCGGTCTTTTATGGGGAAAAAATTTCTTATGGGCGCACACTGCTCCTCATTGTGCCTAACTTCTTCAAGGAACATCGCCGACCATCGAAGTCTCCGAAAGTCTAATATCTCACTGCGACGGCATGAAAAGAAACCGAAGCCGAAGGTCCAGCCGCCGCGATGGGAATAATTTTCTACTCGTTTGAGGTATACCTTGAACATTTTTAAGAGGACCCATTTAAAATGCGAAATTTCCAAAAAAGTACAATGATTTGTCGGCACAATACGTGAGGTTGTTGCGAGAACGGACGGTTACTACTGGTCTCCCTTTCCGGATAGAATTTCAAATCGGGTAGCTTTTTAGGGACATCGGTGCATGGACACCCCATGCCATAAGAAATTTCGCGTAGTATATATATATATATATATTGTTAATTCAAGTAACTGCCTTTAATACATTAGATCGCGGTCTTACGTATATATTTTTCAAGTTTATTCTTCAGCAGAGTGCATTCTACATACACTCTGAAGACATCAAATACAGTTAATTATTCAATGACGATGAATATTGTGTACCTCTTAATCAAAGTAGTAGTACTAAATGTATACTCTAATTTGTGAATATTATTGCGATAACAGGCCATGTTTTCTGTGAAGGATGTTGTTCCATTAACCCTTATAAAGTGATACAATTTGATACTAAAGCACATCAACTCATCGGTGTCTGTAATACACATCTATACTGAATATGGGTTGTAACTGATATGTTTAAATCAGAATTTTTTTAAGGATTCAGAGAGTTCTTCTCATGTTTTCTTCGATTCATTATTGAAAAGGCAACAAATGCGGAAACGATCGATTCTTTAGTTAATTGGACCACTGAGTACGAATTGAATCTCTTACGTTGGATATACAACATTTTTCCTCGTTATTTTGTATAATTCTATAGTGTATGATATTTCTGAAAGGTCATCAGTGTCCCACAAGCCTTTAAACTAAACCGCGTTTTTTAAATAATCGATTTTCTTTTTAATATCGATATTTACGCGCGATTTCCTAAATCGACTACTCGTCTTTAAAATTATTTCAGTAAATTTCTCCCCTTATTTATTTTCCTGTTTTTCTTAGGGTCAGAATTAAGGGAGTGTTGCATCTTTATTCATAACCCATAACTTTCGGGCTCTTTTTTCATGATGGAGATGAGAGAGGAGGTTTCAAGGAGTGAGGCCAAGACATTAATTAGTTGAGTAAATTTTTTAAGGAAGCTCAGTTTAAATAGCTTCGCGAGGAGGCGGGGGAATAAATTTACAAACAATCTAGCGAACCCACGAACCTAAATTAAGCAAACCATCGTAGAAAACTTCTTAGATTAGCAGGTAAAAAGAGCATGACGACCGCTGGGAAATTAGATGGCTTAAATTATTCATAAGAGGTCGTATTATTAATAAGAACTTAACGAAGTTTAACGTTAGGATCACATATAAATTCCTACCACCACGAGATCGCGCCAATTAAATTTTTTGTTGCGTTTTTAAAAAACTTATTCCTTCATCCCTCGGTAATAGTTCTATGAATATACATCGCGGGCGATAAATTTCATTGCACGATAAACGCATCAAAGTGGAACCGGCGTTATCTTTCACAAAATCCCTTCAAACGCACCCTCGATTATTAACACCGAGAACACCCCTGCGTTTCTAACCATCCCTCTACCTTTTTCACGTCCAATAGGCAGCTGACCATCACACCTCATATTTTTTCACGACCTCCCCTGACCTCCTCAAATTCTCCCTTCAAAAAACTCCACCGCATCCTCCGAAGGAGTCCAATGCCTATTATTTCCAAAGGTCTCCTCATATACGCGTGGGTCAACAACCCCTCACCAATATCGTTCATGTCCTTCGAACCTTAAGACGCACGCCTATACACCAATCATGTCATTAGGTCCTTGCCCCATTCGTAAAATTTGTTGGGGCGTTTCTTTCCTTTAGGACCATTACGGGACTCTCCGGATATAGTGGTGGTGCATTCGCATTTTACTGCATTTTCGTCAACGTTCAGAAGTGCCATTGTCTCTAAGATGTGCGTCCGTTGGTTCGTAACGGACGCGGGGTCAGTGATCTTACGTATGCAACAAAATAAAGGGATACGTAGAAGAGTGGTTACGGTAGCAAGTACTACCCTTGAACTGCGTGGGTGGGTGTCAAGAGAGGGCAAAGTTGAGGTTGTTCACCCTCGAAATGTGTTAAAAACAGTATTGCTCCATAGAGGACTGTTACTAATGGTGACGTAAAAGGAAAATTCCTGGCTAAACCTCCCTTATGCTTCCCAGATAGAAATGTGTGACCAAACTTTATTTCTTCTGGAGATTCTTTATGTGGAAACAATATAACAGCATGGTAATCATCCTGAAAACTATGTATATATAATTTGGATGATTCAATGTTTTGATAATATATCATAATTTTTACGTTTATGGCTGGGGGTAAATCAGTCCTTGGAGCAGGTGGCGAAGGTCGAGGGGCTAAGAGAAAAATATTAAATCCGTCCGGCTTTCGTCCAAAGAAACCCCTCAAAAATCCTATCCTCATAGTACACATCCCTGTTAAATTTTCGGAAAATATTATGTAATAGAATAAAAGCGTTGCATTAAAATAAGAAGTTCTTTAATTTTGCACCATTATTCGTTACCTCTTCCGCTAAATTAATGCTGCGCAGAACTGCACTTAAATATTTAACGTTTAATCTTTAGGGGATGATATATCGCACAATGATTGTAAATAATGAATAAAAATCGAATCCTGGAGGAATTTTTAATTTTTCATAACATCCTGAAATAAGCAGTGAAGGAGGCTTCGTTACTTAAGGTGTACGTTTTGATTAATAATTGTTTCAGTCGAAGAAGGAGGCTATATTACGAGTATATTAAAAAGAACACGATTATATTTTTGTTGATTTTATATCTTAAGTAGGTTTGATTAAGATTAGTTAATAACACTGCATCATTTTAATTACATTAAGTCTAATTCACTAAGAAAAAAATATTAGTAAATGGTAATACATTCTCCTTTTCCCCTATTATTAGTAATATGTAGCCAATACTAAGTAAGTATGATTCATTACCCAGGAAAATCTTTTATAACAGAAACCCTAGAAAATTAAAAATATTCTATTCCTTCATTGAAGTATTACATCTATTCGAATTAATACTGGATTGGATCTTTTAATTCATTTTTCATAGTTTCTGAAGGAATTATAATACTGGAAGTAAATAATTTTTTTATTATTTAAAGACATTTTTAGGAAAAAATTCAAATATATTTCTCGTAGAAATATACAGCTATTAAAACCTGAATATCGTGAACCAATATTTGAATTTTCAATACAGGAGATATACAGTTCCTTTATTTGAAATTTTAGGGTAACAATTCTGTAAATCATTGCAATTCAATATTGTTGAGAGTAATTCCATCTGAAAGCAGAATGCTGTCTGTAAACGATGATAAAAAATACGAAATGATGAAGTGTCACTTTATTGTAACTCGAACTCAGGTATCTCAATTTCCCAATACATGCTTGGGAACGTTCCTATATGCACAGTTTACAAGCAAAGTCACCTTTTCAGTAAATATTAGTATCTGAAATTCCTGTCACGGACGATGGAAATATAATGGAACTTCTACTGTACTTCCCCACTCATTCTCCAGTCATCACACTCTTCATTTCTTTGTCCACCCGTAACGCCCAATCTCAAACACAACACTCCGATCTCCGCTGCACAATATATATATACGTCCTTTTATTGTCATGGGAAGCAGACTCGCTTTTTAAGACTCACTCTCTATCTCTCGAGGCAAAAACTCGTTTTCTATTACAAGGGACTCCTCTGTTTTCGTTTTCTATTCGGAGTCCCTCATCTTCCGTAGGGTTCTTGAGTATCCCTTTTGAATCTATCGGTCCCGGAAGTTGGGTATAAGGTTTTTGGGTGCTAACGTCACAGGTTCTCCAAAGCACCAATTTCACGGCGCTCCTCTTATGAGCACCGTTATATCCTGTCCCTAGCTGTGATCCTTGTGTGAGGGTCGATATCGGATGGGAGAGGGTTCTTCTGGCGCTGCCCATATGCCTGTCTGCAGTGATTCTTTCGTACGGTACTCCTCCAATAGGTTATACCACTTTGATATCCTATTTTCACGTCTCATGGTCACCAATGACATGTATCTCTTCTAATCGAACGTATTGTGGACGAAGTGCTTAGGATGGATGGGTGGAGGTTCTCCAAAAAGCTCATAGATGTTTATGAGCAGGTTCGTTTTCTAAGTGAAGGTAAATACGAGGGTGCAGGGAGTGCAATGCCCTAAGGCCTTCGGTGGCAAGGACGAAGGTCAACGGTTTGGAGTCACCGAGGTCATGTAGTAAACATGTCACGTTCTCCTCGGCTGTATTTTAAAAGATACCGTTCTCCCAGCGTGAAATACACAATTCTAATTAAAACGAAGGAATGGGTTTGCTCCCTCAGATGTGTTTTAAAATATTCCAAGTCACATTTGCGTTTGGAGGAAAAATTCCACGACCCCTGAAGATATATGTGGTGATTGTAATGGGGTTTTATCATTTTCTGGAATAAAATCCGGAATTGGAAAATATAGGATGAGAAATCGCGTTTTTTTCAAACCTTTAAACGATATTACAAGTGCGTAAATATTTTAATGAATATCAGAAAAGTTTTCCAGAAAATGAACTTGAAACAACTGTACAAAATATAGTACGAAGAGCAATTACGTACCTGTATCCTTAATTGTTAGGGTTCCTTATTAACGACCTGTATAGATGATTTTAAGACAAATTGATTGCATAATAAACACAAGCAGTAACATTAATATAATTTTCATAATATAATAATTTGATTTCCTAAGCAAATATCAATATTAAGCTGCAGCGAAAACCAAATTCATATTAAGTTGCTTATTTAACCCATGTACAAACATGTCTATAGATATCCCGTACTTGGGTATTATTCGCATTTCACCAACTGTCAATATCACGAGCCTACTTACGTGATTTTTATAGCTTCGTGAACTTCCCGTTTTGAGGAGGATAGAGGACTTTCGCTTCTGGAGAGGATGCGGCTGGAGCGTGACTACCTGAAAGTGAAAACAAATTAGACCTGAATGAATTCAGGATGATGCTGAGATCCAGGGAACCGAATGTTGGGGTCCAACAGTTTATTAACGGAAGGAAATTGAAGAACAGTTGGAAGCCTTGAGATTAGTTCGACAGATGATGGCTTCTGTTATGGGAGGCTTCTTTAAGCACTACGTCGCCTCACTTTAGACCAGTTGTATTTTGATTATGCATCATGCGGTAACGGATGTATGGAGAAGATAAATATTCAGGGCTGAGAACGCTAGATAACGGTTTTAATTGCTGGTGCCGATGTAGGGTTAAGTTGTGGTCTTGATTCACTGCTATATTTGGTTTAAATAATGAGCATTCCATATGTTAAAACAGGATATGAAGGTGAGAGTATACATGTACGAGGTGCCTTTTTATAAATTTTTATTTAAACGAAAAAGATTTATACTTCATTGTGGATAATATAGGACTTTAAATATACCATATTTTTGTTTCTATCCTAGAAAACACCGGAAAGGTAACGTCCCATTATGAAATATAACTTAAAACTGAAGTATACGTTTCCTTAGAATTGAATATGTTACTTATTAGAATATTATTTCAGAATTATTGTACTCCCTGAGTTAAGACATATGGTGTGATAATGTTTGCAGAGAGATTAATTCTTTTATCTTAATCTAAAAGATAATGGCGTGATTATAATTATTGCATAGGGCAGAATTAAAGTGTGCTGTATATAGAAGGATTCAACCTTTGTTTAGAAATATTCAGATTTCTATTGAATATAGTATAATTTTTTTATCCACTAATCTGAATTTAATATTACTCATTTTTTCTCATTCAGAAATATATGGCAATACTTCTATTAGGGTAATTTAAAACTTTACAATAATACATAAATTATTTATAAGACTTTACAAAGGCAAAGATAATACTATTTTCAATTTTAATTATTTCCAGAGATCTCATCTACTATGAGAGATATGGATTTATCTTAGGAAAAGTATCAATATTAATGAATGCTCGTAACAAGTAGTACGAGGAGTTTTTATTTTAAATGCCTGTCTTAAACTTAACACCGTGTCATGAACAAGTTCAACGTTTTCACTTTTATCTCTGGAGATATATCGGGAGAAAATGAGGAGAAATTTAACGTGAAAGTGGGGGATATCAATTCCTTTTTCGGGTCTTAAAATATGCGACATTTAATTTAGGAAATCATTGGTTTTTCAGCATAATGTGTTATTAATAATAATTATTAGGATGATCGAGTGTTAATCATTAAAATATTTCCCCTAAAATTAGAAATAATCGTAAATAACCTTATCAGAGACTGGCGCGTAAATTTAAATGAAAATGAAATACATATATCTTTTTTCATCTTGGAATAATTTCACGATATCTAAAATAAATTTGGTGTATTCGAGCTCGAGGAATGGTTTTGCTCTAAGGTACTCGTATCTTAAGAGGCCGTTACAACTTACATACAGATTATATCTAATATCTATATATCTAACGATTTAAATGATTAAAAGAATCTTAACAAATGAAAGATAAGATAAATTTCAAAATGGATCGAAATATCAGTATTATATAACTGTTTTACCGTAAAAATATACAGGAATATGTTTCTAGTCAAATTAATCGTATCTATATAATTCTCTGTTATGTTAGGAATATATTTATGTGAAATGCCTTATTTTAACATCTCTATTTTTATGGAATCAATATTCTTCTCATTAATTCTATTGTTTAGATTGCTATTTTGTGTAGATATTCGTCCAAAGGGATTTTGTTTTTTATTATAATTTACACACCACAACGATTATCTATCATATCTACGATATCTCACTATAATATAAAGCTAAGATAAGGTGTGTTAATAATTAGCAGTGCTAATTAGAAGTTGAAGGAATATCGCAATGAGTTATTTTTATGAACTTTAAAATTTGCGAGTCTAAATTAGTATGAGGATTAATATCTCATTGGAATTTACATGAGTTTCGATTGTACTAATCAGAAATAATGAAATTCGGAGAGTAATCACTCGATAATGGTGATAAGGATTCATCTTCATTTCTATTTCCCCGTGAAAAGCGAAGGAATCCACAACAGCACCTCGGAATAAAATCTCTCTGGCATCTGATGTTCCCTGGCGCGGAACAAAGCTTCAATCATGGGAACGAAAAAGCTGCTGCGTTTAGCAGCTGTGACTCGGCACATGTTTCGTATGTACATTTATAAGTATCTGAATGACTATTAGAATTTTAAAGAAGTTAATTAATAATATATAATTTTTAAAGTTAAAGAATTTTCAAAAAAGTCAAGTTTTACTGATTTTTTTGGCATAATTGTTATATCCTTCATCGGTTATGAAGTTAGTTTATTATCTATGAATCACTGTACGAGGTGTTGATTAGGCTCAAGAAGAACTTAAGGAAATGCTAAATGTGTATGAAATAACTTAATTATAAAAGTTCCACCCTTTATTTTCCTTTTGTTCCTTTATCTCACATCCATTTGCCAGGATAGACATCCAAAAATTTGAGGCTTCCCTGATTGGTTTTACACAAGTAACTTTAAATATATTATATTAAAATATTTACTCAATCACTATACATACATCACAGTGAAATTTTATTTAAATATTCACTTTGGAGTATATCATTATTTTTGAGATTCCCTTATATAAGTTTATAAAAATTATATCCTATATAAAGAGTATTTATATTAAAGAATTCAAGCGTCACCAATAAATGTGAATCAGTAGGATAAAGAGATGATTTGAATTATATTCTGCAAAACGTATGATTCAGCATTCTTCTATTTCCAAGAAATTTCACAACTGTGATTTAGAATTAGTATTAGCATAAAAAATTACTCTTAGATATTTTTATGAATGCCACGAGATAACACGGACTACATTTGTACCATATCCTTCGCGTGTAACCTATCGTCCCTAATCAATACACTTCTATCACATAATTGCCGCTTTTGCTTTAGAGATAATTCCATAAAACAATGAATGAATCACATTACGGAACAGTATAAACACAGCCCTCTTTTCTAAGATAACCAAGGGAGATTTTAAGGTCAGAATACTAGCAATTCTTCCCTGTCGTGATTCATCAGCCCACTGATGAAATACAAGGATAATTATTCTATGTTTTACTTTAAGAGTGGACCTTAATTAATGGTTAGGATAAGGAAGTATATGTAGGCAACGTTGGTGTAAGTAAAAGTTTCATCCGATCGGGAATCACGCGTTTGCAAAAGAGCCGCTTCGTCCCAAGACGCGTGCAAGTTTAGATCCCGAAGGTGCAATTTCATGAGCTGTCCACCACAGAGCAAGTGCGTGACTCAGTGCAATTAGTCCGAGTTTCATTATAACGAACAATTACCCCTCGGGAACTCTTTCTCGGAGTAGATTCTTTCGTGGCGATCTAGAAGAAAGATGGTTGAGGGAGGACACGTGACCCCACGTGGAAACAGAGGATGAAATCGACTTCCTTTTCGCTCTCCGATGCCTTCGCCATTCTCCTACAGCACACGACATAAATTACTGATGAACTGTGGTGAAAGCTCTCTGCGGAATTGGGTTCGGGAATATTAACCTCGAGTCCGTCAAACAGTGACAGGATGTGGCGTCTATATCTTAACATCACGGAATGCCAGCGTGTCTATAAGATAGATGGTCTAAAAGAGATATTCCCGTGCACTGCTGCCGAGCTCTATTTATGTATAATTTACTTTATACCATTTATTTAACATTCATATTAAATATATTTAATTTATCGGCCTTGGATGGGTCAAAGAATGTTCTATCGTCGCCGATTACGAGTTCGTAAGATAACGATTCGGTTGAGATACAAGGAGGAATTATAATACACGCTGAATAACTTATACGTTTCGTTAAATTAGCGTTCCTCCGCACGGATTTGATTCTAATGTATGTATCTCCTTATCAGATCTCGCTGATATTGCTCAAGTTTGCTGAGGAAATGTATCGAGGAAAGTTCATGCAAATAAATCCGGGTTTCTTTGCATGAATTATGGAAAGAGTTCAAGATCGAGGTTAACTCTGATTTATTTCGACTTATATGTACACTGTTTAGTAGGAAAGGAAGTAACGCTACTCCTGAGGTATAGCTTGTTTTAAGAAGGAAAATATACCTTAAATTAAGTAATTTTCGGTAAAAATATTACAAGATAGTTATGGATGTAAATGCATTACGTAGATTTATCTTTAATAACTTGTATTTAATTCTTTCGCATGTTTTCAGGAACAAAACATTGCTATCGTCAGTCTCCTACGGTATAATTCTTAAGTTTGTGTGTCAGTTCCTCTATCTGTGATATAAACATTAGAATCTGTTCTGCTGTCGGCTTAACTCTACCAAACGAATAAATATAAATATTAGTACGTTATTTATCTTCATTCCGCTACCCTATATATCTTTTGATACCCAGATCCATTTTACGGATTGTCTCTTTCTCGCCACGATATCAAACCTTATCGCGACGAGTTGGTCGCTGATCCCTGAAAACTATCTCTTCTCAAATTTAATTGAACTCCCGCTGCGACGTCTAAGGCGGAGCGGCTTTATACAACGATCTTATTAACTCTAATCCTTAAACGTCTACGATTCTAGACGCGGATATATTTCACAGGATAATTTTTGTTTCTTCCGGCAGAGATATTAATGAAAGCGTCAGCAGCCGACATTCCAAAGTGAGGTCATCTCTTTTCGGAAGTTAAGGCGTGTGTCGGCGCCCGCCCGCTGACCCCTACTCGAGATAATCCCCGGCAGCCTCTTTCGCTGACGTAAGTACAAAACTGCTCGTTATTATCACCATGTTACGCCTTTCTTTCAGAAGCTCGGATGTGTGAACCCATTATTCCGAGCGATGTTGAAAACGAATGTGTTTTTTAGGTTGTTCAGATTTGTATGTAACGACCGAGATAATGCTAACAGTGTCAAGAACATCGTAAGATATTTGGTTAATGTTTGGAGTATTTTTATTACATTTACGTGTGTAACTGTGGAGATAATAATAGCAATAACGGGGAATACGATGTTGGATGTGTAATCGAATTTTTTTCGCATTTTATTTCGATCGATCGATACAAAGAAAACAATTTGGTGATTTCGTATTCATAACTATAAAACATAATCATTTTCCAAACCTTCGATTCATCCTCTCCCCAGTTATTATATCGTATATAATATATAGATTCGTAAATTAACGTTCGAGGAATTTGATTAATTTTTTTCCTATCCTCTGTCATATTCATCATCTACTCCTTTATTAAATGGTATAAATTTTCACACATAGGGAACTTGATTCCTTTAAAGAGACGATTATATCTTGTGTGGATGTTGTGCTTTTTGTTCGTTATCATTAATAGCACTTTGACAAAATTTAAGTGTTCCATTTTCTCTGAATCAGAACAATAATCATTTATTGACGAGTGAGAATTCGCTATCGTATTTTGATCCGAGATATTCCGCGAAGTTTAAATTCTAATTGCGAGGAAAAATTTGGCTTTTTATTCGTCAAAGAAGTTTCTATATACAAAGGAATTGGAAGATCTAGCTTCGTGTCTTGTCCTCGTCATCATTATGATTCTGGCGAATTGTATTTCTTTGAAAGAAGTACATTATGTACCACAAGGATGGGCACTCTCACGTACTGATAGTCGCATCTAATCGTATCGCCAATCAGGATACGTAGGCTCACTGGTTCCCTTTCTCACCGGTACCTCAGGGTCCCATTCCAACGAAGTCCTTCCTCGCAATTCGCAACCTTTTCACCCGACACGTTCCTCGCAGGAAAGGTTAGCCGGGAGTCTCACCGGGGGTGGATACCAATTACGCCCGCTGAATAAAGAGAGGAGCGTGCGCCTTCGTGCAGATGGGCGTTACCCCATCTCACGTTCTACGTGACACCCATGGCAACTCTCGGCGGTGTCGGAAGGGGTGTGAGAATGTGGTAATCTCTCTTCCATGGGAAAGAGCCTTTTTTTTAATGGCCTCAGATCGTCATCATCATCATCATCATCCAGACGATGACGTGCCTTCTCCTGGTCCGGTATTGCCTCACGCGATTTTTTTAAGTAGCGCTGGAAGAACACGTGAGGCTTGTGTTCTCCGTGTGGTACGCCGCCTACGGACTCTTGTTTGCGTAAAAGCGTTAAGTGGAGGAAGTTGCGGTGCAGTCCAGAAAAGAGTTGGCCGGTGCTGGATTTGCTGACATTATTAGAATTAGGGGAGGAGGGTGCACTATAAAGGTTTTTTGGTGCAGCCCAGTTATATGCTCCCTCCGTCTCAGTTCATTTATGCTGCTTTGGCTTTGGTCTGCTTCCTGGTTTACAAATTTAAATGCGTTAATAGCTGTGATTTTAGTTTGGGTGGATATTCTGAAAGTAGTGTAAGGCAGGGTGTGTATTGAAGCAGTAAACTCTGATAAGTGTAGGGGAAAATGAATCATAGAGACCGATATCTTGAAAATCTAAGTTGATGGCTCTTTTACTTTGTATCTAACACTAATTATCTTATCTCGTTTAGGGTAACACCACCTAATACATTAAGTACGTAATACAATATAATTAAAGACTTAACACCTTTTACTCAATACTTTACTACGTAAGGCTTTTTTAACAGAGATTGTTAAAATATGATATCATCATCTCTTTCCAATATGTCTCGGAGAAAAGTTTCCAATTGCCAGACCGTTGAGGAAATAAATATATTATGTAAACACCATAAAATTCTTAAGAAACGTGACGTGATATATATTTGATATACTTTCCTTTATTTCGAATAGTAATAGGACTTAATATCAATAGAAGCGTAATGAATCAGTCATTATTGTAGTCGAAATTGGCATCTTATCCCATAGTTCATGGTTACGGAGATCAGCTCTACTTTATTTCCTCAGATGATGTTGAAGTATCCTGAGGAACATTCTTAAATTCCCGTAGCGAATGCTGATGGCCGAATTCTTTCGAGAAGAGCAAGAGGAAAAAATAGAGTGCGTCTGGGAAATTCAAAAGAATTTCCGCTCTTAATTGCGTGCGGGGATTTTAGCCTATCCCATGCCCTGGGACACGAATCGCATCTCCGTTTCTTTCTGCATAAGAGATTCTCATCTAAGGGGAAATACTTGAGATGTTGCAACCGTCGTTTGCCCCAGGCTATTTCCCAAACTTCCTCAGAATTCGCCGGATATCGTGAAAATGCCTCCGCTAAGTGTCCATCAGCACGTAGTATATTTCCTCGAAAATTTGCCTAAAAAGTAAAAAAAACCTGAATATAATTATACGTCAAATTTCTGATTAGTAAGTTATATTTTTTTTATCCCGAGACAAGCCCCACGAAAAACGACTGATACATGGCTATAAGTTTATGTTTTTTACTCAGTTTTTAAGCTAATTTTTTTTAAATCAAGGATAATCTAAATTTAGCCCAAATTTAAATACAAAAATGTTATTTTGATAATGATCTAGCTTTTATTATCTGCGTGACGAAATAAAAATCATGGTTCCGTGGATTCAAGCTTTGAAAAGTCCATCTCCGTTCACTCGTGTTATTCAATAAAATTTTAGACTGACATTTACAAGAACATAAGGTATGAGTTTTCTAAAGAAGAATATTTATCTTTCGAATTTCTTTATATTATCAAATATTTATAGAATTACAATCTTTAAATATTTTAAATTGTCATTTATTTAATTAATTCTTTTAAATTTTTCTCTTTCGATGAGATTTGGAGCTGTTTCGTTCGGTCGATACTGCAGGATTAGTAGTACAGTACATACCTGTCTCACTTATTAGAAATTAAAAGTTAACATAAAAATTTAGCGGGTATATTACAAATATACGAGTTTTTCTCTCGAATTTTATTGGGCAACTATTCTTTTTCGATGCAAAATACTTTGGAAATTAGAATGTTTTAGTCAGACATTTAAGATAAACAAGCCATAGAAACGTATTATGGCAACAATATGATATACTTGTTTATCTCAACTACGATTCTCTATTAGAGGCATCAGTAGAATTTTATGAAAGTGTGCTTTCAAATATTAATTGCGATACTTTTGTGAAAGATCTGAGATCAACAGCTGTTCCATTTTGCCATTCTTGCAAGAGATTTGCTTCAGCAAGTGGAATTTAATCGAAAGGTTACCTATTTGGAGGTTAATACATTACAGTATCTTAACACTTCTCAAACTACGCTTTCGTTGGTTGTGATCTCATATGTTGCCATTTCATACGTAAATTCCTATAGAAATGAGACCCAAGGCAACGAAGAGATCCAATGAACAACTGGATCTATCGCCAGTTAAAGATATGCTGAGACAAGTGTCCCAGTCTTCGAGAATGGTTATGAAAATTCTCAAAAAGGCGCAAGATGTTCCACTCAAAAGAAAACCTGTTAAGCGAAGGCTCCTTAAATTAGATCCTAAGCCAAAGAGGGTAAACGTCAATGGGATTTGGAATAATATTTGTATATCCGAGGGTGTTCTTGAACTCTGAATCGTTTTTTACAATCCTTGGCATTACACAATTAGAGTAGAAGTAACTCTCAAAGACATGATATTTATTCATATTATCGTACGAAACTTTCATAGCGTGGGGTTCTCAGTTATTAAAGACGGATATTAGCATCATGCAACCTTACTTCTGACAGCCGCTCTTTCTTACGCGATTCTTAAAAATAAGCCTAAGGTCCATACAGTTCCTCACGAAACTTTCATGGTATCACAAGATTAAATCTTTGGGTACAGTTTTCTGTGTTCATGTATTTATTTGCTTTGCCGGTTGCAATTTTCTGTTCTAATTAAGATACCTTTTACTAAAAGATGGGATATGATTGCCTTTTAAACGAAGGTAACGATTCAATTCATACATTATATAACTTATTACATATTTGTAGCACATACCTTATCTTGTGAATTCCACGACAGATGACTGAGCCAACATTGCCTTGCTTATCGAATCCGGAAGAGGAAGAACTTCGACAGTTCATGAACGTAGGAAATGAATCCCAACTGAATTCGCACGACCTGACGGGATCTGTGAATTGGGATGCCAACTTGACTGAAGACGTCCAATTATTCGACTCAAACTGTATGGACGATATTTTATTCGACTTATAATTTTCAACTTGAAGACGACGGTACTTTACAAGACTTGAACTCTTTATTTTTAATATTTTCTGTATTTATTTAATATGGAATAAAAAAATCAGGAATCTAACAATAAGAGAAACAGGACTTTGGACCACCTTTTACATGAAATAATAATTTTTTAGCATTTTCATGACCAAGCTTATACTTCTCAGAATCTTGATAAAATATTTTGGAGAACATAACTCCGGAAAACTCAAATTTTTATTTTCAAAATTATATTGATATTTTATGTTTTGAATTCTTGGGACAAGATGTTGTATGCATTATGTTACAGGATTTGTGCTTGGGAAATTATACAATAAATTTTTACATTGGAATTTTTAAAAATTCATTTATTTAATAATAAATTATTTTAGTTGATGAAATAATCATTGATTTGTAAGAGGTACAGATATGACATAAGCTACAATCCAAAGGTACCTCTTCTTCATTGTAGTTTTACAAACTTTTGCTATCACTTCATTTATGGCTGTGATATATATTTTCATTACTGAACAAAAAAGTGTGATATTCGCACGTATTGTACCATTGTTCTTTGTTCTAGACCTGCAAGAATATTGAATTGCCATTTATGCCCATCGCGCAAAATAATCCCTCATTGCACGAATATATTCATTCTATAACAAAAATGCCTGCAATTAATGCAAAAGACTAATTTAAAACTTAACATGAAATTTCTGTTTCTAGCCTGTTCACGCATTAACTTTTACAGAACTTCCTGGACGATTTCTAAAATTGTAACCAGCAACGGACTAAAAAATAACCCATTCTCTTCGATAGGAAAACGCTGGAAAACATCGTTCGTTTCACTAATTTCATTTTCCTCACTTAATATGCAAAGTTTTGACTTACTCTTCAATGAGTGATGGAAATGATTTGCAAAATTATACGTTATGCTTATCAGATTTCACCTTCATAAGCCAGTTAACATAGATAATGGCAACATTTCTTTCCTTTCCGTTAAATGCCGATATTCAGATGCTTTATGAACACTCGATAGCAGTTAGCATTTCCACTTACCGTAAGTAATTGCCTCTTACTCAGTTATTTTGAAGTAGTAATCACCTCATAAGAAACTACTCAATGAGATATAATTATATCTGTCAAGAATGTATCACATTAAAGGGAGGTATACGTGTGTCATTTCTATATTCCTAATGCGTTCTTTGATAAAACCCAGGAATGAGTTCCGAGTAAAGAAAACCTTTTTCCTTTACCTTTGGCCTGGTTTTACTTCTTAGAATTCGTTATCCGTTGTTCTTTTAATATCTATAATTATTATTTGAGAATTACGTTCTATGTCGGTGAAAGTAAAATGGTAATAAGTTCCGGATATTAGGCTTTTTACATTTTCAACGTAGCTTATCAATATTTGAAATAGAAAATAGGAAAATTAGTGTTAAATATATTACTGAATAATGTACGACTAGAGATACGTACTATTTAAATAGATGGAGGGTACTATTCGAAGGAATTGTATGTACGAGGCGGTCACTCGATTGATTTATCCTTATATGCAATGCGAAATTACGAATTCCTTTTTTGGTTCCCCAATGTCTTTCTAATTTACTTTTCCTTGTGCCGAATAACTCCCTTCAATTTCCGATTGTACCAGGTTGTTATTTCCTCTCCTTGCTTTCCATATTTGCCAAAAGATCGTCAATCAGCACGTTTCGCTGCGTAGTTTAATACGGATCCGCAAGAAATCCTTTGATCTTCGATAGTCATTAGAGAATTGCTGGAAAAGAAGAAAGTGACGCTCACCATTCATACCGGAACCGGTATTCCACATTTGAGAAACCGAAAATACCGTATGAGTTTCTCCTTCAGAAAGCGTATTAAATTAAGGAGATATATCCACTTTAAATCGTAAAAGGTCCGGATCGGTAAAAGTTAACTTCCGATGAAATTCGGACAGAGAAAGAAAGTATGTGCAGTAGTTAATTGCGAATTTTTGAAGCAGAAGTGCTTTAATTAATATATATAAGTCATCCGGTATTAAGAAATGAGTGATTGTCTTATTGAAAGTTTAAGATTTATGTTTAAGTAATATTTCCAGTTTTGCGGGGATATAATAAATAAATAAATATATCTAATAAATGTCTGAAATGAAATCTGTATGGTTCAGAGAATTAGTAAAAAGCACACCGTAATTCTTATCATGACTTTCTACGATATCTTAAAATTTAGTATAAAAACAATCAGTATGGTTCTTATACTTTCAGGGTAACTTAACTTAAAGTTGTGAATCTTATTTGAGTATCGTATATTTTCTTTGGATTGTTTTCGCAGAATGCGGAGCGAATGGGCGAACTATTTATGATGATATTTTAATCTTTCTATTCGAATTCTCATTCATTTTTTCAAAACTGATAATTGGAAGTTCCTCCTTCGTAATTAAGGTGTGCGTTTATTTAGCCAAATTATATTTTGCACCCATTGAAAAAATATTATGCTATAGTGATCAAATTCGAAAGTAACAAATCATGTTCTTTTTACTTGAAGGATAACGAATGTTTAAGGTTGTAGTCTCTAGAAATATTTTAATGCACAATTGGATGGTAATGAAAAGGGTAATCTTTTATGCAAATATAGAATTTCTAGATTTATTACTTTTAAGGAAGAATTTATATTACCTTCAAAAGTTATTATTTGTCATTGATCTTAGAGAACGGGTACAATGACTACAATTATACAAGAAAGTGTAGCTGAACTTTTCTAGGATCCTTGAAATTGTTCCTTGATAGTCTTCGACAATGTTAAGAACAAAAGGTAGAAATAAAACAAACATACACTTTTGTATATAATTTATTACGTACGTTAAAGAAAATTATAATTATCATAATGTCTCAAAAGTCATCAATAAAGTTCAACAGTAAAGTTTCATTCACAATTACGTTGTAAGAATATCGTCGTAACAGGGGTTCAATCCTTAAAAATTAATTTTATAATACTCCTCAAAGAGTTTGAGTATTATAAAATAACACTCATCATACACAAGATTTCAAGAAAAAATAGCAAATTAAAGTAATCGAAAATTCAATAAAAAATTCTTCTTGATGTAATATGTCTTCAATTGCGTATTCTTGAAAATGTATGTCTTTGAAGTATATGTCTTTTCATTTAGTTTCTCTTCAGTGACTCTTCATCAGTTTGCGTCTTTTCTAAGTCGTAGTCTTCGTTTATAAACTTAAAAGAATCAGGTGAAATAGCCATGGGTCGAAGGAATCGTCGTCTACAACGTCATTCATGTTCGAATCACCGAAATCCGTTGATTCGATGAATTCGTTCAGATTCTTAAGTGTCTCTGTTTCTCCTTGATTTACAAGCATTCCATGTTCATTGGCGGGCTGTACCACTTGAGATGAACATGGATGCAGTGTCTGTTCAGTCATCTGTCATAAAAATCGAATCCCTCAGTATAGGAACTATATGTTTCTCAAAGGAAACGGTACTGAGTGAATGATTGCTGAAACTCCGATTGTTATTCGTAAGAGAAGTTGATTCGCGTATCAAAATGCATTTTGATTAGGAAGTGGATTTTTAGCAAATGATATCATGGGTACAGGAATAAATATTAGTATCTGAAGATCTCGATATCATTTAAATATTATGGTAAAAGTTATTCAGATGGATATTTGAGTCAATCAAATTATTTTCATAGCCACAATATTATTTGCATTATTCAAAGACATTAAAAATGGAAAGCAAAGAAATATTCTTGACTCTTTGCCATTAAAGTTAGAATTTGAATCGTCAGTTACAATTACAGTGTTCACTGTAATTTTTAAAAGTATTTCATCCCCGAAAGATTATTATTAAAGTAGATTATGGAAGTCTATAAATTTCAAAATGAGAAATTTTTTACACGTCAATAACCAATTCGCAACTAATAAATTAATTTTATCTATAATCTTTGACTTTACCGTTTCCGGACGAGAATCTTCATTCTTAAGTTGTTTTCCCAGTTGCTTCATTCTGTAATCATCTCTTTTCGTCCAGTTAAGAACGTTGATAACCGTTCTCGATGACTTATTAACTTTTCGAAGAATGCTCTTCACCGGCAGTAGATCCGGCGGTTGAGAGAAGGTTTTGCTCACTCTCACTTTCATTTCTAAAAGAATATCAATATGAAAAATGAATCCAAATATTTATCGGAACAGAATCGAAATTTTTGTTTATATCTCCACAATTTTACAATCCTTTGTATATAATATTAATGATGGCATTTATGTATGAACTATTGTGCACGTATTAGAAGCAACTAACCGTGTAACTCTGCGTAGAGATTCGAAGTGAATGCTATTTCCAAAGAATGTTAGAATAACAAATCTTTTCCAGAATATATTTTCAATCAGAATATTATCGTAAGATAACCAAGTATTAAAATTGTTATTTGGATAAACAGAGGTTGCTATTGGTTGTTTCCATGGGTTGTTTACTTTTGAAATAACCGTTAATGTGACCTAAGAAATTATTCCTTAAATAAGCAATATTTAGCTTATGGGAAACAATTTGACAGATATAAGAAATGGAAAACGATTATCTATCAATGAATTGAAATGCATTGTAAAAATACAATAATATATAATCGGATTTTGGATCCTAGGGATGCGTCGTACTAACCTATTCATAGCTCACGCTTTTCTCTAAAAGAGTAAAAATAAAGGGAAAATGTTATAAAGAATGACATCGGAACCAATTGGTAACTTTACTGCCTGTTTTTTACTCCGACAGTTATGGATAAATGAAATAATTATTCTAGTCGACACATGTCACACAGTCAGAAGCGTAACTAACAATGGTCCAACGCTTTATTTTAGAAATTATGTTCTCGCGTTTGCCAATATAGCGGAGATTTGACTCACCAGTTGAATTTCTCAACTAGGAATCACAAGATGCAATTCTTAGGAATGACTTCGATGAGAAAATCTCCTTTATACGTTTCAAACGTGCAGCTTCAAAGCAGATTATGACTTGATACGCTAAATAGCAAATCTATCAATGGCGTCGTCAAAATAAACAAAAGCAAACTTTCGTTGTCATGTCTTGTTTTATTTATGCGTAAAAAATTAAAAATTATATTTACGAAAAATATCTAGAATAATTGCCACGAATAATAGTTAATAAATAAGGGAGTTAATAAAAATATTCTCATTTATGATTCTTATAAAATTAGGTAATCTAGATACTTAAAATGGAAGGCAAACTAGATTATTTTGATATTCCTGTTTAAGGGAAAAGTAGCTTTCTTATCAAAATTACTAATGCATGAATGATTTACATATATTTCCCGTATAGAAGTTAAAACTATCCGTAATTAATTCCTTTATATATTTTTGTATCATCAATATTTGAATCCAAAGAAGTCTTGATATAAGCATGTGAATTCAGAAGATTGTCTTATCTGTTAATGCTCCTAATATTTATCTAATTAATTTAATAAATCACTATTAAGTCCTTTTTCAAGGTTTTTGGACTAATTTATTTCAAGATCAGGAAGCAGTGAGAATTGACTTTAATAGCTTCTGATTATTGGTTGCTTTTGGTAGACAATGTTCGACCCAAACATTTTATACACTTGGTTATCTTTTTTACTCTTTAACTCCTTAATTTATATTATGATCTGTTCATTTTATACTCTGAAATGATTTACTAAGTGTCTCCTTTTTTTCTTATGGTTATTGACCTCGACTTGGTGAAATATTTACTATTACTTAAGTCACAAATTGTTCGATAATTTTTGGATATGTTAGAAGCTTATTAACTTAAATGACTAAATTTTAATGGTGTGCTTATTTTTGATACGTAAGCTCTTGGAAATATGCTTCATGTATAATCACATTGCATTTAAATATTTTAGCGTATAGAAAAATAAAGAACAGGTGATAAAACTGTTTGGTGATGTAAATCTTTTTAGTACAACAAACCGTATGACGATACCGTCCCTTAGTACCGCGTCAATTGGGACAACAAATCAAATGACGTGTTCCTCCGGAAATACGAACTGCCATTTGTTACATAATGGCGTTTCTCCGCGACGAAGAAAAGAGTTTAAAATCTCGCACGCAATATCCGTTCCCATAAAAACATTTGTTCTCTTCGGCAGCACGCACTGTCGAGGACGTAGGCCACACTAAATAGACACGCACGGATTCCTGCGATGGGTTCGAGAGGAATGCAGAAAAACAAAAGCGAGAGAAAAATACGACGCAAAATATTATAGAGAGAGAAGGGGAAGATAAATAGAGAAGAGGGGCGAGGAAATGAGAGATGGAAGATTAAGACATTTATCATTAATCTGAGAGAAATTAGTTCCGAAGCGTTAAACCTCCGCAGCTTATAACCAGTTGGGAATTGGTTGTGCGTGAATACAAGTGTAGAGTGGGATGGAGGATTGGGAGATAATGGATAAAATTTTTAATGGGAAGAGGGAGTTGAGAGGCTTCCCTTTCTACGAAGCGATGTCGGGTGAGGCCATCGTAGGAAGACCAGTACACATGCACTCCCTCATTACTCCTGTGCTAAAACCGACTCAATCACGATATACACATTAACATTTTCCTTATCCCTTTCGACATTGAATCATCGAACACTTTGAGGGTTATGTTGCGATATATCGAAAAAGCCGCCAATGTACAATTGCGTACGTGTTTATTCCGCTGTCTTGGAAGTTTTAACAAGCGGTATAATGATTATTTGAATGTCATTGTAATCATGTATCATAAAACTACCATACTGCAGTATCGGATAATTAAAGATCTTAATTGCTATTAGCTTATAATCTCGTATAATTATAATTGATCCCGCGTACTTAGCGTTATCCTTCAGTCGTTCCGTAATGCGATTTGAGTTCCCTTATCTAAATTTATTCTTAATACTCGTTATAAGTAAATATCAGCCAGCTAATTTTAATTTTTACATTTTATCATCGAGTCAATCGATTTTATTCTGGTAATCTTATTCTCAGAGGTTCATACATATTGAAAAGAAATAAATAATGAGCTAGCTTTCACGAATTTCAGAATTTAGTATCCATAAAAAGGTTGATTATGGTCAAATTGGCATAATTAGCACGTAATTACTTCCTAAATGCTAATTAAAACTCGACGTAATGCCCAATATATTATTCAATGAAATCGTATGGGTTAAATCGGTTGTTCTCTCATTGATTTTCTGGTGTACTCTTTATCATTATCACCTTTATCAGTCTTTATCAGTTCGCAACCAGAGATACAGAAAACCAACGGTTATCTAAAACTCTCTCATGAGCCTTTCACACTAGCATAGACCAGGCTCTTGTTTCCCTTAAATCTGTCCTCAGCTCCTCATCATTGCCACCCCGTGTCCCATTCCGATATCCATCGACGATGTCTTATCTGCACATGGCCCGCACGCGTCCACTACCGTGATCTTATTTCATCCATAATTTCTGTTGCTCCAGTCAGCATCCCCTCCCTGTTGCCAAGTTTTTCATCTCTTCTGTCTCCCCAAAGAGTTCTCTTCAAGTGGTTTTGAGCCTACAACCTCCCTCGCAGCTACTTTTTTGGGGGTTGACAGATTATTGCCTTTTTAAGATTCCAAGGGTAGCTAACACGTGTGAAAACTGGGAAGCGGATTGATTTCACAGATGCATACACACATTGTAAGTTTAATGGTTCTATAAAAATTGGCCTCGTTCCTTTGATTGTATTCTTTTCTCTGCGCACCTGTTTTTTTAAATTTGGAACAACACTCACTCAACTTTCATTTGATTAATAGTACAGCTTAAGTTATCCTTTTCTGCATTCAGTTCAACAAATTGTGAAGTACTTGAGGTGACTATATTTTTAAGAGTACAATCCCATTTCTTCGTTTCTTACGTTTCAATAGCTTTGGTGATAGCTTAATATCGTCCGTACTGCAGATAAAATAGCATTTCTCATGAATTTCATATATAAGTGTATGCTGAATATTTTATTTGAAAAAATTACAAAATTCAAGCACTTTTTAGTGTAATTTTGCATAAGTTTCCATATAAAAATATAGTTATTTTTTAATAGGTTTCTTTCCTTCCTTCAATGTGTTAATCGACTTTTAAAATTTAAATGTAGATAATTCTCTTACTAGAGGTTTTGATTGGAGTATACATTTCCTTCTCGGAACTGGTGGTCCTTGCGTCTTACGTTAACCTTAGATTCGACCACGCATCTGGATGAAAGATGTCAGGCAATCAAGATTTACGAACTCCTTAAGCTACAGATCATATATTTGTAGGTCGATTTGTACAGCATATCAAGGTGGAGGAAAAGAAAAGAATTTTTATCAGAGTGCTGATTGGATTGATAGAGTTTGATTCATTCCTTGATGGTCCATGACCTATATTTAGAGGTTTACTCCTCATATGAGAATAATCTTCAATTAAGGTATGGAAATACGAATTATTTTGCTGCTCCTCTGAAATAGCAAGCATAGTAAATTTTATTTATATTTATTCTCTCTCTATTAATATCTTATTACGCGATCTGACGTCATATTTAGATTAACTCCATTTCGCTTCGAAAAGTATCTTATCAGTTTACTGTGATAAGAATGTGATAATTTTGGCATTGCACTTTCTTGTCGACCTTCTCTTAGTAAATAATTCAGAACTGATGTCATGTGGATGTTCTTTCTCATTCGAAATGCTCTACTTTCTAATATATATGATTCCATCACATTATTACCATTTCCATTGCTTGCAGTCACAAAGTAATCGATAGTCATAACAATCACGACAATAATGACCCATATGTACGGAAGAGAAAATATATTCCAGTAGTAATGAATTTGGATAATATCTATTGAATGACTGCCACTCTATTTGTTTTTATTCCCGTTCATTGATGTTTATATAGAGATAAAAACGCGGCTCCGTATTTAAGGTAGCCTTGTCATAGCTCGCATGATTAGCAAAAGCGAAACCGATTTGGCACGAGAAACGCTTCTTACCCGTGCGCAAATTGATCGCGCCATAAATGGTCCCCGTAATCAAGAGCGTGTTTGCGACAGACGCAAGGACGCAATCAAAAGGAATTCACTCTCGAAGGAAATGCACCATAGGACCATCTCGAGCAATTATCCAAGCGGGGATTTTTCAAACGTCTTCAAAGCATGGAATGCTCGGCCTTAATTCAATGCGTGCGTAACACTTGTAAGACGGGGATCAAAGGTCACGGCTGTCCTCTTAAGGCGAGGCACTTTCTCCGTTCCCCGCCGACCTCGCTCGATTCTCGGAGGAATTTCCTTGAAAAAGTCGAGGTTTTTTTAATTCCAGAAGAAAATAAACAAGTCGGCAGTCGGCCTTCTTTCCGTGCGTGATCTCAGGCTATATTACGCAGCGATTATCATTCCGCTATGGAAATTTCTCACGGAGAATGTCCGATAGGTACCAATTTACCTCCATTATACGTCTTAGAAGAATCTCAATGTTTGTTATCGCATGTTATGTTTCCGTAATATGTGTTTGATTAGGAACTTTTTATGTGGATGGGGTTTGGTGATCTAATAAGTTAGCTGAGTGTCCCGCGACAAGAATTAAGGTAAAAAGAGTACGTGTGTGGAAAGACTATATGATTTTTTTGACGACCTTATGAATCGAAGTTGAGGGAAGTTCGAACCCAGAGACTATTAAGTAATATTCCACTTAAACCTTTGATCATCCAAGAATAAAAAGATTATATATCATAATGAACTAAAAAAGCTATATGAAATTATAGAAGAAAAGTCTTGATGAATATCACAAACATAATATCAACCTATGTGATGTTTTACGTTTAATTTTAATTTACTCTACAGAAAAGTATATCAGATCAATTGCATCGTAATAATTTTATAATTTTATTAATTATCTTTACGGTTTCTATTTCAATTTCAATTTCTGTCGATCTAATTAGTGAACAAACACCATAGGATGCATGATTTTTAAAGCTTTTCAGTCGCAAAATTATTAAAAATTTCTAGAAACTTACATTTTTATGAAATTTGAAAAAAAAATAAAATACAATTACGATCTAGAGCTTACGCAATGTGATCTCACTTTTTATGCTGATTCAAAGCTAAAAAAAACAAATAAAAATGTTTTTCTCACCCTTCTGAAATACGTATATATAGCTTCATTTCATCTCAAAGCAATTTCGAAGTGACGGTCGGTCGATTTACATGAATTAAATTTTTTTTCCGTCAAACTTTAGCAAAATCACGATCCTTACGATTCCTAAAGCTAGCGTGACCTGATACATGATTTTCTATGAGAGGCGTAAATAAGTAACTGCCTCAGGATAACATTATCCTCATAAAAAAATCGCGAGAATTTCGTGGGAAATGAAAGGCAGAATTATATCGGCATTTAAAATAAGATATCATATAATCGCTACTCCCTAAGGGAGCCATCCAAAAATCATGGACTGGGTGAATTCGAATTTCATCATTTCAAGTTCTTCTACAAGCTTCGTCGGAATTTTTGACTTAAAAAATATATACGTATAAGTTGCCCAAGGAATATTTTTCTATCGATTTGACTATATTATGGGGCCAATATTTTAATTGATTTCGATAGAGCCATTGTATTTGATTGTAATGGAGTTAAAGTACGTTTTTGTCTTATCAAATCTTTGAAATTATCTTCTGTACAATTCCGCAGAAATATATCGAACTAATAAAAGTTTCAATAAAAGGTATTCAGGTAAATTCAGGTAAAAGGAGGAATTTTAGTATAGGTTAATTCATTATAAAAACCTTCAAATTTCCTTTCGTAATGAATCATCGAGTTTTTATATAATTCATAAAGCTAAGATTTTTTTACACTTTACGAAAGAGTAATTTTCAGTTTATTCACGTCTGGAATTTCTCTCGTAAATGAATTTTCAGGAATTATAACCTCCATTGTCCATATTGTATACATACTTAATTATAATTCGCGATAAAAATTTTCTTCCCCATAATTATGTCCAGTTACAACGTCTCGACGTTTTAATTGAATAGGAGACTTCCTGGAAACGACATTTCTTTTGAGGGAGTTAATTGATCAAACGAGATTTCCTCCTCCGTTTTCCTACCATTGACAAAGGATATTTCGCTACTCAACTGAGCACAGGTGCGCTCCGCACATGGATCACCTTGATCTTCCTCCTCCCACAAGCATTTATTACGGCCGTATCCCCTCCCACTCCTTCTAGGCCTCTCCCACGTTTCCCGTGGGAGCCTTCCCAGAATGCAGCGGGGCGGGGGAAGTGAACGGCGGCGCTGCCCCCGGGGTCGCGTGGGAGAGAAATAAGTGGCCACACGGAGGTAATGGGCGAGATAATGGGGGAAGGGTTTGGTGTGGGAGAAACCTCATCTTCAAAAGTTTCCGTTCAAATTAGACTTCGGAAAGGAGGAAAAAAGCGATTGTGCGAATTTGGAAATGGGAAAAGGGGCAACTTTTTTTTTGGTCGAACGAGGAAATTAGGAATAAATTTTCCCGAAAGCATCTGAAAATTATGTATGTACCTCTTTCGGGACGTATTGCTGATGGTTTTTTTTATGTATGATCTGTAAAAATTGTCTGGGGCCGTAACTTTTGAGCGTCTAAAATGTCTTGGAAACATGCACGGAAAACGTGGACTGACTCAAAGATTTTTTTCCGAGAAGTAAGTGCCAGTTCTCACGTAAATCTTACATCATGAAGTAGAACTCATCATCATAATATTTCTGTTTTATTTTTGGTTGGAATGGAATAGGAATGATTCTACATATTACTGCCCGTTGCACACGAATGTTTTCTATCATCGTATTCAATGTTTCTCGTTATTACAATATAATAAAACGATGCCTGAAAATCAGTGATAATACATATCATGTACACGTACTTTAGATCCACAGATGGAAAGAATTTTAAATAATTATATACAGTTCTCATTTTTAATTGAATATATATAAATTCCAACTAGAGATAATTTTAAATAAATACTTTCATCTATACAGCTTAAAGATAGGAGAGGTGATTATTAATAAAATGGTTTACATAGCATATTATTAATCACAATTTATAAAAGAACGAATTCTTATTAAAAAGTAACTGAATACTTCAATCCCAGGACTATCTATAACTCTATTTCCCTCAATACTACAAGCACTTGTCAGAAGGAAATAAGAATCCACGTATAAAAAAATCCTCGTGTGAAAATCCAAATGCGAAACTGGTTCCTATGGCGCCATTGTAAATCTCGCAGATTTTTCTCTCGTAATAGGTGCCCGGAAGAAAACCCGAGACCTTTTGCGGAACTCGTCCGTAATGGCGCCCCAAAGAATCAAGAATGCTATTCCGCGGCATAATTTACACGCATATTAATCGAACATCTCGTATGCGACCGTTCTCAAGGAATTGAAAACAGCAACAAATTATCCCCGAAGACATTTAATTTACGTCCTACACCTGCTCGAACCGTGGCGAGATTCGGAAAACACGCGTGAATGCCTCGGCGTGGGTGTGAGGGAGGGATGAACTCACACGCGCACACACGCACTCTCAGATTCGAATCTTCCCTCAGCGTGTGCCACTCCCAGTGTCCGCTATCCGATTCCACACGCCTTTTAAAACCCATTCCTTTTTCACCTCTCATACGCAACTTTTCCTCATCTACTCTATCATTCTTCGTCTCAATACAGTCCATTCCCGCATATCTCGTCATTTGAGGAATCTACCTTGATTGCCTCGAATAGTCATGCTAGATTTACTTAGATTTTACATCTGATTTCGTAAAATTGTATGATAAACCCTTGATCATGCTATACTCCTTTCCTCATTTAAATAAAAAGCGTAGGCTTCAGTTCATCTCAACAAAAAGTTATAAGATGCACTATGAACTTACAAACGAAGGATTGAATTAATATTTAATTCACCTTGCGAAAATTGTTGGTACTGGATCGAAGAATTCATCTTATGGAATTTAATTTTAAAATTCTTTTTAATATTTCAACCGTTTAATTAAGTAAAAACAGAAGATTAGCTTCAATTAACTTTATGTTTCGTTTCCCTACCTGACGTTAATTTCAGAGGTAGTTCTGTGCTATTCTGATCTGAGGTTTTGTTCGCTACAAATGTGCCTTATTATATATTTTTAGCAGAACTTATCTAAACGTTGAGAAGTTCAGAATGTAATGTTATATTCATTTAAAGAAATATCGTCCCTTGATGTAAAAAATTGCTTTGTTTTTTTTTCATAATCGATAAGAGAATTCATCTAGTGTCTCTGTTTTTTTCAAAGAATGTCATTTTGGTTTCCGTTTTCGTTTGTCGTCTGTAGCATAAAGTGCATTTTTATCGCTTACTTTTAATTTTTTCATATCCTAATTGACATGTGCGACGAGAACTTACTTTCTCTTATGGTAATAACCCTCCTGTTTCTCACGATAGTCAAGTTGTATGTCACGGATCTTAATAAATGGTGAAATCATCACTCTCAATGAAAAGGGAATTCATTTGTATGTATATATTTTTTCGTATAATCAATGAAACTTACAAAACTTCATCTTTACTTTCCAATCAGATGTAGTTGAGAACCTCTACTGATTTATCTACGAGGAAATGTCTGTCTTCCTTATTATCCACGTCTGCCGCTGTCATCTGACCCTATGACCCTGTCTATCCACTTGTTTTGTCCATGCTTTCCTTCCGCATCTCTCATAGACAATAAGGAAGAAGATTCTCATTGGTATCCCATACATCGGTATTATGTTTTCCGATAATGTATAGATGTTAAGATATCATGTTTCCGTAGAAGCATTAAGTATTCAATCATAAGTTTACAGCTTCCGTATTCTCAAAATAAAGTTCACTTATGCCCTTTCTTACTACTTGCAAACAATAAGTTTTCCTTTTTAAATATGATGGATACGAAATTAGTTTTTTTTGTCGCGATAATTTAAACTCAAATGGATAGGAGAAAATAAGAAAAACAAATTTAGTTTGCTCTGTGAATATATATATAAATATTGACTGTTATGTTTGATTGTCAATAGAGGTTTATACATCTCTTTTATCGATATCAGTTTAAGTGATATTCGAGCTAGATATTTAACGTTGTTTAGTTTTGGTATCTTTAAAGGAGTATTAATTAATAAGTTCATTTTTACCTTTGAATGTCAATAGAGAGGGCTGGTTGTAATAGAGTAGTGAATCAATAAAGAAAGTCTATTTATTTATTAAAATATTTAAACAGAGTTGAGCTTTAATTTATATTTGTTCATATATGCTATATCTCAAACTTAAGTAAACCAAAAGTTCTTTACAAAAAAATTTCCTCCCCGGCGGGGAATCGAACCCTGGTCTCCCGCGTGACAGGCGGGGATACTGACCACTATACTACCGAGAACATGAATAGTTTGTTAAGTTTCCGTTTTAATACTTTATTGAAGTTCGTCCCAGACCTCATTACAATTCCACTCAAAAATAAATTCTTTAATCTAAAGGTCTTTCTCTATTGTAAATAATTTAACGTGATTCCGATCCCGCTTCATCTAATTTTACAACGAATCACTCCTTTCTAACTACATATTTAGATGCTTTCCATAACTAAACCTACGAATTTCTCCAACTCGATAAATGTATCGATAAATAAAAATACTCGTGTACCTAAACCCAAAAGTTAGAAGCATTCCGTGGGGTCCATCGGAAATAAGTAATGATACAGCAGAAGCTGATCGTTTACAGTAATACTCAACTTAGTACAAAAAGACGACCCTGCCAGGATTCGAACCTGGAATCTTCTGATCCGTAGTCAGACGCGTTATCCGTTGCGCCACAGGGCCATATTATCCTTTGTAGCAAATGTACTACCATATTTTCCATTTTTAAATAATTAAGTTTCGGAGAGATACGTTCCTCTCTAAAATCTCCTAAATTTTGCCCTGTCTTTCTTCATTCCAAAGTATCACTGGCCCTCCTGCTATTCCAGCTTCCTACTGCTTCTCACGCCTCGAGGATTTATAGCATTTATTGATGGAAATTTCGAGATAGGCCCGAGGTATAGAAGCTGTATTCTAGCTCGGAAACACCTCTTATTTAGTTTTTAAAGATACAAATCAGTTGTCGAGAAAACTGATACATAACTCGATCTTAAAATTCACAACGTATCACTATAACTGTTAAGATTTAATTTATTGCTCAACTTACTGCCTAAAGTTACTATATTTATCAATCTATATCTGCTGTGTTATCTGGTTTCGTACGTTCCTCCATCATAACCTAAAGAATTTAAGGTGGTTATATAATATTTCAAAAGTAATCTTAATCAGTTAGCTCTAATTTTCTACATTTTCTTTTAATTTAATGGCCTCTCCAAAACTTTCCATTGAAATTATTTTGGTATTTACAGAAAATACTCTTGAATATCTTACCACCATCTTCCGAACACTTCTGTTAAAAAATTAGAATCACCATACGTTTTACTGTAGTATTTTTGGGAAACTGGCTCTCTTTGGATGACCGAGCTTTGATATACTTAATGTAATCTAAGTTATAAAGTACATAGATTGGTGAATATGTCCTCGGTAGTATAGTGGTCAGTATCCCCGCCTGTCACGCGGGAGACCGGGGTTCGATTCCCCGCCGGGGAGGAAATTTTTTGCAACAGACTTGTTACAATTCTTATCGGGGAAAAGTTAACCATTCTGAGACATGACTGAAAGTTTGCATCTGCACTAGCCCTTCCTCGTTAACGGATGTAATTCACCAACTCTAACTTGAGGAGGCCTGTGAGAGCAGAATATACAGGAAAAAACAATGCTGGTGTAGGAACAGCAGAGTTTATTTTTCTAACCCAAGGCTCCTGAAAACCAGAGTTCAATCTAATTTCGAACAAAGTCCATCCGAATCTTAGACCTTCGCGTGTTCTTCTAACAGTTTGGAAGGAAAAGCCGTAAAAAAAGGAACAAGGATTTTTATAGTCGGAGAGAACATCGGAAAATTGTCGGTATCCCACGAGGGAGGCATTTCGAAGCGAACGTAGTCACCAATGACTTTTCACGCCCTCTAATTTATTTGATTTTTTATTCCCTCTCTCGTTCGACCAATGACTTTTAATTACGTTCGCTAATTTATGGCCACTCCTTTATCGAATGGGACCCCCAATTAAACTCCACCTCCCGTAATTGAAACGCCTATCTTCACACTCATCTCCTTCTCCAAGACCACTTTCCCCCAAACTCTCTCTCCCGATCCGCATTCCGCATAATCAATCCATCCTCTCTTAAGCCGTTTTGGTAAAAGCGACGATGTCCTTAACGCGTTATTAACGGCAAGAAGACAGTTTACGTCCTCTTACGAATTTTGGTTAAGTATTTCCTCTTTTATAACTCAATCCCTGAGACGGTTTCCGCTCCGTTCCCGATACCGCAATTATTACGTCTTCGTAATTTTCCGATCGTCTTTTTTTTCGTCCGATTTTCATCGATTAATTTCGCTCATTCTCACCGGTGTAATCGGCGTCCGTCCCCCGGCCATCTCGACTCCAATCGCAGAGCTACGTTGACTAATTTACCGAACCGTATCATTTGCTTACTTCGCATCCCAATTTCCCCGTCCCGAGCTTTTATCGTATTTGTTCTTGGATGCTTTTTAATGAAAGCTTTCCTAACCGCTTGTCTCTGCGCATTAACAATTTGGCGATTATCTCTCTTACCGCGTCGTGCGCTCGAATCACGATCGGTTTATGAGGCGTAATCTCACGAGAGCGTGATTGTGTTTCGTCGATTGGTGAGGGATTTTTTTAATAATGAATTCCTCAGTGGCGTTATCGGTGAAGCGAAATAGGGTGTTAACAAACAAACTTTAGATTGGTTGAATTTAATTTTTGACTGGTTCTTATGAGATCGTATCGGCTGTTCAAATAATATTAATTTATTAAATCGACATTTGTATCCAGTATATACTGCATCAGGGATGATTTAGTCTGAATAAATTTGAAATCATCACATATAGAGTGCTATAAATGACATACTCGTACACGGTGTATAATGTTTTCTTACAGACTTTTTAAATCTACTGTTTAAACCAACTTAATTTATGAAATCTAAATCGTATCGTGTCCATGACGGAAAAAGTGTGACTTTATTAGTCTAAATTCCATTGACAAGGCTTAAGCAAACATAAATTTAGCTGCAGTTTTACTCCCATACATTTACGTGCAAAATTTGCTAACATAACTTATCTTACTTCCATTATACTTGTTCGCATGTAACTACATCGTCATCCCTATTCGCTCATTATTTTTGCCTTAGATTCTGAAAGTTCTTTATGCTAATTTTAATTCAAAGAGACTATTGTTTTAATAGCCGTCCTTATTCTTGCCTTCTATCAGAAATGAAACTTTTATCTTTTATAAAAATTTCACCTCTGACTCCTCATGCAACATCTGGGAACAGTATTTTATGTTATTCAAAACATATCGTGCAGCTGGAATAAGTGACTCATCTATTCAGAACTTAGTAACAATACGTTTGCGTGCTTGTTTCATATAAAAAATCATTTGTTTTTTAATTTTCAAAGGAGGATGTAACAGTTCCATGAAAACATTAGTAAATGAATTCTCTTGTTTTGGCGTTTTTAGAGATTAATTTTAAGATTGAAGATATTGTGTTCGTTTACTTGCATGAGAACGTTTCGTGATAGAGAACAGGAAACTATATGTTGTACTGAAGAATGGGCAGAAGATATATAATAAACACAAGACGAGAATGGCTTATGAGAAAAATATTTGACACTGTACTAATGCCGATTTAATTTAAAGCCACTAACTAATTTTCTATCTTCTATAGGATTGGGTATATAAAGCACATGATTTTATTTATATAGAGCATTACAATAAGATAAATTGACTGAAGGTGAAGAGACATATTTTGGCGATATTTAACGATTGATGATAGTAACTAAAATAATCAAAATTCACCGTATGAAACAGCTGATCCGATATAGTTTGCTAAAAGGCATTTTTTGTACACCGAAACGCTCTCTTACATTGCGCAATTAATCACGATGACAAAACAGAAATAGAATTGAAGGAGAATTAAAAAGGATGACGTTAAATATCCATTAATCTGATGTATTCATCCTCCGGTGGGAGGGTCTGTTTAATGCGCGCCCAGAGATTTCCATTTTTCCCGTGATTAATTTAACAGATGGGAAGAGAACAAATAAAGCAAAAAGGAGAACCTTGAGTGATTTCGGTTAAGGGTTAAAAAACAGCCCCAGTTTTCCACGTGTCTTGAACGAGAGGTATTTTAAGACATGCAGGAACGTACATGAGGTAGTTGTGCCTCGGAACAGCAGGTTCAAGTGGGTAAGTGGACGTAGTATTCGGATAATTCTTACAAAATACCAAATACGTAAAGTAACTCCGATCACATTTATATCCTCCGCGATGCGAAAGAAATGCGGAGCCGTAAAAAAATCTGAATGTGGGTACGTCATTAGGAGGATGTGCCCGAAGGCTCCCCAAAGGGTTTCCGATACTGACGTTTTTCCCCTCAACTGCCACGGTATAATATTTAACGGTTGTTTGAAGCAGCCCCTGCCATAGCTCCGGATACGACGGGATGAGTTTCCATTATCAGCCTTTGATTATGCCGCATCGAGCGGAAAATGCATTCGCATTGAGATAATTAGGGGTTGGATGATATTAGGGAATTATGCGATGTTTGATGGGGAATATATTAGTGATTTCCAGAGGATGACTCTCACACTTTTTAATTTTTTAAGGATTTCGCTGCCATTGACAAACATACCACTTATTTATCCTATAATGGGATCTGGGGAATGGGTTTAAAGGAACTGATGTCATCCAGGGGTATAACTAGCGTTAGTTTATCTACTTGAAGTCGATTGAGTTTGGTTCTATTTGGAAACTGGAGGTGATTTTACGAAATGAGCAGACGTAATGAAGTAGGGATATGTATCCTTTTCCCTTGAATATTTTCATGGAGAAGAACTAATAAGAAGTCCATTCTCGTGGACGAGTATATATTCCATTACTTCTATATTGGTCGGATTCTACAACATCTATTATGCCTACGTGGATTTTAGAACAAAGTTTTGATATTTAAATGAGTATGCATTTTAGAGGATTTCACTTGGTAATTGATAAAAATATATATCACAATAATTCAGGAATGTTCCTTGCCTATGGATTTTTATAATCAATGACTTGTTTTAATGTATTTAACAGCTATTAGCATCCATCCGTAAGATATGCTCTGCGCACAGAGCTCTGTCTTTCAATTCCAGATGAATAATTAACGTACTGATTAATAAACACGGTTTATTGTTGCATAAGTGTTAAAGATATCGATGTTTTTGAGAAATACATCCTTGGTTGTACTCATGTTAATACAAAATAATTCCTCCGAAAGAGAGATATAGTTTCTTCGTGCATTTTGATAATACATCTAGGTTGAAGAAGTTATAATAGACTTCGGAAAAAGAAAATGATTCACACTGTTTTGTTTACATATAAGTTATAATTTCACCAAATTAGTCTTTTATTATTTTTTATTGTACGAATGAACTTAATAAGCTCACCCTTATTCTCGTCGCCAAATTTCACTACTTCTACGTTAACGAGATTTATATCATGATAGTTACATCGGTTGGATTTAATTAGATGCATTCAAGTCTCCTAAGACACGGTATTTGAATCTGACTAATAAAGAGACTCAATTTTTATAATCCATTCCCATAATCAACCCTTTAAAACACAAATATTTTCATGATTTGATTAGCATTCAAACAGACTAACTCCCTACGGAATTGGACGATGAAATTGTCTTTCAAAGATAGCTTCTTTCGAGGTGATTTTAGAGAAGGAAAACTTCATTACGCTATGATTCAAGCGCCATATTCCCGTTCGTTAAAGTATTTAAGCGATCCTTTAGGAGCTCTCGAGGATATAGCGTCTCCCTCCAGGACCTAGAATGACCCATGTCTTTCTGTCTTCCCATCCTTTATCACGCCCTCTCACCTATGCTTCTTCGTGTGTGCCCCGCCCTTGCCGGGCGCCCCATCGGCTTCTTCCCGCTTCTGAAAGGATGTGGGCGGAGGCTGCGATCTCATCTTCGTGCAGTGCCAGGGGTCAGAACGGAAGATTTACGCTGGAAGGAGTTAAACGGGTGAGGCAGAGTGTGCGCAGGAATGCCGTGGATATGACGCGAAAGAATTGTAACGCTCAAGACATTGGGTAGGAAAGAAAAAGAAGACCGTACCATGCACGTGTCTTCCAGTCCGGTGTTTTCGGATAATTACGAAGTAAAGCGGGTTACATCTACTAATTTGTATTTTTCAGGACGTAAATACTACCCGAACTTTTTTGGTTTTTCAAAATTTTAATCGACGTTCCCAATATTTAATTTATGTGAAGAAGTTAAACAGGATCGGGATTCGAACCCGGATCTTCTTCCAAATGCCCTTCGGCTGCTAAGGCCACGGGGCTATCAGCCTAGTTTTTTATGAAAGACTTGTACAATCAATCTTAAGCTAATCGATAGTTGGTAATTCGTGGATTGATTTAAAAGATTACAGAATTCGATGTCTATTAATCACAGGTTTAAGGCTGCCAATTTATAGAGCATGGTATAATGATATGTCTGAAAAAAATTTGCGAGGCTTGATATATTTTCTTTACTATCTCTATGAATGTTATGCAAGACTCAGATTTCGCATGAAAATCACTTAGTTATGGAATAAATTATTAATTATGAAGAACAAGTCCGTATATTTCCATGTATACATTGCTTAAATGATGGATTTTGCGGAGAACTTGCAGTAACTAAGTAACTTGCGTAAATTCTAATAGGTATATAATTTAGGTAAATTAGTGATTAAATAAAGGCTGATACGATCTGATTTTAGAATTCAGTAAATGATGAACCATGTGATTACGATTAATCATTGAAAGAGGTCGTGTTTATAATGAACCTGTGTGGAAAAGTACCTCTTGTCCTTCCTTCATTTCTTAGAATCCAGTAACTTACCCTTGATTTCGTGATAGACTTCCATTCCGAGGATAAGTGGAACGATACTTCTAATCTACACCACGCAAAGTTTCTATAACATGGTTGTTTATTTAAAAAGAATGTATTAGTGTTGTCCTGTTTGTCTTTTGGACAATTTCCCAAATATAACTTATGAAATATTTCGTAAAAACATATAAATCTCTACGCAAAAAGAAATTCAAGGGAAAAATACGAAATTTAGTATTTATCTGAATACTTGACCATTCGATACGACAACAGCAGCTTTTCCAAAGACGTATCCACCACCTCTCATCTTCACACTGCTTCTGCACAGACAAGAATTACGTCACGTAATTAAACAAAATTGCTCGTTATTACGCCTGTACGCCAAGATAATAAAGCGAGATAAGTACGTCGAGATAAAGGTTAATAATCGAAAGGATGGAATGAGAAAATCAAAAGACAAAAGCTTTTTTAATTAAGTCGGGGGCGGAGATGTGGAGCGATCGGATTGTAAGCGAAAAAAATAAATGGCAAAGGTTCGCTTAAATCGTTTGTTTTCGAAAACAGAAACGAAATAGACGGAAATGGCGGAAATGGAAGCTGATACACCTGCCTCATAAGTGCCTAGGAGACGTAGAATCCTCTGTTATGTAATTAGTAAGATTATAGAACAGTAGGATAGAAACAGAAGAATTCCGACGGAAGATAATAAGGTCCTGGTAAAAAGAATGGGTATAGTTGATGGAATAGGTAGGGAATAGCGAAATAGGGAGCTGAGGAATGATAATGAGCTCGGCCAAATTATACTAAGGAGTCTCCTAGGCTAAACAGGCTCCAGCGCGGATGCTGCGAACAATTGGGAAAACGAAGAATAGGGTGTGAGGTTGCGGGACAACGCAAATAAAAGATGCGAAGAAAATGATGAGTAGTTGTTAGGAATGGGATTGATTAGATAAGGTCCTCCTTCCCGAAACCTCATTAAAGGAATGACTAAGACAATTTCTCAAAGAGAGAGCCGTGCGTTTGAAGGGATAGAGAGAATAAGGATGGTTGTTAGAAAGAAATTGGGCACGATGGAGGAGTAGAAATAATGGTTAAAAAGAGGTGGTGACGTAACGAAAGGATCCGGAACGCGTGCGCTGTAATGATTCGTGGAATCAAACTTTTGCTTTGAACGTAAAAGAACGCAAGTTCTATTGTGTTTCACGTTCTTTCACTTCAAGCAAGTTTTAGACTCCTCTTTATACTTGTTTTGTTTTTCGTTATATCAAATTAGGGTATTTTAAGCTCATTTTGATTTATATTTCAAATTTTGTCCTAAGAAATTGATCGTAATAATTTCAATTTCATGTTAATTTTAGATCGACTGACATGAGTGATTTTCAACGACAAATTACGACTAATTACCAATACTAATGATAATTAATTAATGTGTATCTTCTGATGAATATTTTATGAATTTAGAACATTTTTATGCCCATAAATTAACCTTTTGCACAGCTTTAATAAAGTTATTAGAACTTTACCCTTAAGCAGAATAATATCAATAGTTAGCTAAGACATATAATTAGGAGAACTTCAGATTTGAGTTGAGATGTAAGATGAAGAACATAGGAATCATACAAATATTCTTTTACGGTACCATAGCTCCTTAGAATAAACTAAGCCATCGTTAATTATAAAGAAAGCAAACTGTATTGGAAAATACTTTTCGTTTTTTTAAAAGGTAAATCTCTTTTTCAAGGCTTCGTACCTCTATCGATGCTCTTTTCAGAGACATCGGCGAACAATACAAGCTTAGATTTCCATAGCAACGGAAAATAAATACGCGGATGAAGGCAGTAAAAGAGAAAAAAGGTAGCAAAATGTTTGGGCATACAATACCCGTTTGGCTCAGAGCTTTATTCGGGCGGGGTTTATCAAAGGATCTCTCTCCTTTTGGTCCTCCAATGCCTCTTGTGAGGATTCGATACGCCTTTATGATGATTTTATTTGCGGTATCGGAGAATAAAGGGGGAATCGCATCTCCCGACGGTGCAGCTGTTCGGTAGATTCGCAATCTGGAATGACAGTGCGTGGGAGGGAATGGGCGAGGCTGAAAAAATTCGGGTGCTGCCCATAGATAAAAAGGGGTCTTTTTGGGGAGTTGCTCGAAATTTTCTTTCCTTTCCTTCTGCCTGCGTTTGTTCGTATTTTTATTAAAAGATCTTTGGAGATTTTTGTGGACCGTAGAGATGTTTTAATCGGTGGAAATGTCCCTGGATTTATTCGTTGCTCTTTAATCTCTATTGGGAGAGATCTTTAGACTGCGTTTACTGAATTGACAGTTATTTAATTGATTAACTGTAGGTTAATATATATCTTATGGATTCGTGATGTGGCGTACGTTAATTCTAATCGAATGTTTCTAATTTCATATTTAGAGAAAAGATTTTTAATGTCGAGGATTATACTGAGCGAATGATGTGGAAGAATGTTTGATATATTCAGGAAAATATTTTCCAAATGTTGGACGGAACTTCCTATTGAAAAACAGGAAATTATATCAGTTCCAAATTTTATGCCACTGGGTGCAGCCAGACCAAATTTCTATTTAATTCACATGAGAATATAATAATACTCTTGAGATGTAATTTGTTTGCTTTTATACAATACTTGGCAAAAAGCAAGAAATTTTTCTATCTTGCATTGATTTCGTTTATTATTATTAGGGTGTATTATTTTTCAATTAACCACAAAGTCTTCTATAAAATACTATTTAATCGATGATAATCTATTTCTCTATTAGCTATGATATGTAATGTATAGTGATAAGGAACGGAATTATCTTTTAGATAAACATGTTAATTATAATGATGTTCAGATACTGTTGATGCGATGTTAGAAAATAAAAATCTGTAGAAACGTCGCATTCAGGATATTTAACTACTGATTTATATATTCCAGAAGTCAATTTAGCGGTCGATTTAATTTCACAACCTCTGCTGATTCATTCAAATTAAATTCAATCAAATTTACACAATTTTCTTACTAAATCTGAAAAGAGTAGAAGTTACTCTTTTAAATATTTAATGTTTGAAGATTTAGCACTTACCTTGTGGGTTTCTATCAATTTAAGATAAATGCATTTTTGATTATTTAATAATCTTTTAAAACGGTTTTTAGTATGTAATTTATTCCATTTTTATTTAGTTTTTTTTTTAGTAGTAATTGAAATTTTCCTTCAATTACGAATATTATACCAGTAGAATGCGTAAAAACAGCTGTTTAACTCGTAGATCATCCGCAAATACACGCTTTCACTTCGCAATGCTCCCTCTCCTTTTCAACGAGTCACAATCCAAAAAAATGAATTTATTTATGGAGGAAAATGATACGTTTACTTATTATGCTCATTACGGAACCGAGCAGAAGATTTAGGGCGAAGGAGTTCCGTGATACAACAGATTTATGAGGGATGTCAATAGTGATTAGCGGAATTGAACGACGTAAGACAAATGGATCGGAGTGATTTGTTCACGGCCGAAGATAATCGAAGCTGAAGTCTCTTGGGATAATTATTCCTCGCAGATGTTTCGCATATCAAAAAAGGGAGGGAAATTCAATCTCCCTCTTACGTACGAAACTCGAAACCTGAAAGACGAGGGTTTTAGGAGTAAATAATAAGAAGCATAAGACTCGAGATCATTATGCTCGTAAGATTTTCAACAGCGAGCAAAATGAAAAGGATTTGGTCGCAGGATGCTCTCAGTAGAGCTTCTTTGAATCACGATACGTGAGTCTGATCACCTTCATCATTTCCGTGACGTGCATCTTCTTCCCTTTTGATCGCCCGAGGAGAGGTGAGGATCTGTGGAGGCTGAGGAAGCGTTTTCCGTAAGCTTTCCGAAGCTTCTTCTCGGAAAAGGTTTCCCTCTGGCGATATCGTAAAGGAAGAAGCGAAGATCTGTGGAAATAACCTTTGCCAAAATCGCTTCTACGAGTCAATCTCTTGTAACCTTTAATCTCGCCCAACCTTCTGGATAAGGTCGATTAATATAAAATTGATATTTATTGATTTCTTATAGATTTGTTTATGGATTGATATAGAGTTGATTTTATTAAATACGTAATACCTAGAACTAAAAACATGTATTATTTAAACGGACGCTTCCTCATTCATATTTCTTTAAAATATACATCGCTGAAATTATTAATGTATTCTTTTTCTTAACTCTTTTATGTCGTTCATTATTCTGATTGAGGAATTGTGATGGTTTTATATAGATTAGTCATGACTTGTCTCGTTTTTTGCGAGAAAAGAAGCATAATTAACATTCTTTTTTATTGACGTTTATCTAATGAATGCTAAATTCCACTGATTCATTGTTTTATTTCCTATTTTTTCAAGAAACATCAAATAAGTTCTTTAAATGGGTCAAATTAACTTTTCTCATGCTTCTCCTCCGATAGCAAAATGTTTGAGTTACATCACTTGTTAGTACGTAGCTATGTTACTCCCTAATAGGTTTGATACTTTTATTAGACGTTTTAAGTATAACCACTAGACCATGGTTACGTAGCTTATCAAAATCTCAGGACCACAAATAAAAATTAACTACACGATCAAGGCTTCGTAGATAAGCTACATCTTCTGGTGAAATAAGTCGATATCAGTTCATTTTTAGCACTAATAAATTGTATTTATAGTGGTATTCACCACAAAGTTACAGTTGATTCCGTATCGTAGTTACATTACCTTCCAAACTTGCATAACCTCGCTCGTTCTCCACGAAATCCACTCGCCGTCGATCAGTAATGGAACTCGAGGTGGATACAAACCTCCCCACCAAAAGGGCACAGAAAAAATTCGCGCGACAATCAACGAGAATGGCAGCTCTTAAAACGCCGAAAGAGATGCCCTTCGAACAAGGCCGACCCATTCGGAAGGAGTGGGAGGGAAAAGGTCACGGAATTTATTTGACGACGTCTCCCGATAGATGGCACTTTTCACTCTCCTCGAATTTTGATGGGAGCACGACCTCCGCCTTTTATAAAAGTGCCGCCGATGGGTTTTGTAAAATAGAGGCCTCTCTAAGCAGGACGCCCCGGGGACAAGGCATACCGCGGAGGCAGCCAGCGTGGAGGAACATCCTACCTTAATGGAGAGAAAGGCGTCTGAGAAATAAGAAGCGATCGGATAAGGAACGTTGCCTATCCACCGCCCCCTTCATTAATCATACTCTCTCGCGGGATAAGGCTTTCCACGGAGTTGATGGAATCCTTTTAGAAGCTACCGGCCGGAGCGGGGGCGAGGTTTCACCTGTCACTGTTTAATCCCCTCTTTAAGGACCCCAAAGCTTTTTGTTCTCCCGCCACAGATGTTTTCGGATCGCGTGCTACTTCGGTGGCTCGCGTTGGTTAGCGTCCATTTACGCCCCCTTCAAAGCAACTATAGGGTGTTTTTCGCGAACGGTTGAAAATTCGCGTGTCTAGGTGAAAAAAACTACTGTTAGTTATTCCCGCTCGAGTTCTACTATCCGAGGGTTCCATTCATTCTTTTTTGGGGGTTATGGACCGCTATTGAAGTTGTGATGGATTGGAGATTTTCGTAGGTTGCATAGGTATTTAAGTCTAGGATTAACGCGTAGATCATTTATTTCTTTCGTAGACTTAGCGGGGGTGGATGGAAAGTTGTAAGAGTTAGGAATAGCTATGTGGAAATGGTTGATTCAGGTTATGGTATATAAAAAAGGTATACTATGATTTCAGTTGTGTACTTTGATGCTAGAATGAATTATTAAAGTTAAATTTTATTAAAGTTATTTTCCTTACGTTCATACTCCAAGTTTCTCACCTACTTGATGATCAATCGATCGAACTGATCATCAATAATTGCCTCCTCTATTTGATTGCTGAGTAGTAGTAGGTGGTACATGGATTCTGAGGATACATTGAATTCAATTAGCCATGGTATGGAGAAGGTTTCATCATTTGTTCTTTCTTTCTTAATCTCAACTCAAGAATGTTTATCAGTGGCTCATTTTCGCTTAAGTATATGATCATTTTTCTCTTTTTGATAATTATTTCTCTGTAAATGAATTCATTGATTGAATTTATGTATTTTATAATTTAAAATGGTCAGTGGTGCAGCCTGAAATAGACTCGTAGATAGATACATGCATTCCTTTCCAAATCCTTTTAAAAACTGAAAATGATTTGATAGACGTTATCAATGGAAGTTTTATTGGAATACTCCATCTACAAAATATCTACTTCTTATTCAGTGGTACTTATACGTAATCCTTGCTTTTACAAAGCTTTAGCAAAAAGGAAATGACTCTTCATATTATATTATATTAACTCATCCAGAAGCTTATTCCATCGAACCTTTCAAGGTCCAGACTTCCGAAATATATAAAAAACACGGTCGTAATTCCAAAAATCCACTTCTGCGGGATATACGTACTCTTCATCGTTGCTGGTTCCACCATTCCATTTTCGAGTATCACAGCCCCGAGAGCTCTTCCGAAGTAACTAATCTGGAAGTAAATAAGGAAATGTTATCGCACGCTCGAGAGGCGACTTACTCCATCCTGTTTCCAGGCCGGCAAATCTTTTGAGGTAAGACCCACGAGAAGAAAAAAATAATTGAAAGGTCTTAAAAAGCAAAGGAAGAGAAGGGCATCAGAGTGACTGCGAGGCATCTTTCCGTTGGAGCGTGACTGTGGAGAAAGAGTACGATAGAAGAAGAAACATCGGTGATGGGTGGGAGACATATGTGGATGGATAGGAATGGGTTCAGAGAATGAGGGAAGGGAAAAAAATGAACGATTAATGCACAAAATTTTTAAGAGCGAGCTTTCAACGTACTAAAATTCCAGATCTGTCAAGTTGATGCTTGCGAATTAGGGCTAGGAAGAAGAAGGAACGGAAATTGAGTGGCCTTGATATTTTAATTCCCATTCTGATTAAAACCTCTTAATATATTTAACAGATTCAGACTCATTATAGTTTTTCGGGATGTTATTATGCATACGTTATTTTAAAAAGGGTATCTGCGAATGATTCAAATGGTACTGATCTTGATGAATTTATAAATAACTGAAAGAACACAATTATTACTTGTTCTTATCGAATAATAAAATAATGGTGCTGGAATGAAATTAATACAGATATAGGAGGGAATTTTTTTAAGTATATAAATCATTAGAGTGAGTTAAGATATTGAGTAATTTAGCCCAACTTTAAAAAGAAATTGAAAGTATCAACTTACGAAGCACGTAATCAGTTTTCACTGAAAGAGCTAACGATGAGAATTCCACCGCAGGAAATTAGAGAATTCATTAAAATGAATTAGAGAAATTAAATTTGAATTTAATTACTTGATTGAATCAGTGGCGAGGGTTAAATATCTTGAAATTTGTGTATAGATGAAGGATACTGATATTTTTGTTTTGCTCTTACTCACAAATAATATCGTAGCCTATCTTTTAGTTTTTTTCTAAAATTCGTTGGTAATCCACTCTTTTTCTAACTTAGTAGATTCTAATTTCAACCTACTGTAAGAACATTCATCTAATATTATTGTATTACCCTCCGCCGTATATCCCAATGTCATTATAAAGAATAACCCCAATTTTATGCAATCACTCGAGTATTTTATATATGATATTCTCATTAGGTTGCTTTATTAATGTGGATTGAAGTTTGCGATTGTAACGCTTAATTAACTTTCAAGAGAAGTATATTAATGATGAATCTAGACATAGAATTCAATAATCAGATTTCAATTCACGTCAAAAATCTCACCCTAATCCGAGGGCAATCAACCAAAATCCGTAACACACTCTCTTGAAAGCAACTCTAACATGTAGCGTAGGATGTGTGAGTAAACAGTCTTCCTCAAATTGTAAAGACACGTCCAAAACAAGCACACGCCTCGCAGCGTGCCTTACTGCGTTCCATTAACACATCAGCATCCGGGACGATGGATGATTAAGCGCTGCATTGACAGCACGAAATGTCATTAGTGTGTGCTCGGGTGGGGGTTAACGGGAAAGGATCGATGGCATTTAATCGGGACATCCTTTCTCATTGAACATACATTGTACATATCATTCCACACGCGAAAAAGATCATTCACCTTCACAGGCCCTGGAATTGAGGTCCCTTATGAATATCTAAGTTTACGTACACGCACTGAAAATTAGACGTTGTCAGGGAAATGGTCTCAGTAACCCCTACTGAATATGTTACTCTCGTTCTGTGTATTCTTGTTGTTATCACTTAATAGCATAATTTCAAATTTGATTCTTTTTAGAAATTAGAAAGATAATGCTGTTCTAATGACGAAAATATGCTAATTTTAGAATGTATTTATGGTTCTGCTAACTGAGAGAGTTCTATGTATAACTATGTTTGCGATAGAGAAAATATTTATTAACGTAATCGTATATATATAATTTGTGTATCTGTCTTCTTTAACTGAATAAATTAAAATTACTTTGTAATGGGAGATTATTTTACAAGTACATTATTGCCTTCGGCTAATGCAGAACCATCTCTCATGAAAAAAGCGTGATTTCGGTATTCCAAACTTCATTCTACTTACTCAACTACTTTGCAAGAATCAATATTTTTTTGATATGTAGGAATAAGTTCTGTAATTCATCTGTAATAATTCCAAATACAGTTCAGCACTAAATGAGATTATAATTTTTCTCAGTTCTCAACTTCCAGTTTATTTACGTTAGATATCAAATGTTATCTCCAATCTGGTATCTCTTTTTGAAATCATAATTCATTCCTTCGAATAAGTATCATCAAATGTTGTTCCACTGGCAGGCCATTCGCTGCATTCATGATGAGGAACTGATCTACTTCTAACTATAATTCAGCGGTTAGCCTTCAAAAGAACAAGGCTCTTATTTCGAGTTTATAAATCCATCTCGGAGATCATTATTTGAAGTAAACTTTTGAAAAAAAAAACTCTTGGAGATCCACTGCGATAGGACAACTTCATCACGAATTCACACTCGATGTAATTTTATGTTAATGCGGTCACGCCTCACTTACGGCCGTAACCTAGAGGGAAACCACGAAACTTTTATCTTCGGCGAAATCGGAACTCTCCTTCGATCTATTTTTATATATTCGCATGCGCAAACCGCTTCCTTCGTACGTAATAGAAGCTGGAATATACGGACGTAATTTGATTTTTTATTTTAAAATTCGAACAATGTCGAAACACGACACGCACCGCCTTTAATTAACCGAATTAGCTCCTCGAATCGAAGGAAGTATCGCTCAATTACGTGCCGAACGGACGGGCGATGCACGTAATGAGCGAACGCAAAACCTTCGGAGAGTATTTTTTAGGTACGTGCGATCCCGCGGAGGAAAAAGTTGTTGATAATTCATACGGGGACAAACCGTGACCGGCTCGGGAGGTTAATTCGTATCAAACGCTCTGTGTTTCTGGTCTTCGGAGGATGTTTTGCAATTAAAAGAGGTCCACAGTCCGTGGGCACCCCAGCAGTGCGTGAAGGTCTACACAAGAAGAGGATATCCATTTGGTAAAATATCTCCCTTCTTCCGTGCCATCCGTCCATCAAACCACCTTTTCAGACCCATTCATTTCAGCTCCACTTCTTCTTAAATGAATCCAAGCGTCAGTCTGCCCTTTTATATCCATTGCCTTTCTACTTCGCCCATTCTGTTTTCTGCGGCACAATCAGCCGCTCCAACAACCTTTCATATCAACCTCCCTTCTCGCTATTTTTCTTTCGTCCATCCTCCCTTCTGCTGTTACATAATCGACTTTCAATGTAGCCTCTTCAACGGAATCGAGAAGAATTGACCTTAACGTGAATGGGAATGTTAGATGCAGGGTGAAAGACTTATCTCACGTATTCTTTGCGAAAATTTGGTGCTATTGGTATCCATGTATAGAGGAAATGAATAAAGGGAGTGTATTGGGAAGTGATTCGATGGGAACCCTAAATTCCGGATTGAGATATAACTTACGTCATGAATGGATACGGAGTGGATAGGATTTTGTAGTTCAATAGTTCAGCGACCATTAAGCATTATTGATATTAAGTCGATACTTAAAAAGTTTATATTCCAAAATAATTTGAATAATGGTTTATAAAATGATAATATTAAGGATGTGAATAAAAGAATATGGTATTGAAAATTGCATACGATATTAAAAATAACCCATTTAATTACACAATTTATGACAGAGATTAACTATACCAAAACAATAGCTTTTTAAACTCGTGAGAGCTATACGATGATGTTTTAATAATACCAGTTTGTTTAAGCGTAACTTTGTGGAAGGGAGTGACAGGAGAGTATGAAGTATCATTTATTTCCTCCAAGTTGTTCTAACTTTACGTCAGTTTATGAAAAGAAAAGTAGCGCCTGATATATGAAGGTAATTTTGTTTCCATTGCGTTTTGTTAAGCTCTAAGTAATTACATGTTCTCTTGCTCCAATTTGAATAATATATGCTCTTATGCTATAGCTATATAACATGTTATTTTCAATCGTTAAAAATAACCACGATTTAAGTACGACGAATTTAATTTCCGTTAATATCGAATCTAGTCCGGCTGTAAGACGTTGCTTGGGCGCATGACAACGGGGAATGATGAGAACGAATTTAGAACGCGTTTTATCCGTAGTATGTATCTTCTCATACGTTTTCTTCCTTCGCAAGCCTTTCAAATAACTCTCAGTCAACGCTTCGTGCCTTGGAAGACGAACTCGCCCTAAGTTGAACGCGAGACTTCAATCAAACCGTCTCTAAATCTCCATTCCGTCCTTAATGAAGACGTCGCCCAGTCCACCATCCGATTCATTCCCACCCACTCATCGCTTTACATCCCTCCGCATTCCACTCCCACGTATCCTTCGCTCTCTTTTTTCACTGTCCCATTCAAAGAGAACGCGCTTCATCTTCGGATGGATGCCCGCTATAAACAGATTCTCTCGGACTCAAGTGGTCTGAAACTAAAGAGTACGTGGAGGTCTTAATCGCGCGAACTGGATGGATAAGCATCCGCGAGTAATTGGATATTTTCGCGATTCCGACACGTAGTAGCTTTATCGAACGAATCGCGCGCTCTCCTTAGTAATGGAGACGTAAGTAGAGAAACGGAGCACCGGTGGAAAACTTCAGCATCCTGTTGAAATTGTTTTAATTAACGAGCACCGCCCCACGGCGCAGATGATACGTACCTTCCGCACCAGCGTCGATTACTTTCGAATTCGTATAATGAGATGCGATAAATGCATTCGGAATTCAGAGGTCTAATCTCGAATCGACGGAAGTGAGGAATAATTGCGTGGATTTTTTTTCTTTCTCTTATTGCTTCTTCGTCCGTCTTCGAGCGGAAAGTTCGTCTTTTTTGATGTATAATAATTCACAAACATCTTAGGTGTTGATATATTTCTCTTTCTAACTGTTCCGGAAATAAAATCGTATTTTTTAGTGAAATCGTAATTACTTTGGCTTAATATATGCAAAATTTTAGTCATTTACGTTGATTTCGTGCCATTTAAATCATTTCGCCTCAGAAAGTAAGGCGTATTTTCACGCTTGATTATTCAAATATAGGATACGAGACAATTGGGTATGAAATACATCGCCTATAATTTGGTGAATAATAACTTTACGTTATAAATATAATATTTTTAACCATTTTTCTACCCTGGATTAATCTTCAAACTCCTTAAACTTGCATTCCTATTTCTTAATCCTTTGGTTCACGAAGAATATTTTATCCTTTCTTTTTTTATGGAGGAAATTATGGATCGACCACGTTTCCCTGTTGACACTTCCAATATCTATGAATAAAAGTACGATATCTTACTGATTGTTCTTTTCTAAGAATTATTTCGCTAATTTAAGGGGTTAAAGTATAAATTCCCCGGTAGCATGCTGATAGACGTTTTCATAGAGATAGGTATTGGGAAAGTTTGAATAAGGAAGAAAGAAAAGGAAGTTATGCGGAAAGTTTCACGTAAAGATGAAGTATATAAGGAAGGCATTGGAATCTTACAAAAAAGCTACACCAAGGACTTTAGCGTTGTCATAAATCCAAACAGCTATTAGTGGTGAGCGTAAAGCAATTGAGTGAAGCAATAATTATGAGATGGAAGATCCAAGGACTGACCAGTGAGGGCAAGCGAGGCTTTAAACGTTGAGGGTTACTGAAGGGAGCAGAGCGTGGAATGCGGTATCTAACAGCAGAAAGCTCCTCGAAGTTTTTTAAAAGAGTCACAGTAGACATGAGTCTATATACGAACCGTTCTCTCAACTCCGTAATAGACCTTCTGCTTCTTGAGGTGATGTCTCAATTACAGCACGTGTGTCTTCCCTCCTTCGCTTACGATCGAAACGAGAGATATCGGGCTTATTTCTGCAGAAAATCCTCAGGTTATGTGTCGAAAGAAGTGTAGTTATAGGTCGGAAGATATTTTAAGCTGAGTTTTTACTCGATTCTGATTTTTATTTCCTAGGGTTTAGTATGACCATTCTGAAATGGACGAGTTTTATCCCTTAAGCCTAGAAGTTGGAAAGAAAATTCCATTTGATCTATTCGCAGTTTCCTTCGCTGTCCAAACAGCATTCGTTTAAAGTTTACTTTTTTTAGGTATAGGTATAGATATTACTTATATAAAACTGATATAGAGAGATTAAATATTAACTAAGGATGTGTACGACGCTGGAACTTTATTATTTATTAGACAGAATTCATTGCTAACTTACACCTTTCTTTATCATCATATTCTTGAGACTTTTGAAAAAGTATGTTATTTGAAACGAATCCACAAATAGAACTTTCGAAAATCATTAAAAGTAAGCTTTCGAATTCTTTGCAAATAGCTCTGAGAGAGTCCTGGTTCGTAATTGAGTTGTACCGAAGAATAATTGTCTTTTATCTTCTTAAGATAACTTTGGAAAGGAGTCTCGCACACTTTTCACTTTTACCTTCAATTATTTATTCAAAGTTTTATTCGATACCATGTAATTACGAAGAAAATTCTTAAATTGCGAGGCAATTACACCGTCCATTTTCTACCACATCGATCCATGAAGAGCGAACGTTTACTAACTGGCTTAATTAATTACTTTTTCATGCAGCCGTTCGCTTTTCGTTCATTAAATCGCAGTAAACTTTTTACGAGGCTGAAATCGTCATGAAAAATGCATAAAACCGGATCGGAGTTCTTCCTCGGGGGGAATTTTTCCGCCAAGGCGTTAAAAAATTAACCTCCGGAGCTGTCGGTGGTATTCCCTCATCCATTCCACCTCTGACTCAGAAGATTAAACACTTTTGAGAAAGACACGCAACCATAAACATAGATCCGGGATAGGCGTCTTGCGAAGAATGCATTGTCTTTCTAAGGCCTTCTACTGTATCGGAGGGCATTCCTCTGCAGAGCGATTTTCCGCCTCCCTCACCCACGACTCCCATTTCAACCCCTTCTCATAACTTCACTCCGTCACGCCCACCTACTCTCTTTTGTTTCTCGACCCAGTGAACTCTCCCCGCCCTCCAGGCGAATCTCTGGTGGTCCCCGCGCCCTGGTGACGCCGCCTGCCCCTCCGGGACCCCTTCTTCGCGGGGGCCCCCTCAAAGAATCGTGACCTCTTTCGGGTCACGGAGTCCGCACCATAAGCGAGCACCGCCCCCGACAATGGCGGTGCTACGCCTTCGGAACTGATTAACCACCTGTGAGGAAGGCCGACGCTCCCTGAGGAAATTCCGCTTCTTTTCGAATTCATTTCATTCTACCTTTTCTGATGGAGTCATACTCCGTAACCGGGAGGTCTTCAAGGTGTGCGGATTGCCGCTTTGTTAGTGGGGAACGAATCCGTTGAATGTCACCTTTGAACTCGGGAGGGTGTTTCCGAATCATTGTCGAGAAAAGTATGTTAGTTGCCTTTCGTAGTCTTCACTGTGTTAATACCTTTGTATGTCCAGAGTTTTAGCGTCTTTAACCTCATATATTCTCTCTTCATATGACGTGAAGAAGCTATAAATCAAGTATGAAACCATTGGTAGTTAGGTAGATACGTCACTGTTCAATTACTTCTTAACAAATAACATGTTATCTGTCCTTGTGATAGGCCTCCCTAAAGTATCTCAAAACACACAAAAAATCTTTTTAACAGCCTCTCAAATCATGATACAGATCATTTTGAGACAACTCTGCGTTGTGATCAAACAAAACGTAAACAGAAGTACGATTACGAAGGACGGTGTTTGCTACTAGTGCGGCCCAGTATATCTTTTACATGACATTCAGCTATGGTATACTATGTTAACTGATCACTACTGGGAATCATAAGAAAATTATTGCCCCAGGATATGTTTTTGATAGCTCTATGTATATAAAGTATCTTTTCGATAAAATCGTGTTTCAGTATTCTGTTATGTATACAGTGTTATCGGGTTTGAAAGTTACCTAACATAGACAACTGGAGATATGAACCCATTTTGGACTAGTAGCAAGTTATTTTGTCCATAGTTCACAATAGATCCTTGATTGCAAACCTGTTAGAGTACTTACTTATATGTTAGGGCCTATATAAACGTATTGAACAAGATTAAAGAAAGTTAATGAACTAAAATATTAAGGAAGTATTTATAAATAAAGCCTTTTCCTTGAATATAATTGGTGTCTTAATCGATATTTAAATAGTTATTAATCATTTGTTGTCGACTTATTTTTGACGTCTACCTTTGACAGCCAAATGTCTTAAGTATAAATGAGTATTACTTGGTTTCCTTTTTGTAAATTTCAAAAGGATTATTTTACACAATAAGGAAATATTCTTATGTTTATGTCAACGTAGCTCAAGAACATGCAAAAGATTTACAATAATAACAAATAAAAATATCCAGGTTATCATATTTTTATCAGGAATAGATACTATACTTTTAAATTTCATACATCATTGTTTTGAAAATATATAAAAGCATGCCAAGTTGATCCAGTTAAAATTTAAAATATCCAAAAAAATTGATTGAAGGTACTGAAATTTTTATACTAAAAATATCATTAAATTTTGTGTTTCTACAATGGAAATATCGAAAGTCATTCCGATTCAAGGAAGAGGATGTGACGGTTTTGCAACCGTTCGGAAGATTACAGCTAGTTTTGGCATGCTTATTGCGTCGATGGGAATGGCAAACTGCGTTCTCCGGGTCAGAGCACATCCCGAGTGCCTCGCCCTAACTGAAATGGGCGATGGAAAGTATCGAAGTGAAGGGAGATTACTGTTCCGATGTCCGAAAAACGGAATCACTATAATTCGACGAAGTACTCACAAAAATCTCCTCATGATTCCAGCAGAGGGTTATTTTTCCCGCGATTCGACATTCTGTTTCGACATTATCACGTCCCGAAGAGAACGTTTCATTATCTACTGTTATATTCCAATTACAAAGCCATCCACCGCGGTTGAGAAATGCTCCGTATTTACGAGTGTTTCATGTCCCGGTTATCTCAAAGAGGCTACACTTTATTACGGCGGATACGATTCAATCGAGGCGATTGTGAAGTCAGTTCCAATTTACGTTGTTTTCACCCACTGCTTTTGAACGCGAACTTTTTAAAAAAAAAACTAAACCTCTTAGTTGAGTAACTGGAGTCTACAGAGTGTAATCGAGCTCACTAATACGTTGATGTTTGGTTGCACAAAATTTTGTTTACATTCGATAAAAATATAGCCATAAAGAGTAACATGAATGTACTTTTAGTAGTTATTATAGTGGTAGCTTTAACTTAGGTAGTTGCTCAAAATTTTGTTTTATTGTTGTTGAGGATCTCTTATATCACATTCTATTATCAAGATTACATATTACGTACATATTCAACGTAGTATGAACGATGAAATATCGGTTATTTGGAAAGTGATTTCTCTCTTGATTATAACTCTCGTAAAAATATTAGTATTATAGATGGAATCATACTTACGTCTCTGAAAAATATATAGTTAAACATCTACAATAAAGAATATTGTATATTTTTATTAATAATATTATTATCTTTGACAGTTCGAGAGTTAAATTAAGATTTTACGAATATACTTAACCAAACACCCTTGACGAATGGTTATACGAATGGGAATAAGAGTGGAAATTTGGAATGGAAATAGATCTTAAGTCATCTGTAAAAACGCTACTTTCAAGCACCGCCTACTTATCATGGAATTTAGATTGAGGAAAGAACATTTTTGCGTCTGCTGAATACGATCTTCGAGTCTTCCTCCAGTGTTTTCGAATCGCTTCTCGGTGGCCTTCTCGTGCACCCCGATCGACTCACAATCAGTTCCCAAACCTCCGTTGACAATAAATCATCGATCTCTATTGGGAAAGCCGTTGTTGTTTTCCGATTCATCTGGATATAATGAGATAGGCGCCTTCCGAGAAAGATGGGCTGGGTTCGCGACCCCTCCGTCACGGGGCGCCGATCACACTTCCACTCTGCGTGACGGAGCTCAGCACGCCTCTTTGTCCACCGCACGCGTGCATCCCCCCGTCCGTGCGCGTGCCCTCGGACCCGAGATAAAGGAAGGAACGGATGTTCTGCCCTCGGGTCGAGTCACTAACCCTTTGATAAGCCAATGCTGCTCCTTTTTTTCACGTCGCCGATGGTCAACGAGGGCGTCGAACCGAATCTGTTTTCCGCTCCCCGGAAATCGAAAAACTTCGTCTCGGTTCTGATATGCTTCACCAGACGGTACCTATTCGGCATAATCCCACTGTCGTGTTTTTTTATGGTATCTGGGAGGAGATTCAAATGGAAAGTGCAACGGAATATTTGATTTCTCATGGCATTGTTTTCTTAGAAAAATCATCGAAATGTTACCAGGAAAATTGTTATGATTTCTCACAATATAAATATAAATTATTTCATTCTAATCCTTACTATGGACCACTCTTCAGTATCAGTAAAAATCTCAGATTTGATAATGATGTTTTGTGTTATCAAATCTATTACGTATGCTGGTGCATATACGTAATATTTTCTACATTTTGGGCTACGTGTTCATTCTCTTTTTATTCTAAAAATTACAGTTTATTTTCTCTGACATTATATTATTATTCATTACTGAATTTTATTGTCGTACTTCAAATGTGTATCCTAATTTACTTAGGTGTTTGCTACATGTATATTTTCGTACTTTCTCTATAATATTTCATAGAGTAGTTATTAATGTACTTCATTTTCTTCAGCAAACTAACTAGTATTAAATAATATATCTTTGAAGAGTTAAATATAAATTTGAACTCATAATTCTTGATATTTGTAAAATTATCTTAATTTTAAATCATAGCTGATGTTTAAGAGGGTCAAATTAATATAGAATCATACATCTTTATAAGAATAGCGTAGCGTTTATCTGTTCATGAATACTAGCAACCAATTCACTGCCTATGGTTCCCACTCCCGATTTCTAAAATTAGGATCAAGGAAAATTCCGTGGGTCGGTTAAGGCTTTCAATAGTTCCTCTCCGAACGTCTATTCCGAGAAGATAAATATTCTTTCGCTTCCTCATAAATTATCAGAACGTAAAATAAAAACATCATCCTTGAGTTGGCAATCCCATTTTCCGAAGACCTTTGGTCAGACGAAGATTCCCTTTTTCTCCATATCGCTCAGACGGCTTCCTCTTTCCGTTCATCGTGACCCGTGAGCTATCGCTGAACCATTATGTTCGTTTAGTCTAGTAGATGCGAGATAAGCAGGGCCTCAGATACAGAGAGCGAGACATACATACATCAGCAACTTAAAGCGATCGGCATTACACGATTCGAAACAACATGCATCGCAGTCAAAATAACATGCACTTGCGATCCCAAGGAATAATTGCAGATTTGCAGAAAAATAAGCGATGGATTTTCCTTAAAGAGTGTTCCTTCTCTCGAGTCAGCATCTATTACCGGCTTATCACAGAGAGTTATGTCTACGTACGTCATTGATGTATCAGCTATTGCAATTATAACGATGACTGTAATTGCAGCTGAGATAGTTTTTTTAATGGTCTATGGTTAATTTTAACGTTTCGTCGTGTACTTAAAATTTAACGACTCAAAGAGCTACGAATTATACATTGTTCTTTTGTTAAAATGTACGTAAAAGTATTACGAATAATTTTACGTAATTTTCGTTTAGTTATTAATCATGACATGGTTACTATCCTGAGACGTATTATTGCTGTATTTCTCTTCTTTAGCGAATTGTCGTACAGAAGTATGTCAGTGATTACCGTCACTCATATACCAGAATGAGCATACCAAATAAAGATATAAGGACTTCAATATATATTTAATGGATAGTGGTTGAGAATTCTTCAAATAAATTAATTTGTTTTATGCTTAAATATCTATTATTATTCGTAAAAACATCGCTAAAAGACAACGTTCTCTCGTTATCCAATATGTGAATGTTTTTCGTGTAGTTAGCACTCAATGATCTCTGTCTAGATAGAGTCATACATCTGCTCACTCTGTCTGTTGGATCGGATGAGAGCATCACAAATAACCACATAAACCCCCAAAGATTTATTTTCCGTTTAACGATCCATAAAATTTCTTCTTCAATATTGGACAGCGTAAGGAGAACTTTCTTCCGAGATCGGCCCCACACCCCGACACGAGTCTTATTTATTGCCTTCCAGAGGCTTCGAAGTCAAAGGGAATTTTTAAAACTCGATGCCTCAATAAATCGAATATTTTTCCTTCGCCCGAGTTCCGTCTGCCGACGTGTTGGAAACCCCTCCTTTCGAATACACCCACGTCTTGAGGAGACTGCTGATTGGAAGCTCTTTCAAAGGGATCTTCTCTTACATGACTAGATACACTGCTCTAGGAAATCGAGAAAGGAAACATCAGTAAATGAAGATGCTTGAATGGGTGAAGAAATTGTGAACACGTCATTTTTATGAGTACTCGGATAGATTTCCTTAATATTAATGCAGCATTTCGTTTAGTACATTTTATAACCAAAGTTACGTTTAAACATACTCTTTTCTATGATAATAAATTTTGAATTAAAAGAAGTATTCTTCTCTAAGCGAAAACTGGGTTGATTTTTTATTTCTAAACGTGAATACGTGACAAAATATTTTATTTGCGAAAGTGCAAACTGAATGTACGTATTGCTTAAGGCTAGAAAAAAGGTATATAATCGTACGTATTTTTCGAACGTACAATATTACCAGCTATTAACTACACTGAGGAACGAATTAAATATATCTCTTACTTCATTTCATATGTAATTTGAGGTTTATTGGTTAATATAGTCGTCTTCGTGCCGCTTAAAGATAGTCTCACTATCCACAACGATTTATCCTTTAATTTACTTTTATTATCGATTCGAAAATAATATATTCTTTATCGTAAAACGTCAAAGAGGAACGTAGAAATTTAGTTAGGCGTGCGGTGAATATAGATAACGAATGACGAATTGTTATTGGATTTGACGAATTTTTACGATTATCTATTTAAATGGAGGTAATTTTTCTGAATATTTTATATGGTGAGCAAAAATATTTCCACGACAGGAGTTCGATCTTCCCATCATATCATATGCAGACTGATTGTAGAACGAACCCATCAAGAAAATGTAGGTCTGTGAACTTATCTGCATCCATCACTGCCCATCGCAACTCTTCCTGGTACGCAAATTTCGCAACGTACCAAAACCAAGATCCAGTTGCGAAATCATCGAAATAAACAAAGCGGAACGGGAAGGGCCCCAGAAACGGGAAAAATACTGACCTTTTTTTACGAATACGGAAGAAGCAGCGTGCATATCAATCCCCTTTCCCTCCAATCCGACGATAAATTAATTACTACGAAATCCGCGGCAATTCCGGGCGAACAGCTGAGAGAGCGTTCATTACCCTCCCTGAGGAAGCGGCGGACCACCTGCGAGCGGGGGCCTCCTCCCTTCCCGCCCCATTCGACCCTACGCCCTCGCCAATTAAACCTTTCTCCGCTCCATTTTACCCCGAGCTCTTTCCCGGAAGGGTGCGGTCCATTACCGGAGAAAAGAAGCGACTCGGTGGTTTCGGTGAGCTATCAGGCACCACCCAATAGGGCCTCCGGGTCGTGCTGCGTGGTAGGTTGCGCAAAGAAAGGGCCTTCATGACCTCTCCTTCCGTAACACTCCCTCTCTTCACGATCACCCCATTCGATTCATATCTCCATTGGAAATGAAGTGAGGAGGATCGTAGGGTCGTCACGTAAGATGGAGCCTCACGAGGTTTTTCACGGAGACCTCGCCCCAGAGGATGTTGGATTGTTTTCGTGTTCGCCCCGTTATCGATTCCTCCCGAAGGGCGGGGGATGTGATTTTTATCCCCAATTTTCTCGCTAGGAGCTTTTTTTCTCGCCCACAAACCTTTTGTGGGAGATAAGGCGGACGTTTGATTGATTAATATAATGTTTTCTAGGCTTACTTTCTCTTTCTGTTCCCCGCAAAGGATCTGGATGACCTTTTCGTAAGGATTCGAAGTTCTGTTGGAAAAAACGTAGATTAAATTTGGAGATGGTGGGTTGGAGGATAGGGTGTGAGGATGATTGAATTCTCAAAGGAATGATAATGTGTTTATATGCTCGGAGCGTTGTCTACGTGTACCTTATGGGAGTGAATATCGCAAGTTATATTTTATGCTCTTGTTGCGATGATATTTACTCGCAAAAAGAGTTATTAATAAAGATATTTGTATAATCTGATGAATTGATCAGAACATAATGAAACTTTTATATGAAAATGTGTAAATTAAAAAAAAAAACAAAACTATTTCCACCGCTTGTATTTATGCAAACTCCACGTCAAAAGTATTCATTGAATAAGAAATATTATCATATCGTTATTAAAAATTACTATTTACTCCTATATATAACAAAGAATGGAATTGCATTTGTAGTAAGCCTCGTAATTTTTGGTGTAGAATGGAAACCAATTCTAAAAATCTTCCTCTAATTTGCTCAGTTTCAGATGTTCAATCTCACAAACGAAATTTTTATGCAAATAGTATAAAATTTCCCTAAATAGGAGAAGTTGATGAGGTCACTGTTGCAGTCATGGGCCATTTTATCGCTTAAAATTTAGTTTACAGTTATTATCTTATGATACAAACTTAATAACAGTGAATTGAATGTGATTGGTAGTCGTTTTCATTCGTATAATTTATTTCCTAATTTTTCTAAATACTATCTCAATATTAATAAATAGAGAATAGATCAATGGACAAATATTTGATGAAACTAGAGTGTATTTTTTGAACATTAATATTCCTTCTTGGAAAAGACGAAATTCTCAGAAGTGGCGATCGAGGTATAGTAGGACATTTACCAACCACTCCGCTTATCAAGAAATGGATTCTTTAAGAAGTGCCCATTTTCTCCATAATTTTCGTGTGGAATCACTCGAGTCACGTCTTCTGAGTGCAATCATAGCAGCGGTCACTTCACACGAGGCCATCTACTTCCCCAATTCTCTATCACATCGGACACATCTCCTTATCGCTTCAAAGCTATCCTCAAATATGCACAACTATTCTTCCCACTTCCACACAACTCATATTTTACCACCCAAATTCATTAATGTCTCCACTCCATTTCATTTGAAACCGCCAGGTCGTTTTGAGCGACCACTCGGCCCAAGTGGCTACCCAACCATTACTTTAAAAGTATCTCGGATTATATCAAAGCTTTTTCGGACTATTCTATGCTAGTTCCCACCGTGAGAATATAGTCCGAGTGTTAAAAGAATCTCATGTCTAGATCCATTCGTGGCATTCTCATGAAATCTTTTCCAAGTTTTTTTTCTCCCGGGTCCTCGGTCTCCTATTTTTTGTGACTCTATATTCTTTCGGTGGAACTTGATATCATCGCCGAGTGAAAATTCCTTCAAAAATCTCGCATATTTGCCCTTAAAAATTCTTCTAACCCTCTAGGTGAATTCTTCCTCAAGGTTTTATTGTATGTATCTACTTTCCTTACTCAAATGTGCTTTTCATGTATGCTTACGTTCACAAAAATTCATTTTATTCTCGAAGATGCGACGAAATCGACAATTTCTTGGCTTTTATCTTCACTGTGTTTTAAACTTTAAGGAATCGTAACTGTTATTTTAGGACCAAATGTATTCCGATCTTTCTGAAGCATTAAAAGAGCATAACATCGTAAGATATCTGTATAAACTGATGTGGTACGAGAAATGTTGAGTATTTTTTACATTTACTACAAGCATCAGGAGGAATGATGGTTCAGAACGACTGTGCATGTGGATTTATGAAAATATAAAAAGAATGCGAAGCTTGTATTTCAGGATTTATATGTAAACAAGTCTGCTCTCACAATAATTGTCCAAAACCAGTCTTTCATGGTTTCCCTATCTTTCTCTTAATAGTGTAGTGAGTGCAGTATACTATATTTATCATTAAATTATTTATTCTTATATTACATTATGCATTATTTACCATCCTCTTCTGTCTACTGCTGTAATCAAACTGTAAAAATTACTATATAATTATTTCAGAACGAAATAGTTGACTTAACGTTTAAATCCATTTGAAAGGATGATATAATAACGTTTATGAATGAAATTAAGTTAAGGAACGAGTATGATGATAATTTAGTAGTTAATATTCATAAATAACTCAGTTATAACCAAAAATAGTAGTTATCAGGCAAAACGAACGGTGAATAGAGTGGATGAGATATTCTGCTAAGCTCAAATACCAATAAATTCCTACATAGACTACCACATTATCCTGTTCCCACGTACGAGTAAATCAGAGAAAGAAGGCAATCATAGGTGAATACGGCACTCGGTTGACGAGTATATCGGAGAAAGTGGGAGAGGCGTATCATATGACCAACGGAAGGATGCAATCGCCTCCGAAGGTACTCCAAGGCATATTTCTCGGGCCGCCAAGAATTCTCCTCCCGCTGAGGTGGTGCAGAGATTAAGAGTGGGAGTGCGCGGTCGTGAGATGAAGAGCATCAAGTGAGGAGATAACGCCAGGGTGGTTTCGCAGCATGACTTCAAGACGGACATAAGCTGGGAAAGGACGGGGGATTTCTACGCTCAAATACCTGAGCCAGACGAAACGCTGTTCTCTTTTACTCGCGAAGTACTGCGTTCGGCTCCTTGAAATGAACCGATAATGTAACGCCAGAATTTTGGTTTTATATTAAGGTTTGAAGTATGGTACTCATAATGTTGCAACTAAGAGAGTCTTTGCAGAGTTATGTATTCCTATTAGTTAGATTTGTTCAGGAATTTACGCTACATATTCTAAAATTTACGTCAGTATTATGCTTATACTCTTTGGTATGCTTTATAAGAAAACAGCTGTGTTTTATCGTTCATTTATACACAGAGTTCGGGGAAAAGGAACTTTTTATACTCTACTTTACTCTATAGTATATAGTCTAATCTTCCTTGAGGTATATGAACTTCCAATATCATAGGAAAGACGATGTATTAATCATCATTTCTTCTAAAATTACAAATATCTCTGATTGTTTAGGAGAAATAGTAACTTTGGCATTAATATCTTCCTGTTTTAATGAACCATTGCACCTTTCGTAATGTTATTGACAGACTTTCACTCAGATTATTATTATTGTACATTTTATCGTATTGTATTGTACATGCTCATAAAATCTTATTATGTTTTATGATCAGAAACATCTTTATACGGCGAATGGCCTTGTCTTTTCATGTTGGTTCATCGATATTATACACGTATGTTATCGTAATATCTACGTACTGCTTTTACCTCCAACCCAACATATTAATAAGGCACGATCTTCTGGAAACGATTTCTTGGAAAAATAGACGCAATACGCACGCCGACGTCCAAGCAATTCCAAAGCGAGTGCTTGGAACACGCGACGAGCAGCGACCGGACGACGCCACGGCACGCGAATATATCCTCCATTCTCCCGTACGTCCTTGGGCGTGCGCTCTCTCTGGCGATGTGTATCCTATGGGGAGGGGAGGCTGTGTGGAACGCGGGGGCGTTGGTGCGCGAAGAATGTGAGGCGAAGCGTGGGAAACCGTGGAGCGTCGCGTACTTCCCCCTCCTACCTGTTTAGCATTCCCCGTTCGTCAGTTTGCTTTATAATGCTTCCTCGTGTCATTTATCTCTTCATTGCGAAGGAAACTTTTGACTCGTCTCTAATTGTGTCCGGAGATGAGCTTACCATTGCTGTGTGGAGGGAAGAAAAAGAAGTAGATATAGGTTTTTTTATTGCTAGCGATGTTTTAAGTTGCTTGGAGTGGAGTATCAATGATATAGTCATCCTTCACGAGAGTCATTTCTTTCGGTTTTGATGTTTTATTACCTGAATGGACTGTGGATGATGATTATTATTCTTGCATAGTGTTCTATTGTGTGTATGCTTCTAATGCTGCGATGTGGTTTATTGAATTACCGGTTATGATTCGTATATAGACTACATTAGATGGCGTGGGCTCAAATGTATGGTATTGAAATAGTTTCTGCTCGCCTAGATTTTGTCACATAGAAATGTATTTATCCGTGATTGATCTAATAAACAATTTGTATTTCGGTTAAGTAAATCATTGCCTTCGTACCTGGTTGAAAACAACAGATCATAGGGTTTTAAGCACAAGATATTCCGGAATGTTCGTATACATACGCAAGTTAATAACTTATTATATCATTATTTCCTAATTTTCTTTTCCCATTAAATTTTTGATCCGAGTTTGATTTTCTCATGATTTCAAAATCATTTCACATCGAATTTGCATTCCTCTGAATCGATTACTTGTTTAAATAGTTTTCTTCTTTGGCGAGAGAAACTAAATTTCATTTAGTTTGAGCGACTTACTTGCGGAGAAACTAGCATTCTTTGTCATGACCGCTCCTCTTCGATTTCAGTCCTTTACGAAAGTGAAACTTGGGAACACAAAGCTCCTGGAAACAGCACAGCCATACGTGACCTTTACATCGGCCGGAACATAACGTACTCATTGCGAGAAACTCTATCTCACAGCGCAAAGAGAAATAGTTTCACGGAGGTGCACTTGGCGATAGAATGAGAAAGAGGGGGAAACTTTTTAAGTTCTACTTCTATAGCATCGCTGCAACATCCGAAACACTCTACATCTTACGGCCTCGTCTCTTTTGATTCTCTACCTTCCAGTGGTTTGCGGCTCCTTTGTCTTCGCCATCTGGAAGGCGGCACAAGAAAGTGTCACCCATTCCGTCTGCTGGAGCACAAATATAAAGGGATGAGAAGGGATTGATGGAGGCCTCTTTCTTCATCCCTTCCTTTGACCACAGCACATGTGGGATGTGTAGTTGGACAATAATGTAACGCGGTACCGACTACACTTGCATATCGCTCTGTGTATACCATCCATGATCCATAATGAACCATTGTATTTCCATTATTCTCATCCTAATCCTTCAGGGGACTTAATCCTTTTACGTGTTTTATAATTGGTAAAATAGGAGTTTATACAGTTGTTTAGATTTGTTCAGTGTCATGGATAGCTTAAGGAAAATAATATGTATCTTTAGTCGATTGATAAACTGGAGAATGTATTTAAAGCAATTATATTAGGTAGGGCCCCAACTCCATTTGTTAATATTACTATTATAGCTTTCTCGTAGTTCATACAAGATTGCTCAGGTCTTAATTTGTGATTGGATCCACTAATGTTACAGAAATTAACTTCACGAACTATTTCAACTTCAAATGTTCTGTCCATTGAAGTATTTAACACTCCATCTACATACTTCTGTTTCTTTATTCAAAAATTCTTCTATTATTATTTATCTCTTCTATGGGTCTTCTATATTATTCAGCGTAACTATGGGGAAGTCCCAGATTAATCATCAATTAGCTAAGTTCCCGAACGAACCATATTCCTGGAAACGTCGGCGTTGTGTTTTCAAACGTTCGTCCGCTGTTTACCTTTCCACTCGAGAAGTTTTCATCTCCGCCTCCTTTCCCACCCTCCATCCCTCTCACTCTATACCCCTGTCGGCGAGTTTTTAGGTAACCGGACTCCGGCACCCTTTATGGAAAGCGGTTAGCGCGCATGTGGAATGGAGTGAGCGGATGCCGGCGTTGAAATCACCGGTTGGAGTCGCGAGGAGAAGCTAAGTTTTTCGGAGGGATTCGGAGGAGAAAAAATGAATAGAAGAGGGTAAAGAAAGGTCGAGGCAGAAAAAGAGTGGACAGGAAGTATCTCTCTGGTGCGGAGGGTGGGAAGCGGGCGTTGAAATCACCGGCGATGGGGAAGGACGCGACGGTACAAGTGCGTAATGGGAGAAGGTAGAGACGACGTACGCCTCCCGAGAGACACGCAAAAGGGAACCTTTTGTACCATTGTGCCCCTTTCGTTAATGTCGAAAAGAGGGGATTTCCTTTCCGTCGAGATGATCTTTTTTTTCTATTCCGTGGGAGGTTTGGAAGAACGTTATAGGTGCAGAGTTTTGGATGTGTTTTGGGATCCCGGCGATGTTGTAGATCGAAACACCGGTAATTTTAGAGCGGGTGTCTATTTTCTCGAAAGACCAGAAGAACAACTTCCGCTCATTAGGTTTTTCACTTTCGCTCTCGCGTTCCCAAAAGGACATCTGGTGATATATGAGCGAAATTATTTGCTCATCAGGTGAACGTAGGTCTGATTCTTTGTTATAGGATTTGGGGAATTGTGTGGCTGAGATTGAGATATTTTAAGCCTAAAGAAATATAATAATGGGTGTAGGAACTTTGAAAATGTGTTCTTTATGTCACAAATATATCTATTATATTCATTGGAAGGGATTTTCCTTCAAAATAGGAACATTCTTACGAACGAAAATATGATTTATTTTCATTCTATCTCAGTAAATAATAAGATTTTACGTATAATTTGGCAATTTTAAGGCATTATCAATATAAGTTATTCAAAATCTTAAGAAAATCTATTCTGAGGAGTCAGTTAATATTTAAAAGGGGAAAAAATCATCATCTTAAAGCATATTGATCTGATATTTGGCTTGATTGTTTATTTACGTAGGTTAATTTTGAAATGTCGTCAATTGGTTGTTGTTAAAATTTGTTGGAATGTTTATATTCTTTCTTGTTTCATTAATTCTTAACTTTATTATATGAGCCATGAAATTACCTCTTTTTTATTTCATAAAAGGAATCAATGGGTGTTGTAATTCATTCTAGCGTTATTACTGTTGAGTTGTTGGGGAAATGGAGTATTGTCCCATTGGACGATATTCCAGAGAATCTATGATGAAAATGAAGCTCATTGTGAATTGTTTTAACAAGTTAATTATACGAATACGTATCACTCCTTCATTTAGACCTATCATCATATGAAATATATGATCCAATGAATCCATTTTCTATAGACTGGTTCTGCTTAAACATTTCTTCCTTCCACCGCCTGCGTGATGAGGCACATTTCTTCGTTTTTCATCGCGCGCGTGAGACTAAATCGACCGTTGTCTTCCTCTAAATCAATTCGCATATTGACGCGGAACATCTTCCATTGATTTCGAACTTCTTTTGGTACGAAAAACACGCTTCTCGGAACTCGGTTTGCGATTCGAAGTCGTCGTGCGCCGCCGTCGGCCTCGTGCTGCGACATTCATATCCGACGGACTAAGAATAATCCCGGGGGAGAGGTGCTTTTATTCATCACGCGACGCGCTTCACGACTCGTGAGATTTGGGCGATCGTCACGTTTTTTTTTACGTCCTCGTTCGTCGATCGGTTCCGATCTTCCATTGTGGAGAATTTTTACGCACTCGCGTTTCTTGCCCACAAAAGTTTTTTCTCCTTTACGGCATGTTTACCCTTCCTATCTTCCCTTAATCTTTTTGTGAGTTTTCGTATGATGAAGTGGATCGCCGCGTCCCGTCTTTTTTCTACCCATTCTGTCTGCACGATCGCCGGTTAAGGCACAGGAATCCATTGTTTGTCAAAAGAAAGTCCACAGAGTGGATGAGCATGAAGAAGAGGAAGGGGTTCGTGAAATCTCCAAAGCGTCCGCTCATGCGTTAGAATCCTCCGTATAGGTAAAGCTCTACGTGTGAGGGCTGCATGAATAGAATGGCAGACAAAGAGGACGAAAATAGAACTGATACGACATGATAATATTTATGAAGCTGGTGGGAAAGATACACTTTCTAAGAATGTCGTTCTGTTTCGTCTATTCTTTCGTGAAACATCCTTTTATTTCGAATCATAGAAAATTATTTTGGCATAACAAGGCTTCGTAAGTAATTAAAGGAAATATTACTTTAAATTTTGCTATAATTATGAATCCATTCCATAAAGTAAGAATTTAAAATCTGTGTGTTTAGGCTTCTTGTTTACTTCATGGAAGTAACGCTTATATTTAAGAGTATATTAAAGAAAGAACAAACTTTATTTACTTCAATATACTACAAGTAAGTGTTTGTTTAAATCAGAGTTTTTTAAGGTTTCTTTTATGCAATACCATAGTAAGTGCAAGGAACATTTCGGAATACATTGATTGACTACCTTCAGAAAGTAGAGATTCACGATATCTATTTTTTAGAAACAGTATCATTAACTATCCCAATCGTTACTTCTTGATCTTCTCCTTCTGTTCACAAAGTTTTGTCTTTCCATATCGAATCCACTTATCGTTTTAGTATTTTTTGTACGAAAATATAATGTAAATTATTTCATTGTTGCGGTTCAGTCAAGATATGCTGTTTTCAGTATTAATCTACTTCGGAAAAACGATATGCTAAATACGTATCGTAATAATGCGGTAAGGGTCATCATCCATAAAATATATATTACCAAAACCGACAAGACGAAGCCTCACGATCAACAAATTCGATAGTATTGTTCGAATTTACGCACCATAACCAGATATTTCAATCCTCCCTTATCGAACGCGTATTTTTTTCCGGAGTGCGTCTCTCTCTCTCCACGACACCGCCTCATAATCACGATCCCTTTTCCGTTCGACGCAGTCATTCAAACACGTCCAATAACCCCGATACGGAATATGGGAAGAGGCAGAAACGATTCCCGTGCTGACCTCCTGCCAAGCGAAATAAAACACGAAGCCGCTCTTACGAGAGAATCAAACGGTCTGATTCACACCCTTCGATAGGTCTTTTTGGTGAGCATTCCGCGCACGGCACCTTCGCTGTGGGAGACCTCAGGACGTATCCTGCCGCCGTGCATCTCCTTTCTCCCCGTAATCTGATTCTCGTCTCACAGTCACCGCTCGACTTTTCCCGGAACGTCGCTTTACGTGCTTTTTAAAGCGAACGGTTACTCAAGAGAAATCCCTCTTCTCATGACTTTCTTTCGTAGAGTGGCCGAGTGAAAAATCTTCGCAGTCGATAGGTGGTCTATCATGCGCTCTCACGATGTTGCAACCGGTGGGTGCCGCACTTATGTAGACTCTTCCACGATTCCTATATAGGAGTTACTCAACTCCATAGGTGTGCGTGCGTATGTGTTTGAATGAGGTATCGAAATGAGGGGAGTGTTTGTTTCGATCTACAAGGACGATTTTATATAATACCGTAAGGGAGTTTAACTTAAATCTGGTGTGATGGAAATCAATGTATAGGAAGGGAGCCATATTAAATAATAGCTATTATTATTATAAATAAATGATGGTCACCTGTAAACTTACGTAGAAATTTATTTATTTTAAATATCTCCGTGGGATTATTTTTATGTAAGGAAACAAGTTCCCTCGTTTATTTAGAATCTATATTTATTTACCTTTATACTAATTTATTTACTTTTATTGAACTGCGATAGATGAGCTGTCTATCCACGGCAGGGTACTAACAGAGTAGTATTCAGTCGTTTCTAGACGTTATAAAGAAGCAAACAATAATTTCCTCCAACTATGTAGAAATTAAAATAATATATTTGAATAATTTCAGCGAAAATTAAACCAAACAACGAATAATTCAACATATAACAAGGTTTATTGTTATAAATATCAACTCTTATTGCATTTTTCTCTCCAATGTATTTTTTCACTCGATAGTTTATTAAATTACTTACGACGATTATTTATCACAGTGATGGTTAGTCATTCTAAAATCTTATTTGAGATTCTAGAATCCATTAGCATGACCATTGAAACATTTTGTTATCCTATCTTCCAATCAGAACATCGGATCTGAAAAGGATAACTAATTTAAATTTCCGAATTGAAATCTATAGAAACTTTAACGTTCATTCATATCTAGTCGATGTGAAGATCAGCTTAGCAGAACATCTTTCGCATTAATCGTTTGCGAGATATTTTTTCGCGTGATCGGAGCGTGAAGGGTGGAAACTTCTTTACGCGAAGAACACATTGTAAAGGATTCTTGAGTCAGAGCAAGAGATTAGATTCTCGGTGAAAATGGAAATTTATTCAAGGATGAGGAACGGTGCTGCTTTAAATTTATTCCCGCTTCCAGTTCTCCTCAGACTGTTATAACTAGACGATTTCACAGTCAAATAAACCGCAAAGCATCGTCTCACAGGTGATCGGGTACGATGATTGATGCGCCAAATGTACCGAATTTGTTTATTCATTTTCGGGTGGAGATTTCGGACGGTTTTTGGGGAACACCCAACGGAGTTGTTACTGGACAGATACGGGATTGATTATTTCTTCGGTTCGGGAAAACATCTTCCGACAAGTGTCTTTATTGGGGAGGAATTTCGTTACGCATCAGAGTGTACGTCTCTTGCGAATCAAACGCACGAATTCATAGGGCGCATCTCCCCCATTCCAGCCGCCACACCTCGCCGCACCACGTCATCAATCACGCGTGCGCCTCCGTTGTCCATCTTCCGTGACGCCGGACTTTCCCACGAGAGGCGCTCTTTTTAATGAACGACTCCGACCCCTGGAATTCTCAACGGCGAATCGAAAGACTTTTCCCCGCCGTTTTTGTCGGCGGAAGTCGGCGGTGAATTTTTTTTCCTCCCGTCCGCCTATGGAAATTGGGTGTGACCTTTACGTCTCCGGAATTTGTGTGACGAATTTCGATCGCAGGTCAAGAGGAAAGTTTTGTTGAGGAGCGCTCGACCGTACGTAAAGCGACAATGCCCTTCCTCTCGGGAAAGTGGGACTGGTTTGCTGGGCTTTCTCGATGTTTGATCGGCCGCGAATCATTAATTTTAACATTTGCGGGATCACTCGACAGGGTCCGGTCCTTGGTGTTTTTGAAATTTTGTATTATTAGTTATCTTTACTGCTCTATCATGAGTATAATGATTCGTAATGCCAAAAGAGGATGAAAAGAGCTTCAATTTACGTAGACCTTACTACTATTAATATTATAGCGAACTATAGTTATCTTATAAAGACTATATTAATAAGCCCTGCTGATAAAGTTTGTTTCAATTTCCATCGGCATGATTATTATTAATTTAATAGCGAATTTTACACTAGTCTTTAATTATTTTGTAAAGAAATATGTAGCCAAATAGATAAACTTAGTTATAGTTTCCATCGGCACAATAATTACGAAAGTTATTGCGTATAGTAAAGCATGATCGAGAATTCGTATTCCGATTTCCCGCTATGAATGCACGAGAGTTTGAATGTCTACGTGAACTAAGGAGAGATTTAGATGGGAGGAGTCATTAAGACAAACTATTTGGATTGTATTTGATAATCTATGGAAATGAATTAAGAAAAGTTAAAGAAAATTTTGCGTATTTTAAGTACATTAAAATTATTTGCGTATTTCAATGACTGTAAAATACTCTTCTTAGATTTAAAAGGAACTCACGTCTATAATTAACCTCACGATTTGATTCCAAATTATCCTTCGAAAACATTCAGATAAATCTCGTATTTCTATTCAAGAATTGCGTTAATATCTCAATTTTACTTCGGATTTTAAATAACAGTTATGCTGAAAATCCTTGTCATATAAAGAGGACGAGGCGTGTTAACTTCACCTCTAAAATATCTCAGTTTTCATCTTCAGTTATTGGTTTTAACGCGTTGTTGCTATCGTCTGTTAAAGGGTTTTGCAATGCGTGATAACCAAGCCACGATGCAGTGGGCAACGTCTTGTTATGCAAAGTGGTAGACGCCGGTTGAGTGAATGAGGCAGATAATGAGATTCAAAGGATAACAATCCGTCAGAGAGGAGGACTCCACCTTTTTTGAATGAGACGTCCTTCAAAAGGGTCTACACCTCAGCAACATTCCATTAAGGGTCGTCGAAAACGACGGGAATACTCGAGAACGATTTTGTCTGCACGTCGAGTGCTCTCCTCTATTCTTAGCATGAAGAGATGTCCGAAGAGAATCATTAAATTTTAAAACGATTTGATACGACTTCATAAACATGTTTTCGTGCATGTCAGCAAGCTTTCAGACAGGAGTTACTCATTCCACACTCGAATAGCTGCATAAGAATAAAGCAGCTCGAGTAATCCGATGATTACTTCATTTTTTATTCCCTCGATTCGATGTTGACGTTTCTGAAAATGCTGATAGAATAGAGTATTTTTAAAGTGATTGATAATCGAATATAAGAGTATGTGATCATAATAGAGTGATGCATCGTTACTGAAGAAGAGTTTTGAAGACTATAAAGAATACCTCTTCATCGTCGTTAACTTCTCTAGCTGTTGTATTTTGTATCTGAATACCTTATATGCTTTTGTTATATTGAAATATTTTTCTTAGAAGCTCTCGATATGGGAAGTCTTTATAATGATCCCTCGTAATTAAATATATTTTCCAATAAAACTCAAGCTCCTGTCAGATAAAGTTTGTTATCGATGAAGCCATATTAAAGAATAAGTAAGATTTGTTTAGCCAAAGACAGAAAAATTAAGTTTGAGAGAGCGAATTTTACTGGTTAATTTTCATTCAGAAACACTTTTTCTTTCATAAATGTAACTGCATTTAAAAATTAAATAAACTTTTTCAACAGATAAGTGAACAATTGCATAATATAGTTCAGCAATAGTTAGGCAATAGTTGTTATGCATTCTTCCTCCTCGTGCAGCATAGGGAATGAGCTCAACCCCTTTGAAAGACTCTGCTTTATGGATTCTATGTACAGAATTTGAATAAAAACGTTTATTTTCTCATAACCTGAGAAACTACTCATACCACGTATTCTAGTATTATTTTCATGTAAAGACACCTCAAGAGTTGTGCGAGAATAAAGGGAGTGTTTTCATAACTTCGATGCACGTTTTGAAGCATTTCTATTTACATCTAGTGGAAGAAGAAAGGTTCGTTTTTCAGTGAGTACGTACATGCCACTACAAGCGATGCCACCATGGTGGTATCATTTATGCAGAGTTAGACGGGAGCACTCCACGCGCTTCTAAGAGGTGCGAGCTGACTTTTTCTACGGGCTGCTCTGCACAGCTCTGCACGAAATTAGTATCTGGAGTGTTTACCATACAAAGAGGTCATCTCTGCAAATGGAATCGTGGATCTCTGTCGTCATATGAGTCATGCGGGCATAAGATTTCCTCCGAATATCCCTGAGCTTTTTCATAACAATTTAGTCTGCGATGAAAATGGGGGCGGTCGAACGTTGGACAAAGATCGTTCGGTTCGTCTACAGAGAATTGCAATGGGGATATACGTATTTAATCATCTCATACTTGTACATCTATTCTTATCATTGGAATTAATTTTATACCCGTAGAAAGAATTAGGTTTATTGTTATTTTCCTGTGATTCATCTTGGTTTTGCGAAATTGACGTCATCTTTGAAATACATTTTGGAGTACTTTCTTTAAAGCCTGAGGATTTTAAAACTGTAGACATATAATACTGTATCCTAATTTTCTGTTCATGATATAGTAGCAATAATCCTAGGATTCTGTCGGTTTCTTTCTTAAATTCATTGGGATGATGAAGAAGTTTGATAAAGAAATTTGATGAAGAGTATTTTATTACAATTCATTTATCCTTTGTAATAAATTAACTGTTAACTAACTGTCCATCGATAATATCCCGCGAAGATTAAACTAACTATCATAAAATTCACCGATTTTCATTAAAATCGTGAGAATTATCCATTTTATCGTTAGGAAAGGATGCGCAATTCTCCAATAGGAAAGTAGTAGGAATAAAGTATAGAAAAAGGTTTTCCGAGAAGAGTATAAACGTGATCATTCTCATCGATTCAATCACCGCCGATATTACTGAAAGGCTATGAAGATTACTGCAGCATTGACTCAATATTTAAAATGCTTCTGCTTAATCCATTACGAAATCTGTGTCGCATCAGAACTATATTTCCCTCTGACATCACGTCCTTTCCTGATGTCATCTCTTCTTCGGCATCTGCTTCTTCTTAAATCTCTCCTGGAGTTTCCTTTTTAAATTATGGATTTTATAAGCTCAGCAAATATTGCGTCTCTAATAAACGAGACTGACCGCAAGACATCGCGTAGATTAAAATGCTACCCATGCGTTCTTTAATTGGGCATTATTTTTCTTGTCTTATACCTTAATCAATGAATAATTTATAATTTATGTATGTGAATTATCTATAAACTAATGAAAAATATACATTCTAAAGTATCAATTACGCCGTCATTATTTTTCTTTCTCGATCAAAATGTTTTAAGTTTTTGTAGTTAAAAATCACTAAATTATAGTGGTCTCATGAAAGAGTTGTACTTCAATTCAGTCAATTACGAATAGAAGGCATTTTGCAAGCATTTATCTTCTCTAAATTTGTCGTCTTAGAAGTCTTTTCATTCTTACCTTACAAGATCCTCTTTTCAAAGAGTAATAATCTGAATTCTTGTTTTCTGTACATTAATTCAAAGATCGCTCATCCGTTTCCCGTATTCTCTTGAATATTTATACGAACGTCGATCCCTAAAAACGCCTGTCTGTTCCACATTCACATCCCTATTCATAAACTACTCCCAAAATTTAGATGCGCTGTTTTAAATCTTTACAAGCTGTCTCTCCTTACATTCCATAGTATTCCATCACCTGCAGGTGAAAATGGCCAACGTAATTATACGGAAAGGACGTTTGAGGTTCAAATTATTTTCAGGTCTGCCGATGAGACCAGAATCATTACTACGTAACGGTAAATATTATCCCCTAAACAAGTTCTCTTTTCTATTCCATTCTTCCACTCTCTCTCATTTCCAAACGCCCATCCTTTGTCCCCTGCCAAAACCTTCTGGCATCTCCTTAAAACCCATTGTCCGTCAATCCGCCACTTCCGGAATGCAGCAAGTGGGGGAACTGCAAGGACCGCTTCGGGGAAATGCAATCCGAACAGACGACTTCCCTTCTCTAGCTGCTCCTAGGAGACACTCCGGAGCGAACACAATAGGCTTTTCTACGAATCTTCGTTTCGCGGGACACGTGCCGAAGTTTCGTCGTGCGGATGGACACAATGTGCCTCGAATGTTGTGTTAACTGACTGTCGAAAGACTGTTGCGGGTGCGTTATTTACTTTGGGTTATTACCCTATGTATAAATGCTGCCCATGAGGTTTCCAAACGATAGGACGTGAATATTTTCGAGTTTTCGGAAGTTGAACTATAGACGAATATACATGTATGGTTCATAGGGAATATATTTCTCGAGTTTTTCATTTGTAATTTAAAGATTTTCATAATGTGAATATTAATTTTGTAGGGAATGTCAATTTAAATATCCTCATAATTAAAAACTCACAATTTTAATCTTTCCTTAACAGTATTTATGAATATATGTGTTCCGGATTTGATTTTTTTCGAATTATTCATTATATTTTAGCAGTATTTTTGGCACAAAGCATGGTATTATTACGCTGATAATACCACTCTTTACTTCCAAAAGGTATTAAAATGTCGTAAAATATTCAACCCCTTTTCCTTTATATTCCTCATTTTACTTGTAGTATTTTCATTTCTCTAATATTTTTAAATTCACAAAAATGTTTGAGATAACGCTCATCTTAATAATTTTATAATGGAGCGAATATTATTTAGTTTCTACGCTAGCTGCCTTATAGTCTAGGTTAGCTGTGTTTTTATCTCTTCAATATTAAAAAAGACTGTATATAAAAAGGACTGTAAACATTATTTTCCCCTAAAATTCAAATCAAATTTAAAATTATGCAACGTAAAGTACGTATCAGTTAAGAAAGTCGATAATAAAATATTCTTTACGGTTATACTTCAATTATACGCCCGAAGAGCATTTATTATGAAATGAAAGAATTGAATTTTACTGCTCAGCGAATTTTATTTTTGATATTATCTCTTCATTAATATTCATAGTTTCGGAAATTTTGAGTTGATTTTCACAATTTAACCGTTGGAAAGGTTGTAGGTGGAATATTATATTTTTCTCCCTATCCTTGTTTCCTCTCGTGTTTTTGCTAGTTCATCTAACATAAGTCCGAAACATCCATAGTCAAGGATTTGTCATACCCCTTCGAAGTTAGCTCTACCCAACGAATATCTCGATATAGGACGAATAGCTCGATAAAATGCATCGGAATTTCCTTCATTCGTCTCCACTGCTGTTGTCCTAGTTTCTCTCCAATTCCTAGAATTCGCGACAACGGAGACTTCGTTCCGTTCACTCAAACCGTCAACCACCGCTCCTCCGCAGACTTGGACCGTTGCTTCCCAGCGCTTTCCCGACTTAAAAAATGCACAGTAACGCCTCGAAATTCCAGCAATTGAACTCCCGAGAGGGACATGCCTCACCTGCCTCCGCCCTGCAAATGAGTATCAGCTCGAAGACATCTTCCGGACCTGGCATTCAAATGGGCGAGGCGCATGGCAGGGGATGTGACACTTGTATTGAATGGCACATCGTGGAGAAGCGCAGGATTAGTCCAGCTCTTCAGCAACACTTTGTTGAATAGAGGAAGGACAATGAATGAGGAAGGTACTCCACGAGACACTCCAATGGTCTCTCTAGAGAGAAGAAGGGTTTGGGGGGTTCATCTCCGTGGTCTCGCCCACGCATATTTCTCACCTCCACGCGTTCTCCATTCACTCCTCCCCAAGAAGCAGATGGACACCTCGATTTGGATGAGTGAGCTCAAGCAATCCTGTTCCAGAATTTTGCCAGGTAGTGATCCTTTGTTGCATTGGGAGGTGTGACGGCGGAAGTCATTGGGAGAATGCCAGCGAGGCTTTTTAAAGATGTTTGGAGACTTCACGGCAACGAACGATTTTCGGGGAAAATCCGGGACGTATAATTATCTACTTTATTTAGTGTGGAAGTGCCATTTGGGACCTTAAACGCATTCTCGCTGTCGTTCCCACGGCAAATGAGATGGAAGGCTCGGAAGTGGTCGGTTCAGCAACTATTCACACTCAATTATTCGGGGTGTTGGAATGGATCTCATAGAAATGGACGTATTCGTGCGTTAGCGGACAGATATAGAAACTTTTAGAAAAAGTGAAGGATGTTATAGATCACCCTCTTTTAACTGAAGTTGAGGGTGAAATGGAATGTCGTGAGGAGCTGGAAGTATACTTGAATATGGTTAACTGTGGCCACTAAATTTTATGATTATATTATAATATCGTGTGCAAATTACGCAGTTAATTATCCAGTTCGTTTAAATTATGCAATTTTTGTATCTGTTTTTTGGTTATGTGTATTTATTTAGTATGTTACGATTGCACAAAGTTACGTTTGACCATATTACAATGTATTAATACCTTATTTACAATTCAATATCTTATCTTATCTAGCCATTTTAATAATGTTTAGCGTTCGATTTTAATTAATAGTTATCGTATCTAACAATATACAGGTAAATATATGGTATATAATTTTTATCTAAGAGGAGAAACTATTATACAATCTATATAGGTATTCTAAGTAAAGGTCTATTCTTACTCATGCTATTTACCATTAAAAGAGAATATATATTTTCATTATCGTTATTTGTCATAAGAAAATCAATTAGAGCTCAATATGATGTTTATATTACTACAAGTAAAGCTTGCTATGCAGTCAGCTTTTCAGCAATATAATGATGCATTAAAATTGGAGTAAATTTTTCTCGCAAGATTTTTCAAGCGATATCTTAAGTCACTGTTTTTCCCAATCATTATTAGTTCCCAATTATTATCATGCTTTCTTAAGGCGTCCTGTTCTTTTTTCATTAAATTTTTCCGCCTTATAATTGACAATTAGTTTATCCTTTTTTGCTCAAGTAATTCACTTATGAACCCTTTTGCTCTTTATTTATTCCTATGAATGAATGATGCTGATGATAGAAAAGGTGTCAATGAAATATATTCATGTATACGTTACTGTTTTATCAGTATACGTAAGATATGTCGCGCCCTTGTGCGGGTTAAATCACGAAGAAAGATCTCATGCTTGATCTAATATAACTCCCTTAGTAACGCGATTTTTAGTACTGCCCATAAAGCATACATTATATTCCGTACATCGCGAATATCTCATTGAAATTCACCGTAGGTTACTTTTCTCTCAGCCTTCATATTCGCATGGACAAATTGAGTCAGCTTAGCGCATCCATTCCGCTAAATCGGTACGTACTCATCGCTCGAGAAACGAAGTCTCTTCTCGTCCCGCAAGCTCATTTCCAATCCGCCTTTTTTCCCGAGATTAATGGCGGCTGAATTTTATTGATACAGCATGTTACGGCGGAATCGTGCCTAATGATTTTACTATGGTTGCGAGCGATTGATTCTTAAGGAGATTAATGATTGGCTTCCAAGCATCTCCTGTACACACACAGAGAGAAGACATCTTCCTCCGCTTTCCTTTTTTTTCGTGGGAAGGAAACTGCGCATCGCCGCCACCGCCTTCGCCGCGAGGGAGTCACGATTCACGGGCGTTCACGGAGGCCAACGAGGGAGGTGTGGGAGATTGAGAATCCTACGCTGCCCACGAGAAAGATATTAATGTTTAAATAGAAAACAGGATCATGGGAGTGATCCGCATTAGTAGATTGCTCCCGCCTTATTTGGAAGGATCGTTTTAAGCACCGAGAAATAGAATCTTTTGAAAAAGTTGTTTGGACAAAACGTGAGGTCCAAATCAATATGGAAAGTTAATTTAAAAAATTGAGTCGGGTGGAGATGGTTCTTCTGAAGATGAAGAGAAGATGTACTATTCTGATGAGCTAGATTTGACATCGTTCATGTTAATCCTGAATGATTCCTACGGGAAATTTATAACTGTATTGATTGCACATTTTGATAGGTAATTATTTTGGTGTTTATTTTTATATATTATATATATTTGATCTCATTCATAAGAAATAATTTAATTAGACTTTCTTTTACATCATATCATATAATGTAATTTAAATATATCAAATAAATGTTTTGATCATACGTCGCTATCTGATACTATAATATCTGAGGTAGTTCTTGATAGTAATAATATTAGCACTTTATTTTAATGTCGTTAAATTTAATTTATTTTATCAAAAATACATCGTATCGTAAATTAAACACTCAAAGTTTCTTCCCTTATACGAAGTCCTCCCCTTATTTTAATCCTCACCAACACGTTTCTAAGGCTACGAATTTCATCTTTACGCGGGCACCCATGCTCTGCGGGACGTCATCCACTTCTGCGATCGAATAGATATCGACTCGCTCAGCGCCTAACAAAAACGAGGCCAGACAGCAACATTGATTTATCGGACGGACATTCGTTTAAAGGGGTGTATTTACATAAAAGTCTCGGTAACGACCACTCGTCGAGAGAGAGCCGTCACAGCGTCGAGCGCATTAGAAACCAAAAATTTCAAAGTAACGCGGCTTCTTCTTCTCGAGATGATGAATGAATCGAGGCGGATGTTTATAGACAAAAAACGCCAACGACATTCGTCGATGGCGGATGAATGGGCGAGCCAATCGAAGCGTAGAGAGAAAGTTAAGGGGGGAAAAAAAGTACGACTTTTAAACGGCGGGAAGCCGGAAGAGAGGGAGAGAATAAGAAGGAAAGAGTTGTCATGGAGTCGGGCCGTGGGTGGGACTCCACCTCTTGAATAGGTTTGGACCACAGTGCTCGCGGATGGGAGAGAATGGAAGGTCCAAAGTGAAAAGGCAGCGAGGGTTTACAATGGGAGATTGGCTTCGGTGGCTGTCGGGTGGGAGGTGTCCCCGGTGGTCTCGGTCGGCGGTCCCCGTGGTTACCACCGACGGCGTTTAGAAGACGTCGTGTGCGAGCATTCACGGCCTCCCACGCACGCAGCCCACATCACACACGCGCACGCTCTACGGAGTGGACGGCGTTCGTGGAAATCTCTTTTTTGAAAGGGGGTGTTCCACACGTTTGCGGTCTAGGTCCGCCGGAGTTTTTTCGTTCCACCGCAACACCGCTCACTTCCCACGACGCTCGCCTTTTTTGTCTTCCTCTCGTTCGCTTCGGCACAATGACCACCTCCACTTCCCCTCCACACACTCCCGCAATTTGTGTCATGCGAACGTTCTCAGAGTAGAACGTTTTTGGGGCGAAATGTTTGTCTCTCTTTAGTCTCGGGGGCAGTTTCCCAGAATTCAATTTTCTGGCGAGGAAAACATTATTATGTGATGGACATGTGGTGGGTTCTCTCTCTCTCAACAAACAGAGTTGAGTCGAGGTGTCGATTGGTTACGCGAAAGAAATTTTCGTCTTTTTTAAAGGAATTCAGCTTCGAATTCTTTTTAGCCTGTGCACTTGCTTAAACTTTCCCTTAAATGTTCGTTTTTTGCGGAAATTAGTACCCAAATATGCTTTCTAGGTGGTCATAATTGAGCAGTATTAATCTTTCGCTCCTGTTAGCTCACTGTAAAAGATACTTTCACAAAATGAACATAATTAATGTTTCAATTGATTCACATGAAGTATTCATGTATCCCAAACGTTCATTTCTTAAAAAATTATATCTCTTTTTCTTTGAGCATATTCCTCCAAAGACTTGTTGATTTTCCAGGCCTTAATTTATATAAATACCATATTATCAGTCGTAATTTTTAAATTTACGTTAATCAATGAAGAATCAAGAACGAATACAGGTTCCTTAGGTCTTTATTTTATGTTCTTCGAGGTTTCAAGCACTCGGAAATATTCTGAAGACGAAATTGGCGACCTTGCTTCTTTATCTTATTTGGTTCTGTGAAGACGGAATAAATTTCCCAAATTTTTGAGGCAATATTAAATAAAAGTGATGCATACTTATTTTTATATATGTGTCTCAAACTACGTGCACTGCATTACATAGTAATGAATAGCTTTATTATGATGAATTTATATTTTTTCTCCAAAAAGCAAGGACGATATTCGGGAAGTCAGTGGAGGACGTTTTAAAAACTAAGCCATGTCCTCGGAAAAGAGGACGTTTGTTAACCGCATCCTTGGATGAGGATTGTTTTTATTTCAAAATATCCTTATATAACATGATAGAAGAAATATTAATGTTCTTCCTTGTTGCCAAAGGACTGATTCGAGCAAAATTCCAACTCGAAAACCCATGAAGATTGAGTTTTTAGCCAAGGTTAACATCATGTTCAAATTAATTAAATCAGAGATAGAACGAGCAATATCATTCCAAATTTAACCACACTTTTATATATTAGAAGCGTATGCATATAAATATATATTGTTCTAAAATAAAGCTGCATTATCTAGGTATCAAGACTAAATACTTAAAACTTAGAAGAAGTTCTTGGCCTAACTTTTAATATATCTCCAACTTTCAGTCATTAAGCCACTCCTTAAAAGACATTTGTAAGCTTTGCGTACTTAAGCTTACAGATATACATGTTTATATACTCCACTTACTGATATATAAACATAAAGATTTCCTTTTCTTTATCCTCAAGAAATTCAGAAAGAGGTTTAACTCGTTCAGGTTATTTCGTGTGACTTGTTAACTCGCTATCTGGAGCCTTAAAGCCGTTTTATGGTTTTGTCAGCAATCAGAGGAACAAGTCGTCCATTGAAACAGTTGTGAAACAAAGGAAGTTCTACTACAGCCGACCGCCCCGGCCCTTACGTCAGTAATAAAATTCCTCGATGGCCGAACTATAAAATGTGTTCATAACAGTGTAAGACAGCGCACGCTGCAGCATTAATCTCGAATGCTGAACAAGGGAGTTTGATCATAATTCGACGGCGCTTCGTTCATTTTACACTCCTTTTTTTTAATACCGTCTTCCAAATCGGCCTTCACGGCAGGCGACTTTTGCGATAACATATTCGTATCGTTACATTAGCATGGAGAGTATGGCCACCACCAGTGTAGGCTACGTGCGGATCATTCATCATCGACGTTAAATGAGATGGGAGTGAATCGAACACGGAGGCAATGAGGGCTAAATTGATACATTTTTTCCAAGGAGGTCAGGCTTCCATGAATTTTGGTCCACCACATTTCCAATTCACGAGATCAGTCCTCTTTTTGTGAAATGACAGGGAAGGATCATTAGGAGCTCATCGAGTAAAATGATTTCTTAAATTTAAATAATTTTTTCTCTAAAATTATTAGTGATTTTACTGTAAAATATTTTGCAGGGGATTGAAAAAACCATTTGAATATATCATTTATAATCAATTCGTTAAATTAATTGGATTGATTTGATTCCTTTGACTGAGAACCGTCTGTATAATTTTTAAAGTTGGAAAGAGTGTATGATAACCCTTATTTTATAGATATGAAAGAGGCTCAAATTCATGGTGGTAATTAGTTATAGATACTTCTATAATTGAAGATATTTACTAGATAATAAATTTTCATTTAATTTACGTTTCCTTCTATATACATTGTCATTGAAAAGAATTACTGAATTAATTTACTAATGCAATTTAAATCTTTAACTGTTTTGACTAATTTTGTTCAGTTAATATCGTGGATCAACTAAATCGTCAAGGGTACTTGTAGTTGTATGATTTTACTCACCAATTAATAACAAATGAACCGAAACTTATTACGGGTATAGAGAAACGATGGATTTTATGCAATAAACATGTCTCAAACGTGAAAAACTCCTTGACAAGACAACATTTTCGATTATACTATCTTAAAATTCTTCCTTTTATAAATATAGAAATCAATAATATTTGGGGAGATTATGACAAATATAATCGAGAATTCAACCGAGAATTTTCAACAGTATGAACTAATATATAACATCCCGTTTTCTATATCGAAAGTCGTCGAGAATGTAGGGCTTGAGGTACCAAATTGTCAGCGATGTTGCTAACTATATATGCACTCGTTCACGACAAAAATACTGTTTTCTTGTAAAGAAACCTCCCAGGAAGATGTCTCAGATATTCACCCTTTTGTTGCTCTTCCTCTTTTGTGTAACATTTCCTGTGTTTCTCCACACTTAAATGAGGATATTTTGTGCGCAAAAGGCAGGTTGGATGCGGTGTAAAACTCCATAAATCAGTGGAGGTTTCTTTTTCTGAAGGAAAATACCCAAAACTGTTTTCAGTTCCGCCCCAGCGAAGAAGAAATAAAGGGAGGAATAGAAAGAATACTCTAGGCCTTTGTATTTGAGGATGAGGAGGACACGGGCGAGATATCTTTCTTGCAAGTTTCAGCTTGTTTCCTTTTTCACGGAATGCATTCCCGAAGATGTCCCATTTGCGTCAACGATTAGACAAACTTATTCCAACGCTGTACCACGCCCGTGTCCAATTCTTATACGCTTTCATCTGGTCTTGTTTCTCACGAACTCTTTTCTAGGAACCCTACGACACTAAAGAAAAGTTTGTATAAAAGCGCCGTTGCAAATTGTTTTGTCTCTGATATTCACCGATTTTTTTCAATTTCACTGAAGCATATCTTTTAAGGATATTAAGACTCTTGTATGCTTCCCATACTGTAGAGAGGTTTTGCCTTTAATGTTGATGTTCAATGACAGTGAAAAGTTTTAGGTAAATTGTATGTTGCAGCAAAAATATCTCTCATATTTGTTTACAAGGGATACTTAAATAACATCTATGTATGAAATCAAACTCTAAAAAATTTATTATTTATTATGTTCATCACTTTAAATGTGAATGCAAATTATAAGCGTGATAATTTTTTTTTAACAGAGATGTTGAATAGTAGTATAGTAGTAGAATCAGTAGTATATATCACTTAGTATAATTGAAGTAGATATATAGTTGACCCTTAAATTCTCAGAGTAGTAGTTAAATGGAAAATAAAGAAAAGGCACGAGTTAAAGAAAATAGCCACGATAAAAGTTTTTATTGACTCAGTATCTCAGGGCTCATTCCATGGAAGTAAAATCATAACTGGGATCACAGAAAACAAAAAATATAAACTTCGTAGAATAAGCTCATGTTATTTCTCCAATAAATTCATCTTACGTCGTCCTAACAATACTAGACCATTCTTCTTTGCGCATATTTCATTGTCGATAAAAGGAAAAATCGATCAAGGACATTCCGATTCGCCGAAATAATCGCAAGCTACCGATAAACGGACAGATATTGATGCGAATGGTAAGCGAGGAATGGAAATGGACCGCACCGAGACTGGAAGCCGAAAATAAGACAGAAGGCGTTATAAGAGGTGTCAAGCGAGAGATCGAACACAGCACTGGAGAAGGCAGGTTTCCCCGCCCAACAGGTCATTAAAGGAGCAGAGCGCATCCCGCTGGGCGTTGGGCCTTCCACGCGGGGTGTCCACACATCATCCTCTGCACAGAATCGCCACGGATGGGTTTTAACCCATCCTTAACGACACGAAAGTGAAGTAGAATAGGGGATCAGTCGGCCAAAGGAAATGCATTTAGGGAAGAGCATGGGCGTTGGAAGAAGTCCGTGTTTCCAAACTTGTCCTTCATTTCGCGCAGGCCACGTGGCCCGCTTTCAGAAACGGCCGTGCATACGATCTCTTTCACGTCCGACGCCCCGCGGTGAGAATCCCTCAAGAATGAGTGAGGTGTTGGTCCACTCTGCGGGTGAAAGGTCCCTCCTCCACAGAGGTTTTTCGCGCCTCGTCCCATTGTACGTAGAGCAGGGTGCAGATGAGGATTTTCCCGGAAGGCTCGAAATTGGACTATTCTGCTGGTGCTCAGAAAGGGATGCTCTTTCGTGAGGAAGCCATCTGCCCACCGCACGTAATTTTCGGAGATCCTCACGTATCAATCAGAAGGGGGTCGTTTTTTCCATCCCTTTGTGTGTGCTCTTTTTTACGGTAAAACGCGCTTGTGAGCATGGCCCATTACGCGAGAAATATCGCCCCTGGATTAGACTACTTTTTCGTGTATACGAGCGGAGGTGCTCCAGAAGTATGTTTCGAGATGCTAACGCAATTTTTACCGAAGATTATGCCACTTATCTTCTTTGAGGAAAGGGCACTCGAAGGTTTGAATGCGAATGGAAAAAATGATCTCGGTGGGAGTGAATTTCGAGCACTAATCACGCTCACGAGGGCCTGAACGGGATGAAGGCATTATGCACGCTTTTCTCAGGCGGTGTAATAAAAGGACAGGCAATATAAATTCTATAACGCAGAAAAAAATATGCGCGGTCGCTGCTGTTCAAACTTAATTTCGGCCGTACTTTATAACGCTTATAAAAATGTCAGTTTTTATTTCGAGCGTATAAAAACTGGCGCTTCTCGAATGAAGCAGATTCTGCGGAGTAATTCTCGGCATTTGTGGTGCGCTCTCCGGAGGAGGTAAATATGTCTCCACCGAGCCGTGTATCACTTTTGAGTATTGCGAATTCTATGGGGAATAGCTCAAGACTAGTTTGCGAAATATGAGGAGTAAGGAATCTCGTTTATTGTGTTCATATTGTCATGCGCTTAAAAAAATCTGGGTGTGTGAATTTTCAAGCGGGTGTTTTTGGTATTTTTTGCGTTTATTTGTGCTTTGATGTTTTATATGCTAAAAATATAGATCCAAATATAGGCAGAAATTTCGTCGTAATCTTCGTAAAATCATAAAATCTTAAAAATTTTGACGGTATCTCTTCAAAATCAAAATATTTATCTCTATCAACCAACCTCTTAAATTGAGCACTAGAGTTGCTTGCCACTAGCCTAAATATTAAAATAGTTTGCAGTTTCACTGGAAGTCGTCTTTTTCCAAACTCTGTTGCCGTAATTTGTTTTTGTATATACCTATATATAGAAGGTTAATATAAGAGTAATTTTCTTAATTCATCGTTATAATTCCACATTCGTTTCAAAGAATTATGGAACCGTTTGATAACCAAATGACAGCGTAACATGTAACTTTTGTTTTATAATTAGTCACTCAAAGCTACACAACTCCAATACTGACTGGATTTGATTGATGTTATAATCATTCCTTCATCGTTATCGTTATTAGTTTTACTCCAAATGTAAGAGTAATCTCAATATGTTCATAGATATTCATGTATATTTACGATCGTTTGTGAAGGGATTCATCTACATTGAAATGATAATATTATGAAGGAAAAAGATATTATGTGATGTTATAATGATGATGATCATAAATGATGATGAAAAAATGATGAACATTTAAATGCTATTATAAGTGGATGAAGTAACGGAATTGTCGGATCTTTGGATCGGAACATTGCTTAGCATATAGGTGTATTTTCCCTCCACTACAAACTGTAAGAAAACGTGAGAAGTCAAGAACTAGAGAGCAAGAACCTGCCGTGCTGAAAGACAATGAAAACGTTCCATTCATCAAGATACGTTCTCAGGAAAAACGTAAAACTATCCTTAAACATTTCCCATCTGGTACCACTCCCGGTCACTCTTTCTCTCCCCTTAAAAATTTCCACGGAAAACGTCACCCCGCAAGATTTGTTCGTCACCCACGGGAAGCGTGAAAGTGGTCGTGGGGCGACACATTTTTGCAACGTAACACTTCTTTAAACTGGATACTGGGCCGACTTAAAGTTAACATCTTCGGTGGGAGCACGTGGTCGGAGATGACAGAAGAGGTGCAGGGGACAAAAAAGATAGGGGAAGAGGAATGGCGAGGAGATAGGAGCGTCCTCCTCGGGCTTTATCAGCAGGGGTCACGGGGGCGGTCCGGGAACCCCGGGGCCAGTGTCAGGAGACGGTGAGTTATGGCGAACCAAGTGCCAAGTCTCCGCAGATAAGCTCGGACACGTAAGAGCTGCCACGTTATTCAAACGTCGGACTCCCCCCCACGCACGGTACCAAATCCCCGGAAAGAGTCGCGCTTGATTTTTTGCCAACACTCCCTCAACATAAGTTCTTCGGAAGCGGGATTTCGGTCCACGTCCGATTTCCAGCCTTTGGAAATCATCATTTCCGTATCGTAATCGTGACAAATGAGTCCATCCAAAGCGCGTAAAACGTGAGGCTTTTGTGTAGAGATTGTTTGGGATTTTGGCCATCCATCGGCGGTTTCTTTCCTTGAGGAGGACTCAAAATATTTATCATGGTGGAGCGACAACAAGATGCGGCAGGTGCGGGTTCATCTGCGATGAAATCCGAGAGCAACAATGGAAAGTGCGCGTGCAAATCTGAATAGCGTATCGCAAAAGACGTAATGGTTACAGGAAATGAAATTTTCCTGTTGAGTATTTACTGGCCGGCGAGGAGACTTTGTGTACGACCTCGTTAATGCTTTTTTTCGAGGTTTATGAGACCGAAGGAGATAATACCATCTGGAAATGCTGAGTTCACGAGTTGTAGTTTAGTCATCGTTAGACGCTATGCGATGCGTGGGCGTGAAAAAACTTTCAAGTTTCGAATACCGTAAGCTAAGATCAAAAGTTTCGTATATTATTTTTTTAGGTAAAGAAGATTCGAAGATATTAGAATATTGTTTTGTTTTATTATTTGGAAACAATATAAGAATATGAAATGTTTCTTTCTAACATAACGAACAATGGTTGAACAAATGTGGACAAAAGTGACTGGAACTCGAACCCAGGTCCCCCATTTGCCTCAATGTCTGTTTATGCTTAACGAACGTGATAAATTCCGTACGTAAATATTTTAAAAACTTGAAGAACCTCTAAAATTTATTTTAAGAAACAGCTTACACGTTATTACGGATGCTAAAGTCAAAAAATTACTAATATAATATACCAATGTATATTACGATATAGTACAATCAGTGTTTAATTAGGCTAGAGTTAGACACTAATGAGTATGTTAGTCTTGCTTTATTACCGCGTTTAATTATATTTATGATACTCAAATACATATCGAAATGTCATACTCAAATACTTATCATTTGGCCATATGAACTTCTGTTATCCCGTAAGCGGATAGCTCTGTATATTTGATTGAGTAATGCTTTTTATTTATTCTTCCACACGATCCCACTCGTCTCACGCATTTCCGCTTCTTAATGGCCATCCTTAATCCTTAAACAGCTCTATCGAATACAACGTAAAGGTCAGAGAAAGGCCGAAAAGCTTTTTTTAGAGGAATTCGTTGGAATGGGATTATGAGAATGGATCCAATATCAACGCAGGTATTATTGCGAAACACACTTTTCGGGGAACCAAGAGATCTATGTCGGACAGCATGGAAAAGGTCGCTATAATTCAGCTGTTAATTTATCCGCCAGAGAAAACTGCCAACCACCGACTCTTTTTCGTGGAAAACCTTTCGAAAGCGTTAACAGTGCCATTCGATTCGTGAAAATTGGTTCTCTGGAAGGAGATTAATGCTCTATTCCAAGTTTTGACGTTTTTCTTTATTTCAACCTCCTGTTTGTGGGCCTTCAACTTTGTTTCAATCCTAAAAAGTGTTATAAAGATAGTTGGTTTGCTCCTGTAGGTAATATCAAGGATGGATATTCGTTATACAATTACAAATTTACAGTATAATTGAATACACATGTATGTTTTTTTAATTATAAACATTTTAATGATGATATAAATATTAAAGTCTTATTTAAGTTGACAGCTCCTTACGAGAATAAAAATTTGGTATATAGCTGTTATCCAATTATAAAAGTGAATATTATTCAACTGCATTCATAGATTCATAAAATGATAGTTGATTTTTTTGGATAGTAGTAGATCTATAAGTCTAAGTATGTAAGGTATATATTAGTCTACAGATGGTATATGTAAATGACTAACAGATTGCTTAAAATCGTCGATTTTTTCAGATTTTTGTATTATTTTGTTCGGAGGTTCTAACTCGCACGAGAGCTCTTATTATTCAAACTAAATTACTTTCTAACTTAATTCTTTTCGAATTAAAAGAACATTATCTGGGATACATCTCGTCCAAGGCACAATTAACAGTACATCACGGCCCAGCATGCGGTCCAACGTATACACGAGACGTACCTCTTTTTAACGATAACCTCTTACACAAACGACTACAGACGTTCACACTCATTACAGACCCAAGCGATTCCGCGCACGAGATTCAATAAAGGCTATCACAATATCTCAAAACATACGGCTGTTTTTTTAGAAGAAGGGAGGGTATCGGAAATTCGCTGCGGTCATGGGAACCTTCAGGAGAAACCGACACAAGAATCCGTCGGACTCCTTTGAAAATTATTATCGGAAAAACATGTTTGCGGTTCTTTATATATTCAATAAAAATATCTCCCTTCTGCCGGATTCTACGGTCATGGGATTCATAAAGTGGAGGCGATAAGATCAAAATGGGAGAGCCGTGTTCTCTTGTTTCTTCCTGGACGGCCATGTTTTCCAACTCGGAGTGATTTTTACGTCTTCTATTTAGCATAAAATCCCTATTTTCCTTTATATTACTCATATTTTATGCTCATTTTAATATTCGTGTGGTCTATCCTCATCCGAAATTCAGTTCACCTTTAATTTTTAATTCCGCTTTTAAGACTCGGTCTCCTTTATTCTTAGGGAAAGGAATGAATCACGGAAATATCTTTAATTTTAGGTCTTTTAGATGTGCGGCTTTCATTCGTATTCCGTAGAAAAAATTCGTTTATATGGATATCGTTTTATGAATTCACAATTTTCCGTGTTTTCATTGTTTTTAGAATGCACAAGGTTTCGTTATGCGTCACTGTGAGGCTATATTATCTTGATATTATGTCTTTTATGAGTTTAATGTTTGAAACGTAGGTATACATTCACATTGGCTACGTATCTTGGTGGACATTTTTGTATATTCTAATCGAAATGTTCCCCATACTAAGCTAGTTAGCATTATAAATTTTCCGTGAGGACAGAGATCAAACAAATGTTCTAGAGGATAACAATAATGAGCAGTAAAATCTATAACTATTTCTTGATTTATACATTGAGAGTAATCGAATTTAATTAAATCCATGTTTCAGGAGTGGACTCTCTATTTCAATTTATTTACAATTTATTATAATTAATAATCCTAGAAAAGCTATCTTTAGAACATTCGAACCATCGCGATGGTTTTACTACTATGGTTTATCGTTTATTTACTATAATTCATCGTAGTAAATTTTATTTCTGTATTGATTAGTTAACATTTTTAGGTGTGCAGTTTCTATTTAATTTGAATAATTATGTAAATCACACTTGTTATATCATGATATAGAGTAGCCACAGCAAACTCAAGAGTTTGATACGTGCGAAATAAATTGAGGGATATCGACGAAGGAATTTTTGTAACTAAAGAATTCGAGAAGTTGAATGCTTTATTTCCATTCACAGTTGATTCACAATTCTTGGATAACTAACTCATTGAGATTTATGTTCAAGCATCTCAGGTATACCAACTCAGTCGTGATAGATCGAAAACATTTCATTTCAAATCACTCTTTGGTAATTGATGAATCTTTTTGTGATGTTTTAAATTCTAACAACGATAGTTATGAATTCTGACAATCATAGTTGTTAAGTTTGACTACTACAACTGCCACCGAATATTTTACCTCAAACTTCGTGAGGCTCATTCACAAAGGGACATTCCATTATGAAAGAAATGCATTATAAAACCACGGTCACACATCTAAATAGACCTCAAAATTCTTTCTGTCATACTTTTAGTTCCCTTTAATATACCACAGGCACACAATCATCGAAGAATCCTCCGTGGAATAGCCTTTCCCCTTCCAAATTATACCTCCGCTTCAAATCGACTTTTAATTCCTTTCCACGTTCCGCCATATCACGTAGAGGTATAAAACCTCCAGATAGGCTTTCTATAGAAGACCTTAGGAGCCGAACAAACGCATAGAATACCATCCACCCACTTGCGATACAACCGTACTTTTTCCTCCCTTCGTTTTAATATCTTCCCTCCGAATATGACATCTCAATGGCTAACGACCCAATTGATGTGGGGAATGGAGCGATCCACTCGGCCATTATGCGATGCCCTCCGTGTATGCGTCCGTCAGTTGCCGAAGAAAAATAAAAAAAACCCCTCCCGTTGAATTAAGTTGCGCTTTCCAGGACAGACTCATTCGTCACCTATAGCAACGAAAATGAATGGTCGGTAATTTCTGCTGCCTCCGAACACAACAGACGCCGTTTTTATACTTACCCGTCGCGGAGTTGTGTTTTTTTTTGTGCCGCGGAGCTTTGTGTGGGAACCCGACTTCCTCCGCGGCGGAAGACCATCCGTCTTGTCTGTTACGAGCACAAATGTGAATTGCCGGAATGCGTTCCCTGATTACGAGGAGAAAAAAGCCGAGGAAGATATCCTCCTCTGTGTAGGATTGGCAGAGGGAGTGATTTGTGCCCGGAGTTGTCTTAACCGCTCCGTGGGCTCGCCTGTCAACCGCTGACCCATTAATCTAGTCATAATCCTCGCGGTGCCCTCTCTGGGAGAGGGGTAATTCATCAATTAAAGCGAATTATAGCTCGCGAGACGTTTCGCTCGATTTTTTTTCTAAAAGGAGATCTCCGTTCTTTCTTTCAAAAGTTTGTTTTTTTTTGTACAAAAGTTTCCCAGATTTATTAAGGGGTGGTGAAAAATGTGGTGCGAAAGATTTTTGGATGGAAATATTTACGTTCACGCATTCACACTTTCGTTTTGATGGGTGTCTAAGAAGTAAGATGAGGTGTTTGAATGCGGTAAAGGTGTCAAAATATTGTTTAGGTTTACCGAGCTGCCGTTGAGTGTGTTGTGTTCTTCTAGTTGGGCAGGGACCCTGCTATGTTCTCAATGCGTTTGCCTATGTTACATTAGAAATAATCAATGAAGCTTGGTAGTTCTTTCTTAAATTTTCAATGATCATGTAAACGTCCCATTTAATATTAATTAGCGTATTTGAAAAGTTGTTTATTAAAAATAAACATTAGTACTTTAAATTTACAAAATGTGAGGTTATTCAAGCATAAAATATTAAAATCAAACCAAAATACAAATATCTCCTTATATATATAGTATCCAAGCTTCTTTATATATTATTAGGTTCATGAGAATGCGTTAGCATACATTGTTTTTCAAAAGTAGGATGATTTATCGAAATTCGATTTTAACAATATACTCAGTACTCAAATTTTGTATTATATTGCTTATTTATTTTGAGATAGCAATGATTAACCGGCACGTAAAGTAATGATGAAATAGATAAAGCAAAGATATATTATCCTCTTTGGAAATAGAATAACATTATCCAAATAATACTGAATTCATCTATCTTTACGTCTATCTCAATCTAGTGGTCCATTAATCTCTTGCTCAGATCTAGACCTGGTTTCCATCTCGACATGTGCCTGGATCTCCACCCATGTCGTTCCATCTTCCCATAACACTCTCTCAGTACCTATTCACTTCTTTATTCATTTCAATTTCCATCTTTATAGCCCTTCACTGGGAGGGGAGATATCATATCCCTCCTCACTATAATAAAGGTATCTTCCATCCTTTCTTCACATAATTTGTAGTTTATGTTTCCACGCGAACCATCGGTTTATCATGTGGTAAAGGTAGCCACCGATTATATTACCACTTGGACTTGAAAATATTTTATCGGAATCATAATGCTATAACGTAATAAAAACTCGTCGTTAAATCGTGGATAATATCTCCCCAAACCTTCAGCACTACATTTCAATGTGCACGTATTAGTTGCACGCACGATCTTGCTACAGTTGACATATAATTTATTTTAACTTAAAGGTTAATATCAATCTTCCTAAAGCGTACTAACTGACTTCAACCCATTCATTTTTATCTACTTATTTAGAAGTTTTATATTGTAACGACATTTCTCGTTCTCTAAGATCCATTTTCATAAATTAATAATGAGTAATCCATAATTAAAGCAAATAAGTAAAAAGATCGATTCATTTTGAGAATTTTTTTTCACTCAAGAGTGATGTCATATTCCAAAAAACCTTACAGGAGTATAACCGTCCTGACTATTACTTTTACAGACAAAAGGATTAAATTCCTGCCAGTTTTTATTGCGAAGCTTCGTCGACCTAACATGCATTTCAATTTAACTACAGATAGTAATTTTTATTTTATCTATCGAGCATAAAGTTTACATAGTCAAGCGTTACTTTGTGGAATGGTAACATAATGAATAAATAACTTAGTACTTTCCACGGATATTTTTAATGACACGACCGGTTTCGTTAGCGAACTAACATCATTGAACACTTTACGCTACTACTTGATGTCCAATCTCACTATAATAGTGAATGCATCTAATATTACATATCATAAAATGATTGCCGGTCATTAATGAATTACTTCGTGTATGATAAACTACTTATATCATTTACAAACATTTTTAGCCTAATAATGACTGTATTTTTAATGGATTATCATAATCTATTAGATGAAAGGGAGTTTGTTTATTATAATCATTTCTTCTTTTAAAGCCTTCCTTTTCTTACTTTTGTCTGCGCTTGATGAATAACGCCAAATATTGCACATAAATATATTACTGAAAAGTATTTACTGTATACTATAGAGATCTAGGCCTCAAATGGTTATAGGTAAGTGCAGCCATTGTGCTTGCTGCACATGCCACACTACGAAAGGAGTAATGCAGGGAATTCACGTACACAGACTGAGCGCTAGTCCTATCCTTTTCCTATTATCTACGGGATTGCTTTCGGCAGAGCTTCCTATTAGTAATTTCGCGAGTACTTCCACCATTCCATCTCCATTTTGTACTACATCTTCCAATCCCTTTCTACCATCCCTTCGCCCGCAATCGGAGCAAACATCTCCTTTCCCAAGAGCCGCTCCTGATGACTGCTCGACTTTATCGAAAGAACAGAGGGATGCTCCTTTGATGAGAGCGTGCCAAGGCGATTAAATTGGATTCGGCAATATTTTTCACGCGCTCATTATGGCTGGAGGCCCTCTCTCTCGCAGTGATTGATGTCCAGAGGTCCTCCGATATAATTTCCTCTCGTTTTTTCTACTCCAATACGCCTCCGATCGCTGCCCCTCGATTCGGCTTTTTCACTGCACGTGAAACGACGGGGGTTTCGGCGGTGATTTCTCATCCGAACCACCAACTGCCGCGTTCCGTTTCGTTAATCCAAATTCCATCCGAAGCGCGTTCAGATTGCTCGCGGAAGGAAGTGGTCGGAATCCGTGGAGGGAATGGTGTGGCGGTCATAGTGCGTTGTTTTAAAGGGCAATGGAATACGGAGAGGAACCATAAGGTTTATAGGAAACATATTTAGACTCACAAAGGATTAGTCACAAAGTATGCATAATGAGCATGCTATAATCCAAAAGCGATGGTTAATATTTAAAAAGAATTATTTTCGCTAGTAAAATATAAAACGTATTGGGAATTAATCATTTTTATAGGTCCCCCATCATAAAAGAAGATGATAAAATATGTTTCTCAAAAAGGTTTTAATGAAATAGTGCTATTTACCATATAGTTCTATTAAACTATGACATAGTATACTGTACACTTTAATATTATGAAACGGTACCTTACCCATGGTAAAGCAAAAAAAGTGATTATCTTGGGATAACTGGACTCTCTTTGTTTTTAATTTTTTTTAGGAATAAGAAGTTTCGCTTTGCCATCTGAAAATATTGCTTGGTGAGTCAATTTGCGGAATATTATTATCAAGATATACATTCTGTATTTTAAAAAAATCATTCTCGTAGAAACTCAAGTGAAATTTAACAAAAACGTTCTCTACTCAGCAGAATAATTTTTTTTTCTCCAATTCCACCAAACAAATCGAAAACTAAAGAGCGACTCCTTGTCTCTTTTTACGCCGATTCTTCATGACAATAATAATTCCTCGCATGATTATAGCAGAAGTCGTTTTTTGGTAACAAGGCATCTTCTACTGCCATCCTTCTAAGAATTTCTCTCGCGTTCATCCAAATTAATAACAGTATCATTACTTCTAACGACGCTTGTAAAAACTCGCCGTGTTTCGTCGTCTCGTAACCGTCTCATATTAATGTGAAATCTCGAAACGAGGAAATAAATCAAGAGCTGATTCCAAAATTTGATACGAGGCGAGATTAAGGGTAGAAATATCTTCACGAAATGAAAATTGAGAGATGCAGATGTCTGCGGGTTTATTTTCACATCCAGATTCCTTTAATTTGCTTTTCTCGATACCAGTTGATAATTTCGAGCCGTTAAAAACCATTTGTCGGGAGAAGATCCTCGGTCCATCGATCTCTCGAAAATTACTGCGACGGAAAAAGTCTTTCCTACGCTTTTCGACCTCAATAATCACACGTTGAGCGTGGATACCCTCCGCTTCTCCTAGTTTAGTATCTAATCCATCTCTAAGTTCCTTCAAAAAAGTCTCCACGGGTCTCTTATTATACCGAATCGGGCGAACCCTTGCGCCGAATTAATTTTGCGTTTCGGGTAATGGCGATCTTAAAATCCCATTTGGTCCGGAGGAACCGGATAAAAGCGGGACTATGCGGAGGAGAGATTCGATTATACGGCTCGTTAGACGCTGTTCCTAGGCACGTGCGTGGGGAGCATCCACCTCGGATGCTGGATGGACCACCTGTCCCCAGCCTCAGCTTCGGGCAGTTGCGCGCGTCCCGAGGCTAGCAACGCGGAAATTAATGTATAGATAGGCTCCGCGTTTAATATCCCCACCCTCGCCAGATGCCCCTCGTAAGTGAATTCCGCGTTGTTATTTCAACCACCCCTTCGCTAACCCACTTCAATTTTTCACGGAATAGGCATTAGAGGGAATCGCCCCGAGGGAAGGTCGTTTTGGTCCAGATACATTAGCAATAAAACCTCTCCGGGGTGCCCCTCTCTTTAAAAAGGAACTCCGGAGAACGTTCGTACGGAGTCAATTTCGTCCGATCCGAAATGGTCATCGGAAGCGTTCCGGGTTCCTTTGAAGCCCAAAGCATCGGGAAAAATGTGCCTGCCGAAGAAGTTCGTTATCGCTGTCCAGATTAATTATTTGGATCACTTCTCCGACTTAATTAATCGAGCCGCGTCATTAAAGCCTTAATTATGAACCACGAGGGCCTAATCGACGATCCGATCTCACTTTCTGAATTAAAATAATGGAAGAGAGAAGGATGTGGGGTGGAGATCAGTTGATACACAGGAGAATAATTATCAGAGTGATGCTAAATGCTGTTCTCAGTGCCGAACTTAGACTTTTTATAGTTATTAAATTATTTGGATCATCGTCTCATCTCGTGTGCTCATTCGCGATAAGGGAAACTAATTTGAAAGTTAACTCGTGGTTGATTTTGTCTCGGAGGAATTCTTCTCGTTGTTTTTTTTTCGTTTAGCTTTTATTTTATAATACCATGAGCAGAATCTAGACTAATGTTCATATAGGCAAGAACTTACTGGGTTTCGAAAGGTACTCTACTTACCTATATTTTGTATTAATTATGAACGGTATGTCTTACTGAGAAATCTATGAAATTTTGTTACTTTATGAGTAAGTTAATGGATAAGATTTAACTTCTGGTAAATTTGAATAATCTTCATCGCAAGTTGGGCGTACAATGATAGTGGTTTCAAAGCGGTTACTATAAGAGGTGGTACTACGTAGTAAATGAGAATTAAAATTGCATTTTTGTTGTTTTTAAAGAATGAGTTTAAATAATATATGAAGTAGCATAATATTCAGAGGTTATCTGATAGAGAATATGCAGCGAGAATGAATATCAAGAGTATAGATTTTCATAATTTTCATTTAGCTATAGTGAATGCTTTAACGTTTATTTAACGATTTGAATCAACCTTCAAAATCTTCTTCTATTAATCATGATAATCTTTCGGTCATTCTCAATTGTTACATAATAAGGTATATTCATTGAAAATTTACGAAATTTCTTAACAATCTCTTACTATAATTCGAATATATTTATCATTAGTTGCAAAAGTCCCTTAGCCTCTTTACTTGATATTAATATTAACTCATTAATATTGTTCATGATTCTGCGCACACGTTGATCATCTGCGACACAATTAAAACTTTAATGTTCATCAAACGTGATTGGGTATCATCCAGCGGCGAAGGCCCATGGGAAGACGGTTGCATTCCCATCCAAAGCTTCCGAGGGCCCTCCGCAGACGAAAATGAAGTCGGTCGTGGCAGCGGAGAGCCCGCCTCTTCAAAAGAAGAAAAATATGAGAAGCACGAAATAAGACACGGAGTCTGGTCACGAAATCCGGTCACGGAGATACCCACACACAGCCCAAAACAGTCTCCCTTCCACTTTCTTTCCGATGACCCCATGACCTCGCTCTCCACAGATCACGTCCTTATGCGTTCCTTTTTATTGGTCCTTATCTTTGGCCTATCGCAAGGGAAAAAGGCGGAAACAGGGCAACTGACGAATCACAGATGTGTTTCCGAACGTTCCTCAGTTAGCAATCACTTTCATCTTGCCTCTGGATTGTAATCGTGAACGATACCGTTCGTTACCAAGTCTCACTCGTTCGATTCCCACGGATTTTTTAATCACGGTCGCAACGCTCGGGCGATAAATTTTAAAGAGATTGATGTTCTTGTTGGAATGGAAAAAGATTGGGTGTCTAGGATAGGATTTCCATGCTTTCTTTTCGTGAATGTATGCGAAATAGCTTATAATTCATAGCTATGCGGTGGGAATTGTTTGCGATAAATTCTCTTTTTCCACGAGGCCATGGAGGTCAATTTTAAGCGATTACTTTTCTGCTGTGAAGGATAATTTTATAGGGTTATTTATATGTTTTATTAGTGATAATTTTTTTAGATTCGAATTGTTTAATAGTTCGCAATAGAATGGTTTTTTTTAAAGTTTCTCGACTATTCTTAATAGGATGGATTCTTTTCGTTCCAGAGAAATCATGGGATTACGTTAAAATGAATTGTCTTTTGTATTGTTTATGATATCAAAATCACAAAATTACTAGTATTCTATTAAAATTTAACAGAATTTTTTTCGCTTAATCCATGAAGTATCTTCAATTCGATCCTATAGAAGAATTTGGATTAAATACCGCAAAAATACTTGCAAATGCTATCCTTAGAAGATGAGGTATTATTTATTAATTAAATAAATCTCATACGAATGGAAAAGAAGACATTTAGACTAATGCTCATTAGTGAAGAAATTATGGAAAAGTGCTTTCATTCCTCACACGATATATATCACAGTGGCACGCAGCAGATGCTATCCCAATGAATTACGTCGTGAGAACTCCGGATTCTTCTGCATTATTTTCCGTTTCGTCTTCATCATCTCTATCTTTTGATAGCAGCAGAAATGAATTTAAACTTCATCATAATCCAATTTAATTTTTTCAGCAAAGTCGCGGAAATTCTACGTGTTCTTGATTAGGCTGATCCAATTTCGCGATTCCCACGGTTCGTTCCCTTCCTACCTTCGAACACGAGAAAAAATCCAACCTTTTGTCAGCCATCTCCTGCAAATTCCGCGATTTTGGCCAGGATGCCATTACGACGACAAAGAAAAATTTTCCGTGCCCTTTTTTCAACAACATCGGCCCACCCACCTTTTATCGCAAAAAAGCTGCGAAATTGGTTCTTCTCTTCAAACTCTTACGAGTCACGTTCTTTCTTATCGACTGCGTTAGGACCCTCATTAATCTCGTATTCTTTTACGTCGGAAAGGTAAAAATAGGGCAAATAAAATGCTCTCGACAACGTCTCTGATTATTTGCTCTGCTTCCATTTTTAAATTGTAATTACGAGTTGGTATGATAAGTCATCTCGTAATTTAAAAAATATGGATAACATTCCCCGGGACCTTGGACCAAAGAACGGGATGTTTTTTAAAGAGTACTTACGGAACGATTGCTTCTTGTATGTTGAAGGACCACTCGTATTATTGTTATTATATATAGTCTTTTATTACTTCAAATTCCACCCCTACTATCGCTAATTTCATTTCTACTTACAATTAGTGAATATATACACATGGATGGAAATACTATAAATATTCGAAGAAGCCCGAAGTGTTTTTCATTACTTCGTGTTGAGCCTTGTGTACAACGACAAACGATCACTGATTAAACTTAATAAGCAATTAATATTTACTAAAAATGATGATGATTTCTTAAGTAATTATATCAACTTTAAAATTAGGTTCAAATATCTATTATGTCGAGACGTATTCGGTATTCTTTTTTCTCGGAATATTTCACATTGAAATAGCAACCGTGCCCTCAAAAATTTCAATCATATATTTTGGGACTATGGAATCCAGGAAGGAAAAAATAGATTGAGGTTGTTCAATAAATTCAGAAGAGAAAGTAAAAAGAGACAGTAAAGAAAGAAAGGTAGACAAAAGATATTATACTAGTACCAGTCACTGCCCTTAAAGAGAAAATGTGCAGTTTTTTATATTGAAAAGTAGTTAAGTCATTTCCGTTTACCATCGTCAATACTCTACAGATAGGTTAGATGTTACGAAATAGTAATTCAGAGATAAGCGATGATGATAATTTGTATAACACATCTTACATACTACATTATCTTTCAGTTTTTATTATATACATGTTTATATAATATATCTTATCTAAGTTTCTATCATACAACAAACATTACAGACAATAGTTTTTTATCGAGAATATTTTTTGTGTGCACTCTTTTCTTCGGTATTAGTCTTCAAACATTTAAAGTAAAATAAAACATGCACCGAAGAGTGTTTTATTGGGAACTAAGAGAAATATTAATGTATTTATTTACATATTTATTGAGTAAATATTTGAATTGCGATAAGATAAACTTATAAAAATACGAAAGATAATACTTATAGACTAAATGGAAACTAGATAACTGCAGCAATATACTGTGAAGAGTTAGTTTCTCGTTCATTCTTATTGTACCTCGCGAGATGTACGAACAACGTAAAAAATCCGTACAGGAAAAACAACACGAATACCTTAGGAAGAGAAAACAGCAAAAGTTCCATCTTAGCGGTCAGCGTATGGGAAAAGGTGTAAGGAAATAAAACAATCTCTCATTGGCAAATGTTTACGAGCGAGAGACGGTGGGTACATTAAGTGGGAGGCGTGTGTGCGGGAGGAGTGTGATGCTTTAAAAAAGGACGCCCCAAGGACGGGAGCGTATGTAGGAGAATTTAGGGGCATGACGTGTGTGTGGGGGGGAGAGACCGTGAGAGCCGATGGTCCAAGGAGAGGCTCAAGAGATAATGTCTTAAAGACCGATGAAGATTTAAGAAGGCTTAGAGGTAATGGTATACGAAAAGCGGCGTATTTGCAAGGAAAGGGGCGAAAAAAACGGCTCGCTTAAGATTTTTCCTTCGATCTTTGATCCCTCGTTTATGTCGTGGATATTTCAGTCACGTTCATGTTCTCGGAATGTAGATAATAGCGACCACAGAGTAAATTTTGTTTCTCGCGTCGAATGTGTGATCATGGAGAATAATCGAAAGGTTTGAACCAACCGCTAATGTGCTCGAATTAGAAGTGTGAGGAAAAGTTTTTCTTTTCGTGTTATACCAGATTCAACATAGTTTATGTGGGGCTGTTGGATGCTTGTATTATATTATTACAAAATCTTGTTGTTGAAGCGAAGTTATCATAGCTTAAGTGTCTCCACTCTTTAGGATACTTTTAAGAGCAGTTAATTAATGTTCAATTGATTTTATGACGTGATATGAGATTTCGATTTGTAGTAAGAATGGTGCCTTGTTCGAACTAGTTTGAGTTGGAAGTACATGAAGCACATGACGGCTTAGATTTTATCTAAGTCTTATACAATATATATTATACCTAAGCTTTATAATTTTATCGAGTTCTAATTCCAACGAATAGAGTTTTATCTATAGTCTATGAATGATTTTATAAACATGTTCTAGCTTGTTTATAGAGTAAATTTCTTCGCGCTCTATTATGAAACAGGAAACAAAACATTTCTAACATAGTAACTCTCATCTTTCTTAAATTGTGCGGTTAGAAATACTGTTTTATACGAGCAAATATGATTTAGAATAATCATCGATGGTTACCAAAATATACGTACAATAACTAGCGGCCAAAATCTACCTTTCTAGATCTAACTATTGGTGTTCTTACTAATACAAGAAGTAATTGTATAATTAGAGGAGTACCATTTAATTAGCTAAGAAATTGAGATTTCCGGAAGATCCCTTTTTATCGACGTAATATATTCAAGCTACAAAATACGGGATCGAATTAAACGGAACTCTCGAACGGCAAAAAACACTTCAACATCGGCACCGTCTAATACCGAGCATTCTTCCTCTCACAGCCTCCCACCGTCGCCACCCACAATAGCCATCTAAAATACCGGTCCAATCGAAGAGCCATCAATCCTCAATCCCCAATTCCTTTGTCTCTTGGCAACGTATTTATGACCCATCGTATTTCGGTCGTGAGAGGGTGACCCCCCTCCTCCTCCTTATCTGCGGAGGTCGCCGATCGGTATGGAGGAGATAAAAGGGCTGTTCCTACGAGGATCGGCACGCCATCACTCTTCCCTACCCCTCATTATCTCGGAGGCTGCGTGTATCTTCGCCCCTTCGCCCATCTCCGTACCCATCGGCCGAGGGTACCTATATAGACTTTTTTCACATTCACCGCATACGTGAGGGGGTGTGACCCTTTCTCCTCGAAAGCGCACGTCTGATCTGTCAGTTCAGGACCATCGCGTCCGCTCCCGATATCCACCCACTCTCTCCACCCTTCGGTAATAATCTTCTTGCCGGCTACTTCTCGCCTCCACCCACTTCTTCTTCTTTTTTTTCCGAAGCGATTCCGAGCGTGGGTATCGAAGAAGGATCTCGCCAGACCGTTCTCTCTCTCTCTCTTCTCTCCTCCTCTCGTGTGTTTCTTTTTTATCGCCTTTTCCAACCGACGCGATTTCCCCGACGGTTTCCCCTAAAGTGGGCGCCCACGAGTTTTTTCACGAGTGTTTTGCGGATGTTTCCAAGAAAATGCGCCTTTATGGGGGAGTAATGTTTTGGCTAACTGGTATTTTTGGGGGCTGTGCGTTCGTCTTTACTGGGTGGACTGTTATTCCTTCGCTCGGATTCTTTGTTTATTTTTTAGATGTTTTGGAATCAATGCGATAACGATGTAATCGCATGCCCTTTGCCAAGGGCGGATTCATAATGGAATCGTTATTTATTTTTTATTTTATTATTACAATTTAAGTTACAAGTGAACTATTGTCCGGTGGCAACTTATACATAGTATATACACTAAAAAATATAGAAACTAGACTTATATGCCCAAAGAAGGCTTCGATCAAAGACGGGCTACGTTGGGTATTATGTTTCTCATTTTTTTAACTTCGTTACGGAGTATTTCCGTTATTTCCTTTCAAAGAAGTAATTGCTTATTTACTCGTAATGTATCTCTAGAGTAAAGAACTGGAAGATAAGTAATTTACTTTGAATTGTACTAGCTTCTATGTGCATCGTTACATCAGTCAGGTTGGCCGAGCGGTCTAAGGCGCCAGACTTAAGTTCTGGTTCCCAAATGGGAGCGTGGGTTCGAACCCCACACCTGACAAATATTTTATTAGATTGTTACCTAAGGCAAAGGATGATTTGTAAGTTTTGTAAATTAGAATGAATGACTAAGTTGTGATAGCCGTTTGCTTCGTATTACGGTTTGGTTTCATTGTCGTCGACATTCTAATTGCATTACTTTTTATTCTTTGAAATTGTTCTAAACACTTATTATATAAGTCTTTCAACAGTGTGAGATTTATTTTCTTCATGTTATTTATGGGCTGTGTTGTACTTTTTGTGTTACATAAAATTACTGTTATAAAATTGCTAGGGAGGGTACATTTATGAAATCTACAAGCAAAAGAGAATTGTATGTGTACAATTTGGATCTCGTCCAATTGTATTTACATGATTTAGCTAACAAAACAGCTTATATGAAAGGTTGGATCGTAAAATGTATGCGCATCAGAAAATGCCTTACTGTTTTAGTACGAAATAAAGTAGGTTATAAAAGTCTTCGCACCGCATCTTTTCCTTTGGAGTTCCGGGATCGAGTCCCGGTCATATCACCAGTTGTTTTTCAAGCAAGTTCAAAGTTCAAACTATAATTCAAATTTTCCTTGATTTTTAGCTTTTATTACTCAATGAATTTCCATTATAGTACACTTAAATTACATATTTCATAATATATTACATAAATTATTACTTTGAAATAGCAATAGAAATATTCCTTTTGCGAACGGGAAGTCAGGAAAATTAGTAAACTCGCCTCCAAAATTTTCATAAATTGACGTATACTAATGCCATTAGTTTTGTAACGTAGAAAATAATTTATTTCAAGTGAATCAGTTCTCAATAATTGAATTCTATTGAAATTGATTAGATATTGGTTTTTTTACTTTGAGGTATCAAGTAATTATCTCCTTCGAAATGAGTTTTTTTTCTGTATTTTCTTATTACTTCTCGCCGCAAACTGCGGTTTCGTGTACATTCCATGCTTGTTTCCGTTATTATTTGTGTTCTGAGCAAACATAATATTTCCATTCCTTTCGAATTCTTTCTCTTTCCGTAAATATTTGCGAATCATTGATTCTCTTCCCAGTGTTTCTTCTCAGGTTCACATTTAAGAAAACTTGTTTTCTGTTATTTAACACAGTAGAAGTACTCCGTACATTTATTTTATTGCCTTTTATTTTAAACCCACCCTTAAGCTGTTCAACTCTCCCTCCATCAAACATATGAATATATTGTTATCAATTTAACTATTTTTATATTTTTACTTTCATTATAATCTATAGATAGAATCTTTGAAAAGCTTAGCTGTAATTATATTTACCGTGATAATGAAGGGAAGATATTGCTCATAAAAATCATGAAATGTAGCTCCTTATATATTGAACTATATTCATATAAATTATATTAAATCCCTTAAAATTTGGCGTTATATCCAATAGATTACACACCTCATACAGAAAGAAAGAATATTGGTATTTGCGGTTATTTTAAAACAATATGGAGGGGAAAAACATAAACGCATAGTCTTTAGGAAAATTACGTAGGTTTTCCAAAGGGCAGCAAAAATATCCGTAGCGTATTTATATACTTGAAAACTCGCTTCAAAATTGCATTCCTTTTAAAATCACGTTCGAAATGCCCCCAAAAAAAAAACTCCGCATTTTTCAAATAAAATATCAGACTAGATTATATCTTTCATTCGAATCCTTTCTTTGTTTGTGCAACCAAATCGAGACGTTTTCCTTGTGAGAGTAAACAGAGCCTCTTTCCAAATTGGACATGCGTGCAAACTGCCCGAGAAATAGAGAAGACAATTATCTCTTTACAGGAAACGTACCGCGCTATTGAGAGATATCGGCTTTTATCTCAGATGGGAGCCTAGAAAGCATCGCTCATTGGAAATTACAAGGAATTAACGTAATTTGCCGCCATTGACCCGGAATGGCTCCACGTTTGATTCGGGAGAAAGTTTAATCGGAGTCGATTGCTTTGGAGGCAATGGCGCAAAAGTTCACACAAGTACAGTTCATCGTGACTTCTCAAACATGAAATCCATTTAATCTCTTAATAATCTTCTTCTGTATCCCTTTCCCTCAACGAGAGAAACATTATCTATTTTCATCTCCGTAACGATTACTTCATCTTTGAATTTCCGCGTTACAAAGTGACCATAGTCAACTCTGTATTATCTCATTTTAACGTCTATATTACATTGATTGAGATGATGATGCAAAGTATCATGTAAATTCGTGTGACAAAAATATAGATATTATCATTAAGGTCGTATGAATATATATCATGACCCAGCTCAACGTTGCGGAAGAAAGTCATATTTTTAGAATTCAGAGAAATCAACTTTTCAATATTAATTGGACTCGAAATGGAATGGCCAGGAACCCAGGGAAGACCTTGGTTCGAGTCCCAGTCATGTCGCTATTTTTCACTTCTGATTATTTTTGCGAAAAAAGCGCAGCCTTTAATGTGTTAAGTTCAATCTATTCCATCTTTTATGAATATTAATATTCAATTTTTACGTGATATGATATATTTTTCTTTGTCAATTCCATTTTATGAGGAAAATGTTTTATTAATGCAATTTCGTTCTAAAAGTAGTATTTGTACGTCGTACTTGATGTGTTCTTTTTTCGTAAAGGTCATTGATGATATCAGCAGGAAATATCATCGTGCGTCGTGGATAGCTCACAGAGGAAGTTTACATACAACTTCCTCTTACTTTCGATACACGAATCTCATTTACAATGTTTTCCAAACGTGAAGACATTTCCTTCCAAAATAAGTACGATTTCCATTGCTCAAAAATTCATCATGTTACATGAAAATACGAGTTTCATTGTGATATCGGAAAAGGTTATAGAATAGTAGTTTCGTACGAAGATCAAATGGCGAACAGCGAATTTGAGAGGTAATTCAATTTTATCAGCACCATCTGGAATTACACATCCCCATCAACTCTAATGACATGCCTCAATCAGAATTGGGAGGTATTTTAGTATCTTTCATCAAAACATGAATGGGATCGAAATAATAACACAAATATATCGATGGTCTCACGTGATAAATACCATTTTCCTGGTTAACCGTAGCTAACGCGATCCCTCGGACTAAAATTTCATTCCACTTCTCGGAACCGCCTTGGTCAGCAACCATCGAGCTGTCAATAATTATTTCAATTTCCTTTTGATTAATAACACGTCCGGTTTACAACACTTTTCGGTGCCGTAAAGCAGTGGACCTAAGATCCCCTAATTTCCCAGCGGTTACGTACGAGATATTAATCCCGAAATCGTGATCTATTTAAGCTGTCCGGATACGAAAATTAGATATCTGTTATTCCCCGGAGAGATACTTAACGGACTCCGTCCAATTTCTCATCCGCCATCGCCGAGGATTCCCGACCATTAAATTAATTAGCGTTTTCGGCTACGGAGAGAGAGTTACGACTCGTGGAAGTATTTATTTCTGCTAAAACCTCAATTTTCTTTACTTCTTCCGGAGGATCATGTCCAGCAATTGCGCCTTGCCCTTTCCGAGGCCCGTGTCGACCCCTAATTGATTGCCGCCAGGACCAAACTGCCTTTAACACCGATATTTACGCGTTTCGGACGGAATTTATGCCCGGATTCGTTTCTCGCACCTACCATCTTCATTCCTCGTAATTCCAGCTTTCCGTCGAATTCCCCGTGATTCCCCAACGCGAAACCCTTCGAGGCCTTGAACTCATCGACACGCGTTCGTGTGCGTCGTGCTTAAGAAGAACGCCACTTTGGCTCTAAACACCTCGCATTACCCCCGAACGGCGGACCGACCGCGAGACCCACGCCTGCAGACGGTGAGCAATCGAGGCGAATGGGCATTGCACAAGAGGATGAAGGCCTGTTGGCGCCTGCGTTATGAGAAGGTACTGCTCGCTCATTTGAAATTCACCACGCCATGTCTCGTCTATATAGAAGTACTCAAATGGGATTCATAGTTCGTAGATTGAGCGTAGCTGGTTTTCATTCTACGTATTTGTGTTTGAGGATAGTAATTGAGCATTTACGTGATGATTTTAGTAATTTTATCGTCTTATTCCGCTATTATTTTATTGTGTGTTTATTTTATATGCATCTAGTTTTATCAATGCGTTGAAATTATAAATTAAATATAGAATTTTCGGTGACCATTTTAGTAATTTTCTCCTATTATTTAGCAATTATTATATTATATATTAATTTTATATGCATCTAGTCTTCTAAATGCGTTGAAATTATAAATTAAATGCAGCATTTCCGGTGAAGTATTATATCAAAGCAAGACGCTATATCCTGTGTGTATGTATTGTTCCATCCTAGGCAATCACGATTATTCTCTGGTAATTTAAACATCTTTAAACATCAGCGTTTACAATTCGTTTAGTTCGAAACTGCTTGTAATTCGATGTAGATAAAATAATAATTTAATATTTATTCCAAACTCTCTTACGATTGTTCGTATTTTACGTCAAAAAATTCATTTCACGATCTAAAATTTATTTAAAACGAGAGAAGATAAGTAATGGAAGAGCATTTACGGTAGAGTGAATTTTCGTGATTCAAGAGAGAGTAGTTTGGGCGAAACTGAGGCAGCTGTGAGGCTGAATCATGCCCCATACGTTCTCCTCCATGATCCATTTAACTACACACAGATCTTCGTGACCGCCTCCGAGGATTCTAGTGCAGCATCATCTCCGTCCGGCGGACGTTTTAATTTTATTATTCTAATGTACGCTCCGAATTCACGTTTAGAGATAGCGATGTGCGATACACCCACACAACAGCTGTCCTCGCATAGCCAAGGGAAGTCGTGGGTGTTTTACGTAAAGGTGTAGAAAGAGTAGATTTACGTCTTAATGGCTTACAGCTATTTAGAATTTGCGTTCAGTCTTTTGGGAGTGGATTTTCGCTTATTTACGAATGGTGTACGCAAGCTGTTTCTTCCCAAGGATCTGTATAATGGGGGCTATTCCGAAAGCAGTGGCAGAAATATCTGATCTCTGAAAGCGTTGATGGGAACGAATCCAATGGAATGTAGAATCGATTCTTGGGAGTATTCAAACGACTGTTCGCCATAATGGTTATTGTCCACGCGTTTTGAGGAATCCCTACCTACCGCTTGTCCTCACCAAATTTCTTTGAAGGAATGCCGTAAGATTGGAATACGCAGAACGCTAATAGCAGTACCGAGGTAGCTGTTTCAACCTTTCCCCAATCGTTCTAAAGATAAGAGGAGAAAGGATAAGCTTCGGAATGTTGTTTCAGTAACGTATTTTGCTCAGATGGAACTCCGCGATATATTTTTATTTCCTTCTGTTTAACCTTTGTTTAAGCGTCATGTTTTACAACAAAATTTGAGATTTATAACCTCAAAATGCTATGCTATTCTGAAATGTGTATATACGAGTATTTAATTAATTAATTGTCATTCCACGACGTGATATACTATTCTGGTTAATATTCTTATCTTTTGATGTTTCATAGGTTAAATACTAGTAAAATATACTTTTCGCTATCGATTATGTAATACTTTTTTATAGAATTGTTAATAGAATATAATCTCATCAGAATCTTTTACACAGCGAAAATTAGAACGTTAATGTTTTAAAGAAATTTGTCTATTAAAGTTCAGCTTAAAGTCAACTTAAGTTGTTTCTAAATAGCTGGAAACTTTATTCCTCCAATTTCTAATAATTCCAATGAATACATTATGAAACTGTTTATTAAACTTGCATTAGAAATTCTTTTTATTAAATATAAACATTATTCAGATGCAACGAGATATAATTCAGAAAGCATGATACTTGAAGTATTAAATCATATTATCTTACTGATAATTCTAGATACATGTATAATGAAAGGCTTAGGTATATATCTTATGTTTACCTACTGCTCTTTCTTTATGCGAATCTTTCTGGTAGGTGGAGCAGGACTAAGTTCTAACCAGGAAATGTGAGCTGAAAGAATACTAAATATTCTGAGCGATATTTTATTTAAAGATAATTGATAGTTTATTTATATCTTGTGCTAATTTAGTTTTTTTCATGTCATAAAAGTTCTCAATCTTTTTTAGGTTAAGCTAAAACAATGGAAAATTAGGAACAATATTCAGCAGGATAAAAAATCTTAAGTGCTTCCCTCTTAAACGAGAATTAAATATTTCTTCATCGATATCTACAGTTATCACCAGTAATTAACCTGTCTTTGCGCAAATGTAGACACTCTATTTAGCTTATTTTCTGTGCAAATTTATACCGTTTCCGTAGTGTAGCGGTTATCACGTGCGCCTCACACGCGCAAGGTCCCCGGTTCGATCCCGGGCGGAAACAGTTTTTTGTCTCACAGAGAGTTGACTTTTTCCTGGACATATAGTAATATTGATTTTCATGGAGTCATTTGTCATCGTGTATTAATGTTTTAACCTTCTCTAACACGCGTACAAGGTATAGATCGATCGATCCTGAGGATGATTGACATATGTATGTATGTAATGTATTGAGTATCTTTAACAGAATGTTTGGCGATTATCAAGAACAATTATCATTTAAATTCTCCATAATATTATGAAAATTAGGATAATCGGAATATATTTATTCTAAAACAGTTATTCTATTTATGGAAAAATTATGTTTTGCTACGTCTTCGTTTGTTTTCAACTTAAGTTCCTTTTATGCATAACACCTATCTTACTTGGATTTGCGAAAATAGAAGTATAGAATGAATTATCTCGTATATTTACCTTCTATTTTCATGTTCTATGTTCTTTATAATTCTCTCTCACAGTCCATCCGCATATCTTTACTGATTCGTTCATAATCGCATCCTCAAACTATAGAAATGTTTTGTCCTACTTTTTCCAAGTTTTTAAATTCCTAAAGAATATATTTATTTAACTCTCCACTTTGGATACTTCTCTTTCTTATAATAGAAAGTATTTAATGGTGGTTAATCAGAGATTTGACCTTTTAAAAAGCTTCCTCCAAAAGAAATGCTTTTAAATCTCTCTCTTAATGCTGAGTGAATTGATATCTTTTTCAGGCCGGAAAGATAAATGAATGATTCCACCTGCTCCGGTGGAACAGCTAAACAGCTAGATGTAGCTTCATTTTTCTCAATTCTTCTTTTTAGTTGTTATTCTTCCAACGAGTTAAGTGTTCAAACCAAAAGGTTTTTTTCGGCTTCAATTAAGCGCTTTTATTTATATTAGTTTCATTTTTTATATCTCCAGTTCGTGGTTTATATTATTCATAGTTTTCTGTTCTTGCCATTACCCCTTTATATTCAGCGTTTATTTTAGTTTATACTTTTCCTTCCTCTAAACTTACCCTTCTTGGGTTCTTTAATTCCCTTTTGACTAATTATTCCGAGTACGATACGAAAAACACGATTGTGACACAGCAACCTTGTACTTTAAGCTTATGATTTTTATTTTATTTCCTATTTTCCGTCCAACTGTGCATATTTTGAGATACTACAAGAAGAATATTTATAGAAAAAGAAAGTTTACGAGCTAAAACTCCTATAGATATCACTCGCCAATGTTACGCTCATGCAATTTATGTTTTAGATAAATCATGGTTAATATTTTGATGCTTTCAGATGCATTATTCACTATAGACTCTTTTATAATTAGTTTTGGTTTTAGATGAAGATTTATTTTATCCTAAAGAATAACGAATTATGCATGTGGTTTCCGTAGTGTAGCGGTTATCACGTGCGCCTCACACGCGCAAGGTCCCCGGTTCGATCCCGGGCGGAAACATATAAATTTTTTATATTGGCAATAAGAAGGGAAAGTTCATATTTTAATGAAAGTGTCTTAAAAATATTAAATTTTTTTTTATTTACTGCTCAGAGGAGCGATTATTAAATGTTCTTTTATGTAATTCGTGTAACGTATATAATTTATATATATATAACAGTTATATAACTGTTTCATTCCAAGTTCACCATAAGAGTAAAAACTGCTGTCGTCTTTTATGTATGAAATATAATATATAATTTGATAACTGTATGGTAACAATTAAATTTGTACAGATAACGAGAACGTTATACGGAATAGAAACTTTAAAAATTAGAACCTGCGCATTATATACTAGAAAGCGTTAAGTTTATGAAATTTAATAATAAAACTATGATGTAAATTTCATTTATCTTACAATTACTTGGACATTAGATTTTTCTATGCTCGCTATACGGTGGAAGAGCGTTGTACTCCGTAAACGTGGAAATTTATGGATGAATCTTTAGATGAACTTCGAACTTTTAAGCAGAATTACACAAGATGGAGAAATATAAATGAACACTTCATATCAAATTATCTAATATGTAAATTAATTATCATTATTCCCTTAATGGTAAAATTCACTCTAGGAATGCACTTATGTCCATAAAAGTCCTTAGTATACGTCACCTTATATGTCACCTTATTTTCGTTAGATTTCAAGTTAAATAGCAGTGAATATCATTCATTCAAATTCAACACATTCGGCATTAAATACGATTGAGTTAAACTAGCGGAAACGTATTTATTCGGTTATTGTAAAATAGAAAGAAGGAAAACGAATTAATTTTCTCCACCTTGAGAAAATCACGACCGGATAGAAATATTTCGTAACACAAATCCGTTAACAGGCTGGAAGAGCATTTCAGCACATAATCCCTTAATCGGGTAAATCTTTGCGACGGATTTGCTCAACCGGTTAAGGGAACAGGTGCGAACCTACATTTCGTCAGAGGATTTCTCCGACGCATTAGAGAGAAATACGCGAAAATTCAGTCATCTTTCACAAATCGAGAGGAATATAATCCGATTTCTAGAACACGCGTTTCGCATTAGAGGATCCTAAGTCTAGAAATCGTGCCGATAGACGCAAGCTGACACCTGATGGCAGCCGTTGACAGCTTGTTTCCACGGCGCTCCGGACCATCGGCTCACGGACCAAGGCACGCGTGCCATTAACGCACGCCGGTCATGCAGAACGCCTTGGGAAGCAAGACATTAGTACGTTTCCCTTGTATTTAACGCTACCGAAACGCACGTAATCAAGGCAGGTGCGGATTCTAGAGATCTCTCTAGGAAAGGGTCTTTTCAAGTATATCCCCAGTTCCAGTCGTAACTTGCTTTGCTTCGCCGCTCATCATTAGGTTACATCCGTACCGTGCATCGTATTTTATAGCGGTTGTGAAATAAATTAAACACTAAAATTATCGTATAATAAAATATATAATTTACTTTATAAATCGAGGAAAAAAATTCCTTGCTTATGCGTTATTTTCATTAATTCAGAATATTCTAAAACGAATTACACCATGTCCCATTTTGAAATTATAGTTATTTGAGTATATACGTACATATCAGATTAATATAGTAATTGTAGACAAATATTAGAGGATAATTCAACATGTACATCGAATAAATTAAGAAAGAAATGAAGCAATGAAAGATAGTGAAAAAGAAGAAAGAGTTAAACAACCCGGTTTTAAAGAAATTGAATTACATGTTGAAAGAATTAAGATCATAGCTTCTATTGGAGGATATATTTAATAAACTAATTCTTTTCTATTGCGTTAATATATTTCACAAAAAATTTCACTCGAATCATTAAAACTGAAAATGATGAAAACCTTTTTGTCTCATGTCTATAGACAAGATGATTGATTGATGGAGATGGTTGTAATCTGAAAAAATTCCCAGCAGATTGAATGCAAGTCTCATTGAGATTGAGATGTATTCCAAAGTAGAGTTTTAATAATATATCAATGGTTATTGTCAAAGTAAAGGTTGTTAAAAATCTCTAATTTGCAATTTTAAGTATTCATTCCCAATTCTGAATTAATGACATGGATATTTATCTAGTAGCTTACTTGAATTTTTATCAATGGTTAGTTATGGATGCACAATCACTGTGCTTCGCATTCCAAGTGAATGCATATATTTATCGGAAGAAAAATTATAAAGGTTGCACGAAAGCAGCGTGGTTCCTTCTTCCATTTCTGGATTGAGTCCAAAAGGGCAACGTGACCTTACCTGTCGATGCGTTGTCGTAAAATATTAAAGCAGCTACCACGAATATCGTCTCACGTAGAAAGCTACTCTGGTGTTGATGCTGCGATGAAGCAGGACTCGACTGGGAGTTATGCTCCCTCTTACTCCTAGAGTTCCACCTTAAAATCGTTGAAACCTTCTGCTCGAAAATATTTTACTTCGCATAAATACGTACGATTAAGAATATTTGCGAGTGTTCATGTCCATGCACAGTATTTTAAAATTCCAATCGCGCTTGGAAAATACGCAGAATTAGACATAATTATATTTTCCGTAGCTGTTGTTATGAATTAGATGAAAGATATATTTAGTCTATGTTTTATCCTGTTTTACGATACACATGTCTCAAATCCTCCGAGATGCCAATTATGATCTCCGTATGTTTTAAAAACAGTCACCCTGAAATAAAATAGATTCATGTCCTACGACGGAGGCAAAAGAAGGATTTATTTATGAGGGAGATGGATACCTTCCGCTCGCAAGGTGGAACGTCAGTCATCCGTAAATCGCAGAAAAACGGCAATCATTCAAAACTAACAACAAGCGAGAGAACTGTGAAAGCGTCTCTCGACGGAACTTGCCGATCACTGCATTAAAAATGAGGAAACCTTTTTTTGGTTGTGAAACGTGCGCGGATTCAGTCATCAACGAAAATCTCCGAAGACCAGATCGTGAAGGCGCGTTTACGAATTCCCTCTCCAAGTCACCATATGGTGTACGAGTGAGGATGTGAAATCCAACGAAATGTACATTTTCTACAGACTGTCAAGAATTGACTCGAGCATTTCGTGAATTTTTTGCATTCACGGTGTGAGATGCGTAGTTAAGTACAATTTCCCTTTTCGGCTGTGATTGGGTACAATTAAGTACGTACATAAGTACGATGTGTAAGAAATAAAAATTCTAATATTCACGAAATTCAAATCATCTCTGAAATAGGTCTACTACGACCTTACTATCACATAAGAATTTGAAGTAAAAGTTTTTGGGTCCAAGTACTTGTCCTTGGTGAACCACCGATATGAACGTTTAGCCAACCAATCGAATGCAATTCCCAACAAAGTGATTTGCCCTTTTCTAGCGTCCGTTGTTTAAATCATAGAAGAGATCTAGTGGGAATATAACGGGGCACTCTCATTTGCATAATATGAGAGCATTATCCGCATACACAATGCGCATCGAAATTGAGTCATTTGAATCGATCGCTATCTATAGCTGTTGAAGGAGGATTAGCCAACAAGAAGATTGCTGTGCGCTTATTTTTAATCTAACGCCGCTGTTCCTTTTCCATGACTGTCACTCCCATCGCTAAGAAGTCCCTCCCATTGTTTTGCCCCTGGCGGCGTGAGTTAGAGATCCTTTTAATCGCTGACACGCCAGTAAAGCGATTCAGGCACGCTCGGAATTAAATAAATTGTCGGCGTGTTGCATCGCCCACCCCCCACGCATAATTTGGCCTTCTCTCCCGGCCTCATCTGGGTGGTCCAGTCCTTGGAAATACGCCACGCGTCACCTCCTCTCGAAATCCCTCGCTTTGCCACTCCCATACAAGAAACTGTTAACTCGATGTCCAAGGATTAGGAGGGCTGTTTTATTTTCGACCTCAACTTAATGAAGATCTTCGCTTCTTCTTTGCAGGTCTTGAAGGTCGCGCTGCAGAAACATCGGAACTAGTTACTCGCTTTTCGAGACGTCTAAATTTGATATGCTGATGGACTGAATGGGCCGCCCTAAGGTTTGTTTTGATTTCTATTTCACATTAAAAATACAACAAGGTTCATATTAATATAGGAGGAAAAATAAGTGAATTATGGTGAATCCTAAATGGGTCTCGTTTGAGGAAAGAATCATAATTCAATCACATTTTCCTTGTTTACATTCCCTTGGAATTGATATCGAATAATCTCCTTCAATTAAGCTGGGCTATTTTTGTTATTCCATAGAATTGGTCGCAACTTCACATTGAGTTGAAGAAAAGGTTTTCGTGCGATACTTGGTATGAAAACTATACAACAATCGGAATAAATATAATAGATAGCTTTAGTGGAAATAATATGCCCCTAAAAAGCCATATAATATATTTTGGTTACGTTGTTCATGATAAATTAAATTTTAGGAGTTAATGGGCTTAGGGTTAAAATTAATCGCAAATTATAGAAAAAAACATAAGGAATTGGATAGAATATTAATTATCCACATTAAAGCTCTTTTTACAAATAATAATTTGACAAATTTTTTTTATTTTATGCTTCCTTGAAGCTACCTTATAGTGGAAATACTTTGTATTGGATACACCTTATATGATATAATTATAAACCTGTTAAGTGACATAACATTAGCTTATGAGGAAACACGAAATTATGATTGCAATTTTAACGCACTAGAAAAGACGAAAGAGTAAAATTAGGCTAGAAAGAGGATCAACTTCTATTAAATATAATTTTTTTCTTTAATTCCGAACAATAAAGATGCAGTAGTGAAAAAACTAATTGGAATAAATACGGCGCATATTTTACGTATGACCATGAGAAATTGGTTGGTTAAACAGGAAAATTCGGAGCATGGATTTATGGGCAGTGACATCAGGCGTCCCTGAGGTAATTCAAACAAATGATGTCACAACCAATCATGCATATCACGCATTCCCTTATAACGATGAATCCAAAGTGAGTGGAAAGAAAGGTAGAATGTAGTTCATGTCCTTATAATGCAATGAGACGACGTTTTCCTGTCGTGAAACGTGCATCCATTCCGCTTCATCACTTTTCGAAAGAAATCGACGATAATTAAGAAGTCTTTCTCATTAATTCCACTCCAGGCTCTCTCCGCGCATGTGTGTGCAGAACGATAATGATCTTATCGCTTTTTATCTGCTCTCCTTCTCAAACTTGTAAAATATCTTTTTAGAGCAAAGGACTCAAGGCTAAAGTAATGAGTTTTGAAAAAATTGAAGGTTATAGGGTTTTTCTTAGAAGGTTTTAAACATCACGTATGTTAATATCCTTATGTAATTAGTTGCTTATGGGACAGTTTCATGATGAATGCGAATTTAATATGAATAATTCGATCTTAAACTTTTTTATTGTATTATTTGAAATTAATGAGTATTTTACATGTTTCCCAATTATATTTATATTTTTTGATATTGATAAAAATCCATTGATTAGCTGATTTTGACGCTTGATGTTGGATTTTTAATTAGAAAAAAATTAATACAATATTTAATTAATATACTGACAATTTTTTGCTATTTTCCTAGATAATTTTTTACTTTTATCACGCTTATATTCATATTCAAGTTACGTATTTTGTCACTTAAAGTATAAATTTTAATATTCGTTATCAATCCATCTTCAAAATTACTTTTTCTTTATCCTTTGTATTGAAAAATAAGGTCCCGAACTACATCACTTCCTTCCTAAAAAATTCCGTTCTCCCAGACACTACAAGAGATTCGAATTCGAATATCGTTCCGTTTTAAACACGTGACTAATGGAGCGTCCTCAATTAACATCCACCTGACCTCCGATGTTTCACCGCATTGCACTGTTTTCCCACGCGTCCATTCAACAACTTCCTCCTGAAAGAGCCCCCATACAAAGACCTCTTTCCGGAATCCTGAACAACTTCCTCCATCACAAACACTTTTTTCATTTGTGACTAATGGAGCGAGTGCCCTTTCTCCACTGATTCTCGGCACCGCTCAACACCTGCAGCGGAATACGCACTCCGAATGAATTCGTAGTCACTTCCTCAAAAAGGGCGTTTTGATCTCCCCCACGATCAGTGCTTCCTGACAATTCCTACTTCCCGTAATGTATCACTTCCTATAAAACACTTGGCTCTCTTCCGTTTCCATTCAAAAGCTGCGAATAATATTTACGCCGCCGAAATTTCAGGTGGGTCAGAGTTCTTCCGGCCAATTTAATCGGGTTTAGTTTCATTCTTATGACGAGGAAGCACGCGAACTTTTATTGCATTATTATGGTTTGGTTGCAAATACTGATGTTTATGAAGCCATCGCGTATGAGTTATTCATTTCATTAAAATACGTAGTTTTCTGAGTTCGTTGATGTCAGTATTATAATATTGCAGGACTATAATATAAAATAGAAACTGAAATTAGTATCTATTTAATAGAGAATTGCAACAGGATAATTACAAATTCGTTTATTTTATCGTGCTCGTTTTATGCTTCAAAGATTTAATTGGAAAATAGAGTCCTAAAGAAATGTATTATCTAATTCCTAAATTTTCGAAACAGTAGTTTAAATACTATAAACATTTTTATATGTTGTAATTTGATCATAATTGCAACAATTGGCCACTTAAAAATAATAAATGATTTTTAAAAAAATACATTTTATACGGAAACATTTAAATCTTACTTTCATATTATTATACAAATAATTAGCAGTTCACAACCTTTTTCATAATTTTTTCACTTAATTTTTATGGAAAACTGTGCACAACGTTCGGTATTTGTAGTCTAGACATATTTATTTTAGCAAATATAAATAGGCAAATGTTAGCTAAGGTTTTTAGCTTAAGTAGTCAATTATTATTCCACTGTATTACGAAATCGTATTTGATATGCAAATCAGGGAGCTAAGTACGGAACCCCCGCAAAAATATTTTTATAAACACGCAAAACAATCGAATTCAACCGATCAGAAAAAGCGCTTTATACAGGAGATCATTGTTGGCGATAAACAGCTCACACAAGTGGTCAATGACGGGAATGATGATGGCGAGTGTTGCAAGAGGCCCCTCCACTCCTTTCTTCGCACGTGAATCCTCCCCCATCCGCCTATTCATCGGGAATGAGGTGCGGGCTCAAATGACGTCACCGCGCTCCCACGGACCACGCCACCTGCAACGGAGTTTCCCTCATTATTATTGTTACTCTCTTCCCCAAGAGAGGACTTCTTTTTTACCGCCTACATATATAGCCATCTACACAATCAAAACTGCTTCTCGCGGGAGGTTTTTTTTCGATGTTTCGGAAGACGTGCACCTGGTCATCGGTGGGGTGGAGAGGTCCAGGTGGTGCGCGACATCATAAGCCACCCAGCACTCGAGGGGATTTCGAGTGTCGTCTGGAAGATGGACGCGAGAGAGATATAATCCGAGACGAAATGCGGCGGTCTCCTAAGGGTTGCTGACGGATGACAGGGATACAAGAAGGGATTTTTTTATATCTCGGAATACTTGATACGAATATATTTAGTATAGGGATGGGATCGTTGATGTTGAAGGGACTGGAATAGGGAAGACGAATAATTTAGGATCTAGGAGGAAAAATTGGAACGAGCGTTTTTTTGTGTGAAGGAATGTTCTGTTTTGTTCGGATTTTTGTGGGTTTGGGATTGATTTCTTTTGTGTGGGAGCACATGGTCATACTTATTTGTTGTTGCTTTATTATCGTGTTAATACTTTTATGTTTTCGTTCTAATGTCTATGTATTAAGCTTTATGTACGTTGAATAGGTATATGAATTTCATTGTAGTTTTTCCATCGAAGGAGTTTGTAAAGAGTTATGAAATGCAATTAAACGAATAGGATTATAATTAAAGAGTTATTTCTCTTTTAAAATACTGTTGATCTTTTAGGTACATTTTATGTAAAAAATGTTTGAGGATTAAAAGGTACAATTTATCAGTCGGAATAATGAACTCTCTCTGAGTTATCCCCCAATAGATCCCCAAGTCTTAATGAAATTGTACATTCATCTTTTTTAATATATCACATAATAAATTCATTAATATATGCTACATAAAATTTCATACTCAACATAAATATTAAATGTTTTTTCGATAGACAATCTCTCCCGTCTTTCTTAAACCATAATAATTTAAAATTTCTCAAATTATTTGTTATTTTAGATTACAATTTTTTCGTATTAAGCTCTAACAAGTATCAAACATCAGTAACTTCACTTCAGTTTTTGTTTGTTTAACGACAAATGAAAAAATAATTCCGCATGTTACAAAAGTAGTAATATAGAGAGAAAGAGAAATATTTCTTGACAAATTTCACTTAAATTTAATTGCTATGAGGTTATGGAATCGAATATAGGAATGATTTCATACATTGTCGGCATATATCATGTGCGCAACGATTCTCTTCCTCCAAAATGCATTAGGAACATAAATATATATTAATGGAAACAGGAAAACGGCTCTCAAGAATATCAGCCCTTATCCATATTTGAATATGGACGTAGCAGAAAGGGTTGGCGGAAAGATAAATTACGGCAAACAGTGGAAAATCCTGAGGAATGCGGAATGGAAGGTGATAAAAGCTCTGTCGGAGAATCGGGATTTAAAGAATTTCCATTTAAATAAACAAGCATTAACGTAGTCAGATTACCAGCACAATAAGAACGTTTGAAAATCTTAGTATATCTAGCTTAGGAGCTTACCGAAAAACCTTGGCTACCGTGGGCCGAAACTTCAAAATATAGGAAGCGATAAAATCTTCGGAATTTAAGGAGGACATACATACACACTGTTGAAAATAAATCGAAATGTTATGCGATTAGAAAAGATGAATTTTCATCTTTTTTTAATGATAATTTCTATCAATGCAAATTAAAATTTTAGCTATTGTTAGAATTGTTGTTTATATAGAATTCGATACAGTTTTGAAATTCTTCTATACATTCTAATTTTTTTAATAATTTAATGGAAATCACCCATGAGGTCTCTAATTTAAGGTTAATTTGTTATAATTTAATTTTATTACTTTGAAATAGGTCTGAATTTCTCGGTCGATTTTCTATAATTTCCAGTTAAATTACTTTACTGAGGAACAAAATAACTTCATGTTTCGTAAATTCCAACTCAAAGAGTCATTATCAAGCACTATTTCAATCGATAGTGCCCTATTCTATGTGTAATACATTACAAACATAGAATATAAATATAATATGTTTCTGAAAATGGGGTTTTACGAAGTCATGACTGCCACGATGAGTTATAAAGTACTTTAGCCCTGAGTTTAACATGTTTCATTCGGGTAATTTCAGAAACGCACCAATGGAAATGTTTCCGCAATAAAACTCGTCCATATCATAAAAGCTAACAAAGTGACTTCACGCTAAGTTTTAATTTTGAGGGTTATCTGAAGTTACGAAGTATGGCGCCTCGTCTGGTGCACCCATTATCTCGCGAAATATTCCGCAATTGACATTAAAGGGCATCGGAGTAATTGGCCTCAGAATTTGAAGAAGCGTCTTCTCTTTGATGTTTGAATTTGGGTGACAACATGAGTCGTTCATCTAATACGTGACTCTTACTTCATTTTTTCTTATTTTGTTATTTTTTTACTGCCTTCGTTCATAGTTGCATACTGCAATTATATGTTTTGCTTAAGGAAAACTTTCGAAATAAATCTTTTTCATTTTCCGGAAATTATCTATGTATATTAATTAACGTGTACATAGTTATAATATAAAAAAAATGTTAGACTAATTTTTTTATGTATTTTATGTATTGTATGATCAATTTTTCAGCATTAATCATCAAAAAGATACGAAGAAATCTGACCTTTTTCCCTTACAAATGACATTCAGGAAATCCAATTTAAGTATTCGTTGATCATCAGTAATAAAAAATTAATGAAAAAGAATTTTTTCAGCCGATTCTTCACTTGATATTAATTATACTTTAACCATATTTTTCTTAGAACTGTATTATACTTTAACCACATTCTAGGCTTTACAATATGTAAGTTTCAAAAATAAATTTAAGTAGAGTAGATAGAACTTTGTCGAGATATACAGTTACACTGTGGTAGTATGAGACGATAGGTATCTACGATTTTCTTATTGCTCGACTAGACTCAAACACATGACCAAATACGGATTTATTCTTATCTCAGAAGATAATCAGAGAAACTTATCTATATAAATTTATTCCTTGCGTCGTAAGATACTTTCTAGGACGATATATATATGTATATAACGTTTCTATCAAAAGGATATATCCTGGAAACTAGCACACCATCAACATTCGACCGCTTTGTCGGCCATCCGAGGCAACGACGTACGTCAAGTCCGATAGCTGGCATCCTTCTAAGAGACGCGACTTCCCGACCCTCCCGGCATCGCAGTAATTTCTTTCCGAATACGTATCGAATAATTTCCAAAAACCCTTTCACGGACGTCACCAGAGAAAGATTAATATCTCCCAGGAGAGGATATTCCCAGCTCCGGCGGTGGTCCAGGGCGCGGTTAGGGAAAAAGGCGAACATTTATTCGGGAGATGGAATTCCCTCCTACGTGTGGGATCTAACGCCCTCGCATTCCATTTCTGTGTAATGCGTTAATTTATTTCTGCCTCCGAGGAGGGCGCTGCACGGGTAAGAAATTAAAAACCGCGAATTCCTCACTGTGTCACGTGGGAGACATATAGGCATTACGGTGAGACAAAAGAGAGAGAGATCGCTCATTCCAGCGGGTGGACGTGAAACAGGGAAACGAGGCGATAAACTATCGGAAGATTTTTATCCCGCTAAAGGCGACGACTTAAAGCGGCGATTTTCGTTTGGGTTTCGGTGATTTTCGACGTAATGGTGATGTATAGGCGAGATTACGTCCACGATTTTTTTTCTAATCCTTTTTTCGATCGGAATAGCGTTTCGTTAAATTGAAGGATGTTAGAGAGATGTTTGACCCATCTCGGGTATCTCCGGCTTTGGTATTACGTACTATTTGATTGATTTTACGGCCCTTTTCTATGCCGGGTTTGTGGGAAATCGATAAATTTCTACCGTTGCTAATACTGTCAGGTAGAGGGGGCGATTTATAAGGAATCCGGTGGGATCAAGTGGGGGCCGTTTTCCTTGTTTTGGATCGCTTTCCATAAAATAGCCTTCTCCGAATATCTGTGAATGATTATTCGTCAATAAAGAGTTGGTAACGATGAGGGTTTTTTCTAAGTCTAGTTCTAGAACTTGGTAAAAACAAAGAGACAAATTCATCCTATTGTTTCGTCATAAAGGAACCGCCATAGAATTTATTCATAGATACGTCGTTTCGTATTACCTCGAGTCCTAATATATACTAGGGTTCTATTCCGGTGGTCCTCTTAGAAAATATTTTATGTCGGCCATAATTTTTTCGACGTATTATTACTAAAAATTAGGCATATTTACAAGATCCGCACCATCAAAAATTATTTAATGTCCAGAGAGACTCGTTTCTATTCGTTCCCTAAAATAATACAGACACGCCGAATCGAGCGGGATATTATAAAAAATAAAAGGAATCAAAGAGCGACCGCAAACATAATACGCCGCGTCATATTTTCACGGACCCGAAACCCATCCCCTTTCCCATCTACCTTTTGCGTTTTGCATTTAAAACAAATAAAGCCGCGTATTTATAGCGAGATAGCGTTTCCCTACGATTCATCCATAAAAAAGATTACGTTACTCTGGGAAAAGAGTAAAGGCGGACACACGCCTCGTTCTCCCAAAAAATTTTTAATTATTGCGAGAGGTCGTACCTTCCACTCCGTGGCAACAGTACGTCTTTCGCCGACCTCTTGACCCCGCGTCGGGTTTTTTCGAGGCGTGCGCGTGAGAGCTTAGAAAGGCCCAGCGGGAGGGCTGGTGAGAGCGGGGGAATTCTTTATATACGCCCGCCCCCTCCGAACGGCCCCTCAGACCGAGCCCTCGGACGTGGATGAAGACACACTGCCCCTATCGCGAGGGGTATCCTTTTACGCCAGTACCTTAAGTTACTCCTCACCCACAACGATGGACATAACTTTGGTCCGTACGGCACCCCCAACCCCCCTTCCTATATATGCCCCTCCCACGCGAATTCCGGCCCTCCATCCCCCTTTGTCTGGCCCGTGTCGTGCAAACGCAATGCTCCTCAATCTTGGTACGTGGTGCACATACATAAGCAATTCCTCACGAGCGGAGAGAAAAGATTTCCCTTGTTCATCCTCGTGGGACTCCTTCTGATAAAACTTCGTGCCATTCCTTCCTGGTTCCTTCTCATTCTCCCACCACCGCTTCTTCTTGAGCTCTATCCCTAAATTGTCTCGTCTCTGACCGCTCGAGATATACGTAGCCTCTTTGGATAACCTCTCCTTCTATGAACACCATGGAATCGGCTTTCATAAAGGCCGGATTAAACCGAACAGTACTATAAAATGTATACTTATCTACACGTTTAATAAGTCAGCAAAACGTGCAAATGAATGAGATATATTAATTTCCATGAGAAAGTGCATTTAAATACGAACACATGAATCGACTTTTTAAACTTAAACGTGATAAATGGCATATGTTTAAACTGATAGAAAACGTTTTATCTCACGCTCTCCTTCTAATAGATGGCTGCTGTATATGTGGTAGTAGAAAGTTGAGAAGGTGGGGCTCTTAATACGTGATCCATAGATTAGTGGAAGAATGAATGAATTATACGCTGTGTAGCAACGTACACAGCTAGCATGTTGAATTTGTCTCAAGCTAATGATATATTTTTGTTCCTATGATTCTCAATCCTTGTTTTTTAGTACTTTAAATGAACTCTTGTTTTTCTTTAGAAATCCGTTTCTATTTTCTTAAAGTGTGCATAGAAGGATTCACCGAAATTAAATGCATTATACAATAATTAGGTTAAGGGGATAAAAAATTATACGGATTATTGTTTTAAATGAAATAGTTGGATGTACAAAATAAATATGGCACATATCATTCATCCAGAAAGTGCAATTAAAAAAGACTATATTAAATTAATTAAGACTAAAAATAGATATTTGAAAAGTAGAAGAATTAGAAATTGTTATAAAATTTCTTGTGTTTTAGCATAGATATTCTCATATTCCATTACCCATTTAATTCTCCATTTAAGACAGAATTGTCGTTTCACATCAACGTAATTATAAACAGTAACAACTTGCAGTGTCAAGGACATTCTGGTGCTAATGATTCTTAGATTAAATCGAGTGACTATTTAATTCCATCAGTACTTGGTCAACCATCGTAAAACGATAATAATTAGCGCTAATTCTCTCTATCATATACACTTAATTTTTGTATAAATATTCGCCTTTACTATACCATACAAAGTGCTTCTTCTCTCGCTTACATGGTTGGGATTATCATACTCACCCTTTTTCAAAGCATAGGCCAAACGCCGCCTTTTTATTCAAACCTAAAATTCGTATCCAAAAGCGCTATTTCTCAGTTCCCTTTCCTCCTCCTCCACCACAAAGATTCCCTCTTTACGCTAACCTTCCACCCTACGACCCCACGGCCCATTCTTTCTTTCATTGTGCTTTTTTTCAAACTCTTTCTCTTCCTTTCGTACAACGACCAACGTCTCCGCAGAAACAAGTGAGCGCAGAAAATAAATTGGAGGGCATGCCAAATGACTCTTCAACGGCTAAAAAGTCCTCTCCACCCTTCCGCTTAATATCTTTTCCCAAAGTCACACGTGCTGCTTAACCCGTACACCCGTTCCTTCCCAGGGGCGATTCTTACCATAATATACTTTCCCCATCCCCCAAGCCCTCTGAGTTACCCACGATGCCACGCGGCGGAGTTTCAGGGGTCAGGGGTCACAGGAATTACAGAGACTGCCTCGGAGATACTGCCATATCTCCCATAGAACCATGAAGTCCCCAGTTCTCCAGACAGCAGAGTAATTACCCCTCATTATCACGGCTTAATCGCGGTAATTAGAAAAGGCAGCCGTCGATTTGAATGATTAATCATCTTTAGACCGAATTCGACGAATTATCGCGTTCATTTGGGTTTTTACTTTTTTTTGTTTTTGGTTCCGCTCGCGATTCGCCGTGTCTTAAAAAGTAACGCCGAATTCTGATGCAACAGCTGCAAATGCGTTTTGCTTTTTGAGCTCGTTATCATTATGCTTTCGCTTTTCATGATTCTTATTAATAATTACGCAAGCGCCGTTTTGATATTGTACATATTATGCTGTAATATAAGATTGAATTAAACCAGATTGTCTTCGATAGATTCTTCTCAGAGTGAGGTTTCAGACTTCTGATAACATTATTTAGAAAATCATGAGGATAACATCAAATAATATTTTGTAAATATATATAGACAATTACTTGAGAATCTGGAAGTCAAACGATGTTTTGGTTTCATTTTGACGATTTATAAAGACCGTTTATAGTCAGAATTGGAAAATAAACATGATCGATTCCATGAAATAACATTTTCATCATTTGATAGAGATGTAGTATATAATATCTTACGAAAGATATTTTATTTCCAGAATAGCTATTTTTACAAGTATTATTAACGTTCCGCAATACATACAGTTGGTTCACAAGACTGATTGAGAATCATTCATGAGATTACCTATGGTCAAGTTCTAAGTTATAGTTATTTACCATTCTCTCTTCACGGCATAGTATGCGAAGTAAACAATACACTATTGCTAGACTTGATGTAAGAGAGTAGGAAGATCATTTACCTTTACATTAATTATTCTTTAAATTTATGCTTGTTCGTAATTGACAATTTATTTGAAAAAGCTATTGTTAAATTCCCGCGTCAGTAGAACATGTCCAGGAATCTAACAAAGAATTTTAAGACAAAAGATGTATTTTAGATGTTTCTTCTTAACTCATCGATTTATGCATGAATCACAGATTATCTAAAGGTAATATAGTGTGTATATATCAAGATAAAGATGTTCAATAGCCAAGAAAAGTAAGGATATCAAGCCCTAAACAGGTGTTTAGGATTAGCATGTGTGCAGTTATCTCCTGGACACAGGTAGCTTTCTCGTATCAGCGCTGAATACGAAATTTTTCGCGTAACCAAGTTAGTTCCTACCCTTCCTACCCCCTAAAAATTGAATGCCATACGTGGGAAAATAAACTCCACACAAAAGCATTCTCTACTCCCATTATTTACGGCTCACCACTGATATTTCCACCTCCTCGGCGACCCATACGCTTCCGGGTGTCCCCGAAAGGGGGCAATGCGGACGCCACAAGAAGGGATGGAAAGAGACAGATATTCGCGGCCCACAATCTCCTTCTTCAGCCGAAATCCGCACGGAATTCCAACACTTAACGACCTCTCCCCGTGCAAACACGGACGGTGGGAAGGCATTTTCGGTAGGGACGCGTGACCTTTGATGGCTTCGGGCGATTCACCTGTGCTGTCCACTCCGCTCCCACACTCCGTCCATACACCGTTCTCCCATCAGCTAACCCATTGGGAGCCCCCTCACACTTTCATCTCCTCTTCCAAGTTTTGATTTCCATTACTCCTCCCATGACTTTCACTTCGAAGTCTTTTCATGCTTTATTCTGCACCCATTCATACCCCTTTTCTAATCTATCGTACCACCGTCGTTAGGCTATCGAAGTCGATTATTCCCTGGATTCTGCTTCCAAAGCTTCCTCTCCGCAGGGGAGTGTTTTTTTTTATTACGTCCTACGTCGTATCGTTTGGAGATGCTCTCGTTTAACGTCTCACTATCTCCCAACCATCTCATTCTTCGCGTCTTCAATTAATTTTCTATTTCTCCCATCGTTATTTCGAGGCCCTCTTTCCCTTAGACAAAGGAGTTGTTTTTTTCCCGGACCCGTGTCTTCTCCAGTATTCAATGGCTGAAAAGATATGGCCCAACCAGTTTCATTATAGAATCTATTTCTTAGAGATCGGCAGGCGGCAGGGAGTCTCTATATTAAAGATGATCCGACGCTATCGGAATACGTTTTGATCCTCCTCAGTTCGTTTATTCTGCGTCGTAAGAATATCACGTGAGATGGACGAGAGAAGTGTGTGAGAATGATGATGGAAAATTGGGGGTGATAAGGTTTCAAAATCTCATAGACTTACTCCGTCTCCTCGAATAATGTATCCTTTTTACACTGCTTTTTCTACTGCTCGAAGTTAGATAGGATGATTATTATAAAATATCTTAGTAGCAGTTTGGATAATATAGGACAACAATAACATTTGGTAACAGAGTCAAACTGAATTACCTAAAACTATGATACTCCCTATGAGTATACTGTGATACTCCGTATAAATATCTCTAGTAATCATCATGTGCGGTAAATTGGGATCATTCGGGGAATTCTCAAACTTTAACACTCCAACGTAGATTATATCGTGCCAGTTTCAGTAAGATTGAATCTTTATATAGTATGAATATTAACGATCATGAAACTTTTCATGCATTTTATCAGTATTGAAATATGTGCCTCATATCTTTCGAAATCGTATGTATATTTCGATGGAGGTGTTTCATATGATTCTGTACGATAAGATAAATGGAAATGATGAACACTGTCCAATCCAGTATGAAAATAAGAACGTAATAATATCTATTGAGATAATTTTTAGTAAATACGCATATTATGGTTCCAATAGCGGAATTTTATTGCTATATTTCCGAGAATGAAACAAAAATTTATGAAAATCAGGACGAAAGATAATTAATGAAATTTATGTTGAATTTCACATACAATTAGTGTTATGAAATTATAAAATGTTAGTGTTTTATCTATGATGATAGTAATTTCCAATCCCAACGATGCATTTATAATATAAGGATTTTTCTTCCCAGTTCATAGTTTACGAATAAAAATCACGTCGAATAAATTATATTCCGGATCTACGCAGACATTGATTGATACATTACGTTCATCTGTGAGGATGTAGATGGTGGAAACAAACGTATACCTCGACTAATTCTAGAAACTAAACACTCGGGCACATTGAGTCGTCGTCAATTTATTCCATTGGACATGGAGGAAACCTGCTACCTTCCCATCCACGTCACACCTGTGACCGAAGGGCGCGAATGTGTACACCTTCGCCCGTGAGAAAGGGGCCCTTCTCAACGTTTTCTCACGCCTGCCATCCATCTACTCGTGAAATTTTCTATCTGTGATGTACGGAATTATTTATCACCCTTTTAACTCCCTCGGCCAAAGATTACCTCTCCATTGCGTTCTTCATGATAAGTAATTTTAAAATATCTGTCGGGTGTTTTAGTATACCCCGAAGAGCAGGTTCCATTTAAGAATCGGCTTCGCTTACGCTTTACCAAATCAAAGCCTCTATTCTTGTTTATCGCTATTGAGCGGTGTCTTTTGAAAAAAGGGCCGTAAAAAGTTTTAAAAATAGGATGTCGATGGCGGTAAAAGAGTTTTATCGCGGATCGTTTTAGAACCCGTTCTATCAATTGATGAAGGTGGGAAATTTCTATTACGGCAATGAAGCTCGCGAATGGATATTCAAGGTGGCAAAACTATACATCATCTTGCTTATATAATATTGTTCTCCGTAGTGAGACGATGGGATAAGCCGAAGGGTTCAGAATTTCTCCTCACCGTCTCACGAGGTTTTCTTTCGATTCGAACGATTATTTAACACTTCGAGTCCTTGATTTTGTGTGAGTCTGTGAAGTGACTTATTCATTTCTCGTGTATTGAAAAGGGAAATCTTAGGTAAAATATTGGCAAAGGTGTGCCATATAACCTCATTGTTTGGAGATTCCATTGCACGCCAACACTTGCACAATTATTTTGTTAGACCCGTGCTGAATTTAGATTCCATGCAGTCTTACGTATTCTGCCAATGGCTGGGTTTTTGCTGAGCCTAAAGAGGTTAGGAGAATATTACTGTATTTTGTCATGAGGAGGAATTTTTTTGAATTAATGGTTATTTAATTATGCGCTCAGTTTATATTACATATATAGTACGGTTACGAAATTTTGCGAATGATTTGATATTTACACGTCATTCTCGATGTTGAGCAATTTATTTCAGCTCTTGATAAGCCACAATTTGCAATCGAAAGTCTGATTCCTTCATATCATCTGATCTTTCAGCTGTAAACATGAAGCCAATGATTTATGTCGTACGTCTGTGTTTACATTTCTCATTCAGATAAAAAGGTTATGGACGCCGGTAGAAAGGGCTTGAATCAGCAATTTTTTTCAGGATCTGAATGATCTATTTGCTCTAAAGATTTTATTAACAATAATAATAAAGAATACTAAAACCTTCCCGTACATGTTCCATTACTTATGTTACATTACTTACTTATCAAGCATAGATGATTTTCATTTACTTTTCTTTCTCGCTACAACCTTTTCCCTGAGATACGAATGCAAATGTTCCGTAGATTTAAGTATAGAACGAACAGAGCTACAGCACACACACATGTTCTACACGAATTCCTATGTTCGAATAGCTAAACCTCTTCGGTTTGCCAATTCGTAAAACTGCTACAATCCTCAGAGTTCCTTGACTCCTCGAAATGGGAAAATACGCGGATTTCCATCCGAAGAAACGCTTGTTTTACAGTCCGTTTACATACGCGATACTTTCTATTCCGAGAATCATTGAATATTCAGATTCCTTCCCAACAAACCCAACAAGTGACTCAGAAAGGTAAGTCGCAAATCCAAGACGTCTTCACCTATATTTCGTCCCTTCACCACGACTCGCCCACCTTCTTGAGTCATGCGACCCACTCTCTCCCTCCCTTTGACACCATCGCCGAATCAACCCTTCCCCCGCCGACATCCATCACCGAGGGCCGCGTCTTCTTCTGACCGCCGTCTCCCCGATGGACCTCCGCGGCGACCGCCCTGGGCGCGCCCGGGGGCGGTTACACGGCCTCTGAAGGGGCACAGGGCCGCTCATGATCACTCAGCCGACAAACAAGCGGAGGATTCCACGGCGCGTCTTGTCACGTAGCCGCGGCCGTCATGTACCAAGACGCCAAGAAAAAACGCCTTATAAATCGGCCATTATTCTTACTCGAATGCCATCTGCTTAAGGAGGATCAGATTTCACTGCGTTCGTATAAAAACGCTCTTCATGGAGAAATGGGTAAAATGCTCTTGCGCAGTGTTTAATTGTCTCTTTGTTTTCGTAGAGGAACTTTCGCTGTATCAACATTGCTATTCATGAGCGTGAAGGTTTGTTTCTTCAATGTGGTTTAAATTCTGGAGAAAAATAAATCTGTTGATATTTAATATCATAGTGTTCGAAATTGCGAGCGAAATATTAAATTCGCGAATTTTATCACTTCAATTTTTATTCATTTGAATGGCTTGTAAAAAAATCTCTTCGAAATTTTGGTACACAAGTAGGACTTCCAGAATACAGAAATTTCAAGTTATCAGTCCATTTTTAAATTCAATTATGTCTATATTTCAAAGTGAAAAGTTAAAATTTCAAATTTTAAAAGTAATTCAGTGAAATCCCTATATTATTTACTAGCGGATTTGCGATTATTTACCTTATGATTAGTATTTTATTGACTATTTACTATATTGAATTTTATTTTTATTAACTTTAAGTTATAACGCTATATAAATTGATTTAGACGTAGTTTGTCAACTTTATCTTCAAGGCAAAAATAAAATCGCATGAAGTTCGATAAGATTCTTAAAAGTTTCTAAATATAGAAAGATGAACCTTTTTAAAAATTTTAATTTCACGATTTCATGTTTTGATAATGAATTAGTGATACATATTTATTTTTAGATTCATAATTAGGAATTATAAATTCACGATAATTATACTTTCAACGTCTAAAAGCATAGTGGTCCAAAAATAGAACTTATCATTACCTATCGCATAAATTATTTGAATCAAGATTTTCTTCAGCCAAAGTCTGTAAACATTATCTTCTAGAGGAAGTCATAAAGTCTTCTGTCTAAACATATCTATTTATAATATCTTAAGCGAAAGCTTTCTTTTACACTTCTCTCTCAACCGGAGTTCCGCATTCGGATCATCTAAGCCGTATATCATTTCCATCTTCACTGGAGTACCAGCAAATTTAGTTGTTAATTACTACAACAAGTTCGCACAACCCTTACTCACTTTACCAGTAAACGATGGAATGACGTCAAAGCTGACGTCATGAAGAATGCTTTGAATCGTACTTCTTTACGTAGTCATCGGTAGAAAAAAGAGAATAATTTAAATCAGAAACTACATGGCAATAAATACAGTTATTCATTGAAGTGTCATCTTTGGGTGTTATTGATATGGATATAGTTGGATCGAATGTGGTAGAATGTATTTTTTAAATTTCTCTTTGTGATTGGGACGCTTGGTTTACTCATTCAATCGGTAGCTATCCTCAAGGAATAATTAATGTTGTAATGTTTTTGCAAGGCTTTGTGTACATCCCATCCCATGCATTTCAAATGTAGCCCTAAACTGCTTCTTCAGGAGCCGAAGGGCTCTGGGGCGAGTGGACTGCTACCTCTTGGAGTGAGGGTGAACTACTTCCGTGATGGTCAGTGGCTCGCAATTCGAAAGGTCACTGAAAACAGGGCAGGAGATTTTCATCGTTCTTTTAATATATTCCCAATATTTTCGTACATTCTTGATTATTGTTGATGTATTAATTAGAGTGAAGTACTTTGGAAGTAAATACTTGTTTTGAAAATGTAAATCATGCCATAGATTTTTAAGAATGTGAGAAAAAGCTCTTTTTTGGGTATCGTCTCTAAATTTACTATTTTTACGATTTCTTTCTAGCTTATGAAGGGTACTTTTGTTGTGTTCTGTTTTTTCTTCTACATGACTTTAATCGTTAACCTACAAAACCTTTAATGTTCTTTACTTCTTCACAAATAGATTGCTATATTTTATCGCAAGGTCACAATTATTAGCAGAAGCCTTTGACTTAATGAGAATGGATGTCCGAAGAGTTATGCTAATCAATCTCAATTCCAAACATATAAAAATTAATCATAATGTCTTCGCTTCCTTGTAGAGAAATCGCTTCTTTTGCACCAGAAGTCTCTGGAGATATTACGTAGTTTTCTATGAAATTAACGTACTATTTGTGTCTTGATTGAATTCCGATCGATTAAAGTGGCCACATCGGAAATTCTAGTCATTGAGGAAACGTTGATCGAGAAGGAAGTGATGCTGTTTCATTGTGGTGATTCATCGCAAAGTCTTTCGAGATCACTTGGAATGCGCGTTCACGGCGAGCATCATTCCTTTGGCATGATTCTTTCAGCATTCACTCGGCAGCATAAGGGGTAATGAGTATTTCTCAGGAAAGCATGCGCCGGCTTTAAGTGGATTTTAGTGCAGTATTAGTAGTGGGTGGTGGTGTGTCATGTGTTCCAAGGAAACCAAGAGGAGGGAGTTTATGGATGCGGTGGAAAGTCATACAGTGGCGACACAGTGACGCGTGGATTTCGGCCTCTTGCGTCGGCGTAACTTCCTCAACAAGGACATCGAGATTGCAGCGTAAAAAATGAATACTATAAAGGAAAATGCACGAGGAATATTTTTCTTGATGGGTTTTAAATTTTAGGATAATTTCCTTGGGAAAATATTGTAGATAATAGGAGAACCTTTTGATAAAGGAGAGGTTTTTGTTTGTATATTTACCATCTCAAAATGTAGCGGTAATGAAACTAAATCACTTAAAGGATTATTATTGCCTTTTCAGAGCAGTTATAAGACTTCTTTCTATTTGCATTACTGCCTCCAGTTTCAGCGTAGACTAGTCAAACGGTGAAGGGAACAGTGTTAGAATTTTTGGGTGTAGATGTAACTGATACCATTTTTATAATTCCCTCATTAAATTTATATTTTGAACTTCACGGATGAAAAACATCACTTTTATTACCTATATTTCAATTGATAGTATTTAGGAAATGGGAATAAAGTTTCACCTATTTATAAGTGAGCATATATACAGTTCTAGGATTTCAGATCTCTTTTTGTAGCTCCATGAAACATTCGGCTTCTAGGATAGGTAAAACTTTTTATACTTACATGACACAATTATTACTTCGATTAGCAAATATTATGTGAATCATTTATTATTCCATTTGTTTTTATGTATCGTATAATAGCTTATGACGTAGAAAAGGTTCGCTGTGAGTAAAAAGTTATAAAATCATTAAAAAGTACATGACAATACATGATAAGTATTTCAGAATAATTAAAAACTAAACTAATTATTAGATATTACTGAAAATATTAACTATATCAGTTACCTTCATATTATTTTATTTATAATAAATGAAAGGAAAATTGCTGCAATTATTGTAAGAATAAAAATACGAAAAGAAGTTGATAAGAAATATTAAGTTTATAGAGCTATAGAATTGGAGAATTTAATACAGTACAATAAGAGAATATGATTACAACCGTTCTAATATTAACCTCCACAGCCCATAGGATGTCATAAAAGCGACTTCAGCTCATTACCTTCCACCGATTCGGATAATAAAGAAAAAGGGAACTAATTAGCGGAACTGTTTTTTCACGCCTATGCTTTACCGTATTTGGCATCTCAAAGGATGTTCACGTAAAAGTAAATTAACGCTCGATTACCCCCGCATCACCTCAAGGTGACCCCAAAAGGGAGACGAAGTAAGGACCCGCCCTGAACATAATGGAAGGAGCTGATGAGATGGGGAGGAGCGAATCGTGTGTGTGTATGACGCTTTCCGAAGCGCTCATGGATGAACACCAGACGACGCCACATTCCCATCCTTTGTAACGATCTTTCCTTCCGTTCGACTATTTCCTCCCATTTAAAATTCCTCCCTTTTTTTCCATCCCTTTTCAACGCTCCAAGGGTGCTGCAGTCACGCGCCCCCGGTCGCGAGTCCTTGGCTCGTTTTTTGTCTCCTTTTTTGGTCTTAGCCTTCGGAAACACACCTTTTTCTCTGACCCATGCTTTGACTCACGTCCCACCCTCCTTCAAGACGCGCTCTCTCTATGATTATCCCCTTCGTTCGCTTTTAAATCCTATCGATGCTTTCATTTAAATGCATCGGATGCCTTCCAGAGGAGGATCGTCCATTCCGATTTCGAGCTCAAAACAAAATTCTCAATTCGATTGGATGTCTTTTATAGCCGTGGTCTCGTTCGGTTTTGTTTTTTTTTCATGAAGGGATCTTGCGGGCGTTGAAGTCTCTCCCTCCGCAGCTCATGAATAAGAGCGGGAAGAGATCTACATTTACGAGTTTTTTTGAGTAATTCAAGCAGCAATGAAGTGTGTAGTTTTCCGCGATGTTGGCTGAAGCTGGAAATATAGACGTTTAGGAAGGAGTCTTTGGCGAGATATGGGTTGTACAGAAGCCAATACTGGTTAATGGAGAGGAATTCATTGACTGGAATTTTTTATGCAAAATATATAGAACTAGAAGTAAGGTGAACTTTTAGCTACATTTCTTAAAACGCACCTTTACTCGGTCTTTCCATGATGTAGTTCTTCAATTCTCTACTGTTTTTGTCGTCATCTATAAATCTATCTCAATAGACTCTTTGATATGTAGCTGCTGAAGAGAAGTGGATCAGAATCAGTTTTATTTAATCATAATATTAGTATATAAAGCATCTCTTCGTTAGCTTCGTAAGAAAGAAAAGTAAATATGGTAGGATAGGAAAATGTTTGTTTACAATGGAATATAAATGAGGATGATGGTGATCATTTTCAATGCTCGATAATTTATCGTTAACTTTCCTCCTATGAATGGGTTCAATAATCATAGTTCTAGTTGTTTTAAATATATCACGAATATAGCTATAAGGAATTATCGTTTCTTCATTTAAGTACTTTATCCTCCTAGAGTAAGTTTCCAGGATAATCCAATTTAATTATGTTTACATTTTTTTCATGGAAAGGAAATATTTTACCCTATAATTACTGTCATTTTTTTATTTGGTCGCTCCTTTCCAATAATGTTTTTTTCCGCAGGAAAAGTGAATTAGACAAGAGATAAAAAAATTAAAATTAATTTAATTAGTAGAGTGTATATGATATCATAAAAATTCTGGTACTCGATAATGCTGTTCCCTAATTTCGGAAAAGAATTTGATGCGTTACATTATCAACACGTGACAAAGAAAGAAATATTCATAGATGGAATATAGAAGTGTGGGGTCTATTCGAGAGAGCATTTTCTATTAGTTTACGAACACATTTTTATTTCATCCAACTCTACGAAGATACCCTCCTAGCCGCTTATCGGCGTGTGGCAGGGGGTAAACTCCATTTCCCCGATATCTACCCGTAGAATAAGATTTTTCTTCCACTTCGCCTACCGTAAAATATTGCACGGCTCGTCACGTCTTTTCACCGCTTTCGTGCAGAAGAGGGCCGGAATTTTTTCTTTTCCCTCTCCTACCTCTTTTCCGGAGTGTCCCGGGATGAGTCCTCCAATAAAACCGGAGTGCCGCACAGAAATTGGCTCCGAAGGGAACCAAAGGAGGAAATTGCCCCCACAACTTCTGTATTGCTCCTCCACCTACCTGCTCCTTCCACCATTAAACGAATTAGGGTCTCTGTCAAAATCGAGAGAGAGAGGTCCTCGCACGCAAGAGGGGCCCTTTTCGCCCCTCGTGGGCCATCTCACGCCCCACCACCTCTCATGGTCATCCACCCCAAAGACAAGACCATCTCCGCCCATTCAAACTGTTCTTCATTGTGAGAGAGGGTAAATGGATTTGGTTCGTCGCTCTTTTCTAATTGTTGGCCACAGAAAGGATCCTCTTAGATAGGTCGCTAAGATAGGACGCCTCGTGCGTAGCAGGTTTTTGGAACATCTCCAACGGGTTGTCTCCCGAGGAAAGCCCAAAGAATCTCTCTCGTTTTTGTTCTCTTTGTCGTGGAAATAATGGCGGAGCTGCAAGGGTTTTTCTTATCGCGCTTAAGCCTTTAATTCTGGAGAAACGAGGAAATTCTTCTTGACCATTATATCTCTCCGAGCTTGTTGAATTGGTTAACGAGGTGGTTGTATAAAAGGAGGGGCAAGCAAAAAAGGCGACTTTTAAGATCAGGTGTTTAAAGATACTCTTCGGAATTGGCTCGTTTAGATGAGCAGGGAAGTTTTTTTATGAGTCGTAGAAGTTGATAGACTTATGCTGGAAAGTATGTATTAGTGACTTAGTTATTCGCAGTTTGTACGTTTTGTTTTAATTCCTTCAAATTTTCTGAGGAGTTTGCTGCCCGAGGGAGAAGTTTGGAAATCTTAGGTTTCTCTCGTAATTGTGGAGATGAAATCTATCGAAACCACCGCTGTAATGCAAAGAAATAACTGTATGAGACTTAGATACCTTTAAAGCAGGAGATGGCTTATTTGGCATTCAAAGGAAATATTTGAACAGTTCTATTGTTAAGGATTGATAATGAGTGTAATACGAAACTATCGAAAATATTCCATAACGATCTTTTTCTTCTGATAAGTAAAAGTGACATTATTTAGAGAAAAAGATTTCTTTCCGGCTTTTTTCCTAAATATTAAAATCACACCAAATGCAAAATATGTAAATAGAATACGATTTTGTTCATAATTTTGTTCGAAATATATGATGTCTGTTAAATAAAGGAAATAAATCTTCAGTTCTTATTCAATATTTGCGAGTATATCAGTCTTACTTACATTTTGAAATATTGTTCCACAATATTGTCCAACAATATAGTTTACTGTGCTTCCGCTTGTCAATCGTAAGCATAAAATTGTTTTCTTATTGAGCTAGTTATCATACATCTTTGAAAGAAAATATATTATAAGGAATTTTTATTTCACGATTTTTCGTACTTACCAAAGTCATGTAGCGCATTAAAACCATTATCAATACTTCAAAAACGAGAAATACTCAAACTAAAATCTGTCTTATCTCTTTGGATCAAAGAATAATCAAATATTTTAGGGGAAAATTGCATTCCGGAAAACTATTGGAATTTTTTTATTTGATGTTTCTAATTTATAGTTTTTAATTTTATTTAATGATAGTTCTCATTTATAATTTATCGAATGCAATGCTATGTGATTCGGATAATGGGAAAGATAAGCTCGAAATCCTAAGGTTTTCCCTTGCGTTCCTGAATCACTCACGATCGACGGAAATAAATCCAGCCAGCTCGGCTCCAAGAAACATCACGACCGTGCCCCAATTTCTTTGTTTCTGTTTCCTCAAAAACTGCGAAGTTTGGGCGTTAATCATAACGAATAAGACGTGGAGCACTCAATGAACCGGAACGCCACTCCTTACGGAAATCTTCCACCGGATATTTTTTGAACATTTCCCACTTCAACCTGCTGTTTAAAACTCGAGTACTGTATTTATAGGACCCTTTTAAATGGCAGCTTTCCACAAATCTCCGCACTTTCCACTTGTGCCGAAGCACCGGAAACCCTTCTCCCTTGAAGAAAAACGCCGAAAAAAGCTTTCCCCAACACACTCACGCTTTACTACCCCTCATCGGAACACCCCAATCATCCATCCCCTTTCACCTTCCGCTCGATGAGGGTCCCAAACTAATTCGACCGAGGTCATAAAAGCGGTGCCTTTGGTCATGACCGGGAGGGTCCTCAGGAGAGGAAGTGGTGGGCGTCGAGGGAGACAAAGACCGGGGAGGTTTTGATGGTAGGGGTCGTCAATGGAGTCGGCATAGTAGGGCTTATAGTTTTCGGGAGAAACGTACCAACAGGTGGATATAAATCCTAGAGAATGGGGTCGCGAAGGAAATGAGGGTTGGAGTATGACGTTTAGGGCCCGATTAGAGAGGAAGACCTATTTATTCCACCTGTAAGAGGCCAGAGCGAAGGAACTTATCAACAAGTTTGTTTTCACAGCTTGAATTCATCTGATAAGAGCCCTCGTGTTAAATTCCCTCGCTGCCTAAAAATCTATCTCATTAATGAATTCTCCCTAGCTCTCTAAGAGCCCCTTATCTCAGCAAGAATCGCTTTGGGATGTAATTACAGGGAATCTAATGGAATTGTGAGGATTTAAATATTCAAATGTATTTTCTGATAGCCTTTTTTATCTCGGGCGTAAATATACACACGAACCATCTTACCGTTGCATCTCTTCTCAGAGTTCCCATGCTGAATCTGTTCTAGTCGACAGCTCAGGTTGGATAGGATTCTATTAAAATTCTTTCTCTCTAGTTCTATGTTTTTTTAATTGTGACTTCTATAGTTATACTTTCTATTATCTGAGAATTTAGCTCAGTTAATTTTTTGTCTACTATTTTTACAATCTGATAAAATTAAATACCTTACGTTCTCCATAATATCATTTTGGGATCGATGCATTGGAATGAAGCAAATTTCCAAGAGCCTATCTGCAATAAAAATCGAATTTTTAGCTTAGTGAACTTTTAGACTTTTTTAGAACTTTTTTTAGATGAGAGTCATATACTGCAAGTAAAAAATACTCTTTGTACCTTATAGCAATATTTTATACTTTATTTCTCATTTATTTGGTCGACTTTCTATAAAGTTACGCCGTATTACTTACACGGTATCCAATATTGCATCATGTGAAAGTTGGTCTCGAAAAATATTCCTCTTCTGTAGAAGTGAATCATTTCTGCATTCCTGATACGTTAAGCACGCCACCACTCGTGATCCTTGGTCAATTCCTCGTATCTCCCAACCACAAAGATTGAATGGGGAAATAGCTATCGACTTCCATCTATCTTAATACAAATATCTTCCTTTTGATTATGTCTTTTACACGTTGTTGGACCGCGAATTCAGTTCCAATATCTTTAGAGGAATGTTAGAAGAAGAACCTCCAAAAAAAAGTTCCTCAACTCTGGCCCATAGACCATTCGAAAAAGCACCATCATGGGGCATGTTTTGCGAAACAAAGAAAATACAAGCGGCGCCAATAGCCAGACGTGACGTTACTACGGAGTCGACATTTCTCGGGAGCTACTGCACCTTCTATCTAGTACAAGCATGTACAAAGTGATAATCGCCCCGTGGCGATGTTTTTCAACGGAAATTATTGAAAAGGCGTGAGGACCTACTTTCTTTCTCTCGTTCTCCTCGGACCTTCCGAGTCAGGAGCCGTAAATAACGTCTCGGAAGAGACAAAAGGACAACCTTACACGGGAGCCATCCGGGGTCCTCCTTGGACATGTTATTGCCCCTCCCCCAAAGTCAGAGCGGACCATGAGCGGGTCGTGACAGCGGGACGTCGGATAGGTGGTAGCGGCGGATGGCAAAGGGTGGTGGGTCTCCCTCGGGGATTTCTGGCGTCGGTAGAGCAATAAAAACTGAGTCCCCGAGACGGTAATTCGCACTGGGTCATTGTTCTTTTTGCGAGGATTAGTTTCCTAAAGGGTACAGGTGCATTTCTCTTAGGTACCTGACTAGAAAGAAAGACTTTACTGAGTGTACGGTTCTAACAAGTGCGGCGTCTAAGTTCGCACCGACTCATGACCCCAGAATTAAAAGCTCTCTCTCTAATCCTTCTGCTTCTAATCTGTAGGTTGTGAAGTTCAATGTACGTTCCCGTTAACTAATAATTTGGGAACGGGAGAGAAAAGGGGTTGGAGGAGTCACTTGCGCTATTCGTCGTTTCTCCATCTCCGTTATTCCTTGGTATTTTTGCGTATTTTCCAATTTTAAAATTGATTTTCGATTGTTATATATACTATAGAAATATTGCAGCGCTGAAACATTAATTTCTCGAGATTATTTACGTATATTTATATTACTTATAAAAGGTTATCGCATTCATTTCTTAAAATGAGTAGTTCATGGAAATATTGAAAAATGATATTGTTGGAAATTTTTAATGAACAAAAATATATAGACCAAACTTAATGGCTCGTCCTTTGAATGTTTTTAATAGTTCAGGTTTCGATCGTTATTTAGGGGCAGATTTATATTGATATCTATCATATTCTTGGTGAATTATATTGTTATTTTAATTTTTCATGGAATCCTGAGTTAACAAAAAATTAATCTCAGGTGTGGTAAAAATTAAAAAGTTAACTTTGACCTCAAAAGCTTTAACATAATGTGTTTGGGCTCACTATTTCGTCATCATGTAATATTACAAGTTCAGACTAAGATTTTGATGTAAATTATCTAATACACTCGGATCTAATCGTACATGGTTTAGTTAACATTTAGTAGAAATAAATTGTAGGAGAAATTTTTATGCAGCCCTGCGTCAATTCAATGCTATGATCAACATGAACTCAGCTAATCCAATATGTAAATAAATTTATTTTTGAAGCTGTAAAGTGGTACATATATTCGCCTCGATATCTATTGCGAATTGTCTTTTTCACGACATCTTTTTCGAGACGGAGAAATTTTAAATGGACACGTTCTGAAGCAAAGGACGAGGAAGGGTTTTTGCACAACAGAATCCGCAAGAGCACCGAAAACGAGCGGCGCTAATGGAATCTCTTCGCAATCGGACATCGAGGACACATCGGCTCACGATTCGAGATTCGCAAAAAAAACATATCGGCAGCTGCCATTTTGGGGAGTGTTCGAGAGGGTCAAGAGGATGTTCACGAAAGAGGGCAAGAAGAATGCCAGAGCACGAGTGTCTCTCGAGCTAACTCCTCTCCAAGGGGAAAAATCGATGGCGTGAGCGAGGTGCTATGTGGAGGAGGAGGGAGCCTTCCGAAGTCGGCGGGTCAAAGGGAGGAGTGTGGGTGGACGAGCAAATGTTCCCAGTGTTCTTTACGACTCGGCAAAGCGGCCGTCAAAGGGAGAGGAGGAGTTTTTGGGCAGGGCAAAAATGGAGGCGAGCAAACCGTCCTCAAGAAGGTGTAAGACGACCGCAGTGCGAAGCGAATGGCAAAAACAACCGCCAAAATGCATTCTGAAATGAATAATGCATCGAAAGGCCCCGAAAACCTATATAACGGTGCGTGAGGTTGTTCGGGCTAATCGAACGCGCCTCTCTTTTTCAGAAAACGAGACTTCAAAACAGAACAAAAGTCGTCCACGTGGACGTTTCCAAAAGGTTTTTCTCTCTGTGAATATTTGGTGAGAGCGGGTCGCGCCTTTGAGTTTGCGTCAACTTCCTGCCCAGCGCTTTCAAATCGCGAGTCCAAAAGGGCAACGAGAACGTGCTCTTTCTTTTGACGACGCGTTGGTCTCCTCCGCATCGCGATGAGGAGACGACGGCCTTCATTGGAAATGTCTCGGGATATTTACTCTATTTTACCAATGGGTTTCCATTTTAAGAAGCATGCAGAAGTAAGGCCACGGTATTGATTTCCAAAATACGTATCTAACAAAGTAAACATTGTATTGACAATGATGCTCTACGAGAGTCATCAACGAAAAGTTGATTCAAGTACTTTTAATCAGAGGAAAATAATACTGCTGAGTATCTTTCACAGATGCATTTTTTGCATAATGAAGAGCTATTTAATTTCCGCATATAATTTAATTTAATCGCGACCAGTTTCGTAATTTACATTACATCTTACATCCTGAACATTAATGAATTATCTGTGGAAATTACGAAGCATTTTATCATGCTATGGCTTTCCACTAAGTCACGTCTTCTAATATCGATTTCAGTATTCTTTTGCTCTTTAATACTATACATACTATTTAAACAGCGCGAATTAATATTTTTTGGGGAGATACTGAGCATTCTTTCCTTCTGAAATGCCGTGTCCATTCTACGAAGTTGCTCTTGAATAAATCAACTTTATTTGATTTAGTTACAATGAGGAATTCTCTCCCTAGGTGAACACAATATCCGACAATTTCCTAGGTGAAAATATTATTTGAAATTGGGGCGTATTGGGGAGATGACAAACTTCTTTTAATTCCAAACTATCTATACACTATTTTTATATTCAACACACTACGGTGTGGAAGTAAATGAAGTTTTTCATTTCTTTAACCCGCTTTGAAAGTCCTTCCACGAAGTAACGCCTGAACAGATAGATTTTTTTATTTAAAATTAGTCCACTCTATCTAGTCCATCATTTCATTATTTTTTAAGATCGTTTGATTACTGTAAAATCGTACGATATCCCATAAGTATCTCATTCGCCCTATAAGACGTACACCCGTATGCCAACGGCTACCATTAGAGTCGGCCAACAGGATTTGCAGAAATACTTACTTGCGCCTCAAGGCCAAACACGAAGTGTTTCGTGACACGAGGGATGTGCTAATACGCGTAAGAGGAGAGGGCCTGTTTGTAAATGGTAATTCTCGAAAGTGGGTTAATAGTGTCGGAGCACCTCTTTCACTCGGAGACGCGTGATCGAGTTCTGTAAAAAAGTCGTCTCGAATGCACGTGTCTCGCGGACATTCACACGGCGAAACCAAGTTCGAGGGCGCGTGACACAATAGCGCTGAATCACCGTGCCGCGTAATGAAGTGTGGGAGATGAAATATTCACCGCTAACTTTGGCTAAACGACTCTACGGATGGCACCGGTTGATTAATAGGCGATTGGAGTCCTATGTACCGTTTATTTGCACCTCGCTGATCTATTTCCAACCGCTCCCATTATGGATGGTTATATGGTTCATTCACACGGCCGACCACTTAGCCGAGCTAAAAAGAACTAGGGAGTGGGTGTGAGAAAAATACTTCTGAACTGGACGGTTCGCTTGTTCCAAATACAAATATACAAAATATTCATATGAGAATATGAGAAATGAAATTCAGAAGCAATTTTCTATTATTTTATGGAAGTATATTTCGTAAATAAATGATCAAGATAACCCAGTAATTAAACGTCCTAAAATATTCCTAGAGTATGACCCAATTTATATTTCAATCTTAGAGATATATTACAATAATCGATCTTGATTCCTATGTATTTCAGGGATTACTTTTAATGTGTCACGCTTTCTGTTTAATCATCAACATGCTTTTACTCCTTCAGTACTCCCAATTTTTTTTCAATGACGTATAGAATATCAAAAACTGTTAAATTAATAGTTCCTTCAGTATTTTCGCGACCGTAGATAAGTATTGATTGGAAAAGGTTTTCAATTTTCATGAAATAAGCAGCAATTAAAAAAGCTCTGTTATTACTCTCTCTAGAATCTGAACAGCACAACTCAAACTTTCACAATGTCTTTGTCAACGTATTTGGGCTCAGCTAAACTAAAAAAAAGTTTACGGACATCATCGTCTTCTGTATTGATTGTACGATGGATGATTCGTTTATCTAATAACCCGAAAATGGGTATTATTAAGTTAGCCCTACACCAAAATTGAACGTGAATTGAACCTCAATCATATTACCTATGAATAGATAATTCAATCAGAAACAAACTTAATTTTAATTTTTAATGGAGGATATTTCCTTTCCAGTTCTTTAGCTAACTTTTTCCTCGAGCTCTTCAGCTACTTCAGGACGTACGGAGGAGACAAGGAAATTCGCACATTCTGATGTCACGCGATGGTTCCTAATCGAAGTACGTATTTTCGCAACTCCCACCTTTCCTTTAACGTCAGAGGACAAAAAATTATGCCGAAAAGCTCGCGAAGTGCGTGGAATGAAATCACGGCCAGTTTCTCCATCGCAACGCAGTGACTCTCCCGATGACGCACGGGTTACGTCAGCACCTCTCCCTTATCTCGGAACCATGGGATCGCCGCGAGAAATGTATACGGACGCACGCCCACCCGCCATATTGACATTCAGCCTTCCGATTGACTCCTGCCGACCTTCCCTGCCACGCGTGAGAAACCAATTCGCACGAGCCCCGTGCCTAGCCTACTAAAGATGTGTGCCCGATGCTTATGCTAAAATCCTCCGTCCGTTGTCATCCTCTTTTTCGCTGCTTCTCCACCCCCTACCACCCTTTTATCTGTTGTTCTATTCTCTAACACTGTACACGATGCTCGAGGAATTCGACGCGTTGCTCATATCTCGTTTCGGTTCGCAGCGAAACTGTTAAAAGCATAACAGCATAACATGTACGATTCTCCCACTCTTGTCTCACGAAAAGATTATGCTCCTGCGAAGTCGTGATGGGGGAAGATTGGGATACCCGCTTCTAAACGTCTAACAAATAGACGAAACAGAGTGATAAGCAGGCAAATTTATGCGATGTCGTATTTTTTTTCTATGGGTGGGTGTGCCATGTCTTGCGATATGTTAATCACCTAGTTTCAATAGCATGCTCGTCTGAGAAAAGTGGTGTTTTCGATCATTCGTATTTTTAAGCAATAGAACTCGAAGTAAAGGTAAGGATTAAATTGAATTTTCAACGTCCCGAAAAGCTCTTGTTTAAACTGTGGAGTCTGCTATGAATGAGCTTCTTCACTAGTGGGGGATAAATTTCGCAAACTTCGATTCATAATATAAATATAGGAGCAACAAAAATGTATTTTCATTCTCATTCAGTTTTTAATTGTCGTTGTATTTAAAAATACCGAATTTTGCGAACCTTGTGCTTTAATCGGGCACAAATCTTACGTAATTTTCTAACAAATTTACCGTTTGAGGATTGTATTGTTTACTTTGAAAAATAGTTCTGTATTTTACTGCATTAGCGAGATAAAGATACCTGCATAACTAGGTGATAACGGTATATGAATTTTCCCAATTTCACTATCGAATTATGTGATAAAGAAATGAACAGCTTGATATTTCCGACAACATCTCTTGATATCGTGGAGGATCGGACATCCTTATTTATTGTAAACGAGAATAATTTAAAAATACCGGACCGGTCTATCGGCACGATCCCGCTCCCTAAACCGATCGATTTTATTCAAATTGGATCCGAAATTCTACATTATACGAGAAACGTGTCGAAGATATTTTATTCAATAGCGTTCGAATTCGTTCGGTTTCTGTGGAACGCATTTACGAATTTCCGAACTTAATCGAGGGGTTCGCAATATTTTCTTCTCAGCTCTATTTTTTCCGAAGGAAACGGCAAATCAAAAATTGGTTCCACTCTAAATGCGGAGGGTTGCGCAGGTGTTCCCAGCATTTGGCAGTATTTCCACAATCGTAATCGGTCCGGACTGGAGGAATTTATCATAAAACGCTCTTCGATGAAGAGATTCCGCATTTCGTTCTTGCTCTTTATTGCTGGAATCGTGGCAAAGAAAGCCGTCCTCGTATTTCAACCGACGTATTTAAGAAAAATGCGTAAAAGGCGGCTCATAACCATTTCTCGCACTTCCAAATTGGGGGGAATAGCTTTATTGCCCATCAATAAGCCAAACGAGAGCTTGTTACGGGTATTTTCACATCAGTTTTTCCACCGACTATTAACTGCAGTTAGTAATAAAGTTGCTTCAAAAAATGGCAAGAATGCGTTTACGTATGTGGTTCGAATGCAAATCTAAGGTTGTAAGAACCGAGTTGGAGAATGTTAAAACGAAGATTATAAGCTTTAATGTTGTAGTTTTCTTTAGAAGAGGTAAGGGAAAGAAAATTAACTGCCCAAAAAATGTTGTCTGTGTTATATCTTACGCGTTAAACTTTGTTTCTGCTTAACACACCCATATAAATCATACTTTTGCTAATTACGGAACAAAGTGACAAAGGCCATTGGGTTGTTATCCTCATACTTAGGCGTCATGCTTTTTAAATCATAACTGTTGACAATTCCGTTTTCTTTGACGTCATAAATATTTATAGCTCTTTCCACTAAGCCTTCCTGTTGCCTTACCCCGTTATAACCTTTCGTTCGTTAGTTATGAGTAACTCTGTAGAGCTTTTCTCTTCAAAAACAACGTTTTGTGTTGGAATGGAGAAAGGGGTGAATGGTAACTCGTTCGGAAAACTGAATCACAAATGTAACGTCCTGCAAATGTTGGACATTGTTTCTACCTTTCTTTTTCATAAACATCTCCCTTCAACATGTATCACAACGAAGAAAAAAAACATCGCGATGTTTCCAAAAGGCATAAATTCTGCAAGTACGTAAAAGCGCACACAGAGTCAGGCTTCTTCGAAAGGGGGCAGTTAAAAAAAAAAGAAACTCGCGTTTCAAAAGTAATAAGACGATGGGCGAATGGTAAATACTCATAAATGCATGTGGGCGTGCTCCTGAAAACACTTTTCGGCGCGCATTCTCTTTTCTTCTCTGTGTTCTTTCCGTCTCTCCCATACTCACCGCTTCTCTTCAGTCGCACTTCCAAGAGTTCGACCTTCGAGTTGTTCTCCCCCACCCCCATAAGAAACCCTCCCTCCCATCACGCACTTTTACACGTTCGCATTCTCCACTTCGTCATTAGCCGTGTCTAATTCCACGACCTGCTCCGCCGTTGTGTGTCGGAGAGATATATGTGTGCCCGCCGCACTATGGTTCCGTCGCAACTGCGAGAAGGAGTGCCCACTGACAAACGAAACGAACGGCCTCGGCTAATTACCCATAAGCTTAAAGAATCCTCGGAGCTGCCCCCGGATTTCTCTCTCTCCATTTACCTCCGGAATCCTCTCTTCCTTTTTTTCCACTTAATGCCGGTCTCACGTGCGTCGTTTTTAAGGGCTGTAAGTCTGCGTCCCATCGTCCAAGACACTTAAACTCTCCGCTGCATCTAAGTCGCATCATCTTCCCTAGCGCGTCCACTTTTCCAATTCGTTAGCAAACGACTACGGTTTTAATTATTCAGGAATGCTGATTGCGGACCAATATATCTTGTTCGGACTTTTTCCTTTTGGTCGTCCGTGCTTTTGGCACCGATTTATACGGTCGTTTGGTATTCCTACCGCTTTCCAGAAGCTTCCTGGAATTAAACGCTGGAACTCGAGACCCATTGCCTCTTCTTTCAGAGCTACCACAGAGCGGCGCTAATTAAATCTTTTCTGGAATGAAGTCGGTCTTGGAGATTGGAGTGTATTTCTCTGATTGAATGATTATGTTTTAAGGGTTGGGAATATCTTATTTATTACGATTTAAAGAACCATTTTATTCAGTTTGAAATATGGAATGCTCTTGTTACAATATACGTTGTATGCTACTGATAATTTAACTCTTAATTTGATCAGAGTCATGGTTTTATTTCCTCAAAGTTATGTTTTTTTTTAATTATTCAAGGAGGATCCTTTTTTACAATTTGTTTGTAAATCCTACTTTTGTCAACTCATACATTTTACTAACGAATTTAATCGTTTTATCTTATCTTCAATGGTTAATGCGTTTTCTAAGTTTAGGTCCAAACTAAATCAACGAAAGACACTTATTAACTTCATCGGAAACTTATTAAACTTCGACTAATTTCGTTGGTATATTTTGTGAAAGATAAGAATTGTGTTTCGTTTATTTAGAGTTGCTCCTTTCCACGAAATTCAGCTTTATTTTATCAGATTTTTTATCGTAGATAGTACCAAATTAGTTTAATTTACACCTCGCTGCAATTTTAGATTTGTAGTTAAAATTGGAATCAAAGATTCAATCTCTCAACTCGTATTTCTTCAGTTAAATACGTCATTTTTCTTACACTAATCAGATAAAGTAGAAATAATCATCACTTGAGCTTAATTAGATCGGAAACGTCTCTATCGTGGGTGAGATTAGGAATACAAACCCCCTCTCCATCTCTGATCAAGTAGATGTTCTACCGAGTACTTCCCGCTTTCACAATGGAATTGAAATCTGTGGATACAGATATCCACCCTGTATTCAACATGCAGGTGAAATGTATTACTCATCGGAATCCGACTTGTAATTTATGTTTTTATCCGTCGAAAGATCTCTTTCTGTTTTATATCAGGCGGTGGAACGGTGACTTCGTGCTAGAACGTAAAAGGATGTTTTACTGCGATCCGCTTTTAGAGGTTCGTGATGCCAAATATGTGCATGGAATCGAAAGTGTGTACCTTGCGCGGAATTCCCAAAATCTACTACGTATTTTCTCCCTGATCCGTTTCCTAGGGTTAACTTTTTAAAGAGCCCCTTGTTCAGAATCGAAACGCAGTCCAACTCCAGACCGATTGCTAATGACAGACAAGTTTTTCTTGCTGTTTTCAATAGGCCTTTATTGAAATTTGATATGAAATTATATCAGATTGTAACAAGAGAAGCATAGGCCTGACAAGACAATAAATATTCGAAGGTATATAATTAATAGTATTTGTAAATCATTCAAATTTCTTTGTTTATGAATCTATGTAAATAAGCATAGTATTCTACCAAGATACATAAAGAGTTATGAATAGAATTTCTTCGGGTGAAATAAAGGATTTCCAATTTCCGAGATAGAATTTGTTCAGTAAAGTTGAAGAAGCAAATCATTTGTCAGATTTAGTAATCTAAAATTTCTGATCTTAATAATTTCTTCCTAAATCATCCAATTTATTCAAAAGTTAATAAGAAATATATCTATATTTTGTTCTAATAAACATTTTGGTATTATTTACGGCGCTGTATCTCAGAAATTGACTTTGATTCTAAAGGAAAGCGAAGATTTGTAATATCCAATAAATTCAATTCATTAGATTAACTGCATCACTCCCATTATCAGTTATCAAAATCTTTTAAGGTTAAGGAATGTTCGACGTCTGAAAATTTTTCCTAGAAAATTTTCTCTGGATAAAACGTATCTTTCCAAAATCCAGAGTCTCATGTATGAACATTAACGTCTAAAAATATTTGTAATGTTACTGCTTCCAACTTTCATCTTTAGATAATAAAAAACGTTAGTAACTTCATTCCTGATTTCTCTGTGTTCTGGAAGAGTATCTTTTCAAATTATTTTGGATTCAATTAAAAAGTTATACTTCCTCATGCTTCTTATGATTTTTTTTTTCGTTTTTTTCCTTGGAGGAAATTTCTTTGCATTATACTGTGATATGACTAGTACCCCATCCATCTTTTCTTGGAGTATCATATTCATAAAAATATTCTCTAGGCAAAAAAGTTTATATTTTCCACTGGATGTGATGAATTGTAAACTTCCCTATCTCCCATCCCTAACATCTCAGAATGCTACAATGCACAATAGTTTAATTTTTATCTATAAATTAATATAATAAAAATTAAAAGTGAAAAATATGCAACTGTTGAATATAAAGGAGTCTTATTTTCTTTTCATTTATAGATATCCTTCCTGATAAAAAACAAGAATTCGAAGAAAAGAAATACATAATCCTCAACGATTTGAAGGCAGAGTGCATGAAAAGGCTGGGATCATAGACACCTTTCTGTAAGTAGATGTTTTCTTTCATTGATCAGCTAAAGTTAAGAATCCAATTTCGCTTTTACGAATAGAAACTTGGCATAGAAGGGTTTCGACTGTAATGTCAATTTAAAATGTATCTAAAAGAGTTCTGTCGAATCCAATTCCACACGCCCAGCATAACTAAAACTATAATAATTCTAAATTGATGGAAAATCAGCTTAGCAGGATGGTAGTTGATTTAGAAGCCCTCTCCAGACATCAGTTGATGTGAAATATCAGTTGAAAATCTCCAAGTGGTTTATCTTTTAAAGATACACGAACGGTACTTAATAGTTGAGTACATCATGAAAAATAGTCTTAGAAATGCATAAGTAGCTCACTAATAACTCAGTGCTGTCATCCTTCAAGAGAAGCTGTTGCATTTCGAGGAATAAAATACATGAAAATAGTTAGAGAAGTTAGTAAAGCTGCGTAAAAAAGATATTTATCATTTATTTTCTTTTTTTATGTATTGTTCGTCCATTTATCGGAACATATTTCAATCGGGCGCTTGTAAGTTTTAATAAATCATTATCAAAGCCGCTATTATTAAAAGTACATATTCTCTTGTCCTCATTAAATGATCCCTATTTCATCACCGACGACGAGTTTTTGGCGTTTAAAATAAATATACAGCGAAATGTCAGTGGGTCTCAATCGTATATCTCAATATCACTTTAGTTCGAAACGCATTTACCCAACGCCCATTCACCGCCCGGTCATCTTTCCCACGCTCGCCAGACTTTCGACGCACCTACGTCAACGCGCACGTCATATTTTCCCCAATGCAAATGTGCGCGAAATGCTCGCGTGGGCGATCACAGGAATACCTCCGGTGCGGGGAGAGAGAGCGGCCCATTTCGCGGCGTTAATGAGAGAGATGGCGGTCACTCCCACGCACGCGTAGCCACCTTCGGGGACAGGATGCGGCCTCTTTCCAACGGGGCGATGACCACCTCGATCCCGAATGCCGGTCGCCGACGCACTGCCCACCGAGAAAGCGTCATTCGACGGACGGGATTTTCCGCGTTGAGATTCCGTGAGGTTTATCTGCGGTGTTTGGGCGTCGACCCTTTTTTAAAAAGGAAATTGTCTGCGAGGTTGTTGTATAAGGAGGAAGAACGTTGTTGGATTCGCAATGTCGTCCTTTCAGCGTGTCGCACTGGCAACTTATTTAGGAAGTGAACCTTGAAGGAAGGCTCTCGAGGAGACGTATTGTTACTCGTTAAGTTCTGGTCTTTAGAATTTCTCTACCTAAGAGGTTGCGTAATGTCCATTACTATATGGTTACCTCATCATGAAGAGGATAAGTTGAATGATTCGAAGGGCCTCTGTTTTATATTGTTTGCTGTGTTCTGTCGTTGAAGGATGGGGAAATGAAACCTATTCTCTCTTACGCAACTCTAAATACTAATAAAATCTTTGGATCAACTGATAGCAGCTGCGAAACTTCGCATTCATTCCGATCAAATGATACATTTCACTTTTTATATGCAAGTTACTGCTTTTCTCTTTATCGCTTTTAAGACTCCCAGACAATACGTCTAACACGTGAGATGGAAGTCTTCGATTTAGATTTGCAAACCGAAAAGTAATCATCATCATCCATCCCTCATTTCAAGCGAAAGAACCTTTAAAGGCCTAGTTTAACTATGAAGTTATTCATGAAAGTCAGGTTTTTGTTTTCCCTAACAGACTATACGAGTTAAAATTAAGTCGATCTATTTTAATTATTATACTGGTAGTTTATCTTATGGAAATTCCTTCATATATTCACTAATAGTTCTTTTAGATTCAATATAAATTAAATTGACCTGACTCGAAATAGATTTTAACCATTTTAGTATGACGAGTGATCGATTCAAAAGAAATGCAAAGTGGTATGCTACCAGGAATAGACTCGCCATTCCAGTAAAGGAGCGATTTAATTTGCCATCCATGATTTTTACGCGTTCTTCGATTAATTACATTATCTCAGAAAGCAGAGGTGCTTTCGATACAGAGAAAATGATTAATTGCCTCGGCTACCATTAATCAGAGAGGAGGAGGTGAATTCTGAGATTGGATCTTTCGTTCACTAAGATAGAACCTTGTGATGTGACTGATGTCTCTAATAACAAAGATTCTAAAGGTAGAATATTAATGAGCGTAGGAGAGGTTTACCAATAATACTTTCCAATTTATATGTGTTCTTCGATTTATTAATGTGCTGGTAGCGATAAACACCTTCTGGCTCCTGTTGGTAATGATAGCACGAAAGTATGGTTTTTTACGTAACTTCTCCCGGAAACCTTGTGAGGTAAGGTTAAAAGTAAACATCGTGAGGACATCCGGAATCCAGCGAATACAAACCATCACCGATCGATATATTAGCCGAAAAAACCGCGGACGTAAACCACAGCGCAATTTTAACTCAAAGCAGTACCGCATGCATTATTGATAACGCGATCTTCGCACCAACAGCATTCGAAGGGGACCAGCTGCATTGGCAGTGTCGCTGGATGCCACGCACGGTGCTTGCAGAGAGCCATTCAAAAACAGCACGGAGTCAGCCAAGTCCGATGCGCGACCACGTAGTTACATTCTTTTTCATTTGTTTTCGCTCGCGAGCCATTGTCCGTTGGCGACGGAAGTGGACAAGAGGCTTTTGTCTTCCAAAGGACGTGACCTTGACCTTCTGCAAATGGACACGTCCTTAAGAGAGGTCATCGGCTCCAACAAGGACGTTCGCAAGCGGTGACACGCGTGACGGGAATAGCCGAGAGACAATGGCCATCCACACACGCGGAATGTCAAGCGGAGACTTCAACGCCTGCTAACAGCGTGCGTGTTTGGGCGAACCAAACGCGTCCTTCGGAAGCAGCGGTTTTTGTCACCGTGGGAACGTCTCCGACGCCTCGCGCATTCGTCCACGTGACACGGGCAGATTTTTTTATACGCTTCCGGCATTAGCACACAAAGGGACGAATGCCTGTCGAGCATTGTAATCGCACGTGACCAATCCATTGATTGGCCCTATCCCTTAAGGCGACCTTTCTTCATTTTTTCCCATTCAGCCATGTGATGCGGGGGATTGCGAAGTATATGAGTGTCACGTGCGTCAGCGGGTATTTGCATTCCCGGACGAGAGCCTCCTACGGTTTTTGCGTAGTTATGCTCGTGGATAAATATTTATTTTGACGCGTTTTAAGGCCCGAGAGTTAATGAGGAGGTGATTGATGTGTCTTATTGTTTAATTTAAAATTTTTCGCCTTTGATTTAAGTAAGTTAAATGTATTTTATTCGTTTTCGATAAAATAGGTTACTTCGTATAACATCGGGAATTATTCTGGTGTAATCATTTGCTTAAACTCATACTTACAGTCGTGTTTACTATGTCAGAATCTAATAAATGAGTAATATTTGGCTAAAATTTACTTCAAATTAATAGTTTTTTGATATTCTGAGAAAAATATTGATACTAAGCTTGAATAAGTTTTAGATATATATCTGGTTGTAAATTGCGAAAAAATTGTTTTTTGTTTCAGTGATTATATGTATCTAAACAGTGAAAACAATCTAATACAGAATTTTGATGTCTAAGAAAAATATTATAGCGATAGGTTCCCGCACCAAACTAACGATTTAAATAACAGTCGAGCCATACATTTTAATCGTGAAAGCCGTGGTCTAGCGTAAGTTGCTCTTAAAGAATACTCTTCTAGGGGAGAGTGGGTATCATAAAATACGAAGACAGAAGCTCGAGTGATTTTATAGCGAGGAAACTTCAATGGCCAGATGCATGTGCATACAAACTCATAAAGATAAATTACCTATCGATGCTAAATTTATTGCGTCTTCCTTTCAATAGGGGTAGCGCCGTTACTACTTGTTTTTTTTCAACATCACCTATCGTACATTCTAAATAGACAGTTTGCATTGAGACTCTACCTCATTCATTCATGCACTTCTAAGTATATATGTTCGTTCAGTGAGATTCGGAATGGAAACATTAAGTATGATTAGTAAAGTTAAGAAGGTTCATACTTTGTGGAATGGTTATATAATGAATAAGTTAAGATGAATTAAAGTATATTATTATCGCTCATAATGATAGATATTATTAAGATAATTAAAAATTGTGTATTTTGTTAATACGGATCTGATGAATTATCTGTTATCAGTTGATGTATTATTCACCAATTACCCTCCAGAAGAACTTATTTAGATTTATGAATATTATAAGCAGTATTAACTTTTACGTTTTCATGTTCATTTTGTTTAGTGTCAGTGAAAGCGGAAAAATTAACTGAGTTTATAGGACTTTTTACTGATTAATACAGCGACAGTGATAACTTATTTATCGCGTAACAGCAGCGTACATTTCGCATATTCCCGCTCGCATTTTCTATAGATTTGCTCCGTCTAGTGAACTCTACCGGTGGACCTCGGTACTTCTTGAGGCCCGCGAGATATTCTTTGCAATACCGCTACCTGAGATTTGCAGATAATATTTATGTAAGAATTTGGGGCTATGGAATTATCATTACGTAAAAAAGTTTTATATATAAAGAATGTTTGCTACATTAATATAGAAAAATATATATGTATATTCATCGCTCAGAGGTCATTCGGGCATGGAAAATTGATAAATTACCGAAACTTACTTCTGGGTTCGACCCGTTATATTGAATTATAGAAAATTTATTTACGTTAAGAACATGTTTAACTGATTTTTAGGAAAAGATTGATTAATCATAATCCTGAAACCCTTTACTTAAAAGATAAACACCGTAGGAACTATTTTATTGTCATGTTTTTCTCTCAAGATGATGATTAAGATCGCAAATGGAAGTATGTCTGATAAGTAAAACATAGTATGAATTTAGAATTGCTTCTATTTAATATTTTCATTTCCGAGCTCTGCTCCTATCAATATACTTTCAACTATACCGTGAATTATAAAAAACGAAATTAATAAAAATTGTGTATTTGCTAATGAATGAATACGTAGAGCAATAGATAGAGTACTTTATCCTCTACGTTTTGGTTAATTGCAACGCTGTAAATGTGTACATCACAGATAAGAAAAATTCGTCTTCGTCAGCTGTTTATAGTTCCCATCTTTCGTTGTTTGTGTTAGTTCCATTAAGATCAACCATTCTCCGAGTTAAACGAGCGAACAATTCTCACGCATTTTTTATTACAAATCGCTCCTTTCACGAGAGATTAAATTTTCCCAACCGAAAATATTCCGCACATAAGACAAGTTATAATACATCACCCGCTAAGATATCGCAAGGCTGTATCATCTAGTCACAGACGATAGGGAAAATAATCAATCAGATCGACCGTTGCGTTAAAACCTGTCGATGAAATAAATTCAAAAACCCCTTTGCATAATCTCATCATCGTGAATGATATCCGAAGACCAGTAAAAACTTTCTCATGAACACTTCCGAAATCCACGATCTGTGAAACCACAATAGAATCTCATCGAACATCATTAGCAGAACCTCTTTGGAACTTATTATTATTCCCCATAGATATGATTAATCATTACGAGTCGAGGATAGAGCCTCTTTGCATACTAATGCGTTATCAATATGCACCGCCGACCTTTTTTTAACCCCGCGGTACTAAAAAAAAGACGAACAATCGCCCGCGGTTTCGATTCAATATTTACTTCCCGACTAAATGAAGGTATTCTTCTCCGCGAGTTTTTTTTCCCCATCGACCCGTTCGGAAACGGATAGGGTCCGATTTTTTTCGTAACCCGAGCCGCGGAATTCTAAAGCGTCTATATAACGCTAACGATGAATCTCACCACTCCGCTCTCAGTCCTCTCATTTGCATTCCCAATCTCCATACCTTGGGAGCATCTCTTCACGCGCACGGACGCCATCTGCCGCCTCCCGTACAATTCAACCCTTTTTTTTAAAACCCATCGAGAGCCAGAGAGAGGTAAGAAGAAAAAGGTCGATCGGATAATCCTCTTTTCCCGATCGATCCGATATATTTCCCCATTATGAGATTCCGCTCGCACGTTTTCGAAGGTTGCTTTTTTATCCCCGAGTGCTTCCCACCGATCGGCAATATCCCCCCTTCTTCACTAGGGGGGGATATTGCCGATCCCCTACCTGTCGCTCCGCCGTTTGAATACAATCTCGATAAATCACCTGGCAAAGACACACGGAGGGAAGGCTAATCCGGTGTGGGAAGGGCGTGCCGGCGGTGGAATGCTCATCTCGCGAGGGGTGCGTGTTAGCTCCCGATTCCTATCGGAGCTCTTTTTTTTGCGCCATGGGATGTGCCACGGTAAGACAAACAGATTGGATGTCTGTCCGCGTCTGCATCATTAGTCACGGCCCGGTCCCGGTTATTATTAGCATGGGTTAGGAGGTGCGTTTGGGCGAAATTTATGGCCACACCGAACGTACGCTCCCATATCGATGGGAGTGCGATGAAGTGTCGTCTAAATTAACACGAGTGTTGTTCGCCGGTCGTGATTTCTAGCTCTAGATTTTTTTGATTGAGTGAGCGCCGTATTGGTCGAGAGCTATGAAATTCCGTATCGATGAGGGCTGTTGTCGTTCGTGACTTCGCTCCAACTCCAGCGACGATGTTCGCTACGAGTTAATTTTATTCTACAATCTGTTGACACAAGTTGGAATTATTCGGAGCAGTTTTCAGCGCGACGAGTTAGCTAATAGAGACATAGTTCTGGATTAGGATCGGAATAATGATTTAAAATCAGAGAGAGATCGTTTTATTTTTAATATGAATTGGGATGAAATTTTGTTAAGAATTTTATAATAAAATTCATGGCTCATGTTTAATAATATAGTTTTAGGTCGGGAAGAATATTAAACATTCAAGCGATGTATATGGAGGTATTTAATATTCGTATAATATTTTTTTTATCAGGAAAATGAAATGAAAAGTTTAGGAAATTTATTCTTTCTTAAATTATCAACAACCGAATGATTCCAAATTTTCAACTCAAATTGACAGTTTAATACTAGATTATAAATTAATTTACCAGATCAAGCCTTATTCTATTACTTCCTTTTAAAAATTTTCCTAGTCAATATTTAATTTTCTAGTCCATTTATAAGATTTTATTATAGGACGAATTATAAATAACTTAATAGTTTTGTGTAGTATATGCAGAAATTTATAGCTTTCAATCAAATATAGAATCTCCGTACTCTCTAATTTTTCCAATTACATTTTATTCTTTTATATCCTGAGAAAATAAACCGATTGAATAACCCCGCTAGTTGATATCCATGCACTAAGTGCTAAGACTATTGTTTCAGACTAATTCATTTAATCACAATTTTTTAAATATAAATAAACAAATAAATCTTTGTAAATACACACATATAAAAATTAAACCAAACAGTATAATCCTGGGAATCGAGAAGTTGAATAAAGTATTTCAGACAGCAGTTGAACGGATGCTCATTTCCCTCGTCTCCGGTTCGAATCTCTATGATTGATTGATTTTAACGGGCCTAGCAGAAGCAAAAAACTTTTAAACAGATGAAGAGAAAGAAAGGATAAATTTGAATAGGGCTTTGGGAGGCACCGAATCACAGCATTTACCCCTTCCCCACCTCTCCTTCTGCACTCGCATCACTCTTCCTCTTATCTACATCTCCCGAGAGAGAATTCTTCTTTCCCACAACCCTTCCAAGGAGGCTGCAGCCGCCCTGGACCACACCTCCCACGCCGCCACTAGATCATCGCTCTTGTTCCACAAGATGCCTTTTCATTTTGCGCCTCAATGTTTATAACCCCCTCAACTTTTCATGAATATGAATGAAAATGGAGGCACGTATTTACAAACACACCTGTTTCGCTCGTCTTTGTGAAAACGGAGGTTATTTTCGCCTTTTATAATCCTTTGCGGGAAGATATATTTCGGCCAGATATCCAGTTTAATGTATTCCCACCGTTCAAGTGCCTCCGCTCCAGCTGTGGCTACTTCAAATCACGGTTTCTCCGTAGTAATGATGTATTGTAGTGCTTGTTTACCGGGAATTAATTTATAGTGGATGTTGGATGAGATACATCGTTTCGTTAGGAATATGAATCGGTCCTAGCAGACGTTTTCGAAGAGAAATATTTAATCTGATCTTTGCTATGTGATAACGAAGTCGCTTCCTATAGCGATCCGAATTAGAAGTGTAAAGAGGATTAATTTAATTTTCGGAGTATATTTTACATACTGACTTTTACTAAGGTCCCGGGTTCATATGCCGACTATTGGGAAATTTTCTTCTTATGATTTGGATGTTGTTGTCGTACAATTCTGAATATCATAATGTTATTATTCTATTAATGGAGAATTGTAACCGCCATATATAAGTACATTTTCTTCAACTATCAAGAACATTTTTCACAGAAGTCGATCAATCCGAAGTTATATTTCTCTTCTATATAATATGTACAATATCACTCCAAGTTTCACATGATTGCCATTTCGTTCAGTGTAATTTCATCTTTGGAAACAGCCATCTTTATTAGTTCTAACGTACTCTGATATATAGGGTATAATAAGATCTGATAGTTATGACAATCACTTTGGTCGATTAAAGATCGCTACCTCTATTAAATCGCCGCTACTTTCTTTCCTTGGCTCTATTTTCAGATATTCTTCTCTTCCGTGACAAATAGAAACACTCATTGAACAGAAGTGAAAAAGCTATATGACTGGGACTCGAACCCAGTTACGCCAATTTCCGAGCAGGTAAACCACTACACCGCCATGCCGAATCAATTATACTCCATCTAGGTAATTCCTCAGCTGTATTTACCATGGGTTAGTTGTTACAAATTCCAAAACAAAGTTATTACAAACGTAAGTGGGGGACCTGGGTTCGAATCCCAGTCACGTCAAGATATTTTTTCACCATTCCTTTTTCCACTCATTGAACCCTCTCGTTCATTTTAACCCCCTCCTAAGAACAGCTCTGAGCTTTATGTATTGGTCCATCGGCATACGACAATACGCAGGTACGCCTTCGAACACTTTTTTTTATTAGCCTCTTTTATTACCGCTCTTTCTACCGAAGATCATATCTCCCTACCTTCGCATCGTCCCCACTTCTTCAACTCCATCTCCTTTTTTTTCTATTCCCACCTGACGATACTCCACCACCACACCCTATCCCAGCCTCCTTATACCGTCGCTACTTTTTAACCGTCATTTACATACTATTACGAACGCGATTCGGCTCTTGCCTCTCATTATGCTAATGAGCATAACACTGTCCGTGCGTACGCGTGAGCCACTCTCAAGGAAAAGCAACAATCTATGGGTCCGTTACTTAGGACGTTAATAGTTTTCCTTTGGGAAATTCGATAGGTGTGGATCAAAAATTTCGATGATTTTCGGAATAAATGAGCTACGAAACGGGACGAAAAAATTAATTTGTATTCCGTTCTTAATTATCCGGTTCGGGTGAGAAGGGAGGTGTTTAATTGGGTGGAGTATCATAAGCGGTGGGTAATAGAGGGAATTAGCACATCCATCTGCGAAGACCGCAGGTGTAAACAGAGAAATTGCTGCAAATTGCGTAGGACGGAATGTATGAAGTTCGCGGCAATTTTCGTCAAATTATGTAGTTTTTTGGAGGCGGGTGAAGTAGCGTTCTATTATAAAAGGTATCGGAATTTTCGGGGTTTTTGTTATTCCAAGATTATTGGATCATTTACATGATATTAGTAAGATAAATCGTGTGCTTTGGGTTTGGAATTTGTGTAAATACAGCTTTCCTCGTTGGAATACAACTTTACCATCCCGTCATAACGTTTTTGTGTATATAGATGTATGGTTTACTTTTATGGGTCATACTTTTGAAAGCATTTTCCTATTTCCTTAAGCATCTCCTATTTGATGAATTTTAAGTATAAATTTCATAATGAATAAATTAATGAATTAATTTAATAAACTGCACGCCTATATTGATATAAATATTTGCTATTTTTCGTATAAGTTTATGTAAAAATTCGCATAAAAATATGATAAGGAAAAGAATATAATCAAAATAAAATAAATAAATAATAAAAATATCCAATAACGCTTATATTCTCGTGTAAAATTCATGATAACTCATAAATGCTTTTATATATTAAAAAGAAAAAATTCAGTCATTAGTTAAGATTCTTTTTTCTCACGTACCTTACGATCCAACCTTCATATTCAAGTAAACATATGATGGCATTGAGAGGCTGAGATTTGAAAGCGGTCCTCAGAGTGATCTTTTGAGTACCAGATGGCCTTGTCCCCATCTTTTTGCGGTCCAATATTTTTCCAAACTCAGCATCATCTCAGAGTTTTTACTAAGCATCTTATAGATATCTGCTTTAAATGCCATGGAACGTTAAATATTCGCTTTTCGGAAAAATAATTCATCTTTAGCATTGCTTTATATTATTGCTATTCTTTTGTATATTTTCATCATTTTTAATATAACCAATGTAACGGAATATAAAAAATAGCCTTGATTGATCGATGAATTATATTTGTAGACGAAGAAGAATTGCATGAACATCAAGGAAAGAAATAAAAACAACTTTGTAAATTTCCACAGAAAATATAAAGAAAATTTTCTGTGGAAATTTACAAATTTGTTTTTATTACTATGGCATTCCACGAAATCACGCCTTCTCTCATTGATTTCATCACGGAAAGAAATTCAAAGTAAAGAATATGCAAATTTTCCTGTTATATTATACCATATTAAAATGAATTGAAGGACAAGGACTTAGAACCAGTAGGACACTATTCATATTCAAACTCAATTCAAATTCATACTCAAATTCATGTAAGATTACCATCTTTATTAGTTATAATTACTTGTTGTACAGTGTTGTTTGACGAACAAATTAAAAGAAGTATACAAATCGTAATTTAGGATTTAAAATTAAAATATACAAAGTTTATATAAAGTAAGAATATTTAATAATTAATTAATATAATAATACTTTAGGACGTGCTAAGAGAGAAATTTCCGGTAAAATCCGAAGTAAAAAAAAATTATAAACAACTTTTATCTAAGAGGATTAAATTTTCATTGGAAATATTATATTTCAAGGGCCCATTGGAGTAGCTTCTGGCCCTTAAATTTTTATCGCCAAAAGCCGAGCGAATAAAAATATTGTCCAAAGTAGCAGCACATGGTTCCTTACAGCATATGGTGGACATTTTGGAACGACCTTTTCGCTTCCGTTAGAATTTTTTTATGTCTTTACGCAACGATTTATCAGCTTCCATTCATACACCTGACAATACAAGACTTCAGCTCAAAACCAAAGCCAATCGCAGATGGCGAGCCGCAAAAAAATCCTCTCCAGAACGCATACATAATGTGGTGTAGAAAGGAAGGCCATATTCGCTCATTTGCAGGTTTTCGAGGATATCAAGTGTCTCCTTATGAGGCTCTGGAGTTTATTCACAAAACAGTCAATCAGAAGCCTGATTGACGCACTCTTTTTTTCAGTCCGTGCTATAAGATCACCTTTCCACCACAACCCCTCCCATCAACACATCCATCATCGGCTTGCTAATGAAATAGGGCACGCGTGAATAAAAATACGGATTGGAACGATGCATAACGGGCTGGTATCGGAAATAGGTGGTAAAAAATATAAAAATGCTGTTTTTTTAGCTTTTGCTTTTTAACGGAGGTTCCTGAATAGTATCTGAATACAGCTTTACAATTACTCACCTTTATTCGTGTTCAGGAAAATAATACAAGGGTCAAAGTTCATCAAATTTTATGAAAAAATCCACTTTTTTATTTCATACTTCAAATCAAGTCGTTGCTGAACCAGAAAGAGGCAAATAACGTGGTTAAATACAAGTCTATGTTATAGTTTTATTCTTTGCTAAGTACTGTTGCTGATCAGGCCATGGTTTTATATTTGTATGCTGTATAAAATTATATGGCGTACACTTATTTTAGAGTAAAATTTTACGTAAAGCTAAGAGAATATTTTCTTAAAACTACATCGATGGACTCCAGTGAACTTACATTAGGATGTTCTGTGAATTTTCGTGGACACTTATCTGCAATAAAAGTTTGAGACAATTTTCGAAGCTAATTATAACCGAGTTTACAAAGCAGTAGAGGAAAAATATGTGCCCATCCCATAAGGAACATCGTCCTCAGAAATTATTTAATTTCTGAGAGTCATTCGGTATTAAATTGCTTCTCTTGTTTTTCCTCCCTCCTCCTTTGTTGTTCTGTTTTTAAAGCAGAGATGTGATTAAAGAACAAATCATACAAATTAACTTCACAATTGAAATACACCTACACAGAAGACTCGTGATTTACAAAACAATCTTAAGTCCTAAATTACTTTTTTCCGATTCGATCATTATTTTAAGGTGACTCTCAGTCAACCCTGAATAATATTTAATGATGAAGTCTTTTCACCTCTGTACTCAGATCTTACATATTCAATTTATATTACTTTCCGCTTCTATTCGTCCTCAGCGAAATGCACACGCTTTTGTGTATTCATTAATATTGTAACTTTTCCACTTGTGTTCTTAATTGTTTGTTTTTATATTATTTTTTGATAAACAACGATATCTTAAAATTACATCCCTACAAGATATATCTAATAAACTGGAAAGACTATTGAATCCAACAGCGCCAAAAGGTTTGATTAATCAAGAGGAAGATTTAATTTGGACTCAAACGACAAGGGCCAGGGTAATGAAATAGCTCTATACTGGGGGAGCTGAAATTATTGTAATGTATGTGATAAGAAATAACACAATGAAAATAATAAGAAAACTATATTATTAAAATTAAAATCTATTAGTTGGCTTTTAAGCTATACTTATTAGTGTAGGAGTGTGCTAAAAGAATTTCAAGGGTGGAAAAGTTTTTGGTTTCGTCTACTACAACCTTGTTAAAAGAAGAATATATGAGGAATCTAATGAGAGAACCCGTCCGTTTAGACTACAGATAAGCATTCTCTAGGAACTCCTTGCCGTGACGTCAGAGTAGAGGTCTCGTTATTGCATGTCATTGAGTCATTTCAGCTGAGTCCGTCTTGGAAGGTGCACGTTTTGAGGAATTACATAGACTTCCCCAAACTAACTGTTTAAGATATTGTCTTTATGTACGTGTTTGAGATACTAGTTAATATCCATTGGTGCCTTGATCTATACGTATATATTGAGATAATATTTTACTTGTTACAGATAATGGTAACTTCGATGGAGGTAAACGAGTGTAGAACGAAACTACTATGTGAACTGAAGAATCGGTGGTGAATTTCCTTATACTGTTGCAGTTATAATTACGAAAGAGGGCGTAAATGAAGATCAACTTTCGTTTAAGAAGGGACGATGAAAAAGTAAGTACAACTCACTTCTCATTTATTTCCTTATATTGCCGGAATATAAGATTCTTTTTATTGAACTATACCTCCTTTGTAATAAGGTTGTTGTAATAAATTCTTGAATTAGTTTAAATAGTAGTACTTGATCTATTCATCTTTCAGTCGATCATAACTACATTCTTTCTTCTAGCTTATTACATCCACTCGGCAGCGCGTTGTGATTTCATCAAGTCTAAGAGGGCGAGTCATCTGATTTGGACCATACACTAGACGGAGACGCTGCTCGGGGGAGGTAGGTAAATATCCAAATAGCGGTTCAAAAAAACTTCACGAGAGTGAATATATTCATAGCCATCTCATGAATAACTGTAGAGACAGCCAATTGGTGTTTATTGTTTTCTTTCCCTAATTGCGATACAGCATATGTGCTTAAGACAAAAGTGTTAACTTCGCCGATACAAGAAAAGAAAATTGATTTATAAACCAGGTTCTGATCTGATAAATGACAAGAATACGTGATTTTAAATACACGGCATCTTATAATTTGATTCCTTAACTATCCTAGTTCGCTTTTAACATTCGAAATGTTAATTTAGCTAACATCAAACTTAAGACAAATTTTTGCTTACTTTTCATCAAAAAATTAAGATTTGATGAACAGATTTTTTTTTAATTCCCAATGCAAGAGTGCTATTACTTAGTCAAATTACTTTTGAATGATTAATTCTACCACTGAGTCAATTTTCGAACTTTTCGAAATTCGAACGTTATTAATATAGTTAACATCAAATTAAAGAATGATATTTGGTTGCTTTTATATTTGAATTTGATTTATTCTTACATATTTTAAGAGGTTTCCCAACTCATGAGTAATGATAATCAGTCAAAATTAAAATTTTTAAATGATTTATACCACAACTGGGCAATAATTTCGACCGTCATTTTTTTAGTGTGAAGGCGGCGCCAATTACTTTGAATGACCCCCGCCATCTAAACATAGCAGATTTGAGCGTCTCGCTTGACTTAAAAATAATGTAATCGGAATTAAAATAATGAATTTACAGCAAAAAATGAAATCTAGTAAAACATATCATTTCGCATGATCTTCTGGTGATCGTCGATTGAGTTGTGATCATTGAGAGATTCCGTTTTACCTATTTGCTCTTTTCAAGAAATCAAACTTATGTGGTGTGTATTTTTATCATTCATAGATTAATTATCTTTGCGAAATTACATAAGCGTTTATAATCAAAATCTCTATGGGAGTGAAATTAATTGTGATTTTTATCTTTATAGATCAAAAACCGAAGTGAATCGACGAAAGTGTCAACCTGGAGTTTTGGAGCAATTATTGTCAAGGAGAGCGATTTATCTTTTAATTGCGTCTTTTTCCAGGAATCAAATAAGAAATAAAATGTAAGTAAAGTGATTATTAATGAATTTATTTTATGAAAAAACGAATTATGATTTAAATGACTTATTATTCGATTGAATTTACATGGGAATTATTTTTGTGTGTTTCATTCATAGGTTCCTTGGAGAAAGGTGTTTACCTGTTTTACCATTCAAAGAACGAAGAGAACTGATATCCTGTGGAAGTGTGTTACTGCTATGTGATACTGGTTTACTATTTCTTCGCAAGGAAACGAACTCTGTGTGTTTTTACAATCATCGTAGGTTGCTTTGAAATTATACTTGTGGTTAGTTGGAGAGAGTTAAGAGTGCTGTTTCCCCATGAAGTGTGAACCTGCTTCTATATCGGAGATTTTCTAGTCAGAAAGTCTATTTCTTCGCATGAGAGCGTCATTTCCTGGAATTCGCAGAAACGAAAATGTAAGTAAAGTGAATGTGTGTGAATTCGTATTCTAGGAAACCAATTATGTATCTTTATGTGAATTATAGACGTCTACTTTTGAATTACATATTTGTTTGTTTGTTCCTTCATTCCAAGGTGTTTACTCTTCGGATTGAGGTGTCATCCAATTGGTCAATTGAAGACAGAAGATACTTGAAATCCTGTGGAAGTGACACCCTCTTCTTATCCTTCTGAGAACGACCAGCAGTGTGATCTTCCAGTTGGAGGAATCATTCCCCGGGATACGTCACAAAGGAAAATGTAAGTAGAATCACAGTTTTGTTTACTTCCGCTAGAAATATTATCGATTTCGACGGTATTTCAAAGTTCGTCTTCCTTATGGCACAGTTTGTTGCTCTGTCATATGGAGAGAAAAATAAGTAGAATCACATTTTTTTTAGTTCCGCTAGAAATGCTATTGATTTCGACGGTATTTCAAGGTTCGGCTTCCTTATGGCATATTTTGTTGCTCTTACATATGGAGAATATAAGTTTCACGTTCATTTAATATATTAAGCGTCTTATAAGGATTTTTTAAATCGGATCGATCACTATGCGTAAAGCTTTGTAAAGATTGAGTCGGATGAAGGGATCATGTAAAATAGTTTTAATGATTCGAATGTGAACTGAAGTGACGTGAATACATTAGCCATCAACCTATGTTTTCTTTGTTTAGTATTTTTTTGTGGTTCTATTGAAAATTACTCCGGATCGGGATCATATTTTCTTGGACAGTAATTATAGATAAAATGAGTAAGCGAGTTTTTAAATAATCTAGTTTTTCTTCTTTAAGTATCGTTTAATTGTAATAAAATGCTTTACATGTCAAAATATCAATTACATTTCAATCGAGTAGTTAGCGGTTTGCTATCATTAAAAGTGCGACTGAAGATAGTTAGTAAAATTTAATAAATATTAAATTTAAATCAAAAACAAATAGTTTGAAATGTTCAAATTGCAAACTACTTGAGATGAAAGATGAGTAGGAAAGTAGTATTATAAACTCACCCTACACGAAGCGGTGCGATTCTTAAAGGTCACAAAAGCTAATTTAATTACGACAATTTTATTTGCGTTGAAACATGTGTTATGATAATTTTCGTATGCTCAGGAGTATGGTAATTCATTTCGCTTTATTAATAAGAATCTACGGAGGCTAAAGATGAATCGGATAGATATAGCTGAGGAACTAATTAATTTTGCTCGATTATTTATCAAATCTCTTTGTGAGAACGTAAAATATTTATTCCACTAACCACTATCAGAAAGAATGGGATTTGGCAATGTATTCAATCAAGTAGTACTTTTTTCACGCAAGCAGTTAAATTTAGTAAAGTAATATAAGAATGAAAATTATTCTGAAAAGAGATATAAATATATTTTTTATGTATTGGGATATGAGGCTTTAATTTTTTGTTATTATTTAGAAACAAATAGAGGCGCGCTTTCAGGCTGGCACATCCCATCACAAGGAAACCGATATTTACCTTATCGATTACTTTAATGCATAGTTCGCGGAAAAAACGAATTCCAGAATATCGTTCGTTTTAAGTATTTTTAGAGAAATGCGCGTTGAGAAATGCGCCGAGTTGGACTATAAATGTGTTTCCTTTGATTCGCTAATAGTTAATTGTATGAAAAAATTTTGTGTTCTCAAAACCGAGATTTTTTCCGTACATATCTGAAGCAATGAAAATGTTCGCATACCTTAAAACCTGTTGTTTTTTAGTTTCGTAAGAAGTAGAATAGTATTAGAATTTTTAAAATTTTCTTATCTTTGTCCTTTTTTAAAAGAATTTAAAAAAGGACAAAAACAAGAAAAAATTAATTGTAGTAAAAAGTTTAGAGAAACCATTCTTTATTATAATTAGGAAATTCGGGAATGATTAGAGGGCCCTTCCGGGCTGGACCGCGCCGCCACGCGGGTCCCAGTGATGGCTGGCGGGCTTGAGATACCCGCAACACTAAAGTGCGGGCTCGAATCCGATACTTTTTCCGAAAAAATCTCCCGGGGATTGGCGGCCGGGAGCTCCCGAACGGATTCGAACCCGCGAACCTCAGCGTCGCACCTAGGTGTCTCGGCCCACTCGGCCACCGGCTGGGACGAGGGAAGTCGAGCAGAATTAGATTTTGTGCGGTTCGTCCAGTCATATCACCTTCGAGGGTGAATCGAAGTAGAAACATGATTATTTAAATATTTATTTCGTTATATTCTACAACAGTCGGATTGATATAATATTCTTAGCTATTAACATACGTATAATTTACTTACAACAATTTAACGAGAGATCAATAAAGTAATTTAATTGCGATAAACAGATTATGTAAATCCTAGTATTCTCTATAAAAAGTAGAGGATCATATTTACGAATCTCTACTGATTGTGATCTTCTATAATATTTACTGTTTGATGGTACATTGAATCATTGCACCCTATGATTTTTTTCTAATAGTCGAAGTGGAAACATGATCAAGTAAATATTTAGTTCGTTATATTTTACATCAATAGAATTGATATAATATTCTTAGCTATTAAAATACGTGTAAACTCCTTACTTTGATCTCGCATCAATTTGTTGTAACTTAAATATGATCAAAAAATTAATAGCGGAGGATCCTGTAACCATTTATGGTTTTTAATTGAATATAACATCGAATATTTTGAAAAATTAACTCTTCTAATGGTAACCTGTTTTAATTTATAATGTTAGATGACTTTGTGATGGAGCATTGAATCATTACACCCTATGATTATTTTCTAATAGGGCGAGAATTTTACTTCGCTAAAGCTAGCAATTCATTTCCGGGTTTAAAAATAAATTTTTAAAAATTATTGCTACTTCTCTGCGATGGGTATAAATTTTTCATTAATTACATTGCGCTCAAATTTTCACATAGAATACAGGTTCAGCTTCGTTATGCCGTATGATACTGATTGTATATGTGCGCAAAGGAAACGGCCTTGCGCCAACCAAAAGCAGTACACTGTTTACCGACAGCGATATGTAGATATGCTATGTATCTTTTTCAACACTCTTTCGTGAGTCTGTCCGGAAAAAAGGATCCAACTGTATTCTCCTATTTTCCGCAATTGATCATTTGTTCTCATCTATGTTGATAGCTGTCTTATTTTATTGTGAAAAATCGGCATAACTGATAAATTTTATTCTTCTTTGTTCTTTTTCACGGTTCCCAATTATATATTTACATGTCTCGTTGCCCCATATAACGCTCTATCGTTAAGGTTGGTATATTCATATCAAAATTCAAAAAATAAAGCGGATAAATTCATGCAAAATAAAATTTTTATTGTAAACCATGTACAAATAAACATGTCTCCGAGTAAAACCGCTTTTTCTTCACAGGAACGGGATGAATTATGACCTGTGGAGGAAACTGAAAACCTGCGCACTTAGAACGACTGCGGGAGGCTCTGCGAAAGGGAACTGAACCGGTGGGGGCGATTGAAGAGCGCCCCCGCACTAAGAACGACAGCGGGAGGCTCTGCGAAAGGGACCTGAACCGGTGGGCGCGATTGAAGACCGCCCCCGTTCGAATTAAGACTCTGCGAGCGGGACCTGGAACGCTGGGGGCGATTGAAGACTTCCCCGGCACTTAGAACGACTGCGGGAGGCTCTGCGAAAAGGAACTGAACCGGTGGGTGCGATTGAAGACCGCCCCCACACTAAGAACGACTGCGGGAGGCTCTGCGAAAGGGAACTGAACCGGTGGGGGCGATTGAAGACCGCCCCCGTTCGAATTAAGACTCTGCGAGCGGGACCTGGAACGCTGGGGGCGATTGAAGACTTCCCCGGCACTTAGAACGACTGCGGGGGGATCTGCGAAAGGGACCTGAACCGGTGGGGGCGATTGAAGACCTCCCCCACACTTAGAACGACTGCGGGGGGCTCTGCGAAAAGGAACTGAACCGGTGGGGGCGATTGAAGACCTCCCCCACACTTAGAACGACTGCGGGGGGCTCTGCGAAAAGGAACTGAACCGGTGGGGGCGATTGAAGACCTCCCCCGCACTTAGAACGACTGCGGGAGGCTCTGCGAAAGGGACCTGAACCGGTGGGGGCGATTGAAGACCTCCCCCGCACTTAGAACGACTGCGGGGGGCTCTGCGAAAAGGAACTGAACCGGTGGGGGCGATTGAAGACCTCCCCCACACTTAGAACGACTGCGGGGGGCTCTGCGAAAAGGAACTGAACCGGTGGGCGCGATTGAAGAACGCCCCCGTTCGAACTAAGACTCTGCGAGCGGGACCTGGAACGCTGGGGGCGATTGAAGACCTCCCCCGCACTTAGAACGACTGCGGGGGGATCTGCGAAAAGGAACTGAACCGGTGGGGGCGATTGAAGACCTCCCCCACACTTAGAACGACTGCGGGGGGATCTGCGAAAAGGAACTGAACCGGTGGGGGCGATTGAAGACCTCCCCCACACTTAGAACGACTGCGGGGGGCTCTGCGAAAAGGAACTGAACCGGTGGGGGCGATTGAAGACCTCCCCCACACTTAGAACGACTGCGGGGGGCTCTGCGAAAAGGAACTGAACCGGTGGGTGCGATTGAAGACTTCCCCGGCACTTAGAACGACTGCGGGAGGCTCTGCGAAAAGGAACTGAACCGGTGGGTGCGATTGAAGACCGCCCCCACACTTAGAACGACTGCGGGAGGCTCTGCGAAAGGGAACTGAACCGGTGGGGGCGATTGAAGACCGCCCCCGTTCGAATTAAGACTCTGCGAGCGGGACCTGGAACGCTGGGGGCGATTGAAGACTTCCCCGCACTTAGAACGACTGCGGGGGGATCTGCGAAAAGGAACTGAACCGGTGGGGGCGATTGAAGACCTCCCCCACACTTAGAACGACTGCGGGGGGATCTGCGAAAAGGAACTGAACCGGTGGGGGCGATTGAAGACCTCCCCCACACTTAGAACGACTGCGGGGGGCTCTGCGAAAAGGAACTGAACCGGTGGGGGCGATTGAAGACCTCCCCCGGCACTTAGAACGACTGCGGGGGGCTCTGCAAAAAGGAACTGAACCGGTGGGGGCGATTGAAGACCTCCCCCGGCACTTAGAACGACTGCGGGGGGCTCTGCGAAAAGGAACTGAACCGGTGGGTGCGATTGAAGACTTCCCCCACACTTAGAACGACTGCGGGGGGCTCTGCGAAAAGGAACTGAACCGGTGGGTGCGATTGAAGACCGCCCCCACACTTAGAAGGACTGCGGGAGGCTCTGCGAAAGGGAACTGAACCGGTGGGGGCGATTGAAGACCGCCCCCGTTCGAATTAAGACTCTGCGAGCGGGACCTGGAACGCTGGGGGCGATTGAAGACTTCCCCGGCACTTAGAACGACTGCGGGGGGATCTGCGAAAGGGACCTGAACCGGTGGGGGCGATTGAAGACCTCCCCCACACTTAGAACGACTGCGGGGGGCTCTGCGAAAAGGAACTGAACCGGTGGGGGCGATTGAAGACCTCCCCCACACTTAGAACGACTGCGGGAGGCTATGCGAAAAGGAACTGAACCGGTGGGGGCGATTGAAGACCTCCCCCACACTTAGAACGACTGCGGGGGGCTCTGCGAAAAGGAACTGAACCGGTGGGGGCGATTGAAGACCTCCCCCGCACTTAGAACGACTGCGGGAGGCTCTGCGAAAGGGACCTGAACCGGTGGGGGCGATTGAAGACCTCCCCCGCACTTAGAACGACTGCGGGGGGCTCTGCGAAAGGGACCTGAACCGGTGGGGGCGATTGAAGACCTCCCCCACACTTAGAACGACTGCGGGGGGCTCTGCGAAAAGGAACTGAACCGGTGGGGGCGATTGAAGACCTCCCCCGCACTTAGAACGACTGCGGGGGGCTCTGCGAAAAGGAACTGAACCGGTGGGGGCGATTGAAGACCTCCCCCGCACTTAGAACGACTGCGGGAGGCTCTGCGAAAGGGACCTGAACCGGTGGGGGCGATTGAAGACCTCCCCCGCACTTAGAACGACTGCGGGGGGCTCTGCGAAAAGGAACTGAACCGGTGGGCGCGATTGAAGAACGCCCCCGTTCGAACTAAGACTCTGCGAGCGGGACCTGGAACGCTGGGGGCGATTGAAGACCTCCCCCGCACTTAGAACGACTGCGGGGGGATCTGCGAAAAGGAACTGAACCGGTGGGGGCGATTGAAGACCTCCCCCACACTTAGAACGACTGCGGGGGGCTCTGCGAAAAGGAACTGAACCGGTGGGGGCGATTGAAGACCTCCCCCACACTTAGAACGACTGCGGGGGGCTCTGCGAAAAGGAACTGAACCGGTGGGTGCGATTGAAGACTTCCCCGGCACTTAGAACGACTGCGGGAGGCTCTGCGAAAAGGAACTGAACCGGTGGGTGCGATTGAAGACCGCCCCCACACTTAGAACGACTGCGGGAGGCTCTGCGAAAGGGAACTGAACCGGTGGGGGCGATTGAAGACCGCCCCCGTTCGAATTAAGACTCTGCGAGCGGGACCTGGAACGCTGGGGGCGATTGAAGACTTCCCCGCACTTATAACGACTGCGGGGGGATCTGCGAAAAGGAACTGAACCGGTGGGGGCGATTGAAGACCTCCCCCACACTTAGAACGACTGCGGGGGGATCTGCGAAAAGGAACTGAACCGGTGGGGGCGATTGAAGACCTCCCCCGGCACTTAGAACGACTGCGGGGGGCTCTGCGAAAAGGAACTGAACCGGTGGGGGCGATTGAAGACCTCCCCCACACTTAGAACGACTGCGGGGGGCTCTGCGAAAAGGAACTGAACCGGTGGGTGCGATTGAAGTCTTCCCCGGCACTTAGAACGACTGCGGGAGGCTCTGCGAAAAGGAACTGAACCGGTGGGTGCGATTGAAGACCGCCCCCACACTTAGAACGACTGCGGGAGGCTCTGCGAAAGGGAACTGAACCGGTGGGGGCGATTGAAGACCGCCCCCGTTCGAATTAAGACTCTGCGAGCGGGACCTGGAACGCTGGGGGCGATTGAAGACTTCCCCGGCACTTAGAACGACTGCGGGGGGATCTGCGAAAGGGACCTGAACCGGTGGGGGCGATTGAAGACCTCCCCCACACTTAGAACGACTGCGGGGGGCTCTGCGAAAAGGAACTGAACCGGTGGGGGCGATTGAAAACCTCCCCCACACTTAGAACGACTGCGGGGGGCTCTGCGAAAAGGAACTGAACCGGTGGGGGCGATTGAAGAGCGCCCCCGCACTTAGAACGACAGCGGGAGGCTCTGCGAAAGGGACCTGAACCGGTGGGCGCGATTGAAGACCGCCCCCGTTCGAATTAAGACTCTGCGAGCGGGACCTGGAACGCTGGGGGCGATTGAAGACCTCCCCCGCACTTAGAACGACTGCGGGAGGCTCTGCGAAAGGGACCTGGAACGCTGGGGGCGATTGAACACTTACTCGATGTTTTCGCTATTACGAATCGGCGACTTTTCCTCGCATCCTCCCTTGTGTTTTTTCTCCTTCTTTTAGTTGCGCTGATGCTCTCCTCTCCTAGAAAAGATTTGTAATTATTTTAAGATGCTTGTTGTAAAATAAAAATTTCAGAGTTTGTATGTTTAATATTTACAGTGAAATTAAAACGGTCTTATATTTTTTTTTAAACGTACGTAACATATCCTTTGCGATGAACTTTTGCAGTTAATTTTTCAAAACCTTTACAAATTACTTATAATAACTAAGGATTAATATACATAATTCATTGTGGAAAAATCTGACATGAATCACTCTTATTGCAAAGAAGTGGCAATAATTTAAAAAATATTATTGTAGAAACCCGGAAATGAATTGCTAGCTATAACGAAGTAAAATTCTCGCTATACTAAAAAATAATTATATGATGAAATGATTCAATGTACCATCAAACAGTAAATATTATAGAAGATCACAATCAGTAGAGATTCGTAAATATGATCCTCTACTTTTTATAGAGAATACTAGGATTTACATAATCTGTTTATCGCAATTAAATTACTTTATTGATCTCTCGTTAAATTGTTGTAAGTAAATTATACGTATGTTAATAGCTAAGAATATTATATCAATCCGACTGTTGTAGAATATAACGAAATAAATATTTAAATAATCATGTTTCTACTTCGATTCACCCTCGAAGGTGATATGACTGGACGAACCGCACAAAATCTAATTCTGCTCGACTTCCCTCGTCCCAGCCGGTGGCCGAGTGGGCCGAGACACCTAGGTGCGACGCTGAGGTTCGCGGGTTCGAATCCGTTCGGGAGCTCCCGGCCGCCAATCCCCGGGAGATTTTTTCGGAAAAAGTATCGGATTCGAGCCCGCACTTTAGTGTTGCGGGTATCTCAAGCCCGCCAGCCATCACTGGGACCCGCGTGGCGGCGCGGTCCAGCCCGGAAGGGCCCTCTAATCATTCCCGAATTTCCTAATTATAATAAAGAATGGTTTCTCTAAACTTTTTACTACAATTAATTTTTTCTTGTTTTTGTCCTTTTTTAAATTCTTTTAAAAAAGGACAAAGATAAGAAAATTTTAAAAATTCTAATACTATTCTACTTCTTACGAAACTAAAAAACAACAGGTTTTAAGGTATGCGAACATTTTCATTGCTTCAGATATGTACGGAAAAAATCTCGGTTTTGAGAACACAAAATTTTTTCATACAATTAACTATTAGCGAATCAAAGGAAACACATTTATAGTCCAACTCGGCGCATTTCTCAACGCGCATTTCTCTAAAAATACTTAAAACGAACGATATTCTGGAATTCGTTTTTTCCGCGAACTATGCATTAAAGTAATCGATAAGGTAAATATCGGTTTCCTTGTGATGGGATGTGCCAGCCTGAAAGCGCGCCTCTATTTGTTTCTAAATTTCCTAATTATAACAAGGGATTAAATCCTAAATCTCAATATTTTAAAATATCTTTATTTTTCTTTTCGAGTTAATTTCATTCTTCAATTATTATAGGCCTCCCTTTTAAAATTTAACTGCTTGCGTAAAAAAAGTACTACTTGATTGAATACATTGTCAAATCCTATACTTTCTGATAGTGGTTAGGTGGTTTATAGTTACTATTTTACCTTCTCACAAAGAGATTTGATAAATAATCGAGCAAAATTATTTAGTTCCTCAGCTATATCGATCTGATTCATCCTTAGCCTCCGTAAATTCTTATTAATAAAGCGAAATGAGTTACTAAACTCCTGAGCATACGAAAATTATCATAACACATGTTTCAACGCAAATAAAATTGTCGTAATTAAATTAGCTTTTGTGACCTTTAAGAATCGCACCGCTTCGTCGAGGGTGAGTTTATACAACTACTTTCCTACTCATCTTTCATTTCAAGTAGTTTACAATTTGAACATTTCAAACTATATTGAATTTGTTTTTGATTTAATTTTAATATCTATTAAATTTTACTTAGTATCTTCAGTCGCACTTTTAATGATAGCAAACCACTAACTACTCGATAAAATGAAATTAAAAACTTTGTTTTTCCACACCTCAGTTTCCACGAAGTCACGCCTAAAAATATCGATTTTATCACTAACTACTCGATTGAAATGTAATTGATATTTTGACATGTAAAGCATTTTATTACAATTAAACGATACTAAAAGAAGAAAAACTTGATTATTCTAAATACTCGCTTACTAATTTTATCTATTATTATTATCCAAGAAACTATTATCCCGATTCGATCGAAATTTTTTATAGAATCACAAAAAAATACTAAACAAAGAAAACGTATTTTGCTGGCTAATGTATTCACGACAGATCAGTTCATAATCGAATCATTATAATTATTTTTCATGATCCCTTCATCCGACTCAATCTTTACAAAGCTTTACGCATAGTGATCGATCCTATTTAAAAAATCCTTATAAGACGCTTAATATATTAAATGAACGTGAAGCTTGTATTCTCCATATGACAGAGCAACAAACTATGCCATAAGGAAGACGAACTTTGAAATACCGTCGAAATCAATAATATTTCTAGCGGAACTAAAAAAAAATGTGATTCTACTTACATTTTCCTTTGTTGAGTATCCCGGGGAATGATTCCTCCGACTGGAAGATCACACTGCTGGTCGTTCGGTTCTCAGAAGGATAAGAAGAGGGTGTCACTTCCACAGGATTTCAAGTATCTTCTGTCTTCAATTGACCAGTTGGATGACACCTCAATCCGAAGAGTAAACAACCTTGGAATGAAGGAACAAACAAACAAATATGTAATTCAAAAGTAGACGTCTATAACACACATAAAGATGCATAATTGGTTTCTTAAAATACGAATTCACACACAGTCACTTTACTTACATTTTCGTTTCTGCGAATTCCAGGAAATGACGCTCTCATGCGAAGAAATAAAAATTAAAAATAAAAAATTCAATCGAATAATAAGTCATTTAAATCATAATTCGTTTTTTCATAAAATAAATTCATTAATAATCACTTTACTTACATTTTATTTCTTATTTGATTCATGGAAAAGACGCTATGAAGAGAAATCACTCTCCTTGATAATAATTACTCCAAAGCTACAGGTTGACTCTTTCTTCGATTCGCTTCAGATTTTGATCTATAAAGATAAACATCACAATTAATTTCACTTCCACAGAGCTATTGTTTATAAATGATAATATAATTTCGCAAACATAATTAACCTATGAATGATAAAAATACACACCACATAAGTTTGATTTCTTGAAAAGAGCAAATAGGTGACACGGAATCTCTCAATGATCACGACTCAATCTACGATAACCATGCGATCATGCGAAATGAAATACTTTCCATATTCCATTCATCGCTTAAAATTCAATTAATTAATTCTGATTACATTGTATTTACGAGCAAGCGATACGCTCAAAATCAATTGTTACGTGTTTAGATGGCGGGAGTCATTAAATGCAATTTTTCACTCCGTAACTCTAAAAAATTGACGATCGGAATTATTGCTCAATAAATCATTTAAAAGTTTTAATTTTGACCGATTATCATCACTCATGTGTTGGGAAACTTCTATAAATGTGTAAAATTAAAACTCAAAATATAAAAGCAACCAAAAATCGGTCTATAGTTTGATAACTAAATTATCCGTTCGAACGTTGAACTTCGGAAACAAACGAATCACTTATAAGATGTCGTACAGTTTCAGCCGAGATCTTGTTGTCTTTATCTAATAAACACAGAGTTTTTAAATCAAACCTTTTCTCTTAGAAGTATATTAACTTGATTCAACTAATGCAGACTTGCCGTATTGACCTATGAATATGGAAGCGCAATGCACGTTAATCACTCAGCTATATCTACAGTTACTCATCATATGGCTGTAAATACATTCAATCTAAATCGGTTACAGAAAATTTTATAATTTAAACTCTCCGAGCGTCAACTCGAACGCGCCTTTTTGAATCAAGGTCCCGATATTTACCTTTTCTATCCCGAGCAGCAGGAGCAATTCTGAGTAAATCTCATGTGCCGCCGTGTTAGATTTGTTCTCAAATCTCAAAAGGTCCTTTGCAATTTGCAATGTTCCCAAAGACTTTGCCAATCAATTCCACTTTCACAGTTATAATTTCTCAAAATTCGAATTGCCTAGATATCTTTAACTATATCGCGTATGGAAATGAAGCATCAGCGACAACCGAATAGAGGTTACATGCTTTACAAGGAAATGCATTTATCATCGAATCAAAGATGAAATTATAAGTCTGATCGAATACAAGTACTGCAATCAAACTGATGCAAGAACTCAATGTAATAATACACATAATAAATGAGGTTTTGATTCAACGATAAAGATCTTGTTGTCCGGTATTGAAAGTAAATTAATCGGAAGGGAGTTGTACTTACTTTTTCCTTGTTCCTTCTTGTAAGAAACTTGATTTTCATTTAAGCCCTATTTTGTAACTATAACTGCAGCAGTATCAGGAAATTCACCTCCGATTCTTCATTTATCACAGAGTTCCGATCTTCTTTTTACCAGCACAGACCGTATAACTCGATCAAATTAACCGTTACCTGTACCAAGTAAAGTATTATATCAATATATACATAGATCAAGTCGGCAATTTATATGACACGGTTCTCAATTACAAATTATAAAGATTTCCATTACATACAAAATTGCGAACAGTTAGTTTCGTCTATGTCTATGTCATTCCTTGAAACATGCACCTTCCAAGACGGACTCAGCTGAAATGACTCAATGACATGCAATAACGAGACCTCTACTCTGACGTCACGGCAAGGAGTTCCTAGAGAATGCTTATCTGTCGTCTAAACGGACACGTCAAACTTTCATTAGAATCCTCTCAAAAGCTTACCTCAGGAAGGGAAAATCAGAGGAAACCTAAGGAAGCAAATAGAGAGATCGAAATATTTTGGTTTTATACGGATATTTTTCTTCCATCATCCAGAAGAGTGAATATAATTTTAAAAATTCTTGAGGAATATTAAAAATAAGAAATTCTGAAATTCATAGTTAACACAGTGATATTTTGTGTTACTCCATTGTGCGCAAAAATATTTAAGAGAATTTGTCTCGGGATAAATGAAAACATTCCGCAAATGAAATATGTTTCCCTGTGACATCTCTTAATACCTCTCTTTCATTGTAATCAATGTCAACTGGGGATAATTGTTTGCAATGAACAAGAAGTTTCTAGTATTTTTAATGATTTTCATTCATGATTTTAGAAATCATTTCCTTTAACAAAGAATCGATGGAAAATATCAAAAAATAACGACATTAATTTTTAAAAGTCGATATTTGTAAAATGCCTATGAAGAACGTTAATTAAAACATTAGCCAAATTAAATCGATGCTATCATATTTTTGGATAATTCCAACCACAATTATCAACGATGTAAAAGAGAGAAGTTGCACTATTTCCTAATAAAAATACGATGTATTTCAACAGAGCATCTCCAGCGACTGTAATTAAAATTTTACAGGTAATAACGTTTCAAAATTACTAAATATTTCCAATGCTAATTTCGTAGACTGCTCGGATTTGTGCGACAGGATTTATCAATCGTTTCTATCGAAGCCAACTGCATGCAGATGCTTCCATCCTCTCCCCTTCACCTTCATTTTTTTGCCACTGCAAAAAATCTCCCATTCTTTCTATAGTTAGTTGGCCTCTTTTTTGCGAATCTTTTTTCAAACCTGAACCCAATCCGTTGAGCGATCCATCTCCCGATGTTAACTGACAAAGGATTTTTGATTCGATGAGGTTAAAATAAACAGAAGAAAGAAAAAAATCGGTTCGGGATATTCTTTTTTTTCTCGCGGGATTGAGTGCATTTCAAAGAGCCCGCTACTTTGCATATAATGGGTGCTCGTTTAATAAATAAGCCTTCGATAGGTGGTGGAAGATGAAGGCTGTCAAACGGCACACACGTGCGGTTGCCATGGAGAATCGATTGCTCCACCGCAATGCAACTGCGTCTTACCGAAAGCTCATTAATTATCTTCGGAGAAAATGCTTTCCGTTGTTCTTTTGTTTTTTTTTCCGGACAAGGATTTTATTCGCGCATTTGTATCGTTGGCTGCCATCTTCAAAGCCATCCGATCGACGACACTTAAAGGGTTATGATATTCAATGTTCGCAGATGCGATATTTTTTACTATCGGTTGATCGTCGTTCAGAGAGATTTTTCGAACCTTTCAGTGACGGTACACCTGTCGGATGCGTGATAATACGGTGTTTTTGAGGAGCGCCTCTTTCATGCCTATCTAATAAGGAAGGGAGCTGCAACAGCTGAATGTTATCAACGTTGGATTAAGACTACTTATGACTTATTCCACATCATAATATTTCATTCGCCTTGCACTGATTATGGTGGTTTGTTTGCGGTAGATAAAATTCCCTTTAGTTAGATGAGGTTCTTCTTATTCTACGGCTTTGATTTCTTTTATAATGTACGTAAAATTTCGATCGCTTAATTGATAAAATCTCTTCTTCTGGAGGAAAAATATTTACGTACAGTATTAAAACTAAAATAACGCGCTTATTTCTCAGTATGGATCTTGGTGAATCAAAAGTAGCAACATTACATTGCCTATCATATTCCCACCCCTTCTCACTTACATTCACGGATAACTCCAAATAAAATAATTGAGTGACGAATATATGTTACTAAAACTTTAGATCCTGTAAGCATAATTTATCTTAATCTCAAATTTGCCGGTATAAATTTTTCGATGAAGAATATAAATCTTTGTCGATTTAAGTTTCACGTTTGTGGAAATTTTATTCATCTGTACAGATTTTAACTTATTTTTGACCATTTATGATTTTAAAATTTTATTTAAAAACCTCACATCTATTCCTGAATATTTTATAAATACACATGGTAGATATCGTTATTAAAAGTAATAATTATAATAAGAAAAATGCTTCGGCACTATTTCTTTACGAAATTCGAAATTATTTTGCGGATCGCATACTTAAGTCAATAAAAAATATATCGCATTTTCTAAATGGATTTTCTAAAATTAAAAAGGTTTTGCTTAAAATATTTGTTACATAAAACCTGACAGACATACCGATTCTTTATTAAATCATTACTGCCGTCGTAACTGAAGGTGCATAAGAAGTTATCCTGAAGTACTCAAATTGAAATACACCCTAATCCATTTTAATCTGCCACTTAAAGTTGGAAAACCTGATTTTTAAATCCTTCGCCACATATGGGTGGGATTTTAAGGCATTTTGAACAGCACGATCGTAAAAAGGGGTTGTCGTGAAGATACTCTTGGCATATGTGTAACAACATCTTTACGTGGATAGGCAATTGAGATGTCAAGTAGCAAGGAATACTTTGTTGCTTCAGTACCTACTTTCTATATTTTATACTATTAATTATATCAATATATTTTAGAATCTATTTCATTTCTACCTCTATATAGTTGCTGCGCCTATTGTAGAAGAGAGAATAATAAAGCATTATAATAATGAAATATAGAAGTAAATTGATAATATAAACAGTAAAAATATGAAACATAATGCAACTTGAGGTTTTATTAACGTAACTATAATCGATTCCTCTAAATATTTCATGGTCTTAAGATGCATGTAGTTTGACAGTATTGGTTGTATACATCTCATTATTTAAGAATTGGCGTCATTTCAATAAGACTAAATTCTTTACGTAGTCGACGTATTCATTGAAAAATAAGTAGAGAACTCTTTGTAACGAAAACTAGAGTATTCTCCAAGTAGAAAGTTATGAGTCGTGGGTGATCTGTGTGATAGTCGGGTGCAACTATGTTATGGAGAAGTTATCACCGGTTTGATGCTTACATTAGAGATGTAAAACAGGTTTCAGATGGAGAGGCAAGAAATAGGAATAGCTATTCATAAATCTTGTTGTCCTATCAAATCCGTTGGATATCATCCCGCCCCTTCGTGGAGTTACATGGATATATATACGACTCCGAGAAATGGAACATTATAATACGAGAAGCTTACAAGGTTTCCGAGACAAAGATTAAGACCTCAAACGAAATCATAGTTTTTTATTCGTATTTTGGTAAACGAATTCAAGTTTACGAAACCACTGTTATCCCTCATCTGAACTTGTGGTCGGTAGTCGATAGGAGTTCCATAAAAAATGTTTAAGGCATTTAATTCTGTTTGTAAATATCGATTATACCGAGAATGTATAGTAAGTTATTTATTTGCTCTCACTATTTTCTCAGGATTAATGATGATGAAAACTTTTTTGGCGTTTTCTTTCCTCCATTGCTGTCTCTATACATGCATAACGCAATTCACCTATATCTCTGGTCATATTATGACCAATGATGAAGATTTTTAAATAATTACATTGAATTGCTTTCCCTACACTATATTTACACCTTCATTTATATATATTTCTAGACTATATCTTGGTTAATATTCTAATATTATCATAGACAAGTAATAATCTCAGTTGATTCAATTCTTGTGATTAAATATTCCTTCTCGAACGTGATCCTTTATTTTATTCCTATATAGAAAAAATGCATACATATTTCGTATTTTATTGTTTTATATTTTATCAATTAAGAAGTGACGAATTCGATTAAATTTTTTATTCCCTTACTCACTCATTTATTTCCTTAATGCTATCCTTTAGCTATCACAGATGTAACGTATAATTTGTGTCCTAAAATATGTTTCACCTTCTTTATAATTTGTGTAATTTAAAGTATATTTTTCTATTTCTCCATCATACTTATAAGGATTAAGCAAACTTGTGATGATCGATACTTATATCCGATTCTTTAGTAATTTCCTTGTACAGTTGAGCCATCTTCGCTTTCTAAAACGTATACGGTCGAGATAAATACAATTGCTTTCCTTCTCCATTTATTCAATCTTCATGTTCAGTACCTATTCTATGTATTTAAGTACCTTAAATCAAGGAAATATATTTCGATTTGGAGGAGAAACATTAACAGCCATCTAAGGAACGTCTGAGTGAGTGAGAACCATTCCGTAAATCGAAAAATGTACGTAATACTCGAGTTCATTTTCATATACGAAGAAGCCCTATTACTTTCTCATCAACGAACACTCAGGTAAAAACCCTTGAGCTGGTCTTTCAGTCTTTTTCTCGCGTTACATGGCAAAGGAGAGCCTCCACTTTGTAACACCAAAGAAAACAATTTAGCCGCCATGGGAAACAGAAGAGAACTCTGGAGAAATCGTAGACTTGACAAAATGTTCTTGTTAAGGGACCGAATTGCACGGGAGGGTGTGCCTCAACGGGCGGCGGCGTGGGTGTCTGAAGACAAACGGCCGCCCTTCTCGATGATAGCGGCTCGAAACCCCGCGGAGTTCAGGATGATAGATAGGGGACGCACCCCTTTGGCCTCGTGCAACTCGAGTCTCTCTTTAAGGGCGTCCTCTCACAGCAGGAAGTGCAACTGACCCTTAAGGCTCGCTTTACGATCCCCTTTTGTCCAACCATCGTCCGGTCATCGTTGCTCAATTGTTTTCCTCGCTCAAGGAGATTTTTCTTTTTAAAGAGCTTTTACAAGTCAGTGTGCGCGGCAGATGTTCCAGTAAATTGTCCAGCTCGTTGTGTTCTCTTCGGCGAGCCTTTAAAGCAACTTTTAACTACCGAATTTCTCGTTTTTTTGCCGTAAGTGTGCCACGCTTTCTCTAAAAAAAGAGTATTTTTTGCTCGTTTTTCCGTCGGTGTCTTTTGAGGAGTTCTCAAATGGCGATGAACGAGGATCAAAGGAATCTTTTACGAGAGTGAAGCGTCACAATCGGCTGGTTCTTTTGATTTATTCCCGTTTAGAAATAGAAAGATTGTATCTATGCTTTCATGGTGCTTAAATCATCCTTTACGTATAATTTACAATGTCATCGTAGCTTTTGAGGAAAAATTAGTGCTGAAATTGCGGCGTTTTGTGTGATGAAACGGAGGCATTTTTGGCTCAATAACATTTGCGTTTCATTTCTATATCACGCCAAATCGTCGAATTATTTCCCTTAATAAAAGATCCTAGTTTGTATCAAAAGACTATGTAGTTCCTTTCACATACAGTTCAATTTCCAATAATTTTACAATGTATGTCTAAAGGAATATTGAATGGGATTAGTTAAAATTTATTTACAAAATAAGTAAGATAAGAATAATATTTCTAGTACCCTTTTCCTCCAAGGAAGAGTAATTACGAGTATTCGACTAAGCATCGGATCTATTAAACAATTGAGTGAGAATAGAGTTAATTGTATCTATAAGAATAAGAAAATATGGATTACTATGCTACCATAAATTTATCTTGATTTTAATATATTTATGATTTCAAAACGGCTTACTATTATGGTTTCCTCAGTAAGTCAATCACTCATACTAGCATTGTTATACTGAGGATAAATATAGCTCTATAAATGTTATACAGAGGTTGATCTGAAGTGATAAACAGCGTGAAGGAAGCATATTTAATCAGAAAGTGGGGGAAAAGGGCTCGAGTACCAGTCATTACACATATTCACCTTTGAATTCTGCTCAGACGATACCATCAAGTAAAGTTATTTTCATCTTTGGATTATAAGGTCTCAATGAATCCCCTCCTCAGCAAATGAAACACTCTTTCTTGAGCAACCTTTGTACTTAAGCTGCATAAAAATATATTTACTGGGAGATGACTCTCAAAAACAAGCATTTTAAGATAGCTCGTTGGTTAGTATACCTTCACAAAAACGAAAAAGGTTGCAGGTTCTCCATCCTCCCCTGATCTTAGGCATCATCATTAGAGTCACTGATTTGGAGCTTATTGTCCCTTAAATAGAATTCCGATTCCATGGAAAATTCCTTTTAAACTTATTTTTCAAGAAAGCCTTTGCTAACAATGTTACAGTGGGTTCATAGCGGTTTGCTAGTTAATCATTAAAGCAGCGGAACTAACACAAATTGCCTTCTCCACGCTTCACACTCGAGAAGATTTTCCACCGTGAGAAATCGTTAGAAATAATACGCTAAAGAGCGTCTATTTCGCCGAACTTCTCTATGGGCTCATTCCAAACGTATATAAAAGAAAAATAATCGATTCATTCTCAGACGGGCGTCCGCCCTTTCTGAAAACCCTCGAAAAACCTACTATACACTCGACTAACCATCTCTCAGGAGTCGTTTAAAATCTAAACCGTGTTGAATCGCCTTCAACGTAGCTCCAGAGTATTCACCGTCCAGAAAGGAGGCAAAGAGAATGAATCCATTCTGAAGAATGCAGAGAAAACGTTCTTTGCAATGCAGAAAAGAGGAGGGAAGGGTGGGAAGGCGAGTGGTATACATTTCTTTCCCCATTTTTCTCTTTAGACCATAGAAGGCATTCCAGCCTTTGCCATCAGCCGTCCCTTTGGAGTTGCCACACGTCCAGTTTTCCACCGGACTCTCTCCAGGAATCCGGGCGATTTTTTGCTACGTCTCCACCCGCACACACAAAACAGCCATATTTCTTGGAAACTAATCACGGTTTTGTCGGAAAAGAGATGGATTTCACGAATAATGGAGCTGTTGAAGAAATTTGAATACAATCTAAGAAGATCGTTTCTCAATTGCTATTGAGAATTTAGTAAAAGAATGCGGGTCTATTTATAACTATAAAGGAGTTGTAAATTGCTGCAATTAATCTCATATCCTCCAAAATTCTCAAAACTACTCGGATGTAGGACAGGAATCATCTGCAAAGTTTATTCAGTAAATCATGTCCCATAACCACTCAAATTCTGAAAACTTTAAATGGAACTATCTCGTTAAGAATGATGATAACAATCTGTATGGTTATCTCGGAAATTACCCTCGCATTCCAGCTTCAAACTTTACCATTTGCATTAATTTTGAAATATTAATCTTTGAATTCAGCTGAACCTCTTGATATTTATCAACATCATAGGAAAGATCCTGAATGTTTTTAACCAATGAAAGATATGATTAATTTAACGATTATCTTTAATATGACTGTATTTCAAAGATAAAACTTTACTTGGCAATTGTACTATTCTACTTTATTAAACCCTGCTGAAAGTATACATATGGGAAACTTTTTTATCAATATATAGCTTACTGATTCTCTTCAGTAATTAATTAATTATTTTAAGAATATCATAGATATTAGTTTACAGATACGAAGGCTAAGATAAAAAGAAATAAAAAATCTCTTCATGCTAAACGTAGAAAGTTTTACATACAAAATTCATAGTCAGTTTTCGATAAAAATTTTTCCTTTGCAGGTAATATAATTCGTATAAATAAACTTAATAAATTATACTATAAATTAGGATCTAAAAACTGTGTATTGTAGAATAAAGTACAATATCATGTGTACTTACTATCCTGGTACGTGAGTGAATGTTGCAGTATTTAGTATACATTGTAAATACAACGTGCTGAGATAATTTAAGGCTGCAGGTGTGAGGGCAATGAGTCAAGACAACCCTTGGTTACCGCGTCCAGTGAAAAGCAAGTGTTTTGGCGGAAGAAGAAGATGAGTTGATGAGACCCTAACCCTCCGCACTGTTTTACCCTCACGACCCATCCGAGTAACCCATTTCCCCTTGACAGCGCTCTTCCTCACCCAACATGGCATTTCTTTCGCCTTATTTGCGTCTGGAATCCGAGATATTTGTATTCTAGGACATTAAATTTTCGCCGACCCTCTCCCGTTTGGATTTAATGGCGATTTACGACCACAAACTCCAGGGCTACCTTATTAGTTTTGAGGAAATGGAAATGATTTTTCGTTTTAAATGAACACGTCTCCGTGTGTTTCTAGGTAATAACTTACCGTTTGGGCGTTCGAGATTCGATGGTTAGAAATACTTGGAATCCAATTATCATTTATGACCTCCCACTATCTTAGGGAACAGATAAGAAATTCGGTACACGTGTTTTTCAACGCGTAAAACTGACTGTTACAAATGTGGGCTATTTTGCTTCATGAGAGAATACCTCTTTTAATGAAATTCCTTTTAACGATTCTGAGATATCTCACCAGTGAATGAAATATTAGATAGATGATGATTACGTACATTCTTGGTTTTAAGTAATTCTTGTTGTATCGAAAGATAAAAATATCTAAAACCCTAAATGTTTCGATTAGACACTGTTAAATTTTAAATATATTAAAATGCTAAATAGATAAATCCTGTTTCGATTTAGACTCCGAATCTTTCGATTTAGACTCCGAATCTTTCGATTTACTTTAATGTACTTTTTTCATTTTACGCTTTTGCAAAACCGTTGTCTCTTTATCTTTGGAAACGTACATTAATATACAGAAATTAATACAATTAATTGTGAGTGAATAAACAAAATGAAATATTCAAATAAAAATATCCAAATCGAATATTTTTGCGTAGTTAATGCACTGGATATAGAATACTAAGTAATCTGCAAATTTTTACTATTCATCGCCTCAAAAAAGTTAGCAGATTGAAGAATGTTCGATTAATTTTCTCTTTTCATCAATGTTACAATTTTAAGGCAAGGTATTTCACGCAGTTAACTAACAACTATTATTTTGTGGTTGCTCCGAAATGTTGCGAACGAAATGGAGTTAGATTTTCTAGTCATTTAACTTATCGTGTCCTTAGTAGTTAGTTTATTAGTAGTCTTTAGACCCTAGTCTTCTTTAGTGATATTCATCTTCAAAGTCGGAAGTAATTCTCAGAAAACCCAAATAATTAAACCGCGTCAAAAAAACTCTAATAAAAAAATTTGAAAGATAATAAACTTGGATATATCATCTGATTATGAAAAAGATAGCGCCGGTGTTCTTTAAGAAAATATTTGATCAACGCAGAAACACGAAATGAAAAAAAAATCATATATTCTTCAGAACAAAATCACAACATAGATGAACAAGAAACTGTGATTAGTGGGAAGTAACTAAAAAAGAATCTCATTTTGGTACCATGATGATAAGGGACACTTCCTTCTTGGGAGGCGTTTAGCAAGATGCTGGGACCAGCGTGTTGGCCATAATGAGGAGCGAAGATCATTTGGAAGGGAAAAAACAGCTTTCGGAAAAAAATTTCGGCGGGCACACGGAATATTTGTTTCCCAGTCTATTATCTCATAATTAAGTCGGGTATCCGAAAGGAGCCAAAGGATAATGAGAATTTATGAGGCAAAACGTTCAAGAATGGAGACTCCCTTTCGGTGGATATTTGAGACGGAGTCCTAAGAATTTTGAAGACGTAACGGAGACAGGAAGATGGATTCCAAACAGATTTCAGCCATGCGACTTTTTTCGCAGCATCTTCATCCTCATCTTCTTATCTCTTGAAAGATCTCGAGCATTTTCCCCAAGGCAATTTACATAAGAATGTATCAGTTAAGGAGATACCGTAGGAGCCTAGGATTCCATTAATGGCTGATATATTCTGTGGAATTTTATTCAGCTGGTGTGAATATTTTTATCAATGTTCTAATTAATTTTGAATCATTAGAACTCGTATAAATGTTGACAAAAACTCAACATGGACATGGATACTCCTATAGATATCTGCACGTAAGGGTACTTCTCTGGTATTTCTAAACATTATATCCCTTAGAGAAACGATCTCTAATGTTTCTTCAGCAAAAGTGATGCTTTCTTTTACTTAGAATTGAATTACAAGACCAAAGTAATAAAAAATCTGGCATATATCATATAACTCTCTCACAATTATCTTAGCTCTTATTAACATCAATTTATTCAATTTTAGTCATTATCTATATGGAATATTCTCTTTCTTCAATCATTGATGTCATATCTTTTATTTTTTGATCTCACTGTTGTGATTTCCCTTCATGAGCTATGACAAAAACATCGATATTTTGGACAAAATGTATCAGAGCATACATAAACACGTAACTAATGATCGGAGACTTCTGGAGTGGCATCGAATAAAGAACCTTTCAGCCCAAAATTGTAAGTTAAGTCATTTGCTATCGGTCTTAACCCTCCGTTGAACCATACGCCATATTTTTCAGTAACTGTATGCAAAGAAAAACTTCCATTCCCTTTCTCCTGTCACGCTCCCATGGGAATCCGGGGCACCAGAAATTTTTCCTACAAGCTGTTATCCTTTGAATCCCACCGATCGATTCTATAGCGATCATTACTCGGCATATATATTATCCAGCCCTTGACATATCCATAACAATCACGTCAGAGACATCCACCCCCACTTCACCCTCCGTTGAGAAACTTGACACCTCCAATGGAAGCCATAGCACCAATGGACAAGGTGAATTTAAGACCACCTCTCGTTCCACAGAAGTGAACACCAATAGGTGCTTCTATATAAGCTCCAGCTGGAGGTTAATTATAATGCTTCTTCGCGACTGCAGCGCTCCTTACGGCCAACCTCTCAACCGCATCCAACGGCCACAAAGTCACCGTGAAGACTCCTTCTGGTCACCACCCCTTATGGGTGCACACGTGGCCAACACCCCTCTCTCCCTTACGACCCCAGTCCAGCTTAGAAATAGGAGAAGAGGTGACGGAATAGGGGCAATCCCGGGGAGGGGAGAGTACTCGGAAAAAGGACACACCTTTGATGGGGAAACACGGTTCCCGGCCGACCTCATGGAACCCTTCGTCTTACACCTCCTCCTGTTGCACCCGCCCGCCCCCTCCTTCCCTCCTTCTTAAGGAGGCGTGCAGAAAGCATTTGGGACCTTCTTGAAGGCACGGTCATCGGGTCCCGTTCCTTTCATTGAGGCGTGCATTGCCTTCGGCCGCAGTTATTGCTACCGGGTGACTTTTCCGCCTCGATGGCCCAGTACAAGGAGTGTTGGTGACCCCCCTATTCTCCGTCGAGGAACGGCGCCGTCCAAGGGCTGCATTCAGCCATCGTTTATTCTTCGTTCCTTAAAAGGAGGGATATTTTGTGGGCGGAGAGGTTCGTGGAAGTCGTGTCACGCTTAGGCGGATGGCTGATGGACTGGTCGTTTGCTTCGGCGAATTACTCCATGGTTTGACTGATTCGTGGAGAGAAACGGGGACGAGTCAATGAAAGTGGACGATGGTTATTTTTCCCCATTTGTCTATGCTTTTGTTCGAATTCAGGCTGTCCGCAGAAGTTTTACGAGGACGGTTTCATTTTAAAAAATGGTTGTTGTTTGAGATGTTTATAATGAATGCGTTTAAGAATTGTTTATGTTTGGCAGCTGCTGATCAGATTTTAGATTCTAACAAATTTAATATTTTTTCTGGGAGATCCAGGCTGATCCATGAAAATACCAATTGAACTATGTATAATACAAAGCTATATTGACAATTATACTCCTAAATTGTTAGAAAAATTCTATTTTGTTTATTTCAGAGGCGTATGCGCTTAGTATTGAGGCACAACGAAATTGTTTAAGAATCTACTTGAAGGCAACATGGAAAGAAAAGATGAAGGATGATGAAAATATGGATGAATATTTATACTCGATGAAAAGGGACTTAAGGAAAAAGGAGAGATCAGGATATAATTGTTAGGATTAGATAGAGAGGAATGGAATGCTGCACCCACAACTGTCCCTTTTACGCACTTATCTACTTAATAGACGGATTATGATTTTTAGAAACAATATTGAAAACTTCTTTAAGAAATCTATAAACAAACATAAACTCTCATAAATTTTAATTTTGACATAGTCATTCGGGGTCATCAACTGTGCACAGCTATGTTCAAGCTTCATTTTAGCATAGAGAAATCTTCCAGCAAGTCGGTGCTTCAGTTAATGACAACATTATTATTTTTATAATTTTATCATAGTAAATAAATTATTTTTATACGATCCCTAAATTAAATTTCATCACTAAAAGCTTCCTTTTTCATAAGGAAGGTCACTCTCCCCTTCTAGAAGACGTGAACTTGTAAGATCACCCCCCGCTGTTACCATTTCCACTCCAATGCTTAGCTCTCTCAGACAACCAAATTAAATTTAAATCCGAGAATGTTTTTAGAAATGTATATCGCATGCGTGGATATCTTTCTCTCGTGCGCACGGAATTTTCCGCATGTGGCAGCCGCAGCTCGTGACGTAAATTTCAAAAACAATAAATCAACGTCGTGCTCAATTAGTTTCTGGGCTCGGTGACTTTAATGGTGGAGACTTAACATGAGCGTCTCCGTCCGAAAAGGACAGAGGAATCAAATATCTCGAGGGTTTTTCGATGAAAAGGAAGGCGGTTTCCTATGGTTAAAGGAAAAACTTTCAGCTGGGGTTAAGGATAGCTTCCAAAGAGGAAATGGACCCAGAGGCACAAAAGGTCAATGTTTGAAGAGGTGGGCACCACCCCCTACGTGAGTGTCCGACACTATACGCCCCTCCTGCCCCGTTCCTCACAAACAGCCGAGGCCCACTTCAGTGGGCACACATAAGGGAAGATTCGTAAGCAGATCGTGACGTTCGGCCACACTTCGTAATGGAGTTTACTCCCTCTCAGATTAACAGTCATTTCCAACTGAAGTTGATAAATAACCTTTAAGCTTTGGAAATTGCTTTATGAAATATTACGAAGTATTTCAAAATTACGCAACTGTAGCGAAGGAATCAAAATTGCTTTTCAAAAAACTTATCTAAATCGTATACAAACAACAAGCAATTGTTAAATCAGCACATCTTCATTCACTATTATTGATTCACTTTATTTATTGCTCAAAGAATGAAATATAACTATTTAGAGAAATTCTAAACAATACGACGATTTTGTGAATGAAATTTATCGCCGAATTCTCTTCAGATATATCTACTGTTGTTGTATAAAAGATAAACCTATTAATCCTTCGGAAAATGTTATTCAAATCGATTTATTTGAATCAATATAATTTAGTCCTATTCTCAATATGTACAATTAGGGATGTCTGATCCAAAATAGAAATCACAATTATAAATTGTTCTACCTTATTAAGGGCAATGATTTGTAAAATGTTTAAAATAAGTGTTTCACAAAAATATTTAATTAATATTATATTTATTAAAAATAAAATTAAATATTTAAAATAAGTATTTTTCCGAAATTATTTCATCAAATATTCATAAGAATAATTTTTCTAGGACTTTGGAAACCTGTTTTGGCTATCCCAAAACAATGTTACCTCTAAGGTAACTTTGTTATTTATCGCTTGATTGTTCCCACAAAAGAGAATAAGGGCGAATTGAATATAATTTAAATGTTAAACAGTTGCGGCGTTAGATTTATTGCCACGCGAGTCAGGAAAACTCACTGCATTTGAAAACGTAGCTCTAATTGACATCTTGTCTCGTGGGAAATGAAGATAGTAATTGCAGAACCTTGTTAAACTCGTGCAGATGAACACTCGCTCCACCGCCCGATGCGAAATACATTTTTTGTGGCTTGTCAGGAGGCTGTCTTACCGGTCCTGGTAAAGGCATCTATTTCAAACAAGTTCAGGAATACATTTCGCCGCTGACGCGAGGCGTGCTATGGTAATGGAATTCGTTCAGTTTGTATAACAAAGGAGAGTAAGTGATATCTTGAGCGAGCTCACGTCGGGAAAAATAAAGGAATACGATTCCACCCATTTTCCATTAGCATTTTCTGTGGGCAAAAGCATCTCAAGCGTCAATAAAAGCATTGATTTATGTGAGGCGATGAAAATGCATGAGGATTTTGACGCAACACTTCAAAAGAATAAGCGATTCCCCAATTTTCTCGCAGTCACTCAAACTGTCACGGATCCGAAATTTCCGAAAAGAACTGTTCAAGTTCAGAATATTGAAAGAATCAAAATAGATTTCAAATTTGGTTTGACGTACGCGTTAGATAAATTAGGAACGTCTAGAGAGATATTTGAACTGTTTTGAAATAATTGAAGTCAATCAAGTACGTCGGATTTCTTTTCTAAAACACGTCAAGACTTATTACTAGCATAAATACCTGAGTTGTTTCATTCATCTATGGCATAGATCTAATACGAAACCATTCCTCATAAATTAATGGATAGCTTAATGAATTGATTCCTTTGATAATTGAAAACCTTAAGGATATCGATTACTAAAACACTAGAAATTTCAAAATTCAGTGTAATTCAATCGTATTATATATATTTCGTTCGTACAGTTACATTAAATTCGTCATAGTCGTATCTGTGGAGTATCCTCTGTGAATCGTTCTCACCATGAAGAGTAACACTATAATAAATAGTATCGAACTAAAAGGAGAGTAAGTGTATGTATAATATACTAGCTGATGTTAAGTAATAAATGTAAATCGTCACGGAATGTTATATTCTTTAAATAAAGTCATTTTGATCAATTTTAATCTTTTCCTTATTATAAAATCGAACGAAAATGGCATTTGTAAAATTTCTAATTCAAGTTTGCAAATTAAAATCAATGTTAGAAATCGTAACTACGTGAAATGCTATAGTATAAGGATAAGCTTTGTAATTTCCACAGAAAATTAGATTTAATCGCGACCGGTTTCGTAATTTTACATTACATCTTCAGGCATGGATAGATAGGTAGATACCGACATGTTCTTCTATGCCTGAAGATGTAATGTAAAATTACAGGTCTCGATTAAATCTAATTTTCTGTGGAAATTACCAATCTTTTCGTTATATTCTTCTCCTTATTTTATACAGTAAATATCTTTTATTTTTACTGCTCGAGATAGATTATTCAAATTTATTTTCAATGATCAAAAGGTTTACGTTATTGAATTAACCTTGTCCGTATTTTAGAATAAGTATTCAATCATCGTACATTACCTTTAAAAAATGGCAATATCGAACGTAATATTTCAAGCATCCAATTTTCCCCATCCAATAACGTATACGCGTCAAAAAGTGCACGTAACAATTCCAACTCAACAAATACTTTTCTTGCAATAAATAAACCCGAACGATAATAATAAACCGCCCTACAGCGAAGGAAATCAATGATCGAGAACGTCTGCAAAGGGCCGCATTCCGCATGAGCGAAATAACTGCAAATTACGCGCGGGAAATTACGTCTTCATCGGAATTTCACGCGAAGAGCAAACACGGGCCTCGATCGTCTTTCGGAGCGAGCAAATAGTACCTGCCTGCGGAGAGCCTTCGGTCAGATAAATCAAGAAAAGTCCTTGGGGGAGATCGGGAGGCGACGCGAACGGTATGAGAGCATTAAAACCCGACCCGAGGGCGCTCGTATCGGGCAAACAAACCGGTGCCGAAAGAAGGGCGAAAACCAATAAATACGTCCGAAAGATTGTGGATATCCCTAGAGGGGGTGGTGGTTTAAAATGGATTCGATCCGTGGCAGTGCACACAATGATTCTTAAACGGAATATCCTTAAGACAAAGGCTTCTCCATCGGGGGAGGCGATCGACCCCTATGGGGATGAAATTCCACTTGCCCTCTTTCGTGGAGGCATCCCCCCCCCCGAGCACGCTTTCGCACCTGCCCCGAGTAAGAGAAATGAGCGTGTTGTTGGCGTGGCAATACGGGGAGCTCCGGGGCCACGCCTCGATAACTCATAATTCAGTTTACTCTAGGTGGCGGAGATGGGGTTGAAATTTTTCGAGGGTGACGTGAAGATGGATGGAGTACGGGAAGGAAGGAATGAGATGTCATCATCGCTCGAGGTATTCGTGCCGATGGTGGAACTGGAGCAGTTTTGCGATTTTTGGAATTCTCCGTGCCTTCGGAATCCGTTCCTTTCCTAATAAGGTCGAGATTCTCATCGACTTGATAGGATCGATTATCTTGAAATACGTTTATGGTCTAAAGGAAATGTTTCTTTCGGACGCTTGGAATGGTATTAGAAAATGTCTTCCTTTCATATATTAATTCTGCTTTCCAATTAATTTTATTTAGAAATATATATATATATATATATATATATATATGTATGTATATTGTAGCTAAACATATTATCATACCCTCTCAGAGAAGAAACAAATTTAAGGATTTAAAAAATCCACACTTTTTAAAAGTTCTTTTATTATCACCTGATGATGTAATGCATGAACACCTTAATGTTAAACTTCTATATCCTACTAAAAATTGAATGATATAGCCTCAGATGAAATAATCAATCAATTATCAATCAATCTATCAATATTTGATCAATTATTGATCAAATAGAGTTTGATTATATGCTTTTATCCGCGGGATTTCCTTCTGCAAAATCTGTGGTAGGAAATTCTAGTTTTCCTGCTACCTATTAACCTTCTTTATTGTTTTTAAAAATGGCTCGTATGATTCAGAGCTATATATGAAAGATATCCTTGAAACTCATTCAAGGTTTCATGACGTACTTAAAATACTCGCCTCCCAACTTCTTAAGCTGGTCAAAAACTAAAATCAGTTCTTACATTTTTCTTCCGGTATTCAAACGCTACTCAAAGAAGTATTTGATGCCATCAATAATTGCCTCCAGCTGTATTTTTCGTAAATTAATTAAACTCCAAAATAGTATTTTTTTAATGCGTTATATATAACATAATTGAGGCTATACGCGTTCCTCGTACTTTGATTAAGCTCTGTGATTAATTAGGTCACGACGCCAAATACGAAACATTTTGTCGTTCATTTTCTCGAACCTCACTTATTAAAACCAATGAAATAATGGATTATCATTCCTTCCTACAAACACACCACTCTACTTGCGATGAAATACACCTCCCACTTATTTACGTCTGATTATTCCACTGTTCATAGCGCGGGTTATGGATTTTTTTGCGTTAGACTCAAGGACTCCTTACGACCGTAAATCGTACTCAATAATTATGCAAAGAGCGATCCGGTGCAAAAAAGTCATAACTCCGACGGAAATCTGAGAAGTACGAGGCGATAAATGAATGTTAAAACATTCCGGAGTAATTGCAAAGCCGAGAAGTAACAGGAAAAAAGTGGAACGGTCAAAATGTGATCCATCTGAAGTAGTGATGGAACGCGAGAGAGGGTTGGAAAAAAGGTTAAGCGATATAGCGGTATGATTATTAAGGTAGGTAGGTGATCGGTATAATATCGTAAAGAGCAAGAAAAAGGTGAGGGGTAATTCCGTATCGGGGTCTTATAAAAGATAATATCGCAATAAAGGATAATTTCAGCACGAGTGAAAGTAAGTCGGTGTCACTAGGAACGTAGTTGGATGGTTCGAAACTTAGTTGGAGGCTGTTAATAACGTTATTTGTTAGAATAATGGTTTTCACTCTTGTAACCATTTTCTTTGGTGATATTCTATGCAAGGGCGATAATGATTTTATGTGCTAGATTGGAGTTAGGTTGTCCCTTCTCGTCGGGGATAAGCATGTGAGGCTGAAAGGCAAATATTTGATCCTCGTCTTTGACCTTTACTGTACCAATGGAGGCAAATAAGGTGAGCACATAGAGATTTGCATATGAAATGATCTAGATGTATAAGTCTTTATGTACGTAGGTATGATGCTGCCACCAGGCTCTCAGCCAATCTGCACCTTAATCTCATAATAGTATTAATAAATTGACTCATAGTGTCCCTTGAGCAGGTTCGTTATCTCTATCACAAAAAGTACGTACTTAGTTATAAAACTTCTTGAGAATGAAAGAGGGTAGATTCTGCGATTACAAAATTGATAAATTTATTACTATGAAACGACAATAGGATATTAATAGTTTTGATATGCTTTACACTGAGGTAAATATATATCTATGAAATTATAAAACATTCTTTATTGAAGCCCTCCTGCGAAGCCATAATATATATTTTCAATTCATCGCAGAGTAGAAATATCTTTGACTTACAGTTAATTATAATCATTGAAACATCAAAAATAATTTTCAATCTTTCAGAAATCAAAAAGTATATTTTATGACTAAACAGGCACAATTTAATCGATTATTACGTGTATAACCATCGATAACCTGAGTTCATGCGGGTCTGAAAATTATTGGGAATATATTCTCAACTACAAATCGGACACCGAAAACATCGTAAAGGTTATTCTAGACCCAAATTTCACGTTCGTCCTACGTGAAAATCGCACTCACATCACCTCGCAAAAATGTTAGCCACTCGTTGCACCCCAAGGTCTGGCGATAAGCGAAGGAAAGAATTCTCTCGACAAATTGGTCCCAAAGCATTCTTCGCGTTAAACGCTGCGGCGGTTTAATCCACCGACAAAAATCCGTCGTCGGGTACGAGTCAAATCAACTCTCAAGACCTAAAACGCACGGGAAATAAAACCTCCATCACCAAGGGCCTCGTAAAAGACACACCGAAGGCGACCGACCGCCAATTTGGACGCGCAATAAAAATTTTGAACAAGTTTTTCCCGTCGGAAAGGGGGTAAGTCGCCCGTAATCCCGTCCGATGGCTACCGTAAACCAGTGCGAAATGGTCGGGAACGAAGGGCCCCGTACGGAATAAAAAAAATTCCCGAGTCGCTTTCGAAGATCTGAAAATTCGATTCGCATCGGACCGGGCCTCCGGTTAGAACAAAAATTTTTTTCACAAGATAAGCAAGCGCATTCCCTCCGCTAAACCATCGCCTACAATAGGAGCTTAAATAACGCGTTGGGAGAAAAACACAGGCGAAGAAGCTCTGGGCGGTGGTATTTCAGATGGTGAGATAGGATGGAGTCCGGCATGATGAAGCACGTACTATAGAAGGCCTCAGAACAGCGAGGTCGCGTGGACATGCGAGTAACGACCTCTGGAAACCAAATAGATGATTACGGAACCCCACCCTCGTTTATCCCGCATAGATAAACAGTGGAACCGGTAGCTCTCGTTTCGTGCATCACGAATCGTTAGAAATACCCTAGAGAGAGAGAGAACTAATAATTTGGGAGTATAAATAATGAGAACGAACTACCGTCCGGTTGCCGTTTCCGATGATCTGTTTGCGTAGATCGAGATGCGACAGTATCTCAGTTCGATATCTCGATCGGGGCCGATTACGTTTCGTTGTATAGATGGCGACGCGCGATGGGAGAACACGATCGCCTAACTGATAATTTCCTCGGATTTCTATCCTTATCTTCTCCATCGGATCAATTTACCGAATTCTAGCGCTGAAGGCCCTTTTGGTAGGAGGAAAAAAAACGCGTTCCCGATAGAGATAAGGCGTGGAATTTATATCGACAGCGCATCTCTCCGTGCGATGCCCTCCAAAAAGAACGGAATGATCCGAGTTACATTGAATTATCCGGAGTACACTTTTGAGGTGACGGTTCAATCAAGGATTCGATTAAACTTACTTTCGGAAAGGTGCTTCCGATAACGCCTTCTAAGAAATTGGATTTAGTTATCTGATCTCTGGAACTATCGATTGGTTTTTGTTGGTTTAGGTTTGGATTCCAATGTAAACAAGAAATCCAGGGTTAGAAAGTGTCTCTGGAGTGTGGGTGAGAAAGAAATAATGATTGATTACGTTTATATATTTGATATGCTTTACATTCTAAACTGCACAATATCTTTAATAGCATATCTCCTGTATGCGTCGCTTCCTATTCCCAAAAAATGTTTTAAATGACTAAAATAAGTATGATGGACGAATATTGGATACGTAACATAAATATTGTACGCTTAGTAGAGCTAGAAGTCACCTAACTACAGTTGTCAGCGGGCTCTTTCTATATGATATGATTCCATAGCGCAAATACGATTGATACAGTATACAAGTTCATCAATGAGGCCCTGCTGTTCTTATAATAAGATACCTGATTCTATTCAATCATTGAATTTTTATCTTATTTCTTTTATCTCTTTATATTTTACACTCTACTAATGATTATGAGCTTTCCTTATAAATAATCAATTCATTAGATACTACTCTCTTTCGAGCTCCTATTTTAGTTCCTTTTTCTATTACTTAATGATTACATAATAAATATATGATGAAAAAGAACGAAAGTTACTCAAAAAAATCAATGAGACTGACTCTTTTTTAATGCACTTCTAATAACGGATAAGATGAAGTCGTGAGTATCGCTGCAAATCACGTCATCTTTTTACTGAAGGCACAAACAACCTATCCCGACTCGAAAAAACAGAGGATAATCCGAATATTTATGAACGAGAATTTGAAAATGTTCATGAAGGACTTTTATGAGAGGTGCATACAATGAATCTCTTCACTTACATCTCCTCCAGAACTAAGTGTCCGCCGTAAAACATTTTACTGCATCGCAGGTGCAGCTCCGGAGAATAGCAATCGATCGCTGCTGTTTTAAATACACGAAAAGATCGCCGCCAAAGAAGAGTACGCAATGCAGTGGAGAGAAACATCGGAATCCAAGCGGTGGGCGTAGAGGTGTTAATGTGATTGAGTCGATAAGGATGCGTTGGGAATAGAAAAAGCGAGGAAAGAAGGCTCAACAAGAGAGAGAGAGGTTGAAATAGATGAATGATAAAATGAAAAAAGAGGATACGATTGAAGGATAAAAGAAGTCGGACTCCAAGACGCCATTTTTAGAAGTTGGAATACGGTTTAGGGATGAACGGCACCGTTAAAACGTTCTATTTTGTGCTTACACGGAATTAGGTATGCATCCTAATGAATGCGTATTTTAATTTGGGTGCAATCATTTGGTGATTGTGCGAAGTTTTCACGCGATACGTGAAATAAATATTCATCATGTTCAGTACGTATATACGTTAGAAATACGTATTACGACTTAATATCTATTTTTCTTTTTGTGAAGGCGTTTAAACTTATTGTATCGTTTTCCTATCAAAGATAATTGAACGTGAATTGATTGGAAGGAACATCCTTTCACAGAGAAAATCTGGTGAAAGAGTGATAGAAGGATAAATTTAACAATTCATGCTTTTGCTGTGTTGCTATATTTTATCCATCTACATAGACGGATAAAATAGATCCTGTTATCTACTGTGGCAAAGAATTCAAGCAGTATCCGTTTTAAGTATATCCATTGTATCTACAGAGAGCTCGTTTTATCTAAAAATGTATGCACATTACATATAATACTAAAATGTATTCAATAAATGTATCCTTTTCATTAAAAATAATATATTCTAAGCGATTCCCAAACACCATCCTTAAACTTATATTAAATTACCCATAAAATAGTATTGTAGAAAAGTTTATTATTCCAGAACAAAGAAGAAAGAAAGAAAATCCATAAAAAACAGCCACGAAGAAAAGCGCGTGAGAAACCGCTCGATCCAGAAACAGTTCGAAGTTAACGAGAAATCGGCGGCAGAAAAAGGAGGCAAAATGACTCGGCTTTCGAGAGAGGAGCGATTCGTGCCGAAGACTTTAGTGCAGCTTCCTCAATTACCAACACTCCCTTTCGAACCTCACCCCCACTTGGCCCGAAAGACGAGCCCCGGCACCTCCTTATTATTTAAGATAGGGGGCGGTCGAGTTGTTTTAAGGTATCCGTGAGAACTGATTACCAGAGGGTGCGTGTTATGGCGGGAGTGGGCCCCGAGGGAGGCGGGTGGTGGGGGCGGAGGGGCAGGTGAAGCGATCACTGCCGATTTTCCGTGATTGGATATCGAAAGGGAGTCCGGAGGCGTTGGGCGGAGAGTTGGCCGTCCTTCTTTTCGTTTGAAGAGCCCTTTCTTTTCCGATGATGGATTCGCTAATCTGCGGAGTATAACGCGGGAGGGATTTATGAGTGTGAATTATGGCGCATTTGTCGTTAAAAAGCTGGAGGAAAGTGTCGAAGGATATCGTTTTGCTAATTTTTCATACCGTTACCCCTCTACCTCGAAAGTTTTTGTGAAGGTTCCGCTCGTTTTTCGGGGTGTTTTTACTTCGCACCGATGAATGATTTAAGGGCGGCCGATGTTCCCGCCGATCTTAGAGATGGACTATAGCTTCAGCATTCCTTAGCTAAGAAACCTCGAAGCGTTGGAGAATACTTTTCTTATCAATCAAATTAGGTTTGAAAACATCTCAAAGGTTTTTAGACCAAAACTTATGCTCTTGTGCCTTCGTTTGCTTATACATTAATCCCTCTTGAATTGATATGAAAAGGAATTACGTATGAGTATTTGTAGATATACAAATTAATTTTGATTACTCTCAATTAGGTTGAATATATTTCTGCCCAATATAAATTGATTTGGTAAGTAAACAGTATTATAACATGCAAGTGTATCATAATTTTAATTATAACGCATTTAAAATGTATTAGAAAAATGTTTTCTTGGGTCATTTATAATGGCTGTTTTTCCTTGATAACAAGAGACATTCCTTGAACCAATTTTAATTATAATATTTTACCGGATTGATTTAATTTTATTTTACTTCGTAACGAAAGTTGTTCATTTTAGGATCCTTTTTTTAGAAATGTCCCTGGCTTATGAAGAATATTGAGATGTTTTGCATATCTTATGGGCCATTAAAGTCGCTTCTTCCCCAACAGAAGATTAAGAAAGGCTAAAAAATTAAATTAGACACGGAAATGAGATTTAATTAAAGCTAAAAAGTTTTTTAATTACTTCTGGTATCACGTTTAACTCTAAAAACACTCATTAAACCGAGCGTAGGTTTTTGATTTCCGAGAAATAATTTGTAAACCCGCAATTTAAACTCCAAGCATTCGGGTTACGGAAAAAACCGTTCTTCCGCGAAGAATTTCACGTGATTAATGCTCTAAAGTTTCTCTTTAATGAGTTCCTTTCTTCGCATTCGAAACCATTTACCCAGAATTCCATCTGCGAATTCAATTTGAGACTTTTTTTAACTTTCTCGGTGATTCCCACGTTAATCGCGGTAACCAACACCCATGATCACCGGATTACAGCGATAATCAACTTCCATAAATCCGGGATACTTTTTTTTTTCAACCTCAAATTTTCCGCCCCAAAAGAAAACGGATTTATGAAAGCATCTTCTTATTTCCCCATTTGGACACTTGGAGAGACGCATTACTCATCTCTCTCTCAACGGAGAAATACCGGGAGCTCTTTAGAAAGGCGAGAACCGTCTCCGGAATTAAACTCGCATTACTAAAGTGGACGGCGAGCGAAGAGAAAGGACTCTCGTGTTGTTTTTTGTTCCTCCTCGAGTTAGAGTTTTTACAAAAAACCTCACGATCCTCGTTCTAACATTCCAAACCATTTCGGTTTTGGAGAAAGGCGACCTCTAGGAGCGGAACAAACATCTGCCAGGGCGTGGATTATATGTTTGAGGAAACAAATGAGTGATGAAATGACCGTAAGTGGAGGAGTAGGGGGTGGGGTGGGAGTGAGGTGGGTGGGGGGGAAGGGCGGTCGACGCAATATAAACTGTTTAGCAAACGCTGTTAGACGTCCATGGCGATGAATATCTTATCGCGATCGGGGGAATATGCGAACCATTCGATAGGGGTCATTTGAGTAATTTGAGAGATTATTCAGACGCGATTAAAGGATGCGAAAGAATGGCGAAACTGCCCCATTACCTTCTGACGATCTAAGGAGTGATTTTATAGAAATACGCGGCTCGGAAATTGGCCGTTAAAGAGCGGTCCGCGAGATGTAATTAGCGGGTAAATACCGGCTCATAAAGATATGGCATCATCATCTCCGCGCGTTCCGTGTCCTTAATGGTAGTATTTTAGAGGTCCAGATGCTTGGGAGATGAGTACTTCGCCATTTGGTCCATTTCCACGAGCGTATGATCACGAAAACAAACGGAAATATGAGTTGTTTGCTTTGAATGTTGGGAAAATGAATTCGGAGAGCATTTTAAAAGGGCGATTTCTCCATTAACGAACTCGTTAATAATTCATAAATTATAGCGAACTCATTTTCTTTTCGTTTCGAATAAAAGCATCATTTTAAATCAGTAAATTAGATAATGTACCTGTAGTAGTTGTACTCCAGTTATGAAAATTGGCAGTATTGAATAGATTGAATTCAAGCCATAAATGAATTATTCGTTATTTTATCAGAAGAATAAAGAACATCAATAGTAAGACGATTGTTGTAATTTCACGACTGAACGTTAAACTTAATTCACGAATAGAAGTTTTTTAGAATCGACATAAGAACTTACGTTTACTTCCAGTTTATTATCTCGATATTAAGCGAATGAAAAATCTAATTTACTTTCCTTAACAGGTTTCAGCTTTGTTCGTTAAAACCCCCATTCCTTCATCTTTATTAAAAGGCTCGTATTAAATATATGTTCAACATGTACTTAAATTTCTCCTAATTTTATCGATAATTTAACAATGTAAGAATTGGTTAAAGGCAGTCATTAATTTCATTCCAAAACTATTCTCAGATTTAAAACTAATGGTAAGGAAATGTTTAGGTTGGGTTGCGAACTGAAAAATTACCTCTAATGACAATTCCCAACCTAAGACAAATATTTTCGTTTCCCCTGGGATTAAAGGTGCCAAAGAAGAGGAGGATTTGAAAAATACTGAAAAGGAAAGGATTAAAATGTCGAGTGGTAGGGAACCTACCATCTCTCCATCAATGCCACCTCCTTAATCATTAATTTTAACCTATTTCTTAAAATAACTACCCCTAAAATATGTTTTGCTGATGCAGCTATTAGTTTGTATTACTTCCTAACTTCTACTGTTTTAATTCTTTAGAAAATATTAGGCGAGAAAAAATCTACTCCTCTAATGTGATTAATATAAATCCTCTTCTAGTCTCATACGAAATTCCTCATCTTCTTTTACGACGTATCTTTGTTGATGCCAGATTTTCTTCTGAGATTATATCAGAGGGAAAGAGGCGAGTAAACCTAGCCACAATTGCCATTAGGCTCCAGTCTTCGGCGTGTGCCCTAAGGCAACAGCCTTACCCTTTATTTATTATTACCACCCTATTTTTTATCGAGGATTTTCATCCTTCGCCCGGAGATAATTTTGATTGATAGTGCGCACAATGAGTAGAGATGTTTGTGCATTTAGAATGGTTTATTTAAACTGCGATGGAACGAAATTAGCATTGTATAATTGGAGAGATTAATCTATTTTTATCGTTGTATACTTTTAAAGATGAGCAGTTTTTGGTAAGATCTTAGTCAAGTTTAAAGCAGGAATAGAACTAATTAGAGGAGTTAACAGTTGCAGTAAGAAAGTAACCATAAGAAAATCCATCATAGGCCTGTGTGACAGATCATACCTGCACCTTTGAGAAAGGTCAATACAATACAAAGGGTAAAAATGTCTCTGGATGACGATAAAAGTTGGCGAATTCCAATTAAATAATGATGTTCATTCTCTAAATAAGCTCTTTTGAATAAAACAAACTTAGTCCATCATTTCTCCAATATCAATATTTTCTTCGGGAAGTGAAACTCTGGAAGGTTGTTACAATACACTCCATTTGGAGGGAAACATTTACAAGACAATATTAAATAAGACCTGAAGATGTATCGAAGCTACAAAACCATGATCGAGTATTTATTGAGTATAGCGGTATAGTTAAAGGTTTACATGTAATGGTTTACATATTAATAAATACTACAAAGGTAGCTTAGCTACTTCTTGAGGACCTGAAGATGTAGTTAAGTGACGCTACTTGCAAAGTTCCTGCGGAATCTGTATCGTCTTAGAAAATACACGTCTACTACCCATAGTGCAATAGAAAACAGTCTTTCTTACGACCGTACTTATTAAACAAACATATAAATTGGTTATCCTTTGTTTAGGAGCTTCACACTATCTTCCGCCATACTCTACAGTCTTTCGGTGGGGTATCCAGTGCGCCTTCACCGTTTGTAACAGTCACTGAAAAGTCCCAAGTCTGTTTCCAGAAACCGCGGCTGTGGCCAGGTGGAGGCAACAGAAATGAAGACGATCGGTTGAGTGAAGGGTGTAAAAAAAGCGGCGTTGAGGCGTCTTAAAGGGATGGATGATGAACAAATGAGATGAGGGAAGGTTTGGAAAAAAAGCGGCCAAACAAGGAGACGATGGTAATTACGGGCAGAAAACAAGAGGCGTTCGGAGGCGCCTTGATGGATTATAGAAGTAGGGTGCATGCCTTCGGAGGCGTTAACGATGCACCCACCAAAGAGAAGAGTTAATAAGCATGGAATTGGGAAACTGGTGTGTGTAATTTGACGCGATATTTCTTCTCTCCGAAACGTGGGAGTTGGCTTTTTACGGAGCGCTTTTTTCTCTCTGCGAAGCGATTAAAATTTCTGTTTGAGTTTCGGGACGTGAGATGGGAACATGCTCTTATCGCGGTAATTGATAATTCGGGCTTAATAAGATGATGCGGATTCCGGCCAGAGACGGATTCAATTGAAACGGACGGTAATATGTGTTTACTCAGAGTTTCTCTTAACAACTTTCATGCGGAAATTTTTACGGACGAAAAGATTTCTAAACTACTTTTATAGAGAGAATGTGATTCAAGTAAAGGAATTGTAAATCTAACTCCTACTTTTATTTACTATTACTAATATTGTAACTAATGCAATAACCGATTATTTAATTATTCAGCTATGACTCCGTCTTCCCTTGTACTAAGTTGGTAACTATCAACTCATACATAAGTGGCGCCATTACACCAAATAATATAGTGAATAATAAGTTGATGCAGATAAAAAAAATTATTGGAAATGGAATCTGTATTAATGCTGCCAATTTTCTACAGTCACTTTTTAATTCCTTCATACGTGTTAAATAAAAATGAAAATTTATATGATTAAGCGTTCCTTGGTGGAATGGTAACATAATGGTAGCATAATGGATGAATAGCTTGAAGGGTTGCATAGTTCTGTGAAAAGTACTAAGCTATTTATACACTATATTGTAAGCTATTTATACATTATATAATTGTAAGCTATATATACTCTACAAACTAAACTAATCTTTAAAAATCCTTTTCCATCCCATTACAATGTTTCGAGCAGAAAATTAAGGTTCTCATTATTAATTTAGACTCTTTATTTATTATATACATGTATATATACCGAATTCAGCATAGAGTTGATCTTTCTTTCATAAAAGGATTCTACAAGACTCCACCCAAACGATTCACTGGTAAATTTCTCTTTTCTGTCCGTTAAGTATCAGATTTCCTATTATCTATGAAATATAAAATGTGGGCGATTAATTTATATTCGGTATCATAATATCCCTGATTATCATTTAAGGAAATTTATTCTTAATTTCACAACCAAAAAGCTATAATATTACCTTAATATACTTAAATATAATCACAAGTTATGCCCTCTGGAGAAATGTATGAGACCGTTGTGAATAATTATCATAAACATTTTGGATTTATGGGTGACGAGAAGGAAGCTTATATTTTTAAATATTCTGGTCTCAGATTTTTCTCCGTAAATTTCTCAGGTTTTTCAATGAATTAAAAGCGATAAAGTTTCCTAAATATGTCTCATTAATATTAATTTCCCTAACCAGAAATAATACGCCTATCAAACAGTCAAACTCGTGAATTATTCCATATTTTACATAATTCCATAGAAGGATATTTCACTCCCTTTTATTATGGACATTAATGCGATAAATAACCTATTCTAATTCTAAAATATACTCTATTTAGTCTCAAATAACTTTATGGGCGTTAATTTCATTTGGAAACTATCCCTTCTGAATATCCGATTTAAAGATTAGAAAGCTGGAGGCATCGTAAGAAACAAAAAATAGAACAGATACGAAACGAATAAAAACCCTCCGTGCGCACTTACATCGAACCCCATGATTCATTCAGGTAGCGCCACATTTCACGGTGTTGTTTTTATCCATTGCGCTCCGCAGCCATATTTTATGGGAGTCGAATCAAACGCAGGTCAGAACTTCGTCACGCAATCAAAGGCGAGGGATTTTAATGAACGATACAAAAAAGTTTTGTATCGATTATAAAGGGGACGAATAAATCAGCGTTGGCCCAGCAACACCTTTCCCGTGTTTCGAGCCCATTGTAGTCGAATTAGGCGCCTCTAACATGAAACTCGTTACCTTCGGAGAGCAAAAAAACGGTCAGTCTTTTAATTGGGATCGCCATCAGAGACCTTCGTGAGCCAATCAGGCGTTAAGTGTTATGAATTCATCTGGAGCGTGCATAATGGGTGCATTTTTGAGGAGAAAAGAGGCTGGAAGTCGGAAACCTCTTTTGAGGAGGACAAAGGAGCCGACACACGATTCTTAAATATTATTCAATCAAGGTGCCTGAAAATAAGTAAAGGAGAATTTTAGGTCAATTTTTAAAAATAAGATAGAAAAGTAATAAAGAGGAACCATAGGAAAGACTTTCATTGATTCGATGATTTAAAATGTGTTTTTGAGAAATTTCCTCGTTGAGAGTTTGTAAAAATCAACGAAAAGAGGTCTGTTTGGGAAGAATTTTAGATGAATAATATGCAAAATTATACACCTATTAAAACATTAAAATTATAAAATATCTTGCGGACTTTTTTCCTTTTCTTTCAGGCTAATTCCTGGACGAATCCCGGCTTTCTGAATGCTCGTCCACATATACACATACGGTTTCTGGGCTGATTATGATCAAATAAAACATTACTTTATATAGTAGGAGGATTTCTATTTATAGTGATAAGTAATATGTACATTATGTTGGAAAATTGTGTAATGCTCACATGCTACTTGAACTGAATTTAGAATCGTAACGTAGTTTGAATTAAGTTCGATTTCCCATGTACATGTTGCGGCACCGTTCTTCTTGGCGCGCAATGGGCTAGAATCAAAAAAAGCAGGCCAAAAAAATAAATGCATTTTTTTGCAGAAATATGGAAATTATGTCTTAATTCTGATACACTCCACACTCAAAAGAACGCATTTTGTATTTTTGGCCAGCCTGTTTTCGTTTCTAGCCCACTGTGTGACGGAGTTTATTAATTGAAGCGGACTGACATTCTTGTCGGCAATGAAAGAGATCGGGAAAGGAGACTATCTGCACTTGAATGCATTCCACGTCTCTCCAATCTACATTTGAATGCGGGAAACCAGTGAAATAAGATTTGGATAAAGGACGAGGCTTTTTTGGTTATTTGCGACTCTACTTGAGCGGGATTTTTTTCTCTTACGTTTAAGGAAAATCTTTACGGCTCTTGAGAATATAATAAGAATCTTGCAAAAGGGAAAAAGGTCATCAGTGGAGGAAAGTTTCCAATCTTCAGCGAGGCTGGTGCTGCTCTCATTCAAGAATCGTATTTTCTTAATTTTATTTTTTGCTTCCAAAATTCAGCATAAAATGAAACTGAATTTCTAGGCGATTTGCTAAATAAGTATCTAATGACATGTACGATAATTACAAAGTTAAGAGCTACTATTGATACTGAATATGCTGAGAAATACTGTCCAAACTATCACAATATTCACAAAATCATTAGAGTAATCAGAAACTATATGATATATAAGATTGCTGTGTAATTACCTCTAACACAGGTTTCGACAAACGAAAATTTTCCGTTCAACTGAACCTTTAGCTGACCTTTCGTAAAGAAAAGCTAATTTAACTTTTGCCAACCAATAGGATAAAAAAATAATTTTCCTTCTATAAAAAACAACACATCTTAAAGGGGCTCTTCCCATTTACATCGAGACAGACATACAGACATTCTTAGCTTTTGTAATTCCTTTAGTAGCAGCATCAAACTTTAATCATACGTAGAATTCCCTTCTTGAAATCCGGCAGAAGATTTAGATTCGAGGAAAAAACACTCTTACAGCTTCTACACATCATGAACGATCCATTAATTTGAATGTAAACGAATCACAAGTTTACGATACATACTATAAACATACATCATATAAATACGCTAAATGCTACGAAAGGAATTTATTTCGTCTCCTTCTGGATTCGCTCTCTCATTCTCAGTCAGTTTTCTCATTCGTTTCATTTTCAGCAGTCATTTCGTTTTTCAGATGTTTTTTTTCGCACCAAATTCTCCCATTTGTACAACTTTTATCGCACGCACAAACTCCTTATGCAGCACATTCTGGACCATTTTTATTCAAAGCAGTTTCGTCTCATAGGACGCGAATTCCGTTCTCTTGGAAACGGCGTATTTGAATAAGAAACCGGTCTTTCGAGGGACAGGTGCCACGCGCATCTACACGCAAAAGGATCCTCTTTTGTTTGACTTTCAGTTTCCTCCCCCTCTCCTTGTTCCGCACCGTGTTTGAACACGTGAGAAATACGCCCATTAACTCCCTCCCGCGGCCCTTTTTAAAAACGTGTTATTTTTCCCGAATTTCCTGTGTACGAGCCGCACTTCATCGGCGCAAACACGCCTTCGGGGGCCACGCCCGTTCGTTTCCTGGCGCAATCCACACCACGCAACGATAACTCGTATCCGATTCGTACCCTCACGAAGAGGTGTTGATTTTTCTGGTCGATTCCTCTTTTTCTCCACAAAGATTCCTTCTCCGGGTGGCGGGGCGTGTCTTTCTAAAGAAACCCATTCCAAAAGACGCTTTTTTCCACGCGAAATTGCCCGAAAAGTCGAGGGAAAGCAATAAAAACGAACTCGTTCCGAATGAGATTGTTCGTAGCGATCAAATTATATCGAGGATGCGTTGCCTCGCGACCTCGTGGTTCTTTTTTGTGCTCCGAAAGAGATTGCGAACGATGATTAAATTATAGGTAAGGCCCCGTTTTCCAATCTAAAGCCTTGTTCCGAAATCTCCGAACTTTTTAACGTGTAGCTCATTCGCAGCTGCTCGTCCAAGAAACGAGGCTGTTACATCATTGAGATATTTCCTTACGCGGTGCTTTGTTCTCGTTATTTTTTGTGTAATCGTGCATGAAGGTGTATGGAGTTGGTATCTTTGTTCAACCTTTTTCTCTCTATCTGATTTGTTCGAACGTACATGGTCGTTTGATGTGAATGCTAGAAATTTAGACATGCAATTTTTATCTTTTACAACTCTATGGACTCCATAAGGGGAAAGGTACTCTCTTATTCTCTAATTTAGCCAACTTATTCCCGTTCCCCTACTTAATATGAAGTTAATTTACTAGCTGTAGCTTGTTTATTAAATTTTTGTTTAATTGCCTTTTTATATTTTCAAAAATTTAATTTATTTATTTATTTATTATTTTTTTTATGAAATGCGTGGTCAATTCTTTGGAACATATTTAGCTGAGGTAACCTGTTTGTTTGTATTAAATTATTCCTACTTTTACTTTAAATTTACTGACGGACAACATTTTTTCTGGTGTATCGAAAATACGCTTTAAAGTTTGAAAATCAAATACCACTATTGGCAGGTTTAGCAGGTTATTCACATACCGCTCCTAGTGGGTGTTTTCCAACTACAGTGATTTTCTTAATCTTAGGTTCGTCCATCTACGAAGAAACTTCTTTCCTCTTCTCCACTATCCTTTATCTCCAAAGTACGTGACGAGGGTTGAATAGAAGAAACGACTTCCTAACCCCGTTCTTGTCCAAGAGAGAGGATTCTATTCTATTCCAAGATTTCTATCAATCCGGACATTTGAATGAGATAAGATTTTTTTTACACTGAAACTTTATGTGAATACCCGAGTAAATTAGAAACTTCAAGGATTATTTTTGTTTCACAATATAGATAAATACTTAAAGTAAAACTGTTGTTTATAGCAATTTGTTTATTATTTTTAACAAAATAGCATCTAATCTTTGGAGGCAGTATATATTCTTGTTTCTCTTTAGCATAGTTCAACTGCCAATGTTTGGATTTTTTATCTTTTAGTAATTCTGTTACGTAATGAACGTTTGTTATATATCTACATATTTCACTTATATTATGGATTATATAATAGTTTGTACTGATGGTATTTAAACGAAGATATAATGAACATCCACAATAACTCCTTATTTATAAATTTTACCAACAGTTATGTCTAGAGAGATTAGGATACTTCTGAATAGTCAAACATTTTTTTATCATCAGAATCCCAATTGTCTAGCTCCATTATTAAAATGCAATCGAAAGAAGGTGTGAGGTATGAGAATCTCATAATAGTTTTCGATACCCGATACGATATCTCTGATCTGTAAATAACTACTACTGTTCTTCACGAAGTTTTTTCTGTAAGAGTGTTAAGAACCATTTCAAATGCAGCTAACATGAATTATTCATAAACATCTCGGCTTTGTCCTCTCATCGCGTAATTATATAGCGTTCGAACATTCGACCCGATAATTCTTTCCGACTTTGAATTTAGATTTTGACTAATGATTGCCTGATTGTGCTGAAATTCACATATTATCCAATCATTGAGAACGGTGCAACTTAAGAATCGATCATCTATCGATATCCTGCTAGCGGCAGACATTCAAAATGCTGCTTGGAAATATGCAGAGAGAAAGAATTAGAAAACTAGAATATAGACTAAGAGGAGGTAGTATTTTTTCATTTAACCAAATTTTGCAGAAGTAGCTTTTATCTCAAATATTTTTATATATATTGATCGTTCTTCCATTGCATAGAATAGCCTTAAACATAAAAAGGTACATATATACATTCATTTCGTATTTATTTCGCTCGATAATAATACGAAATGTATCTATGCATGAACAGATAATTTCTCCTTCTTCTATTGAGTGCACTTCTATCTTTTACCAACTTACTATTATTGCCATTATACTATAATTTATAATACCAATAAACATTGCTGAATGTAAAATGCCTATTATATTAGAGTGAAAAGGAAGACTACCTCCATACCATGACATTCTATTCCCAACATTACCCAATACAAAAAACAATGCCCCTTTCCCATGTTAAAACCTTCGCAAAATACAAAGTACTCTCCTAATTTATTTCAGATAGCTTTCCACGATATCAGCCCAAAAACACCTTGAGTTCACCGTCCAATAAAGACGTATATGCATAAGGGTCTTTGAAACCAATTTACCACCATCCCGTTGCTCTTTTTCGTGTACAAAAACTTCTTCCATTACGAAAACTCCATCTTCAAAACCCGATAATTGAACGGGAGAAAGACGAGCCCAAATTCATCGCGTACTTGAGCCGTACATTGCTTAGCGATGATGTATGTAGTTCGGGGGAGGGTGGAATGAATACCTCCACCGGCAGCTGCATGATTCCTCTACCACGTCCATCTTCGAATCCCGCCTACTCTCTCTCTAGAGAAGGCCACTCCCCCCTCGGGGCCCTCTCACCTCTCAGAACACCACTTTTTTCTCAATCCTCTCCGACACCTACTAAATGAACGCCTCACAAAACCTTTCAGCGCCCTCACGGACGGACGCGGCCGGATTTCACCCCTGGGGCGCGACGTAGGGTGGTAATTACACGAAAAAAATCGCTCCACCGAATGGAAGGATGTTTGGAGAGAGAAACAAGAACCACCCTGACCTCTCTTCTAATCGGGAAACCATCTTCTAGTCCCTAAAGAAACACCCCCGACCCTTATGAAGAAACGACACTATTTCACCTGTAAGGGAAGAAGATTATCGCGCGGTCATGGATAAAAGGGGCAGTGCAGTATCTCGGGGTTGTGTAATAAGGCGGTCGTGTGTGTGTGTTTTTGTGTGAGCGGACGGAACGAGGCGAGAGGTTGGGTTTTTTTTAATGACGAAGCGGTCTCCACAGAAAAACAGGTCGATGCGGTAATTGCGTTCCATATAAATTAAAGGGGATTTTTGGCTCCGTCTTTGTGGAAACCAAAGCCTCCTTCCCAGAAATACTTTTTTTGTCTTTGGCTCCCCTTTGTTTTTTTTTTCTTTCTTGTTCTGATTTGGGATCCCTGCGGAGCGCGTGTCGGTCGATTTTCGAGAGAAAATTTCCGATTCATTTCGGCTGATTGATGGTTTCCCTTTCACCCCAATCGGATGATAAAGTTGGGGTCAGAGAGCACCGACGTCTGTTGGTATTTCTTGCGTCTTCAGTCACGGACAGCTTTGGTTTTCTCCCTTTTGTCTTCCTAGAGGGGAAGAATATAGGAATATAAGGGCCGATAATGAATTTTCGAACGGAGGTCTATACTTTACCATCGGTCGGTTGTCTCGTACGTGTCGGATTGCTTCCAAAGGAAATTAGTTGCCCACGAATGTCGAGGGAGACAATGAGGAAGGTGGTTCTCTTCCACTGTTTGTATTCCCGTGGCTACTGTGTAAGGATGTTTCGATGTGTGAAGAATCCATGAGAAGCTTTGATTTATTCGGCTTGGTATTAGGCGCTTGAAAAAGTTTTTGTGTTAATCCGTAAGCGTATTGATTGCGTAAGTATTATTCGAATGTAATAAGCAATCGGCGTCCGTTATAAAAACAGATATGATGATTCAGTTATAGTGATATAGTTTAAGCTTATACTACAATGCAGCGTATTATCGCAATAAATACTACTAATAATAATTAATGCAGTACTATGATATGCTATGAAAATTATTATGCAAATGATTAATAGAAATCAATAACCATTACCGATTTTATTCCTATATATAAATAAAAAAATCTCTGAATCGTATAAAATTCCTTACATTCAATTTCATACATAGGAATCGCTTTACGTTCTTGGACAGTGCTAGCTTAGATTTAATACGCCATAACTGTCTTTGAGGTTTTTTAGTTTCTCTCTTAAATTTTAACAGGAATAAAGATAAACTGATGGAGCTATACAAATTCGTGTTCAAAATGAAGTTTTGGGCTGTCGATGTAAGAAATATGCTTTTATATGAAACAATAAATAGTATTTTTAGTTGTAAAATGAAGTGCAATCATTCGAGAGTCGCAGAAACTAGGTTTAATATATTACCTTAATCGTATTAACTCACAGACCACGTGGCTAGTAATTACTAAAATTATTTCTAAAGAAAATATGTATAAAAAATGTATCATTGATTTGAGTCCTAACTTTGTTTGTTTTAACTAGTGAATATCTATCCGGTATAATGGAAGAAAATTTTCATGGTTGATTAGCCATTTCAAATCATTTACTTCAATGAACCATCCTTAAGAAAAAAATGTTACGCTCATAATTTTTTTTCTTTCGGTTTGTGAGCTTAGACTTACTTGAGTAAAGTTAGCTACGCTTTTTGTCTTTGTTCTTGGTTTTTCATCATGTGGCTTCAGTATAACCTATTCTGCATAGTCATCGATGGGTTTACTTACTATCTCTCCCATCCTGTGAATATAACAACGCTTTTCCATCAAAGAAAACATCCTAAGTGCTTTAGCATAATGACTGAATCCTTCACTATTCTCATTATTATTAATACACTGAAAACATAAATATTTTAACGAATAGATCAATATTTATTTTCAATGAGAAGAGGCACTTAAAAAGAAGGATTGATTAACAAACTCATCCCAAAAGGTTAGATGCCGAACCATCCTTTCCGAATAAATAAATCACTGCTCATTAATTCGCCCGAAATTCTTCGCAAGCTGCTTTAGTTGTCTGGACTCCCAGGCTAATCTAATTTGACTTTTTATATGCAGATATTTTATTCATACCTTTTTGCTCACACCTGCCAACACGTTTTAAGAACACTTTACGAGACGCTTAAGGCTAAGTTCTCTCTCGTTATCCGCGCAGATATAGCCTTCGGTGAAAATCAAATGTATGATTATCATTATTAACTTTCGGAGAATTAAAGAGAAGTACCTGCTTTTAACATTTTGCCACGTCCGGTAAAGTGTTCCCATTGCCCAAGGCGACTTCTTACCGCTGTTGAATACCATTCATCCATACCGACTCAAAGTATTTTGAATAAGATGGTCGCATTAAAAAGGGTAAGGGCCGAGGATATCGGTATCTTGTTATAATATATTATGCTACCACTGAAGGAGTAGACTCCTCTTTCACTTCCAAGATATACTTCTTAAGTATCCCATCAGTCATTGTATACATTTTTTAAAGAAGCTTCTTGAGGTGGGAAGATTAGATTATTCCTTGTACACTAAATAATGTATGCTTGCAACATTGTTGGGCTGCAGTCTTGGTTCAAGGCAATATGAAAGTGAAGCTAAATATATTGAAATTCTGGGATATTTAAAATGTCACTATATACATGGTTTCCATTTCCAGAAAGGAAGACGGGAATTCTGTGAAAAACTCATTTTCCCCGATATACACCCCTGGGGGTTTACAAGATGTGAATCAAAATACGCCGAAAATCTATATTATACCTCGAGTAAGAAGGTAGTAGATACTTTAACCCATTTATGCCGAAGAAAAAAATTTTTGAATTTTTTGATGAAATTCATAAATGTTAGGTAAAAAAAATCAAAAAACAAGAATTTGAAGTAAAATTTAAGTTATGTTACATATTTACAGAGTTACATGGTGTTCCAAAAATGGAACATTAGGCAAATACACTACGTAAATCATAAAATTTAATCTTTGTTATGATATTGCTGTGAGCACTTTATATGAAGGGCAACATTACATTTCTTACAGCAATAAGTCGTATTTTTGTGGCATTCCGCACAACGAGTTTGTTTTGGTTGTTTTTCGATTTCATGATTCATTCCATCATAACGGGAGTCAATATTTCGTTTCTGAGAAGGTCTACCCCTCTTCCCAGTTAGGGACCGATTACCATAGGTCTCCAGATAATGGCATGCCACACGACGACGAAACTCCAAAAGATCCAATGGCTTTGGATCGTAAGTTTATTGCAGCTGCCAAGCATTTTGTAGAGCTAATTCGAAGCAGAACAACAAAGGGCTTGAGTACCACTTCTTGCCACGAATTGATGCTCTATATTTGTCAATATTTTCATCCTCTCTGACTACTCTTCCCATATATTTGTTATATACTTTTATCATATTTGGTGGCTGCACTTGGATCTTCTTTTCATGTTTTTGTGAATAGCGATTGACAAGGCACAGCGGATTGACGCCAGCCCCTAGATGATGCAACAGTGACAACACTGTTATCATTCAGCATCCATATTGACTTTGCCATCAGTTCTATAATCAAACGCAACCCTTTCTTTATTTTTTAGAGCATCTTCTGATTCCAATAGGGGTTTGTCGATTCCATTTTTTCTCACTGTGCCGGTTGCTTGATGACCATTTGAACTGAGTGTATCAAAAAGTGCTATGTCCAGGGTGCTCCTTCATGAGTGCTTCAGTAAATTGTAGGACAACGGATGCACTGACACCATATTCCTCATAATTAGTGTTTGGGTTTTTACCTTGATATGGTTGAAACCAACAAATATAACCTAGGCGTGTGGCACCACATCAAAACTTGTACCCAAACCGAATTGACTTTCCACGAATAAACTGTTTGCGTTCATGACGACCGAAGTAAGGAATCATGGACTCGTCAAAGCTGAAGCATATTTCGTTTGGTACAAATAGGATGCATCTCTCTTCTGGATCAGAATCATCTTGAACAAGGTACGCAGGGGCACGCAAAGAATCAGGCAGATTATTTATTGTTCCACCTTCTTCATCACCAGAGTCCTCATCAGAAACAGGAGTTGTTGCATTTTCAGGAGGTTCTATGATAATCGCATTTGCTTTTATGTCATAATTTGTCTACAACAGGTCAGCTATTTTGTGTAGGGTTAATGTTTTACGCAACTTGAGACTTAAAAGTGGTGAAAATAAAAAACAAAGATAAAGGCCATATATAAATATACGGCGAAGTCTCAGTAGTGGTTGTGCCTAGTGTTCCAAAAATGGAACACTCAACTTTTCTATCCTCTAACTTGTATATGAATAAAAATTTCTGCATTTTCTTATTATAGCATGAAATGGTGATTATTCAAGTATTAACAGAAAAAAAATTACAACTATAGAATGTAAATCACGGAAGTTATAATTACCGTTTATCGAGTGGGTACTGAAAAATCGACTCAAAAAAATAAAGCAAAGTTTCACAACATCCACGCAGCTCTAAATTCGCTCAATGACTAATTCTCTGCATTCAGTGATGTAATATGTACCCTTACAAATAAGGCAGGAAGTTTTCACCCACTTCCCAGTATTCTCGTAAGCGATAGGTCACAAAATAACTTAATGTAACTGCTGTTCCAAAAATGGAACGCTAGGCATAAATGGGTTAAGAAATCAGGTTCTTAAAAAATAAGTGGTATTCCCTCATACATTTAGATTGAGTTCTACTTTAAACTGATTGATTTCTTAATTCCTTATAATTTTGGTTTTAATTACTATGAAGACAATTGTTGCGTTTAAAAATATCAGTCCGGTTGCAATTATATTCAAATATAAGGTACACAACAAGGTGTATTAACACAAATTAATACCAATACCCTTGCTTTACATATATATATTTCTCCAACTTTAAATCCTTCTTGTATATTACCTACCAATATTACTGTGTTGTCACTTAAATTTCATACACGATTTTTAACATATTTTCATAGTTTCATCCTCAAATTTTCACATGAGGAGGGTATGACTCATTATGACTATTAAACTCGAATGAAATCTGCAGAAATAACTAAAGTCAGGAGTAAGTGGGATGCAAAACCATTGAGATTCTTAAATGATATAGATAATTCTTTCTTTTAGCAACCAAACGTAATAACTATATTTTTTGTTGATTTTAATGGCATAAATTGTTCAGCCGACAACATACTATGCTTGTGAATGACCAAATCTTTAACGATCCTCTAATATTTACCAAACTGATCATCCAAATCACGGATCACGGGACAGATGCACAGATTCCTTCGATGTCCCTCCACCCACCCGAAACGAAAGAGCACTAATTCCAAAATAACCGACTTAAAGACACCTCAAAACACCTTAACTGACGCTTCCCAAGAAAAATCCACGTAAATGGATTGGGAATTTTCCTCAGCCTTCAGCGCTTTACTTCGAAGGTCGGTTTTTAAGCAAAAATCCGGGAAAAAACCCTTTCTTTCCGAGTCGGCCATTTATCCTACGCACGCACGGCATTACAGTTAAAATCCTATCTGATTACAGAAATTCTTGGGCGTGAAAGAAAAATGTACTCCGGGAGCGTTTCGCCGGACAGTCCCTCGTTCGCGAGTACAAAAGAATTTCTTGGAAAATTAAGTAGGATACCCCTTCCGCGGAAAACCGCAGAAACCCGTTTCAGTTTCCAGAACAGCTGTCGAGAAGAGGGAGACGGGCAATTCCACTTCTCCGCATGGGATCGCTCCTTAAGTCCATGTCTGCATATGCAGAGAAAGGATTGCTTCCCGAGCGAATATCCGGGAGTGAATAGGAAATAACCACTGCCTGCGGTTTGTGTTGAACAGGTAGAGAGTGGCTTTGACGTGCACAGGTTGAGCTGATCCTTGTTAGGATGGTAACCAAAGGGTTTTCCCCTTTTAATCTCGTTCGGGCTCATAAGGAAAGGGTTTTTAAAAGGAAGGGTTTAGAGATTGTTACTGGTCAATTTCACTCACATTCGACGTATTAAGTTACCGCATTTTGAGGTTCCCATTCAGTTGCTTTAAATTTTCTACACTGAGGCAGTTTATTGGATTTGGAGTATCTAAAGTTCTAAGGATAATCATAAATCATCTGCTATTATCGTAAATATTGATCTGTTTATCAGCTTAGATCCTCGGTTATTGTATGTAATAATTGCTATTTACGAAGGCAATGCTGTTATAGAAAAAGCTAAAAACCCTTTAAAATTTTATCAAATCATTCTATTAAAATTTTGATATCTTTTAAAATTAACCCTAAATACATTTTATACTATAAAAATTGTGTGTATAACAAAATGAAATATCCATGCTACATATACGTATTACAGTTATAAATTATGAAAGGAGTTACAGATCAAACTAGAGATATACAATTTCGGATATTTACAACTATTTATAGATATTTGTTTCAAGTAAGGTTATTGTATTTTTCTTTAATTTATTTTCCATGATCAGGAACTATCTTACCGATGTAAGGATTGAAAGTTCTCTTAAACTTTTTACGTATCGTTAACCTTTCACAGTAGATTTATACTATTCTGTCAAAAACTAGAATGTAAGTTAAATTGTTCTTTACGATACAGTCTTTCGTTTGATCAATGATAATTCCAAAAATATGATGAGTATTCAAATATAGTATTCCTTAGAATAAATGGTACATACTCCGTTGAAAAGAAATTGTATTGCTAGAGTATATTTTTTACCATTAAATCCGGAAATCACTCATAATTTCGTTATTATATATGATGTAAACAGAAATGTTTTCATGTACTTTAAAGCTCTTTCAAAAAACCTGTCCTTGGATAAATTTATGCCCAACCACGTCTTAAGTCATATCGTACGTATATTTTTAGACTTCAAGGCCATTTAATCCGGGGATTTCAGAAAAAATCAATCTTTTTAAATCTTCATATTTTTCACTTCCACCGAAAAATCGTGAAATCTGTTTGTGTGGGATTTGTGGGAAACACCCGTGATGGATAAGTTGCCAAACAACGAACTGTGTGTTCCCTTCCGTTATTTGGGAACCGGGCGCGGAAAAATAAAAAAAAAGGCATTCATCTGAAATAGGAAATGCAGAGGCACGAAGCCTCGCAGGAAACCTCAAAAAATAACTCCGCATTTTCCGTCGAATCCTTTTGAATTTGCGCAGAAACATGACGCCCCGAACATGTGACGCATTAAAACCCACCCGCGGAGTGTATAAGGGAATAATACGCGTAGGAACCCTTTTGGGGAATTTGTGGGAATGCACTTATGAACGTATGAATGGTGAAAAGGGTGATGGAGACCGTTACAGGACGTGATATTCTTAGGAAACGGGTGGAAAGATGAGGACTTCTTGAAGGAGAACCTCTCGAGATATCTCCGTTATCGCACATGTACCGTTAAACCCTTTTACCTGACACGTGCAAACGCAAAAAAACCACCAGCTCCTGAGAACCTCTCGATGTTTCCCGTAAGGTTGGGAATATTTCGGGATTTTTTTTTTAGAAATACGAGTGAAAGGATTTTGTACGGGAGGGTTTTATCTAAGATGGTTCCTATTCCGGCAAAAGATGCATTTTTTGCGGTTTTCATTCATAAAATTTTGTATCCTAAGGAAAGATAATACTATGAAAGTAAAATGGGTTGCTTTATATTACGTACAAAATATGACACCCCTGGGAAAAATTATACAATGGGGATAAAATTGCTGATTATCACATTTTAACTTTGAATTGTTTAAATCTATCAATATGAGAATTAGTAAAATAACTCTGATACCTTTTGAAGAATCTATTCACGCTACCAATAATCTGAAGATACTTCCTCGAAAGTGAAACCGGTAGAGAAATTAAATCTTGCGGAATATTAAACAGCTTTTACTTATTATTGGGGCTTTCCACAAAGCTACATGTTCCCACGACTTATTCTAGTTGGTGTATTTATGACGGATTGCCTTCATCAAAATACTTTTTCAAGCATTTATTAAGTTATAAGGAGCCACTACAAATTCGAGACCGATTGAGAAAATCTAAATTTATACTCTTACTTTTTTATAAAACGTATCACAGATAATATATTATTGTAAACCAAAAAAAATTCTACCAAACTACTATAAATCATACAGCAAAATTCAAGGGTAAGAAACATGAAAGGAACAAAATAATGCCTATATTTTTCTATGCTCTAACTCTTAGCTTAAAACTGGATTTACCAACACTATTACGCTTTACTTGCTTTTTGATCGAGTTAATTATGGTTTTTACAAGGAATTTCACGACAGTTTAATAAATACAGAACGGATATCATAAAATTGGTGACCCAATGAAAGGAAACGAAGATTAATTTAAAATCTTTCATTCCGTCGTTTAAACGATAATGCTGTGTTAATTTAAACTGTGATTTCTGGCATTAAAAATATTTCCTATTTCTAATAAGTCAAATTATGAATGTAAATATTATAATTTTTTGTTTAATTTAATTCAGTAGCTGAGAAACTGGATTCACAATAAACTTTCAATTAGCATTGTTATAATAGTAGAGCCAGAAGCATAACAATAAATTATCTGAAGAAACTAGTCTATGCAACAGGCATAGCTTTTCATTATGTAATGTTATGTTAGGAAAGTGTTTTTTTATATTGTCCCTTTTAAGAAATACATGTAATATGGTGGAATGTTTGGATGGATAAGTCACAGTAATGAAAACTTGTTAACACATGAACGAAAGAAATAATTTAAAACTAATGCTTCTACAGAATAAAAGCTATTCAAAGTACTACGATATTTTCCGGTAAATAGAAATGTTATAATCGAAAATTTCCCATTTTTACTGATAAACGAAATTCTGCCTGAGAATATCCCTTTTCCAACAATCGTGAATTTTACGCGAATTTTTACGTTTCCCCCTATATTCATCACCACTCCCGTTAAATACCCACAAAGCGAAAACTTTTCACGATCCCAAAAGTTTAACTATCCCCTTCATAACCCATTTTACGAACAGCCACGAAAAACGTAAATAAATCTCATTCTCGAAAAAGGAAACTGCCACATTGAAGCTGTCATCGCACGTGGAAACTCTCTCTATCTTCCTAAAAACGCATTACGGAGCCATTTTGTTTTCTCCAAACACCGCAATAATCCGTAAAATATTTACGTGCTTCCGAAAATCATAAAACGTGCAAGCGCGCGGAAAGGTTCACACAACGTGCTAAGGATGTAGAGAGAGAGACGTGCACACGGGGTGCGTAGGCATCCATAAAGTGCGAAAATAAAGGAATCGTAGTGCGCAAACATAATGAAATCGGGACGAGGGCGGAGGAGGGCCCCTTTGGACCAATAATCCCCTCGGACAACAACCAGATAACCTCCGTCCGTTTCTGGAGGACCCCCGCGGGGTGGGACCCACGGGGACGGACCCCCGGGGCGCGTCTCGCATTGTGCTCTACGGACCGGAGCACCGAAGCGATTCCCAGCCTCCGGGGTGAGAAAATCCTTTGGCCGAGCCGCTACTTCTCTAATACGCCGCTCCTTCCGCCCACTAATTTCCCAAGCGGTCGGCGTACCCTTTCTCTTGAATGAAACCCCCGCTGCAACCTGGATTTGGAATGTTTAAAACGATTCTTCGATGGAGAAAAGAGTACTTTCCGAAAGGGAATGTTAAAAAGGGCTTCGTAGCCGTTTATTTCGACGCCGCAGCTGAGAAATGTTAGAATGGTTTCGGAAGGGAAAGTTGGTAAGGATTTCAAATCGAGAAACGTTTCTATTATTAAATAGAGGTTGTAATGGGAATGGGGTTGTTCGTTGACGGTTTCAATGTAGTTAGATTACGAAATTATTTTATTTGGGAATGAAAAAGAAGTTTGCATGCAGTCCAAATCCTCGTGCTGCTATAGTTTCTTTCGATCCTTAAACATTCATCCTCCTTTATAAACAATGTATTTTAAACTTCATTTTCCCCATAAAAGCTTTAAAATGTATTAATTTTTAGATAATTTATGCCCACAGCTTAATAATCTTCTCCATTCAACGTTGTATCTTCATGCATGACCAGAATAATATTTGGTTAAGTTTGGTCAATCGTTGATAAGACAAAATTCTCCCTCTCAGTACGTTCCTGTGAATAACATTCGGATTTATCGTAGAAAATATGTTCCTCTATTATTATTGGTTTCTAATAGTTCATCATAACTTGTTTGTGAGGAATATTCAAGTAGGGTATCGTAGTTCTTGTTCAAATTCATACATAGGCCTGGTGATTATTATTTATGTGCGGCGCCGTGTAATTATGCAACCCGCAAAGCATCACATTCTATTGCTCATTGCCTATGCGTACGTACCGGTGATTTCGTAAATTATTGTTTTTCCTTCTCACATAATTTTCTAAATAATTTACTACGTTAATTAATGTAGTTTAATTTATGCTCATTATTATATAATCATCAATAAAGGTATCAAATCCGTGTAACCTCTAGGTACATCAATTTTTATATCCACGCTTGCCAAGAAAAATATCTTAATAAATATCTCAGTAGGAGAAGATACAGAACATAGAACGTGAATTTAATTATGCTAATTTATCGTAAAGTTTAATTTTATTTACATTTAGAGTGAGAGAGATTATATCAAATTAGTCTGCTAATTACATTTAGTGAACGATTTAAAGATTTTGATCAAACATCTCATCATCATCCTATTCGTTATTCTCAATATTTTCTTGTGGAATATTCTACATCGTCGTTATAAAGATGTTGTAACCCTTCGCACAAGGTGACAAAATGTCATCGTCTCACGAGATAAGTGAGACATATCCCTGAGTAATTCGCACACTAAATGGAGGGCTCGGTCTGGATTAACTCAATCCATAGATTATCTGGATAGAACGAATTAAGGATTCTAGTTCGCCGGAGAGTATCTAATCCACCCCATATCCTCCCCCGCACCCTCCTCGCTATGCACGCGCCCGAAAACACGGCACACACACACACGCCCTTGCTTCCTCTCCCCCTTCAACCATTTATTATTCCAAGCATAGGCTTAAAATCCCCCCAAAGGAAAAACGCTGCACTTCTCTAAAAGCATCCCTTCGCTTCTTCTGAGATGCCGCACGGTTCTTTTCACTGCGTCTTACCCCACTCACAATGGACGATTTCCTCACAAACCGAATCTGAGGAGACGGTGTGGGTTTCCATGGCGATGTGTCCATTCTACTCCCTCGACCGCTCCTTCCTGTTTGCCCATTATGCGCTGTGTACTTTTCGGGGAACCTCGCGAAATCTGCGGGGATGGGATTTTTTGGTATTTCTGCCTCCGGAAAAAGGTAATGGTGGGGTGCGACATGTGGATACACGTTTCGACCGCTTGAAATAATAGCGGTACGATCTGTTAACTCGGGGGTAAATATACTGGAGTTTTATAATTAGATCGCTGCCAAATTGTTTATTTATTTATTTTGAAACATTTATATATTTACTTTTTAATCCGGAACATAACAAATGAATTGTGTCCGTTCTTCATAATCTTGAACAACATAAATTTAACTGTAAAAAATAAAAATTTGATTTTTTAGCCCTACTATAATTAATGCATCCATGGAATACTATTGAATTGGGTTAGGATTCACATAAAAATATTTCTATAATTTCCTTAAAAATGTAACAAAATAAAGAGCTCGTTACCACATTAGAATCAAATTTCTCCTTAGTTGACATTGCAAAATTAATGCCTAAAATAATGTAAGATTATCTAACTTGCATCTATTTTAATAATAAAAATAACTTAGTAAATCTATTGCATCTATTTTGTTTTACCTTAATATTATCAGACGGGATATTTCTTGTAACCTATCTGTAATATAGCTCCACTTATATTGTGTAAGGTACACTTCATTCTGAACAGATTTACGCTCCTAGATAAATTTAATGTATATAATTCGAAATGATAAATTCCGTGAAGAGGAATTTTTCACTTTTCGAATGAATACCCTTATTCCAAATATTGGAAAGCAGTTGCACTGAATACATTAAATATAACATTGAATGTAGTATTTCTTAAGATTTATCCTAATGCATATATTCGAAATAATATTTTATTGATATTTCATGTACTACTTACTTAATTGGAGACTTATCATTGATTTATTTGGTACCCTGTTAATTATGAAATTATCTATTCAAAGTATATTCCATTATTCTCCAATATTAAATAATAAATTCTGATTAAAAGTCGATCTGTGCCATTTCTTCCTTCTTTTAAAAGGCGATACTTTTTAATTAGAATAAAAATATAACAAAAACGTTTATCTATATTTACCTACAATAAATAAAATAAATAATAAAATGTTTTTACAGAATCAATGATAATTTTTTGCTTGCCTTATCATTATTAAAAATAGAGAAGATTTTATCAAATAAAGATGCCAACAAGAAGTTACTAAGGGATACGGGACATAACTTTATGGAAGTAATCGAGTTCTTTATTAAATTTTTTATCACCACATTAGAATTTATATATAACTCATTTCATATATTTTTTATTCAATTGCTTGGGGCTCAAGTATAAGCACTATGATATTATTAATCTTTCGCGCCTATCATTCTTCAAGAACTGAATCATCTGACTACGACAATGATCAAAAACACTTCCAGAATCATGTTAGCACCTGTCCCCATAAATATCTTCAAAGAGGACTTTTGCATGAGTCCTCCTTTAGTGAATCCGATTTCCGGAGTGCGCTATTGGAAGATAACAACGAGAGTACAACCTCAAGTCACCACAAACACATTCCCCGCGTTTCTCCACAAAGACTCCAACGTAAGAATCACGCTTGTAACGTGGCCGTACTCAATTCAATTCGATCCTGTTTCGGTCCATTTGCTTCAATAACGAAAACACTTGTCTAGGACTTCCTCTTTGCGATCCTTGAAAGAAAAAGCGACCATTCACGTGGTCCTCATCCCATTGAGGGATTCACAGACTTCCGGAGTGACCACTCCCTGACCACCCGCAAATGACCTCTGGGAATTGTTCCTTAGTTAGTGACCTTTCGGGACACACAGTGCCACCGGAAGGACCGTAGCCGATGCTTTGGGTTTCCGCTCTTTTGTGACAGCCCAACGGAACTCTTCCTTCAAGACGTTCGTTTCGAAGAAGTCGCACTCCTTCAAAAAATTCCGGCGAATTGAATATCCGACGCGACGCGAGGCCACTCGAAGCGCGAAATTGCACTTCCGAGGGCCCTCCACCAGGGCCCTCCACTGGGGCCCTTCTCCACGCTTAACCCGCGCTCTCAACATCTCGTACGCTACTTCACCTCGATATCTTTTTTCCTGTGACTAAGAATGAGCTCATCTTCAAAAATGGGTGGGTGGTGGTTTCTCCGTTAGGATCCCATACACATGGTCCTTATGACCGATTTACTTGCGTGGTCCACGGAACTATATCGAATTACCCTGTTATAATGATAGTACACGAACCTACGGACACGAGTAGAGAAAGTCCAAGAATAAATTAAAATGGTAACCCTGAAGATAAGAAAATTAATCTACTAGAAGTTTATCGCAGGCAAATTTCCTCTTCCAAAATAACGTATTATGAATAGAAAATAAATCAACGGTGATAAGAGTAAGAAATAAATTCCACTTAAAAATCATTCTAAGAGAAACAAAAGATATAAAGTAGAATATAAACCAATAATAAATCTACCGCGACGTTAATTTCTCCGAAAATAAATTATCGGAGATTATCAATTATCATCTAACGTATCTGCAAGGAAATGATGGAATTTAATAGAATGAAAGTCAGATTTCTTTTGAAATTAATAGTCTTAAGCTTAAAATTTTGTTTTCATTCTAAAGTTGTACTAAACTCATTAACGTTATGTTATACAGGAATCCTCTGTATTCTGTGATGAGACCAACTTCTATATTTCAATAAAATAATGCAAAAATTTCGAAGATTATTTATAAGATCATTATTAAATCATACCTAATCCTCTAATCTTAGGGATTGAAAATAAAACTAGTATTGAAATATTACAATTCATTCTTTCATATTAAACTAAAAATTATAGAAAATAAAACGAGAAAAAAATGACTGCTCTTACATTAAAACAGGGCTCTAACAGTCTAGATCTTCATTAACATCTCCTATTTAAAATTTCAATCAATTATGAAATACGTTATTTATAATTCAGCAGTAAGAGCTCTATAAGTCATTTCTTGATATACCGTCGTTGTTACTATTTATTTTCCTCTCTCCTCTTACAGAATAACAACAAACAGAAGAATCCAATGGTGGCTAAACTCCTTACCGACGGACTCGAGCACTTCAACGGACACAAAGAAACGAGAGCAGTGGACAGATCTTGCACGTGTTTGCTCCATCTCTCCCCCCTTATTTGCCTATTTGCTCATCGGATTCACCGTCTTTCTCCAATCGGATTACACTTTCTCTCAATCGATTCCACTACTTCACAGTCCGAGTGTCGCCTCTATGTCCTCCGTATTTACATTCAACTCCAACCACCACTCGCAGAGGAATACTCACTTCATTGAACAGTGACGCTCTCTTAAAAACCCTCGGATTTAAATCCGATGAAGACTTTCTCTGATTTACTGCTTAGTCCGGGGATTACACTCTGCGAGTGCATCGTCAAATTCAATTCGCTACGTTTTCCTTTAGTCAAAGAGACGCATCCGATTAGCATTCATCGTACATTTAAAACTTCATCTCCTCAAGGAACGGATTCCTTACAATTAGCTTTCAAAGGAAAGAGATTGGTGAAGTAAATTTTACGCATAAATGCACGCTACGAGGTTATTATCCAGGATTAAACTGCACGATTACTTGAAATGGAGTGGAAGAGTGCTATTCTTCCATGCGTACATAATCATTGGATGATTTTAAGTAATAAAAAATGAAAGCTATAAATTTCACCCACTTAGTTTAGAAATAGAGACGACCTTATACCTTAGACGTATAGAGTACTAAATTCAACGATGTGTTAATTGAAAATATGTAGATTAATCAATATTTTAAAAACACGTATTCCGAAAACATAATAATGAGCTCATATACTAATCAATCGGATATTAAAATCTATAATAAATGTGAGCGATTAAATTTATATTTTTTCAATAGAATAATCATGATATATGTCTATTGACCGTTTTTATATTTAAATTATTCATTCCAGAGAATATACCTTGAAGTATATTGTTCATTTCTATGTAAGCAAACTTTTCCTCGTATGGTATTCTTATCAAACACGTAGTCGCATAATAGATAATCTTTTCCAGTCAAATCTTTTGGACATAATATTAAATATGTATAACGTTATAATCAGATGAAGAAATGTACATCTAAATAATTTCATCTCATTTTTTTAACATTCCTCAATATTCTAAATTGAGGTATTGAGCTTTGCCAATGATAGCTGTGATTTCTTAATCTTCTTGTAAATAGATACATACTCGTGGCGCTTCTATTTCATATTCGAGCACATTATTAATATTCTGTCTATCATATATTAGTTAAGTACTTCACATGGATTAAGGTAGCAAATTTCCGTGCATACATTTCAATAAAAAAATTATATAGCGTCCCAAGAGTGAGTAAATTATTCGTTTGATAGATAATAATTCTTGATAATTATTCTGTATTGATTTTATTGGAAAATCAGTGGAAATATAGTCCGAAATTCTCAACCCAATAATTTGCCTTATAGAGTAAATTGATATATAATCTATCATATTACTTTCCTCCTTACAAATCAAAGTCCACTTTATACTATCGTATTTATACTAATATACTACTTTATCTTCCTCTGTCAAACTACAAATGAAGATTACAATTAAATATTTACATATAGTTTTAGTCCGCCTATAAGAATATATAAGAAATGCGAAGCATAAGTTGTCCACTATTCCAATAGAACACAACAGGAATCCACCCCATCAAGAATCTAACCTTGTACCGTTGGTTGTAGACATCTTTTAGATTCCTATAAGCCAATATATTACCGTTTAAGCCAATCCCATTCTCACTCAATCCCCATCCCATTTCCGAACCCTCAACTTTCCCCCAATCTTCTCCCTCTCAAATGATCCCTTCGGAATACAAGGAAACCGACAGCTCCAGGGTGCATGTGTGCAAACCGAGATCCTTTCCCCTTCTTCTAAAAAGGCCACCTCACAAACAACCTCCATGACCATGATTCGGCTAAACCTCCACAGTCGCTTATTTATGGGAATGAAAAAATCGATGAGCTTCGATGGCGTAGGCAGTATTGTAATATTTTGATACGGTGATGATGATACTCACCCTCCGTGAAATTAACAGAAGCGGCCGCTACCCTTTCAAGATTTCTTCCCACTTCTGAAGTTCCTTTTTTTCACACCCCATCCGTGGCCTTAACTCGTGGCGTGATAGTGCACAATGTGAAGGAAGGAATGGAGAGGAAGTGCTTCAAAGAATAAAGGGGTGAACACCGTTGAACCGGACGTATTAAAACGGATCGGAGAGATATAGTGTAGATACTCGAAAAAGGAAGACGTTATGAGGAGGGCAAAAGATGACGGGACAAATATTCCGAGACCGAGGGACTTAGTTTGGCTTTTCCCTAACAATATTTTACGACGAATATGAATACATTCTGTTGCTTTTGTGTATGCATAGCACTTATTGAACATCGTCAATGGTTATTAGTATTGTTATAGATTTAGAATAACAAAGATTATCAAACTTTTAGTCTAAAATTCATGATTGGTTATTTTTATTTAATTTTAAATTTAATTTTCAAGTTTATAAGTGCACCATAGTTTAAAATTATTATAATCTGATGACAAGATGCTTAGTAGGATCTATTTTGTTTTTACTTGAATTCGATAAATGTGGTATATATTATAACCCGGACCAGAAAATGATTATATTTGAGAATCAATCGTCGAAACCGGTCGTGATGTAACCCGTAGTTAATAATTCATTTTTAAATAAATCGAAAGGAACTTCAACAAAAATAATTTTCCATTATTTAGTAGATTTAGGAGAAACTCTACACGGTATTAAAGTATATTATACTCAAATTTAAAACCCTAAAAAAACCCAATTAACAGATCAAATCACTAGAATATTATTGCTCAAAATCTGAGGTGCACTTAAAGGAATTCGGCTCAACTATTGAATACACCTCATGGGTCAATTATAATTGATTTAAGTTTCCTCGCTGTTGGCAAAATTGGGTCAGGATAAGCAGAAAATCACCTTCATCTATTCATTCAGCCCACCGTCCCTGTAGACTTGTCGTAAATCCAAAAATTCCGCTCTCTTTTTCTAAGGGAAACTAGATTCTTACGTCTTTACAAGTTGGGATTAATGTCGACAAGCGTAAGTTCTACGGAACGCTCCAATAAGAAACAATATCCTTTAATCTTCAATAATGTAGAGCGACTTTGAGGGAGTTGATTTCCATTCCGTGCATTCAGAACTCGCCCGAAGCACATGTGGAAACTGCTACAGAAGAAATACTTCCAGGCTAAGACCCTGGGATTATCCACCGAATCCCTGTCTCCAGCTCCTTTTTGCGCCTTATCTGGATCGGTAAAAGGAAAACCCAATCAGAAGAAGTTGGATTGGGGAACCGTAGAAGAATTATATTTCCGAGTCGCAGGGCTGGATGGACGGAAGGATTAAGCATTGAATAGGTCCGTCTTTCATGGGATTGAACTGACGGTCTTGTGAAAGACGCTTTTAACCAAAAAGGTATCCGGACAGGGAGGAGGGGGGAGTGGAGATCTCGACGCTGGAGCAGGCGGGGAACATTTAGGAATAGCGCATTGTGAAGAGGAATGGAGTGGACGAATGGGGGGAGTATGGAGGGGGAGTGATGGGGGAGGCGGTAAGCTTGTAGGCAAATGTCGGAGGAGGATCGTGATGGAATGAAAAGGATCCTTATTGCCTCGGGATGGGCGAGGGAAGGGAAAGGATCCCTTCTGTGGAGGGTGAAAAGATGTTGCTATACATAGCGTTCCATGGGAGCACAACAAAGACCCAATACGTATCCCCACCCCTATGGCGACCTTCCCTCGTTCGACGCCCCTTTAAATTGCTTCTACGCTGGTCATCTCCATATCGTTTGCCATCGACCATTCACAATTGAGACATTTATCTCGATGACGCGAGGTATTGAATATGCGTTTGATTCGTGTTGCGGAGTATACTGATCGATGTTTTAGGATGGATTTAGAATATATATGGGCAAAGATATAGAAGGTGGACTTTAGGGGTCGTATGGAATAGAAAAATCGTGGGAGAGACGAAATAGATCGGGATAGACGAAAAAGTCATAACTGATGTTTGGATTGGATAAGTACATGATGACGCTTCACCTGCCTCAAGATGATTTATATATAACTTTATCAATGATAAAAGTAATTATAGTAAATAGTAAAAGTAAGAATATATTAAGGTCATTATTAATAACGGATTTAACGATTTCACGTACTTTAAATTACTGTGAAAATGGAAAAATTAATAGATAAATAAGACATCATCCCTCGATTGAATCATATTAGAAATAAATTAATCAGACCTACTAATTTTAATATTCCAATGCAGAAAACTTTAGATATCACATATTAAAGTAATAACATATATCATGGTGTAAGAATATTATGAGGATGCTCTTTCAGGCATTTAACCAATTTTAGATTATCTTAGATGAAAGTTTCAAATGTTTACTTAGAATGAAACATGTTAAGCATCAAGAATTTTAACTAATCTTATTCATGTTTTTTCTAAACTTCCACTAAAATTATTCTTGATTCAATTTTCTTGTTTGATTCTTAAAATTTTCGTTTAAATTTCCCATCTATTATAGTCTATGTAATTAAAACTTTTCAACAAGTGTATATAGTCTAATTATTCTAAATAGCAGGATGACTTCTAGTGGTAACTTGGTTCATCAAAACTCTTGACATAAAATCCCCTGCACTTGAGAGAAGCTTAAGAACAAATTTGCTCAAAATATAATATTGAGGAGTCCCCGAGTACTTCCCCGGAATCAAATGGTTACTCAAAGAATTTAAATTCTCGAAAGATGTTTACGAAACAGACTTGACTCGAATTGTCTCCAGAGTGCAACCCATTCATTCCTCCTCTAATGCAACAGCATCGCAAACATCAGAGATAATCTGGGTCCGAGTATCGAAGCAAAGTTTAAAACTTTCCCGATCCGAGCTGAATCGCACATCTTTCATGGACTCGAATACGAGAAAGATGACAACCATAATGGTTCAAATCCGCGTACATCCTGACGTCTCGTATATCCATCTTCACCAATCTTATACTATATAAATGTTTTAAGCGCAAACGTTCCACAATTCGTCCGCACATCAAAGGACTCTCTCTCCCCCTCTCATCCCTTCTGTCATCTCTCCCATAATCCCCTTTTTCACCGTCCACATCCTCCCTTTTCATCCCCGGTGGCGGGTGCCACGGCAGAATGCGGAGACGTTGGCCAAAAACGAAAAGAAAAACGATTTGGCATATAGAAGAGATGGCATCCTCCTCCTCCTTTTTAAATACTTCTCAAAAAATCCGGACCCCTCGGACCCTCTCTTTCAAAGCCATCTTTCTCTCTCATTGGATTGGGTTTGTGTACTCAAGCGGTGCTTAGGAGTGCGAGCACGTCTCTCCACTGACCCCACTGATGAATTGGATCTCTATGGTATAGGAGTGCAGAATGGAAGCGTGGGAGGGATTGTGTGGCCGTGCTTTCTGTGTGTGTACGTACGAAAGAGAGGGTATAGTTATACAAGGCACCTCACCCATCCCTCCCTCTCTCTCTCTAGTCTCCTACAACAAAATCTTAAAGGCGTTCAACACACGTCAGTCCGAGAACGTAAAGCTATATCCTTTTCTCCTTTTGGGATGAAGACCGCGGGAGTTGGGTTTCAACGTGGTTTTCCCAAACCGCGGTCGGTCTTATGCGAAAATGCAAAGACCGCGGTCGGATTTCTATTTAATGACCGATAATTTTGGGTGTTCAATAGATATTGGATATCGGGAATGAAATATATAATTTCTGCGCCGAAGTGGAATATTAGGAGACTTTTTTTATGAAGCACAATGGACGAAAGTTGAACTGTATCAATTATCGTGTCAATATTTCCATGAAGGCTTCTAGCTCATAAAAAGATTACGTAAAAAAGAATCTGATGGTCTATTATGTGACTAATCTCTTTACCTAATTCCCTCATTTTTATAGAACAACAAGCAATCGTGTATTTTCAGAACGTTTTAGAGCGTGAAAATTTTATACCCAATAATATATTGCTTGCTTTATTTTCACTAATTTAATTTAATTTAATTTATCTAATAATTGAATTTATCCAAATAATCACCAAGTTTTCTTTCCTAGCTTTTTTTAAATTTTGTTTTCTTTTCCCATAAGGCTGAGCCCAATATTTTTTGAATTGATATGAACATTTCGTTTCCTACTCTCACTTCGAAAATGTTCAATATATTAATTATAACATCTCTATTTTAACTCCTAAAGATCTCAATATAATCTTAGTACAAGAGCTCATTCTCTTATGTTAATTTCGTGAGTTAATAAAAAGAGTATTTTGTTCTCAAACTTGGTACAACCTTAACCCTACCCTTGATGAGTAAATTTTTATTAATGTTTGAATTCATAATCATTTTATTATTGCTGCCAGAAACTTCATAATGTGAGTAGATTAACGGAGGATTGTAAAACAGTCTAGAAAAGAAATCTTTTGAAGGAAATTTTGAATCTCATATAAAATAATCTTTTAAGATTTCTCTCAGTATTGAAGAATGTAGTGGATGGATTTAGGAGAGGTGGCTTAACAAGATCTGTTCTTACGGCTTGAATTCCTAGTTAAACAGAAGTGAATAATAAGAGCATAACCGGAGCGATATACAAAGTTTCCTCTTGAAAAATAGAATATTGGCGACTGAGTGAAAATATAAGAAAAGTTCATACACGAAAAAATTATAAATTCCATCATTTTGAGGGAAAATCAATTAAGATATTCTTACAATAAAATTATCGATAAAAAAGTCTGCGTCTGTATACATTCTCGAAATTAAGAAAGAATGGAAGGCGAATACAAAAGAATTAAAGATATATAAAACTGATACTCTGATCTTACAGGAATAATTTCATAGGCGAAAGAAAGGAACATAAATAAAATAATTTTTGCGTAGTGGAACATTATACAAAGGTTAAACAGATATTACAGCGAATTAACAGTTTCTTTGATAAACACTTCACCATTACGTGAGTTAATTTCATTCTCTTAAGGTACCTTCGCAGCAGGTGGGGAGACTTGGGTTCGAATCCCAGTCATTTCTTTATTTTTCACCTCGATTCAACATTTGAATTCAAGAAGTTTAGAAGTATAAACTCATCTCGCAAAGTTATTTCAACTTCCTTTAACGAGGAAAATCACACTTCAATTGCGAAAGAGATACGAAATATTTCGATGTTGCTATATTCCAAGCTCCGGGTCCAAGCGCCAAACAGTTACAACCACAAATCCGAGGAAATATCGTCCTTTCGCCCACCAATGAATACGAAGGCAGTTTGCTTCATTTTTTTTTTCGCTCCTACAACGGAATCAGTACCAAGACGAATGTACGCGGGAGAGAAGGACATGGAAAAAAATGGATACGCCTCCATGTTCACATTTCGCAAAAGGCCGCGTAAATCTCGCACTTCTATTCAACCGCCTCTGACATCCACCGGAGCTGTTATCCTCCGTGGAATGAAAGAGAAACCGTGTGACTTTGCCCTTTTTGCGGGTGACAAATGTAGACTTCCGCAAGGCGTTCTTCTTTTCGACCCCGGAAACTATCCCTCCGATACTTCCCTCCACAATCATTCACGCAATCCACAAAGTGTCGTCCACTTCGGGGACTGCAGTCCACGGAGGTCATTCGGTCACCGAGATTGCCGTTCGAGTTTCTTTCACCGAAAGGTCAACTTGTCGAACTTGCGACGGAAAGAAAGTCGCAAAAAGGTTAGGAGGTGGAAAGTGGGAATTGGGAGTAATTGAACGGTATCGATAAAGAGAAAACGTACATAAATTGGAGAGTAGAAATTTACTTATTTTATTTTATATTCATTTTTTCAGAGGAAATGAAATTAATAAATGGTAGGATAAAATGATGAAAAAGGAGTTAAAAATCGGGTTAATGTTCTCGAGTAAAATTAATGACTTACTTCGTAACGTTATCTACTTACTACCAAAAACGTGTTGCAGCGTTCAATCTACACGTGTAAGGAGATACGAAAAGTAGGTCTTCCACTGACTTTTATTCGAAATTTACAAAGAAAAAGGAAGCTTCAAGGAAGATATATTGTAGGGAAAGTGTTATTGAAACCAAGGTATTTTTTTTTCTTTTTATTTTTTTATTTTTGAGGTATAATAAATGGTGAGGGGATATGGTGTTCACGATAACATCTAACATCGAAAACGAAAGCTATCCAGAGAGCAATATTTTCTAAATAAGGATAGGTGGTATTTTTAAGTCCTCATCTTCGAACTTACCTATATAAATATATGATAATTACCAACAATAAATCGCACTAATCAGTATAATTTATAAGAGAGAAAGCAGACGATTGCAAAACTTTTTCAGCTCTTTCATATCGCATCTCTGTTAGGGTACATATTTTAAATTTCTCCACTTGGTAGAAATTACCCCTATTCATCTCTCCTTATGCTGTCAGGTTTTATACAAGTATAGGGTTCTTCCCAATTCTGCATTAATTGAATTAAGGAAGCGATCAAATCTTTACTTTCATTGTCTTCTCTCTAAAGGATTCTTGCTTCCAATTATATTTGGGCGACCCGATCTTGATCAAAATATATCGCGTTGTGCTGTATTATTTCAAGATCATTAATTCATTTCATCCTCCATTATACATGTTGTATATCATACGTAGGCCCTATAGAAGATGAATTAATATTTCTGTTTCATCCCTTCATTGTATCTATTATGTTTATGAAGATACCCTGCGAACCACCTTTCGGTACGTGGCAGGGGGTGTTGCATATCGTACGTATATCTTATAGTAGATGAATGAATATTTCTGTTTCATCCTTTCATTGTATCTATGTCTATGTAGATACCCTGAAAGCCGCCTTTCGGTACGTGGCAGGGGGTGCATGCACCGAGACTTTACTTCCCTAAATGATTATTCTCGCGTATAGTTCGAGGGAAAAATGAATTGTTGAAACTGCTCGTTTTTACATCTATTTCCCTTATTTTATTTCTTGTATTCAATCGATCTATATAGCATGGAGGGCGCAGGATTTCAGGGCAGGGCACGTTTTTCTTTGTTCCTTCTCTGAATCTATTTAGTAAATCTAATCTACGGTTTGATCTCTGTTCTAATGATTCCTATACCGCATCCTCCAGCATTTTATTTAAGCTTATTGATTGATCGTAACAATTCTTCACGAAATGCATCGTGAACTATATAATACATATAAAACTGTATAAGTAAACTATTTATAATTGATAAGGAGTTTCAACGTAAAAATTCCTCCCACAAGAAAGATACTTTGATTATCACTCAGTGTAAAGTACACTTACTTTAGGGGAAAAAATTTCGCCCGAACAGGGACTTGAACCCTGGACCCTTAGATTAAAAGTCTAATGCTCTACCGACTGAGCTATCCAGGCTCGTGGAATGCATGGAATGTTTGTAAGTAGGTCATAGGTCATACTGTTACATATAAATTTCGTCATTAACATATAAATTAATGATAGGATGTGTAACAGAGGCCATAGTTTATGTACGACGCATTTCTGACGGTATTCTACGATAAATTTATGGATTCCCGCATTCCTTGAATGCTTTCTTGTGGAAATTATCCTAGGATATGTATCCTAAAAATGTACAACGATGATAATTACTATAGATTAATTTCCGAATTTATAGAAATAAGTAAATTTAATTAAAAAATATAGATAATATGTATTGACCCTAAATGTCGATAGAAAAATAATTATAGATATAAAAAATACTAATATAATCAAATATACGTATATAATAATGAAAAATTACATCAGAAGTTATTTCTGCTATCCTTTTAGATGAGACCAAGCGAAAAATGCTTTCAACATACAATATTATATTATTTTGCGTATAAAAAGAAACAAAACTAAATTCTTCTACCGCTGAAAAATAAATTTTTGTGCAAATTATATCATTCTTCTTTCCCATCTATATTTCAATCTTTTTTAAGATTTTCTGATTTCATTTTACAGAGACGTACCAAAAGAAAATATATTTATATATTCTAAAAGCTGGAAGATTGCCTTAAACATCAGTGGAAAACATATACGAGTTCAATGTGTACAAAATGGCTATATTAGAAACTCTTCCATGCCCTTTACTCAGGTGAGAGCCAAGTTGTTACTCAAACCGGTATGGAATGTCGTTCGATCATTTTCAAACATCTTCAGCGGGAATAACATTCTCTCGCTTCTTTTTAAGGCTCCGAAGAATTTGCGCGCTAAACGGAATAAATCATCACCTCGGAACATCTGGACCTCAAACAAAACGAGAAATGAATCCGAGAAAAATTTTCACTCGAAGTCCGAGTTTTTTTTTACGTCAACTTTCCGTCGACTCAACATACCTGAACTTTTTAAAAAAGATAGTCGAGGCGCGCGTCGTGATAAAAATAAACCGCGAACTCATGAAAATCCCGACGGGTGGAGAAACGACCTAGATAAAAGAGTTGAAAATCGGAGAGGAATAAGAAGCGAGATGAAGAAAGATATGAAAGAGAATAAAGAGAGCATCGGTCAACGTCAGCATTTTTCAGAGGACATCTCGTAAGGCTATCTCCACCGATTTTCAGGCGGCGCTCCGAAAAAGAATCGCAGATTAATCGGTCGTTGAGAGTAAGAAATGTACGCGTCCTCTCTTCTGTGCAGTCATGAGAGATGAAAACAGCGCTACCCTTGAGAAAAAAAATGTCCCGAGACGGTTATCTCGAACCATAATTCTCCCTGCGTGCATAATTGTCTTCATTCGTACCCTTTGGAAATGATGTAGTTGAACGTGCTCGCTGTAAACTAATAGGGACTGCTGTGCTAACTGCGAACTGCTATTTCACTCGTTTTGAGGATAACTTATTGGCGCGCGATCTCTCTAGAGAGCGAAATGTATTCCCTTGGCACGTGTTTCCTGAGAAATGCGAGGTAGTTAAGTGCAGTTAAAGCTTATTGGCTGAAATGAGTTATGGATGCTATGTATGGATGCTATTTAACTCTAAGAGAGCGTATTTAAGGTTTGGGATGATAATTGAATCCGTACAAATACGTCTAATTCGTGTGTTTACAAAAAATAGATACCCTAATGCTAATATCTACTTTCACAGCTTTCAATTAAGACTCTTAGAAGTACAGTTTGCTTAATGTAAGATTCTAAATTGAATTTTGTGATTTTAACCCACACTTACCATGGTTTCTGAGAGTCACTGATACGTTAGGGGTTCATTAAAAAATCAATATGCTCAATTCTTGACGATATTAATGTATACGTATTGTTGACACAGAAAAAGGAAACTTTTTTTGTTTGATAAAGACAAACATACACTTTTCTCATGACATATAATAATTCCTCTAATTTATTTTCCATTCCACATCTCACTCTAGCTTCACTCCTCAAGCTCTCGGTCCTTCACAACCATCATCGTTTTAAGCATCTAGTAAACACGAAGGTGTACCTTTCTCTAAGAAAATTCCCTTTGATTAGTGCTCTCATAAGTTTCGATACTTACGTAGATCTATCCATACACTATGCGCCTCGAGAGGTAATGACGGGACCAACCCATTTTCAAAAGCGAGAGATCATTGTCTCGTCGTTCGTTAAACTCGTCGGACAATCGGAATCCTCCCAAACGTGATGGACCACTTTGCCTATGAAGGCACTCGGATGGCCCATTGTTCCCTCCGAAGGCCGTCGCCACCTCGTCAATCCTCCCCCGCCTCCAGGGGGACGCCTCACGGGCGCCTCTTTCTTTTAAATCCGCATCTCTCACCACGCCCCGACCCTCCGCCCCCGACCGTCTCCTCCTCCCCCACTTTATTCTCTGCCCCCTATGGAAGCCGGCTGCCACATCTATCGGAGGCTGCTGGAACCATTTAAACTATTACATAAAAAGGCGAGCCGACGGGGTTGTGTACTACGAATAGGGGATGACGTTCTCCATTCTACGAGGGTAACAGTAAACAGTAAAACAGTTAAAACGCAGTTAAACTATATCAATATCAATAACACTTGATATTGATAATAATAAAGTTTAACTGCGATCGAATATAAATCTTTCTTATATTTGCTAATTTTTACGTAATTAACGTGGTCTGTTTTGCTCGTAATTTTCTAAATTATTTGTAATTTACGTATTTATCCTCAATCCTTGCTCATATTAGTTGATATTAAAGGATTTTACATTAATTGTCCAGTACCGTATATACTAAAAATATATTAGACAATAACTCATATAAATATTGATTATAGTAATTATATAGACAAATGATAAGGGCAGACGAGAATACCTGAAATATAATTAATGGTAAACCAGGTTAATATTGTCCTATCAGAAGGTTTAAGTACGGGAATAATTGATATTTATATTCTAAAATGTTATTATAATACAAATTTAATTAATCTTTTCTAATTGACATTACCTTATAAAAGGATTTATAAACTTCTACCTCTTTCATACGTGCGCTGAGAATAAAATCTCAGCGCACGTATGAGGATAATATGTGGTGATGAAAGTATATTGAATAAACTTCTTCAAAATTTTACTGTAGAAACTGAAAATATTGATTATTAATACATGAATTGTAATTAGTTCCACTGATCCAATGAATAAAAGTCACTCAACCGTATTCGTGAAAATTACCGTCTTTGTGTGTCTCGTAGCAACGTCTAGAACCCAGACTGATTAAAACATAGACGAGTAGATTCTAATGATCCTTTCCTCCCATCCCTTCCCATCCATCTCCTGCTATTCTTCTGTCTCCTCTTCTAATGCATCTTGTCAGAACACGCCAGCCCTTTCAACCGTGCTATTCAAAATGAGACGCATCCAATGACCACGGATTCTAATAAGCTTCCATCACAGGCAGCCCTCAACTCTTTCCCGATCGCATCTCGTTCCCACACATCTTTTTTCCATTCCCTGTCATATTTCCCACCACTCCATTTCCAATATCTCAAATTTCCTTCACCTCGTAAATATTCTCGAAACCTGTGCAGATAATTGGAAAGAAGGACAAGGAAGGAGCAGAGATACCTTTAATTAAACAAATACTATGTCCTATGGCAGAGAATTTAATGTTGACAACGTATGCCTTAAATGCAGATTGAGATGTATTTATTTACTACGTACAACTTGTATTTAGAGAAAATTTCTTCGCTGTAATTAGGCAATAAACCAAATGAAATTCAATGCATTCATTGTACCTATATTAATTGGCAGTAGCCATGTTGACAAGCCTCTACATGCAAATGAAATATGAAAGATATTTACAGTATAACTCTAAGAAACAAAATTGTGCAATACTACTACAGTAAGAGTAAGGTTTGATAAGAGCTTTTTAAGATCCAGATATATGTATTCATATTATTTTGAATAAAATTATAGAAATTCAACCAATAACCAAGTGTTTTATCTTCTATACGATATTTAATGATTTTATATGTCCCTGAATGAGTTGAACTAAATCTGTTTGCATTTATATTTACGTTAACCTGTATGGACGCGACAATAAATCCAAATACCTTTCCATGCAATTGATATCGTAAATAATACGGGATAAAACAGTGCGGCAACTGACTAATCCGTTACAAAACCTAATCAAAGGACATTTTCGGAAGCGATATTTCAGTTCGATAATTACGGCGCGAGAAATTACGAAGGATAAATTATTGATGAGCTAGTTAACCGCGGAGGCCTAGCTTCTGCGGAATTCCGAACGTTTAGCCGCAGGCTGCGTTTAGCAGGTTAGCGCCATTCATCCTCGATGGTTAAACGAGGCGTATGGGAGGATAACGGCGGGGGATTGGAAGCAAAACGAACGACTTTAATTGACGAGACAAATCATTTCACTTCGTAATAGAGACGCGCCTCCGTACTCGTGCCTTCGAATATATTTATATTCCAACGTAAGTTAAGAAAACACTCGGTTCTCGTGCGCAGCTCAATTCATCACGCGGGGTTTTGATTCGGTAGCGCAGTCTGTTTTGACCCCGAGCGGCTCAAGAGGAGAAGATGGTGGAACGGATAAGAAAAGGTTGGCTAAAACTAACACGTTCGTTAGGTGTGCAGCAAAGCGTTGGATGGACTTGGCTCCTGCTATATTTTCATCTAGATATAATCAGCATCCCAAGGAAAGTGGCTCTTTCTCGGAGATTTCCATAGGAAGCTGTGAACGTATTTTAACCGTATGTAAAGGATTTCATTCACACGGTTGAGCGAAGGAGGGTTTTAAGAGGCGCGGCTCCCGACGTGTCTTTAAACTGAGATGTAGTTATTGTGTGTATATACTGTGTCTCTATTTTACGTAAATTAAGTTGGAAATTTCAATTAAGAGACCAAAAATATCCTCCGCAAGCGTAACAATAGTTAAGAAGTAAGATATATAAGTATTAAAATATAAGTCGTATTTGTTGGATTGGATTTAATGACTATGGATTCTTATATCTGTAAGTTTTTTCGATATCATTTATAGCATATCCATACACGAAGCATAGTAATCATTAGGATTTTGTTCAATATACGTATATATTTATCAATATTTATAAATATCCTGGCTCTCAAATATATATAATGATGTAAAATGAAGATTGATTCAGGCAGATAATATAGAAATAGATGGACTGGTTTCATAGAAATATTGTAATGATTTATGATCTAGAATATTTACTCATATGTAAGTATATACGTTTATATTTTCTGATGAGTATTTTCAAGCATTTGAATGTAATAAAAGTACGTAGTTAATGTATGTATTTAATAGTGACGTAGATATTTCGCACCAAACTCAAGCAAAAAGGCATATTCATCTAACCATAAATTTATCGATTACATTATAAAATAATTTTCACCGCTGATGTAAGTTTTAATATATTTTACGCGTATGAATCTAATGAATGTTCCTCAACTTTTATGCAGTGCTCCGAAAGGCCAATTGCTTCTGAAGAGGAGAATGAACGCCCCGACAATCTTAACTACCCCTCACTGTGTCACCCGAATAGGGATGAAATAGAGAATTCGCTATCCAGTGAATTAATCTGTGTTCGGTCACGCGTCTGCAATACGCCTAAGAAGAGGAACAAAGGCACGGCATTGAGAGCGGAGGATCTTGGAAAGGGATCAGAAAGACGTAAGGGAAGACAGCCGTCCATAACCACGCGACCGAATGGTAAGGACACGTCTTCCACTTGTTCCAGCCGCGCTTAAAAGGAATTCGCACGCCATGAGGAGGACTGACGATGCCAACTTATTTGGCCATTTCAACCACTCGAGTGATTCAGGAGCGTCTGGAACAATTCCTTCTTTGTCCTAGCTCCATGCCGAGGAGATAATATTAAACTTAGATAACTCCATTTCCATTATCTATCCGTCCGTTCTATACTATCAATCCTATACGCGAATTTGAATAACATTTAAATTATTAAAATTTACACTTTTATATATTACATTAACCATTATATCATAAGTAACCTATGAGTCAGGATGGTATCTTTTAAGTATTTCATTAAACACTGCATATATTTTGATAAGTAATGAAGAACTACTTAAGGATTTTAAATTATCCTTAGTGTCTTTTCTCAGACTATCCACTATTGAAATTAAATGTAGAATAATAATTAATAGAATACTATGTGATACTGATACTAATATAATATATTGCAAATTTTTGCTTTTATTTTGTGCATTAAATGGATTCTTAATGCCTATTTATATTCCTTATACGGGTTGGATGTAAGAGTGGACTTCATAATTCTAAACTTGCTCTAAATCTAATCGCATTGCTATTTTTGATACATTATTCACAACTGATTATATTATAATTTATTCAAATGTCCCAGGAATAGTCGCCTTCTTATTATTAATCCTCAATTACTCTTTCATCCTATATCTTTCCATACTACATCACATTACCCTAACTACCAATCTTCTTATTTAAACAACCATTCTTATAATTAGAGCTTCCTAATGAATGTGTCTCAACAGCCAAGTGTTTACATTAAAAGTGTTTACAGAAAATTGCTCTGCGTGCGTATCTTTCGGAGAAGTCGTTTAGGTCTTAAAAAAAAATATCCGGGATTCCATTCCTTCGTCATAGCGAAAGCATTCCGTGGGCTGTACGTTCGCAACTCTTCCTCCTATTCTGCGAGGGACACTCGGCAGAAATAGCGCTGAGCATGCAACGCCTCCCTCGATGGAAGCGCAATGCCATAAAAGCGAAGGAATAAGGGCAAAAAAGAAGGCACCGAGGACGTGAATATTCCGCTCGGCCATTGTTGCTGGTGGCGGGATGAGATGGACGAGGCGGCATATTGAGAATCGTAAGTTTTGGAGAGGGTTGGTGGCGTGTGTCGTGTTAAAGAGATAGGGGGTACAAGGAGGTTGAAGATCGGGGGGAATTGGTGGTACAAGGAGGTTGAAGAGAAGAGATCGGGAGATAGGAGGGCCTGGAAAGGAAGCGGTTGAATTAAAGTGAATGTTTGTTTGGTGGAATCTTCTTCTCTCTCTACACGCCGCGCCTCCTTCGCATGATCCGGTTTTACCTCTTTTCGAAAAAATCTTTAGGACACGGAGTACCACCGTCATTTTCACCGCTTTTTATTTTTGCTTTCGTAATTTACGAAATGATTCATGAATAATCTTTAATACGTTCGTATACACAAACTAATGGAACATTTTCGTAGTTATGATAACTTTTTGATTGCTCACTAACGTTAAAATAGCTCGTAATTGCGATGTTTTAAAACTTCCGCGAAGCTTTCACATATTTTATCGTTACGCCCTTTAGGACTCATCCAAATACGGAATCTTTTTTCGTCCGAATACATTCCCTATAGCTGCGCGCGTATATTAAGTCCTGAATTATGATTTCGCATACGTAATGACCGTCCAATATCATCCTTTCGCATCTTCACTCATGGTTGTTTCAATTTCCCTCAGCCGACCCCACGCTGCTTTTAAGAGAGTCATCGTAGAAAATGCACGTCTTCATTGAATATTATGAATTTTCATAAATCAATTCCGTTTTGCCGAGAACATAAACGTTATTTACGGGACGCATATACCATTATTATCTACGCGGACGTTGATGATAAAGCGTATGGATATGTACATTTATAATATGACCGGTTTTAGTTCCGCGTTCGCCTTATAGGTAGGTCCGTCTCCTATGGATTACGGATCGAACTTTTATTCCTGCGTACGCATACGATTGTTTACGGAGATTTATTTTGTTTGGGGCGAGGTAGACACCTATAAGATACGTAATGATGAATACTAATGCGATTCCATACCGTATTCATCCTTTCACAAATACAAAGGTTAATAACGATTCGAAATGTCTCTTTCTATTCCTGAATGTTTGGTATGTGCTTTAAATCGAGTTTTCTTTAACCTGTGGTATGCCAAGGGATGCTGTCACACACGACAGCTCAGATTGACTATTCAATCATCGTTCTTTCTCGGAACTAGTATAAGGGAAAAATTTTTTTGATAATATTCTCCTTCCAGGAACCCGGCAGTTCTGGGAAACTGCCCCCAATTAACGCACTATTTCGTTTTTCCCAAAAATCTCCGTAATTAATAAAATCGGGAAGCATTCTCGAGAAAACAAGCAGCGCTCCCAGAAGGTTTAAGAATGTCTTCCGGTGATGGCGGAGCTTCCAAAAGCATCCCATTTACGCCTCAAAGGGTTCCAGTAAAGCCACGCCGTCTGATTGATTGACGCGTCTTTCAAAAGGGGGTTGATGGATGAGCTATCCGTAAGCCTTTACGGGGAACGGACGGACGTATCGGAGGGTTAATCGAAGTTAGGGAGACGCGTTCGTAAGAGAGAGAGAAATGCAACTATTAAGGACGCTAAGGGGAAAAAGGGATGGAAGGCGTGATGAAGCGCTGAAGATATCCATGGGAAGCGAGACACTGGAGGAATCGACGTCGTAGACTCTGCAGACACGTTACCACGCTTGTCAACCTTACGCCGCTGCCCCACAACAGATATCCATCTCTTGGAGGAATCACGGCCGTTATATAAAATGACCTTCCATTCGGACAAGAGGAAGTTGTTTTACGACCTATAACAATGTTCCTCGACGGGAGATAACTCGAGACCTTTTTACCACCGCTTCTCGTGAGGTGGCGATGTAAATTTTAGGCTTCGGATAATTGACGTAAATATCGGAGTATCACTGTCCCAACAGTTGGTAATGAAAGGCTGTATATTCGTTATTTTTATCCAACAATTTTCTAGCAGAGATGGACTATTTTAGCTCTATAAAAATAGGACTGAATGAAAAATGTTCCGGGAGATTTCAACGCGGGAGTGTAAATAGAAGTATTTCTTTTCCTTCCAGGACCAGGTTCGGTTTGATTACTTCATTAACGCTACGACATTCGAAGCGAGGCGGATTTTTTAAACGGAAACAGTGCGTAAATAAAAGGGTGGAGTTTATTAACTAAACGAAGGGAAGAGTTGACAGCAATATAAAAAAGGCTTCTCAAAAAGACGAACTGTCTGCGACCCATTAGCCCCCTCACAATTCGGCAATTAAGTTTGAATAATTGCTTTCATTAGCGTCTACGGAGGAGCAATCAACGGTCCAATCTCCGGAGTGTATTAAAACGTAAGAGGTTTTTCCCGAGCGAAACGATGCGTGGAAGAGATTTAAGTGCGAATATATCGGTGAGAACGATTCGAACAAGTGGTGGATTGGCACTCAAATCGCAGGTGGTGCTTCGGACGATAAATATCGGCAAATGAGGTGTCCCGAAGCGAGAGAATGTAAATGTATACATCATACGCCGTTTATTGCTCCGCTTTGAGTGGTCGAAGAAGACATCACTTAAGATGCCTCGATTCCTTTGCCGGTAGATTTGTAAAACAGAGATCTTTACGGCTTAAAAGAGGCCATATGAATTCAGGCGTAAGCGGCGAGTACAAGAATAAAAGCAGGGACGACGCGGGTCATTACATTCTGTATCTCGAGGGTACAACCTGTTTAGTTTTAGCCTCTGTTCAACGACAATAAACTTCCGAGTGCTGAAAGATGGAAATGAGGCGATATACAGAAAAATAAAGACTGAAGTAGCGTGCCATTACTTCCTTCCTTAAGCCATGGGATTATGAGTAGAACGAGCTCATATTCCATTGCCACTTTTTGCGGCATTAAATTAGAAAGACCTTGGGTAATTATCACTCTTCAACCAATCACACCTCAACACTTTTTATTTATTCTTAACCTTGAACGACACTGAGATGAAATCGAATATAATATAATAATCAATACGTTAATACATTAGTCTACCTGTAAAGCAATATTATATTAAGACGTTTTCATTTGTAGCTTGAAAAATTCCTCTTCTTTTGTGCCTTGAATTTACACAACGGAAATACGTAATACGTATGGAACGATTATTCTTTCTAAACTTCGTCATAAAGTCGAGGGCTCCGTGAAATGGTTTCTACGCCCTTTCCCTCGATATCGAGATAAGCTGTTAACGATTCTTTGCACGCCCTTCACAGAAGGCGATTTGAACGTCTAAAAGGATGAAGTCCTTCTCCAGGCGACACATGTGTGAGATTACGCCTCGGAGCGGCGTTCGCAGGAGGCGATTAGGATCCCATCTATTCCGTGGGGATCAAACGAAGGGAAAATCACGTGATTGCCGGACCAAACATCGGGGCGATATTAAGTTATATATTCACGGCATCTTCGTTGACAGTCGAAAGAAATAACGTCCCGATATAAAGTTGTTAACCTAAATTTCTACGCGTCGTATCTCGGATTACTTTTTAAGCCATTTTTAATGAGGAAGGGGTGTGGTGCACTTACAACACGGTGGCACACCGCGGAAGGTCGAATTTCTCCGCGGCTTTGATCGGTCGTTTTATGGGGACGAGTCGAGGACAGGCCTCGGTTGTGGATGATTGGAAAAGAGATGTCGAAGGAAACGATTATCTAAAGTCTGAACGCTATGTTACAATCGTAGAAGTGGTCACAATCACAACGATATTGAAAGATATCATTCAGGCAGAGCTATTTAGGACAAAAATATCCTATTATAATGATGGACTGCAAGATACTTTCGTATAGTAAGAACCTGGTCATAATTTTCGAGGATATTATGTTCCTATAGAAATATGAGTCAATTAAATCTGTGATAATATATTTAGGTTGAAAATAACTCTTACCCTCCTTAAAAATCACATATATTAATGCTAATCCTACTTTAATTAGGGCAAGATCGGTACTAGTAAATTCTCCCTTACATCTTAACTTTAATTATGGACACGAGGACAAGTTCACAAGCATTTGTGTGTATAGTAGCATATCTCTTTCATCAATTCTGTTTAAATCTCATAATATAATAATAAATTAAACCATAGCATTTACTGCATAAATCCTTATGACGGAAAAGTTAAGGAATTATATAATATATATTTAGAGTTAACTTTAAATGTACATTATTAATATCTTCTACTTGATGTCCAATTTAATGACAATCAGAAGCCTACTAAAGCTCAAGCTGAATCTCAATTAATCAGCAAGCCGAAATGAACAAATGAATGATGAGGAGTGTACTTTGTAGGATTTTCAGGTGAAAGGAGAGCGTTTTTGTGGAAAGAGAAAGACAAATTTGGTGTAACATGTCGGAAATATGTTACGGAAACCGTCTCAGAAGACGCCGTGAAGATATAAGATGGTTCATATCATCTAGTAAGATGAGGAATCAGGATAAAAATTTGATGGATCGGAAATAGGTAAGACTAGAGAATGGAAGAGGATCTCAAGATCTGAAATTTTAGATGAAACTGACCGACCAGAAAAAATGTAGGAAAATCTGTCGTTAGATTTATCGCTAGATAAAAAGTGTCTAGGATAAGATGATTAAAAAAGGTTTCATCTTTCTGATTGGTCACTTGAAAGGTTTCATCTCTCTAAAATTTGTTTTATGCGATTCAGTTATCATCTAGATAGCAGTTCTATGGTTGATACGTTGATTGGTTGATTAATGGTAAAATCACTCTTTTTAAAAAAAATTATTTCTTCAACTAGAACGATAATGATTACTATTCTAAGAAAAGTACTTCATTTTATCTTAGATTTTATCAAATTAATGTAGAGGTCCATATTTCAATGAGAAAGTTGAGTTAAATATATGCTCTCGTTATTCAAAGAATTTACGTCCAATTAAAATGTTTCCAAACGAATTTAATGTGTTCAACGATATAACTCTAATTTTATTTTACGAGATAATTTTCAATTATGTGTTCTGAAGTGATTCATTGAAATAAGAACCAGTGACACATAAAACTGTTTCGTCATTCCCATAAAATTTGGGAAATAAGAGTTGTCAAATTTATTCCCATCTTTATTTTTATCTGATTCAATGATTCAATAAGAGATTGGGTCCATATAGAGAAACCAATTCTAAAATATATCTGAAATTATTCCCATTAAGTTGGATACAATTTACTCTCTGAATTATTTCAATTTGTTATGCATACTTAACGTATTCATTAAAAATTGGTACAAAATATGTAACCCAATACCTTAATCGTTATGTATAGTCAAATATTGATTTATCTTCGATAGCTGAAAATGAATTATTCCCTGAATATATTTTTGGAACGAGTGACTCTAAAAGTTTCCCATTCTAAAAATCGTAAATTTTTGAATAAACAATAGTGCATATTATTTTAGATTTACAGTTAACGAGTGAAGAACAGTCACGACTTTTAAAACGTGGGAATAGAGGAATATATATACAAGCAAAATTTCGTAGAGTATTTGTTATCAATTTTCTTATGGCAGAAAATTACTCAGAATATATTTTTAATGATACTTTTGATTCATTACTGATCTTCCTACCGAATCAACTAATAATTTAATCTATTTTGAGTATTTTGCATCATAATATACACATGAATTTAAGTATGAAACGGAATATTTACTTTACGCATATACTTATTTAAAAAATTAACGAGGTAACAGAAAAAATTGTGTTCAATTATTTAGATAGTATTTTATAGCAATGTCATTCACACATATTAGAGAGTAATTCCTTCGCATTAGACAAATGAAAAATCTTCTTCCTCTGCTTATTCCTAGCCTACTGTTTCCATTCTTGAACCCAACTGTTATCTTTGAAGCCAACCCTAAGATTTACGACGCTCTAAACAAACAAGCAAGTAAAGCGGAAGCTTCCAAATTAAATCAAGGATAGGGGATCCTTAGTTACCAAAGAGATTACCCAAAGTGTACGTAAAATCGAGAGAAAATTAAACGTCTAGGTGGCAATAGTATCGTAAATAAGAGAAGAAATACATCGATGGAGGGTCATAAAGAATTTATGTCGATTCTTTCAGTTGATTCTGTATTTTATATTGAATTCGGGAGTATCATTCTTAAACTCTCTGGAAGGAGTCTTGATAGAATATACAGCCAAAAAATGTCTCCTCATTCAAAAATCTTGACTTCACGTGTGCATCAAGGGTAAGTACTTGGACCATTATTATTAAAAATACTATTTTGATAATAAAATTTCACAGCTAACGATATTACGATTTGTATCGTTAAAATGTCCGGATGACGATACTGTCGAGATAGAAGTGAAGCTACATCAGTAGAGATTTATAAAGAATTTAGAAGTAAATTAATTCGATAAGAAAATAAAGTGTGTGTACTCCACTGTCGGAAGTGACGTAGGGATCATCATTCCGAAACGCTCTGGAAGGAAAGTCGATGAAATAAGAACTACTCAGCATCACAAATTCCAAGGGAGCGGTGATCGATTCGATCGGAGATTTTGCGTTGGCTCGTAGGGCATCTCATTGCCTCGTAATTTATGACTTCCTGCGCAGTTATCTTCATTGCCCCGAACGATCGTCCTCCGCGTTCGACACGTGGAATCCGCTCTCGGCCACGAACGTATTTCTTCCCAATTTCTAAGCAAATGACCCACATTCGCTTTTGGAGACGATCGAGAAATCTTTAATGAGGACCACGTGGGAAAAACGAAGAGGAAACGTATCGGAGGCGGGTCGCCTATCAGATCGGAAAGAGATGGGAGTGGGATGTTTACGGGCGGAAAATTTGGGAGCGATCAAGGTGAAGGACTGATGATGGGGAGCGGTAAAATTGGAAGACGTTCGATTGCCCGGTAACGAGATATAGTGAGAGGCTGTGAACGAGATCGAAAATGGAGATGGTCCCGAAGTATTCATGGGGAGATAAAACGGTCCAATAACAAACAAATTAGAGATGTGTGACAAGCTGCTGCTGTGAGATGGTCTCCAGCATGGATAAGAAGCAAGATTACATACCGTGAGGGTTGCGCAATGTCTGAACTTTAATCGAGGAAGTACTCAGCGGGTGGTTACAGATAATGGGAGAGGATTGTTTATAAAAAGTGGATGCTTGTTTTTGCTGCAGTGAAACTTTCTTTCCAAATTTTCTCTAGCTTATAATTTAGGTGTATCAATGATGTCTTGGGGGGCATGAAAATTTTCAAAAAGCCAAATTATTCTTTCATAAATTCGATTTAAAGTTATGTACTCGGAGCTAATGGAGTTTGTTAGTATGATAACAAAATGAAAGAGGTTAAAGTTGTATACTGTGAATGTCAATTGAGAAGGTCATCGGAAAATTCCTTTAAAATGATAATATCTAAAATATTTTTACAGGAATACGTTAACTACTATTCAAAAATGACTCCTCTGAGTTTGAAAAGTACTATATCGACGAATATAGAACCAAGAAATTTCTCCTCTTTAAAAAATCTTGACTTTAACCCTTTTACTGCCAGCCCATTTCGGGTGGGATGTGCGAAGACTGCCAGGGCTATTTTCCGGAATATGAAGGATTTCAGATTCTAAATTATTTCAGCTACTAAACTTTATTTAATTCATCTAGATTTTTTCCCAATGCTAAAGATATATTTATAGTTTAGAACCATAGATGGATTATGGGGGTTTACTTAAATTTTCATAAAGAAAAATAATAACAAAGTAATTATAATATATGTAAAAACCCAAAATTCTCCGTTTTTTCACTTTGTGACGTATGAAATATTATATACGTGGAATAAAATTATAATAGTTTTTGATATTATTTAGTTTTCTCACCCGTGGTAAAGTTTAATAGTGATAAAACTATTTTTGCCAGGGATATAAAATATTTCATCTGACTCTACACTCACGGTCCCATCAGCTAGCGCACTTATGCTTATGGAAGCATTCACCAAGAAGTCCTTTTTTGCATTTTCCACACACAGTTCTGCATATTTTTCTTTATTTTATCCCTTTTTTCCTCTTTCACTACACATACAACAATTCTTTTCTTTTTCATTTGGCAATTTTATAAGTTTTTTTGGGGTATGTCTCTGAAGATCCGGGTTGCATATCTCGGTTTTGCTTAAATAAAAATAGGCGGGCCAAAAAAGAATTTTTACTTATCTAGCTGGAAACTGACACTCTAAAACAAATACTTAGAGCCACAAGAAAACAGTTCAGCACGACTTGCGACAAACACGAAAGATAATACTGTGCAGGATGACGCTGGCCCGAAGTAACGAAAATATCCGGACGAATTAACGAGGAAAGATCACTGTAAAATATCAAAATGTATCGCAAGGTAAGGTGAAACCATATAAGTTAGATAAAGTAAGCAGTAGAGATACAGCACATGTATATTGAATGAGACGGTAGCCGTTAAAATGGTCACAATCACGAAATAAACAGTGTCAAATAAGTCGGGCCGATATATCGGCCCGCTGGCAGTTTTCGCACAACCAGCGAGGGCCGATATATCGGCCCGCTGGCAGTAAGAGGGTTAAGGGTACGTCAAGGATAAGTACTTGGACCATTATTATTATAAAAGTATTTTTTTTTATTTTCAGTATACGGTATCAAAATTAGTTTATAATACGCATGGAACTTATTCCAAACGTGAAAAGATTAGTTGAATTCCTCCATACATCTCCTTTCGCAGCATAGCTACTAATGGATCGAATTTAAATAATTCACTTCTTCGTAACGAATCGATTTTAATTTCGGATCTAATGGATCATCTCATCTCAGAGTCATTAATGCAGATCCTATTCGGAAATGGGATTTGCAGGACATTTGGGCGTCTAATCGCGAAGTAATTCAAAATCGCGTTCTTTCTGTATTTGGACGTGGGCCTATCCGAATTCTGCATTTACATGATCGGATGCTATATGGCTGGGGTTTTTGACACCGTCTCTAAAGAAGAATGATGTTGCTTTCGAATCCATAAGGACACCACGGAAAAGAAAACTTTGAGAATAAGTAATCGTTCGGTTGGTTCAATCGAAGGGTTGGAGACGTGACACCCTTTCACACAAAGAGTGACAAGTGCGGCGAATCCAAGGGATCCTTCACGTGTGAACGAGATGGGAGTGGTGGAGTTGTGTGCTAGACATTAGCAACGCCATTTTTATTCCGTCCGCTTCCGAACTCGAGTCATTACGCCGCCATGTGAATTATCTGCGGTTAGTCGGCATTAAAGACATCCACAAGTGAAGGTTAGATTAGATCTTAGGGTGGGACTTTATAGATCTACCAGTTGGGCGAGCGTACGAGTGGACTGTTTTGGTAGTGCTACACGAAAGAAAATGTATTTCTCTAGCTCGTAAATTCGGCTGCTGGAAATTTGTCCATTTAAAGAGTAGCCGATTCTACATGTAGATTGAGGTTATTCATCGTTACGAAGTCCTACCTCTGTTAACGTTTTTGCTTTTATACACGAGTATAAATATCGAACTACATCAATAATTGAACATATTATTATGCTTATCAATGTGAACCGAAATAAGTCTATATTTTTACTTAAAATGCCATCTACAAATGAACTATACCTCTCTTTCAATTGGAATATTATATTCACTCAATATATCCTCGGAAATTTCAAAAAAAAATTCGAACTAACGAAGATTTTAATCAGCATTATTTTGCAGATGCATAAAACATAGAAAACAGCGATATAAATAATATATTGTTAATCTCTAAAGAAGTCTATTAGTTACAATATTTGAGCATCAATACATCGTGTGGGAATTATCAGAAATAGATATTATTGTTAATGATATTATCTCTGTACGCATATTATTCAAATTTTTAAAAATATTTTTTTATAAATCATAGAACTTTTACTTTAATAGATATTCGGTATGCTCTTGTCCACAAAAGAAGAATGTAAAGAAAAGATATCACATTATATTCAAGAAAATTCAGTGGATACCATTCAGAAAACGAGGTAGGTATTCATGAGCCCCTAAATAAATTCAGAAATCACATTTCACCCGTTAAAAATCAGCTGGCTACGAGAATCGCTAATGATTCTCTCCGAGACCAAGGGCATCGGTCACCTCTAATTGTGATTTTCACGCATCGCTCTCTCACAATCGGTCACGGAGCACGCATTCGACGTGGATATTCCACACGTGTTTGATTCCGAAATGAAACGGCCGTGTCACATCTGGTCCACGAACTATGGTTTCCCCGTCTCGAAATTTTTAAAACCCCATTGACGCGGGACGATCGTGTCATTCATTGTCAGCCTCACGTCTCACGAATGGAATTTCCCGCCCGTCGCGTGATCGCCTTGTGATGGATGAGATGAATTTAGAACATCGCCGATATTTCGGTCGCTCACTCAAAGCAAATTGTCCATTTAAAAAGGAAACGGTGAGGTACCGAAACGAAAGCAAGTGAATGAATTATTCGAATCGGATTCGTTTGGACACCTTTACCGATCACGCCTCTGCGCACTCTTTCGGTAGTATACAGTTGCACGTGGTGTTAATGAAAAACGGAAATTAATTCATGGATATCGCTTTAAATATCTAATTATGATTTTAAAAGTGTTTTTCCGGGAGTTATGTAATGCTTACGTACTTCTAAATTTAAATTCTTGCATCAGTGCAATATGAATAAAGTTCGATTTCCCATAAATTTATTACTGAAGAATTCTTTATCATGCGGACATCGAACTAAGGTCAATCCATTCCAAATACATTCATTTTTGGCATTAGTATCATAGTTTACAAAATCCTACAAAAATAAAAGCAAAATAAATTCCGGAAGCGCATGAGAAAGATTCCTTTTGAGGCTTTCCCCGACAAGAATGACCATTGGACCATTTGGCCCAATTTTCGAATATAATTTAAAAAGTTTTTCCATATAGGATTCAAATTTTGCTGATCGAAAAAATAACCATACTGCAATCAAAAATTTTCTTTTTATTTTTTCATATTCTGTCAATAGTCATGAGTTCGATGCCAGGGACGTTTAAAATTCCCCTATTTAAAATACATGGAAGATTAATATCAATAATTTTTTGGAGTTACTTATCAGAAAGAGGAATGGCTGTTTCATTGACGGATGAAATCGATTTTTAAATATCTTTCTTATCTAAGGCAGCTTTTAAATCGATAAAATATTTGCCGACAGTAAAAGAAAGAAAACGAAAAAAATTCAATACGACAAATTAGATTCGAACCCAACTTTGACGAACCCATACCGTAGCACGGCAGGGTTAGAAGCCGCGAAATTAGCCAGAAGTGAAGTTTCCAAATCGTCCTCAAGACCTCACAGACCAGTGTCTTAAGAAGGTCAGTTTCTGAGTCTCTAGCAATGCGTACCAAGGCAAACTGAAGCAGAAACAGACAGGAGGCTTCCTATTGCTTATGGGTTTAGGGACTGAGAATAATGCTCAAAGTAAGAAGTAGCTAGCTGTCACCTGTTTCATTTAACCTGCGATGTGAAAGTTTATTTGCGTCTAAGCCAAGCGAGAATAACACGAGCTATATGAGTTGATAGTATAGAGATTAAGACACTAGAATGAAGGTAATATATCGGAAGGATCCGAAAAGAACTGAACAACACTTTGTGTCAAAATATGCAAGAATGTATAAGAGTCGGCTGGAGTAGATAACTGCGTTCTGTGCTTTTGATTGAACAAAACGAGTGTAAACGAGTTAGTTCAATGCGGAAGATAATTTGAAGTCGGAGGGTCAAATTTGTCATACAAATACGAGCATAAATTTAAACCAGTGGAGGAAGTATTTAGGCCACATAAATACTCAGAAACAGAGGTACCTCTAAAAATTTTATCCTCCGAGAACAAAAAGAGAAATAAATTTATAGGTTGAAATATAAAAAATTAGTCTTGGCTCCACTCACCAACCCTTGAAAGTATTGCTCCACAGATATTCCGGGGCAGTGGGTAGAATTTCGGCGGCTATCGATGGCTGGTTGACCGAGGCTCAGCATTCGAATTCGCTAACGATGTTCAAGAGAACACGTCCTTTCACCGCAAAGGGCAAGTAATGACTACAATGTTTTTGTGGAATTATGAAGGGATGAGGTTTTACACGAGTGCTTTCTGATAATCTGATTCGATGGATCTGTTCAATAGAGATTTTATAATTCCACAAACGTCTTACTTGTTCCTTCTACAGCATGTCCGATGACATATTTCATTTCACGATAGCTTCAACCGCAAGTTAAGTACACCCAATTGCGATAAATGGTTCGAATAATATACGCAGATCCTCAATCTTTAAAAATAAGGCAATCGGGTAAACGCTGAATATTTTTGGATTATAACAATCTTCTATTACACGCTATTAACTAGCCGAAAGAATTATTCTTTTACGTCTCCCGGCTTTACAGTGAATACTTCACGTAATTTGTAAATTTGAATTTGAATCAGACAGTATTTATTTACTTTTTCGAGAATTCATTGGTACTCAAATTTTTATCCGAAATGCTGGTGAGAAAGACCTCATTACAATGAAAAGTTAGTAAAATAAGTGATTCAGCTATTAGTTAGGTCTTTTAGAAGTTTTTCGTTAACAAAAAACATCACTCTACAATAAACATCATTTGACATATTTTGAAAAAAAGGCACATAGTCAAAGTTTCAGGAAAGAACGCAATGTCATTGCGTTCTTTATTTATTCTTTATTTCTTCAGTTCTTCGATGTAGGCCTTTGGTAATAATTCGAATTAGAAATAAATAAAAGACAACATTATATAAAAATAATTTATTTCATGTCTTTATCTCGAAACAAAATGTCTTAAAATATTAAAAAACAACATTTTTTAGGTTAATTTCAATACACTCATAAAAGATTCAAAAAAATTTAAGTTGTATATAATTTGAGATTCCGGGAGTCGTATTCTTCAATATATTTCTCCAAAAGATTCCAAAAATTCTGAATTTATAAAAATTATACACCTGATAATGCAAATTGTCAAAAAAATATAACAAAATATAAGTTGTTATTTTCTGCTCTTCATATCTTCATTCCAGATTTTCTCTTAAACGTTCCGTTCGTATAATAAATAAAAAAGTCCAGTCTTGTATAGAACCGTCGTCTTCATGTTGAAAATTATAAGTCGAATAAAATATCGTCCAAACAGTTTGAGTTGAATAAGTTGACGTCTTCAGTCAAGATGTTGGTATCCCAAACCATAGATTCCGTCAGGTCGTGCGAATTCAGTTGGGATTCATTTCCTACGTTCATGAACTGTCGAAGTTCTTCCTCTTCCGGATTCGATAAGCAAGGCAATGTTGGCTCAGTCATCTGTCGTGGAATTCACAAGATAAAGTATGTGCTACAAATATATAATAAATGATTAAGCGTAGAAACCGTACCGTTCCGATAGTTTGTAAGAAAGAAATCACATCAAATCATTCCGAAGAAATATTTTTGGTTTTGAAAAAAGTTCTAACGAAAAAGTTAAAAGATTTAGTATCAAAAATGGATCATATCCTAATATACTGCAAGATTACTGATCTAAGAGGATCGCAAGGAAGAAATTCTGTCATAAGTAAAACAAAGTCTCGTATTCCAACAAGCGTCTTAAATATTATGGAAACCGACGTTATGAATTTGTCATTTGATAACAATAATTCACCGTATGGCTCTGATTGTTACTACTACTCTGATTTTGAAATGCGAAGTTTTGCAAATGCGAATCAAGGTTCAAAAACACCAACGGATGCTCAAATATTACTTTATATCCCGTTGGTATTTGATTTACCCTCTTTGGCTTAGGATCTACTACTTTAGGGAGCCTTCGCTTAACAGGTTTTCTTTTGAGTGGAACATCTTTCGCCTTTTTGAGAATTTTTATAACCATTCTCGACGACTGGGACACTTGTCTCAGTATATCTTCAACCGGCGATAGATCCAGTTGTTCATTGGATCTCTTGGTTGCCTTGGGACTCATTTCTAAAAGAATTTACGAATGAAATGAAAACATATGAGATCATAACCAACAAGAATATAGTTTGCTAAGTGTTTAGATACAGTAATGTATTAACCTCCAAATAGGTAACCTTTCGATTAAATTCCACTTGCTGAAGCAAATCTCTTGCGAGAATGGCAAAATGGAACAGCTATTGATGTCAGATCCTTCACAAAAGCTTCGCAATTGATATTTGAAAGCACAATTTCATAAAATTCTACTGATGCCTCGAATAGAGAATAGTAGTTAAGATAAACAAGTACATCCCATTGTTGCCATTATACGTTGCTATGATTTGTTTATCTCGAAAAAATGAAACGCATTTATAAAATGTCTCATTTAAAGATTTTTATATCTATAAAGAATTATTTAGCAATAAAGATCATTTATATCAAGTTTCTCGTATTATTGAATGTATATACTAAACCTATTAGATCCTATACGATACCAACAGAATGGTACCATAACTTTGCCTATTCATAGATGATTTTAGTTTGTTTTCACGTAGTTTTTATTTCTTTTTCATAATACATATCTCGTATTTTTAATTTCACTTTCTCTCTCAAAACTCTCTTTCCTTCTAGTTTCTTCATCACGAGAGTTGTTTACTTAATTACTTGTTTATGTTTAAGTTACCCTTTACTTTAATTGTAATCGTCCTCACCGAGCGTGTTGTAATACTTTGATGACAATATCTTGAATCAAGAGGTAGGCGCGCATGAAGGAGAGGTTAACAGAGGCCATGGGTAAGAGATGAGGTATTTGCAGCTTGCCCTCACAACCCTCCAACTGGCGACAATGCCTTTTGACAGATTACTAATGTGAGCCCCGCCGCCGTCCCATGAATCCTTTCGGCCGAGGGTGAATCTGTGATGTGGAGGCTTGAGCGCACAGGTGTTGCGGACTAATCATCCGATGGTACGTTGGAAATTTTAACCCATCGCTACAGTCACATAAGACTCGGGAACGGATCTAAGCTTCTAATGGAAGTATATTTACACTTCTACTGCTTCAAATCTCCAAGTGTTCCAACCGTGCGTGGACCAAAACCGCTGATATTTTATCCCTGGCACTAAGTAATTAAGAATTGTGTGAATTTATTAGTGATATAAATTTATTTTGAAGTTGATAAGTAGTTTTTTACGGAGATAGCTTAATAATCCAGTATTTGTTCCAAATATCCCTTATTGTTTAGATAAAATTAGTTCTATTATTTTTTGTTGCGTAAAATTTAGTAAATCGATGTAGTTAAAATTTGTTTCTAAAAAGTATACCTTAGTTTGTTATTTTGTAATGAATCATGTATAATTATGTGTCTGCTATAAATATTTAGCGTTCAGGACAAATATACAGTGATAGATACACAAATAGAACGTGAAGAAATGATATTCAACAAGGATGGATTGAACTAGGCCTATTTTGATTATGGGTAGTTCATTTCTACATTTTTGCCCGAGTAATCCACATGAAGATTCAAATATTATACATGTACACTCAATTTTATTAATATGTAGTTAACTTATTGTTCCTTTTTGTTCAGGATTGTTATTACATTTCATTTATGAATTGAAAATGAAAATTTAATATCAAATTGCTCGTGTTAGAAAATCGATTTGATCCTCCTTGTGTGATGTAAGCAATATCCTGACGATAAAGAATCGAACTTAACGCAATATTTTTAAATTTCCAACATCAAGCGGAATATTCTGATTGCAACCATTAAATGTACTAAATATGTAACAATTTAGTATACAATATTTATCATTAAATGTAATCCACCACAATTACGCCAAAATTTTAATTTACAAACTAGAATGCTTGGAAAATAACACGTGGGGGATTTAATACATTCGAAGTATTAATTCATAAGTGAAGATGAGTTTGACAAGAAACATTTTTCCCATCATTTACGAGAACATTTGATGCAAATGAATGACCAACGATGGTCTAAGATGTGACGCATATTTATCAATTATGAATGAGCAGATCTGAAAAAAGTATTTAGAGAAGAGGATATAGATATTGGGGATGATTGATTTGATTTGTTCCTTTGGCCGGTGAGAACCCTTCTGCAACCCTTTTGTGGTGTTACAAAATTAAAATATTTAATGGCAGCAGTGCATCATGAATCAATTGATTGATCGAAGAAGCCTTTGGTCCAGCGTGGATGATAGAGGCACGAAAGATTAATGATCCTCCATCCTTGGTAGTTATACCTAACCAATTCTCCATCATCAGGATACTAACGAAAATCTCTTTCGGTAGAGTGCGTAATCAAAGATGCTGATGAGCAAGTATTCTGCACGAAAGCTTCTGAAAAGCTTGAATTTTTATTATTAATTATTCATTAGATTATGAATTAATTTTCGCTTATATTTGAAAATGGATGTTGTAGATCGTAACTAGAAATATTTTCACATTTTGTATTCGCAAGTTAATCTTTTCTACATTGATTTATATTCATTATTCTTACACCATTTCTTAATGTACTCTTACAACGTCAAACTTCGATATTTTTAGAGAAACCGACTGTGCCAAACGTAATAGCTAATCCAGATGGGCAATTCAATGCAAGAATACAGGAATAAACAATTACGAAACGTAATCCTTCCATGCGAAGCGTCTCTTTATATATCTTCTACTAATTTTCCTATTCCTTTACGTTACTTCCTCATTTCTTTGTTCCCTTTTCACCTTTAGGATCCTTCTCACCTTTAGGATCATTCCGTATTTTGAAACCGATTTTCTCTCTTGATAGTGCCCTTTATTCAACCCTTCCTGTATTTTTTTTATTTAGCCTCTTTTCCGCAGCACGGAGACATTTTTTCGACCTTAAAGATCCTGGTTCAATTACGGATTAGTCGACTTTCTCCCTAAATGTCTCATCTCACTTTTGCAACAAGTTCCCCCTAAACTCCTTTTTGAGAGATTCGCGTGAACTTTCTCTTGTCATTCTTATCGACGTTTCTCTTGACATTTATCCGAGCACTTCTTCGACCTTTTATGCTAATCCGGTGACCGCATTTGCTTTCTACTCCATCTTCGTTTAACGCTTTTCTCCCTTAATCCACGCCCTACGGATCCTAAACTGCCGTGCTTAAGTGTTCCTATCTGACACAAAAGGTTTTACGTGCATCTCGATAATTTCGTGTCGTTTCCCTGAAAAAAACTTTAATAGAACTATATAAGGAGCATGGAATACCGAATATTTTAATTTCTCTAACTATATATGAGGTGAAATAAAACAAATTGAAGAACTACAATAAACAAAAATTTCGAAATGGCTGCCTTTTATAACTAAGAAAAATTACTGCAATTAAACAGAAAAAATCGAGAGCTATAATAACTCAGCTAAGATAACCAATTTTCTCACCTATAGTAACTGAGAAATATTAAAACATATTATGTGTTAAATGAAAAATTTCCTTTCATCTTAAGAGCATATAAAAAGGTGTTGTTTAGGGAGATACCCATAACCTATCGAAATCACTGAAGAAACATACGTCTTCTAGCCCTCAAAGGGATAGCTGGACAATGACATTCATACTTTACCTAATATTAAATCAGTTTCAAACTTACTTAAATTAAATACGTTTAAGAAACTTTAGTTACCAGCCAGTTCAGCGTTTAGGAACATGCCTATTCATAAAATCATTGTAGAAGTAAGCAACCAAAAAACACAACTATTAATTGAGCAAACGCGGCCTAAGTGATATGAAGCGTAGCTGTGTCTAGTTTAACGTAATGTTCGCAAAACTTTCAGAGATAAAAGAAAGTTGAGTAGGTCTAAAACCATCTTACATCTATTCCTTTTTCCCTTCAGATTAGATCCCTCACCTCCATCAACGGCCGATAAACTGATGACCTCTCGAATAGCGACAGACACACCCAAGCGAATGAAGGAGCGCTGCCTTTACCCATAAACACTTGTGACAAATGAGTGACGCGAGTACGGGAGCAGGTGCCCTTTTGCCGTGGAAGAGACATATGGACCGCGAAAAGGCCTTCGTAGTTTTTCGGGGGCGGAGATGAAGCGGCTTCCCTCAAAGGGCGGAAGGGTTGAGGATGGGTCCACGGAAGAGAAACTTCGCCGATGTTTCCAAGGAGAGAAATAAGGGGTCATTTGTCATACTTTGTGACGCCATCTTTCCAATGTGGGTTTTTCCCATGCTTGCTTTTTGTACGAGCAGTGATTGAATAAATTCACTAAAGTACAAAGGAAACATTGTGGAACTGCTGTTACTAGTCCTATGAGTATGCTATTTCCGTATACATCTTTACTAACCTCGGGCACATTATTTAATGATGAATCTAAAATTTGAGCGATAAATTTGTTTATTTCACTAGGAGAAGGTGATTTTAAGTGCATGGAAAGAAATCACAATAATCGGTCCAACTTTCAGTGTTAGTATATAGTTTCTTCGTCAAATAATGTCACGTTATTGGATTCGAGATAGGAAAAGTTGGAATTTCCTAGTTTGGATCGCTCTTTCAATAATGAAACATTTAAAAAGAACGGTCTCTGGCTGCATTAAGATTAAACTTTATTAATTTTCATTGCTACTGAACACATTGAATCAAACCTTAAATTTCTAAAAGCATAGTATCTTATATAGTATTATATAAAGCATCTTTAGTATATAATAACTATTCATCGATGGGTATTTGTTCACGTAAATGAAACTAAATGTATGACTATGAACCGAAATTAGTGAATGTTCCAATCAACGTTAGAATAAAAAACAAATAAATTAAGGAATACTTTTTCAGTATATAGTACTGTCGTAAGGTACTCAAGCATTAGAATCGCAGATAGGATAAACTCTTAGAGGTTGCTTTTTACTGTTCTCATGGATTATTTACGTTTGGACGAAATATAAAGGTGATAGGATATTCTTATTTGAAACTCTAAGTTATTTATGGAAATTAGATTGCGATTCTTATTAGTACTTGGACAAATATTGGCATCAATAAACGAACAGCATTACATCTTCAGGCTGAAGAAGTAATGTTGCGTGTAAATTACCATAACTACCAATCGCGTTATCAAGATAAGAAAGATATAATCTTCGTTCTAAGTTAGAATAGACTTTTTCCAAGTCTATTCTAACTTAGAATCAACCTCGGCGCACAGCGTTACTGTGCTACATTTTTACCTTGTTCCATATAATCTTCTTTCTCATGCCTTGTTTACGATTTAGTCTGAAAGTGTATATTACATTTCGCTGAACAAAAAAACTGATGGTCCCAAATCATTTAAAGTCTAGAAGAGATGGATTTATTTTGAGAAATAGAGAGGAAATACTGTACGGTTTACCCTTGTTAATTCTTGATACAATATTATCCACTTCTTGCTAGAATACATGAGTTCATATGATTAAAAGTTGGAAATGAATCAAATATATTACATTATAAAAAATTTTATTTGATATGTTCTCAAAATACAAATATTCCAAAATAATAAATAAAACATTTGCTCCATAGGTTTTAATATAATTGTAAAATATTCAATAAAATTTTATAAGGTTTTTTGATTTGAGAAGACGGGAGTCTTGTTCTACAAAACATCCTAAACGAGATTCTGAAATTTTTGTACACCATACGCTTAATCATGAAAAATATTACGAAAAATGATGAAAATTAAAACATTCTAATTTTCCGCTGTTCATTTCTTCTTTCCAAATTTTCTTTTCAGTATTTCGTTAATATAGTAAGTAAAGATATTCTTGTGAGGAACCGTCGTCTTCTCAATGAAAATTATTATAAGTCGAATAAAATATATTCGTCAATACAGTTTGAGTCGAATAATTGGACGTCTTCAGTCAAGATGTTGGTATCCCAATTCATAGATTCCGTCAGGTCGTGTGAATTCAGTTGGGATTCATTTCCTACGTTCATGAACTGTCGAAGTTCTTCCTCTTCCGGATTCGATAAGCAAGGCAATGTTGGCTCAGTCATTTGTCGTGGAATTCACAAGATAAAGTATGCGCTACACATATATAATAAGTGATATAACTGTGCAAACGTATCGTTCCGGTATTTTTTTTACAAGGTAACCGTTTCATAGCATTCAGCGAATTCTATTTTGGTCTGAATAGAGAATTCAATCAAGCCCAGCATAGGGTATCGTCTAAATTGCGTTCTGATTGAGGAATGACCCTATTTTAACTCATTTGGTATCATAAGCATTTTATGAGGACTCTTATATACTTTTAAATGATTTTGAATCATCGTGATACGAGATGTGGCAGTCAGAAGTAAGCAAAAGTCGCGTATCGCTAATATCCGCCTTAAATATCAGGTAACTCGACGTTATTAAAGTGTGATACGATTAAGGCAATTCATTGCATAACTCCGATTGTTACCACTACTCTGATTGTAAACTGTCAACTTATTCAAAAACGACGCAAATTTCAATAACAATCTCGGAAATAGAAAATTTATCTCAAATCGCATCGATGATGAGTCTTTTACCCTCGTTGGTACCGAATCTACTTTCTGAAGCCTTCGTCTGGCGGTTTTTCTTTTGCGAGGTGTTTCTTGGGCTTTTTTGAGAATTCTTATAACCATTCTCGATGAATGGGACACTTGTCTCAGTATATCTTTAACCGGCGATAGATCCAGTTCTTCGTTGGATCTCTTCGTTGCCTTTGGTCTCATTTCTATAGAAAATAACAAATAAAAGCTATAGAAATGAATACGTAATCAACGAAACCAAATTTTTTCTCAGTGTTAGCCATGAGGTTTAATCAAGTATTTAATTAAATTTACACTTGTCAAAATAAGACTTAATTCAACTTACTGTTTCAACTCTGATGAGAATGTCAAAATGAAACTGCTGTTATTGTCAGATCTTCCAGAATATTATCGCAAATAATATTTGAAATATCACTTTGCTCAAATTCTACTGATAACTCAAATAGAGAATCGTAGTTGTGGTAAACAGTTTGTTACCATGGTTTGTTTATAACAAGAAAATTAATCGAAATGAAAAAATTTCTAATTAATTTAAAAATATTTTGAATAGAAAAAGTTCTTTCTCAAGTTACTAATATGATGTGATATTTGTTTATCGATGGAAATCGAAAATATATCTACATCGAAAAAATACTTCCTGCAACCCCTCTTCAAAAGTGCGGCAGTGGATGAAAACACCGGTTGCCGAGACTAACCTTTTAGTTTGCCATAAACTTTGCTGTCGCATTTTTTTACAGAGAGAATGAACTATACTTTTAAAAACATTCTAATTCGCTATGGATCGTTTAATTATTGAATATGATTTATGGTTCAATGAATTAACTATAAAATTATGTCCCGTCTTCACTTTGAGATTTTTCACCCTAAATTTGGTTTTATTTTAAGTTTCTTTCATTAGGCTGATTAACGAGGGATTATTTCAGAGATTAAAAGTAATAATCGCTAAAATATTTACCATTTTCATACTTAAAACGTGTAATTTTTCGCTTGACAATCTGCCCTTAGAAACTATACGACATTGATGTACCAATATAACAATAATGTAATTATATATTTATATATTTACATATAATTATAATATAACAATAATTTAATGTCATTATTTTGAAACCTAATATCTTTTAGCGATAAAAATTTGTGTATGATGTAGATATAAAGAACAGGCAGAACGTTGGAGTTAGTATTAAGGTTGAATCTTGTGACAGCTCCTTTTAAACACCCGCCCTCTTGCGAGTGTAGTTCCGTTCGCAGTCACCGGTGTCTCCCTCCGTAGAGGGCCTACTCTACATCTGGCGGAGTTTCCCAATACTACTGGCGTGAAGGTCTACTTCCCGGGGTCTTCAAATTCCGCTACTCAGATAACAATAATGATTTCTTATTATTTAAAGTTTATCTGAACTTATAACTTTAATTATTCTTATCAAGGTTCCTTCTACAATATACTAACTACCTAGCAGATGTGTTCTATTTTTTCCTCACCTAATTATAAGCGTTCTCGGAGAATACCAAAATTAGGAACATTTTTAATAAATAAGGCTTAATGTTCATTTTTCACATCTACAAGACGTTTTTGTACAAGATTAATGCTCTACTCTGAATCTCAATATCATTCATATTGAGCAAGAAGTAGTAAGGAGTTTATTTTACTAGACTCTTCTGCCACTTTTTATATGCTTTCATTTGATAAAATTTCTGGCACTACATTGATTTACTAAGTAAATATAAGCGATGTTTCGTACCTCGTATCTATCCTTTAACGTTAAAATTGGTTCAATTGAAATAATTTACAATGAATGATATTTGGTGTAAATAAAATATTTATACCAAATATCTCCTTGATTTTCAAATATTCAAACAATACCCTCAAAAATTTGATTGAACATCTTTGCACATATCCATACACTTTTTTATCTATTTTTTAAAACAATGTTCAACTTGCGATGCATATCTCATAAATTGTAAATATAGTCGTGCTTTTGCGAAAGTTAAATTCTTATGTTCCGGAACCTCATAACTTCTCTTTTTACTTTTCAAACTTTATACTGATTTTAATTCTTATCGATAACTATTAAGTTGTTACTATAGTAACCTGTAAAAGTTAATAATCATGAATATATTTATTAAGCTATAAGGCTTTTTTATGCTGCTAAAGATCGACATCTTCTCAAACTTGAATCGGAACTTCATACCTCACGAAACATTCATTTATATTTATGAATTAATCATTTTTCCATTACCGTATGAGTTCCATAATATAAGTATTAATAAGAAGAGATCTTACGGATGCCTATTCTTCTTCCCATAACCTTAAAGCTTATAGATAGAAAGCACGATAAGAAAAAAACACGCATTTCATCTCGTCCCACATGTTCGTCTGTCTACTTTTAATTATGCAAAAGAGATCCGTCAACCCTTTTTCTATTTCGAGGCGTGTACGTAGAGGTGGTCATCGGGAGAATTGAAATTCCAAGTTTGTTTAGGGGTCGCATAGGAATAATGAGCCAAGGGCGTGCAGTTTGGGGGCAATGTGGGAGTGTATAATTGGAGGGAAGAGCGTGGGCTCATGAAAACAAACGGCGTGACGAGCGAAGAAGCGAATAGACACGTCCAAGAGGACATTTCCGGCAGTGCTGTGTGTGGGAGGAGTGGACTGTGGGAAATTTTCCCTCCGGCACAGAACCATACGCAGTCGGGAGGATCAATGCAAGTGGGTGTTAATGCAAGGTGCTTGAGGTCAAGTGCCCAATTCCTCTGCTGTGTTTCGAAGAAGTTCTTTACGATAATAAACAATAGACTAGCGAATGAGGAGTGGAATCTTCACGAAAACGTGTACTCTAAATGAACTGAGAGTGAATATGTCTTAAGTGCTCTTTACGATAATAAACAATAGACTAACGAATTAGGGAACTTCACGATAACGTGTACTGTAACTGAGCTGAGAGTGAATATGTCTCGCAAATATTTAAAGAAAAAGATGTTTAGTTAAATGTAAGTCATGATCGTCATCGTGATTACGTACCATTCCCAGTCAAGGGTTCTTAAGTTTCACTCTATGGGTATTATTAACAGAGATTTATCTTATCATCGCACTCTCGTAGTCAGATTTACGTAACTACAGATTGCTTTACTTATTTCTTCCAAATATTAGTCCGATATTTTTATTTTCAACGCCAATTAAATGTGCCCATCATATTCGTAACTAACAAGACTGTAAGACTGAATTTTAGATTTTTGGTCACAGAATTGTATTCAGTCTTTAACACTTTCGAGTTTGCTGAAGAGAATATCTTTACTATTTTGAGTTGATATCTTTTAATTGTTTACTGGAAGGGTAATGAGAATTCGTCAATGTGTAAGTACATTTTCTAAAATTAGTAGTTATGTGTACTAACGAAATATTAAAATATTTTTTCCTATGAAACAACAGAAAAAATTAACATAATGGTTCATTGAACCTGAAATTAATATTAGAGATACAAAGAAGGAATTTAAAACACAAAACCATCTTACATTAATATGAAATGAAAAAATGGACTCAAATGTTTCATATCAATAAATTGGAGATAATCAAATAATTGCTGTTTTAAATTATATTTCATGTAATTGTGCATGTCTAATTAGGTAATAAAACATTTCTAAATCTTATATCCTAAATATGAGTAAAAAAGAGCTCTGAGAAAAACATACTTGATATTGAAAGTTTCAATTGGTGTTACTATCAATACTGCTAATGATCTCATCAATAACTCAGTAACTTTTTTAGTTAAGATCTTAGTTAAATTTCAGTTAGAAGTTCTTCAGGTTGATTTAACTAGTATAATTTTGACAGGGGCAATCAATGTTAATTTTAAAAATAATTTTCATTAATTCCTAACACCTTCAAACAGCCCTGAATGGACTATAACTTTAGAATAATTCGAAAAAAATTTTATTTAGTCTCCAGCTAATCATTTTAATACAACTGGATACTTAATACCCGTTTCATAATTTGATTGTATGATTGTTAACACTTTTCAAGGTAGATAATATTCAGATAATATTGTCAAACTGGACTTAATCAAACTATTTAAGAGAGTAATATTAATTAATCTATGTAAAAAAATTTAAATTAAAGGTAGATAGATATGATTTATACCTAGCAGATTACTATACATAATTTTCTGTTATTGATTTTTGAGCATGAAAATATACATATTTATATGGAATTATAAGATGAAATATTAACTGATTAAAAATAACACTCTAAATATGTATAACGTCAGGCTGAAGAATGAATGCTTCGATCAAAAAGTTTCATAATATTAGGTTGTGAATTGAACAATGACGTAAATTCTCAATTTAAAGAAAAGACTGATATTTAATCTAAAACTATATCTCAGATTTAATAGGTCTTTCCAAAAACTATCCAAGAGTCTGTACATAGAAATTGAGATTCAAAATCTATGATTCTTTTAGATTTTAAAATTAATTATATTATTCTCAGTATATAACTACAACAAAGCAGTCATTTAGTATCAATTGATTATGGCTTAATGCAATTGTTACATCAAAAATAACGTTGTTCCACACATTAGTTATTCTATTGAGAATTTGAGACAATGTTTTATAATGTGCATAAACATGCAAAATTGCTATTTGAAGAAGAAATAATGGGAGTCTACAGTAAGATTGAGAAGTTTTAGACTAAACATTTGATATTAGAAACTGTTACATATGGTGAAGGGAAAAATGGAAACATTGTATACATTAATAACAGAATTATCATGATAAAACTTCTACCTATCTATGACTTTCAAGGCAAGCAATTCAAATTTGAATCAAATAAATAAGTCAACTCAACAGGAAAATATCATAGTCTTATATCTATGAGAAAATGTTTAGTTTAATTTGTTAACCAAGTTAATGCGTTAAATAATTACAAAGGAAAATGAGAGCTAACAATTTAAAGATACAAATGATAATAATACTTCAAATTTCCTATATATAGGATCTTTGAATAAGAAGAGAATTAGATAGCTGTTTTTATTCAAGTCATTTAAGAATATGAGTCCAAACTGACACATAAGATTTTATCAAATAAGACATACTGTTCAATAACAACTAACCAAGAAAATATAACTGTTCCTAATTTATGGGTAAACAGCTTTTTAGTGAATATGAAGAACACTTGTATTCTTGCAACTGAAGTATTATTTATCAAAAAGAGTAAAATTTGAAAAAATACATTAAATATCAGCATAGTATACAATCAATGCATTGTGATGTGAATACATATATGTTGTCATATGCCAAAATATGATAATTTTTATATAATTTTTTCCTATCTGGAAATTAACGTCATTAGTAAACAAATAAAGGAACATATTTAAAATTCAAGAGGCAGAGAAAAACTTATCTAATAAAATTTTTTTCCTAAGTTTTACATTCTCCTACGCATATCAACATAGGTTTGGAAAGTATTTAGATTAGATTAGAGTTTCAGTTATTGAAATATTTTTTTTTCAATCTAAATCAACTTTCTTAGCCTAAACAGTAATTTTTCATTAAATCCAATTATCAATTCTCAATATTTCATATCCAGCCTTTTCTTCTATTTTAATTGCTTTTAGATATAAAAATATTGCTCCAACGGCTTGATACTTGTCAAGTCTTTCATCTAATCATCGAGCTTTCTTATTATCTTCTTCAAACCGCAACCTCCATGTCATTCCTCTTTCATGATTACTAATCTTATTTCATTTCCTTATAATTAATTAACTTCTTATCAATTGTGGACATCAAATATATAGGTTCGTAACGTAGAACGATGCTATATACACTATCCTTCTCCTTTCATTACCTTCTTTTTTCATTTAACATTTTCCTATTCCTGTTACTATTTTATCTATATTATCTATTTCTTTAATTTTTATCAAAGACCGAACAAACATCCTCTTTCAGCACAATTACAGAGTGGTCGTAAACGTAACAACGGACGTCACAAACATCCAGACCCAGAAAGGAAATTTCCTCCTCAGCCGGGTTTGAACCCAGGACCTCAACGCTAGAAGATTACCATTCTAACCATTAAAATAGTACGATCGACAAGTAAAATTTACGAATCAATCCTTGAAATAGCATCGCTAATAGAAAAAGCGGATCTAAGCAACGAGCTTCGCAGAAGTACAAAGAAATAAAACTCGCGAAAGGAAGCATGTAATTGACATAAAAATTTTTAGAGCTCCCTCGTAGCTGAATGTGAGCCGATGCCGGTGAGTCAACGAGCATGAAAGCTCTTCCGCAAACGATACCACTCGCTGGCTATTTGAATGTGAGAACGACTCAACATTCAATTGGATCCGTTACCACAGTTGGCGAATTTCCAGACCCCCTTTAGACAAATGGCCGCATTGCTATGAAGGAAATGATCACAGCGTCATTCCAGTAAGCCGCCTCCAGTTATTCACCTTACGTGACACACTGGCGACGTAGAGCTCATACAAAGAAATAAACAGACGAGGGAAGGTCATTAAACCCCGTCAGATTAAAAACGAGCGAATTGTCATTAGAGGGGAAATCTAAGTGAAAAATCGTATGATAGAAACGGAGATACGAGTGTATTCTATTTTGTATTAGGGTTTTATTAATTGGATTGTATTAATCGTATACTTGAAATTAAGGCAAAAATAAAATTTCTAATTTAGCATAGATAAACGTACGTATTGGCTAAAAAATCACTTCCGTATCAACTGTTCATTCTCTTTGGTATTTCAAAATTCGTTTCTCCTTATAAAATTTCTCTAAGTTCACAACTGTCTGAAAGTAACAAATTCAGAATACTAAAACAATAAAAAGTATTTATTACTTCATATTAACCTTGGTAATTGTTTTAAATTAGTTAATGTTAATTAAAATTTTCGTAAGTTATTAACAGCTCGTCACAAAGGATGTTATACTTTAGTGTTGTAGTTGCATTACATCCTATGTTGAAATTAAAAATATCATTCAGTCTCGTTTATTAATATTATCTACTATATTCATGATCATATACGTATACCTCATAGATATACCCTGATAGAATTTCATGGTATTATAGCCACGAATATATACGGTAACAATTAATATCCTACATATGCGTTGAAAAGCTTTTGATTTACATACGAATTACGTACGAACAATAACACACATGTCCTCCCATCATGAGATACATAAGGGTCTGGTTTTGCAAAATAAAGAACTAATGTTGTTACTGCGGATTGTACCAGAAAAAAATTCGCGTCAAGATGCAAAGAGAGACTTGTACATCTCCCTTAAATAAAGGCTTTTATGATTATTACCGTTCTCGATCGAATTTCCTATAAAGATCTTTCTATTCGTAGGTTCGTAAGTTCTTTCTATTCCTAAGGGTCGTACCTATAAGTTTTCCTCGTCGATAAAAATTTCCGATGCGGATTTATGGGATAAAGGGAAAGTTTCCCGCAATTTAACCAACTATTTCACACATCGAATACTCGTTCGCCTTTTACGTTATAACCTCGGGACAAAAAGGTTCAACCCTCGAGATATTTTATAACCCGACAAACCATACAATCTCGCATTGTTTCCCACTTCGATTGGAAACGGCAAAAAGACTCGTAAACCATAGTGAGATTCCAATAGATGCGGCGAAAGTCTATATAATGAGAGACCAAGAGAGTAGGAAGTGTTTCATCGTCCGTTGCAGAAATATCTCCTCCGAGCATGTATTCATTCATAGCGCCAATCCAAGGCGTACGTGAGCGGGAAAAGCACACCCCGATCAGTGTCTGTTGCACGTCCGATACTCCGTTTTCCCTTTCACCTTCGCTTGTGCAGTTGACGGTGGGAAGTCGTACGAGGAGATGCATCCGAGCGTCGCCCACGCGCGCTCAAGGTGAAAGATATATAGACATCCTCTTTTCCGAAAGATAAGAGTGGCGCTCATAGGGATGAATTTTAAAAAAGCCGGGAGATGGAGCTAAAAGTGGACAAGTGAAAGACGCGGGGCGATGTGACGTCCATAAAGTTTCCGACGCATGGCGATCACATCTGCTCTGCGAAACGATGCGAGAAATAGGCTTTTATACTATAGATCGACAGATGCTGTTATTCCCAGGACTCGATGAGAGCCTGTACTACTTCGGAATCCATTTCTGCCTTTCAATAATTCAACCGCTATCTGATATCTGGTCTCCTAAGTAGCTTCCAACAATATATGTTTTATTTTTCATTTAATTAGTAAAGAATCTGCAAAGAATAAAGCAGTTTCGTGTCCTCATTTCTGTTGCAGTATTAGAGGTTACTGTAGCATCTGGAACACAAAACCTATTGCTAGAGATTTTTTAGAATGTTTATCTGACGCAGAAGTTGAGTTTAAAAGAATTCAAGATGTTCATTGTTCTTCGGTCGTGGTATGAGATCTTCTTGGCCATCTATGGAATATGGAAGAATTTTGCCTATCATTTGAGATAATTCCATCAGGAGAAATCAAAACTATGTCCTTAAATATATCATATCATAAAAGGATCATAAGTAAAAATATCTTTCAGTCTTTTACTTGGCCCGTAAAAGTAGATTTTCTATCCAAATTGGAAGGAATCGTCTCTGAAATCTCCTTATGTTTTATTTTTAATTCAATGAGTCTTCTTTTGATAAAGGAATTTTATGTACATTGATTTCTCCTTTTTTACCGAATGATAGTTACAGATGGGAGATATAGAATTATAGATGTTCCTATTCTTATATAATTAATTATGATACTTAATTATAAGTTGATCTAGATGTTTTAGTATAAGTTTTGAGAATATAAATAAATATGTTTTAATCTAAAATACTGAAATAAATCATGTATTCGGATAAATTCAACACAGGAAATGATATAAAATATGAATAAATATAAACATATATCTATTAATGAAAAATAAGAGAAATAGAGTTGTTTATATACGAATGATAAATTAAGTACTTATTATTAGTAGTATATCGGTATATTCCATGGGACACATTGAATTCTTACTCCGGTTTAAAAGAAACAAATAAAAGACAAGCACTTAAACGAATAAACTAATAAAATAGTCTACAATTTAATTTCGTCTCGCTAAAACCAGCACATCTTCCTTAATTACTTCTTTCTGGAATAAATTCACACTAAAATTATTCATGGAGAAATTATTCCCGAAAACAAAGCTTCGTGTCAAGCTCAGTTCATGTTACACTATTAAATTGCGCGGGAACCAGAAGCAAGTATACGTAACATTTCATCCGTGATATGATTCAACGCAATTCATTTGCATTTTTTATAAAAAAAAACAGCAGCGTGCGACATCAATCGCCGCTTGCCCCCAGGCGTGCGTGTCCTCACGCGTGAATCGTCCTTTATTATTGGGCTGATGTAACTCCACGAGGGGAAGAAATGTGTTTATCGGAAGGGGCTGTGGTGGAATGGGCATAGGTGGACCCGTGGGAAATGAGGGAGACCGTGGGAGACCTCGGTCGCACGCTGCACCTTGTGCCCTACACCCTCCCAACCCATACCCCCTTCCCGCCCCACAAACCCCCCTTGGTCCCCCTAAAGAGGGCAGAATGCAGGAATGCTTGGGATGTTCGCATCTTCGCAAAACACTCTCCTCTATTCTCAAAGTTTTGGGAAATTGTGGATTTCAGGAAGGCGGTTTCACGGAATTCCCACACGCACGGCACGCTTCCACTTCCACAAAGAAAGGGATCTTTTCCCTGAGGCGTTGGATAGGCGCGCGACCGACCTGCTCCGATCCAACGGTTCGCTATACTTGACGAATTAATCAATCTGTTGACGGAAATCTCTGATTCAAGCGCGATAACCTTAGAATGCTACTTCTTTACTTTCAAATTATCTCTAGTTCCTGATGATGACATGCAACTTAAATATATTTATATTGTTCAATATTATTTATATTATATATAAATAATATTGAATAACTGTTTTCAATTTGTTTGTTCTCTTTCATATTTTTAATTATTTTTTCCTCTATTCGAATAAAAGTTTTCAATTGCCTTAATTTCGATTTAGAGTTACTGTGATGTAATTTAGGGTTAGTGGGGTAAAAATTTCTAAAGTTAGTACAACGCAATATCCTAAGAGTAAAATGAAATCAAATATGAGTTGAGTACCGAATATCATTCTTTTTTAATGTCTGGTAGTAGTTGGACATACTTCAGTTTAATTAATCTATTTATTTAAGCCCTAGTTCGATGGTTCTATAAAATTCTCAACCCATAATTATTTACTGCGCTAATTCTATAATACAACAATCTTTCTATTATATACAGCAATTAAGGGTTAATATAAATATAATGAAGATATTCATTTTTGGAATATTCGTGCACAATTTGTAGTTTAAGTAAAGGTGAAATTCTCTTATAACGTATTGAAAAACTATTTAAACGGTACTTGTTTGTCTCTTTGACTTATTTCAACCAAGAGAATTGTGTTCTTTAGCCTTAGTTGTCAGTTAGTTAATCAGTTGATTAAAATGAATGAAAAGGAGTTTTTATCTGCTAAATGTATAATGCTGCAAAGAAATTCATTTTGCGCTTGAAGAAGATCAAATACCATTAAAAAAAGAAATTCGTCGCTAAAAAGTAGGTAAAGTAGAGAAAATTTATTTTACTATGATCTCTCTCTTTAATACCACTCAATTGCACAGGGACTCAAGAAGTAATTTTCTCTGGTTGCATTCAAACACTTAGTACAAGGGAAAGTGAAAAATTCAATCTCTTAAAATAAAACTAAATCATTGAATACCCATATATACTTCTATATACTGAGAACACAATGGAAATAAATTCATGCTCGGGTAACAATTAACATCACAGTGCTACATATTTGGACGAACTAACATGGACTAATGTTTTTAAGAAGCTAGAAGGAAATTTTGAGAACATATGAGTTTTCTCTAATGTTTAAATTAATTTATGAGACGTTTCTCTGTCTGTCTTATTTCAACCACTAGAAGTCAGTCGTGACCATTTCCTCGTGGTGCTACTGATAGAGTCACCCTTACTGGAAAGGTCAATATGAAAGGTACTTCACGCGGGGTCTTCTTATTTCCATGACGGGTCGTTACATATCAGAGGGGTAATCATAGTGGACGTTATCGCAGATAAGCAGGAAGTAATCTTTAGCTGGTGGTTCTCAATGACCGTACTCGTGAGAAATGCTGTGCTGTGCCTCAGTCCAATGGAGTCCATTTAGATTTTAAAATAGCAATGATTGAATAATTAAATGCGTGCACTGCACTAATAATAACACGAATATATTGTGCTATACTGAACAATAAATGGAAAAGGAAGAATTGATGCGTTTAAATAACTCTATAATCACCCGCTGTGAATATTTGGAAATGTTTTAAGGATATACATGAATAGTTCAGTAATAATTATTTTGAACATAATTTTCCCGTTTCACCATCTAATTTAACAAAATCTGTCGTATAATATGTGATTTATGAACGATTATGCGAGTTCGTATAGCTTTAATTTGAGATACATACATTTCATAAGTGTTTGATATGCATTACTGAAAATTACGGGTTCTTAATTTATTAACTTAATGTTTTCTCTGTTCTTATACTAAAATTTTGATTATTATTTTTGTCAAATGGAACGACCAATAATTAAGAACCAAAATAAACCTATGATGTTTTAATACTAGTAACCAGCGAATAACAAATCTTTAAATTTAAATCTCCCAAAACTACCTTTCCCAAGTTTCCGAATATATATATTATTCACCATACGATTTTGGATGCATTAAAAGATTCATTTCCGTGCTAAACGCCATTTATACGCTAAAGGCCGTTCGTAAGGGAGAACGGACACCTGTTGCATAGTTTTCCTCCTCCGCGACTTCGTAAGAAAATGAGAGTAGCTGAATCATTTTCCGTTCATATGAATTACAACCTTCGCCTCACCATTATTTATCATTTAAGCTTAAAGTTCTACTTTCAAGCTCTAAATAATCATCGCAAAAACATTGACTGAAATTACATGAGTAAGCGAATATAGAAGAAAATGAAATATTTAGGAATGAAATGTACGTCATAAAGATACAATTTATCACGTATTGGAATAGTGCTATGAACATCATTAATATGATACTATACTTTGAAAATTTACATGTAACGAAATGGTATGTCGTTTATAAAGTTAACGTGACTGAATGAACATGTAGATATATAAGTTATGAAAGTTTAAGGAAGGGATAGTGATTTGCTAATTTTTAAGACTCTAAGAGCTGAAAATTGCGTTTGAATAAGCACCACCCATGGCAGCGCAACTTGAGGATCCTAAAGCACTCTTAAGACCCTGACCGCCTCCTGTTATATGTCTACTGCGGGGATACCCAAACATTTGGAAAAAGGAGACACTTAAGACCGTGGAAAATGTTGGGCGGTCCCTATCCCTCATCAGTTTAGCCTGATTTAAGGTTAGAGAAATATGTATCTAATAAGATTGTTAGGGGTGCCCAGTAATACACGGGAATAGAGGTAGTTTTGATTAATAGACAGAACCTCTTTCCATTAACGTACTTTGGCTACCATGTAGTAGAAGGAATAACATACATTGTGAAAACGGCGAAATCCTGCAGGGAATCATCCCGAATGTAGCTAATTGAACTTCTAAGAACTTTAAAAAATACTATCCTGGTTCATCCCTTTAAAAATAAGTTACACTCTGGAGGTATAATGGAGAATTAAAACTGAGAAGCCCTTTCATGAAAAACGAGTTCATAAAGATTTGTTTTGCAGATTCATTTTTCATGAACATGATTTTTCAATTTATGAAGATTAATATTTAGAACGAAAAATATTATTCAACCAAAATTTCTGAATTAAGGAAGTTAGTAAGTTAGTTAACACTTAATAGTCTCCGAGTAAAAATAAAATATCTTTCAACGAAGAACGATTCTTTGATTTACGTATATTTGAATAAGTATGACTTATAATAATTTATTACATCCAATAATTAAAGACTATGACACCGGAAGAATATTTCCTCCTTATTAATCTAAGCTTGAGTTAACTTCTTATGTACTCTACGTGATTATGACAATGCCTAAACCTATTCGTATATAATTACTTCAAAATCAGATTTATAAAGCACTATCGTAAGTGAAATTTGATGAAGTCGTCCGAAAAAAAACCATTTATAGCACTTATAGCAGAGATGCTACTTATCTCCATATCATTCGAAAAGAAATAATGGTCGAATCTTCCTTCGACGAAAGGTTATCCTCTTTCGGAAATAAGCAAAGGGACGCACGATTGCGTTTCATAAATTATTCATGGCGATTCATCATCCGAAGCTCTTCCTCTCGACTCATTTCATTTAATTTGTAGTCTAGAAAATAAAAATCCTACGAATGACCGACCGCGTTCAAATGCGACTCCCCCTTGGATGCGTTCTCACGCACTATGGTAAATCTCGAATACGACTGAGGCGTTGAAAACTTCTGTCGTGCGTGCTAAGAAGAGGGGCGCGTGGATGGCAGATATGAAGAGTTAAGAAAGAAGATAGCTGAAAGGTCAAAGGACGGGAAGATGGCGCTGCTATCGACGGCTGCGAACAGAATCGGCGCCAAGCTCCGTCTCGATAGCTCCCCATTCGATTGTTGCGCGCCATCGTAATTAAGATGGAGTTCTGTTGACCGCCTGTAGAAGTCTTATCAGCGCCACTTCTGTCCTCTTCAAAACTTAAAGCATCCGCTTTTCCATGACGAGTAGGGCTAGAGCTATCACAAGGAGAGCATTATGCTCGCTGATATTCTTAACGTAATATGAGCTCGTGACCATCCTTAACGTAGATAAGCCATCCATTAATTATATGTATATATTATCTTGTTATCGGCTGCTTTAAATTATCATCCCACGCATATCTTTAAAGATATCAGTAACGGACGAACTAGACGATATTGCTCTTGCTAAGACTTCGGGAAATACGATGGCCCTAAGGCTGTATCTATTACATAGAAGTCCACAAAAGGGTAAATGTTACTGAAATAACTTTCGTTAAATTGAACAGGTCATAATTATACGAATGAAAATTTTAAATGAGAACCATAAAATATTCTCTTGATAAAGTTATCCTTTTATGGAGCTTGAATATATAATTTTGTATAAATTGTATAATCAGAATGTTTTCCTAAACTGTTTTAAAATGTGTTAAAGAACCAAGAGGCACAAGAAATTAAGTAGCCATTAACCTAAGAATTGGGCAAAAAACTTGGAATTGCAAGCAATTATCAATTAAATGAAATTAAAAAAAATAAAATATATAATACAATTTGTTCATGCTAAAATGAAACAAAAATCTAATAAATTCGGAGTGTTTTAAAAAGAATGTCTGCCCAGTTACATGCTGACGAAACTTATAAAATACCGAGTATTGTTTACAATAAACATGTATACTCCTTTCCTTGCATTTCATCTACGATTAAAGGGATCAAATTGAGAGCACTTTAAAAATCTATCACAACAAAGTAACCCACAACTTTATAAATCCACGGAATAGATAAAAAGGGAAATAAAGCAATTCCTCCATCTAGGCATCCGGAAGACCTTTGGCCTTTTAGGCTTCCCCCACAACAAGGGTTCGGTGTGAGGCAACCGGAGAAGAATTCATAGAAAAAAAAATCCATCGGGGAAATAACACAAAAAGGCACCGTAACCAAAAAGGTCTGACAAAGGTCGCGGGTTGAGAGAAAGGGTCCCGGCTCATTAGCATTCTATAAGGGAAAAATGATGTCAAATGCATGCCCGCAACCAATAACTTTACCACACAATAACACTTCCTCTACGCGACCTCTACACTCCTTTTTGTCTCTCTCATCCGTGAATATTTCGGAGACTCCTTTCTCCTCCTCTCTAATCCTACGCCTTCTTGCAGCTGTCAGATAAGTTGGCTCTTATCCTCCGCTACCAGGAAATAGGGAATAGATCGTGAGAGAATTTTGCCGAAGAAAATTTAAAAGCCTTATCACGCCCTTATCAAACCAACACTCTGGATTTATCCACAAACAGCTAAACTACGAAAGGGTTGGATTTTATTGATGGAATACCATTTTTATGCGGGTAAAAGTAAGTGTTATTGAGAAACGTTTCGACAATTGTGTTCGGAAATGTTACGTATTAGGTTAATGAAATATATGAATAAGTTAATAAAAAATTATTTCGGCTGAATGAACCAGAATATTTTGGTAAGTTGGGGAACATATTTTGATGAATAGATGAATTAAACTATAAACAAATTCTTTCATAATTGATTTCGTAGAAAATTGAGAATAAACGATATATTGAATGAAAATGATTTCATAGTTTCGTTATAAGCAAACTGAAAATTAAAGAAGAAATGAAAAAGATGCTAATGAGATGAAAATAAGTATTTACATATCAAAAAATCTGTCATCTCAGGCCACAACCTAATGCGATATGTTACTGTTAAAAAAATAATACAAAAGTTTATTGCTTATTCGAAAGACCTTTCTATAAATTTTATTTCGCTCATAGTTAGATATATATGTAATATTATGTGACGTATATATTTAATTGAAGTAAAATCAAACATTTCCATCCAATTGAAATACATAGAATGGATTAACTAACCAAAATCTCTGATTTTAACATTCGTTAATGAACGGGTAACTACTCAGTAATGGTTTTCAACTTCATATTAAACGTACAGAAAACTTACATTGTTCCACCTACCAAAAAAAAACTCGGTGATAAATCAACGAAAATTTATTTAACATCCTTCCCGCGAAAATTCCTTCCTCCATACAGAGGAGCAACACAACATTTCGGACCCCCATTATGAATCAATTACCGCCCCTTTTTAATGGACATAATTGCTCTCATTGTTCCCTTAACGTTAAAAAAAAGGCTGAGGATTCCATTTCAGCAAAAGGTAAGGACGGATTTCGGGGCATAACTCTCACATCATCTCCGCTAAATCCACCCCGAATAATCCGAACGTTTTCCCGCCTCGGCGGAGGAATCCGATTCCCTGGAAACGGACTGGATGCCAGAACCCTTATCGGCCGTGCAAATATTGTCAAAGGCATTCCTTCCGTCCCTCAATAAAAGACGCACACATCCCGATTGAATAAATACGCGGAAAAAAAACACCCCGGCGCTATACGGCGAGACGGACGATATCTGATCTCTTAAACAGATAAAAAAAAACACAAAAGGAAAGGACGAGACGCTGTGAGACACGCGTCAGGACTTTTGCATGCGTAGGGAGCATCGATGATTTAAGGCGAGGAAGAACAAAAGAGTTTGAGAAGATCGCTCGGCGCTACGATGCGGGCATTCTTAAAACTCCCACGCGGTGGAGACCTCCTATCGAACTCCCTCCGCAGATAGCGACTGGTTGAGGGGTAAGGGATAGGGAAGAGATAGGTATGGGAGGGAGGGGGGCTTCCCTCATTCCATCGCTGATAACAATCCCCATTCCTCTGCAGCCTCACTCTGCTCTCACGCCGACTCCTTCCACCGGTGCCCACGCTTCTACATCCCCTCCCCCATCCCGACACGCGCTTCCCCTACCAGGGACCTTTTATTCCCCCTCTATCCCCGCCTTCGTACTCTAATGCACGACACACGCACTATTTTTACGAGGCATTCCTTCCATCCTCTCTATCCCACGGGTTGTTGACATTGCCCCCGACGCAATGATGGAATTACGCGGGTTGAGACGGGTCGCCGGTCCCGCTAACCCGAGCGAGATGCTTTGAAAGTTTCCGATTTTTCGGACCCGATGCTTCTCGATCGCTAATAAAGAGCGACCTAATGACCCATATAGAGCTGTGGATATTTATGGGCATTTATATTGAATCGATGTTTAAATTTGAATAGTAGTTACGCTTTACTTAAGAAGGTTTACGATGAAAGAGCAGGGAACGAAGTTAACTTCACACGTCATATCAATAAATATCCTGCTACGTTTAGCAAATAAGAATTATTCATTATTGCCTTATTATAATTTTAGATCGAGACTAAAGGGCTTTATCAAAATGTGCATTATAATGTTAAATACGTCATAGGAAGTAACAATGACTGTACGTATAAGCTATATTTCTTTACGCACGAAGTTTCGTCGAGCTGGCTCCAGAGCATGTACACGATATCTGTCTCTCGAAGACTATCTGAACATAAACACACCGGATTCACAGAATCGGTTTTTCTGGTAGCAAATTTATCTACGCTTTTTGTATTTCTCTCACTACGTTGAAAAAGCGGGACAAAGATGCGTCGCCCATACCATTCGATAATTTTTTCTCTCTCATATCTGTCGGAATGTCCCCGGTTTGTCTTTCTCACGAAAGCAGCCTCTCGCACACACACACACGCCCTCCTTTTATTTAAACTGCATCCGAAGCTCTTTAAAGAAAACCACGTCGGGTTTAAAACATCCACGGAGATCTAGATAAATGAAATTCCTCTACCCTGATTTTATCTCCTTCTAAAGGCGCGAGGTGGATGTCGAAATAAAACCAGGGATCATCCGACTCCACTTCTAAATAACCCTTTTATAAAAAAATCCACCTTTTTACCCGCGAATCGTGAGGGAAAAAAAGCGCCTCCGGTGGCCATTTTTATTACTTAGCAACCGCACACGAGTCCCGCTTCTCTTTTTTTTATTCAACCCATCCGAAGGTCGTCAAAGAGTGAGAGAGACAAGGCCGATGTAATAATAATCCGTTCATTTCCATCGCTTTGGCCCGAAAAACCTATGCGAGAGAGAGCCTTATAGAACGATTCCGTAATGAATCACGGGTCGCGAATAAATTTAATGCCCTATTAAATTTTTTCTCTCCGGATGGGAGAGCGTCCATCTAAACTGAGGCCTCCGGGGGGGTTGAGGGATGGGGAGGGAGGAGGGGATACTGTTCCGCCCCCGCTCCTGACCACTCGCCCCCACTAAGATAAAAACCCCTCCCCTCCTCCGCCGGTCTGATAGGTGCCGACTGACAAGTGAGTTCGGGAGTCCCTTTAGAGGGGGGGAGATGGGGGGGGGTAGTCGGCGAGGGAGGGGCCGTAGGGGGGAGAACGCGGGGAGGGGAGAGAAGGCCGAGATGCCATCGTAGTGTGGGAAAGCTATACTCTGGCCGTTCTCACAGAGGCCTCTCTCCTTCTTTCTCTCTCTCTCACACACACACACGACTCTCTCTCTCCCTTTACAGGTTCTTCCCCTCTCTCTAGATCACACGACCGGCCTACCGCCCAAGCCGCAGCCACTCCAGTCGCCTCCTCCTTCTGCACTCGTGGTAGCCTAGTGCCGACGGCTGTTTACGCCCTCGGAAAAAAGGGTGCGCTTCTGAAAACTGTTTACCTCCGCTAACCCTTTTGAGGAGGCTGATCGATCGAATCGTTTACCCCCGGATAATTGTTTCCTATGCCGGGCTTCTTCTAAAACCCGCGGTTTAATTAGCTTTTACGTTCTTTTTGACGTAATCGGTCGCTTGAATGGTTAATTGTCGCTCGCCCAGTTGGGCTGTCAAGATTACTTAATCCTGGAGCGCGGGTATTTAGCTTCCGGACTTCCAAAGGGGTCCTACGTTCGTGAATATTACATTCTGGGGTTCTGATTTTGTTTGGGACTCTTTTGTATTAGAGAAAATGACGTAATCTGTCGAGTTGTACCTCCCCTACGAAATTATGTGGAATTGTTTATTTTTCTTCTAATTTATCTCTATTTAAAAGTACTAAATGAATATTGCTGCAACGTAAAAAAAGGGTATTATTTCCATAGAAGAACCCTCCTGAAAGTGAATTCAAATGAATCATCCAAGTAGCGTCTTTAAAGTTTAAAGGAGAGAGCACGAGATTGAACTTGTATTAATACTAATTTTTATCGTCCATATTATAAGAAACATTCTCCTCTGCTAAAGGGTAATGTACGCATACTATATGGTATAATAGTAACAACCATCAATATCATACACGTGTGCATATTACGAGTTGCTACTCCAGAAATGATCTAATCGACCTTTCCATGGAACTAGATCAAAAGGGACCGTTTTTTTGTCAAATGGGTATAGGGATTCCTCATAAACAGTTACCTAATTTCCTGTGCTTATTCGTGTGGACGGGTTAGGTCAGCATCAATTGCTACAGTTCCAGCGTCTAGCGGTACGCCACGAATGAATAGCAATTCTCGAGGAATTCGATAGCTTTAAAGCTTCAGAAGGACGTAGTCATCTCCAGTCTCAAGGACGCCGATGGCTAACGTCTGAAAAAAAATTAATGGGAACATATTTAAAATATTTCCTTTCCTATTAAAAAGTATTCTTAGTGTCTCACGGTTTTATTTTCTTATGTGACTCTATACTTATTAGTGAGGATAGCATTGATTGTTATTATCAATATTGTTTGTCTAATAACTGCTATATTTAACTTTAAATAACTATCCTTGTATCATATATTCTACTTGTATTATTTATACTATAACTATCATTTGTTTATAGTCTGGAAAGTATCATTATATCACGATCTATTCTCCGAGTAACTCAGAGGTTATTTCATCGTCAATTTTTAGTTATTGATATGTATTCTCTAATTCCTACTCTTTCGTGCTTTAATTTTTAATCGCACATTAATTGGACTAAACAGTTTAAGTAGAAGCTACCAAACGCTCCTTCAAACTCGCCATTATAAGGGCCTTATTTCAGTCTACCCTTTAATCACTAAATTATGAGGAACTATATCTCCAAGGAAAACCGGGATTGGTGGTTACCTTGAAAAGTCTACAGCCTCTCATTTATTTTATCATTATTTCTCACACTCTAATTTTTCTCATAACTGTTATTGTAGTTTCAGCTGACAATATCCATGATTCTATTGTCACGAACTTAATTCTATTTAAGAATAGCCTTTATTTATGTCTTTACTTATGAATTAAAATTTACCCATTCATATTGAAAAAAAATTAACTAAGTACTTTTTTACAGATAATTATCATATTATAATTTACCTGTGGAAAAGTACTTAGTTAATTTTTTCAATATGTTACAAGCATTCCACAATGTTAAGCTTGATAATATTAATTTTATTTACTCTCCATTCGTTTAAAAGCTAAACGAATTAAGTCTAGAGGAATCGTGGAATGCAATCAAGCGATCTTCGAGTTGAACGACCAGCGATGATGACACGTAAACTTCAAATTAATGAATCGATTCGATGCGGGAATATAAAACTTAAGATCGTATGCCGAGCAAGTCTCAAAACGACGAAGCATTCTTGATCCCTCGCCTTATCTCTCCTTATTCTTCCTTAAAAATTTACGGCCAATCCCGCGCCTCTATACTGTTTTCCTCGTACCTCGTGCAGAGAATTTCGTCTAAACTCCTTCCGAGAAAGGGTTCCCGCGTCAAATCCTAGGAAACGAGTATCTCGATATGTAAATGCATTATGTATGGAACCGAATGCCTCTGTTTCGCCATTATGATTTCCGAATTGGACCCCCTTAGACTTGATGCGTTCATGATGATTCGGTTGTCTTGATGGATGAACTCCAATGAGTTCTGTCATGGCTTACATATAAATGAAGCTCTAATTGAAGTGTTCCCTATCCCCAGGCGCAGTCGACGTTTCTGGAATCCGTGCATCAGTACCTTGAAAATGATCGTCACTTTAATGTTAAATTGATTAATTTTGCTGGCAATATCTGTATTTGCGCTACCGCTCTTGGTACTGGTTTCTCGAATATTTTCGAGTATTTATCTGTTTTGCATCATTGCGGGAATCGACAATTTCTTGACCGTAAATGTGTGCTGAAGGTATGGCGCATGAATTCCGATGCGGCCAAAACTGTTTATCTTCGTGCATTCGCGTACGTAGGAGATGCAAACGAAATTTTCCACAAATTTATATGAAGTTTTTATATACATTATGCCCGAGACATTACAAATTTACTTTACTGTTATGAACTTCGTCCTGAATGCGCATAAAGTTACATTGCTTCGAGTGTCTCAAACCATTTTATTTCTCGGAGACAGATCTATGAAATGACTTTTATTCGTTTAAAATGTGGTGATCCAACTATTTTCAAAATATCACCGACCGACTTAATTTGGATTGCGTGAAGTACAATATAATTCCGCAATTTATTCAAGGATAGATTTGTAAATTTTTTAAGTAGAAATAGGAGGTTCATAATAAAATCTTTCCTAAATAATCATCATCTAAAGTTTAAAACGCTAAAACGCTTTTATTACAATTTTTTCGTTACTTCTGGAATTTTCTCATTCTCTGAATGTTTCAACTCATTAATATAAGTCATAAATATATTCCTCATAATCTTTGAAGATATATATTATAAGATGAGAAAAATTAGGCAAATTATTGTTTTAAAGAATAAACGACCAAATCTTGGAATTATGAATTTTTCCTCAATCTTCATTCATCTTGATTTCCATTCACCTGTTTTATTCTTCATTTATGCTTTCTAGACTATAATTCTAAGTGAACTAAGTCTTCAAATATACGCCTGAGTAAGTTATCATTATCGAGTGATTGGAATTATATTATATATTTTACGAGTTCTTCAATTATTCAAGGTATTTGAAAGTATGATATACTGAAATTAAGATAGGAAATTTATCCTTTTAATTTCTTATTCCTCTAATTATCATATATAATATCATATACGTAAATAAATTATTCTTAATGGAATAAAATATCCATATAATCTTCCAACACTACGATTATATCTTATATTTTTTCTCGGAACGTTTGGTGCATTCAGAGCGGGAATAAGGAATTCGGTCATTTGCAAGTTTGAACTTGTTGACATCGTTGAGAAGAGCTAAGATGTGTTTTCCTTGTGTATCATCTGATAAAATCGTTAATTTTTCCCCACAGCAATGGAGAAATATGATATTATATATGTTTTCATACCCTATATAAATACGTAAATAATTACTTATGAATGAAATCACAGAATAATGTCACTTTAGTAAAATACTTACATAAAATAGTATAATTTATTTTGAAAGTAATTTATAATTGTACGGATAGATTAAATCAATCCGGATCTGATAACGCAAATAATAATTACACAAAAACATAAATTGTAATTTACAAGTATACTAATCAGATAGTAGCCCACCAAATGAATCGTTTTATATTTTTTTAAGAACAGATATTCCGCACGAAGTAGATAACTGCATCATTTTTTAAATACATACATGCCAAAATTAGAGAAGAGGACGACTGAACGGTGGACATCAAACCCATAAATAACCATTAAATAAATTTCCAAAATTCATCATCGCGTTTCCATTTATCTGAAAAATAGTCTTGGGAAAGAAATTTTAATATCTTTTACCTAAGTACTTCAGTTGTACATTTTGAGTTATATTTTTCAAATGTCCCTATAAAAATAATCATTACGAATTACGAAACAGTATCATTCGTAAATTCGAACTCACTCGAGTAATACACTTAAGTCACTCTTCTCATCTAACCATACTGAGGCTAAAATTTCGATCATAGTGAGACATACGGAAGCATACGATTAGACTGTAGCTGTAGGTACAACAAAAAAGGCAATTCCTTATTAAAATTAATAAATAAAAAAGGAGTAAGGAGGAGAAAAGATTTCTCTAATTCATTAATTATAAATTACAAATTTGCTTAGCTAAATACTAAACACAAATAATATAGAATTGGCAATCTGTATTCAAATCGAAAGAAACTGAATTCGAGTTAAATAAAAGTCACAATCAAAGACGTCATATTTATTTGCAGGATATTTTCAAGTCCCCCAATCAGAAAACCATACGTATAATTGTTCCCAGATGGAAAGTGGAGGTCATGAGTCCAGACAAAATACAGCCCAAGAACTCCAATTTAATCGCTATCGAATAATTCCGAAGAATCCAAAGCGTGTAATAAAGTTACCAACTAAAAGACGACTTCCAGACTTCGCGGAGCATCGAGTAACAACCGAGAAAATTCTACTGAATATGCTAAAAAGATTTCAATAACACGAGAGCTCTTCCCCTCACAATCTGAAGGTCGTTCTATAAAATTGCATCGATTTCAGTTACAATTATTTTCGCTTTTTCGTCGCCAGGAAAATTAGCTGTCTGCAGAAAGGACGTGCACCTGCCGCCGCAAAAACCTTTGTCGAGATTTTGAAGAAAAGTCGATGCTGCGATACTTTTTAGAAGAATATTATACGCGAGCACAAGGTCAAACCATGAAGAAGGGAATTCGCAGCGAGAGGACGCGAGTAATGCATGAGATCAAAACGTTGTTATATAAGATGTGCGAATATATTCTTATTCTACAAATTTTATTTTAGACGAAGGAAACTAAAAGGTGTTTATATTAAAAACAATTATTTTAAATCCAAATGAGGTTCGAATATTAATATTTTTATTCTCAAGGTGATGAACATTCACAATGTTCCGACTCATGTACGGGGTTGGTAGCAACAGTTTATTATTTATTTTATTACGTAACATTTTCTATGATTAAGCTTTATACTCTATTATTTCATTCGTTAATTCTCTTAATGAGTATTATGATTTGAAATAGCACCACTATTACAATAATAACGTTGCCTTTACAAATACAAGAATAAGCTACAAGATGAACGAATCTAACATAGCATTTGTTTCATATTTATCGTACGAGATAGGACTGATAAATTCCGTACATCCCAACTCAATATCGTAATCAATTTTCCTCATTTTTTTCGTTTGAATTGGATTCATCGATGTTCGCCAAATTCACGTGAAACATAGTCTCTCGTCGGCCATTTTGTAAATGTCGGAAGACGGCAAAAAAGAAGCGCCAAAAGTTCCGCTTTCACGCGGTGCGAACCTTTCCAATTAGAAAGTCTCCGCAAAATCGCATTTTGTCACCGTACGAACGAAATGGCTCCACAGTCGGAAGCGCATCGCATTGAAAAAAAATGCCGAGAGAAATATATATTCTTATAACCTCAAACTGTACCAAGATACGGGAGATATTTTCTTTCGCGAGTCCATTTTTTTCTATTGCTAAAGGTATTTTCGGCTGAGTAGGGCGAGTCAAAAACGATTAAATGGAATGAATATTAGACTTTTGGGAAATATGTATTAGGAAGGAACTAAATTTATACCTTGATTCTCATTTACTCTCAGTAAAGTGAAAATTATCGTAAATAATTAATTAATGACCTTTATTTAACAATTATACTTGATTATGTACTGTTAATAGTTTCAAAAATGATTGAATCAAAGAAACGTAATGATTGGGCTGATAAATCCATTCCAACGCTTCATTTATTCATTTGTCTAAAACTATGAGTGATAAGATATTTTTTCAGTTGATTGTGGACTCCTGATCTCCTGATCTGAGCAATTTTTATGTTTTCCGCTCATCTGCAATCCGTACGATTTTTCATTATATTTCAAAGAAAAAACCTTCTCCTTTCCAGTGTTGCACGCAGCTTCCAACCCGTAGCAAATGTATTCATGTATTACGAAGCATAATTTAGTTGTTCAGAAGTTTTCTATAAAAAAGGGATCCTAGATATATATGAATCCACCCAAGGTCTAATCTGACATATTGAAGATTCTAAGAAACATACGAAATCAATCGGAAAAACACAACAAAATATAAGGTTGTTTTCTGGTGTTATGGTGGTAGACAAAACCCCGGATATTCGATTTTATGGTTCAAAATCCGTGCATTCCCAAATGCGTTTCCTTTTCTAGATGAAGATAGCCTTCCATAACTCCTACGGGCCTAGTTTTTAAAACTGTTTTATTGCTTTGACACCGAATAAGTTCCCTGAGTACGTGCATGTTAGCCACGGGCTTTAACACTTCTCGATGCTCGATGACCATTTAGGAAAAAGAATGCCCGCACTAACGAAATATTTTCCCTCGCTCTATAGTTGTCGAGAGCACTAGACGATAATATGCGTCAAGTTCCGTCCATGACGAGCACTTACGACAGAGTCATTCATGCGTGTGAAAGGAGCTGTTTTGAAGGATCTATAAGCGTGGCTTGAGAAAAATTTCACGGTAGCCAGGGCGAATATGATGAGGGAAGAGACGTGTCTGCTACCCTCTCTCTGTGTTCCCATCTCCGGCCAAAAACAAAGGACCGGCAAAAAAAACGGAGGCTAAGGTTTCTTTCCGGAAAACCCTTAGAAGGGAAAAAGGGATGCAGGCATTCCTTTTTTCTCTTTCCGAAGAGACGCCTCTCGCGTTTAAGATATTTAAACAGTTGTCGGTGATCTTTATGGGGTGGTTCCCACAGTTTCCAGCATCGATTCCGCATTCCTTAAAAACACAATAACTGGGTCGAAATCAAAATTCGTGGTTGCGGCAAAGGTTTCGATGCTTCCGGTTTTGAAATGAAAATTCGTGGATTAAATTCCCTTACCGCAAACCGGAATACGATCGCAGAAAGCGTGCGTAAACGGATTTAATATGAAACTATGATACAGAGCTAATAGCATTAAAACAGAGGTAAAACCATCGATTAAAAAGATAGATAGTAGGTTACGTTGGAAATATTTATTTACTTTAGCAGTAAAAGGACTACCGAAAAAATTTCTAATACCAGCGCATACAGAGTATAATTTTAGAATTTAGGCATCGAAAAAATTTCCTGAGATTATTATTGAACATAAAGTTATTACTAGTTTTTTTACTGATAGCATTAGACAAGTGAATATAAAGACTAATTTTGGGCTTCGGTAAATGCGAAATGACGAGAAAGATTTAAAGCTTAGTATGCAATATTTCTGAATTAAGGAGCTCCACATAATCATGTTCAAATCTAATAGTAACTCTGCATGGAGTGGTAAAGTTAGGTTAGTTAGTTACGTAACTGATAATGGAACGAATAACTAGAATTGATATATTTTGCAAAAATGACAACATTATAAAAGATTATGCTCAGTGACGAAATTTCATTATTTTAAACATCTATTAAGTTTGAAGGCGTTTTAGTATAATCTATAACCATTTTGAACTTGAGCAGATAGAAGAATACTCTCCTTACGATTGTATCCAATTTATTTTTCTCCTATTATATGATTTATACGTTGTGACATGATAAATTCTATATTAGTTCTTATCCTTATTTCTAGTATAGTTTTTTATAAATTATAATAGGAGTTTATCGCAGATAATCGAACCCCTCGCCTGTGAAACATTAAAGGATGAGAGACATGATCATAGGCACAAATTATTCGAGAAATTCCGAAGTACCAACTTACGTGATGAGATACGAAACATCGTGATTCCCGCGCTTATAGAACGTTTTTTTAGAACTAAGACATCGAAAATATTTCGTGAGATTATTGATCGAACCGAAACTTATAACTGGTCTTCATCCAGATAGTATTAGATTAATAAAAAGAATAGTTAGGGACTTCAGTGTCTAGACACCCAACAACTAAATGGTAAGACAATTTCCACACAAGGCGGTTTGCGGGGCATTTACGTGCATGTATAATAACTCTTATAAAATCCTCGTTCATTATTAACTTATCTAGTTTTATACTCACTACCAAATGCCCTAAACGTTTCTTTATTCAACAGTTAGTTGGATCGCTAGCCGTAATTCTCTATTCGGTATTTTACAAATCTATTCGATTATAAATCACCCAAAATATCGAACGAGAGAGTTCTATAGGCTATCATCATTTCTTCGAAAACAAGCCAAACCATCCGTAGACCGAAACCCAAAATTAGGAAAACGCTCCGTTTAGGAGCCAAACGGTTTCATTTTAAGCGCAGATCTTTCGGAAAGTCGTGGCCCCATCCTGTTTTCACTGAAGGCGCGAAACGGGTCCTTGGGAATAATGAAAGCGATAGCCTAACATCTTCGGAGGAAGTAACGAGGCGGCCTTTGATTTTTTTCCGACGCGCAAAAAATCTCCCGAAGTAAGTTTAATTACGTCTCCAAAAAGATGAGCCATTTTCCCAAACCGTTTCCGAGAATTTCGTGAAAGCACGCCGCGTCAAATTTCGAGCCTTAATGGCATTTACCCTTTGTGGGTTTTTTGTCAGTATTTCTCGGGCGAGTCTGTACCGTTTTATTCGTCGAACGATGTCACTAAGAACAGTAGTAGTTCATGTGTACGCTAGCCTAGATTTAGAGGGAAAATAAAACAATGAGCGGATACAAAAAGATATATTTCCAAAAACATTTACTAAATTCACTTAGGTAACAGTAAAACACGATTCTAATCCACTCTGTGAAGGATATAAATCTATGCGTAGGTTGCTAGGATATGACTGGAGAAGAGCTGAGCCCGAATAGAAGAATCACGAAGAATGAAATAGCTGGATATATATCACTGATATTCTGATCTGTCCAGGATCGAAGAGCGGCATTTAAAAAATAATATAAATGTTACAATTTTACCTCACGAATAACGAAAAATAAATACTACACCCGTAATTTAAAGTTAATTTTACCTTATACATCAACCATACTTAAGGATATTGAGCAAGTTAAAACAATACATGGTATCTAGGCTTTAAAAACAACAGAAATGGGAAAACAGCAAAGATTTCGTAATTTTCAATATTTGCAATTTAACGGTGAGTATTTTGTTGATCCATAACGTTCCAAATTTTTATTTAATATTAGGTAAATAAAAATACTTTTCGGGAACAAATAATTGTAATCTTCATGGATATCTTCTGTTGTAGATTGAATCCTATTTATAATTTCAATTCCTTAAAAGAGCTCAAAAGTACGTCTTAATATCGACATTTGTTGCCACCTTGCCAACTCGTCAAAAACATGGCCATTTCTATGAACCCGAAGGGTATTTTTCGCATTTAAAAATGGTGAATACTTTCCCTGTTTACACAGCATAGTTATCTTAGAAAGTAAAACGTTTTCTTTTAAAACATTTCCGAGAAATACTCCACCACTGTGTTCCGCGACATGCTGTGTGTTCGTTCGAGAAAGAGCGCTACCGACATGCTACTCCGATTCGGAATGAGATGTCACAATTGGGCCAAACATCGCAAACAAAACTCTACTACACTTTCAAAATTCTACGGACGTCGCACACATAACCGACATTTTTATACGACTTTTAAGGACAGCGTCGATAAACAGCTTTTAAGGAGCTGTAAGAACCTTCTTGGCACCATTCTAGCGGAAAATAGAATTAGGATCGCTCACAACCTGCCTCGGAAGCACTTGTTTCAAATTCGAGAAAGTTGTTTTCAAGTCGGATTTAGGTCGGGTCTACGGAGGCAATGCCATAAAACCATTTTCTTTGATCTTGCTACCGCTCGGTTTCAGCCTCTTCTTTGGTGGACATCTCCTTCCGGAAAGAAAAAGACCTTCTTACCCCCGTTCCGGTGGACCTGCAATCAGTTTTTATGATTCCACTCCTCCAAGGAGTTCTCCCGTTTATCCTGCAATAAAACGCGTTCTTTTCTCTGCAGCTGAAGTACTGTCCGAAGGGCAAAAACTCTCTTTGTACGTACGCACGTAGATGGCGCCCTATCCCATTGTCCTACGCTTGGAATTTTAACGAGCGAAAAGCTTCTGCAGAAGTATGGTTCCAGCTGTGATGGAGGCCTATTCACGCCTTTCAGAACAAAAAAAGTATCCGTTAATTTCTGAGGCGTAGTCAACGGGTTGTCGTTGTTGCTTTCTCCTCCTAAAGTTCACTTAAAAACCCGAAAACTATTGGATCCGCTCATCCCCTCCGCACAATGCAGTTTGCCACTGGTTTAAGCAGTTGTACAGCTTAAAGGAACCACGTGGATTTATGTCTGATTCACAGATAAATATCTTCCTTAAGTATGTGTGATTCTAGGGTTTTCTAGGAAAATTTTCTTTGTGTTGTTTACTCTGAAATAGTCCCTACCCTTCATTTGTTCACTTTCTCTCAAAGAGAATTATATCCTATACAAATCGGTTCGGTGATATTTTACGCCATTGTTTCACTCCCATTTTTACTTTCATGATAAAACCGTACTGCCAAAAATAGTGGAGTTTTTCAGGAGAACTCAAATAAAAGGTTTAGTACATCAATAGGAAAGGCTTTGGTATATAACTACAATCCTAAGCAACATTTACATTTACATTTACATTATTACCCCGCAAACCGCCTTGTGGCGTTTGGCAGGGGGTGCTAAGACACCAAATCCCTAACTACTCTTTCTTGTTTGAGCATCTTATACTATCGGGAAAGAAAGACCAATAATAACTTTCCGTTCGAGCGATTATCTCACGAAATTTTTTAGACGCCTGGATTCTACAATTATATTCGCTACGCGTGGGGATCACAGTGTCTCTTATCTCATCATTATAGTCGCTACTTAAGAATTTTTCGAATAACTTGAGCCTATACACGTTTCTTCTAATACTTAGAGTATCCCATCCGAGGGATTCAATCATTTTCGATACACTGCTGTCGAATTTATAATCCCCTTTTACGAATCGAGCCGCTCTGCGCTGTACGCGTCCTAACTCAGCGATCAAACCCTTTTCGTATGGATTCCACACTGCGCAACAATATTCAAGTAATGGGCGAACTAACGAAAAATAAGCAACCTCTTTGACTTTGGGTTGACATCCCTTGAGAACGCGGTTACAAAGTCTGAGTGTCCTATCGGCCGACCCCACTATATCCTGAATGTGAGCTTTAAACGATAAATTACTACTGAATGTAACTCCTAAGTGTTTATGCTGACTAACGAATTCTAGTCTTGTTCCGCTTAAGAGGTAAGGAGTTTCGCTAGAGGTTGGATTCTGGGATCGGTTCATACTCATTGCTACACATTTGTCTACGTTTAGTTCGAGCTGCCAATCATTACACCATTCGGTAATGGCGTCCAGGTCTCGCTGTAATATTGATTTATCTTCTTCATTCTGAATTTTCCTATATATAAGGGTATCATCTGCGAATAGTCGCACCTTACTCTCGATAGTATCTACTATATCGTTTATGTAAATAAGAAACAAAATTGGTCCGATTACACTACCTTGTGGAACCCCTGACGTTACCTCTATTACTTCCGAAAACGCGCCATCTAAAACCACCCGTTGGCTTCTGCCACTCAAGAAGGATTTAATCCAACGAATTATATGTTCATGTACACCGTAGGCTTTTAGTTTATGAAGTAACTTCGCGTGCGGAACAGTATCGAATGCTTTCCTAAAATCCAAGAATATCGCGTCTGTCCCAAAACCTTCGTCGGCTGATCTCATTATGTCGTGATGGAGGAGCGCTAACTGACTTTCACAAGAGCGCCCTTTGCGGAAGCCATGCTGACTCGGCGTAATAGCAGCATTGTCGCTGAGGAAACGCATTACATAACTACATATTATGTGCTCTAAAATTTTACTAAATATCGAAGTCAGGGATATCGGCCTGAAGTCGTCCGGCTTTGTTTTACGGCCTTTCTTCGGTACTGGGGTGATATGCGCCTCCTTCCATGAGGATGGAATAATTCCTTCGCTTAAGGATTTATTGTATAGTACGACGAGAAGGGGAGCTAGTTCATGCGCGAGGGTAGATATTACGCGAGCGGGTATTCCTTCTGGTCCGGGGATCTACGAAGAATATTGTTATATATAACATCTACGAAGAATAATGTTGTAATTGAAGATTTTGCGAATACAAAAAGATTTGATATTCTTTTATCTTTCGCTACGGCTAAATAGCTTTGAACGAGTACTTAAGTTATGTTTTAATAACGCAATTGTAATTTTATCGATCTCAAATTTGAAATAAGGATATAAAGATCATTTGTCGAGAAAGGTTTTTGGAAGAAAATTAATTCTGTGAAATTTGTTTTGTTTAGCTTGGGATAACTTATCCTTTGCATGATTAATGGATTGATTTCTGAAATACCCAATTTAAAAATTATAATTTCTATTAATAAATTAAATATAATTTCCTGTCACTCTAATATCCTATACCCGAGGAAGAAAGTAAAAGTTTTATTTAAATCAATCATAGTTGTTTTAATTTATTTTAAATCTACATCGACTGACCATGAGTTTCCTTGGTATTTAATTTAAAACGTTATACAACGTTAATGATTGTATACGGTATCCATTCGTTTCCCACTAATCTCGCCCTGAAGATCTTTATTATGGTGGAGAGCTTGTATCCCACATGTTCATCACACATTTTTATGTGTGATGCAATCGGCTGCTATGACAAACTGTAAAATTAACCGTATAAGCTCGATAAATGTAGTAAAACCACCGAAGAATATTTAGTAATTTATTTCTATAGAAGAATTTTAGAAATTCTCCCTTTCCATTCGGAAGACTTCGACATTCACAGGCATACTTTTTCAGTTCTCAATCTCAGACTGTAAACACCCGTTTGAAATCTTCAAAAGAATTCATACTTTCGTCTTCCCCGGGGCCCCAATACAGCAGTTAACAATCTTATTATTTTCTCGATCTACTTATATAAGAATTGAATACGTCCTCGTCGCCTTTCACTTTTAAAGTTACTTCTCATTGTCAGAATAGGAACGAAACAAACACGGCAATATTTCCCCAACTGAGGCGAGACATAATTCTTCGCGTCTTGATGGATTGTGATGGTAGGTCTCAAAAATCTTTGTGACGCAATCCTTTGTGTATGAGTGCGTCAAAGGGAGTGGGGAGGATATGTGAAACAGCTGTTTTAAAGGGAACCAAAGAAGGGTTTCTGTAATGGAGCAGGAGAAAGGGAAAGTGTGGCGAGATGCAATGAAAGAGTTGGTTAACTGACTATCCGTTTATGGTATAGATTTGCCTAGCTTATATTTTATGGGATCAATACTCCCATGTATGAGGATGTAGTACTCAGTCTGGATCCAAATTAGAAATGACGGAAGGGCTAAAAAAAAACTTTGAGGACGTCATTGTGAAATTTAAAATGATGACGATTAATCTCGCTTTGAAGAATTTTTCATTTAAAAAATTTCTTCCGTTAGACTTTCAGTTAATTCGGTCGAATTTAAAGATTGTGCCCATCGATAGAAATTTTTCAATGTTACGCTCTTAGAAATAAATTAAACATATTTTGTCCCTAATATACTTCTAATTGAACTGACAGATTGGTCTTACTTTTCGCTCAGCTTTGGCAAAACTTTCCTTAAGTAGCAATGGTTGCTTGAACAGCTGTCTCTATACGTAGCAATAACAATCACCAACTACTTTTACTGCGCGATTATATTTTAATTATTACCTTCGAGGACGAACTTAATATTCCTTGAAAAACTAGTTTCTTTCAGCCTTCTCCCTTCCGATGAATATCGTTTGGAGCATAGAACATTCGCAACGAAACTTCCACAGTCCGTTACGAGAAACACCAGGCGAAAAAAATCAGCAATATTTGAAAGCGGGCCTGATATTTTCAAGAGAATGCTGATGGAATCTGTAAAAAAAATCCTCATCTCAACAATCTCTGCTTTATAGATTAAGTTGAACGTTGAGGCATCGCAACCTCTTGTGCCAAACATTTCTTTGCCGCCAAAAATACGTAAGCATCCCTCTTCTTCCCCAAATCTAACATCTGCACGCAATCTTTGGAGCTGCAGCTTACATCCCTTGTAGAAAAAGTGATGTGCAGGGATTGCATCACCTGGACACAAAGAGGGGTTTTCCCGATATTAAACAGTACCGAGAGAATGTCCATCAGAGGGTAGGAAGGAGAAATTAGGATAGAGAGAGTATGGGGTGCCGGGTGCTCATCCGAGGCGCGGTCGAAATCCCACGGCCCTACTTCCTTCCGTGCCCGAGATTGGGAGAGACTTCAACGGTGGTATAGAAGAGTTCGTCAGGGGGCGAAGGGGCATATTGTTTCCCTTCAGCAGGTGATTCGGAATGGGGACTAGGAGGCATATCGTCCAGGGACTGGTACGTGGCTGTGGTAAGGAGGGGGAATCATGTTCGCGGGGGGGCCTCATCACCTGGAGGAATCCTAAATGTGGGAATTCTTGCAAGCTGCGAATTGCTCAGGACTACTATTGAACCCGGTTTAATAATTCTGTCCCTTCTCTTTCAGCATTGTTTAAGAAGTCGAGGCATTCAGCGTGCCCCAGGCGTGCTATCGTAGACGTGCCTCCTGAACTGCTCTCGTGGCATTCACGAGGTCGAAGAGAAGTCACACTTCAGATGGCTTTTCAAGTTTAGCAATCTTTTTTTTCCCTTCTTCGCTTTATCTTCCTTTCCCCCTCTCTCTCACTCTCTACTCCCCATTCTCCCGCTTTTTCATATCGCCTTCCTCCGTTCTCTATTTACGTCACGAAAGCAATTCGAAGCACTGACGATAAGACTCTTTCACGGTTGTCATTTTTCTTGCACGAACGCCCGTGAACACTTACGCCAGTATTTCATGCGTGAGATTTCTCCTTGGAACCGAAATAGTACAGTAGACGCGCAATTAGTCATAAACAGAGAGGATTTCTACAAGCGATCATTGAGCAACAGAAGTGCATTCCTTGCACTACCACTGTACTGTATCAGGATGCGTATTTTACTGTTCTTGAAGTTTGCCTGAGTAGTTAATCTGAAAAATTCAAATTTCACGATTAAGTTGATGGAATACTGTTGCGCGACAAAACTTTACCCATTTTTCGTAAATCGAATACTATTACAACTATTTATTACTACTATAGATTATTTTTTTCCTCAAATCATTCCTGAGAGATACATGGCGACAAACGAGAAGATAGAAATCATAAATTAATTTGCCATTTATTGGTACATACGATTGTATTATTCTATGATGCATGATATGATATAAAGAAATCAAGAATTCGAGAATTAAGCATTCATTCATCGGAGAATCTATTGAGAAATTTAAGCTGATAAAGGATAATCGACAATAGCTGTCAGAGTATAAGTCTGTTTCTGGAATCCATATTATATTTACAGAAATTTTTAATCGCTAATAATACCCTTGTCGGTGGATTAAAACATTGATATAGCAGTAGTTTTATGGCGAAATACTTTACTTCGAGATTGCAATTCTTAAATTTGATAGCCACTCAGGCAAAACTTGAATATGAATAAAGGAAGAAGTAATTGAGAATTTTCAAATTGCTGATAGTGACACAAATTAATCAAACTATTTGCGGTTTTCTCGTGATAACGTTAAATACCTACTCTTCCTTTACATAAATAAAATTGTTTGCTAAACGAACCGAATCTTCCACCAAAACAGTATTATTTATTTTTTTAATGCTCTTCTCTTGCAAAGAAAGATCCCTAAAAATACTGTTAACGAAAACTAGGAATTGATGGGTACAATAAATTTAGTACAATCAATAAAATTTAAGAACAACCCTTCCATCAACTATTACGTAGCACGCCAAGTAATACGTTTCAAATTACACTCTCTCGACAACTGAACACTAGTTTTTTTTTCATGGTTAATTTTTAAAATACTATAAAAACATGCGCCGATTTGTGTACACTAAAGAATTTATTATATCATTTTCTTCAAAAAACTTTTTGATTAAGAAGCATAAAAATATGGTAACTAAATCGATCGCAACTAATTAATTTTATATACCAATCGCTTAAGAATAAATCAAATTATTAGAGAATGCTTTCATAAAACTGCAAATACGTATAATTCAATCAGCATCTTGAAAAGGTTACTGCATAATTATGGTTAAATAAAAATCAATAGAAAAGGAATGTAAGAAAGGATATGTTTAGATTTTATGTGTGAAAAGAAATGTCTATATGGGGCTATTACATTGACATGAATCCCAGGGTTCCAATACATCTGGATTCAGAATTGAATCATATAGACAGGAAATATCCTTCATTAATGAATCAATCCCACAAACAAAAACATCATCAATCGAGAAACACTACTAATGTATATTTCGTCGCAATTAGACCGAGCATAAATATTTGGCTAGCTGTCCGTTATATGTACGTCCTAGCCATTCAAAACGCTCGCTGCAATGGCATCCATTAAAAACGAAAGGAAACTTAAGACGACGGCCAGACTCCGCGCAGAACGAATTACTAACAAACCCCTCGCGAACGTAAACGGCCAAATTCGATTGCCCCGAATATCAAAAGACCGCCTTCAATTGCCGCCCATGACCGAATATTATGCGGAAACAATAAGTCTCACTTGCGACTGACTACGGGGCGGGAGTCGAGAGAGCGTATAAAAAAAGAACCCCTTTCCGGTCATGAAGTGGGTGCCGCTGATGGGCCTGATCAACCGTGCGATCCGAAGTTCGCGTTTCTCTCATCTGCAAGCGGAACGCGTATGCCCACAACTCCTTCCAAAACGAGAGGGAGCGGAAACGAATGGGAACGAAAAAAAAAGCATTTGGAAGGAAAAAGCTCCAGTGTCTTATCGAATCTCTCACGCCAGGCGCGCGCCCGGCACCTCACCCCAGCCTCCCACCAATCGCCACCCTTCCACGGTCATCGGGGGAGAGGGGCGGCTCGGAGGGGAACGGTAGTGTCTGCAAGGGAATGACGAGGAGGGGAGGGGCCCTGTCTGCGGGGAGAGGAGGGGGGGCTTAAGGTCGTGTTAAGTCCCGCGTTCCTCCACTCAGTCGGAGACCTACCTCTCCATGGTACACTATCTAACGGCGCTCTGAGAGGCGTCCATATAGACTAACCTGTGTGTCTAATAGGTGACCGAGAGAGTCTGAAGGGAATCCATCTGGGAATTCTCGAAGGCTCTTCTGGATTCGGAGGAATTTCCGTATAGTTTCGGTGGTGAAATTTCGTGGACCGCGCCCCTTCCGAGATGCTGTGATTGCCGCAACCGGATGCGCTAGAAAGTGATATGAATTTGATCGAACTTCCAAAAGGACTGGATTAGCCTGCTGAAGTACCCGTGAGTTTACCCTCTGAGGACTTGCCCGATTCCTCGAGTTCTTCGCCGTGCTTCAAACGGGTGGACTTACTACCGTCGAGGTTCGCGTTAGAACTCCTTGAGAGTGTTTTAAGGATATTAGACGAGGACTTGTTGAGTGAATTTTTCTGTGCTTGTTTATATACGCCGGACTCAAAATGCCTATCAGCGAAGACGAGCTGGACCACAAGGGTTCCACTCAACATCATCAGACGTACCACTCCCACCAGCACATGCAAATGCCCCATCAGCCGGTCAGCGGAATGTCTAAGGCCGAGCAGAGAAGGGTGAGTAACTTAAAATATTTATTATGTAGCCTCAGAATCTGAAGTAGTGTGATTCATTTGGAAAGTATGGCTATCCACTGCACTAATCCCTTTTTTTAAGAGTCGATTTTTGTATCGTCCGTTGCATTTCAGTGTATCAGTTTTACAGTGGTTTCTGTGAGAAATTTATTCCAATAATTTAATGTCTTTCACCGTTTGATTTTTTCCTAAATTAACAAATGAATGAGTAATTATAAATCTATAATTTCATTATTATTGATATCAGAAATTAACCTTCGGAATTACACGTTAATTGCTAGTACATGCAGTGATATCCTCGTTGTGCATCTAAACAGTTGTAAATTATTTTCCATATGATGTCTATTATGTAAATTGCATGCTATGAGCATTCCGATAAATTAGAAATTGCCTTGCTTCGTTTTAGTTTTCTATGGTCCTCAATAGAAGTAGTTGTTTAGAATATTCAGTGGATGATATTTGAGATTTAGGTAGAGCAAGAAATATTCATATTATGTTTGAAATGAGTCTATTTTTTGCTCATCGTTAGTCTTCGTTACTTAAAACATAATTCCTTTACCCTTCAAAGCACTTAAATGGATATTCATTGGGGAAGTATTGCGCAGTGCATGGGACGCGCCCCTAACCCCATTGCTACAGAGATCTCGTAACTATAAGGCGGACACGTGACGACAATAGGTTTTAGGTGGAAGATTCATTGTGTATTTACGAGATTTTGTTCCCAAGCGTCCGTCCATCTATACCGCGGTAATTACGTCGCCTCCACTGTGCACGCGGCTGCAGCCCCTGACATTCAGTTAGATCACGTGCTGAAAGGGTTGCAAGGATTCCCTTACAGTTTTTTCATCGCAGGATATTGCCCAATTTTCCAGCTAGCGAGTTACTTAATCTCCTAAGTTTGTCAAGTACGCTCGTGTATTTTTCGTGTTTTCCGAACAATATTTTCGTAACCTCATATGCATAGATGCTCCTTTTTCTATTGCGTTTTTCCCCATTGTTTTCTAGCGTTCTCACCATTCCAACTTCTGATGACCTATTACGATACAATGGGAGAATTTGAATTTTTATTGATTTGGGAAAAACTCTTGCAAAAATTGGAATTGTCACCATTATTCGTTTTTGGTCATATGTACCAAAGTTGTAATGTTCTTGAGCTGCATAAACCTTTGTTGCTTTCCAAATATTTGACTGTTAGATACAGAAAATTTTATCTACTATTATGAAAGAAATTAATAATGATAATAATTGGGATTTGTATAAATAGATTTGTGTAGGTACGCAATTTTTTTTCGACGAAATCTGGAAATTATAAGCTCTTAATGAGCGTATTTACTTTCAATGTAGTAGCATATTCAATCAGAGTATGTCTCAATCAATCATCGCTCATTTACTAGCTATCGAACCCCCTTCCAATTTTATTCTCACGAAGTAAATTCACTCTCACTTATTTGCTTTGATTTTCAATGGAAAATCCCTCCGCATTCGGGCCCAAAAAAATCCCGCCCCATAGTGGTTTTTCTCCCAAGTACCGGAATGGGGCTCGTACGTAGTAAGGGGGAGGAGGCAGGACCCTTAACGGGGCAGTCAGGGTTTTGGGCGGGACCCGGAACAATCCGAGTGTATCGGAGTTGGGGGGGGACGATGGGTGTGAGTTTTATCGATGGAAGTAATTGAACAGATGTTTAGACACGCGAATGGGATGAAGCAGAGGTGCGTGGGAAAGGAAGAGCTCAGATCCCGTTTCGCTCTCTGCCCTCCGGAAGTTAATAGATTCTCATTTGCATTCCGCATCTCCGAAGCGGCAAAACTTCACCCAGTGACATATGCGAGATGCATATGGCGAATAATCCGCGGCGGCATAAGGAACGATTTCTTGCGCGATATCGCGACATATGGGTTTACGGTTAAAAAGAACGACTGAAAGATACAAGTGTTCTCCGTTTATTTAAATGGCACCAGTTGGAGTTCTAAATTGTGGGAAACTTTTCATTATGGATTTCCGACAAGATGCTTCTAATATTCTTGATACTTAGCTTTGAATGTCGATATGATACTAAGGTAGATATTAAATTAAAATTGAGTAATTAGCATTAGATTTAGAATTTTAATTAGAATTTAATTATTATTCATTGACTATAATTGCAAATCTTTGTCAGGTTGAAGATCTTAGATCAAAATTCCTTAATTGCAGTCTTAAAATATGTAATGATACTTGCATGAACCTCGTAATATTCTAATCCTCTACGTTATCTAGGAAAGAGGATCGCAAAAGAGATGGTGTGCTTAATATTGCTAAGCAAATCTGATAAGAAATGAACTCAATATGTTTATAGGAATGTATATTAATGGTATATATTTATCAAAGTACCAATATATATTACGTTTACCCTTCATTTTTATTTATACAGAAAATTATGAATTTTGGTTAAAAAATACGTAATTATTAAACCATTCCAAGTCAAGACTTTCTTAATTTTGGGATAATGTAAATCCTAGCTACGAAAGAAATAAATCTTGCGTTTATAATTCTATACTACGTCACTCTTTAAATACGGACTGTTCTATATGATTCCACATGTTCTCCTCAATATAATAATTCCTTTAGTTTCACATGCTTCCAGTCGGCGTGCGACGTCCATTGTCTCGAATCGCATTCGCCTTCACATTGCCATTGACTTAATGACTCCGTAGAGGGTCATATGTGCACGCATACTAGATCGAAAGGGAAAGGGAGGGGCGGTTATTGAATGAACACACGAACAGTCAGCTGATGATGCGGTAGGGGGAGAGAAAGGTGTTCCGGAATGGGGGATGTTGTGCATGGGAACGGATAGGAGCATCTGGAGTAGCGTTTTAAGGGGCGAAAGGGAATGGGGGGTTCCCTCTAAAAGAGTTTGACCGTGGGAAATATGGAGCTGACTACGCAGAGGTCCTCTTGTTTACCTTCCGCGGGCTGAACCCTTTTGCTTTTTTCCGATCCTTTAAAAACGCATAAGGATTACTAAAGCGATTCAGTGCAGTTTCTCCTTTTAAATTCTTTGTTCGTACGAGAGAGAGAACGAAACCTGATTTGGAGTCGTCCGGAACCCTTGATCGATTTTACGTATCAATGGATTTGTTTTGTGGAGGTGACAACAAAAAGAAAAGCTTGGAGTCTTACTTTACTGAAGACCTGGGTTTTACTGTTCATGAGCATATGAGATTATTATTGTTATTAATAGAAATAGGATACGATTGGACTAGATGCCCTGAGTCAACTATTCTGCATTTACCATTAGATGCAGTTATCGTATATATTTAAAGATCGTACAACATTGCGATATAGTCGTTTCACAATTATAAACCAGTAAATATTTCCAAACACATTTACGGTGATTTGGTATAAACGGTAATTAACACTACGCTAGGTTCCCGCCAGTATGGCTCATCCTCCAACACTTAAACCAGTAATCACCATTCAGTGTGGGAAAAAGCTTTCGGCGGAGGCGATGATCAAACAAGGAGGCATTTCCTCTGATGACGCGAGTCGGGGATCGCATCCTGTCGAGGCTCGAAACCTCATTTCGGCTCTGCGTGACTACGACAGCGACGCCACTCGGCACAAAAAAGAAATCGAAACAAAGCAGAATCGACTCCGAGGATTATCTCCGTTCGAAAACATTACGGCGCAGAGGGAAGGTGGATACACTTCCGGTGTTCGAGTGTGAGAATCGTGGAAATGGTGCGCAACAGGTGCTGGCAGGTGTGCGAGCGTGGGAGGCTTGAGGCTCCTCTACCAGGGACCCTCTTCACCCCCGACAAAACATCCTGCTAATCATCGATCATCTATGCGTTGACGTCAAATGGTTTTATGTAGAGGAGGAAGATAATGAATGCCGACACTTATAGTGTCGTTTTGGGGCTTTGCTTTCACGAAATAGATGATTAAAGAAAATAAAAATTAACTGTTAGATACCAATAATATAAACACCTTATACTATCTTTTTGAATCACGAAACGTACTGATATATTTCTGAGAGTTTTATTAGGACATTATTAAGCTGATTTGAGGTTATTATCTTATACTGGAATGTTGATAAATTGGCGGGTAATTGTTTTCTAATGGTAACGAAACACTCATTGCTTGAATTAACGATTTATGTAGTATGAACGAAAACTAATAGATTATTATTTCTATTTTATATTTTAATAAATAAATTCTTTATCTTTCAGAGCAATAAGCCGATTATGGAGAAGAGGCGGAGGGCTAGAATTAACCACTGTCTCAATGAACTCAAGACTCTAATCTTGGATGCCATGAAAAAAGACGTAAGTATTTCTTACATGTCCACAAAACTCTCCACATAAAAATTTCATGGTATTAGTGTAAGATTAGAATTGTAAGAAGTTCGTATTTTGAAAACCTAAATATTGGCATATTATTAAAGATAATCGTAGATATGCACCTTTTTAATGACTAATATTAAAATGGGAGGAAGTTAAACCCGTCTGCTTCCTGAATGTAATTTACCGATTGGAGTCCACTTATTTCGTCTTTCGAGTTTTTCGGGTACAAGTGTTCTTGACCAAGATATCATCGGCGAATGTTAAACAACCATTTAACCGGAACTTATAGGAGATATTTTGCACTTGGTTCGGTACAAATGGACTGGTCGCTGCCAATCGCTGACGGTGTAGAGCGAAAAGAACTTTTAAAGTTATATTCTCTATTGTTATTATATACTGCAATGTATATTTGTAACACGTTAACTACGATGTGGAAGTAATAAGTTGCTAGGAATTGGTATTCATTGCCTATGATCGAGTATTAATTCGCTAATTGTAACAGTAATACTCGGTGTTTCAGATATTCTACGAACGAATTTAGTTTTGGCTGTGAATTGAGTTTATAGCTATATAATGAATTGTCTATAATATGCAGAGTCTGTAGCAGAGAATTATGAAATAAAAATAAAATATCGTAAACAACAAAAATTATCCTTTTAGACTTATATTTTCAATCGAATGTCACAACAGAGGTAAATATGTTTGAAAAAGTATGAATACATTCCGAAAAGGTATCGTCTACTTTCCGCTTCTTGCGTATTTCTGAAAAAAAGCCCCGGGAAACATATCCGAGAACGCGCCTGTCCTTACATTAAAATTTGTGGCGAGGTTAGTCCTCTTTTGTAAGTGATAAATTTGACAGCTGGAGAATACGTAAATTAGGTGGATGATTACGAGCTTGTAGTTCACAATCTTGGCAAAAAATTCTCGTAACTTTTTCCTCTAATCAACAAGTAAATGGTATTTTGACCAAAAAGAAAACAAGGTCTACGATAAAATTAGTTTTAACACGCTGGTGACGACACATATCAATGATACAGACTATAATATGGGCGCGATAGGACATATGGCAGTGAAATTTGATAAGAATCACAAGCTTTCATTCATTTTTTTAAAAGTCATTTAACCGGAGCTTTCCCATGGTCATGAGGCTATTAAAACGAACAAGGATCACGGTTTTAATGAAGTGTCGTTTCGATTTAACTTAATGTTCGACGTACTTCATACTTCTTACGTAACAACGCCAATAAATAATTCGCCTGCAAAGGAAAGCCGCGTACATAAACCGTTTGCTCTTCGACCTTTCATTCTGTTTTCAATGAGAAACAAACTCTCCCATTGCCGAAATTCGGGTGAAATAATTTCGGGGGCGTAAAAGAGAAGAGGACGCCCTGGGCAGTGTCGGCTCACCTTGCAAAGGTTTCCTCTGGAAAATCTGGTCACGCCGTACATATTTCACTTTCCCTTCTCGAAATTTATTCCCTCGCCGGCTATATCGTGGCCAACTTATTTTAGGCGGAATGTCGGTCTCTTGAAATACGTTCTTTTTCCGTTCGGTTGCGAACCACCCTCTGTTTCCATTCTGTTTTTGCATCGAGGGCGGTGTTTCCCAATCCTCCTTAATCGCCCGTCCCTTTGGACAACGAGGATGACAAATCGTCTCACTCAATTCGAATGACGCGGTGGAAACACTCTGCAAACCTTCCTCTAAATGCCACTGGGGTCGCTAGTTGCTCGGTACCAAAGGTTAAATGGGAAAGGCAACGAGTAACTCATCAACCCGTTGCTGTCACGCGTGTTTGGTGTTTATATTAGAGCGGATACTACAGTACATTCGAACCTAGGTTTTTTTTTACTGTATTCTAGAGAAGGACGTATATCCGCGAAGGAAATTAATTCCTCGACACTCGCGCCCTACGGAGTTGCCCGCCATTTTACGTCATTGAAATTGAACTCGCTTGGTATTCTTCCTCATTTGCAATTACTCGCGGATAGCTAATGATATTGCTTACTGAAAGAAGACTTCCTTATTCGAGTCGTCATTTTATTGATTTGTTTATTATACGCAAGTTTCAGCTGTCTCTGTTTATCGGTCTAATTTACTGGAATATGAAAAGCATTCGATTTAAAAGCGGTTAGTAGCTAAAAGTTCTGACCTTGTCGGCGTTTTATTTCAGGCTTTTCGAGCAAGGTGTAGTAACCCCTAAGATACTTTCCTCGCTATAATTTGCGTTTCCACTCGTTTGAGGAGACACATTTATCACATTATGGTGGTATATTATGTTGTGAAATGCGTTGAAGTAAGAATATTTTCGAATTTTTTAGGAAAATAAGCAATTCGCGTTTCCTATAGATACATAAATCTACCTCCAAGGCCGGTTCCATTGTTGTTTTTTTATCTCCATTGATAACTCCGCTGTTTTTCTTCTCCTGTTCCCCGATTCCGTTTACGAAAAAAAGATCGAAAGCTAAATGTGACCAAGCCAGGTTCGGATAAGGTAGGTCGTATTCGAGTCCCAGGATTAAATTTCCTCGGAAATCGTCCCTCCCCAAAAGATAATTTGGTCCATAAAAATCCTCTCGAAAAACTCTTCCGAATCATCAAACGAGCTACGAACGAGGCCTCTCAAATTATAAGTAATTACTGTCTCACCAGATACCGAAATGGGCTCGGTATTTGGAGATGGGTAATGGGTCGGATGCATCGACTTTTTGTTTTTCTTTGGTCCCCCTACCATAGACCGCACCCACTTTCATCCCTCACCCCTCGACGGGCAATGAAAAGGGTTTCTCTGAGGAATTTTTATTCGCGTGACACTCCGAGATCTCCTCCATTTCTCACGCTGTCCCCACTCACAATGTCGTTCGTTTTTTTTGCACCTGAAAATGCTCCTTTTCTTCGCATTAGGCTAGTGTTTCATCTGGAATCTACCGTCACGTGACCCCCCCACCCGCCGTTCCCACGCCTCAACGAATGCACGGGCGTTATTCGCACGTCTCCACGAGAGGAATCCATTCCCCCACAGATTCCTCGTGAAATTATATCCTCCGCCGGTTGCGTGTCGGGTCCATCCCCTTGATCCGCCGTAACCCGACACCGGCCTCATTTTTCGGACGTAAAAAAAAGATAAATACAAACCTGCGAAGTGCGGGTGGAAAGAACCTGCGTGCCCAGCGGTAAATCACCGTTCCTTTCTCTGCCCTGCATCTCATCTTTTTTTGTAGAGAAGAATGCTGGGTACAGGAATGGTGAATACGATAGGTTCGGAGTTTTTTTTTATGCCGGATAACCCTAGGGTTGGGCTTCCGCTGCAGGAAAACCGAGATTAATTCGATATTTTTCTCGTCCTTCCTGGAGCTCGCCCCCGATGATGGTTTTGACCGGGATTTTCACGAAAAACGAAAGTTGCGGTTCACTCGTTTAGAAACGCCCCATTGCCTAAGTGACGAACGGAAGATTATTTTTTTTCGGAGCTTCCCCTTCCCTGAGTCTTTATCGCCTAGATTTACTGTTATGTTTTTGAGTGTAAACAAACTTGCCACGTGATATTATGAGCCTCGTCTTTGTACTTAAAATGCAGTTTCAATTTTCATACTTGGTTTAATCAGTCCAAACTGACCTAGGTTTTGAGCTCCATGAATCAAAAGCAACAAGGCAGTTTTGAAATCTGTAATCTTATAACTACGGCAAATACTCTTTACCATAGTCTCGACTACTCCCAAACATCATAGATGGATATGAGTATGTAGAATCGACGTTGAAAGGAGTAATGAAGTTTGAAAATGAAAAGGCACATTACTTTTTCCGCTTGAAAAATCACAAGATGTGATCGTATCAGATTACTGTTACAATTCGGTTCTAAATCATATCTACTGCTTCGCGTCTTCCTCAATTAACATACCCCCCCAATTTATGATTTCCCGTAATGCCCTGAATGAAAACGACTTGTCACAAATTGAGCCTTCAACGCAACCTTCCCGAGAGGAAAAATGATTACGTTTCTATCAACGCCTCCGATTTCCTCGTATCGTAATCTTCAAAACGCTAACTCGATCTCGGATATCTCGTTTTGTCACGATCGAGCGTATGAATGATGTCCCCATCTCTTCAAGAACAATAGATCGAATGGATCTGCGGCATTAGAAGCAAATTCCATTACCTAAACTTGTTTCATGGGCCATTTCCTCTAACGTCGACCGCCATTTCTTCTCCCCCATGCGAAAGGCGGGGAAGTGGTTCGGAATAGAGTCATCGGGCGTCGATCGGAGGTCTAGTGGAGTGAAAGCGTCAATTCGATACACGTGGGAAGCGAAGGTCGGAGCGGAGAAAGGAAGAGTAAGGCAGGGTTTGCGTTCTAATGACCTGAGATCTGGAAATCAGATGATTCACGATTTGCATGCGACGATATCCCGCGAGACAATTGGTATTGAAATGAATGAATTATAAAATTCCCATCAAGGTTAACACGGATTTAACTCATTCTCCCATGATAATATTGCCAAGTTTGAAAAAAACGTGTCGTAATTCATTGCTTTCGGAACGAAATGTTTATGTTCGTTGTAACTTGATACGGTAAAGATAAATTCTATTACTTTTTACGACGAATTAGATCCGTCCAAATAAGAGACGATTCATAATGTTATGTTAGAAGATTATTTACATTCAAATACTGAAGATTATGATATTTTACCATCGCTTTTCAATCAATTATGCATTTTAAAGAGCTTATTACAGGTTCTTTTACTAACCGTAATTTTTAATACGATTTAACTGATATTTCATGTAAATTACTATCAATCATCCGTATGAATTACGGAATGATTATATTACACGATCTAATCGTAAGAGCGCACGATTGAATCCCCACGGCTCGTGTTCGTTTTGAAGTGATCATGCTGTCCTCTAACGGAGGAAGCTTGTACCGATTCGAAACTATGAATGCGCGCGACCTTCAAACACGCAAATTTTCTATACGCATTTCAAAGACTCATTTACGTTCAGTTAGAATTCAAGTTATACAGATTAATAATTATTTTTTATTTTTCTTACAGCCTGCACGTCATTCTAAACTCGAGAAGGCCGACATTTTGGAAATGACAGTGAAGCATTTGCAGAATGTACAGCGGCAGCAGCTTGCAGTAGCTGTAGCAACCGATCCTACTGTCCTTCATAAATTTCGCACTGGCTTCAATGAATGTGCGGGAGAAGTAAGCCGTTACATTGGTCGAATTGAAGGTGTGGACCCTACTGTGAGATCAAGACTGCTTGCTCACCTAGCATCCTGCGTTTCTGGTCTTCATCAGCTAACTCCATTTTCATTTGGGGCCATGGCAGCTGCTGCAACACCACCACCTCCGCAGATGGCCTTTCCACCACAGATTCCTACTTCATCTGCCATGCCTTCTCCTGCTGATGAAGGTGGGAGTATCCTACCAGGAGGTCCACGTTCAGCAATGACTACTGGTGTCACTGGTATTCCTCCTTTTCCTCCTGGAGATGTCAACAATAACCAAAGTCAAAGACAGGGGGCTGCCTCTAATTTGATGGGAGGTATGCAGTTAATACCAAGTAGGTTACCTAGTGGTGAGCTTGCTCTCCTGCTTCCTGGAAGTGGAAGGCTTTCTTCAGAAGGCGAGAACTCCTCAACCTTTCCAACTGCTACTACAAGCCCTGTTACACCCACCTCTCTGTCTGTGCCAGGAGGGCCCTCCTCTGCCTCAGGGAGTCCACCTGGTCACACCCATCAAAGTGCATTCACTGCTGTGACTCGAGCTCCCAGTCCACCTCCACCAACAAGTATTCCTCATGGCCCACCTAGTCCTGCTTCCTCAACTTCATCTTCATGTGCTTCAAACAGCTGTGATTCTGCCTCATTTGCTAACTCATCTCCTTCAGGCCCTCATCAACCTTTACCAGAAGCACCTAAGTTTTCTCATCGGTTTCCTTGTCCTCCTATGCCACCATCAAGTTATGCTGGTTCAGAGACATTTGCACCATCTGTTCTTTTGGCTCCTGCTCCTAGAACAGTACAGATGATAGACGCTTGTTCAAGTGATGCAAAAGTTGGAGGAACCTCAGAGGATGTGCAGGAAAATCTCTCAGTGAAGGGGAGAGAGCCATGCTTTGAACCTCCTCGCATTGCCCCTGATTATACTTCTGCTGCACCTCTTGTGTATCCAGTTTGTCCGCCGACTATTCCACTAACTGCACCATCATCCATAATTCCAGATGCTCTTGTATCACAACCTCCTTCACTTTTCCTTCCATCTCCTGTTCCAAGGGAGGTACTTGACTTTTCTGTGAAGAGGGAGAGAGTGTCTGGAGCAGAAACTGATGACGAGATAAGTCCTCGCGGCACAAAGCGCCCTATTTCAGATGACTCTGAAAAAGAAGATGACGTGAAGCCTGCTCTCAAGATGGCTAGGCTAGAGGTAAAGGTTGAGCCTTCACCTTTGGAAGAGACAGAAGATGGAAGGAAATCTAAGCTCTCTGAGGCAAGAGTTCCAGTAGAAGTAACTGCTGATGGATGTTCATCTAATGGTTCTAGCACTCCTTCTGAAGGAACCAGCAATCTGGATATGTGGAGACCATGGTGAAAATGTTGATTTACTCCTTGGGAGTATTATACATGCTTTATAGAACTAATGATACATGTTTTTATGTGATAGCTCTTTTACTATTTGTATTATTTTACATAGTGATCAGAATTCAAACACATTATCATTATGTTTCAAGAAGTGATGACTGAGTTATATTTTTAAGGAGGACTAACCAAGTTTGAAATAGAGCTTTATAAGATTTATAATACAAAAAGAGACTGAGTGTTGATCAAGAATTTTTATTTGGGAAGATTCTTACTCACTGGAGAATTTGCACATATTTTATGCATAGTTAAGCTCTATCCTAATTCACATATGTACCTATCAATATAAAATTATTATCAATGACTATTTTATAATTTATAGGTATATTATTTATAAAATAAAAATTTTTATATGATATGAGATTTTTATTTTTTACATCAATTCTTTTCTTTATCCACTTCAATTTTACAAGATAACCCATCCATAAGAAACAAGAGAGTCCTAATAATGCCTAATTACAATTAAGGTAGTTAGGAATGACTTTAAAAAGTGCTACTCTTCAAATTCTATTTTAATTCAATTTTATGTAAATCATATCTTAATTTAATGAACTACGTTTTTCGTATTGTGAAAGAATATTTATTAGCTAAATTTTGGAATTTTTTTCTTATTTCCAAGTAATACAAATTATACATACATAGTGTACTTTGGAGATCATTTTCACAAATTTTTCAACTATGATTGTGCCTATATAAGCTCTGAAAATCATAATTCCAATTAAACATTTAAATTAATTTTTTAAATTACCCCTCTAAAATAGTGCATAATAATGAGAGCTATAGAATTTTTCTTATCCGTTATAAACATTAATTTGAAAAATTTTGAAAGTAGAGCATTGTCCTTATATGAAATTATGTATAAGTATAATATGTATAATAAATATAAGTATTGTAAAGGAAGTTGTTAGTCATATCAGAGACTTTTCTGAGTCAAATTACACTTTTTTGCCATTTAAGCATTGGGTTAAATGCTAGCCTTCTAAATTGTCATGCTTAGTTCTTATCCTCAGACATGATCTAATATATAGGAATGTAAGAGAGATATGCTAAAAATTTGATCAACAGATCTATAGCTAATTGATAATCTATATCAGTACTATAAGAACTAAAAACTATTTAGTTTTAACTTTAGTAATTTTTAGGTCTTTTTCACATCCAGCCAAATTTGACTAGAATTATACTATCATATAGTTCATTGATAAGAAAGATGTTGAATTGCAAAAGAGTCACTTTTCAAACAATAAAAGTTATTTGTTGTAATCCCTTTTTTTCCTCAATATCTTCATTGCAAATTATGTAATTGACCCACAAGATACTATTTATAAAACAACATTTTTCTTTAAACTACAAAATTGCCTTTGTGGAAAATTCCACCACATTCCCTTTATCCCTAATTTTGTGAACCTTATCCAGAATGCCTTACTCTGTAACCAGCATCCAATGAAATGTCACCCATATGAATCCATCCCCTTCATTAAGAGTTAATTTGTCCCTTAAAACTGAAAATTTGTGTTGAGGAACTTCTATAAATATTTCATCATGCGCAAGATCAAACTAAGATTACACAAGATGGTATCACGTATGAGATAATCACAAGATACCAATCTCCATACTTCTATATTTTTTGAATATCATTCCACTCCCTCAAATAGTATCTAATTTTTACTTATTGAGACAGGTGGCCGAAAAGTAATTTTTAGTGTACTTGATAACCTATATCAAATCCTGAAAACTAGGTGGAGAAGTGAAATTGGATGCAGGATTTTTGGCAATTTTTGTGGATTTGTGGAATTCAGATTCTTGTAGAACGAAAAACATTTCTACTAACAGCTCTGCAGTTTCTATAACAGTTGTGCAAAACTTTAGATATTACATCTAAATGTTCTATAAACACATGATACTGCTATTTGATTTCAGCTGAGATAATGCAAGGAAGTTCATAAAACGGAAAATTACTTTCTTATACAGAATTTACTACAATTATCTTAAAATTATTTTATAAGTTAAACTTCAAGGGAAAAAATCAATAGGGTTTATCACTCTCACTTCAGTCTTTCTACAGAATAATGAAATATGTTTTTATGAAAAACTTCTACAATATCTATGAAGTGGTTAAGATAAGATTGATTGATTACCTTAGCAGGTTGCTTAAGCACCAAATTAACTCTTACATTAATTATCAGTAAAGGCAAATTCATAAAAGACGCATATAGAGTAAAGAATAATTTACTCACATACTTAAATCAAAATGTGATTTTCTATTCACACCTTACATATTCTTTCCAGATTTTGATGGCCTTCCTATACTGCATTTGCGAAAAAAGTGGATCAAAATAATAATGATGATATAAGCAGTAATGAATACAAAATTTTTCTGATATGAATATACTGTATTCATATATATTAAGATTCATCCTTTCTGGAATTGAGTACATGAGAGAGGAAGAAGGATTTTTAAAATGAGGTAGCTCTGGTCAGAATCCTAGAATACGGTACTCTTGTTTTCCAAGGGGAAACAATACATATAACAATACAAACAACAACTTTATTGCTGTAGTGAGTTGAGATTTTCATCCTTAAGTATAAATATCCCCCTTGAATAAATTATATTATCATCAATATTCCTATTTCATTATCCAGATTATTCCACTTTATCCAACAGGTTATATAATCAATATCTCAGAATTCATTTCTTAAGATATAACAAATATTTACAATTATTTACAACAAAGTAATTTTGGAGAAAATATTTAGATATTCATTCCGATATCAATCTTAGAAATTGCTGCAGGTCAAAGAAACATGTTTAATAAGGATAATAAAACAAGTCTTCTTTAGTTGGCCTGGAGCTCTTCCGATCTGCATACTTTGGACTGCTTGTGTAGCATAATATTGGTCCACTATGAGTTAAAATAGAGCAATTAGAGTTTGAAAATTATGATAAAGGCAAACAGATCATACTTCACTCACTCTCTCTGCTGTGGAAGAATCGCAAAATTATAATGGACAGCATAGAATTTTTCCTTCTTCAGCAAGTTTAATTCATTAAAATATCTTGTGGGTGATTTTGGATCAATATGAATTTATACAAAGTAGGTGGAAATGAGATGGAAATAATATATTTTTTTTAATGTGTGTAAACAAAACATAATTAGTAAAGGTTTAAAGTAAATTACAATGATTTAGTTTTTGGGCTTTGTTATTTTAAATCAAGTAATTTCAAAGAAGGTAAGGTAAAATAGGTCAAAAATCTATCAAGATTACGCTGCCAAGGAGACCTTTAGAAATGTGGAATTCGGTCCTTAATAAAATTTATGGGGATATGTTCCTTGGACAAAACTTATAACAGCCTGAAAGTTATACAGGCCAACACTCCCTTGTTTCCTAGTAATTAATGTCAAAAATCAACAATTGCCTCCCAAGGATAAATTTCACTGAGTCACTTGTACACTAATATGCATGAAAATTCAACACTCTTTAAAACGATCATGTCATCAAAGTAATATGTGCATTAATTTTTTCAGTAATACCCAAATATTCAAAAAAAGGACCAAAATGGTTAATTTTTTCATGAATTCTTGCTATCCTAAAAATAAGAAAGTACCAATTTTATTTATTTCTGGGACATTTAGTTAAAAATCAGCTGAAACATAAAAAAACAGTTTTCCCTACTGCAGCATTTAAATTGATAAAATGCAAAGGAAAAGAAAGTAAACAAAAAAAAATTAAATACAAAAATTCAGAGCAAATTCCATCAACTGAACTGTATTGTAATACTATAACGAAGTGCCACACCATCATGATTTACTTGTGGAAAGGAGGTGATGCATGAGAATTTATCTGTTGGTAGCTACAGTTGTTGATTTTTTAATATTTATTGCAAGAAAACCATGGAGTAGTGCATCTATAACTGTAAGGATGTTATTAGTCTAGTTCAAGAAACTCACCCATTAAATTTTTTCAAGGGCTGTTTTCTGCAAAGGTCCCCTTATTATATATGCTTAGTAATTTAATGAATAATACAAGCCAGGAGGCAAGCATAAATACAGAAATCATACGATCTGATGAAAAAGGAGCGAGAAACAAAAGAAATGGGTAAAAGGAAAGTAGAAGTACAATCCAAAATATGATTATCCAGCCATTCATTTGAGCATTAGAATGAAGTATTAGCTTTCATAATAAAAACTGAAAGGTGGAAATTTTTTATTTGAATTAATCTTGAGATTCTGGATAAGATTTGTAAGAGAAGACAAGATAAAAGCTTTAAAATCTGAGGGTCGATGAAATAAATATTAATAGAACTATAAATACTTTTTGTACCAGTTCCTGTCCAGCAATTACCAGTGGGGATGTCTTCTGTAATTTATCACCTTTGACTTCCATTCATTTTTTCAAATGTACATGAAAGATATAACAGTTTTTATAAATGAAAAATCATTGAGAGCAAACTACTTGGTTTGAATTTTGTCTCATCACATTTAACTGAGATTTAATTAGCAGTAATCCATTTTTGGGAATCATTATCAAACTCAACCTATCCCAAAACTCGATTCCAAAAACTGATGAAGTCCTGCATAATTAAAATTAGCATTACTATTACTAGAATCAATTACTGCAATATATACAGAGAAAAATATTCAATTGAACATATTAAAATTTGTCCATTGATTAGGACATATTTAAAGCCATTTTATACAAATTACAAATGTAGATAACCATAAAGAGAGAGCATTTTAAATAATCATCACCAAAACTTTGCAGCATATATATACTCAACCCTCATTACATTTATTATTCATTAATAGATTTTGAAAACTATACATTCCTAATACCTGATCTATATTTGAGCTGAAAAATGACATCTTGGTAATCTTATACAAAATATCCTTTGATTATAATTATTCACATTTATGGAATAGTCAGACTTTATATATTTATATTTTATATCTTTTTTAAATAAAAATGTTTACTAAATCCATGTATAGTGCAATAATTAACAATTCACAAAAATGCATAGACAAAATTTGATAACAGCACAAAAATAGCTTTTCTATGATTGATCAGCAAAATAAAATGTACATAAAATTAGGGATACTAAACAAAAGTTTAAAACTTAAAAATAACATTTAATGAGGGTAAGAAAAAAGTAAGAGAAATAAGGCACTGCTAGAATTTTTTATTAAATGATTTTACAAATTGATCAAATTACATAGATTAATAGCAAGAGAGAGAGAGAGAGAAAGAGAAATACTTACTTGTTGAACCATTGAAAGTATTAAAGCATTTGTTCACATGCATTATATTATAGAAAATGCATCATTTGGTTTTCCAGCAAAACACATTTAAAAGTTATGAATAGTTACATAAAATCTGGTAAACCAACTATCCAAACTCAAACATTAATGTAAAATTATATATATTATTTTATATGCAGTGTGATATATTCTCAAGTTTTTACCAAATATAGAAATTTATAAAAATGTATAATTACCTTCTCATTGAAAAAACTAGGTATAGGAATTAAATTATCAGTGAATCAGTGAACTAATAATTTTAGGAAATGATTTTAAAAATCACTTTTATAAATCAAATAGCTTTTGGATAATCTTTAGATAATCTAAAGAAAATGAGGAAGTGAAGTTAGATTGACTAAATAATTTAGAAGAACTCCAAACCCCGAAATATATTTTTTTGATGGTTAAGGTATTAATTTTAATAACCATCTTGTTTGCTTAATAGATTAATTTAAATTACAGAAATGACTAATATTCATTTATAAGTGATTATATTCTGGTTTAACATCTTAGTAACAAATTAGATATAAAAATTATTCAACAACTGTCACTGATAAGCATGCACTACAAACTAATTCCATCACAGAATTCTGAAGCAGCAAAAATGGCTTTTCCTTTACTCCTAACCTTTGACTTCTATAATTAGGCAACATAATAAAACTATGGCAACCAAAAGGTGATGTATATTTATTTAGCACCCATGTCATTTTTGGACCCATGAGTTGTTTATATCAGGTACTTTTTTTGATTTTTAACCTCACTCTTGTTAATTGAACATTTTTCCATCATTTTATATAATATATTCAAAATAAAACATCTTTCGAGTATTCCAATAAAAATCATCCACCATCACACATCATCATCTTGAGCAAATACAAGGCAAACAAGCTGCAAGGTAAGCTTGTCTAGTATAAACATACAAAAGCTAAAGGGAAAATGCATTTACTTGTACTCTTCATTAAGAGCTCTTCCAATAACCAGTCTTCTAACTTCACTGGTACCGGCTCCAATTTCATACAACTTGGCATCCCTGAGATAACGTCCTGTTGGATAGTCATTTATGTAACCATTTCCACCTAAAACAAAAAATCATAAATTCACTATGCTATTCCACAGTATTTAACAAAAATGTTTATTTTACGCAGCATATAGCTTATATTACCTGAATGAGAATTTTATCTTCTTTATGAGATAAAAATACAATATTCAGAATAGTACATTATAAAAGATCGCATGACCAAAATAATAACCGTAAGTTATATAGATCTACTGGATAAATACCAAATAACACTTTGAAAAATATATTCTAAAAATCTTCCTTTTTGCAAAAAGGCCTTTTTGCTGCTCTGATTGAGCCTGGTATACATTCTAACCTTTTCAAAACGTTCTTTGAAATCTCAATTGAGGAACACCATCCTACAATACATTACTGCAGTTTTTTTCCAAACATTTGTAGTACTAATTGTTAATAATACCTTGAATATAAAAAAAATATTTCACCAAGTATGTAGAACTTTTAAACTTAATATTTCTGTTATGCAAGGATACTTAGCATGCTGCCAAAATGGCAATGATGACAAGTTGCCATTGGACAGTTGGAAAATTGTACAGTCTAAATAATACAAGTTTTTCATTTCTATAGCCCGTTCCACAAAAGCTGGCAGACCAAGAGAGTAATTGATTTAGCACTCCGATTGCTAATCATTGTTACTGTTTTGCTCGAGACTCGTAGACCTGTAAGCGTAATTCGGATTGATCCGGACCCGCACTCAGATATAAAATTCAAAATATAAAGTTTTATTCAAGATATCGACTCAGAATAACCTGTAAATGAAAATAACAACATTTATCTCAATTTCTCTCGCGACAAGTTTTTCGTTACGTAAGAAACAAAAAATTTTTAGGCAATGTATAAATTTGACTGCACGATCCAATTTTTTGGAGGTTGCGTTCCACTTAAATTATTTTTTACTAAAATGTCATCAGTCAAAAATTAATATACTTCTACTTTTATGTATTCATAAGGTATAAAGAGTAATCTAAGAAAAAACTAGCACTTAATGTTAGATAGGATGAGAGAAATGGCAGTTTTAGTATTGTTCACGGCTGGTGAGGTGACCATATTTTTTTTCATTCCGCTATAAAATTTATTTCTTTTGTTTAAATTTTGAAAAAACTTTGTCAATATATAGAACCATCCTTCCTTATCCAAATTTCACCAAAAAATTGGAAAAAAATCCACCAAACTAAGTTGAAAATCTTGATTTCATCCGTTGCGAAGGCAAATTTTCTGGATATCGAGGATATTCCGAAAAAATGACCCGGCGTAAAAGGCTATTCGAATCCTCCATAAGCCAATACTGCCTAGAAAAGTGGAACAGACTATAGGTAATATTAACAATTATTATTGCTTTAAATAAATCTTAAGCAAAAGGGTACATTTATGTCTTATTATTATTTAAAGAAATATGGAATTAAGTTTTAAGAAAACTAATGCATCATACAACTACTTCACCAACCACATGCTTCACATTATTTTTATGATATTTATACATTCATCCAATTGGCATGATAGGAATGTACTAGTTTAACTGAGGTTTTAATAATAATGTGTAATAAAAAGAATTAAACCTAAATCACAAATTATTAAATCGTAAAAAATATTTGATTAGATAGCACTTTTCATGTACAATGATTAATCTCAAAGAATTACCAAGACACTGAATTGCATCAAGAGCCATCTGGGTTGCTTTCTCTCCTAAGTATAAAATGACTCCAGCACAGTCCTTTCTGCTCACACTTCCCTTGTCGCATGCTCTAGCAACACTGTAGAGGTATGAGCGGCAAGCACTGAGGGTTGTGTACATATCAGCAATTTTTCCCTGATGGAGTAATAATAATTTCAATAAGACCATCAAACCATCTAAATTATTGATCAAAAAGTGATCTTTTGACATGAGATATCCAAGATAAAAATATCATAATTTAACATATACATCACAAAACTGATATATCAATGTTCCAAAATATTAACTAGACAAGGACTAATCATTTTAAAATAAATTTACTATTTTTTACAATAATCCTTTTTAATAAAATGGAAATACCAAGGATACTGTATTTTGTATATATATTAAAATACTACATTTATATGGACTTGTATTTCATCTATGTACAAAAAAATTTAAATTCAATAAAATAAGATCCTGAATTATACATAGAAAGCCTATGCTTAGAAAGCAACATGGATCGAATAATATGTAAACATAAAAATAAGGAGGAGTATTAATTGATAACTTATTTAACAATTTTTTAAATCTTATACATTTATGCATAATAAATTTTTATGACCTAACATTAAAAAGATTCCATACATTTATAGTATTTTTTTGGGAATTTCTCCTTTAATTTCAGGTATAGCAAGTTCAGATCTATATTGATGTTTATTACTTCTCATCTAAATTACATGAACTGTATTTTACTTGTCAACACTTTTATCAACTCTTCACTTAAATCTTCCTTACTAAAAATATTAAACATCAAAATTGACAAATAAAGGTACCAGATCTTGATGTAAAATACCAATATTAAATATTTCAGGAATTCTTTTGAATGGAAATAGAAATATTTTACACAAAATAATTATTAGTGTAAAAATAAAATTTTAATCTTATTTAAGTATTTTGATCTTAATTTCTTGAGAAAATTCTTGTTGAAGTTGAGTTTCTGTTTAGAGAATACAATAATACTTCTTCAATAAAGATGAATTTTGTAAAAATAAAAAAGTTACAGTAATACTTTCCATTATAACCAATACCATCCAAATAAGAATAAAGAAATATGAAAATCTCTTTAATACGACTGAATCTTCTATTGATACTTGGTTTAACTTCAAGGAATTTTTTCACAAAAAAGACTATTCTCTAAATCACTTCAGCTAGTACATTTCTCTTAAAGTTCAAGTTTTATCAACATTTACTCCAATTAGAAATAAAATTCATTGTATTTGGCCTGACTTTGTGGAAGGACATTCTGAAGAGTAGAATGAAAAAATGCTAATTGATATTATTTACCAATGATTTTGCACAGTCCTGATGAAGGTCTCTGTGACAAAATTGGTAGTAAATAAAATCAATCATTGTGAAAGTTCACAGTATTTACATTCTACTCTTCAAGTCAAAAATGTTTGCACTAATAATAAAAAATTTTCTCAAGTCATTTCTAACCAGCAAAAATATTACAAATTATTGAAATTCTTAAACATTTCTAGAAATATCTAGACATATTGACAAGTGTTTAACAATTTGTTCATTACTACTTTTTAGAGAGATGCATTCAGGTATGATAAACCTCATAATGTTTATTCCATTATGTTTTACTTAGCTCAAGATAGTATTTAACAATAGCGTGACTTTATACATTTATATACCTGAATAAGCTGAAATTCTCCTATCCTCTGACCAAACTGCTTTCTCACATGTACATATTCAAATGCTGTATCGCAGCAAGCTTGCATTATCCTGAAAGATTTTGCATGAAGAAATAAATTAAATTAATAAAGGATAAATTATTATGAATGCTAATTTTAATTCTCAAATAAATATATCAGCTGTTTATCACAAATTAAACTTTAAGAAAACTGTACCGAGCAACCAAACATGATAATTACCCCAATGGTCCTCCAGCAAGCACAAGTCTTTCTAAATCCAAACCACTAAATAGGACATATACACCCTTGTTCTCATGACCTAGCAGATTCTTAGCTGAAAAAGTGAAACAATTATTTAGAACTTAACATTTGGCTTACATCATAAAGAATCTTAAATTTGACCAGCTATTAACATCAACCATAACAAACAAATCAGGATCTATGTACTGATGTTCCAAGATTTCAATATATCTTTATTGAAGTAAAAATTTACTCTAAAAGACTAATTCCATACTAATATCTATTTTATAACTGTTTAAGAATATTTTTGATTTAAATATCACCAAATTAATTATTATTCCAATGTATTAATAATATACCACGTTGATATATTAAATAATTATAGACTCAAATATTTTTCAGGGATGTAAATTCCTATAAAGATAAGAATTTTTATGAAATATATAGCCTTTATTTGATTTCCATGAAAGCAATTATGGCACAAAAAATTGAGACATGACAGAAAATAAGCCAGGAATGTTCAATCTTGATTTAGAAATTTCTTATGATATGAAATGAAGAGAAATTATATTATGAAAGCAATCTGGACAGTTACAAGCAGTGGACTTGGAAATAAATATTAATGTTATACAACTTACTACATATAAAGTAATGTATCATAAGCAAATTTTAAGATACATCAAAACTGATATAGCACTGAATAATTAATGTGAATTTTATTGATATATAAAACACTTGGACAAATAAAAATCTATAATTATATGTCTCATTACCTGGTACTTTGCAGTTGTCAAAAATAAGTTCCCCAGTGTTTGAACCCCTCATTCCAAGTTTATCTAACTTCTGGGCAGTTAAAAATCCTTCCATACCACGCTCAACAATGAAAGTAGAAACACCATGCTGGGGTTTGGAAGATGAGGGGTTAGTTTTTGCATATACCTGAATAAGAAAAGGAATTGCTGCATAATCTCTGTTGAATGGCTATCATAAATAAAAATTTATTATTAGAAGAGGAGGCAAACTACAATATACTTACAACTAAAACATCAGCATCTGGCCCATTAGTGATCCAAAACTTGTTTCCATTCAATACATAGTAATCCTTGACTTTCTCAGCCTTCAATTTCATAGAGACAACATCAGATCCAGATCCAGGTTCTGACATAGCTAATGCACCGATATGTTCACCAGAAGAAAGCTGCAATAAAATAAAATGTATTTAAATAAAAACTCAATTTCAAAATAATTGGAAAGTAATCAAAGCATTGTTTATAGGCTTAAATAATTTATAAACTTTAGATTAATCTTACCTATCTTAAGTAAAGAAATTACACCAAAGAAATGAGCATACAATATTTCAGTGAAGAACATGGTTTCCCTAAATAGTTTCAATGGGATTAGTTTAAGAGAGAATCCAAAAAATAAATCTGTACCTTAAGAAACAGTAAACTGCAACTTTTTTCTTAGGCCCAGAAGTGATATTGTTTTTGATCCATCGAAAACTACTTTCAAGAATGATCATACACAAAGATGATTTAAATCTCTTCCTTGGATATTAAATATTCAATTTTCATATAAATCTTTCTTTTTCTGGACCACACGCTTCTTCACATACATTTAAGACCATGCAGATCATTTAACAAGCATACCTGGTAATAACCACAGAATATGTACTGTTGACAGAAATATTCTCATTCCTTCTTTAACTTGCCACTAGAAAAATTTAACCTAGCTCTCTCAATTAATTTTCTCAAGCTTAATCCACAAAATCTGAAATAATTAATTTTCAGCAATAAAATAAAAAACATCAAATTGTAAATGCCTTTTAATAGCAATATTTTACTTCAATATGACTCTCCCAAGCTTTTTTGATTTACATATTACATTGCTTCTTTAATAAAACTGGGATTGTACCCTTAAGAAAAATTATCCTGTTTGCTTCCTCACCTGTAATATAAATTTCACAGTTTCAACAAATGTATAGATAATCTACTTGGGTTCTTCCTAAAATGCAATAAAAACATTAGAACTAAAAAAGAATAATGATAAGACTAATTATGAGGATAAAAAATTCTCTCTCTGAGATATTCAATATTTTACCAATTCCCTGCTATATTTTTCTTTCTTATGCTGCCATCTTATCGTAAGGATGAATTGCAGTTGAATATAGCAAAATAAATAAATGCATAAAATCTAATCTAAAGATCTTAAAGACATGAGCAATGATAATCATTCTAATAAATTGTTGGCCCAGCATTATCAATTTTTACAATACAAGAATGAAAAGAAATAGATATTAAAAGCTTCTTCTTAGGTTTCAAATCTGAAGCTAGAAAATAATTACCCAGTAAAATATTTTGCTCAATTGAAACCTGTATTTATATATGTATAAACTCAATTTCTGTATTGATAACATATCTCACACTTTATAATTTCTAAACTATTCCTATTTTTCTTCTAGTGATTTTTATTTCTTTCATTATATTAAAATGAATTATGCATATGAATAAACACTTTCAATTTTAACATTTTACACATGGATTTGGACTTGGTTCTTAAAAGAAAATATTTTTACTGCTGGAAAGCATATGAATATAATTCAGGTGATAATTAAATAAGGCGTAAAAAAGCATAATTTTCTTCCTGAGCATATCATTAAAATGGATACCACATCAACGAAATCAAAAAGAAGTTTATGTTAAGAAAGTAAAATATTTAGGCACTTGGGTAAGATTAAAAGATGGATACTAAAAGGCTGCCATTTTAATTTCATAAAAAATCATAACTTTATCTGTTCATCACTGTACAAATGGAATATATTTGTATAATATATATGTGAACATATGTCCAAATAGAAACCAAGTTGGTAATTAATTGGCTAATTGTGAAATCCTAGAATTCATGACCATTGAATGAAATTTTTTCAATTTGAACAAAAATGAAACAATATAAAAGTTATAAGGGATAACAGGTGAAAAGATTTCAAGACAACCATCAAACCCACTAAATTTATGAAATGACAAGGTTATTCATCAGAAGTGACATAGAATTCTATTTATAATTTTCCAACAATAGGCTAATTGAGATTTTCAATTTACATGGGAAACTATTTGCATGAAAATTTATGCCATGCATATAACCGGAAATATAATATATGATTCAAGTCATGAGCCCAAATATTAAAGAGAGTTGATAAAGTTTACAGATAAAGTAATAAGTGCATCGCATTATTTTTTAGTTGAACAAACAGCGTGTTACATATAGACCTTAATTAGAAACAATGTGTTTGACTAACTCACTTAATTAAACTTAATTTCTCAATACATAGTGAATTATGGTCTAATAAATGTAGCCCTCTAAATTCAATAAATAATGGACATGAAAAAGTTTGACAGGATCAGGACCCAAACCTGGAAAATTACTTAGCATGCAGTAGCCATTACTAGAAATTGGGTTGGAGTTCCTGTCCCTTCAGACTATTTTCACATCCATCATTCCTTGACTTTATTCTGAGCAGAATAAATTATTATGCATTGTTATCCTTACCTCTTATATCATGATATATTGCCCATCATTCCAATTTAGAACAGGATGTCTAAGTGCCCAATAATACCAGTCTAATGCAATTAACATCGCTAACTATCGAATTGCAATATTACAGACAATACTTGAAACACCAATACATTGTATTTTACTAAACTTATTCTCACTCAATGTCTACAAAGATTATTACCTTAGGTAAATACTTTGATTTTTGCTCCTCACTTCCATTGCGATGAATCTGATTAACGCAAAGATTTGAGTGAGCACCATAACTCAGTGCTATTGCAGCACATGCTCTCGAAAGTTCCTCCATGATTATTACATGATCTAAGTAGGAGCCGTCAGACCCGCCATATTTACTTGAAATAGTTATTCCTAGGAGACCTAAATCGCCCATCTTCTTCCAGAATGACTGCAAATAAATTCAAAATCGTTAAAAATAGATAAAGATGCCAAAAATTATTTATGATCAAATAGGCTCTTACCCTAAGGTTATCAAATCCATTTTTCTTGTCTATTTCATTGGCATAAGGCGCTAACTCTTTCTGAGCAAAATTGAATACTGTCTGACGAAGCTGTCAAAAAAATTTTTGGTTAAAAATGCTAAAATAGATATAGTGTCATGCAGCTGCAATACGTATTGGATTTAAGTACCTGTTGTTGATCTGAAGTTAGACCGAAGATATCTTCATTTATCGGATAATATTGTGACATGGCCCTTGATTGAATCATGGGGTACATAGCTTTGTAATATTTTCCCATATTTTTAGAGAAAATTCTATTAATTAGGAATGCCATGTTTATTAATTTGATCCTCTACAGATAGTCCTAAATGTTTTAAGCACACTTTCAACTTTTGATCCCTATAATTCAGAGTGTCATGCATTAAAAAATTGCGCGCAATTCTCAAAATACAATATATACGACCAATAAATTTCATAGCTAATCTAACTCGTAAAACGTTAGTTTTAAAAGCGAATAAGGTCATATCAATCATCGTACAGCGTATCATAGAAATACATACGTAAAACGATGACGGTGAATTGTCAACACGAATATCAACTTTAAAAGTTTATAATTGATAATACTGACAATGTGAAGAAAAGCGCTATGAACTTTCCTTGGATGAAAACGAATTTTAAATTCCCTGAGCCTCAGCACTTATCACTTTTCAAACCCATTTACTTCTATTCGTAGGAGAAAGAATAACGATATAGTAGTTGCCACATCCAACGGAAGTCGCAGGTGGCGTATTACCCGTCGATTCACTTCTGTAAACCCTCTTCCGGAAGTAGTGTCCAACGAAGGAGGGTTAAACGTAGCCGAAGAAGGTATTTGGCTCTAAAATTGTTTATTTAGGTTTATAATTGATTTTTAACTTTGAGTTTGATATTAATACCCGTAATTGATTTCTAAATACTCTACGTTTGTTGAACTATGGAGCAAAGTCATTATACTTTGGAATACGTGTAACACGTGATATGTTGTGGAATACACATGGTTACTCATATGGGATGTATGGAGTTAATAAAACTTAACTAATCGGTTCTAATTCATTTCTTTATTTGATATCGAAGCAGAACATGGCAGAGGAAAATTACGAAATGGATGCGGAGGCCGAGGCTGCCGAAGTTGAAGCACCGCTTCCAATGCCTGTTGCCCAACCAGCAGAATTACCCGAAATTAAACTTTTCGGCCGATGGAGTTGTGACGATGTTGAAGTTGCAGATATGTCTCTACAGGTAGAGTATCTGAAGAAACATGGTTATCTAAGAAATATGTTACTTTAAATAACATTCAACTTCCCGGCTGATATAATGTCATAACTTGGGAGAGATAGATTCTCATCTCAAGTGTGAAATTTTGATTATTTACGGGTAGATCTTGATAACATCGTCGGCTTTTACTGAGCAATATTTATCGTCCGTTTATTTTATGCCAACCATGCAAGGAATTGTACCATGCGTTCTATCATTTATCATCGCCTACTATAATATCGGATTTTAGAACAAGTAATTACTTTTGAGTTGTAGAATTACTAATCATGTAGAAATGTAAGATTGTTCGCTATTTGATGGAATTTTCTGCTGGTTGGTTTGCAGGAACTTGATCAGCCTAGTTGGCTATTGAATCTAAGATAAGTTACCTAAGATAACAAGTGAGAAAGTTATTAGCAGTATTATTTTTCTCGATCTCTCAATTCTATTATCTTTCTTAATTAGAGTGCATTAGATTTTTCCAGTCGTTGCTCCCATGGATTCCCAAGTTTCTCTAGCTTTTAACATTTACTCTTTTCAGGATTACATTGCAGTTAAAGAGAAGAACGCTAAATATTTGCCCCATTCTGCCGGCCGATATGCTGCTAAGAGGTTTAGGAAAGCCCAGTGTCCCATTGTGGAGCGACTCACAAACTCTCTTATGATGCATGGAAGAAATAATGGAAAGAAGCTCATGGCAGTCCGTATCGTCAAGCATGCATTTGAAATCATTCACCTTTTAACTGGAGAGGTGAGTGAGAGTATTTGATTTCTGAATGAACTTTGATCATTATGGCTGGATTCTCATTATTCTACATTGTGTATTAATATCATCCCTAATTCAAATTACTTCATTGTTATTGCATTAGATGCCCCTGTTGTTTCATTTTGTGCATTCAAGCTGTTTAAATGCTTATGCAAGAGAAATTTTAAACACAATCTCTCGTATGATAAAATCAGTTGTATCATATGTTATTGAGGTGTTTTCTGACATTTTCATAAAGTATTCACTGAATTAATGAAAATTGTTCACTTAAGTAATAATTCATGATCAAAAAAATGTATTATCTTTTATGTTTAATCCTTTGGTAAAGAAATGTGGTTGCATTTACAGTACAAGTACAATAGTTGCAACATCTGTTAATTTCCTGATGATTATAAACCACTTTAGTGAACTAGTTAATAGCTCAATATACTACTCATTATTACAGAATCCCCTCCAAGTGTTGGTATCTG